>JAZFAV010000011.1:19767500-24567500 GCA_037954035.1 Rosalia funebris
CTATAGTTGTGAAGTGTGGCCAATAAAAGAAAGAACAGAAAGAATGATAAGAACCACAGAAATGGACCTCTGGAGGAGGTCAGTTGGAAAATCAAAGAGAGAAAGGGTAACAAATGAGAGAATAAGAAATATGATGGGAATAACACATGACATTGTAGATGATATGAGAACCAAACAACTCGTATGGTACGGGCATGTTTAGCGAATGCCAAATGACAGAACACCCAAAAAATTCTAAACTGGAAACCACAAGGAAGAAGAAGGCGAGGAGGACCACGAAAAAGCTGGAGAGAGGGCATTGATAATGAAATTCGGGAGAGAGGTCTGGACGAGGACATGTGGAGAAATAGAGAGGAATGGAGATTAGGAATCGGAAGACGGCGAAGGACGTTATAAACCGATAAGATGATGATGATGTCATATAACTCAAGACTGGGAGTTTTAAGAATAATTATAGCTTTTTGAGAGAATTAATAAATCTAAAGTTAGTACTTCTAACATAAATTGTGTTTCAAAAAATAAAATCCGCCATGAGTAGGATTCGACATTTGTCCCGGATGGGAACCGAACGACAGACAGCTGTTTCTAACCTATTAGTTCTCACCAGTGCCGTACACGGTGCGTCGATCCAGAGCAGATGCCCAATAAAATCCGTGGGATATACAACTACATCGATACAAATACAATCGATGTCAGTAACATATAAGTCGGGAACCGAGAAACTGACATACATCGATACCCCACGGATCCATCCGGGACAGATGTCGAATCCTACCCATGGCGGGTTTTATTTTTTGAAACCTTGTCTGATCGTGCAGAAATACGAGAAAGGTGTCGGGGATCGCTTTTAGGTATAATTCAATGCCTGGTGGTGCTTTAGCCTGAGGAGTAGTTGTTTCATATAGCGATTATGTAATAGCCTTGCTATTCGGGAACTACATGATAACCGCTTAGCGGTTTGGTAGTTCCTTTCTCGACTCCCGACTTATATGTTACTGATAAATGATGTTATTATTTATTTCTATAACTACTACATCATTATCTAGTAGGTGTAGAAATTTTAGTTTTCGAAAACAATCAGCTTATTTCGAACTCATCCAGACCATGGGTGGTTTCAAAACCGTTCAAGACCGTCACGTAACGTTAATTTATGTAAATCTATACAGAAACATATTTTTCGCACATCAAAGAAATTTTGTTTTATCTACTGTTGATAATATTTATTTTACTATCTCTCATAAACTCACTTTATAGCCATTCTATTTTAAAAGTTTGCGAAATTTGTAGCTAACAACTACAGTTGTTTACGTTTATTTCTTTTTCGGGTTCCCGTCTAATTTGTTACATCGAATTAAGCACTGACGCAGAAATCAATATGGATACGGTTAGTCAAAATTACGTCATGCACCTGGGAAATATTTACAACTATAAACTATTTCCAGAATGTTTACTAATTGCCTATATCGAAAGGTCATTAATGACAGTTTCTAACTGCCGACCTTAGGTCTAAATTTTATTTACACGCACCTAAAATAATTAAAAGAACGCAAACCGAAAGGATAATGTATATAAGATAATATGTACCTACTAGTTTATCCGTTTCAATTGTTATATTATGTATTTTATTAAATCAATCAATTAACGCGAATC
The DNA here is from genome assembly GCA_037954035.1 of Rosalia funebris. NCBI lineage: Eukaryota > Metazoa > Arthropoda > Insecta > Coleoptera > Cerambycidae > Rosalia > Rosalia funebris. Next base: position 19,769,151 of record JAZFAV010000011.1, read on the forward strand.
CAAAAAATCTGGAAGCAAACATATCTAATATTATTTTCAAAACTTAATTTTCGAAGAATTCTGGTCCAATTATTCAATCACTCCAAAATGTGCATCAAACCGTACATCTCTGTAGACGCATTTATTTTTCGTGACAGCATGTGGATTTTCAGCACCCAAAATTCCTCAATTTTGTTTGCTGACGTATTCATCAAGATAAAAATGTGCGTCATCGCTGGACAAAATTTTGTTGCAAAAATTAGCATCACCTTTCTTTTATAACACCCAATTAACATAGTCTGTAACTTTTAATAGGTATGTCAACTGAATTTTGTATGCTGACAGATACAGATCTTTCTTTAAAATCCGAAGCGTGGTAGCTCTTGACAGATTCAGTTGTTGTGCATGACGTCGAATTGATCTGTTTGGATACACGTTCTTGTGCTCTTGTACACTTTTTCTCACTGCAGCAACATTTTCATCTGACCGACCACGACGAAGGACGTATTGATGTTGCCTTATCAATAACAGAACCCATCTCTTCAAATTTCTTAATTAAATTAGGAACTATTAACTCTGCATGCACTTCATTTCGTCCTAATTTTGTGCGATTTTTTTAATGCAACTGTAAATGATGGCTCACTTTCATAAAACAGTTGTACACAAACTATTCGTTGTTGAACCGTTAATCGCAGCATGTTGACGTCGTATGGTTTGTAGGTGACAGTTGTTAAATATTGACGCCTTATCTTTGACAGAACACAATGGCGAGGAATTCAAATCCTGTGTTTCCAACTGCGTCACCCTATGTATGCGTATATTTGAATGAGGTGACTTTTTATATAGATCCAATTTTGTGTATTCATAATAATAATTATGCATCCAGATAATACAGTAATGTACGTAGTACGTAGTACCTTATAATTCTTCTCACTCAGTAAAAGTCAAAATGATCCTATATATCAAGTACGGTACAATAGGTTCATGTGTTAATAACTCAACATATGACGATTTTGTTATTAATCTGAATACAAAAATCTTTACCATCTTCATGATGTCATTATTTTTGTATTCCAGTTACTGTCAATTTAAAGAGAAATTCATTAAATGCCTAATTGCAAGCACCTAATGATGTCCTTAGTGAATGGTTCCTCTAACAGTTAAATGCAAAAACTTTAATATATTTTTAAAAATGTCCTGCAGATATCCCAGTCATGATTGTAGATTTTACCTAATACCTTTTATAATATGCCTTAAACCATGCTTTATGAAATTACTTAGTAGCAAAACCAAAAAATCGGCCATACACAATGATATATCTTAGTGGACCAACTGCCAGTTCAAAAAAAAAAAAATATATATGTACTGTTAAGTAATTGTAACAATCTCTGTATAAAAGACACAGCCACACACAAAAAAACAAAAGCTTTGGCGCACCGTTACCTTTGGTAGACAACGGCTATTGTCTTGTTGTCATGCAATTATTTAGTAGAAGCCTCTACGACAAATCCTTCCGCCAAAGCAATGAACGAGAGAGATACCTCTCGAACTTCTTAAACGCCAAATATATAAAAACGTCCGCAACCTCTCTATTAAGATGAAATAAGAATACTTTTTATGAAATAATATTGCACAGACAATAGCGCATTGAATATCACCGGAGCAAGTGATTTACGTAATTTTTCTTTTTTCAGATGATGAAACATGTGCAGCTTTCTCCGTACAGGAGCAGAGCTGACACAGTGTCCCTTAGTTCGACGACGTCTTATGGGAGTTTAAGCCCCGAGCCCTTGGGAAGTCGGTCTTCCAGTTATTCGTCCTTGAATGAAACATCCAATCTACAGGTAAGGTGTTGTTACCATTTACCATAAAAGGATTTAAAAAAATGTTTCCATGTAAGATCGCGTTGATATTCGATATGTGAGAATAAAACCAGCATTCTGATTCCTTGACGCATAACAAAAAGTGTTTATAGGCGAAATATAAAATCATTTCCTGTTAACGATATGTTCGTTTCAATTTGTTTTGTTGTTTTTATCTTTAAATATTTTTTATTCCCATTTTATATTACGGGGAAAATAAATTTTGTCAAAGGTATAGCCCAGATTACCAAACAAAAAAAGGAATCGACCAAAAAGAATTCGCCAGAATTCACTGTCAGTCAAAGAACATCACAATTTCACATTTGCCAGACTTGAAATACCATATACAGGTATTAGTACTATTACACCGTTTGTAGTACAATAGTAGTTCACAGTAACTAGAACTATAGAATTCATTTTGAAAATGTCAAACTATTCTCGTAAATTTTCATTCTAAATTTTTTTTATTCATTTAATATTTATTTTTATATAATTGAAGAAATAATAGTTAGAAAATACGACGAACTGTCAATATAAGACGAGTATGTGATTAATATTTGGAAATCTTGGCAATATTTTAGTGGCAATGTGAAAAACCGTAACCGTTTATATTCATAAAATGTTAAATTTCAATAATATGTCTTCTGTTTTTGTTTAGTGAAAAATCCAATGTTTAGTTAAATTTTACCTCAATTATTTCGTATTATGTATGAATTTGTATACAGTAAGCCCAAAAGGTAATATGTAAATTCGATAAAATGGCTACTACCCTAAATGTTTTTTTTTTTTGAAAATCACTCGAACATGAGAAAGGTCAAAGGATGTATTGGAAACGTCATTTTGAGAATTATCCTATTTCGAGTCGTATTTTCAAAAGTTATGATGTCATCGGTATTTTTTTTTATAAAAAATCTCCTGTTTTATTGCCCCATTAATTAATAATAAATTAATTTTCTCGTATTAAATTTTAATAATCATTATATTTTCGTTTAGTTTGTAGAATTATTACTGAAAAAATGCTTATTTGATCAACCTTATTTTTAATACACGTACAAGAAAGAGGTCTTTCAAATGGCGCAATAAAAATTATTCTACACGTTAAAAAAATATCGATAACGTTAACTTTTAAAAATATGGCTTGAATAAATTATAGCGTAAAAATTAAAGCTAAAATGACAGTTCAAGTACATCATCTTTTGACATGTCCGAGCGATTTTCAAAAAAAAAAAAATACCAATTTTACACATTATTTTTTGGACTCATTGTATATTAATTTTATATGATTCATATTCCACACTTAGAGTGCGGAAACCTAATAGCTTTCATAAAAAAAGGAAATAAGTCTTGTTACTTTTCCGCACTCTACTATACGCGGAAAAGTAATGTAATCGTGTAAAGAAAAAGTGAAAAAAGTAGGTTTATTTTTCGTTTTTCGGCTTAAAAACAAAAAAAATGGTTTTTAAAAAATTTTTGCTGTGTGTGTGTCGTTGTCGTCGGCATTTATTCTTGTTAGCACGATAACTCAACTAAATCATGTCGGATCGATCGGATTTTGACTGATTCTGATTGGGGACGTCTCCCAGACGACACCTATTGATTTTGAGGTAGATAGAACACACTACCATGTACATGGGTTATGAGAAAGTACAATGGTGGACTATTTGAGAAATTTGTATTGTTAGAACGATCACTCAATTAAATCGTGTCGGATCGATCGGGATCGATCGACTGATTCTGATTAGGGACGTCTGCCAGACAACATCTATTGATTTTGAGGTGGATAGGACACATCCCACCCTGTCCATAGGTCATGAGAAAACACGATGGTGGACTATTTGAAAAAAGTAAAACTGTCACATAAAACACATATTCTGCATTTATGTGTCGGTTTATTTTCTCTCGGCCACTCAATGTCGACATCGAGATGTTCTACGTGCGGAAAAGTCCGTTTTAAGGTTTTAAAACTGTTTATCTTTTTTTACAATATTGCCATAATTTTTCAAGTCCTACAACATAACTACATTATCCATTATACATTGTGATTTAGTTAATTAATTCACCTTGTTTTTTTCTCATTATATATCGGATATTGAGTCTACTAGTAGTTAGACTACAGACCGTCCCATTTTCAAAGAATTAAATTCAACGTTATAATATTTATCATATACTAACCGATTTATACAACATTCACGAACACAAGTACAGTTTTAAGAATGTTGAGACAGGATGTATTAATAGGTATATTTAACCAGTAAATATGTTACGATTATAAAGTGTAAAAACTCGTTAAATAATACACGGGGTCGTGTATACATTTATACACAGGCTAATCGCTAACTGCTGCACAATAATCATGGGAATCGTAAAAAACGTCACCTGCGTGGGAATGCGTGTTCCTTTCCCGTGAAAATAGGTTGCCTTGTAAGGTCGATTGAAGGCCTCTTTTACTATAGAATTCTGAAATTCAATACGGACGGAGTCGTGGCCGCGTATCTTGGCAGCGGAGACATTCCAAATGCCGCTCGTTCCAGAGGATATTGCGTAACGCCTATATGGCGATAAATTTGCATAATAGATTTTTTTTTGTGAAGAAATCAGTCAATTAATAGTTTATGTGGATTTTCGTACGCCTAACCGAGGTTACCTTCTTTCCAAACATACTTACGGTTTATGTGTTTTATTAGTAACTACATTAATCAAATATATACACTGAATGAAATGATTCCTATAAGTGTATGTATAATCGCTGTGTGCAGAGTATGGGGTGGGGGTAAAGAAGGCGATAGCAGCGCTTATGTGGACACAAATTGCATCTAAGTAGGCTGTCAGGTCATTTGTGTGTTTACAAAAGTTAATTCGTAAAATAATCTAAAAATAGGCCGTTATAGTTGCTGTGTTGTAAATTGCAATAATACCGGAAGAAATAGTAAATGCAAATTATATCGATTTCCTACGGCAGCTTGCAAATTAGAACAATGCAAGAAATGGATAGAAATGAACAAAAATAGGTTTATTAAGAAGTTGCTCATTCGTATTACTTCTGGAGGTTTTATTTCATTTAAGTTTAAAGTGGCAGGCGGAAGGAAAAGTGATTCACAAATGACTGTGAAATCTGGATTAATAAATTATTTGGAAGATGACATTATTTTGACGCATATATAAAGGGTTTTCCACAACTAAGACGAATTTTGGACGCAGCTTGAAGTAAGTGAGGATAGTTATGCTACCTTTTCTACAGGACAAAAGTGAATTTTCCAGAGAGGAAACTTAAGATACTCACAATATTGCCCTTGTCAGAATTCATGTTGAGAGAATAATGTAGAGACTAAGAACTTATCAGATTTGAAATAAAATTCCGACTTATTTAATTAGCTACGTTGATGCCATTGTACGTATTTGTTGTGTATTGGTAAATTTACAACCCTCAATAATTAAAGAAATATACGTAAAAAAAACATTTATTATGAATAGTCAACATTAATTCTTATACTTCTTTATAGATAATTTTTCTTATTTAGTTATATTTATTCATATTTATTTGGTATTACATAAAATCTATATTAAATTGCGTACATATTTTCCAGTGAAACTTCGTTTTTCATGTGTCACATTATTGCTACCAGCATCAGCAGCAGTATTTTCCAAATATAACACTTGGAAATAATGTTGAAAATAAAAGATTTCACTACATAATATTGCGTGTTTTATGAAACCTTCATCTCTTTATTGATAAAAAACGCTTGCTAAGGTCTTTGTCCATAAAAATTGATGCAGTGCAATTAAATGTAATGCAGTTTTACGTGCAACTTTAATATTACCAATTTAATCAGAATTCTTTACAAACACATGACAACCTACAAAGTTGTGAATGCTACGCGGCGCTGATGTAGCGCACATAGCGAATTGGATTTGCTTGTCATTATTAAATCGTCTCTTCCGACGACGAGCCACAACAGAGACAGAATAATAATCACTACCCTGCCGACGTCCGTTTCTATAGCAACGACATTGCCACCGCATGTTACACAGAGGCCTGTACGGTAACGTGAACATTAATACACCACGAGACAAAAAATCCAAATCAAAATTACTGCAAACTTTGCTCGATAGTGCCTCGGAGTTCCTTGCGGACATGTGCATGAGAGACAATTATGTATTTTGTAATGTATGTGAACGAATTATTAATTCCTCTAAAGAAAAGTAACAAGATGTGTGAAAAGCCATGTTACGTCTAGTGGTAACAATAACGATGACACTATATTTTCTATGACCTCGCGGCCGCCTTTTTGGCAAGTCGTATTCCGTTACATAAACTGAAGAACGATCAGCTGTAAACAATTATTCAAATAGAACCATATTTCTAAAGTAAAAAACAACTCGGCTATCAGAAAAGGTCTTTTCAATGTACTAAAACCGGATGTGACGTAAAATACTTCTGTTGGTATTTCAGTAGATTATATGCTAATATAAAAAAATTCTAAGGGACCTACGTATATAGTTCATCCACTACTAACAGAAATGCAGATGTGTTTCCATTGAAAACAATCACCAATGATACATGTTAACAAAACTTAATATTAGAAAGATCATATTAATCGTGTGACAAATTAACCGTAAAAAATAATTTAATATTAGAGGGAAACAATAATTTGAGCGAGCAGTAGCCTAGATTGGCTTGGCGCACAACTAGAATAACGACTTGCCTATAACTTTTAGCAACTTGTATGTCAGGGAACTGGTAGAAGCTGCAAAAACTTTGGCGCGATTTGTGCAGAACACTAACCATCCCTCGAATAGGACGTACAGCTGTAGGTGCCTTGTTTATTACATGTTACCCCAAAATTTTAAAGTTGGAGTAGCTGGTCCTAAACCTAATTCCCATGATTACCTCGTTTTGATTTATTATATTATTTCTCGTTTTGAATGTTAACAATCTGTATACGTTTACGTTCAGAAGGAAAAAAAAAATAAATACATAAAATATATATTTGTGATATTATTGCCATGTTACTTTTCCGCACTCCTGTGTGTGTGTCGTTGTCGTCGGCATTTGTTCATTGTTAGCACGATAACTCAACTAAATCGTATCGTGTCGATCGGGTTTTGATTGATTCTGATTGGAGATGTCTCCCAGACGACACCTATTGATTTGGAGGTGGATAGAACATACGCTACCATGTACATGGGTCGTGAGAAAGTACAATGGTGGACTATTAGAGAAATGTTTATTGTTAGCACGATCACTCAATTAAATCGTGTCGGATCGATCGGGTTCGACTGATTCTAATTAGGGACGTCTATTAGACGACATCTATTGATTTTGAGGTGGATAGGACACACCCCACCCTGTCCATGGGTCATGAGAAAACACGATGATGGACTATTTGAAAAAAGTAAAACTGTCGCATAAACACATATTCTGCATTTATGTGTTGGTTTATTTGTTCTCGGCCACTCAATTTTGAGATAGAGATGTTCTACGTGCGGAAAAGTCCGTTTTAAGGTTTTAAAACTGTTCATTTCTTGATGTTTTGAAGAACCCCCAATTATAAGGCTAAACATTACGTTGTAAAACATAATAATATAATTAATAATGAAATAATAAACACGATTTCCATGTTTTTTTAATTTAAAAACAAAAATCCAAGAATACAACTATAATTAAATATCTTTTAACTTACACATCTTATTTTTCCAACGAATTTCTTCTTCGAGTAAACAAAATTAATGTTAAATTATAAAAATATACAAAAATTATTTAATTTAGAAAATACAAAACGTCAACGTCAATCTATATGTACATACGTGTATCGTATATACAGCTCGTCAAGAATAGGAACAAGTCTCAAAACTGCAACATTGGACCGATACCTGACCTTTATTCAATTGCATTGACACAGACTTCGATCTGGCTGCGCGTGAAGTGTATCGTGTATCATTTTCCCTTCGAATGTTGCCTCACTCTTTCTTTTAATTTTATGTACAACTCATTAAATTTTTCAACGAACATACGTCATACGATTCTTGAAAATCATGTCGATTTTAGATATTTCGCCGAAATATTAATTTGCTGTAAAATGTGGAGGTTCAAAAAAGAAAATACAATTCAGTCAAAGCTCAAACAACAACATACTAAAACTTATCGAGAATAAACTATATAGGACATATGTCTAATATTGAACAGAAAAATTATACATTTTGAACTCCTTACTGATATTAAAAATTTTAAATATTTGGATAATATTTAAATAATAAAAATAATAAATATGGGGGTATTAAGTCCACACACTGTAACTATTACCGAGAAAATGAAAATAACTGCGTTTCAGAATGATTTTGAAAGTTTATTTATGTATGATATTTAAAATGTTATTCTTGTCTACGGGTAAATATTGGGTAACCCATATATTCATAATAACCTTAAAGATTATAGCAACCAAATGTTGATCAATTTGGGTCTCAAGATGAAACATGACATGTCGAAGGTTATTATAACAGTATATAGCCACTACAGTAAATAACTGAGGTGTAGTACAATCAGTTTGTAATTAATTCACTATGAAAAATAGTTTTCCCGACACTAACAATAAATCAAAATTTATCCATATATTTATCTCAAAAACTTGAACAAAACTTCTGGACAATTGAATGTATCTAAACTCACTAAAAAATATTTCAAAATACAGGGTCCGGCAGAGATGTACCACGATTTTCAATAAACAGTAACTTTTATTTTTTAACGAAAGTAATGAAAGTTGTTTCGTAACAAAACACGAATTCGGAGCGAAAAATAACGCCATCGAAGTGGCGGCCATTTTTTTGAAACTACTCCCGTAAACGAGTAGAAAAATTATCCATGCACCGCTGTATCGCGTCGGCTGGAATAACTTCAATTTCCCTTATTATTGCAGCAGAAGGTTCAGAAAGGATATTTCATAATGGAATAAGAACACTATCGTGCCATCCAACATTGAAATAATTTCGGAATCTGCGTTACGTAGCGCCAACAGAACGACCGATCTCTATAAACGTGTCGTAAACAAAAATACAAGCGTCCATGGCTCCGTGGCGACTGAAACGGCATCTCCTGACCTTCACATGCCGACGACTTCGAAAACATTAGCCTCCCCCTCTGAACTGTTATACTTATTTCAAAAACGTCATACATTTCTGCCGGACACTGTATATAAATAGCATGCATTTAGACATGAAGGTATGTAGTACCAAGTTTGAAGTAAAATATTTTTTGTTTAATTATTTTCAGTCGAAATATTAATTTATCAACTGAAGAACAAAAATATTTATATTTGTGCTAGTCATACAACCAATAATCTGAATATCATGCCTTTTATTTAACATTATTGAATTTACCGAAACGAACGAACAATCAATAACTTTTTTGAAACTTATACGCCTTAAGTATTGAATAGATTATTCACGTGTCATGTTTTATAAAATTATATCAGTGGGATTTTTATATTGGATGCTTTCTCGTACGAATTTATACCTTTGTTACATTTGAATTAGGTAAACAAAAACTTTAAGCAAAGTTTAAGGTATATTAAATATTTTCTTTTTATGGTTGGTAACAATTGATAACTTTTATGCCGATTATGATTATTTATACATACTAATTTTAATTATTGTATTACAATTATTAAAAATATTGCAACTATAGTTTAATTAGGAGTAACTGCAATTCTTCATTAACAACTAATCTACAAATTTGCAAATGCCTTATATATGAATTGGAAGTATTATAAATACATTATGATTACTGAATTCTCTCAACCAACTTGCATAATACGTATTAGAGTATATTTTATAATTGTAATTGTATTATTATAAATCATTTGTGAAAGTTCTTTATTATTAATGACAGATTTCCTTCCTAACGCTTTTAGAAAATTATATATAATAAATTCTATGAGTGAATGTAGATAAAATTTTCGATAAAACGTGTTTTAATACTTACTTAATACCTAAGTAATCGTATGTTAAGTGACTGAGCTATCTTATATATTTATGAATTCACTTATGTGTGTATTTAAATGAACTTTTAAACACCATTCTCTTACTTGATGATTTATTAATTTTACTTTAAAGATTTTAAAGTCAGTAGGAGATTGATTTAAACCAAATTTAGATATTTCATGTACAAAGTTATTTAAAACAAAACACAGATTTCAATAAATTATACTTGCTCTGTTATTTTAATAATTCTGTTTGGAACTATTTACAAAATTGTATACAGTGAGGTGCAAAATTATTCAATAAATTCAGTCTTTTTACAATTTATTAAATCATAAATATGATTTATTTCATTAAAAGTAATACTACATTTTTATTAAGTTATAATTTCATTCCAAATATTCAATTTTTATTCACAATGGATGTGATTTTCGTGTATCCAACCTCATAAAAACTTGCAGTTGTCCTATATTGACAATATTATTGAATATTATGATCATGTAAGGGAAATTATAAGCATTCGGAAAATTTAATTTTTCAAATGCTTTTCCTCTTCAAGATTTCACGACATTCTTTACATTATTTACCATGATATATTTATTTAGCGCGATCTACCTCTTTGTTAATAAAGTTTCACCTTGTTAGCTGTTGAAAATTCACTTTGATGTTGTCAGAAACTACGGGATTTTCCAGCATATTACTGTAATTAATTTTGAGAAAATTTTAATTACTGAAAATTTTATATGATATTTGATAAAGGACAATATAATATGTATATAATAAATAATTCATCATTAAATAAAAAAAATCTGTAAATAATAAATATTATTTACAGATTTTTTTTTCATCGTTTACAGATATCGTTGCATGTTTTCTCAAATACCTCATATGGTTATTTTTTATTTATTTAACTATATCGTTATCTACGGCAATTCCATAAGTTGTATCAAAAGTTTTTTTAATGCTGACTATATAGTAAACACAGATTCTAATTTCTGGGTGTACTAATAAATTGATACGTGGAGTGAATGGGAAACAGAAGAGTGGATATAAGCAAGTTTGATTAGCTGAAAATTTTAAACATAGTTTTAGTACATGGAAGCAATATATTATAAAATATAAAACATGATACCAACTCAGATTGCGAAATACCCAATAGAGAAACTGTAATTTATAATTTTCCTCCAAAACTTTTGTACAATCCAAAAACTTTTTCATATTACCGATTTTAAACAATATAAGCAGGATATTCTAATTTAGATATAATATATCCATTTAATAACAAGATAACACTGGATACATTATCAAATTATCCTGTAGTTCTCTATATGAAACTACGGATAAAGTCAAAGGTAACACTTATATCTTTAAATTTATAAATTTAAAGATATAAGTTCCTATTTTGTAAGTGAAGAACATTATATTAGACTCTCTTATAAGATTTATAGCATTTAGATATACTCAATCGTAGTTTAGTGTTATCGGCACAATAAAAGTTTTGAGAAATCTTATAACCCAATACAATCCTCATTCGAGTTTATGGATGCAAAGATCTGCATCCAAAAGAACACTAGACGCGGTAGAAGATTCTAACATTTCTAACAAATATTACCAATAAATAAATTAAGTAGTAGAGGTCAAGGGCTGAACCTTGTGGTACTCCCGATGTTATCAAAACTGTTAAAGGAATAAAACACTTACAAATCTTTCTGTAAGGTATGATTTGAAAAATCGGATGAAGGTTGAAGTTAAACCGATATTGGATAATGTTTGTAAACGAAATCCATGATCGATTCCATTAAAAGGATTTGATCAACCAGATATAAGAACCATTGTGATACATTTGAGGCCGTACATGAAATTACAGAACTTCATACGAGAGGATTTCAATGTTTTTAATTAAATTTTTAATATTTTATAGAAATAGATACATACATTGATTGAATTTGCTGATTACTTTGTAAGACACAGTAAGACCGCAGTAATCGATTACTATTTTTAATTCGGGGATTAAAAATCGAATCTGAATTAAAATGTCTTCGCATAGACATTGAAGTTACAGCCAACTTGAAACCTACCCATATCATAACGTTTAAACTTGTGTTTGTAACCTTGGTTAAGTGGTATTGATTGCCCATTGTTTCTTGTTCAGTTTGCGACAGTTCCGTTCCCAGGACCAGGGAAAAAAAAATCGTTTTCATAATGGGCACAATATACAATTGATTCGTGCGATACCAGCCAGAAAATGTGTGAAATATTTATTTACGCAGCGATTTGTTCTTACATAAGATTAAAAGTGACTTATTGGTTGTTACGTAGCCATTGACATGCTTGCACGTATGGTCAAATGGAGAATAGCTATTTCATTCATCGATATATACAACTACATGATATGTATAGCAAACATGATAACCTAATCACCTCTATGTGTGTTATGTGTGCATATGCAGTTCTCATAGATGGGATTCGGTTATAAAATGGATTCCTGGTCATGTCGTTCAATGTCATTTGATCTCATGAAATTCACTATAGAAATTTAATAGACACTATTTTGATTAAATTCAATCATAGTTGTTAAGATTTAAAAATTGATTCATTGATCAGATTGACAAACGGATTCATCTCTGTTGTCAACGTTTAAAACAACAAACATACACTGTGGAAAAGAAGCCTGAAAGACTTGAAAAATCTCGCAAAACATTTTTTTCATGCAAAACTGCTCGAAGATGTCAAAGGTATTTTAAATTTGTCGTCTTTTAAAATACTCAAGTTCTATCTACAGTTGCTTGCGTTTGTAGGGTCAACGGCGGCGCATTTTTTAAATGACAACCACTACATTTTGTTCGATACAGCGAAATAGCACATTTTTTAAAGTATTGTTATAAAAATTCTATTAAAGTGCATAAAAAAAGCTTCCAGAAAAACGCAAGTAAAGTGTTAAACGAAAGTTGATTTGGGTTTGATAAATGATTATAAGGAAGTTATTTACGCTCATTTCATATCTACCTTCCATTTTTGCCCCTCGCGTAAGGTTTTTGATCAACTGAATACTCAGAATAAATTAAAAACTAAAGGATACTTTACATTTTAATAAACATTATATTTAATAAACATTAAAAAGCATAGTAAAAAGCAACTAGATAAATAGTTTTGAGTCTCTACTTTCTTTTTTTCTCTCCCTTTTTAACAAAATACTTCGTTTTGTAGTTTTTCTTATGTAATCATTCGTTGGATGTTCTCTTTTCAACATCCAGTGGTAATCTGTCATCATCGTCACATCCCATCGATCCTGGTACCTCCTTTCCATCTCCTTTATGCCTTCGTAGAACCTTTCACCTTGCTCCCCACTAACAGCACCAAGATTTTCTAGAAAGTATTCCAGATAAGCATGCAGGATAGGAGAAGCTGGAGGTTAGCATCCAACCAGTCTTAGGACTGATGACCTCATGATGATGAAAAAACATAGTAAAAAGTAACAGCACAAATAATTTTGAGCCTCTAATTTCTTTTTTCTTTGAAAATCTCTCCCTTTTTAACAAAAAACTTCGTTTTGTAGTTTTTCTTGTGTAATCATTCGTTGAATGTTCTCTCTTCAGCATCTACCTGGAATCTGCCATCATCACCACCTCCCATCGACCCTGGTACCTCTTTTCCATCTCCTTTATGTCTTGATGGAACCTTTCATCTTGCTCTTCACTAACAGCACCAAGATTTTCTGGAAAGTAGTCCAGATGAGCATGCAGAAAATGAATTTTTATGCTCATATTACAACCAAGTTGCTTAAACTTATCCAGCATTTTTTTGACAATATCCTCATACTGCGGATGTTTATAATTTTCTAAAAACGTTCTGTTACATTTTTAAAGTATATCCAAAATTCCTTTTCAATGTCTGTCATTGTTTCTTCAAACTGTTGGTCCTGCATTAATTATCTTAATTTGTGGTCCTACGAAAATGCCTTCCTTTCAATTTTGCTTCAGAAAGAGCTGGAAATTTGCCACATAAGTACTTAAAACAATTCCCATTTTTACCTATAGCTTTTACATATTGCTTCATTAATCCTAATTTAATATGAAGTGGCTGCAAAAGAATTTGTTGCGAATCAACCAAATCTGCATAATTAATGTTCTTTGAACCAGGTGTTGAACAAAATATATTTGGTGTATTTTTACAACTTTTAGGCACTTTTAAAACAAAATAAAAACACACGACGCGATGTCTCGACTAAACGTATACACATCAAAAACGTACTACAGCGAGTAGTTAAATACCCAAATAGTATAAGCCCGGAATATCTCCTCCGGCCAACTCTGTTTCGGTAAATCCCCCACACTTGTGTGTATGTTTGAAACACAGGGGTGCCGTAAAGATTGAGACAAAATTAAATTTTATAGTACGAGGTACTATAAAATTTAATTTTGTCTTAAAAACTACAAATTATTGTACAATGTACATTTACAAATACTGGTGCGTGATGGAAACGAAAAAACAGTGTTTCTGTAGTTCATGATATGTAACTAAGCCAAAAAGTCAATAAAGTCCGGTCACAGGATCTTTGTTAGCCTATGTTATCATTGCGACGTTAAAGATTAAAAAACGCAAATAAGCTGTGCTAGTCTTTTCATATAGCTTATGAAAAATCTGGCATATAATAACCTGACATAATATTATAACAACATATTAACAAAATAATGTTATACTGACTTTCCGATATATAATCACCTCCTTAATCTGATATGCTTTTCCCTGAGGAATTGACCTCTAAGGTTAGATCCCCTTAAGTTCAGAGAATATGAAATATAAATATGTAATCATAAAACTAACTTTTAAATAACCATCAAGAAGTATTACCGGTATTTTAGAATAAAGAATATATTGATTATTCTAACTAAAATAAAGAACTAAATTTAACATAGTAATACATCTTTAAACTATTTGATTACGGTCCTGGTAGATGCATAAAAGGGATGTGCGCGGCTACCAGATGCCACTTGATACCATGAGAACATACGATGGGAACCGCATTTTTGTACTTTTTACCTTCTCGTTCGTCTTTGTTTCGGTTCGCGTCCACCCACTATTAACCCATATACCATAAGAGACTCATAAAAGAGAAAAAGAGTTTACTACAATGTATCCATATGCATCTGCCGACAAGACATGCGATAACTTTGATTGTAATTCTGTGCAGTATTTCTAAATTACACTGAGAGAAATCGACCAACTCAACAGCTGTGCTAAATAATAGAAGTATATTATTGTTAGATGAAGTATATTATTGTTAAGATTATATTACTATTAATTTGTCACAAGAAAAATTATTTTGCTATGACCCTTTTGCAAAGTTAAGTAGCCGTTTGTTTGTCCTAGCAATACTATATTCTTAAACCGCACCGAAAAATTATTCTTTGCAGACGTTAGTAAATTTTCGTTTGCGAACAAGTAATAATGACGTAGCTGTTCTTAGTTATGTTAAATTTTTCTAAAAAATGGATCAAATAACTTAAATCAAGTTAATCTTAATGACACATAATAGTGTACGTATTATGAAAGAGTACTACACCCCACAATTTCTTAAGGAGTACTAAATATTCTGGGGAGAAGTTACTAACACCATTTCATTGGAGGGGCTAGTTCCTGTTCAGTAACATATAAATAAGTCGGGAATTGAGAAAAGAACCACCAAACCGCAAGGAGGTTATCAAGTAGTTCCCGAATAGCAAGGCCTCAATTACTCAATCGCTATAGGAAACAACTATTCCTCCGGCTAAAGCCTCACCAGGTATTGAGTTATACCTAAAAGTGATCCTTTTCTGCATTAGAAATTTACTTCATAATGTATGTCGCTTTTAGATACTTGATGTGTACCTTCATAGAATTGTAAAAACAATAAATTAGATCGAATCGCGTACATGGACTTACTATTTCACTTCTTTTCTGTTACACATAAGTGGCCCATTCAAGATTTGTAGTTACCAAGTCTGTATACCATAATTAAAAAAGCATATATAATTCCGTAATTCAAAAGAGTATTTAAAGGAAATCAAATAGAGGTTTAGAGAATATTGAATTACTATCATTCTATTACCTTATGCTGTATTATGTTATTATAACATTACGCATTAGGTTACATCAATCCTGTCACATTCATTATAGTAAACCTCATAAATAATGAAAGAATGTATTGAATGAATGCAGAAAAGTCCTTAAAAAAATAAATTATGTAAATATTTACGATCGTTATTCGTTTACATAGTAAATTTAAGATGCGCTTGTACGTGTAAAACTCATCACTATTCCCAGTGCAACCAACTGAAAGATGTTATTTGCATATTACTGTTGTCACTTGAATGCATATTTGTTTCTTGAATATGTTTATGTAAGGGTCGATCAAGGTCGTCCGTTTGATCGATCAGCAGAAGTCATTCACTGGTAAAGGCTGTTTGAATATTAAAAACATAATTGGACGAGGAAAAATTACCTGTGTTATTGGTGTTTTTGAAAATAGGCCGAATTTAGTAGCAAAATACCATTTTGCGGTGTAAAGTTACCACAAACGCTTACTTATTACTGCTATGAGTTTTCCAAGAGAAAACATTCTACATTTGTTTTTCAAACTATGTTTATTCTAATTGACTCCATTCCTTTATATATGTTATTGATGTTCATCAAAAATGACAATATACGATTCATTTCATCGCTATTTGCCAAATAAAACACTGTTTTATCTTGCCGATAAACCGAACAGTCTACCTGAGCCTAGCCATAAAAACAAGCCACAGTATGAGATAAGAGCCATTTGGGATTTTTTATTTGGCAAATAGCGATGAAATAAACTATACAGAGCAATCAAGTAAGTAACATATAAACATCTACGCCATACATAAACAAAAAATTATACGATACAATCGATTTTTGTATTGCACAATTGCAACTTTCTTGTCTTGCCCCAGCCTTACTTTTCAGTCATGTCATGTAAAACTTTACCTGTATTAATCTTGAAATTTGTAATAAGAACGAGTATTTCCCATTTAGTACTTTTACTTATCCACATATTTTGGCATAATTAAAAATAGTCATTATTTAAATCTTCTCCACAACTTTTCCTTCACCGATAGTATATACAATTATATTATTATTATTAGAAAATACGGTGGTCATTGACGTTAGTTTTCCAAAGCAGAGCTAATAAAAGTGCAGCACTTTGCTCCGCGCTCCATGGATCAGTGACCTGTACTATTGTCTTAGAAAAGTACCTGCGACAATATGATTTGTATTTTGGTCTGGGGTGGCAGACTGGGCCCTGGATTGGGGGTGTTATTAATATCAAAAATAATTATCAGCGATAAAATTTCTTTCACAATTTCAAAGACATATAAAGTACAATACCCGGAATTTT
This sequence comes from Rosalia funebris, assembly GCA_037954035.1. Lineage (NCBI taxonomy): Eukaryota > Metazoa > Arthropoda > Insecta > Coleoptera > Cerambycidae > Rosalia > Rosalia funebris. Next base: position 19,786,362 of record JAZFAV010000011.1, read on the forward strand.
ACAGTTAGCGCACTCGTGAAGTTACAATTTCCCATGAAGACATTTTACAATCTTAAATTAATAATATAAAATTTGCCGCATGGAACTGCAGAGACGCACGCTAGCATAACCATCACACAGATTTGCTGGCCTAGTTTCGCATGGAATGGTAATTGTGTACACCGGAAACGCCTAAACTATGCACAATTGGTAAAAATTCCAAATAAAATCACCATATGAGTTAATTATGGTAATTATTCTCCTATTCCAACTAAAAATTGTCTATGTATAAAATTGAGTACTAAAACATACAAAAGCTCTAAATATCCTAGTTGTTATCATAATAATTTAAAAATGGTGCTTTCATTTAATGGGTTTATAAAATTAAAAATACACCCGCACATGCACATCAATATATAAAAATAGTTTGACTAAATAAATCTTCTGTACCTTCCCCATACATGTAGATCAGCAGATAATGTTCGTTTTCAAAATAAACGATATGTAAAATGGCAAATTAAACTAAGTCCATTTTTAAATTAAATCCAAAATACACTAGGCACAAAAATTAAGGTATGTAAAAAAATCCTACATTTTTTAGGTGATTTTCAAAGGGCGGTATCTTGGAGAGAAATAGTCGCAGAGCAATTTAAAAAAAAGTAAATTGAAGCTCCAAGTTTCTAGTGTTCAGAGCTTGAGTTGAAATTGAGCAATCATAAGAAAACTAGCAGAAAAAAAATTCCAAATTTTTACTTGCCTTTCAAAAGGTTCACTAATTTTTTTCCATGATTTCATCATAAAGCTTTTTTAGATAATTGTAACCTCTTTAATTTGAGAAGCCTTATACAATGATTTTTCGTCAATTTATCATCGTTCAAAGCAAAGAAGTCAGTTATGAGTTTTTTTTTTAATTTTTGTAATTTTTCTTTTCTTACAATAAATAACAATGTTTGATAAAAAGGATACGGGTTACCGCTAAAAAACATTTTCAACCTCAAGAAATGAAAAATTAATAAAGAATGAAAAATTCATCCTTCAACCAATTACTACGACTTATAAAGATACTTTGCAGTTTTTAAAGCCCTACTTGAATTTTGTGTGCGATCACTATTTCCCGAGTAATTAGTTACTAAAGTAATAACCGGCTTTTTTGTTTTAAACGACGATAATTCAGCGAAAATCATGGTACAAGAATTTTAAACTACTCAAATTTACGCAAAGAGGATAAAATTATCCAAAAACGCTTTATGATGAAATCACTGAAAAGAATTAATTAAAGTCTGTAGATCTTTTGAAAGACAAGCAAGAATTTGGAATGTTGTTCCCGATGGTTTTCTTATGATCAGTATGGTTTACTCATAAATTGCTGATGGTAAAACAATTTAAACTTAAGATCTGAAAATTGTAAACTTGGAAATTCAATTTGCTTTTTTTAAAATTGCTCTGCAACTATTTTTCTCCAAGTTACAGTCCTTTGAAAACCACCTAGAATTTAGGGTCTTTTTACATTCCTAAATTTTTGTGCCTAGTGTATATTTAAGGCAAATGAACGTATCTCAGTTAGATTCAACAAGCAGCGAAAATGGCAAATTTTTTATTTCAGCCCGCAATATTTTCCCCCTTACGTAACTGAATAATTGTTATGGTAAATAGCTTTGTACCATTTCCGTTCACATGATATTTGTATGTTTAACCATGCTTCACGATTGATTTAATAATTATTATATGTACAGTAGTAGGTGTATCCAAAGTCTGATAAGTATCACAGAAGCTTATTATTCTCGTTAAACTTAAATCCTGTTCAAACTATACAACTTTGTATTTTGTATCTTCATTTTCAAACAACCACTGCTTTGGAGGACCAGGATTATCTATACAATAGAAACGGTACATTAATTCGCACTGCCACTATTCTGTCGAATATGGTAACCTTTGAGTGATTGGGTTATGGGCAGAGCGAGTCTGTTGCTCTTTAACTTCATTATAATTTTAATATTACCAATTAGTGTTTCTTTTAGGTTATAATTAATTATAATACATCTTGTAGATTGCCACTAGTAATTCAGTAATTTTTCCATTTCAGGAAAGTTATACACAATAAAAATGTTGTTTGTCATTTCCTTGGCTTGGTTGTTGCTACTTTTCAGTTGAAGTAAATTATGAAACTAAAAATGAAGCAGTATAATATATAAACATCAAAACAATTTTATTAAGATTAAGAGAAGAAAGCGATATATTTTTTTGTTGTGAAAGTTTCCTAAAAATTACTTTTTAATATATAACCATAGCCATTTCAAGAATTAGTTTCCTCATCTTCAATGGAAATATGGTAAAGCTTGGTAAATCATGCAAGAATGCAACTGGAGGGACAAAGGATAAGATCTAATAATAATGTAGTCAGATATAATATTAATAAATTCCATAGTGTACAAATTCCCTGCAATGTTTTATTAAATTCATTAATAAAAGTTCTAAAATCAACATGGACTAAAAGCGGCTTTTAAAATGGACAAAAGAAAAGCGATATTCTTTTTAGATCCGTGAATATAAAATTTAATATGTATAGGGTGTCTCAGTTGGAACTATAGGATTTGAATTGCGCGCCATTAGTATATTTTCAAAGATAGGGCGTCAATATTTAACGACTGTCATCTACAAACCATACGACGTCGACATGCCTCGATCAATAATTCAACAACGAATATTTTGTGTACAACTTATGAAAATGAACGATCATTAAGAAAAATTCCCACAAAATTAGGACAAAATGAAGCACCTACAGAATTAATAGTTCGTAAATTAATCAAGAAATTTAAAGAGACGAGTTCTATTATTGATAAGGCAACACCAATACTCGTTGTGGTCGGTCAGATGAAAATATTGCTGCTGTGAGAGAAAGTGTACGAGAGTCTCCAAACACATCAATTCGACGTCGTGCACAACAATTGAATTTGTCAAGAGCTACAACGCATCAGATTTTAAAGAAATATATGTATCTGTCAGCATACAGAACTCAGTTGACACAACAATTAGAAGTTATAGATTTACAACGTCCTACATTTGTTAATTGAGTGTTAGAAAAGAAGGAAGGTGATTTTTGCAACAAAATGTTGTTCAGCGGTGAGGCACATTATCATCTTGACGGATACGTCACGAAACAAAATTGTCGAATTTGGGATGCTAAAAAGTCTTCAAACACGATATTGTAAATCAGTCTCCACATGGGCGCCCGCAGAAGTATTTCCTCCAGGGGGATCAAAATTTAAATATCTAAAAGATATAACAAGAGATGTACACAATAAAATACATCAAATAAAGCATTACAACAAAATAGTGATATAATTATCGATACCAACATTTAAAAATAGACAATATTAAAAGTATTTGTATCCCAAAATACAAAAACTAAAACATATTCAAAGTAAATCAAATATCAGAAAAGGATCTGTACCCTATCATAACAAGGTAATGAACACTTTCGATATTTCGATACATTTCCCTAAAATAATAGGAAATGCTGATACATTTTTAAAGATTTATGTAGAAAACGTATTGATTTTTAAAACTAATAACATAACTAACACCAAAAATCTACTTATTATGGACAATTGCCCCTTCCGAATGCCCGCGAGTGTACGACATTATTTTTATAAGAATATTTTCCTATTATCTTTTAATTTCTTTGCAAGTAAGACGGTGCACATTTCAATAATATAACAATAATAAGTACATTTTATGCTCTATTATCTGAACCCCCTAACCTAGAATGTATCGACATATTTCTCGCCTTTTTCCCAGCCGAACATTTATTAACAAAGTCGTAATCCGGGTGTGACTGTAAAACTTTCCAATTATAATAAACGTATTGTATTTATATTATTTCAAAATAAGGAAAGTGTGGGTATTTCTAACAATGCACAATGCAATTGTCACGTATTTTGCGTACAATACATTTAATTACTCTAGATATGTAACACAGATAGTTCGAGATATGATAAAATTTTCCTAGTTACTGGATTCTCAAATGGACTGGATTACCAAATGTTGTGTTGCATACCATAAAAAAATAATTATACACAATGAGTGCCCTATTGAGTGGATGTACGTTTTTTTAGAAAAACTAAACATTTTAACTACACTGAAACTATAAAATACTACTAAACATAAACGTACAAAAAATATGAACATCTGTTAATATATTTCAGAGATACTCTATTCGATGAAAATACTACCACGTACTGCTCATCAAGAATAGGAAAAAGTGTGAGAAAGATTGATGCAGCCTTCGGAGGGAAAAGGATGCACTTTACGCGCGGCCAGATTCAACTCTGTGTACATTCACATTCAAAATATATTCATCGATATTCACTACGCAAACGTCTCAATTCGACTGAGTAAAGACCACGCTATTTACTGCGCACCTCGTGGGCGGTCCGATATCGCAGATTTGATACTTGTTCCTATTCTTGATGAGCTGTATGTCAAGCTTCCGGTTTTACCAGAAGTTGGTAGTAACTTTTTTATCTTAAGGGGGAGGGGCACATTATATTTTTATACTACCTACATTCGAATTCTATTTACTACGACTACTATTTTCTACTTACTACTTCTCTCTACTTCGAGATAACTTTTAATACCATTCTCAAAATTCAAAACTAATAGTTTATAATATTTTTCGATTTTATTTTATTTTTTAAATAAGTGATTATTTGAGAAAGTGTAAAAATCCACATGAAATTTGGATAAGTTTGAGATAGAACAAAACACCAAAGTAACAAATACAATGAATAAAGTAATAACTTTAAATACCAAACTCAAAAACAATATATTTTAGCTATTGGTGTACTCACCGTAATGTACCCTGTATATTTTTTATGACTTATTAATTTCCTCCTATATTGTTATCTTTTAGAGCCATGAAAAATATATTTAAAATAAACAGTTTTAAAACCTTAAAACGGACTTTTCCGCACGTAGAACATCTCTATCTCGAATTTTGAGTGGCCGAGAAAAAATAAACCAACACCTAAATGCAGAATATGTGTTTTATGCGATAGTTTTACTTCTTTCATTGGCTACTGCTTCAGTGCCGTATCGATACGTTTGTGATCGAACGAAACATTTTTTTCTCATTCATTCATATGATACAGACCGAATATATATATTTTTCTTTCAATGCAAAATCAGCAAGACGTTAAATGTTTATGTTTAAAATCTCAGAATGAACATAAACATTTACATCGTGCTTTCTCATGACCCATGGAGAGGGTGGGGTGTGTCCTATCCACCTCAAAATCAATAGGTGTCGTCTGGGAGACGTCCCCGATCAGAATCAGTCAAAACCCGACCAATCCGACACGATTTAGTTGAGTTATCGTGCTAACAAGAAATTTTAATGCCGACGACAACGATAACGACACACACACAGACACAAATTTTGTAAAAACCATTTTTTTGGTTTTTAGGCCGAAAAACGAAAAATAAACGCTAGAAATTTTTTTTCCATTTTTCTTTACACGATTACATTACGTTTCCGCTCTGGTATAGTTGAGTACGGAAAAATAAAAATCTATTTATATGAAATTCATTATCCATCAACCCATCATTTGCTAACCGATCTTTAAAAACATTTTAGTTGCTACAACTTAACCGCATTCATAAAATGATTCAAAAATATTGCAAATAAACTTAGTTGTAATTAAGAATACGTTATTTTAATTAAGTCTTTATTAGACTCTAACGACAAAGTTAAAATGTTTTAATAATTATTATCTTCTATTCTTAGGCCCGTATGGGAATTGTATTATAAAATCAGTCTTATTTGTTGTAAAAAGTCACACCTTTCCGACTTCCTTTCGCAGGATGTGTGCGTCTTCGTTAAAGTGGCGGGGATTCTCAATTCTGACAAGTACCTTTGCCAAATGGCACACGCCATACGTTGCTCGTCTAGGGCTTAAATGACCCCATTTTAAACTGTCGTGATATATTAGAAACGACACATGTGCTCCACGAAGATTCTCGAGTGGTTTTATAAAAGTTTACCCTTCGAGGTATGTATGGCTTTCGCGCCACGAGCTTGTTTTCTTAGGATCTTGTTTTCTTAGGATCTTGTTATCTGTAGTTTTATCACGTATATACCTGTTTTACATCAGCGTTACAAGCAATAATCACGTTTATTTAAGTATATAAACATATTTTGTACACGAGTACATAATAAATAAATCCACTATCAGATTTATGAGGATGTTTTTAGGAAACAAACGTTAATGTGAGAAAGTACATACATATATCCCGAAATTTTCAAATTAGATAGCATCCAGTTTACGCATTTAAAATGTAATTAAACATGGGGAAAATTTACACTGTTCCTCAGGTAGGGGTGGTTTTGCGTGTTTACATATAGGGTGTCTCAGTTAGCACTATAGGATTTCAATTACGCGTCATTTGTGTTCTGTTAAAGATTATATTATATAGTCGTTAATATTTAACGACCGTCATCTACAAACTATATGACATCAACATGCCTGGGTGTCTGATTTAGAACTATAGGATGTGATCTGTGAATAAAACTAATAATATTTGACAACCTGAGATTTTTTATTTACTTCAACATAAAATGGAGATGATACGGCTGCAGATGAAAAATATCGTTCATATGGCCGCCTCGACTCATCTGACATTATGCCATTCATTTATCAAAATTGCCCATAACACAGGCACATAAAACTGGCTCTATTTCCCGAATAATATGCTTCGAATGTTTGCTTTGAGGTCATTGATTGCTGTTGGCTGGGTGGGGTACATTATTCCCTTGACACAACCCAAAAGAAAAAAGTCGAATGGTGTTAAATCACATGATCTTGCAGGCCAATTGATGTCAGCATTCCGCGAGACAACATGATCAGGCAATTTGGAGTTATGGTTGAACATGAAGTATGACACGTTGCTTCGTCTTGCTAAAACCACATGTTATTCAACATGCTGTTCATGACGAGGACGTATCTTATCAATAACAGAACCCATTTCTTCAAATTTGTTGATTAAGTTACGAACTGTTACTCTATAGGCGCTTCATCGTATCCTAATTTTGTGCGAATTTTTCTTAATGCAACTGAATCGATCATTATCGCTCACTTTCATAAAACAGTTGTACACAAACTATTCGTTATTGAACTGTTAATCGCGGCATGTTGACGTCGTATGGTTTGTAGATGACAGTCATTAAATATTGACGCCCTAACTTTGACAGAACACAAATGGCGCTCATTTCAAATCCAGTAGTTCCAACTGGGACACCCTATATATGTAACAAAATAAAATTGATAATTTATACAGAAATCAATTACATTGATCATTTATACAGATGTTATGAGAAATAAATCTCATAAGCGATTTCTAACTTCTGAAGTTCTTATCCTTTTCATCCATTTTCATTGGTTTTTCTTTCTGAAATTGCTTTCGACGATATTTCACTGGAGATATATACTCGTATTTACAGACTGATACTATTTGTTTTCTAAGTTTTTAAATATTAACGAATGTTGAAGGTGTAACATCAAATGCATATACATACTACGTAAAAACTGTAAAGTTGAAGAGGTAAGACATCGTTCAATATCTACATTTTCATTATCAACTTTTCGAAAACAAAAATCTTGTTTCCAGAAAGATTTTCAAGTTACAAATAGGTCTATTCATATTTATTATGTCTTGAGAATGTTGCCTACTTTGTCCCTTATATATTTTCAGGCACACTGAAACTAAAGCTTGCTAAGTGGTGGAAATAATTTAAAACTTTATCAAACGGAAGCCAAGAGTAACTCAAGCGGTTTTTAGGCCGATGGTGGATTTTTTGACGGGAACAAAATTTAAAATTCAAATTAAATAATTTAATTTGAATTGAAGTTTTTTATTATCATTTTACTCTATTTTGTATTCTTTAAAACTTATTAGTGGTATATAAGTTCAATAAATTGGGTTTGAAATGTAGAAGCTTGTTCTTTGTAGAAAGTATAGGTGTCAGTACTTTTGTGAGCCGTAGACTATAGATTTCTAATAGTATTTGGTTAAAAAATCCTGCAATTAAATATTATTTGTAGTAAAGAAAAATTATAGAAAGTTAAATATTATTTATATATTATTTAAAGTAAAATCGAATCCCTTTCCTCAGACGTAGGGAAAAACTATTTTCATGTATAAGAAGTTATAAATCACAACACGATAGTTATTAATCCCGTTACTATTGTTTCCTAAAAATATATTTCATTAACAGTATCTTCTTCTAAATATAAAAACTTAAACCACATTAACAAAACATGGTCCGTATATAGTTATTATAAAACTGTTACAAAATCGGTTTTATATCCAAATTGAGATAAATATAATTTTTAAGATTTTTCCAGATCGTCAAAGACAAAATGTCATTATCATTATGCTCGTTCCAATAAACCGTATTTCCAAGAAATATGAGAAAATATCAGTTTGCTTTATTGTTAGTAAATATTTAAAGTTAAATAGCTTACGTTCCAAACAGTGCATTACAAATATTAGTGCTATACATTCGTTCAAGGTACGGTACTCGATAACTGAAAACAAAACATTTTGAAAAATAAAATGCTTAAATGTATACTTTAAAAATGTATACGTAAACTGCATAAGCATCTTCTTTAGAATCAATTTTACAAAACAAATTTTAGACTAGTCAGTTAAGATTTAAACTGTTTGAAATTAGAATTAAAAGAATTAGTAGTATTTTAGATACTCTATTTTATGCACATTTTATAGTGTTGACTCAAAAAGATCTTTTTTACTGTAGGGAATCATTAGGTCAAATACAACAACCTAATAGATGCTTCTACTATTCATAAATTGTTTATAAAGGACTTAAATCAAATATCTAATATTATAACTGTTGATAAAAATGTCTTTGGCTTTAGATGTTTCCTATAATCTCTCGGATTTTGTAATTCTGGGAACGTTTGTAGCCAACCATTTATCATCTGTATTTGTCCTCACAACTTGAGATTGATTAATTTATTTACTATTTCACATTTTTGTCGAATAATACCCTATGCGTATACAATTAATATGACTTAAGAATAACGAGAATTTCGATTCTTTGAGAATGGAAAAAATACTTGTATAAAACCTCCAGAAATCGTAAGTCAGTCACCATGCCAGGCATATAAAAGTGTTTATTTAATAAAGCAGTTAATATTTGTACATCCTAAAGTGAATCTTAGCTATATAGACAGGTAAAAGTGTGTAGGAGTTTCACATCAAATTATATTTAAATGTTAAAGGTATATTGACATCGTATTTAGGGACGCTTTTTCTAATAAATCTTAAATATATGCATATTTAATACAGTGTATTCGTGGAGTAAGGAATAAATTCGTTCATTATTCATCGAATAGCTTTTAGGAAACACACTCAGCAGGCTCGTCAAATTTTATTATTAGCTGCACTTTTTTTGACATTATACTAATACATACAGGGTTATTCGTGTAGTAGGTCGATATTTTGTTTTAATGGCAATCTCTTTTTATTGCAGAATGTGAAAGAGCACATTTTTGTACATACTGTACGGTAATTATTACATTAGCATGAGTATAGGTTAGATAAAAAAAAATGCAATTTCAAAATACCAAATTTAATGGCAACGATTATTTAAAAAATCAACTAAAATAAATGTTCAAATTGTGCACCGTTGGGTGCCTAACGGTAGCCAAGACTTCAGAAGATATACGTTGTATTTCGCGATGAATTCTTGCTTTTAAATCTTCTAAATTCTCCGGCCTAGTAAGATACACTTTGCTTTTTAAGTATCTCCACTAAAAGTAACCGAATGGTGTCAAATCTGGCGATCTGGCTGGCCAATCAATCGGCCTCTTTCTTCCTATACAACGATTCGGGAACGTCTCATCGAAATAAGCGCGGAGATATGCTTAATAATGGGGAGGTGCACCATCTTGTTGAATTAAAAAATAATTTCTCGAAAGAACAGATTCCTCTATATCTGAATTAGTGCAGAAATAAGATCGTCTCGAACCAACGAAACGAAAATTCAAATATCTTGCACCAATTGGGTTCACGTCAAAGAAATAGGGACCCAGAATTCTTCTGTCGACTACGCTGCACCACACATTCATTCTCTGGGGATCTTGAGTGTGATACTCCATCATCTTTTGGGGATTCCTGGTACGATTTAAATTTTTTATCCGACAGGAATAAAAAAAAACAATTTCGATCGCTAAGGCTACTATCAGGCAGTCAAGGGTGCATTAATTTAGTTAATGTTTTTAATATCATTTCCATTAAATTTAGTATTCTGAAATTGTAAAATCGTTTTTCTTATTTCTTTTATCTAACCTGTACTCACACTAACTCAACTATTCCGTAACGAAAAAAGGGGGTTTCCATTAGAAAAGTATCGATAGCGTCATACCTTACCTACACTAATCACCCCGTATGTATTAATCATATTTTGAAAAATGCGCAACTAATAATAAAATTTAAGAGGTCCGACAGTTTTTCTCAAAAGTCATTCCTCGAATTTTTAAGGAATTTATTCATTACTTTAAGAAAGCACTGTATATAATATTAATGTACAATACCCCATAATGCATATCATATTACATAATGTAGCATTCATGCCCGTAGTGCTATTGTCAATTTTACATTTGTTTCTCTTAATACAACTCGACTTTCCTTAAATCTCTAAATTTTCCTCTTCATTCTAGGCTCTGTACTCTGTATACTGTTCATCAAGAATGGGGAAAAGTGTGAGATCCTCTAGATATGCGTAGAAGAAAAGGTGTGGCAACATTCGGAGGAAAAAAGATGCACTTTATACGCGACCAGATCGAACTCTGTGTACATTCACATTACATTCAATATATATTCATCGATATTCACTCTGCAAAGATCTCAATTCGACTGAGTAAAGACCAGGCTATTTACTCCAGGCGTACCTCGTGGGCGGTCTGATATCGCAGTTTTGAGACTTGTTCCTATTCTTGATGAGCTGTACCTGTATACTCTAAATTATGTACTATGTATTATATACTCTGGGTTCTGTGCTCTCTGCTTTGTGTTTTGGATTCTGCTCTTTCGATCCAGGCTCTACGTTCATTGCTTTGTACCCTGTACCCTATACTCTATACTGTATTTTGTACTGGAATTTTAACAAATTTGAAACATCCACGAAAGAAATATAAACTCTCACTTTATGACATGTTGTGGAAAACGCATTATTTGTAAATCTTTGATTTTTATCCGCACCCCACTATATATAAGTAATGTAATCGTGTAAAGAAAAAGTGAAAAAACTAAATTTTTTTTGGGTTTATTTTTCGTTTTTCGGCCTAAAAACCAAAAAGAAAATGGTTTTTAAAAATTTTGGCTGTGTGTGTCGTCGTTGTCGTCGTCGACATTTATTCTTGTTAGCACGATAACTCAACTAAATCGTGTTGGATCGATCGAGTTTTGACTGACTCTGATTAGGGACGTCTCCCAGACGACACCTATTGATTGTGAGGTGGATAGAACACACTCTACCATGTACATCGGTCATGAGAAAGTACAATGGTGGACTATCTGAGAAATTTTTGTTGTTAGCAAGATCAATCAATTAAATCGTGTCGGATCAATCGGGTTTCGACTGATTCTGATTACTAACGTCTACCAGACGACATCTATTGATTTTGAGGTGGATAGGACACACTCCACCCTGTCCATGGATCATGAAAAAGCACGATGGTGAACTATTTGAGAAAAATTGAAAAAAGTAAAACTGTCGCATAAAACACATATTCTGTACGTATTTATGTATTGGTTTATTTTTTCTCGGCCACTTAATTTCGAGAAAAGTCCGTTTTAAGGTTTTAAAACTTTATTACAAACGTTTCACTGCACTGCAAAAAAATATAACGTTTTTTCAGGCCGTCCATTAAAAGCAGAGCACGTTCACTGACTAATTGTAAGATTTTATTACTTAATCCATTTCTTTCGCCCATTAACGAAATTTATTATTATCTCCGCTCTTGCGTTAACTGCATGAAGTTTAATAGACATTTTGACATATGTGCGACATGAATTCATAACATAACCCACACAGCTGGTCGGCGTTTTTACATAGAACAGAGAACGGGATATGACACATAATGTAGCCAGGATTTTCTATAGCTCTACCCGGCTAGTAGGACCTGTACATCCCTTTACGTTTAGTATTGTACCATGTGCCATTATAAGCGTCATATAATTCTTAGAAGGCTCCGCCGAACAGATTTGATGCTGTGAGAGGAATTAAGGTGAGTGCTATTTTTAAAACGAGCAAGGGCTTGAAATATGGGTCCCAAATGTGTGTGATGTGTTATGCGCAATTTTTTTAAGTGGTAGTGTATAAGAAAAATAAAGGCATGCTTCCTTTGTATGGAAGAAAAATAAATGGAGCTTAAATTTAGTGAGACCGGAGCACCAACTCAACATGACGATTTAAATATATTCCAAATTCCGTAGACATAAAATAGTAATGTTTAGGAAAGTATATTTAAAATTGTTTGGTTAATTGAATTCATCTATGCGATATTGACAGCGATATTGAAGATACCAGAAATGATCACACATCGTACTTAAAATATTTGAATTATTTAATATATAATATTAAAATCTGAAATTAATAAGTAAAAATTTAGGTTAATAGGTAAACAGAGTAATCTTTTTTTTCTGTATATTAAAGGAAAGAAACGGCATGTCATTTATGTTAAAAGGCATCATCTATCTTAGTTTTAAATAACTAGTACCTCCAATACAAAAAAGTAACACCCTGCAGAACTAAAAGCATGTATAGTATAGTCTCTCCAAGCCAAACAATAAAACGGCGTTTAATAAAAAGGGCGCATGTCAAGAACACACACACACACACCAGTAGAAATCCAATACCTTTAAACAAAAGCTGCGTTTTACAGCTATAGTAGAATAAACTTCAGTCAGGAACAGGGTGGAACAATGGATACAGGTTTACATATATTTATATTTAACATAGTTTGGTTAAATATGTTGTAGCACAGGTCTTCGCAAAGAGAAATGTGCTCAAAAGGATATGAAAGGATACGAAGGAAATTGACTTCCTTCCCCGAAAACCTCTGAGCTGTAGAGGGGAAGGTTACACATATATATGGGGACAAATACACCTCGGTGCTCAGGGAGAGGTGCCAAACTCCGTCTCTCAAATGTAGTTTCTTCATGTAGACCAATATCTTTATTACCTATCATATCCAAGCTCTTTGAGAAACTACTATACAAATAATACAAAGAATACTACTACTACAAAGAATAGAACCAATCATTGAGAGAGAAAACTAATCCCAGATCTCCAGTTCGGGTTCCGACATATACACTCGACAATAGATCAGGTCCATATAGTCATTAATATAATAGAGAATGCGTTAGAGGAAAAAAGTTTGCTCTGCCGCATTGCTCGACGTAGCGCAAGAGTTTAATAAGGCATGAGAGATCCCATTATAAATTAAAAATTATCCTTCCTAAACAATATACAGATATTTTAAAATCCTATTTATCGGACAGACACCTTCCAGTTAAGCAGGAAAATGCCTACTCTGTCCTTAAAGAAATCAAAGCAGGAGTCCCACAAGGCAGTGTTCTAGGCCCTGTACTCTACTTTTTGTATACGTATGATCTCCCAGAGCTATAAAATAATACTGTAGCTACTTTTGTCGACGATACTGCCATAATAACAACGGACAAAAGTATTATAGAAACAGTTAATAAACTTCAAAACGCCATCAGTAAATTGCAAAACTGGACCAAGAAATGGAAAATTAAATTAAATGAAGAAAAATCAGTTCATGTCGATTTCACTAATAGACACATCGAACATATTCTAAAGAATGAATAGACGAATAGTTCCATATGCCAATGCAGCCAAAGTCTTAGATACGAAGTTTCGCTGGAAAGCCCACGTAAAAAAGAAAAGAATTAGGTATAAGATATAAGAAAATGACTGCCTCTTGGGTAATAACTCAACTTTGTCGATACATAATAAGCTCCTCTTGTATAAGCAAATATTAAAACCGGTGTGGGTTTATGGTATTCAGCTTTAGGGTTGTACCAGAAAGGCAAATAGTAAAATTACACAAACCTTTCAAAATAAAGTACTACGGAACATTGTTAGTGCATCTCGGTATATATGAAATGAAGATCTCCACCGAGATCATGGAATAGAAAGTGCTGAGATAGAGATTAAAAAATTTGCAACAAGCCACGAAGGAAGACTTCTACAACACGATAATATGGAGACAGCTCCTTGATAACTCCAACCAAATAAGAAGACTCAAGAGAATTAAAATCCACGAGTTAGTGTAGTGCTTTGAGTGAAATTAAAAAACAGAGTAATTTATGTAGTGCACAAGAAAACGTGCCATTACTTGTCAGAACTGGCTAAGAAGACATCAATGGATGACTATTAGAATTTAAGTAATTTAGTATAATAGACATAACGTATAAATGTAGACATATTGAGGGACCAGAATATGACAGATAAGTTCCAGGAGAAAACAGATCAATTAATAAATAAAGCGAGTAATGACGAAATCAAGAACGTAGAAACTGAGTTGGAGGGTATCAAGAATAGTCTAGATTCCGCGGCTACGGACGTTTTAGGACACGAGAAAAGGGAAGCTAGGAAGCCCTGTATAACGGACGAAATCTTAAACTTAATGCAAAAGAGACGAGGCTACAAAAACAGACGAGGAAGGACTGAAAACTTATAAGGCAATAAAGTGGGAAATCATTAGAAAATGTAGAAGAGCAAAATAAGAATGGATAGAGGATAAATGCAAAGAAGTAGAAGATAAGCTGCAAGTAGGTAAGACCGAGGAGGCTTACAAAATAATTAAGAGGAATTTCTGGGATATAGGAACAATAAGTAGAAACGTTAGGAGTCAATCGGGGGACATACTGATCGGAAGAGAGGAGAAAGCGGATAGATGGAAGCAGTACTTAGGAAATTTATACGAGGGTCAGGAATTAGGAGAGATATTAGAGGAAGAATCTAGCATGGATAGGGAAGATGTAGGAAAACCTATATTGAGAGAGGAATTTGAAATAGCACTAAGGGGGCTAAAGAACAATAGAGCGCCGGGTGTAGATAAAATACAGGCGGGAATTTTGAAATGTGCGGGACAGAAAGTAGTAAATAGGATGTTTGAACTGGTAAAATACATATACGAAACGGGCGAGATGCCGGAGGATTATAAGAGGAACATTATCGTTACTATACCGAAAAAGAGAGGAACCGACAAATGCGAGAACTTTAAAACGATTAGCCTAACCTCCCATGCGTCAAAAATCTTAACCAGAATAGTGCAGAAGAGGATGGAAAATAGAGCGGAGGAAATACTAGGAGAAGACCAACTCAGGTTTAGGCGAAATAGGGGAACTCGCGAAGCTATTCTAGCGCTAAGAGTAATGTTAGAGAAACCGATAGAAAAAGGAAAGAATGCTTATATAGGATTTGTAGATTTAGAAAAAGCTTTTGATAACGTAAGATGGGAAAAAATGTTCGAGATACTAAAGAGCGCCGGAATGAAGTATAGAGATAGGAGAGTAGTACACAATCTATACAAAGAGCAAACTGCTGTTATAGAAGTAGAAGGGGAAAAAAGGGAAGTTGGTATTAGGAAAGGAGTAAGACTATCACCACTAATTTTTAATCTGTACATCGAAGAGGCGATTAATGTGGTAAAAGATAGAGTATATTTCGGGATTACAGGGACAGAAACTAAAAATGCTGAGATTCGCGGATGATATAGCAGTATTAGCATTTAGTAAGGAGGAATTAGAATCAACATTGAATGAAATGGAGGCAGTGTTGACATAGGAATACGGAATGAAGGTGAATAAAAACAAAACTAAAGTGTTAGTATGCAGAGGGTGCGAGAGCAGAGCAAAAACGAAAGTACAAATTAATACTGAAAGATTGGAGGAAGTTAAAGACTTCACTTATTTAGGAAGTAAAATAAATTGGGATGGAAGAAACGATAAAGACATAAAACAAAGAATAGCGCAGGGTCGAGTAGCTTTTAACAAAAAGAAAGCACTTTTATGCTCGGGGGTAATAAACTTAGAAACAAGGAAGAGATTTTTGAAAACATATGTATGGAGCACGGCACTATACGGTTGCGAAACCTGGACGGTAGGGGAAGCAAGTAAGAAGAAATTAGAAGCTTTTGAGATGTGGTGTTACCGAAGAATGATGAAAATACCATGGACTGATAGAAATGAAGAAGTATTGGAGAAAGTCGGCGAGAAAAGAAGTATGTGGAAAAACATAAAGAAGAGAAGAGATAGAATGGTAGGCCACTTGCTGAGACATGGGGGAATAGTCCGCGATATTTTGGAGGCAGGTATAGGAGTGAAGAAAGGCAGAGGTAGGCCTAGATTAGACTACTGCTCGCAAATAGTAAGGGATGTAGGTTGTAGCACAATTAGCGAAATGCGTAGGTTAGTACAAGATAGGAGAAGCTGGAGGTTAGCGTCCAACCAGTCTTAGGACTGATGACCCCATGATGATGAGTATAATTGAATTAGAAATAAATTACTCATTAGTCTTAGGCTAGATCGTAACAATATTTTTATATAAAAAAAAAACATTCAAAAGATCACTTCAATGTGTGAAGAGAATATATACAATTCTGCTCAATTAATATCGTGTAGAATTAAAAATAGACTCCGAATTTTACTTTAAAATCGTTAATCAAACAGAAAAATGTTCCCCGTACTTAGAACACAGTGGACAATAAAACAACGAAAGAATATGACAATTTAAAGTGACAATCTAGAGCAATGGTTCTCAACCGGTGGTACGCGTACCCCTTGGGGGTACGCGAAACTCTGTAAGGGGTACGCGGTTAACTCCCAAAAAGTATACAAAATTATATTGATACATGCTAAAATTAGTAATTTGACTTGTTCGCAAAAGCAACAGCTAATCGATATATCGGGTGATCCTACATTGAAACAAAAGTATTGCAATATTTTGTTAATTAACTCCTGGACTGGTATTGAAAAATAACACAAAGTACTAGCAGACATTGCTGTGAAGTACCTTCTAGGGTTTACGACAACTTACTTGTGCGAAAAAGGGTTTTCAAGTTTAACTTACCTGGAGAACAAGTACAGAAACAAGCTTAATTTTAAGGATAATTTACGGCTGTATTTGACGAAGCTGGAGCCAAACATTGATGAACTTTGTAAACAAAAAGAAGCCCAGTATTCCCACTAATTATCTTTTAATTTTATGTCTGATTAATAATAACTTTGTAATAAAATGTCCATTAAAATAAAATTTCTTGTTTTTAATTTAAATTATCTATTCGTAATTAAACTTTAACAGTTAAACTTTAATTCAACTAATATAACAAATTTTAATAAAACTAAAGTGTTTTTGTTGAGGGTACGCATAGTTAATGATACACAAAAAGGGTTACGTGGATTGAAAAAAGTTGAGAACTCCTGATCTAGAGTAAATTAGTAGTCCTTATACGTTATTATTCATTCTTCCGTCTCCGCAACAATCCGCTGAAAGCCTGAGCTAATTGAGAAGTAAACCTTTTGAGCGGCACACCCGGTACCCGAAGAAAAACAAAAGCTGCGCCAGGGGGGTTTGATTTTTTAAAGAGCAGGGTAAATACCGCCGTAACGTGACACGGCCTCCGGAAATAGCCATTTGTTATTCGAGCACGTGCAGCATGGAGCAAGACCCCTGGTGCACACCTGACGAACAGACGCACTTAAGCTTTGTTATGGCGAGATTAAACGACGGAACCACAGGGCCTTATCCACGGTTCAATTTTTTTAAGTGCGCACTAGAAGGATGTACGTGTGTGGGCATGTAATTGATACTAATGCTTGTGGAAGTGACGTTGGCGTAGCGCGTGTTTCGTAACTAATTGAAAAACGTGTGTGCTACATGAAGTATCATGTACGGACGTCAAAACTGCTAAGAAAAAATGGTCTCTAGTTTCAGTTAGGAATAGTTACAATTTACCATTTTTAGTTAGGCAGGAAATAACGGCCAAAGAACATCAAGAAACTTGAGATCCTTATTATTCCTCTTTTTCTTTTTGTAACAAATATTTGCATGAAAATTTCGTGCTGATACGAAGATTTGGAACAAAAGTTATGAATTTTTTACATGCGGCGTAAAAGAAACATTTTGGAAGCAGATAACTTCTGAACAAATTATTGGTCTTCTTCTGGTTATACGAGGGGCACTATTAATATCTTTGAACTTTGGCAACACTAAGTGTTGTCAGGCGCCATCTGACGTTTTCAATGGAAAGTTTGACATTTCTGACCATAACCTTCCTCAGAACATTTTGTGATTTAAGCGCGATTTATGTTGTTTACAGTGATTTGAAAATTATATCAGCGAAAAAATGTAATTAACTCGTGAAAATATTCGTGCAATGATTCATTACGACTTTCAACGTGGATTATCAAGGCAAGAGTGTATTGGCCAATTAACTTCCACTTTTGGCAATGAAGCCTCATTCTTTGCCACTGTGAACCGCTGGTATAACGAGTTTAATCGTGGCCGCCATTCGCTCACCGATTAAAGTCGTGAAGGTCATCCAAAATCAGTTGTTGTACGAGAAAACATTAATGCTGTGCAAAAACTGATAATGCAAGATCGTCATCTGACATACTGGGAGATTGAGGTAACTTTAGGCATTAGTTTTACTAGCAGACATAAGATATTGCATGATCATTTAGCTGTAGAAAAGGTTTGTTCTTGTTAGATCCACATAATTTGAAAATATCTCGAAAGAGATGCTCGTATCGATTGGAAAAATCTCAAACAAATGCTCAAGAAATACAATGGCGGTATTTCAAAAGACATATAACATTGTAACAGGTGACGAATCATGGATCTATGCGTATGAGCTGGAAAGTAAACAGCAATCGACTGTATGGGTGTTTCAAGATACTAAATCCAACAAAAGTTGTTCGCGCTCGAAGCACTTCGAAGCAAATGGTCGTCTGTTTTTTCGGAAAAACTGGTCATGTGGCAAAAGAGAGTGCCTTTAGAGGAACGTAAAACGGTCAATTCTGAATGGTACACAACCATTTGTTTGTCGGAAGTTTTCGGTGAAATAAGAAAAACAAACAAGCGCCGTCGGATCATTCTTCATCACGACAATGAGAGCTCTCACACATCTCGTCTAACAACCGAATATTTGAACACTCAAAAAAATCGAATTGATGGGTCATCCTTGAACACTCAAAATATTAAATTAATGGGTCATCCGCCGTACAGTCCTCATTTGCCACCCAATGACTTCTTTTTGTCCCGAACGTCAAAAATAAGTTGCGTGGACAACGATTTTCGTCGGCAGAAGAACCCGTTGATGCGTTCAAAAACCATGTCATGGAGATATCTCAAGCGAAATGAAAAAATGCCATTGACAAATGGTTCGAACGCATGCAAAAATATATAGATCATAAAGAAGAATATTTTGAAAAATGATAAAGTAATTTTCAATGACAAATGTTTTTTTTTATTATTAGGCTCAAAATATAAATAGTGCCCCTGGTACACAAGTCACTGAAATAATTCTTATTCCTAAAGATTTCACATGAATTTAAATTTTTTTATATATTCGGGAAACGTGGAAATATTACTGAAAATTTACTGTCCTAATTAATTTATGGCCACTGAAAAATGGAACAGAGATGAACAAAGGTAATACACCTTTACTGAAGTTTGCAGTTTAAATGATTTTATTTTTGAAGAATAAGGGTTGATTGACGAAATATAATATCATCGATTCGACTGTCTAAATGATAGCGATCAACGTTTCTTTCTCAAAAAACATACAGTTGTACAAATCTAATATGTAAATTTTATTATTGTGAACTGGTTCTTTGTTATTTACTATCACAGTACTTTACGACACTTTTTGTTTACTTCAATGTTTGATTCAGGTGTAGTGAATGAGAAAGAATTTCCTTGTAAAGGACCGAAAAAATTCTGAAAAATTTTCAGTGATTTTTGAAAGGCTGTAACTTTATGAAAAATGGTCGTATCGATATAAAAATATCTAAAAAAAATTTCTCAACTACTTACGGTTACTGCGCTGCCAAAGGAATACCGCGAGACAAAAATTTTTCAAATTTTTTCAGGACTAAATCAATGCAAAAGCCGGGCCTGTTTATTCAACTTTAATTTGGTTTTTAACGGACTCTGTACGACCAATTGTTGCTGAGATATCGATGCTTGAATGAAATATGACGTTTTTGGTTGAAATGATAGAGAATGACAAAAAATGACTTAGTGACTTTTAAAAAATCTACCAGCACTTTGCAAATATTGAAAAAATTGACACAGCCAAGACCGAAACACGGGACCAAAGGAGCAGCAGACGTTACATAAAAAAAGCAGCGCACCTTACATCGACATTACTTCCAAAGCGAGCATTGATAAGAGAAAAAAAATCGAAAAAATACAAAAATTCCAAAAAATTTCTAAATTGTTTTTTCTTTTATGATTTCTTAAAATATTCCAAAACTATAAACTTCAAGCTTCGAAATGGATTTTCTTTCATCTCGATACGATCATTTTTCATAAAGTTCAACAATTACTGAAAATTTTTTTATTCTGTTAATTTTTTTGTCTATTTACATCCTTATCACTTATTATACTGTTTATTATATCATTTAATTCATTAACGTTATTATTCAGATTTGTATGGATATTATTTTGAAATGTCCTTACATGATATAGAAGGATTCGTCGTTGAATATAGAATAATATTTTATCTTACAGAGATTATTTGATCGATTCGATGATACATTCGAGTAACTGCTTGTTTGATTGAACTTTTTTTTATAGTTGTGAATTTTTATAAATATCTATTACATCCAACACGAAACCGAGAGAATTTTTTATATTGGCGTTTTGGGATGATCAAATACTGAACAGGAACTGACATATACAATTACAGTTTTGTTGCGTTTTCAGAACCGCTCTATTAGGATTACGAGTATTTTGTAGTAATGTTTAATATGCAAACATAATATCTAATTTCATTGCACTTTTTTTGCATTTTCAGAATCGTTCTATTCTATTCGGTTATAATTTATAAATTATTCCTTCATCAAAGCGTTATCTTCCATAACTAAATTCTGCTACTAATATTGTCTTCTGCGTAGTATCACTCATACTAGCAACTTTTATTAATTGCTGCGAATTTTACCGGATCTATAAATATGCCATGCTAATTATTTTTCTAAAACAGGTGTTTTATTTTTTCAAACGTAAATGTATCTTATTTATTAATCTTTCATTCCGATTGGCATCTATGTTCAAATATTTCCTCGCATTCCAAATTTGTTTTTATTATACATTTTCAATATCATATACGTTGTAACAAAGAACTTCGGAAGAAGAAATGGATAAATTACGAAGTTACAAGAAATCATCTACAACTTATGCGTTTTGAAAACGCAGTCCCTGTAAATATAAACTTTATAAAAAAGTAACGTAATGTTCAGTCAGAGCAAATTAACGACTATTAAATGTGACTTAATGTGGAAATAATTATCTCGAAAAATTTTCATCTCAACCAGTACGGTTCTTTGCCGTTCTAAGTAATATTAACGCGAATAGTAAACATAGGAACTATTTTTGTTCGTGAGAACTTGGAAATTACTACATCGTGACAAATATATAATCACAGTGTGAAATAATAAGCGGTACTCTACGTTAGCAGTATAAACCTGGACATGTCTCGCAGATTCCTGAAGATTAAGACAAATCATTAGCGGAAGTTTATAATCGCCGATTCGTTTTTGCTCGAATTACAAAGATATGCGCTGCCGTTCAAGAAGAGAACATACTCGTCAAAATAACTCTAAAAAGGGGTATACAGGATAATCGATACAATTTATATAGGGTCTTTATATAAGGACGCTCGATTTTTAAACGTAAATAAAACAAGTTGTTTGTGAGATATCCACTCATTTTTTCTTTTATTTGAAAGGATATTTTATGGAATTAAGTATGGAATATAACGTCATTCAAATTTCCGCCGCGGCTTTGCTTGGTGGCACATATTCGGGAGGTCCAATTTTCGATGGCGTTCGTTATGTCGACTTTGAGAACATCAATTGTTCGCAGTTTATTCGCATAGATCTGCGATTTAAGACAGCCTCAAAGGAAGAAGTATAAAGCCGTTAAATCGCAGGATATCGGTGGCCAGTTCACGTCGCGGCTGCGCGAGATAACCATGCCCTCAAATTGCTTGTGCAAGAATGTTTATCGTGGCATGCGCTGTGTGGCACGTAGCGTCGTCCTATTGGAACCACATGTCGTCGGTATCTGTAGCGCTTGCCGTTAACGGTTATGGCAATGCTAGTTTCGTTTTGAAAGAAGTACGGACCGATGATTTCGCCACACCAAAATCCGCACCAAACAGTAACTTTCTCGGGATACATTTCGTGCTGGTGTATCTCGTATGGATTGGTATCGTCCCAAATCTGACAATTTTGCTTGCTCACATACCCATTCATTCAAAAATGGGCTTTGCCGCTAAAGATGATTTTTTTGGCGAAATTTGGGTTAACTTCCAACTGCTCCAGAGCCCAATCAGTGAACACAGGGCATTACTATGGTCGTTTACTTTAAGTTCCTGGGTCAGTTGAATATTATACGGTTGCAGATCTAAGTCCCGACGCAAAATTCGCCAAGTTGAAGTCGCAGAAAGACCAAGTTCTTATGAACGACGAGAAATTGACTGTCCCGGGTTTTCCCGTACACTAACACACACAGTAGCGATGTTTTCAGCAGACTTTGCGTTTCAATGACGTACAGGTGCTGGTCGATTATTTATCAAACCGGTTGACTTGAAATTGGCCACCAAACGTCGAATAGTCGACTCGGCGCGACGGTTGTGGCGAGGATAAAAATCACGTAATGCGCGTTTCTCGTTTCTCGAACGGACCACTGATTTTGAAATAAAATTTTATGAGTTGCACACGTTGTGGAACGCTATAACCTTCCATGGTGATTTGCCATACACTACTGAACAATTCACAACAATTTGACAGATATTGCTTTAACAATAGGGCCGCTATAACCTAACAAATTTCGAGCGTCCCTATTGAAAGACCCTACAGAAGTCCGAAACTATCCTACTTAAGCGCAGAAATAAGTTTAAATTTAATAGAAACGTGATAATTTGTTCTTTTGAAGCATCAGTCTCCTCTTAAAATCGACTAGAGGATTTTTTTAATATACAATTGCTACAATTAGGAAGTTGTCAAATAACGGTTTTAATAAGGACACCTCAAGACGCTACAATTGATATGATAAGTGTTTAGAAAAGATGTAGCTATCTTCCAATTCGAGTCTTTTGTTTGTCATTGTCATTGCTCATTAAAATCTCTTTCTAGAATTAGGTGGTTCTAGATTATTTAGACATTAAAGTAAATGTATACCAAGTAACTAACAAGACTTAAAACCGACATATGGCTCATCTAAAATCCGTGTGCAATAATGAAGACAGTCATTGTCCCATTTTAAAAATATCACGATATAAATGTTTACTAGATTGAGTATTTATTTTCAAAAGTGGTTGTAGAAGACCTATAGAAAACTACACTGAAGATCTATCCATATTCGTATGAATATACTGCCGTGTACTTGAACGGTGGATCACCTTTATACATGATCTAGTGGAACCCTTGCGATTCATATCACAGATTCAAATTAAGACTTATTCTTACATATTTTTAGGCGAATAATCGCTGTTCATTATTTGAATAACAATTTTACGATTGATTTCCTTATCACGCCCTGTATTTTAATCTAGCAACCTTCCTAGTTTGTGGCGTATTTTTAAAGGTCTTATCTCTTAACTATACTTTTTGTTTAGATGTGAACTACGACCCCAATCCAATTTAGAGGATCACTACAAAATTTCATAAGAGTGATTGATAATGAGTCGCTTCCTGACTCGTGTTTTAGATAATTTTTAATGGTGGTCATTGTTTCAGGCATCTGCGGTTAAGATCTTACGTTATACTCCATTACACTGAATGAGTGTTTCCTTTTTAAACATATTAGGGCTTTAGCTCCCTACCTACATGACATGGCTTATGTATCAGATAGAAAAATAATTAATTAGAAGATAATTGCTCCTGAATCAATTAGTAAATTTCTAATGACAATAATACGCTTATTGTATAACCTGGACCTTACTAAAATTAATAATATTAAAACGATGCTATATTAAAAAAAAATATATTGAAAAATAAACAGGGGAGTAGAAATCGTGAACAAGTAAAGTTCATTAACAATAATTATTAAGGCTGTGAGCGAGCGCAGCATCCTGCCCCTTCATGTGGGGGCATGAATATTTTTACTGCAAGGAACGTTTCGTGTATCAAATCCATAAACCTTAGCTATTTTAAAATAATAATGTTCATAAAATTTCATTATTAAATTTCGTCATAAAATTTATATTACATTGTAAACGATGTATGGTAATTCACAGAGATCTATCTTTTAATTTATGAACAGGTTTAACGTAATCGTGCGATGATAACGCTGAAATGCGTTAAGTGGTCGACGAACCGTAGTGGAGAGGGATCGGCAATGCTCTTTTCACGGCCATAGGGCAGTTGTTGACCTTGATTTATACATCAAGGTGTACGTACGGTCTCCACTGTGTTAGTTGAAATGTTTTAATTTGATAATAAAGTATGTCGCACGTCCGAATGCACAGAAAACGTTTATATGCTCACCAAATCAACAAGTTTATTGATGAATTTGATAATTTATTCTACGATGGAGCGAAAGTAATGTGTAAAGTGACAAACCCTTAATGTGCTGTAATAAAACCTGTAATACTACAGTTCAATCCTGCCGATGCTGCAGCTGTTGAGGAAAGCCAAGCACAATTTCTAGATACTTCCATTGAAACTGATTTAAGAGATATTCATACCAACTAAAAAGGAGCGAATGATGTAATAGAGAAAATACAAAATAGTGCGTTGATGTTAACGGAGTCCCTGCAAATAGCGAATCAAGTAAATTCACTGCTACACGCTATATATGATGCAAAAAACGAGCGCGTCAAATAATAGTTCGAAAGTATGTTATAAAAACGACCGACTTTAACAGATTAAGATAAGTTTATTATGATACTGTGATACTAGTGATAGTGCATCTACAGATCTATTAAGTGAGGGAGTGTAAAGAGTATGCAGTATATATTTACATCAGTAGATGTCGGACGGTCGGTCTCCAAATATAAGAACATATTTTCACCACAGCGAACATCATTCTTTGAGACAAATATGGAAACGTACCTGATGCCGCAAAGTATTTACGAATGGTCTCCAGTTCGTGATGATGATGATGATGATGCTAGTTCATCGCGAGAGCAAGTACATACAGTGTTGTATCTCTTATATCTTCTTGTAACAGTTTAGTGCGTTTGTTACTAATTACTTTGTATTATTATTTTATTACCCTTGTTACAATGCGTACGTCTATGGCGCACAGCACGTTTCCTATAGCCTTAATAATTATAAATTAAGACAAATTCTGAATATGTTTTTTTGCTTTTGAATTATTAAATAGTTATGCGTTTATTATGTTATATGTATGTTGTTATACTTTAGATATGAGAGTAATAGATTTGTAAAAAATATATTCCATTCGTTCTGTTCCATTTCGTTTAGTGTAGATTTCACTAAGCAACTCCAAGTTATTTCTCTGCGTTTTATTTAAAATAATAAAAAACTTCAATGCGAATATTAATCATCATAATATTTGTTGATAATAGAAAAAATTAATTATGAGAATGATAAATTTTAGCGAAACGAAATAGCTCAGTTTAAAATTAATTAAAGGAATATTTAGATAAAAAGAACAACCTCTAATCTTTATTTGCGAATTAAAATGAATTTATGTTAATTGCCGCCACTCAAATTCATAAAAAGGAGTATAAAAAATTACAAACAAATGAAATTTTTACCATAAACATATAGAATTGTTTACTTGAATTTTCCCAAAAACTGAGAATTTTTAGTAATTGTTACTGATATTGGTAAATGAAGATAAAATACAAATTTCGTTTATATACGCCACTTTTAACGAAAATACAAAAATACACAAATTAACAAAAAATAATTAAGAGAGATGAAATAAATAACACGCTATTGTCACGTCAATAACATAAACTTTTTTGTTTTATATTATTTAATCCTGCTTCCTTTATGAATGTTAGGTAATTCATTTGTTAAAAGTTGTGTAAATAGAGCATATTATTGATTATACCGTACTATTATAATATTAGGAACGAAATTCATGTAATATTATCAAAAGCAACAAATACTTTTTTCAGATCAAATTTTTAAAAATTAATTAAACAATAATATAATGCAAAGTTTTACTACCAGAGGGTAACATTCAAACTACAGAAATAAGGAGTTTATATTCCAACCCATCTGCAAATGCCTTATATAATAAGGACTAAACAAATTAGGTCAAAACAGCTATTCTGCTGGCTACATGCCAAACGTCGAGCGCTGAATTACATGAGACCCAAGATAGAAAGGTCGAAACCGGTCAGCAGTTAACGATATCCTGAGATAGGTAACACTTTGCATCTTTCTTGGTGGTCTTGGAACAATCGCTGTATTTTTAGTGCTAACTCTGTTAGACAAAAATACGACAAATTTTGTCATGTAATTCAGCGCTCGGCGTTTGGAGTATAAACTCCTTATTTCTGCAATTAAACAATATTTTATTTATTATTAAATACCCAATATGCAATGAACATTGCTAGCTGAAACAACTGTAGAAACATATCTAATGCTGTATATGTTTAACCGAGCTTATGCAGCTGATAACGCTGTTTAGTAGGGTGTTTTATAGTGCTGTATAAATTATAACGTATTACCTTTATTATTATTTTACTACTGAGCATTATGTATTTTATTTTATTTTAATTATTACGAAGACGCGAAGAGTACGCCTCTGGCACGCTGACGAAATAAGCGGCTCTAGCAATCAAAATTGGAAACATACCCGTTTAAGGAATTTGTATTGAAATCCGAGTTACAGAATTTGTTTTAATTGAAGTTATAGAATATTATATTGTCCTAGATGAAAAAAGATGATAGCAACTTGGTTACGAAAATGCGCTTTGATGTATAATCTTTAGGCATTTGTAGAAAACTGATCTCCTGTTTTTTTTTACCGTAGTCATTAAGACTTAATTTAAACATTCAAGTCAGTGGTAAACAACATGAACCACTATATTATAAATACACATGTAGATGTATTTTTCAGTATATCTTTCATACGTTGTGATATACCCAATTTTAAAGTATATAATTAAACAATGTATAAATAAAGTTTGATATAATTGTGATAAAATGTCGAACATTGTTCTAGAACCGCCCTTTCTTGATCGATTTGATTTCTGTAAAATGTTAAATTTTACAACATTTTTCTAGATTTGTTTTAGTAACATATAAGTCGGAAATCGAGAAAGGAACCACCAAACCGCCAAGCGGTTATCAAAGTAGTTCCCGAATAGCAAAGCTATTACATGATCGCTCTAGGAAACAACTACTCCTCGGACTAAAGCCCCGCTAGGCATTGAATTATACCCAGAAGCGATCCTCGACCCCTTTCTCGTGTTTCTGCACGATCAGATAAGGTTTCAAAAAATAAAACCCGCCACAGGTAGGATTCGACATTTGTCCCGGATCGGAACCGAACGACATACAGCTGTTTCGAACTTATTAGTTCTCAGCAGTACCGTACACGGTACGCCGATTCAGGACAAATGCCGAATAAACTCGATGGCGTATACATTTTTATCGATACGATCTCTGTCAGTAACATATAAGTCGGAAATCGAGAAAGGAACCACCAAACCGCCAAGCGGTTATGTTGAATCCTACCTGTGGAGGGTTTTATTTTTTGAAACCTTATCTGATCGTGCAGAAACACGAGAAAGGGGTCGAGGATCGCTTCTGGGTATAATTCAATGCCTGGCGGGGCTTTAGCTCGAGGAGTAGTTGTTTCCTAGAGCGATCATGTAATAGCTTTGCTATTCGGGAACTACTTTGATAACCGCTTGGCGGTTTGGTGGTTCCTTTCTCGATTTCCGACTTATATGTTACTGAGAGAGATCGTATCGATAAAGATGTATACGCCATCGAGTTCATTCGGCATTTGTCCTGAATCGGCGTACCGTGTACGGCACTGATGAGAACTAATAAGTTCGAAACAGCTGTATGTCGTTCGGTTCCGATCCGGGACAAATGTCGAATCCTACCTGTGGCGGGTTTTATTTTTTGAAATAGATTTGTTTTACTTTTCCGCACTCCACTATACGTGGAAAAGTAATATAATCGTGTTAAAAAGATGTTTTTCTAGGGTTTATTTTTCGATTTTCGGCCTAAAAACAAAAAAATGGTTTTTAAACCATTTTGTGTGTGTCGTTGTCGTCGACATTAATAAAATATCTTGTTAGCACGATAACTCAACTAAATCGTGCCGGATCGATCGGATTTTGACTAATTCTGATCGGGGACGTCTCCCAGACGACACCTATTGATTTTGGGGTGTATAGAACACACTCTACCATGTTCATGGGTCATGAGAAAGCACAATGGTGGACTATTTGAGAATTTCTTTTGTTAGCACGATCACTCAATTAACTCGTGTCTGATCGTGTCGGGTTTCGACTGATTCTGGTTAGGGACGTCTACCAGACGACATCTATTGATTTTGAGGTGGATAGGATACACCCCACCCTGTCCATGGGTCATGTCATAAGAAAGCACGATGGTGGACTATTTGAAAAAAGTAAAACTGTGGCATAAAACACATACTCTGCATTATGCGTTGGTTTATTTTTTCTCGGCCACTCAATTTCGAGACAGAGATGTTCTACGTGCGGAAGAATCCGTCTTAAGGTTTTAAAACTGTTTATTTTAAATAGTGACGCCACTATACGTTCTTGTAATGGCGATTTAAGAGATTTGCAAGAAACCGATAAATATTTATCGATTGAATTATTGATTTGACGATTTTCAATAAGAATAAATCATACACGCAGATGTCGTTCATGATGTCTATCAAATCATATTTGGTATGTCAGAGTCGTCATAACTCAACTACAAACGCAAGTACCAAAATATCTTTTAAAATATCAAATTTCATTATCGGTCAAAGTCTCTTCAATGAATAATCATTTTAGTATTTCAATTCTCGATAATTGTCCCTCAAACGTTTCTGGATTACAAATTGGACTTAATTTGTCATCTTGCGCTTACGAAATTCTGCCCGCCAATCAGGATCATCTTTATCAGGCTTTTGCACTGAAATCATTGTTAATTATTAAACTATCAAGTATACAACTGAATGGTGGGAAATTTCATAGTTTATAGCAAACTAATTCATGAACGTTTTCAAAAAGACTTAATAACTATTAAAGTACTATTATAGCATTGATTAAGCACTGTCAAGGAAACCGTCTTAAAGTATATGTTGTTATTAGACAAAATTGTCAGTAATAATCTAAATAATCTACAATAAAATTATAATGTACGAGAATATTAATAATCCTTGTGCATAGTTATATACTAATGTTTTTGTTTTAAGTTTAACGTTAGCCTTCGGGGTCTATTTAAAGATTAAATGATAAAATTATTCTCATTATATTTATTTATCGACTAATTATAAACCAGTTCCTTTCGTCCAAAAGTGAATTTAACAGGTTACTCACATGTACTCGAATATATGCACAAATTATGTTTTGGAATTTTTATTTTTATGAAAATATTAATGTGTACTTAATTATACTTAATTAAAGCCAGTTTGTGATAGGTAAATCAACGAACCATTAGGATATAAATGTAAACAAGTGTATAAATAAACTGAAGAACATAATGCCGACTGCTTATCATAAATCTTTCTTCCTGAAATGGTTGAATTAAAATTGTGTAACATTTATAAGATACTAGTTTTCTGACATATATGAAATCAAATATTTATTTGGAAATTTGGGTATGGATATAGCTGTAAATATAATGAACATGGGATGGAAATATACTAGAATTGTCAGATTATAGATTAGTTATACAGACTATGGGTAAAAAATGTTATTAAATGTTATAAATTGTATTTAGAAACTCACGATAACAGGAACATAATAACAGGCGAACAATTTCACCCGAATCATACTATTGTAAATCGTAAATTCCAGATTTGGACTCTATATGCATATGTGTATAAACGTAGATAGAAAATTAAATTATGGAATATCATATTATGAATAAAAAAATTAAATTCATATTTGTATCGATAATAACCAAAACTATCTTCCATATATGACACTGGAAAGGGTCACTAACCTAGCGACTACCTGCGGTAAGCGTGGAAAGGGTATGTCAGTATTTGCACACTATCACTGTGAGATGTAACGAGTGCTCGCTGATGTATACTTTATTGTAAATTGAATTAATGTTATTAGCCTATCTTCTCGTCATATAATGGAAAAGTGACGAGTGATTTTCTCGAACTGTATTTTGACGAAACGAAACTACGGTAATGTATGCGACATAATGGGATTGCAAAATGTAAAAACGCGTGTTACAGAACATGTTGCGATTGATAAACATACTGGATTAAGTGGTAATCGGAGTGCCAAGGAAAAACAATTTAACATAGACACTTAGTTAACATAATGAGAAATTGCAACAAACCGTGAAATATGCTGGCCAATCCAATGTTTAGACAATTAGTACAAAATTACATTAATGGAGAATACTACTGAAGTAGGTTGGAAGCTTTGGTGTGAAGATAACACTAACTTAGTTTTCCATAAAACACCAAAACACTGTAACTACACTCGACGCGCGTTTCGCCAACAAAGTTGGCATCATCAGGAAATGATTAAAACTAATCTAACTACACTGGACGCGCGTTTCGCCAACAAAGTTGGCATCAACTGGAGATGATTAAAACTAATCTTGCATCTAAGATTAGTTTTAATCATCTGAGATTAAGTAAGATTAGTTTTAATCATACCCAGATGAAGCCAACTTTGTTGGCGAAACGCGCATCGAGTGTAATGTATAGTGTTTTGGTGTTTTGTGGAAAACTAAGTTAGTGTTAATGGAAAATTCAATAATGTTGGTGCTTGCCTAGTCAACCCAAAGAACTGGTCATGTAGCGTCAACGTGCAAGGAAATGCAAAGAGACGTAGCTACACGACTATAATGTATGGGTGATTGTGATTTGGTGAAAATCACCAATGACGTGGGCTAAAACATCGCAAATGTATTTGAGGGCTGGATATACGAGGCGTCGTCACTGCGGTCACGATTAATTGCCTTAAAAGTGTTAGATGCGACAATTTCAGAGACAGTATTTAAATTTGTGGACAATGATTTAAGAAAAATATGGGGCCATGATTTGAAGAACAATAAAGGACATATGTTACTTTATATAACCAATGTAGCTTCCTATCTACAAACAGTGCTACTGTTAGAGGCTGAAGCAAGCTCGAACAATTTATCAATTGTGGAACAGTCGACAATTGACAAGTTGATAGCCAAATTGAAAAAGGCGTTTTTTCAATTTGGCAATTTTTCAAAAGCTGCACCTCGGCGAAAATAATTATTAAGACCAACTACCGAATACGCCATTACCACCACAGCCTATTATGAGGATCATCGACTAAACACAAACTAAATACAAACGAAGCATTCGCTATCTTACACGATCATTAGGCGTTCAATAAGTCAGCTGTACGTATGTACAAAAATTTAATATATATTGAGAGCGAATTTTTAAGAATTTGTTTGTCAATAAATAATTTTAATAAAGAATCAATTTATTTCACGGCCATTCCATGTAGAACATCGATCCTCGTCCGATGACCGAAGTTAAGCAACCTCGGGCGCAGTTAGTACTTGGATGGGTACCGCTTGAAAACATCGCGTGCCGTTGCCGTTTCAGCCTGCAGTGCTGCTGGGTGGATTTGAGTAGCCTAGTAGTACTGTTGCCGGTCCCAAGCCCGGAAGAAAGAGGAAGGGTTAGAGGGCCCAGGTTGGCTGCCTACCCTCTATAAAAACAGATCCAGCTCATAGTACCGATGATATTCATCGAAGAGGAACAGATCATAGACCTATTTTAGAAGAAGGAAGAAGAAGAAGAATTTATTTGACCTATGCATGTTCCTTTTTCAGTTAATTGGACTCTGCTGAATGCGTGAAAACTAAATTCGAAACAGTTTTACAATATAATACCGGTTTGCGTATCTTTTTTTTTACATACACTGTGTAGTATTGTGAACATTCTTATAGATAAAGAAATAGGTTTTTCTGAACTCAACATATACGTGCCCTCCTTGAAGAACTTTATGTATTTTAAATATATTCACGTTACCTCTGTAGGCGTTGAAAGGTCTTTTTCCGCATATATATATATATATATATATATATATATATATATATATATATATATATATATATATATATATATATATATATATATATATATACATATATATATATATATATATATATATGTATATATATATATATATATATATATATATATATATATATATATATATATATATATATGTATATATATATATATATATATATATATATGTATATATATATATATATATATATATATATATATATGTATATATATATATATATATATATATATATATATATATATATATGTATATATATATATATATATATATATATATATATATATATATATATATATATATATATGTATATATATATATATATATATATATATATATATATATATATATGTATATATATATATATATATATATATATATATATATATATATATATATATATATATATATATGGATTTTGAGTGATAGGCGTCAACGTTTCACTTCTGAACAATTAAAACAGTACGCTAATACACTGGAATTCTAAAAATTATTAGTGTAGTATTATATGATCTTCTGTTGTTTTAGATTCTATAAAATCGACAATTAAAAGGTAATATATTATTTATTATATCTTTATATGTGTATGTCAGTGCGGTGTCCTGGATCCGCTCGTGACTTTTACGTCATGTACGATTTATTCGCGGGCGTTAGTTATCATTATGGTAAAATATTTTTTCAGAAAACGGAGGTGCAACATTTAACATTTATATTTAATATTATTACCTATTCACTTACCAGTATAACGCTTACAACCTTGGCTGATTTACTATCACAGGAAGCCCCATCGCCTGTCAATTTCCGCACATCTCTAACCTTGAACCGTTTAACGATATTGAAGCTCATGACCACTGATCGCATGGTATCTAATTGTTGTCTTAAATGAAGGATGTCGTAGGTGTATAGTTTTAGTTTAAATACATGTTACATAAGTCAAACAAAACAGTTCTAGTAACTGGGCGTCTAATGTTAAGGTAGGTCTTGTTCGCAGAATTCGTAATGTCTGTAAACAGGATAACATTACAGGAGTTTCATTTTAATTCGAAAGTGAAACTCGTATCTTCTAGGTATGTTAAATTTAAACAATGTATAGTATGTTAATTATCAGGTTAAAATTAAACATTTATTAAATTATGTATCCAAAAATGGAGATCTTGCACTCGGTTTTTTTCATTGGAAAAATTATAAGCTAATAATTATTATTCCAGTCTTAAATGCCTTTTTACCTATTTATACCAGATGATAACGTCATAGTACATACCCCGTATTAGAATTAATGGGAATTATTGTGATATTAATAATACACATAAACCTAAAAATATATCTATATTTGAAGAAAATCGACTCTATGAAAAAGCTACGGTCTGAGATAAACAATGTAGAAAAACTAAATTGGAACTTAACATAAAACTTCAACGAGGCTTAAAGATTATAAATATAATTTTATAATGCAACAAATCATGATTTTTTTGATTATTAGAACATAAGCCAACCATATGAAAATAGACAAAGATTTGCAAAAGTATATTTGTTACTATAAACTACTGGAAACATTTGCGAGCTAATACGATTTCCTTTTAGTTTTTGGATGGGTAAATCCCGATATCCGCCTTAAACTGGAACTTGATGCCACCGTTTCGTCAACCATTACGGTTGACTTCGTCAGGTAAGCTTGGTGAGCTACCATGTAAGTAGCTCACAACTGAATAAAGTAGACCCAATTAGAATATTAGATCCTAAGTGAACTTTTGAGCTTGATATTGAAGCTATATGTTATATAGAAATGTAATATTTATATTAGGAGTCACAAAATCTTTTGCTTATCCCACATCAATAATAATATATAATTCCTTCGTTCGTAGTTATCTTGAATATAATTTAGTAATTTGGAATCCTTTTTTACATTAAATATTCAGAAATATTAGACAAGATTTAAATAAAAGTTAACTCTTAATTATGAATTTAATAGAAATCTCCATTATATAAGATATAATGAAGCATTGTGACAAATTTTAAGCTACCTCGCTTTTTTTATTAATCTTTTATTTGTGTCACACCCCATATTAAAAAAAATATTTCTTTCACGATTAATTAACGGCTAAAATACGGCAAATGTTTATGATAATGATGAGACCGATTCGCAAAAATTGACCGACTAACTTTATGAACACAGAAAATTGAGCTACCTTATAATTATTCTTATAATTTAATAAAAATATCTTTAAAAACGTGATGCGTTATGGTAAAGGTGTCATATCCGATATTTTCTAGCGCAAACTAATTGTAAAATCAAATATGAGGCAATATTACTTATGTATCAGTAGCAATAAATGGACATAGCCACTATAGATACCAAATTAGGTATTATTGTAGATGGTCGATTAGATATTTGAATACTTTTATGGATAAAAGATATTTCAACTATATTTAATTAGACAACATGCAAATATTGCATAATAAAACGTCAAGGACAAAAATAATAGACTATGTGCGACTTTTTGGAATCCTGTGGAAACACGGATGTAAACAATTAGGCTTCTCGCTATAATATATACACAAAAAAAATTAGTATTAATAATTTCTCTTTTTTCGCGATCAATTAGATGAAATGAGGCGTATAAAAATAATAGTGCGAGAAATATGTATACATATATGTATGTGTTTTGATCCATCATAAAAGACATGGGTTGGCAGGTGTTTGATATTTTTAATCGTAGACTTTTCATATTTTATAAGAAATGACTAATACACCTTTGATATATTGCTACACGACCTACAGGAAAATACGTAGGTCAATTCTCGAATACAGTGAAGTCTCACTTATACGGAACATTCAGTTATACGAAGAATTTATCATTCCCCGACGAAACCCCCATAAGGCCTGTGTTATTCACATACGAATAATTTTTGGTTCCCCCACACATTTTGTATAAGTGAGACTTCACTGTATATAGTGTTTTATCGATATTTTTGGAAGAACAATTCTAATTTTCAGTTCATAGGACACTACAATCTCTCTCTATTTTTTGAATTAGAATTTCATATATCTTCAACTTGGCTTTTCGATTCGGTATTCAGTCACTATATTCTGAATTCTATTTTTATTCAAAACAAAGGCGAATATCTAATTTCTTTCCTCGAAAGCTTCAGGAGGGGGTTGTTACACATAGATGTGAGGACAAACACCCATATGCTCAGGGGGAGGTGCACACTCCCTATGTTGAGATTCAAATCCAAGTACATATAGAATAACACCCCTAATA
The DNA here is from genome assembly GCA_037954035.1 of Rosalia funebris. Classification (NCBI taxonomy): domain Eukaryota; kingdom Metazoa; phylum Arthropoda; class Insecta; order Coleoptera; family Cerambycidae; genus Rosalia; species Rosalia funebris. Next base: position 19,822,171 of record JAZFAV010000011.1, read on the forward strand.
TTGAGTCCAGTTTACTACTGGACTCAATATGAACCCATGAAGGACCACACAGTACGAATAACGTTATCTCAAACACCTTTATAAGAAAACGACAGATACCCGTCCATATTGTGGACGCGCAGAGAAGGGATGCACTTCTATTAGCACGTAACATCAAGCTGGAATATTAGTTATTTCGGTACATATATAAATATTTAGGATTTATTTTATATATCAATTTCTATAAATAATTTGTATGTCGTAATATATTTTCCTATTTTAAATTGAATTAATTGAACCCACTAATGGCAATAGTTTATTGTGGGTATTAGACGTTTTTCAAAACAATTTTGCTGACGTAATTTGCTGCACATAGATAATAAATATAAAAAACTAATAATACGACAAAATGAGTTATCACACATATGTATAAATATAATTAATGAGGCGAAGCATATCTCATATCAACACCTCGTATTCGCAATTTATATGTAATTGAATAGAATGATGTTGAAGTTTATAGTGATGAATTGTAAATTGACCTTGACCATAAAACTTGGTCAAAAGTATATGTGGTATCATCTGGACGTGTCTATTTTATTCATTTTATTATTTATCAATTCGTGTTATCAATTCGTGTTAGCGAATCTTGGGATATTTACCAAAATTTTGGAAGTACAAAAGTTTAAAATTTCATATCAAGAATGATTGTTTTATTTAATTGAAACGCAACTGAACTTTTCTTGAAAATATCATATTTTTTCTTCTATCTTCAGCCAGGCAATATGGATTTACAAGTGCTCTACATTTGTAGTACCATCTGTTTACAAAGGCATTCAATTGAAACACGGTAATATAAGAAAATACTCCAATCAGTTTACACTGAGAAAAAATATTAATTAAACTATTACTAAACTTATCTCTAATTATTGTAAATCAGTTTGAAATATTTATGACTCATTATAATTTCTAATTGGTCCGTTATTAGCAACCCCTCATTTATAAAAAATCTTCGTTATGTCCTAAAAACTATACACTTTGTCTAACATTGACAAATAGTTCTCGTATACAGAAGTTGAATAATGAACGTTAAACAGTTTTCTCGGTGTAGAAATTCAATATTATTATAGGTTTACGTCATAATAATTTCACAAAACCTTGGAATCTAATTTCATAATTCTCCTACACGGTAGGACTAAAAATGCGGAAACCGCAAACATGGGAATATATAAAAATAAGTATGTACAAAAGTAAGCCTACGTGAGGTACCAAGGGCATAGGGACAACGAAAACCGAACACCTTATACTGGGTGTTTTTTTTTAATGGAAACACCTCCCTATCTCTGTTAATAGTGAGTTTACAATATAGAATCTTTAGAATTTCCGGTAATATCGGAAGTGATGTAAGATATTTCTGTTCGCTTATATGCGAATATACAAATTTTCACTTCCACTTCCACAAGCGTTTCCTGTTACATAAATGACCCGATATATACCACTACATTTAAAACAAACTAGTTAATATGTACCACACTATGTTTAGTATATTTCATTTTAAATATTTTAATTAAAAATATGTTACGATATTTTACTATCAATATTATATGTTAAACATTGACGGATCGCGCCTGAATCATTTAAGGTTTGCTGATGACAATTCTAATAGCCAACAATATCCAGGAGCTTGAAGAAATACTTAAACAAATAAACTACGAGTCCAACAAAATTGGATTAAAAATCAATCAGTCCAAGACAAAGATAATGACCGACGTTGATACAAATATAAGGACAACCTATCGAAAAGACGAATGAGTATATATACTTAGGATACTCCATTAAACTAGGAAAATAAAATCAACACGCTGAAATCAGCAGAAGAATTAGACTGTCCTAGGCAGCCTTTGGAAAGCTACAATATATACTCAAAAACCACGAAGTTCCAGTCAACCTTAAGAAAAGAGTATACAACACATGTATACTTCCAGTCGCCACTTATGGATTGGAAACAATATTTATGACAAAAGTCTACGCTAACAAACTAAGAACATCACAGAGAGCAATGGAAAGAGCCGTGATCGGAATTTCTTTACGAGACAAAATTAGAAATACGGAAATCAGGAGACGGACCCAAATAAGAGACATCATAGAAGAAACGGTAACAATGAAATGGCGATGGGCAGGACATATAGCTAGACAAGATGAAACCAGATGGTCACGCAAAGTCACAGAATGGCGCCCAAGAGAAACGAGTAGGAGTATAGGGACCCCAGAGACGATGGGTGGATGATAGCAGGGATATAAGGGCGATAGCAGGAAGGAAATGGATACAATGTGCACAAAGCAGGGAGGAATGGAGAGAATTGGGAGAGACCTTCGTCCAGGAGTGGATGGATATGGGTTGAGGAAGAAGAAGAAGATTATATGTTATTTGATATATCTTCCCCTTAACCACAAACAGCGTTTTTATGCACCTGTATATGCATATTTCCAAACCAATGTTATTATTTCAGTAGGAAATGTCGCTTTTCGTTGAAGTGCGAACTCCAATCTCGACTAGTCTTGAATTCGTATTCGACTAAGAAGTCACCGGTTCCTGCCTAGTATGGGAGCATACGTATACTAAGACATTATTTGCGATCGAAAAAAATATAAGAAATGGGTTATACCTGTAAACAACATAGAAAACTTTTGTTTGAGCCTAGTTAGTATGTATCATCATCATGAGGTCATCAGTCCTAAGACTGGTTGGACGCTAACCTCCAGCTTCTCCTATCTTGTGCTAACCTACACATTTCGCTAATTGTGCTACAACCTACATCCCTTACTATTTGCGAGCAGTAGTCTAATCTAGCCTACCTCATCCTTTCTTCACTCCTATTTCTGCCTCCAAAATATCGCAGACTATTCCCCCATGTCTCAGCAAGTGGCCTACCATTCTATCTCTTCTCTTCTTTATGTTTTTCCACATACTTATTTTCTCGCCAACTTTCTCTAATACTTCTTCGTTTCTAACCTTATCAGTTCACGGTATTTTAATCATTCTTCGGTAACACCACATCTCAAAAGCTTCTAATTTCTTCCTACTTACTTCCCCTACCGTCCAGGTTTCGCAACCGTATAGTGCCGTGCTCCGTACATACGTTTTCAAAAATCTCTTCCTTGTTTCTAAGTTTATTACCCCCAAGCATAAAAGTGCTTTCCTTTTGTTAAAAGCTACTCGACCCTGCGCTATTCTTTGTTTTATATCTTTATCGCTTCTTCCATTCCAATTGATTTGACTTCCTAAATAAGTGAAGTCTTTAACTTCCTCAAATCTTTCATTATTAATTTGTACTATCGTTTTTGCTCTGTTCTCGCAGAGCATCTCTCTGAGTATGTATATCTTCAAATAAATTATTTGCAACTCGGTTAATTATTTCAAAATTAACAGTATTCACTTTAATCAGTATGAATTACATATACAATGCATTGTAGTTTTATGTATGTTACTAATGAGAATCTAATGAAAAGAATATAAAAAAATATATAGAAAAATAATTCCCAAAAAGTTACCTTCAGCCACACAATGTAAATAATTATACTTGAAGTTAAACTATGATGTTTGCAAAAACACAGTTATGCATTATACTTAAAAAATCATCGTGAAACCATAGTGAAAACTGTTTTTTATTCAAGTGACACTCAAAACAGTGGTAACAATTACCATTCTGAGCATCCCTCAAAGAGGATAACGCCTTTTCAGAAAACTAAAACTAGATACGATCATATCAGAATTAATTATGACCAGACAAAAATTGAACAGTCAAATACAGTTGAAAATAGAATACAAAAATATAGTAAAGAACTATTTATTTATAGATTATTTAATAAATTATAAAATTTACAATATGATAATTAATACGACCAATTCAAATCAAATCTTTTTTACGTCACATGAACTGTACTTTTCTTTTTCTAATATTACATCTCACTAAAACTTAATAGATTTCATAACTCTGAGCTAATCTTTTTTCAGTTATATGTTGTAGAATTATTTTAAGAATGTCATCCGAATAATCCATTTTAACGCCCGATAATCATTGTGTATTTACTATAATAACAACAATTACATTTTTTAGCGCAGAATTCCACAAAATAATTGTTCTGGGTATAATAACCTAATGGGAATATAATGTTTATTTTGGACATATACGTGGTTTTCAAAAAAGCTGCCGCATTTATTAACAGGCCCAGCAGAACGTTACAAATTGCTATGATTAGACCACTAACTTGGAAAAATATATTTATCTTAGAACGAAACTATGTCAACGGACGCAATTTGGCCAAATTAGTAGACTAGATTATTTGCAAACATCGTAAATTGGATTAATTAGTCTTAATTGAGCATTACAGTGTATATAAAGTCTTTCGCATAGTTTAATCATTTCGATTAATTAATGAAAGTAGCCTAATGACTATTTCTAAAAATAAAAAAGATAGTAAAAAAAACAATACAATGGATATTGTAGATATTAATAATTATAATCAATTAAGTGTTTAAAATTAAGTTTCGATAAAAGAACTTTTATTTACCTGGCTACTTTAACCCAACTTCAATGTTAAAAAATATACGTAAATATTAACTATTTTCAAAAGAGGCATATCTAATAGTTTAAAACGGCCGTAAAACGGTCATTACTTGGCAAAAGTTCTGTTTGAAATTAAAAAATAGAAAAGTTTACATTCCAGCGAAACGTTACTATAAAAACTTTTTATATTTAATTTTAATTAGCTGAAATCCATGATATAAAAAACAAATAAAATATAATTTATATTAAGACAGTACGAATTCTTGCACAAAAATTACCTTTAAAACTTCTGTTTATCTAACGCCCTTTTGTCTTTAGTGCACAAAGTACCTCTTAACTTTTGTTTATCTAATGCATTAGTAAATTGTGGATCTCGCACTGATAACATGATGGAAACTGTGATACCTATCTGTAAAAAATAACAGTACATACTTTTTAAATGAATAAAACAAAGAAAGAGCTACAACATAAGTACCATTAGTATACAGGGACACCTACGGCATTTCGTAACAACGACGTAAGCGCTTTTCTACCGGAGTACTCGTCATAACGTAACAGTTATTACTAAAAATTAATCCCCATTTTAGCCCTCTGTAGGTAATAAAGCCGTTGCATTTATGTGCCCTTGACTACTACAAAAAATGAATATTCCAACGGCAGTAATTAGTACGTATCGATATCTAGAGTTGTCACCGGATAGTATTGCTTGGCTCCCTCTTTGCTTAAAATTTTAGACATTAATGCGGCATCACATCTTAAGAGTTAACAAAATCAAAAATACCCAAATAAATGTAACATCGAAAACGGCCACACATTTTTAAAGTGAATGCTTTTTTGGCGACGTTCTGATATTTGACGAGAATGGAGAGTGAATTGGAAAAAATGTAACGTCTCGAGATTTCGTTACACGAGACAGAGAAAAGATATAACGTAGAGAGAAGGAGAAAAAGAGCTATACATTTGGTATACCTAAAACACAGACTTCGTTACAAGACAGAGTACACAGATATATAACATAGAGAGAAAGAGAAAGAGAGCTATACATCATATATATGAGTTTAGGCTATCCGCGTCTCCCTTGCGTGTGTACCAAATATTTATCATTGTATTTTGTAATTATTTACATTATTTACATCTGTGTTCTGTGATTATTTAATAATATCCTTGAACCGTTTAACATGTTAAAATCTAGAAGATATGATATATTTCATTCATCGCTCCCTACACAGGTGCAAATGCACTTGGAAGAGGCGAAGACAAAATCCCTTTGATTCTCGGGGGAGATTTCAATGTAAATTTCGGATCCAATGATTCTTTGACGTTGATTAACTTTCTTCGAGAAACATTTGGTCTGCTTATAAATAACAATCCCAAAAAATCAACAACAAAATCCGGAACAACAATAGATGCAATTTTTACACATTATCTAGAAAATATCGAATCACGAACATATATTTCATATTTTAGTTATCACAAACCAATCATATTAGTATTACCATTTGAACCACCAGCCGATGATAGTGTAGATAATGAATAAACCGAATATTTTTTACACAAATTTTATATTGTCATTTCTTTTGAAATTATCCCTCTTTCTCTCTCTCTCTTTCAATCTCTCACTCTTAATCTCTCTCATTCTCTATTCTAAAGAAGTATTCACTTCTATCACGTGTACTGTGCTGCACATGATATTTTTTTTATTAAATTTCCTCTGATATATCGCCTTCGATAGACCATCCTGTATTCATAATTAACCTGAAAATTATTTAAATAAAACTACATATATTCGAATTTGATAATTTGGTAATGAATTGATGATACATTTTTGTTACTAAATTTCGAAACAAATAGTCGGAAAAACCTCAGAAGTACTGCAGCGCGATAAGCGATAACATTCCCCAAATAAAAGAACTTTTGCTCGAACCTTTATGTAACCACCTAGACAAAATTTCCCAACGTCTCGTACCGAGAAATATTCCTCATCTACCACCTATTGTTTTAATCAATAACCCTTTTCAACAACAAACATTTCAAATGAGACTATTTCAAAATCTCCCACGTCCTCCGAATTTTATACGTCAAAATCCTTCAACCCCACAAAACATCCCTGGTCAAAATTTACAAAATACGTATTTTGTAAACCCCTCAAGCTTCCACGAAGATAACAAACAATGGGCACATCTGCAGGAACCACAAAGAGAACCACAAACAGAAATCAAAATCAAATACTCCTCCAAGATGGACAGCACAAGAATTGTGTATGCAAGAAGACTCAGATACACCAATTGATGATGCATATTGTCAAGACCCCGTATATGAACGAGAACAAGAAGAAGAATACTACCCAGACGATTATCAAGATAAGTATGAATCTTATGGAGAGAAGAAGAGAGAAGACCAGAATTTTACTATACCAGCCTCAGAAATGAAACCCCCTTCGAAAAAATATTCCCTTAACAACAAATTGAAATAAATGTAGGAATTAATTCAATACTATCTTACATTAGTATCCAAAAATTGAACTTCGTTTACCAGGCAATCAGCGTCACACTCGTAATGCACATCACCACACCAACTGGATGCCGTAATACAATCACTACTAATTAGTTTGTCGCCTTCAGTATATTTTTCACAACGTAAAATGTACGATGGTGATTTTTTTGCCTTATCTCTTTTTTTTATCCCTCTTTGCGCAAAGATTGTACGCCAATGGTTGTCGGACGAATAAACCCAGTTTATTTATTATTTTGACTATTAAAGACAATTGTTGAATAAACATACAGACATATTTATATACTCGTATAAGAAAGCCCACTCCGTCCTCTCCAAAAATCTTATTGGTCGATGATATTTATATAAAAAAACTTCAAATTAAAAACGTAAATTTCTATAGAAGATGCATATTTTGTAATTTAAATTTTAAATAAATAGGTATATTGACAATATTTTAAATAAATACAGTGGCAAACGCCACAATGTTTAACAAAAAGTAGTAATAACTGTATCTGTGTGCATTGCCGTTTAAAAAATTCCTAGCAATCGTAACGGATAGTCAGGAACAACAAAACTGATTAAATTCAAGTCCAATACTTATAAATTCAGAATGTAATTAATGATCAGGTCTTTCCGGTGAATGGCAACTATACTTACTACTGCCTGGTTTAGAAAAACGAAAACTTTTTTCCTGCTTAATTGATGATTCTTCTCTTTGATAGAAAACGATTTATTTACAAGAAAAAGTCGCTAGTGGAGCTAGTTTAAAATTATTTATAGGCGCGTCTGTGCAGCTGTTTTGTGTATATTTTATTTTACCGAATTTATAAAGGGTACGGTGTGTTCAAATGGATTTTTTAAAATAACAATTGATGAAAAAAAAACAGGAGACTAGTTTTCATGAATATCGAAAGATTGCACGTTTCTCGACAATAGCAATTTATTATGATAATAAATAAAGATAATATACTTCTAAAGTATTTCTCAATGCGTTAAATAAAATGTTTTATAGCAAATCTTTCTATTTTATAATCGTATCGGTTTTAAGGGTAATCAACTAATCACGTTGGTTCTGGTGATCTAAGGAGAAATTTGTCATTTCCTTCCTCCTTAGCGATCTTAAGACTCGTCTCCGGTATTGTTATTAGAAGTAAATATATGATACTTTATACAATATATGGCATTATACAAAATGATTTGATGTACAAATATCTTAAATTGAAGAACCGTCCTTGACCACATATCATTTAAATTTGCACTGATTCTTATGAATAAAAAATTAGATAATGCCATAATAACTTCCCCATATTTTGTAATAATGCGGTTCCATATCCGTGGAAACGGGAAGTACTGGTCTGGCTCACCTGGAAGGTCTTTGCCCTGTCACAGACGGCTAAACAGTGATAAAAGTTATCAATACAAGTAACATTACTAGAAGTTCTACTATTGATCGATCATTTAAGAACAATGTTTTATTTTTTTTGCGTGGAAAATCAATATGTACTGACCTACTCGGTAGAGCAGGTATAATGATTATAAAATGTTCCCTAATTACAAATTAGTTTAGGGGAACTGTCATTAAACCGATGGTTTTCTTATGATTACTCAAAAACTGGTGACGGTGAAAGACTCTGAACTCAAGATCTGAAAATTATAAGTTACAACCCTTTGAAAATCACCTACAAATTTAAGATTTTTTACATCCCTTAATTCTTGTGCCTAGTGTATTTCGTCCAATTACAGATCTGCGCACATTTTCAACTAATAAATTAAAACGTAAACGAGAAAATAACTCTTGAAAAAGTAATTTTAAATTAAAATGAAGATACTTTAATTTCTGTATGTAATTTGTTTCTGTGCTTATCACCGTCTTATTTTGTGTGAATTAAAGTTGTTTCCAAAAACAACCTCTCTCTTTGACTAACTATTATGAAACTGTCTGCACTGTTACGGTATAAAGCAAATATGTTGGCGCCTTTTAATAATTATTTACCTAACATCTTTTAGATTAGTCACATAGGTTGGCGTTATAATTTAAAACCTTTTTTGTAAATAAGCTGAGCTGCAAGTAAACAAGCATAAAAATGTGAATTAAGCCAACATCTTTCTATACATACAATCTCGGCGAATTCTGTTTGTGTTGTATGAGAAATGCAAAATCGACATATTGACATTGGCATTGTTATCAAAAATAAAAATAACTGCAATCCTAAAGCAATTGATAAAAGATATGTGTGTCAACAAGACGATATTCTCGCCTGTAGAACCGATAGGAAGTGACTTAAGTGAATGCACTTAAGGCGATTAATTAAAGTAAATAACGGTTAAGACATCGAAAAAAACTTATGTATATACATATTTTGATGAATCTATGAGAATGAGAAGTCCATATAGAAAATGTGTATTTTAACTAGAATTCTAGTTAAAATGTAATAATAAAATGTAGCCATAGATGTACGTATATGTATGTTCTCTTGCTCGAAATATGCCTACTACGTAAATCTTATTATATAGGGTGGAATCCATTTAATTTAAAATTATGTTGGCCGTTATTTTAGAAATTAATGAAAAACGCTTAGACTATTCAAATTTTAAAATATAATCATAAAATGTAGCCATAAAAAATGTATGTATGTATGTTCTATTACTCGAAATATACTACGTAAGTTTTATTATATAGGGTGGAATCCATTTAATTTAAACTTATTTTTGCCGTTATTTTAGAGATTTATGAAAGACGCTAAGACTGCTTCAAATTTAATCTAACATTTAAGTCGGTCCTTTATGTTTTTCGTACTCAATAATAGTTTTTTGACAGGTCTTTGGGCATGCAAGCCTTCTTGTACAGGGTGAGCGAAACTCGATGTCTCAGCCCTGTTAAGGATAGCTCATAGAAGGAAAAACGATAGAAAAAATCTGAAATGGGGTTCTTACATGGAATTGAGTAGGGTTCATTTCAAGTCAAATTTGCATATTTTTCCATATTTGAAAACTGAAGTAATGACGTCACCTAAGTTTTGGCACATTTAAAAAGTTAATTTTATAGAATTTTATAGAAAAGAAAGAGAGAATAAATTTTGTAAAGAAAAAAATTTGCTATCTTTTTCCGTTAAAAAATTTGTAAAAAAAAATATTACCAAAAATTCGCAATCGTCACGATTTAAACAAGTAGCCTTTGAAAACACTTAGCAAAGTTGCATCTGTCAATAATTAATCTAATGGTTGACAAATACTGTTTTGTTGTCATTTGACTTTGAAAAATGTTCACAACGAAAAGGTCGATATGTTATTAGTTTATGGGGAATCTCAAAAGAACCCTAGAAGAGTAGATCAGTAATACGCCGAGAGATCCCGAACGTCTTATTCCAAGCTTAAAAGTATTTGCAAGATCGGAACGCAATTTACATGCAAATAACGAGGCATTTTCTTTTCGAAAAGGAAGAAAATTGTTAAAAGGGCCAATTTTGACAATACTTTTGTCACTTTTTTTACAGTATTTTGAAGACCATCCAAGGAATTCGATTCGGCAGGCTTGTCGTGAGTTGAATTTAAAATATAAAATTTTGAAAGGAAATAGTTATCACAATTATAAAATTCATAGCTTAGAACACTTGTCGGATCAACACCACCAACGAAGAATTAATTATGTTACCAAGTGATAGTAAACTTAGAGATCAATGACAATCGGTTTTTTTCAGCATGTGTTGTAGACGAGCGAAAGCCGTTTTTTTAGTAATGGTAAGCCCAATAAAGAAAATGAACATTTTTGGGCTATTGAAAATCCACATTTTGTCAATCCGATTGAAAACCAAGGACACTTAGGAATTAATGTTTGGTGTGGTATTTATTAATGGGCATTTGATTGGTCCATATTTTTACGAAGGAATTTTAAATAGTGAGCGATATTTGCAATTTCTTCAAGAACAACTTCTTGTGCTTCTCGAAAATGTGCCATTACAACTGCGAGCAAACATGTGTTTCCAGCATAACGGAGCTCCACCGCATAAAGCAGGAATTGTTCAACAATATTTAAACGAAACTTACGGAGAAAGTTGGATAGGTATGAATGGACCCATACAGTGGGCGCCTAAATCACCGGACTTGATGGGGAACTTTGAAAAATAAAGTTTACATAACACCATCTGTTAAGTTGGAACATTTAAAAGAAAACATCAGAAACGCTTGCGATGAACTATCTACAGAAATGTTTCGTAAGGCTTCAATGAAAGAAGTAAGGCGGAGATTGGATAAGTGTTTAGAAGTAGGAGGTGGTCACATTGAAAATTTGTTGTAGTGATTGCCCACATACTTTGTTTTTTTCTGTGGTAATAGTTGTAACATATTATGTGTTTTGCAATGTTAAATTAATAAATAATACTAATTAATTATGTCTAATTATTGACAGATTCGACTTTGCTATTTGCTTCCAAAGGCTGCTTGTTTAAATCGTGACGATTGCGAATTTTTGATAATACTTTTTTTTTTACAAATTTGCTTATAATTTTTTTAACGGAAAAAGATAACAAATTTTTTTCTTTACAAAATTCATTTAAAAAAATTATCTCTTTTCAAATATGCCAAAATATAGGTATGTTTCTGGAAAAAAAATTCGATGACGTCATTACTTCAGTTTCCAAATATGGAAAAATATGTAAATTCAGCTTAAAATGGATCTTACTTAATCCCATTTAAGAACCTCTTTTCAATTTTTTTCTATCGTTTTTCCTTTTCTTATAATAGAGCTGAGACATCAAGTTTCGCTCACCCTGTACTAGACGTTTGCTGACAGTTCTTAAACATACGTTGAACCTAAATCTACTCTAATTTGAGCCGCAGTTGCAAATTGGTCCTGTTTACTTTCAGGGAATTCCCCGATTGGATCGTTATTGGTTGCCTAACTTTTGTCGCCTTATTAACGGTTATTAATTACTGCATTTCGTTCTGTTACGTTTTTCTATATCAGACCAAGTTTTCTACATTTTAAAGGGTATGAATTGATGGTTATTAAATTATGTTAATTTCTGTCTGTCTAAGAAACGTAATATCGTTTATTTAAAATATGAAATATAATACGAGTATAATAGTTGCTGGACTTTTGTCCACCACTGTATATTTTGATATGCTGTTATACTATAGATATTTATTTTCAGTTACCTATAATAAAATCTGAATTTATTTAATGAAAAAGTACCTACTTTTTCTATGTTCTGATAAAGTTTTTTTTTGGCCGATTCTCCCAACAGATCCTGGAATTAAAATCACGTTTCCCGTCTACCCTCTTCAAATAAATAATATAATTTTTAAATAAAACCCGAGATCAATAACCCAACGTTTATCGAATGACGAGTTGAATGTTAAGTACGTATTACACGCAGTTTATTAATACATCGTTTTTATCACTTCCCAACATGTGCTCCACGCTGTTAACATTGAAGAAAACGAGTCAGTAAGTAACAAACAAACTGCGATCATTCATTTTCAGAGTTTATGTATTTATTGTTTGTTCTACGTGAATATTACGTTGCCGCCTTTACGACCGTCCACCGTGGAATATGAAACTTGTAAAATTTTATGGTGTTTGAGGTTCAATTTGATGTTACGAACCGCCTAATAGGTAGTCGGGAAAGAGGCAACTCGTGATTTTGCTCTGTCGAAAATATGCAGTGGCGGCTGGTTAGGGGTGGCAGTGTCCACCCAGCTGTTTCCTAGAAGAAGAGGAACACACAGTTCCAAAGTTCGTTATTTATCGTTTATAAAAATTAGGAAGATATAATTATGTAATATGTACCTAATTAAATACATTATATATTACATAACAACAATAATACAATGAAAAGTTCTGATTATATTACATACTAATACTAACAGCGCAACCGTGGTGGAAAATTGCAGTACAAGTAAGTGCAGCAAATTCACTCTTCTAACCGTGGAACTAATAGTTATCGTAATTATGCCTAGCGTGGTGGGTGCCGGCCCAGGTGAGCAGCAACGCCTTTTGCCTTTCTGGCTTTGTACATACGAGACAGCGCAAGCGCCTCGCACAAATAAAAAATTATATTTATTGCTTAAATAAATAAATACCAAGTAAATAACTGTCTACCAAGATTAGTTTTAAAAGTAATATTGATATTATTGACATTCAACATCCCTTGAAAGTTTAAATTATTTCACAATAATATAGAAACATGGGAATCTGGAATATAAAATTAAATAAACAGTAAACACATGAATAGAATTAATTAATTAATAGAGTTACGAATGATTTGAAGACATAAAAACAAAATTATACACGTGTAAACTACATGAAACAATTTAAAACACGGGCACAGCTTACTCGAGTCTCGAGTAAGCTGTGACACGGGTGCCACGGGTGGGCTAGACCACCTGCTGAAGAATCCTTCGACAAAGCGGGGAAGGAATCGAGAATCTCCGATCAGTCCGATCTCCGTATTTCCGAGTTCAATTTTCAGAGACGTAGAACGTTGTTTATCTCAGCGAGGTCTATACTCTGTAGACACTGTATTAGTTATATTATTAAGTAAAATTATTTTGGTTACTAATGTATTAGAAAATGTGTAAATAATATAAAAATTGTATAGCATTCATAAGAGTCTGTACTAGTTTTATCCAATTTTAGTGCTATGCATTTTCAACTTGAAAGCTGAAAGAATTTTAAATCTTAACATATACTTGTACAGTGACTAACATAGAGTGAGGAGTCAAAGTTTTTTTTTACTATATTTTACTTCATTATCTTGCACTATATAACCTACTAATAGTTAGTTGTTGCCCACCCATGACAAATCACCACGAGCCGCCACTGAAAATATGAAGTATATAAGTTATATACATATGTTTTTCTTTCAGACCAAGCGCCTTTTATTAGTTTCTCCGTTAAATAAACTGAAGAACCTCACACTACGCCAGTATCTAGAAAAATATTGGGCCGAAATCTCCCTAATATAACTACACTAAGAAACAGATATATTGACCAGATATACGAGAACGTATTGCAAAATATTAGGAAGTTTTTGCGTTTAGTGGTAAATTTTTTAATTGATGCGATAAAACAGTACTAATGGCAGCCATTTAGTGGCTTCCAAGATATTATACACAAATAGACACAAAACGATTGTAGATTTTATGACTGAGGGCTTTCCCCGTGTATGGTCAGATCAAAACAATCCTCAGAAAGTATTATAACGCTAACGGATGCAACTACATACAGCTCGTCAAGAATAGGAACAAGTCTTAAAACTGCTATATCGGAAATCCCACGAGGTGCTCAATAAATAGCCTTTACTCAGTCGAATTGAGACCTTTACAGAATGAATATCGATGAATATATATTGAATGTGAATGTAGACAGAGTTCGATCTGACCGCGTGTAAAGTACGTCCTTTTCCCTTTGAATGCTGCTTCCCTCGTTCTTCTGCGCATACTCTAGAGAATCTCACACTTTCTCCTATTCTTGACGAGCAGTATATTCGAAAAGCAGGAGATATGTTAACTGAAGCTTTTCCAAATATGATACACTTTACATGTGCAGCTTATGCACTTAACCGAATAATAGACACAATAGGAGACAATTTCCCTTTAGTTAACAAGATAATAGCGAATGTTTTTTTTTTGTAACAGCGCCTACTCGGAGAGTCATGTTTAGGGAACCTCTGTCAGAAATACCGTTACCTCCTGTACCAGCTGTCACTAGATGGAGATACTTAGAAGCTATGGCTTATTATGATGAGCATTTTGAGGAATTAAACCATGTTATCCTTAGGTTTGATCCTGACGAAAGCAGTGCCATACACATAGTAGAGAACTTACTGTAACTACAAACATACCGTCACATTAATAATAACTATTCCATCTTAATTACTGAAATAAAAAAACTGGCAACATATGGCTTATCGTTATAATAACAGTTTATGGTGACTGGTGCTGTTAAAAAAAATAAAGAGGCACAACACACGTGATGTCAGAGTCAAGTCACGTAGTCAGTCAAAATTTCAAGATGTATTTACGAAAAATCCTGACTACAACCGTTTGGAAAACGGTGCTATTCTTTGATGACGGTAGACATTGAATGCCTTTTTCATTACGTAAACTACTATGTTGATAGGAGTTGAGATTGTACTGCCGAAAACTTAAAAAACTACCTACTGATAAACTTTCATTATTGGCACCGGTCCCCATACGGGTCAGAAACCGAAACCGACTGAAATATGTGTTAACTAATATCAGTTAAACCATAATTATGTTTACTACCAGTTTAAAACGATACTTATTGTTAGTATTTTTTTTCACAAATCCAGTAACCCTGGTCCTATTTAAAAAAAAGACGAAAGTGAGGCAGTGAAACAAATACGTAGAAAACTAAATCTTTTATTTTTTATTTATTGATATTAGATCGAGATAACCATTTATCTGTTGTTAATTAATCACATTTATGACAGATATGTGTGGATTTTGGATATGACGAAACTAATATAAATTTCTCTTAACAAATAGTAACTAACTGCAAGAACAAGCAAGTACACATTACCCTAATATGCGCATAATTGAATAATATAAAAGCAAAATTGAACATATAAGATATTAAATCGCATAAGCTTAATTTAATAGAATTGCATTTATGTACATGTACAATGTACAATTTGTATAATGGATCTTTGCGCGTGTATCAATTTAGTGACGACGCACGGATCACATGCTACACCAGTCGCAATTGTTACTAATATACCATAATTACCAGCACGTAATTATGGTATATTAGTAACAATTTGTTACTAATATACCATATAAATAAACTAAATAGACTAAATGTATATATGTTTCAATTAACTACGTACGGCATAGATAGTTAATAATTTGCTGAACAAAATGCAATTATCAAGTCACGTTTTAGCTTTTTTGTATAATTTGATTCATTGGCATCTCCATATTTCTGTAAAGTTTATTTAATTTTTGTTTCATTTATTTTGATTTTTGTTGAACTTGTTTCATTTATTTTGATGGAAATATCACTTCCATTGAATGTTTTTGTGGAGAACCTCTTCATTACTCTGTCACAGGTTGACAGAGGATTTGTATTATACTAACTGTTATTCTAAAATGTATTTTCGGCACGTCTGTTCAAAAAAGTCAGTTGATTGATTCATACGATTGTTACCTGTGACGCACACGCAAAGAATCATTATACAAACTATATAGATCTACATATGTTTGACTTGAAGGTGTGATAGATCGTAATTAACAACCAACAATATATTTCTAAAAAAAATCTGGCCTAAGAAAGAATATATTACTGATTCTGATAAATTAATGTTGAATATGTTTTATCAAAAATAATCCGTTCTCTCATCATAGAGTCCTAATGCAACTCCTACCAAGATACAAATATAAAGCACTAATGGAATAAAATCAAATATTTCATATGATAATGGTTATAATCCAATTCACTAACAATAATATCTAGTAAGTAATCTCTAGTAGTCCAATAAGGAAATGATTTCAGCTCTAATGGTCTTGTACAAAACACAGCTTAGAAGTCCTCAGCGGTTTATAAATGCTGATTTATCAATTGACTTAAAGTCAATAGGCAATTTGCATGATTTTAAATTGTTATCAAAATATTCTATAGGTCATTAAATCCATACAGCGTTAAATTTACCACTTTTTGTGCAATAATAGACACAAAATAAATAAATGAAATTTGAAATTATTATCGGCGCGCGTAAACACAAGAAATGCAAATGGCTGTCGCGTGACGTCACTGTATACTATTTTGTTGAGAGATAGATGGGCGTTTAGTGTAATTACGGTAAATATTCCTTTTTCGGTGTGCGAATCTATTTATTATTATTAATATTGAACAATTGTTTGTAGACTATGGCACCCAGTTTGTCGCTCAGGTACTGGTTCTCCCTGGCAGCTGAAAATGTGAGGTAGAATGCCCATTTTCAAACTTAACCTCTGTACATTTACAGCCAGCCTGTATTGCCAGTAATTTCTTCCTCCAACTGTAAAGAAAATTCAAATGTAAATCTTATTTAAGTATCTATATCTAATGACCTCCAAAACAAACATTTTCTAAATATTCCATGCGGAAGTAATATGAAAACAGCATACAACGTGAAAGTGGGGTTATGTACAAATACTTCTAAAACAAATAAATGTTACTAGGTACTCACAATAAAATGATCCTCGCAACAATATAGTGGTGTCGCACTTGATTGCTTTATATTTTTCCTTTCGTCCCTTTTCATTGCCACGCACCATTTCTTTCCTCTTTGGGGACCGAGATGAACAATTTTTCGGGCGTTGATACGGTAGTATTTGTACACATTGGCACGATGCAATACTTATAAAATTTGTGTTTTATCGGCTCCATACCGTTAGGCACTTTATAAAACGAATTTGTTACAGATTTTACAAACTGTTAGCACTAAACCAAATCAAAACAGTGACGATTAGAATACTTCCCCATACAGTGACGTGGACCAATCAGACTAGCGTTTTCGAACACGTGACTTTGTTTGCATAAATGAGTGAATTAATTCTATTAGTTATGCAAAAACTACAGATTTTCATGAAAAATGACTATAATATTCTTCTTAAGTACTTATTATATGACAGAAAAAATATATTTTCAGGCGTATAGAAATTTTTCAATAATTGAAAAATACTGACAATTTCATATATTGTTCTTAAAATAATTTAGTCCTTATTTCAAGAATTTGCATGTTTGTCTTATTGTACCAAGAGCAAGCGAACTAGTACTGCTTGTCAAGAATAGGAAAAAGTGTGAGATTCTCTAGGTATGCGCAAAATAAAGAATGAGGCAGAATTCGGAGAGAAAAAGATGCACTTTACGCGCGGCCAGGTCGAATTCTGTGTACATTCACTTTTAATAATTCTTGATGAGCTGTACCTTATTTTTTCATAGTTTCATCCTGTGATACTGTGTAGCATTATTTCACACTGCTGTAGGCTATACCACTCACAATATGGTAATACATAAGCAGGGCATGTCATTGATTTTTTTTATCAAAATATAACTTTCATTAAAAATATATCCTCGATTTGGTGAACATCCTGTGTAAACGTTTATAGTAAAGTTATTTTCAGCTGTAGCTTTATCGTGATTGTCGTTGCACATGACCCTACTAATCTAAATTTGGATATATAGCGTACACGTTAATAAAAGTCGATACCATCTATGTAAATATAACGAACACAAGGCCGTTTAGAGAAAACTTATTTAATTCGAAATAAATCAAATATAGATAGACGATAGGCGTCTATTTAGGCCATTAATAAAGAGCCGGATTTTATTTA
The DNA here is from genome assembly GCA_037954035.1 of Rosalia funebris. Classification (NCBI taxonomy): domain Eukaryota; kingdom Metazoa; phylum Arthropoda; class Insecta; order Coleoptera; family Cerambycidae; genus Rosalia; species Rosalia funebris. The sequence continues at coordinate 19,840,551 of JAZFAV010000011.1, forward strand.
TTTATTCAGAGAAATTTCGACATTTTAGTTACCTTAAATATTTACAACTTCCGTACGTCTTCACCTCGTTTTGACAATAGTTTACTTCATAAAAATTTTGGGTTAGGCAAACTTGTATGTGTTTACATTAGCGTTAATGTTATCTTATAATATTTTTGAATTGGACAGGTATATGATTTGGCTCGCGCAAAATGTCTCAGATAAGGCAAAAAGGGCGCAATGAATGTTCAAGGTAAACATAAATTATTTACTTTGTATGCGTGTTAAATACGAGTACAGTGCAACAAAAATCAACTATATTTCTTTATGGGATCCCAAGATATAAGTTTATTTAAGTTTTTTCAACCACAGTTTTAATTATATATAAAAAAAATGTCATTAATAACATCATCAAAATTATTATATTGGGTAAGTCCATAAGTATTTCGTCCAATTCGGTAGTATGAGTCATGTCATATATTTAAAAACGCAGTAAAAACAACAGCAGGATTTGCCAGGATTGGGGTTACAGCTAGATAGATACTACACTGTCCGGATTTAAGGGACTCTAAATTAAAGTAGAGTTTGCAAACGAATAAAATCGGCATATTTTATACTTTTTATATAAGTGGAAAAAATGTTACGGTGGGTACCAAAGAAATAAACGCCAGTTATGGTGAAAACTAGTATTAATCTAAAGATGCGTCCAAACATGCAACACCGAAGCGTATCGTAACGCCGACGCGTAACTCACCATCGTGACATCGTATCGCAAGAGGACACATACTTTTCACCCGCAACAGGACATCGACGCGTAACATCGGTTCGCAACACCACGCCGTTCCATCCATCGTAATTGTTGTAGTTCCGTTCAGACATGGAACGCAGATGCGCAACGCCACCCCGGTACAAGCCTTTGATGTGACGCTGAAAAACCGATAAGCCACGGACCGCTCTGATGTTACGCGAGCCCTTTAAGTTGCCACGGGGCGGCGTTACGATACGCTTCGTTGTTGGATGTTTGGACGCAGCTTAAGGACCGTTAAGGTGCGTCTACATAGTAACAAAATCCCGTCGCGAACATCGCTGCGTAACGTTTAAAACGTTACGCGGCGATGTTCGCGACGGGCTTTTACATATGTAGACGCACCTTAACGTCGTCGATGTGGCCATGTGTATCACAACAATGAACATTTATCTTGATGCGACGCAAGAACACCAACAACCGATAGATCGCGGTGATGTTACGCGATGGTGTTACGCAGTTCCGTCTACACTATGTGGCGATATGAACGCGATGAAGTTCGCGACGAAAATCGCGACGGATTTTTGTTTTTTACATATGTAGACGCACCTTTAGAGGCTGTGAGCGGATTTAAGACGCATCGCGTTTGGGACGCTTTGTTAAATTTGATGGAGAGGTCTTTAAAAACTTGGCGGAATCCCAGAACCAAGTCTGACAGTGAGAAAGAGGCAAAATTAATCACATGGAACCGTTCATAAGCTTTGATAACAATAGGAAAAACATCGAAAATTAAAAGGTAGGTTGGTGGGAAAAGAGTCCATATTTGTCCTGTTCCTGTTCCTGCGTCCATTAGCATTACCAATACTTTCTGGAAATTTTCATGATTTGGCCAAACAGCGAAAGCACTCTACACATTCTACAATTGTTTTGTGGTTGGTCCTGTCTAATATCTTAGAAGTCACTAAATGGCTTCCACTAGTACTGTTAGGTTTTACAAAATTTTCCCCAACGTGGTTACGAATGTTTTGCAATAATAGGTCCTCGTATATCCGGTCAACATATCTGATCGTGATACACAAGGTCGCGTAAACAGTGAAAAAGCAATGAGATGAAAACAAACCCATAAAAGCCTGTGTAAAGTGGTGGCAATACCGTTGCTATGGAAACGGAAATCGGTTACGTATCGATAGTTAGTCAGTCTCTTTTGCGCCTCACTAGAATAGACGCTTTAGTTATTAGTTACAGTTTTTTAAAGCTATTGAAATTAAACATATCCAAAAACTGAGCTCTCAAGTCTGTCTAAACCAAAATTCTTTATCAGAGTTGTTCTTTACTTATCATTATTGTTCTTAATATCCCTATTTTCTAGAAACTGTACAGGAATTATTGCATTTAAATTTCATCCTAACATAGATAATTAACAGTCCGGCTCTGAAAATATTACTACTACCGTATTATATCTTCAGAAGTTAAAATTAATATTTATTACTGTATTTTTAATTTCAACGTTCTACTCTTACAAATTCAAAGAGTAAAACAAATTAAAACCATAATCTCAAAATATAGCCATCATAATTTTACCCTCAACAGTATTATTCAACTGTAGAACAGACCCATAAATTCAATTAATCATACTTATATAGGGAATCACACAAGGTTGGAGCTACTTTTTTCTTTTTCTCTTTTTTTGTATGACGTGAACAGGAAGACGCTGAGCATTGAGACGCCTTTTGAGTGTCGATTTAATCTAATTCGAGCATATCTAGTAGGCACGGTTTTAGTGGTGCCATCCACCTATGCGTTTGTGTGTTTATTTAAAAATGAACTCGGTTGTGCAAATGAAATTTTAAAAGTGATGTTTACTAACACAGGGGGTATGTCAAGGCACTTCGTTCCAGCACAATACATTCACGTAAGTTCTCGTCTTACACGAATTATATTAAAATATTAGGGGACAAGTTATTATTGAAGTCACGAACGTAATTTTGGATTAAAGACGCTTGGGACACTAAAAGCTTTGACGTTATTTAAATTCTAGAAAGCTAGTTTCAAATTTATAAAAACCCTGAACAAATTATATATACAAAATATATTTTATGATAATTCATCTGTTCATACATAATTATTTGGCTGGACAATATTTCACAGAGAAAATGAACATCTATAATAATTCCCTCATAACTTTCGTAGTTGTAGATCAAAAAAAACTTATTTTTCAGTAAATATTGAAGTTCTATTAGTTATAACGTAAATATAAAGTATAAACATATTGCTTGTTGCTACCTCGTAGATTTCTTATGCTATCGATAGGCATAGTACTAAAATAAGAGTTAAAGTTATAGCTGTAATCTTGTTTATTAATTTTTGTTTATAATTTTTTTATTTTTTCATACTGGATGTGAAATACATTAGGTCATTCTTTAGAGAGATAGTGTTTTTGGTGCATCTTGAAATAAAAAAAATATTTAGTTTAAACAATGAAAAAACCTTGTTTTGAAATACACTTACATATATAATTAGCTTTGTCAATACACTTACTTCATCACTTCATACAATTGCCACGAATAAATATATAAGGTTTTTTTTTGTAGGGAAACTTATTTATTATCTGAAATATTCACTACCCAGAAAAACAATACTGATAGAATATAATTTGCTGTAAAATATGTATATTATATCTTTATTACTTAATTTTCTAAAAACATATATTATTGGGGCTACCGATGGCTGTCTTTATATGTAGATTATCTCTATTTCCAAAGAGTTGAAATACATTCTTTTATTTAAAGTGAAATAACCTGGACACATTCTTTTAAAACACCATGGCGTACATTTTTTTCCTTATTGAAAGGGCCTTCACTTCGCATATTCCACAGTATTAGCAAGATTTTGTTTTATGCAGTAAAATATCTAAAAAGAAAATCACATTGGCCTATTAGTTACAGAAATACAGGCAATACATTTTTAACATTTTCTATATCGCAGACGTATTCTTTGTAGACAAAACTTCATGCACCCACTCTTATGAAAATTTCCAAACAGCCAGTGAAAACCGCAAACCATTAATTAATTTCGTTACGTAGTTTGTTTAATTCCAAGTAGAAATGGTAATCAATGATAGTTCAAATTTATGTAAGTACGTAATGGATTGTCTGTTACCCAAATATTATTTCGGTTTGAAAAAAGTCAATGAAGGTAATGTCTTTTACACATGAAGGAATCAATCTTATCAAATGTGTGTATGCATGATATATGTGATAAGTATGACAATTATATGACATCATGACTAAATGCCAATGCATAAAACATGATTTGTGCAACATAACTATATTTTTATTTAAAAGTTTCATGTTTGTTAACATTTTTGTTAATGAGAAAATCTTGATGTATGTATATATAGTTTATTTTTATTTGCATTATGTGTTCAACCAAACGGAAATCCTAGTCTATAATAATAACCTAGATTGTTTTATAATAAAGATTACTGTGATCTTTTAGCTGCACCTACATTTTGTCAACACTTCCTGTGTATTTTTTGTAATTTCGAGAGGTTGCATTTTTTGCAACACCCTGACAAACAATTACAAGACTAGATTGACACTTGCATCCTGAATAAAGTAGAATAAAGGATGTTTCTTGAGAGATAAAATTAATGTTATATTAAGTAAATAAGTTCCACATTTATGTTAGATAAACCGCTTTTTTATATCCGGTGGATAAGTAAATTTTCTTCATGTTTCATGTTTGTTCTTTTATGCAAATGTGAGAATAACATAAACGAATTCTAGTAAAATCGATTATTTACTGTAACAGATTTTATATAACAATTTTTATTTATATTGAATGTAACCAATGTTTCCGTAAAAAGTGGTTTAGAAATCTTAATTTTCAAGTCCGGTATGGTCTAGTGGCTAGGATACCTGGCTCTCACCCAGGAGGCTCGGGTTCGATTCCCGGTACCGGAATTTTTTTCTTTTGTATTAGCATTGTACACACATATTCATTCGAATATTCCCTTAATTTTTATTTCCTCTTCATATCAAATAAAAATGTGTATCAATTTTATATTTTGATATTCAGATACTTACTATACGTCACGTGGATAGAGATTTGACAGTTTTGTAAAAGTTTAATTTTTTATATCCAACCCATACAATGGGTGTCAGTACAAGTCACTACAATGGTTCTGTAGCAACTTGGTTGCATCTACTACTTATGTACTATTTTCTTATCGCTCATGAGATTAAAATGTAGTCAATACGATATGAAAGATTTTAAATGAAAAAAAATGAGGCTCGAAAATTATTTTTTAATGATCTTGTTTTTTATTGTTTCAGACTACTATTAAAGTTTATGCAAAGTGCTTACGGCCCGATATCGAATACAAAACACTCAGCATAACCTTCCAAACTACCTGCAAAGAAGTTGTTGGGACATTATTGGGAAAATACAAGATGAAGCACAGGGATCCGAAACTATTTTATCTTTCCATGGAAGTCACTGTAAGAAAGGCCGGTGTTCGAACTCACTTGGCGTTAGATGACGAAGCCAGACCTGCCGTTTTGCAAAGCTGCCATCCAAAAGGGGACTCGAAGTAAGTGAATATTTGTGAAAATAAAATGGTTGCAAATTATAAAGCAATATAGATAATATAAATACGACGATGATGGAAGCTTCTTATTAATACTACCCATTTTTAATATACATACATATATTACAAATATAATATATACCCTAAACAGTGGCGGCGCTAGCATTATTTTGCAATTGGGCGAAAATAGTCAGGAAATATCTAGGGTGGACGAGGGCGTTAAATATATTATTTTGTGTGCGAATGTGATATAGTGGTGTTACAAGAGGTTGGGCGAAAAGGATTTTGCCTGGGCGCTCGCCCACCCCTGCGCCGCCACTGGCCCTAAGAAATGTGGCAATAACATTTTTCACAAAGGAAACCTACGGAGTCGAGTATCACATAAATTCCATGTCACGTACATATATGAAGCCAGTGACACTGAACAAATACTGCTCTGGTATATTTTATAAACCCAAAAATTCTTCTATACAAAATTTTTAGTATCCGTTATATATACCACATTCAAAATATTAAACATAATAATTGTCGCAAATTTCAAATCCAATAAGATATGAATATTATTAAATCATATGAATTTAATGTACTAGGTAGTTCCTTGTGATACATTTATTGATAACACTGAGGAACAGTCAATCAATTAACAGGAATTTAAGTGTTGATTTCGAGTACATTACTGCCCCCTGTGCTGAAAATGTCATTGTGTTTTTTTGATTGGTTCTATTTTCTGAAATAAACGTACATAATGAATATTAATGCAAAGTACGAAAAACAAAATAAAGTAAGCAATTTCTCTTGTTTTGAATTTTTTTATATATGAAATCTACCAACAAAATAAAAAATAATTGATGCAGAAAATATTGAAAATTATAAAGAAGTTTTTTTGTACGATTTTTTTTTATATATTTGCTATGAACAGTCCCTCTGCAGACTCCAACAGTAACTGGCCATCATGAGACAATCCCACCTTCCTTGATAACTTTCATCCGTTATTCAGATATCCTGATAAAAGCGTTCACCTTGTTCCTGACTACAATAAATTAGAAGGAAATTTGTGATCAATTTGAAAGTCTTTAATCATCTCCCGATTATGCTTGCTTGGCGAAACGTGTTGAGAGTAGTATAATCTTCGGTGTTCGTGAAAATCTGTTTTTTTTTTTGTAGAAGCATGGAATGGTTTTTTGGGTGTTATAGTTAAGTTTGTTAGTTAATATTTTAATTTTACTAAATAATATATTACATTGGTATTGTGTACATTATCCAGTGTATGTTGTGTTCGGTAATGGAGTAGAAACATTTTTTTTTTCAGAAAACATTATTATGATCTAAAATTATTGTTAAAGTTGAGGAATATGATCCTGCTTTTCATCAAGATAAAATACATCTTCATTTTCATTTTCCAATTAGAAAATATTTGGATAATTCGGGATAAAATAATTCGGGTTCATATTTGACTGACCGTAGCATTTAAAGAAAATAAGTTTAAGTGTCGTATTTATTTGAAACGTTCTATATTCTTTAAACCATTGGAACACTTTTAATGTTGCCCCTCTTACTACCGTAAAATTTTTTTAAACTATTTTAATCATAACCCTGTATGTTGATATATGTAAGTAACCCAGCGATTTATTATCATTTGTTAATTTTTTTCGCAGATTTTCTCTTCAAACCAGAAGAGGAGGCCTAGTGAAAGTTCACGACTCCGTGTTGAACAGCAATTCGCAGTACAAGAGCCTACTTATAAGTGCCAGAACGACAGTGGACGAATTGATCGCGTTATTGCTGAACTGTTACAACAGTAAAGAACGCGTAGAGCAGTTTTCCTTATACGAAGTCAACACCGACAAAGAGCAGCAGAGAAAGTTGCATCCAGATGACAGGCCTCTGCAAGTACAACAGACCTGGTTACCTTCTCATAGGTGCAATTTCTTAATAAGGCGGAATCCCGACTATCTACCTTTATCCAGAAGAAAGGTATGTATCTCTCTCCACTTGTCCGTTTTCTTCCCACTAACTCTGCTAAAATTCTATTTTGCGGTCCATGGCGATATTATATGGATGCTATTCTATCAGACATTTTGACTGATACATTACAAGCTCCGATGGATGCGATTTTTCGCGAGATGTTTCATGAGGATTTTCCTGCACAGCTACTAACACATTCAACTGTATATTTTCCTCAACTCGACGATTTTTGGTATTATTTCTCACGATGCTAAAGTTTTAAAACGTTGCTGCTTTTTACTTACAGTTGAGCGTATAATAGGTCGTTCAGGATACGTACACAGCTCGTCAAGAATAGGAACAAGTCTCAAAACTGCTATATCGGACCGCCCACGAGGTACGCAGTAAATAACCTGGTCTCTAGTCAGTCGCATTGAAACCGTTGTAGAGTGAATATCGATGAATATATGTATATTGAGTGGAAATGTACACAGAATTCGATCTGGCCACTCGTAAAGTGTATCCTTTTCTCTCCGCATGCTGCCTCACTCTTTCTTCTACGAATACCTAGAGAATCCCACATTTTTTCCTATTCTTGACGAGAATTACTTTTAAATAACTCACAAACTTCAGCTAGTAGTAGTAGTGAAGGTACGCCGATTCTTGGCCATTCCCCACCATCATCCTTGTGGGCGTGAGCTTGACATTGCTTAGTTGCGTCAGACTTTAAGGTCGATCGTGGCCTCGATATTCCTTTATTATGACTCATTCAAGGTTACATATTTTGCCTTACGATAATTGTTAAGAAATTATTGTTACCGGATTGTTCAGAAATGTTGACCAAATTATCATTACACATATATTGATTATGATGATAAAAGCCGCTATTTTTATTGTTTTAATTTTGGTACATTTTAATTGAAATCTGTAATGGTCATCGTGGGTGACCTTATAATTGATCTTCATGCGGTAAAAATTAATTTACCTACATATACATTTCAGTAAGTATTTCCCTTCTCAAGATCTTCTCAAGATAATAATAAATAATGCCAAGTAGATGTCAAACATATTGTTTAGGTAATTTTAGTGTTTGTAATAAGGGGTTAAAATATCTGTTAATATATGGGGTGATCTCTTTTTGGAGTGTCTTATATCAGCGGGGTCTTTTTAAGTCGAAATTGTTTTTTAATTCTATTCAAATGATCAAATTACTATTTTTGTTATAATGGGTGTTTTATATTAGGGTACATTTAAATTTATCTGCAATAATCTTCGTGGGTGGTCGTTTGATGAATGGCAGACATATTGTTTACATAACGTTTGATTTTTATAATAAGGAGTTAAAATGTCTGTTAATATTATACAGTACAGATAGTGGTCTTTTTAAACTTTTAATTATATTTAAATGATTAAATGCTTACTTTTTTCTGATATTGGGTATCTTAGAATGACGTATTCTAATGCGAGTATGGTATTTTAAAACATTTATAGTATTGGATTAAACTTCAACAGAGAAAAGGATCATAAAAGAAATCAATTCATTGTATTTCAGTTAAACGGAACATAGTCCGAAATCTTGTGGCAGTAAATAATTCAATTGTTTTGTAGTTTAACAAAGATAGCGTAAAAACAATACAAGAACTTGGAAAAGGTAGAAAAATTCTCAACAAATAATGTACATGTAAAAATGTACTCTCTTAGATGGCTTCGTTGGATGAGAATATTGCTGTTTAAAAAGGCTGTTGATGGTGACATAACTATTAACAGTTATAAAAGTAATTTTTAACAAAAAAGAAATACGTATTGCAAAAAGTGGGCATCTAAAAAATAAAATCGACCTACCCGAATATTTGTTCTTATTTGCTCGGTAATGATTTTATTGCATTCGTTGCAACTGTTACCTGCTCACTGTATATTCACGAAATATATTAGAATAACTTTGTGAATAGTATAAATACCTTACTTTTAGTTTATAATATATCCTGACTAGGACTACGATGAAACCTGTTTAATTAAATGCTATTTCTTTTTCAGATTTTCTGGGTATCCGATCTTCCGCCATTACCTGCCTCCAGGCTATTCAAAACTTCTATCCCATCACCAAACAACAACAACACTACCGGCAACAATAATAATTTAATGCAGCTCTCGAAGTCGCAGACCGCCTTAGTTCCCGAAAAGCAGGAAGAGAAGACTAAGCAAGCCACAGACAAGACGAAAGAGAAAATAATCGTCAAAAATAAAAATACCGAACTCAAAATTTGGGGAAGCAGCTCGCAGTTGTCGACGAGCAAAAATGGGCAGCCGTCTTATGCAGACTACGAAAATTATTTTTATATATGATTAATTTATTTTAACGATATTGTAAAAATTGTAAATAACTGTGTGCTGTCTAGTTATTATTTTGGATGTGATATACGAATATGTTTTACACCAAAGAGTATTTTGTAATATTTAAATAAGACAAAATTCTCAATTTGTTTTATATAAAACACGGAAAACATTAAGGTTATTCTTGCCTCACATTAGAGTAGAAAATATTTAATGCAAAGTCGTACGGAATTCTGCATAAGTCCTTTCATAATTATATTCGTTTCATAGTGAATAAATGAAACGTTATTTAAAGTTTTAACTACAATTTTAACAAAATAATTTGAGAAATGGGTCGGTATATTTACTGTATGCATATCTACTTGCGAAAATTAGTAATTTTATATAAAAACTTCTAAAAATAAACTATGCAAATTTATACTAAACATATGTTTAGTAAAAGCATCACTTTTCTCTGTCTTCATATTTATAATCAGTGAACTTAGTTCGGCTGTTTTATAAAACAATTATAAACATGTCTGTAAAAATTATTGCAGATGAATTTCAAATCCTGTGGATTTACTCTTTCTTGACGTGAAATGCTAACCTTTTTGTGCTTATACCAACCAATTCCGCAATAACACACATACCTAGTTTTAATTGTGCATGAATGTAGTTGTATTTTTGTCTTGTGTCGTCCAAAGATTAGTTATAGGAGTCGTATGTCGCCGTGCTTTGGTTGTAAATCCCGCTCATATTCAAAATGAGATGTGCAATGTTTATAAATGAGTGTATCATAACAAATGTAATTTGTAATTTGTAAGTGTTTGCAAATACCAAAGAATCACAATTTTGTACATATATATCACTGTATATTCATTTTTTATTTAAGGATCGTGTTCAATAATAAAAAAATTGTAAAGAAGTCTTACTGTATTATTTCACTTTATATCCTTCGTAAATGAGTTTCACGTTCAGGGTCCCATCAACCTATGATGCAATAGGGGGTTAAATATTGCGAGGAACTAATGGAAACTCTTGTTCGAATCAAAGAATAATCAATAATTATCTTTGTCTGCATTGGTTTCATTGCCACAAAGTCAATTTTGGCAATTTTTTGTTTTCTTTTAAAACAGAAAAGCATTGCTCCCCGGCGTCTATTTCGGCAAGCCAAACTCGGGCCTCGTTCCAACCTCATCAAAGCGGACCTAAATCATATTTTGGGCGAGTCTGTTCCTTTGTTTATAACAGTAAAATATTGGGTGGCGGAGTTTAAAAGAGCTGTCAACACGAACAGCGCAGCGGTCGACCAAATGAGGTGACCACACCAGAAATGGTGAAGATAATCCACAAAATTGGTATTGGATGACCGTCGACTGAAAGTGCGCGAGCTAGCAAACACGGTAGACATTTCAAAAAATGTACATCGCATATTGACTGAAAATTTGGACATTAAAAATGTGTGCGCAAGATGGGTGTCAGAATTACTCACAATTGAACAAAATCAGCGTCGTGAGAATGTTTCAATCGAATGTTTCGTGAATGTTTGGCGAAGTTTCACAAGAATAAAGCCGAGTTCTTGCATCGATTCATAACCATGGATGAAACGTAGGTCCATTACTTCACATCTGAGACGAAGGAACAGTCAAAACAATAGACTGAAAGAGGAGAATCAGCTCAAGAGAAGGCAAAGACAGTTCCATCTGCAGACAAGATCATGATGTCAGTTTTTTGGGATGCGCGTAGAATAATTTTCATTGATTATCTTCAGAAAGAAAAAACAGCCAACGGCGGGTATTATGCGAAGTTATTGCAGCGTTTGAGTGATGAAATCAAGAAAAAACGGCTGCATCTGGCGAACAAGCAAGTTTAGTTTCATCAAAACAATACACCAGTTCACACATCCGTTATCGCGATGGCCAAATCAATGAGTTAAAGCTCGCTTTACTGCTTCCTCATGCACCCTGTTCGCCAAATTTAGCCCCTTCAGATTATTTTCTGTTTCCAAATTTGAAAAAATGGCTCGATGGTAAAAGATTTGCCAACAATGAAGAGGTGGAGTTTGCAGTTGATGACTATTTTGAAGACCTCGATGATTTTTATTATAAACTTATTGAACATCTCTGGGAAATGTCTATTGAGCTAAAAGGAGGAGATTATGTAGAGAAGTAAATATATTTTTTCCCAAACTTATTGCGTTTTCTTTATTAGGTCGGATACTTCTGGGAATATTCTCGGTCAGAACTATATACAGACTATATTTTATCAAAGTAGGAGATTAGCCGGAGTAATGCCTTACTAATGACTTTTGTAATAACTTTATAATGGGTTGAAATCACCACTTGAAAAAACTGTAATTACTGTTTAAGAAAAAAATTTAATAAAGTTGTTTTTCAACGCAATTGAGTAAAACAACTACTAAGTTTTATACCGCTACATTTACACAAAAATCGTGACTACAGTTTCAACACTTTATGTCATTTTCAAAACGATGATTCAACTAAGAATAAAATACAAAAATTCGGTTTCTATAATATATAAAGGGTGGTCCAACCATAATGCACGATGTTAATTGTGAGTCACACCTTAACGTCAAGTTTTTTGCCCAACTTAATTTGACATTTCCTTGCTTCAGTGTTTGACAAATTCAACCATGGAGAGGTACACAATTGAGCAGCGCGTTAAGATTGTTGAAGCCTTTTACGAAAATGGGCGTTCAACTCAAAATGCATTTCGTGCACTTCGTGACTTTTTTGGTCAGCATAATCGACCAAATGTGTCCACAATCGAGAGAATTGTGAGCAAATTTCAGCAAACCGGGTCTGTAGGAAATGTGAAAACATCTGTGCATGCTCGCCCAGTTAGTTCTGCGGAAAACATTGCTGTTGTTCGCGATAGTGTAGCAGAAGAGCCGTCAACCTCGACTCGTCGTCGTGCCCAACAATTGTGACCAGAAATTGAGGATATTGACCTGGACGATATGTGATTCCAACAGGATGGTGCCACTTGCCACACAGCCAACGAAACAATGGCACTTTTCCACGAGAAATTCAATGGCCGTGTTATCTCACGTCGTGGCGATTTTAATTGGCCGCCACGATCATGTGATTTGACACCGTTGGACTTCTTTCTTTGGGGATATTTAAAAGAAAAAGTGTACGTCAATAAGCCAAGAACAATTCAAGAGCTAAAGGATGAGATAATTCGGCACATTAACGACATTGAACCTCAATTATGTCTCAGAGTCATTGAAAATATGGACCAGCGGATAGAGGTATGCCACCGAAGCCGTGGCGAGCATTTGGCCGATATTTTGTTTCACACATAATTATCATAGATCCTTCTATCATAATAAAAAATATTAAGATAACTCTCTGAAAACTTTTTGTTTTATTTATAATTAACATCGTGCGTATTGGTTGGACCACCCTTTACTATAAAACTTAGTAGTTGTTTTACTCAATTGCATTGGAATTATGAACTACCACAGAGTAACGCCTCCCTCGATCAATCTCTTGTTTACGTCTGGGAAGTTTAAAAAAAAATTGTATTACTTTTCCGCACTCCACTATAAGAGGAAAAGTAATGTAATTGTGTAAAGAAAAAGTGAAAAACCAAATTTGTCTTGGGTTTATTTTTCGGCCTAAAAACCAAAAAAAAAATGGTTTTTAAAAATTTCTTGCTGTGTGTGTCGTCGTTGTCGTCGGCATTTATTCTTGTTAGCACGATAACTCAACTAAATCGTGTCAGATCAATCGGGCTTTGACTGATTCTGATCGGAAACGTCTCCCAGACGACACCTATTGTTTTTGAGGTGGATAGCACACACCACCCCCTCCCTTGGGTCTATTTGAGAAATTTTTCTTGTTAGCACGATAATTCAACTAAATCGTGTCGGATCGATCAGGTTTTGACTAATTCTGATCAGAGACGTCTCCCAGACAACACCTATTGATTTTGAGGTGCATAGGACACACCTGACCCTGTTCATGGGTCGTGAGAAAGCACGATGGCGGACTATTTGAGAAATTTGTTTTGTTAATACGATAACTCAACTAAATCGTGTCGGATCGATCGGGTTTTGACTAATTCGGATCGGAGACGTCTCCCAGATGACACCTATTGATTTTGAGGTGGATAGAATACACTCTATCATGTCCATGGGTCATAAAAAAGCACAATGGTAGACTATTTGAGAAATTGTTTTTATTAGCACGATCACTCAATTAAATCGTATAGGATCGATCGGGCTTCAACTGATTCTGATTAGGGACGTCTACCAGACGACATCTATTGATTTTGAGGTGGATAGGGCACACCCCACCCTGTCCATGGGTCATGAGAAAGCACGAGGGTGAACTATTTGAAAAAAGCAAATACCAATATACACGGTGCAGTAAAATAATATTTAATATATAACATATTCACATATGGTATATAAACTTAGTTTCTGTGAAAATATATTTTAAGAAATAAAGTAAATAGGCCTCGGTAGCGCAGTAGGCAGCGCGTAAGTCTCATAATCTTAAGGTCGTGAGTTCGATCCTCACCCGGGGCATTATTTTTGGTTATAAAATATACAATAATAGATTTTTACGACTACAAGTTATATGCGTATATCTTATCGATGTCAATTTTGTTCCTGTTCGATATACTTTTGAAGTTAGTTATCAAAAATAAAAAACCGCAGAGAGTAAAATTATATGAATGATTATTGTGGAAGAGGCAATTTTGCAGAACAAGCACCCTGAAATCGAATAGGTTAACTAAATAACCGATACTTATAGTATAGTGTACATGAAAGTACCAAAACTTTGGAGTTAGATAATAGAAACTATATTGCACAATTTTTAGCAATTGTTATACACTAACATGAAACAACGCAAAAGAGACTGTGATCGCGTGGATATTAGGAGACTGGGCCACTAAGCTACATAAAGTGTATAGGATTATAATAAAATACTAAAAACAGTTTTGAGCTGAAGGCCATATCATCAGTCGTAGATTTTTCAACTGCAAAGTGAAGTAAAAATGTTCGATTCTTCTTCTAATAGCACAGAAAATATTTTCCTATACTATTATTACAATTTTTCCAAAGCGGGACGTATTGCAAAGATTTTCGATTCATCCGTATATTGAAAATATATCAACTTCAGATTGTTTGTTGCTGCGAGCAAATTGCAAGAACCGACCTCAAAATTCCTACCACCAACCTCAAAATTCCTACCACTTTACAGGTTAAAAAAGGAGGCGTACATAGAACTAATCCGGATAATTATTCCTTTTGTGAATTATAAAGACAAAACTGTTATGTGTCCGACCGCCAAAACCTGAATCCAGATTTTTGATCAGCACTCAGAAATAGGGGAGTAGCTAAATTTTGGTGTGGATTTGAGAGTTTTATACTAAAGTAAATAATTACCATAGTTTCTTATGAGTTCCTTCGTGTAAGGATGACTTAGTGTTTCACAGATATTATATTATTCGGTTTACGCAGGGGGTGGCACTCCGTATCACATAGTGCGATCTTGAATTACGTGTACAACGGCCGCCAGGGGTGCTAGTGGTCTTGCAGGTCCTACCTTAGTCCCACAGTCTCGTTTCCCTCTTTCTCTTACGTCCCTCACCCACACTAACAGTAAACATAAACTCGCGTACATGTAAACAAACGCGTAATCGCGAGTTGTAATCAATTTGCAGTGTATAAATATAATAGTGTAAAATGGAAGATCCGCCGAAAGTAAAAAAGAAAATGCGTCGTGTGAGACAACGTTGCATAGTGCCCGCATGCAATTACGAAAAAGAACGTTCCGTAGAAGGCAAAAAAAGTGCATTATTTCAGAGTACCCTCAAACGAAGGAAAAGAAGAACTGTGGCAAAGTGCTGTTCGGAATGATTTAACTCTGATCAAAAATCATTTGTGTGAAAATCATAATGACATGTAACTAACTGAAGAATAATCCAGTGTTTAAAAAAAATTTCTTCATTAAAAGATTATTATGATTCGACATTATTCAATGCTTTGTATTGTTATTTCAATCGAAGTAATGAATATAATTGCATTAGTCTAAATACATCTTTTCTTTTGCACAAGGACCATATAAATTGTCCGCTTAAAGAGGGGGGCAGTGCCATGTAAAAATTTGTCGAAAGACTCGCTTGGAAATGTTGTGGTGTCTTCTGTTTTCGGTAAAGTGCAGTGAAATAGATAGCTTCATTTTCCCTTCAATAATACTTTGATTACTCCCAATTTACAATATTATAAATTGTAGTATACCTATTATACAAACTTTATTTGCCTCTGTGAATTAATATTTTGAAATGATATCTCTTATTTGTAACAGAAATATTCATAGAATAAGTTTCAGCACTTCTCAGATAGATTATATACGTATGTGTACATATTACGTGTAAATAAAAAATTATTGCAGGAACACAAGAAAACATATTTTATTATAATTGCAAATTAACCTAATTCAATTTCACCTATACGGTAAACAATAATAATCGTTACGTAATACATTGTGGCTCAAATAATTTTCCTATAAATTCATTTTGTTATTAATTTTACATCATCCGTTACGTATATATTGAAATTTAAAAACATTTATATTCAAATTTACCGGCAATTTCGCGCTTCGTGACCTGCAAGACAAGTAGCGCCCCTTGTACAGTAATTTACCAGCGAACTACCGCAGTGACAGGGGACTGAGTTTACGGTTGCCATGTGTGTCGTAAAAATGAGACTATTATTTACGTCTCAATGCGAACGTCAGCATTTATTTGAGGTTAACCTATTGTACAAAACTGTCAGATTGTATAAAAGTTTGTATTGTTTAATTAAAGGACACAAATTTAATATAAAATGGCAAATCCTACTGCTTCAGGACCTATAGGAGGAAATACTGAAGATGATGAACTTACACTTCCCCGTGCCAGTATAAATAAAATGATAAAAGAATTAGTCCCATCTGTTCGTATAGCAAACGAGGCTAGGGAGCTTGTTTTGAATTGTTGTACAGAGTTTATACATCTTTTAAGTTCCGAAGCTAACGAAATATGTAATCAGTTACATAAAAAAACCATAAATGCTGATCATGTGTTGATGGGTAAGCCTACATTATTAAATATATTTAAAAAAAAAATAACATTCATTTGAGCGTAGTTAACTATTAAATGTAAAAAATGTTTCTTAGCTTTAGATAAACTTGGCTTTGGTGATTATCATGCAGAAGCAGAAGCAGTTTTAAAAGATTGCAAAGCTGTAGCGGCTAAACGAAGACGACAGAGTACCCGACTCGAAAATTTAGGAATACCTGAAGAAGAGTTATTGAGACAGCAGCAAGAACTATTTGCTAAAGCTAGGCAAGAGCAAGCTTATGCTGATCAGCAACAGTGGGAGCAGCTTCAAGCAGCAGCCCAACAAGCACAAGCTTCTGCGTTACCTACTAGTGACGATCAAGATGACTATTCCTAAAGCTGTAAATGTATTTATAGAATTTACAATTTTTTGATTTAGAATAATTAGGTTAATTTATATTATAGATATGATTTTTTTGACTCTTTAAAATAAAACTTTTGCAATCAAATAAGTTTTATATTAAATATTATCCATAAATATGTTCATATATCAGGATAATAGATGAACTGCGTCACAATTTTTCCAAAAAATTGTTTATTGTCCACTGTATGACAGAATAATAATTTTAATATCCCTCATTGTTCCATTTCATCGATAGGCAGATGTATATAGCACGATGTCCAGGAAGTAAATCGAGGTACTATGTTATCTCCATTCAATATTATTTGTCTCAAACTGATTTAAATGTATTTACAACTATTCACATAAATCAAGCTACTAATTATAAATACAACATTTAATTAATTATGATGATGAATCAATGAATAGTGAAGATTTTTTTATTTAAATGAAGTGCATTCAAATAAAATCAGAGAAACCCTCTATTATAAAATAAATTTTGATTGTAGTATGTGAAGGCATGCCATATTGCCACAAATACATACAGGGCTAATTAGCACTTAAAAATACAATTTATGTTTCATAATTTTTTAGCATTTAAGTATTATTTTTGGTAATAAATTATTGTTTCTAACATGCCTACCATGTTTGAATAATAATAAATTCCTGGCAGTACTTAGTGTTAAGTATAAAATTGCAAATAATAAGATAGAACCTGCCACAAAACCTATTTTATATATTCTTTATTTCTTCAATACATTCTTTTAAGGCCACTTTAAAATTGGTCTCCTTGCAATTTAAGATTTGGTGATTTAACTGACCTTACCTGTAAGCTGCTGATTTATACTTGTATATTAATAAAAATATGTAGTATAGTAAGACTAGTCAATAAAACCAAAATAGAAATGAGTTTTCGAAGGTTCAGTTAAAAAAATTATATGCATAAGCTTCCTACACCCAAGCAAAATGGACATATTGTTAATAATTAGCTTAAAGAAAAGGCCATATTTTATTCAAAGTAAACAAGTAAGAGAATTGTTGATATGCCATGTTATTAATACTATAAACAAAGATCTTGTAATTTCTCTAACATTATTTTTTTATATCAAGTACATCATAAATTATATTAATCTAATACTAATAGCACATCACAACAAATATTGCTAGCTCGATAGTATATACTATTGGGAATGAACATAAGAAACACTTGGTAAGTCCTCCTGAAATATAAACAATAGTAAATTAACTTTAAAGATGACGCCTGTGCCCTTTGTTAACCAAAAGCACAATTAGCTCTAAAATTAATTCGTATTTCTGACGAATACCTATATCGAAATTGTCACACATTATTTCTCAATAGTACCTATCACCGTAGCTATCCGTCCACAAGCTATCTCTTGGGAAACACCGTAGAAAATATATCTTATTATATATTTTTTATTGGAAACACTGCAGTACAGTAACTTAAGGGTAAGTGTTATAATAGTTATAAATAAGTTATAAAACATGCATATACTTTAGATATAAAAAATCAGTCACCAATTGTTCATTTTTATAGCGCTAGGGGGCTCTGTTACCGTGTATTAGACCATCAACAAAATTACACATGAATTTTAAAATTTGCAATACGGCGACAGGTTTAAAGACTATATTTCTTTAATACATGTTTGTATTTTCATTTCGGCTGATTTGAAAACAACTTAAAATATTTAAAAGGAGTGCAAAAAAACTGTAGAAGGGAGCCACATGCCATACCTCCTTCCTGAACAAATTGTGGTGGTATATGTAGGTAGTCAATGCCATTAACCAAAAAACCTAAACCACATTAAAGAATTTCTTTTCATTGTGACTAAACGGCCTAAACTAGCGCTTTTACTGTTCTTGGGTACTGATTGCGTCATAAACTGGCATTCATATTTCAGTTCGGTTGTGTCACTATTCATATTATGCCATCGACTATTCCTGTCTATCTTATTTCAATATAAATTTACTTTTGTCATATCTATAACACAGTTAATTTGAGCACGTTTTTAATGTTCATTATTAACCAGAGATTGAAAAACTGGCCAAAAGCATACATAATGCATAATAAGAAAATTAGAATCTGTGCACTAAATTCTAGTCGATTATTTGCTCTGTGGCAATTATTTAATACAGAAAGATTATTCTGTATTCTGTGACTCTGTGATAATGCTAGGGACAGAAGGATGATGAAACAATTTTATATATTCAGTGGTTTTCGCTGATACATTATTGGTTATGTTGAATATATGACATATGTATAAAAGTAGTATAGGATCTAAATAAAGTACGTATTATAAAATATTATTATAATAATACAGCTCTGGAACTTGCAGTATGAACCGATCACCAATGTTATTTTGTGTCTAACAGAATAATGAAATTGGCAATGCCTTGCATGCAAGGAGTCCCGTGTTCAATCCCATTCCAAATCATTCAGAAATGATTAATGATTTTATTGTGTAATATGTTAATTATCTATTTTTTTTTTAATAAATAATATAGGATTGTATTTTTGACATTATATGTATTTTTAAAAGGAATTCCATTGGCATCAATGGAATATGGAGAATCCAGAAGGAAGTCCTGGTACTAGTAAATCATCAGATATAATCATTATAACTCCTGAAGAATTACGAAAGTTGGGTTTGTTCAAAGAAATTAAGTCATCGGTAGTGACTCCAAAACAACAAGGCACTGAATCCTCTCTTGCAATTTTAAAAGGAAAAATAAGGAAAAAGCTTAAGGCGGGTACAGATGATGTAAATACTAAAGCGAAGGAAAAGTCTAAGCCGAAAACTCAAGTAAAACTCAAAAACCATGGTGAGTTTTTAAACCAACAATGTCATATTAGCAAACCTGAGCTTAGCTGCAAGAAAGACACTTCTTGTATGGTACCGGTCAAAAAAGACGAACTTCATGCAGAAAATGTACCTATGGCAGTATCTGTAAGTACTAATGAAGGTTGCAGTAAGTTAAAATCAGGATACAAAATTAGTGAATCTAATGTCAGACATTCTGCTATTACTAGGACCAGTGATATGACTATGCCCACAGATAAGTTGATCAATACTGAAAAAATAATTAAGACTGGTAAGTCTGTAATTTTATTATCAAATCCAAACATAAATTTATCAGAATCTAAAAATGAACAGCAAGAAGGTGCATCCAGCTTCGAGATGAATTTTCCAAAAAGCAGTACCATAAATATAATCAACAAATCCACAAATATACAATCTACGAATATTTCTGCCATGTCTAGGTCATGTAATGTGCAACAAGAAAGCGTTACCGATAGTCAAAAGAACACAGATATTAAAAATAATTACATTGACGAATGTCAGTCCTCAAAAGGAGACATAATTAATTCAGAAATTAATAAGAAGACAATCAAAGAGTCGTGTTTAAATAAATTTAAGGATACATCAATACAAAAAAGTATTAATGAGTCTAGAAAAGATGTTAATGTTATTAGTGATACACCTGTTTGCTTTTCAAGCGAAGAACTGAAACATATAGTTTCTAAAGCCATATGTAATACTCGGAATGCTTTTTTAAATGTAATACCTGATTCAGAAGGGAGTGGGAGGCCACAACCAAATATAGAACTAGATGAAAACTGTGGAAGCGAAAAAGATTGTATAAAAGATAGCCATCCACTTAAAGAGACTGTATCACTACAACACATAAAGAAAGAGAAGATTACAACAACGGAAAATGTTAATTTAATGACAGAACCGCTGGATAGGAAAGAAAACAATCAACAGATTTTTCACCATGTGAACACAAAAGTTGAAAATCTCGAAATAAATGTCAACAGAGGGCTTGGCATTAAAGACAATGAAAAGGAGCTGCAAGATGTTGAACCGAAGAAATCAGAAATCAGAGTAGAACATACGAAAACTGCGAAGTTAACTGATAAAGAACAAAAGTATGAAGACAAAGCTTCATTTCCTGAAAATGATGTGCAAGTAGCAAAAGATAATACTGAGAATATATATAAACTTGTTGAAAACAATGTACTTCATAAAAGAAAAAATGATAAAGTAAATCAACCTAAAGCTAAACAGCAAATATATAACAGTATGGAGAGTTTTTCAGTAGGCAGTCATGATAAATATTACATTAATAAACAGTCGAATCAAAATATAAGTAAGAAAGATACAAAAAGAAAACAGGAAAAACAATCTGGTAAAGAAATATTTCACAATAGAGAAAACAAAGTTGGAACAGGTGAAAGTGATAAAAATACATCAAGAGCTGCTAATACAAAGAAGACAGTTAATAATGACAGTACAGCAATTAGTCAAAAACATGGTGAATGTATGAAGCCTTCGGGAACAAAAAATTTAATACAAAATTTAGGTCCAGGTTTAAAAACATACAGTAGGAAGTCTAATAATATTGCAAGTAGGGAAAGAACAGTAGATGAAACCGATACACGAATTTGTAAGAATGAACAACGATCACTAACTGAAATAAATTTGGAATGTAGTACACAAAAAACTGAAAGAAAAATGGAAAGTAATCTAGCTAAACCACTTGAAAAGCCAAATCCGTCAGTTGCATTGCCAGTACGTAAAAAACGCGGAAGGAAAAGAAAACTAATAGTACTAGATAATGTGTCTATAATTAAAGAGGATGGCCTTAGTGACAATAAAAATAAATTTACTGAATGTGAAAAACCAAACCTGGAGAATAAAAAATTGGTACATCTGCCTTGTGCTAGTAATCTCCAGAAAACTTTTAAATTGGAAGACAAACCGGACATTATCTATACCAATGAGAATTTAAAAAGAAATGTGACAAATTTAAATAAATCTGATATGCCTGAAAATAAAGAATACGACACAGCAGTTTGTCCAAAACAGGAAGCTCATATTTTGGAAACTGTAACTTCTAAGGTATTGATAAAAGAAGAGGAAACCCATTCTGAAAATATAAAAGAGGAAAGAAATATTGAACCTGTATTGATTTCATCATGTATAAGCAGAAAGAAAATTTTTGTTAAAGGTACACTGAATGAAGAATCTCTTGATGGTCAGTCCAATTTAATTCAAGATGAACTAAATGAAAAATCAACTGTAGATAATGCTGGTAGCAATTTCAGTAGAACAAAACCTGTAGAAGGTGATTTAAATGTTACATCATTGCCTAAATTATTAGAAACATCAGTTTTAACTTCACAGGGAAACAACGTAACACATGTTAATATTTCAATTGGAAAAACACCAAGAAAAAGAGGAAGGCAGAGGAAAAACATAAATGCAGTAGAATCACTGCAAGAAATAGAGTCTGTATTGTCCTCTGCTCCAAATGAAACTGTAAATAAAACTAGAAAAATTGAAAGTATAGAGAGTAGCGATCAAATTTTAACTCAAGGTAGTTTTTCTTCCAGTTTCAATAACACAGAATATGGAAAAGAAGATTTAAATGTTGCACTGGAAGAGAAGTCGTTAATAGATGATAAAATGGTAAAAACAGAATGTGACGATGAAATGTCCCAGATTATTGGTGATAATTTACTGAAATTTAATCAATCGGGGAATAAAATTAATGAGGAAAAGTATGAAAGAGATATACACAGCGGCGACAAATTTAAGACAAGCGGGTGTGTAAAGGAGGATATAAACGTTGAGTTTTTAAAGAAATCATTTAATAAAGCATGGGAAAGTTCATCTTTAAATAATGTGATAGATGAAACACCTAAAGAGATGCCAAGGAAAAGAGGACGGCCACGAAAAAATGTTAAACCGCTAACCGAGGAATCATTCCCAATGTCGACTCCAACACAAAAAACTGCACCAACCGACTTAACAGAAAATATACATTTAGATGTGTCATTGAGTGGTAGAAAACGAAGGAAAATCAATTACTTTGAAATTGAAAACAGTGCAGAAATAGAAAACGATTATGGCAAGATGAGAAGGCGTAAAATTTCCACAACTTATAAGACATCAAGCAAGTTTAAGAAATCGTCAACGGAGGTTCGAGAGAATGAAAATATGTTTCATTCAGGAGTATCTACCATCAGTACTCCTTCAAGTCAAAATTCGGATGGTATAATTCAAGAGGATATACAAAAGGATTGTGCATTAATACAAGGGAAGAAAGATAATATTGATGAAGATCTAGAAAGAGAATGTGACACTTCAAAAGGTCAAGACAGTCAGATCAGTGATTGTGCTAAGAATATAAAAAAATCAATATACAGAAAATCAGGGGCAACTACAATGATGATGAACTCTATATTTTCTGCTGCCTTTAAGAATAAATTTAATAATAGCCAAGCTGAAAAAAATTATTCAGAGGGGTAAGTAATTACATGGTTGAATAATTCAAAATAGTTAAAAAATGTAATAAGTTAATAGGGAATAAGTTATAAAATTTTTCATTTCATGTTGTACAATAGTGAATTAATTTAATGTTTGTAGTAAATTATATCTGTGTATTCTTACATATATGCAGTTTTTATCATATTTGTAAGAGAATGAGATGTATTGTAATGTTAATAGATTTTCTATATGCATTCACAAGAAATACACACAATGAGAAAGAGCTATTTAGCTAGGAGCAAAATTAAACTAAACTCAAATGAAATATAATCAAATCACAAATAGATGCATTAGAAATTAATAACAGTGATCTCAAAACAATATTCTTCATTTATTGCCTCAACAAATGCACATTTTTAATTTATTATTTATTAATGCACATTCTACTCAGAAAATTTATGAGAATTATGAATTTACAGAAATCTTCCAAAGTTACAGCCTCCAGCTAGCATTGACCAAAGAAAAAAGTAAGTACTTGTAGGGATATAATGTTTACAATTTCTTACCCAATAGCTTTTTAGATCTACAAAGACTGTAGAAATTGTAATAGACAAAGACAACATGGTGATGTGTATGACTTGCAATAGCAAAGTGGACAATACAAAATGGGCTGAACATAATCGAAATAATCATTATAACTTATCTTGGCGGGAGGGGGAATCGGAAGTGGTATGACTGTACATATTATTTATGTTGATACACAGACAAATAACCATAGACCTTTAATTTCAGAATATGGACAATTCGAACCTCATTATGAAAACCCTTAAGCCCATATTAAAAAAGGAAAAAGTGCTAATATGTAATAAATGCAATAAGAAGTGGACCACAGTAAAAAATTATATTGCCCATTGGGAGCAATGCATTGGTATAGTATCTTCGAGTGGCCTTATAACATGTGCCGTTTGCAAATCTGAAATGGAGAAAAGTAAATGGAGTTTCCACAAACAAAACCGACACAACAATCTAGCTTGGAGACTCGGCGATCATCCATTGGTAAGGTTTATTAACAACATTCAAACAAACTATCTTTATTAACCAATTTTTTTTTTTTTTTAAGAACTTAAATGATCAGAATTTTGTTTTATCGACTCTTAATGCTTTGTATAAAGCAAAGAAGCCGTTGCACTGTGAGAAATGTGCTGCCTTAAAAAAGTCCGTTGTTGGTTTTCTGTCTCATCGAGCTCAGTGTGGATTTTCAACTGAGGATGTCAAAGTAAAGTGTGAATTGTGTGGTAAGAAGGTCTTGCCAGTAAGCATGCCAGCACACATGAAGTCGGTCCATGAACCATCAAAGGATATGGAAGAATTAGCGGAAATGTCAAACTACGCTGGCAATAACTGTGACACAGATTATACTTTATCTAAAAGAAAAGCAGCTAGAACGTGAGTGTAATAAGATGTTAGAAGTAGGTAGAGATGAGTTTTTAGTTATATTCTGATTGCAGCTAATATAATTTTTGCTTTAGTTGTACAACAGATTTATTATATAGAGGAATATATTGAAGGACAAAATATGCTACAATTATTAAAATCAATTTGTATTCTATTAAAACTACTTACATATAGAAGCGGATGGCGCTTTTGTCAGTCACCAATCTGCGACATTTCTTTTAGCTGTAAAGCATATGTTGAACACGGTCATTATTTGTTTTTTTTTTTAGTTTGTGAGCTTTTGTATCAATTGCAAAAGAAATATAAGTAATCTAGATATCAAACTTATTTGGTTTGGAGTTTTGAAATAAAATATTTAAAAAAATGCTAATTCGAAGCACATAAATAATAGAATAAAAAAAGATGATAATTTTCTATAGGGTGTCTCAGTTGCAACTACACACACCGTCAAAAGTCTTGGACCCCCCATGTTTAGTATTAGTAAATAATTTTTTTTTTAATATCGTATTTGTTTTTCAAAGTACGTTTGTTCTAAATGTATTTTTTGTAATACAGGAATACTTTTTAAAAATTTAGTCAATTAAAAAACAATGAGAAAAAAATTTGCAATTTTGAAGTAAATTTATTATGACAAAAATTAACAAAACATATTTTTTAACAAAGTAAACTACAACTTAATAGTCAGTATGGCCTCCTCTGCTTCTCAGTAACATATTGACATGCTTGTGTATTGAAACAATCAAACGGTTGATAATTTCTTGAGGAATATTGTTCCATTGCTCTATTGATGCTGCAGCTAATTCTTCCGCGTTTCGGGGTTGGTGCATGCGGTTGTGAATTGCTCTAGAAACAAAATCCCATATGTTCTCAATGGGATTCATATCTGGGGAATTAGCTGGCCAATCTAATCCGGTAATATCTCCCTACTCAAGTACCTATTGAACCGTTCTTGCACGATGTAGGCTCGCATTGTTGTCCATGAAAATGAAATTGTCACCTAATTCGTCGCGTAAGGGATAAATAATGGGTCTGATAACACTTTCATTATATACTTTACTTGCCATATTCTGATTTATGGGAATTAACGGCGTACGGCGATTGATAATTATTCCTCCCCCAAATATTACTGTCCCACCATTTTAGGGAGCAACATAACGGGAAAAATTTAGTCTCTCTTGACGACTTGGCGCTCTCCAGACCATTTGCTTATTGTCATCTTTCACCAGTCCAATTCTGGTTTCATCTTTGAATAATACCCATCGCCACTGCTGCAAAAGCCAATCACTACGTTCCCGTGCCCACTGAAAGCGGGCAGCTCAATGTCGTGGAAGTAGAGCGGGTACCCTTAAAGAGCTTAAAGGACGTAAATTTGTATGATGGAGTCTTCTTCGAACTGTAGAGGTCGATATAACAAGGCGGAATGTACCTTGAAAGTGAGCCTCGAGGGATGGAGCTGAAGCATTTCGGTATTTACGGGCATATTGAACCAAATACTGATCCTGCCGTTCATTTGACACTCAAGGCCGACCACTACATTGTCTTCTTTTCAGTGTCCCTAATTTTTGACATCTA
Source organism: Rosalia funebris (assembly GCA_037954035.1). Taxonomy (NCBI): domain Eukaryota; kingdom Metazoa; phylum Arthropoda; class Insecta; order Coleoptera; family Cerambycidae; genus Rosalia; species Rosalia funebris. Next base: position 19,866,923 of record JAZFAV010000011.1, read on the forward strand.
TGCACTACTCGCACAACAGAAAATCTAGGAATGACTAACATCTCGGATATCTGATGATTGGAATGTCCAGCATCATACAATGCAATAATTCTTGCCCTATTAAATATAGGAACCTTACGTCCTGGCATTATAATGAAAGAAAAGTATCAAATTCGCAAATTTCTAAATATGCAATAAAATTGACAAATATTTAAAAAAAATTGTAACTAATCAACAATATTTTATCTAGCAATTTATTTTATCTTGCTCGACAGCTAAATAACTCACCTTTGTTGTCTAGCAAGGAGGGGGAGGGGGGTTCCAAGACTGTTGACGATGTGTGTATATATACTTTCATAAAACAGTTGTACACAAACTATTCGTTGAGAAACGGTTAATCGCAGCATGTTGCTGTCGTATGGACACCCTATAACTAATTGTTTGAACACATTTTAAAGCTCTAATAAATATTGCTATAAATTATTTTGACAATAAAAACACTGGAATATAATTCTCCATTTTAATTTTTTTTTTCTTGATAATAGTATATACTTGAAACATCTCAGATTACTAAGTACATAATAAATTTCAGCACGTTATTTACAATCGCAAATGTTGAAGATTAATAAATATTATTTTAGGGCCATGATGATTATTGATAAATATTCAAAACATAAAGTTGTTGAGCAACGTAATAAAGTAAGCGTATTTCAAATTACTATAGAAATTCCAATCGCTGAAATATTCAAATGAAATTGATTTCAGCATTACATTACACAAGTGGATTTCCGTGACGAACATTTTATATCACAAATTTTGCAAAAGGAATTTGCTGATAATCAGATGATTAAATGTAAGTTCGAAGATTGCAAATTCGAAACGGATATCATAAAGGTTTTATTGGATCATATGAATTCATGTGAAAATAAACCAAATCAGGTATAACCATATTTACAGTGTACAATAATTTACTGTTATGAGTTTGGGGAATATCTTGCAGATATGATTTGTCTTTTTATTTTAGTATTATATTTGCAAAAAGTGTCTTTTAATATGCGATGATGAAGATGAAATTAAGAAGCATATAAAAGCCATTCATGCTATTGACATAATTGAAGATGATTTTAAGGCTGAAAATGAAGAAGATAGCAATGAAGAAGTTGACGATACTGAAAAAATGCAGTTGTATTGTAGAGGGATGAAAAAAAGGAAGAATCTTGAAAAGAAAGGTGTTGAAGCTGATATTAACTACAAGAGTAAGTCAGGTACCACTTTTATTGATCTAATTTCTTTTAATTAGTGATTCCTGAATGTGTTTTCTTAGTATTGTGAATAATAAAAGAACTTGTACTAGTACCTAATGATAAACTTTAATCCTGAAATTATTTTATTTTATTTTTGTTGTAGTAAAACCATCATTTTTGCTGACAGCAGTCAAAATGCCCACGAGGTTATTTTCTCATGCCTTTGAATATAGCATCCAATTGTAAGTAAAATAAAATTTACTAGTAATATCTCCTACACATTTTGTCAATTTTAGTTGCATGCAAAACTTTTCTCAATCCCCGCTTTTTGATAAACTGCATAACTTAAAAGATGATTGGGTGCTTTTGGATGACGAAGTAACAGAGCAGTACCTACCACGATCTGAAGAATCTTGTGCAGTTGCCAGGAGAGTCGTTCGTGGTTTTGAAAACGTTTTAGGCAGTGAATATACTTTCAAAAAGTTTGAATTATTCGAAAGCGATTGTAAGGAAGGTAAGGTAAAAATTGCTACACATAACATGCTTCATTGATGGATAATTAAGGGTAATAATTGTTTCATTTTAAGGGAATGTAACAATTTTTTGCGGAGGGCCTATATATGCAATGGCTTGGCTACCTACTCCGTATAAGACTTTAAATTCCAAACAAATTTTGGCAGTTTCCAGTGGAAAGTGTTTTGATGAAAAATATCTTGTTAATGAGAATTATAATGACCCTTCATTAATACAGTTTTGGGATTTTGACGTCTTACAGAATAAGAGTAAAATGTCACAACCTAAATTAATGTTCTGCTTGGCATTTGATTTTGGACCCGTGTGGCATATGGAGTGGTGTCCTTCTGGTTGTTATGACAGTGAATTCAACCAAAATGAAGATAAATCATCAAGGTTGGGACTTCTGGCTGTGGCAGGATCTAATTCCTTCGTATATATCTATTCAATACCTGTTTTGGAGGAGAGTCAGATGTATAAATTTCTTTCCATTGTAGCAAAAACCAAATATTATTGTTTCATTTTTAGGGGGTTGATTTATAAAGTGAATCCGATGCTCAGGCTACAATTAGAAGATAAAAGAGAAGAGCTGACAAAAAATCTAAAATTTTTTGCTACTAGAATATCGTGGAGTATGGTAACGTTTCTCATTTTTATTGTTATATTGTTATATATTATATTATACCTTTCAATTCTCAAATTGATCTTTGTTAAATGGAAAGTAGTCTCAGTAGTAATTAAGTTGCAAATTGAAAAGATTTGAATTTAATGAAAGAAATAGAACTCTCAATAAGTTTAAGAAAGAAGCAGGCAATTAGAAGTAAGTAAATACAAAGAAAAAAAATAACCCAAACGGAAGATTTTTCTATAATATATAATATATTGGATAGAAAAATGGTATGTGCGCAATGAATCTTAAATAATTACGGATGACCAAAACGTTAAATATGTGAAACTAAAGCATATACATCAAGTCTGTTATAAATTGAAGTAGAAATGCATCAAAATTTCAGTAGAAGAAAAATATTTAAATTATTTTTAGGTACAATTCTACACCTTAAACATATTTACTGTTACATATGAATATTTTGAGAATATCCTAAAAAATCAATAATTTATCTTTAACCGATTTATTATGCAAATTTTGATAGAAAGTTATTGCAACCAATTATTGTAAAAGTAAATTGTTGCAAGATTGTAATTTATTATAGGCTTATGTGATTTTAATTCAAATATTTTGGAATATTTACGGCATACTGAAACATTAAATTGAAAACTTTAACATAGGTATCAAATTAAAAAAACAAAAAAAAATAAGGACTTCTTTCAAAGTTTTTAAAAATTTATTAGTTTTAAATTAAAGCATAATTAGAGATAGAACATTTTTGCTCATTTTAAAGTTCTGTTCAATATCAAATAAAATATCTTCAATTTAGAACTTAAAAATATTTTAAGGTTTCAATAAAAGAAAAATATTTAATTTGTTTTTAAGTACTTTTAAAATAATTCTAGCCCCTAAAAAGATAATTTTTATTATTATTCGCCAATAATTGGAAAAAGTGAGATTTCTCTATGTATGCATACAAGAAAGAATGAGGGCAGCATTCGGCCATTTACTTATTAGACGAGGCTATTTACTGCACACTTCGTGGGCGGTCGGATAGAGACTTATTTCTGTACTTGACGAGCAATACATATATATCTTAAATATTCTGAAGAATTAATAATTTATCTTTAACCGAATTTTGTAGTTGAGGTTGCTAGTTGTTGGAAATAATCTTGGGCCAACTATCAAACCCCTAGCTTTATTCGTTTTTGGAAAATAGGGGTTACAACCCCTACCTTCAAAATCGTTTTTTTACGAAACTATGATTCTTGAATGAAACCAAAGCGACATGGAAGCTACTAATAACAATTATATTACATTTTTCTTTCATAATTTTCCAACCAATAATGAGGCAGCGAGAAAAAATTAAAAAAATTAGGGGTGGTTTTCCGTGGCTATTTCTCGAGGTACAGCGACCAAAAAAATCATGTATAATCAGTAAGTATTCAACTATAATGCGTAGCAATTACATGGATGTGCGATGGGTAGAACATATTTGAAATAATAAAAATTCTATGCAGGTGAGCACATAGTCTATTCTGGCCAATCCAATAAAAATCACTAAAATTAAAATAAAAACAGAACTATTTTCCAAAAACGAATAAAGCTAGGGGTTTGATAAATGGTCCAAGATTATTTCCAACAACTAACAACATAATAAAGGCTCCAATGTTAACAAAGACGCTAGTGCCAATTTCAGATGGAAATCCAGTGACACCCTTTTGGTAGAATGTGAATGTATTGTATACAACTGATTAAAATAAATTGTTGCAAGAAATTGTTGTAAATATTCATTATAGGGTTACTTACTTGATTTTAATTTATAAAATTTTTAAATATCTGCCACTTACTGAAACTTTAAACTGAAAATTTTAAAATAACATTAAAAAAATAAGGACTTCTCCAATGTTTCCAAAAGTTTATGATACTAGTAATATTAATAATCCATTATAAAATAGGTTTTTGAGTGCAATATAGATTTTGGTAGTATGAAAAATTTTCTACATTTTGTTTGTTTCTAAACAAAGTAAAAGAAAATATAACCCACAGAATATTCTTAATATAATACATTTTTGATAAAAAGTTGCTTGCAATAAAATATGTATTTCATTGCTATTTTAAGAAATACAATTAGTAAGGTATCAATTATTAAGTGTTGGTAATTCTACTACCAATCTTTTAATGTCAGTTAAATTATAATACTGATAAATAAAGGGAGTCAATGAGACTGTTTGTAGAGCCAGTATAAGTAGTACTACAGAAATTAATATAATAAATGTTTTAAATCTTCATTCATATTTAGAAATATGGATGTTCTACAATGGAGCATTGTACGATATGGGGATGACTTTATTATTATTTTTTTAATTGCATCACTGCTGGACCACCAATTTTTTGACACCACAAAAAATGTAGAATAATGTTATTTCTTAATTGTGGCAATATTTATAATTGTGGCAATAGTAAACTTGCCAATCAGATAAAATAATTTTTATTTTTACATCCTCAGGTCCTGGGGCACCAACATATAGCTGTTGGTTACACGGATGGTATGGTAGGGCTCTTCGATATAGACACAAATTCAAAACTACTGAAATATAAGGACGATGATGTAGATGTATTACTGCCATATAAGATATTTCAAGCTCATATGTATTATATTTCTGGTGAGTTTTATTTTACAATCCCATTATGTAAAATAGAATATTTAATTTATACACCTACAATTAATTTATATAAAAAAATATTTTTATAGTCTTTCCCATTGAAGTCTCAGGATTGTGTTTGTTTCAGCTTTAAGCTGGGTGCCTCTAGGTGGCGGTAATAGATGGCTTATGACTGCCTCTTTTGATCGCAATATGTGCGTGTGGGATTTGAGTAACGGTACAAAATTTTCGACCCTACGAAGAAATATTGTATCGGATGGTGTATGGCTAGCTAATTGGATCGCTTATGTCACTTCGGATGATGAAAGTTCAACAAGCTATTGTAAGACAATTACTCAGATATTTGAATTTTCTAGCATTATTACTTGCATTTCTCTGACATTTTTACTTTGAAATTTTCATACAAATGGAGTATATAAAAATAGTTTTACATAGAGGGCGTCCCAGATTTAAACGGACATACTCTAGTGGAAGGTAGAGCACACTCAGCTGAGTCCAAAACAGTCCTATACTTACCATTGAATGTGAACCGTTTTTGAGATACGAGGTGTTTTATGGTTTTTGACCAGAACTTTAGTCCGCCGTATTTTTAGCTATTTAGGTATTTAGCTAAAATTAATAAAATAATGATGTTAGCAACTGGATTGTGTTATTTGTAGAATGTCAAATTTTGTCTTTCAATACTTTTGAAAACTTATTGAAGAATAACCATAAACGTGCCATCAAATATTATGACATTATTTCATAAACTGGTCCATAGGCTTTTTAAAAGTTTACTAACATTTACCACAAAATAATATACAGTGTGATGTTAACGACCCAAAGAGCCATATTAAAAAAATGGAGGTCGATCCTTGAATTTTTCCGAAATCACAAGCTATTTATTAACCTAAAAGAGTATAATATGTGTACCAAATTTTATCTAAATATGTGCAGTCATTTCAAAAATATGGCGGACTAAAATTCTGGTCAAAAACTATAAAACACCCCGTATCTCAAAAATGGTTCACATTCAACGGTAAGTGTAGGGGTGTTTTGAACTCAGCTGAATGTGCTCTACTCTCCTCTAGAGCATGTCCGTTTAAATTTGAGAAACCCTGTATAAGTGGACTTTACAGTGGTTAAAATGGTTTTAATATAAGTGGACTTTACAGTGGTTAAAAGTAATTTAAACATTAAAAAGTAAAGTGTAAAAATAATCATTTTTATAGATAGCGTCTAAAAAATATAGTAGAATTCATAAAAGAGCATGATTGACTAATTCTTTTGGTTATTGGTTATTCCGCACTATAGAATGTGTATATGTGTTTTATAAATGCGTCCATATGGTATTTGTTCCATATTGCATAATAATATGACTAACATTAAATTAAGGCCAGTGTTCTTATTATGCAAAAATCCAGACTTATTAACATTTCTCAATTATGTACCATTAAGAAAGAATGCAATGAAATACATTCAATATGTTTCACTGAAATATAGAGAACAATGGATTAACTTTAAAGGTAATGATGTAATTATACATACTAAGATATACGAGTAGAAGATGCAGTCCATTTGGAGCTGAATAGCAACTTGAAAATTAAATCATTGTATGTATTTAAGGGGAACGAATAGAAAGTGGCTCATTATATTCTTTCTCAATAGTACGTTGAGGTTTTCAAGTTAACATACGTTAATATGAAACGTTACGTGATTTAATGAAAATGTATAAAAAATATACCTCTCAGTAGGCACTGTTAAAACAACAAATTTTCGCCGCTTTCTTCACAGATTTCTTCAGATAGATCAAGTGCCTGTGATGTATTAATTTAAAACATCTGAGAGTGGTTCAAATTAATAGAAGAAAAATATTTTTTTCAGATTCAATTCATACTTCTGTGCAATCATACCGGGACTACACGTATGACCATGCCTATCTAACAATATCTCCTGCAACAATTACATCTCTTTCATCAAGCGGCTGGCTAAATTCGATTATACAGTGTAGTGCGGAAGGGGAAGTTATAGTCGTACTACCTAATCAAATGTTATTCTGTTTGAATTCAGAGAAAAAAATTAAATCTTTAAGATATGTAAGTAAGCAATAAATATTGTTTCTAAAGACATCTAGATATATAAATAATACTATAAAAAAATTATGTATTATTCGTATATTTTGATATGTGTGTGGTGAATAGATTGATTAGTACTTCATAAGAAGAATATGCTTCTTTGTGACTTCTTTTAGGTAAAAAATAAATGGGACAGTCAATATTTTCTTAAGCATGTCAACCTATCCAACATTTTTATCAAATTGATACATTCGTTCACGATACACAAATATTGCCGTATCTATAACTGCTTGGTCATTAATTAAATGTATTTTGTATGAAATATTTTTTATTCAATTTAAGTTAATGTATAAAATATCAATTTTTCAGATATTAGCATATTTATTTCACGTGAGAATTACTATTTAATATATTTTCTTGGTGATCGACAGAAAAGTTTGTGTTAAGTATATTTAATTTTTTTTCTTGTATACGAATAAATTATTTTTGCGTGAAATTTGCACAATTTTATCTATAAATGTAAAATTCTCGCAGTCACCGTTTTTTATTAACCAGTGCATCTCTGGAAAATCTATTCCTAATTAAATTTGCAGTCCCTGAGTTACACTAAATTAATTGATAAGCGTAAGACTAAAGAGGAAAGAGTTGCAGATGAGCGAATTGCGAAAGAAGCACATAGAAAGTCTTTAGTAAAATCTTCTGAAAAAAAACAGCCTATAGGTAGTTTATTCAATATTGATCGTTCTGACCACAGTAATTATGAACCACACACTTACAAAGAGGCCGATGGAAAGTATGCGTTACTCTTCTGTGATATGAACATGGTAAGTACATTTTTATGTAGTTTTCTATATATAGGTAATCATATTACTGTTAATTAAGTACATAGTCAAACATTAAGAGATGATTCGGTCTATAATTTTAAAATAATATTTCATATAAACATATCCTAAACATGCAAAGTCGAAATTTAATCTTTGCTAACTTTTCATAACTCATCATCATGAGGTCATCAGTCCTAAGACTGGTTGGACGCTAACCTCCAGCTTTTCCTATCTTGCGCTAACCTACGCATTTCGCTAATTGTGCTACAACCTACATCCCTTACTATCTGTGAGCAGTAGTCTAATCTAGGCCTACCTCTGCCTTTCTTCACTCCTATTTCTGCCTCCAAAATATCGCGGACTATTCCCCCATGTCTCAGCAAGTGGCCTACCATTCTATCTCCTCTCTTCTTTATGTTTTTCCACATACTTATTTTCTCGCCGACTTTCTCTAATACTTCTTCGTTTCTAACCCTATCAGTCCACGGTATTTTCATCATTATTCGGTAACACCACATCTTAAAAGCTTCTAATTTCTTCCTACTTGCTTCCCCTACCGTCCAGGTTTCGCAACCGTATAGCGCCGTGCTCCATACATATGTTTTCAAAAATCTCTTCCTTGTTTTTAAGCTTATTACCCCCGAGCATAAAAGTGCTTTCTTTTTGTTAAAAGCTACTCGACCCTGCGCTATTCTTTGTTTTACATCTTTATCGCTTCTTCCATCCCAATTTATTTTACTTCCTAAATAAGTGAAGTCTTTAACTTCCTCCAATCTTTCATTATTAATTTGTACTTTCGCTTTTGCTCTGCTCTCGCGCCCTCTGCACACTAACACTTTAGTTTTGTTTTTATTCACTCTCATTCCGTATTCCCCTGTCAACACTGCCTCCATTTCGTTCAACGCTGATTCTAATTCCTCTTTACTAAATGCTAATACTGCTATATCATCCGCGAATCTCAGCATTTTTAGTGTACTTTAATCCCGAAATCCACTTGACTATATTAAATATATTTGTTTTATAAAGTGTTGAATCACTTCAAAATTACTGTTTTTCAGCCTCTTACTAGCTATAAAATATGAGACCAATAATATATTGATGTAATGGAACAACTCATTGTTCAGTTTATTATTTCTTGCATATGAAATTTTACCAATATTTAGCCATATTTGTTTAGTCTATACTACACTACTTATATTGTTCTCAAAGTGTTTTTCAGTATTTGTATATTGCGATCTCACTTGTCTTATCAATAATGTATATTCAGAATTATATCTCTTTCAGAATGAATTCGATTTTTTCTGTAAACCACAGTGTGGATGACCGCATTCATTATTTTGTAATTACTCACATTTAGCAATAATTAACCAACCATTGTGTACATTCCATTCATCCACACAATTGGATTACTTTGAAATTCAAAACTTCTTGAATAGGAAAGTGACTAACACAGTACTTATTTTGTTTTTAGGATAAGTTTTCTAATTTGCCTAATCCCCGCATTGAAGATCTAAGTTCCGCCAAGCCGAACTTGTATTCCATGCAAAAAATAAATAAAATTGCCTATAATCCGAATAGACAGGCAAGCTTGTATTATGCAACAGGTCACCAAGCTGGATTTCTCAGAATAGCTTACATGAAGTTCTTAGAAAATGATCCACAAATTGCATAGGGCAGTGATAATAATATTTGTAATATATTGTACATTAAGTTTTAAGCTTTAATCAGGTTATTTATTATTTTAATATATGTATAAAATTATGAAAATTCGTTTTTTAATGTTGTATTTATTTTCTCATCACTTTTACAACTATCTACTATCACCATGATCAGATCCCATAAGGATTACGATATAAGGGCCATAATATACTTTAGATGTTGATTAAAAGCCCAGATGGAAAGAGTGGATAAACATGATACTATAAAAACTAAGACTTTTTTGTTACTATTTGTACTATTGTATTTGAATTTTAATATGATATAAATTTCTCACATTAACCATCTTCATACTTTGGAAATACTTTTCAAAAACAAGAATATTAAATTTGGGAAATTATTGACAGATTACTGTGATTAAAATGTGAGAATTACTACAATTCTTGTGAGAATTACTTTTTCTGAAGAATATGGAAGTTCTCACAGGTCTAATTAGGTTTAATTCAACGATCTAGTGGGTATAAACTGTTTAATAAAAAAAAAAATGGGGGGAGAACAGGATCGGCTCCAGGTATTTTTATTATTGATTTCATTAATTTAATTTTATTAATTTCATTAAATTGACAAAATTTGGTAGTTCAGTCATGAAAATAATCCCGTATTCCAGAAAAAAAGTACATAAATACTGTGAAAGTGATTTAAAAAATTGAAATATTTGAAAAGCCCTATGCCATAGGCATATCATGTTAAGGGACACAATTTTAAAAATAAAACCGACATTATTCTAAACCATTTTTAAATTCATTTATAACTTGTAAGATAGATATTATAGCTTACCCTGATGCTCGTATATCCAATCAAGTAGGTACTTCCAAACCGCTGGTTCGTAAGAAGTTGACTATCACTAATTTTTAGAACTATTGTTTCACACTGTTCTAAATATTTTTTAAACAATTTTTCACCCACCTCACTAACTTTTACAAATAAGTAGTCTATCCAACTTAAGGTCATTGTATAATATTTATTATATCACGTCAATGACTAAGTAGGTACTATCACCCTCTTAATGGGACTTCCATCACCTAGAGTTATATTTAGATTGAAGCCTAGATTATAACTTGGGGCTTGTATTGAGATAACTGCTTGTACACCGTTAACGTTGTTCTCAAACTCCATGTTTATAGATTTCAACAAGTGTGGCCTGTACAGACCAGATTTTTCTTTCCTTCATACCCATGTTACATATTTTGTGTTCGTTGACTGTGTTATCCATCCAAGGATTACAAAAGAGTCTATGTAAGACAATATAGGGGCACCCCATTTTTCAAAAACCGCACTGCTCATGATACTCTCCCGTTCGTCGCAATTCGAATACATTTAAGATATTTTCAAAAAAGCCTAAAATACCTCCTGTATGAGTTATTATTAACTATCGGCTTTTCTTAGGTGATGCGTTTAATCTAGTGGAAAATATATTTAAAAATGCCTGTCATTAACTTTACAAATCTGACCATATTTTCGGAACAGTATGATCTTTGTTCATCCAGATTAAATATTTTGTGATCGGAATTATAAATTTTTTTTCACCAGTTTGGTTTTTTTTTCATATGGAAACTCGTCCTATTTCGTTTTACATGAAAATTCGCTTTCTGTATAGTCTGCCTAAAAAACTTTAGGAATTACTGCAGGTATTATATTCCAGAATAAAAACTATGAATGATCCTATTAATCGGGAATTTAACACCAGTGTCTCCTTTAATGTCCTTCATAACACAGGTATTTATCTTTATTTGCATTTATTTCATCGTCGTCTCGATTTACATTAATATACACTAGTTATATACACTTATTAAGTTTCATATTTCAACATTACTTACAGATATTCGTTTCGCGCCCGACTTACTTCATACACATCTCTATCGTCTGAAGTTAGAGATGAGTCGATAACGTTAATAGGCAACGTTATTTTAGCAGAACGTTCCAAACCGTTTCAAAATAACAAAATTACATGTTACTTTGGGACGATCCATCCAGTCGAGGAATGTTGCGTTGCGTTACCGGATTTTAAAACTGGAACGTTCTCACTTGCATGTTTACAGCACCACGTAACATAACGTTTAGCCATTTAGAAGTTATTTGATTTAAAAGTTATTATAACTACTATTTATATGACAATATAACAGTCTACTGAATTGTTGTAACTTATGTTTGTATATCTTGCTTCCTGTTATTTAAACAAATTGATAGAAGACAGATGTGATCCAGCGATTTTAATTTTAACGACCAAGTTACCGATTGTTCTACCCGTTCTACTTACCATAGAAAATAAGTAGGCATATAAAATCATTTCACATTATAACCGTGTTTTATTTGAATTTATAGAACGAGTGTGGAATTAATAGAATAATTGTGACAAAAAAACACTAGCGTCTAGCCCCAAAGCTCTCACAATTAATCCCGAGCTATCTGACATGCGCCGATTTTGATTTGTTCGCGCGCTCGCTTTATTTAAAATCATTCATGATGATACGATATAGTGGTCTAGCGGCCGTAAAAAAAATATGAAGAAAAGATCATCTACCTTTTATAAATAAATACAGCATATACAACAATCTTGAGTGACAGTGTTGCAAAGTACTCCTATATGTAGGTGCATATTTAATTAGTGGGAGCATACGTAAAATATAATTATAAAAAATAAAAAACCTTTAAAATAGCACAGGTCCCTACAAACACATTATACATACATCTCAGAGTCCTTTAATATATCTGAGCTATGATTATTATAAATCATATATACAGTGCTATTCAAAAGTTCCCTCCCCCCCTCTTATCTTTTTAACGATTATACATAAACTAGTGAAATTTGGTAACTGAATATTAAGGATTGTAAACTTCCCTACTAGTGATGATAGATGACGTATGCGTCAAAGATGACGTCACAAGGTCATTGTGACCAATAATTTTAAATGGAACCCTATGGCAAGCGACACCTCTTTTAAAAGGTATCGAAAAAACGTACTCAATAATACTAATATTGTTTGTATTTATGGTAGTTTTGATGGATTAAATCAGTAATCAGTAAACTTGGATAATAATTTTAATTACAGATTCAAGAATCAGTACCTACTTATAGTAATTGTACGAAGTGAGCTCCATCTACTTCCTGACAGTAAAACATACTATTGCGAAACCCTTCTCGTACTTTTTCAAATGTGTCTGCGGAAATAGCCCTACATTCTGTAACAATACGTTGTTTTAAAACATCAATATTGTCAGGCTGCGTGGCGTAAACCTTCGATTTAAGATACCCCCACAGAAAAAAATCTAAAGGTGTGAGGTCCGGTGATCGAGGCGGCCATTCCATTGAACCTCGTCATCCAATCCATCTACCAGGATATTCTTCATCCAAATACCGTCTTACTGCACCGTAATAGTGTGGAGGAGCAACATCCTGTTGGAATGTTATTTCCAAAATGTCGAATTCATCTTGATTATCTTCCAAAATTTCAAGGATTAACGGTTCTATTGCATTTTGCAACATCTGCAGATACACCTCACCGGTTAAGTTGGTGTTTAAAAAAACAGGCCCAACGATGTGGTTTCCCAGTATACCTGCCCAAACATTGACCTTCTCGGGATACTGAGAATGTGTTTCACGAAACATGTGAGGATTTGCGTCACTCCAATATCTCACGTTCAGCTCACAACAGTTTAACAAATTATTGAGTGTACAAATATTTTAAAATTACCACAAGGTACTAAAACAGTTACACGTTCGATCAACAATACACAAATTATTAAATGTATAAAAACTTTGACAGCTAAAAAAACATCAAATTGGGGAGACTTGCAAAAACGTCAGATTATTTACTATCCAACTATCCAGTGGCGGAGCTTGAATTTTAAATTTTATTATTAACTGATTTAATTCATCACAGCTTTGCGGTTTTTGAAAGCCAGTTGTCAAAACTGCCGTAAACAGACACAATATTAGTATCATTGAATAGGTTTCTTCGATACCTTTTAAAAGAGGTGTCGCTTGCCATAGGGTTCCATTTAAAATTATTGGTCACAATGACCTTGTGACGTCATCTTTGACGCATACGTTATCTATCATCACTAGTAGGGAAGTCTACAACCCTTAATATTCAGTTACCAAATTTCATTAGTTTATGTATAATCGTTCCAAAGATAAGTGGGGGGGAGGGGACTTTTGAATAGCACTGTATGTGTGTTTATTGGAGTGTAACATCGATATTTTAAGTTTGAATAAAGACATGTTTGTCTGTAACAATTTTTGTGAGCACAGTTATTACTTTCCAACGCTTGATAATTGTAAATTTTGTATAGTATGTAAGTATTATAACCTGAGGGACATAACTAAGGATAACTTGGTTTCATTAATTGGGGGGGGGAGGCTAAATGAAAATTCAATACTGACTAAAAAGACTAGTAAAAAAGAAATACTAAAGTAATTGAAGCTTAATTTTCATTTGAACAAATTGTTCCATATACAGTGTGGTCCATCTTCGTGTGAACAACCTGTAAAATTCATGTCTTTAAGTCAATGGCATCGTTCTTTTTTTATAACGAAATGTAGTGGAATGATGACCTATGGGAATGTATTGTGTTCCTCCAGTTTCTCGAACTATGATCGCTCAGACCTTGGTGAAGTTTTTGCAAACTACTTTTTTTCCAAAATCAAGAGACAAGTACAAGAAATTGTTTTTCGTTTATCGTTCCAAACTGGAGGAACTCAATACACTCCCATAGGTCATCTTTCCACTATATTTCATTCATTCATTTAAAGGAAATGTATCGACAGTGTATCATACTTCAATATGTTCTGATATTGATATTTTTATTACTTAAATGTTTTGTATCTTGTAATATATATACTTTTAATATTGCGTTTTTTTAAATGTTGGTATTAATATTCCTATTTTATTTTATTATTTTGTTGTAATATGTTTTATTTTGTCTACCTTAGAATACACATTTTTGTTGTTGTTTATTTAAATATGTTCTACTTTAATTATGCGAACCGTTGTAAATCTGGCCCCTTTAGAAATATATCTGTGGGCGCCTATGCTTTTACTTAGAATACATTCCCGTAAAAATGACCATACTTTATTTTGTCGACTAACATTAAGTGCTATATGAATTTTGAATTAATTTTAATATTTAAGCAAAGTAACAAATCAAAAATAACAGTGAGCGTATATACTCGTAAATCAATCAATTTCGATAGGTTCCTCTTTTATGCGTCTATCCCTGTTAATATTCCCATCTAATGCTTTCAATTTCTCATCTAACTCTCTATTTTTCTTACTTAACTCTTCAATAGCATACCCATTTTTCTCGCAAATCTCTTTCAGCATTAAATTCTCTTCTTTCAATTTCGTATTTTTCTCATGCATTTTCTCATTTTCACAAATCAGTTTTTGATTGGCACTTTTTTCGCTGCTAAGAGATTCGCTAATTTTACTTAAGATCTCGTCGGCTTCTCTTATTCGAGTGTCGTGATGTGATCTATTGATTCTCCACTGAAAATAAAAAATTTATGAATTTGAAAAAATTTGAAAAAATATAGGAGTACATTTTTTTTACTTTTTTCTTACAATACATTGAAAATGAAGGACAGTTGTAGCTTAATATTATACAGTAAAGTAAAATTAAGTCATCATTAACTACTTTTTCTAGGGCAGTCTTATGTAACCAATTTAGAGAGTTACACATAAGTTTAAAATTTGCAATTTTTTTTAATTTACTGTTATTTATACCAATAATACATATAGTATATTAAACCTATGGTGTCATACGTTTAGTGTAAATATAAATTGTTGCCTACCTTTTTGGTATATCATTTTTCTGTTCATAATTGTAAACATATATACAGCCCTACCTAGCATTATGATTTGTAAAAAAATGCTTACCTGATGAAATATGATTTCGGTTATTAAATTGGGCTTCTGTATATCGCTATCACCACTCATTAAGTTCTCTAACTTCTCATATTTAGCTGATAAACAAAATGCAAAAAAATATGACATGGATTTCTTAACCAATAACTTACCATTTATTTTAATAAACATTTCTTCAAAATGTTCCTTTTCCTTTTTCAACTTTTCATTCTCTTCAACAAAATGTTTTAACTTTTCTTTTGTATCGTTTGCTAACTCAACCTTCTTTGATAGCTCGATAGCTTGTACATGTTCAGCTTGAAGTTTAACCACCATTCTGAAAAAGCATAAAAAATTGTATTTAAATTATCTATATTTATAGTTACTCTACTCTAGTCTAATTTTATAAGATTAGTATCCATTAATTTTTTATTTTATTCAGTTAAAGAAAATAATTATTAAACTTATATTATTATTAATACTATAGCGAAAATCGAGTCTTTTCGTTGCTGTAGATGATCTTTTATTGCAGAAATGCATTGATTATGTTACATCGTATTATATTATATGGTTTTCGACAATCTAAATCCTCATTAAGATTTGTATTATCACTGATCTTAAGAAATACGTAGACCTGTTTAACACTTTTGCTAACACATTGTGAATATCAAATCTACCCTTACCAAACATTTGAATTTTGTATATAATATATACAGAACTATAATAAGGAAGAAGCACACTATTACCCATACCAGCATCGATAATAAACTGGTGCATATTTAAAGGGCAGGTCACTTTTATACATATACACGTGTGGTTGAGATGGCCTATTGAGTAAAATGTTTAAAAAATATGTATAAGGCAGAAGATTAATTTTTTAAACGCATCTAACACTTAATTTAAGAAACTAAGTTTTAATATTATTTAACCTGGTTTTTGCGTTTCAGTTTTACTTTCATTTAAAGTATTTACAAATCATTGCTTATCAACTGGTCAGTATTATAAACAACTAGGATCTCAGTAAATTTGATATAAAAGCAATATATACCACATTTTATAGGCATATAAAATTCAGGGTCGTCCGGTTTCCATGGCGGAAGTTATGAGTTATGTATAGGTATATGAGATTGTTCCATAAACATTGCCTAAATATGCGCCATCCTTGATATACAAAGTGTCGAAGTTTTAATATCTCTCCAACGAACTACATTACTACAATATTAAAAAAGTATTGGCTACTGTAAAATCTCGTGGAGGACTAACATTTCCCTTTTATAAAAGCTTCAATGACAAAAATCCAAATGATGTATCTATCTGTTTTACAAGTTTACTTTTTATAAGTATATAAGTTATATACTTATAAAAAGTAAACTTGTATTCATATATATTGTTTGATAAAGAAATACATTTGACAATAGACATTAATGTAACTTTTCCTACTTACTCATTAATTTCGTCTACGAAACGCCTTAAGCGATTCTCTTTTTCCAAAATTTCATCATAATATACGATGTTGTGTCGTTGCTTTCTCTCAAAAGCATCAACCTTTCTAGAAAGTTCTGTGTTCTCTGTCTCAACTTTCAGCAACTTTTCCTTCAGAGTTTCTACTTCTGCAACCTAAAAATAGTCAATTAGGTAATAAAAAACATTCAAGTCTATTTTGAAATTAATTGTGATTTTTATAATATATAATTAATTATTTTGTAAATAATTATTATTATCACTGGTATATAGTATATTCTACAAAATTCCATAGGGTGTCTCATTTGGAACTGTTGTATTTGAATTGCGTGCCATTTATGTTGTATCAAAGATAGGGCGTCAATATTTAACGTCTATCTACAAAAAATACGTTGTCAACATTCCGCGCATTTGAATTAGCAGTTAAACAACGAATAGTTCGTATACAACTATTTTTTAAAAGTGGGCGGTCATTTACAGTTGCATTAAGAAACATTCGCACAAAATTAGGATAAAATGAGGCGCCTACAGAGTTAACAGTCCGCAAATTAATCAATAAACTTGAAGAGGCCGGGTCTGTTATTGATCAGGCGACATCAATACGTCCACAACACATCAATTCGACGTCGTCCAGAGCAATTGAATCTGTTAAGAGCCACTACGCATCGGATTTTAAAGAAAGATCTGCATCTGTTAGCATACAAAATTCAGTTGACACAACAATTAAAAGTTACAGGCCATTGACAACGTCCTACATTTGTTAGCTGGGTGTTAGAAAGAAAGTGATGCTGATTTTTGCTTTGTTCAGTGATGAAGCACATTTTCATCTTAACGGATAGATTAGCAAACAAAATTGCCGAATTTGCGGTGCTGAAAATCCACATGCCGTCTACGAAAAATAAGTTCATCCACAGATATGCATGGTTTGGTGAGCATTTTGGAGGAGTAGAGTAATAGGCAATTTGCATGATTTTTAATTATATTGTCAAAACATTCTATAGGTCATTAAATCTATACAGCGTTAAATTCACCACTTCTTGTGCAATAATAGACACACAATAAATAAATGAAATTTGAAATTATTATAGGCGCGCGTAAACACAAGAAATGCAAATGGCTGTCGCGTGACGTCACTGTATATTATTTTGTTAAGAGATAGATGGGCATTTAGTGTAATTTCGTTAAATATTCCTTTTACGGTGTGCGAATCTATTTATTATTATTAATATTGAACAATTGTGTGTAGACTATGGCCTCCAGTTTGTCGCTCAGGTACTGGTTCTCTCTGGCAGCTGAAAATATGAAGTAGAATGCCCTTCTTCAAACTTAACCGCTGTACATTTCCAGACAGTCTGTATTGGCAGTAATTTTCCATGTCTTCTTCCAACTGTAAAAAATATTCAAATGTAAATCTTATTTAAGTATCTATATCTAATGACCTCCAAGACAAACATTTTCTAAATATTCCATGCGGCAAGTAATATGAAAACAGCATACAACGTGAAAGTGGGGTTATGTACAAATACATCTAAAACAAATAAATGTTATTAGGTACTCACCATAAAATGATCTTCGCAACAATATATCGGCGTCGTACTTGATTGCTTTATATTTTTATTTTTGTCCCTTTTCATTGCTATACACCATGTCTTCCGCATTCTTTCCTCTTTGGGAACCGAGAAGAACAATTTTTCGGGCGTTGATACCGTAGTATTTGTACACATTGGCACGATGCAATACTTTTAAAATTAGTGTTTTATCGGCTCCATACCGTTAGGCACTTTATAAAACGCACTTGTTACAGATTTTACAAACTGTTAGCACTAAACCAAATCAAAACAGTGACGATTGGGATACTTCCCCATACAGTGACGTGGACCAATCAGACTAGCGTTTTCGAACATGTGACTTTGTTTACATAAATGAGTGAATTAATTCTATCAATTATGCAAAAACTACAGATTTGCAGGAAAAATGACTGTAATACTCTTCTTAAGTACTTATTATATGGAAGAAAAAATATATTTTCAGGCGTATAGAAGTTTCATGCAAATTGCCTATTGGACCATACCTTGGAAAATGAAGCTGATAATGATATCACAATAAATCGAGAACGCTATCATACCATGTTGACATCGTATGGTTTGTAGATGACAGTCGTTAAATATTGACGCCCCATCTTTGACAGAACACAAATGGAGTGCAATTTAAATCCTACAGTTCCAACTGAGACACCCTATATACCTATATGTCATACTCATAACCTTTTTGTATAAATAACATAGGGGGTGGGTATGATTCATATGTAGACATCGAATTGGCCATGGAATAACATTGGCAAGAATAAAGGAAAATTCGTGGGAATTGTGAGCAATTATGTGCTTTATAATTTCGAATTTACTTTTAATTTTGAGTTGGAGGTGAATTATCCTCTAAAACCCTGTCCAATTTTGTCATTTGTACAATCATGTGTATCCGAAAATAAAAAATCACCAACACAATAAGAGATTACGTCCATACAGTTAAACCTCAGCATACTTTAAATTCCTTACCGCCATTTTATGTTGTAATTGAATTTTCATCAAAGCCTCCCGCTTTTCCTGGAGTTCCTCCTCGCTGCTACGCGACTTCTTTAGTATTAGGTTTAAATTAAATTCATGCTCATCTGAATACTTCTTGGCATTATTCAAAGCTGTCCTAAGATTCTGTAATTCTAAATTAGCTGCGTTCAAATCCGTGCGCAGTTGTTTCCCTTCATCCTAAAACAAATCCACTAGGTCCTATAAACGAGTGATAATGCCTTCCTGATTGTACAGAGTGAGCAAAAGAACGCCAAATTTGACAGTGACATAATAGACATAATAGCTATAATATTTATTTATTATAAGATAATAGTATAATACAAGCTGCGACTAATTCTAAATATAGGAATGATAAAGAACTACTTTAACTATATAAAAGCTACCTATAATTGTGTTAAATAAGTAAGTAACAATGTAAATTTGCAATAAAAATTAACATAATGTTAACAACAAATGCAGAGTTTACTAAAATTAGTTTACTTTCTATTTTTTTATGTATTCTTTAGTACGACATAATTTTTAACGTGTGCCCTAGATATGGACAAAATAAAAAGAAAATGTATTCGAAGTCCTGACATTATTAGTTAAGTATTATATAATCCTGGTGACAAGAACAAGTTAGACTTGTGACCTATGACCTATGAATTTAAACATGAACGGTGTTACATGTTGATTACTTAGGCGACTATTACATCAGTGTACATTTCGCTTTTCATGCCTATTTTTTAATTGAGTTTTATAACAATGTTGTTTATGACGACTAATTTACTGCTTTTATAAACAATTGGAGTAGGGCATGTCATTCTTTCTTTTAGCATATATCTTAAAAATAATTTCGAAGCGTCTCAAGAGGTTCTATATGAATATATTGCTACTTCCTACACTCAAATACCAGTTAGGGATGACTTTCCACTCGAAAATGATAAACAGTCTTTAACTTCTGTCTATATAAAACATTATAAAGATATCTCAATTTGTAATGTAATATTGATTGTAATTTTTTTAATTACATATGATGTGAATGTCCCAGTCCCAGTGTAAATATCTGTCTATAAATACTCTTAAATATTTAATTTTTAATCAGGACATATATTGTAATTATTTCCTTCAACTTTGATCTTGATATATAGATCGAAGTCTGATTCGGCTTATTACAACTAAAAGGTAAGTAACTTTTTATATAGATTAATTGCGAGTAATTTTGAATTGGATCAATGATTAATAGTATTCAAATCATTTATTTTCGACACTTCTTAGTTTCTATCAAATATTTGCTCTGTACAAGAAGCATTATTATCTGTAAACTCGATTATGTCTCCATTGCTGTATATCTTAAAAATACCATGTATATAAACAGAAAAAAGCACTGGACCCAAAACAGTGTCCTGTGGAATACTATATACTATTCCTAGATTATTGTTGCAAATACTTCCCGCTTTTACACACTGGAATATTTCTGAAAGATACTTAGAAAGATTACTTAAGTACCACTGTAAACATTAGTCTCGTATGCTGATATCCTAGAGTGACTAAAATTAAAGGATGGCCGATAGTATCAAAAGTCTTAGTAAGATCAATAAACGTAGATAGACATAGCCTTACCTACCTAGCCATACGTTTATTTTTTTCAAGTGCAGAATGTATATTATCTGCTAATGTTAATATAAACTTTTTGGATGGAGATTTTTTCTTTAATAGCATATTGTCTTTTGGATAGCACTTTATATTTATTCTAGCAGGACATCAACAGTTGCTTAATTATTCTTCCAAACCTTTTAGTTTAATTAGTAATTAAAGAAACTTGTATATAATTACTAGTACGAGATCTAAAAGGGGTTCAGGTATCATTTGTCTCAGTTTTTATATTATCTTTACTTAGTGATTTAATGCTTTTATTCATTTATAATCTCTTTAACTGCATATAACTGCTGTATATCAGCTGGCATTAAAAAAAAAATAATTCACCATTGAAGTTATTTTAGGTTTAAAATATTTATTTATTTTTAAACTTTCAACAAGTTTTTAGTAATGAAACTTATATATGAAATAGCTACAATAAAACTGATACGTACATTACTGGTTATCATTTTTAATAATTTCAATAGAACAGAAATATCTCCTATTTGAATATCGGTTTCTATTTAACTTATTTTTTTATATTAGTGCTATCCCTAAACAGGATTACTGAGAAATGTATTATTTAGTAATCTGTATAAGACTTGCATTAAAACAAAATATAAATAAAATATTCTTAGTTTACCCTCTTAATGTACAGCTCTGTTTTAAGTTCTCGAAGACCTTTTTCTAAATCCACTAAATGGGAAACAGGTTTACGGTTTTTTAACTTTTCCTTAATATCTTCAATTGTCTTTTTCAGATCCATATTCATATCTGAAAATTATATATGTATATTAAATGTATTCTTTCGGAAATACCAAAATACGGCCATGCTTCGTTTAAAAAAATTAATTATGGTCAAAATCAGTTCCGATAAACCCTTTTCGGAATTTACAGTTTTGCTAAAATAAATTTCCTTAATATTATTTTTTTATTATTATGTTTTGTGGGTCTGGGCCTCATCAGCCACTGATCGCATGGGTAGTCCCTTGGCAATCCCCTCTTATCCGGGTCATTATCCAGAAATGCTATCCCATAAGAGGAGCAATTTGGGCACGTCCTTCGCCTTAAGCCTCGCCTCTTCTAGGATAACAGGGGTCCTTAATATAAGGCACCTCCTCTCCTCCAGTGCGGGGCAGGTGTAAAGAAGATGAATCGAGGCTTCCTCGTCTTCTCTGCAGTATCTGCATGCCGGGCTGTCAGTCAGTCTCAGCTTGTGCTTATATGCATTCAAGCTACTACGGTGGCCCGTTATGATTCCTACCAGGGTTCTAGCTTCTTGCCTGTTCAATTTAATGAATTCTTGGGCCCATTTCTCAATCTCTGAGTATTCGATGAAGAGTTTGGTTATTCGACAATCCGTTACTCCTCTCCATCTTTCTCTATGCTGGTCTCTTGCCCAGTCATTGATGCGGTCTTTGATCAGATTCCGACTTATTCCCACTGCAGGTTGTGGTCCATAGAGGTTTTCTCTGGTCCCTAGTTTGGCAGTGCGGTAGTGTATTTACCCAGGGGGAAGGTTTTACCTATCCCATCGCGTCGCCTATACATCCCCGCACCCGCTCTGTTCTCACTCTTGGCTCCATCCGTGTATCATATGTCTCCATTGAGCGGTAATACAGCTCGACCCTCTATCCAGTCGGTCTTACTGGTGAGGGTGATCTTATATTTCTTGTCAAATAGGAAGTGGACACTCATACTGTCAGAGGGCATCCATAGAAGCCCCTCCTCAGCTAGCTCTCTTGAGAGTCTATTCAGGTTCCCTATCTTCCTGTTCAAGTTTCCCACCCTATGCATTGCCTTTGCAGCTTCCGCTTTAAGGGTGACATCAAGAGGTGGTATTCCCGTCAGTATCCCCATCGCCTCGATCGGTGTCGATCTTGAGGTTCCGGTTATACTTCTTAGAATCAATCCTCTTAGCTTATTAAGTCGTTTGACTTCCGACTTTAGACAGGCTCTCTCCCACCAGACCAGTGCTCCATAAGTCAGTCTGGGTTTGAGAATTGCCTCATACATCCATTTCATGGTCTCCGGTTTCAAGCCCCAGCTATTACCAATAGTCCTTCTCAGTTGCCAAAGTGTTGCTGTGATCTTGGAACATATGTGACTTAGATGTTTTTCCCATGACATTTTCCCGTCCAGGATTACTCCTAAGTATTTCACTTCGCTATTATAGCTTAGTTCTTGACCACCAAGTTTCAGCGGACATGTTCTGTTCCACTTATATTTCTTGGTGAACACCATCACCTCAGTCTTAGAGGGATTGACCGAGAGTCTCTTATCCCTGCACCAATTCCCAACCTTGTTTAATGCTCCCTCCATTATATCAAGAATCGGCTCCAGGAAAGGGCACTTCGTTATTATTACTAAGTCATTAGCATAGCCAATTACGGGGACAATACCCCTCCTTGAGGACAGCCCGAGTCGACCCTCCTTAATATTAAGAACATCGTTAATTAATTATAAAATACGAAATTAGAAAAAATTGAACGTTCTAAGATTTTGTCATAACTCTATAACTTGAAGACTAGGCCTTAGACTAAAACGTTTGTTTTTGTTTGAAAGGTCCATTTAATTCCCTTGAACTATTTGGACTGATTTTATATTCTATTATTCGAAAAAGCTGTGCCTTTTGGAATATTTATCGATAGTAGCCTTAAGCTTACAATTATATTAAAAACATACTTCTTTCCATCTTGGAAGCACTAGAATTAAATTAACTGTGTTGTGATGTCCAGTATGACTTGAGGAAGGCAGAACAGGAAGATCCGGAGTTACCGGATACAAAGATGCACTACGTGTTCTAAAAGACCGTTTTACGTCTACTCGAGTTATTTCAGATAGTGGTATAATAACAACCAGTGGTAGATCAAGTACAATGTGAATAAAATACCGACTAATAAGGACTTCTGGAGTATTCTTGCTTCAGCAAGACTATGAGGTACTACTTACTAACATATTCATAAAATATTGACAGAGTTAGGCCAAGTCTACTGAATATTAAATGTTACACAATCTATAAAGCATACACTTGAATTAATTTTAGAAAGATTTAAATGAAATTTCAAGTGAAATATACAATATATTTGGAGGAACTCGTAAACACCGAAACAAATTCCTACTGTCATAACTCGATATAATTCCAAAAAGCTTCGGTTCTAGGCTATTTGTTAAACTCATTAAGGCTATTTAAAATTCAGTTAAAATGTTATTAAAAGTGCTATATAATTAATAATAATTAATATAAATATTTTGTAATTCTTTACTATTTTCTATGCAAGTAATTTAACAATTTAGCAACATTCTTCGGTATTTTGTATTTGTAATATAATTTAATAAAAATATATTTCATTGATAAAACTACACAAAACGTTTAGGTTTTAATATGATATTGAATAAACTGCTGTTAATTTTAAAAGAAAAAAAAATGGGAATGAATCTGTTTATTTTCAACATCAGTTTGTTGTTAACTCTTCGAATGTACGATCCATCAATGATGGGATATTTTCGATACGTTCCACTAATATATATATAGAAGCAATTAGTTTTAAACATAATTATGTTAGTTATAATTAAGGAAATATAAATTTTTAAATTTACTGATATAGAAATTAGTTAAACCCACAAGATCTACGAACGTAATTCCACAAAAATTCTAGAGAGTTTAGATTAATTTAGATAGAAGTTTTGATGAAGCGACGGAACTATTCTGAACTGCGAATCTTAAGGTTTCTTTATTAACAAACATGTCAGTGACACATCATAGCATAGTAACATTTCATCGCATTTAAGTTCAAAGTTTATACTTTGTTTCTATTACCAGTATTTTTCTGCAATAAAATAGTTTTGAGAGTGTTATTACTTTTATTTAAATATATTCGTAAAATTATGCCTGGCCGAGCTATTATGAGCCTGGGATCGTAGTATATATAATATATGCTTCTTCATTCCCTAGTAACTCTTAATTCAGTTCAAATCTCAATTTAATACCATATATTGCCAATGTTCACAGAACGGGGCGTGCTTTACAAAAGCGCGTTATATAATAATTGCCGTTATGTCAACATTTCCCCTTTACGTAATGATATATATTTAAAACATGGAAACCTTTTAATATCAAAGTAATCTGCAGGGGTGTAGCATACATCGACGCGAGTTATGCGTCGCTTCCCTTAAGAAATTGGCAAATTAGTGTCATTTAAAAGTTCAATCGATTTAGTCAATTATTACAATTTTTTAATTATTTTAAATCGACCGCAAACATACATTATTTACTTTAAACGCTACCATCAACTTTTTTTATTTCAAATCGGCCGTGAAGGCACCCGAAATTATTGGACTCCCGCGTCACTTGCTGCAGTGCTGGAATGTAATGGTCCACGTTACATCCAAGCTACGAGTTAGATGGGCGAAAAGGTCAGTGATCTTACGCAGTCAACAGTGGAACCTCGAGTGGGTGTTGTCGTTATTTCCGGACTCAGTTATGCGATTATGTGAACGCATCTTGGCGACTATCGCCATAACATAAGGAAGATTTGGAAGTGCTGTTTCAGGTAATTGTGGACTGAAAATGAGGAATGGGATCGAGAAACCGTTATTTGTGCTAGAGGCCTTTTAACTTTATTGCGCGACTTTAATTTAAATTTTTTCTTAGTAGTGTTTTTTACAATATATCACATTCCGAGAGTCTGTTTAAAATTCTACAGACAAAAATATTAGATATTAGTTACTGCAATAAGAAGATCGCAATTTCAAATCACATATTCAAAAAATGAGAAACAAGTTTAGTGACATTTGGGACAGTATGGACAGATTTGTGTTAGAAAATCAACCACCAAGTAAAATAATGCGTTTGTATTTAATTCCCGAAGAAGATAAGAAAAGCACCTATGCACGATTATTTTATGAAATTTTGGACGTTACTACTTTGAACATTAGTGAACCGTTTAGTGAAATTTCTAAACTGAAATTCTTAAATCTAGAGTCCACACAATTTACTTCATTCGTGAAACATTTTCCTGACGAACTTTTTTCTTCTTTAGTAGATACATATGGAAAATTCTTTGACGCAAATTGTTTAAAAAGTGAACTTTCAATGATTTATAGTGATCCCGATATGACAAAGAGCACTGTGTTTGAGCTTCACCAATATATTATGTCCCTTCAATTATCCTTTGTTTTCCCGGAGTAATCAAAATTGTGTCGCTTAATTTTGACTATTCCTGCCACAAGCAGTTCCGTGGAAAGATCATTTTCATGTTTAAAGATAATAAAGACTTATCTGCGAAATTCTTAAAAGCAAGAAAGACTGTCAGCTCTAGCATTAATAAATATTAAAAGTGTCTTGTTAGAAGATATGAGATCATCTCCAATATTTGAAGAAACAGTGATAGATGTTTTCGCTGGATAAACAAAAACCGAAGAATTGATCTTCATTTTAAAAATTAGGATATATACCTCGGCATAATGATTTTACGTTAGTGTCTTTTTTTATTTTTACCATTTTTATATACCATACATCTACCTTACCTCTTCCCCTTATAAAATTCTTATAACATCCCTAGATTCTTTTCTCACGCTACGCCCCTGGTCATCTGTATGTATATGTAACAAACTGGGGTAATTGAATTACTTCCGGATAATATTAGAACCGTGGATATCCATATTGTTAACACATTTTATTCACATCTAGAGTTTTACTAATTGTGTATCAGTTTTACCAACTCTGTAATCATGGAAAATTGGCTGAGGAATCAATGTGACATCTATAACTATCGGATACAATCATTTACACTAAGTTCGACGATAAAACATTTATTTAAAGCATCTGCAATTGAAATAGATGAAGACGTGTTAAGAAACTACTTGATTGACGGGACAAGTGATAAAAATGCCGATAGGAGTATATGTAAAACGTCTACGAAAGACGAACTTGTGTATGACGAAAATAAGGAAAATCGTGTTTGGAGAAGGTTGAGTCTCAGAAACTACAGAAAAAGGAAACAACAAAGGCAAGAGGAAAAAAGTAAACCACTCATACCGGTAGTGTTGCGTACATATGACATGAGAGGATTACAGAACAATAATGTGGTCTACATTTGACCATAGTTAGGAATTAAATTATTGTTTTCACAATAAACATAACACATAGAAAGTGATTTAGGTTTGGTACATTTTTTATGTCTTATAGATGTCAACATTGCGCCAATGATAAAGGTGATATGTTTGAGTAATGTTAAAGTTGTTGTAAGATGTAGTCGTAATGTACATAATTATAATCTATTGCCATCAATAACTAAAATTAATAACGGTGTAATATCTGCACATGTATATGGGTTCTATCAGGGTATATGTGATTAAATTTATTTTATTAGAGATTTGAATAACGGCATTAATATATATGTACATAGATTTGAAATGTGCTTTTCTCGCTAATGTTATCTAGGAATCTTACCCAATTTACTTTTAATTAATAATTAATCCATAAGGTTAATTGCCTTTCTATAATTAAGCAATGGTGTCATTGTCAGTCTTTGATATCGTTGAGTCGCAGAAAAATGATAGATACAAAATAAAAGGAAATGTAAATATGACCCAAACATTAAAATGATAAGTGGTGCCTTCGACATTTCTTTAAAAATAGAGCTGAATATACATTTTAGTGACTATTATTTATTTTTTCTAAATTCAATTACACTAAAACAAAAGAAAAAAATATGATAGAATACAAAATAAAAAGAAATGTAAACATGACCCAAACATTAAAATGATAGTGGCGCCTTCGCCATTTCTTTAAACATAGCGCTGAGTATATATTTTAATGACCAGCAAATCCAGTTACAGGATAAAAAGAGAAAGAAAAGTGATAGGATGTATTATGAAAAGAAGTTCTAAAATGACCAAATACTAAAATGATAGTGTCACCTTCGCCATTTTGTTTTAAATCGAGTTCAATATAGATTCTAATGACTATTCTATAGTACATTCTAGTAACTGTTTTTTTTTCTCTCCAGTTACAGGATAAAAAGAGAAAAGATAATAATAGAACAGGTACATAAGAAATTCTAAGATCACCAAACATGAAAATGATAATAACACTTTTGTTATTTACTTAAAAATCGAGCTGAGTACACTTTAGTAACTATAACTATTATATATTTTTTCTAAATCCAATTACAAAATGAAAATATAAAGAAAAATTATAGAATATATTACAAAAAGAAATTTAAAATGACCAAGCATTAAAATGATAGTGGCGCCCTCGCCATTTCATTAAAATAGAATATACACTTTAGTGACTATAACTGTTATTTCATTTTCCAAGTGTAATTACAGGATACAGAGAGGATAACATTTTTATAATGTATTGATCAAACATATTGAAATCTAGCTGAGTACACATATTTTAGTAACTAGAACTTGCTTATTTTGTTTAAATCCAATTACAATTTAAATATACCCTCATTGTAATATATGTAAACATGCTTTTATATTATACTCCTAACAAATATTTGTTAAAAAATATTGTTTTAATACTTTTGAGAAAAGAAAAGAGATGGCCAAAAGGTGTATTGACACAGTAACAAAATCAGTTATACAAATATTTAGTTTATAATAGCTTTGAAGTTTGTTGTTGTATCTTTTTGCTTTTACTGGGGAGAGGTTTAGCTTAATGCTATTTTTCCACTAATCCTTCGACAATCACATGGACACATAAAACACATCCAGCCGACTTATGTGGAAATCGATCCCATGCTCGATTTATTACCCATCCCAGATTAGTCTAAGGACCTTTGATAATTTACCCTCAGAATCCATACCCCAGAATGGCATATGAAGTTTATTACCATCGAGAGTTTTCTAATGATTATTAGTAATGTGGTTTATTTGGAAAAATGTGACAAATTATTAAAATATTTAGTATATAGGTTCAAATATGTAAATACAATATTGATAAGCTTTATTTTTAATAGCTATGTTTAAATACACTGGTGTTATGTTTATTCTACTCTATAATAGGATTTATACAAGAAAATACTTTTAAAAAGCTCGGGCTTCGTATGCCTGAATTTTAATAAAAAAAAACATTAATAACACAAAAATACTGATTTTTGATTTCTCCTTTCAGTTTATTTAATATTTATAGTATGACAGTATAGTGCAGTGGATACATAAAATACAAAATAAATAATACTAAAATGTTAACTAAATAAATATTGCATTTCTATAGGTTACATTTAGAACCAGTGTTTTTAATTTAAAAACTGGGTTTTGATTTTACAAAAAAAAAATGTGGATTAGCAACTGACATTGGTTATTAATGAACAAAAGATCCAAAGTAACCAATAAGCGTCTCTATATATTAGCATTAAAATATTTCGTAATTTTGAGAAATAAAGGTAATCTGTATGAGTTATATAATTTTGTGAAACTTTTAAAAGATATTGTGTTAAAAGACAACGGTGAAAGGTGTTTCCAAAAACTAGCAAAGCTTCTCTTTCAACATGAATTTGAAATTCTAAACTATTATCTGGAAATTTACTATTAATTTACTAAGTATTTTGCTGCTGCACCTGTTCATATTGACGCCGTTAGTGACGAACAGGAAGAAAGATTTCATCAGGAATAATATTTAATTTTAATTTTCATTCCGTATTCATTTTAAATGCGATGATAATAAATCAGTTACAATTTGTATTATGGATATTTGCGCGTGTACCACTTTAGTGACGACGCACGGATCACATGCTACACCACTCGCATTTGTTACTAATATGCCACAAATACCAGCACGTATGTATAGCGACATATGTTTCAGTCAACTACGTACGGCATAGACAGTTAATAATTTTCCGAACAAAATGAATTACGAATTACGTGAATTATGAAGTCACGTCTTAGCTCTATTGTATAATTTGATTCACTGGTGTCTCAATATTTCTGTAAAATTTATTTCATTTTTGTTCCATTTATTTTGATTTTTGTTGAATTTATTTCATTTATTTTGATGGAAATATCACTTCCATTGAATGTTTTTGTGGAGCACCTTTTTATTACTCTGTCATAGGTTGACGGATTTGTATTGTACTAACTGTTATCCTAAAATGTGTTTTCGGCACGACACTGTTCGTACACATACATACTGTTCAAATACATACCCATATCGTTACGATAGTATTTTACTTATAATATAACGAAAGCAGTGTACCTTTTCAAGTTTTAAAGTTCTGTGGTAATAAATAAATATCGTATTGTTAATTTTCTATTCCCTTTTAATATAATTCGTATTAGCCATGACATAGAAGTGGTAGTACGACTTTAAAAATATGGTTAAATTAGGTCGAAAGTTAATAGAGAAATAGTCACTCTCAGTGATGCTATACAAAAATGCTATAAATTTGTCATGTATTAATAAATAAATAGTGAGTGTAATGTTTTGAATTAACAATTATTTTTATTCAATAATAATCATTTGTAGAAAGTATCTATATTTTAAGAAACTAATTATAAAACTAATTACATAATCGTAGAAAGATTGCATAATACGATTTCAATATATTCAAACGTACACAAAAGCATAATTTGAACATTATGAGCTTTCGAACTCTTCATCATTGCAAACATGTACGCCAAGGGAAATTCAATAAATTACATTTCAATTCTGGGCTTTAGCATAATGAGGCTTGACACATATTGTAAGAGAATTTTCTTAACCAACGCTCGACATCTTAATAATGTTATCGGCAAGAAATATAAAATTTTCCTTGTTATTACCCAGACAATCTGCAGATGGAATTTAAATATACCCTCATGTGACTCGGTTGTTCGTCATATAAAAGCCAACATCATCTGAAGAGGCCGCAGTCGCCATTTGCTCTTTGCAATTTCAGTTTTGTTTATTGGTCCAGCATATATTCTACTGGTAAGTTTTACTTCAGTTAATATCGAATATGATGTTTTACAAATTTTATTTCAGATTATTATTTAGAATATAGATTGTATAGTATGTTGTAATATTTATATTTACATATTTAGGTCGTTGCGGTTTGCAATACATTAATATAATTTTTAATAATATCGTTTGTGGTGTTCTGGAATTTTACTTTTTTTTTAATACACTTTAATTGATTACAGCAATATTGGGGGATTACTTCTAGTTTAATAGTTCAGTTAGTTGAGATTTTCGTGACTTCAATCGAAATCGTGACTGGAGATGATCAATGAGTGAAGCTGATATAAATTGGAAATGGTTGATCAAACGCGTTGTAAAAATTATACATAAAATTTTGTTTTGCATATTTTTCTATAATAGAGTTTTTATCAATAGTCATAAATATTTCTATGAATGTCACTGTTGGATCATTATATTCATATTTTTATCAGTTTAGATAAAATCATTCATCATATACACTGACTGCACTGGGACCAGCCCCGGGGATCTACGATTTTTCCGAGCCGGGGCAAACTCTTGGCATTGGCGCCTCTACCCTCCAGCATTTGAGATTAATTATTTTAAAAACAAGTATACTGGGTGGGATATTTTGTGGCCGGGAGAATAAAAAACCTTAAATTAATTTACACTTTTTATTACCTATTTACTAATAACTTTTCCTTATGTGTGACATTAATATAGAACACATACAACCAGTGTAAACAATGCACAAGCCAGATTGTACACACCTTCAGTCCTTAGGTCCCAGCAAATTTTACTATCTAATCTTACAACAGCTTTACACGTGGAGATTTTCTTTCCCCAAAAGAATCTATTAATTCATCAAAGTTCATCTCGTAGGCGTTTTATATTCAATGGCTATGATCGGGAGGCTAGATAGACGTTCCTGACTCATTGTTGAACGAAGGTGGGATTTAATTATTTTAGTTTGCTAAAGCTCACTCACAACTTGCAGATGTCGTCGGTAATGTGCAGACTGCAGTATATCCTTACCGTTATACTAATATTAGGAAAAGCTTCTTGCAAGTCATGTTTGTACATATGTTGCTGCAGGTCTAATGCACTTGTCTTTTTGTTGATTCTGAGTACAAGTGGAGCTGGTTTTTTAAATACGGCGAGTGTCTGTCAGAAATCAACTGCGTTTAAGTCTTTGGAATATTTTCGAGCTAGATTGGCTCCATTCTTCTGCAAATCTACAGTGGACATATTTACAAATTCGTGGCCACTGAGAAAGGCGAAATTTTCATTCAGGTCCTTCCCGCTTTTTACCCTTGTTCCTATTTTTGTTAAAATTTTGCCAAATACTACATCTACATATATCTTTGGAAAACAGCTTCTGAGTCGGGTCTAGTGTTCTTGAATCGTCCTCGCAGATTTCGTCGTGTTGCCCTTTCCTTCTGGCAATTCGTTTTCTCTTGAGAACTACGATTCCCAACTTTTCTGATACAGGTATGTGCAGCTTCTTCGACATAATACTCTATTTGATCTAATAATCTATATTGGTTTTTCTCTCATTTCTTGCAAGATCTTAATAATGCATTGCATTAGTGCCACAGAATGCAAAATGATTATGTTTTCTTTTTATATTTCCACATTAACTTTATTAATTTATCGAAGAATATTAGTCCAAAATGAATATTAGCCTCAAATGAACACTCGATAGTATGATACAACGCGCTCTGGATGCTAGGCGCTTTAACGAAACAAGTTTTTTTTCAAAGATATGAATTTGGCGTGCCCTTAAATTGCCGATCAGGACAGGTACTCTGGTTTGTCCTCTCTTAGATCTGGCGCTGTCTGCGACCCAATCACTTTCATTCTAAAATAGTGTTTTCACCAAAAGTACCAGTACCAGTACCAAAAATTAACATCAGTCTTTATGAAGACTATATTATTTACTGATGATTGAACATAGTATATGTAGTTTTTCTGGAAATGAACTAACTATAAGTTGCCCAAAGTTTTCAACCTTAGTTTACTGGTACTATGTTTGATTTATATATAATAATAAAGAGTAGATTCATTTCTTTATTTTTAAATAAACGTGTGTTGATCCACAATATACTTGAGATACAATAAATATTTACAGATACTTTCTTCAAAAGGAATACTATTTTCTTTTATACAAATAGGTGATATCAGGCGGTAGACCAGCTACAAAATTTTGTGAATCCAATTTTTCTCATTGTGTTATAAGAAACTATCTGTATATTCCTATGAAAATATTTCTCATTGTGTTATAAGAATGTCATCTGTATGTTCTTGTGAAAATATTTTTCATTTTAGGTTATCCAATAGATGTGCAAAGTTTAGTACAATACTTTGGACTTTTCAATAATAGGATTTTCATGTTTATTAACAGAGTAGGAATGATTTAAACATTTTTTAACTTGATCACCAGCATTGTTAACATTCAAGTAGACTGTTTGTGGGAGTAGCGAACACAACATTGTTTAATGTGTTGTTGTTACTAGACTTTACTAGACAATAAAATACCTAAAGTTTCTAAAATCAGGGAATGTAGAATTTATGCTTCCAGATTTATTTTATTTATTATTTTTCGCCACCTGAATTAGTTATAATCATTTATGCACTGTTTATGATATATGTATAAAATAAAAAGCATTGTATTTATTTCTTTAATTTTACAGAAAGACAGAGAACAGATTTAGGATTTAATTCGCAGTTATATATACAATTCACAGAACATATATTTGATTGGGCGGGAATTATAAACCTTTATAGAAATTGGGGATAATCAGCGGATTTTCAAAGAAATCAACGTTCAAATTTAAAGTTCAATATTTTTCTGTATCTTAATCACATTATTTCATCAAAGCTTTACATAACATTACTATATTTATCACCTATTACATTTTTCACCTAGGTCCTAATGATTATGAGGAGCTTTTTCACCAGCATGTTTCTTCTTACAAGTTTATATCTCCTTCTGACATATCAATTCGGAATTTCCCTAGCTGCCCCTAGTGGTAGTAATAATTTGGGGGTACACAGACCGAGGTCAAGAACTCTTGGAAGATTCTCCAGACCTAATCAGTATGCTAGAGTAAAGTCGGAGCCATTCATAAGTGATTTTATCGGTAAGAAAATAAACGATTTAAAATTTACTTTAATGCTAAATATTTCATTGAGTCTAATCTATTAGAAACACTATTAAGCTAGGGAAATTATAATTTTAAAGAAGTTACTTTTTGTTGAGCAATATATCTACAATATAATTATTTATGTATAATATACAGAGTGTTTCTGAAAGAGCCACCAAACTTTGAAAACACATAATATTATCTGATAAGAATAAGAGTTCATATAAATAGGCTTCCCATTATCTAATTATTTTCATAGAAGTTCTTTGTAAGAAGTGTAAGAAGCATTTTAGCTCATTCCATAGATATACAAAGTTTGGTACATTATTTCGACAATACCCTGTTTAAATTTAAATCATCTAGATTTACAGCGAGATCATTTTTAGACAAAAGCTTTCTTTTACAATTGGGAACAAATATTACTTGTCGTATCAAAAATATAATTTTACGTTTTCTAGTAGATGACGACGATCTCTTCGATATATCAAAAAGACAAACATCCGACGACTATGGCCACCTCAGGTTTGGAAAGAGAGGCGATCAAATTTTTGACGACTACGGCCACATGAGGTTTGGGAGAAGCGGTGATAAATGAAACTAAACGATCTTAGGACATAAGAAATATTTTCATAAAGTATTTGTTTATTTCTAATTAGTGAGGCTGGAAAATAAATTTTACTGAACATTTGAATCTGTGCTTTTATATACTCAAAATAGTTTTACAACAACTAATATTGGCATTTAGAAGGCAGAGACCCATAGATCCAAGATATTATATTTGGATGCATATATTTTAAAAAATAATGGCCTATTCAATAAGAATCTGCATCTGGTCAAGAAATAATCCGTATCTAGGTATATTACAAAAGAAATCAATTTGAACAAGAACCTTCTAAGGTAAATATCTGGTGCGGAATCTTGAAAACTATATATGCATGCATTCTCAAATCAGGACATCACGACACTATTCAATGCATAATGTAGTACTGTCCATTTAATTGTTACAGTTGAAGAATGAGTAGTCACTTATGGACCACATACGCGTAGATATCCCGCAAATTCTCCTGATCTAAATTGGTGTGATTTTCTCTAGACTTATTTGAAACATAGTATTTATTACCTCTCCAGTGGATTAATTAAATATTCCGTAAGGTTACTTGATTTAAATCTGTGTGAATTATACAGTTTTATTTAACAGTTAAAAGTAATCATTACTTCTATAGAAGAGTATCTAATATTTCAAGAGAAACTATTAGTAAAGCTGTTAATGCAGTTACTGAAAGGCATGCAGTCTTCATCCATGTCCATGTTTATAAAAAATATATGAAATTATATTGTAAGTTGCAAAGAAAGTGAATAGTTAGTTATTTAATTTGTAAGTTAATATATATATACTCATTTCCATGATTCATATAATTGTAAATTAATCTGTTATCCATCTTAGCAATTAATAAAATACTGTACAGCTTGTCAAGAATAGGAAAAGTGTGAGATTCTTTAGGTATGCATACATTACATAGAAAAAAGAGTAATGCAGCATTGTGAGTGAAAAGGATGCTCGATATTCACTCTGCAAAGGTCTCAATGTGACTGAGTAAAGACCAGACTCTTTACTGCGCATCTCGCGAGCGGTCCGATATCGCAGTTTTGAAACTTGCACCTATTCTCCACAAGCAGTATATATTCTCACTTCTCCTTATCTGGTTTGAACGACATAGTTCTTATTTATGGTGACACGTCACGTGATCATTTCTACAAATGCCATTAAAACTAACAAACGTCGAACTTTATAAAATCCAAGTTTCTATTGTAGCAAATAAAAAATCGACACTATTTATAATTAAAATATCTATCCACATATTTAAATACATTCATGTTCTTCCATTTGAAAATCAAGGGTGATATCACTAAAATATAGCAAAAATAGTCTTAAATATCCTACACAAATATGAAATTTTAAAAATAAATAGTAAGAATGTTATGGGTTGCTGCGGTTTTCGAAAAACAAACGGTATATATGTATCTCTCTTTGACGCAAGAAACTTCAATGTTGTGAAAATACTATTGAACGTAGAAAAAGAAAACTGTACGCTGAATTTTACGTTTTAAACACATGCTGGTACATTAGCCATATTTTTAATTTCCATTGCCCTTTTGAAAAATAATTCTCAACGTCTATTTCAATCAGTTAATAGTCATTTGATAGGCAGTCAGTATTGAAAGTAAGCGAAATGAAGTGATCTCTCTGACTATCTCAGATAAACAATCGCCACAGTGACAATTTTCGAGCACATTTTAAAAAGGTTCCAAAATAGCGCCATCTAGGTATTACGTTGCAGGTTGGAAGCAACAGGTATTGGTGTTTTCAGTATGTGCTTTGCTACAGTAGCAACGGATAGGTATGAGTGATAAAACTTAAAATGTGTTGTTTTCCAAGAAAGTGATAATTATTTGTACAATAAATAATAATCATACAAGATTTGACGTTGTGTAATTATCATGTTAATAAAAAAGACTTAAATTAGGTTATGTGAAAAATAAAATAGTTTCTTACCTGACAGATGTGGACTATTGGTTGCACCAGTTGATGACACTATTGACTCCTTAACGGTAAGACAATGTATTCAAACTATCAAATATTTATTTATTTTAATTAATATGGGTTTTATAACAACGCTTTGATGTATATAGGTAACCTACTGATGACAGGTACCTAGAGTTCTTTTGTTTTGGTTTTGATTTCCATTCTTTGATTTAGTTTAACATTAGTGTGCTGATTGGTTTGTACAACATAAATAAGTAGGAGTATTATCTTATTTTTGTCTCATTGAACACAATTTGAATTATTCCTTGTTTTAAATTTGTTATATTTTAAAATTAAGTTTTATTAAATTTGTTCTCAAGGAAAACTTTAAGTTCTTGAGAATGTAGAATTGTGTATTTACATTTTTACCAAGATTTGGGAAAATAATTTATTTTTATAGACTAGTTTTATTACATATTTAAATATTTTTATTATGTATATAGGACAATTTGAAAATAATTTTTATAGCCTACTTACTTAATATCTTGTAGGTCGTTTATTAAATGACAGGACGACACAAGTTTACTATCACTTACTGTTTTTTGTCACATATGTATGTTGTTTCAAGGAAAATACCAGACATTTATGTTTGAATATCTAGTTATATGATACTTATAGGAATTATGTTTTCAAATTGTTGTTTTAAATAATTTGGGTCTCGATTTTTATTATATAAATGAAGGTTCACTTGAATAAGGACACATTCCAATAACACTGCTATTTTTTTCAAAATAGTGGTTATTTACCTTGCTCAAACTGATAAAAATCTATATCTGATGCTTCAAGTTTATATATAGGTATGAAAGGAAAAAACCAAGAACATTTCATTAGTATGTATATTTTTAATATATTTTCTCTAAATACACCATTGTTATATCTCTATTATAGATAACAGTATATGTATTTGATATAATTATACAGGTTTGATTGTTTTACATTTGATGATTTAAAATTATTTTTGTACTATTAATGAAAATGAAAGTACATATTATTACTATGATGAATATATTAATTTCTATGAAACTATAAGATATTTGTTAATTTAAGCTTTATTGGAGATTCTATTGAAAATAAAAGTGCATGTGTAGATAATTTTACACAATCGTTTACAATTTTATGGAATACCCTGACTTCTAATTATATTTTATATGTTAAATGATTTTGTTAGTGTGATATAGTGAAAAACTAACTAAAAAATGGAAACAAAAATGAAATACAAAATGTCGATGTTTACTACTGACACCTTGGCAAAAAAATGTCGTAATTGGCTTATTACCCTGATTTTTGTTAATTTTTCATAACAAAACCACTAACAAGGCCCAGCAGAATTTTCTTAGATAAACACTGTGAAATGGGCTAATATTTAAAATATTTAAAGCGTTTCACCTCCAGAAAGTATGATTTCAAAAAGAAAATTATAATAAAATAGACAGGCACACTTAGTGTTACTTAAAATATATTTACAATCTTTTATATTATGAAATATAATAGTACATCGAAAAATAAAAATAAAATTTCTTAAATTCTAAAACATATTAAATAATAATAGGACTAGGTATTAGAATTTTGTGACTTTTGGAATCATTTTCTTTCAAAATAATTTATTTCTTTACACATTAACATTAGTAAGTATTTTTTAAATACTGGCTGACAAATTTTGATATAAATTAAAACTGTGATGCTGATAATTTCATCCTCCTTCTTAAACAAGAATATTTTATACGATATTGGGCTTGATACCACTGGACGTAAGCACTTTGTTAAGGAAATTTACGATTGCTGTGGCCGGCTGTTCTGGTTCTAACTCCGCAAAAACGTGACACTGGTTGTCCGAATTGTTTACATTTGGTTTTCTTGCCACAAATCCAAAGATTCGACTGAAAAAAAAAACATTAATATGCATTATAACGTGTCCCATTTTCTATTTCATAGTCAACATTGTAGTTTTTTTAACCTAATAATTTTTTTATCTGAGGTACTTAGTTCCTTATCATTTATTCTTAATAGGTACAATCTATTTTTCAAAAATCTGTTCGACTAATACGAGGGGTATCAAAAAAAACTGAACTGATGTTGTGGTGGCCGGAGTTCTCTTAGTACCGCGTTCTGCCGCTAGGAGAGTATAGAGCTACCATTCCCGAGTCAGTAAGCCAAGCGTTGTCGCTAAAGACGGTTCCGTTCGGCCTGTGTGAATTTTTTAGTGAGTTATTTTGTGTGCTTGTCGTTTTTGCAATGGTTCACTCTCGTGAACAGCGCGCGGCCTTAAAATTTTGTTTTTTTGCATGGAAAAACTGGCACAGAAACTGTTGCAATGTTAAAAACGGTCTACAAGGATGATGTTATCGGGAACATCCAGGCGTTTGAGAGGTTTTCCCGTTTCAAAAGAGGTTAAATATCAATTGATGACAAATCTCGCTCTAGTCACCCTTTCACGGCTCGAACCGAAGATCGACAACGGACCATTGACGAAGTTGTGGAGCTGTCTAGAGTAATTTGGAGTTCAGTTCAGCGAATTTTAACGGAAGACTTTAGGATGAAAAGGGTGGCTGACAAATTCGTACTACACACACAGTCTGTGCTCCAATTTTTGGAGCCCAGGATGGCCCCTGGATGACCCCTCTACCCCATCCTCCCTATTCACCCGACCTTACCCCCTGTGACTTTTTTTATTTCCTCGAATGAAAAGACATGAAACGAAAGCGCTTTGCCGACGTTACTGAGGTGAAGAAAAAAACGACGGAGGCACTGTCGGGCATCACAGAAGACGAATTTCAAAACTGTTTTGAACAATGGAATAAAAGATTAGACAAGTGTACTAGTGCTAGTGGAGAGTACTTTGAAGGGGTTGAAGGCTTTTTGTTTAAACATTAAAGAAACAAATTAAAAAAAAATCGGTTTATTTTTGGGTACCCCCTCGTATGTTCAATATGTACAAGGAACATGTAATCTGTAATTTCACTCTAAAATAAGTTTTTTTTGAGATTTTTATAGTCTATAATTAGCAGATTATTAACCAAAATTTTAGGGTCATGCGCAATAAATCTGGCAGTCGTATTGGCCTTTGAATGAGAGGTGCTGGCCGAGCAGAACTACTGCTCTTTATTTACGCATTTACTCGTCAAATTATAAAAGAAAGAATCGTGTTCTTCATTTTTAGTTGGATAAATTAGGAAGATTAGGAAAATGTTTTATTTATTTTAATTCTTTGATTTTATGCGTACATAGGGGATTGAAGGCTTTTTGTTTAAAAATTGAATAAACAAATAAAAAAAAAAATCGGTTTCTTTTGGGTACCCCCTCGTTTGTTCAATATGTACAAGGAACATGTAATCTGTAATTTCACCCTAAAATAAGTTTTTTTGAGACGTTTTATCCTATGTTATTTTATAGTCTATAATTAGCAGATAGCCAAAATTTTAGGGTCACGCGCAATAAATCTGGCAGTCGTATTGGCTTTTGAATGAGGGGTGCTCACCGAGCAGAACTACTGCTCTTTATTTACGCATTTACTCGTCAAATTATTAAAGAAAGAATCGTGTTCTTTATTTTTAGTTGGATAAATTAGGAAGATTGGGAAAATATTTTATTTATTTTAATTCTTTGATTTTATGTGTACATAATGTATACGGTGGATTTTTTGGAGTTTTCTTAAAAACTAGTGAAGATTAATAGTTTATTAAAATCGATGTACGGCCTTTGGACCCACTTTTTGAGACAAAAATGCTGTAAACTGTAGCTATCTATCCATTTCAGATATACAATGTTTCTAAAAGATGTGCACTTTAAAATGTTCGCTGTTTCTATCTCAGTGACTAAATGTCAACTAAGTATCAAGTGTAATTAAGTGTAAAAATGGCAAAAACGTTGTTAAGGCGCTTTTTACACAAAAATTTAATAATGTTGCACTCTGTATTTTATTTAAATGTGTTTTGTAGTGATATGTTATATATTTCTTCAAGAATAGAATTGCTATTAATTTTACTAATAGAATACATTTTTTGGAGGGACAATAATTAGTAATGTCGAGAAAATGGGGTATCCCAAAATATGTAATAAATAATGATAACACTAAAAAATAAATTTGTGAACAAAATAATAAAAAATAAAACCAATACTGGTGATTTATTTATGTTCTAAATGTTCAAGTTATTGTCTGGTGTCATCTATGCATTTGACATTTTTTTCATACATCATTTATTCTATTTCTCATCACAACAGGTTTTATGGTGAGTAATGAGATGATGAGAAATGAAATTAGCTGTATTTCATGCGAAATGCAGTAGATGCAGCAGATGCAGCCATCCAATCAATAGTTATATGTCAATCCAATTACCTTTGTAAAGAGTGAGTATTTAAATAGTCAACCACTTCATATGGGGTATACACTTGGGGTACTATCAAGATGAAAATAAGTAATTTGATGTTATGTAAAGGGCATATTATCAATAAAAGGCTCTATTTCGGTTTATACAACATAGAAAATTGTGGCATTAAGTCTCGTGGTAAAAATATGGTTCTAATATTTAGCATTCTATGGGACCACATCGCCCTTGTCGATTTACTGGAGCTGTATAAATTTTTTAAGACTATTGACGAATATTATATCGATTAAATATTCTTATCATTAATTATATACATTTCGACTGTTTAAATAATAGGAGATTCAAAATCGTGTGTCTCATTACATTTGGTGTAGTCACCATCAGCAATAATGAAAGCGTCTTTGGTATATATTTAGGTAGAAGTACGGATTCACAATTTTTTTTTTATTTTCATGCTACCCATTTTTCTTTAAATCGACCCCATTAGCCGTACATTAGTATCATGAGTATTTTTCGAGAAAACCTCAAATTCCATCGAATTTGGACTACACCTTAAGTGAAATGCCAGTTTAATAAAACTACATTAAAAGTCCCCACTTACTTTGAACTCTTTGAAGCTCCGTTTTCTTCAGCATTGACCAACCATCGATGTTCATCGGGGTCTAAACCACAGTGCGATATGGTACTGATGGGGTAGTGCCTTCTGAAGAACAGCTTCCTCTTGTTGTCGGTCAAGGTGACCCCTTGGTCGCTCACCTTGAAATGTACAATAGCAGTGTCGGGCGCTGGCGATTTCCGGAACAACTGCATTACGGCCTTCTTGATGGCTTCCGGACCAGTCAGCGATTCCATATCCACTGTGAGGAGGTACAATACGTTACACGCCGCTCCTTGAGTGTACAGTGAAGGCGCGCTGTTTTGATCGGCATATCTGAGATCGCCCTCGGGTAGGATGAGGCGACACGGCAGCGCCATCTGGGTGATAGAGTGTTGGTAAATCAAGGCGGATAAGGAGCTGAACACGGGTTCGTTTTGGCAACCCTTTAGGCGCACTCCTCTCGATGTTGGTTCGATTAGGAAATGGCGAATTAGATCGTCACTGCTTCCGGATTTATTTTGAATGTTTGATGGTACTGTGGCCACCCTTAAGGCTAATCCGAAGGCTCCCGGGAATGAATTAGAGTCACGGACGACGAAGGTGCCTGGTGGTTGATCTCTGAGCATACTGATGGCTGAAAGGAATTGTAATATGTAATTAGATATGTGACTTAAACTCAAAAACAATGCGCATGATAATGCATTTCGACAAGAGTGTCTTGATAATTAATTTGATATTAAGGTGTTGTCTTGTATTTGTTTTTAATGGTCATGCGTAGACTTATACTAAATTCTTGGGGAAAATTTTCATAGCTGTCATACCAAGCAGTTTGAAGGTCATGGAGATTAAGCCTCATGATCACCTCTTGGCTGTACATGACTGGACATGTTAAGGACTACTTTGAGCCTACTTGCAGGCGCGTTATGATAAATTAGCGGCTGGTTTGCAATACAGGCGTGCGTTCTGGAGACAAATAAGCAACTCCCCCTTTTTGCCTATTTTTCTGTTTGAAAAAAAGTTTGATTCAGTCTCAAATAAAAGTTTGAAACTGAACTTCTACGACTCTTTGAAGACGTATATCTCAGTGTACACCGATGTTTTAAGAATGCTGGGAAAGGGGAAAGCCTAGATATGCGATATTTTCTGAAGACCTAAACCTTTTAATCAGTGAGTCACGAGCGCTTACGCTACAGTATTATAAGCTGAGATCAATGGGGGTACGACAGACGACCAGAGAAATTAGTAATCAGATCATTAACAGAAAAATCAGTGACATAATCCCAGATAGTAAGATCAATTTGATGGCCCTAAAATAAATGCAGGACTAATTCCCATGCATGTGATCCTGTATTGCAGAGTCACCGAATGTGCCAAACAAATATATAGATTCCTAGATTGCACTAGATTGAAAGCCCAACTTATATTTAAATATACTGTCATTCAATCCTCTAAGACGACAAACAAACTAAATCTACTTGCCTCTAGATGGCATCAAAGAAGAGTGTACATTGTATAGTTTTGTTTTGACTTTGGACATGAACCAGTTCTAGAACATCCCATGCATGCTTTCTTTATAAATTTATTTAAATAAATATAAATTTGTTTTTTATATTAATTCGAGTATATAAATTTGTTGTTTTGGTCTCCTTTAGAAAATGTTTATAGCACTTATAAAATGTTTACATAGTTCTTCCTTAAGAACAAGGAAATTTTTTAGGAAGGTTACGTTTATACTGGGTTGAACGTCAAAGTCAAACTCTTTACCCGCACGCAGTTCTAAAAAGCAGAATGGGACTAGTATTATAAATCACAAACCCTTTTGATCTACTTTATTCATCCTATGGCTATGTTCAAAATATTTAGTGTGGATTTCTCTAGCGTTACCCACATTTCCATATCTATTTCGCTGTATGTATTTTTTTTTTTTTTTTTTTTTTGATAAAGCTATTACAGATATTACAGAAGGATGATTGAGGTTGGTTGAGACCGACCTTTCAGATGAAGAATATTTGAGTACCAAAGATGGTGCCTTAGAGGGTTGTAGTGAAGAATCCAAGGCAGAAAATGGAGGTGATACAAACAATGAGGCAAATAAAATAAACTGATCCAGTAAAAGAGAAGAAAGAGGAAACTGGAAACATAGGCACATAAAACGGATAGGGTACCTCAAGATTCCCAAACAAAGTAACTAAAGATATTCGTTGCCCATTTTATGTTATTTTATATCTATCATTCATAACATAATGCATTAATTTGTAAACAAGCTACAGTTAAAGAAAAATGGTGATACAAAGTTTGTTCCAGTGTCACAAAATAAGAAAAAAATTATTTTTACAATCGTAAATATCACAATTTCTATATAGAAGCCAAAAATGTGGTGAGAGAAAAGGTTTTTATAATTAAGTTACGTGAGACGTGCTGGAACTTGATCACACTTTTACATTCAAGTTAACTTTGTTACCTTGTTCTCTGGAAATCGTCGGCTTGTACCAGTACTTCGACGTGTCCCTGACAAATTTCACATTGGCTGCTGACACTTCGTGGGGAGACTCGTTATTGGATGTTACCGAACTGCGTCTGGAATTTCCAAAGTACACCGTCGGGGACGAGGATCCATTATAGCTCGGGCTCTTCGGGCTGTGTTGATAGTTCTCGGAGGGATCTCTGAATCCAGAAGTTGGCGTCGCCGATACGCTTCGATGCGTTATTGTATGCGTGTATTCTGAACCGTTTGTTAGTTCTGTGGGGGAAGTGGGTCGGTCCTTTCTGTAACGGTAAGAGGAAGTTTATACCGGCAAACGGATGGGGTTGAACTGGGATGCG
This sequence comes from Rosalia funebris, assembly GCA_037954035.1. Taxonomy (NCBI): domain Eukaryota; kingdom Metazoa; phylum Arthropoda; class Insecta; order Coleoptera; family Cerambycidae; genus Rosalia; species Rosalia funebris. Next base: position 19,911,415 of record JAZFAV010000011.1, read on the forward strand.
AAATGTAAACAACGTGCAATTCCTTCGGTTGTTGCAGGCATACCGTTCCGGTGTTTGTTTTGAGAAACGCTACTGCGGTTTTTAGTATTCCCCAAAAATAAACACGACCTGTGTAAGATTAGATGTGCTGTATAAGAAGGTTAGATTACTTTTTTGGCATTGATTTCATACATTTTAGATTTGGTCGCACTATAAGATGGAGAGTATACAAGAAAATTATTGTATATCTTCAGTTGACTTTACTGCCTCTTATACGCATGCGAAATGGAAGAAATAGAGGCAGCTTAGGGTATATAATAAATTAAACCCTCAAGCACTCGCGTGTATGGAGAAAGGGCCGCACTTTTCTAATTTTGTGAAGCGTCCGCCGTGAAATCGAATGAAACCGCCAGATGTGATTGTGTATGTTTTTATTACGAATTTTGACACGAGTTTGCGCCAGTGTCGCATCTATTTAGTCAGTAGGTGGATAACAGTTCAGTTCCAAAGTTGACGAAATGCTTGTAGCATTCCGTGGTCATTGTGGGTTCATCCAGTATATGCCTCAAAAACCTGCTAAATATGGGTTGAAGTTTTACACAATGTGTGACGGTAAAACGTTCTACATATTCAACTTGGAAATTTATTGTGGGAAGCAGGTTGATGGCCCATTCAGCATGTCCCACAAACCGACGGATATTGTAAAACGATTGGTGGAGTCAATACAGAATAAAGAAGATAACTATTACACCAGCTATGATCTTGCTGAATATTTGCTTTAGATTGGACTGACGTGTTTGGGAACCCCGAAGAAAAACAAGAGGGAAATTCCCACAGAATTTCTCGCAGCCAAATTACGGCCTGTTGGGTAAAGCCTTCAATGTTGGGTTTCAATACAACTTTTCATTAGTGAGCCATGTCGCCAAAAAGAACAAAGCTGTGCTATTATTATCAACTGAGCACGACAAGGAAGAGTTTGATCCTGAAACTGGAAAGCCTTTTATGATTATTGACTATAAGGCCACTAAAGGAGGCGTGGATACGGTCAATCAGATGTGCTTAACATCTTCTACTTCGCGTAAAACAAAACGTTGGCCTATAGTCGTATTCTTTGGGGAGCTAGATATTCAGGGCCGGGACGTCGACCGTTGACGCCGTCTCACGTATCGAGGAGACAGCAGTAGAGGCCTGGGCTGCCGGGAAGATGTGTGCTTTGATAACGCTAGATATTAAGAATGCGTTTAACTCGGCAGCCTGGGAGAGTATCAGGGAGGGATTGATAGAGAAGAAAGTGACCCCATGCATCACCAACATTATAGGCAGCTACTTAGAGGGCAGATACGTAGTAATGAAAGACACGATTGGGAGGGAGGATAGGAGAAACATCATGTGTGGTGTTCCGCAGGGCTCGGTCCTTGGACCTGTCTTGTGGAACATCATTTTTGACGGTGTGTTCCGGCTAAGAATCCCGCCAGGGTGCTGAAGTACCTAGGTGTGTGGCTGGACCCGGACTTACAGTTCAGGGAACACGTCACGAGGACGCTGGAAAAATCCGGGAAGACCGTGTCGGCTTTGGGGCGCTTGATGCCGAACTTGAGGGGCCCCAGGGCGGCGAAGAGAAGAGTACTCGCCGAAGCTGCACATTCTATTATACTCTATGCAGCTCCGGTGTGGGTCAAGATCTTAGAGAGAGACAAATGGAGACACGAAGTGTTGAAGTTGTAGAGGAGAGAGGCACTACGTGTTATCAGCGCATATCGGACTGTCTCGGGGTCGGCTGCACTAGTCTTAGCCGGTATGCCTCCAATCGATTTTGTGGCGAGGGAGAGGGAGGAGGTATACCGGGGTCTGGAGAGAAAGGAGGCGGAAAGGTGGCAAGCGAGATGGGAGACTGAGACGGGAGCGAAATGGACAAGGTCTATCATACCGTATGTTAGACCTTGGGTAGAAAGGAAACATGGTGAAATGGGGTATCATCTCACGCAGGTGTTCTCGGTGCACGGATACTTCGGGGAGTACCTGCGTGGGATTGATAAAGTTGAGTCAGAGGAATGTATGTTTTGCCGAGAGAGGGATCACCCCGAGCACATGTTGCTTAGGTGCCTGAGGTGGTCGGGCGAAAGGGAAGAATATATGGCCTATTTTGGGTTGGCCGGAGAGTGTAAAAGACCTGATGTGTGGAATGATTGAATGTGAGAGGAAGTGGATGTATGGGGAGAAAATGATTAGTGGGATTATGAAGAAAAAGGAAGAAGAGGAACGTGATATTGGCCCGAACCCCTAATCCCGTGAGCGGAAGGGGGACGTAGGGTGAAGAGGAATTTTCTAACATCCAATGAGAAGATTGACCCCTACCTCGGTGATAAGCGAGAGCGGTGCCGAGGTAGGTGGGACACTGGGCCACTTAACCGGTTAGCGCAAGCACCGGCTACGTCCCCCACAAAAAAAAAGGGAGCTAGATATAGCTGGGATAAACTATAAAACATCTGAATAACAACATTGACGAGCCCTACACCAGAAGAAAATACCTCAATGCCTTGGCCTATGGTTTGATGGAACAACATTTGATACAGAGATACTCTGTTGTCTACCCAAGGATGTTGTCAATTTTTATTTCCAAATACAGAGTAACCCCCAACAAGCAGCCTAACACTTCAGCTTGCACAGGGCGAACCACCTGCTACTTATGTGGTTCTCAGAAAATAGTAAAACCAAAGTTACCTGTGAAAAGTGCAAATACTGTTTTTGTAAAATGCATAATCAGCGTACAGTAATCTATTAACGGTGCCTCATCAACGAAAACGAGGAAGAAGAATACTAGTTTTCCCTTCTATTTGTTTTACTTTATTTTAGTTCATAGAACAATCCGAAAGATCTACTCTTTTGAGTATAAAAATTAACTGTTGCTTCTTTTGAAACTTTTACAAATTATGACGGCTTAATTGTGTATTAATCTTTATTTTGGTTATGTTTGTGCTTTCATGATGAACAAAAGCTGAATCTTAGTTCCTAACACGATCAATACTTTGTAAAAGTAATGTTGATGTCTGAAACATTCGTCTAAATGTTATGTTGAATAAAATACTTATGTTCCTTTGAAAATATAAAAATATTATCTATAGGAAAGTTTCTTCTTTGATAGTTCAGAGAACATATCTGGAAAAAATAGATAGACCTTAAAAAATAAAACCTTGAAATGCGGCCCTATTTCTGCCACGCGAGTATTGAAGTGACTGGAGAATGCGAGTGCTTGAGGGTTAAACAACGTTAAATTAATTAACAAAATGTTACTTTACATGTCAAATAATTTCAATTGTTTATCAGTAGTGACAGAGGATACTCTAGGCCACCTATACTATATGTTTAAGGATTTAAACGTCGAAAAATTATAAGAAATAATGTAAAGTCTTGCCGATACGTTAATTCTGTTCAGGAGTATATCTTAATTTCAATTTTACGGAAAACACTATGTAAGTCAGCTAATCTAGCCCTATTCTACAATCAGCATTAGTTACAACTATATGCACAGTAAGATTTCGTTTCACTTTATCATCAATTTGACCGAGATAAATCCAAGGAAATGATTTCGTTTGGAGTTGTATTAAAGTAAAACTAAATCTGAACATGGACACAGCGTTGGTGATATATACAATCATAACAGTGAAGATCCTTGCAGCCACAACAACGACATATCAGACATGCTAAAGTGAAAATGACGGGCCAATATTGTATACGGAAATTACATTACCTCTCGGGGGAAAGCGACCACTTCATGGCATTTTTATTAGCTGATGATGGGTAACTCAATCGGCTACAAATTATAATGCGATTTAGTGCAGTATAGTAAAAGCGCGAGAAATAGTTGGAGTTGGTTACGACACAACTTGAATGTACCCTCCTATAATCTTGTGTGATTTATGATGTGCAGTGAATGTTTACAATTCCTCTGGCTATAAATTTCTTTGCAAGGCAAAGAATTCGTGTTTAAAGATAGTTCAGTACATACAAAATCGACAGAAGATATCATACGGTTATGCTTATGATGTTCTCTATTTTAAAATCACCAACTGGCGTTATTGCACACAATTTCGGAGATCAATCTGTAACATTTGTCTTGGCATTCTGTTTCATATAAAGGGTTATCCAATTCCGAAAGTAAGACCCTGCTGTTCGACAGCTGGCAATTGTATTTGTCTGTCAAACTGGTTTTTGGTTAGTTAAAGGTTTGCCATTTTACAATATGGAACATTATACGACAGAACAACGCGTTAAAATTGTTAAATTGTTTTACAAAAATGGTGATTCTGCCGTTTCCACTTTTCGCGCGTTACGAGCAGATTATGGTCGTCATAATCGCCCAAATGAGCGAACAATTGCATACACAGTGAAAACATTTGAAGAAACTGGATCGGTCACGGATATTGTAAGGCCTGTGCATCATCGTAATGTACGCAATCACGAAAATATCGCAGCTGTTGCTGAAAGTGTGGCTGAAGACCCAAATTTCTCAATTCCACGTCGTGCTCAGCAATTGGGCTTGACTTATGGCTCTTTATAGCGAATTTTTCATTTGGATTTGCACCTTCATCCTTACAAAATCCAACTCACACAGGAATTGAAGCCTGCGGACCATGCACAGCGCAAAATATACGGCAATTGGGTACTGGAACAACAAGAACAAAATGCCAATTTTTCCAACAAAATTTTCTTCAGCGATGAAGCCCATTTCTGCCTCAGTGGATACGTGAATAAGCAAAATTGCCATATATGGGGCTCTGAAAACCCTCAAGTGGCCGAAGAGCAGCCAATGCATCCAGAAAAAGTCACTGTCTGGTGTGCGTTGTGGTCTGGTGGTGTTATCGGTCCATTTTTCTTTGAGAATGACCAAGGAGCTACCGTTACAGTCAATTCTCAACGCTATTGCCACATGTTAACGGAATTTTTTGGGCATGAAATTGAAGATATCGATACGGACGATATGTGGTTTTAATAATATGGGGCCACAAGTCACACAGCACGACGAAGTAGGGCTCTATTGCAAGAGAAATTTCCAGGACGAGTAATTTCGAGATTAGCGGACGTAAATTGGCCTCCGAGATCCTGTGATTTAACCTTTATACTCTTTTTTGTGGGCTACGCAAAAGATCGTGTTTATGCGAACAATCCTCTAAATTTGGAGCAATTGAAAACCAATATTCGTAAAGTCATGGCCGAGATATTGCCCGAAATGTGCGGAAAAGTCATCGAAAATTACCTCAAAAGGATTGAGTCCTACAAAAGGTCCTGTGGAGGACATTTGAATGATGTTGCATTCTACACATAATGGCAAAAACCAAACTTTATAATGAAATAAAAATTTCAACGAAATCTGAATTGTTTGTGTTTTTTTAAAATTTACTTTCCGAAACCAGAATTGGATAACCCTTTAGATATAAAAGGTGTTACAATAAGAGCGCAAGATGTGCATTTTAAATAAAACATGGTTCTTTGTAGCAAAGTATCGAAATATTTGTTGATTTATAATGTAAATATTTGGGAATTATGTATGGAACAACACATCTGGTAAATGGCTGCCACAGCTTTGATCGCACACAAGTACTCTTCTGGTGAAATTTTCAATAATGGTTTTGCATAAATGTGGCGGAATTTCGTTGATACATCATTCAATTTCGGCCTTTAATGCTTGGGTGGTCGTGGGCTTGTTGGCGTTAACTTGGGACTTCAGAAAACCCCACAGAAAAAAAGTTCATAGGTGTTAAATCGCAAGATCGTTGCGGCCAATTCTAGTCAGCAAAACGGGAGATGACACGACCGGGAAAAGACTCGTGTAAGACCGTCAATGTTTCAGGGGTGGTATGACAGGTGTCACCGTTCTGCTGGAATTACATGTCTTCAAGAGCAAAATGTTACAACTGAGGCACAATGAACTGGGTTATCATGTCACTATAACGATCGACATTTACTGTTAGTGCATTATCTGCATCGTTTTCAAAGAAAAATGATCCGATGATTCCTTTAGGCCACAATTCGTGGATTTTCTGAGCCCCAAATGCGGCAATTTGATTGTGAACGGCGCCATCAAGGTGAAAATGGGCCTCGTCGTTGAAGATAATATTGTCCACAAAATCAGCATTCACTTCTGCGAATGTTCATCTTCTGTTTTTCATGATTTAATTCGTGAACTCTTCGCTGTGTATGGTCTGTTGGCAGAAGTTGTTGAGTCAATTGGACTTTGTAAGCATGGAGATGCAAATCTTTAGTGAGAATACGGTGAAGAGTGGCTGTTGAAATCTTCAGTTCCTGTGCACGATCACGAATCCAGGTTCCTCGACTTTCGGCTACACTCTCGTGAACTGCCGTGATGTTTTGTTCTGAACGACCACTACGAGCTCGTGTCGTGTTTTACATCAATAACTGAATCAGTAGTTGATAAATTTGGAACATTACTTCTACCGAAAGTTGCACGCATTTTAAGAATCGTAGCAACCAAACATTCACCATTTTTATAGTAATGCCCTCTATGTCTACTAACTCCTATCTGTCTCCTATGGTCCGGTCACAATTACTGACCTACCGAATCATGAGAACCAAAATGGTGCGCAGTTCAAATCTTGCTCTCTTATTGTAATACTCTATATTATGATATTATCTGTTGTTTTATAATATATGTAAATGGATAATACAAGATTAATGAGTTGGATCCGTCAAAAATCTCAGACTCCTCATTCACCAAAGATTTAATGAACATATTCTCAGTACATCTTATTTCAAGTTAAAAGTCGATATATCAAGAAACAAAACTGGAATTAGTAAAATTAGTATACCTACTAATAATTATTCCAGCTGTTTACTTCTATTTTTTAAATCATAAACAAAAATTGCAAAAAAAAAATACAAAACTGATATATGTATTTTGATTATTGTATCGGGATTACGTGATTCCATACTAGAATACGGAAACTTAATGTTAAAAACAGAGTAAGGTTACTATTTATTTCTTTTTTCAAATTTCTGTGCGGAATATTAAAAACGGGAATATTTTCATGATATACTTAAAAGAAAATCAAATATAAGAAGTGAGTCCTTTAGTATACCAGTATTATACTAGTAAATTTGAAGGTTCATTTATGTACATATATAGATTCTAGGGTACTCAATAAAATATTAAATATGAGATAAATTTTCCACGAATACCAAAAGATGGCACGTCTTCGACTCACGTTTCGTCGGCATCATCGGGAGATACATAAAACTCAGTTTGCTAATGATGCCAACTTGGTTGGCGAAACGCACGTCGATGTGTAATATTTAAGTGTTCGTATAAAACTAGTCTCCTGTTTTTGTCCTTCCTATTGTGAATACATTGTTTATTTTTCTTCTGTTTTTTTCATTGGCGGAGCAGTAGAACGTCTTCGCCAAACTCCTACTTTAAGTAACATACAGTATATTTATCCTATGCAAAATATTTCTGTAATGTGTGTTAAATAATAAATATTATTATTATTTTCAATGTAGGGTTTATTTTTTTTTTACTTAATAAAAAATGGAGATACTAATTATTATGAATTTTCCAGATCAATTCGAAATCCACATTTTGAATTGATCTGTTAATATGTGTTTTTTTCAATTTAAAAAAGCATTAGATTGTACATAGTATATAAATTAAAGGATATATTATGAATATTGTATTACTATAGTTTTTAGTATAGTTATTAATAGTGCAATATATAGCACTTGTAGTCGAAAATATTGACAAGCTTTTAAATACGAAAATCTTTACGACTATAAAATGTTTTTGAAGACTGTTATCGGCTAAAACATAACCTCAACAGATTAAAACTTTAAGAAACAGTCATTAAATGTCAATAAATAGTGATGTTATGTCAATAGTGCCAATAGGCAATTTGCATGATTTTTAATTATGTTGTCAAAACATTCTATAGGTCATTAAATCCATACTGCGTTAAATTTACCACTTTTTGTGCAATAATAGACACAAAATAAATAAATGAAATTTGAAATTATTATCGGCGCACGTAAACACAAGAAATGCAAATGGCTGTCGCGTGACGTCACTGTGCATTATTTTGCTAAGAGATAGATGGGCGTTTAGTGTAATTCGTTAAATATTCCTTTTTCGGTGTGCGAATCTATTTATTATTATTAATATTGAACAATTGTGTGTAGACTATGGCAACAGACAGTGGATTTGTGCAAGGACAATCTGATAACTTGCCAAAGATTGATTCCTTGACCATGTTTTCCTTTCTAGGGGAAAATTCACAATTTATGGGTATTGAAATTAGAAGAATTAAAACTTCCTCCAACTGTAAAAAAGATTCAAATGTAAATCTTATTTAAGTATCTATATCTAATGACCCACAAAACAAACATTTTCTAAATATTCCATGCGTAATACGAAAACAGCATACAACGTGAAAGTGGGGTTATGTACAAATACATCCAAAACAATGTTATTAGGTACTCACAATAAAATTATCCTCGCAACAATATAGCGGCGTCAAACTTTATTGCTTTATATTTTTCTTTTCGTCCCTTTTCATTACTACGCATCATTTCTTCCGCATTCTTTCCTCTTTGGGAACCGAGAAGAACAATTTTTCAGGCGTTGATACCGTAGTATTTGTATACATTGGCACGATGCAATATTTATAAAATTTGTGTTTTATCGGCTCCACACTGTTAGCCACTTTATAAAACGCACTTGTTACAGATTTTACAAACTGTTAGCACTAAACCAAATCAAAATAGTGATGATTGGGATACTTCCGCACACAGTGACGTGTACCAATCAGACTAGCGTTTTCGAACACGTGACTTTGCTTACATTAATGAGTGAATTAATTTTATTAATTATGCCAAAAACTACAAATTTTCATGAAAAATTACTATAATATTTACTATAATTAAGTACTCATTACATGACAGAAAAAAAATATTTTCAGGCGTATGGAAGTTTCATGCAAATTGCCTATTGTGATGTTATGGCTATTTGCCAATTTATGTATTGCACATTTAATTATCATTTTAAGATATTTTAAAATGTTTTACAATTCTCTCCATCATTTGTGATATTTATAGAAGATATTCAAGGGAAATTAATATATTTAATTGAAGCCTTAATGATATCAAGTTTTATTTTAAGTCGGAATTTGTCATTGATTTTGTTTATTATATTTTTCCTTTTACTGGGTACAACATATTTCTTGTGTAGTGTTTTGTTGGATAACTGGGTATAATCTGTGGAGTAGTGGAGCAATATAAAATAAACAAAATAAATAAATTAATTAATGACGGTATCTCATTTACTCGTATCTTTCTCAATTCTAATTCCTCGGCAAGTTTCGAGGTTACTGTACATTAAGTTTTTAATGTGTTATAAATTACTATATTTACAATTTGTTGTAGACAATCCGTATTATCCAATTGAATAAAGACAAACTCAAATTATATTCTATCCTATCCTATTTATAGTACAATATTTTATTTCCCACCTAGTTTCAACTACAAAGAGCCGTTCATCATCAGGGCATTAACAATGTTCTATTAGTGTTTTTATATGCAAGGTAATTGCAACTATAAATGACCAGGACCGGTCGACATTTAGTTTTAGCAATCATCTTGGATCAAAGAACAATGTAATAAATTTATATACATTATTTTCATTATAAATTTCCTGGTGATGGTTCATAGTAGTCGAAACTAATATAACATATTGAAACATATCGGACTGTATGCCCACAAGGATACGAATTCGAGGTACAAATTCAAGTTGTGTCGCAGACTTCATTGTTTGGTCAATTAATATCCGTTGACAAACTTACCGCTGGGTTGTAGGACTTTTTGGCGGTAATCGTTCGGAGGGTAGATCGAACTGAACTGTCGGTGTCGAAGCATTTATGTAGGGGGTTCGGACGTGCACTGGGAAGGCCGGGGTTTGTGGCCGGGGTGACGAATTGTGAGACGGGCTGGAGTCCGCCTCGTTGACTGATTGAGACCGCCAGGAGTGGACTGATTCTTCTCGGTACTTTAAAAAATTAATAAACACATTTTATTGAGTCAGTCTACATATATAATAATACACAATAGACGAAATAGTATTTCGTAACATTGCTTCTGCAATAATTTGAATTAGATTTAGATTAATGATTTGACAAGGGAGGAACTATTGAAAAGGCCACTGGCTAAATAATTTTATATAATTAAATAATATACAGAATAGAAAATATGTAATTTACTTATGTGAAGAAAAATGTATATGTAAAGAGAATTAGTGGATGTTCCACACGTATCCATTTTAAGTCTTCTAATATTTGCAACATTTGTAATATTCCATACCTTAAATTCTTTTTTATCTACACAGAAAAATCATTCAATCGAATGAGTCTGATTCACTGAAAGCCCAAGGACCTATTCTAGGTCCTCTAATGTTTGCAATTTTTGTAAACCATTATCAATATAGATAATTCTAAACCAGTCAAATGAATGGCTCTGGATTCATTGCTGGTCATCTGTTTGCAATATTTTCTGAATATATAGAAAATTGTGAAAAAATTTCGTGATGATTTTTAATTTTTAAAAACACAAACAAATGTAAACACAAATATTGGGCATTAAAACTACTCAACATTTTCTCAATTTAATTGCTAAAGTTAACTATTTAGTCAATTCATGTAATTTAAATTGAGTATCTAAGATCTAAAAAACATCATTCAAATTAACCATGATCATGTGCGTCTGACTTGACATAGTCTTTGTATTGTAAAATTGTTACTCATCTAATTGTTACTCATCATTATTATCTTCATTCTTTTTGCTGTTCATTTACTTGAAATCCAAATACAATTGATTTTGGTTTAATTTTGCAATATAGGTTTTGACTTCTCTAAATTTTGCCAATGTTTTTTCTGCAATCCAGTACACTATTTGACGAAGTGATATTCTATCGAAGTTAAAGAGTTTTAGAGCTAAATTTACTTTTATATCTCAAATATATTAATACATATTTCGAAATCTTAAGATATTGCTATTTACTTCAATATAATTTAATTTGTAGTCAGGAGAACTTACTTTAGTTAAAATAAATGAAACGAAGTATTTTTCAATTAAACATCTTCCCTTTTGTGAATTTTATTTAACAAAATTTAAGATATGTTTAATTATTCATATGTTAGAGGGTATTTTGGAGGTATATATGTACAGTCTAATATTTCTACCGTTTATGAATTAATATTGTAAGCTACATTCATGTAATACAACAAAACATTGTAGAGAAGCAGTCGGAGCAAAATGATATACCTATGAATTTTATGCAGGTTAAAGTAATCTCTAGAGTTAATATTTTTAATAAACTATATTATTTAAATATAATTATTTTTACAACGGAATTGGGTAAAACAACTACTAAGTTTTATACCACTATATTTACACGTCATTTTCAAAACGACGATTCAAGTAACAATTCTTAGTTGACAATTTTGTCATTTTCAAAACGATGATTCAACATTACACACAAACGTGACTGCAGTTTCGACAATGTTATGTTATTTTCAAAATGATGATTCAACTAAGAATTGTTAGTTGACAATTTTATGTAATTTTCAAAACGATGATTCAACTAAGAATTCTTAGTTGAATCATCGTTTCGAAAATGACATAAAATTGTCGAAGCTACAGTCACGTTTCTGTGTAAATATAATGGTATAAAACTTAGTAGTTGTTTTACTGAATTCCATTGTGAATTATGAACTACCACAGAGTAACGGCTGCCTCGATTAATTTCATAATTATTTTTAATAAACATACAAATGCATTTAAAATTTACAATCAAAGAATTTATATTCAGCTACCGCAATTAAAAGGTTTCCACCTCCAACTTGTTTTTTAAATTATTTTTTTAATTAATTTTTTTTGCAGTGTACCCGATATCTTAAATATGTTTCCGTGACTCATAGTGGTATGTAGATTACATGAAATAGGGTGCTAACGAGGGTGGTCCAGTCGACTCCCTCACAGGCTGCGTACAATTTCCTGTTGATTCTTTCCCCTCTACGGATATTAGATATTAGAATATTTGTAGACTTACTACGACTTCTAGATTATAGATATCAGCGTTATTTTACAGTAAAGTTATTTTACTAAAACCAATAACGGAATGCAATTGCTAATTTCAATTTTCACCCGTATTTTAACCACGTGTAATTAAATTTGTGTTTGTTAACAGGAATTATAATGCAAATTATAATTATTTCCCTTAATGTTAGAGGTTGAAAAAATTTGGTAAATAAAAAACTAAAAAAATAGCTATCAACTTTTCAAATAGCTATAACTTTTATAAAACTTTGAATTAAATATGTATGTTAAATATGTACGAATTCAATATGTATGTTGTCCAAAAATCGAATGTTGACTGCAATTATTTCCGTGGATTATTTATGACACATCATTTAAAAGATAACGAACAGGTCTGAAATACCCATGAAAAAAATATTAGCTTCTGTTTAAATACTTTTGGCTATATTTAACGTATAAAATAAAACATATTACTTTCTGTGTAAATTATTAAAAGATACTTCGTATTTTTTGTTTCAGCAGTTTCTGTATAATTTTGATCATAAACAGAAATTGTAGAACAATAAAACAAACTTTAATCACGATACGGGATTCATATTATTAAATTTGTTCCAAATTTTATATCACATGATTTTTACAGATTTACAATGCCACTTGATAATTATCCTGGATAAATAAGACGATAAAGACGATATTGATAAATATCCTGGCGCATATTATAGTAACTACCATTACAGTTCTCTCAAATCTCTTCTTCGACTGTATGATAGTGACACAATATGTATTCTACGTCAATAAATGTTTCGATTGCTAAGGGCAACGATAATACGAGTAGTATTGGGTCCTGGGTCCTCGACAGAATTCGCAATAGCTGTAGAATTTTATTTCATTGAGTACATATTAGATGTGTATCTAGTAAATATATCGGTTGGACCCCTGTTAAAAATAAAACATTCAGAATACACATTTTAGATTGGAAACCTTTTTATTGCCTCAGCTGTACAAAATACATACAATGTATGTATATTAAAAATTATTTGTAAGATAAATGTCTTCGTAAGTTAAAAAAAATCCTGGTTTTTGTTAATATTGTACAACATACATTGATACAAATGTTATAATACAAAATATTGAAAATAAAATTGTGAAATTGATGCAAATAAGGACAAATGTAGTTGGCTCCACGTGTGGCGCCAACCCGGAAACATAAGTGTTCAAAAATATAGACTTAAAAGCGAGCTGTGAAAATAAAAATGTAAAGTTAACGCATACACATTCAAGAGCTAGAATTAAAAAAAAATAGACACAAAAAGGGTAAATAAATGAGGTGTTAGTACCTGCCATGCAGATGTAGTGTTAGGGCTATTACTAGACTTATCAGAGCCGCTGGATAAGTTAGCAATCAGATCATTGAGTGCGTCAATGCGGGTGCTTTCGTTTCTAGAGTCTGTAGGTGAACTATCAACACTATTTTCAATACCCACCATGCCCTGGTGATAGCGGGAACTATTGTTTTTGTTATATTGTTCTTGCTCAACTAGAGACAGCAGGCCGCTGTCGACTGTGTCTTGGCCTCCTCTCGAAGGCGGCCTCACTATCTGTCCCAGGGGATTAGCTGCCAAGATGGACGCTGGCGTTTGATTGGGGTTCTGAAATGTTATTGGTTAGTATTTTGTGAGTATGTAATGTGTGATAATATTTTTTCGATATTTAAGTTTCATTCCGCGTACCACATGCGATAATTATTTTTGGTAATAAATTAGTAATTGGTACCATTGTTTTATTATGATTTATTTTTATCTAATTTTGACACGTCGATGGCAAGTCTATGAAACTACAAGATAGAAAATATTCGGTATTACAATGAATTGGGTGCTAGGTAGCCTAGAATCCAAGTATACAGTGGCAGCCATAATACTGGAGCCAGTTCGCCGCCAGAGCTTAAGTACAAATGTCATTGCTGCAGCCAGCCATCATTGAGGAAGAAGAAGTAATGTGGATAAATATTTACAAATATTTATTAAATGGTTTAAGACATATAAAAAAATATTTCAGAAGAGATCCACTGAATCAGGAAGTACCTACATATCGAATTACGGCATTTATTCAACTTTAGAGAGTCATAAAGAAGATCTATCTAGAGAACTTAGTCAGGACTCCTTCTTAGACAATATTTGGAAATCTTTTATTGGTCAACTGTATTTAACATGTTATATTGGTTCATGTATCGTAATTGTATTCGTTCTTACAAATGCATCACATTTAGAAGATACTTAGTTTCTCCCAATGATCATATTTAATTAACTACATTTTGACCTGTGTTCATGTTCCTGATTATTTGAAGGAAATATGTGCTAATTGGTCACTGTAGGCTTCTCTTATGTGAAGAGCTGAAGATATATTGGTTCATAATAAATCAGATAATTAATTATGAGAGTTTACTGATCAATTAAACCATTTTTAAAATTAGAATGGGTACATTTTTTATAGCTTAAGGTAATATCCTTATAATTGATTTCAGGATATCTTTGTTTTGTCTTCTTAAAATTTATATTCCTCATGAGAATATAGCAGGAACATCTGAGAGATCAGTAAAATGCCTTTTTGCATTTTGTGATCGATATTTGAATTTATAGACATCAGAGTTCTTATAGCGTTTTTAAGAGGTGTATCAGATCAAAGATTTCAAAGTGATGAAAAAAAAATATTTGATTCTCTTGCTGAATTTTCTATCTACTCTCATACATATTCTAGACATACTAGGTGATTTTTTTTAATGGAAACGCTTCCTGTCAATAGTCGGTTTACAATATAGGTTTTTAAAACTTTTTATGTTGTAACGATTGTTGGCCCCGGATCGGGGCACCGGATATTTGTGATATGAATCTGAACGGCAATACTTACATATTAAATACTTTTCGCCAACTTAAATACTTTTTTTCTGTTTTTTTTTTTGATAATATTCATTTTGCAAGAAGAAGCTATGTAATGTGATCTGGCTAATATTAATCGCCGATATCTATAATAAAAAACTGAAAATTATAATCTGAATCTTGACATGTATTACGTAGGTTGGTTGTCCGGTGACGCGCATTACGTATGCATCGTTGGTTGTTCGACGAAGAGTACTTCATTGATAGCAGAATGGATAGGAATATGATTAGAAGGCCAGAAGTGGCCATATGAATATTCCTTTTATAATATACAACCAGCGTGATGCCTTTTCAATACACATGTCTGTTTATATTGAAAAATACCATTCTTGTGTAAGGTGGATTTCAAGAAGTAGCTTAATTTGAACTATTTAAATGAGTTAAGATGTATGAATCCAGGCTATTATACCAACTGACAATGCAATGAAAATGCAGCACCAAATAAACATTGTGTTTCAAAAATGACCTTCAAAATGCTATTACTGCTTGCTTGTAAGGTAATGAACATGAATACATAATTATACACTAATCAGTAATCAGTTACACTCATCAATAAATTACACACTTAATACAGTAAATCTTTAGTAATCTAGACTTGTAATTACCTGGATTTTTCAGTAATCCGAACAAAAATAAAACGGCACAGTTTTATATTACGTATTTCTTAATTAAAAACAGTGCAGATTTCATAATTTCGATTCAAAATAAATCAGAATATTTTAGATCAGGTAAAACTTTTATAAAATACCCATGATCGTGCAATCGAGATGCAATTTATCAGCAATTCCAAAGCGATTAGAGATGGTCAAATCGTAAATAAGTTTCTTGCACCTAATTATAGCCGTCTAATTGAACCAAAAGAACTAGTATGCGATCTGTTTAGTAAAACTTTATTACCGGAAGAACTTCTTGGGTACTAATTGGGTAGTAAGGGATGAAGAGCACTTACCGTTGTACACGAGACGAGATTCACTCGAAAGAGGAAGTAGCTGGTTGCCATTTTTAAGAGTTACAATTATCTGGATTTTTAAACAATTTGGATTGCTTAAATTTTAATCGATCCGGATGTGTTTACTGGAGGTTTGTTGTATATATCAGACTAAGGAGAGTTTGCACGTTTGTGATTGAAGTGATTTACTGTGGCCTATTGTTACTGTGTGGTGTAGTGTGATAAGAAACACAACAACAGGTAGAGAGATCAGTCATTCATCAGAAGGTGATTGATGAGTCCGATCATCGATGATTTCGATGGGATCGAAATTTTCCACCAGCTCTCGCTAGTGATAGAAATAGCTTATACCGCTTACACCTTGTCGTTTCATGAACCTATTGCTAATTCTGCTACGATAATTTAGCGGAATTCAATACTGATATATGGTAATAGAAGTTATCGCAGTAGACAAATTTATATGAAAATAAACTCGTGAATTAACAGAAATACAATGCTAACTTATTTTGAAGATTATTTTTGTATGAAGAATTGTTAGTAATTCACCAATATATTATTCGTGATTATATACATTATTTAATCTAGTCTATTGTTATTATACTTCTACAATTAAATTTTAAGATATTTACCTGCGCATATCTTTCGTGAGCCCTTTTCACAGTCATGAAAGGCCTCTCGTTCTTCGTGGTAGAATACGTAGATTTCAGTGTGCTGTAGCTGGACGTAGAGCCAGGAGTCGAACTGTTCTTGTACATCGTGTTTATGTGCAAAGGTATGGTGTAGTCATCGTCGTCATCCGCAAAGGCCGTCGTGTCACTGGTATACCCGTCTAAGCGGTGGCTCGCAGTAGGCCTCATGTGCCTGCTTTGAACAGTTCTCAACTCGGATATGAGCCTGGTCTCGTGAGGTTGTCTCTCTTCTCGCAGCTGCAGTTCCCTGCGTTCCTTCAATTTTTGTTGTTGACGTTGAAGCCATGTTAGGTTACCACCCGTTGTGTACCTGGAATTGAGAAGTGTGCATTTTTAATAAATTTAAATAAATCACAGATTGAATATACGATAGTATGCATGAATATATGCCTGTGTGCATAGTGTGCATAAAAAAATAGGCACACGGCCGCATTTCTATTAATTGGCACAATAACGTAATATTAAGAGCGAAAATTGCTATATTAGGTTTGGTAATCGATGGTTGGTAACTGATTGCTACTGGAATACAAATATGTACAGCTCATCAAGAATAGGAACAAGTCTCAAAACTGCTATATCGGACCGTCCACGAAGTGCTCAGCAAATAACTTGGTCTCTACCCAATCGCATTGAGATCTTTGCAGTAAATATCGAGTATGTCGATCTGGCCGCGCGTAAAGTGCATCCTTTTCCTTCCGAATGCTGCCTCACTCTTCTACGCATACCTAGAGAATCTCACACGTTTTCCTATTCTTGATAAGCAGTACTTTCTTAATTTGTATTCACTTGCCAATCTCCGAGTTGTGGATGTATTTTCTCTGTAGAAGCTTCTAACTTCTATGATCACATGTACTAAGTATATACAACTATATACAGGATCAGGATAGTTTGTGCATGGGGTATAATTTTAAACTTTTTTAAAATGTTTTTGTTTTAGTGTTAAGTTGATTTAATCGGTATTTGGATTATGTTATTCGTTTATGTCGTTGGTTAAACAGTCTTAAGTATTAAACTTAACTCAGATTAAACCAATTCAGCGAGGTCAAAAATATAAGCCCTTAACTAATTTTAAATATGCCAGCAATATATGAAACTGTTAGTTCAAAGTCTTTGTTTTAAAATTTAAGAGGATGTGTTTTTTTATTTTCACATAAAAGATAAACGCCGCGTAAGTAACTGAAGTGTGTACTTCATTGTAATGTGACTGCTCTAACTGGGTAAGGACTATTAAAATAAGACACTGGCTTAAAATTTCTCTTCCTACATCTCAAAAAAAAAAAAAAAAACCGTTGCGATTAGTGAAACAGAGAGATTTACCGTAAAGCAACAGTCGACAGAATACGGAATATCAACGTCAACTGCGCTAGCTATATTAGCCGTGAACTTAATTCATTGACCTGTCCAAGTCGCCTTTTGTTGTAGGGGATATGACTTCCTTATTTTTTATTAGGTTGCTTTACAATTTAAGTTTTAGACCTCTGGCAGTGGGGTCACTACCCTACTAAAACTATGCCAGCAAACTGTCAGAAACTCTGTATATTAATGTAATCGACGTCTTTGTTGTGAAAATCTTTGCTTATGTATCTTATATACATATTTAACGTTAGATAAAAAAATATAAATTAATTATCACAGTCTTCAGTAGTCAATATCCGACATTTTTCTACGCTATTAGTTTTCTAACCTCAATATATGCACAGAATAAATATTTTGAATACCCCGTGGACAAACTGTATGAAATACTTTTTAAATTCAAATTTGATTCATACCGCGTATGCTTATAAGAATTTGTGAATAATCCAGGAATGGTGTAAATAATTTTGCATCAACCGAAATGATAATAACATTCTGAAGGAATGCCTCATTACCAAACATAATTTCGTATATTTGTCCGCTGGAACACCAAGGTTTTTATATGGAAGTTTATGATAATTTGCTGCCAGTTCGAAATGCTGGAATGAACTTAACTGCACGAAAGGCTCATTAGCTGTTAAACATATTTATTTATTTCGGGGAAACCCCAATGAAAATTATGTGCAAGTTTGATTGTGCAATAAGTAGCGTTGGTTTAGTGGATATTATAATTATCTTTAGGCATTTTTAATTTGATTAAATTAAGTTAACAAAAGGTAACTTCACAATATATGAAATAGAATAATATGTTATATTATAGCGTTTCCGAACTCATGGGCAGAGTGAAATACTGTACAGGACAGTACATACAAGAAAGATAATAAAAACAATTATGAAAGAAGGGAAAACGTATAAAACTACACAGGATGGTTTATTCGCCAAAGAAGATATATAATGCCTTAAAATGTCAGCAGAGGCCGGGGCAACGCGGAGGAAAGAAAAAAACGAGAGTGCTTGATGACAGAGACATTATTTGTTCAAAGAGATTTAACATTTCGACAAGCAAAACAAGAATTACATTGAAAACTCATTGAAGATCAAGATGTGTATCAATCCCCACTAATGTGAAAATATTTAATCGGCATATTATATTGTGGACAGATGAGAGAAACGAAGTATTATTTAATATTTCTACTACAATAATTTGTGAGAAGGTCTCCGGTTTCATAATTTAGTTCAAACCTCAGTACATAAATAAAACTATTAAGCATGGAGCATTATTATTTATCCAGGATGTATGGATTTTTTTAGCACAATTTTTTGATACAAAGGATATTGAATGCAAATTCTTATGTATAAATTCTTCAGAATACTATATTGTCATTTGCGGACTACGAAATGCCAGTGAAGTGGACCTTAATGCAAGATAGCGACACAAGACTTACATCTATGTTGGCAAACAGATCAAACTGGGTTTAAATATTAAACTATTAACGTTTTGGTCTAACGCCTACATTAAACACACTTTAACCTGATAGAAAATATCTGGAATGATATCAAGAAAGCTGTGACTGAAGCAAAACATAAAACATGCGAATGAAGAGCAATGGAAACTGTTTGTTCAGTCTGGATGTCCACATGAAACAGCAAACGCCAGTAATTAGTTGACACTATCCAAGAACATACCGTGCTATTCCTCAAGTATAAAGGCAATAACATATTAAATCCTGTGTTAATTATGTGTGCATAAAGTATTGAATAAAGATGAAGTACTGCTATTTCAATGAATATTACATTTAAGACCTTGAACATGGTGTTTTAATAAATAATAAAGTTAAGTATCTGTATACAGAAAATTACTCCATACTGTAAATAAACCGGAGTTTTGTTTAATTGTTTTGTATTTGTAGGGAAATAAAACTGTAGCTAAAGTTAAATACAAGTGTAGGTGGATAGTTATTGAATAGCTTATTTTTCTCGCGGTTGAAAGAGAGGCACAAGTAATAAAAGAGCAAAAGTAACATGAATATGAATAATAACTTATATATTGCTTAATACTTGGTACTTGGTATTGTTTAATAAAACTTGGTAATTGGTAAAACTTACAGCATTATATTTGTAGCTTTAGGTATAAAATTAATGTAATTACACTACAATGCAGTATACCTTACCTCCGCTTGAAGTAGATTATTATGTATGCGATGTAACTATTCTCCAGTACGCATGTTCTGTTCTTCACATTGATGGTGACTTTTGATTAACCAACTTATGTCTAATTGGCCAAGTTTTTGAAACATAATTACGTATAAAAATGTGCCGAATTTTTAAAATTGTTGAAATATTTCATTGAATGGGTATGTATGTTCTTAACCTATTTGTTACGATCATATTAAAATAATTTACTTTAATGTTTTATTCTCAGTAAAAACCAAATACTCTTTTTATAAAAAGAATTATTCGCAGCCACTAACATTAAAATCTGTAGCAATGTGCCTGTTTATGATAGAGACACGAAGAAGAGAAGATCACAATTCTGATAATCTAAAAATTGCGTTTAGAAGTTGTGAAGGTTAAGTTGAACTGTCGGGAATATTCGTTAATGTTTGGAGGATTTAGTAAATTAATTTTCAGTTATTTTGCAAGGTTGATTTGATATACTTAAAGATGTATTCAAAATAATTAAAGTAAAGGTAAACATGTTCGTAAATATATTAAGCTTATCGCAGTATAGAAAATATTTGTATCAAAGGAAAAAATTGATATTATAATTACGCAATACATTTTTTTAAAAGTACATGTCACTTTGAAAAACTATTTCGAACAATAATCTTTCAAAACAGTTTCAAATATTTACCGAAATCTAAGTATTATTTTATGTTTTTCCTTCGCCTTGTATAACTGCAAGTAATTGAAGCAAATTGTTTGACGTGACGTAAGCAATAAAAATATAATTTTATACAAATCTGCAGGCTCCAGTGATGGTAATTAATTGTGGGCGGTTTTCTTTGCTTAGACAGACACATTTGCAGAAAAAAATGTCTACAAGGAATAAGTTACGTAAGAAATCGGAGGCGACTAAGTGGGATGTATTATTCTATGCAATCACTTTACAAAATAATTACAGAAATTGATGAGGATTTTAAACGTTTATAATTAAGCAACTTAAAGGAGATAAATTCGCACAATTTTTTTGAATAACTGTTATTTTATAAGAAATAGAAACATGGCTTGATTGACCTCTAGCTAAAAATATAGTTATGGTTACGGTTAGTTACTTAGTCTACGTCTGCGAAAATATGAGACCTCTAATTAATTTAAATTAGCGTTTCTAATATGATATTTAATAAAAGTGGTATCAATTAGTTCTCTCAAAAGTATAAAATGAATGTTGTTATTTATGACTAGAATTAAAAAACATATAATGAACTAACATAACGGCAATAAATGTATAAATGGTATAATAAAAGTTAGATATAATTTTTATAATATTCCATATCTTATTTCATTTATTCATAGCTTACAATTAATTTTGGCTATTTTAAGTGTTACAAGTTTCCCTAGAATTATTATAGATTATAATAAGTATATAGAAAATCAGGGTGATTAAGTATAATTTTTGAACATCGTGATTGAAGTGTATTTTTATTTTCTATGGATTCAATTGAGCAAAATAATTCTAGTCTAATTAATAAAATATGATCTAAATCATTGTTTCAGATTAATTATTCAAAAAGAACCAAATATACTAGGTTTAAATGACTAAATAACGTAATGTAACCTAATTATGCAGTGGCTATCGATGAATATATATAGAATGTGCATGTGCACAGAGTTCCATCTGGCCGCGCGTAAAGTGCATCCTTTCCCTCGGAATGCTGCCTCACTCTCACTTCGATACTAGAAAATCTCACACTTTTTCCTATTCTTGATGAGCAGTACATAGTTGCGTTGAATACTGAAATATACAGTTTTATAAACATACCTTTTTATCTGTGAATTTACACATTTTTTTATGTAAAGGGTCTTTCAATAAGGACGCTCAATTTTTAAACGTAAATAAAACGTGTGTGTGTGAGATCCACTCAATTTTTTTTTCATTTGCAAGAATATTTTATGGCATTAATTATGGAATATAAAGTCGTTCAAATGTCCGCCGCGGCTTTGCTTGGTGGTACGTATTTGGTAGGTCCAATTTTCGATGACTTTGTCGCATAAATCTGGCTGAATTTGCTGGATGGCTTTCGTTATATTGACTTTGAGGTTTGAGGGCATCAATTGTTTGTGGTTTATTCGCATAGACCTGCAATTTAAGATATCCCCAAAGGAAGAAATCTAAAGGTGTTAAATCTCACAATCTCGGTGGCCAGTTCACGTCGCCGCTGCGTTAAATAACCATGCCTTTAAATCGCTCGTGCAGATTGTCCATTGTGGCATGCGCTGTCTGGCACATAGCGGCGTCCTGTTGGAACCACATGTCGCCGATATCCATATCATACAGTTTATGCTACAAGAAGTTGCTTATCATCGATCTGTAGCGCTCGCCGTTGATGGTTATGGCAATGCCAGTTTCGTTTGGGAAGAAGTACGTATCGATGATACCGCTAGACCAAACAGTGGCTTTCTCGAGATACATTTGGTGCTGGTGTATCTCGTGTGGATCGTCCCAAATCCGACAATTTTGCTTGTTCACATATCCATTCATCCAAAAATGGTCTTCGTCGCTAAAGATGATTTTTTTTTGGCGAAATTTGGGTCAGCTTCCAACTACTCTGAAGCCCAATCAGCGAATACACGGCGCGGCGTTGTCTGTGGTCGTTTACCTTAAGTTCTTGAGTTAGTTAGATTTTGTAAGGGTGCAGACTCAGGTAGCGACGCAAAATTCGCCAAGTTTAAGTCGCAGAAAGACCAAATTTTTGTGAACGATGAGGAACTGACTGCCTTGCATTTTCCCGCACTCTCACACACAACAGTGATGCATTCAGCAGAGCTTGCGTTTCGGTGACGTGCAGGTATTGGCTGATTATTTATCAAACCGGTTGAAATTTGGCTACCAAACGTCGAATAGTCGACTCGGCGAGGCGTTTGTGGCGAGGATAAAAATGAGGTAACGCGGGGAACGACTCTTGAACGGACTACTGACTTTGAAAATAGAATTTGATGATTTTCACACGTCGTTGAACGCTATAATCCTCCATGGTGATTTAACATACGCTACTGAACAATTCATAACAAATTTGACAGGTGTTGTTTTAACAACATGGCCGCTATAACCTAACAAATTTGGAGCGCCCCTATTGAAAGACCCTATATGAGTGTATCAGATGAGACGATAATGGTTAAATATATTTTATAGCATAAAAATCTGTGACTCAGCTTTAATCAATTTCGAACCCTAAAAGGGAATCCACCTATTTGGCTTCCCATTTTCGGCAGTATCAAGGCTTAAGAATCGATATGCAGTAAAATCCATATACCCAATAATCTATCTCACAGAAAGAGCGATAAATATAAAGTAGATCAATTTACTGGTATTTCCGATACGTCCCGCCTCTCACATAAACAACTGCAGGCATTATATATTTTATTACATTCTTGAGGCGTATGCCTGCGATCTCTACATCATATGTTGAAACGGTTACCTTTTTTCTTGGCTATGCGATGTCGTGCTACCCGTCTTGCCAAATTAAGCAAGCTCTCTCGGAGATTGCTATATAGGATATGTCGGCGCAGTTCACCGACATATCTAGCTCGTTTTCCCGTTTCTGATTGCCAGAAATAATCCGGGATGTAATGATAGCTCCGGGAATGTTAAGAGGGCATTAGGAGGGACGGCGGATCGACGGATCCGGGCAAATTAGCCATCCTATAATTTGCCGAGATGATTAAGCCTCAAGGGGTAATAATTCAGTGGCGCGTCTTAGGAAACTAACTTAAAACTTAGATCTAGTTTGTGTGTCGGGTTGTGATAAAATATGCGCTTTTTCATTAACTAAAGTGTCAGAGGTTGTTATGTTCTACAGTTTCCTGACTTATATCGACTAAAGCAATCGAAACCATCTAAAGCTACTGCATGGAATAATGTAAGCTACAATTGCATGACTACATTGTTGTTAATTCGTTGTCGTCATGCCTTGCAATGTGGTGTCTTTCTTATCCGGAAATTACTGCCCGAATAGAAGTGTCCTATTTTATTACTAAAATGCTTAAGTCCAACAATTACTGTCAATATTACACTGTTTACACAAGTCGATATAGTATAACTATGTGTTACTAAAAGCGCAAACTTAGAACTTCATGAAGCTCAAGATTTTAGAAAAACTGAAGAACCTAGAATCTTACAAATAGAATATCTGATGAATTGCAGATACAAAAAAGGTCCTACTGGAAGGTTCCCATGAAACCATGAACTATAACTATATAGGAATTCGCTGCAACACCAGTCAAGTGGCTGACATCCTAGGTCCAATGCTGAGTAGCGCCAAGGATTGGTAGGCTCTTTTCCATATTTCAACATCGGTTCGAATTCGAATTGACATGAATGTTTGTTAAGACCTTCTGAGGGTCTGTCTCAGAAAGCCTCCAAATTCCTTGGATTGGTCCGGGGTAACGATACCAACCACTTAGAGCTGGCTTAGATTACCAGCTTGGAGTAATCCGAGTGTGGGTTCAATTCCCATATTAGTAGGCTGGGTATGTTTGTGTGTGGGGTTAGATGGAAAAATAGCACTAAGCTAAACGTCGCCTCCGTAAAAATAAAGATACATTAAAACACTTCTGGTAGCGAAATCAAGGCGTAAACAAAGTTAGATTTATTGATATTCTTGTGCGGCTTTCAGGTAAGCAGACTGTAATCAATTGTGTTATGCTGTAGAATGATCTCACACAATGAAAGTTACATTCACCAACCAGTAATGGTATACAAAATGCGTGAGAGATATTGCATATCGGTTTCTATGCATTAAAAATAAATGTTTATTTATCTATTTAAGTACTAGTAAGGGCATTTAATCCACTGAATAGTTTCTAGTTACAATAGTTATGACTGGTAACTTATGATTGATGGCCTATACCTATTTTCCAATGATAGGTGAACAAATTGAACAATACAATGCACTAAGATACAATTTATTTACATTTGTTAATTTTAGAGGAAATCATAACCATAATCTGTATGACTAATTTTGTATTGCATGTATTGTATAACTTTATCTGCAACAATTTAATAACAGATGATGCTACCGCCGCTGGGAATGCCGAGTTATTTTATTACAATGTTACAATTTTGTAATAACTTAACGATAAACTGGAGTAAACGCGTAGATTTCCTTCCTTCCAGTAACCACCGCATTACAAATGCGATATAATAAAAATTGCCATTCTTATTGTATCATCAACCGGCATTTCAATAGCAATTGAGTAATTTGTTTATAGGGAGATAACATCTCTCAGTCAAGGGCAAAACGTTGCAACAAGTTTTTATTTTTGTATCAAGTTACGAGAAAACGCGCGACTATGAGTAATTGTTTAATTCATTAATAAACAAATTGCGTCTGGTATCTCAATTTCCAAATCTAGTACTGGACGAAATTGCAGCAATAAGTAGTTGAACAGATCTGTATATCGTTCTGTAGATTAAAATAAATTATAAGGTCGTAAAAATCGTCGTAAAAATTATGATGGTGTATCGCTATAAATATTATTACGTTTATTATCTTTTTCGCAAAACACGTGTGATTATATATAGGATAAATATACAGTAATACGTAATTTGTAATTAATACTAAATATTACAGCTATAGTGACATTTGGAACACTGTCATGTTAAAGCACACTAGTAAATAGAAAATAAATTTTTGTCAGCTGGGTATAGCTGCCGCATATGTGCGCACATGTGAGGATGGTGAATTGGTGAACCAGCGTCTCCGCTCCGACGGTTGACTTTCGCAGTAGCTTTAAACATCTGTTTAGTGGTACACTGCCTTTTTTAAACGAATATTTTTACATTGCAGTTGTTGGGATCGATTTCTCGTGGAATTAAACTATTTGAATTTTTGGACTGTATTTTATTGGGTATGGTATAAAACAATGTCTGCATTTGATACGTGTAACATAAAAAATAGTTCGCTACGGCAGAAGGCCATCTGAGATTCCCATGGGCTGAATAGGCTGCGCCATCTCACGGTAGCCTGACAGATATACGCGCTAGTCAAAATATAAATAAACAGCAGTCTTAATTCATGTCGAGTATACGGAGGGCTAGAAAACGACCACTTATAGATCAAGTAAATAAGTATACATATGTGGGAACGAGACTAACTGGAATTCTTACGGATTCATCATCCAGACCAATAATGCAATACATGACGTATTTCTACATAACTAATACCGCCTTAAGTTATACATTTCTAATGAATCTCTATATTTAGAATACAGCCAAGGTTTTCTTAAAAAAACCTTATAATAAAATTATGTAGAATTGGTGACATAAGTTACGTATCGTTTTGCACGTCTACAGAAAATATTAGGTGTCGCTAGAATAAGATACACAAAGAAAGCATGAAAAGTGTGAATATAATTGAAATATGGAGAAAGAGTTTCTTAATTGAAATATTTTATTAATATTTAATATTTAGTATATTATATAAGGCAAACATTATACTAATACAGGGTGTTTGGTGTTATAAATACCAAATAATTTTCATTAAATAAAAAATGATTTTCAAACTTTAATGTATGTATGCATATTTTTGTATATCGCAGAAGAGAGGAGAGGGGAAATGGATACGCACTCCAATACTCTGACACAGGATAATATATTATTTACTAAATTTTTGTTTTAGTATGAGTGGCCTGTTATGTCACCATGTTACAAGACTTGGAAGTAGGTATTTGTTTTTGGTGTAGGAAGTTATTTTTATTAAAATAAAAAAAAATAGAAATTAAATTATCTATACATTAAAATAATGACAATTATTTATTCTTTAATTATTCTTTTATAATCCGACTTTTGCTATTTTACTGTTATTACGTAAAACATCCTTAATGTCACAATAAGGTATATTAGAATATATCAGAGAGTATTAGATGCGCTATATAAATTTAATGCGCCGTTCTGGCGAAACACGAGTTCACTGGAATGTTTTAGAAAGTGGACATAAATGTATCGTGTGTATGAATAGTCCGTCTTTAGTTAGAAGTATTCAAATGTCTTTCTAGGAATTGTAAATTTAGTTTTTTTATAATTCGTCTAAAATGGTGAATAATAAAATATGACTGAGTATGATTTTCCAGTTAGTTTAACGTTTACGTAAACTTTCCTTGGTGGTCATTTCACCACTCATCGATCTTGTTTTATCGTGGTGTGCGGAGAATAAACTACCAATAAACATAGATAAATGTGAAGTTTGCTTACGTACCTTAACGAAGCCACTACTAATATTTGGCTATTCTCTTGGGGACACAGTTTCAATACACTCCGAAAATATTAAGAATCTTGGTGTGTACTTTGATGATAAATTATCATCATTTGAAAACTATGTGGCTCTTAATTTATATACAACCCGTGGTTTCATGACTAGAAACGTGGCGTCATTTAATAACACTGCTACCTTAAAATATTTTGCATTAGTTCGTTTCAAAATTAGAATATTGTAGCCTTATTTGGTATCTCAGGTATCCATGTCATATGAGTTAATTTGAAAATGTTGAGCAGCGTTTCTAGAAGTATTTATCATCTTGCATTATCATCCAATAAGGGGTTATGATCTAACTCTGCTTTTACAAAGACTTGACATCCAGTAATTGAACTCTAGAAGACTCTCACAACTCCGCTTTCTAGTTTTCCTTTTTATTTAAAACAAAATTTTAATGTAACATCTAGTTGCAATTTGAACAATTGTGTTCATAACGAGTTATTATCTTTAGGGAAACGATAACTTGTTACTGTCGTGTAAGTTATATGTAAATGAAGTATTTCATTGTTTATTTATATTATAGTTATTTAGATATTACTTTTTTATTTATTTTTTAGTTATATAATACACATACATATGTATTTATTTGCATTTCATATTTGTGTTCTATAAATGGATTTTGCTGTTGGGCAATATATGCATTATTATTATTATTATTACACAAAGTCAATCAACTTCTTGCTTACAGTCACTTAATTACCTACAACTTAACACACTACTGAAGTAAGGAGATTATTATACTCTACCCCATCTGCAAATGCCTTACATAATAAGGACTTACATAACAAATTAGGCCAAAATAGCTATTCTCCTGGTTATGTGCCATCAACGAGCGCTGAATTAAATGACAAAACTTACCACCTATCTCAGGATACCGCTATCTGTAGACCGGTGTCGACCTTATCTTGGGTCTCGTCAGTGCAGTGTAAGTGAGTATACCTTTGACAGATGAGGCTCATATCTTGTAGACGCCGTTACATTCTACCACAGTAGAACGTACCAAGCGCCATCTCTCGGTAGTTTCGAAAACAATCTAAATATAAGTAAAGCTTAATCAACAATATAAATGCAAAGTTTTATTTCGCAGAGGGTAATTTTCAAACTACTGAAGTAAGGAGGTTATTATACTGTACCCCGTCTGCAAGTGCCTTATATAATAAGGACTACCAAATTAGGCCAAAACAGCTATTTTCCTGGCTGTATGCCATCGCTGAGCGCTGAATTACGTTACGGTAAGTACGCCTACGTTAAGGATACTTTTCGAAAAAATTATTCCTTAATATACATACATATTATTATTTATTTCTCTCCTCTCCGTTTATCGGATTTTCCTTAAGCCATGCCGGGTTTTCGCAAGACATGCCATGTTTACATCATCCGTTGTTTTTTAAATAGGATGAAACAATTTCGCATGTGCATAAAACTACGGCCCATTGCATTAATAAATAGAGATTCTGGTATTATTTATGTGCCCCTTTAATGTTTTAGCACTGGATAATATTAATGGAGAATTATTATTATTATGTTCTCTATTCCACGTATGTGTTTTATCTATCAAGCTAGGTGCTCCTATTTTTCCTTTTCTTCCTCGTACTTGTTGGCAACATTGTAAGTTATTTTCGTTATTTGTCTATGAACGTTATGTCTGGTCTGTTGTGCTTAGGGTTGCCACCTTTCATATGAGCAAATTAAGTGGTACCTGTATTTGTTGTTAAAGATATAAAAAACTATATTATATCAAAATAAAGTATTATTTATTTTATTTTATTATTTTGTTTATCCTCAGCCGGTCGCGTTGTTGCACTCTCAATGCCACATTTTTCACTTTCGCCGTTCAATTTTTAGCTCGGTGATGAGCTTCCCTTACAATTGAGGTATTTGTTAGTCAACCCTTCCTGAAACAGGTAACGTTTTCCGGCCGGCTTTTTCCCCATCGCGTTGGTCGCAATTTGGTTGCGAAGTGGTTAGCATCGTAGATCGCTCGCGGGAGTTTTTGTGACTTCCAACGTTTATTCTATTTTGTGCTATCCGCGACCACCTATGTGAGTTTTTATTTTTGATTTCAATTCTTTTTTGTTCTATTGTGCTTTTGTGATAGGGCCGGTGGGGAAATAATTAGTTTAGATTATGTCCCTGCAATGCTTCAAGAGTTATCAGATGAAGAAAGTGGTGCAATTGGTGTGAAAGTTACCTAATTGAATATGAAGAAATTCAACTTGATGATGACTTCAGTGAGTCAGAACAGTCCGGTGATGAAATCGTCGGACATGAGAATCCTTGTTCTTTTTATGTCGGAAAGGATAAAAATGCTAAATGGGACAAGTTGCCAAAGAAGATAGGTAAAACTAGATCCAATAACATAATAAAAATTATGCCAGAACCAGAAAAATATTCCATATATTTTGACCACACGATTATTGATCAAATTGTATATTTTACGAACATGTACATTCAGACAAAGAAAACAAATTACGGGAGAGATTGTGATTGTTTCTCTCTGTCGTGTTCTCCCCATTTGTCATTTAATTTGTCGGATACATTAATTGAAGAGATAAAAAAAATTGCTAAATTACATTTTTTGTTGACGTTGCACTTTGTGCAACGCGCGACCGTTGGTGTCATGGGAAGGGATGCGACCAGCCGAGGGTTAAGAACATATCTTTTATTTCTTTTAGCAATATTCAACAAATAATTGTCACTGCTAAAGAGCTTCGTAGCATCTTTGTAGTCTATTGTTAAGTTTAGATAAGTAAATAATTAAGTTTTCATCAAATTCAGAAACCTTTGTTTCTTTCGTTCCGCGGCCCGCTACTTAATATTCGTCACAGAAAAAACTCTCTGTGAATGCTGAAGTGGCGGGAATCGACAATAGAAATGAAATTAATTTGTACAAATTTGTAAAATCATCATTAGTCTCATTAAATATTTGCTGCCATTTTTGTGCAGTGGATAATTCTGCAAAACCTTCAGTACTATATATTTGATCTTATAAATTTGTTTAATAATGAAATTTCCTCATAAAGATCGTCCATATTTATATTGAGTTTTTGCTTTCGGTTTGAATTTAAGCAATTCAAACTATCCTATAATCGGTAGTACATTTTTTGCCACCGGGTGGCCAAAGAATAAGCCACGCCTCCACCAAAGATTCCCAATACGCAAAATTACGGATAAATTTTTTTGGTTTTTTAATGATTTACGTTAAATAAATCCTAGAAAAATCATACTATGCGAAATAAAGTATTGTTGTCATAAAGTATAGAGTATAATTGCTCGAAATAACGTACAATACTTTATTATAAAGTACGGGTGGCAACCTTAGTTGTATTCAATGGTCTTATAGGTTATAATTGGCTTGTCCTTCTTATATATTATTATTGCATGTTTATTTTACGCAACTTTCAAGGTTTGTTTTTTGCAAATTTACAATCTAAGAAAATTGGTCAATAAATTTACATATTCACCCCTCGACTAGTATTAGTTTAGCCGTAAACATCCCAATTATCGACTATTCCGATTAAGTTTTAAATTGCCTTGAATTGCGACAATTCCAATATCTTCCAATTATCGTCAGTATTAAAGGCCCAATTTTATCCGTACGGACGCCCACTGCACCGAGAAAATTACTGACCCTACCTACAAGCGGGCCCACGCATTTTATTAAATCTTAACGTTCAGATTTATCACTAGACCGTGGTATGTTCTACGACGTCATATATTTGTTTTGTTTGACAATATTTTAGGTGCGTAATTGTGTTCCAGTCCATAAATAGGTCGAGGTAGTCGCATGCCTCTATAATACGGTCCTTACTCGGAACCGTTGGCCTTAGGCTGATTTGAAATAATCTTCGATATTATGCAAATTCGGGATGGACGAATAAACAAACGCAACGATCTAATTTGCGTGAAAAACCAGTTATGCCCCAGTTATACGATTTTAACTAGGTTGGTGGTTTAAAGATTGTCATAGTAGCTCCAAGGTTCTCAAAATATGTATATATGTAGGTACATGTAAGTTATGAAAAATTTTATTTATTTAGCGTTTACTTATTTGCACACCAATAGAAGTGACATTGATCTGTCAACATAATTTATGTTATTTTAATGTCTTTTCAGTAAGACATTCCTCTGATATGTCAAGAGTTTGGTGGGATACCATTTCTTAATTCAGCACTTCTACCATTTTTACACATTTTCAAGTATTAGGAAAGGAAATGTTATACACTAATGAATAAACCAGAAAAGGTATAAAAAGTTAAGCATGGCGTTGCATGTTTTCTGATCATTACAGATTGCTTTTAAAAGCCGTTTTTTATTTATCCTGAAAGAATCAGGTGTGTAAATGCGCGTAAACCATCTAGCCAAATTTTTAAATGTTGCAGGATCTTCAGGTGCGGTGAAATTTGCATTTATATTCAACTTATAGTTGAAGTTCGAGCACTTCTCAGGAGATGTGGCCGTCCAAGAATCCAAGAGTTCCCTCCTGGTCCTTTCTTCAATATAAGTGGATGAAGGCATCTTAAGTGCAAAATTATTCAGTTTTGCAAGGGGTAAAGCAAAGATGAAAATTATGTTCTCGCAACGCAACATCTTTTCAAATAAAAAAATAAGGCTTGGTTAAACAGCGATTTTGAATTTGCAAAATTCATTTCAAGAGCTGGTCGTGCTATAAAACTATTTGAAGAATGTAGAAATCATTCGAAGCTAATGAAAACGCGAATCTAATGAAAACGCAAGGTTTATTGGGACATTCGATAGAAGAATTATCCAAGCAAAACTCAATTAAACATAACTGGTAAACGTTCAGCTGTACGTTACATTCAAAGCATTGCCTCCATAGCCCCAAATCGTGTCAAAGAAACCAATAGACGTGGGTATCTTTGAACTAAATTCACCAGGGAGGAAGGAATGGGAATGATGGTAAACGTTAGATTAAGCAAACGGCAGTATCTGTTAATAAGAAACTCTGCATAAATCTTAATGCTCCCATTTATTCTTCTTGGGGTGAGGTTTTAAAGGCGAAAAACGTGTGCTTTCTGCCAAATGAAGAAACAAAAGTTACCGAATCATAAGCAAAACTTCCTTTGCAGAAGAATATGGACCGTACGGTTGCAAGAATTTGGGAAAATGAACAAAGTGAATTTGTATCTCTTTTTAACAAACCACGCCTTAACTTTAAAATGACGACTAAATGGGCATGCGATGGAAGTTCTTTACACAGTAATTACAAACAATGTTTGTCTCAAGGTGGAATGTCTGATTCTTCCATTTTCATACTTTCGTACGGTCCCTATCCTCTTGATAAAAAATAATCAAGAATGTTGCATTATTTAAGCTATTTCACACCACTAGGGAATATGTCAATAGGCAGTTATAACAGTTTTAATTTTTTCGCGTTACAAGTGCCTTCTAGCCCACTGTGCGCCAGTTTCCAGAAAAATATAACCGAAAACTCCCTAATCCAACTACATTAAGAAATAAATATGTTGACCAAATATACGAAGATGTATTGAAAAACATTTGCAACCACGTTGGGGAAAATATTGTGTGCTTCATTATAGACGAATCAACTGACGCATGTGAATGTTCCGTGACAAATTTTTTAATTAGTTCGTTAAAACCTAAGAGCACTAGTGGCAGCCATTTAGTGGTTTTTGAGATATTAAACAGAACCAATCATAAAACAATTGTAGATTTTGTGATTGACTGATTTCACTGTGTATGGCCAAATCAACACAATTCTCAGAAAGTATTAATAATGCTAATGGACGCAGCTGCATACATGCGAAAAGCAGATCTATTAACTGAAACATTCTCAAATATAATCCGTGTGCAGCTCATGCATTTAACCGAATAGTAGAAACAATAAGAGGCAGTCCTTTAGTTAACGAGGTAACAGGGAAAGTAATTTTTTTTGTTCTAAATTCTGTCAGACATACTTTTACCTCCTGTTGTACCAGTTGTCATAAGATGGGGTACTTGGGGATAGAAATTGTAACTAAAACATGTTTCTCTAGGTCTGATCCCAAAGAAAGCAATAGTATATTGTGTTACAATTACAGTGTTCATAAGATTCAGATTATGCCAACTTGATTGATGAGACGGGAATCGATTTACGTATAATATTCCGGTGTTGTTATTATCTTTGACTGAGGGTTAGAGTCTGCGTAAGTCGAGATATGTTGGGGTTTATTATATATTTAGATTTTAAAATAAAATACATTTTTTATGAAATTCTTAGCAAATGCTAATATCCCAATATGTACTAACTAAATCTTTCGATTTTTTTTTGTATTTTTTTTACGTACAACGTATTTATAGTAACGTAAATGCGAGGGTGTATCATGCTGTCGTATTAACACTTATGCCTACTTGCAACGTCAAGTCCGGGCCTGTGCTTGCGAACATAGAAAACAATTGAACATAATAACTATGCATTAACCGGCATAAAACAATCATACCATTCAGGAAAATAGGTATTCGTTTTGAAGACGGCCATCTCGAATTGACTGCGGAGAACCATTATCGGAATACTATACGGTCGAAGTACGATGTAAATGTAGGTTATATAGCAAATGTTGGCAGTTATTAAAATAAATCAAGTCCCGAACTACATAATTCGCTCGTATCCTACCTATACGTAAGAGAATGGTTCTAAGTTTAGGAAAATTATTTTTCGGAGCTGCTTTTTGGGTTGTGTATCACGTTTTTGGGAATTTCTGGGCAAATTTGCGAACAGATGGCAAGAAACAAAAGGAAGTTCAAGGTTAGTTTTCGATCGGGTTAGTTTTGTGTTTATTGACAAAGGAAACAAATACTTGTACATGCTGATTAATACTTACATCGTAAATTTTACAGTGAGTCAGTCATTCCAAGGAATAACTGGTATTTTTACCTTAACAGGCAATGCTATATATAACAGAACTCAGGTGTTTTTCCTTGAGTTAAAAATATTTCTTAGCATTGAAAAAGTGTATAAAATAAATTGTATTTGTACACTTAAATTGTCGGGAAATAACTAGCTGAAGTATTTCACAATTGTGTACCTAAATACGTCTTTACTATGCACAATAAGTCCAAAAGTATTGCTCAAAAGTCTTTGACATTTTGGCATTTCAGTTTCTATGAAATCAGTGCCATGAATTAATTGAGGAAATTAAATTTAAATAGTCATAGATGTTCTGAGCCCTGATTATTGAATCCTTCTTAATAAGAACTCGCATAGGGGTAGTCAACTTTAATTACATAAATTATTAAGAGATTTATAAACAAAGCTGCCCACCTCCAGTGCTGCATCAGTGGTGTTATATACGGGTAGCCCTCTCGGCGGCCAAGATTCTATCGCCTTGACAAGATATTTGAATCGAAGTAGTTACAGGGAATTCAGTTTAGGTTTAGAGTTGTGTTTGTAGTGGTGTAAGTATTTATGCTTATATCTTGTATCTGTGATGTTCATAGAATGTAAATATGCCGAAAGTTTGTAGTAACACGCGACTACTTACTCACATTATGAGAAGGTTTATATGGGAATTTCCTAATGTTTTTTTTTATAATTGAAGCTTGTTATAATTGAAGCGTGTTAGTCTCTAAGAAATTTTTATGTATGCCTGTAAACCGTGCAACACAGAAATAAAAATAAATGGCGAAATATTCAATTTTTATGTTCTGTTGGTGTAATCATACACGGAAATTACGCAGCTGAAGCACGTTAAAGAGATTTAATATCTGTGTGTCAAAGATTTGAAAATAGTGTTAAATCTCAAGCACACAATAAGAAAAAACTATGGTTAACCGTGGACAACACACACCAGATTCTACACAAACATTTTTTTCGACTTTAACCTGCGTACTTTCTATCCACATACGGATGGATGATTATTTACATAACAATATTTTTGCTGAACCGGATATGATTTTATGACATGGACATGATGAAAATGAATTTAAAGACATACATAATGTCGCAAATATTCAATCGAGATTTTTAATACTAATTGGGTAAATGTTACATGTTTATAAATTATTATACGTACAATATATTCATAAGCGGAAACTTTCATATCTACATGTTTTTCAAAACTTGATGTAAAAGTAAAAGTCGAATATTAACATCTAAATTTTTGACACCAAGTTCCTTAAGAGAATTCTTAAACTTTATCCGACAAGAACTAGAATAGAAGAGGTTAATTCTAATCCCACATAATGCCATGAAGTAACATTCATGTCCATATGCTCTTCCAAACTTGTGATAACGAAGAAGAAGTATTCACTTTGATGTTTTTGAGTCCAAATGGGTCCAAAAGTTGTGGGAGTAAAAATATGATTTTTCCGTAATTTCATGGCATCATAATTTCTGTCGAAACATGCTATGACATATAATAGAAAAGTAGTTGTGATTTATGACATGCAACAGAAAAGAAATGAATAATTATCACCATGAGCTTTGAATAATCTTCATTCAACTTCAAAACAATCTATTAACGATGTTGACGATTTAAATTCACGTTATATACAAGCCGTTACTGCCTTGCACTACGAAAGAAAATTAATTTACGGAAATGCACCGAAATTCCTTCACTACCATTGTATTTTCTGAGACAAAAATAACGCGGGCTCGACCTTGGACCTTGGACCTTGGTGATTGATAATAGAAAGTAGAATGGACCAAATACAAAATGATCTTTGCTACGTGTTGCCCTCTTAATAAGGATAATCACCGACCTGTCTCAAGGCTTGGGTGTTTTCAGGTCTTAAAATATCACATACATAATTGTTGTAGATGTAAGACAGTCTGCCAAATTTGTTGGAACAACTTCATTCACAATTTATGCACAAGATTTATGGCTATATTTAGAACCCAATACAGTAAATTTATGTTTTATATGAAAGTAACAAGAGATACTGTAATATTGGAAAAAGTATTAAATTACAGCTATTTCAATGGGTTGTCCTGATATTAAGTACACTAAAAATCTCATATTAGTATATTAATTAGTTTAATATTTAAAATGACACAGAAATATACTATAATGGAAGGATATTATAAAACATTTCTGTTTTTATATAATCTTAAAAGGAATTTATTTTATTTCTATTTGAAGTTTATATGGATTTCTTGTCGAGGTTGAAATTTATTCAGTATTGACTTTATCAGACGATGGAGATCTGAATCCTCTTTATTGTTTTGGTATGACATCATTGTTACCCAACTTCCTCGTAATGCCCCATTGCCAAACCATCTGAATCCAGTCCTTCCATAACTGGTTTATTGTATTTGGCACGGGAGACATCAGTGAGTCACTTCTCTAGAACGCATAAAGAACAAGACAAATGAGCATACATTCGTTTTTCCTAAAGCGATGACATTCTTGTTGCGACTTCTTGTTAATTCTCATGATCAGACGTCTAGCGGGACGTATTAAACAAGACAAAATGAGAATGCCTATTAGTTCTCATTTAACGACCATAATGGTCTAAGTCCATTTACAGAGAATAGGTAAAAGATGCCGATTTATATTCGTCGTTAAGCGACGAATATGTGCATAATCAATCATTGGGAGGTTTCTCAATTTTCCATATATCGACAGTAATAGTCGTAATAAAATGACAGGTAATAGCAGATGTTAAAAAATTCAGTATTGTTGGAATCTCCGAGATAAAATAAAAATAATTAATAGTGTTCTGTTATAGTACATAATGTGGAGATTATTAATATCTAAGTAACTCGAATTACACAATAAGGAAATACATTTTTTTTCGAACTGAATAAAAACTGGCGAAGAAATCTTTTTATAGAACAAATTAATTCTATAAACAAGTATTGCTATAAAAAGAAGACCTTGGTGACATTGAAGCAGATTATTAATAATTTATCTATAATATATTGCCATTATATTAAATTCATGCAAAGAAATTAAGTCTGGCATAATGTAAGGTGACATTTTGTGGTTGATTACACATAGACTCATCCAGCCGGCTAATATAGGAATTGAACTCACGCCCGAGCTACTCAGAGTCAGCAATCTACGTCAGGTTCCAGGTGACTGGAACCTAACCCCGAATCAATCCAGATACTTCTATTAGGTAATTATGGGATAATTCCTATAAACGTCTATGTCAAATTGGATCCGAACCGAAAGTCAAATAGTCTGTGGAAAAATTCCGACTAATTCTTGGCGAGAATCTTCAGAATTAACTCTGGAATGACGACGTGTTACCCACTTCAACACTCGACCGACTTTTGTTATTTGTATAAATAAAAAAAAATAGATAATACGAGTTAAATGTTTGCTATATTTCTTCTTGTATGTGTTTGACAAATTGAGTAAATGTTGAAAATGTAAATAGGTTTGTGGTGAAATAAAACATGCTTTGTATTGTGAGTACTGTATCAATAATTTATAAAGATATATTCGCCAGATAGGTATTCTAACATAAACTATGCTACATATATTCATCGGATACTTATAATGCAAACAATACATTACTTTCCATAAAATATCGTTAATTTATGTCCACTTTTAAAATCCTTCACATTCTTTACGCTCAAAAGTTTTCTAAACAAACCACCGCATTTCGGCATAGTGTGTTTGCTATTGGAATAATTTTAGCTTGACTGATTCATGACTGAGGCAATATGCCAAATATCAAACTAATAATAATTTATTTCTGACCAATGTAAACATTAGGGCTTCAATAACTGTGCTCTCAAGTAGCCTTGACGTTTAGTTTTATTAATAGAATCCTGAATTTTGTACCAAAAAAACTGTCTGAACCAGTCATTGATTGTTTAGATTTCAGACATTTTCCATTAGCATAATATTACGGAATGCATATAAAATCCCTAATTAACAAAATTTCAAGCGCTAGAAATCTCTGATGGCATAACTGAGGATGATTGGCTTTCGATTATTTATAGAGATATGTAAGCAATCAATACATACGATTCCCGATGAGTTTATAAGAGTATATCACTCGAATATCCAACAGAAGGCACATATTTTATCAAGTGAAATTTACTGTTACAGCAATGAGTTTGATCTTAAGTAGCACATACCAGAGACTTTCTAGATTTGGTAATGCAGACAAATAGAAGCAGAACATCAATGACACGACACTATATAAATAAAAAATTAAGCTGTAAATGTAATACCACAATACAAAAAATCAACAATTGACTTACTATAATTACTTTAAGGGATGTACACCAACCAAGTATTTACAGAAGCTCCAAAGAAAAAGTCCAGAATTGATTGCAATATCAGTAGGTAACATAGAAGTCGGAAATCGAGAAAGGTCGCTCGACTTGTATGTTACTGACAGATCGTATCGATGTAGATTATACCGCACGGATTTCATTCGGAATTTACCCTGGATCGGCGTACCGCGTACGGTACTGATGAGAACTAATAAGTTCGAAACAGCTGTCTGTCGTTCGGTTTCCATCCGGGACAGATGTCGAATCCTACCCGTGGCGGGTTTTATTTTTTGAAACTGATTGCAATGTGTTGCTGTGTGACAGTCTTAATAACAAGTTGTCTTTTGAGACGAAAACCTGCACCATGGACTTTGATACTAAAGACAGAAACTAGAGTCACATCATGGCGTCAATATTTGTGTGTAGATTCGACTTCCATCAGGGAGATGACAATTTCAAGAGTTTTTCTAAATATCCAGATTTTGTTTGAATATCAAAACCTCCACCAAAGAAATACACATGGAATAATCTCACTATTTGAAAATTGATATATTAGTTTCACGCAAAAAAGCGTCCTCCATTTCTTTTAAAAATAAAACGATATGTAGTTTGGAATTAAGTGAGGAGAAAATATAGATATTGGTGTTGAGAAAATTATAACTGATAAAGTACACTGATAAAGCTTACTTTTAAATTATTTCTATTATACACATTGAATATGATATAATGGTTTCTTTTTATCCAAGTAACGAAGTATGTAACGAAAATATTCATGTGTTCAAAATTGAGTAAATTTAAGAGGAAGACTGTCAATGTGTCGAATACGTAAAAAGCATGTCCGAGACTGCAAGTACATACATTTAAGGATAACAAACTCTAATAAAGTAATTCGTGTTGTGATTAACTTACTAGAGCGATTAATCGAATTTTTCCTAAACATCATTCTAAATGTTACGTATGGCAACGTTTCAGATCTTTTGGACTTGTGAAAAAGAGTTGCATCGACATTTTGTATAAAATATTTACTATTTAGCTGTGAGAAGTATAGTAAATCGCGTTTTGTTAGTGGCTAACTTTCTCAAAATTGGTTTACAACACATTTATTATATTCTCCTTAACCCCAACTGATATTTTAATACACTTGTATATTCATATTTCGATAGCAATACTATTTTTTAAGATAGTACGAGTATTTATGCCGCGTTGAAATATGCATATGCAAGTTCATTAAAAATGGATTGCGGTGAAGAGAAATATGATAAATGTGTTGTATTTGTGAAAATCACAAATCACACAAAGATTATCCAGTGACTTAATGTTGTTTAATGCTTTCTAGACACAATTGGTTTAATAACTGTTTGTATTAGAATAGAGAATATTTGTAAACTTTTTTATTATAATAAAAAGAAAACTTGGCATTCGACTAGGCGTTATTTAAGTGTGCCATATACTGAATGTTATGTATACATAACGTGCACTGCTTTAAATGAGTTGTTAAATGGCAGGTTTCCCTACAGCCTTAAAAGGGTTACTAAATAGGGTTTTAAAATAAAACGGAATAACTAACATATCTAAGAAATTATATCTCTGTGAAAGATGAAGCAAAGGAAAAAAATTACAATATCATATTATTTCCCTTCTTTTGTGCTACCTCGAAATATAGTCATTTGTTTCAAGAGAAATATACCAGGAAGTTAAGTAATCATGTGGTCTGTTTGAGTGTTATTTATGACCTTTACTATTTGCATATTTATTTTGCATAAATGTCTCCGGAACCGCTTTCGTGACATTAGTTTCATTGGGTAACATGATATTACGCCACAATACGTTATATCAAAAGACTTTTTTGAAGTGGAAGTTTTCTAAATGTTTTAAAAACTTTAGTAACACATTTTTGTGTTAATAAACCTATTGATAATATCCACATATATATATATATATATATATATATATATATATATATATATATATATATATATATATATATATATATATATATATATATATATGTGGATATATAATAGTCCAAAAATAAATTGTAAATTTTTTTCCAATGGTGTTCTTATGATTGCTCAAAAACTGCTGACGATACAGCCCTTTGAAAATCACAAAAATTTAGGATTTTTTACATCCCTTAATTTTTGTGCCTAGCGTAAACTGTAAAGATATACTAAATCTTGTCCATATATTCCAAGTTTACAAGGATTCGTACAAAACGTTGCTGTAATTTTTGACAGATCGGTATTTAATATAGTATCTTGTGATCCACCTGAAACATTCCATGTGCGTGTCCAAATTTTATTGTTGATTTTTGGGGATACTTACACTATATTTTCTCTATAGTAAATACCCTATAGGCAATAAAATCGGTCATTTCTTACCAGCAATACACTTAGATAACGAGTAATTTCTCTCAACTATATGTAGTGTATGATACGCAGCAATTACTCTCACAAGTCTCTTGTATGTGTATGACTGAGAATATTGTTTTGTTCATATCTATTAGTGATCCATTTATTAGTTTTATATTACCGCTGTTTTATGTACCTTGAAAGTAATAAATAAAATTAATTACCCGATTAATTAATTTAATGAAGCATAATATTTTACAGATAAAATTAAGAAATTTAAAACAAACAATTGAGTAGTGGCACAAAATTAGAGCAGAAAATAATACGTGATAGCAAGCATATCGATGGGGACTCCAAAGTACGAATGATATTAGTACATCCACCTTATATGAAGTCACACATGCATGTAGTGGTCGCAGAGCAAAGTGCTGCACTTTTATAGCCTCGCATCAGGCATCTGATCATATATGCCTATTTTATTAGTGTTAAAATAATTCTATAGTAATAAATGATGTATGTAAGAGTATAATTACATACATCATTTATATAAGAGATAATATAATTGAGTAAGTTTCTAACTTGTAACGAAAGAGTCAATGATTTTATATTTAGGAAAAATGATGTTCCGATTTCTGTGAGGTAACTCGGTCTTAACAGAACAAAATTATATTATCCATTTCATCGCTATTTGCCAAATAAAAAACTCTCTTACCTTGCCGATAACAGTCTACCTGAGCCTAGCCATAAAAACAAGCCACGGTATGAGATAAGAGGCGTTTAGGATTTTTTATTTGGCAAATAAAGATGAAATAAACTATACGTGATAAATTTATCACGTACAATTTTATACTTAACAGTTTTGTCATGGGTTACTCAGAGTATTGTGATAAATAAGAATCTCGAGTAATTCCGGAATTGTGGATGATTTTCACGGAATATGACGACCCATTTTCTAACATCGTGTGTCACTTTAATACATAAAATAACACAGCAATTTCTAATTGTAAGTATTGTTTGCTTGTAAAAAATATATTTTAGCAACCTTACTATGAAACTGTATTCAACAGGTTTCTTGTATCAAGGTCAGTTTCTATTAAATAGGTTTAATCAAATTTGTAGTCCTGGATAGAATTACAGTTTATCAATCAATAACTATATGCATGTATTTATCTGAAGGGATGAAATAGATGGCACATGCTAATTTTTAACATTATGAACTGTTATCTACTAAATTGAAAAATATAGAACGTTGTATTCATTATTATTCATTTATTAACTCCAGCTCAACAGTCTGCTAAAGAGAAAGAAAGTTTACTGCTGCATTTAAATTTGAACGTTTCGTATTTATTATTTCGAGAATTTAATTTATATGAACAGTTTTCTCATTATCTTTATTATTATTTCTGTTCAATTATTCTGAATATATTTTTTTCAGATATTTGCATTTTGCTCCTTTGAAAAGTAAGTTGGTGATTATTTATAATGGTTTTTGTAGCGCTTCCATATTAAAATAATTTTTTGTTTTACAGACCGTAGGATGTGAGTAGCAATTATTTCTATGTTGATTCATAGTTATCACTTATCAAAAATACCATAATAGAATAATTGTATAATTTATTGAATTCATTTGAAATTTAAAAACATGTTTAATTTGTCACAAACAAAGCTGTCAAGACTATTTAGGAGTATGCGCAGATCAGATCATTAATTTGATAATAAAAGGTCTTAAGAGAAAGAACAGGTAGATCATTAATTTGATAATAAAAGGTCTTAAGAGAAAGAATAGGTACTATTTATTTCTTCAATTATTAAGTTCTTCATGGCTACAAATAAATTATAATATTCAATATTTTTATAATTCAGTGATATAGTTTCATAGTATTGTTACTTTGTAAAATTTTTCTCACTTTTTACCTATTGTAAAAATGTATGTAATAATAAGTAAGGTGAACTCGAAACATTGCGTTCTAATATGAATATAAATAATTTCAGTGGATACAATATTTGCACATGCAACATATGTATATGAAAATTCTAGTGTCGCGTTGAAAACAAATTGATAAAAATCGATAATTCCAAAAAATATTACGCAAAACAGCTATATTTTAATATTATCTTATCGTTATCATTTATTTACATACAAAACAGCCTGACTGACAGCTATTTCACCTTCCTACGTTCATAATTCAATACATAAAAACAGAAGAAAAAACTTACGTTTCATGAAATTCCGGTGACTTGGTAGAACTCCTGAAAGCTCCCGGAGGGGACAGACTCTCGGAATCCGAGTAGGGGCTAGTAACCACCGAACTAGACTTGTAATTCGTGATCTTCTCCGGGCTCCTCCTAAGAGTGCTTTCCGTTAAACTCCTTTTCAAGGGGTCGTACCTCTTGATGTCCTCCCTGTAGTATTCCTCGCGAAATTCGCGTTTCAGTGGTTGCGCACTTAAAGCACTGGACGTGAAGATGTCGTCGATCGGATCCTTCTTTCTCGCGATGGTCGTCGACGGAGACGAATACGAGTTAGAATATTTGTTAAGGGTGTTGTAGTTAGAATTGCACGTGGGAGGACTCGAAAAACTCGGCACCGGCTTTGTAGAAAAATCCGGGTACACTTGCGTTTGCACTTTCCGCAAAGTATCACCGGAACTCTTGTTGACGCTCGCCTTGCGCACCAGGCTGGGACTGGACAGCCCTTTCGAATCCCCGATCATGTTCGCATTGATCCCGTAACTGAACGGCTGGCTGCTGTTACGCGCGTGGTAAGGAATGCTCTTGTCGTCCTCTTCGTCGATGTAGCGCACGTTGTCGAGGCCGAAACTGCCCTCATCTGCGGCTAATTCTTGGTGCGGTTTCAGATCGGGTATGCTCTGCACAGTCAGCATCATGTCCGAAAGCAGCTCGTCGAGCTCGCGATGCTGGTCTTCGGGGGTGAGTGGGGAAGGCTGCGCCGTCGGAGGGGGGCTCGCGGAGGCGGTGGTGTTGGCGTTCTGCTGGTGTCCTGCAAGCATCAAAACGAAATTTAATTAGCGATTGGCAATGAGCGAGCCGAGGCGTCTCGATTTGGCGACACATAACTTGTTATAATAGTGTTTTTACGCTGGATCTGTGTTGTTAGCAACTGATAACATAAGACTTATAGATACGAATGATGTCACTTTGTGATAGCACCGAAGATAAGGCGATTTCTATATGCGAGTAAATAAATAATTGTGTAATGAT
This sequence comes from Rosalia funebris, assembly GCA_037954035.1. Lineage (NCBI taxonomy): Eukaryota > Metazoa > Arthropoda > Insecta > Coleoptera > Cerambycidae > Rosalia > Rosalia funebris. The sequence continues at coordinate 19,955,654 of JAZFAV010000011.1, forward strand.
AAACAGTGTTTGGTCAGTTTTATGTTTTCCGAACTTAAAAAATTTCCGATTATGTTTAACAACACGTAAAATTGATCTTGGAAATATTTTACAATTAAATAAACATTTAAATTAATTGAATCGAGGTGTAATGTAATTAGTCCTAATAATAATCGTAATTTATATTAAGTATTAAGAATGGTAAGGGACTTTTACAAAATTTGGGAGCCTAGCGGGGCAAAACCCTTTATCTGAGACCAGTAGTGCCCTTAACGTCGAGATCCTCATGACATTTTTTGCGCCATCAATATATTTCTTTTCTGATTAAAATGAATGAATAAAAATAAAAATATAAGAAATTACGTTATATTTGAAAAATTTTTAATTATTCAAGTAACATGTGACAAGGTTTCTAGGCTAGTTCGCTATGCCACTTTATTTAGTAAATAATGAAAATTTAAATGTTACTCCGAGTTTCTAAGAACAATTCTTAGCTTTTTTATAAAAAATCTGAATTTTTGAAGTGAATACTTCTTTGGCGGCGTTCTGATATTTGACGAGAATGGAGAGTGAATTGGAAAAAATGTAACGTTTTCAGATTTCGTTACACGAGAGAGAAAAAAGATATAATGTAGAGAGAAGAAGAAAGAGAGGTATATATACATTTGGTATACCTAAAACACAGGCTTCGTTACAAGACAGAGTACACAGATATATAACATAGAGAGAAAGAGAACTATACATCATATATATCAGTTTAGGCTATCCGCGTCTCCCTATTGTCGCGCATGCGCGCGTTATAGATGTACGCGTCCAGACGCTATATATTAACAGCTGAAGCAGCACGCGTGTGTACCGAATATTTATCATTGTATTTTGTAATTATTTACGTTATTTACATCTGTTCTGTGATTATTTAGTAATATCCTTAAACCGTGTAACTTATTAAAATCTAGAAGATATAATATATTTCATTCACCGCTCCCACTGGTTTACAGTCACACAGGTGCAAATGCACTTGGAAGAGGCGAAGACAAAATCCCTTTGATTCTCGGGGGAGATTTCAATGTAAATTTCGGATCCAATGATTCTTTGACGTTGATTAACTTTCTTCGAGAAACATTTGGTCTGCTTATAAATAACAATCCCAAAGAATTAAAAACAAAATCCGGAACAACAATAGATGCAATTTTTACACGTTATCTAGAAAATATCGAATCACGAACATATATTTCATATTTTAGTTATCACAAACTAATCATATCAGTATTACCAATTGAACCACCAGCCGATGATAGTGTAGATAATGAATAAACCGAATATTTTTTACACAAATTTTATATTGTTATATTTCTTTTGAAATTATCCCTCTCCCGTTCTCTCTCTCTCTCTCTCTCCTTCAATCTCTCACTCTTAATCTCTCTCATTCTCTATTCTAAAGCAGTATTCTCTTCTATCACGTGTACAGTGCTGCACATGATATTTTTCTTTTATAAAATATGATGCACGACAGTGACAGTGATGCTGATCTCGAGGAACCGTGGCATGCATGATTTTCTGCAATTATACCATAAGGGACGAAAGAACAGTACGGAAAATCTTTCAAATACATACTTCAAAGCTTGATGCACCGACAGATATTACAAAAACATTACAGATAATGTACTACAAGTGTATTCTGTTAGATAAAACAAAAAGTTAAATCTCCAAAGTTCACTTGCATGTACAGTTTATTTCATCACTATTTGCCAAATAAAAAATCCTAAACGGCTCTTATCTCATACCGTGGCTTGTTTTTATGGCTAGGCTCAGGTAGACTATTCCGTTTATCGGCAAGATAAGAGAGTTTCTTATTTGGCAAATAGCGATGACATGAATAGTAAAAGTGGTGATGATATTTAGAATAGCAGAGGCATGCAGAAGGGAAGACATATATAATATGAAAATATATGAAAATCAGAATCAAGGTTCATTGAATAATTGGAAATAAGGAAAATAGATTAAAATTTTATATATAGAGTAAAGAAACTAGCATGCTTAAATATATCCCTAATCACTTCCATCACTGTTATCATCATAAAATGGAAAGTTTAAATTTTCTTGTCCATCGTTTGCCAAGTCTTCCGCTTAGTGATGATAGGTTCAAAAAAGAAAATAATATTAAGGATATGACTGGAAGTAACGGATCCTTATCATACAGTAAATACATTAATTAGAAAACGTAAATTAAGGGCAACTCTTAACTCCACAATTTTCGGGAAGATTTGAAAAATCAAGTCAAAAGTATATTGGGCAGACAAAAAGAGCAATTATAACTAGATTTAAGGAGTACATGGCTCATTTAAAATATGGAATATTAGGAAAAAATTCCATTGCCCAACATGCTTTCGAAATCAATGATACAATAGACTCCAGTAAATTAAAATTAGTCAAAAGTATTATGTATGAATAACATACTGTTAGATGCAATGGAAAGTATTAAGATAGCTAACACAGACAAGGGCCCTATACCTAACTCCATTCGTTTTGGTTGATGTGGTGAATGACGACATTAATGAATCAGTGAACCAAGTGATCACTCCATTATGGTTCACTAACCATGAGTGGAAATAGTTATAACATATTAGGTATTAGAATAAGTAGCGCAGAAAACCTTCACAAATTATTCATGTACTGTTCACCGATCATGAAGAAAAATAGTCAAGTTAAGTGACATTATTAGTGAACAGTGCATGAAGCATGAATGGTACTGTGCTCTGTTGTTGAACAGTGCAGTTCATACAGGTCATGAAGCCGATGATGCCAACTTAGTTGGCGAAATAAGCGTCGAGTAACATGTAATTTTTTGGTGTTTGTGGAAAACTTGTCTCTTGCTCTTATTGCTGCATTGAAGGTTCCAGTTCCTTTCCAGGAAGTTTCTTTTATTATAAATAATTATTCCGAATATGGAAATTACTAGTAAAGAAAACGTATAAAATACTACTTAAGAATTTTATACAAAATACTTAAGATTACCTCAAAAAAGTCATTTTAAAACATAAACGAAACTTTTTTTTTGTTACGACTTCAAAGATTAAATTGCATAGCCATTTTTTAACGCCTTACTCCCGCTAATATACCTACTGAAGTTTTTATTTTCTGCAAGACATCTTTAGGTGTATATAGAGAATTATGCTTTAATAATAACAGCTAACTAATTAATAGCTACTCAAGTCTATTTGGAGTTCCACGTCACGACGTATTTTTTAACTGTTTTACTGAATTTATGTTATATATTGTTCATCAATGTTGTCTTTTCTTTGGTTGATCACTTTAATCGATTATATTCTTTATTCATTGATGTATGGTATATAAGAAGTTATTTTTTAGTTGCCTTAAATATTGACCAGTGAGAATGTCAAGCCACTTAGTTTGCTTATTCGTTCGTAATATCCAAATAATCCCTAATCTTTATATTTTGCAAGATATTAAAATTAATTATTTAAATCTCTAATTTACATTTAAATCTCTAACAAACAATCTAAACAATGTGAATTTTCCTAACAAAAACAGAAAATTAATTTTTCATAAACCGCAAAAACGTATACGTTACTTGATGCGCGTGTCGTTAATCAAGTTGGCATTATCAGATGACTAAAACTCATCGCTATAATTATCTGGTTCTTGTTGATGCATCGAGAATTCCCACCCTCTCCCACGACTAATATTTTCGTGATGAGAGATTATTCGTTACATTTAATAAAATAACTTTTTCAAGTATGTAAGAAAAAGACGTTTGAAAATACCATAAGTAGGTATGCTATATTAATTGCAAAACGGCTGCATAAATATAACCAAAATATATAACAAATGTTTAAAAACATTAAATATTTGTTGTCATATAAAACGAATAACTTAATAAATAACGAATAACTTAAACGAATAAGAAAATACCTACCAATGACTTGATGGAACACTTATTTTAATTTACGGAGTACTATTTCTATTTAAAATGAAGAAAACAGATTTAAAACTAACAAATTAGTGTAGAATGTGATTCAGAACATCTTTCTCTAATTAAGTTTTGTTAATATAGGTTAATTTAAATTACCATATGATTTTGTTAACATTAATTTTGATGGATAACGTAAATAACATAAGGGCGGGTAGTTTTCTAAAACTAATGGTCAAGTAATAAAATTATATATCAATTAATAATTACAATTGCTATATGACGTGATCCTTTTGCACCCACTGTATAATAGGCAAAAGTTTCAAAATCAGTTTGAAAGTAACATTCAGATTTACAGAGATTTAATGTCACAATTTGAATAATGCATTGGAAATGATCAACCGATGATTAAGATAATGCAATCAGAAATTGATTACAATTCAGAATGCAGTAAAATATCAGACTCATCGTTTACTCACCGACGACGATTACGAATTAAAAAGCTGTAGTTTTATATCTATTTGCCGAGAAGTACTTTTACCTTATATCCATCCTGTCATATTAAAAGTTTTCTACAAAAATAATTATTTCATTCCAGGTTATATGAATAAATTCAAGTAATGGCGTAATTTTGCTTCATTAATTTTATTTATTAACAGATTTTAAAATTAATCCAGTAAATCACAGCAAAAATTAATCCATATTTGAAAATCCTAGAAAAGTAGCATGCTAGAATAAACTTATATTATTTTATTGCTGAAATATTTGTCAGCAATAATTGCTGGATATAATTGTTTCTTATTTTGCGCAGATTTCTTTTAACAATTGCATAGATAAAATTATTCTGTAAATGGGTATTAATGTTGATATATTTCTAAAAATAACGATGCGACTCATTGTTAACAATGCATGTAATGACTATACTTATTATTATATTACTTCATAAGGTATTTTTTAACACTGCTATTAAAATTAAACTACTGCATTCTGTTTGCATTTTTCATCCAATTTTATGTCCCATATGCCTTCTCCGTTTTATTTTATTTAAAGATCTCGTAAATGTCTCACCTCGAAATTATTCAGATAAAAATATATAAAAATCAATAAACAGACGTAAATAAATGGGCGGTGAAATAAATCACTTAAATTTATGCTAGTAAGTCAGTTAAATTTATGCACTTGAAAAAATACGTCACATTAAAATCATTAAAAATACATTATTAGATTAAATTTCCGAGGCTATATCTGAAAGTTATTCAGGGTATCAACCTGAATTGCTGTGTATTTCCCAGAAAATCTCGCCAACAGCCTGACTGGATATGCAACGTGCTTTTTTTAGAAACAAGTTGTTGGAAACAAGTGCCTTGCAATGTTTACTAACTGTGATATATTTAATGACATAAGGAGTAGAAGAATATTGATCAATATTAAGATTAATTAATAAAAGAGACACAAATTTAAACTCTGAAATGCAAAATATATAGGGTGTCTCAGTTGGAACTATACAATTTGAATTACGCCATTTGTGTTCCGTCAAACATAGGACGTCCACATAACGACCGTCGTCTACAAACTATACGACGTCAATATGCCTGGGTGTGTCATTTGGAACTATATGATGTCACTTATACCACCGAAAGATGCGCGAATAGCATGTGGATTTTCAGCACTCAAAATTCGACCATTTTGTTTGCTTACGTATCCGTTAAGTGAAAATGTGCTTCATCGCCGAACAACCTTTTGTTGCAAAAATCAGTATCACCTTTTTCTTTTCCAACGCCCAGTTAACAAATATATGACGTTGAAAATGGTCTGTAACGTTTAATTGTTGTCAACTGAATTTTGTATGCGGACAGATGTAGGTCTTTCTTTAAAATCCGATGCGTGGTGGCTCTTGATAGATTCAATTGTTGTGCATGACGTCGAATTGATGTGTTTGGATACTTCCGTACACTTTCTGTCACTGCAGTAATATTTTCATTTGACCGGCCAAGACGAGGACGTATTGGTGTTGCCTTATGAATAACAAGACCCGTCTCTTCAAATGTCTTCATTTAATTTACGAACTGTTAATTCTGTATACGTTTCACATTGTCCTAGTTTTGTGCCAATTTTTCTTAATGTAACTAAATAATTTCACTGACATAAAACAGTTGTACACAAACTATTACACACAGTATCCGGTGTGATGTAAATATTAGGAGAATTATTTCCCAATTATTTAAAAAAGCTGCTTTAGACAACCGTCTTAATTTTTAAATTCTTCCAATGCATTTTTCGTCACTATTCTTCGTAATATTCCTTTACACACTAAGTCTGAAAATAATTAAATGGTGAAGAGGATATACATATATGTGAGATGTATCTATCTTCTACACAAGATATATCAATTATCTTGATACATGATCCGTATATCTCGATTTATTCGAATTTAAGACGGAAAATGACATTTTTTATTACAGTATTTCCGAAAAATATTTACTGATTATCCTCATAAAACTTAACGCCCACGGCAGCCGATAACAGTTTATAAGATCTTCCGCCATTCCTTTTTCATATAAAACATGAAAAAGTTATTACCTAATGTTACTTTATAAATGCAAAAAACTGAACCTTAAGATTTGCCGAGTGTTTTATTGAATAGTAGTCAAACTATATGGCTTAGTGGACATGACAGTAAAGTGCAGTGGTGACTTTTTTTTATTCAATTCAATGGAGGCAGTGTTAATTAATTCTAAAATATGTACACCATAAATATATAGTGGGTATGCATAAACAATTTTCTGGACATATTTTGTGATTAGTGTGTGATGGAAATTGGTCTAGACGACTGGAATTAGGGAAGGAGTTAAATAGGTACGTTAAGTATTTCAGTACTTTAGTTTTAATTAAAATACGAAATCATTTTTGAAGAGAAAATTAGCAGTCGAACGGGATTAGTCTTTTTTAAATTGGGGATAATACATATATCGATACATATATTGCGTATACAATTTAATGGAGTATAAATATAATGACTTTCTTTGCTAATAAAAAATCAAGACATCGTAATGATTTGGTTAGACATAATACCAATATATAAATAAAAAAGCCAACAATAAAAACAATAAATTATATTAGTGGTATTATATTATTTATGAAGTAATTACATACGGATATATAATTTTTAATTAAATAATTTCTTTGCAGGTAGGTTCCGAACGAGCTGGACACCGTTTTTCGCATAAGGTAAGATTTTTGACTCCAATAGGTAGTGTGACAGAATTATCATTATGCCCTGTTGTATACATCGCCCAATTTATCTGTATCCAAGCATAGTATACGGAATGATCCAATTGTCTTTTGATTATATTGTGTTTTCACAAAATTATTTCATCGAAAGATTTTCCTCTCGTATAAAATTCGCCTGGTCTAGTCTATGACGTTTTATTTTATCTAATGACGTATGATAAACAAGCATAAATGTTCTTTTGTTTGTACTCGCTCGTCTCAGAGCATCTTGAACATTTCATACCTCTTCAAGCTCACTTTGATATTTAGAAGTTTAGAAGATAGTTTTATACATGACCGTATTTATTCTATATTATATTGTTTTATAAATGACTGTATGTAAGACCTTTCTTGATCTCTTCTTGAACCCTTCATTAATCCTCTGATGTGGATTAATATTCAGGTAATGGTCATTATCCAGTTTACTCACGCAAAATTAATCTTCTTTCATCTTCACTGCAAACTTGACATTTGAAAATTATAATCTGCGAATAGTCGAAGAAAACAAAAAGACATGACTGTCTATGCGTACCCATAGAGAATTTATGGTCCACTTATAGCACCAGTTCAGTTTCTCTTTGTTAAAACTTCTCCAAAAATCTCCTTAACTAAGTCAAATACTGCTGATAGAAATGGTGATCGCATAGCTCTTCCCCAGCTTGTGATAGTAAATATTTCCATTATACCTAAATTATTTCTATTCATTAGGAATAATTGGACAGATTAGATTAAGGTTATCTATTTATACATTAAGTACAAGTGGCTGGCTATGTAGGTTACTGTTTTCATGAACTAACGTGCTGAAAAGCAGTAACTGCAGACCGAAACAATCACGATATGTTACTTATATCTAAATTATTAAAAATTTTAAATCAGTATAATGCTTTTAAGTTTTACTACGCAGAGGGTAATATTCAAACTACAGAAATAAGAAGATTATACTCCAATCTATCTGCAAATGCCTTATATAATAAGGACTAAACAAATTAGGTCAAAACAGCTATTCTCTCCCGGCTATATGCCAAACGCCGAGCGTTGAATTACATGACAAAATTTGCCGTATTTTGTCTAACACTGTATTTTGTTAGCACAAAAATAGTGATTCAGATTATTCCAAAACCACAAGGAAGATGCAAAGTGTCACCTATCTCGGGACATCGTTAACTGCAGACCGGTTTCGACCTTATCTTGGGTCTCGTCAGTGCAGTGTAAACGATTATACCTTTGATAGATGAAGCTCACATCTAGTAGACGTTGCTACGTTCCACCGCAGTAGAACGTACCAAATGCCATCGCTTGGTAGTTTCACGTAATTCAGGCATATATAAGGCATTTGCAGATGGGTTGGAGTATAATCTCCTTATTTCTGTAGTTTGAATATTACCCTCTGCGTATAAACCAAGTTTTTACTCGAAACGTTCTCGAAACTACGTAATTTCATTTAGTTAATTTCGATTATATCTTTATACTATCCAGATAGCTGATTTTTTACAATTCATCTCATATGTAAGGAACCATTAGTAACGCGAGGCTACTGCTTCAGTGCGTTATATTGTACAAATAAGAAATAAATCATAAATCGCGTTGCGATATCAAAATTCGACACGATACCTTTTCTGGAGAATCTCTCAAGTAAACAAGTCTTGTTATGTGGGTTTAAAATTAACCAGCACAAAATTATTAAAGCAGATTACGTGGGTGCATTGAAGTGGGAAAAAACGGAATGTCTTTATGTTTAATAAAATTGTCTTATATATTGCACAGTGATATAAAGAGGTAGGAGTGTTCTAAAGATAGTGTCGCTTTATGTTCGTAGACCAGTTGCTTTTCGTCGAATGATTTTACAGAGTTTAGATTGAATAGCATATGGATATATTGAATAATAACATGGTGATTATTAACAGATGATATAATATAGTAAATTATTTTTTAAATTTATAACTTTTCTATTACTTAGCATTCATTATACACTATTCAACAAAATTAAGGAAACAAAAAAATTATGAAAAATATTCAGTGATTTTCGTAAGGCTGTAACTTTATGAAAAATGGTCGTATCGAGATGGAAAAAAATCATTTTGAGGGTTGAAGTTTCTAGTTTTAAAATATCTTCAAATATATTATATTTTTGGGAATATTATTAATAATTTTCTGAAGTACGGTTACTACAAAAATTTTCCAATTTTTTTACTTTTCCGCACTTCACTATACGCGGAATAGTAATGTAATCATGTAAAGAAAAAGTGAAAAAAAAATTTTTTTGGGTTTATTTTTCGTTTTTCGGCCTAAAAACAAAAAAAAGGTTTTTAAATTTTTTCTGCTGTGTGTGTGTCGTCGGCATTTATTCTTGTTAGCACGGATGACTCAACTAAATCGTGTCGGATCGATCGAGTTTTGACTGATTCTGATTAGGGACGTCTCCCAGACGACACCTATTGATTTTGAAGTGGATAGAACACACTACCATGTACATGGGTCATGAGAAAGTACAATGGTGGACTTCTTGAGAATTTTTTTTTGTTAGCACGATCATTCAATTAAATTGTGTCGGATCGATAGGGTTTCAACTGATTCTGATTAGGGACGTCTACCAGACGACATTTATTGATTTTGAGGTGGATAGGACACACCCCACCCTGTCCATGGGTCATGAGAAAGCACGATGATGGACTATTTGAGAAAAATTGAAAAAAATAAAACTGTCGCATAAAACATATATTCTGCATTTATGTGTTGGTTTATTTTTTCTCGGCCACTCAATGTCGAGATAGGGATATTCTACGTGCGGAAAAGTCTGTTTTAAGGTTTTAAAACTGTTTATTTTAAGAGCGTCCAGGGCTCACGAAATTGTTTTCGCATTAAACCAATGTAAATGCCGATTAGCCTGTTTATTCAGCTTTAATTTGGTTTTTAACGGACTTTGTACGACTATTTGTTGCTGAGATATCGGTGGTTGAACGAAAAGTGACGCTTTTGTCTTTGATCACCAATACCTCAGGAAATAGTGATCGTACAGTGAATCGAAGGATGGTTTTGAAAACCGAAATAAAGCCTCCATGAATGACGAATATCGTTTTTGAGCACAATTTTTGACCCTCGCTATTAATTTTGAAAGTCTAGAAAATTAAAGTTTCTGATTTTTTTACAAAAATCTACCGCTTAACTTTGCAAATATTGAGAAAAAACTAATGTCAGTTTATTTAGCTTATTTTACTCCCTTACTCTGTAAATTTTCAAATTAATCCATCGAACCGTTTTTTCCCCGAATGGTCAAAGTTTTGGAAAGAATTAAATAAACAAGATTATCGCTTTGAAACATCATTTAATGATTAGCGAGATGTTGTTTAGGATAATTAGTATCTATGATACATTAATTTTATTCTAATTTATTGACCCCAAGTAAAATGTGTGCTTATTTTATGCTACTAGATATTTTTCTCTAAACTACTAAGGATTAAAAATTAACTAATCACTGATCATGGTGGTCAACTGCAGTGTTTACACGGTCTGTACTTGAGGACAGGTTTTCTTACATAAACACTCTATCTGTGAAGCCAGTTAAAATAGCTGAAAATTATTCAATACTTGAAGTATCAATGCATGGGCGCCGTTAGGAAATTTTTCAGGGGGGGGCCAACTTTTTTTGTAGTAGGTTAGGTTAGGTATTTGCGCGAATAAAAAAAAACAGCATAATATGAATATATAATGAAAAAAAAAACAGATACAATACTATACAATGCATCAATATATTCTTGCATAACACATATATGACGAGTTTTAAGTAGCGGGCAATAAAAGTACATAATTTTTGTGTTCCAAAAATCCAGGGGGGGGGGGGGGCAAGCGCCTCCCCTTGCCCATAGGTAACGGGGCCCTTGTATCAATGGTGTATCCAGACTAGCCGAATGGGTCCGAAGTTATATAATTTCAAGATGGCATGGTGTATCTTTTATTCTACTATTATAAAAAAATGGCTGAAAAACATGTTTGTGGAGTTACAATTAATAAAATTGATAATCGCGAAAGTCAAGCAGCGTGATGAATCCTACATACATACTTGGTTGGTAAACGGGCGTCGAATAACGTATAATATCATATTTCAGTGTTCGTGGAAAACTGATTTCCTGTTTTCTTATACTTCTAAGTTTCTAAATAAACTGATAACAAAGATAAATAAACAATATTATTTTTGATCGAGATTAGATCTTAGTTATGCATTTCGATAATAAATATTGATCGGTAAAATTACCCAAACATTATTTGCTACAAATAAATTTGTAATTAATCAAAAATATTATCAATATATAAAGGAATCATGAAAATAATAGGCCCGCCACTTTTTTATCATGCTGGATGTGAGAAATTACTTAAATCAAATGTATATAATCAGTTACGTATGCCACATAAATTGCCGACATTCGAGGTATATCAAATCGTGTTTGGTTTTCTCATCGCTGGACACAACTTAAATCCTGTGAAATTTAAAAGTGTCAGTAAATGAATTGTAAAGGTTTTTTGATACAGTAAAAAGTGTGATGAATGCTTGAAAAAGAAATTAAGTTGACTCAAAAAGAATTGAGGCAATAAAATTCGTGTGTAATTCGTGTGTACTCTTTCAAAAGTATTTTTACACTGTATGATTTTTTTTCCGAGCCTTTTTCCTTGTTAACTCTATATTATCACTCTGTATATCATTTGAATTTGACGAAACTAAGAATTCTAACTAAGAAGGAGGAGATTTTAGTTCCTGTCGCTTTCTGCTTGTGTCATTGATAATGAACTTTTAATTAAAAATTAAAACAATAGTGCTCCAGAAATACCATTCTTAGATACGTGTATAGTATTTCATATGACAATGTTCACAACATTTTTTTTAAGTAAATGTGATTTACTGTTACGTTATCAGTCACATGTTGAACAAATGTGCCTCCTTACAGATGCTTTGAAATGTAGCTGTGTGTAGTTGTAAAAGTGTTGCGCTGAAATGTTTGCTTGTTTGATAATTACTTTGCAAAATTGGCGTGCTAGTAAACTCAACAACTATTAATCTTAATGCTTTGCTAGACACATATAATTAATGATAATTGTCTAGGTCAAGGTAAGAAATATGTGACATTGTTATATGGAAATAGGCACATGGTTGATGGTTATTTCGATGTTGGCAAATATAAAATCTAGCTCTTCGCTAGATTTTGTGCAAACCTACGTACGATGTCATGTTTATAAACAAAAAATTGCTATTTAGTGTAGAGTTAAAAATACATTTCGAAAGATATGAACACTGTAAATGTAGAGGATCCTAAATATATATTTGATGCATTTAATAAAAATGCATCTAGGGCTAAAAATGTATCAATATAATGGTGCTTTAGCAATATAATGCTATTGGATTATTTGTTGTACAACATGCTTGTTGTGGATAATACAAACATGATTTCGAAAAGAGTGGTTTAGAAATGTGAAACTAACAGTATAATGGAATTAGATGGAATGATAATTTTATAAGAGACAACATTATTGTTTTCCAGTACAAATTTATTCAAATGAAAACTCGACTATAAACTGGCAAAATTAAAAGAAAACTGGCAAACATTTTGAGTATCGTAGATCAGCCAAGAGTTTGGATGTTCTGCGTTGGTGATTTAGAAAACAAACCTAGATTTGATAAAGTTGTTATCAAATCTAATCCTCAGAAGTCTGTCAGTATCTGAACTAAATCTCATTGACATTTTGATGACCTTAATCTACAAATTCTGAGAAAATTTAACTTTACCAAAAATTTTTACAATAATTAAATTCAATTTAGAGTTGAATACAATTGAAAGTTGAATATAATACAGCTGTTAGTTGATACGGCATTCTGCATATTATTATAACAAATCATTTACAACTCCTAATCTTTAGGCAATCAAAAATCATGGATAATCAAAGATAACAAAATTAAAGTTCAAGTTAAAATAAAGTTAAATAGTTCAAAGTACCGAGTTCATATGTAAAGCAGAAAAAAATATTCAAAGTGTGCAGTGTCCATTAAAACTGTTCAAAATAATTACAAGTTAATGTTCATTTTATCGTGCAAGGCAATTCCATTGTTAAGCAACAATATGAAAAGAACATTTTGTAATAAATTATTTCCTGATTATAATTTTACGTGTTTTTGTGTCACAGTTTATATATTTCCTACTGCTTTCTACTATTTTCGTGTACAGAACATTTATACATACATTTAATGAGAGTTTCACTCTTATTTAATATTATATAATCTCTTCTCATTACAACTATTTATCCGAGACAGAACGCTGCTAATTAAGGGATACCAAATATCGTAAAAATAAATGTACAATTTAATCACAACTATGCCATGACTGAAAGACCTTATAATGATAGCAATAACTCCTGAATACCTCTGTAAAAAAGTTCTTTTCAAAAAACAAAAATCGACGTTTATAAATATTATTTTTATCACTTACAAATATTTGTTTGGAATGTTTGTTGAACTGTAATTTGGACCCTGTTATACTGACAAGAAAACTGTTAAGTTTATCAATGGATTTCGGTACATTAAAAATGTATCGATTGATTGACTGAGAAAAATCGATATCAAATCGTTTACCATTTTTACTTTTTTATTTCGATATTCGTAATAATAATTTTTTAAGCCTTATTTGTATATTAAAATGAATCATAAGAGAGATAAGACTGCGATGATAGTATATATTGTTAGACTATTTTTCTTTCTATTCTGTATATAACTCATACCAATTCACTGATGAATCATCACAGTAATGAATTAAGTGGAATAAGGTCCGCAAATTAATAGTAAAGAGTCTAAAAACAAACATTATCCAAACTTTAATAGAAATTACAAATATGTGCAGTCTGCTTAATAACTACCATACAATTGAAGCGAGACAAATGTTTCTCTTAGTTTTAGTTACACTTATTTAAACTTAATAGTGTATTGTAGTTTCGTGAATTTTTATTTGTACAATACATTTTGATTTTAAAAAATGAAAATAAATTAAATTGGTTTCAATTTTCACGTATACTCAAGTATTGGAAAATAAATTAATCAGTTATGTGAAAATGATATATGAAGTGTTTTGAATGGAAGAAAATGAGATAAGATGAAGTTGGGCATGTCCTTGTCTCATTGCGCAACTTTGCGTCTTTCAACTTTCAACGTTGCAACTTTCTCATGCAATCAAAATAATTCTGCAGCATTTTTGACGTTATAGTATAGCAGCCATCAAAAATTCTTTATTCCGGGTTTTGAAAATTAGCTAGAATTCAAAAAAAGGAACATGAAGTAGTCGATAGTAGTTAAATAAGAAGCGGACCTTGCAGGAACCTCAATCTGTGTATGGAAATTTATCAATCGGTCATCAAAAAAACTTAGACCAAGGCAAGTCCTTGCAAGTCCAAGTTTGGCGCAAAATGTACAGCGTAATTTTTAAGACACGATAAAAATCCTTTTGTATTAATGCTAAGTCTAGGAAGTGCTCTCGAAAGTTGTTCAAACGCTGGCTGTATTTCCAAATTGTATTAACTGCAAGCACGCCATTGAAAATAGATTGAATTATGTAATTTTTGTGCCCTCCCATGAAAACAATCATTCAAAATTGATTAAGATTACAATAAATATCAAGAAAACTTCACTATAAAAAACGTAAAATCAAAATCATTCATATCATTTAAAAATCCTCTAGCAAACTGAATGGATTTCTGGTTCGATTCTTCAGAAGTTATAATAAATTCAAACACTTCTTTCAGTTTATCCCAGTCCTGAATTATTATATAAACTAATTTGGAATTGGAACACCATCGAGTTTCTGCAATAGTCGGTATACGTCTTGCGCTTTATTAATGTCTTTTTTTATATACTCATTCATATAATCAAAAATGCAACTGATGATTTCATTTTGAGTGGTGTTTGAATTTCCACCGAAAACATTTTTAATTTTTTCATAATGATTTATGATTTCTAAAGGACACCTTAATAACAGCAATTCTAAGAGTTCTTTGAAATTTCCACGGTTTACGGAGTCTGTGCTTTCGTTGTGGACGCGAAATCCTAATTATCGCTTGCCAATATATAAACCTGCGCCAATAACCGTCATTTATAAAACTCTGTTTAAACGGACGTTTTCATTAAATTGTAGTTTATAAAGTCTAACGTTCTCTTTAAAGCGTGGTTATTTTTCGAAATTTTTTAACAGTACTTCACATTTTAAATGCTGTGCACAATCGGTATGTTTATGTAATGCCCTCGTAATATTTAAAATATCTACAAATAGTAAACAGGGCCAGCAATATATTTTTTGTAACACTAGGCTGCTACATAACCATTTATAATTATTTGTGAACCAAGCAGACTTGAAATTTACGTTATAAAATTTACAAGATTTCTTAATGCCTTTTTTGGCAAATATTGATAAAATAGGTCATAGATCTTCCTTTCAGTCTTTTTTGTCTTTATGTCTTTCCAGCGACATGTTGATGTTTACAACAAATTACAAATAATATCGTTAACTGGATTCATTACAAATAATGTAAATTATTGTTTCATGTAATATTGTCACTATCAAAGTTGAAAAATCACTAATTATACGATCACTTAGTTGGTCAATCAACACATTAAAATCAGAAAAGCAAGTCTAAAAATGATGAAAACACAACGCAAATTCAAAAACAGACCACGCTTTAATACATTAAATAGATACAAATGCACTGTGCAGATAGCCGATAAAATCAGTCATATCAATAATTGTAATAGTACATGTTACTGACCCCGCCAAAAAATAAAAACACCTACGCCTCTGTTCCAGATCCAGTTCCACTCTTTGGACTTCTTGGTTTCACTATAGAACGGCTGGACAAATTATTGAAATCATGAAACGATAGACATAAATATACGATGGATGTTGCTTCGACAATTATTTTAAAATTTATGACCACCTTTTCTGATTAAGTTTGATTTTTAACGTATATTTTTTTGGGTTACAAATTCATGAAAAATTTCTACAGTGACACCAATTTGGATATTTAATATTTAAATCAATAAATGCCACGTGTAAAAAAAACTGCGAGAAATTATTATCGAAGAATGTATAGCCAATATGGTGATAGTCATACCGACGCATAATTGAACACACTTTGTACTGACCTGCTGAAGAAATGCCGCTGTCCATCGACACCGTCAATGGACTTGAGACTGCCCCCGGTGATAATTCCGGCTTTTTTGCGATAGTGGCGTAGATACTACCGTCAAGTGGCCCGAACGTGTGATTTACGTCGTCTGAAACAAAAATAAAGTCATTAGTTGTCGACCTACCGTTAGAAACATGTACCATCAAGACGGAAAGTAATGAGTAATGAAACACTGAAATATAGATATTTATAAATTAATTATAGAATTAACTATTCCCTTGGACTCACGATGGTTATGACTTCTATTAATAAAGGGCATACGTGACTCTTATGGTTTGTATAATGTTTCTTTGCGTCTGCGTTACAGGTAAAAATCGTATGAATCAATCAACTGACATTTTTGAATAGTGTCGTGCCGAAAACACATTTTAGGATAACAATTAGTACAATACAAATCCGTCAACCTATGACAGAGTAATGAAAAGGTTCTCCACAAAAACATTCAATGGAAGTGATATTTCCATCAAAATAAATGAAATAAATTCAACAAAAATGAAATAAATTTTACAGAAATATTGAGACCCCAACGAATCAAGTTATACAATAAAGCTAAGACGTGACTTCATAATTGCATTTTGTTCGGCAAATTATTAACTGTCTATGCCGTACGTAGTTGATTGAAACATATGTCGCTAGACATACGTGCTGGTAATTGTGGCATATTAGTTACAATTGCGAGTAGTGTAGCATGTGATCCGTGCGTCGTCACTAAATTTATACACGCGCAAAGATCCATTATACAAATTGTAGTTGTTTTATTATCGTGGATAATGGCAAAACGTCAATAATGGCAAAATAGGTTCTACGCCATACACTTTGAGTATAACTACGCCGTTGCTTTAGCATTAGACGCTAACTATATTCGTGACTACCTTATTGCTTAAAAAAAAAAAACAATTAATTTCAAAAATGGGTGCCCTTCTTGTTAAATTTACAGTGCATTGCAATTACTTAATTGTATTTAGCTTGGGCTACTTACTTCCTTTCCTACTAGGAAATATTTTTGTTAAAAAAAATAGTAGAGGAGACATTGTAGAGGAATTTATGCACAAGATTGTGTGATGTTTCATTTAGTAGTAGCTCAAAAATACTTTAATTCAAGAAAATATAGAGATTCTAGTTCCGAAAACTGACAAATATTAAAGGGTGGTCCAACCATAATGCACGATGTTAATTGTGAGTCACACCTTAACGTCAAGTTTTTTGCCCAACTTAATTTGACATTTCTTTGTTTCAGTGTTTGACAAATTCAACCATGGAGAGGTACACAATTGAGCAGCGCGTTAAGATTGTTGAAGCATTGTAAGAAAATGGGCGTTCAAATCAAAATGCATTTCGTACACTTCGTGACTTTTTTGGTCAGCATAATCGACCAAATGTGTCCACAATCGGGAGAATTGTGCGCAAATTTCAGCAGGATGGTGCCACTTGCCACACAGCCAACGAAACAATGACACTTTTGCGCGAGAAATTCAATGGCCGTGTTATCTGACGTCTTGGCGATGTTAATTGGCCGCCACGATCATGTGATTTGACACCGTTGAACTTCTTTCTTTGGGGATATTTAAAAGAAAAAGTGTACGTCAATAAGCCAAGAACAATTCAAGAGCTAAAGGATGAGATAATTCGGCACATTAACGACATTGAACCTCAATTATGTCTCAGATTGGAAATATGCCATCGAAGCCGTGGCGAGCATTTGGCCGATATTTTGTTTCGCACATAATTGTCATAGATCCTTCTATCATAATAAAAAATATTAAGATGATTCTCCGAAAACTTTTTGTTTTATTTACAATTAACATCGTGCGTTTTGGTTGGACCACCTTTTACAACTATGTCACTTTTCAGATTTATTGCCATTCTCATTTGTTTCTGTCGTTGTATTCAGTTAAATTAAACGTTTTTGAATTATAGGTTCTAAGCGTAAGTTATGGAGACAATTTTACTGATAATAAAAAAGGCAATGAAACCGCTTATGGCTAACATAATTATTAATTGCTAATTTCTTCATATTGATTTATTGATACATAATATCGAACGTACGTCAAATGCCTTATACGTACTTTCCTAGTTCTATTTTTGTAAATACAAGTGCATTTTATTGTACTTTTCATTTTAGTAATGTGAACAATAAACGATTAAAAATCATGAACCATTGTGGCCGCTTACAGCCCATGTTACAATTTCCTTTTGGAGGAAAAGAAGTAAACATAAATAAGTAAAGGAATATTCAAACGATTCTTTTTTATAGTGCACAAGTTTCGGACTGGTTCATCGAATTGTTGGTTTTCGAATACATCTCGTGTCGAAGTAGAGCTACTAATTAGTAGTACTAACATTTCTTCATCTGTTGTGGGGTATTCCCCAGGACAATGGTTTGTCCATCAGAACCGTGATCCAGTCAGAAGATTTTATTTGTTTTTTAATAAAGTTAATTGTGAAGTGGATACAATTTTCTTCATTGATATGAGTTTTTGTGATCAGTCAGTTAAGGTTACTACTTATTTTATTTATCTCCATCTCAATTTCTTAACGAATTTGGATCATATCATTTCAAAATTTTGCTTATATTAATACCAAATATCAGAAACAAAAATCATAGAACAAGTGATTTACCATAAACATTGAATATTTTATTTGACGAAGTTGTAGCAAAAGATTTACTATATTTTATTTATGAAAAAGCGTCTCTAACGAACTTGAATTTGCAATATTTGTAAGGGAACATTAATTTCATCCCACAATATCATCTAAATAAATACAAAATGAATTTTATATAATTTATTGACAGAAAATATTCTTTAACAGAAACATGCATTTTTGAGGTTCAAGCAGAAAATATGGGTTTTTTCCAAAACAGTTAATAGCTAATTACCAAGATTTAAAGCAAAATAAAAGAACAATGAAAAATTCTTTAAAAACTATGTATTTTAGTTATGTAACTTTGCAACTACCTCAATTACCTTGTTGTGAAGTCAAAGTACTCAACTAATTATCATTATGATCGGCTACTAAAAATCAGGAAGCCAAACCTGTTATTAATAATAGATTAATGAACTGTTTTGATAGTAGTATATGATCACATCATAATATGAGACAAACAAGAATATTGCCACTTGTTATCTTTCACGAATCTGAACGGATCATCTGAGAAATTTAAGATATAGATTCAAATGTTAAAAGGATTATTTAGTAGGATTTTTTTTGTAGGGAGGCTTTGATGATCCTTATTTAACTAGTAATTAAAGAAGGGATTTTATTATTTGTAAGAGATACAGTGAATCATAAACTTTCGATACGAAAGGAACTTTTACGAAAAAAAAACATAGTAATCTATTTTTTACGATTAAGAAAGTTTGAGTAGTAGGTATACTTTTTGGTGAATATTAAAAGAAAAATCTTTAACAAAGAAAAATATAAATATTTACTTAATGACGAAAAGCAGAAGTGACAGTTCACTTTTTTTTAATACTTGTAACAACTGTAATAATATCAGCAAGGTTTTGGTAGAGGTTAATGGCTTAAATATCTTTTATCTGTAGTCTAAATTTGGAATAGTGAATGAATGAATGTAGAAATGTGATAGTTTTAATAAAATAATAGTAACAGTCAAAAAAAATCATCAAATAATGGAAACATTGATCTGTCATTTTCAAATTTATGTTATTCATGAGGTACACGCCATGCAATTGCACCCTATGCACATAGTATATAAAACAATATGTCAAAGCGATATAGAAGAGCGATGTAGAGAATTTGGGACAAGAATTCTTTTGATAGAAATCTCCAAAAAATTAAAATTAATATGATCTGAATCTAACAAAGAAGTTAAAGTAGGAATGAAGGTATACATACGGCAAGGTCTTTTGTTCGATTATTTGCTTTTATATTCCGATTGAAGAATGAGTAAAAGCCAGGGAGGGAAATAAAATAGAAAACTCATTTAGTCATTCTAAGAAATCGTCTTAGACATCTTCATTTTCCTGAGATATTCATTCGTTCGCATATTGAAGATAATCATCGATAAGCGAAAATATCTAGGAGTATATATTTAAAATTTGAATTGCTAATTTAACGCGTTTCATCCGTGTTTTATTCCACAATTAAATTATTACCTTCAGAGAAAAAAAAAATGTTATCTGTATCTGCCATCGGACACCAAGAGAATCTGGGTTTTAATGAGAGCTCATTATAGACCGATAATCTTCTAGAGCATGTCTCAGCAATTACAATACCTACCCGTTAATAAAGAGGTACAAATTAATTAGTAGATCACAATTGATAAAGTGAACAAAATTCATACCTCCGACCGTCGCTGTGTTGGTCGGAATGATTTATTCGTTGGCTTACACTGAAATTAAGTCACATTACTTCGCTGTATAAATCATTTTTAATAATACAGAATACATGTTGGGTTACAAAGCGCTAAGTACCTTGTAAATTGCCAGTGCTTGTAGTGGCAGTCAGAAAAAAAATACAATTAATTATGGATCGGCGGCTTCTATTCGCTTGCAAATTAGCTGATTAAGACAGATTTGGTTTAATACTGCAACTGCTTATTATTTCAGAGAATGGACGTATCATTAAGTAGTTATTGTAATCTATTGGTATTTCAAACAATCTTAGGTATGTAATACTTACGTAGTGGATTTATACCTTTATTGACGCCCAGGTATTATGAAAACAGTTACTTTTACCTTTTACCTCACCGCGACTACGAACAAATTTATCATGGCAGTAGTTGAATAGATTGAGAACATGTAGTATTCTGCATAGGTATAATTACTTTAGTTGTTAAAAAAATATGTGTCCATGAACTGCAGAAGCCGAGGAAGCCATTCACCTGTCATTGTAAACATGCAGTAATAGCTAACGCGTACAGAATAGTGATATGGAATAGTTTAGTATTATTTTACCAGATACATTCGATGAAAATAATAACGATGTTTAATATGCATATTAAATGTAGTGGAGGTCTTCAAAAGCTGCAAATACTGGATCAACCTACGAAAGTTGTAGTTTTGGTCAAACCGAAAAAAAATTATGAGAAAGCACGATGGTGAACTATTTGAGAAATTGTTTTTGTTAGCAGGATAACTTAACTAAATCGTGTCGGATCGATCGGGTTTTGGCTGATTCTGATCGGGGACTTCTCCCGGACGACACCTATTGATTTTCAAGTCGATAGGACACACCCCACCCTGTCTATGGGTCATGAGAAAGCACGATGGTGGATTATTTGAGAATTTTTTTTTGTAAACACAACTCAACTAAATCGTGTCGGATCGATTGAGTTTTGGCTGATTCTGATCGGGGACGTCTTCCTGACGACACCTATTGATTTTGAAATGGATAGGACACACGCCACCCTATCCATGGGTCATGAGAAAGCACAATGGTGGACTATTTGAGAAATTGTTTTTGTTAGCACGATAACTCAACTAAATCGTGTCGGATCGATCGGGTTTTGGCTGATTCTGATCGGGGACTTCTCCCGGACGACACCTATTGATTTTCAAGTCGATAGGACACACCCCACCCTGTCTATGGGTCATGAGAAAGCACGATGGTGGATTATTTGAGAATTTTTTTTTGTTAACACAACTCAACTAAATCGTGTCGGATCGATTGAGTTTTGACTGATTCTGATCGAGAACGTCTCCCAAATGACATCTATTGATTTTGAGGTCGATAGAACACACTCTACCATCTTCATGAGTCATGAGAAAGCATAATGGTGGACTATTTGAGACATTGTTTTTGTTAGCACGATCTCTCAATTAAATCGTGTCGGATCGATCAGGTTTCGACTGATCCTGGTCGGGGACGTCTCCCATACGACATCTATTGATTTTGAGGTCGATAGAACACACTCTACCATCTTCATGAGTCACGAGAAAGCATAATGGACTATTTGATACATTGTTTTTGTTAGCACGATCTCAATTAAATCGCGTCGGATCGATCGTGTTTCGACTGATTCTGATTAGGGACGTTTACCAGACGACATCTATTGATTTTGAGGTGGATAGGACACACTCCACCCCGGCCATGGGTCATGAGAAAGCACGATGGTGGACTATTTGAGAAAAGTTGTAAAAAGTAAAACTGTCGTATAAAACACATATTCTGCATTTATGTGTTGGTTTATTTTTTCTCGGCCACTCAATTTCGAGAAGATAGAAATGTTCTATGTGCGGAAAAGTCCGTTTTAAGATTTTAAAACTGTTTATTTTTCATATATAATAATCCTTTCACTAGTTTATCAAAATCGAGGGTCATTAGCTACAAAATTGTGTCACTGTATTCCTTCTTCACATTTATTTTTAGGTATTTGATGAAAACTTCTTTTCGTGTGTCTCACAATGAACGTAAGTATTAATAATAAATTAAATATGTAGTTCTACAAATTCGAAATAGAAAAAGTTATTGTTGATGCTATCGAAGAATATCATCTGTTAGTACTTTTAGTAGAGCTGCTAATCAAAATGCAGTTTGAAAAACATGCTATTTGGCAATATGATTATCATGACATATTACAAACTGTGTATTTATCAATGGGACGATGGAAATTGAAATATACAATTTTTATATTTCATACATAAGTTTGTATTAGTTTTACCATTATTTAGAAGTAGTGTATTTAATAAACTTTTAACGGAGAACTATTTTCTCATTTTCGATACAATTTCTGATAAGTTTTGTTATAAAAGGGCGAGAAATCTTAGTTTTTCGACAAAAAAAAAAAAAAAATAAAGGAACAGAAAAATGTGCAAAGGAGATATTTATAAGTAATGTGGGAATATTCAATAAAGTAAAAAAAAACAATGACTAGAGAATGGAGTACTCTACAATATACTGTGATAAATAATAAAAATAATCAGCCAAGCTGTAAAATTATTTATTATTCAAAAATGAAAAATAATCATACAGAATGATAGATATTTTGAAAATACGTACGCGTGTAGAAAAAAAATTGTAGCGAAATACAGTCGCATAGTAGTTGCCATATGTCTCTTCCCATTTAAGTACGCTAGACATGTCTTGGTCATTGCTATCTTGAATTTGAATTTATAATATAACGTAGAATTATAGAAAGTATATTACATTTATGCGATAGATTGAATTGTTATTTAATATAGCGTAAACTCCGACATTTTAAAGCAAATATTCACAGCTCGAAGGGATAATATTTAGATGATAAGAGATTTCGTTACAAGCTAAAAATACGATTTTGCAGCAAAAATCCAAAAAAAAAACAAGAGTATTATCGAAAAGGACACGTAAGTGAGATAATAGAGATATAACACTTTATATATTTCACATAGATGAGGAATTTATAACGGTTGCTTTCCCATCGCTAACCAAAAACGAGACTAGTCTCGTTTGGGGAGTCAGTACAGAAAGATCCAACTTTCATCAACCGTCAATGCTTGCCGTAAATATTATAGATGCGTTTGAATAGACGCAGAGTCTAGGAATCCACAACACATCTCTGCGTGACTGCGTAGACAATCTCCCATAATTGTATCCACTTACGCAACCACTCCCACATTTTGAGAATGTTCATTAAAATGCAATGTAAAGTTGTATTAGAAATTCGCCCAGCCTTCGTTGCTCCAGAAGATCTTTCACAACAGCAAAGTGTTCGTTATGTTCCGCCACTATACTCATGTCTCACAATGTGGAAATAATACGTAGTCGATTACAATGCGGAAGTCTTACACCACTACCTACGCCAGCATCGATAGTAATACACGTCACGTTTAAGCATGTGTATATTTGCATGAGATGGCCTATTATTTCTTCATAGAAATAAAATGTTTCTAATTATTGTATTATGAGATTGTTGGTCGAAGAAAATTTAGTCAATAAATTTTATATCCTGACCTGACAGGAGACCAGTTTTTCCCGTATGCCGAAAGGTTCCACGTTTCCCGGCGCGCATTTTGCCAACCAAGTTGGCACCATAGGGAAATGATTTAGATTCAAATCGTTTCAGTTTTAACATCTCTTGATGACGCCAACTTGGTTGAAGAAACGTGCGCAAAGAAACATGTATTCTTCCGGTGTTCATGGAAAACTGGTCCCCTGTTTTTTGTTATAAATTTTATAGTTGAATATTCACACTTTTAATAGAGTCTAATTTTTATCGTATAATGTAAGAAAAGAATCTTATACAGATTAACACATTTAGATAATTATAATATAGCAAAGAAGTATTATGCAGATTAACATATTTTGATAGTACTCATGTATATATATATATATTTATATAAGCAAAGGAGATTTTTCAAGAAGAAAAAACAGTTACGCAAATTCCAGGACATTATATTGTGGTAATGTGTTTTTTTTTTTTAATTAATGAATGTGACATTATCAGGAAAATATTTAAAATTAAATTTATAGTGACTAGCAACATCTTATTCTATTATTACATATTTTTTTTGTCATTTTTATTATCGAAAACAGACCGATAGAGATTTTCAGATTAATTTAACAGTGTCTACTTTTTTACACTCAAGTACGCACAACTTGCTGTCTATCTCTGCTCTATTATGATGCATACCATTTTATCTGCATACATTCGTAGTTTTCGATGTACATATTCAATACTATGTAAATTATATTTCAACGAATGCATAAAACCAGGCCAACCATATGGCTTTAAATATTTGTTACTAAATAAGTTCTCGGACTACGTCACATCTTACACTAATACATTTAATTGAATATAATTCAGGTTAAGGCAAAGCTATATTTTTAAACAATTAATTAACTGTTAAGGATTGGTTTGTTAACGTGTGGTTATTAGCAGAAATTGCAGTAGGCTAATTGTAGTATTACATTGAAGTTTGATATGAAATCCTTAACTATTGAACGGTTCTTTTTATTTTCACATCTGTTTTTGATAAATATATTAAATTTTATATTGGAATACTATCAAACTTCTTAAGCACTGCCTCCAATGTCAGGCTTTTTCTGATCACGCCAAAGAGAAAGAGATATTACGCCAGAACCTACTAAGACGTTTTTACTTATGCGAAGTTTTTATTTTGTGTTTACATTTAGAAATTCACCTTAGTGCACTCAGCACTGATTCTAATAACATCCCACTACTTTTTTTTCAATTAACTTTCAAATTTAATGCGATTCTATCTAATTATTGGCGGGACTGGAAGAAATTTACGTGGAGCTGAAAGAATTTTAGTTACTTAATAACAGTTTTCTCGGTTCAGTTTTTAAGAATTATTGCCTTATCTAATTAGCGGGCGCATGAATATTTTTACTGCAACAAACGTTTCGTTTATCAAATCCACAAATCATAGCTATTCTAAAATAGTTATATTCATAAAATTTCGTTATAAAATTTCCTGATAAAATTTCTATTGGATTGTAAACGATGTATTATTATTCACCGAGATAACTGTCTTTTAATTTCTAAACAGTTTTAACGTAATGGTCAGATGTGATAACGCTAAAACGAGTAAGTGGTCGACGAACCTTTGTAAGGAGGGATCAACAACGCATTTTTCATGACCGTAGGGCCGTAGTTGATCTTGATTTATCGTTAGAGGTGTACGTATGATCGCCGCTGTGTTAGTTGAAACGATTTAATTTAACAAAGTATGTCGACGTGCGAAAGCCCAGAAAACGTTTATATGCTCACAAAGTGAAAAAGTTTATTGGTGAATTTGATGATTTATTCTATGATGGAGTGAAAGTAGTCCGTACTATTCCGCTTGACATACTAGACAAAGAACCATTTTGAAGTTTGAAAGTTTTGGCACAAATACAATACACAGTTCCAGTTATCAAGTCGCAGAACATTATGGAGCTATATATCAACTGTACGCGACGACATTATAGAGAACGTAAATTACAAAATAGACGACTGTGGTTATGTGTTGACGAGAGAACCCATCGTAAAAAATTTCTATCGTAAATATTATAGAATGTGTATTGAACCCTCGGCAATCCATATTTCCACTGCTATTAGCTAGCAAAAGACTCACTGAGTATACTGGCAATACAATTACGCAAGTGATGTTAGAAAAATTTCAAGTGTCAACACTGTCAACAAGTCAAATATTGATGTTTGTGACCGATGGTGATGCGGCAATGCATTCAGTAGGCCGTTCTCTTTCACAACATGGTTGTAGATTACATGTTACGTGCACGTGCACGCTTTACATCTTGTGGCAGAAATTATTCTACAATGTTAAGGTAGATGCATTATAGTTAATTAAAAATATGCAGTTCCGGGGCAGCCTGGTGCAACTGAAAAGTAATTAGATGACAATAATTCTTTTAAACACAAAAATTATACATATTTAGAATTTGGCTCTTGAAAAATTTATGTGTATAGCAATAGATGTGGGATCATGGCGATTCAAAGTAAGAACAAACTTAATTCAGTTCTGTTATACTGATTAAGAGTTTCATAATTACAAGTGCCACGCTTTGGTACTTGATTTACATTTAATTATGTATATGTATAGTGTTAAATAATTTACATACCCCACAATACGTGGTACACAATTTCAAGACTGTACACGTGTTTGCTTATTAAATACGATATCGAGCAAGCGACCAATTCTGGATGGAATTGCGACAGGTGTCACCGCACAGTCACATATTACGTGAACATAAGAAAGAGTAGGTATTATTTTTCATTTTATTATTCAGATTTAATGCTGCTGAATGTCCGAGCAAGTCCAAGGTTGAATAATGACGGAACGTCAGTCGAACATTAAAAGCCCGCCCGTGCATACATCAAAGCATTTTTATGTGTAGGTAATGGTAATGGTAATTGTAATCAAATGATTAATGTCGTAATTTGAACCATTAGGTTACTTCGCTGTGGCTCAAGTTGATATTGCCTGTCTTAGTAATGGACAGGCAGTGAAGTACTTTACATACCATACATACGCTCATATAGTGATGGAAGGAGTTTGGCAAGACAGAAAGTTCCATCAGTAATTATACAAGGTATCCAAAAACTAGATATGTAGGTAATTCACATCCATAAATGTATCCAAAAATACGTGTACTCTAAGAAATATTAAAAGTTTGCACATCGTAAAAAATAACCTGCAATCTTAGAAGTACTATCTTCGCTCATTTGAATAACAATTACACTGGCGAACACTTTTTTTGCCATTCGCTATTGCAAGAGATTTTTTAACTGGGTTTGTTAATATTTTTATCGCTGATATAAAATCTAAATTGGTTATGTTATTCGTTACATGCTGTGGTCTCCATGCAATTTGATGAGATATCCATACAATAAAAGCGCAATATTTGAATTGGGAGCCATTTTCGCGGTCATGATTAGATAAGTCAATAATTGTAATAAGTCGATAGAAGACAGATAGGTGTTAGAAAACATGAAGCGCTACAAGATAGAGCAACGCATCCTTATTGTTAAACATTACTATCAAAATGGTGAAAGTTTGGTTGCTATGATTCGTGAAGTGCTTCCAATTTTCGCGAGAGTGTGGACGAGGAGAGTCCAAGGACCTCGTTTCGTCATCTTGCACAAGAATTGGACATTTCCAGCCACTCTTCACCATATTCTCACTAAAGATTTGCATCTCCATGCTTACATGCCATACATCAATGATATGCCATTAAGCATATAATTGATATTTGCTAAATTAATACTAGCTGCAATCACATTTAATGAAATAAATCAGTAAAATATTGGTTAAAATAATTTAAAATATTACTTATAAAATATTTTGTTGCACTAATTACACACCCAAAGTCAACGAGGGTGAACCTTACAATGTGCTTACGCTAATCGAAACATGTCCACACTTTTAAACAAAATATCTCATCTGTGGTTGGTCCCGATGAAATCGTCTTTGAAATAAGCCCTACCAAGTGAATCTCACAGGTGACATTGACCAAGATCACAGTGACCCCTGCCAAGGTCAGTGCGAACATGATCAACGTGACCCCTCAAGGTCAATGACGTCACAGAAAGTGGTGGGGGGAGAATTTAGAACCGGTTGTCGTCCTCTACTACGTTTTCACGGTCTGCCAACAGACCATGAACAGCGAAGAACATTCAGCAATTGGTGAATTGATCAATCATTGAACAAGAAGTGAATGTCAATTTTCACCTTGATGGCTTCGTTAATAGGCAAAATTGCCGCATTTGGGGCTCAGAAAATTCACGATAGATTCACGATCATGAGAAACAAATGCATCCCAAATGTGTCACTGTTTGGCGTGCATTGTGATCTGAAGGAATCATTGGAACATTTTTCTTTGAAAACTAGACAGGTAATGCATTAACGGTAAATGGCGAAAGTTATCGTGACATGATAACCCAGTACTTTGTGCCTCAATTGGAAGATATCGCTCTTGAAAATATGTGCCATTTGCCACTTGCCATATCACCCGTGATTATTGACGGTCTTACACGAGTCTTTCTCTGGTCGTGTCAGCTCCTGTTTTGATGACCAGAATTGGTCGCCACGATCTAACACCTACTGACTTTTTCCGTAGGATTTTATGAAGTCTGAGGTTTACGCCAACAAGCCCACTATCACCCAAGCATCAAAAGGCTGAAATTGAATGTTGCATCAACGAAATATCGCCACATTCATGCAAAACCTTTATTGAAAGTTTCCCCAGAGGAGTACTCGTGTGTCACCACGAGTGCCATGGCGGCCCTTGACCGTTTGTGTTGTTCCATACATAACTTCCAAATATCTACATTATATATTAATAATAATAAATATTTATTTAACATACACAACTTGCACTCTTATTGTAACACGTTTTATATTCATCCTATTATTATTATCATCACCTATTCTATAACTTGTTACTATTTTTGTGTACACGATATTGTGCCTTTAGGAATGCTTCGTTTATTTATTAGCAAACGTTTTGTACTAACAGCCTTAAATGTGAAATACTTATTAAAAACTCTGGTATCTGAGCCATGGTTTGTCTCTTTAAGTAGATCTCTGCTTGTTTGTGGGCAAGTAGTTTGTACTACATGTTTGAAAGTGTATGTGGATAAATAGATAGTATATACCTGCATACGCACGTTATGAGTTGCATGTTTAAGACGGCATATAAATGCATTTTCAGACATGAGCATTTAGTTGATCTCACTATGTACAGTCTTGAATTACGACAGAAATAACTTTTTTTCATGTGAGTTTTTTTTTCTTACTATTCTGTGTTTTTACAACAAAATATTCTGAGAGTATTGCACATTTTAAATAAAAATCAGTTTCTCCTTGGTGCATCTAATGAAGTAGACACAAATGTCTACCTTGTGATGACGTCTTCAAGTAGACACAAATGTGTACCTTGTGAATTTTGTTATGTATGTCTGTTACACACATTTTCGCCAAAGCCGCAATATAACATTTGTGCGATATGCTTAAAAAGCTTATTTTAAAATTTCTCTTGGCAACCAAATCCTTGCCCGAATAGGAGCATCTAAATTTTCATCTGTATCAGTTATTACGAATCACCCACTATCTATCGCATTTATGTTGAAATGTAAAAATATGTTATCGTTAATTTATCATGTGTACTACCCATATTTGAATATGTATTTAATTTTGCGTGACTGATTTTTTCCATCATGTTATACGAATCACCAAATTTAGCGAGAATGAAAATGTCGAATTTCAAAAATCTAGAGCTTAGAGAGCAAAATTACCTAAGGATTTTAACTCAGCGCTTTCAAATTAGGTAAGAACAATTGCTGTATTATAAATGCAACAAAATGTTTGTTCCTCGGTGTTTTTTTAGTCATAAGAAAGCTTTGAGATCGAATACATTTTCATTGACAAACAATGGCGTCTACACAGCTCTCTTATTTTATGTTAATTTTAATAAAGTAACATCTTCTCGTAACGTTTGCCTGGAAAATAACACTTCTTTGTTCCTAAATTATACGGTTTAACTTAGATATACATACATTTATCATACTGGCGGTCTGCTATATATGGATTCAATTAACAGGTTTAACTTTATTTTAAATGTATTATTTTTATGGCCTTGGCATGCAAATTACCCTTAATACGAGCCGTGAGCCGTTAATTCCGACTTTCAAGTACGGTTTATGATATATTTTAAGTAATTAATCCCTTTTTTTTACTTATCTGGGAATTAAATATGGCGCTTACAATAATTATTGATCTGAATGTTATAAAACCTGCTTTAAGTTTCATTAAAAATATTGCTGTAGTTAAGTTTAAATCGTCTACAATTTATCATATTGTATTTCTTTTACTTCTATGCTTGTGTAATTGAGTTGTTTTTTTAAATTTACAATTAATTATAAGGATTTGGTTACTATCCTTTAAATTTTTAAATTAATTTATAAGATAACTACTCAGTAGTGATTAATATTTACCAGAAATTATAGACTACTTGTGAATGCATTTTAAATACATATCGGTTTACTTTCGACGTTGGCGTGGGTAGTAGTGCCAGTCCACGAATCGCACTAGAATGTATGTATTACTTCTATGTGGACAATGGTTGCAAAATTAAATTTTAAAAGTTAAGATACATATATAAATAGATTTTCTTCCCCTAAAGCCCCTGGCTACGAAGGGGAAGATATGCATATATAGGCGAGAACAAACACGCTCATGCTCAGCAAGTGTCACATTCCTCCCGTTGGGTCTCAAACCCAACTGCACGAGGCACTTTCAATTCTGGGCCTAGTACGCCACATCTTCCAGCAACTCTACTGATACTAATGTCAGAAACAAGGGAACAACTACCCCAATAAAATACAGTTTGTAAAACTGTACGCTTTCATTGCAGCGTAACTGATATGTTCTTCATTGTGCTCTATCGTAGAGTGGCTTCCCGTCTCTGTTAGAAACAGCGGAGTAACTACCTCAACAATTTGTAAATTTGTAGGCTTCAATTACAGCGGAATGGGTAAGATCTGTACCGGTACGAGTACGTCATCGATTGCGCAGACTGCCTTCATGTTGGGCAGCTACTACTTCCTTCAACGAACTGTGAAACACATAATAAATAAAGAAGGTTGATCTTCAATGAATGTTGCAAAATATGAATTAAAATAAAAAATTTAAATCAATTTTTGCAAGGCCATAATGAAAACCGTCATGATCTTCACACGTAAAGGAGACAAATATTTTGAATTAATGGATTAGATTGGCTAGTACAACCGCCCAATTTTAATCCGATAGAAAATGTTTGATAGGTATTACATATACGAGTACAAGTGGAAATAAAATGTGAAACAACGTCAAACAATAAGAGTTTAAAATGAACAAATATGCATAGAATTTAGTAGATAAACCTTAAAGATGTCTATTAACATCGATGGTGGCTGAATGAAGCATAGTAGTGCTTGCAATAGGACTTGATTTTCGCACCATTTGTGTCACCGTCAGTCAATACATTGATTAATAGTTTATGTACCACTATTTTATGAAAGTGAGTGATAATTTACAGTTGCGTTAAGGAAAAATCACATAAAATTAGGACAAAATCAAGCGCCAATATAGTTAACAGTTTGTAACTTAATCAAGAAACTTAAAGACGAGTTCTGTTATTGATATTGATTTTCCTCGTTGTGGTCGGTCAGATAAAAATAATGCTGCAGCGAGAGAAAGTGTACGGCAGTATCCAAACATATCAATTCGATGTCGTGCAAAATAACTGAATCTTCAGGAGCCACTACGCATTGAATTTTAAAGACATATCTGCATCTGTCAACATACAAAATTCAGATGACATAACAATTTAAAGTTACAGACCATTTATAACCTTGTGAATTTGTTTGGCCGTTAGAAAAGAAAGAAGGTGACGCTGATTTTTGCAAAAAAAATTTAGTTCAGCGATGAAGTATACTTTCATCTTGACGGACACGTTATCAAACAAGATTGTTGAATTTGGGGTGCTGAAAATCCACATGCTGTTCATGGAAAAGAAATGCATTAACAGAGATGCGTTTCTTTGAAAATGAGCTGGTAATACGATCACAGTAAATGGGAAACGCTACCATATGGTTTGTAGATGCAGTCGTTAAATGTTGACGCTCTGTTTTTGATAGAACACACATGGCGTATAAATCAAGTCCTATAGTTTCAACTGAGACACCCTATATAAACTTTTTCATTTGTAAATAACGATTTTTTTTAATTATCTTTGTTACTTTGTTATTTGATAGGCTGTAAATCGTATAGGACTTACTTATGTACCTATTTTAGTGATTTTCAATGTTCAAGAACTCTAAAGCAAACCTAAACAAATTCCATGGATACGTTACTTTTTTCGTTAAATGAAATATGCAGTTGCTAGACAGGACTCTAACATCCGCTTCTTGACTACGTACTGTAGTTTGTATGTATATTGCCGCAAAAAAAATGACTTGTGCAAATGTTTAGCCATTATATATGGTCTGCCATGTTGGTGTTTGTTTTGTTACGAGTTCGCAGCGCACTATGTAAATTGTAAGCGACTGGTGTCGCTTTTTGTTAGAACTCCCTTCGGATAAACAGTTACTGAGAATAATATTGCGTGGGTAGGATCAGTGCACGTGCTAAAAGGGCGGCTTGGAACCCGTTCACCCACACGGCTGGCCTGCAAATTCTCACATATTGTGTGCCATACAGAGTTACGGTATGAGCTGTAATTGTTGCACACTGATCCGTAATTGTCTTTCAGGATAGACGATAACTAGTTTCAGGATGGTGGGGATTGTTAATAATATAGAGCCTCGCTGCGATTATAGGAATTTTATTGGTGTAGTGCATATGAATCGGAATGTAGTTTAATGTACATACATATATTATAGAGCAGTTTATTAATACTAGTAATGAAATAGCACGCATTCATGCAATGTGGTCGGTACCATCAAGAAAATTAATGTAATGAGACGGTTGAAATTAATTTTAGGTTAATTATGCTTTTGGTCAATAGAGGGCAGGCATGCCTCCATTTTGGAACAAGGAGTACAATAAATTCTAATAAACAGTTTTAAAACCTTAAAAGGGAGTTTTTTGCGCGTAGAACATCTCTATCTCGAACTTGAGTGGCCGAGAAAAAATAAACTAATACATAAATGCAGAATATGCGTGTTTTATACGACAGTTTTACTTTTTTCATTGGCGGCTGCTTCAGTGCCATATCAATACGTTTGTGATCGAACTAAATTATTTTTTTCTCGTTCATTCGTATATGATACATGCCGAATATATGTTTTTTTCGTTCAATGCAAAATCAGCAAGCGTTAAATGTTAATGTCGAAAACCTCTGAATGAACATAAACATTTACATCGTACTTTTTCATGACCTATGGACAGAGTGGCGTGTGTCCTATCCACCTCAAAATCAGTTGATGTCATCTGCTGGACTTCCTAATCAGAAACCCGATCGGTCTGACACGATTTAATTGAGTGATCGTTCTAACAAAAACAATTTCTCAAATAGCCCACCATTGTGCTTTCTCGTGACCCATGAACATGGTAGAGTGTGTTCTATCCACCTCAAAATCAATAGGTGTCGTCTGGGAGACGTCCCCGATCAGAATCAGTCAAAAACCGATCGATCCGACACGATTTAGTTGAGTTATCGTGCTAACAAGAAATTTTAATGCCGACGACAACGATAACGAAGGCGACAACAACGACGACAATGATACACACACACAGACACAAATTTTGTAAAAACCGTTTTTCTTTTTGGTTTTTGGCCGAAAAACGAAAAATAAACTTTTAAAAAGTTTATTATTCGTTAAAAAAAAAATTTCCCATTTTTCTTTACACGATTACATTACTTTTCCGCTCTGGTATAGTTGAATGCGGAAAAGTAAAAATTAATTATTTTCTATACTTCAGGAAAAAAATCATAAAATCTCATTTTTTCTTGATGATACATATTATGTCGACTCCGGTAGTTTTAAATCGTTGATATAAGTGAATCTTCTAGTTTTTAAAAGTTGAAAAATCCACTTGGGTAAAATTTTGGAGAATAAGTACTAATTGCCGCAATGTGTTACCAATCATTATTTGTATAAATTTTTGTTTAGGGCGAGCAAAACACATCAATATAGTCAATATTAAAAAAAAATTAATTTATCAGGTTTTGATTGCAATTGTAATGATTTATTCAATTTAAAACTCTAAATGAGCTTACACGAAGCTTTACAACAATTGGAATAGTTTTCCCCTTTATTTTCTTTTACATATATCAACTTGTATTTTTCTTTACAT
This sequence comes from Rosalia funebris, assembly GCA_037954035.1. Classification (NCBI taxonomy): domain Eukaryota; kingdom Metazoa; phylum Arthropoda; class Insecta; order Coleoptera; family Cerambycidae; genus Rosalia; species Rosalia funebris. Next base: position 19,990,286 of record JAZFAV010000011.1, read on the forward strand.
GTACATACAAATACATTGTATATACATACAAACATATAGTTTATTTCATCGCTATTTACCAAATAAAAAATCTCAAAACATATCGTGGCTTGTTTTTATGGCTAGGCTCAGGTAGAGTGTTCCGTTTATCGGCAAGATAAGAGAGTTTTTTATTTGGCAAATAGTACAGTGTTCTATCAACAATGTACTTGTACTTTAAAATATCATGTTACAAATATTGACCTAAACCACCCTTCACGTAAACACTTATCGGGTTTTGATACGGGTGACCTGTGGATTTGTTGGGGTTTTCAACTCATACACATATATTTGTCAGGGTTTGATTTATATGTATGAGAAGTACCAAATATTTTAAGAATTCTATTGTAATCAAAAATCTATTATAAATGTATGTATAAAAACCCATTAAATAACACTGGGTAAAATTTTGTTACATTTATTACATCACTAGTTCTGGTCTAATAGAGGGGCACTGAATTCAAATCTGTAAGGTAGTTTTGCTCTGTAAGTGTAGAATTTTTGCAATTCGACATTTTCATTTTCGCGAAATTTGACACTTCGTCCATTTTACCATCATGCCATTATGATGGTAAAAAAAACAGTTGTGCAAAATAAAATACTGATATTTAAATATGGATAGGTACAAACGATTCTTATTTTAAATTAATATATACATATTTTAAAATTTCAACATACATACGATAGGTGATTCGTAATTCATATATTCAGGCAAAAATTTACATTTGTAGCTCTTGTGCCTATGTACCTTCTCAGGGCAATCTTGTTTAATGCTCCAGCAGTAGTCTGCCATTATATACTTGTTCCAACGCCCTTAGTAGCGTTCTTCCTTCGTCAAGAGGTCTTGATGGAAACCCTCCCTTGTTTGTCACCTACAGTGCCAATATTCTATTAAAACTGATCGAGGTTCTCGAGAAACTATACAGAAAATGGAGCTTGATAGTCATATCGCAACCAAAGTTTAAAAAAGCCAACAGCATTGTAACCAGAACTTCATAGTTAGAAGCTTATCTTGTTGCCAAGAAAGTTTTATATAACTACCACGAAAGATAGCCACGCTTCCTTCTCCTTGCCATTCATCTTCCTAACAAAGTATTTGTCACGGACTAGGGATCATATTTGAGGTTCATTAACATCTGCTTTGGTCTTCTCGAAGTGTGTTATCCTGTGTTACACCATCGGCCCATCTAAGTTTTGGCCTACCTCTCTTCCTGCTTCCTGCTTCCTACAGGTTCTATGCTAAGCACTTTTTTAATGGGGTTCGCTTCACTGGCTCGGGCCACATGTCCTGCCCAGCGAAGTCTGTTTAGTTTGGCCGCTGTGACAATATCTCTTCCCTTCGCTTTGTTTTTATACAGGTTATATAGCATGACCCATTTTCGCATACGGTCCCGAAAATTTTTCGCAGTATTTTCCGCTCGAAACAAAGCAGGGAGGTTTCGTCGGCCTTTGTGATGGTCCACGCTTCTGATCCATATAGCAGTACAGGGATTACTAGGGTCTTGTATATTCTCAGCTTTGTTGTTTGTGACAGTCGCTTATTGGAGAAATGCCTGGAAAGGCCATAGTGACACCTGTTTGCCGTTACTATGCGCCGTTTAAGATGTTATTGTTTGGATCGACTTGAGTACCTAGATAGGTGAATTCCCTGACTGTTTCAAAGTTGTGATTACCAGTTACTAAGTTTTGTCCTGCGTTACCAGCTCTTGTCTGCAAAGTAGTTGACATGTATTTTGTCTTTTCGTCGTTTGCCTGTAGTCCCATGGCCCACGCTGCCGTTGCTAGGCCTAAGAAAGTTTCTGCAGACTTTCTTACCGTTCCTGTTATTATGTCGACATCGTCTGCATATGCGAAGGTCTGGCATATGCAGACGATGTCTGAAAATACTACTAAAATCAGTTAAGAAAGCTCTTGCAACAGCGAATAAAAAAGTTTCCCACTGTAATTTATAGGTTCTAACTTAGATACATTATTTCATAACTGATCGATTCAGCAGCCGTAATGGTCGTTACAAGAAGGATGAAAGCTGAGCAAGATTACTGTTCATTTCCCACTTAATAAGGGAAGAAGAAGTTTATTTGAATTTAATAGTTAGATAACGCGAGAGGTGGCATCCCGAAAAAGGTTTTCCTGATTTGCAAATGTAACGTGTAAACTCGTTGGTTTCCAAGTCACTTTCAAGTAATTTTCTTGAAAGTGAAGACCAATATTGGGCACCACCAATATTCATTTGGGTACCTGCTATCGAGTAGCACTTTTTTATATTTAACGACGCAATTTTAAAGGTGTATAATATGCGATAATTACATTAACACTATTATAACCACATAAAGGCATCTGCTCGGAGTAAGTCTAATTAACTGCCTTTTTAAGGGATACAAAAAATTAATCACACGGGAGACACACCTCACACTTTTACATGCCATTTAAAGAACGTGCAATTTAAAAATAATTGGAAGGCGGACGTCTCTTTTGAATGCGCTCGATTTAAGGTTCGGTCTCGCAAACCATAATAAGTTCGAGATGAATTTGTGTTGAAAATTATGTTTTTCTCGTCTCGAGGAAACTTTGGAGTACGATTGAGGATAGAATCGTCTAAAATAATATCAACATTTTTTTTCTAATTTTTTAATGTCCAATTTTCTCGAAAACACCCTGTATGTATATATTTTAATATATGATATACACATTCTCAGCCATAATTGTTAATTTTGCACACAAAAATGTAGTTCTTATGATTAAAAGGATGGCCTATAGTAGTAATATTATGTAATAAATTAATACAGGTATTGGATGCGTCAATATGTCATATTTGATATACACATTGGAATAAACTAAATGCAACACTTTATATTTAACACGCATAAGAATATTTTCAATGCAAAGAATAGTGCAGATAAATAACAGAAAATAGATTTATAAAATAAAAATGAAATACAAAAAAATTAAATAAACTGTTTTTTGTTCATATTTAAAGACAACTATGATACTATGAATCTGTTTATACTCTGGAGTTAAGTTCTTATATAGTTTCATGCCGGTACACTTTGGACTTTTCTCATGCTGTGCGATTAGGCAAAAGTACATTATTTTTCTGTCGAGTATGAGAGTTACGTATATAATTATTTTTATAAACATATTTAGATTTGGTTTATGCTGCTCTTATTTTCCTAAATTCTTCCTTGCTTCGTCGGTATTTAAGTTTCCTAAAAATACTGTCACTTCTTCTATTAGCCAAAGACCTTCGATTACTTGACCCTTACTTAGCCAACGAACATTGTTGTGTTGCAGTTAAGTCAGAATACGCCCAGTCGCATCCAGACAGAAACTCTTTGAACTGTCTGTCTGTGCTGTAGAGCAGAGCGAGACCTCAAAAATCCATCAATTTGACCAAATTGTCCATTGTGTTCTTTAGTGTAGTACTGAGTTTGCTGCAAAGGGTTGTCTGGTGAATTATGCAGTGATAAGACAGTAACCCAGCTTTTTCTTCCCCGATTCTCTTTACTAGCCCCTTTTCGTTGCCTACCATCGCTGGAGCATCGTCACTCGAAAGGGACATTTGATCATAACTAATATTTGATTGTGTCATGAAGTCACCAAAAGTCTGGAACAAGTCTTCTCCACGAGTCTTGCCTTTAAAACTCAATATTGCTAACAACTCTTCTATAAATACTTCACTTTGAATGTCGAAGATTCGCACGAAAATGGACATCTATTCAACATTCAATGCAGTGCAAAAGCAATGTCCCAAGATTCATCAAATGCAAGTGCGCAACTGGGTGCATTTTACAAAAGTTCGAGCAAGCTGCTTTTATTTTCTATAGCTAAAATTTCTGTTCTTCTTGTATTGCTTCTTGTCGATAATGGAATATCTTGAATAGCAGCAGCAATGTCCTTTTCTTTAAAAAGTGCTTTGCTCACTTCTAAAATTATTTTTAATGCTTATTAACTATGCAGCACACACAAGGCCGCTTCTGCTGATTTTTCCTGTTGGCTCATGCACCGATGCCCATGATAGAAATATATAGAAAGGTAGACGGTCCAGTTTTATACCCTCCGCGGTCCGGACGTGGACCGCGGTACGCCAGTTGTCGAACCCTGCTATAGATCATACCATTGTTTTCTTAAAAATATAACACGAACAATGAAAATTGTTACTTTTCACATTATTAAATAGGCAGACGAATAACCATTGAATGGTATTCTCGATATCTATATTTTACACTTTGCAATTTATTCTTATAGGATTTTTTAATATCTAAAATATACAAAATTTGACATACCATATATATATAGAAATCTTTAAAATTAATCATTTATCATACAAGTCGTAAAATCAGCAATGTATATTAAACATCTAAAGACATTTCGCGATTACACTGTAGTAAATCGCTTTTATAATAACCCGATCATAACATTTAAACGAGTTTTTTGCAATTAAAATAATGATTACAGATGTCAGTTAAATGTTTAAATTACTACTCGGAATTTACAAACTGGTCTGCAACGAAAATGGTGTTTATTAATATTATTCATTCTGTTTCTATTCTAACTAATTACGCGACTTTTAATACTTTCTAGTCAGCAGTTCTCCGTAATTTTATGTTATTTTAGAGGTATTCCTATAACTGCGAGGATGTATCAACTCGAAATACATTTATGCTATTTGATATAACATAGACAGTTATTTGCTTTCGTTAATTAATCTCGAAGGAAGAATTGTGCATATAATGTCTATATAAAACGAAGTTCAGATTTTTGTTCATTTTCCGAGAGAGAAAAAGTCATTAGTAATTATTTAAATAATATATAAAAATAGTTGAAATTCAAAAATAAAGTTAATGTTTTCATAACAGAAAACTATGGCATAGAATCTATATTATAGAGAATTTTATTTCTTATAAAGTTTCCATATCAGAGTAAAGATATGAAGAACATAATAAATATAAAATATGGAAATGACTTTTCAGATGTTTCTAAAAAGAATGGTTTAAAACAAATAAAAGAATGGTAAGCCCCATTGAATATTATCAAATAGTTCTTTAACGATTTATAATTTTTAAAATATTTTGAAAGATTACACTTGTATTGCGATAACAATAAATTAAAATAATTCAACAAGTGATCTTCATGTTTTGATAATTACAAGTTATATTTCCATCAACGCCTTTGATTAAACGAAGGAAAAATTATTATGTCAATTTATCGTCAAAAATAAATTGGCTAATAAATTGAAGAATTAGAAAATTTGCTAATTCTAAATTTTTTGATCAGTTAAGGGTATATTTAATGTTTTGCATTCGTATCTAAATACCAACTTCATACCATATGTCAAAATAGATCAGCTTGTTTCTTACTTCATTCAAACAAATGTAATTATCATGTGGTCGTTTAATATTTGTTTCTGGTCTAAAAAGTTAATAAATAAATAATATATAATATTTATATGGAAATGTTGCATATACACCGTATTGTCAATAAAAATAAATATTCCAAGAAAACTGACAACTGTATTATCATTAATATTATAGTTCAATTGAGAGTAATAAGAAGGTCGACCGTGGATCTAACTAGGAATGAAAAGAAGGATCAATCTAGTACATAAATAATTTCTAGGTCTAAGTGGTTTGGTGTCTCCACCAAACCACTTTGACTCATAACAAAATCAACACATAAAATGTATCCCTAAAGCTATTACAAGTTCTTGACTACTGCCAACAGCAAATTTCTTAATACTTATAAGTTGCAGAAACCAGAATGTTTATAGTATTAATTATTGTCATTTCTTGTAGTTTTCCTTATTGCTGTTTCAGAATTGTTGGTGGAACACCAGTTTTCTTCTTTAGAATTATAATTTTATTTCTATTTATTTTCGGAATATTTTATAATCAGAGTAATCAGAAGAATCAAAAGAAGAAGAAGAAAAAGTCAGAACCCTTTTATATCAAAGTAAATACGATGATTCTATTTAGAATAGACCGCTTAAGTTGTCGCGGTTGTGGTATATTTACATGCTTAAGCTTGCATTTTTATGCCAATTTAAAATTCTTCAGTCTTAAAATTATCTGTTATCAAAACAATCCTTTACATTAGTTATTGTATTGCTAATGATGTACGATACATTTTATATGCAGATAATCTGGTAAACGAACGCGTGCAGGTGTACTCGAATAAACCACCTATCTAATTATACGCAACCGATTAAGCAATTCAATTAAAACAACTAAATTATCCTCGCTGGTGCATTAAAATGCGACGTCACCTGCGTCCTCCAGCAGCGTCGGCATCCCGAAGCGCACTGATTCACTGAGAATACCCGAAACCACCTACACCATCTTCAATGCACATAAACTTGATCACTAACGCAATAATTCTTAAAAGACGCGAATCAATCCAAGTGGGAGGCTGTATATGGAGGAGTCCCCACTAAAATCCATCTCATAAACGCGGCAATCCTGCTTCTTCAAGGAACAAGACGAGATTTTATTGCGGACGGTGCCAATAAATGTGAACAGTTCTGTTTGATTTAATTCAGCGACGCATATAAAAAATTTATAACCTTCTTAATTAGAGGGGCTCATCTTTCAGTGAGGTGTTGCCGTCTTAATGATCGAGAATTGTAAATATTTATTAAGAGAGTAAAATATAATAGATGTATCTGTAAACAGAATATATAATCGTTTATTTCATAACTGCAGACTGTTTCTTTTTGAGAGTAATAAACAACAATAAGGCACTGTGTAGCATACGAAGTAGATTGAATAACTGTGTCTACAAGGGCACATTAGTAAGTGATCTACCTAAATATGAAGATAGGAATATAAATGTGTTGATGCTATATTGCTAAGGAACATGGTGCTAAAGGCCATAGGACAATAAGCATAGTGCATCGGCTCCAGAGAGACAGCTGGATCATATTTTAAGAGTATGTTGGTATTAATGAGATACGTTGATCCTGCAAATTTCAGACCTCTATCTATTTTGGTTTCTGAATAAATCGAAAATCAGAAAATAATTTCTTTATCAAAAACTACTTAACCGATTTCAATGAAATTTGGACACATTATTGAAGTATATAAAGGCTATACTCGTTAAAAACAACAGCTCACAATCTTTATAATAATCATTAGAAACAGGCGATTTTTCTGAAATTATTTTTTTTCTTTATGATAACGTTCTAGAACAATTTTCAAATTAACTTTTTTATGTCTTTTTCGATGTAATCTCTCAAATCCTTAAATTGATTAGAAAGGTCCACCATATTGAAAAAGAACCCATTTTTTGGTATAAAAATCGAATTATTCCAATGTTTATGCCTTTGAAATAACAGAAACGAAGCTTATTTGATTAATTTATAAGTGCAATGAACATTGAATATTTAAAACAATAATGTGAAAACTATTTTTTTATTAAAATATTCAATTAGTCAATTAAAATCAACAATTAGCAATTATTAATTATTATTAACTATCTATGTAGCTGCTGGCTACCAACTAGTAAACAATGTACAGCCGCAGGTCTGGCAATTGTCCGTCATAGACACAACAGTGTCATCAACATTATATAACAGTGTAATCTTGTGGTTGCCGAACGACCTGATAAGGGGGAATCCTTATATTCTCTAAATTCTAAATGAAAATTGATTTTGATTGAATCAATATATTGATAAATAATATTTATATTGATGTTTTAAAATGCAAAAGGATATTTTAAGTAAAATTAACATCTAAATACAGCTTATAATTAATTTTTGAATATTTCAATAAAAAAAATTATTTCACATTATTGTTTTTAATTTTTAATGTTATTTGCATAAACTATATCGATGAGATCCAGATATTTCTCTGAAGCCGACTCACTACGCTTATCGTCCTATAGCCTTACTTCGCAAAAATTATATTTGGATTAGTTAAATTATTTAACAATGCCCAAGAAATATTTTTAGTTTTTATACAAAGTTCACAGAAGAGGGTTCAAAAGAAAAAAATAAAGGTGTGGAGTTCCAGTTCCTTGCCTGTAAACTAGTGGTATTTTTAAGCAGATTATATACTTGTGTCTAGATTATAGACAATTGTAAAATTAATACGATAAAATAATGTTATCAAATTGTTTGGGAAATTTACAATCTCATTAATTAAAAATTATGTAAATGATTCCTGGTATTATCCTTGCGTAGGAAGGTTTTTAATTTGTACTTTTCCGAACTCAACTATACTAGCGGAAAAGTAATGTAATCGTGTAAAGAAAAATGGGAAAAAATTTTTTTTCGTTTATTTTTGGTTTTTCGGCCTAAAAACCAAAAAAAAAAGTTTTTAAGAAATTTTGTCTGTGTGTGTGTGTGTGTCGTTGTTGTCGTCGGCATTAAAATTTCTTGTTAGCACGATAACTCAACTAATCGTGTCGGATCGATCGGGAACGTCTCCCAGACGACAGCTATTGATTTTGAGGTGAATATGACACACCTCACCCTGTCCATGGGTCATGAGAAAGCACGACGGTTTACTATTTGAGAAATTTTTTTGTTAACATGATAACTCAACTACATCATGTCGGATCGATCGGATTTTGACTGATTCTGATTGGGGACGACTCCCAGACGACACCTATTCATTTTGAGGTGGACTATTTGAGAAACTTTTTTGTTAGCACGATCACTCAATTAAATCGTGTCGGATCGATCGGGTTTCGACTGATTCTGATTAGGGACGTCTACCAGACGCAATCTATTGATTCTGAGGTGGATAGGACACACCCCACCCTGTCCATGGGTCATGAGAAGATGGTGGACTATTTGAGCAAAATTGAAAAAAGTAAAATTGTCGTATAAACACATATTCTGCATTTATGTGTTGGTTTATTTTTTCTCGGCCACTCAATTTCGAGATAGAGATGTTCTACGTGCGGAAAAGTCCGTTTTAAGATTTTAAAATTGTTTATTTTCAAGTGTTAGTGGGAACACTGCTATTTATTATAGACAGAAGTAGTTAATAGGCTTCGTTTATTGGATAGAAATTAGCATATATTCTATATATAATGTTCCTAGTAAAAATATGTGATACTTTATCATAGAAGTAACATTGTGTTAAGTATGTGTCATAGACGGAGAATTATAATTATTTTTTTTCCTTAAACTAGTCGACAAGAAACTAGATGTTCAATTTAAAAATATATATTATCAGTAGACGCATTAAGAGGATTTAGTCGAAATAAAGATCGTTGTGATTTATTCTAAGACAATCAAATTAATTAAATCATAGACGGAAAACAACCAGACTAACAAGTCAAGCCAACAAATCTCGGTGATTAAATGTTGAAATCGAACATTCTATAAAAATATTTATTTCATTAAAATTCTAGGAATTTTACCGATTCTAAAAAGAAAAACAACATTTATTACCATATTTTTAAAATTACTAATATGCAATCCTATCCGTTACTATCCTATAAATATTAATTCATTTTATAGTATAAATAATGATTAATGACACAGCTATTATTCTAAATATTCATATATGGTAGTATAGTTTATAGATAATTGATTTTCAAATATAATTTTTTTGTATTTTCTGTCATCCTTCTGACAGGGTCAGGGACAGGGCACGATAGTACATAATAAAATATGACACGATGAAATAGAATAGAATATATTGTTTGATTACATTCTTCTTTAGTGATTTGTTTATATAAATATATTTTTGTGGTGGGGAATCTTAGCGTCTAATATTTTTAGCGGACCAAATTTTGAAGACTGTAAAGAGAATATTTTAAAATATGTATGAATATCTTGCATGTATGAACCATACGTATATTATGTGATGTAACATATAGTTCAAACTACTTGAATAGTTATGTAATATGAGCTTTGAAAAATATTCGATAATATTTTCAGAGAATTCTAGTAGTGCAATAGTAGCAGTGCAGTGTGATCTCAAAGGATCCTCCTGTTTATCAGTAAAACAGTTGCAAAATAAGACATGACAGGCTGTGTATTAAAATAGCAGTGTATTATATATAGTTTTGTAATATAGTGTACACTTTTTTCATATAAACATGTAAATTCACAAAGAGTTAATTAAAAGCAATTATTTGTAATTGTATTTCAGTAAATATGGGTCGGGGGAAACATTGCACCCAAGAAAAACGTGAATTAATTTTAAGCATGTTAAATGCCGGAAAAACTTACAAGTTTATTGAAAATGTATTGAATAGACAATTTGCATGAAACTTTTATACGCCTGAAAATATATTCTTTCTGCCATATAATAAGTACTTAAGAAGAATATTAGTCATTTTTCATGAAAATCTGTCGTTTTTGCATGATTAATAAAATTAATTCACTCATTTATGTAAATAAAGTCACGTGTTCGAAAACGCTAGTCTGATTGGTCCACGTCACTGTATGGGGAAGTATCCCAATCGTCACTGTGTTGACTTGGTTTAGTACTAACAGTTTGTAAAATCTGTAACAAGTGCGTTTTATAAAGTGCCTAACGGTATGGAGCCGATAAAACACAAATTTTATAAGTATTGCATCGTGCCAATGTGTACAAATACTACTGTATCAACGCCCGAAAAATTGTTCTTCTCGGTTCCCAAAGAGGAAAGAATGCGGAAGAAATGGTGCGTAGCAATGAAAAGGGACGAAAAGAAAATATAAAGCAATCAAGTTCGACGCCGCTATATTTTTGCGAGGATCATTTTATTGTGAGTACCTAATAACATTTATTTGTTTTAGATGTATTTGTACATAACCCCACTTTCACGTTGTATGCTGTTTTCATATTACTTTCCGCACGGAATATTTAGAAAATGTTTAGGTCATTAGATATAGATACTTAAATAACATTTACATTTGAATCTTTTTTACAATTGGAGGAAGACATGGAAAATTACTGGCAATACAGACTGGCTGGAAATGTACAGAGGTTAAGTTTGAAAAAGGGCATTCTACCTCATATTTTTAGCTGCCAGAGAGAACCAGTACCTGAGCGACAAACTGGCGGCCATAGTCTACACACAATTGTTCAATATTAATAATAATAAATAAATTCGCACACCGAAAAAGGAATATTTAACGAAATTACACTAAACGCCCATCTATCTCTCAACAAAATAATGCAGTGACATCACGCGACAGCCATTTGCATTTCTTGTGTTTAAGCGCGCCGATAATAAATTCAAATTTCATATATTTATTTTGTGTCTATCATTGCACAAAAAGTGGTAAATTTAACGCTGTATGGATTTAATGACCTATAGAATGTTTTGACAACATAATTAAAAATCATGCAAATTGCCTATTGTTCTGCAATTTCTGCAAAAAAAATTATAAAAACAAAAGAAAATCGAGATGGAAAATGTAAAACTACTCCAACAGAAGATATACAGGCACGTTGTATGTCATAAAAAGTGTGTCCATTTATCACAACAACACAAATAAGAAATGAATTAAACCTATCCATTAGTACCTCCTAAATAAGGAGAAGGTTACTAAAAGTAGATTTAAAATCAAGACGGCCCAGAGAGGTCCCACTACTAAATTATAAACTGATTGCTAAAAGGCTATCCTTTGTAAGAGAACACATACATCGGAAATCATTAAAATGTCGTAATGTACTGTGGACTGATGAAACGAAAGTATTGTTTTTTACCCCTAGCATCAATTAAACACACGTACGAAGACCCCCACTACAAACATATAATCCTAATATAAGTACACAACAAAAACAATAAAAAATGACATTGTAGCGTAATGGATTGGGCCTGTTTTTAGTAGTATGGTACAGGTCCTATTTACTGGATTATGGAAACTATGACTGCAGTTGTTTGTCTTCATATTTTATAGAATATAATGCTGCCTTTCACGGAAGAGGAAATGCCAAAGCACACCGCCCGTAAAGTGCAAAACTGGTTAAATGAGAATAAATTTCAGGATACGGTCTGGTTACCATAGTCGCCTGACTTAAACCCAATTGAAAATTCGTAGGGGCGGGGGTGTGAAAAGGGCGGTTGCTTTGCCAAATCCAACAAATGAAGGGGTGGCCGCAACAACGTTGTACTTATCTACAGATTTTGCGAAACCGAGTTCTTGGTGAAACAACGTTGTCTGAGGATCCTTTATCTGGGAACTGGGAGTTGCACATGCTGTTAGATAAATGAGAATATAAGTGAAAAAAAATATTTTTCTTAAAAATGGCAGGAGGAACACATTTTATTGGATACTGAAAAGTAGGGATTTTGGATGTACAACGTTGTTTCGGCCACCCCTTCAAATAAAGGAGAGTTGTGGAAAAGCATCGAATCAGCGTGGAAGTCCATTGATATTCAGCGATGTCGAAATTGGATGTAGTCTATGCCACATATGCGAAGAACCAGATACTGAATGAATATTTGGGATGTCTCCTAATAAAATATACGTTTAGTTAATTTTTTAAAACACTGCTATTTTCACGAACAAGCTTAATATTACTTTTTACGAATATCTATTTTTTTACTTTTCAAAGACAGAATTTTATTGTAATAAAATTCTACATAAAATATTCTACACGCACATGACTCTAAATTTCAATATTATATGATACTTAGGGGTACGTAATTTTCGTATTTACGAAATAGATGCGATAAAGGCGAAATTTGCCAATAATATGCTATAAATGCGATTTTTTAATTTTTAATACATTTCCGCGAAATCTCGATAATTATCATTTCCTAAAGCGAAACGATTAAGTAAAGCCGCGTTTACACTTGAGCATTCGCTCCGCATGAGCATACGTTGCCATTTGGCGGGTATTCTTAAAGTCTTCTCCTGAACGCCACATTTAAAGTCTTCTCTTGAACGTCAATGTGAAGGTTGTTGTGGTGAAAAAACAAAAAGCATTTTGTCAAATGAAAATGGCGAAATCCATCAAGACCACTCCATTATGCTGAAGACAGCATTACAAAAGAGTTTAGATAAATTGTCTGCACACATGAGATCCAACCTGACAATCGAAGCCTACCAGAACATTGGCAAATTGTTTTGTCCATCTGTAACAGCAGCCGTACCTACATCATCTCTGAACACAAATTTGACTCTAGAAACCTTCTCTAAAATACCATTTTTCAATTATGCTGAAGACAGCAGCACAAAAGAGTTAAGATAAATTGTCTACACACATGAGATCCAACCTGACAATCGAAGCCTACCAGCACATTGGCAAATTATTATGTCCATCTGTAGCAGTAGCCGTACCTACATCATCTCTGAACACAAATTTGACTCTACAAAGCTTCTCTAAAATACCATTTTTCAAAGACATACCACAGGATGAACTCACGGATATACTCATTTTCATAGACAACTACTTATAGTGATTAACCAAGAAACTCCTGTTGATGTCTTACAGATTTTAGTAGCAACAAAAGGCTGCTACCTTAGTTTTGCAAAGGCAACTATTTAAAACCTCTTTAGTCCAGTCAACAGTGTACATGCTGAGAGATATTTTAGTATATACAACATAGTTATAAATGATAGAAGGCAAAGGCTAAAGGAAGAAAATGTAGAGACTTCTACTATGTTGGCTTTTAATTAAATATTTAAACTAATACTGTATTTTATTATTGATTTTGTTGGGTAAATTTTTGCGAATAAATGCGAAATTTTGCTTTTGTATTTTTTAAATGCGAATTTTTAATATTTTATTTACGAAAATTACCGTACCTCTAATGATACTCTAGACATTACTCGACAAACTTGAATACTGCTATTTCGACGCACATGATTGTATGTTCCCAAAGGAAGAAGTATATCATTCCACAGTTTTTACAATAAACCTATGCCAATAATATTTACATTGGACTAAAATTAGAAAATAGGAGCTTTATATATTTGTTTTGATTATAAGCTAATCTTGAATCTATAAATATCGCTTTAAAATAATCAAAAGTGTTACGGTGCCTATTGTAAAAATATCTCTATTATTTGATGCCAAGGTTGAGACTCATGCAAACGTTGTTCTAAGTTTTAAAATAAACACACGAACAGTTTTTAAAATACTAGGTAGGCAGTTAATAATGGTAAAAAACTGAACGAATAAATATACACTGTGGGTAAAATACACAATCAAACGATAAAGAAAAGGTATAATAGTGTTCATAATGAAAAAGTTGTATAAAATATATGACTTGCAACGTTTGACTTTCGTTTTTCGAAAAAATTATAAAATGACTAAATAGTCTTGCTTAGTAGCTTACTAAACAAGACATACTTTGACGTTCTGAAATAATAGAAAGATCTAAAATATACACAGAGATCGCACAGAAAAAATTAAACCTTTGTCATATTCGCCCAATAATTTGGCATATATTTCAATATTTAAAAAGAAGTTTTTTAACATCTGTTCTAAAATGGGGAATTGTATTAAGAAAGTAATTATAATACGTATAATTGTCATTATTGAACAACTGATGAATCAAATTGGATGGATGAAGGAAAACAGAGACATAATCCCCAAACATCTGAGTTTTTGGAAACAATATTGATCATATAATATCATTATGGAATATTTTAAATTTGATGAGAACAACATACTATCATTCAAAAATCAGGAAAATAAGATATTTATTGTCTTCATTTAAGACAAAGGTCAGGAACCTAAAATGTATTTTAGGTTCCAAATGTCTGTCTTACATTTGGTTTTAACATAATGCAGCCATACATGATTTTGTTTTTGAAGGCCTAGTATGTTCTTGTGGAAAAGAAATAATAATTTTTTCTGATTATTTATTGTTTTCATTATTTTCTTAAAGGGAAAGTGTTTAAGATCGTCAGCCTGCAAGAATTATAAATTTAATTAGATAGATCAAGAAATTCATTGCAAATCTCGATCAGATCATTGCAAGTATGCGAATGGAATGCTGTCAAAGTTAATTTATTTTGTGTTAATAGATTTTTAAACTATTCATATTTATAGATGTTGAAAAATAGTTTTTCACACAATTGAAAGATGGATTTAAAACTATTGAACATTTTTGTGTTCCACACTTCCACAGGAAATTTATATTTTTTCTTTTTGTAAAATAATTATATATTTTACAACTTCAGATTTCAGATTTACAGGTGAAGATTCCTAATTTCGGATTTCACTGTGTCTGAAACCTTGACGGTAAAATTGATGTTTACTCATACACAACATAACATTGGCTGATCGACAGGAGCGTAGTAAATTGACTGAACATAAAAATAATAATAATTTGCTGAATACATCTGTATTTTGGTCGGCGGTTGCTAATATAAACCAGAACAGATCACCACACTGACGTCAACAGTGCATTAATGAGCCAGATTTAGTTAGTGTTGGAGGCTAATTAGGAAAATCTATACAAACAAAAAAAAACAGAAGAGATGTGGGATATCCGTTACGCATTGCGTGTGGATCTAAGCGTAGGTATTTTATGTGTGGCGCCTTGTATGGTATCACTTGAAGATTAAGTGAACCTGCTATAGTATACTAATATATTATATAAGTAAATACAATATTTTGGGGATTCAAATATTTCGATATTGCAATAATTCATGAGGTAATCGGGATATTCACATGATGTACAGTATAGTATGTACAACGGTCGGTACGTATATACGAGGTGTGTTCAAAAAGTAACGGGAATTTTGTAACTTCGCGGGTTGTATTAGTCCGATTCGCGTAATGTTTTCGTTGTTCTGTTGGTAAACATATCTAAATAGTATCTGTACATTGTTAACCATATCGGATGTTTAGTCTGTTGTCAGCTGTCAAAAAGGTTACATGTGTTTTGGTACGATAGGCAATTATTTATTTCTTTGGACAAAAATAGAAAATGGATTAGAGAATTTGCATCAAATATTGCTATGCGTAAGAATGGAATAAAGTGCAGCAATGTTTTAGAAATGTTAAATTTTGCTTTTACTAGGTCTGCTATGAGTAAAACAAGGGTTTACGAGTAGTATAAGCGTCTTCAAGACGGCCGTGAAGACGTTGAAGATGACAAGCGCCTTGGACGCCCCAGCACGATTGTGCTGAGGCTTGGCTGGGGGTTGTTGATTAATAACCAATGAAAACGTCGAAAAAGTGAAGGAAATAATTATGAACGATTGCCGAATTACAATCAGAGAAGTCGCTGATGATGTTGGCATAACAATGGGCTCATGCCATGAAATTACTTCGGACCTTTTGGGTATGAAACGTGTATCAGCAAAATTTATTCCAAAACTGTTGAATTTCGGACAAAAACAGCGGCGAATGGAAGTTGCTCAGGAGACGCTAAATGAAGTAAACAACGATGCAGAACTATTGAAACGTGCCATAACAGGTGATGGAACATGGGTTTACGGATATAACTTCGAAACTAAGACTCATTCGTCCCAGTGGAGGCATTCTGGATCATCAAGACCGAAAAAAGCTCGACAAGTGCGGTCGAATGTGAAAGTTATGTTCACTGTGTTTTTCGATTTTAACGGCATAGTGCACCAGGAATTCTTGCCACAAGGTCAAACGATCAATAAGGAGTGCTACCTACACGGTCAACACCGTTTGCGTGGAGTAATCCGAAAAAGCGTCCGGATTTGTACCCAAACAGTTCATGGTTTTTGCACCACGATAATGCACCTGCCCACACATTACGTGTTCGTGAATTTTTGGCAAAAAAGAATACTGTAATGATGCCCCCAGTCTCCATATTTTCCAGATATGGCTCCGTGTGACTTTTTTCTATTCCCAAAAATAAAAAGAATCTCAAAGGGTCGTCGAACCTTAAAGAATCTATCCAAGCATAGATGAGATTAAAAACGCATCGCTGAGAGAGCTAAGCGATATCCAAAGATCGAGTTCCAGAAATGCTTTGGGCATTGGATGAAGCATTGGTGTAGGTGTGTAATATCTAACGGGGACTATATTGAAGAAAATAACATTGATATAGACGAATAAATAAAATTCTTTCCAAAAAGCGAAAATTTCCGTTATTTTTTTGACACACATACACACACACAATGCATAGAGGATATAGTTTCGCACAATATTTATAATTTTGTTATTAACTGATGTTCTGAAGAACTCCGAAATACCTTTCCTTTTTAGCAAACATTGACTCGCATCATATTTATTAAATTGTAAGCGAACGTCCGTCGTATAGTTTGCCGAGCACAACGGTACCTTATATTTTCTGTTTATTGACCCTAATATTTCACCTATAATTTTAGTATCCTGTAACCTGGAAATAATTAATTTCCATAATTAATTAATAATTATTATCTTCTCCTCTTTAATTTGAGGTAACTATTTATCTTCTCTTTAATTTGAGGATTAATAGGAATTAATGAAATTAGATTTTATTTACAATAATATTAGTAACATATAAGTCGGGAATCGAGAAAGGAACTACCAAACTGTCAAGCGGTTATCAAGTAGTTCCCGAATAGCAAGGCTATTACATAATCGCTATAAGAAACAACCACTCCTTGGGCTAAAGCCCCGTCAGGCATTCAATTTCTCGATTCCCGACTTATATGTTACTGACATAGATCGTATCGATGTAGATGTATGTATATCCCATAGATTTCATTCGGCATTTGTCCTGGATCGGCGTACCGTGTACGGCGCTGATGAGAACTAATAAGTTCGAAACAGCTGTCTGTCGTTCAGTTCAAATCCGGGACAGATGTCGAATCCTACCCGTGGCGGCTTTTATTTTTTGAAATACAATAATATTAGTCTTCTACCACCATAACATTTAGCCCCAGGCTAGTTTTAATGGTAGTAGATGGTCCATAGTGTGTAGAATCGCTTCTGGGAATACCTTTTAAGGAACCATCGAGATCCCTGAACTAGTTTCTATTTTTTTAACAGTGTCTAATACCGGTTCTTATTCAATATAATTTATCCCCAGCAACTCCTCCCATTTATCACGTATATACGTCTAGACTCCATCTCAGACATATTATTTGTAAGCTACGTATAACTTGAACCTAATTATAATGAAATATATATTGAGTAGCAAAAATGTATATCATTTATAGTATTCAATAATTGTTATTGTCATTGCGACAGTGCAACGCATACCCTACACCGTTAAGACTAATTTAAATCTATCCAATCGGCCTATATTTCAGATAATTTATCGCTCACGGTATGTTTGTCATTATCTCTAAAGTGCAACCTACTTTACGAATTTGCCGTTTTGCATGAGGTGTACATTATTCTTAATTACTTCATTAGGCGCTTTTGAAACGCCGTGATTATTCACTTTGAGCTATTTAAAGTGCAGCCGACCATTATTTCAATAGGATCGAGACCAGTCAGCATTTGTAACTTATCTGGATCGGTAAGAGACAGATGTAGGTACAGACATAGTATTACGAGGGGCACTGTTTATATTTTGAACCTTGGCAACATGAAGTGTTGTCAGAGGCGGCGCCATCTGACGTGTCCAATGGAAACTTTGACATTTTTGACAATAACCTTCTTCAGAGCATTTTATCATTTACGCGCGATTTGTTGATGTTGACTCGCGTACCGCCCGCACCCAAAGAGTTATTGCGCAACAACTTGTGACTCGTGTGGCGTGTGAAAATGTGTCTCGACCACAGTGTCGCGCAAGCGAGAGCAGAAGCAAACTGCACCACCTCGCGTCATGCCCCTAATTTTCGCTGTTTCATTGAATCCTATAGGTTACAAAAATGCGCTGTTCTGTGTCGCGTCACATGTGCTATACATGCGTCTCAATTTTTTTTACGCCTAGCCTTACAGTGATTTCAAAATTGTATCTCAGCGAGAAAAATTGAATTAACTCGTGAACATTATCGTGCCATGATTTAATACGATTTTCGACCTGGATTATCTAGACAAGAGTGTATCGATCAACTTACTTCCACTTTTGGCGATTAATCTTCATTTCTTTGCCAGTTTTGCCACTGTGATGCTCTAGTATAACAAGTCGCCATTCGCTCATCACCAAGTCGTGAAGGTCGTCCGAAATCAGTTGTTGTGCGAAAAACATTGATGCTGTGCAAAAAATGATAATGCAAGATTATCATGTGACATGCGGTGAGATTGAGGTAACGTTAGGCATTAATTCGACTAGCATATATAAAATATTGCATGATCATTCAGCTGTAAAAAAGGTTTGTTTTCGTTGGATCCCACATTAATTTGAAAAAATCTCAAAAAGATGCTCGTGTCGATTGGTGTGAACAAATACTCAAGAAATACAATGGCGGTGCTTCAAAAGACGTGTATATTGGGATTTCAAGAGAAGCGATATGACCTCTGGCGACCGAATGCTGAAATAATCTCTAGTACATGATTTCCAAACCTCACTTTTTGGTCGTGTTATTTTCGCTATTTTCCTGTATTTTAAAATTATATTGTTATTGTTGTTATCGTTAGTTGTTGTTATATTTATTATCCTTTTACACTGTTATAGTTTTTGTGACTGAAAAATTGGATTGTTCTGTCGGTTACGTCTGATAAGTAGGTACTTGTTATTACAAATATTTTTAATGTACAATATTGTTATTTTAGAACGAACGTTTAGATCTTTCCTGAAACAAATTAAACAGAGATAGGAATAAACAGAACAGAGATAGAACTTAATGTGAGTAGAGCTACAATCTGTTCTGCCATGTAAAATAATGTGACCAGCATTTAAAACTTCTCCTTCAACCACACATCTTGCATTTATATTTCCACCAACATAGTTAATGTACTCTACTAAACTTAGAGTTATTTGGGCCATGTTCATTCTAAAATAACAATATTTTACATTAAAAATATTTTCTAATCTAATACCTGAGACAGACAAAAATGATAATACCTAAGACAGAGACTCCTAATAAGTAAGTACTTACCAGACGTAACCGACAGAACAATCCAATTCTTCATTCTCAAAAACTATAACAGTGTAAAAGGATAATAAATATAACAACAACTAACGATAACAACAATAACAATAATTTTAAAATACAGAAAATAGCCAAAAATGCTGGAAAATATCGAAAATAACACGGCCAAAAAGTGAGGTTGGGAAACCATGCACTAGAGATTACTTTCCGGATAATCCGTCATGGCGCTGCGATCTTAATTTGAATTCCCAATAACATTGTAACAGGTGACGAATGATGGATCTATGCATATGAGTTGTTTCAAGATGAACCAAATCCAACAAAAGTTGTTCGCGCTCGAAGCACTTCAAAACAAATGGTCGCCTGTTTCTTAGGAAAAACTGATCATGTGGCAACAGTGCCTTTAGAGGAACGTAAAACGGTCAATTCTGAATGGTACACAACCATTTGTTTGCCGGAAGTTTTCGGTGAAATAAGGAAATCAAACAAGAGCCGTCGGATTATTCTTTTCAATTATCTTCCGATGATGTCAACTTGGTTGATGAAACACGCGCCGATAAACTTGTAATCTTTCGGTGGTCGTGGAAGACTGGTCTCCTGTTTTTACTATTTTATAGAATGATTGTGAAACTGCACTCCCTCAAACACCAAACCATTATAACTACTAAAAGGCCGTCTATTTAAAAATATGGTCGATGAAGTTATTGTAAGTTTTCTATGTCCTGATCCCATATTTTCAATATTGTTTTGTAGCCATTTTCTAAATTTTTATATACAATTTTTTGTGAACGAATTCGAAACAAAGCTGTCATCTATTTTCGAAAGTTAACATTCGGAACCTTCGCCTCGACACTGTTGCGCCTACAAATCAGACACGGCGTACTAGACGGCGATTATTTAATTATAGTCCACGAAGGCGGCGGAGTAAAAAGGAGCTTCGCCTTCCTCGACATCCCAAAAAGAAGAAAGCAAGGATATTTATTATAATCCGCGCCGATTTATTCTCATAATGTCGCAGCGGCAACTCAATTAAATCAGAGTGAAGTCGAGCCTGAAAACTTTCTATTGTTTCGTTGGTTTGCATGTTAAATCATAATAATTACTTCAATCTAAACGGACATGCAGAAATTCCAAGTCTAACTAGCCAAGAGGATTTCTAAATGTTGTATAATTTGACTCGTTGAATGGCACAAGTCGTGATTCTTGGAATCACGAGAAATTTTTCTTTCTGGTTTACTAAATACAGTAAAACCCCGCTTAACGCGTAGGATACGTTCCATCAAAGTAGAGCGTAATGCGAAACAGCGCTAAACGAGGTTATATCTACATGTAAATAATGGGGTTAGGGGAAGATGGATAGAAAATTGGTTAGGTATTAAATTTATAATTACAGTGTGAACAAAAAAAAACCGATCACTTCAAAATTTGGTAAAAACATTAAATAAACAGGTTATTTTTAAACAGGTTTTTATATATTAATTTTTGAAAATCACTGCAAAAAATTATCAAATCATTTCCAATTCAATTACATAAAACTTTTTTTCCTAATTTTTCTTTTATCGGTTTTTTTTTTGAATAAAAATAAAACAAAACATTTATTTCTTACAAAAATGAAAACAATATTAACGAATTTACTTATGAAAACAAATAAAATTCCAAGTCAGTCAGATCATTCAGTTTATTCTGAGTTTCCAATTTTCTGCCTTTTTGTCAAGAAGGCATCTAATGTAGTTTACGTTTTTCTTTTACGTTCTGTTGTTGTTAAGTTGTTGATAAGTGGATAAAGCATCTATAACACCCCGTCTTGCTTTTGAACTCCTGTCAAAATTTGGATCATTTTCAACAATTTGGTCTATAATTTCAGTTATAGTGGTCAAACTCCTTTTTACCAGCGCGATGAAAAGTTCTTTTTGCTCTTTTTCGAAATCACTACTATCAATATTTCTGTTTTCTTCTTGCTCAATTAATTCCTTAAGCTCATCATTAGAAAGACTACCGCACCGCACCAAACAAGAAACACAACTACACTGTTTCGGATATGTTATTTACATATTTGGAAACCTAGCGCTGCGCACAATTTCGGTGAATCCGCGGGTTGAAATAAAAGAGCGCTAAATTGAAACAGCGCTAAACGAAACAGCGTTAAGCGGGGTACTGTACTTCGCATTACAGACCGAAGGCTTTGAATTATCTAATTTTTACGGATAATTAGTTCATTTCCTTTTATAGTGGAACTGTTATTAGGAGATAATCGGAAAATGCGAGCTGTATTTGAAGAATTCAGTTTAAGAACTATGCATTCAATAGTAGTAGCATTCGAATAAATTGCTAATACAGGGTGTCTCAGTTGGAACTATAAGATTTGAATTGCGCGTCATTTGTGTCCTCTCAAAGATAGGGCGTCAGTATTTAACGGCTAGAAACCATACCATCTCAACATGTCGCGATTATCAGTTCAACAACGAATACAACGAAGTTCCTGTACAGCTGTTTTATGAAAATGGGCGATCATTTACAATCGCATTAAGGAACATTATTCCAAATTAAACGCCTACAGAGTTAACAGTTCGTATCTTAATCAAAATATTTCAAGAGACGGGTTTTGTTATGCATAAGGCAACACCAATACGTCCTCGTCGTGGTCAGTCAGATGAAAATATTGCTGCAGTGAGAGAAAGTGTATGGAAGTATCCAAAATCAGCATCACCTTATTTCTTTTCTAACATCCAATTAACAAATGTACGACGTTGTAAATGGTCTGTACCCTACGTGGGTGTATTGGTGTTGCCTTATCTATAATAGAACCCGTCTTTTCGAATTTCTTGATCAAGTTAACTCTGTATGCGCTTCATTTTGTCCTAATTTTGTGCGAATATTTCATAATTCACTTTCTTAAATAGTTGTACACATACTATTCATTGTTGAACTGTTCATCGCGGCATTTTTATGTCGTATGGTTTGTAGATGACAGTCTTTAAATATCTTTGACAGAACACAAATGGCGCGAAATTCAAATTCTATACTTCGAACTGAGACCCCCTATATAAGGCCCTTCAAATATACCAGAAGAAAAACAACAAACTATACAACTGATGATTGGAAATTGATAATTCAATTCAAGAGAATGACATTTTTAATCATTATTTGAATTACACTATTCCAAAGAATCCGATATTCCAGTTATGGGACAAGAGGCACAAACGATACTGAGAGCGAGATAGAAACTGATACCTATATCAAAATATCATATAAAATAATCATTTCCAAACATTATGTAAATCTAAATAAATCGGTGCTTCGTTATTTTTCAAGTCAAATCTCTACTGGAGTTACGCCTATATTTTAGTTGTTTTTTGCATTCCGTCATACATAAAACGAAAAAAAAATGCTTCAAATTGTGAGCAGCGAGTTTCTCAGCAGCAGCGAGAGAGAGGGAGGATTTATGATTGGCTTTAATCTAATAGGGAATTCGATTTTAAGATTAATTATGTTATGCATCATGTCCAAAATTGCTCTACATTTTTAGAGTAAATTGAAACATACTTCAGTGTAAAGCATTGTCATCTTATAGCGCTGGTGACCTTGAACAACCTTTTAAAATTATGTCGCGATTATGCCAACTCAGCATCATGTTATTTATCTAAAATAATTTAAAAATTTGTAAGATGTTACTAACAATTCCTGTTTTGACTAAATGTGATATTGAAATACAATTTATGTAATGGATCTTTGTGCGTGTATCAATTTAGTGACGACGCACTAATCCCATGCTACATGCTACACCACGCATGCTACATTACTCGCAATTGTTACTAATATGCCACAATTACCAGCACGTATGTGCTACATGTTTCAATCAACTAAGTACGGCATAGACAGTTAATAATTTGCCGAACAAAATGACATTATGAAGTCATGTCTTAGCTTTATTGTATAATTTGATTCATTGGCGTCTCAATATTTCTGTAAAATTTATTTCATTTGTTTTGATTTTTGTTGAATTTATTTCATTTATTTTGATGGAAATATCACTTCTATTGAATGTTTTTGTGGAGAACCTTTTCATTACTCTGTCATAGGTTGACTGATTTCTATTATACTAACTGTTATCCTAAAATGTGTTTTCGACATGACACTGTTCAGAAATGTCAGTCGATTTCGTCATCTTCACTTTTAATCAACGGAAAGTGAATAATTATTTAAAATATATATTTTTATAAACTTCAATCTTACTTGTTATTTTCTCGCAAATACCAAAAATAATGTTGGTTTTGAATAATAACAGAGAAGGCAGAGTAATCTTGATGTTAATCTATCTTATAATAATCATGAAAATCCATGGACTGTCTGTATCAGAATTTAGTATAAACAAATAAGTGATTATGGGGGACTATAAGACTTTAAGGAAAATCTTAAAGACATTACAATGATCCCGTTTTAATACTACAGTTAAATTATCCTATGTTATATCTTAGATCTTTTATTAGTCATTCAGGTTTTTCTTTAAGTTTTAGTTGTAATTTTCTTTAAATTTAACTAATTGTTAAAATTAATCGAAATCTATATAATAACTTTGCAGAAAGACGAAAAGTATATCAATATCACATCTGACTCCTACTTTTGACTGTCACTTATCACCTGTTAATCTCTCACCCAGTTACTATTTACAACTCTTTTTTATTACATGAACAACGATATATTTAATAAATAATGTTTGTGATATTATGTACAATTAATACTTGACACGATCTATATAAAACACACAAAAAACCACTAACGGTATTTTTTACTCTTATTTTATTTTTATCACACTCTTTGGTCATTCTCACCTTAATAATCATTTCACATTCCGTCTGACAGCGATGAAACTCACTCTATAGTCTTTTTAACTTTTTTTCGACATAACTCAAATCAGATTAAAAGGAAGGCGCGACTAGACACCTCCCGAACGATCGTAGACTTCTGATCCTATTTTCTACACTGAAATAGGTACGACCGATGGACAGAAATAACGTGAGGCTGAAGCCAGTTAAAATCATCAGGACACACGCACAACTACAGTAAAATTATATTTAGTCGATTGTAGACAGTTTCAGTAAATAAACTATTACCTGCCAAGCAATAACCGTGTGATAGAGAAGTATATTAAATAGTGCAGGGGAATGATAAGACAGCGACACAGTTGACGAAGAAAACATGCAACTTTGTGCAAGGACACATAATAAAATAATAATATTGTCGTGTCCTATTGACACTATTCCGATTCCAGAATTGCGGTTCTACGTATTTTGTTGGCATACGTTGACATGACGGTGGCGCCACATAGGAGCCAACTTTTTTAAAATTATTCGCTCTATTGGAACTTGCTTGACACGTCGAATTATAAGAATGATTTTAGAGCACACGAAAAAAGTACCATTTTTTGAGAAATGCAAAAAAAAGGTTATATTGAGATGATAATCGCACCGCTTAGAATATTTGTTTATATTAGAAAATTTTGAGTTAGTGCTTTTTAGTCGAAAATAATTTACTGTTATACAATACTATAGTAAATAATTTTCGAAAGATATTAAAAATAATAAGAGCATATAGACGCTTATTATTATATTACTATGATATATTATTATTTTAAGCGGTTCTCTCACAATCAGACGAAGTCAATTTGTCACAATTATTCTATTCATTCCAACTCCATTCAATAAATGCCAATAAAACACGCCTTTCTATGTAAATATGTCTGTATTTGTTATTGAAATTTACAGTAATAAAAGGGCGAAGTTCAATAAAAGGACGAGTTAGCACACTCTTGCTTAAAATAATAGATTTGGATTTATTATTATTAGCACATTGATATATAAGGGATTGATATTAATAGAACCGTTTTGTAACGAGATGGGATGTGTTGTGGATGAGAAGAGATATTAAGTTTTTATTTATGATATTACGGTTGTGAGCATCTGCACGAAACTCTGTTTTTCTAAATAATTGAAAAGGTTTGTGACTTTGTGTCACTTAGTGATACACACAGCGTCAAGCAAGAATTTCTTTTTATATTCAGCTAGTTCACTTCTCTTAATTTACGAGTTAATTACTGATATTTTCTGATGTTGAATACGAATTTAATGCAAGAGTTCAGAGTTTTTCATTTTTTATATATAGCACTACTGTCTGAACCTTGCCAGAACTATAACTAAAACGAGGAAGTATAAAAGTTTCACACAGGATGGGGTTTTTATATACCTATAAGTTCTATGTGGATAATAATAATAACTTATAACAATTTATATTTTTTCATGTCATTTCATTTACTACCTTCTTAAGGCTCATCTATTTGTTTCTGTTTTGTATAAATAACTATATCGTCCTCTGTAAAACTTACTACTTTTCAAACGCTGTGTTGTGAAACCAAATTGTTTATATGTATGGAGATGAATATTAGTCCCATAACAGTTCCGTGTGGAACTCCATACTCTATCGATATTTCAGAATTAAAGGTTGAATCGCGTCTTTATTCTGTTAAATTTTGGGCGATAACTTCTAAATAATTCGAGACGTTATCTCTCACTCCCACATCTTGCACGACCTCCAATAATTATGGTTGATAGGTTTTGACAAGATCCAAAAATAAATAAGCATAAAAGTCTATGCTTTTTTTTTAGTCTTTATAACTTTATGTTATTTATATATTCCTCTTGATACATTAGCTATTGCATCACATGTTGATCTATGTTCTCTACACTCAAACTGATTATCTGGCAAAATATTGTATCCAGCCTA
Organism: Rosalia funebris; assembly: GCA_037954035.1. Taxonomy (NCBI): domain Eukaryota; kingdom Metazoa; phylum Arthropoda; class Insecta; order Coleoptera; family Cerambycidae; genus Rosalia; species Rosalia funebris. The sequence goes on from JAZFAV010000011.1 coordinate 20,016,933, forward strand.
TAAATTTTGTCAGCCAGATCTTTACTGCTTTTTCAAATATTTTTGACAAATTAGTTAGGAAAAAAATATTAGCCTATAATTTGACATTACCTATTTTTCTCCTTTTTATATATAGAATTAATAACGACAGTTTTAAAATTTGATCGATAAGTTGTTTTCCTTTTATATTAATGTTTATTACATGTATTAAAGCTATGTTATCTCCCTTTAAGGTAGGGATGCTGCTTTCCATTTACCGCTTGCAATACAAACCGGAACTATTGTAACTTGACACTTGAATTGAGGGTGTGTTTAACTGTTTTATTTTTCTTTAAGACTTGTAAGATTTCTATTTATTACTTTTCCGCACTTCACTATACGCGGAAAAGTAGTAATAATTTCGATTAAATTGAATGCTTGAACTAAATGGTTACATTAAGATGAAAGATGATAGAATCATCAATTGATCAAATTATAATAAATATAAGTTTGCTTTATATAAGTAAAAAAAAATTGTATAATGGATCTTTTCGCGTGTATCAATTTAGCGACGACACACGGATCACATGCTACACCACTCGCAATTGTTACCAATATGCCACAATTACCAGCACGTATATCTAGCGACATATGTTTCAGTCAACTACGTATGGCATAGACAGTTAATAATTTGTCGAACAAAATACAATTATGAAGTCACGTCTTAGATTTATCGTCTAATTTGATTCATTGGCGTCTCTAAATTTATTTCATTTTTGTTTCATTTATTTTGATTTTTGTTGAATTTATTTCATTTATTTTGATGGAAATATCACTTCCATTGAATGTTTTTGTGGAAAACCTTTTCGTTACTCTGTCATAGGTTGACGGATTTGTATTGTACTAACTGTTATCCTAAAATGTGTTTTCAGCACGACACAGTTCAAAAATTTCAGTTGATTGATTCATACTATTGTTACCTGTGACGCACACGCAAAGAATCATTATACAAACCATACTTATTTACGCTATGTCGCTTTCTGTTCTTTAGGCAATCGACACTATTTACTCGAAATTACCAATTTAAATGAACTACCGGTATATAAATGAAAAGTAAGAATTGCCGATGGCAGACGTATAAATGAACAGGCAACATGCAATATTTAGCTCCGGGTTGCATTGTGTGTTGTGACTTTTTTGTATGTTGTCATTAGGTTTTAATTATTTTACACGAGCAATTAAAAATGCATACTTTAATAGGTGGAGAAAGATGCCGACTATTAATTTTCTCTTAATAAAAAAAATATGCTAAATGATTTCCAGGTAAAGTATAAAACAATTTATAGAACATAATCCTATAATTTTACATCTCAGAAAATTCCAGGAAATGTTTCTTGATCCCACCATATTACTAATCTATTTTTTAAATAATATCTATGGAATGATTTAATCTCTGCTTACAAAAACAGTCTACAATTTTATAAATTCTGTTAACGCAAGGTGTGCGCCGATTTACGAAAGATACCACAAATAAATTCACGCAGTTCTGTGCAGAATTACCCCTGCATTACAACATAATTACGAGGGTGAATCAAATATAAGCGAGCCTTTTTTTTTATTTTTTTTATTTGAACCTGAAAAAAAAAAGAATATCAGCTCATTTTTCTACATAATATCCTGATCTGGAAACACATTCTTCCCAGCGTGTAGGTAATTTTGTAATGCTCTGCTTGTAGAATGAAGTTGGTTGTGTCTCCAGCCAATTGCGCACGTAGGCCTCAACCTCTTCATCGTTGTTGAATCGTTGCCCTCCCATGGTTTCCTTGAGAGGACCAAAGAGGTGAAAGTCGCAGGGCGATAGTTCAGGGCTATAGGGAGGGTGTTCAAGTATCTCCCAGCCCAATCTCTCCAATTTTTCTCTGGTCAGGGCTGCTGTATGGGAACGAGCATTGTCATGGAGAAGTTTCACTTCTCTCGTCGGTAGGTCACGTTGTTTGCGACGATATGCAAGTCTAACCTCGCTTAAAATGTCGCAGTAGTACGCCGCATTAATGGTCCTGCATCCATGCAAAAAATCGAGGTGCAACAAGCCACGCTGATAAAAAAAAACTGTAGCCAAAACCTTGCCTGCTGACAGTCTTGACTTTCAACTGGCCCAGCCTCCCTTTAACGTCTCCGCTCCTTGCTCGCTTATTTCGACTCAGGGGTATAGTGGTGCCCCCACGTTTCATCGCAGGTAACAACGTGAGTGAGAAACGAGTCTCCCTCTTCCCGAAATTTAGCTAGGAGACGCTCACACACCTGAAAACGATGCAATTTCTGCTCAGTTGTCAGAAGGCGAGGGACCCACCTTGCACACACCTTACGAAACCCTAGCTCCTCTGTGATGATCGAAAAAGTGCTTCCATAACTTATTCCAACCTTAGATGCAATCTCATTGGTGATTGGACGCTTGTCATCCTCGAGAAGTTGTTGAACGTGGACGATGTTGTGCTGGTGATGCTGGTGCGAGGTCGGCGGTCATGGCTCTCATTTTAAACTTTCTCACGACCCTCCACAAACTGTTTATGCCATGCAAACACTCTAGCTCGGAACAGTGTCTCTTCCTTGAACTGCGCAGTCAATCTCGTCAGGATTTTAGCTCGCTTTACACTTTCCGTAGCGAGAAACTTGATGTAAACACCCTGCGCAATTGACGAAGGCATCTTCTGCTCAAACATCGTCACGACAGGTACTGAAAGGAACGAGCGAGGTCGCCCACATGTCTCCCCTCTCCTGACATCCCTATCCAATACCTTACGAAGCGAGAACCCTCACACGTTACTATTGCTTGCCCAGGGCCAAAAGTCTCGTTTATATTTGATTCACCCTCGTATCTGTACTTTTTTATCTTTAGAGTATATCAATTTTAAAAATACACTAGGCATAAAAATAAGGTATGAAAAAGAATGTTAAATTTTTAGGTGATTTTCAAATGGATAAAAATAGTCCTTATAGCAATTTAAAAAAAGAAAATTGAAGGTCCAAGTAACTAGTCTTCAAATCTTCAAAATTTTTTACCGTCAACAGTGTTTGAGTAATCAATGCAAATATAAAAACTATCGGGAAAAATTTACAAATTTTTGCTTGCCTTTCAAAAGGTCCACGAACTTCGATAAATTTTTTTCAGTAGTTTCCTCATAAATCTTTTTTAGATAATTTTATTATCTTTTATTTGAGGGGTCTAAAAGGCTTGAACGCTGAGTTATCGTCGTTTAAAGCAAAACAGTCAGTTTTGACTTTAAACGGAAAAATTTATCCTAAAATTGACTTTTAGCAAAAAAAATCAATCATTCCGAACACAATGAACAAAAAAAGAAAAATCGCAGCGCTTTGAAATTTTCAGGGTTCCTTTGGGATACTTTGAGGTTGAATAGAAACAGTCAACATCCTTAGTCTATCCATTATTTGCAAAGTGATGCTAAGTTGAGCGAATATCCCTAAATACGTAATTTGTTACCTCTTTAATTTTTTTTTTTCAAAAATTAAAACCCGCCACAGGTAGGATTCGATATCTGTCCCGGATAGGAACCGAAGGACTCGCCCGAGGTCGTTCGATTCCCATCCGGGACAGATGTCGAATCCTACCCGTGGCGAATTTTATTTTTTGAAACCTTGTCTGATCGTGTCGAAACACGAGAAAGGGGTCGAGGATCGCTTTTAGGTATAATTCTGGCGGGGCTTTAGCCCGAGGAGTTGTTGTTTCCTATAGCGATTATGTAATAGCCTTGCTATTCGGGAACTACTTTGATAACCGCTTGGCAGTTTTGTAGTTCCTTTCTCTATTTCCGACTTATATGTTACTGACCTTTTTTAATTAAAATTCTCGCACCGAAATAATTTATTTATTTATTTAGTTATTGGTTTTTTTATCAAAAACCAATAACTGCGATTTGTTAAAGAATACTTTGCAGTTTTTCAAACTTTACTTGAATTTTCTGTACGTTCATTATTTCCCGAGTAATTAACTACCAAAGTCAAAACTGACTTTTTTGTTTTGAACGACGATAGCTCAGCGAAAAATCATCGTACAAGGCTTTTAGACCGCTCAAATTAAAGAGGATAAAATTAACTTAAAAAGCTTTAGGATGAAATCGCAGAAAACTGTATTGAAGTCCGTGGATCTTTTGAAAGGCAAGCAAGGAAACTATGCTTAGAATTGTACAAAATACTTCGATACATCAAAATGTAAAAGGCCTCTAGTTAAGAAATAAACTGGATGGAAACCTAGCTTTTGTAGAGCACGGACATCCTGTATAAGCAATTTTATAGAATTTATTGGTCATTACTATGTGCAAAAAATATCAAAACGGGCTGTCAGCTACAAGGCGATAATACACGAAAATACTCGACGCATATAGGCATCTCGGACCGCCTTCCGAGATACCGACCGCCTTCCGAATGTTATGAAAGCAACCTTCTCAATAAATGCAATTGTAAATGCCGTGAAAAATTACATTTATCGAGTATAAATATCCGATGAATGGATACAGCCAAAGTACACTCATTCCGGGAGTAATTTAGACTTACCCTCGTATCAGATGCATTCACATGTATTGTGTGTATAACTAATATCATTATAATATTTTGTGTGTACAATTTGGTGGGAACGTTTTGTCATCAATTGCAGGTTACTTCCTCAGGACAATTTTCTGGACTATTTCTGAGCCGAGACTAGTCTTGACTCGGCAGCCGTTGGATACTGGTCTCGATCCAGCAGTTATCACAGACTAGCCTCGATCCAGCGGTTGCTCAGAAAACTCCCCTGGGAAAGTCACCTGTAATGATTGACGAAACGTCGGCATCAAGTTCCAGTTTGACGTGCAATACATATTCGTAAGCTAACAAAAAATCGAGTAAAAACACAATCGAGAGAACAATTTTCAGTACTAAGATTTTTCTTGAACAAATATTGGATATTGGTTTTTCTTTCTTGGGTTTAATCAATAAAATATTGAATGAGATCCTATAACAAAGTATTCCATCTTCAATATTAGTTTTATAAATCTGACAAAAAACTGTTAGTTAAAGTAGTTAAAATGCTTTGGTACATTTGGTACATCCTTCTAGTATATTTCGTGATAATTAATTTTCTATACGCTATCAGAATTTTATTTATTATAATAGTATACAATAATATTAGAATTTAATTGCGATTGCGTATTCTAACCTCATTGCTAAAAAATAAACAGTTTACGCGATTTCATGATTTTCGATATTGTCATTTCTGCAATTTTCACGTGACATACAACGAGAATATTCTTTTCAAAAATGTAGAAACAGTTACCAAAAACAGTAATTTCAAATCCTGGTTGATAAAACATCTATACGTACAGCGTCTTGAAGCTCCTCCCATATTTATAAGGTCAAACGATCAAGCTTTTGCATAAATACGCTTTCTGTATGCAAGGAGAAAAATTGGACTATGAATTTAATATCACCTAGACTACACGTCATTTAGCTCATCAACCTCGAAAAGGTTATTCGCCTAGCAGACATTCCACAAGTAATATTAAACTTTTGGCAATAATACTAACGGTTAATTTTACAGCTGCCAGTGTTTCCTGTAAAGTTAAGGTACGGCTTTAACTGATTTTTAAATTACCAGAAAACAAACATATTTACCCACAACAGAAATCGATTTGTTCCACGTTACATGGGTATAAAAAGAAATATCTGCAACTAACGAACCCAACTTCCCCAGGCGCAAATAAGCATAGGCTTTATTACTGCATAAAGTAATTTAAAGTAACCGAAGGGGTCTTTCACTAGATGCTGTCCTAATATGCAGATACGTTAACACCCAAAGGATTTTTACGGCGCTATAAAGATCTGTATTTGACACCAATGTTTATTCTTCATGAACTTCGAGGCTGAGATTGTTGACTGATTGAGCCACAAAAACTGGTTATGTACAGAAGTACGTGGTTACCCCGAAATAAGGCTGTAATTTTCAGAGATTAAATTTAATTAACCTTTCATGTTACAATCGATATATTGCTTTGAAACCTTTGCATCCTAAACATTTTATTTTCTGAGTTTTAGATCACGAAATTTCTCGAGTAGTTTTATTCTTGAAATGATCCGTCTCATGATACTTCGTTTAACTAGCTTTACCCATACATTTCATTTTTTAGGGGACTGAATTAATACTATGTTTCTCCCATCTACTGAGGCTTCAAATCAGAACAATATCGACAATTATGTGGATATTACTACATACGAGTACATAGAAAAACTGTAAACACTGCATCAAAACTCTTCATGTATTAAATATACTTTTAAGATTATATACAACTAACAAGAAATAGTACATCTATTCAGACAATATTAACATTGAGCTAGATGTCCTACTCACGCCAATAGTAATCGACAGGCGTAATGCCTTGATGGATTTTGTCGGCAAGTCGAGCGAGATTACCGTTCTTTACTCGAGCCCTACTCATGTTTTTGGTGCGTCGTTTCACGTAAGTTAAAAGGGACTTCAAAGGCTTTTTAAAAATTGCCTTTTCTCGAAGTACACAGCCAAATTTCAATAGATTGTAACATCTAAGATCTCCTTCACAACTATTGAAAATGATTTTAAAAAAGGAAAATTCCTTGCAGAAAATTTCCTGGAGTGTCTGTATTCAAAATCAACAATAATTAACAAAGTATTCATTCAAAGTTTTAATTACTCAATATTAAATATTTTATTTGTGGGAAATATTAATATTTTCACATGTATTGATTGTTTCACAATACTGAATATAATGTCTACAATTAGTTAGTAACAGTCACCAATTAGATACTAATAGGGATTAGTTTAATAGTTACCAAAATATTAAATGTTTTTATTTTGCAAAAACTGGAACAGTGAAGAGAGGGTATAACAAAAAACCTTCACGTGTTTTCATCCATGGCGTTCCATCCTTACTTACATGAAACTAATTTGGATATTGACACCTGAAGAAGTTACACTAGATGACGAAAAATATAAACAATAAAATAATGTTGAAATATAATAAAATAATGGTGAAAACTTAGTTGTTTATTGAATGAACGTATTATTATTTTATTAAATATATATGAAACTATTCATGTGAACGAGTAAAATGTCTTTCACGCATTAAATATTATATCATAATTTTTGAATTGGTGTCCATTTAAATATACAGAAAAAATTGTATGGGTTTTCATCACAATTTATATGTGATGATGTAGTGAGTAGTGAGCAATGAGCATATCAGTGAAACCACCTAATAAAGCTTTATAGAGGTTACATTTATAAGAATAAATACCTATATTAGTGTTGTTACAGACTTCCCTCTCTACAGACGTATGCCTTAGTGGAAGTAAGCCGATTTCTGTATACCTAAACTTAAAATACACTACTCAAAAATATTAAGGGAACAAAAAAATTCCGAAAATTTTTTTGTGATTTTTGAAAGGCTGTAACTATAAAAAATAATCATATCGAGATGAAAAGAAACATTTTGAACTTTCTAGTTTTGAAATCTTTTGGCAAAAAAGGACATTCTTCAAGATTCAAAATGTTTATTTTAATATTTCGATACGACCACTTTTCATAAAGTTCAGTCTTTCAAAAATAACTGAAAATTTTTGGGAATTTTTTTGGGTAGTGTTAGTATGCTTAGATAGCTTATCATGCGTCGCAAATATATTATATGGTTTGGGATATCAATTTCAACAATACCTAAAATTGATGAAATTTTTTAACCAGTGTAACAGTTATTTGAAATATTTGGATACATGGATATTTCATTTGACAAATATTCTTTCAAAACTGTTTTAATTGTTTTACTAAATTTCTGATTGATATACTTCATATTTTATCTACTCCATTTTTCAGGTCTCTAAAAGTAATTTTCGTGAATTGTTACTGTTTTACTTCGTGAAAATTGTATTGTTAACTTGTTATTTTGTTGATAATCATTTTGATAACATGGAAGAAATCATAGCAATTTATTTATTCAACGGTGGAAGTAAAATCTTTACAAAAAAAAAATCAAAAAGACAAAGGGCACATAACAAATTTGTTGAGTCTGTTTGCCGAAAAATTATTACTATGTGTATACCTAATGGATATATACCTGAATGAATATATGCCTAATGGATAGAGAAGATCGTATCCATCATACAAGTATAATGGTGAACATATAGATTGCCTTTCTTTCAAAAGAAAGTACAGAACTGCTGAATTAAATATATGGCAAGCTTCTAACAAAACAACAAACTGATAAATCCGATTTGGCTTTCAGTGGATGCTGTATACAGTATATACTGTACTAAAGATGAAAAACGATTAGAAAACCAGAGGAATAGGAAAGAAAATGATGAAAATATATATATTTGTATTATTCCGAACTTATGATTTATGCTGATTTGAATTATACTGATTTACTCATTACTGAACTACATTTACTGAAAATTGCTTTATTGCAGATACTGGAGTAGGTTGGAACCTTTGGTGTGGAGGTAATACGGACTTAGTTTTCCACAAAACAGTATACAATACACTCGACGAGCGTTTCGTCAACAAAGTTGGAAACATCTGGAGATGATTAAAACTGGATGAGTTTTAATCATCTCCAGATAATGCCAACTGTGTTGGCGAAACGCGCTTCGAGTGTAGTGTATAGTGTTTTGGTGTTTTGTGAAAAACCAAGTCAGTGTTGCTTATTGCGATACTAATAGATCTTAATTGATATATCTTAAGTATACAAATATAAGAGTGTCTTTTTAATGTTTGGCACCTAATTCTCTTCTCTTTTGTATACCATTTATTTGTTTCTTTTAACATGTATTCTGATAACGCGTAATTTTTTTTTGGGAACATAACAACCGTATCATACGGGGATATTTATATATTATTCCAATTTCAAGCTTCTTAAAATTTGATAATAAAAATTTATTAGTCTTCAGAAATCCAGAGCATTGCACCCATATTCTTTACTGACGACACAAACATATTACTACATAAACACCACGTTTATATACAGGAGAAAATGCCCATGAATTAGATTACTTTTTTTGACGCAAAGCTAATAATATTCGCAGAAAAAGAGGTTTTGCGTGTTTTTATATACATACCATCCTCTCTATGACGTACACGTAAGGTACGGGTCCATCAGCGTTATTTTATGTTTACGATAAACAGACTTTCGCCTTCGTGAGCGTTTTAGTGAACGCCGGGAATTTTAGGAATGTTTTCCTTCGAGGATGATTTGTACTTGGTTGTTTCGCACTCCATAAATGTGCAGTTATTAGTTATTATACGGTTTGCTATTTTAACGGTATGACCGCGGTATGTACGCAAAAATTTAAATGAAGAGTATTTAATTATTTCGACCCACATGTGGGATGTGCGTACTTATCGAGAGACTCGTTCGGCGTCTGAATTGGTATGGTAATAAGGCGATAGTTCATAATACTGTTAGCACAATTTTTAGAGTGATTTATTGATATTTACTAATTATTTTTAAGTGTATTCAAAACAATGCCCGAGGTCTAGTATATTCGTCAAAATACAAAATATAAAGACAATGCATTCTTTAAATATATAATGATGTACATAGTTACTTCCAACTTCCTCGTCGGACGCGGAACGATGATCGACTTAACTAATCAGAGACAAACTTGAGGAATCATTGTTTCGTGCATTTTTTCCTACTATATGGTAATAATGTATACGCACAAAATTTCTCGCGTTAAGAAAGATGAAACAAGCACGAGAATTCATCATCCTAAAACAAGTGCATCGTCCTTTGAATTCGAAATGGTGCCCGTTATATCTCGACAACCGATCGACAGATTCTTTTGAAATTTGGTGCAGTTACGCTTTAGGCAATTGTTAATAAAACAACGATTTTTCAAAATTAACCAAAATTGTTTGAACAAATTACAACAATAACTCAGTTTTTTACCGAATTTTCGTACTTCAGTTCAATGTGCCGTTTTTTTAAGAACAATTTTCGGAAACGGCGGTCGTTAATATGTTTCGTATGCACTTAACTTCATGATAGCGTACTATCTTTGATTTCAGACGATCAGCTTTAGCAGGAGATGGGTCACCGCAAACCGGGTCGCGAAATAGACGCTTCACTTCCGGCGGGCATATTTCTTCCCGTTTTAAATATTCTTAAATTGTGTTCATTTCACCATGTTTACTATACATTTATCTGCATTAAAAAAATGTTCATTTATCATTGATAATTCCCAAGAAAATTCATCCCGAAGATCGACTATTTCTTCACGCTTCTAGGTGGTTGTAACCCCTTAAGGGAAATTCCTGAAATAAAATTTCCCAACTACCAACTCTCGGAGATTTAAAAGTAATTACTTATGATAACTTGAGACCAAAAGTCGGTAATTTGTGGGTTTTCACTTGAGGAGTTTCCCTTGATGCGATATTATTTCCAGTGTAACGGCCAAAATCTCAAAGCAATCTGATCGTTCCATCGATTAGATTTAATAATCTAATGCTTAACCTGTAAAAAAGTATGCTCATCACAGAAATTTATAACTTTGCATTTATTCAAAACTCGCTTAAAGTGAAATAAGGGTATCGGATTATTCAGATTTATTTTATAGTTATTAGTTATTATTGTATCTACAATTGTATACGAAAAAAAAAAATACGCTAATATTCCTTACAAGAAAATTCAAAAACATAAAAAAGAATAAACATTGGCCTAAAAAACTCCTTCACACAGTCTATTTTTATTGCTATGTACAATGTTTATTTAGTTGTCCTGTGAAAATCTATTGCGTTATTCTTTTTGATACAAACTGTTACAGCTAATCAATTTCGGACTATTTCTTATTTTAAATCAACCCCGATACTTAATGTGACTCCGTTCGTTGCAGCCATAATGGGAGCTACAAAGAGACCAACGAACGTGTTAAATACTAAAATTCAGTGTATTACCTGTTGGTTTACGATAGCTTCCGTCTTATATTTTAGCAGTTATTTTTAAAATGTAAAGTTACAAAATAAAACATATATATTTATATTATTTTTCCTGGATTATTTATGCAAGTTTCTACGCCACTGATTACTCGATGATTAAATCTTGTATATCGATACACAGATACTTATGTTACGTAGTCTATTACGAGATTCTTTCTCTTAATTAAAACAATATCGAAATTTAAAACAAAATTTGCATTGTAACTTCCAAGTTTTTCTGCGGTTTTCAATATTACGTTCGCTGTGAAAAAACACCCGATCTGGCCGGGTTCATCGCAGGTGGCCTTGAAAGCTCTATGTACACAAAAATATTATTAAACATAAAATATTTACCATCTTCATACTCCTCTTCGTCGTCGTACTCTTCAATGAGTAGGGGGCTGTCGGCTCTGGTAACGGGGTCATCAGCCACGTTAAGTGGCACGGCTGGTGTGGGAGCTGGGACGGGATGTCGGCCCTCTGGTCCGGGTGAAAAATGCAACTCCACCGCTCCGTCGGCGGGAAATCGGGAATCTGTAATGCAATTGTGCGATTTGAGCTTGTCTTTTAAAGAGCGTTCGCGCTTACACTAATTGTAAGAGAAATCAGTCTATTTAAAATATCTCGTTAAAATAATTTAAGGGGCTCCACCCCTTATATTAGTTTATATATTATTATAGCGTGAAAGCTTAAGAATATATTCTGAAAGTTTCAAGTTGATATCTTTAAAACTTACAGAGATACAAAGCTTTCAATCATGCGGTTGAGAACGTCTTACCGCCGTTTCCGAAAATTGTTCTTAAAAAAAAAACGGCACATGGAACTGAAATATGAAAATTCGGTAAAAAACTGTTATTATCGTAATTTGTTTAAACAATCTTGTTATTTTTGAACAGTGCGATCGTTATTCTGTTAACAGCGGCTTAGAGCGTCACTGTGCCAAATTTCAAATGAATCCGTCGATCGGTTCTCGAGATATGACGACGGTCACCGTTTCGAATTGAAAGGACGTTGCCTCTTTTCAGGATGATAAATTCTCGTGCTTGTTTCATCTTTCTTAGCGCGAGCAATTTTATGCGTGTACATCATTACAATATAGTAGGAAAAATAATTAAGAGGAACTTCAGGGATATAGGACCAATGAGTAGAAACGTTAGGAGTCAATCGGGGAACATACTGATCGGAAGAGAGGAGAAAGCGGATAGATGGAAGCAGTAGTTAGGAAATTTATACGACGGTCAGAAATTAGGAGAGATATTAGAGGAAGAACCTAGCATCGATAGGGAAGATGTAGGAAAACCTATATTAAGAGAGGAATTTGAAATAGCACTAAGGGGGCTAAAGAACAATAAAGCGCCAGGTGTAGATAAAATACAGGCGGAAATTTTGAAATGTGCGGGACAGAAAGTAGTAACTAGGATGTTTGAACTGGTAAAATACATATACGAAACGGGTGAGATGCCGGAGGATTATAAGAGGAACATTATTGTTACTATACCGAAAAAGAGAGGAGCCGACAAATGCGAGAACTTTAGAACGATTAGCCTAACTTCCCCGCGTCAAAAATCTTAACCAGAATAGTGCAAAAAAGAATGGAAAATAGAGCGGAGGAAATACTAGGAGAAGACCAATTCGGGTTTAGGCGAAATAGAGGAATTCGCGAAGCTATTCTGGCGCTAAGAGTAATGTTGGAGAAAACAATAGAAAAAGGAAAGAACGCTTATATAGGATTTGTAGATTTAGAAAAAGCTTTTGATAATGTAAGATGGGAAAAAATGTTCGAGATATTAAAGAGCGCAGGAATGAAGTATAGAGATAGGAGAGTAGTACACAATCTATACAAAGAGCAAACTGCTGTTATAGAAGTAGAAGGGGAAATAAGGGAAGTAGGTATTAGAAAAGGAGTAAGACAAGGATCATTACACTATCACCATTAATTTTTAATCTGTACATCGAAGATGCGAAGAAGAATGTGGTAAAAGATTAGAAGAGTGGATTTTCGAATTAAAGTACAGGGACAGAAACTAAAAATGCTGAGATTCGTGGATGATATAGCAGTATTAGCATCTAGTAATGAGGAATTAGAATCAGCGTTGAAAGAAATGAAGGCAGTGTTGACAAGGGAATACGGAATGAGGGTGAATAAAAATAAAACTAAAGTGTTAGTGTGCAGAGGGCGCGAGAGCAGAGCAAAAACGAAAGTACAACTTAATAATGAAAGACTGGAGGAAGTTAAAGACTTCACTTATTTAGGAAGTAAAATAAATTGGGATGGAAGAAGCGATAAAGATATAAAATAAAGAATATCGCAGGGTCGAGTAGCTTTTAACAAAAAGAAAGCACTTTTATGCTCGGGGGTAATAAACTTAGAAACAAGGAAGAGATTTTTGAAAACGTATGTATGGAGCACGCCACTATACGGTTGCGAAACCTGGACGGTAGGGGAAGCAAGTAGGAAGAAGTTAGAAGCTTTTGAGATGTGGTGTTACCGAAGAATGATGAAAATACCGTGGACTGATACGGTTAGAAACGAAGGAAGTATTAGAGAAAGTCGGCGAGAAAAGAAGAATGTGGAAAAACATAAAGAAGAGAAGAGGTAGAATGGTAGGCCACTTGCTGAGACATGGGGGAATAGTCTACGATACTTTGGAGGCAGAAATAGGAGTGAAGAAAGGCAGAGGTAGGCCTAGATTAGACTACTGCTCGCAAATAGCAAGGGATGTAGGTTGTAGCACAATTAGCGAAATGCGTAGGTTAGCACAAGATAGAAGAAGCTGGAGGTTAGCGTCCAACCAGTCTTAGGACTGATAACCTCATGATGATGAGTAGGAAAAACTGCATGAAACAATTATTCCTCAAGTTTGTCGCTGATCAGTTAAGTCGATCATTGTTTCGCACCCGACGAGGGCGTTCATTGAGGGGCACATGTAGCAGCATTAGCCGCCCTCTACCCCGTGACTGAAAACTTTATATCTCTGTAAATTTTAAAGATATCGATTTGAAACTTTCAGAATATATTTTTAAGCCTTCATACTATAATAATATATAAAAAAATTATCGAAAATTTTAAAGATTTTAGGTGGATGTAGTCCTTTAACATCATTAATTTTCAGATTAGAATTAGTATCACCTACCAATAAGTAATTATCTTTATTACGTAGATCTGGTGAAGCAAATAGTCTACTTGTAGCAGTAACGGTACTATACGGTAGCTAACATTTGTCTTAATATAAACCAATAGGTCACACTTGATATCCCCCTTAATGCCCGAGACATCAATAATACCCCCGGATTTGTATAATTTAAATTTGATTCGCAATACGGAAAAAACTACATATTACAGTACATCCTTATATGTTATATGTTTCGTAACATAACATCAAATGATATATCCAATGTCAAATGTTTAGATCTCGTTCAGTGTACTTAAAATGAATGTATTTCATGTAATTACTATACATGATGTAAAAACTATGTATTTTTTATTTACTTTTACCATATATATATATATATATATATATATATATATATATATATATATATATATATATATATATATATATATATATATATATAAAGACAATATTTTTTTAGTTTTCAGTATTCTACATAATTTTAATATTTTTTATATAATTATTAACAAAAACATTTTTCTTTTGTAAAAAGAATATTATTTATAATCCAAGACGAAGATTTACCGCCAAATGCTTTTCTTATAAAAATATGCCTTTGTGTCTTTTTTATGTCCCATATTTGATAGCTACCCCAATTTACATTGTTGGCGAGAACAATTTGTAGAAAATATAGTCATTCATTTTGCACTAAATACTTTGAAATTAAAAATAAATTATTATATGGCATTTTCATTGCTGGTTATTTTTTACACTTTATAATTCGTTAACAAATTCATGCCTTTTGCTATTATATAGAAGATGTTTTACACAATGGACATAAAAACAGGAGACCAGATTTCCCTGAATATCAAAAGATTACACGCTTCTCGATACATGTTTCGCCAACCAAGTTAGCATCATCGGAAGATGATTATAACTGAAAACTGGTCTATTTTTGTTGCTGCATTGAAAGATCCTTCCCAGGAACAATAGGTATACTAACTACAATCTATATATGTTTTTAAATAGTTTTTCGTTCGTAACATATAAGTCGGAAATCGAGTAAGGAACCACCAAGCCGCCAACCGGTTATTAAAGTAGTTCCCGAATAGCAAAGCTATTACATAATCGCTCTAGGAAGCAACTACTCCTCGGGCTAAAGCTCCGCCAGACATTAAATTATACCCAGAAACGATCCTCGACCCCTTTCTCGTGTTTCTGCACGATCAGATAAGGTTTCAAAAAATAAATTTTTTCGTTAACAGCTTAACATTTGTCCATAGAAATTTTTAATTAGTGGATTGGTGGTAAAACCATCGACATATTCACACACAGTAAGGGTTGATGGTGTTAAATAATTCGACTACTCCGGGCTAAGTTTACAGTATAAACAATCGTTGAAAGTGCTAGGGCAAACAGACTATGTAATCGTAAATCGTGGAAACCAAAAGGTGGATACTTTGGCATGCCGCGATTCTACGGGCTTTTTGCAGGAACTAGAACCAGCAATAGCACTTGCAATTAGCGAAGTCACTCGAAATTCCACCATAAAAGATTACACAAACAAAAATACTGTTAACTACACCTTGCCAGTTTGCTGTAAATTAGAAAAATATTGCTTGAATCTGTCTCATGCAAATCTACGAATCCTAATAAAATTGTTAACGGGACATTCAAGGCTAAACAAGCATCTTCATGGTATAGGCTGTACTATGTTATTCCTATGTGTAGAGGATGTAATCTGAAGGACGACACTGCAGAACGTATTCTGAAGGAGATAGCACAATGAGCGCGATTCGACGGGCTGAGTGTATGTGGGCTCTCTCCTTTATATAATTCGAATAGACCAAACATGTAGTCTGCGTCTTTCATACTGTGATCCAGACAATGGCATCTCTAGCATCGTATGTATGTATAGGTTCGAGCCTTAACAGGAAGAATCCAGCCACCTCCTGAATATGGGTATGTTTATCTCGTCTTTACCTACGAGTATAACTCTTTTATACACATTATTATGCTTTAGGGAGAAAACGTCGATTTCTGTATATCTGTATAAATTAACTGATCTAGTTGGCTTAGTTTTTTGTATAAATATAAAACTAATTTTTGGAAAATAAAAAATTATAGATTCAGAGACTCTTTTTTAATTTAACGAGTAGTCCAAAGTACTCGTACATCAAATATAACTGTTTCACGTCCAGTTTTAATGATATTTACTAGCTCTTTGTATTTTTTCTAACTCGTACTGTAATCGTGTTACTTTACTTATGTTTTTGAAAAATAAGTACCCCTGTTATCGCATAAGTTATCATTGCAATTGTATATGTTTTATAGAATTAACCTTTACACAGCTATTTCTCTAGTGGCATAAGAGAATGTAAGTTTAGATGACATGATACAGATATAGATAAGAAGTTATTTATATGGTACTTAAATGCATTAGATAATTAAAAAATATAATACGGGGTTAAAAAATATCTTGGCGTTCCACAACATATTCTTGCAGAGTAATAATTAACTGTATCTTCCGCCATTTAAAGGATGATAGATATATTTTATTTAGTTTGTTGCAGCATTATTGAGCATACATTTAATAGTTTATACTAGTTATTTATGTTATGAGGTTTATAAAAATAATTATCATGGTACTAGCCATTAATATTATCAGGCGAGGCGCTAGCCAAGCTTAGCAAGATAACACGGCTTGTACTATAAGCAGATGTAGATCAGTTATGATCCCAATTGCATACATAACTTTATCAATTAAGACCATTAAAAAATTAAATTTCGATATTTGCAATGCAATGTAACTAACATACTTTTCTTAATTCATATCGTTTGTAATTAGTAAGCCAATTACGCCTGTCAAGTTAGGCTCCAGGCCGGCCGGATTTAAGATAGGGCGAACCGTACAATTCCACCACAGTCAATAGCGTTTCCTTACCAACATCAGAAAATAATGTAATCAATCACTCGTGAACAGTGTTGTATAGAAGATGTAAAAGTAGAATACAGTTTGAAGAATTGAGATATTTGTTTATGGAAACCTGATATTACTAACATGTGTTAATTAACAAAGTAATAATTATCTATTACTTTGTGAATATAAAAAATTATACATTTTTTATATTCACAAATACTTTGATGCATTAAAATTAATTTTATTAATGTTAAATGTATCAAATATTTTGTATTAATTTTCCAGGTCGTCGAATCAAAGACACTCGCCGTTAACACACCTACTAATTTCATAACTTTTTAGCTATACTTTTTTAATAATATCAAGTATTAATGAGCCAAAGCCAACATTATAGAGAGAATACATCATATATCATAATTTGGGCCAACTTCAGAACAACTATAGTCCACACTGATTACAAAAGAAAAAAATCTCAACCAAGATGTTCATTTGTAATATCACGTACATTGTCTTAATAATATGGTGAAGAAGATTAGTATTTACCTGAACAAAATGCCATATTCTGCACAAATATTTTATGTAGCCTCTACAAGGCTTTCATGCAACATGTTCGTTTGTAATATCACGTACATTATTTTAATAGAACCCCTGGACAATGTCGTAAGAAGTCTGCGGATGTTAGAGATGAGCGATATGTTATACAAATTGCCTTAAGAACAGACATTCTACCAGTTTAGAGCTAAACAGAGCCCTAGCAGCAGCTCTAAATGTAGCAATTTATGGACGACGGTGAGGAGAAGGCTTAATGAAAGAGGATTGCACACTAGAAGAGCAGCTATTGCACCACTGATCACCAGAGAACATGGAGTTACTAGACGGCGTTTTGTAAGAGGACACGTATATTAGACTATTGATGGTGACTGGAAGTGAGTTTTACTTTCAGACGAAGCAACAGTAAATCGTAATTCACCAGATGGGCGCCAACAAGCCTGGCAGAGGCAAGGAAACAAGATTGCTGCCAACAGTATCTCTCCGAGAATCCCATTTTTTGGTGGATCAATAATGTTCTGAGGACGAATTTGTTTCGATGCTCACATGGATTTGGTTCCTATACGGAGATGCACTTGAATGCACATTTATGTAGAAAACATCATAGAAAAACATATTATGCCATTTGCTCTGTTTGTTAGGGACAATTTAATTTGTATGCAGGATAACACTCGGTTCCTCGTTGCTAGAGAGGTAGGTATTGGACTACCTTCGGTTTGTAATTATTCTAAATATGGAGTGGCAATCAAGAAGGCCAGATATGAAGCCCATAGAGCATCTAAATGCACTAGAATCATCAGTTAGGCACCATATACCTGCCCCTATAATTTAGGGAACTCGAACAAGTCGTTCTTGTCGAATTGCAGAATTTTCCTCAGGAAACCATTCACCACTTAATAATCAATAGCATGCCCAGACGAATGGAAGCAGTGATAAGAGCTAGAGGAGAATCTACACGTTACTGAATTCAAATTATTATGATTTAATTTTATCCCCAGTTTTTTTATTTACAGTTTTTCATAATCACCGCTTTCGTTGCGTTTGACATTATTACTCCTTTCTTTATTAATTGATCCTTTTCGCCAATAATACCATTCTAATTTGTTAAACTTTAGTTGAATTCATTTAATTATAATATCACGTAGGTACTATAATTTAAATACGAAGTTTCACTGATACGTTAATTTTGTCCAGGACTTTATTTTACGTTAATCAAAATTTACTGTACACGAAAACGCTCATGGTTAGGAAACCGTTCAAATGAGAAAACCTCGAAAAGCTACTGCTATTTTTAAAATGTTATTCTACAATCACCACGTCCATTAGTCATCTTTAATGTATCCGACTGTCGTCATCACGTTTTCCCGTGACAACATAGAAAAAGAACCACTTACCGTTGCACGCGATATCTAACTCCTGCCTTGTAAAGCTAAGTGTATAATCAGCGACGGCACAGGTGTGAAATTGGCATGCGAATATCGTCTCTCGTCCCACGTCACTCCTGTGATAGCATTTAATCAGAATGTCTCCTCGAAGCTGAAGCCCTCGTCTTCCATCGCCTGTTACGTTCACGGTGAACTGACTGACACCCTTCGATACGGAATAAATGCCTAGAAGAAAAAAATCAATGACATAAAGCTTCTCTATGTATAGGGTATCTCAGTTGGAACTATAGGATTTGAATTGCGCGCCATTTGTGTTCTGTCAAAAATAAGACGTCAATATTTAATGAGTGTCATATACAAACCATACGACGTCAACTTGCCGCGATTAACAGTTCAACAACGAATAGTTTGTGTACAACTGTTTTATGAAACTGATCATTTACAGTTGCATTGAGAAAATTGATACAAAGTTAGGATAAAATGAAGTGCTTACAGAGTTAACAGTTCATAACTTAAAAATTTGAAAAGACGAGTTCTGTTACTGATAAGGCAACACTAATACGTCCTCGTCGTGGTCGGTCAGATGAAAATATTACTGCAGTGAGAGAAAGTGTACAGGAGTATCCAAACACATCAATTCGACGTCTTGCACAACAGTTGAATCTACCAAGAGCCACCACGCATTGCATTTTAAAGAACGATTAGAACTGTATCGTCTCCATTGTATATTGAAGAATAAAAAACCTCAATTTGTCAAATATTATTAATTGTATACACAAATCACATCCCATGGTACTAAATAAGACACCCTATATAAAGTAGGAGGGAATATTTATCTTAAACATGTAGCTAGTGACAATATTAATAAATACAAGGTATTCCGGTCACTAAGGATAACTATCGATCAATTTATTATCATATCGAACTCTTTACCGTTCGATTTATTATTTAATGTCGATTTTCACTTTTAACTATGATATATTCTACACTTGAACTGTGGTTTTGATAAATATTATATATTTATTAAATTTTCGTTAACCACAAAATATATTCTAATGCACTTGTATATGTATATTTCGCGAGCAGTGGTATCACCTTCGGCAGGTAAGTTGTGTTTCATTCGAAGTTGGGTGTTTCTACGCAAAACTCTTAAACGTGACTGCACCCGATTCTGGCCAGCGATCATAGAGCAACCGTTACAAATTCCTCATCGACAATAAGCACACGTTAATAGTCACGGCAAGGTTTGAGAGACAGTTATATCCTGACATCTACGAGGAGGTACCAAAAGAAAAAAACGAGAATTATTTTCTGTAGACAAGTGGGCTGGTAGTACCGCCTTCTCTCACTAGGTATATTTACTAGACATTCCCTCTGCTCAGTTGGTCAAGTATCGTTTATGTGAAATCATCGCAGCGCCCAGAGTGATTTTTTCCTTACGCCCGTTTCAACGTTTTCGATGATTTTGCTATGGTCAACTTTAAGGAGCAATACACCAACATCAAATTCTGTGTCCTGTTAAAGAAAACAGCGGTAGGTACAGTTTCAATGCTTCGGAAAGCTTATGGGAAAGAAGCTCCAAGACAGGAATTTACTTTAAGAGTGGTTTGCTCGGTTCATAAGTAGTCAAATATCACTTGAAGATGATTAATCCTATTCAGGTCGTCCCACAATGTTCAGGACAGATGAGAAAGTGCGCGATGCCATCACGTTTGATTGTCGCAGAACAATTGACGAATTGGAGAAAATAACTGGGTTTTTTTTGGAGTTCATGCCAAAGAACCTAAATAAAGATTTGAACATGAGATGCCTCGCGGCAAAGTTTGTTCCACGACTATTTCCTATGACCAGAGAGAAAACAGTCTGAGAGTGTACCAGGAATTGGAAGAACAGGCACAGACTGACTGATTTTGTTAAAAATCATCACGGGAGATGAATCTTGGTGATCTTCGAATTTGTTAGAAATCTGTCCTACATTAGATATGTCCTGCATTAAGATCAAACTCTAGATGGGAATGGTCAAAAACTATTTTAAGGGATACACAAATTGAGGAAGAGGTAGTATGCTGCTCATCAGTAACATGCGAAATACTTATAGTTGTTGTAAATGTCATCACTATCAAACAGGAGTTTTCCATAACATAGGGGACGGACGGGCAAGACGGAGAGGGCGGGCAAAAATAATATTTGTTCTAGTTCCATATTTCATCGATAGAAAGAAATAGAGCCAGTGTCGCTCGACTCCTTACATACATGCACTTACTGTAAGATTTCGTTCGGTAGCATAGGTTACTAACCACGCGTTTAGTGTAAGGAAATTAGATTTTTTCAAAAAAATTACGATAAAACCACCGTAAGTACCTTGTGTTTATTTTATTATATTCAGAGAAATCCATATTTTGGTATTTCTAGTAAAGTTTGATATAAATAGACGTCCAACAAACATATTCATCTTAAGTTTTTGTTTCACCATTTTTGTGGGATATTTGATTATGTTACTAAAGTACGAGACGGGCAAAACGAAACCGAGTAAGATGGATAGTATCCGTTTTGCCCTTCTTATGCATAGTCTGTTAATAATCAAATAATAATGATCAAAGTGTATGTAAAAGTTTGAATTAACAAATAATAATCTCTATAGCAGATGGTGTATGACTATAAGACAAAGACCAACCGAGCCAACTGGTCTGAAGAAAGCTTAGCAAAAGCTATGGAAGAAGCTAAAAAGACGTCCACATTAAAAGCGAATAAAATATATGGTATACCTTACGCAACGTTACATAGACATTAAAATCGATTCCTCAACAAAGAAATTAGGCCGTTTTGAATCTGTTTTTACGGCGGAAGAAGAGGAAGAGCTTTTGAAATATGTTCAAAATATAAGTTCTTTATTTTATGGCCTCACACGAACAGAATTTCTGCAGGTAGCTGGAGAATTTGTTAGAAAGAATGGAAAATCTGAAGTTTTTTCTGGAAATATAGATGGAAAAGGGTGGTTCAAAAATTTCAAGCTTCGTCACCCATCATTTACTTTGAGATCACCGGAATCAACTTCTGTAGCTCGAGTGAAAGGATTTAATCGAGAAGCTGTAAATAGATTTTATTCTTTGTTAGAAGAAGTCATAGAAAAATATAACATTGCAGTTGATATTATCTTCAACATGGACGAGACTGGAGTGAGGACTTCATCGACTAAACCACCTAAAGTCCTGTTTACCTATTGAAATAAACAGGTTGGGATTGTTTCAAGCAACGAAAAAGGAATTTTAACTACAGTAATTTGTTGCTGCAGTGTCACAAAAGTATTCATCCCGCCGTTTTTAATTTTTAAAAGAAAGAGGCATAATCCACGGCTTTTAGATGGTGCTCCTCCTGGTACAGAAGCAACCACTACTGATAGTGGATTGGTAAACTCCCAAAAGTTTTTAGATTGGCTGCGAAATACCCCTGAAAAATAAAATGACCAAAAATCCAGAATGAATGAAAATGAGAAAAATTCCAATATAAATGAGAATGACAAAATTGCTGATGAGAATAACAATTTAGAAATTACACAACCAGATAATGAATCAGACATGAATGTTTTGCCAGGAATCCGGCTCATACCTGTCGAAGTAAAGAAAAGAAATATACAAAGACGAAAACAACAAAAATCTGAAATATTAACTAGTACACCAATAAAAATGGCACAAAAACAAAAACAAGATGCTTCAGCAACTAAAAAGAAAATTTCATTGGACGCTGCTTCTAGTTTAATAAAGAAGGCACCAAAACAAAAGCAGGTTGTTATAGTAGCTAAAATGAAATTTCCATTTGAAATTCCAGGCTCGTCGAACCGCAAAAAGAAAATGACAGATACAAAACAAAACTTAAAAACAGGCATTATGCAACAGAAGTCATATTTTTGCACTGTGTGCAAAGAAGCATACATTCACCCGCCCATCGAAGACTGGATACAATGCGAAGTTTGTCGAGAGTGGACTCATGAAGCTTGTTCATATCCAGGTCGAGGATCATATTTTTGTGACGATTGCTTTGATTAGTATCCAATATTCAGTTTGCCCTACCTATGTATTCATTTTGCCCGCTATGGGCGGGCAAAACTGATAATAGCCCATTTTTTTAAAACATATATGAATCAATGAAGAATTTATTTTTTTAGAATTTTGATCTCAATTATTAATGTGCAAATGTGCAAAAATTATAAATATAAAGTTAAGAAGAATTATGATTAAGACATCCATTTTTTATTTATTTTTAAAATTAACATATCCTTCTTGCCCGTCCGTCCCCTATTTTTCTTTCTGTATACATGCTTACATAAGATGACTTATTAATTAGTGATGTGAAAACAACTTTTATCATTTGTTTCCATTAATGATGGAAACATACCGCCCAATTTTCGCTATTATCGTAGCCCTGAGTGGCTCTGGATGCTTTAGAGATTCCAGAAGTAAAATCCTGACGGGCAAAGCAATGCAGGGATGCAGCAGAAACGCTAGTCAGGAATAACACGCTGACGTTGGTCTGGATGTCAGGTTATACTGGTATCTGGGGTAACGAAAAGCAGAACAAGCTAGCCAGTGAAGAAACTGAAAGGAGCTTAATGGGGCCTGAATTAGTGGTCAGGATTGCACACTTCCTTGGCAAGAGGGGAATCCGGGAATGACTGGAGATTGAAAGGCTCAATCACTGGTAAAGAAAGTTGACGTGGGAGGACTTTTATGTTATATCTACTAAAGGGTGGGCCACCCGTAATGCACGATGTTAATTGTGAGTCACACCTTAACGTCAAGTTTTTTGCCCAACTTAATTTGACATTTCTTTGTTTCAGTGTTTGACAAATTCAACCATGGAGAGGTACACAATTGAGCAGCGCGTTAAGATTGTTGAAGCTTTTTACGAAAATGGGCGTTCAAATCAAACCGGGTCTGTAGGAAATGTGAAAACACCTGTGCATGCTCGCCCAGTTCGTTCTGTGGAAAACATTGCTGTTGTTCGCGATAGTGTAGCAGAAGAGACGTCAACCTCGACTCGTCGTCGTGCCCAACAATTGAACATCTCACGAACATCACTGATGCGAATTTTGAATAAAGATTTGAATTTACACGCTTACAAGGTTCAATTGACTCAAGAGCTGAAGCCTACTGACCATTTCAAGCGTCGTCAATACGCCGAATGGTTGGTTGAACAGACAGAAGTGAATGGTGACTTTACAAAGAAAATCATCTTCAGCGACGAGGCACACTTCACGTCAGTGGATTCGTTAACAAGCAGAATTGCCGCATTTGGGCAAATGAGAATCCACGAGTGATTGTTGAAAAGCCGATGCATCCACAAAGAGTGACTGTTTGGTGCGGTTTATGGGCTGGCGGCGTCATCGGGCCGTACTTCTTCGAAAATGAGGTCGGCCAAGCAGTTACCGTGAATGGTGTTCGCTATCGCGAGATGATAACGGACTTATTGTGGCCAGAAATTGAGGATATGGACCTGGACGATATGTGGTTCCAATAGGATGGTGCCACTTGCCACACAGCCAACGAAACAATGGCACTTTTGCGCGAGAAATTCAATGGCCGTGTTATCTCACGTCGTGGCGATGTTAATTGGCCGCCACGATCATGTGATTTGACACCGTTGGACTTCTTTATTTGGGGATATTTAAAAGAAAAAGTGTACGTCAATAAACCAAGAACAATTCAAGAGCTAAAGGATGAGATAATTCGGCACATTAACGACATTGAACCTCAATTATGTCTCAGAGTCATTGAAAATATGGACCATCGGATAGAGGTATGACACCGAAGCCGTGGCGAGCATTTGGCCGATATTTTGTTTCACACATAATTGTCAGAGATCCTTCTATCATAATAAAAAATATTAAGATAATTCTCTAAAAACTTTTTGTTTTATTTACAATTAACATCGTGCGTTTTAGTTGGACCACCTTTTACTATTCAGTGATGGTTTGAAAGCCCAAAATGCGTGGAAGAATTGAAAACCGTATTCGGTAGAGAAAGTCTGTCTAAAAAAACAGTATATTGGTGGCATAGTGAATGTAAACATAGTCAGATGTTCTTGGCAGACCAAGGAAAGAGGAGATCAAGGATATCATTAGTATTAGTGACAATAAATAAACGGCTGACCTGTCGCGAAATAGAAAACATTGTCGGGATCAGATCACTGGCAGTAGAAATAGTCTGCATGAACATTTGCGTGTAAAAAAGCTTTTTGCTCGTTGGGTGCCGTAAAATAATAAGACTGGGCATAGTATTAGGGGGTCTCCTCATTGGATGTTTAGGTTCGAGTCCCGATGGGAAGAGTTTGACATCTTTCCTTGAGCATAGGTGTGTTTGTCCTCGTCTCTATGTGTAACCTTCCCCCTGCGCATCCTGGGGATTTACAGAAAAGGGAGTTTTGTTTGCACACAATTTCTGTCTGTGCAAACTTTACATGTTAGTGTTCCGTCGTTTTAATAGTTAGTTTCTTTCATTTCGGGAATGTTTAGAAAGGCATACGTACAAATAGTCCAACTCTGTCTTCTTACGAATATCCTGACTCGGGTTTGCACAATAAATTTCTACAATCTGCAGTTGATTCCGCCATCCATAAAAGAAACTGAATCAATACCCGCTGTTATAAATGAATCTCATATTTCTCCCGCATGTGTTTTCGATAAAGCGACACTCGCTAATGAACGGCGAAAGGTTAGGTAACGCCGCGCTATCGCCATGGAAAATCGTGATTAGTCGTCGGCTGGAAACGCGTGCTGTCAGTCACGCTTTGTTGAGAAAGTTCAGCTCCAATATCAAGACGTGTAAAAAGAAAAACGTATTTCACGCTCGCCGTTTCCCATGAGTTATACGGTTAATTCGCACAAAGTGGCTGTTGTAATGTTACGTTGCATGTAATCTAATTAGTATGTTGTAAATGATAATCTGTGACTACATTTGTGAAACGAACTGACGTTTTATTAACGTACTTCGCGAAAGTTGAATGTTCACTGTAATTTAGACACAAATTGTATAAAAAAACGTTGTTAAAGACGTTCAACTTCTATAAGGCGGTTTGAAAAAGTTCGTAGATAGTGCAGGAGATTCTGATAATTTACAAATATTAAGATTAAATATGGTCGTGGTCGTGGTTGCTCCTGTCCTACATTAGTTTCTGTAATTTTGAACTATCAGTAGTTATCAATGTTATGTCTTTGACGTAGAAAAAATAATGGTTTTCCAGGTTAAAAGTAAAAGGTATAAATATTTAGTAACTCCCATATTTTCTTCAGTGATTTCGTCATAAAGCTTTTTTAGATAATTATATCCTCTTTCATTTGAGCGGTATAAAAGCCTTCTACGATGATTTTTAGCTGAGTTATCGTCATTCAAAGCAAAAAAGTCATTTGTTTTTCTTAGAATAATTAACATTTTTTGATAACAAAAATATGGATTATTGCGAAAAATCATTATCAGCCTCAGAAAATGAATCAAAAATGAAAAATTCATCCTTAAATTGATTTTTAGCAAAACGACAAATTCAATTATTCCGAACATAATGCAAAAAAAAATCGCAGCCCTTTAAAATTTTCACGGTTTCAGTGGGATACTTTTAGGTTGAAAAGAAACAGTCAGCATCCTTAGTCTATCCATTATTTGCAAAGTTATGCCAAGTCAAACGAATATCTCTAAATACGCACTTTTTTACATATTTTTAAATCAACATCCTCGTACCAAAAAATCAAAAAATTATTTTTTTTTTATCAAAAACCAATAACTACTACTTATATAGATTACTTTGCAGTTTTAAAACCTTACTCAAATCATCTGCACTGATATGAAATCACCGAAAAAAAAATATATTGAAATCCGTGACCTTTTGAAAGACGAGCAAAAATTTTTAATTTTTTTTTCGTTGGTTTTCTTATGATTACTCAAAATCTGCTGATGGTAAAAAATGTTACATGTTGTAAATGTAATGAGATGTTGAACTCAAGATCTGAAAAATAGAAACTTGAAGCTTCAATTTGCTTTTTTTAAAATTGCTCTGCGGCTATTTTTCTTCAAGTTATAGCCTCTTGAAAGTCGCCTAAAAATTTTGGATTTGGTTACATCCCTTAATTTTTGTGCGTACTTTAGTTATGCCTACTGTCATACTAATATCTTTTTAAAAAAATGCAAATTGAGTACCGATAATAACTTTTAATACAAAGCAAAAATGAAAATACTAGGATTTCAAGATTTTCGTTTTTTGTCAATTAATAGCCACAACTTAAGTTGTCTTTAATGACAATATATACAAATCTTCAAGAAAAAAAATCGGAAACATTTCGAAAATGACGACTATTTTTTGTTCAATCAAGCCTAAACGGCCTCTTATTCTTTTAAAATGACCTCCACCCTTTTCAATATTACGTATTAACTCTTAACATTAGTATTAACATCTTAACTCTTTATATAAATGTATAACATTAAAAATGTAATTTTATAACTACACGGCAAAGTCCCCTGTAAAATATCAGTAATATACAGGGTACTACTGATATTTTACAGGGGACTTTGCCATGTAGTTATAAAATTACATTTTTAATGGTATACATTTATATAAAATAATCTGCAGTTCATTTATTGTTATTTTCTAGCATTTATTATTACCTATATTTACTAAACGGCTGTTTTCGTGTGTGTATATGTCACGAAATTTTTAGGTCGATGTACGAAACGCTTTTCGTTCGAATTTCGGCATTTTGACAAAATCAATATAGTAAATCGACCCTTGCGAACAACGTGGTAACTTTTGTGTTTTGATCCGAAGCCTCTAGAACCATGCTCTGGAGGTGCCTTCTCGATATGAGCGAGGGGGCGGCGCAATATTATTGCGATTTGCTTACTCGTATTTATATTAATATTTTACGTTCATGAAAAACTATTCAAATTGTTTAGTATAACGCACATTTTTGTACCAAATACTTTTCTTTTAAATTGTGTTCTGTTATAATTAAACTGAGTACTATGAAGTGTTACATTCGGGTAACTGCGTGGCAGTCGAGATTTCCTTGCATAGAGTATCCTTGCATGAGAAATATTTGAATCGATGTAGGCACAAGCTTTCCTGCTTAGTTTTGTCGTAATGCTGTCTTGTACAATGTAGTACATATATTTATATTTCTATTGCATCTTGTAATTTTCGTATACTGTAAATATGGAGAATATTTGCAGTAATACGTGACTGTCTGCGCATGTCAGAAGATTTTTATGGAAATTTCTTGTTTTAAAATATGACGGATATCAAATAATATGCTTGGTTTATAATTGAAGTTTGTTCTGAAGATTTCAAGGGCGACCACTTCTATGGTAAACCGGCTGAGCAAGTTGTCACGAAAGGTCTATGTTATTCTTAGTTTTTAGTTTCATTGTTGTAATAAAATATACTAAATGCATAAATTGATGTGTCACCAGAAACCTCTGTTTATAAAACAGTAATCATCAAAACCTGGTAGCTAGGCAGAAGTATATTAGTAGAAGAAAAATTGCAAATTATTATAAATGTAATATACAGCAGGAACACTCTATATTGTAGCGAAAGTGACATTTATAGTAACATTTACACGAGAATTTGTTACTTCAGGACCACCTTTTTATGTCTACTATTTGCTTTTAGTATTTCAGGCCTAATTCTTCCGTAGGAGCTGTAAGTGTTCGGTACGTTGTTAGATATTCGTTTTGTTTCTAGATTTTGTTTTTAGCCCGAACGTTCGGGACTGCTAGGTTAAGGATGAGCCGACGATGGTCCATAATTATTAGGAGTATGTACTGAACAGTGTTGTAAAACAGTGCGCTATTTGATGGTTGTGAAGTTGGGGTGTGATTTGTAATGCTCAGAAGAAAAACACAATATGTTTGCGCTTAAAATCATCCATTTCTTTTACACCTAAAAATATTATTGTAAGGTACTTACCGGATGTATATACTGGCGTGTGCCCCTCATACAGCTTGAGAAAGGCTTTACACCCTCCCTGGTGGAAGGATGGCGCTCCCAGTACGGTGACATGGGTAAGGTACATTGGGGCGGCATTAATTTTGATGTTATGGGACAGCAATCCGGCGAAATAATCCACGTACCTGTAAATCAGATTGTTAATATCTAGAAAATTACTGCTTGTTGCTTTAACATACCGTTTGTTGGAGGGCAGAGACAAGGGTCCTACGTTATCTTCTAGGAATTTCCGCATCGAAAACCTGTCTAAGGCTTGCTCTGCACTTCCGCAAATGCTGGAGTAGTGCATGTAGGCCGCCACTATTACTCCTAGTTTGTCTTTGTTTCCCCTACGATAAAATAAATCTATAGATACATTCGTAATACTCATTTTACTGATTGCAAATATACGCAAACATATTCTCCAATACACAGCGTTTATGTCAATTTATAATTTTGTATTGGCATTATTTGACAAAAATGGCTAGTTGCTCTTGTTTGCTGTCTCTACTATATAATTTTTGTCTATACTTCGAATCATTTTCACGTGAAAAGATCATTGACAGTTTTGTTATAATATTTTTTATAAAATACATATTGTGAAGCATTCACTCAATGCTCAAGCCGTTATCTGTGAAAATATCATTATTTTCAAATCTTATTAAATTCCTCTATTCGTTTGATTCCTCGTTGGCAAAGAAGCAACTCCTCACCTAGATACACAAGTCAGATTATCAATATCCCAATCGAAATAGAAAAACTCATATCCGAAAAAAAGAAGGACAAGAGCGAAATGGCAGCGTATCCATAACCCTAACGACAAAATTTGAAACAAATGCCTGATTAAAACTATTCACAGTACATTTCGAATCTTAATCGGATCACTCAATATGGAGACCCATAAAACCACCAAAAAAAACAGTAACAATTTCATCCCCTATACCTACGCATCGAAACACCAAACAGAACAACTTAGGCCAGGAGCAATGAGGAAAAGGCGGACCTCTTTGCACAACATCTAGTATTCACTCTAGTAGTTAATAGTTAACATCAAGTATTTACTCTACTCGATGATATTTTAGACCATACTTTCCAAAAGAATATAGATTCCAACACAACAGAACCAGAACAAAACACAGATATAAGTTCAATCTCCCTTAAATAAGTCAAAGAAAACCTATCCCTACTAAATAACGGGAAAGCCCCAGGAATTGACTTGATAACAGCAAGACTGCTAAAAGAACTACCCAGGAAAAGAATAATTATGTTGGTCTACTTCTTTAACATTATATTTCATATTTAAGGCTTCAGTACTGGCCTAAAGCGTTAAATACTTCGGAAATCATTCTAATACCAAAGCCTGGAAAAGAACTAACCGACGTAACATCTTATAGACTAATAAGCCTGTTGTCTTTCATCTCTAAATTACTTGAAAAGCCAATTCTGCAGCGCATTAATCCTATCTTACAATTAGAGGTGATTCAAGAACACTAGTTTGGTTTCCGCCAAAAGCACTAAACAACGTAACATGACCACCGCATAGTACAACCTCATCATATATACAATCAGTGAAGCGGAAGAGAAGAAAAAGTTTAACCCTGCTATCGTTTTAGACAGCAGCCAGGCTTTTGATAAGGTTTGACACGATGGTCTCTTACACAAATTCAAACACTCCATTCCTACACCACATTATCTGTTAATTAAGTCATATCTAACAAATAGATATATTGGGACAAAAGTAAATGATAAAATTTCACAAATTCAACTCATTAAATCTGGTGTCCCACAGGGCAGCGTTTTAGAACCAATATTGTATCTAATATACACTGCAGATCTCCCAACCTCAGACTATATTGTAACTGTACATTTGTAGATGATACTGTCATTATAGGATACTAAGATCTTTCCAGCAATGGTAGACGCCCTATGTCACCTATCATCTCACCTAATGTTGAATCATGACGTCCGAATCCCAACAGTCCAAGAAATGATCAAAGATAGAAGCCAGATTGGAAATCCACTCAAACAGCTGTTTAATATCACTAGTCCAAAAAAATAATGACGGACGACCTAAGAGGAAGTGGCCTAGGCCTGGATGGGTAAGTAAGGTGTAGGAGGTATTCTCGTTAGAGAAACCTCATCAGGACATATATGAGACTACATAGCAAGTCTCTCAGTTAACAAAATAGCATAGAATTGTAAATTATGATTTCTGTTAAATAAAATATTGAAAAAATCGTTTGATTACAGGAATTTAGTAGGGTTCGATTAATTATTTAGAAAAAGACTTTAAGGAAATGATAAAATCAAAAGTTGCTATGTGCATTATTAACAGATGCACAAGACGTAACCTCTTTGGTAGTCAATTTGATGATTGCTTTTTCCCAAGTACCTATCACCAATTGATTTATTTTTCATACAACATACATTTATACGATTATAAATACACCATAATAATACGGTTTCAGTAAATCACAATTGAATTACTAATAGAGATATACTAACGATAAACAATCTTAAGTCTTTAGGCTATAACTTCTCAAATTGCTTTCTATTTTAATGATTATTTAAAATTACTATTATTTATCATAGGACATGTTAAAACATCTCTGAATAGATTGGTTAGATTTATTGACGTATTATATCTCTTAAGTCATCAAGATCATTTAGATCTTCAATAATCCTGATAACAAAAAATGGTTACTCAACAAATATTTTCCTGTGACTCACTATTGGGAAAGATTGCACCAAGAAATTGACGAACAGTAAATTTGTCATAGAAGTTGCATAATCGTCTTAGTTTATTTAAATTAAAATACATCATTTCATACCTCATGATTCTATGGATAGCAGATTGAATAGTTAAAATAGGAAGCAATTTGATCTGAGTAAATTCCAACGTTCTTTGTTTGCTATTCATTCAAAGAAACTAGGTCTCATAATTCTATTGGCGACAATTCCTAAGTATAATCAATCTTCTAAAGATGATGTTTGTGAATTTCTTGCATTCAGTGAAGATATTTTGCTTTTCAAGATTTGTACGTGTGTATTTATAAATATCTTGGGAAACCTTTAGTTATGGGTTCTTACATAAATTAATAACGCGACTAATTTTTTTAACTCCGATTTCATCAACAGTAGACCGGCTGATTGGTGGCAGGTCACAATAATCTTCACTAAATAAACTATATACGTCTTGGTAGAATATAGGTTTTTACCGTCGTTGCTCAATGTTCAAATTATTCCATGGTTATCATCCTATTGTCAAAAAATCGGAAAAATCATTACCACCACCGGAATACCAGAAATTATGGGGAATACTAAATGAACACGATAGAATTTGGATGGATTGAAATAACTTTCAAGGTACCACATCCAAAAATTATTGTTTTCGATAAGGATATCCGAATCTGATTAAATTTGATATGTCTACAACTTTTTGGTTAAGTTGGATTATTCCATGATTTGTCTCGATTCAACATCTTCGATCTGTAAGGAAGTCGTGGGCTAATGACCTCTGCAGTCGACGCATCTACTCGATAAATAAAAGCAGAACAATATTTTGGTGATTAGATTTAATGAGAATACATGACAGCAACGTTGGTCTTTGGATTCATTATGGAAAAACTTGATAGGATCATTTGCGAAACGTCAAGATGAATTCGACGAGGACCACGGCATAATTCGGAAGAATTTACTTCATATATACCACTTATTTAGTATGAACACTATATCCACAATTAGGCATCATAAATAATACGATTTTCCACAAATACACTTTGATTTAAATGAGATAATATATTTATAATGCCATTGTAAGATTTAGTACTTCAATTAGTTTTGATAAATTAGATATTTGTTGAAGGTTTACTATAGAACACTATGTTTACAGATTGTGGAAAAGAAGTCTAGAGCACCTGAAAAATCATGCAAAATATTTTTTTTCTGGCAAAAACGCTCGAAGGGATCGAAAGGTTATTTAAATTTGTCGTCTTTTGAAATATTTTAGTTCTATGTAGTGACGTATGTTTGCAACATCAAAGGGCGCGTTCTTTTAAATGCCAACCCCTATTTTTTGTTCAACACAATGAAAGAGCAGTGAATGCCATTGAGTGTTCTTCTAGTGAAGGGGGTTGAGGGTAATCGTTCTATGCTTGGGATCAAGCCAATTGGGACATATATCATCTCTATGGGTATATCGACCCTGTGCAGCCTGAGTTTTAAAGAACTAAGTAGTTTTTGAATTGCGTTTTCTTTGAAATTATCCTGTATACACACTAAACCAATTAAAATTATTCGTCCCCTTTACCTTTCGGTTCTATACATGTTCGAAAAACAGTTAGTAATAGGGTTTAAAGTCAGCGGTTATGTTTGTTTAATTTTTCGTTATTATTCTGTATCTCCACTATACATTTTAAAAGTGCTATTTATCAACTGTGTCTACTAAATATTAACATTTGGTAGACTTAGTTTGTGTCCAACTACCTCGTAAATAATAAAAAAACTATTTTATTTGATTTTTAATTGGTTAGATCAAGATAGTCTCAAATATAATATCTTGAGAAATATAACAGCAAAAAAATTAAAAATGATTACACCAATATAAAGTCAAATAATCTTTAAGATGAGATACCTTTTGACTGTTACATTCACCTAAAATTCTTGAAATAGTCGGTTTTCTTGCATAAGAAATTACACAAAAGAGTACATCGTTACCCCCCTCCCAAAAAAGAAGCAAAAGAGGACGCTTTAAATGACTATAGTATGTGTGACTAAAATAATAGTCCTGGGTTAGCATTATTGGGAGATGATTGAAACTGTTTTTAGTCAGCTCTTGATAATTCCAACTTGGCTGGTGAAACGCGCGTTAAGAAACGTAATATTTCTGTGTTCCTAAAAAATGGTATCTTTCTTTAAATAATAATAGCGCAAATTCACCAAGACTTACTACATCATAACTATTTAAAATCAAATTTCAGATACATGTATAGGTCTGAGAACAGCAACAGAATACAATATATTTCTTTAATGGTTTGTACCCAGCGATTGTTTTAAAATATTTTTATTCTTCTGAGATTGAACCACCTAAAAAATATTTCCTTTTACAAGTAAAATGGGCCTCAATTTCTTCATTAGCGTATACTGCCTTTTGTCAACTTGGGCACCGCTGGGTTACTTTGAGACTAATGTGAAAGTAAATGCTCCTATGGCGAGTAAAACAATTTTACATGTATTTTTTCGTGTATCGAGGTTGATTACCTATATAAATTATACGATCGTCTCTTACATAACATTTTTTTTATGTCAATGCTCTATCGATGCCCAGTTGAATCGGCGATCTATGAGTCAATCTACGGCGTCTGACTGCACGTTTCCATACCAACTAACTAATCCTCATACATATTTAAACATTGGGTAAATTGATCTAGTTTTTATAGTACCTACGCAGTATAGTGATTCAGATCTATAAAGCATGTCTAAGTACATTTCTGTCTATCATCATGACATGATGCATGAATGTTTAATCCATCTATGTCGAAGCTAATGATATGGGAGTTATAATGGGTGTGATCACGAGAAAACTTGAGACACATCTACTTCTTAAGTGATAAGTTATTTCTTTTCGGCGACAGCCAGCGTTTATGATGTTAAACATAGTGGTAACATAATGATTCGTTTATTAATGATGTGGCTTCTTTCAGCTTCAAGTGAATGTATATCGATACCTAGATTATACGTCACGTCGTTTTATGAAATCAATTGGGTTGAAAAAATGATAGTATCGAAATCGATTGATGAAAGTATCGAAACTATAGTAGCGTTAAGTTACAATAAAATCTGTGGTAGTAACAAAGTTTACTATACCACTTAAAATATTTACTATTTTTCTATTTCCAGATGTATTTATTTACCTTGCATGCAGGACCGCAATCCGGTGTTCATCTGCCGATAGCCAAGAATCGATTTCCTTGCAAACGCTGCAGAGCCTCTCTAAAGGTGGAGCCAAGCTCGGCGCCCATCCAACTTCTTTAACATGCTTGTGTTCGTTTCTTAACGCACGTTTGGGTTCCGACAGATTAAATACCTGAAAAAAGGTAACACGTGTGTAATTTCAGGTTATTTCTCTTCGAGACAACACGAGTGTTTCATAGAGTTGTAAGTAAAATTAAGTAAATTTTTTTAAGGAAAAAGTACAAGCTTTTTAGTGAAGACAATAGAAAAAATCATCATCTCACACTAAGGTTTGCGCTAATTCAATATTCTGCACAGATATTCTTTAGAGCCCCTGTTAAGATGTAGGTAAAATCGCTCAAATAATTTTTGATTAGATACTCGGAATTTTTTTTAAGGAAAAAGGTCAAGATTTTTAGTGAAGAAAATTGAAAAAAATACCGTTTCCACAGTAGGTCCTACGTTACTTCAATATTCTACACATGCATTTCCTAGAGCCTCTGTTAAGGTTTTCTGAAGACAAAACTGACCAAATAATTTCTTAGTAGATGTTATTAATTTCTTTAAGGAAAAATGCTATTAATTTCTTTAAAATCTCGTGCTGCTTCGGATATTCTGCATATCTTTTGAAGCTTCTACTAAGACCTCCTGAAGGCAAAACAGCTCAAATAACTTTTTAATAGACGCGACGAATTTTTTCAAGATTTTGAGTGAAGAAAATTGAGAGAAATCACCATTTCTACAGTAGGTCTTGCGCTACTTCAATATTCTACACAGATATCTCCTAGAGCCTCTGTTAAGACTTTCTGAAGACAAAACTCATCAACCAATTTGTTAGTACACGCTACCAATTTTTTTAAGGAAAAAGTACAGGATTTTTAGCGAAGAAAATTGAAAATTTTACATTTCTACAGAAGATCTTGCGCTATTTCGGATGTTCTATACAGACATCCTTTAGAGCCTCTACTAACACTTTCTGAAGGCAAAATCACTCATTTCTTTACTAGGCGGTACCTACGTATTTTTTAAAGAAAAAGGTGTTAAGATATTTAGTAAAGAAAATTAAAAAAAATTCACCATTTCCACAGTAGGTGCTGCGTTACTTCAATATTCTACACAGATATTCCCTAGAGCTTCTACTAAGACTTTCTGAGGACAAAACCGATCAAGTAATTTGATAGTAACCCTACGAATTTTTTAAGGAAAAAATAAAGAAATTTTGACCACCTGAAAGTCGATTCTTTGAATGGGGAAAAATTATTCCAATATAATCAAAAGTGAGATAATGTACCAGAGAATTTAGATAGTACTGAAAGTAAACCAGATTTCAAAACGTTAAAATCTATCTTTGAAATATTTGTTTCTAAGCTTCTATCCCTAATTCCGAAAATGTAGTTAATGTATCAAGAATAATAAAAATGAAAACTTTTATATCGAAATCAACTGAAAATCAGTCAGTCCTTTGAGGAGAATATGGTTTTTATGAATAGTCCCCATATAATTCAATTTGAGCATTAATGTGTTCCCCAATAAAGTACCAACCGAATGTACCAATACAGTCAGTCCTATTGGGACAGTGTGTAAAGGTATTATTATTCCATAATTAATGCCAATCATTTAAATCTAGCTCAGATTGCCGGCTCGATGTAATTCGAGCATGGGCTCGATTCCCACGTCAGTCAGCTCGATATGTTTGTGACTGTCCATGTAAATGTCCGGAGGTTAGGTGGAAGCTAAACCTCGCCCCCATAAAAAATAAAAATACGCTTAAATAATACGAGATTTTAAGAAGTTAAAATCAATTTTTCTTTGAAATATTTTTTCTATACATTCTAAAAAGGACCCTGCATAATTGATTACTTATTGACTTTCAGTAATCTTTACCGACTTATTTGATTCTATGTTACGATACCTATTCTTTTTGGGTATTAAGTATTACTACTAATATTAATATTACCAAACATGTACTATGAACATTACCTAAGCAATATTTCCTACTTCTCATACAGCAATTGGGTTAATATTTTGGGCCTCACTATAACTTTCTTCGCTGTACGTAATTAGAGTCGCACTGTCACGATAAAATTACAGTCACTATGCCACTTACAGCGTACGACGCATACCAAAAAGCCTGTTAATAAAGTACGTTGTCCGAGAGTAAGTAAACTTATACTTTAATGTAACTTAACACGTACTAAGTTCAATGTAAATGCTGTGTATATTATACCCGAATGCGATAGGATATGTGCGTATAGTATCAAATTAATATCACTTAGCTGGAAGGCGCCGCTTATTGGATAAATTATTGGCTACTTAAGTATCACTTTAATCTGTCGTGGGCTACACTGGAAACTTCACGTATCTGTACATATGGACAGATTTAATTGGTATTTGGTACGCTTATTAATATAACACAATAGAGGCAGTTGTGAAAATGGTCCATATAATGTGCGGGTAAAAGGAATCAAGTCACAGTTATATAATTATGTAGAAAGATAAAGAGAGATAGATAGAGAGAGAGAGAACTATTACAGAGTAAAAGAACAATATCAAGATGGAAACGCTAAACTGCACGAAAATATAGTGAAATGAAAATGAGACAAATACACTAATTTCTTCATTAAAGAGATTACGACATTGTTATTAATATCATGAATTGAAAAAAATCATATTTAAACATTTCTAATTCTGATCAATAATTTATTCTTTCTCAGTTTCATTCTTGGAGGTAAAGAAATATAAATAATGACATCTTCGAGTGTCCCTTGCTGCGCTTTACTACGTTCCGCCATTGTAGGTATTTGGCTCACCATTTTAAAAGTAATTTCTTAATTAATCCTCTGATACTGTTATTTTATCAAAATATAACTGCATTCATCGTTGGAAATATAATTTTTGAAACTATGGCTGAAACTAATTTTGAAACTAGCCAGAATGTCGTGATCTCGATTCGATTCCAAGTGTACCGGCAATTTCTGTGATAATGGGTTTTTCAGGGGGCAGGCTTTTTTCGATGTGTATCCACTACCTAGATACAAGCTTCGTCTTTGAATTTTAGGGACTATCTAATTTACGTGGTGTGCTGTTATGTGTTATCATCACAACAACAATATTTAGTTAATAATATAAATACTTTATCAACTATACTTGTGTAACAAATTGAATTACTTACATTTTTACTTTTTTTATATTATTTCGCTGTCTGATCAAATTTGATAGTTATTTTATTTTCGTTTTATAAATAATATTAGAGTAGTTAATAGCTTTAAAGAAAACCTAGAAAAGATGTGTGCAGCTGTATTTCTAGACATCCAATAAGCCTTTGACAAGGTATGGCATAAGGACCTATTATACAAACTGAAAATGCATTTTCTGACCAATTCTACCTGCTATTAAAATCATATATGAATTACAGATACTTTCAACTAAAACTAGATAACGGCTTAGCTACTTGTAACCCTATAAAGTCAGGAGTACCACAAGAGAATGTACTAGGACCATATTTGTACATCATCATAACAGATCTCCTAGTGACAGAACACACCACAATTGCAACCTTTGCGGACCATACCACCATCTTATCTTTTCAGACACTAATGCTGAACTAGCTTTCGAAAATCTTCAGAACCACTTATATCTCCTGCACGATTGGTTAAAGAAATGGAGAGTCAAAGTCAATACTGAAACATCTATTCAAATCACCTTAACTATAAAAAAAGCTAGTGTCCTCAAGTCAGCATAAACAATTCTCTCATACCAATAAAAGAAGAAGTGAAATATCAAGGACTTTATTTAGACACAAAGTTAAACTGGTCTGCACATATTAAAGTAAAGAAACAACAAATCAACACAAAAATTATAGAAATGTACTGGCTAGTACAGGAAGCCACAGTTGTCCCTTGAAAATAGATTACCCATCTACAAAATCATACTAAGACCAATGGATATATAGGATAGAACTGTGGGGATGCAGCAAACCCTCAAATACGAAAAAACGTCCCTTGATATATCCAATTAAACCCTTCATAATGACTTGAAGAGTCCATTTATTACAGACGTTATACAATAAACACACATGCCACCAGATACAAAATTCGCAACACAGAACATACTTATACAAGACTTAAATCAACAACCGCTGATTGAACGCCGACTAAAAATACTATGGCCAGAAGGCCTAAGTGAGTGAAGGTGGATTACCATCAATGGATGGTAATCTATTCAAGCCAACATCTTACACACCAAATTTACTTATTACATTGTAAATATGTGTAAATTGTAGATAAACAATAAAAAAAAATAGATACCGGCATTTTAATGCAGCAATTCAAATACTGTAATATCCTAGACACGATTCTTTTTTAATAATTTATACACATTTTAATGTCTATTTGTGCTCATATTTAATGGTTTTGCTAAGTAATGCCTATATATAATGCTTATGTCATCAAATAGAATAGTCTAACATAATTTACATAATTAACAGACATTAAAATAAATATTTATAAATGTGTTTTGGTATTATAGCTTCAATATTTAACGTACATTAACCTGGTAGGATGTGAAGAAGGTATTTTATAGTTAACTTTATTGTTAGGAAGGACTAGAATTGTGTCTATATTTGTTTTATTTTATTTTAGATTGACAAAAATTTTATTAAAGAAAGAAAATACAATTAATTAAGAAATTAATGAATGCATATGTAAATACACAATTTTAAAACTTTAAAACGGACTTTTCTGCACGTAGAACATCTCTATCTCGAAATTGAGTGGCCGATAGAAAATAAACCAACACATAAATGCAGAATATGTTTTTTTATGCAACAGTTTTACTTTCTTCAAATAGTCTACCATCGTGCTTTCTCATGACCCATGAACAAGGTGGGGTGTATCCTATCCACCTCAAAATCAATAGATGTCGTCTGGTAGACGTCCCTAATCAGAATCCGTCGAAACCCGATCGATCCGACACGATTTAATTGAGTGATCGTGCTAACAAAAATAAACAGTTTTAAAATCTTAAGACGAACTTTTTCGCGCGTAGAACATCTCTATCTCGAAATTGAGTGGCTGAGAAAAAATAAACCAACACATACTCGTAAGTGTGTGTGTTGATATGTGTGTTTTATGCGGCAGTTTTACTTTTTTCAATTTTCTTCAAATAGTCCACCATCGTGTTTTCTCATGACCCATAGACAGGGTAAAGTGTGTCCTATTCACCTCAAAATAAATAGATGTCGCCTAGTAGACGTCCCTAATCAGAATTAGTTGACACTTGATCGATCCGACACGATTTAATTGAGTGATCGTGCTAGCAAAAACAATTTCTCACATAGCCCACCATTGTGCTTTCTCATGACCCATGAACATAGTGAAATGTGTTCTATCCACCATAAAATCAATAGGTGTCGTCTGGAAGACGTTCCCGATCAGAATCACTTATAACCCGATCGATCCGACACGATTTAGTTGAATTATCGCGTTAACAAAAAAAATTCTCAAATAGGCCATCATCGTGCTTTCTCGTGACCCATGGACAGGGTGGGGTGTGTCCTATCCATCTTAAAATCAATATGTGTCGTCTGGGAGATAACGACGATACACACACACACACAGCAAACATTTTTTAAAAACGTTTTTTTTTGTTTTTAGGCTGAAAAACGAAAAATAAAACCAAAACAAAATTTAGTTTTTTCAATTTTTCTTTAGACGATTGCATTACTTTTCCGCGTATAGTGGAGTGTGGAAAGTAATACTTTAGTTTGTAATGTACAGTGGCGTACGTTTCTGATATACAGGGATGTATTTTTTAACTGGCATCCCTATTTGTCTAATTGTATAAAGAAAGTCTCGAAAAATGCAAATAAAGTTTGAATTATGAAAATTCATTTATTTACAAACAACATAAATACATACATTAACTAACAATGTATTCAAGTTGTTGTCAATTAACTATTTGATAATGTTCTAGTCTCAATGTAATAATATTAAATAAATGTCAATTATTTAATTCAATTAAAATTCCGACCCGAAGTATTTCTGACCCGATATTGCGTATTTCCTGTCAAATTCGTTCCTTTAAATCGTTTATGTTTTCGGATATATTGACATGGACTTTGGTTTTTAAATAACCCCATGCGAGAAAAATAAAGAGGTGTAAGGTCTGGGACGCAAGGTGGCTATAGCCCCACGTTGCCCTACCCATCGTTGTGGGAAGGTGTTATCGAAGTGTGAACACGAAGAATGTAATGAGGAGGTGCACTGTCCTGATACTAAAGTCTGTGTTATCAGATATGTCTGGCTCATTTGTCTTTGGGTACAAAACTATCAGTGTTGGAATAAATTCTTTCTGTATAAACTACAAATACCTTGCGGCAGTCAAGTTGTCATAAAAATAATATAGGCCCAAAATTCTGTTTCTGACTATACCTCCCCATACGTTCCATCTACCGTATCCATCGTGGATACTGTGAGGCGCAATACCTATAATTCTGTCTGTTTACAGTTCCATTATACAAATGTGGCTTCATCCGAAAAAATTGTGTTTTTCGAAAATATATTATTATTATAACAACGTAATTGCATTTCCTCGCAGAGTTGATCTCGACGATCAAAACCATCTTCTGCTAATTTTTAAATAAATGTAACATTATAAGGGTACAATTTATGTTTATATAAAACATTAAGCATTCTAGCATGACTCAGATTCATATCCAAGCCAAACTGATCGAAACTAGACTGTGGATTTTCACTAACTCTTACTAAAATGTCAAGTTGTGTATCTGCATTAATTGTTTGGTGAGCAGCTGTGGGCAAATCGCGTACATGTCCCTGTTCTCTCTATTTACCTATAATATTACTGATATTAGATCTCCAAACTTCCACTGTAGTCCTCTCCTAGCTCCACAAAAATACATCACAATAATTTCAATGCGATCTTTTGCAGAAAAAGACAATATTACTAAGGTTTTCTTACTTCACATAAATAAATCAATTTTCACAATAAAAACTTTATTGGCATTTCCCCAAACCTTTTTTTATGAATCTTAATAAAAATTTTATTATAGTACTAAAAAAATGCATCGTTTCACTGTATGGGACAAAAAATATTACTAGCAATTAAAAAAATGCACCCTTTGACCCTACACACGTACGCCACTGTACATAGAACTAAAGTATTTCAAAAGGCGGCAAATTTTAAATATTTTTGACTCCTTCGAGCATTTTTTGCAATAAAAGAATATTTTGCGAGATTTTTCAGGTGTTCTAGGCTTCTTTTCCACAGCGCTGATCATTAAACTTGTTTCATTCTAGACCATAAGTTGTTCTATTTTTATTTTTTTCTACCACACATAAGTAGTCCATTCAAGATTTATAGTTGCCAGCTCTGTATACTGACAAGAAGTAAATACTTTAATATTCATGTTACGTATTAATACCGTTCTTTAAAAATCATTTGGGGGATTTTACCTATCACAGTTTCAATATATATATATATATATATATATATATATATATATATATATATATATATATATATATATATATATATATATATATAACATATGCAAAGTCAAATTCCAATCAATATATCTTAACCACACTCAAGACGCAATCTTACCATGTAGTTATCTCCGTGCTTATTCCTCAGCATGTGAGCGGCCTGCTGTTGGCCTTGCCTATACGAATGGGGAGTCGTGGAGGATGGAAACCACACAGATATTATCCTTTCCGTCACGTAACTCAAATCCATCCCTCCGGATATATTTGAATTTCCTCTGGAAGATCTTGGCTGGCTCGTAAGAGCTTCGCCAAAGCCATTGTAAGAAGT
Source organism: Rosalia funebris (assembly GCA_037954035.1). NCBI lineage: Eukaryota > Metazoa > Arthropoda > Insecta > Coleoptera > Cerambycidae > Rosalia > Rosalia funebris. The sequence goes on from JAZFAV010000011.1 coordinate 20,059,602, forward strand.
TGATTTCAGCATCTGAAACAGGAAAATGGGATAAATAATTTTACTTTGTCACTTGTATGTTTATTTTATATAATATCTAGTTTGTTATTTTTGTTATATTGTTATTTTGCAATATTTTAATGTCAAGTCACAGAATATGTCGAAAAGCAGAAGTACATAATCAGTTTCATTTTAGGGTGTAGTTAATACTGATTTCATACAAACGTACAAGGTCTTGTTTATTTATGTTTATCTATTGTTTATTGATAACAGACAATAGTAGCTGGAATAATACTATATTTAATTGCTTAAAAAATATGTAACTGGCATACGCACAATATATATTTAAACGCTAGTTAAAAAAGCTGTCAAGGATTGACAATTATTACCAAAATTAATGATATTATTTTTTATCATTCGAATTTGACATGTATTTTGTTTGTTTGTTTATTTATTGCATTGTTCTAGATAAACTACTAGTATAATCATGACAGTTCATAACTACATCTACACACATCATCTTCCGCACTCCACTATAAGCGGAAAAATAATGAAATCGTGTTAAAAAAACAAATTTTTTCTTGGGTTTATTTTCGTTTTCCGGTCTAAAAACAAAAAAAAAATGGGTTTTAAAAATTATTTGCCGTGTGTGTCGTTGTCGTCGTTTTCGTCAGCATTTATTCTTGTTAGCACGATAACTCAACTAAATCGTGTCGGATCGATCGGGTATTGACTAATTCTGATCGGGGACGTCTCCCAGACGACACCTATTGACATTGAAGTGGATAGAATACACCCCACTCCGTCCATGGGTCATGAGAAAGCATGATGGTGGACTATTTGAGAAATTTGTTTTGTTAATACGATAACTCAACTAAATCGTGTTAGATCGATAGGATTTTGACTGATTCTGATCGGAAACGGCTCCCGGACGACACCTATTGATTTTAAGGTGGATAGGATACACCACACCCTGTCCATGGGTCATGAGAAAGCACGACGGTGGACTATTTGAGAAAAGTAAAACTGTCGCATAAAACACATTCTAAATGTATGTGTTTATTTATTGTTTCTCGGCCACTCAATTTCGAGATAGAGATGTTCTATGTGCGGAAAAGTCCGTTTTAAGGTTTTAAAACTGTTTATTTTTAATTAATTAAAGACCAAAAATATTTTATTTTTCTACGAAGTCCCCCCCTTTGTTTATCTATTTTTTTTTCATCGAATTGGGAGTTTTGGAAAAGAGGAGGGTGGGTCTGAAGGAGGGGGGTGGGTCGACTGACCACGAATGACTCCACTCCCTCATCATTGAAAAGCTGCATTCTTAACGCCTCTCTTAATTGTTCAAACATGTAAAAATAATACGGCAATAGGTCCGGACTATGTGGTAGGTGTTCAAGTATCTTCCAGAAGATTTTTTTTTGCCTTTCAGAAGAATTTGGCATTGTCTGGCATTATTATAGAGCAAAATGATATCCCTGCTGGATTTTCGTCGTCTTTTTCGAGTGCAGTATTAAGCAGCATTAATTGTTCTTTGGTCATGAAGGAAATCCAGCAAACGAACGAATTTTGAAACTCAGAAAACCGTCACGAGAACTTTCTCCACTGACAAACGCGTTTTGACCTTCTTCAGAATGGACTCTCATTGTCTCAGCCATTCTTTTCTCGCCTTTTTGCTCTCGAAACTGTAATAATGAACATTACTATCGTCAAAAGTCAATGCAACTAAGGAAAGTGTCTCCTTCAGTCTAATAATGAGAAAGAAGCCGTTGACAGATGTCAATACGAATGCTTCTTCTTTCCTGAAAGAAGGCGTACCTCACAATGAGCCGAAATCTTGCTGAAACCGAGCTCATCATGGATAGTTGAATGGATTCTCCCAATGCTGATGTTTACCTCAAGCGATTCTAGTGACTGTGATGCAGTGTAAATTTTTAAGAAGCTCTTCTATAGTGCCCACCAGTACCCAACTCAATCCTGCTTCTTCTAAGACCCCCCGCCTGTATGATTTATAAAAGTAATCGTTAATTTTCAGAGAATATGGTTACTGTGTACCAGTATCTTAAAACATAAATTGTATTCGTTGTATTTGGGACACATTACGATACAAAATCATTGTGGCAAGATATAACAAAATAGTGGGATGGAAATATATAAGAATTATATGCTCCACGTGTCCATTGAAACATAACTTACAACTAATTAAAAATTATTTAAAGATTGTAGTATAATATTTATTAGTAATTAAATTATATATTGCTTTTCGACATAAACTTGAGTCCTAGGTAGAATTTAAAATATGGACGATACTTTGTTTCAAGAGTATCTTATTTTTGAGACCAACGAAATAATTGACAATACAACGTTATGCTATTATTTAAAGGAGAAAAATAAAATACAATTTTATATTTAACGTGCCCATAGTTTTCATTAAGTTTGTTGTAACTAACCAAAATTACCAAACCACAATATTGTAATGTAAGGAAGCAAAATGCACCCTATGATGAATAATTCTATATACGTATATAAAATCCCCAGGCCAATCATGTGTTAATTAATTATCGCATAGAAACACTTGTTGCTGAATTTCCATTTCAAACAAAGTGAATTGCATTTATTTTAATTATTTCAAGAGGGAAACTAGGCCATATAGTAATTAATCAAATAAAACTGTCTTATAATAGTATATACAGGCTATCACAATCCGCGAGAAAACTTCGTTTAAATCGACAATAATAAAGTGCCACAATTATTCTATATCGGAGAACCATAATCGAGAATACAGATTACAATTCCCAACCGTTTAATCCCAAGCGCCAAATATCATGTGTACTATATAATACGCATGATCTTTGGCGCTCTTACCATCAAACAGCAGATTATGTAACCGAATATGACAAAAGACCCTACTAGTGAAATGGAACTACTAGTCTATTGACTAGTAGTCGAATAGAACGCCGCCACCAGCTATAAACTACTTCCACAAGAAGCTTGACGAAGCATATGCGAAAGACTATCAAGTGGTCACAGCTTAAAGACTTCCATAGGATATAATATAGAAAGTCATGATATCATAGCAATCACATAGAATACAGAAGCAAAATGAAACCACCCCACAATTTTTCGCCGAGTATTCTACCTGGTTCTGACCTCAAAATGTACTAATTGTCGATAATAAAAGTCAAAGTAAACGCTGCACTTCCGTATTTACTGATGGTTAACTGCGAACCCAACCATCTGCCATAACTGCTACAATTGTTAACCTAATGAATGAACATTTTACAGACCAATAAAAAAAGTAAAAGTACAAATTGTACAGACCATAATTGCATAAGATTCACTTAAGCTGATCTTAAATACAGAACAGTGATTCATTAAGTTACTGACGTCGAGAAAATCAACGCGGAATTGTCACTAACTCTTAGGATTGCGTAACTGTCGGTTTGAAATAATATAATTTATAGCCACAATGCTATTGCGACTTTGTGTATGGTAGATAAAACATCTTTAGAAAGTTTCTTTCCAGACTTAGAGGAACATAAAAATCACAATACATTTAATTACCTAATAGATGTCCTTACCAGCTTAATGAACATATTTATGCCAACATCACTGAAGAAATACACTTGTAGTTTATTTCCGGAAAGTGTACTGTTGGGTAGATCATCGACCATTGTAGTAATTATTTTTGAGGTACAGTTGCAATGAATATTATAGTAAACTCAACTTATACACTTTACATGTTTAAACTCACATAGTTGGACGTTGGATGTTTATAACAAACTACTTTAACGACTATTTCTCGGCATAATAATAGGAAAGGGTTTCCCTCGCAACGATTAATTATAAATTTAATTATGAGATTATCGATTTGTCATTATTGTTTACGCGTTTATTTAGTACATCGCCGTCCAAGCAGGGCGCCAGTATTATTCAATTATTAAGAGTAAAATATGTAGCCGAATATCTCTTGAAGGTCGACATTTAAAAGCGTATTCAATGATCTGGTGGAATTACCTTCGCGAGTAGAATAGACATGTTCCGTTTATTTGTACTTTGAAGTTGCTCCTGAGTTAACCGTTGAGCGGTCTAACTCCAGAAATACTTTAACACGAAAGTTCAAGTATGAAAATAATAACTATCTATACGCCAAGTCCCAACAGTACAGTGTGGTCTAGTGCAAGGGTCTAGTAAACAGTGTCACAGGTGTGAGCCACATCTTTATTAAAAAAAAGCAATTACAATTGCGTATAGGTCAGTGTGTGCAACTCCATATTTACTACATATTACTCGTAGAATATAATAAAAGTGGAATTTTTCTCGTCTAGAGTACCTATTTTCTGACACTGATTTGTAATCATAGATTTACTATAATTGAAAAATTCCTGGCTGCATCGATGGTATGTTATTTCACTTTTGATTGCACCCAGCATGTTGGTAATGTGTGATTGAAGAAACAAATTGGTATGAATGTGGATTCTGGATGGCTCTAGTGTTGGTGGGTAGCAATTCAGTTGGGTGGATATCAGGAAAATCCAAATATCCATATGTAGAGTCAAGTATATACTCAGTCAAGTAGTTTAGTACTTCACACTATCGTGTGAAGTACCAGTATGAGGTGTGAAGTAAATATAGTCCAAACATCTTCATGATAGAGTCCAACAATTATTTTCCAGGAATTTAAAGCTACTATTTGGAAAGAAGCTCACAAATATTACATAGATATATGGATTGTAAACTAAATAATGCACACTCACTCGTACTCGTTTACTTTATTTAGTATATTCAAGCTTATGATCATACAGTTTCAGATTTTTCATCTTTTGTGCTACTCACAGATACTCTCATTTTGTATCTTTCTTATAATTTTATTATTAAATTATTGTTTAAATCATCCTTTTCTTCATCGTGATTGTCTTTAACATTATCAATTTGTTTATCTCCTCAAGTATTCGACTTTATTATCATTATTTCCCTTATCTTCCTCAATGGTATTTGATTCTGTCAATTCTATCAACAGCTTTTGGTTCAAATTTAGCATAAATATTTTTTATCATTAAATATTCTATATGTCAGAGTTCCTTAAAAATAGCAAGTGTGTTTTCAGTTAATGCGTCAGCTTCAAGCTTGCTGTCATCAAAAAGTTCTTTTATCATACATGCTTCGGGAAAATAATAAATGTATGGTAATACATGTGATAATAATTGCTATACTATTGTATGGTACATAAATAAAAATAGAAACTTTAATGAATTATGAATAATTACATTATTCTTTAGTAATTACTTGGAATGTTCAATTCGTTATTTTACGGCTGAATAATGAAGATGAAATAGTATAATGAGACGATTTGTATCATGCATATTGAATATATTATGGACCAATTATGATATGGTGGTACTAACAGAGGTGTTTACGCATCAATTGCAAGGCTTATGCCATGATATGCATGGAGCATATCTTATGTGGTTGTCTAATATAAAATAAAATCAAGCAAAATTTCATGAATGTAGAAATTATATAAACTGTGGTTTTCTAACTAGTGCGACAACAATGTATTAAAAAGTGGCATATGCCAAGGATATGCCACTTTTTAAGGTGGTACTTTCAAGAGGTACCTCAAACATATTCAAACTGTTCGAAAACTGTTCGAACTCAAATATGTTCAAACATACTGAATTGGAATTTCAGCACCAAATGCTAAATAAGCAATTTGATGAATAATTTTGAGGTTTTAGAGTTAATTTGATCGAGTCAACAAACAAATCTGATATCCGTGGATGAAGTTATCATTTCTATCAATAATAGTCGCAAGCATATTTATGGGAAGTATATTTTTATGAAACAATTAATAGGGGCAACCATAAGAAAACAATGCAGTTACGTCAAGTGATGCAGATATTTCATATACTCTTCAGTTCTTTCGTCTTTTCTTAAGAACTATTGAGCTTCAGATCAGATTAATCTGAAGGCAGAATAAAAGAAAATTAAAAATAACTGCTGTTCTACCTAAAACAGGAATAAAAATATATTTTTGGTTTGAAGAAATGCTCCTGACTCGAGTAGACTTTTGTATTCATCAACGAAGTTAGGATAATATTAATAAGTATATCTACATATGATTAGCTACGTGTATAGCCTTGTTGTCTTTTTATTAAATCCAGATATGTCTAGATCTCTTTTGACAGTTTCCCGTTTGTTGCAGTGATATTGCAGTCTTTAGAGATAACTTACAGAAGGCAGATTATCCTTCCTCATTGCACAACCTACAAATACTATCCTGTCTAAGAATAGCTATTCTATCTAACAGTTTTCTTAGATCCTAGTGATTGGTTAATCACTATTACAATCCAGTAAGAACTTTTGTTAATTTTGTTATTATTTGCGTGTAAACACATGATTTTATTCCCTAATTATTGAGATGCTTTAGACACCAACATCTATAACTGTAGACTTGAGTTACCAGACGTCACACTTGCCACCAACTCATCAACCATTGACCTAATCTGTAAGGGTTTTAACAAGCGGATGGCTGGGCATAAATCACGTAACTTATTGCTTGGGATGATCGCATTTTTACCCCTGATATATAGATGTGGCCTGGTTCCGAGTACTAGCACAATATACAATTGTTTCTATTTTCTAATGTTTACACTAATATTAAAACTAATATATACAAATACCATCACGGCTGTCAATAGGCGTATGTAGAGCCACGTGTGCCCACAATGTATGGCAATTTTATTGTCATGTAGTTTGTTCTTATATCCTGCAACGAATTTGTGACATTCTTATTTATAATACCCTTATTCTAGCTATTTATTTGGCTCATGATGGTACTGTACCCTTATTGGCCAGTTTATTTAGGTTTAGGTTTTCTTTAGGTTATCAATTCCATGCCAATAATTTTATTTTGTAACTAATTGCCCTGGATGGAATTGTAGTTGCACCATAAAACATATACGTTTCTGTTGTTTCCGTTTCTACATAACTGCAGTTCTACCTGTGCCTGTTGACTAGGAACATACATATGTATATAGACATAATTGTTTAGTTGTATTTTTTAATTTCTTGTAAAGAGAGTAAATTAATGTCATGCAGACTTTTGGACTTGAAATGTAATTCTAGATTTTAAGGCAATGGTTAGTCAGTGCCAAGGCTGCAGAATATGTATATATCAAGGTCAAACAACGTGCATAATGTTACAAAAAATGATTCATTATTATAAGAAACAAGTTATTGCCAGGTTGCTGCAATTTCGCCAAGTCGGCGCTTATGTCTGCATTATAGGAATATGTATACGATTTTTGTTCGATAAATTAAATGGTAAAGAGATATAAATTATTATTAAATCGCTAGCTGGCGATAACATGAGATTTGTGTTATATGAAATCAATGCTAGATGTAATTGCTTTGTAAATAAATATTGACGAAACAATACATTGTGGGTGTATTTAATTTAAACTTATATTTGTTGTAGAAATAGGATGAAGGAAATTCAAGGTATACTAATAAACTTTATGCATCAAGGATACATGCTAATTATCATACTACAAAATGTGAGATACAATAATATAGTTCAAGGTATTGTAGTGATAGCTGAACCAGAAGACTAACTAATGCGTTTATTATTAACCTGGAGAAAATTTTAAATCTCTGTTTAAAAACCAAGGGATTTCTTCTTATCGTTCAATAGTCATCAATGATTATCAGTTCAGTAATTTTATTAATGATAAGTAATGAGGTAAAGCAAACAACTTATTCGATCTTATGGGTATGGGGTATATCTTAAAATTCACTTAAGTAAAATTAAGGAATGTGAAGGATAAGGAATAATAATCATTCTATTGTCGTTTATATCCTAATAAATATATGTAGGTATATATACTTTCTTAATACTTTTTCGTGTATATTGTGCCTATCAAATATTTTTATCTTTTTCACTTCCCAAACTCTATTTAAAAGATTTCTGTAATTCGAAGTAGTCTGTTTTTTCAATTAAACCTCGGGTCGAATTATTGTAGTACATATGTAGATTGACCACAATTTTTTAATCGGCGTTTCTTGACTTGGCAAAAACAAAAAACCGCAATTTTCAACGGGTTTTTCGATATATCTCGAAAAGTAATGAATCGATTCGACCTCACAAAAATTGAATTGAAAGATTTTCTCATTATCTACAACTTTCTCATTTAACTTTTTCCATTTCGAGCACAACTTTCTCTTTCATTCGCGAAAAACCATTTTTTTGACCTTTGCGAATTTTTTAGGTTATGTTAGCGGCCGCCATTTTGAGAGCCAAAAACTAAGTTTCTTGAAATTTTATTTTATATATGCTCAAATTTTTTTTTTTTTGCTGTTTACAATTAGTGATCGGGTCATGCCCTATTGATTGGACTATTATGTAATGAGGCGGTGTGGCGCGTTCGGAGGATTGTCAGCGTTCGGTTGGCGTTTGCAAAAATGGGAAGATAGTCAGATATCATATAATTTGAGAGACGAAAGCGTTGTTAAATAATCCTTTAAGTTGTTAATAAGAAATAGACGTATGTAAATTAATTGTTCTTGGATTATTTCTTACAAGGGATATCAAATAATGCTACATTTTAATTTCAAAAGAACTATCGCAAAATAGAAAACTATTCAGCTGGCACGTTATCAAATGATGTCGTGTTTTTAATCTCGAAACCAAGAGTTTTACATGCATTAAGAGCCACACGATTGATATGCCCAAAGAAGGATAGTTTATCATCAAACACCATAGTCCTTAATATTTTCGGAATATGTTAAAACTGTACCAGCAAGAGAATAGTCATATATGTATTAGTGGTGGCTTCTTTAAGGTATACGAGTAAACTTCAGTCACTGATAAAAAGAAGACAATACCACATAAGCATTAGAGATAAATCATAAAATAATGAACAATGGTCCGCAATTTGAGCTTTGAGGTACTCAAAGAACGCTAATAAAGTCTCGGATTTAAATCCATTATATGAAACAAATAATGTACGTCTGGGTAAATATGATTTGATTAAGTGAAGAAGATTGCTATTGAATCTAAATAATTCTAATTTTGAAATCTATAAGTATTTACTAAACGGCTAGTTTTGTGTGTGTCACGAAATTTTTAGGTCGACGTATGAAATGCTTCTCGTTCGAATTTCGGCATTTTGACAACATGAGTATAGTAAATCGACCCTTGCGAACAACGTGTTTTTTTTTATCCGAAGCCTCTAGAAGCATGCTCCGGAGGTGCTTTAGATATGAGCATGAGAAGGGGGCAGCGCAATATTATTGCGATTTGCTTACTCGTTAGTATATTATGGTTCACCTTATCAAAAAAATCGGAATACACCTACAATATCTAACATTTTCTAATGGCAGCTGATTTTTTAGCATCGGAACTATAGAACTAAGGACTTTGCCTCCAACCATCTTTCATATCATGAAATAATCGGCTGTGTATTGAATCGAATCGACTGTTTACAATTAGTGACCATTTAACATAGGGGCTCAGACAGATTGATTGGACTATAACGCTGGTGTCGAATTCCAGGGTAGCCAGAACCGGCGCGCGGCGTTGACCCACCGGCAACAACGGTTGTCGTTTCCAACACCTTCATATCTAAGTCTTCATATATCTTCATATATTAATCAACTTGAAATTATTCAATGGCGTTTTTTAAAGTATTTGTTATTTCGCATAGATAATTATTACCCGGTAAAGGGTTACGACCACACTCTGTTTCTACAATGATTTGACATCCAGTCATTGAACTCCAGAAGGGTGCTTACTAGCCTCTCGTTATTACTTAAACTTTTCCATAATAATATATAGAAGCACTCGCATTATTAAGCATGTTAAGTATATGTATACCTAGACAAACTCGCCAGTTGAAAATATTTTGTATATTGTATGATAAGCCTATAATGCGTGCGCAACGTCTAAGCCCGCTTAAAACGGCAGTCTGTTGCCAAGGGCGAGAACGTTTACAACCCTCGAACAATACAAGACGTTGCCTCGTTAATTGTTGATATTAAGCAATAAACAAGGTGTGTGTTATTATTCCAAGAATAAAAACCAACATCGCCAATGTTTGTAAATTTTAATATGTACAGCTTCTCAGGCTCTTTATCTATGCGTAGAAGAAAGATGGGGCAGCATTCGGAGACGCAAAGGTCTCAATACGACTGAGTTAAAGACCAGGTTAATTACTCCGCACTTCGTGGGCGGTCCGATGTCGCAGTTTTGAAACTTGTTTCTATTCTTGATAAGCTGTAGCACTTGTGATTTAACCAACTGTACCCATGATTAGTTACTATCTTCAGAGAAACAACAACATTGTATTGTCCTGTGAGATAAATATTACCGAAGTATTCTATGGTATATTTACATACGTTAAACATTTTTTTTAGTTATATTCTATACACATATACCGGGTGTCCAAAAAGTTTGAAAACAATCAAATAGCTCGAGAAACACACATTGAATCCAAAGAATAAAATCACATCCTTGATAACTTCAAAAGCGCTATCCAATGATACCAAACACAACGCCCACCCCTTGGGGTGGGGCGGGGTGAAACTTTAAAGTTTTAAATGGATACCCCTACTTTTATTTGCAGAATCGAATTTTACGGTAAAAATTACGTCAAGTTTGTCTGAAACGTTTTTTTCGATTTGTGACAGATGGTGATGTAATCACAAAATTTTTTTTTTCATAATTTGCCTTTCACCATCAAGGTGCTTGTTTTAAGCGAGTTCCCTTGCCTTTCACCGCCGAGGTTATAACGGCAAAATCCCCTACTGAATGAGATGTTCAAATTGATGACTTTCAGCTATTTGAAGTGTTCCAATCGTGCGTACATGTTATCAATTACTTTCTGCAAAGTTTCTGATGTTATCGTATTAGAACACTGTACTATCTTTTCCCTTAATTCATCGATGTCTGCCCGTTTTGTTTTGTACACATTGTTTTTCAAATAGTCCCAATAGTAATAATTTAGAGGAGTTCGATCAGGTGATCTTGGTGGCCACTCAATCGTACCCCTTCTACCAATCCAGCGCCCAGAGAAAGTGGTGTTTAATACATTGCGTACAATGAACGTAAAATGACATTAAGCCTCTGATGAAACCAAACATTGTCTAACGCTATACCAGCAATATGTTTGTTCAATAAATCGACGTACTTTTGACTCTTAGTAAAACAGTTTTAATCATCTCCAGATGTTTTGGTGTTTTGTGAAAATCTAAGTCAGTGTTAATAAAAAATGAGGGTTTCCATTTAGCAGTTGAAAACTGCCCTCCACTTTCCCTCCCCCACGGTGGTGGGAGGATATTAAATTTAACACTATTGAATGGTTCTTTTTACGTAAACGAACTCGCACTTTATTATTTCTCATTCTTCCGTTGAGTTTTTTAAGAAATTAGGAAAAGAAATATTTTTGCGATTACAGCGCCATCTGTCACGAATCGAAAAAAATGTTTCAGACAAACTTGACGTAGTTCTTGCTGCAGAATTCGATTGTATGTATTTAATTGCATTCCATATTTTTGTCCTGCAGATAGATTTTTTTCTGTTGGACAATAAAGGCATTATTATTATTAATATTATAATTTATTAAATAAATTATATAATAATTTTATTATAACATATGTACGTGGTTGCTTATATATGTATATATAGCGCCGTCATTGATCAGACATCCAAGTGGGTAGCTTTAGTTATCAATATCATCTTACTTACGAACACATGTAGGTTTTCCTCCTGTTTTCCATATTACTTTGTGTCATAAACACATAATAGCTCTCACGTAAATAATTACGGTAACATGACTCTAACATGCTAAAGACAAAATATTTGCATCCGCTCAGCTGTCAAAGCAAACCTGAAAAAATAACTATGCAAATACGGCTTATCTTCCAGCCATAGTAGATATTAATTTACTTACACAGCGGGACGTTACGGACTACAGACAAAACACAGAGATTTTAATAAGGATGATATCATATCTTATTGCAAAAACGAAATCATAATATAAACACGAGACAACTGTGTGATTTGCCCCGAGACATACGAAACGATTTTTTTTCGGAGAAGACAAATATAATCGAGACGTTAATTTATTAAGTACTCGTTAGAATAAATTGAAACTGTATATAACGTTGTGATTACTATATTTAACGGGAACATAATGTGTAACGTATTTTTACCTGTGAACAGGTAAAATCTGGGAGAATTATTTTATCTTGACTGGAGTGCTTGACGATGGAAATTCATTAATTCATTTATATATGTACATATACAGGCCCTACCAGGGAGGTATGCTGTTATTGAGATGACTTTTATGCGCGCCTGCGTGGAGTGAATGTTTTTAGGATGGTTGATATCTACTCGTTGCAGGATGCTCCAGTTTCCAGTAGCCATGGAGCCGTGGTCTGTGGCACAACGTGTGATTCTTTACAACACTTTCATTGAAACTGGTCGTTCTGTGGTACTCTCTGGAACGTTGCCCTGAGCGCTTTATTTCGTTGTGTGGGGATGTCGAATGGCCTCCTCGATCACTAGACCTGTCACCTTGTGACTACTTTTTATGCGGCTACTTAAAAGCTAAAGTTTACATAGGCAAACCGCGAACTCTTGAAGCTCTTTCCGAAACGGCCTGACGGACCCTGTCTTTTGTGTTGTACTGAACAAGTAACAGTTATTAAACATTTTTTATTTTACTTGTGAATTTATTAATTTAATTCAACAGCCCTTCTCAAGGGTTGTTTATAATCTGTTTCCTGTTAAACAACCGTTTGTCAATCCTAATTTTATATACACTCGTATAGTATGTGTCAAAAGTCCCTTCTCCCCTTTTAATGTTTGAATTAAGAGACCTAAGAAAGAAAACTGGCATACACTCACGTATACAAATAATATTTTAATTAATATATTTTGATCTAATCATCAAAGATGGCATTGCGGCGCCATTTTGAAAACAATTTTCAATTGGTAACAATATGCTAGTAACACCTCATTTGGAAGCTGCTTATATATATATATATATATATATATATATATATATATATATATATATATATATATATATATATATATATATATATACATATGTTCAAACGTTGTTTTCATTTTGACATATGTCTTTTGATTTTTTTTTTAAATCCATTAAAATAATACCGGAATACTATTAAACTTTGTAAGCAGTGCCTCCCTATAAAACGTAAGCGTCTAAGAAGACATTTTTTCTTAAATAACTCTCACAAGAAGCCACTTAGAAGTTTTAGAAATACGTACATTTAAAAATTTGCTTCAGCATACTTTCCATTGTTTCTAACAATATGGCACGTACTTTAGAAGAAAAAGTTAATGTGACTCCAACCATGACTCTAATTATTATTGGCGAGAGTGAAAGAAATCTACGTCCAGCTGAAGTAATTTTTAATGACATATCCCGATCGTCCTGTCTCTAGAGCATACTTACGACAGATACTGCAGAAGCTTTAGAAAACAAATAATATTCAACATGAAAAAAGAAGTGAATCCCCAGGCACTGCAGAAAATGAACAAGTAAATATAAATAATATAATAATAATAATAATCGTTGAAACAGTTGTGGATCCCACACAATATTCATCTCAAACTGTAGCTGTTTGTGGAGTATCTGCAATAGCTGTGCAAAGTAAGTATCTACAGAGCTGTTTTTATTCAATTTTGTAGAGACTTCAATTTTATAAAATGATCTCAGGGAAAGTAACACGCTAACCTGAATATTCAAAAAATAATTTATTTTGTCTGTGAATCCACGTTATTTCTAAATGGTGATGTGAATACTCCAAATACAAGATCCTTGTGTGAGAGCCGTACATAATTTCCAGAAAAAGTCTATGTGTAGTCAGGCATCTTGATAAATCACATAGTTAGACCTGTGTTTTTAAATCCAAATTAACGGAAGTAGTATATCTGGACATATTGTACGGTGTTATTGAGCCGCTAATTTTGTAGATTCTAAAGGAAAATGCTGATGAATTCGAGATTTAGAAATAAATTTTCAACAGGTGAGCGCTCTTCTATACTACTATAGTATATACTACGTAGTAACGGCTTATCTCAATGAACAGTATCCCAACAAGTGAACTGTCCGTGTCCAGATTTAATGTCCTTAGATTTATTTTATAGGGTTACCTACTTAAAATGTTTTATGCGTTATGTTAAATGTTTAAGATAGGATGTTGTACTGTGAATAGTATTTTTTAAATTATAGCACAAGAATACCACATTATTTAGTTAAATATGTGCCATCTATTGTAAGCAAACTGATGTCTACTTCCATTACAATCGCAAATGAACTATACGTATACATATACAGGCTGTCTCCTCAAAAACGCCGCAAGTCATAACTCCGTTATTTATAATCTCATTTTAAAAAACAAAAAATCAAATGAAATGGCTCTAAATACACTTTAGAGTGAGCATACCGCACTGTTTTAAAATTTTTTTTTTTTTAAGCGATGTTCAACTTTTTTTTTTCAAATGGCAATATAGTTTTTTTTTATTTACTGTTATGCAGATTTCTTTTCTGAATACAACGATGTATAACAAATGGACTTTTGTGAAACATTTGTCACAGAAAAATGTTGAAAATATTCGCCGATACCGCAATAGGCGCCCGGTCGCTTAATTAATGACAAACGTATTTTGACTAATCACCTGTGCTGTGGAAAACAAAAAATAACAACAAATCGAGAAAATGTCATTTCAACTTCAACAAAATGTCATATTTGATAATATTTTTCTTGATTTAGAGTGCCGTCGATGAAAAATGGTCCAATCAATCTATTACCCAAAATTCCACGCCACACATTAATACTAAACCTTCGCTGAAAATTAGTTTCGACGATAATCCTTGGGTTTTCTTGGCTTCAATGTCGGCGGATATTTCTATTAAAAATACCATTGACACTAAATGTACATTCGTCTGACCAAATAATCTTAGTGTGGAAAAGTGGGTCTTGTCGCACTGAATTTAAATACAAATGGCAAAATTGTTGTATTCGTTCTCTATCGTTTTCCTCTAATGCCTGTACTTTTTGAGGTATGTATGGCTTAAATTTGTGCTTTTTCAATATCGAATTCACAGTTCGTTTTGAAGCTCCAATATTATTTGAAATTTCCCGAATGGAGGTCCTTGGGTTTTCTTCAACATTAAGAAGAACATTGAGCTCCGTGTTTTCATTAAATTCGTGTTCTTCTCGTTTCGGTTTCTTAAATGCCCCATAGTTTCTTAAATTTTCTTCAAGTCTTCCAAACTTACGTGGTTCTGAAACTTCTCTATGAGGAAACCACTCTCTATAAAGGCGAACTGCCGCACCACGATTCTGATTACACTGAAAGTATACCTGAATCATATCCGTCAATATTTGATTATTGTCTATACTGCAGTGTTGACTTATTTCGCAAAAAATAACCTACTGTAATGATACTATGACACACAAAAGCAAAATAATGTAAAAAACTGGGATGCGGAAATTGAAATGACATTTACTCGATTTTTATTGTTTATTTTTTGTTTTCCACGGCACAGATGATTAGTCAAAATACGTTTTGTCATCAATAAGCGACCGGGCGGTTACTGCGGTATTGGCGAATATTTTCACCATTTTTCTGTGACAAATGTTTCACAAATGTCCATTTGTGAAACAAAGAAAGAAATCTGCACAATAGTAAGTAACTATATTGCCATTTGAAAAAAAGAAAGTTGACCATCGATTTTCAAAAAAAAAAGTTTAAAAACACTGCGGCATGCTCATTCTAGAGTGTATTTAGAGCCATTTCATTTGATTTTTTGTTTTTTAAAATCAGATTATAAATAACGGAGTTATGGCTTGCGGCGTTTTTTATGAGACATCCTGTACATGGTATTATTTTCATCAAATGTAGAAACGCAGAAATTTCCAATTTCATACTATGAATCGTTTTATAAAAATGTGAATCGTGTGATTTTTTTAAGGTCGGCAGCACCTCTTTATCTCTTTCAATAGTGAGTTTACCAGATAGGTTGTTTAGAATTATATTTATAAAAACTACGGAAAGGCGAACAAGAAGTAGTTTACACCACCACTTTAATCACCACCGGTTTAATAAAAAATGGCATTAAGTTTTATGGAACTATAAATTGTAAATAATTTTCCAAATATCTGTTCAAATTTGTGTTCAAAGAAAAAACCGCTGAAAAATGAAAACTTTATTTCTTTTTCAAAGAATCATAGATGTTGAATACTGTATTACGAATACGACTTATTACCAATTACACTTTTTACCTAAATCGAGGGTTCAATCGAAATAAACTTTATGGGAATTGGTAAATTTATGAGAATTTATATAAATTAAAGTACGAATACTGCTATTATTGTAAAGAAAGTTTGCGTATAGATATTACTTATAAACAAGGTCCTGGACTATAAGTATGGTATTCTATTGTTTCTTGCATAATAAAGTGACATCAAATTAACTTGGATCAGAATAGTGTAGTATAATATTTAGTGATGTTATATAATACTTTTGGTGCAATGTTGTTTGGTGCTGCACAATCTCTCTAGTGTTCATAAATGTAACACATTTATTATATTTCATTTAATCAAAATATTCGAGTTATTTTTTTTATTTGAATATTTGAATATTTCAAGTTTTATCCTCGTCCAGCAACAATGTTACCTACGATTAAGATATCTATAATAAATATGTTGTAAAATAAATTCTGCAATTTTAAGAATACGTTAACATACAATAATAGGGTACTTTTATAATAAAACAATTAAATTGCTGCAATTATTCCCTGAACAAAGACTCACAAAACTAAAATATGCATTTCGTTTACTAAACTGGCACTATTTGGTCAATAAAAAAGTACACGCTGAAACTATCCGCCCTTCATATAATTACAATTCATATCAATTATATTAACGTTGCATCGAGAGCAACATAGTGTATGCGTTTTTTGTGAGAACTTGACTCTTTTTTATGCTTTGTATAAAATATTCTGTTTTAAATACTAAATTACCTTGAAAAAATGAATTCTTATTCATATTTTTAAACAAAAGTACTTTTTATAGCTTTTATATATTTTTTGCCTTCCCTTTTCTACTACGTATAAGAAAACCAGCATATTTCTTAGTAATCCCTTCGTGATGAATTGGGCCTTAGATAATAGAGACCACACTGATAATCCCAGATAGCTCCGTCAAAGGATCAAATCAAAGCCCACGCGATCCCGTTGATGTTTGCCGGGGAAGTATTGAATTTTGTTAAATAGCAACTGACAAAAATATCTTGGTTTAATCATTTATCGAATCGTACAACTTTTATATTGTGCACCACTTTGTATGTTATAGTAAAGCATTACATTACATACAAAAGTGGTGCACAATATAAAAGTTGTACGATTCGAATAAATGATTAACCAAGATATTTTTGTCAGTTGCTATTTAACAAAATTCAATAATCCCCGGCAAACATTCAACGGGATCGGTGGGCTTTGATTTGATCCTTTGACGAGCTATCTGGGATTATAAGAGTAGGTCTCTATTATCTAAGGCCAATTTCATCACGAAAGGGTTTACTAAGAAAATGTGGTTTTCTTAATACGTAGTAGAAAAGGGAAGCAAACAAATATATAAAAGCTATAAAAAGTACTTTTGTCTATAAAATATGATTAAGAATTCATTTTATCAAGGCTAATTTCTAGATCAATTTAAACAGCAATATTTTATACCAAAGCATAAATAAAATTCAAGCGCACACAGAAGTAGCATACATATGATCTGGCAAGGAACATTGCACCAGGGTAGATATAGGGACACCCCTATATCTACCCCGTTTGGTGTCAAATGTTACAACACATTTGTGATTTTTATACTGCATGATGTGAAGAAGTAAATAGACAATAATTTCCATGTAATGATGCAACAAAATTATGTAATCCTATTAGTCTTTATTAGTCTAACCTATAGTCGTAGTAATAGTTTATGTAGTCTAAAAACTGCAAACTACCATTTTCTTCGGTCCGTCATTATTTTTCAAAATAAATTTTGATCTGTTTGATTTTAATTTTTGTTTATTTTATTTCTGTAAAAGAGCTGTTATCATATTGTGGTTTTATCGTTTTGTTTAAAAAACCTGAATATAGTTAAGATTGTTCCTTTATAGTAAGCATTAATTTTTTTTGGTAAAAGGAATTTTCATGAATAGTATAGTAGTCTTCATGCATAATGTAGTTAGGAATATGAAAGGGTTAGTATAAAAAAAGGGTTAATGTTATCGCGTGGTGGTAAGAAATTCCATGCCAAAGAACAAATGGGATAAAGGCATGGTATTGTTAGGGGTCCATCTGTTTTTTATGAAGAAGGCCAGACGTGGCAGAAAATAAAAACACGATAGATACGTCCTACTTGTGTGTGTGATAATCGTAAATATTGCCAGATAGCACATCGCCGAACTTCTTCTAGTCTCAGCAGACATATAAATATCATATAAAGGAGCATATGAGACGGGAGGATACCAAATAAAATTTCCTCTGTATGCCAAATTTAATAAAAACATATATCTTTATCCCAGTCTCCCTTTCGATTATTCGTGTTCTTTATGGGACAGATATACATCAATGTCTCTTCGTATTGGTTTTGCTCTTAAAGGTATCTCTCGTTAATGGTAAAATAAGCAATTCATGTAATTAACACAGAATTTTAAAATAAGTCGTCTTAAACTTGTGACGTATTACACAACCATATTAATTTTTTTTTACTGTGAATGGAAAATTTTTAATTATTGGGTACTAAGCAATTAAAATAAAACAAACTAATAAAATTAGAGGAAAAGCTCGTATTAGTTATCTGCTCTAAACTTATCTATCTTTAATTTTGTAAAAAAATACAATTTGCTACTAATATAATATTTGTAATATTCTCAGTAATATGATTTTTCTTTATGTTTAAAATATCAGACCGTTAAAAACATTTCATGGTAATTTTCAAACAGTAGGGCGAAAATAAAGACGAAAATAAATTGAAATTTGGGATCTACTTCTTATAGATCAAATGAAGTGTTTACATTATTGGAGGCCAAAATCTAGTCTTGTTTTTTAAGATACTACTACTTTTAAGGACTACTTTGACACAGGATATACTAGCAATATTTAATAAGTATATTGGCATTTCTAGGATTAATTAAAATATTTTATTTTTGGGAATTTATAAAATGGAATCAAATAAATTGACTTGCATAAAGAATGTTTTCCTAATATTAGACAAAAAAAAAGTTAAAATATTGGCCGAAATTAGTAAATTCAAACAATATAAAAACACGAGGCACAAGAATTACGGGATGTAAAGAAATATAGGTGATTTTCAACGGGCTGTAACTTAGAGCCAAATTGTCGCAGAACAATTTAAAAAAAGACAAATTGAAGCTCCAAGTTTCTAGTTTTCAGATCTCGAGTCGAAAATCATCAGCAGTTTCTGAGTAATCATAAGAAAACCATCGAGAAAAAATTTTCCGAATTTTTGCCTAGATTTCAAAAGGTCTACGGACTTTTTTTGATAATTTTATCCTCTTTAATTAGCGGTCTAAAAGCTTTGTACGATGTTTTTTCTCCGAGTTATCGTCGTTCAAAACAAAAAAGTTAGTTTTCACTTTTTTTTTTAACATTTTTGAAAGTTCATGTTTTGTCTAGTAGGCACGATAATGATTATAATGTATTTTTCTATGATTTCACGGTAACCTTTTTAATAAGGGATATTCTGTTATATAAACTGAAGAACCCCCACACTACATCAGTTTTTAGAAAAAAATATATGGGCCAAAAACTCCCCTATATAACTACACTAAGAATATACAGATCAAATATATGCACCGATTTTTTTATTTATATATCTATTTTCTTTATTTGTACACTGTTCTGTTTATTCAGGTATTCATTAACATGTATTATTATATTATGACATTAATTGTGAACTATCGCTGTGTAATAATAGTGATTTGAGAGTTCGACTGTGTTGCGGCTCGACAGAATAGACGCTTCTATTTATAACAATTTAAGGAGATACTTAATTATATTTTCGATTATTAACATTTTAGTAGATAACAAACATATTTTATTACACGTAGGAATGTTAAAATATCTTTCAGTATACATATTGGGATGTTGATACATATATGCAGATTAATTGTAACGTATACTGGCTTTGAAGTGACAAACGAGGCCTTGAAGTAGATTCAAAACATCTATTGATCATGTATATTCTGGCAATATTGATCTACATTTTCCTGAAAAAAAACCTTTTTTATGTAAGTGTTGATCTGATCTGTTTGTAAGTAATTTGAAATATTTCAGCGAGTTCTATAATCAACAGCATTGTTTATGTGCCAAACAAGAATTAATCGGATTACTTTTGTGGGATTTACTTAAAGTTTGCAAAACATAGTGAGTGAAAAGTATTGATTGCAAAAGTGAATATTTGTATGAAAACGTTTTGCCGTTATGTAGGTATTATAAAAATTGTTATATTTTAATTTAAAAAGAGCAATTTAATTAATTACACTAACATTAGTTATGAATTCACATTACTTTTATTTGCATCGCATTTACTAAAATAGTAGTACTATAGTTAATGTATATTTAATTATCAAAATATCGTTATAATCCATAAATAAGATAAACTCTACAAACATATTATCATAATTATATTACCTATTATAATAGTATAGGTACCATTACCAGATAAACAGAAATATGCAAATACAATAAAAAAAAATGTCAACGAACAAAGCATAGGAACATCAATAAATGATTAATGAATTCAGAAAAAACGATTACACAAATATGGAAATATATTGTGTAGAAGAAAATCCATATGGGAAAATGGAAATACATTATTGATGATAGATCAATGTCTAGGATGCTGGTATATGTATATTGCTGCAAAAAAAATTACGAATTTTTCGACTTTAACCAAAATATAAGAATTTTAATTTAAAAGTAACACTAATATTATTAATGTTTCTTCCGTATTCAAGACAGAAAACGTGATTGAAAAATAATTTTATTCGTTGGGCAAATTTATAATGTGGGATTTACAACTGGGATTTACTTTCATGCATATTTCCATATATTATTCTTGTACGCAACTTTTTGACACAGCCATTATATAAGTTTTGTTTCAATTTAAAGCTTAATTACAACTTTGAAAGCCCATGCTGAAGATGAGCACAGTCCTGTTAAACCTATGTAAACCTATATAAGTCTACATATGGGAAGAGCCGAAGCATCACGATTATATTTGAATTAAAATTACTTTATTCAAAAATTATATTTTGAATATATATGTTACTGCATGCAGTTTTAGATCCAGTAGCTTCCATTATAATCTAGTAATATTCCATTTAATGATCAAATCACCACTTTCTTACGATTCCAAGTATGTAAACGTTTAAATATTTTTAACCGACTTCAAAAAAAGGCGGAGGTTCTCAATTCGTCTGCATATATTTTTTATGTATGTTCGGGTAGGTATAACTTTTGTGTTTATGAACCGATTTTAATTATTCTTTTTGCGTTGGGTTCAGTGTAGCTTCTAGGTGGTCCCATCTTAATTTCATTGATATTGGGCCTTGGACTTCGAATATACACAACGGAACTCCTTATTCAATTAACCGTCGTTTTCTCATTCGCAACGCATCCTTAGTAGGTCTACCCATCACTTAAAATTGTAAAATAATAAGTAAAAAAAAACCGACTTCAAAGAAAACGTAATTGAGTTGGATCCTAAGATTGAGTTCTTAGAAAAAATGTTAAGCTGGCTCGATACTTGGCAACCTAGTGGTTTTTTAAAGATTCTTACTAGACAGACCCGAACTGCTTTAAGTCATACCCTTCATGGGCTGCTTGAAATTACCAAATACTGTTTTAATGAACTTGATATGAATTATGTTCTCTTAGGGAAATTTCAAACAGACCCTCTTGAAGATAGATTTGGTAAATACAGGCAAATGGCAGGTGGTCATTATCATATTATTGTGCGCCAGTTATATGAGACAGAGAAGAGACTTAGAATTCAATCTATATTAACACTTCAGTCTCGCACTTTTGGCCCTATTAATGTTAATAAGTTCTATGAGCTACCTGATTATGACCCAGATGAAAATTGCTCTCAACAAGACTTTTCTCAAATTAAAACGTTATTGTCTCAAATTTTAATAAATGATGATCACTTTCACGATATCAACGATGTATTGCCGTTAATTACTTATTTAGGTGGTTATTGTTGCTATATTACGTTAAAAAAATTAAAATGTGCCCGCTGTAAACAAAAATTAGTATATGACGAGCAATTTATTGTTGAGGACAATTTTGATCTCATTAATAAATTAAATCGTGGAGGACTTTTATATCCCCAAGGACAAGTTATAAATGTTGTATCTGTGACTTATATAATCTTCAATAAATTAATAAATGAATTTGAGGCATTTCTAGAAATCTATAATAAAAGATCGTGCATGGTTCATTTAATTTTAGATTGAACAGAAACATGTCTCACATTTCGATGGATGCGCTAATCATAATGAAAAAGACATTTTAAAAATTATTCTCAAAAGTATTTCCAATACCCTCTTAAGAAATTATTGCGCTAATAATAGCGACCATTTAAAAAAAGGAAATAAAAAACGAAAACTCGATACATTAACGAAGTAGGCCATATACCTACCTATACATGCATAAATATTTTTTATAACTAAACGTATATAATTTGGGACCTATTTCTTTAAAAGTTTAATTAATGTAGTTTCATGGTTTGTGTTCTATAATATATTTTTTATACCTAAACTCTCACCTCAACACTAAGTTATGCACGATGTTAGGTAGGTAAATGAAATTTGAAACTGCATAACATGAGCATGCATACTATTATACTATATATTATACCTACTAAGTAATAATAATTAAGAGAAGGTGTGGAATAGTTCAGTATATGTATTTATGTGTAATAACCTCTTTTCAGTAGTGTGAAAAATGTTTATTATACATAAATACATATCTCGAATTTTGGCGCAGGTGTAGGGGAGTTGGGAGCCTGCACTTAATACTACACCTAGTATTAAACCAAAACTCAAACATAATTTTTGGGATTTGTCAAGAAGCCTGTCATACAACTAGCGTTCTTTAAAATAAGTTAACTATTGATAGTTTTCATAAATATTAGTGTATGTATCCCCTTATATGATTAAAATTGCACGGCCTACATTGATGACGACACACGACAAGCACTAAGGCCTTGTTATTCAGTGGGTGTTGTCCCAATGCGACTGACTAAAGACCAGGTCTAAAGACTATTTACTGAGCACCTCGTGGGCAGCCCGACGTCACAGTTTTGACACTTGTTCCTATTCTTACCGAGCTGTACACGTAAGATGCAATCATATCAATTACTTTTACTTGTAAATCACCCCAGACGTATAGAAGTATGTGAGTACTATCAGTGGTTTGCTAATAATTTAACGAACGTGCCAAAATCAATATTTTATTCTAACGAAGAATGGTTTAATTTTTCGAAATCCGTCAAGTTTAGAAAAAATTAAATTTCAGTAAAAAGATGTAGATGGAATTAAAAAAAATTGGGCGTAGTTTCTTAAGGGGTTCTAACCATCAACGAGATTTAGACCATATAGAAATCAGCAAGAGTTTTAGCCATCGAGCTAGTTTTTATTTTACCTTTTTAACTGTTCAAATGGGGTGGATATATTCTTTTCTTTTTGAAATGTAATTTGTACACTAGAATCTTATGTAATACTACTGTACTTTTACTCTACAATCAATTTCAGTAAAATGAAAATAATCAATTTCTGTAAAAAGGTGTGGAAAGAAATGAAAAAAAAAACATGGGGGTAGTTTCTTAGGGGATTTAGCCATTAACGAGATTTAGACCATGAAGAAATCAGCAAGAGTTATCGACGCCATCAAGCTGGTTTTTATATACATATTTTAGCTACATATTGTGTATTTTCTTTTACTTTTTTGAAAAATAATTTGTAGCTTGTCAAGAATAGGACAAAGTGTGAGATTTCTCTATGTATGCGTAGAAGAAAGAATGAAGGCAGCATTCGGCTATTTACTTGGACCAAACTATTTACTGCGCACCTCGTGGGTGACTTGTCTCCGATAGAGACTTGTTCCTATTCTTGACGAGCTAATACTCTACTCTTTTACTCTATTTGAAACTTACCTTATTTATATCTGTGCCATTCCTCACCGGTTCATCATGGGTGTGCTGCAACAAGAAAAACTCATTAGTCCTCGCTCTTAATTAAATATTTATAAAAATCGGCGCCGTTCGAAAAATCGAAAGCAAACACATGAGACCTGTTGTCGGCGCCAAACACATTGTAGGTGTACTCCTTCATACAAAGGAAGTTTGTTTTTCGTTTTACCAATTAATGCCGCGATTAAATACAGGTTTCTTCGGTTCTCACAGACGGGCATAACTCAAGTCTGCGGTATTCAATTAGCGGACTTTCATTTGTTGCAGCGTCACCGTCGAGAAAAATACAGCGATCATGAATAATTTAGCGGAACATCTTGTGTTTGTTGCACCGTACTAGACGTGC
The DNA here is from genome assembly GCA_037954035.1 of Rosalia funebris. Lineage (NCBI taxonomy): Eukaryota > Metazoa > Arthropoda > Insecta > Coleoptera > Cerambycidae > Rosalia > Rosalia funebris. The sequence continues at coordinate 20,084,239 of JAZFAV010000011.1, forward strand.
AAGACATGTGCAAAATAATAAAAGATTGATAAGGTGAATGATAGTCTCGGTGAATAATGAGTATGTAATGCGTGTTTTGGTACAAGTACAATGGACACAGTTGATATCTGGATGCAATCTGAATCAGAATTTAAAACATGTAAACCTATTTTGTATTGTTGTGACATACAGACTTAAATAAAAAAATAATAATTAGTGCAGTCAAATGGACGCAAAAATTAAATCAACCGTGCATTTTGAATGAACGGCAATTTTTCTTGTTGTGAAAGGACCGGAGGTAACATATAAGTAAGAATATCCCATAGATTTGATACCGCATTTGTCCTGGATCGGAGTATCGTGCACAGCACTGATGAGAACTAGTAAGTTCGAAACAGCTGTCTGTCGTTCGGTTCCCATCCGGGACAGATGTTGAATCCTACCCGTGGGGGTTTTCTTTTCTGAAAAGGACCAGAAGTTTACAATTAGAAGAATACCTTTCGTATCGTTATGAAAACCAATATTGTAAGTAATGTTTTTGCTGTATCTCCGTAAATGTGAATATATGAAGTAACACAGGCGTAATGTCACCCAGATCGGTCAATTGTTTGCCATCGCATCGGGGTCAAAGTTAAAAAAAATGGGTAAAGACTGATGAATAGTCCCACAGATACTCAGGCGTTGCCCCTAGAAGGATAGAATGTAAGACCCACCCCCATTACCCCCCCCCCAAAGATAAAAAATATGGGATGATGACTTTGAGGCAAGATATTTTGAAAATTCTTCATACAGAAAATAATTTCTTGGCTTTTTTTGTAGAGCGTTTTATAACGAATAATTTCAGTTCTCTATTCTTTTATTTCTTCCTTATTTATAGAATAAGGTGGGGGAGGGAAGAGAATTTTATAAACCGCGTGTTTTAGAAGACTAGAACTTATTATGCTAAGAAGGCATCAAGGCCGAACGACTTTCAGTTTTATCCATCCAGTCTGATAAGATTACTCTCAGTGAGGGTGAGGACATTCATATATTCACGATGACCTACAATTAGTCCCTTAAAAAAATGTGAGTAACAGATGCCAACTTCAAGGGTGGTATAGTAGGCTTATTATGGATATAGCGCGAATTGCGTCCAAAAACTACCTCAGGCGCGATGTAGTAAAGTGAAACGCAATGTAAAATAATAACCATCTCCCGATAATGCCAATTGGGTTGTCGAAACGCGCGTGTAATCTTTCTTGTGTTCATGAAAAACTAGTAGTAAAATGAATGTTTTTTTCTTTTTGAAATACTAATATTAAAACTGTCTATTGCTCATCAAGAATAGAAAAAGTGTTAGATTCTCTATGTATGCATAGAAGAGTGAGGAAGCATTCGGAGGAAAAAGGATGCACTTTACGCGCGGCCAGATCGAACTCAGAGTGAATATCGATTCATCGATATTCACTCTGCAAATGTCTCAATTCGACTGACTAAAGACCAGGCTACGATTATTTATTGCGCACCTCGTGGGTGGGGGGGGGGGGTCCGATATCGCAGTTTTGAGACGTATTCCTATTCTTGAATGAGCTTGTACATATATTCCTTGTATTGTGGTTAAATTATTACGGAGTTCACAGCATTATAATCAGATTTGAAATATTAATATTTGTGGAATATAACTCGATAGCCCGCTTTTTTTTGGAAATCCTCATATGTTGTTGACAATTGCAACTTCCCAAAGTAATTCGATAAATAAAATTCTTGGGTAACAATAACAATATTTATTGATACCTTGGACTTGGAAGGACTTTTACGATAAAATGTGATGCGCGGATGTATATATATATATATATATATATATATATATATATATATATATATATATATATATATATATATATATATATATATATATATATATATATATATATATATATACGTCATTCATAGCCTTTTTGATATCCGAAGGCATTTCATTAGAATCTATACCACTACCTATTTTTTCATTGTAAGATCACTTTTTCTCAAAAACATAAATATGTTTTAATCTTTCATCACTTCTAGTAGACAACCTCTTAGCAACGACAATCGACGTCCCCTAGTAAACCTAATAACTCAAATAACAAACAATATTATTTAAAAAAATAATAGGTATATTAATGTTGAATGAACTGTTATTGTCATATGTTTATATACGTTTAGTTTTATTTTTTCATGTAGACAGTGAGTGAATGTAGAAGAATGTTGTGTTGTGTGCTATTTATGTTGGCAAAAATTGTTAAAACTGTGCGTGCCAAGTGAAAGGCAATTTTCCTTTATTTTCCAATTAAAATAATTTGTTCCATGGAGACGTCCAGCCTGAAATAATTAGGTTATTTGTCCACGTTGTGAATACTACGACGAGAATTACTTGACTTAAATACTTGGTTTACAAGAAGACCGACATAACTAACTATAATTATATAATTAATAAGAGCATGTGTGTATCGAACATTTTGTCGAATTCCCAATAATAATTATTATTACTAATTGGATGCGGCGTTGCGCTTCTAATTATAATTATAGGAATAATAGTTTCACACCTTCATTATATATATTTGACATAGAGAGTCGGTAGAGATGTCCGTGGAAAGGTTTACAGTATTCTAAAATAAGAAATTGTAGGAAGACTATTAAAATAATCATCGCCAATTTCTGTGCTTGTGGAGCTTTGAAATACCAGACTATAGAATATGTGTCAATTCACATGGGTCTAATGTTTTATTTCATATTAAATCTAATAAATATTAATAAAAAATTAATAGTACATCACATGCCTATGTCGTCAGCCAACGGATTAAAAAAATGGGCAGTAGTGTCGCCTAGGGGAAGTTTATTTGTGTCGTTCATGTTTTGCCAATATTACGATTGTTTTTGTCAATTGGCTTCCATCAGATATATGATTTTCCTTCCTTATTGTGTAGTATTATGTAGTATTATGTTTTAGTGCATTTAATTTTTTTGTATGTCAATGGTAAGTGTTTAGGCAAATGGCACCCATTGACCACTATCTTGAAGAAGAGGGTGCAAATAACCCTTTTGTTCTATCTTCGTGATCGTGAGTCTCATTATACCTAATTTTGTAGAGCACAACATAATACTATATCATAGAGAATTAATAATAGTGTTATCTACAACTTTCAATATAACATTCATCATCATTAGGTCATCAGTCCTAAAACTGGTTGGACGCTAACCTCCAGCTTCTCCTATCTTGTGCTAACCTACGCATTTCGCTAATTGTGCTACAACCTACATCCCTTACTATTTGCGAGCAGTAGTCTAATCTAGGCCTACCTCTGCCTTTCTTCACTCCTATTTCTGCCTCCAAAATGTCGCGGACTATTCTTCCATGTCTCAGCAAGTGGCCTACCATTCTATCTCTTCTCTTCTTTAAGTTTTTCGACATACTTCTTTTCTCGCCGACTTTCTCTAATACTTCTTCGTTTCTAACCCTATCAGTCCATGGTATTTTCATCATTCTTCGGTAACACCACATCTCAAAAGCTTCTAATTTCTTCCTACTAGCTTCCCCTATCGTCCAGGTTTCGCAGCCGTATAGTGCCGTGCTCCATACATATGTTTTCAAAAATCTCTTCCTTGTTTCTAAGTTTATTACCCCCGAGCATAAAAGTGCTTTCTTTTTGTTAAAAGCTACTCGACCCTGCGCTATTCTTTGTTTTATGTCTTTATCGCTTCTTCCATCCCAATTTATTTTACTTCCTAAATAAGTGAAGTCTTTAACTTCCTCCAATCTTTCATTATTAATTTGTACTTTCGTTTTTGCTCTGCTCTCGCGCCCTCTGCACACTAACACTTTAGTTTTGTTTTTATTCACCCTCATTCCGAATTCCTCTGTCAACACTGCCTCCATTTCGTTCAATGCTGATTCTAATTCCTCCTTACTAGATGTTAATACTGCTATATCATCCGCGAATCTCAGCATTTTTAGTTTCTGTCCCTGTACTTTAATCCCGAAATCCACTCTATCTTTTACCACATTAATCGCCTCTTCGATGTATAGATTAAAAATTAGTGGTGATAGGGTACATCCTTGTCTTACTCCTTTCCTAATACCTACTTCCCTTTTTTCCCCTTCTACTTCTATAACAGCAGTTTGCTCTATGTATACATTGTGTACTACTCTCCTATCTCTATACTTCATTCCCGCGCTCTTTAGTATCTCGAACATTTTTTCCCATCTTACGTTATCAAAAGCTTTTTCTAAATCTACAAATCCTATATAAGCGTTCTTTCCTTTTTCTATTGTTTTCTCTAACATTACTCTTACCGCCAAAATTTCCGCCTGTATTTTATCTACACCCGGCGCTCTATTATTCTTTAGCCCCCTTAGTGCTATTTCAAATTCCTCTCTCAATATAGGTTTTCCTACATCTTCCCTATCGATGCTAGATTCTTCCTCTAATATCTCTCCTAATTCCTGACCCTCGTATAAATTTCCTGCTAATTAAAAGTACTGCTTCCATCTATCCGCTTTCTCCTCTCTTCCTATCAGTATGTCCCCCGATTGACTCCTAACCGTTTCTACTTATTGTTCCTATATCCCTGAAGTTCCTCTTAATTATTTTGTAAGCCTCATCGGTCTTACCTACTTGCAACTTATCTTCTACTTCTTTGCATTTATCCTCTATCCATTGTTCTTTCGCTTTTCTACATTTTCTAATGATTTCCCACTTTATTGACTTATAAGTTTTCAGTCCTTCTTCGTCTCGTCTGTATTTGTAGCCTCGTCTCTTTTGCATTAAGTTTAAGATTTCGTCCGTTATCCAGGGCTTCCCAGCTTCCCTTTTATCGTGTCCTAAAACGTCCGTAGCCGCGGAAGCTAGACTATTCTTGATACCCTCACACTCAGTTTCTGCGTTCTTGATTTCGTCCTTACTCGTTTTATTTATTAATTGATCTGTTTTCTCCTGGAACTTATCTTTCATATTCTGATCCCTCAATATGTCTACATTTATACGTTTCTTATCCTTTTCAGATTTTTGAACTTTAATCTAGCTTTCATGACTACCAAGTTGTGGTCGCTGTCTACATCTGCTCCTGGATAACTCTTACAGTCTTTTACTTGATTTCTAAATCTCTTCCTAACCAGAATGTAGTAGAATCTGATACCTGTCTATCCCTCCTGGCATTTTCCATATGTACCGTCTCCTGACGTGATTCTTGAACAATGTGTTCGCGACTACCATCTTGTGCTTCTCACAGAATTCTATCAGTCTGCTACCTCTCTCGTTTCTGTTTTCTAATCCATAAGGACCTACAAATTCTCCTTCTTTCCCCTCACCTACGACTGCGTTAAAATCTCCTACTATTATTAAATTTTCATGACCCTTCACAAATCCTATTACCTGCTCTATGTCCGAATAAACGGCTTCTAACTCTTCCTCACTGTGGCTAGAAGTAGGCATGTATACTTGCACTATTCCTGTTTCCACTGGCTTCGAATCTAACCTAACTACTCTCTCGCTGTATTGTAGGTAGCTTAGGTATATATATATATATATATATATATATATATATATATATATATATATATATATATATATATATATATATATATATATATAAACATAAAAAGGTATCATTGAGAGAAGCAAATCACACTAAGAGTCTCTCGTTGACTTCACTTGATTAGCTGTAGGGCGTAATATTGATGTTCGTTTATCTCCTATCTAGGTTTTGCCAATGGGGTCACGTAAATGATTAAATAACAAATATATAGTTCTTATTTGAAACCAAACGATGGCCTTCAGTAATTATTATCGTTTATTTGCGAAAACTCTTGGCTTCTTCCGAGATGTATCTTACCTCGCATTATTGTATGCAGGTGCGTTACTTATTTTAAGATAAGTTTAATCAGTGTACAACATATTATTTTGCGCAATCTACCCTACATACCTTCACGTTAATTAATTTTTACATTTTTGTCAAAAGAGACGCAAAATTATTAAAGTAAATTTACATTTAAACTTAAATTACATTTATCTATTTACTTTTGGCTACAACGGCCTCTGATCTGGCGTTAGTACCGGAGATATTTGAGGCATTTTGAACTACCTAAAGAGATTTACTGGCGCAGAGGACACCGTTTCATAGATTGTCAGATAATGATATCAGTTTTTTTTTTGAGTAACATTATTCCTGGTCAAAAGTATTGACAATTTTTTTACCGGCCCATAATTTTTTTTGTATTCGTAATGTTATATTGCCGATCCGATAGGACTTGAACCTTGACGAAGTTCTAGTGCAAACTAGAACGGGTGGGTCGGCTTGCGCGTTTTAATGATTTAAGGAGCCGTACCATAGGTTTAACCATAGTGGGAGGGTCCTTATTGATAAACCAGACTAAGACAAGTCCCTGAAGGAGGGCAGCAGCTCTTTCAGTAGTCATAGTGGCAGAAACCGTGGGGGTTGGTATGGTGCTATGACACACACGAGTGCGATGTGGAAGGCAAGAGGAAACCACCACATTATAATCCTCAGAACAGCTAGCAGAAAGATTATCCCAAATTAATGATGGCGTCTCCTGGGGCAAAAAACTCCGGAGGTAAAATAGTCCTCCGTTCGGATCTCCGGGTGAGGACTGTTCCGGGAGACGTGATCGAGTGCAATAATAGTAAGAAGTGTAGCATTTCACGAGTCGGAGCGTGGAATGTCAGAAGCATGAGACAGGCAGGGAAGCTAGAAAATCTGAAGATAGAAATGGATAGGTTAGGATTAGATATAGTAGGTATAAGTGAGATGCGCTGGCCGGAAGTAGGAAATATTTGGAGCGGTGACTATAGGGTAATACACACAGGATCGGTAAATGGAAACGCGGGAGTAGGGACCGTTATGCGGAAGAACGCAGGACAGTGTGTAGATAGCTACCTACAATACAGTGAGAGAGTAGTTAGGTTAGATTCGAAGCCAGTGGAAACAGGAATAGTGCAAGTATACATGCCTACTTCTAGCCACAGTGAGGAAGAGTTAGAAGCCGTTTATTCGGACATAGAGCAGGTAATAGGATTTGTGAAGGGTCATGAAAATTTAATAATAGTAGGAGATTTTAACGCAGTCGTAGGTGAGGGGAAAGAAGGAGAATTTGTAGGTCCTTATGGATTAGAAAACAGAAACGAGAGAGGTAGCAGACTGATAGAATTCTGTGAGAAGCACAAGATGGTAGTCGCGAACACATTGTTCAAGAATCACGTCAGGAGACGGTACATATGGAAAATGCCAGGAGGGATAGACAGGTATCAGATTCTACTACATTCTGGTTAGGAAGAGATTTAGAAATAAAGTAAAAGACTGTAAGAGTTATCCAGGAGCAGATGTAGACAGCGACCACAACTTGGTAGTCATGAAAGCTAGATTAAAGTTCAAAAATCTGAAAAGGATAAGAAACGTATAAATGTAGACATTTTGAGGGATCAGAATATGAAAGATAAGTTCCAGGAGAAAACAGATCAATTAATAAATAAAACGAGTAAGGACGAAATCAAGAACGCAGAAACTGAGTGTGAGGGTATCAAGAATAGTCTAGCTTCCGCGGCTACGGACGTTTTAGGACACGATAAAAGGGAAGCTAGGAAGCCCTGGATAACGGACGAAATCTTAAACTTAATGCAAAAGAGACGAGGCTACAAATACAGACGAGACGAAGAAGGACTGAAAACTTATAAGTCAATAAAGTGGGAAATCATTAGAAAATGTAGAAAAGCGAAAGAACAATGGATAGAGGATAAATGCAAAGAAGTAGAAGATAAGTTGCAAGTAGGTAAGACCGATGAGGCTTACAAAATAATTAAGAGGAACTTCAGGGATATAGGAACAATAAGTAGAAACGTTAGGAGTCAATCGGGGGACATACTGATAGGAAGAGAGGAGAAAGCGGATAGATGGAAGCAGTACTTAGGAAATTTATACGAGGGTCAGGAATTAGGAGAGATATTAGAGGAAGAATCTAGCATCGATAGGGAAGATGTAGGAAAACCCATATTGAGAGAGGAATTTGAAATAGCACTAAGGGGGCTAAAGAATAATAGAGCGCCGGGTGTAGATAAAATACAGGCGGAAATTTTGGCGGTAAGAGTAATGTTAGAGAAAACAATAGAAAAAGGAAAGAACGCTTATATAGGATTTGTAGATTTAGAAAAAGCTTTTGATAACGTAAGATGGGAAAAAATGTTTGAGATACTAAAGAGCGCGGGAATGAAGTATAGAGATAGGAGAGTAGTACACAATGTATACATAGAGCAAACTGCTGTTATAGAAGTAGAAGGGGAAAAAAGGGAAGTAGGTATTAGGAAAGGAGTAAGACAAGGATGTACGCTATCACCACTAATTTTTAATCTGTACATCGAAGAGGCGATTAATGTGGTAAAAGATAGAGTGGATTTCGGGATTAAAGTACAGGGACAGAAACTAAAAATGCTGAGATTCGCGGATGATATAGCAGTATTAGCATCTAGTAAGGAGGAATTAGAATCAGCATTGAACGAAATGGAGGCAGTGTTGACAGAGGAATTCGGAATGAGGGTGAATAAAAACAAAACTAAAGTGTTAGTGTGCAGAGGGCGCGAGAGCAGAGCAAAAACGAAAGTACAAATTAATAATGAAAGATTGGAGGAAGTTAAAGACTTCACTTATTTAGGAAGTAAAATAAATTGGGATGGAAGAAGCGATAAAGACATAAAACAAAGAATAGCGCAGGGTCGAGTAGCTTTTAACAAAAAGAAAGCACTTTTATGCTCGGGGGTAATAAACTTAGAAACAAGGAAGAGATTTTTGAAAACATATGTATGGAGCACGGCACTATACGGCTGCGAAACCTGGACGGTAGGGGAAGCTAGTAGGAAGAAATTAGAAGCTTTTGAGATGTGGTGTTACCGAAGAATGATGAAAATACCATGGACTGATAGGGTTAGAAACGAAGAAGTATTAGAGAAAGTCGGCGAGAAAAGAAGTATGTCGAAAAACTTAAAGAAGAGAAGAGATAGAATGGTAGGCCACTTGCTGAGACATGGAAGAATAGTCCGCGATATTTTGGAGGCAGAAATAGGAGTGAAGAAAGGCAGAGGTAGGCCTAGATTAGACTACTGCTCGCAAATAGTAAGGGATGTAGGTTGTAGCACAATTAGCGAAATGCGTAGGTTAGCACAAGATAGGAGAAGCTGGAGGTTAGCGTCCAACCAGTTTTAGGACTGATGACCTAATGATGATGAATGTTATATTGAAAGTTGTAGATAACACTATTATTAATTCTCTATGATATAGTATTAAGTTGTGCTCTACAAAATTAGGTATAATGAGACTCACGATCACGGAGATAGAACAAAAGGGTTATTTGCACCCTCTTCTTCAAGATAGTGGTCAATGGGTGCCATTTGCCTAAACACTTACCATTGACATACAAAAAAATTAAATGCACTAAATTATGTACATAATACTACACAATAAGGAACAATCGTAATATTGGCAAAACATGAACGACACAAATAAACTTCCCCTAGGCGACACTACTGCCCATTTTGTTAATCCGTTGGCTGACGACATAGGCATGTGATGTACTATTAATTTTTTATTAATATTTATTAGATTTAATATGAAATAAAACATTAGACCCATGTGAATTGACACATATTCTATAGTCTGGTATTTCAAAGCTCCACAAGCACAGAAATTGGCGATGATTATTTTAATAGTCTTCCTACAATTTCTTATTTTAGAATACTGTAAACCTTTCCACGGACATCTCTACCGACTCTCTATGTCAAATATATATAATGAAGGTGTGAAACTATTATTCCTATAATTATAATTAGAAGCGCAACGCCGCATCCAATTAGTAATAATAATTATTATTGGGAATTCGACAAAATGTTCGATACACACATGCTCTTATTAATTATATAATTATAGTTAGTTATGTCGGTCTTCTTGTAAACCAAGTATTTAAGTCAAGTAATTCTCGTCGTAGTATTCACAACGTGGACAAATAACCTAAGTATTTCAGGCTGGACGTCTCCATGGAACAAATTATTTTAATTGGAAAATAAAGGAAAATTGCCTTTCACTTGGCACGCACAGTTTTAACAATTTTTGCCAACATAAATAGCACACAACACAACATTCATCTACATTCACTCACTGTCTACATGAAAAAATAAAACTAAACGTATATAAACATATGACAATAACAGTTCATTCAACATTAATATACCTATTATTTTTTTAAGTAATATTGTTTGTTATTTGAGTTATTAGGTTTACTAGGGGACGTCGATTGTCGTTGCTAAGAGGTTGTCTACTAGAAGTGATGAAAGATTAAAACATATTTATGTTTTTGAGAAAAAGTGATCTTACAATGAAAAAATAGGTAGTGGTATAGATTCTAATGAAATGCCTTCGGATATCAAAAAGGCTATGAATGACGTTATATTAAGTCATCATCTGAAAAATTTAAACAAATTTGCGGCAACGGTAATAAAATGTATTAATTTCCGAAAAAGCTATACCAGTTAAATTCTGGAATCAAGCAGATCTTCAAAAATCTTCTATACTTTTAAGCAAGGGATATGAAATTTTGATTAAAATAATAATCAAAAGTTATAAGATTCTTTACGAGTAAAAGGCATCTACTGATATTGAATAGTAACAGATTAATATCACACTATGTATTTAAATTGTTAATACCATTTTGAAGTAAAACGCAGTCTCGCACACATTTTATCTGGCGAAATAATTCGCAGTCTTTCGCATACAACAAAATTTTCGACTCTCTCTGAAACTGATCTGTAGATCTCTGTGAAACACCCGATGTTGCACGTATTTTGACAGAACTAAAACCATCATGCTGAATTACTAGTCTTCGACAATCTAAATATGATGAAGAAAAAGCAATAAAACTGTCTGACAATCTAGCCTGCCGAACGATTTGGAGAAATCGGTATAAATGACATCTACCTGGAAAGCTTCATCTAATGCGGAAGCCACAAACCGTGTAATACAGAGCAAATGCGTTAAAGTAGATTTGCTCTTAACAAATCCGCGTTGGCACTTAGTAATTTGAGACCTTGTACAACAGAATATTACATCGTACGGCATAATTTCGGAGACTTTGCTAAAACTATGTAGTATCGTAATAGGTCTCTTGGTTTTCAATTATGCATCTGTCACTTTCTTAAATATCTTTATACAGACTTTAGGAAAACATTATACATTAAAAGTCAATTGAAATAATATCGCGAATGCATAGCCTTTCAAAATAAATGACGGAATTCCTTCTGGACCAGTTCTCATAAAGTATGGATAATTTAAAATAAAATAATTTTACGCTTCAACGATACATTCACGAATGCAATATATACTCTATTTCTCAATTTAGTAGTAAAATAAAGTGTATTTTAAGAAAACATATGTTGGGAAAAATCTTTCAATATCAACTCTTTGAAATAGCTTCGGTAAATGAGTGAAACCTAAATATCTGAAGCACCCGAGTCCTTATCGAACTCTTTGATGTGGGTGAAAACACCGTTGCCAAGCACGTTTCCTAGTTCACGAATTGAAGTAATTAATGCTTCGTTAATTACATTTTAAACAGAACCACTAATAACAACAAAATAAGCTACACTCCCATAATGCAATTAACAGCAATTAAAGGCGGCAACGAGCGAGTAAAATGAAGAGGTAATTTATAATGCGGAATTATTGATGGGCTCGATTAGCGTAGGTATGGATTGAGTCAAACAAACGTCCTGTCATTTCGAATGGCAAATAATAAATAATTGCCGCGTTTCATTCGATGTTTGGTTTCACAGATGGTTAACTTTTGTGGCGAAAAAAAGGCTTTTATAATCATACTCGTCTCCATTTCAGATTAACTATTAATCTTAATACACTCTATTGTGGTTTGATTGATATTTCTAATGGAATCTATTTATTAGTATATCAGATATCGGGTTAAGGAATTAAGGTTTGTGTGGTTGGAAGCAATATTGGATTCACAGGGACCTATCAATCAATCAGTCGCTTTAATTGTATGTATTAATTTAATTGGTTTTGCAGGAAATTGTAGATAAAGATCTCTCATGGTATGGGGTCAAGGACCTAAATTATGATACTCAGAATATCCGTAACTAAATTTGACAAGGATTTGAAAACGCCAATTAATGAAGATGTAGATCCTACGGTTAAAATTATTAGACCAACCAAGGAGATCTTTGTCTCATCAGCTTCTAGAAATAGATTCAGTGGCTCTCTATGTCTGGTCACGTAGAGCCAGTTGAATGCAGTATTTATATTAACTCTACTAAAAATATTCAAGATTGTAGATATATAGTAGGCTGACTGCGTTGAGCAACGCTCGTAAAATCCATTAGTTCGATGGGAGCGTCCTTGCTCGCCGATGACTACTAGCTACTTGTATGTAAGTAATAAACGAGGATGAATACTAGGTAAGGTTAGCGTGGTGCACGTTATATAGTATATAGTATGTATAGTCGATATAAATCAAGCAACCTGGCACGGCCTGCATAAGTAACACTAGAATGGGCGACCACCAGCTGGCACGTCTATAATTTCTGGCAGCTTGTATATTAGTGGCCTCGCAGATGCTACAAAAAATTAGACGAGGTTTCTGTACAAGACATACCATCCGTTGGATAAGATGTAAAACCGTAGTTCCATTATCTATAACATATTAGGCAAGTCAAAGATCCCATCATAAGAGTGGAGGTTTTTCATTTCTTCATTCAAAAACTCAGCGTCTATAAAAGGATTATTTAAGGCTTTTGCATTCTAAAGTAATTTAGTAGAGGTCCCAAGATATACGTACAGTCAATATTGAGGTGGTGTAATGCCTACTGAGAGAGTGGTAGCCTTTCGTTTATTTTGTTAGCTAAATATCCTGTACCTTTTTCATTAAAAATCAAAGCGTCTATATATAAAAGGATTATTTGAGAGAGAGTAACTACTTACTTAATACTTTATATTCTAGAGACTCTAAGATATGCGCAATACTGTCAATACTGAGGTGGTGTAAGGTCTACTGAGAGGGTGGTGGACTTTTGTTTATTTTGTTGAGTAAATACTTTTTCATTAAAATCATAATTTCTAAAAGGATTATTTGAAGCTTTTGTGTTCTTGAGCAAACTTATGAGAGACCTTAAGATACAAAGAACAGATATATTATTACAAGAATAGATATATTATTACAGACTGTTTATAGTCATATCTTAGGCAAGTAACAGATGTATATATCATTACAATAGTGATGGTGGAAATAGTCTGACCTTAGATGACAGTATAACAAATCTTAGTCTTAACAGTAAAAAAATGAAAATAAATATCTGAAAATATATTTAGAGTTGCTTGTATAGCATTATTATATTACTTTACTTCTTATTATATTACTTCTTCTTTAGTGCAGCTTCTGTTTGGAATTTCGAATCTTCTTCCATCTATATGCAAGTTATTAATCTCTGTTAATTGAGAGTGAGAGTATCAATAAAGCTAGTTCACATTCCACATGTTTATAATGACCAGTCATCATAAAAAAAAACTATTATAAGATTTCAGAGATTATAGTAGTAATAATAACAATAATAACTTCATCTAAATCGTTCATATCCACTTGTTTTAGTCTATTCCTGGCTAGGTTTGAACTAATATAAGCTATACATTAATTTATACTAGAAGAACGATTTCTACTTGCAATGAGGAAAATTATTGTAAATGACATTGCGTTGTTGTTTACACTAACTTCGTTTTTTCGCCACTGTCAGCAATAAACTATTATCGTTATTATTTACGATTGTGTTATTGAACCACGTGTAATTGGTTTCTCATAAAATAAAAGATATTCTGAATAAATAATTTGATGCATATTTCAATATGTGACAGTAAGGATCGAGACATTTATAATTGTAAATAGTTTCCATATGAGACACAAGGTGTATCTCTTTAATTTTAGAGGTAGTAGCTAGAAATATAAATATAGTAACAGGAGTTTATGTAAAATTTCCAGCTTGGAATAGGTGGAAAAAGTAAGTGATATATCTTTTTTATTTATAAGTATTAAGCTTAATTTATTCATCTCTTATTTTTTTTACTTAGAAGGTAAAATCACCTCTGGACTGCGAGTATAGTACTACTATGCAATACTTTAAAGTACCAAGAAATTGTCAGTAATCAAGCTTACTTAAGCCTCAGTTTAAGTGAGTAGGTAATTAAGCTTAAGCTTATATTCATACATAGAGTAATAAAGCGATAGGTTTGTAATGGAGAATAAAAATTACTGTTGAGCCACCATAAATATCTGAAATAAATGTATTACGGAACCTTTGGTATGAAGATAATACTGACTTAATTTTCCACAAAACACTATACACTACACCAGACGCGCGTTTCGTCAACAAATTTGACATTATCTGGAGATGATTAAACTAGACGATCTAGACTATAGATCTATATAGATAGACTATATAGATAGACTAGACGATCTATTCAAACTAGGTTCAATGAGCACATGACGCATCTCACATATGGTAGAACAGATAAGTCCAGTGTTGCCCAACCTGCCTTCCGAGAACAATCATGAGATAGATATTAGTAACTTAAGATTAGTTAGGAATGTAACAAATACGACAGCTAGATGCTTTTGAAAGTTTAGAAATTGAAAGGTGTAAGAACAGTATGAATAGTGACAGCGGACCTATTCCATATAACCCACTTTATTGGTTAAGGTGCGTCTAAACATGCAACACCGAAGCGTATCGTAACGCCGACGCGTAACTTACCAACGCGATACCATATCGCAACAGGACACATACTTTTCATCCGCAACAGGACATCGACGCGTGACAGAGGTTCGTAACACCACGCCGTTCCATCCAACGTATTTGTTGTAGTCCCGTCCAGACATGGAAGGGGGATGCGCCACCGCGGTACAAGCCTTTGATGTGACGCTGAAAAGCCGACAAGTCACGCAACGCTCCGATATTGCGCGACGACGTTACGATGTCAAGCTGTGAGCCCTTTAAATTGTCACGGGGCGCCGTTACGATACGCTTCGTTGTTGCATGTTTGGACGCGCCTTTAGTAACTCATGGTTCACTGGGCCTCAACCGTGACGGTCGGAGCTCACTGAGCCGTAACCGTGACGGTCAGCGCTCACTGGGCCGCAGCAATAATTTAGATATAAATACATTGATTGATACATTGTTAGAGATGTTTCAAAACCTTATGAGCCACGAAATGCGCGAAAGGCGGGGCTATCCCCATTATTCTACTATGTAAGTCTATTGTGATAACAGGCACCGGCCGTAATTATGTTTCTTCGCATATGAAGGTCAAAGCTCATAAGGTTTTGAAACATCTCTAGCATAAGATTAGCTTTAATCATCTCCAGATCATGCCAACTTTGTTGGCGAAACGCGCGTCGAGTATAGCGTATACTGTTTTGGTGTTTTATGGAAAACTAAGTCAGTGTTGTTATAAGTTCAACTGTAGTTGTGTAAAAATTATTTCGTATTTTTTGTTCTCTCATCTCATTATCGATGTTTTAATGCTGCTAGGATGAACTAGAATGAATTTGATACTAAATGTATCAAATATTTTTCAGATTTTCGGAGAAATTTTCCAACTTCTAAAGTCAAAAATCTCACAATTATGAAACATAATAAACCTGTGTCTTTATCTAAGCAAGAGTACGTTGAAATTCTGTTTTTACGTGAGTGATGATCTATTTGAAATTTATCGGTTTACACTGTACGCGCAGAATAAGTAGTAGTAAAATCGTTTATTTTTCCAATACCAAGGACTGCCGTTATTTAAAAAACGTATCCAAACACTCCACCAAAAATAATCCGTACTCTTTGAAGTAGATACTTGATAAGCTGACCCCTTGTCTAATCAATTTGCATTTTAATTAACGTTGCGTAAACCTCTAGAAAATAAATGATAAATTCCAAGGAAACGAAAATAAATATATGATATATTCCAGTATTTAATGGTTCTCCGAAGGCATAAAAACCGGGGGAACTTATTAAACACACGCGGCTTGGCAGGCCACCGCCTTGATAGATCCGATCCGAAGAGATTGATCGGACACAAAACGAACGACAGAACTGCATATATTGCCTGCAATTACCATTAATCTTGCGCCATATTTGTAATTTAACACTTCGTAATGCGCGCTTTATAGCCCTCGATGATTGAAAAAATAATAAAATTTATGCAAAACAAGTTCCAGAGTAGTTATATACACTCATAAATTTGTCCGACAAGCCAGAAACAATCTCGCTGAAATGTTAACTGTATTCTCGATAAATTATTGGTGAAGATTATAAAAATTATCTCCCAATTTCGGGTCTTTCTCAATATGTGTACATGCATATTATTCACACCTTCAATTATTACGTCGGTTAAAGCCGACACTGGTCTTGCGGTATAAGCATTTAAATTTTAGTACATGGAAACCCAGATAATCGGATAAGGATGTGCCCAGCATAATTTTACAATTATGCATTATTAAAAAATGGAAAAGAATATAAATATACTACAAAACAAAAGTGAATAGTAGTGAATCACGCACAACTGCTGTCATAATTCCCTAACAGTTCCCTTTAAGGTATAATTTTTTAGTGTGGGACAAAGGTTTGTCATTGGAGTATGCCTTATATAGAGTGTCTCAGTTGGAACTGTTGGATTTAAATTGTACGCCATTTGTGTTCTGTCAAAGAGAGGGCGACAATATTTAACGACTGTCATCTAAGCCATACAACGTCAACATGCCGCGATTAACAGTTCAATGACGAATAGTTTGTGTACAACTATTTTGTGAAAGTAAGCGATCATTTAGAGTTGCATTAAGAAACATTCGCACAAAATTAAGACAAAATAAAGCATCCACAGAGTTAACAGTACATAAGGGAGTGAGAGAAAAATGTAAGGGAGTATCCAAACGTATCAGTTCGACGTCGTGTACAATAATTGAATCTGTCAAGAGCCACCACGGATTTTAAAGAAAAATCTGCATCTATCAGCATATGGAATTCAGTTGACACACGTCAGCAAACAAATTTGTCGAATTTGGGGTGCTGAAAATCCACATGCTGTTCACGAAAAAGAAATGCATCATCCACAGAGATGCACGGCTTGGTGCGCATTTTGGAGCGGTGGAATAATTGGACAGTCCTTCTTTGAAAATGAAGCTTGCAATGCTATCACAGTAAGTGGAGAACGCTATCGATCTTATGATGTCAAGCAATTTGTGTTTCCACCAAATCGATGATTTAAATTTGAACAACATGTGGTTTCAGCAAGACGATGCAATGTGTCATACAGCACGTGCAACCATAACTCTGTTGAGTACCAAATTTTCTGATCGTGTTGTCTTGTGAAATGCTGACATCAATTGGCCTGCAAGATCATGTGATTGAACAGCACGGGGCTTTTTTCTTTGGGGTTAATTTTGTCCTAATTTTGTGCGAATTTTTCTTAATGAAACTGTAAATGATCGCCCATTTTCATAAAACAGTTGTACACAAACTATTCGTTGTTAAACTGTTAGTCGCGGTATATCGACGTCATATGGTTTGTAGATGACAGTCGTTGACTGTCAACAAAAATTGACACCCTATCTTTGACAGAAAACAATGGTGCGCAATTCAAATCCAACAGTTATAACTGAGATACACTATAATATATGATTTCAAGAATTCGAATTGGGCTTAGCACTAAACAATAGTGATTGCTATCTAATCGATGAATACAATTTTATTCGGCTCGTATAAGAAAATACCACTGTGATGTTTTTGATCACAGCCTTCTTACACGTGGTTTTGATTTTTTTGCAGATGGTAGTAAATTTCTTTATTTCTGTGAATAAGTATGTATTACTAAAATAATTTTTTGAAGCAACTACAAACGTAACCCAATATCTAATTAAAATCAAATAAATAATTTAACTATTATCACTAAACTTTCTTAATGTTCTTAAGGTGATACTTTTTTCTTGTAATATGTAACCTTTTGAAATAGCAGACTGATTCGATATTTCCATGATAAAATTACACTAGTTTTTAGTTTTGTATTTCTCACTATGTCTATTTGGTGGACGATATTCTCGATATACATATACCTATACTCTTAATATATGAGGCTTCATATATTATATATCGTTTCAAAAGTAAGGTTCCCATCGCGATAGCTCCGCAAGGAGAAGTATTAGGTGATATCTGACAACACTGTCGTACGCGGCGTTTCTCCCTCTCTCGGTCCTCACCTTCACTGTCAAGCTACGCCGCGCAGTGTTGAAGTGTTGGCCTAACATCCGTCTGAGATGGATCTTCCGATTTCCGTCACCGCCAGGTGCGAAATACGCGCAGTGATCCGATTTTTGAACGCAAAAAAGGTTCCAGACATTCATCGTCAGTTGTGTCGCCATCGCCAACTTCCTCGACAATGTGGCAACAATAGGGAGGAATCGTTGGACTCCATCATCACAGGCGACGAAACGTGGGTGTTTCATTTCACTCCCGAAAAAAAGGAACAATTACCCGAATGGCGCCACTCAAGTTCGCCTAAACCGAAAAAGTTCAAGCAAACGCAATCTGCGTGGAAAATCATGGCAACTGTGTTTTGGGACCGTAAGGGAATATCATCGACTTTATGCCTCCTGAGAGACAACAATAAACCCAGAGAGGTATTGTGAAACACTAAAGAAACGCAGATGAGCCATCCAGAACCGTCGGAGAGGAAAACTGAGCAAAGGTGTAAAGCTGTTGCACGACAACGCTCGTCCCCATGTCTCTCAACAAACCCAGGGTCTCTTGAGCAAATTTGTCAAAGCAAGTCTTCTTGAGCAAGTCAAAGAAGAGGTTAATCGCTACCTCAACGGATTGGCGGTGGAGTTCTATGACATGGGGATACAAAAGTTGTAAGAACGTCTACAAAATGCATCGGAAAAAATGGCGATTATGTAGAAAAATAGATTAATGTTCAAGCTTTCCAACCATGTAAATAACTTTGATAATAAACAATGCTGTCTATTAAAAAAAAAAAATGCGGGAACCTTATTTTTGAGACAACCCTCGTATATATAATTCATTTGATTCGTCAGAAACCCATGGATGTTAAATTCTATTAAAGTCACTTAGGAGATTCAATTTTACAATGCTAAAAATGTGCTGTTTCATTTTTTTTGAGTACTTATTCTTAAACCCTAATATATGGAAATATTGAATTACTTTATTGAAAGATAATTTGATACCTCTGTCCTTTTTCGTCTATCAAAATGGAAGCGTTTGTGTAATATTTTACCCCTAAAACAATTCATCATACTGTTAATGAGGAATCGCACGTTTTCCTACAAATATTTTGAACACACTTTAATTACTTTCGTAATTATAGCAGCTCGACTCCACCTTACCTATCCTGACCTACCTAGACCCACATCATCAATTTTAATTGTCGGCGGATATGTTATTTTATCTTGCCTTCTTTTATTCATCATTAAGTTACACTTATTTTTTTATCGTATTTAATATTACCCGACACTTATATACGTCATACCCTGTGATAGAATATAAGATATCTCATTTCTGTTTATGAAGATTTTCCGAAGTTATAGGTCATAATGTGGAAGAAGTCGTACGCTAAATTTATTTTCTGAATAGCTCTACATAAATAGTCAGAAAATCAATTATTAAAAAGGGTTTTTACACAAAGATGTGGCACCATAAATATTATGCATATTTATGGTGCCACATCTTTGTTTAAAAACCCTCATTAATAATATAAAACGATTGAAGTGTAATCCGTATAAGTCTAATTTATTTCAGAGTATTCGGGATATACATCAAAGTATGAACTTTATGTATTTCCTTTCAGTGTTAGTGCGGAAAAATGGCAATAAATGTAAGAGTTATTAAATTCTAAAGTCGTAAAACTGTAACGCCTCTAGCACTTAAGTTTATGTAACGTTCCTGTAATTTAAAAGGCTTTATAGGTTCTAACGAAAAGTAGAAATTATTTTCCATATAGAGGTCCAAATTTTATTTGGTATTTTATTGAGTTTCGATGAAGGATATAAAATACAAAAATACTTAATAAACTCGTATAAATTTAAACTTATTAATCTTCTGATCTAATCCTTCATTTCGCTCCCTAAAATACTTCAAAAATTTATATTAAGGACGAGTACTATTCATATAAAAAAAGATTGCATTTTTGCACATTCCCGGCGCCCCTTTTAATACGATTAGGGTGGTGTTAATGAAATATTACTGATCGTTTTATCGATGGCAATTGTATTTTATTAATCCGCGTATTTTTCTTTTGTTTTCATATCCATTCATCCAAATTGAGAGAGGAATAAAAATTGATTTCTGACTCATTGCGTTATTTTCACTGTATTGTTTCCAAATTTTTGAGATAATAGAGATAATAGCAAATTACGTTTACCAATTTGATGGACCAAAACATATTTGGGGTATGTATATATTTATAATAATTTTTATCTCAATAGATTTTTTGATCAGATTTTCTATTCTTCTTATTATCTATTTTCATTCGTAAATGATGATTGTTATAAGACTCATTCGTAACTGAGATATAAGTATCTTCGTATTTACGGTGAACTTAAAAGTTTCAATATATCTATCAGTGTTAACACGTATTCGAGTTCTTTTAAAAGTCAAAAAGTTCCCAGGCTGAACCGCCTCCTTTCCTACTATTAGGATGATCTTGAAGACTAACAAGAAATATTGCAGATGTACTAAATTCCCATTGCAAACACATAACGACAAATAAACATAAAGTATAGTTTACCGTTGCGCTCTTATATAGATTTACATTACATTTAAGTTTAGAATTTACTTGCCAAATAATAAAATTATGTATTATTTTAATAGTTATATTTGTATTAAGTGCGCGATGTCAGTGATTTTTTAATGGCGTATGAGAATCATTTCCAAAAATTAATTTGAATGTCCCATTTGCATGTACTGATCTTACCACGAAATATAAAGTATTATATTGTCCTATCCGAAGAATAACGTTTATAAGGATTTGCCATTGTATATTAATTTATTGCAATAAATTAGTGAAACGAGGATTAAAACTCAGATTAATGTTAATTTTGTATAATGCCTAGTTGTTAGCTTGCCTCTTGTCCGACAGTAATCATAAAAACGTACTGTTATCTTTTATTTTGAATATTCGAATAATAGTAGAATATATAATAATTCCAATAGTATTTCACGACTGCTAATAGCGATAAAGACACCACCCGAGCTAGTAGATATTGCGAGCCCAGCGATATTAAATCGTTTTACAGGCAAAATTCAAATTGCAGTACGAAAAAGTCTATATTCAATTCCGTGAATGGTGTGCCACAATAAATGTGAAGGAGGTATTGAACTTAGGTACTTTTAGGTTATTTTGAAGAAAAATAAAAAACATTGAGTCTCTACATTATGAGTACTTTCTTTATACTTAAATCTACCGTAAACATAAGGAAAAACATCGACGTATGAAGATTTCCCAAATTGATACCTTACCTCAAAAACTAATCAGTTGGATATCGAGGGATGACATCAAACGCTCTAATACGAGAAGATACTAACAGATTTATTAAAAATATCCATAATGAGACTCATTTATTTAAGAATGTAATGATTTAAACGATTTTGATAAAATATTAGAGCATGCTTTATATTTTTTTGTTGTAAGTTGTACTAATTTTAGGTATAACTGGCGTTTGTTGTCATACTATACAGCTCATCATACGGATTATACAGTTCATCAAGAATAGGAACAAATCTGAAAACTGTGATATGGTCTTTACTCAGTCGCATCGAAATCTGTAATGTGAATTGTACATAGAGTTCGATCTGGCCGCGCGTAAAGTGCATCCTTTTCCCTCCGAATGCTACCTCACTCTTCTACGCATACATAGAGGATCTCACACTTCTTACTATTCTTGATGAGAAGTATGTTCCGCTACTATTTCGGCAAATTCAGAGGACGACATGACTTATTAAACGTCACGGTGTGTAGAAATCTACTGCCCGTGATGAATGTTTATATTAAGTATAGAATATCCATAATCAATTCGAATCAAATTTTAGACTGCCAACCAGCTTCCAAGTAAGACAATAATCATATCGACATGTCCATAACAAAAATAAACGACTAATCATCAACTTCTAACCACGACATATCTTACATACATATGTCTAGTGTACAGTTAGCCGAAATGTCTTCGGGAGCTAAGGTAGGAAATAATTATTCTAACTTTACAAGTAATTATTATTTTAATAAGTAACAATGTTGTATATTGATGATGGCTAAGTGATGTTCTGTTTGTAGTTTTTAGTTTTATATAATCACAAATATACACAAACGTTTTATTTTGAAGTTGGCGTGAAAAAACCTATTTCTTTTATAGTTAAAAATTTTACACCGTAGTAATGATTAAACTTTGTTTTTGTTTTTTCTTTGTTAGTTTTAGAAAAGTATAATTTAGTGAACCAAAAACCAAACTAAAACCAAAACACGTATATATATATATATATATATATATATATATATATATATATATATATATATATATATATATATATATATATGTACCTTAGTACATTCATGTACTAGACATAATACACTATTAGTTTTGAGTGGAAAGTAATTTTAGAATGCACAATTTGCCAACTAATGACATAAGTGCTGATAAATAGTCGTTTTAAAACAAAAACTATATATGTTTTTCGTGAAAATATAACAGTTGGTCCAAAATAGCATTGAGGGTGTAATAACACACGTTATAAAATTATCTTAAAATGACTGGCATATTTTTATATTATACATATAAAGCTTACTCTGTAGCTAATTTATAGTGCTTAAATACGTTTTTACAGTTTTTCTATTTGAAGAATAATGTGAGACTGCACGAAATGATACATTCGTCAGAAATGTTATTCCCTTAACTTCCGCAATTTATGAGTACGATAAATAATTTGTACTATTCCATAACCAAAAGCATAGCCCGGGTCGAGAACACTTACGATAAATTATATCTACAGAAGCTTTTCTGTAGATTAATTGCGGTTTTATCCCTTAAAACGTGGGCAAACCCTATATGTCAAGTTGGAAATTACCTATAAGATTGCTAAATTATTTAGTTAAAAATAGAATTGTGTAAGTTTGTTAATAGTAATTCTCAGAAATATTGGTTCCAAATGATTTTATTCTACATACGAGTATTTCGTAAAATAGATTATGAAAGTAACAAAATGTAACGTGGATAATCGGTATTCATTTAGCCAATTGCATTTAATATCTGAAAATTTTCTTAAAATATACTCAAAATTCGATATTATACAATTATCTTATATATATATATATATATATATATATATATATATATATATATATATATATATATATATATATATATATATATATATATATATATATATATATCGGCTTCTAACGGTAGGTACAACTTATATTTTCCAGGCCAAAAATAAGGGTATTCAATCTCACATTTTGGATTTAATCACCGGTATCAAAGAGATCGTAGTTGTTTCTCTGATGAAGGTCATTAAACGCAAAACGTAAGACTGACAACTTCTTTATTCATTTGATTGATTGACATTCCAAGAAGCCAAGACGAGTAAAATGGAATTATTTCAAGACTTCTTACTTAAACAAATTATTTTGGGTACTTTCCTTATTAAAATTTTAATTGAATTCTTAATTTTCATAGGATATTATTTTTATGTTTACATAATAGTTAATTATTCTTTGTTTCTTTGTAATTAATTTTTATTATAAGGTTTTAATCATCTCCTAATGATGCCAACTTGCTTGGCGAAACGTGAGTCGAGAGACGTGTAATCTTTCGTTGTTCGTGAAAAAGTGGTCTCCTATTTTTAATATTCGTTATGTCAACTCAAGAAATTAGTCAAATTCCTCTAGCAGTGTCAAATATGTACATATATGCCTTATTTGACTACCTAGCTTTTATTCCTCTAAGAATATAGCAGTTTTTTAACATTGTTGTTTGAAAAAAAAAACAAGGAAGAATACCATGTATATGTGTAAAATTATGAGTAAAATACTAAATACCCATTCAGGCTATTTAAGCAGGTACAATTTGTATAATGGATTTTTGTGCATGTATCAATTTAGTGACGACGCACGGATCACATGCTACACCACTCGCAATTGTTACTAATATACCACAATTACCAGCACGTAGGTCTAGCGACATATGTTTCAATCACCTATGGCATACAGTTAATAATTTGCCAAACAAAATGCAATTATGAAGTCACGTCTTAGTTTTATTGTATAATTTGATTCATTGGCGTCTCAATATTTCTGTAAAATTTATTCCATTTTTGTGCCATTTATTTTAATTTTTGTTGAATTTATTTAATTTATTTTGATGGATATATCACTTCCATTGAATGTTTTGTGGAGAACTTTTTCATTACTCTGTCATAGGTTGACGGATTTTTATTGTACTAACTGTTATCCTAAACTGTGTTTTCGGCATGACACTGTTCAAAATTATCAGTTGATTGATTCATACGATTGTTACCTGTGAGGCACACGCAAATAATCATTATACAAACTATATGTACTTCTTTGGTAATGCTATCCACTTTTTTGTTATTGTATTGTATGAAGTTAATCCATTGTCAACAATACGTTAATAAAATGTATATACTTATCCCTATTATTTTTAGAGGAAAAGTATAAATGAAAAAAAAAATTGGTTGAAAGACCTAACGAATATTTTTTGATATATAAGTGATTTTAATACACTTCTGGTATTAAATTGAAGTAACTTAAAGACAATTTCTGAACTAAAACTTCCTCTCAAAATGGGCGGAAAACTTTAGCTTCATGGAATTAGTTCCTAATTCAGTAATAATACATTTATTGGGCAACGCAGAAGATCAATTATAACTAGACTTGGGTGCATATGGCTTACGTAACATGAACAAAAATATAAAAATATTATGCCTTTAATAATAGTAAACAATTGGCTCTCAAATAACAACGCCAATAAAAGCGCAAATAATATTACATTTGCTATTCTACCGTGCTAAGCTAAAGAGCGTATTTTCAATTTTTGCTAAGCAAAAAAGTTGTATCTCATTTTACAATTCGTAGACGGCTGCTTTTAGAATAAGATGGTGCAAAATTGAAATTAATGAAATGGTTAGTACTGAAAAGTTGGCATTTTATGAGTTACGACTCTTTCGCTTAGCACAGCAGTATTCTTATTTAGGTTTCTGCTTCCAAGTAAAAATCGAAAATGGTATTTGTCAATTTTTTTAAAATATATTAGATAATTATTCAAAAAAAAAATAAATATTACTTAGGGAAGTAACATTTGTAAATTTATCTATGGAGGTCTCTTATATATGAAATATTTAATATATTTAATTTAGAAATTTTGTCACTTAATATACTTGAACTGAATATCTGTCCTGAGAAATCTCATTGAAATATAATGTTGTATTTATTAATACTTGGGTTTTAAGTACAACAGTTGTGCAGATACATAAAGATGGATAATCAAATTATTCCACTACTAATTTCCTCACCTCTAAGTTAGTTATCTTTTATAGAGTTTTATGTGCATTACATCCTTATCAACAAATACGTATATTTATTGTTATTTGCAATTTTTTGTAAAGTTACCAGTTTTGGTTACAAGTTTCCCATGACGTTGAATGAAATTATCGTATCATGTGGTATACACTTTCGCTGACGAATATAGAGAGAGAACTCCGAAAATTATCAGTTTCATTTGTTTGACATTTAAGAACGAGCCTTAACAAATTATGAATTATACCAAATCAAAACAGTATTTAATGTTGTCTATCCAAAGATGTACATATTATTATTGTTATTGATATACCAATATTATGTTATCCCTATCCCTAATGTCTATGAAACATTTTTCGGTTTATTTGAACACATATTTATTAGTAATTTTTATTGAAATCTAATAATAATAATAATACAACGAAATGACATTAGTTCAACTATCAATCAGAATTTATTGAATTATGTATTGTTTTTTCATTTTAAATAATTATTTCGAAAGACTTAGAAACTATAGATTGTAAAAACGTATACATCTACTATTCCTATTAGTGTAACAAAGTCATGCTGTAATTTTAACCAATAACATTTGTTGTTTAATGTTTACAATAATGAATAACACATTACCTGTTGGGTTGCATTTTCAATATAAAAAGCCACGTGCCATATCGTAAAAGCAATTCGATACAGCAATTTAGCAGTAACATCGGTCTGAGCATTGCTATTCGAGATTAGGCTACGACAACAACATTTTAAAGGTAACTGTATATTCGGTTTTTTAACAGACATTTCGAAAAATATCACTGATAGGATTTTACGCTTATAGTAGAAAATCACAGACGCCTTAAACCACTCGCGAATATATCACAAATTTTTATTACCCCTGTATGCATTAAGGAAGTTTTAATGTACTCGATTACACGAAAACAATTTGAGCGTAATAACTAGCGCATTTTACGTTGTTTAATTTTAATTTAGTTGTAAAAAATATCCGCAGATGCATCATAAAACTCTACCGATTTCGAGCAGTATCGGCACACTTTAATCATTTTTAGATACCCAATAATTCAGATCGGGCAATCAAAGAGTCACATCCAAGATACCGGCGTTGCAGTACTAGACACGCCCGCTTCTGCATCCCGCAATGATCCCCCTCTTTCCGGAGCGTCATGCTCGCGTCTGGCCAGAATTTTTCGCACTACATCGTGAGACCTCGCTCTGGAGTGTACGGTCTCTCGGAGCTTATTTGGGAGCTTTTCCAGAGCGGAAGTTTACTTTTTAGGCGGCGCGGCGATGATCGACGACTATGTTCGATCTTTATTTTATTTTGTTTCGTCTCCACGGCAACCGTGACAACACACAGCATCCTGTTAAAAAAGCTATGAATCTGTTAGTAGTTGAAATTGGATGACGAAATTGCTGCTTAATAGTTAAAGAAGGGTGCACTTCGTAACTGGAATCGTTTAGAGTTCGCTCTTATTTTTTGTATTATTAAAATGTAGACTTTAATTTATTTCTTAATGTTTCAGTGCGGTTTGTTTTTGTTGATGATGCATTTTCACAGGACGAAAATTATTAGTTTATTGAATACATTGTTATTGTGATATAGAGATATGAGCATTACCAACTACTATCGTCATCCTGAAAATTATTTTAGTTACAAATAGCTTTTCAATTAAATTTACATATTTCATCGAATGAAATTCAATGAAATTTACATATTCATAGCATAATATATCGCCAGTAGTATCTTTTTATTGTTAAATTAATTTAAAATTAAACAATTTTTTGATAGTCAATATCGCTATCAAACTATGTAAGTTATTCATTGTTCTTCGAATGTGGTATTAGTATTAAATTTAACGTACCTAAAATGAACTTCAGGTAACTCCTGCAGACGATAATAAACAATATATTTGTAAATAAATTGTTTGTAAATTTAGGTGGACCATCAAGATCCACTTGATATATTTTGTCCAATTAAATCTATCAAGATAATGTTTGAATGGTACCCATATGTATAATTTTTAACCCTTTAAAGAAACTTGTTGGAAATATTTTTCCTTTTTATATAATATTTACTCGCGATTTAATTGCGACAACCAACGCACTAAATTAAAAACATTTTTGGAGGAACAATACAGAACAATTTTATGAGCAGAATCATAGAAATTAAAATCGCAAATTGTGATAATTAAAAATATACCAGTATAGTTTATTTCATCTATTTTTGTCAAATAAAAAATCCCAAACGGCTCTTATCTCATACCGTGGCTTGTTTTATGGCTAGACTCAGGTAGACTGTTCCGCTTATCGGCAAGATAAGAGAATTTCTTATTTAGCAAATAGCGATGAAATGAATGGTATATTATTTGAAAAATGAAAATGATGTTAGTAATTATGCTGTGCGATGCACATTTTGTATAGAATAATTTCGAGTTAAACTGGAAAAAATGTTATGACAGAAATACTTTCGTTTAACAACTCTATAGGAGTTGTCATTTGGTATGAATTTAATGAAAGTATGATGTAACAATACTTTAATGAGTGATAAAAAAAAGATGAAGACAATTTTGCACTAACTAATCAAAACTATACAAAGATTTTTCTTAACGATTATC
This sequence comes from Rosalia funebris, assembly GCA_037954035.1. Taxonomy (NCBI): domain Eukaryota; kingdom Metazoa; phylum Arthropoda; class Insecta; order Coleoptera; family Cerambycidae; genus Rosalia; species Rosalia funebris. The sequence goes on from JAZFAV010000011.1 coordinate 20,112,495, forward strand.
AAAAGCAATTTCATAATTAAGAGTGCTATGAAACTTCGTTTAATTTTGGTGGACTTTTTGATGCGCTATGCTTCTCCAAATATAAAACAAAAATTTAGGATTTGGTATCTCCTTTTGTAAAACAAAGAAAATATTTTGATAGATTTCATGTCTTTGATAGTATTAATATCTTATGACAAGATGGCATATTAACGGTAAAAATACATCTAACAGAAGAGTTATTCCTAATGCAATTTAATAGTGGACTAAACTGAATAAGTAAATATAACAAAAAAAAATTATCTGAATGAAATGTTATATGCTAACTATACTTTAAATATTAATAAATAAAGTAGGGCTTCATCAAATATACTATGCATTGATATTTATAAATGATTTCAGTCCGTTAACAATTTTTGTCACATAGAAAATAGGTAATTCTTATCAGTTTCGATCTTCTAGAGTTTAGTGTACAAGAATATCAGAAATTCTTAGTGCAAGGATCCAAACAAATACTAAAATATGTCTCATACAGGAAAAGTATATAGGAAAAAAATAAATCGTCAATGAAAAATAATGTTATAGTAGAAATTGGCAATCTCAGTTGATAGAAAGATGATAGTGGAACTCGATTTTATGATTATGAACACTTAATTAAAGCATTTTTTACGATACTTTTAATTTCGAACTTTTATAGAATTTTATGTATCAATATTACTAAGTTTTGTATAAATACGTGTCACATTCTTTTTGTTACAATTTTTAATAACTAGAATATTTCTTTAAATGTGCTATTTCGAATTATGGCGAATGCGCTGGTGATGAACAAAATATAAATATGTAATCATTTCTGGTAACAATTATTTCTTTAGATATCCTATTCTGAAACTATTAAGTCTTAACAATGTTTTAATTTATGTCAAATGATGCTAGAGGATATAACTCTATTCGATTTTCTATTATAATCTAGTATTGGGTATATTTTGAGCTATTAGATAAAATTTTATTAAACCACAAATAGCAAAAGCCGATGGATAGATAGATTGTTAAATCGATGGAACTGTACAAAGCGCAATTTTCACAATTTATAGCTATTTATGACTTAACAAACCAATTAAATTTGTATACGTCCGTGTTTTGATTAGAGTGTACGAGTATTTTATGTACGTAGTATATTTTCCTATTTTGAATGCCAAATTGTCGTATTTCTTCTATTAAACAGTGCCTGAAGTAATAAACTACATTTCTTTAGTATTACTGTCTTCACTAATATAAATATTTTCTTAAAGGTATTAGAAAACTTCTTATATTTGATGAATCTGACAAGAATTACAAAAATGCATTATAAATACTGCGTAACGTAAAATTAAAGAATATATCTTGATAGTTGACATGATATATCACTTAAATTATCATTTATTACTTTTCCGCACTCCGGAAAAAGAAAATAATCGTGTAAAGAAAAATTGAAAAAACAATCTTTTTGGGTTTATTTTTCGTTTTTCGGCCTAAAAACAAAAAAAAATGGTTTTAAAAAGTTTTTGCTGTGTGTATGTAGTTGTCGTCGGCATTTATTCTTGTTAGTACGATAACTCATGTCGGATCGATCGGGTTTTTTTTACTGATTCTAATCGGGGATGTCTCCCAGACGACACCTATTGATGTTGAGGTGGATAGAACACACTCTACCATGTTCATGGGTCATGAGAAAGCACAATGGTGGACTATTTGAGAAAATTTTGTTAACACGATCACTCAATTAAATCGTGTCGGATCGATCGGGCTTCGACTGATTCTGATTAGGGACGTCTACGAGACGACATCTATTGATTTTGAGGTGGATAGGACACCCTACCTTGTCCGTGGGCCACGAGAAAGCACGATGGTGGACTACGAAAAAAGTAAAACTGTCGCATAAAACACATATTCTGGATTTATGTGCTGGTTTATTTTTTCTCGGCCACTCAATTTCAAGATAGAGATGTTTTACGTGCGGAAAAGTCCGTTTTAAGATTTTAAAACTGTGATTACGTTCGATTTTGGATAATTTTTGTATATTGCTCTAGGGTATTTTACTGCACCACACCACTGTGTAAATTTTACTGAAATAAAACGAGAAAAGCTTTCTTAATGCCTGAAGTTTTGAATGAAGGAAATGCTCTGGAACTTCTGCTTATATCAGATGAGGCTTATTTTTAGTTATCTGGTTGTGCTTTTACCTATTTTTTGAAAATCATTGCGAATGCCATTGCAATGGTAATGCCGTTATAATAATACCAGATCGTTATGTGCAAAAACTTCGAACTTATTTGAGCCACAATTGAGTGAAATTTCAGAACGTGGAATTGATTGAAATGCTGTACGATTCCAAAAAGATGGTGGATATTTCACATACAGTAACGGCAACAATGGCCGTGTTTAGTGAAATGTTTCATAACCTTTAATTTCCAGAAACATTGATATTCCTTATCCTTTATTATCTCCCTATTTAACCTTTTGCGACTTATTGGGAAATGTACACTTTTCAACCTGACAATATTGAAGTCTTAAGATAACGAATTCGGGATGAAATTATGGCAGTTTCTGAAGCAATGATCGAGCAAGTAACAAGAAATTTTCGAACCGACTAAGCCAATGTTTGCAGGCGACGGAACACATCTCACTGATGTCCCTTTTAAGAACTAAAATGACGTAATAGAGAGATTTCTCTTGCTATATGATTTTTTTGTATCATGATAAACAATGAAGTTAAATAAAATAAGGGAAAACTATAGTAGTGCTATAGGTCGTTCAGTAGATGTGATCCTTGGTGGAAGTATCTTATTCGCGGAGATCCTTTTAACAGCACGTTAATTCGATAAATATGAACAACAGTTCAAAATTTGAGCCTTGAAGTACTCCAGAGGACTCTAAGACGGTTTTGGATTTAAAGCCATTATATGAAATAAATAATGCACGTTTGGATATATATGATTTAATTATGTGAATATAATTCCAATTTTGAAATTAATATATTATGATTCACCTTGTCAAATGTATTCAAAGAATTAGTATCACATCCAATTGATGTTTATTATCCATGTTATTTGCGATTATCTGAGTAAATTTTGGTAAATTTGTATCTGTGAAGCATTTTGTGTCGAACCCATGTTGATTAGCAGACAAAAACAGGTTGCACACCGAGATAAATGTGGGTGTATAATGACAGTTCGAAAACTATTACAAAATTTGAGAGAATAGTGATTAGGATCTTCATATGCTTTGTCAAATTATTACTCAAAAAAATCTTAAATAATGAATCCCTTATACCACTTTACCATATCTGAAAAAACAGTTATTTCAAATGGCGCAATGAAAATGGGTCTTTTCATTAAAAACAAATATGGATGTCATAAATTTAAAAAACACAACTTAAAAATAAAAGAGTAGCCCCAAAAGTAGAATTTCATATAAATCTTTTACACCTCCCGAGTGATTTAAAAAATATATTAGGAACAATTTTTGTCCAATTTCTGGCAATTTCTGAAGGAATAATGGAGCAAGTAACAACAAAGTTTCGAGCCAACTAAACCAATGTTTGCAGAACAGTGGGACACATCTCACTGATATTCTTTTTAAAAACTAAAATAACATAATAGTAGGCTTAAAATCACAGCAATATATCAGTAAAAAAATAACAAGGAAAGGCTCAATTTAATTTTAAAAACCGTCAAGTTTCTATGCCCCACCGTGTACATATAGCCCAGTTTAGGAGACAGTGAAGGGTTTAAAAGATATAGAGATATGTTGAAAGGTGCATAGCTTTAGGGAATAAAATAAAAAAATGGGATTATTATAGTTTTGACCTGCCATTGGACACGGAAATATAGTTTATTTAATCGCTATTTGCTATAAAAAATCTAAAAAACTTCCGGCGCCTTGTTTTTATGGCTAGGCTCAGGTAAACTGTTCCGTTTATCGGAAAGATAAGAGAGTTTTTTATTTGGCAAATAACGATGAAATGAATATGAATAGTACATATTTCACTATATCATTAAAAACAATAATTTTCTAAATATTGTATAGCTTTACAACCGCCCTGTACCAGTTCCTACGAGACATTCGTCACGGTTTTTATCTTTTATTCAGGTTAAATGATTCGTGACAATTCAATCTGCCATCGCAATCGAATATGAAGACATTCACTCAAGAAACGTCGCGTAATATAACAGTTTAATGAATAAAAGACCGTGTTAAACGGCGTTAATGTATTATTGTTATAATATGTAATGGATTATGTAAAAATTCCTCCTGCGACACACGAATTTATTCCTGATCATTATCATACAATAGGTCTAAAATGGCAATTACTTACGCATGATGATATACAATGGCTCATAAATATGGCGATGAATTATTTATGGGCCAAAAGGCAGAGACATAATTTTGCCAAAGATTAATATTAGCCTTATTTTGGCAAATTGGTATTCGTTACGCAACGAGAAAACGTGTCAACGGATGACGGGTACCCTCTTCGTCGCCACTCTCGTAATGATATATTGAATGAACTCGTCATTGAAAATTTCAATAAGCATTAAGGATCAGTAAATGTATGCCTTTAGACTTGTTTTGCATTCGATGTCGATCGATCTGTTAGGTGGCATTAAAGCGACCAGAAATCAGTGTTTGTTCCTATTTTTGTTTAATGGATATTATGAGTCTGCTATTAGTATCTGATATAATCTGCTTATATTGCACTTGGTGAACTGACCAAGTTGTGTACAAGTAGTGAGAAAACTTGTACATAAAATGCCTATACAAGAAAATACCTAACAATTTACTCGTATATGGGAAGTTAAGCTTTAAACGATATTCTATTAGTGATTCTATAGGGGCTATATATATATATATATATATATATATATATATATATATATATATATATATATATATATATATATATATATATATATATATATATATATACAGGGGCCTTCTAGTAGATGTGATCTTTGGTGGAAGTACTTTATTCGAGGAGAAGTTCCTTTTGATATAATTCTAGTTCGCCTGATCTTTCTAAGGGAAATATTTTTCAATTCAAGTTTTTCATGTCAAGTTATTGTAGGTCGAAGTAAAGGTTTGCAAATTTTAATTTTAATATCAATATATTTTATAATATCAATAATAATGATAATAACGGCTTTATTGCCCAACAGAAAAACTCCATTTGCAGGATCGAAATATGTAATACAAATGTATACATTATACGTGTATAAAACATACAAAATAAATAAAAAATAAATAAAATAAAAAGGTAACTCTTAAATAATTTTAACATAAATATGCGATAGAATACTTCAATATTATATATAACATACACGACAATAAAAAGTTGTTGCTTCCCTAACGTAACTCATCATGAGTATAATTGTTCAAAGTAGAAGTAACAAATCTATTATTCTACTTTACTATATACGAGGGTGAATCAAATATAAACGAATCTTTTGGTCCTGGGCATGCAATAGTAACACGTGAGGGTTCCCGCTTCGTGGGGTGTTGGGTAGGGATGTCAGGACGGGGGAGAGCAGGTGGGCGACCTCGCTCGTTCCTTGCAGTACCCGCCGTGACGATGTCTGAGCAGGAGATGCCTTCATCAATAGCGCAGCGTCCTATCATCCAAGTTTCCCGCCACGGAAGGTGTAGAACCATCTGAAATCCTGACGAGATTGACTGCGCAGTTCAAGAAAGAGACACTGTCCCGAGCTAGAGTGTTTGCATGGCATAAACAGATTGTGGAGGGTCGTGAGAAAGTTGAAAATGAGAGCCGTGACTGCCAACCTTGCACCAGCATCACCAGCGACAACATCGTCCGCGTTCAACAACTTCTTGAGGGTGACAGGCGTCTGACCACCAATGAGATTGCATCTAAGGTTGGAATAAATTATGGAAGCACCTTTTCGATCATCACAGAGAAGCTAGGGTTTCGTAAGGTGTGCGCAAGGTGGATCCCTCGCCTTCTGACAACTGAGCAGAAATTGCATCGTTTTCAGGTGTGTTAACATCTCCTAACGAAATTTCGGGAAGAGAGAGACTCGTTTCTCACTCACGTTATCACCTGTGATGAATCGTGGGTGCACCACTATACCTCTGAGTCGAAACAAGCGATCAGGGAGTGGAGACGTCAAGGCGAGGCTGGGCCAGTGAAAGCCAAGTCAAGGCTGTCAGCAGCAAGGTTTTGGCTACAGTTTCTTTTAACCAGCATGGCTTGTTGCACCTCGATTTTTTGCATGATCACATGACCATTAATGCGGTGTACAACTGCGACATTTTAAGCGAGGTCACTCTTGCATATCGCTGCAAACGACGTGACCTACCGATGAGAGAAGTGAAACTTCTCCATGACAATGCTCGTCCTCATACAGCAGCCCTGACCAGCGAAATATAGGAGGAATTGGGCTGGGAGACACTTGAACACCCTCCCTATAGCCCCGATCTATCGCCCTGCGACTTTCACCTCTTTGTTCCTCTCAAGGAAGCCATGGGAGGGCAAAGATTCAACAACGATGAAGAGGTTTTGAGGCCTACGTGTGCAATTGGTTGGACACAAAAAACTTCATTTTACGAGCAGGGCATTACAAAATGACCTACACGCTGGGAAAATGTGTTTCCAGATCAGGAGATTATGTAGAAAAATGAGCTGTTATCCTTTTTTTTTTCAAGTTCAAATAAAAAAAATTAAAGGCTCGTTTATATTAGTTGACCCACCCTCGTATAAAAAAGAGGTATTTCAAGTGGCGCAGTCACAAATGGGCCTTTCCATTAAAAACAAATGTCGATGATGTCATCAACTTTAAAAATGCGGTTTGAAAAATATCTCTAAAAGTGAAATTTCAAATACATCTTTTAACATGACCGAGCGATTAAAGAAACATTAGTACCAATTTTTGTCGAACTTGTACATTACTTGTTGGAGTCATTGTATTATAAGATAGAGGTTAGTGAATGTTAGTTTTAGCAATATGAATCATATATCTAGTTAGACTCATCGTTAGACCCAAATTGAGTAACGTATTAGTATTCCTTATTTATGCTATAACCTAACGGATAATGTGCCTATTCTCTTTTTGTCGACAGTATACAAATCCATCAATTGATAAATCTACACTCATAATTTTTAATTTAATGCATTGATAAAAGCAATCTATCAAGGATAACAGTTATTCCTTTAGTAAAACAGTTTGGTTTCTGATACGATAGGTTTTTAAAACAATAATATTTGTTAGTAACTTTAATTCATTTTCTATAAATACCGAAAGGCTCATCGCTAGACCCAAATTGAGTAACGTATTAGCATTCTTTATTTATGCTATAACCTAACGGGTACTGGCGCCCATTCTCTTTTTGCCGACAGTATACAAATCCATTAATTAATAAATCTACACTCATAATTTTTAATTTAATGCATCGATAAAAGCAATCTATCATGGATAACAGTTATTCCTTTAGTAAAATAGTTTGGTTTCTGATATAATAGATTTTTAAAGGAATAATATTAATTTGTTAGTAATTTTAATTGGTTTTCTAGAAATACCGAAATTTTGTAACAGTGCATGTTATGATTATTAGTTATTCTTTTACTTGTGCCACAATGTCCTTAATTTATTGGTAGAAATGTAACATACATATAATGTTTTTATGAAACAAATATACACCGTGGAAAATAGATCTGGAACACATGAAAAATCTCGTAAAATATATTTTTCTTGCAGAAACGCTCGAAGGTGTCAGAATGTTAAATTTTCTGTATTTTTAAGAATTTTGGTTCTATGTACAGGGGCGTATATTTGCGGGTTCAAAGAGGGCGCTTTTTTTTTAATAGCAACCCCTCTGTTTAATCGAAACACTGCAAAAGCACATTTTTTTTGAGCATTATTACAGAAAGCTGTATAAAGAAAGTTTCGAGAAAAATAAAAATAAAGTTTTAAAAAGTATGAAAATTGATTTAATATGTTGCCTAGAAGGCGTTAAAACATATTTTATTTAATGTCAGTTACGACAAGTTAGATTTCGGCAAAATTGGTGCTTGTGATTTTGTCTTATCGAAGTAAAAATATATTAGTAACAATGTCTCTTCTGGAAAAAGATCGTATTGAAATTCTTATGATGTATGGTTATGAAAATGACATCCCTCTTTGACACTGCAAACGTACGCCACTGTATATGGAACTACAGTATTTCAAAAGACGACAAATTTAAAAGAGCTCTTTGAGAGTTCTTAAAAAATAGTTTTGCCAGATTTTGTAGGTGCTCCAGACTTCTTTTCCATGGAGTAAATCAGATGCTTTATCGTCATTTACTGCTAAATTACTTCCACCTCTTTCATCTCTAGGTAATACTATTACTTTTAAGGGCGTAATATGATAAGTATGTATATTTGTGTCATATACGTACTTGCCTTGTTATGTCCTTTTAAAGCGATAATATTATATATAAATGAAAAAGATTGAAGTGAAGTAACATGAGGATAAAGACATTTGCTTAATAAAAGTCTGATCTACCGTTCTAAAGAGAAAATCATGTTTTGTACATTTCTCTTTTCAATTCCATAACCTTAAAAACAAATTTCGTGGTAAGCTTATTTTTTAGATGCACTATTTTGAAAAATTGTTACGAAAAATCTATCGATACAATTAGTGCGGTGACAGCACTCACACACCTATCCTTCTAATGCATCTTTGCTACGCCTCAAAGGTCCCCCAGCTGCCATAATTACCTGTGTGTTTTGTCGAGACATCACTTATGACTTATGATAATTATAATGAGAAATTTCCATTCTAGTCTTTATTATTATCATATATAAGGCTAAGGCATTTATAATAATTAATATAATAGTATTATTTATTGCAACAAATGCTTACATTTAGTACAATTAAAATTACGACATAAAATTTAACGATTACTATAAACTTGTGAAAAATTGAAAGCATAACAGAAAATAATACTATCTTGATCAGGAAGTTTAAGGTTTCTCATTTATCTTTCGACGACCAACGTTTTATTTCTACACAATTATGTAATGATGTAACGTATAATTAGAGAATTTAAGTGAAACAAACCCTATAAGTCTTTCTGTAATTGTTATAGCGGTATACATATGAGAACAATGCGGATGTTGAAATATATATTCTGTCGACAAGCGTTAAGCCAACGTTGATGTCTGCAAAATTTTTGTTTAATTGACAGGTTTTGTTACTTGGTAATAGGCGTTGATGATGAGAAAGCTGTAGCAGTCGATTTATAAAATTAAAATATGGATTGTATTCTCTAATTTAATATCTTTAGATAAAAAAATAACTGAAGTATATTATCTTGAAATGTGAAATAAAAAATGTGTATGCACGTTAAGGAGACGTAAACATGCCTTTATTATATTATAAACCTACAAAATCAAAAAAGCATGATAGATTTTAAAATAATTGAAACCTTCCTGAGCAAAGACCACACTGTTGAAAATTTGTCACAGTAAAACTTTATCACTGTCAACGGTGTGAGGATGGTGTAAAATTTCATCATTTCTGGTTACATGTTGGGATAAAAATGTTAAACCACTATAATTGTACAATTTTTGGTAAAAAACTATTATAAATACACAGTATACTTTACTCCGCATGGGGTATATTATAATCCCTGCGTGGCAACTATTCTAAAGTACGCATTCATGTAGCCTTCACGTTGACACTGTTGTGACGCAATATAAATGTTACTGATTAACTTATGCCTAGATGCTGTGTCTCAAGAAACAAAAATTGATTGTGTTAACCAGGTTCTTAAAAACTTTTTGCCAATATGACTAAATAATGTGTTTTTATTGTTTAATAATTATATTATAATAAAAATCCTTAGACGATTTCACTGAATTTCAAGTATATAAACTAAACTATTTGTTTTGTGATGATGAAGTATAGAAGGCAACATAAATGCTTATTTTGTATCTTTCACTTCTCATTCATTATCTAATTATTTAATAATAATAATAATAAATTAATTAATTTAATAATAATAAATTTTACCAAAAATATTACAAATTTTTATTTTCATTGGGATTTTAACTAAATCCCAATGCCATTAACGATTGTTAAATATATGAAGCTATGCACCTATTTAATAATTAACTTATGCCCAAATGCTTTGTCTATTCTAAGAAGTAAACATAGTCATTGTCATGACCCAAGTTTATTAAAACTAATAAATATTTGATGTCTGAAAAATATGTTAAATTATGACATATGTATTCACTGAAGGATTTCGTTGGGTGAATAGTTAAGTGATATTTTTTTCAATTAATTTATGTCTATTTATATCATTGTTCTTATTGTCTACTTACTAATAATATCACATTAATTTTATCAAGAATATGCCCAATTATTAAATAATGAATTTAATAATTGATTATTGTTTATTTCATCGCTATTTGCCAAATAAAAAATCTCAATACACACCCTTGGCTTGTTTTTTGGCTAGGCTCAGGTAGACTCTTCCGCTTATCGGCAAGATAAGAGAGTTTTTTATTTGGCAAATAGCGATGAAATTAATAGTACATACTTGATGTAGGTGGGTACACCGTTACTACTACATTAACATTGTTTAAATTTTATAATTTTGATTTTCAGTAAGGACTAGATCCCCTTATTATAAGAAAAATTATTGGTAAATATTCAAAGGCATCTGGATATCAGTGAACCACATTTATTACTTATTACCAGTCTGGCGTACAAACAACAAGAACTTTGTAACTTTAAACTAATTATTTTTGGTTTTGAAAACAAGAGAAAACTATTTTGTAATAAAAAAAAGTTACAAATTTCGTATACTTTCCAAAACGTATGGAGATTATGATTCGGATTATTCTTGATCATACTGTGTATACCACATATATACAGTATATCCCAGAATGTTGTTTACAAAGAATATCTCCATTATTTGAAAATATAAAAAGATTAAAATAGAAACTAATTTGAAAGCCATCGTTAAGCCCTGTGTGACTTTATGCCTTAAATAATCCATCCCTAATCCTCCTCCATGAATATTAGATACATCCTCTAAGAAACTATCCCCGATGTTTATGTTCCAAATTGCCCCATATATTTTTCTTTGTTGAAACTGAGGCGTCTGCTCATTTCATCCCCCTTTTCATATCGTGCTTAATATTTTAATTAAATTTCTGCTGTAGACAAAAATATTTATCTTCTAAACAACGATTTCCCTCGATCTTGATGGTCTCTTATGTTCAGTTCTTCATACAGGGAGTGTCAGTTTGTATACAGTTTCTGTCTAATTAAATCGAGTGATTAAATACCCACGTTACGATTTCCAACATTTTATAATACAATAGGTAAATTCTTTTGTAGACTTCGAAAACAAATATTGTTTAGAAGGGAAGGAGATGTAAATTAGAGGTGATTTGTAACGATTAACGAAGTTTAAACCATGGAACTGGGGCTCTCAATTTATCTTTAATCTCTTCATATAACTGACACAGTCTCTGCACGGATAATTCTGGGACACAGTGTTCATTTGTTTCGTATCATGTTACTGCAAACTTGTTTTCCGAATTAATAGCGCTGATTACGTAATTGTGTATTTAAGTGCAAGATGCCTTCCTCTAACCTTAGAAATCTAATGCTAAACCGTCCTTGACTCGACATTGCGTAAAAACTAACCGCAAGAAGCACATTCCTCACACAAAATCGTAATTTATGGTGCTTTTTCCTTTTGCGGCGTTCATTCTAGTTTCTCAGACCCATAAATCAGCTCGCCCAACAGGATACAAAAGAAGGATATTTTTAATTACTAATTATTGTCAAAAACCAACCGTATCGAATTTGTGGATAGGCCTGACTAAAAACTACCATTTTATCACGTACAAGAATAAAAGTGCTCACTTAGACACAATAGCCAATGTAGCTACTTCTGAACGTAAAGCGTAAGACTTTGTATTAAAAAAGAAAAAAAACTCATGACTCATGAGTATCAAAGGAAAGGTAAAAGTGTGGATTCAGTTTCACTTATATTAATAATAGTTATTTAAATATTAAATGTAACAAAAGTTTTATATCGATAAGGATTATTTGTAATGTGTTAATATTAATATAATCTTAAGGTAGTTTCTCCGGCACCGCCCGATCCAAAAATAAATACGCGGGTAAATGTAAAATATTTGGAATATCAGTAGTCTAGTGTTAATTATTTTTGTTCACAGACTGTACTCTATACCCAGACACTGCATGTATACGTATACAGACAACTACATGTTTATTAGTTGAAACTAAAGACATGGCAAAGTTGCTTTGTGTCGTATATTAATGTGTTGTGATTAGGTATGTCTTATAATTAACCTGACTTTGTAAACTTTTTGGAGCGCGAAAGAAAATTTATAGAAAAATTTAAAATGAATAATAAACAATAAAGGAAAATTTTCAAAGCGGAAAGTAATATAGAAACGTTTATTAACCTAAGTGTTAGACGACGTATTGTTGAATTGAACGAGCTTGGCAAAATTTAAGATGTGAATGTAGAAAAAAGAATGTTTTTCTACATTCTTTCACTTGAACAAATAAAAAGTCGTTTAGGACTAAATTCAATTGTAGATATTGTTTGTGACGTAATAACATAAGTAGCGACTGGTAAAATGTACGCCGCTGCATTGCCAAATGCTAATTGACCGACGCTAAAGTTCTCGACTTGCCCAGCAAAGCTTAAACTGGCGTATTTTAAAAATGTTTATCATTTCAACAAATTGGGCAACAACCGATTTTTTTAATTCAAAATATTCGTAATAAACTAATGTATAGATGAGTTATTTTTGGAAAAAATGTATAGAAAAGTTTTCAAGTAATGTTGTAAAATGTGTAACTTCAAATTCAAACCATGCAAAAAGTTCCAACTTTGATGGTGAATATCTTCTTTATTGTACTGGCAAATATTTTTCATTTAAGCAATTTCCTTCGAGAAGTTTATGTGTTTCTTTATGTGTACCCGAAATTTGATAAAATTCTATAGAAAAGTGGGTTTCCGGAGAAACTACCTTAAGGTCTTAATTACGTTATATTGTTATAGTTATTCTGAACTGAGATTGTTCTATATATGTTTAATTAACATCATAATGGAGACTTCGGCATTAATCTATGTTCCAATCTATACTCTAACGCAGGCCGTTGTTCTGACATTGTAATAAACTTCGATAGGTTCATGGATGTTATCAATTATATGAATACAACACGAACATAACCTTCACATTGTAATCACCTCTTCTTTTACATCAAGATGAATTACTTGCAATAGCTTTTTGGACGAGCTCTATTTGAAACAATTTGAAAGCACGAAGCATTCAACAAGCGGAATTTGAAACAAAGGGTCGCATATACAGTGTGTTCCTAAACTTTGGGATAAAATTTAAACAATTATAATTAACGGTTTCTGGAGAAATTCTTCACACATGTTGATTCTTACTTTTCCACACTCAACTATACCAGAGCGGAAAAGTAATGTAATCGTGCAAAGAAAAATGGAAAAAACTAGGAAATTTTTTCCTAGCGTTTATTTTTCGTTTTTTTGACCTAAAAACAAAAAAATGGTTTTTAAAAAATATTGTCTGTGTGTCGTCGTCGGCATTTTAAAAATTTCTTGATAGCACGATAACTCAACGAAATCGGATCGATCGGGATTTTACAGATTTTCATCGGGGATGTCTCCCAGACGACACCTATTGATTTTGAGGTGGATAGAACACACTCTACCATGTTCATGGGCCATGAGAAAGCACAATGGCGGACTATTTGAGATTTTTTTTTGTTAGCACGATCACTGAGTTAAATCGTGTCGGATCGATCGGGTTTCAACTGATTCTGATTAGGGACATCTACCAGACGACATCTATTGATTTTGAGGTGGATAGGACACTCCCCACCCTGTCATGGGTCATAAGAAAGCACGATAGTAGACTATTTGAAAAAAGTAAAACTGTCGCATAAAACACATTCCGTTATTTTGTTAAAACAAAATAACGGCTATATATCTCACGATATATGTATTCCTAATCAAAAACACTGTTTTGGAATAATAATGTATATTGTTCTCTCGAAATTCGACGCTATTGTATGCTAAATTTGTCTATTGTTATTAGTATTTTGAACTAAATAAATATAAAATTTCAATTTTAGTAGATAAGTTATTTTCCTTAAAGGTAGTCTCAAAAATCAGGCACGCTCACAAGGTACATAAAAGTATAAATTAAATTATATTTTGCGGTCCCAACGCAAAATATAAAAAAACAACTTGGACCCTTCGTATCCGAGGTGTTTTTGATTTAAAGTAACACCATCAAAGTTTACTTTAAACTCCTCATTATCAACCCCCTAAGTCCTATGCACAATTCGACTTTAGTATTTCAAATATGAAGATAGCCTCGTGTGATACCTCGTTTTTAAATATAATATTCTTTGTGCCAAGTAACACTCTGAGTATCTTCATATTTGAAATTCTAATGTTTGGTTTATTAGAGCTTAGGAGAGTTGATGGCAAAGAGTTAAAAACAACCCTAGCAGATGTTGTTTTGTAAACAATAAACAGTTTTAAAACCTTAAAACGGACTTTTCCGCGCTCGAAATTGAGTGGCCGAGAAAAAATAAACCAACACATAAATGCAGAATATGTGTTTTATGCGACAGTTTTACTTTTTTCAAATAGTCCACCATTGTGCTTTCTAATAACCCATGGACAGGGTGAGGTGTGTCCTATCCACTTCAAAATCAATAAATGTCGCCTGGTAGACGTCCCCTAATCAGAATCAGTCGAAACCCGATCGATCCGACACGTTTTAATTGAGTGATCGTGGTAACAAAAAAAAAATTCTCAAATAGTCCACCATTGTGCTTTCTCATGAACATGGTAAAGTATGTTTTATCCACCTCAAAATCAATAGATGTTGTCTGGGAGACGTCCCCGATCAGAGTCAGTCAAAATCCGATCGACCCGACACGATTTAGTTGAGTTATCGTGCTAACAGGTTTTAAAACGCCGACGACAACGACGACACACACACAAAATTTTTTAAAAACCATTTTTTTTGTTTTTAGGCCAAAAGCGAAAAATAAACGCTAGAAAAAAAATTTACATTTTTCTTTACACGATCACATTACTATTCTGCTCTGGTATAGTTTAGTGCGGAAAAGTAAATATTTAATTTTTAAAGATTATTAAATTTTCTTTTTATTAATGTATGCATTTTCAACGTTTTGTTAAAAATAATTAAATATTTTCAATATTGTTCCAAATTCTAAAAAATTATTATATTAATACTTAATATTTTTAATATTGTTCTTCACTTCTACATGACTATATTAGGATACTGAATATACTTATACTGAAATTAAATTAGTCGGTTACATATATGCAAACAATTAAGCCGCGTATTCAGAGTACTGTAAAATTGCGTTTTATTTTCTTTTTTTTCGTTCCCAGAGAGCGAAACACTTTATACCCATTTCGTTAATTCACCTAATTAGTTAGTCTACCGATGTAGATAAAACGACTCCATTAAAAAGAACAAATCGCACACGTGCGGGACACGTTACAAGTGGAGCCTACAATTTTTCACCCCATTCCACTAAATCCCGGGCTAAAGGTTTTTCCCCTGTTCGACTTATTTTTAATCTACTACGGCGACTCAAAGCCTCGATGTTAGTAAATAAACGATCTGTTGAACATGTGTACTATATTTTAATACACCAGGTCTGCATACCTTTATTTTACCTTTACGGTTTGACATTTGTGCGTTACCGGGTTCATGTAAACAAGGCGAACGATAACTGTAACACACCGAAGG
Source organism: Rosalia funebris (assembly GCA_037954035.1). Classification (NCBI taxonomy): domain Eukaryota; kingdom Metazoa; phylum Arthropoda; class Insecta; order Coleoptera; family Cerambycidae; genus Rosalia; species Rosalia funebris. The sequence continues at coordinate 20,128,336 of JAZFAV010000011.1, forward strand.
CTAAAACGAAAATAGATGCCACAACGAATTCCAAAGGAATTAGTGATCAAATATGCGTAAAAAATACAAAAAATTACCGGCACACAGGAATTTACATTTACGCCGTCGTATTTTTAGGGGTTACTTCAAAAAGCTCGTTACTCCTAAGATTAATTAAAACTTCTTAGTAGAATCATCGATCGTCGATATAATCCTTGATACAATTTATATAGGGTGTATCAGTTGGAACTATAGGGTTTGAATTGCGCGCTATTTGTGTTCTGTCAAAGATATTTAACGACTGTCATCTACAAATTATGCGACATCGAGATGCCGCAATTAACTGTTCAACAACGAATTGTTTGTGTACAACTGTTTTATGAAAGTGAGCGATCATTTACAGGTTGTATGACGAGAAATTCGCACAAAATTAGGACAAAATGAAGCGATATCGATGAAAATATTGCAGTGAGGGAGAATGTACGGAAGTATCCAAACACGCCAATTCAACGTCGTACACATCAATTGAAACTATAAATGGGGAACCCTATCGTGACAAATTAAACAATTTATATTTTCCATAAAATTGATAATTTGGATTTGAACAACATGTGGTTTCAGCAACGACGAGACGCGCGACGGTGCAACGTGTCATACAGCACAGGCAAACAATAACTTAAAAATTATCAAAGATGGCGTTGAAGCGCTATTTTGAAAATAATTTTTCAATAGAATAAATAATAGTGTGTGAGTAATACCTCATTTGGAAGCTGTTTTAAATATATATTCAAACGTTGTATTTATTTTGACATTTGATTTTTGAGAAACTTAATAAAAATTAATATTGGCATACCATCAAACTTCTTAAGCAATGCACCCTTGCAAAAGGATTCGGTTTTTTTGCTGAGATAAATTACGTTAATACAGTCACTAAACGTTTTTACATGTACATATGATTTTTATGTTCGTGTTTACATTTGGAACTTTTCTTTAGTGTGCTTTTGTTTGATTCTAATAATATAGCACCACGTACTTTAGAATAAGTAAATGCGATTCTAATTCCTGGGAGATTTGAAGAAATCTACATGCATCTGAAAGTTCTTACCAGGTGTTACTGATCTTGAGATATTTGTGTTTTTTTTTTAACTTGATCACTTTCCCCGTTTTCCCGCATTAAAAGTATTAATAATAAATTGTCAATCGATCCCACCAACCTCCTTTCTATTATATGTCTATTAAGTTGGTTCTTTCACAATATGCCATAAAAAAATTTAAGGCTTGGACAAGAAAATAAAGAGCCAAAAACACCTATATGTACGACCACAAAATAAAATTTCTAACTATCGATCGCTGTTTATAAAATAATTTAACACCAGGAATAGGTCAAATTCAAAATATCTTTCATCTTATGGCTATCTATTCACATGGTCTCTCGCTATTTCTGGCAATTCTCATACTACGTGCTAAATGAATTGATTATATTTAAAATTTTTCAGAATAAAGTGGACAGATTTATTTTCATTTATCAACTGTGCTGACAGTGCCCAGTGTCGTTCGTGTCATGCCTTTAGACATTTTATTTGGCCCTTTATTGTTCAATACATTTTTTTACTTGCTCATTTTCTTCTTGCCCTTTTTGATGGAATTTTCGAAATAAAGTACATTATTTATACATGCAGAAAATTATTAAAGTTAGTTAAATTGATTACCTATTTATTATTAACACGTAACACAGGGAAGACGAAGAATAAAAGTAAATTAAAAAAAACAAATATCTCAAAATCCGTAACACATGAAATATAGGTACCTATGTATATCATGTTAAAAAATGATAGTATAAATGACCTCTTCTATCATGTCTTTAAAACTTTTATCGATATTCCAAACACCCTGTATCAAAATTGCTTTCAAGAAATTCTGAAGATAATAAATAGATTCTATTTAATTAAATATTTTTTTTTACATTTCAAGTTGTTCAAAGTGAATTCGAATTTAATTACGCGAAAATATTTGTTATAATAAACAACTTCCAATCAAGTTCCCATCTTGTTGGTTTTATCTGCGGGGTTGGCAACATCTGGTCATGGTTGATAGACTTTTATATTGTATATCAGTATGTTATTCCATTACACTATAAAAACATTTCTTTATGAATGCAGGAATTTTTCAAGAGGCTCTATTGATGTATATTTTTTATTCATTAAAACACAAACCAAGCTATCCTTTTATCCACATTTCAAACTATTTTCACCATTAGTTTCTACTTTCATCCCCACTTATATTCATCATAAATTCACGTCAATATGTTTAACGACATAGTTATTTATTAAATTTTATTTATATAAAATACAGAATTGCAATTTTTAATGTTTCAGGTTCTCTGGTTTTTCTTCTAGATGGGTTTACCTATTACGTTGTGGAGGCAAGATTATTTTATTGGTTAGCTATTTTATTACTACATAATAAATAATAAAAAAGAATTATTAAGTGCTTGATTGAGAATGTTGAAAAAACTGTGATGGAGTTTTTTTTGCAACATATAACCAGTTTGCAAACAATTCTGTTTATTAACACTTCCTACTTTTTTCGGTATTCAATTTTGTGCGATATGCGATCATTATTTATAAATTGGCAATAGAAGAAAAAGGATTTATTACTTAATCGCGTTCTGTATCAAATTTATGAATATGAGATGGAGTGGTAACATCTCTTAAAACTACTCAACACTAAACCTACAAAATACGCAAAACTGGCTATTTATCATAACTGGCAAGTTATCGTAATAAGTCTCTTATGGCCCACTAGATATTGTTTTACAATTACCAACACTTAGATATTACTAAATTGACTCTTCATAATTATCTGTGAAACAACGTGGATAATAGAGTATCAGAAACGAATGAAATACAGTCAATATCATTAAAATTTGGGCGCATCCGGCTCGAAGGACCAACAATAGCCAAATGTAGTAAAAACTTGTCTGAAATTAAATAACTATATTTGTTTTTATGTGACCATACAATGTTCTCAACAGTGGTATATTGTGTTCTAAATTTATGAACAAATGTTACATGAGATGCGCTTTTAATTGTATTACTTCCAAGTTTGTTTCTGCAAACTTGATCTCTATTTTTAAAGCATCACTGTCAATATTAAACTAAAAGCGAAGAACGATATAAGCCTCAACTTTGGCAAAGACATATTTTAAAGTTTTGACAGATGACTGCCGAAAATACTCTATCGCACCCCTTAACGTACCCCAGATGATATATTTATTTTTATAATCCCCCAGAGTAATAAAAATACTTCGCTAAGTTGTTTTGATAACGGAATAGAGTAAAAAAAAGGTGTTTACACGTAAGAAAAATGTTGTCAGTAGTAATATAATGACAATGGATTATAGTGACCAATAGATGTAGATTTGAAAATGTATGATACTCGTATACAATTGAAATTTAAGTGAAAGAGACTTTTTTATATAGATTGAAGGGAACTCTTGATTCGATATTCTCTTTAATCAGTAAGTGTGACATGGTAATATAGGGTTAGGTTGAAATAAGATGCACATATTACTTAAAAGATGACATACTTTCCAATTTAAAGGTAATATTTGATTAAAATATATTTTAAGTTAAAAGTTAAGCCAAAGGTTGACTCATTAAGATCATGGAAAATAAATTAATATATGTATGTCATATTTATATCCTAATTGTCATTTTATAATAAGCACTTTTATAGTTTGTTGCATAATATTAAATAATTAGTAGTTCCCTGCGAAGTACCTACTTTAGTTTCCTGCAAATTATAAACCCTGTTTTTGTGATACTTATTAATTCTACGATAATGTACAGCTGGGCCTACAGGCCAGCTTGTCTCGCTATCTCACTAATATTTATTATAAGTGAGATTCACAAAGTATTTTGTAATACAGATTGAGAAGTAAAGTATAAAATATCTGTATTTTATGGACTGAGAATATTGAATTAAGAATTAAAATGGATATGAAAATATTCGTGAATTTTTAGAACTCTTCAAAACAGTACAGCAAAAAGATATGTAGGAGAATATATGACCAGATTATAAATTTTTCATTACAGAAACATTCAATGTTCATTACAGAAAACAAATAGTTTTGTTCCATTATAATTATAATTACTGGCAGATAAAATTGCATTCTTTTTTCTACATGATGTGTAATTTTATTTAACGTATTTAACATATTTTTATCGACATTAATAGGTATCTCAATATTTGGAAAGCTTTGTATGTTTATATTTAGAATTAAAGGTTAATTTTTATTGTAAAATATGTATTAATAAAAATTTGCGTAATTTGTGACCTTGCACAATTATCATCTACCTGCTGTTTTCGTGTCTTTCTTTGTAGTGTTTCTTAAGTGGACGAAAGCCCAGGTACTAATGACCAGTTAATAGTAGCAGTTGAGGCAGGTAACCCTAGAATGGCTACTGAGAAATGCCGATTCTGCCCTTGTATCTCGCCATCAATTGTGTGGCCTGGAATGAAATTGTTTCGCTGCTCTTTGGCATCATCCGGAACATTTTTAACGCCAGAATGTTGTATTTAAGGGGATTTTGAGGAGAATATTCCTGAATAATTGTGTAGATAATAACAAAATATAGTATTTTGTCGCAAGTGTGTTCAGCAGTGTCATTAACGAGTAACTCTAAATTTCGAAAACAATCCATCTCAAATTCTCAAATATAAGGTTTCGATATAAGTTGTTTTAAAATTGTAAAATGCATCGTTACGTTAGCTAGCGTAAGCCGAACTGAAGGATTTTCAGCAAAAGTTCTTCGACGTTGGTATCACCCGGAAGATTATTAACGCCAGAATAATAGCCTCGTTGCCTTCGAGGTGATTTTTGGGAGAATATTCTCGAAAACTTATGTAGATAGTAACTTCAAATATAGGCACTTACAGGGGCGTCACACGTACTTGGATGTAACTTAGTTTTCAAAAATAGTCCCTACCAAATATAATGTTTCTACATAAATCGTTTTAAAATTGTAAAACGCTTTCGAAATTGACATGGAGCTCAGAAACTGATTCTAGTTTGTTCCTAAGAACAATCAACAAATTGGGATGGAAATTTGTTGAAGGGGGACCGTTGGAAAAATTAAGAATTCTTATCCTAATGGCGAACTGCTTTGAAAACAAATGAGATATTTTAGAAATTTTATATGAAAGGTCATTTGGTTATACCAGGAAAAAATCCATGTCATTAGATCTTTACCATAGCTGTATTATACTTCATTGTTATCCCGTGCAGTTAATTTGATTGTGAGTGAGAGTAATCAACCTTCATCATCATTAGGTCATCAGTCCTAAGACTGGTTGGACGCTAACCTCCAGCTTCTCCTATCTTGTGCCAACCTACGCATTTCGCTAATTGTGCTACAACCTACATCCCTTACTATTTGCGAGCAGTAGTCTAATCTAGGCCGACCTCTGCCTTTCTTCACTGCTATTTCTGCCTCCAAAATATCGCGGACTATTCCCCCATGTCTCAGCAAGTGGCCTACCATTCTATCTCTTGTTTTCTTTAAGTTTTTCCACATACTTCTTTTCTCGCCGACTTTCTCCAATGCTTCTTCGTTTCTAACCTTATCAGTCCATGGTATTTTCATCATTCTTCGGTAACACCACATCTCAAAAGCTTCTAATTTCTTCCTACTTGCTTCCCCTACCGTCCAGGTTTCGCAGCCGTATAGTGCCGTGCTCCATACATATGTTTTCAAAAATCTCTTCCTTGTTTCTAAGTTTATTACCCCCGAGCATAAAAGTGCTTTCTTTTTGTTAAAAGCTACTCGACCCTGCGCTATTCTTTGTTTTATGTCTTTATCGCTTCTTCCATCCCAATTTATTTTACTTCCTAAATAAGTGAAGTCTTTAACTTCCTCCAATCTTTCATTATTAATTTGTACTTTCGTTTTTGCTCTGCTCTCGCGCCCTCTGAACACTTTAGTTTTGTTTTTATTCACCCTCATTCCGTATTCCTCTGTCAACACTGCCTCCATTTCGTTCAATGCTGATTCTAATTCCTCCTTATTAGATGCTAATACTGCTATATCATCCGCGAATCTCAGCATTTTTAGTTTCTGTCCCTGTACTTTAATCCCGAAATCCACCATCTTTTACCACATTAATCGCCTCTTCGATGTACAGATTAAAAATTAGTGGTGATAGCGTACATCCTTGTCTTACTCCTTTCCTAATACCTACTTCCCTTTTTCCCTTTCAATCAACCTTATGGAAACTAAATTAAAATCTATGATCTAGGTATTAAATCTTCGACAGAACGACAAAAACAAGAGACCAGTTTTTGTACCACAAGATTACGCGTTATTCGACGCGCGTTTCGCCAACTAAATTGGCATCATCAGGATATTATTAAAACTGGTATGTAAACTATTGACAGTTTTAATAATTTCCTGATGATGCCAACTTAGTTCCGTCTTATTTATAGATCTCGTCAGGATCATTTGCTTTTGTTTGTGTTACTGAAAAATGTGTGATCATGAAGTAAGTGATATTGCATCTTGTGATGTTTATGTATTTAAACATATTTACATGTATACACTGTACATATAAATATTTAAAATTACAATGTATACTGATAAAGATGAAAAGTGATGAGATACAAAAATTAGTTTTTTTCAAATATTTCTTACCGTTAAACATATACTCTTATAGAAATTAAATGAATTAGTGACTTAAATAAGTATCAGAAACTTGATTTAGTGGCAGAATGTAAGGGACCTATGTTTGTGGTTTTTACATTTGAATTGTATCAGACGTAAAACTAAATATAATTTATCATAATCGCAAGAGAGCAGACCTTAAAAAAATTATATTAAATGAAATATTAAAAACAGAAAACTGTGACTGATATTAAATATAGATTTTATAGTTTCTAGAAAAGAACAACCAATTCAAGGTCATATAATTGCCTGTTGTTTAATGCAAAAGTTTCATTAGAGCGCCTTTGTATTTCAGACATTTAAAAAGTTATGACTATGCAATTATTACAGTTTTTTTGACACACTGTATAACATAATTGATTTGGAAAATAAATTCGACATAGTATTGTTTTCTGTAATCTGGCATTTTTTACTTCGTATTCCGAGACAAGCGATCAAGAGAATGTATTATTTGTAGATCCAAGAAGTAATAATTCATATAGTTTCAGTTAAAAAATAAATTAATATACAAAATTGTTTAAATAGACGTTTCGTATTGCGTGTAGTGTTATTTGTATCTCATCTTGGGTTGAAGTCAAGTTTCTCTATATTGTTTTATGAGTAAAAACATATAGATATATTTTTTGTTTAATTTAGTTTGTTATTATCGGTTCCACATATGCCACATTATTACAAAACATATTTTAAAGTACTTACTCGTTTCCAATAGGTGACGAACAAATCGGTGGAATTAAGATAGGTCGACAACATTTTTCACAAATTTTAAACAACCACCACATAGGACACTATTTTACACATGCATAAAACAATGCTAGCCGCAAACTAAAAACAGAGATCGGCGCGCTTCAGGCATCGAAATGCGCCGTCACATTAGCGAAAGCCGAGTTGAAGGATTTTCAGCAAAAGCTCTTCGACGCTCCGACTGTGCCGACTATAATACCAACACTAACACTAATTGGTCGCGAATTGTTAAGGACGCAGCACAAACTCCTCCGAGCACGGAATATACATGTGCATAAATCAGCGGTACCCAACATTTCAGCTTTTTTTTTTCTTGAGGTTCTTCCGCCTCGGCATAGTTCATTCATGTTTCTGAATTGCAATTAGTGAATGCATTATCCCAAGAGATGTTTTATTTTGTGTTTACATAACTGGACTCGCGAATCATAATGAACGGTGGCGTGAGGATGAGTTTTAAAAAAAAGTTCATTAACACATGACAGAAAAAAATTTGTAATAATATTTATCTATTCAGGTCCATCTGCAGAATAGTAAAATGTAAACTAAAATTCAAAAGTTAATTAACAAATATGATAAAAGCTTCTTTAAAAATATAGCTTCTAAAAAAATAATCAAGAACATAAGACATGGACAGCTATAGTCTAGTTATTAAGTCTACTTGAAAAATGTTTCCTAATTAAGACGTTCTATATTATAAATATTTTATTCCTGGGAATTATTCCAGGAAATATTCCTAGGACTTATTCCGGAAAAGCGTTTTCCGGCATCTATATACAAACATTATTTTTTCAGTCTTGTTTTATAGGTCAATTTTATAAAGAAAACAAAATAGGAAAAAATAAAACCTGCTGAATAGGAAAAATGAAACATGTTAAAAACGTATTGTAAAAATTATAAGACCTCATTTATAAAGAAAAGGAATGAAAATAAGTTGTTATATTTGTTTAAAATATAGCAAGTGATATTTAAGTGATATACAACTGATGCAACCATTTAAAAAGGGGTTTAAAAAGGGACTAAAAGATTTAAAAAAAGACTAAAATTATTTCTTGTGGATACACATTTTTATTACTTTAATAACTGTTGGTGTATTTAGTTTTTAACTTATTGTGACGATTCAGATACATGCAGTCGTATGTATTAAGGAAAATAAATATTATTATTACATATATATTATTATTATATATGAGTAACGATTAGGTATGTGTGAAGAAGGGTACTGATATACAGAGAGCAGAGTTACCGGTTAAGTAAGAAAAAATGCTCAAATAGATGGATTTTGCTTTTTAGATCCTCATTTTTGGTATACGTATATTTTTTGACGGCATCACTGTTGGAGTTATGATATATCATCGATAGTTTGCTTTCTCGTTCTGATAATGCCATTTAGGAGAGCATATTTTTTACGTATGGTATATTAAATTTTGTGGTGGCTTTTATAAGAATTGGTTTAAGGAAAAAAACGCAATATTATTATGAAAAATAATAATTAATACAAACAATAACCATTATATTAAGTGTTATATTCTTCTAAAACATTATTTAGTTAGCGAATCCTCATAAATAATAGTTCAGCAGTAATAGAGTTAGATTCGAGAATCTAGCTGTCCGCTCAAGAGACCAATTCTACCAATCCACTTATTCAAAATTGGGGTGTTTAGGTAACCCTGTACAATTTGTGAATAATGTCGTGGCATGCTATGATGTTGTTACCACATTGACTGTTCGTGTATTTGGAGATTTTCATTATTTAGAAGCAGTGCGAAATCACAGGACATGCACAGCCTATGTACGTGTCCTGTGTCTATAGCTTATGATCAAAATTCTAATTCGTTGTGTTTTACTTAAATGCGTCATATTTGAACACTTGTGACAATAGCTGTATAAATTGTTATGTAGCCTAACAAACACAAGTAAATCAAAAACAATACATTTTAAAATGAGTAGAATAATTTTCTAAAAAAGGTCAACAGCGAAAGTAAATTTATCAAAAAAATAGCTACAAGTGTCGGAGTAAAGGAACAGAAATACATGTTATTAAAAAATAAACACATTATGTAATATTTTTGTGTTGGTGCTGAAATTGCAGCCTCAAATAGGAGGCGAAACGTCAACACAAAAATTCTACATTGTTTCTATGTTCCTTTATAAAATTTTAGAACCAATAAATCCAAGAAAAAACATTTAAATTGTTTCATGACACTAAAAATTTCATTTTACTAATAAATACAGCTGTAAGAAAATGTGCCCTTATAAGTTACATCATATAAGCGCGTTACCCTTATAAAAAACTCTCAATGACGTCATAACTTGAATGGTGATGACGTCAAAAATATACAAATATATAAATTTTACATTTGAGTAATAATTCATTATTTTCAATCAGATATTTAATTTTGTTAACAGGCTGATGCATGCATAGACCGACAATCCTTTTAATATTAATAGTTTCTTTGATAATGAAATTAGGTCATTTTGAAACGTTATTTGGTTCAAGTTATACTGCTTATCTATAAAAATTGTGACTACTGCTTCCTATTTTTTGTTTTTTCAGTAAACTGTAATTTGTAAAATTGGTGGTCTACATGTGTTAATCTATTTACATATCTTACGATTACTTGAAATTTCTGTAATATTCACTAGGTATTTTACCTTATTATCATCTATGGCATTTTAGTAACTAAGCTAAATATGTATTGCGTGAAACAACAATGAAAGAACGTATTATTTAGAGAGAAAATCGTTGCTTTAACTTGTGTAGCTTCCATGCTGGTTAATACCAGTTGTTAACGTGTTTTCATCATTGTCGTACAAAGTTGCAGATAATGGTAGAAAGAATGTTTCCATAAAACAAGTTTTATGTATTTTTTTACGGTTCGACACGGGCTTATATTTTAACAGCGAAGAGAAATATTTGCTTAAATAAACAGACAATGCACACAATGATATTCAATTATAGAAAAATATGTATTCTTTAATTCCAAATATTGTTATAAACATTTTACTTAAACATTTACATTAAGACAGCTTTTATTTCAAGTATCTGTATACATTTGCTAGGAGGACATTCAAATTTAAAAGGTTTTTGTTAGATAATTGAAGACGAAAACAATTAACCAAAAACACTAAGTATATTTTTCTACATAGCCTTCCCCTTTATTTACACATTTTTCCTATCGAATTTTGAGTTTTTCTGCAATCACTGTAAAAAGGGAGAAGCCAAATCTGGAGCCAATTGGCAGGTGTTTGTGTGCAATTGCACACAAACACCTGCACCCCCGGCATCATCGTTGAAATGCTGTCATTCTAAAGCCTCCTTTAACGACCCGAGTATGTGAAAATCACATGGCGATAGGTCCGGACTGTATGATGGGTGTTCGAGGGTCTCCCGGAAAATTTCCTGCAATTTCCGACGTGATTGGTTTGCCGGATTGGATTGGGGCCTGGTATTATCGTGAAACAAAATGACGTCCCTGATTGTCTCTGGCTGTCATCGTCTGTCCACAAGAGTACTAAGGAACATGAATGTTCTCTGATCATGAAGGAAATTCGTCAAGAGAACGCCTATTGAATCCCGAAAAAAAGTCGTGAGACAAACGCGTTTTGGTTTTTTGGACTCGGTGAAAGGATGTCTTCACCATTTTTTTTCTAGTAATTTTCGCAAAATTTCAGCTGGATGGACCCCTCTCCGTGTCGAAAACTTAATGGTGATGTGTTGTGCAACTGACGGATGCACATTGCTCTCGCACATCTTTGCTATTGCCATCCTAACGTTCTCAGGGCTGCATCTGGGACAATACTTGCTTCCAGTACCCAACCCAACACTGCTTCTTCCAAGGCCGCCTGCATGAAATTCTTGTTTATAATTCAACGCCCCTCGTATAAATATTTACTGTACATTGAACTGGTATCGAAGAAAAGTCTTGTGAAATGAATTGTGACATAACTTGTAGAAGACCTCCGAATAGTCAAGAGGATATTCATCCAATATATAAAAAGGTATATTGATATAATGTGCAGTACAAAGGTCAGTACCAAATTCTTAAATTTTAAATATAGATGATATGAATTTGTTATCCATAAAATACAGAAATCTCAATCAAGTAGTACATACCCAAATCAAAATACCAACGTTTTTTTCTTTTTTGAAATCACACTCACGATTCTATCATCACATCACTGACATCATTCATCAGCTACTTACATAGGTATGTATATTGAAATGTAAAAAACCGCCATGCAATTTCCGTGAGAGTGTATTTTATTCGTACGGGAGGAATTTCGCTGCGTGGGCAGTATGGATAACCGCATATTTTTTATGTTTATGGGTAATGCACAAGTGGTATATTTTTAATCTTTTCTGTTTACATTAACTATATAAAATAAATGATGACAATATTTCGCTGCTATCTGTGTTTATAAAAGACCGCTTGCAATTTCTCTCGTGATAAAATATAACTAGAATTACGAAGTTTGTAGAATGTTATTTTCGGCTATGACCACCATGATATATAATAATTAAAATTGGCTTTTACGTCACGTCCATAATTACAATTGGAGGGATCATAATAGTGAGTACCTATATCTTTTAGGGCATTACGCGGAAATCTTTTATAAGATATTCACACATTTACAATAGTTTCACAGCATTGAGTAATCCAATTTGTAAAGGCCTTGCACACATTTAATTCCTGCAGGAATATTTTAAAATAAACAGTTTTAAAACCTTAAAACGGAATTTTCCGCACATAGAACATCTCTATCTCGAAATTGAGTGGCCGAGAAAAAAATAAACCAACACATAAATGCAGAATATGTGTTTTATGCGACAGTTTTACTTTTTTTAAATAGTTCATCCTCGTGCTTTCTCATGACCCATGGACAGGGTGGGGTGTGTCCCATCCACCTCAACAGATGTCGTCTGGTAGACGTCCCTAATCAGAATCAGTCGAAACCCGATCGATCCGACATGATTTAATTGAGTGATCGTGCTAACAAATATATTTCTCAAATAGTCCACCATTGTGCTTTCTTATGACCCATGAACAGGATAGAGTGTGTTCTATCCACCTCAAAATCAATAGGTGTCGTCTGGGAGACGCCCCCGATCAAAATCAGTCAAAACCCGATCGATCCGACACAATTTAGTTGAGTTATCGTGCTAACAAGAAATGCCGGCGACAACGACGACACACACACAGCAAATAAATTTTAAAAACAACATTTTTTGGTTTTTAGGCCGAAAAACGAAGAATGAACACAAAAAAATTTGTTTTTTCATTTTTTCTTTACACGATTACATTACTTTTTCGCTTATAGTGCAGTGCAGAAAAATAATAAAACACGTAGTAGATAGTTATACCAGGCGTCAACGAAATCATACATCAGCCATTGTTTCTTTTTTTAATTGGAATAACATTTTTCAAATTTAAATCTAGAAAGCAAAAGATACAAACAGGATTATTTTGACATACATATATAATCAATAAAGTTATGTGCTTCCCGTTTCACCGTCAAGTGTCACAATTTTGGATTTTTAAATGGAACACTGTATATTATATTTCAGCACATTGTAATTCTGCATGAAATTTGCTGTACAATGAATACAAATTTTTATAAAGAAAATTATATAACGAAAATTTTACAAATAACCATTGAACATGATAAAATTAAAAATTAATATAATATTTTCCTGATTTTTGACGAAAATTGAATTGTTTCTCCAAATAATAACCGCTATTTTTATCCTAAAATTAGGGGTTAGAAATAATTATAATTTAAGCTGGTATAAATTGGTATAAATATAATGGATTTTATTGTAAATAAATTGTAGAATATTTAACTCCAATTTCGTATGAAAGATATTATATTAACATAAAAAGTTTAAAAAATTTGGAAATAAATAAAGTTGCCTTTTTCTACAATTAATTTATAATGAAATCTATTATACTTACACCAATTTAAAGCTTAAATGATAATCATTCTTATATGGAAAGAAAAAATGGGTTATTATTTGAAAAAATAAAATTATAATTGTCTCCCAAAAATCATGAAAAACATTTAATTTTTCTAATAATTTTATTATAATAGTATCAATTTTAATTTTTATAAAAGTGTCCACCACTGTATAGCAAATTTCATGTAGAATAGGAATAATTTAATATATACAGGGTATTCTATTCAACACTGTCTATTTCCGAGGTATTGACAACATATGTGTGTTAAAATAATTCTATTCTCATATGTAGAAATTTAAAAAAAAATGGCAAACTGTTTATTTGATTTCATTGACCTTGATATAGGAAGAAGAAGAAGACTGATAATAATTATTAAATAAAATAACATACAGGTTTTATTTAACCTTATAAAATCGGTGAATTTATTCTCAGTTATTCTACTCTTAAGGTTCTCATCAAACTCGACCAAAAAACTTTTTTGTCCTTTTTAATACCTTATGTTATGTAGAAGATGTTTCTAAAACGATTTGGCCGAAAAATTTTTATAAAAAAAATATTTCATAATAATGGAACCCATCTTTTTACGAAAAATAGAGTTCGCGCAGTAGAGCACATTTTGTCCTAATATTTTTGAAATGCGGGTCTATATTAACATTCTATGGTAAGTATAGTTACCTCAAGTGCCACCATATGTCAGAGTACATGATATAATATTAGATAGTTTGCCTCTCTATACGTTAATGTCGATGGGTATAGGGTGTAGCGTCAGTCGAACACGCGTTTTCTCGAAACCATGTTTTTTAAACTGGTCGCAACTGTAACTCAAAAACTAATTGACGGATTGTCTTGATTTTTTTTTTATTTTAAAGTAAATTAAATTTATTGGAGCCTATACCTAAGAAAACATTGATTTCACTTGTTATTTTTTTTATATAACACTTTAAAAAGCGAAAAATAAGTGAAAAATCGGTACTGAAAATTCGCAGGTCCGCCATTTGTTAATTTTCGATTTAATTTTTTTATTAGTATAAGCTCCAACAAATATCACATATTTTATAAATTTTTTTGAAATTTTGATTTCAGATGATTTTTACAAGTGTTAGAGTTCCCACCGATTGGACACCTTTTTTTGGGACGGTCACATTACCGAGCATATAACTAATTACCATGTCATTTTTTTTAATAATAAACATTTTTTTGTACACCTGAATACTTGATAAATGTATGTATAAAAAATTTTGAGTTTATTTACTTTCTTTATTTCCTTTACTTTATTTACTTCCTTCTATAAAAAAAAAATGAAGAAAATCATGTAATTTTTGGGTCGCTTGATGAGAAAAAGTAATTCCCGATATGACAACTTAATTTAAGCATATTTGCCTTTTTCACCTCTACAATATCAAAGACTAAATATTAAGTACCCACAAGCTATATAGCGTGTTAAACTATCATACGTTATCGATTAGACATTTTATATTTTGTATCTTAATTCCTATATATTTTAATATATGTATTTACATTATTCAATCATAACCTAGGTATATGTACATACAAATATTTAATATGAAATAAAATAAACATATATAACATTTAAGTTAATAAGTTGACAAATATTGAAATATCCTTCCTCATTGTATAAGTTTTATTAGTTTCCCTAAGTAGATGCTTATGAAGATTTCTGTTTATACAACCGTTTATGAACTAGAACTTAATTCCAAATAAACACGAACTGTTGATGTAATATACAACCTTCTTAAGTGAAAAGGTCATATGGATATTTACATATATACAGGGTAGAGAAAATGTACGAGCATACTCAATTTCTAGTTAAAATATAATTTGGATTAAATTAAACGTATTAACAAAGTATTGTAGATTTTAATATGTTTATTTTTAAAATTAATAATGTCTGGGGAACTTTAAATATCTGGGGACGACAATTACATAGAATTATAAAGGTATATTTGGGTTTATTCATAATGTAAATTAAAAACAATGGTACAGTTTAGAGAAAATGTTAAAGATTTGAAATAAAACTCTTCGTTCATTCAAAACTTCAATAGAATTATTTTCGTATGGGTCTCATAATTTCGCTCAACTCGGTATATTTTCAGTATTCTAAAATTTGTGTTTTTTCTTCTCCTTAAAACATCGTTATGATGATTAATGTTATATAGCAATTTCCAGTTTATTTATACCTGGATTTGTTCAAAATAGCCCAGAATATAAAAATAGAAACTTGGTATATGTACATCGCAAACAAAAATAATAAAATTATTTTTAGATCAAGGAAGAACGAAAATAATATACAAAATAAATTTGGGAATTCCGTTTTATTACTATTGTGTAAAACGTGGTTAATTAATTATAGTTTTCACAATTAGTTGACGTTAAAATAGATATATTTTATTATAAAATAATCATTAAAACGTCCATATAGTCGCGACTGGCCTAGACGAGAAGATTAACATGTTTTGATTCCTCAGCTTTACGCGAGACTCTTCCCCATTATAAATATTCATCTTAAAATATATTCCAACAGAAAAAAAAGCAGACCTGGTCTGGTCCTAACAGACTCTTGTTTTGTTTGTATGTTTTTTGTTTGAGTTTTGGCTGTTGAGGATTCCTTTCACAAACGTAAATTATGGCTGATGAGTTTCTCGAACCATGTCATAAAAACGTCTTTAGTCCTGTGTTTAATGGCCTATAATAGACCGGGCGTAATAAAAAAAATAATAATTAGGAAAGAGTATTTAAGAGAATTGGCCAAAGCTACCAAACTATTATGATTTTTAATTTTTTTTATATTCTCAGTTATAATGTTATATGTGGGTGATTCTTTGACAACGGGATAAAATACAGAGGTACAACAAAGTTTATAAAAATGTGTCTAAATAACGAAATTTAATATCACATTTTGTTTTAGTAAAAGCCTAATCTTTGATGCAATAAGCGGCTATTAATTGAACATATTTTTGTTACTATTACGTAAAGATATAAGTATGTGCTGTTCACGGAGTGGAAAGATCACTCCACGGAGAAGACAAATAATGAATTAAAAATAAAAAACGTCTATTCTTAGTATCTTGTAAGTACATTTATTGCAAAATTTAATATTTGAACTTTATTTTCGACTTAACTTCCAACAAAAAACAACAGATTTACTAAAATTGATTTACAATCTTGCAGTTATTGTCCATGGGATATAGTAACTCTAAAAGGTGCACACTTTATAATATATAAAAATTTAAACTTCATGAATAACCAAACTAGAATATTTTCAAGTACATACAAAAGGTACAAAGAAAAGAGTCTTTAATACCAATACTTAACTATGATTTAGAAAGAATCCTTCTGTATGATCATTATTTCCCGAGTAATTAATTAATGTTTTTAAATAAGTTTCTCTATGTAAATAGGTCGAGAGAGGGTTCGAGTTACAACGGCCGGCGGCGGTGATCGAGCTCATCGTGCTGGCTGTTTACTCCAGCTGATCGTCGGCCATCAATTGCCGCTGCAAGCCTTGCAGATAATTCTTATTAATAGCGCTTATCAACTATTGATTAATTAATAGTTATAATGTTACTTCTTTAATTGCATATTGTTCGTTGGAGCATAATTGTACGATCATTTGCTGACGCCGATTCTTACATGCCGGGGACTATTGTATTGGGACAAGTATAATTTTATTATTTTGAGCGTTTCCAAAAAGTGTGTAGTTTTACAATTTTATCCTAAAAAAATAACTGCCATCAAGGAAAGTCAAGCGAAATTTCAAGATGCTCATATTGAAGTACATTTACAAACTACACATAACAATGACAATGAACTAATAGAGGCAATAGAAAAATTACAAAATCCTGCGGTGTCGTTAGTGAAATCACTGCAAATAGTGGCCGCTGTAAATATATAGCTACATGCTTTAAATGACGCAAAAAGCAAGAGTGTTATAGCAAAGTATAATAGTATTTTAAACAAAGATTAAGATTGTTTCCGCATTAAGCCAAATTGGTAGTGATTGTGCGTCTACAGATCTGTTATGGAATGTTAAAGATTGAATGGAATGGAGCAATTATGCACATATTACATCACTAGATGTCGAATGGTAGCTTTTTTGAAATGTTTTCATTAGAAAGTTCGATAAAACTACTTTGTAAAAACACCGGATACTGTAGATTTTTCACCGATTTCCTCCAGCTTGTGACAATCCTGCTAAGCAGGGCAGGGTAAGTATCTCAATATTTTATAAAT
The DNA here is from genome assembly GCA_037954035.1 of Rosalia funebris. NCBI lineage: Eukaryota > Metazoa > Arthropoda > Insecta > Coleoptera > Cerambycidae > Rosalia > Rosalia funebris. The sequence continues at coordinate 20,145,986 of JAZFAV010000011.1, forward strand.
TACAAGGTATTACTATTACATATACGCACAGCTACAGTATCCAAACCATTTTGCCTGTAATTTGTAAATCTTTAGGAAGCAGACCTTAAAATAATCGCAGTAGAAGAATTTGTTGCATATAAAAATGATTTTGGTTGAGGAATATTAAAATTTACATTAACGGATATGGATCTGCAAAAATTAAAATAATGAGATTCTTTTAAGATACTCTACTTGAAGATTACTTACAATTAGAAGAACACTGGAAGAAACAAGTATGTATCTTGTCTAAATTTTCATAATTACATAAATTGTAGGGTACATATATTGTGCTTCCTCTCTCTACTATACTAAACTGATATCTACAAGGATTGTTTATTTATTAATTAATTAAACAGTAAACACTTATTTCAGCGAAGTAAACCAGTGGCCTTCCGCCAATTCCATAAACCGGCTGTTATTGGAACACCCGACCTTACTTACACTTATTTTTTAGTATTCAAGAGGATCTTGGAAATGACTGTGTCAGACCAACCAGTTCGAGACAGTGTCGGAATAGCAAGCGAGGCATTACGTCATTCCTATTTTCTATTTCAATTTTTGCAATGTCCACGAGTGTGCATGCATAAACAAATTATGTTTATGGTATTTTTACAGTTTATTCCGAGTATAGGTGTGTTGAATATTCAACAATTTACCATTTTTATTAAACGTAATTTATATTAATAGACGAGCATCCATTAAACTTGAATTGCCTCACCTTGGCCTGCGCATAGAATTTATGAACTTGAACTACCTAAATTATAAATACTTCTTACCTAGATGTTATTTCTGTTACGAAAAAAGGTTAATGCATGCATATATTCTAATGTCCCTACATAATGTCCTTATTTGGAATTACACCTAGAAATGGACGTTACATATCCATATGGCCATCGCTACCATCGAAAATAATATCTTACATCGAGGACACACAATAACAGCTCTATAACAGTGCATGTCAAAAGTTTGCTGCTACGAATTTTTGGTAACATTGGACACACCTGAACTTTTTGGCAGAGTCCCAAGTACTGAAGATGATTCACCGATCTCTATACTAAAAACGGATTGCTTATAATCCAAGATATCCAAGACGTCTTTGAGCCAAATGATCTACACCAACCTTGACTACAAATGGACATGGGGGCTGGCGCAAATGGTATAGAGTTACATACAGATGTTATTCAGTATATTCATGCATAATATTTGGTGTCACTAGTGGATTTCTTATTGAAGATCCAAAACTACAACAATTGACGAATCATTAAAACAAGTTTCCCTTTCCGTTGACTAGGTGAACGGAAAAAGCCTATAAAAGATGAGGGTATAAAAGGTGAAGTCAAAAATAGATAGAAGTAAAGCAAGAAAGTCAGAATTAAAGACTATGTGAAGATACAACTAGATAAGGTGGAATAGAATGTATTGTACGACGGTGTGTTGGTCCTAGAAGATTCCGGGGATACACCTGATTGTCGTTTGGTCGCTATTGCTGACGACCTAATTGTCATAGTAGCAGACAAGAGTGAGAATGGAGCGGTTAACAAGGCAGGATCAGTAATCGGAAAGATCGGGGAATGGTTAATTAGTAATAACATGGCACTAGCACCCAGAAAATCGGAAGTCTGTGCCCTCATAGGGAGGAAGAGGGTTAAGAAAATGACATCCTAGGCACCGCAATCTGGGGATCCAAATTGACCAGAGGCTATCATGAAACCCACACATCGTCAAGGCCACGGAAAGGGCGGAATAGGTCTCTATGCCATTATGTAGGCTGATGCCTAGAACAGGAGGTCCCAAGACATGTATTAGGCGAATTCTCAACACGGTGGTTATGTCCACCCTACTATACGCCGCCCCAGCCTGGACCGAAGCTTTGAATACTTCGAGGAATAGAGAACGCCTGCTTAAGACGCAGCGTAACATATTAATTAGGACATTAATGTGTCTATAGAACAGTTTCTACTGTAGCGCTACAGGTTATAGCCACCACCCCTCCGATGGACCTGTTGGCTAAGGAGAGAGCATATAATTACGGGGCGAACAAAGAAGGGAATGCGTATAATAGAAAGATGGCAGGATAGGTGGCAGGATGCCACGAAAGGTAGTTGGACGCGAGCGTTAATCCGTACCGTGGAAACATGGTTCATTAGGAAACACGGACAACTTTTTGACTTTTTGAACACTATTTGACTTTTTAAAAATTCGAATTATGTAATGAAAATAAGAAACTTTATTAAACTCAGGGAATAATTCAAATTATCTGAAAGAGGAATTAGACGAACTACTCACTGTTCCAATGATAGCAAGAATATTAAGAAAAATGCATATAATACAGAGAACAGGATCTCTAAGAATGGTTCCTAATTACAAATTTCTATTTTGGAAGTGTTAGTAAAATATATATAATGCTTGCATATTTTTATGATTTTGTTACAGTATTAATTTACGATATTAAACATGAGTCTGTAAGTGAAAAACTTTATTTGACTTATTAATGCTTAAGAAATGCCTACTATCTTAGTATATCTCTAAAAAATTAACACGCAATGAAAAGAAAAGTATATAGGAGAAACAACAATATTTATAATAAAGATATCAGCTAACATTAATGATGTAAAAGATGTTCTAAGATAATTACAAAAACAATACAAATGTTGTACTTAATTTAACGTGAAAATTACTAATTTAAAAAGGGGAAGGCGAGGGTTAGTAAATAAAAATTTATAGAAACAAATGATTTATTTAGATAAGGTACAAAGTATGTTGGTCCTTGTTTCAATTATGCATCTTTTTAACTGCTTACCTCAATATTTACATCGAGGGCCACTACTTATCTGAGTAATATTCAATAATCTACAAAGAGGTGAATACAATGTTAACCAAAAATTTAATCTTACTTCTTAAAAAATTCGTTAATGCTGATTAATTTTTAGTAGTTTAAGAAAATGATGTTTACATATTATGCAGATTTTGTGTTTTGAACAGTGGGTATTCCGTGAATGGACTATATTCCATTGTATTTATATTAGAATATAGTTTTGTGATTTTTATACCACACTCAAATTGGAGTTATTACTACTAATATATCTTTTATAGATTATCGAATCTCCTTTTTGATTCTGATGCCATGTCAGATATTTTTGAATCATGGTCATGCTTGTTATTATTAGGTTTCATATTTTGGACATGGTTTCACAATGTGTTTTTGGCATCTTGTAATTTGTTCATGTATAAAAAAAATTACTATAGCAACAAAAAGTGATTTTAAGACAAACAGGCCTAAATAGACTTGAAAATAATTCTTAAACGGCACTAAATAGATTTATTTGTCAGATTTTACAGTCAAAGCCTACCTACCATTCTGCAATAAAAGAGATCTTTATATATAATATAATAATTATTATCAGTATTGTAACTAAAATACATCATATCACATCCCGATATGACAAAATGTCTTATGTAATCTTCATATATAATATTAATATTATATAAGAGGAATGTGAATAGGTATAAAGCTTTAATAACGTTTTATCTATATTGAATGTATGATAATGTATTAATATTTATATTAAATTCCAAATAAATCTATATTTTCAATTATGAATCCTTTATGCATTTAATAAGGATTATAGTTTTTAAATAGTGATTATAAGATTACAAAAAAAATCTCAATTAAAGTTGTTTTTTTATAAAACCTAGCACCAAGACTTTCAAAATTACATATTATAATAAATTAGAGACCCTAGTACGCCATAAGCCACCCGTCTTCTTCCTGGTTCTATTTGATCCTCTAATACTCATTGTATTAACTATTATGTAATAATAGTTATGAAAATTAAATATAGGAAACTAAACAATTTATTTTTTGTGGCATTTATAATATTACCCGCCACTGTCTGTAATCCTCGTAATACAGAATCTCTCTACTGTGCCACATGTTCAATAAAAGAAGGTACTTAACTAAGTATATCCACTTAGGGATCATATTTACATATAAAACCGTTCCGTTGATTAACGGGTCTATTATTAAACACGTTTTTTTTTTTTTGTTAAAAAACATTTCATTTCTCGGAGAGACTAACCATAACAAATACTTTTAAAAATTAACCGTGAACTACAAATTAACGTGCATTTATTTTCGTTTCAGTAGTGGTTCTAACTGAACCACCCGTTAAAATAAAAAGGAGTTTTATTCATAGAAATTTGTCAGAAAATAATAGAGTGCGGGCGGTAAATCATTCAACCTTTCGTGTACCTTTTTTATAAGATTCTATAAATAAAAATAGGGCGATACACGCAGCGGAACCTTCCTCACAGGAAGAGCAAACACTTGACAACATAAAGGAAGTTCCCGAAGATTTACGATAGTAAAGGGTTACATTTGCTGATACTGGATACATTAGCTGAAAAGGTTATTCGACTGGTACTTAATTAGCGCCAGGAAGTAAAAACCATGATATGGTCTTAATAAAGTGACTACCGTGACGGATAATTTAAGGATGAGTTCGAGTGAGTTGATGTAACTAATTGGAGGTTCGGTGACGGCCATAGATTATTATATATCGTGACAAAATACTGGACACTATAATTTAAAAGCATTTTTTGAAGCTGGAAGATTTTAATGTTTTATCAATTAAAATACCTAGATATAAAACAATTATAAAGTCCATTCAGCGTGGCGATATATAGATTATGTATAGGGTCTTCCGATAAGGACGCTCGATTTTCAACCGTAAATAAAATAACTTTTGTGTGACATACTTCTTTTTATTTGAAAGAATCGTTTATGGCATTAAATATGGAATATACCTCGTTCAGATGTCCGACGCGGCTTTGCTTGGTGGCACGTATTCGGGAGGTCTAATTCTCGATGACTCTGTCGCATAAATCTGGTTGAATTTGCTGGATGGCGTTCGTTATGTCGACATTGAGGGCATCAATTGTTTGCGGTTTATTCGCATAGACCTGCGATTTAAAATAGCCTCAAAGGAAGACATTTAAAGGTGTTAAATTGCACGATATCGGTGGCCAGTTCACGTCGCCACTGCGCGGAATAACCATGCCCTCACATCGCTCGTGCAGAATATCCATCGTAGCATGCGCTGTGTGGCACGTAGCGCCGTTCTATTGGAACCACATGTCGGTATCCATATAATCCAGTTTAGGCCACAACAAGTTGCTTATCATCGATCTGTAGCACTCACCATTGACGGTCATGGCAATGTCATTGCTTTGGAAGAAGTGCGGACCAATGATTCCGCCAGACCAAAATTTGCACCAAATAGTAACTTTCTCGGCATGCATTTGATGCTCATGTATCTCGTGTGGATTGATATCGTCCAAAATCCGACAATTTTGCTAGTTCGCATATCCATTCATCCAAAAATGGGCCTCGTCGCTAATAATGATTTTTTTGGCGAAATTTGGGTCAACTTCCAACTACTCCAGAGCCCAATCAGTGAACACATGGCGTTGTCTATGGTCGTTTACCAAGTTCCTGGGTGAGTTGGATTTTATATCGGGATTATAAGTCGTTAAAGGCGAAGTTCTTGTGAACAACGTGAAACTGACTGCCTCGGATTTTCCCGTACTCTCCCGTACACTGATTTTGAAAAAAAAAAAATTACTGATTTGCACACATTTTTGAACGCTATAACCTTGCATGATGATTTGTTATACACTACTGAAGCATTCACAACAAATTTGACAGAAGCTGCTGAAACAACATGGCCGCTATAACCTAATAAATTTCGAGCGTCCCTATTGAAAGGAGACAAAAATTAAATCTTATAAATCGTCTATTATCTCAAAGAAATAATGACATAACATTTAGTAGGATATAAAGCCGATTGTATGACATTGATTATATAAACTAAAGAACTTGGCGTTACTGCAGGAGTCCTGCAGAGATCGATGTTAGGACCGTTACTATTCAGCATTTATATATAAAATATTATGACATCAACGGTAGGTTAATTAGGTTCTGTGTTGACTTGTGTGTGTAGAGTGTATACTATGGATTATTATAGTAGTCGTAAAGAAGCTTTAAATATAAAATAAAACGTCTACTTATTCAGACGTTCCGTTCAATGTTCCGACTTTCATTTCATCCTATTCATCCTATTAATTTCTTCAACCATCAAACATTTTTCATAAATCTCTTCTGTGTTTCTTTCAACTTGAATATCGCAAAATAACTTGAATGACTGACTTTAGAATGATTCATGAATTTAGATGGTATAATTATAGAATTTTTTGATACATTTTTTTAATGTAAGACTGGGTTTATGGAACTGGCTGCATATGTAACACATGATTTATGATTACTAATGCTGTTACGGTGTGATATTGGTTAGTCTACGAGTGGAACTAGCTTTTCAATCTATTACGTTATTAAATAGCTTTTATTAAAAATATTACTATGTATTGCCAACACCTATACAGCTATTATCTATACACGAAAATGTAATAATGAAATTACGTTCTATAACACATAATACCTTCTAATATGCGTGTTCTATACAACTGTCAGATCAGTATGATAAATAACACTATGCATAGAATTAATTTACAATCTATAAATTTTCCGGAGATTTACAGTTGACGTGTATCTATTTTCCACTGCAATCTATTAAAAAAAAGATAATACCCATGGAAATCTATTTCTATATAACTCAGTTAATTCGATAAAACGTGACCTATATTTCATCGCAGGACTCGACGAAGAATTTAAAATAAAGAACTACTCGACGTTATTCATTATTAAGTAAGAAGTCTTATATTTGTGTTGAAATAAATACCTAGTTATCTGTTTGCCCTTTCCTTATGCAACCAATTCAACATCTCAAGTCGTGCTTATGTAGTGGGAATATTGGGACTCTCGACATTTGTAAGCAATTTATCTTTCGCTTGTTAAGTTATTATGTAAGTGTGTTTATAACGCATGGAAGGATCCTTTTGCTGAATTTAACGGCGCTTGCGTAAATTATTGTGTATGTTAGTAATTAGTTATCAGCATCATTAGGTATTATACGAGGGTGGATCAAATATAAACGAGACTTTATTTAAAAAAATATATATATATATTGATTGAAAAACAAAGGCAAAGATATTTTATTTTTCTACATAGTCTCCTGCTTTGCAAATACATTTTTCCCAGGAAAAGGGCATTTGTTTTATCCCAGTATCGTCGAATGAAACTGGGTGTGAATGAAAATGGAGCCAATTACACACGAATCTCTCTACGCCTTGGTCATCTTCAAATCGTTGCCCTCCTAGAGCTCCTTTAAGCGACCCAAATAAATGAAAATCACAGGGCGATAAGTCCGGGCTGTATGGAGGATGTTCAAGTGGAGTCTAGTGCATCTAGCTCAGTGTTTCGACGTTTAGAGCTGCATAATGGGGCCTGGCGATGTCGTGAAGGAGGATTGCCTCTCGAATCGGCTGGTTTCATTTCCGTCGCATAAACTCCTTCATGAACAAAAAATTTTATAATTATGCGTTGCGCAACAGCGGGGTGAAGCTCTCGCTCCGACATCGTGAGCGCTACTGACGAACTGGTTGAGAGTGGGTAATGGCCGGCTCTTCCCATTCGTAATGACCCTACCCAAGCATACTAGAACCTCGGGCCCGGTCCTAACAACCGTAGACGGTTAGGATCAAAAATCCTGTTTATATTTGATCTACCCTCGTACAACGTATTGAATATAATAAGTATATAATGTACGCGGTGGAAACTTTAACTGGAAAAAATTGAATTTGGATGGATATGATCATATTGATCATCCACTATAAAATTGTTAAATTGCTGATATATCAGGAGCTGGCGAACAAAACGGTATAATTACATGAAATTAAATTTTACAGGAGGAGCAAAAGACTGAGTGGCATACGTACAGTGTGTTCTGGCGTCGTCTTTTATTTACCTATATGGAATTTGTGACTTTATTTGACATATGTTAAATCCAGATTCCTGTCTCTCTATTCCTCTAATAAAACGGAAGATAATTAAATTTGAAAAGTGTAATTATGTCGTTTTATTTGCGACCGGTGCAATTATTACGTTTTCATTGCCACTAGGATGCGATTAAGCCATTTTGATTGCAGTTTACATAAATTTATTAATCATAGAACATAAAAACAATCTTTTCTGGAAAGAAAAACAATGAGTCACTTTTCTCTCAAAACAAAAAGTCACCGGTGCTTTCATTATATACTGAGCTCAATATCTACTTCCTCACAATCGCAACCTCCGTCGTGTCCTGATATATTCCTTCATCATCTTCCTTCTCATCCTAATTGCTTTCCTGTAAACTCCTTAAAATTTCTTTATACCAACTTAATTCTTGACACTGTTCTCAGTTGTTCAAAATAACTCAATAACTTCGAATAAACAATTGCCAACCAAGAACTCAAACAGCTGATTACCACAGATTATACTCTTTGACCAGAGCATTTATCTTATATTCTACTAATAAAAACAAATGCTAGTGTAGCCTCATTAAAAACAGTATTGAAAGTGCAAAAAGAATGGACGTCACTTATTTCGTTTTGATTGACATCTCACAAATTTATATGAAAATTGTTCCATTTTGAATGAAAACGTTTTCGCTTATTCAAAACCATTGAAACTTTACTGTTTATTCAAAACTGTTGAAACTTTACTGTAGTTGTAGGGTTTTGGACTCAACGAAATTAGTTTTGGACTCAATTTTAGCACATTTTTAGGTAGTTTTGTTTGGAAATTAGTTCATATTTGTATTCAGTTGGCCAGAAACATCCAGATTAAAAAGAAAGTATTTTGACCAGAAGCGTAATTATACCGTTTTATTCGCCAGCTTCTCATATATTGTATGGGTCACTTTTAGTGATAAACTTTATTTTGTTTTTCTATTGTTTTGGCTTGTTTAAATATTCATTCACTACTCAGACTCCTGGTTATAAATACAATTGAATTTTAAGAGGTGTGAAAGGGCTAAAGTTATTTTATTTCAATCAAACTTTATTTATAATTTATCAAGATATACTAAAAAAAAAACAGTATAGTATGAAGGCCATTGTATATGTCCTCGTAATATATATTAGCTACAGCTGGAGTTATATAAAAAATGTCAGCCTAATCCGGCACCTGCTTCTAGAGAAAATGCATGGAAGCCGTTCGTGGTCGAGATTAAAAATGGTTTTCAACTTTTTTTTCTGAACGAGTACAATTTTCCTTTAATGTAAAATAAAATAAGACTACTCGAAGCAAAAAAAACATGTTTTCAAATCGTTACTTTATCCACACACATATTTCATTGTTAATCCCCCTTATTATGCAGTTAATTAAAGTTTCTTTTATGTGACCGGTTTATTATCTAACATATGATATAATATGTACGTTCTAGTTTATACAATAAACACGTGAAGGTTGAAATAGATCCGCTAAAATCTTTACAGACCGAGATATTATTATTTCTATCTGTGTACAAAGATATATTCTTAAAGAAGTATAAAATTATATGAATGTAGGGCGTACAAATATGTGATATATCCTAAACATATTATACGTATTACATTAAATTATGAGAATTATGATTAATCATAGTCAATCGTTTCGTAATGAATAATAGATTCGTATGAAAACTAAAAGCCGATTTTTAAGTAAACCCATCACATTATTAAGTAAAATCCAACACTTATCATACATTTTGTTTGTCTGTGTAAATTAACATTGGCATTTATGTATTTATTTTGTGATCAGTCACGCCTTTAACTGAATTTGTTGGCTTTACTAGGATTAATTAAACTAAAATATAAAGAAAATGTACAAATTTGCAGTGGTTATGATCTTCTTGAAGTCTACTATCGACCATTTGGAAAAAGACAGATATTGCGAGAAAAACAATAAAAAATGGACATGTATTAAACTTTATAAAAATGATTTATGTCAAAGTTATGATAATATGAGTTAAAACGAATCCTCTGTCTGATTCAATTTCACAAAAAAAAAACTCCAGTGTGCATAATTGTGTATAAAACAAAAGACTAGAAGCAAAACTCGAAACATGTTTCATTTGTAGTGACGCATTAAAAATTGGCGCATTAGCAGTGGATGCTGGCGCGGATTCGATTCCCGTCCTATCCATCGCCCTATAGTCCCGGGTGTTACCGAACAACGGTTCGTAAGAATGGCAAACGCGGTCACATTTCGTTAATTGTATCGAGACAAATCATATCTCTAGAGAGGGAGTACTGTAGCGACGCGTTAAAATTGGCGCATTAGCAGGGATAATGAGTGTGCCTCGATAGCTCAGCGGTCAGAGCAACTAACCGGAAATTGGGAGAGCCGGGTTCGATTCCCGGTCGAGGCAAAATGCACTTTTATCCATGCTATCGCCAAAGTGGTGACCCCGACGTGATGTGATTCGTTCCAGTACATCCAACCTCCCTTACATCTCAAATTCGCGGATTCGATTCTCGCCCTATTCATCGCTCTATAGTCCGAGGGTTACCGAACAACGGTTCGTAAGAATGGCGAACCGGTCACATTCCGTTAAATTGTATCGAGACAAACCATGTCTCTAGGGAGGGAGTACTGTAGTGACGCATTAAACTGGCGCATTAGCAAGGATAATGAGTGTGCCTCGATAGCTCAGCGCTCAGAGCAACCAACCGGCAATTGGGAGAGCCGGGTTCGATTCCCGGTCAAGGCATATGCACCTTTATCCTTGCTATCGCCAAAGTGGTGACCCCGACGTGATGTGATTCGTCCCAGTACATCCAACATCGCTTACATCTCAAATTCGCGGATTCGATTCCCGTCCTATCCATCGCCCTGTAGTCCGGGGGTTACCGAACAACGGTTCGTAAGAATGGCGAACGCGGTCACATTCCGTTAAATTGTATCGAGACAAACCATGTCTCTAGGGAGAGAGTACTGTAGTGACGCATTAAACTGGCGCATTAGCAAGGATAATGAGTGTGCCTCGATAGCTCAGCGCTCAGAGCAACCAACCGGAAATTGGGAGAGCCGGGTTCGATTCCCGGTCAAGGCATATGCACCTTTATCCTTGCTATCGCCAAAATGTATTACCTGTCTACTAAATGTTATAGAAATATTATGAATATTTTCATAAACAAGTAACTGGTCAAAGTAAACTTGGTATTAGTGTCACGGCCAAGGTAAAATCCATTACTGTACAGCCAAATCCACAGATTTCAGAATTAGATAGATTCATTGTATGCGTTTCAGGATACATGTACATACATATGTATATCCGCTTCATTTTTATTTGTCTTACGTCTTATATTCTTTCCAACATTAGCAGCACTTAGTTATCTTTCACCCAGTTATACACTTACTGTTTATTTACGTCTGAGACACACTCTCGTCTTGAATGGATAAAATAATTTATCACACGTAATGAGTGTTTCCACTCGTACAGCGAGTAGACTTTATACTTTTTTAAACGCGCAACGCTACAACTAAAAATAAATAATATCTTGCGGCGCGGCGTTTAACTTTCAAGTGCTTGGCGCTTCATTTTGAATAATTAAATGGATACTTTTGAGAAGATATAATAAACATATTAACATTTAGTGCATAGATTTCAAACGCAATTGCTATCGATGTTATTAATAAGTAAATACAAAGTTTATCTAGAATGTCTGGAGAATATTCTCTTTCAGGCCACGTTTCAAGTATGCTAAGAAAAATATAACCGTACATTTTATTTAAAAAAAACAACAATCTCATACAGGAAAATACAGTAACTTATAAGTCGGAAATCGAGAAAGGAACCACCAAGCCGCCAAGCGGCTATCAAAGTAGTTCCCGAATAGCAAAGCTATTACATAATCGCTCTAGGAAACAACTACTCCTCGGGCTAAAGCCCCGGCATGCATTGAATTATACCCAGAAGCGATCCTCGACCCCTTTCTCGTGTTTCTGCCCGATCAGATAAGGTTTCAAAAAATAAAACCAGCCACAGGTACGATTCGACATTTGTCCCGGATCGGAACCGAACGACATACAGCTGTTTCGAACTTATTAGTTCTCATCAGTGCCGCATACGGTACGCCGATTCAGGACAAATGCCGAATGAACTTTATGGCCTATACATCTTTATCGATACGATCTCTGTCAGTAACTTATAAGTCGGAAATCGAGAAAGGAACCACCAAGCCGCCAAGCGGCTATCAAAGTAGTTCCCGAATAGCAAAGCTATTACATAATCGCTCTAGGAAACAACTACTCCTCGGGCTAAAGCCCCGGCAGGCATTGAATTATACCCAGAAGCGATCTTCGACCCCTTCCTCGTGTTTCTGCACGATCAGATAAGGTTTCAAAAAATAAAACCAGCCACAGGTAGGATTCGACATTTGTCCCGGATTTTTTTTTGATACAGGAAAATTATAAATCAGTATATTCCTGATACTGATTGAAGTTGTCACCTTTTATTTGAGCAAATAAAGTATATTGATTGTTAAAGGTAGGAAAAATACATTGTATCAAAATAAAGTATTATTTATTATTTTGTTTAAAGACGTATTTTTATTACTTTTAGCAATATTCAACAAATAATGAATTTCTGACACGTTTAATTATTATACTCGATAAATTCAAAGTGCCATTAAATTTAAAATATGTATAATATGGAAAGATAGATAGACCGGAATCTATTAAATATAAAAACAAAACAAAATAAAAATTAAATTATGTCATACACTTTTTTTCCCAAAAATCCGTTCAGGTTGGTATTGCAAATTCCTAAAATATAACAACTTCAAAAGTATTCATATTTTTCACAACAATAATCAAATACTCTTTTAAAATACCAATATAATATATCATTAATTTTCAATAATGCTTGTAACGTATAATGATACTATATTAATTATTGAGACAAGTTTAATCATTCCGAATCATTTAAATAAATTTTGTCAATATTCACGAATATGATATGTTAAAAGTTATGATTCTCCGCCTGATATATACATAAACAACAAATGGCTATTGATAATGTTCATTTGTTAATCAAATATACTTTATTGTTATGTATATAAATATAATAATAGGATTATTAATTTCAATATTTCTAAAGTATTTAAAACGAGTTAATATTGAAATTATTTTTTTTCAATTTTTAACGAGAAGTGATGAATGTATATGGCTGGTGTTTTAATTTTTACAATATATTACTTCAAATACAATAGCGTGTACGAATAGAAGTACAGTTTAAAAAACTAATAACGATAAGCTAAAGATTTCTGGAACCGATGTAATTTCTTTATCGGTTTGTCGATTTGTTAATGAATAAAAATTATTAAATACCTTACATAACTAATTTAGGTAATTGAATTATCCTACAATCGATAGTACATCTTGTTCCCCCCGGGTTGCCAAAAAATAAGCCGCGCCTCCACTAAGATGCCCAATAAGCAAAATTGCAATAAGCCTTGTATTTCATAACGTAGTCAGAATAATGTTTGAGGAAAACCACATCAAAGTTACATACATTTGTACCATATATCACCTTATAATATTTTTAAAAATATGCATCTGAACTGTGGTTAAGATATACATATACAGGCGCAAAAATATATTTATATGTTTATTTATAACATATTATAACATATACATACATATGTATATTATGATGCAGTATTTAATACTATTAGGCCGTTTATTATAGGATTAGGATTATAATGAAATTACCGTACTAGTACTATTATAAGAAATAAAATGTACTTTAAGTGTTGAAATTTTATTTAAACTAAAATATTTCATCATCATGAGGTCATCACTCCTAAGACTGGTTGGACGCTAACCTCCAGCTTCTCCTATCTTCTGCTAACCTACGCATTTCGCTAATTGTGCTACAACCTACATCCCTTACTATTTGCGAGCAGTAGTCTAATCTAGGCCTACCTCTGCCTTTCTTCACTCCTATTTCTGCCTCCAAAATATCGCGGACTACTCACCCATGTCTCAGCAAGTGGCCTACTATTCTATCTCTTCTCTTCTTTATGTTTTTCCACTTGCTTCTTTTCTCGCCAACTTTCTCTAATACTTCTTCGTTTCTAACCCTACCAGTCCACGGTATTTTCATCATTCTTCGGTAACACCACATCTCAAAAGCTTCTAATTTGTTCCTACTTGCTTCCCCTACCGCCCAGGTTTCGCAACCATATAGTGCCGTGCTCCATACATATGTTTTCAATAATCTCTTCCTTGTTTCTAAGTTTATTACCCCCGAGCATAAAAGTGCGTTCTTTTTGTTAAAAGCTACTCGACCCTGCGCTATTCTTTGTTTTATATCTTTATCGCTTCTTCCATCCCAATTTATTTTACTTCCGAAATAAGTGAAGTCTTTAAATTCCCCCAATCTTTCATTATTAATTTGTACTTTCGTTTTTGCTCTGCACTCGCGCCCTCTGCACACTAACACATTAGTTTTGTTTTTATTCACCCTCATTCCGTATTCCTCTGTCAACACTGCCTCCATTTCGTTCAACGCTGATTCCAATTCCTCTTTACTAGATGCTAATACTGCTATATCATCCGCGAATCTCAGCATTTTTAGTTTCTGTCCTTGTACTTTAATATCGAAATCCACTCTATCTTTTACGACATTAATCGCCTCTTCGATGTACAGATTAAAAATTAGTGGTGATAGCGTACATTCTTGTCTTACTCCTTTCCTAATACCTACTTCCCTTCTTTGCCCTTCTACTTCCATAACAGCAGTTTGCTCTTTGTATAGATTGTGTACTACTCTCCTATCTCTATACTTCATTCCCGCGCTCTTTTGAAATATTTCTTATAATATATATTAAAAACGCAGTTTGTTATATTAATGGTAGGTACTGATTTTAAACTAGTTGATTAATTTTATTGGTGTAATTAAACATACTACATGTTACCAGCGTTTCCAATAATAACTGCTTGATGACCAGTGGCGAGCGTCCATTAAGGCTCTGAATTGCATGATTCTTCGTGTCGGCAGTGCGCGTGCGCTGTCTGGGCTAACTCTCCACCGCTTGGTTTTAACGGACTTTATTGATATCGGCATTGCAGTGAGGGGAGAGGGAGTACGCGAAAGATGATATGCAATTTGGCTAGCTTTTCAGATTTAATGGACGCTTCGCCACTGCTGATGACATATTTTTCTTCTGTTGGAATTGTTCTATGGAATTCTCTATATAACTGTTGGTACTACTTTCTGTATTACTACGTATTACTTTTCCAACCTCCATGCCGTTTCACTGGGGGCAAATCGGTATCACAATCCACCAAAAATGTTCTAAATATACTATATAAAGTATATTCTTCTGGGTTCAGGTTTCAAGATTCAAGAATAACCCTATCAACTCTTTTTTTTGTATAGATATAATAAATGTGCGGAATGGCCAGGAATTCATATCTTCGCTAAAATTCCAAAAATAATAGCAGTTTTTGGAATTCAACGATTCAAATTTAAATCATGAATAATAATTTTAGTACACGCCGTATTATCATAATATTCACGACTTGACTGTGTGTATATCAAAATATTGACACGCCATAATAATCGATGATGGTTATGATCCTTATGACATATCTATGCTAGGCTATGCTTTTTCTAGTGTTTGCGTTTTTACTTGTTATTCTGGATTCTTATGATGAATTAAGTAACTTGTAATAAATAAAGCCTCATTAATAAAAAGTAAATATTAGGTGTAGATTCCGGAAATTGCATTCGTGTAAACATGTGAAATTTGCAAACTCAGTACTACACCACAATTGATGTTACTATTGCTCATCTATCATAAGGGTGAAAATAGACAGTTAACAATCATCTTGTAATGTTGTATCATTAAATTCTGCATCATGACACTAAAAATTTAGTTATATTATGACAATTGTCTTCATATCTTTAAATTGATCTTCCATCTGAACACTTAATCACTATTCTGTAATTGTTCTTTATTCTCTGTCTATCTGAAAATTGTTTTTCCTCATTTGGTTTCTTATAATTAGAAAATCGATAGATCTAATACTATATATCGGTGTATTTATTACTTTGAATATTCTTATGTAGATGTAAACTAAAGATTACAGTTGAGTAAAGATAAAATCACTCCTTTTATGTACTTATTTGTTTAATTCTTTACTTTATTACAGTAAACGTCAGTAATTTATTTAGGTTTTTGAATTGTAAAGCACGAATTAACTCTGTATGAACATCACAGTATGTTAATTAATTAAAATTTAATACATCGAGGTTTTTTAAGTAACCTACATGAAGCAAAGTTGAGTAAAAGAATATATTCGTATTAAACAACTTACTGTTGGTAATTTGGTTCCTGGACTATATGTTGGCAACATCAGAGTTTTAGTAAATATGCAATTAAATGATAATTAAATTCAAGATGCATTTTTGTATGACATAAACTCACTTCCATATAAATTATCATGTTCGCCATAAATTTATCATCCTAATTTCAACACAGTTCCTTCTTTAATGGTACGAAAGTAAATATTTTGAAATGCACTGGAATGTTTTGCGTACACATATCAACGTTTTAAAAAAGCGTTTATTTTC
Source organism: Rosalia funebris (assembly GCA_037954035.1). Classification (NCBI taxonomy): domain Eukaryota; kingdom Metazoa; phylum Arthropoda; class Insecta; order Coleoptera; family Cerambycidae; genus Rosalia; species Rosalia funebris. Next base: position 20,162,572 of record JAZFAV010000011.1, read on the forward strand.
AGTATGAACGATTGAAATAGCATCTGTTTACTAGATCTGTTGTAGAAAATAATTTTCAGAAACAGAAATCCAAGTAAAAGAACAACAATAATAATTTTCAGAGAAGATCGCATAAATATATTCTATGGATTTTTTTAAGTATGTACATATTTTATACCAAAATAGCTTCCTACAATCTTCAGTTTACATATTTTTATGATTCAAGCTTGCTATTTACTGTTCTAAATAAAAATTTTAGGTCACTTCTTTCACTCACGTTTTATAGTTTTCAAGTATTCACCAAATGCAGAAAATATCATGTTACATGCATCTCCCGTTGCGTAAAATTTGATGTTAAAGTAATAATTAAGAGACTGGATCGAATACTTTAACGAGGTACAGACAGTTATACCCATTTAATGATAAAGAAACTTCTTGCTTTCGTCATAGCTGTCAAGTTTACACCGAAATAATGATGTAAGTGAAAGAACTTTAAAATAAAATTGCGGTAGCGTAAAAGAATATGATGAGATACGAATATTCTAAATTATATATTCTGTGTTTATTATGGCCAAATTTTAATTTAATTCATTGGTATCTAATTTAAATGCAAATGTAATGACAAAAATCATATTAAAATATATTGTTTTATCTTCCAAAACTGTGTTGCTTCTTTAGACTTATTTTCAGTGTCAAGAATTCACGTTGTTGAACTTGTGATGAGTTGTCCAATGCCCAATATTGCCATATATGATATATACGTTATCGTATATATCATACGATAAAAGTTACTCAAATTCGCGGAAATTCTTATTTTTTTTTCACAAACCATTTCTAGGTTCATTTTTGTGAATAATATATAAAAATTATAATCGATCTAGATATTGATAATATATTTTCGTATGATGAAATCAAAGTTAGTTTATATTTATATAAAAATTCACAATTTAACGTTGATTTGAATTTGAATGATAAAATCATAATAATGAGAAATAAGGAAAAAATTAAATTTTTATTCTTGAATTGGGTATATCTAAATGTTGATAAGTTGATCTGTTAATATGTTGATCACCCTGTTGTATTACTTCTTATGTTATTTCTTTTATTAACTGTTAATAAAGGTTTTTTTTATTATTATTAAAAAACCCGTTAATTATTTGAAAGCACAAATTTTATTATCGAGGAATTATCAACATTTTTTACATAAAACTAACAACTACGCCCCTTTAGAAATCCTTCGTAAACAATATATAGGTATATGACAGCAAAATTATAGGTACAATAATTACCGTCAAAAGAAACACAATTTTAAAAAAGTATTCAAGAAAGTACACAGGATGTCGTAAGGAGCTTTATATTCCAACCATCTGTAAGTCCTTAAATATTAAGGATTAAACAAATTAAGCCACAACAGCTATTCCCCGCTACTGGCTATAAGCCGCGACGGGCGCTGAATTACGTGGAGAAATTTGCCGTATTTTATTCTAACATAGAAGTAAAATACTGTGATTTGGATTGCTCGAAAGCCACAAGGAAGATGCAAAGCGTCCTTTATCTCAGGATACCGCTAACTGTAGACCGGTTTTGACCTTATCTTGGGTCTCCACAATCCAAATTATAGATGATTCGTGTCATCGTATATGACTTAAGTTTTATTTCGATTTGGATTATTTCCGAAACTACCGAGAAATGTCGCTTGGTTACGTTTTGCAATTTATTACTGTAGAATGTAACGGTGTCTACAAGATGTGAAGCCTCATTTGTCAAAGGCATACTCGCTTACATTGTACTGACGAGACCCAAGATAAGGTCGAAACCGGTCTACACTTAGCGGTATCCTGAGATAAAGGACGCTTTGCATCTTCCTTGTGGTTTTCGAGAAATCCAAATCACAGTATTTTACTTCTATGTTAGAATAAAATCCGGCAAATTTCGCCACGTAATTCAGCGCCCGTCGTGGCATATAGCCAGGGGAATAGCTGTTGTGGTTTAATTTGTTTAATCCTTATTGTTTAAGGACTTACAGATGGTTGAAGTATAAGCCTCTTTACGACATCTTGTAAAACTTACCATCTGAAAACTTGCGTTTATAGACAATTGTTTTTAGTTGTCTAACTAACAGGAAGAGATGTTAAGCATAACTTAATTGAAACAAAGTTTTCCAAGAAGTTAACAAGGAAAGTTTGTCGTGATAGAAGAAGCCGAGCAGGCTTATCTTAATCTGCAACTTTGTGAAACTATAAACTGTGAAGACTAATAAATAGCTCGTTACTATGATATAGAACATCAACAATAAAATGAATATATACTGGAGAAAGTATAATTTAAAACATTTATTACAGTTTTTTATATTTATTAGAAATGTATATAAACACTAGATATACTATTCATTTCATCGTTATTTGCCAAATAAAAAACTCTCTTATCTTGCCGATAAACGGAACAGTCTACCTGAGCTTAGCCATAAAAACAAGCCACGGTATGTTTTGAGATTTTTTATTTGGCAAATATCGATGAAATGAACTATACATTATCTTAATTCCAAAAAGTATAAAAATTTTTAAATTAACATAACTGAGAATTTGAAAATTTTGGACATTATTAGTTTCTATAATTTCAGGTTTGTTTATGAAGTTTACAATTTTACAATTACTTATATTATTTTGTTTACTATTAAGATCAGAAATTGTCTCGGATAGTATATTTTAAAAAGTGTAAGACTTTTATAGTCTTCAATCAATTTCAAATATTTAGCTATAGCTCCAACCTTGGGTTGATTGGTTCTTAAATTTAACAAAAGGAAATCATGAAAATGGTGTATCTATATCTTTTTATCAATTATATTGACGTTTGGTCTTTTCTCTATGAGGTTTTTTCAAAAGATAACAAATAAGTAGTTGACAATAATATCACAGATCTACGTTTTTCTATTTGTTTTTTTTTCCTTTTGAAAGTTGATAACTTGCATAAGTTTACATTATTTCTTTGCGACTGTCTTAATTTTTTTAAGATGTGCTGCAAGATTTAAGTTACAATAAATAAATGCACTTACATATTTTTCTACCATCGCGATAGTTTATTAACATTGTTAATTATTTAGGCTTATTAATATTAATCAATTAATCAGCAATACTAATAAATCATTAATACGGATAACAGGAACAATAATGAGTATATGTAGCATAAGAACTTGGTCTATTTTCATTTCTACATACGTATTCTCTTCAATGGGACATTTTTTCTTGAAAATATGACACTGGAGCTTAACAAGAAGCAAGCTATATATATTATGGAAATAACAAACAGTACTTTCGTGAAATAACGAAGAAACTCATTAAAAATTCGAGGGATAACATTTGGGAAAACTCTTATAACCAATAAAATTTTATATTTAGTTGCGCATTTCTTAAAATAAAACTAATATATACAGGGTGATTCGTGTAGGAGGTATGACGTCATTGATTTATTTTGTAATAGCAACCCTCTTTTTTATTACGGAATATGAAAGAGCACATTTTACTTTTCCGTACTCAACTATACCAAAGCGGAAAAGTAATGTAATCGTGTAAAGAAAAGTGTGTCGTCGTCGGAATTTATTCTTGTTAGCACGATAACTCAACTAAATCGTGTCGGATCGATCGGGTTTTGACTGATTCTGATCGGGGACGTCTCTCAGACGACACCTATTGATTTTGAGGTGGATAGGACATACCCCATCCTGCCCATGGGTCATGAGAAAGCACGTGGTGGACTATTCGAGAAATTTTTTTTGTTAGCACGATAACTCAACTAAATCGTGTCGGATCGATCGGGTTTTGACTCATTCTGATCGGGGACGTCTCCCATCCAACACGAATAAAACACACTCTACTTTGTATATACATGGGTCATGAGAAACTTCAATGGTGGATTATTTGAGAAATGTTTTTTGTTAGTACGATCACTCAATTAAATCGTGTCGGATCGATCGGGTTTCGACCGATTCTGATTGGGAACGTCTACTAGACGAAATCTATTGATTTTGAGGACATACCCCACCCTGTCCATGGGTCATGAGAAAGCACGATGGTAGACTATTTGAAAAAGTAAAACTGTCGCATAAAACACATTCTATAGATATGTTCTACGTGCGGAAAAGTTCTTTTTAAGGTTTTAAAACTGCTTATTTTTACATACGCTACAGTAATAATTACGTTAGCCTGAGTAACGGTTAGATAAGAAATAAAGAAAAAGGATAGTGCAGTTTCAAACCAAAAATCCAAAACTAAATCAAATGTTAAAATTGTCCATCGTTGACTACCTGACAGTAGTCAAGACGATTGATACATTCTTTTTGAACATTGCCAATAACTTCAGGAGATATAGGAGATATACGTTGTATTTCTTGACGAAATCTTACTTTTAAATTTTCTAAATTCTTCGGTTTAGTAACATTTTACTAAGTACTTTGTTTTTCAAGTATTCCTACAAAAGATAATCTAGGGGTGTAAAATCTGGCGATCTGGCTAGCCACTTAATCAGCCACCTTGTCTCTATCCAACGATTCGGGAATTTCTCATCTAAAAAAGGATGGACTGGTGCTGTGTAAGATCAGGTTCCTCTACATCTGGATATAAAGTTATTAACGCAGGAATAAGGTTGTTTCGAACAAAATTTAACTGACAGCAAATTTTTATATAACAGCAATAAAAACAATATCAGTCTCTAAAGCTACTGTCAGGCAACCAACGGTGCACAATTTGAACATTTATTTTAATTGAATTTTTAAATAATCATTGCCATTAAATTTAATATTTTGAAATTGCACAATTGCACAAAAATTTTTCTTAACTCATTTTTATCTAACCTATACTAACGTAATTATTACCATCGCATATGTAACAAAATGTGCTATTTTCCATTATGTAACCAGAAAACGGGATTATCGTTAAAAACATATCGATGACGTCTTAACTCCTACACGAATCACCTTGTATATTAATTAGATTTCAAAAAATGCGCAACTAAAATAAAATTTGACGGATGTGAGACTTTTTTGTAAAAGTTGTTCCTTGAATTATTAAGGAATTTATTGATTATTTTATGAAACCATTGTATACACGCATGCTTAGGGTGTTGCTGTCAAAACAATACCCAAAGAAGGCCGAAGTAATCAACAGCTCTCCATTTCTGAAATTCAATGATGATGAACGATGATTGACATACACGGAGAGATGGCAAGAACCTAAGCTGCAACCTAGCCATATGAATTCATTATGTCTTTGTTTTATTTGTTTGGGTGGAGCTTTATCGTGTGATTTGTGAGGTTAGATTCTTCTAAATTATTTTCTTTACATTTTTGTTACGGTTTTCGACCATGTAAATAAATAAGAATATAACGATACGATACCACTGAGACAGCGCTTTCAACCTTACAGGACGTCAGTGAATTAAATATTTTTTTTATTACATTAAGATAAATAATAGTAATAATATGTCGAAATATTTGAACATCCGTTAAGCGAGGTTTAAGACAAGCTGTATGACATTCGCTCAGTTTTACCTTCAACAAGTGAATGTTGCTAATACAGTTCGAGTATTGCTTGATTTATACTACACTCTGTTTTAACGTGGCAAAATAAGAAGTATATTCACGTGTTAAACAAGTTGTTCATATTACATGGTACATACGTATTCTCAGAAATCGAAAAATAATACCGTATGATTTCTCAAGTTCATGCATTATAATTACCGTGCCGCCGCATATTTGTTGCATATACCCTGTGGTTTGTTTATACGTAACAAATAAATACATTTCCTATGTAATTAAGGGTTTTGGAGTAAAGTTCTGAAACATTTATTATTTTACAATTATATTATTTCAGCATACTTGTATCCCTTTTCCTTCAATTCCCTTAGGGTAGTTATCCCTTTAAAATTTCTAATAGAATGAACATACTTGTGATACCTTACATATTTGAAAGAGTTTTTACTGCATTCAGCAATATGATGTTTCTTGAATTTTATGTATTTTTTATAAAAATATAAAGAAAACGTGTACCATTAAATATGTTCTGAAGCCAAGGCATCCTAAACTGTTTTTGCCTATTTTTATCTGTTAAGTCTGGCTAGTCTATTAAATCTAATATTATCGTTTTTTGTGACTTAAAAAAATCTGTATTACAAAATTGCTTTGCTACATCTGCCTGACTTATGAATCTGATGAATCTAGTTATTTATAATTTATTGTTCCGTTAATATATTTTTATTATTATTTCAACATATTAGGTATTAGGTTTTATAATTTTATAAAACAAGAACATAGGTCTTGTTTTATTTAATTATCTTTCTATATCTAGTAGGTAATCTATTTTAAAAAAATGTGGTAAATTAGAATATAATTCCTTCTAATTGAGTCACCGTGTAGTTACATTAAATAATTTACTGTGTAATTTAGTTAATATCAATCATGTTTCTTTCATTACTTTTTATATACAGTATATGGATATGCAGAATAAAGTACAATTTGTATATTTATTACAGCCCTTATATATACAGATATCTTATAAAGAAGAAAGGGTTGAGACGAAGACATCCAGTCAAAAAGAGCGATGACGGTGTAGAGGAAACCTTTATTATAGTATGTAGGATATAGGGAATACAGTCTGTTATGTCCTAGTTTGCGTCTTATTCACATCCTTAATATATATACAAATGTTTTACAAAGATGAACGGGCGGCTTTTTAACCACCCTGTGCTTGAGAAACAACACGAGAAGGAGAAAAAAATGATTGTATTGGCGGATATGTAGATAGAGAATATCCGGATGAGATCATGTGGGACCATAGTCAATATCACCAGAATCGTTTGGACTGGATATATAAAAAAAATCCTAATTACATAACTATGTATAGTTTCTGATAACTGAGACATAATTTCTTAGTTCCATAGTCAACAAAACTTTCCATGACGATGGCAACCCAAATGAAATTGATAGTAACATTTGCTGTCAGCAGAACAGAAATAATATTTTATGGTGAAAGCAACAGCTCTTTTCAATTAAGTTTTTTATGCCAATAGGTCGTCAGATCAGTAGACGTATTACATTGTCAGTTGGATTTTATATGGGTGCAGACCCAAGTCCCGACGCAAAATTCGCCAAGTCGAAGTCACAGAAAGGCCAAGTTCTTGTAAACGACGAGGAATTAACTACCTCGGGTTTTCCCGTACATTCTCACGCACAGCAGCGATGTTTTCAGCAGATCTTGCGTTTCGCTGACGTACGGGTGTTGGCTGATTATTTATCAAACCAGTCGACTCGAATTTGGTGATTTGTCATACACTACTGAATAATTCACAAAAAATTTGATACATGTTGTTTTAACAATATGGCTGCTATAATCTAACAAATTTCGAGCGTCCCTATTAAAAGACCCTATAATAATGTCAAAAGGGTAACTGTCACTTCAAACGGTTTAAAGAGGGTGATATAAAACTACAATAAAATAATGGTGTTTTAAAATAAAAAAAAAAATACCTTTAGATTATCCGTTATTGATGAACCACAGTGTATAATATAATTACGGTACGCAAGTAATTCGGGGAAGAGTATCAATAATCTCGTCCATTTATAATTTATACAAGAATAATTCAAAATATTTAACGCTCTATATATAAATTCGACGACTATCTGTGAAGGCTCGACTGGTTTTTGTTAAACGTAAATGTCAGCGCCGGTGAAGATAAATGTGGAGGATATGTTAATTCCGCTTGATCGGCGTTTTAAATCCTACTTTCCAATAACCAAATTCGGTATCAATTTGCACGTTTAATTTAGCTGGATCAATAAATTTACCATTAATTATGTCTCGTACAATATTTACCTTCTATGGAATACAAAAACGACTATCGAGTGAAACTAAACTACATCTAATAAATATCCATCCATCATATATATAGTGTGGTTTTTCTGCGCACTTGCTGCTATTTTCACCTGTCGCCAAACAATTTTTCCACCTACATTAGAAGCATTAGAAAATTTATAATCAGCATGTTTTCTTGGCCGCGAAAGTGGGACGTTGTATAGCAGCCATAAAAGGTGTTGCACTGCAAGTATTTACATTAATAGCAAATAAAAAATTCTTCAAAATTATAAAGATATATTTATGATAAGAGGGCTTTACGACCTTCTATATTATTATAGTGGCAACTGACAATAAGGGACACAAAGGCACGTGCCTACTTTAATTTATAAAAAAACACTTGTTTTCTATTAAATGTAACATATTAATTATGAACATTGTAAATAATATGTATAATAATATCTTATGCATAAACATCATACCTTTATATTATAAAGGATTTGTATATCACATCTACACGGTAGATTCTTCATCAAGCCACCGTAGTATGAAATTGTAAACTTGCGTATCAGGACGCGGCGGGCGCGGGCACAATTTAGTTCGGCCTTGGAATGTTAGTCGTGCCCAATCATACTATTTCGTTGAGCAAGTAAAATACGCTTTGTTGGACAACAAAGGCGTTTAATTAAATTCGATGAGATTCCAGCTCATCAAGAATAGGAACAAGTCTCAAATCGGCGAAATCGGATCGCCCACGAGGTGCGCAGTAAATAGTCTGGTCTTTACTTCTTGAATTGAGACTTTTGCAGTGAATGTCATGTCAAAGTTTACAGAATAAATAAACTCTGTAAACTTTGGTCATGTCATGAATATCGTATATTGAATATGGATGTACACAGAGTTCGATCTGGTCGCGCATAAAGTGCATCCTTTTCCTTCCGAATGCTGCCTCACTCTTTCTTGTACGCATACCTAGATAATCTCACACTTTTTCCTATCCTTGAGGCGCATTACGTCGGAAATAGTCATATTTTAGTATGTGACCGTCTCTCATTGTTGATTGTTAGTCGTAACTTTCAAAGTTTAAAAATGTATTTTTATGTATATGTAGATGTAAAATGTATGTATATGTAGATTTTCAATGACTAATAGAGCAATAAGTTACCAATAAAGGACGGAAATTAAACGACTGGCTACGTTTAGACAGCTCCGGATTTAATTATTAGAAAAATTGACAACGAAAAGTTTCGTAATTTCGCAAGAAAGTTTAGTAATAATGTGTACGATAATCGTAATTATTACATTACCATTGCCTTGCCAGTTATTTTATTATGTAAAGACGGAACATTTTTTCAAAATCCTGATCAAACGTCTGATACTCTATTTATTTCTCCATTAAATATTTTGACATGTCTCGAATATACTACGTATCTTATCAATTTCCCCATATCTTTAAAATACATAGCTTGTAAAACGATGAAAAGCAGAAGAATATAAATATGTTATGCTCAATACAAATTTGTAAACAGCTAGACAGTCAATTGATTTAATTTTAAGTTCAACAAATTCTAAATAAGTTATAGTTTTGTTATAGTCTCTCCTTTATATTTGTCTCCGCAAACTATAATACTTCAAAATTTCTCTACTAATCGTAGCACATCATCATATCAACATCCTTTAAATTTATAATATTTACAAAAATATTACGGAGCACAAATATGTGTTGTTCAATTCGTATTTGTTGTTTACCACTGACATTTATTTACATTATGATAAACACTATACCGTCTTTCAGAGATGAATGGGATAATTAAAGGTTTACTTTTATTTGCGTTAGAATTTAATTTTTCACACCAGACCTGTCACATGGATAGAAATGTGTTCGTTATACGCGGGGATCCAAAATGGTTTTTCATTTTGTAAGAAATTTAAAGTGTGAGATAATGGGAACATTGCTAATGTCAATTAAAAATGAGGATTCAATTTACTTTAAACTATTTAAGATCCAGATGGATTGAAAGTGACGTCACCCTTGTGAGAATTTGGTTCAGATAAAATAGGCAGGTTTAAAAGTTGTCACGATAGACGTGCATACGTTTAGTGAAACAATAAATGTAAAATGGGTTTAGGTAATTTTTGTGAGAAAATGTTATTGGCCTGTATTCCGCATTTTATTCGATTTATTATTAAATTCCCTTTTAAATAATAAGTCTGTGATCTTCGAAAGATCGAATGAGTTAATTGCGTAGGACTCATTTTTTATGTATTCCGTTATTTGAAAATGTTTAAGGTTACAAAATCATTTTCATTTAAAGGACAATACGTTATACTGAAGGATTACTTTCGAAATGACCAATGAGATGGTAGTAGTTAGAAATATGCTATTCGATAAAGCCTCTATCATTCTTACAATTTCGAGAAGAGAAAAGTTTAAAAAATCGTAGAAAAGTGACTACCAAATTGTTTGCACAACTTATACGATATTAGTGAGGAAAGTCAAATTTCCGGCATCCATAATTGTTTGGGGGTGTATGTCCTCTCAAGGAGTAGGGCGCCTTCGGGTGATAGATGGAACTATAAATGCTCAAAAATATAAAATTATTTTGGAAGAGGAATTTTTGCCATCCATTGAAAAGTTACAGTTGCCAGAAGGAGAGTATTATTTTCAACAAGACGGCGCATCTTGGTCACACAGTAAAAACTGTTACAAAATGGCTTCAGGAAAATCACATTCCCATGATGGTATGGCCAGATTTGTCGCCGATTGAGACGCTCTGGCATGAAATGAAAAAAAAAAACTTCGAACTGCCTCAGTCCACACAGCTAATGAGTTAAATATTAAACTTAACGAAATTTGCAATAATTTCACGCCAGAATTTTGTAGTAGCTTAGTACAAACCACGCCACGGCGAATTGAGGTAGTTTTGAAGCAAAAGGCAGATTGCACCCAATGGTAAATATTAGAATGGGCCAATTCTTATGCGCCAGACATAGTTTTTTTTTGTGCTTACATTTTCAAAGTGTATACTTCAGTTATGCAGTACTGTGGTTAATATTGTCAAATATCAAATATAATTAATCAAAACTTTTGAGTTCGTTTCCTTAATCAATTCATATGCGACTGGGCTCGTATGTCAGTATAAATCATTGCTGCTAACTATATCATGTGAAAATCTTAGTAGGTACCGCTAAATATGTCAGTGGCATGTAAATAATCTTTACAATACGACATATTCAATCGATATGGATTTATCTGTAGTTAAATAATAGGTACTATAGATAGAATAATATGCAAGCGATACAAGTGGATATTTCGTCCAGTAAATTTTCCGTGAATTGCCGTTGGCAAAAATTATAAATAAAATATCACTATTTATGAAATATACGGTAGTAATTGCTGTTTTCGGTACGAAAAAGACAGTTCCATTACAGTGACGATACTTGAGAGAATATAAAGTAAAAGGAATTGAAATCATGTCATTGAGTGTCATTTATGAATCTACGAGTACATACAGATGATGTTCATAAAAACTTGGAAATAGTTCCTCTCGTCTGTGTGAACTTTGTACGTCTCAAAACTGAGACGTCCCATATAGATAAAAACATTAATATTTATCTTAGTAGTTTGTAATCAATTCATGTTTATGTAATTCATCAAGTATATGATAAATGTCTTGGTATTTTATTGTTAATTACACCTCAAATATTACAAAAATAGTTATGTTTATTTCTGAAAAGTAAAGTATGATACTATGATGTATTTAACCTCTATATTTAATTTGCAAAACAAGACCTTTGGCAATTGTTTTAGAATTGGCGAAAGCATCCGATATCGTAAGTCACACTATCTTATTAGAAAGATTTAAATGGTATGGAACCCGTGGCTTAGGTAATGGATTAATTAAGGATTATCTTAATGAGAGGCATCAGTCAGAATATAGCGAAGAAGCATTAGTTACATTAGGCATACCACAAAGGACAATATTGGGACTATTTCTCTTTCAATTATATATAAATCATATTTGTGATGAGAAAATTCCAGGGAAAATCGTAATCTATCCCGACGATAGTGTTATGTTGTTTTCTACTGAAACTTGAAATGAAACAAGTGAAAAAGTCGAAATAGGACAATCACTGAAAAAGCTGAAATCGTTATATAGAAATTTACTAACGCTAAATAAATACAAAACAAAGTTTATTACATTCTCTCTAAATGAGGCAAATAGATCGCATATAAATCAATTAATTGCACATAACTGGCCTGATAATGTAAACTATGATGTATGTCTAAAGTTGATTGGGGCTGTAAAATATATACAATTTTTAGGAGAAAAGACTAACCCCTATTTAAAATGGAGATACTCGAATTAAGGTGATCAAAATTAGGTGCTTATTATATTTATTTTACCGATTAAAACAATTTCTTGGAATAAAACAAAAATCATTTACAGTAAGCCAAAAACTTTTCCTTATATGCTTTCTCGATTTTAACTTTCATTAAAAAACGCACACTAGCATAAAAAGTCACCATTACATTAGAAGGGCAAATATTATATCTCTTAAGTTACCTATAGCAAATAACACATCCTTTCTGAAGTCTGCGGATTATACTGACAAAGCTTTTTAATAACCTACCTTTAGCTGTTCACGCAATCAATAACTTTAAAAGATACAAAAAAGAAATGAAAAATGTTATTATTAATATTCAACAAAGTAAAAAGTTTTCTGCTTTAATTATTCTAATAAGAATTATAACTATGTCTGGGTATATATTCTTATGTATCGGTTTCCCTGTATTTCAGTTACTAGTGCTTCTGCTTTGCTTTGTTGTGTGGGAAATATGTTTGTCTCTTTTTATAAATATATCTTTATTTATTATCTTCCTGAAATTGAGACTAGTTGAGTAATTTTATGTTTGTTAATTATATGCGTGCTACAATTAATGTATATATTACATAAATATACCTGTATTTAGTATATTATTATTTTGTTGTAGTTTCATAGACATTTGGTTTTGACAGCGTACTAAAATGATTTGTATATAATTATATATAAAAAGTATTGTTCTCAACTTCCTCGATAGTTTACTATTGCAAAAAACGATTACCATTAAAAGGATTATTGTGCCCTAAGACAATAACTTAAGAACGAAAATGAATGTACCTGTTAAAGTACTCGCCCCCTCTAATAAAAATGTTTGGAGTCCCCTGGTCCCATGGGGCTGCTTCCCGGTAAAACGGCCGCAACACAAATCGGACATTTACCAAGAACTCACTATCCATCAACGTCGGCGAGAACGCCGAAACAAAACACAAACACCAAAGCGACAGATTCCTTGTTAAGTCATAAACCGCACCGCACCGGCAGACCGAGACAGAAGTCAGAGCGACGAGAGTGCGGCAGCGCGGGCGCCAATAATTGCACTGTTATACATTTGACGACGCCGCGACGACATGCACCGCGTCCCGGCGCCACTTCAACGGGGGATGTGGAGGAAATCGCGACCAGGAGTCCCAGATGCTGTAGAGTCACTGACTCCGGTCGCCTTGCCGTTCTTGGCTTTGCGGTCGGAGCGTGGCCTTTGCGATGGTAAACCGGCCTGGCAACGGTCGAACCCTTGGACTCGATCGGCTAATTGGGGATCCGCAAACGGAAATGTGGAGGATCGAAAGGAAAGAAAGCCGCCTCGGTACTGGATGGTGTCGTGCGGGCGGGTTGCTTATTTTCCTATCTCGACGATATATAGTCTCCGATAACGGTAAGCTGTTTGTTTGTGTGCAGATTATCGATAACAATCGATATTGCTCCAATTGCTAACGATATTTATACGGTGGTTCAATAAATGACACTATCAACGTGAGGTCGGTCTTCTTTCATTCCTACTATGTATGAGTACTTAAATGATTTTCGTTCATCCTTTTAAATTCAATCCTAACTAGGCTATTAAATACTGTGAGATAAATAAATATTTATTTGAAATACTGAAAATATTTTAATTTAAACTTGGAACATGCCAATTAAAATGTTCTGAAAATATAAATATTTATCTAGACAGCGTGGTGAGAAAGTTTCGCACAGTATTCATCATTTTGTATTAATCCTCCGTCGGATGCAGCATGCAGCCAATCTGTGAGATCCGGCAGTTACTTTTTTACGAATATTAACTCGAACTTCCTCATAGCCTCCTAGCTTCAAACCACTCTTCTCGATATGGTGTCGACTTTTTTAGTGCATTCTTTGGCCTTGTATGGGCCGCCCGGATCTGTCAGATGTATTGCGCCTGATTACGTCACATTTTCACTTTTATATTTTGTTCAACAATAAAATAAATCTTTATTGTCTAAATTAATATTATTTTTTGGGATCTCTACACTTACTTATTCTGGCATTTATGGTATTATTATTCAAAATTAACATATTTGGGTGTTAAATTATTGGTTCATACTGAATATCGTTACCAAAACTATGACATTTATTATTGTTTGAAACATTCTAATATGATGAAGAGCATTTATAATTCTTTACACTTAAAATAGGTTACTTATAACTTTTCTCTGTAATTCACGTCCAATACTTTTTGATGTATAACTTTATGACTTTTACATGAATAAATATGTGGTGTGTTTTCTGTATTCAAAATATTGTTCAATACTAATTTATGTTTGTGTTTTGTCCTTAAAACAAAGAAAAACTTGCCAATAGCCGGTTTTCCTATAAAAATCATTTAAATTTATTGTCTTACAATATTAAATGAGTTCCTTTATGTAAATTTAATTGTTGCGACTAAAAACTAGTGTGAAATATTTATAATTGTATTGAATTAATTAAAATAAGCGTTTAATTAAGTCTCCACCTCAGTAAAATCTAAGGTGTGTAAGATTTGATTATTGGATCTCTGAGATGCATTACACCCGAATGTGTTTGGATTCATACTGTGTCCCATGGAAGATTAAGGGGTTCATAAACTGATATTATTTGGTCTATGGCTCCAAAAGTGCATTTCAGTGGCTCAAAAATGGTTGAGATTGCATCTGACAAGTGTATTGCATCTAGTAAGTATATTTAATGATGGATATCCTATTTCAAATCATTGTAAACAACACAAATCGCGCTTAAGTAATAAAATGTTCTAAAAAAGATTATGGTCAAAATTTTCAAACTTTCCATTGGAAACGTCATATGGCGTCTGACAACATTTAGTGTTGTCAAGGCTCAAAATATCAATAGTGCCCCTCGTACAAATTGTGTCATAGTAGTAGAATACAATCACATGTAAAAATATTTTAAGATCAACACAATCTTAAAATAATCGTAATAATTATTATAAATCAGTCTTTGTAATAATTTGTCATTTATTTTTTAATATCTAACGACAACAAAAAATCTCTTATAATCTTGCCTCTGAGTGATATGTACAAATAGACAACAACTTGACCAATGTGATAAATCTATTGAGACGAAATCTTCAGCAATAATTCACCGAATGCCTCAAATTAATTTTCATTTAACTTATAGTCTTGATGACCTTGAATGTAACGTGTATTTCTGTATGAATTTGTGATAATTAGTTGCAACTGTTGCAAGGGTAGTTGACTATCATCGCACAGTATCATCGGATACGTATATACTTTAAGTAAAACTTTAAAAAAATTTATGGGTGCATTGCTGTACGTTGCATGTGCAGGTGAATATTGCTATTTGTAACGTGGTTAAATATGAGGAAAGACCAAACAATAAGTACTAACCATAATCGGCGTTCTCTGAGAACAAAACAGATAAAATAAATAGCTTTAAAACCTTAAAACGGACTTTTCCGCACGTAGAACATCTCTATCTCGAAATTGAACGGCCGAGAAAAAATAAACCAACACATAAATGCAGAATATGTGTTTTATGCGACAGTTACTTTTTTCAATTTTTCTCAAATAATCCACCATCGTACTTTCTCATGACCGATGGACAGGGTGGGGTGTGTCCTATCCACCTCAGAATCAATAGGTGTCTGGGAGACGTCCCCGATCAGAATCAATACCCGATCGATTCGACACGATTTAGTTAAGTTATGGTGTTAACAAGAATAAAGGCCGACGATAACGACACACACACACACACACACACACACACACACACACACACACACACACACACACACACACACACACACACACACACACACACACACACACACACACACACACACACACACACACACACACACACACACACACACACACACACACACACACACACACACACACACACACACACACACACACACACACACACACACACACACACACACACACACACACACACACACACACACACACACACACACACACACACACACACACACACACACACACACACACACACACACACACACACACACACACACACACACACACACACACACACACACACACACACACACACACACACACACACACACACACACACACACACACACACACACACACACACACACACACACACACACACACACACACACACACACACACACACACACACACACACACACACACACACACACACACACACACACACACACACACACACACACACACACACACACACACACACACACACACACACACACACACACACACACACACACACACACACACACACACACACACACACACACACACACACACACACACACACACACACACACACACACACACACACACACACACACACACACACACACACACACACACACACACACACACACACACACACACACACACACACACACACACACACACACACACACACACACACACACACACACACACACACACACACACACACACACACACACACACACACACACACACACACACACACACACACACACACACACACACACACACACACACACACACACACACACACACACACACACACACACACACACACACACACACACACACACACACACACACACACACACACACACACACACACACACACACACACACACACACACACACACACACACACACACACACACACACACACACACACACACACACACACACACACACACACACACACACACACACACACACACACACACACACACACACACACACACACACACACACACACACACACACACACACACACACACACACACACACACACACACACACACACACACACACACACACACACACACACACACACACACACACACACACACACACACACACACACACACACACACACACACACACACACACACACACACACACACACACACACACACACACACACACACACACACACACACACACACACACACACACACACACACACACACACACACACACACACACACACACACACACACACACACACACACACACACACACACACACACACACACACACACACACACACACACACACACACACACACACACACACACACACACACACACACACACACACACACACACACACACACACACACACACACACACACACACACACACACACACACACACACACACACACACACACACACACACACACACACACACACACACACACACACACACACACACACACACACACACACACACACACACACACACACACACACACACACACACACACACACACACACACACACACACACACACACACACACACACACACACACACACACACACACACACACACACACACACACACACACACACACACACACACACACACACACACACACACACACACACACACACACACACACACACACACACACACACACACACACACACACACACACACACACACACACACACACACACACACACACACACACACACACACACACACACACACACACACACACACACACACACACACACACACACACACACACACACACACACACACACACACACACACACACACACACACACACACACACACACACACACACACACACACACACACACACACACACACACACACACACACACACACACACACACACACACACACACACACACACACACACACACACACACACACACACACACACACACACACACACACACACACACACACACACACACACACACACACACACACACACACACACACACACACACACACACACACACACACACACACACACACACACACACACACACACACACACACACACACACACACACACACAAAATGGTCACACACACACACAAAATGGTTTAAAACCCATTTTTTTTTGTTTTTAACCGAAAAACAAAAAATAAACCCTAGAAAAATTTTTTTTACACGAGTACATTACTTTTCCGCGTACGGTGAAGTGTGGAAAAGTAAAATTTACTACTATTATATATTTTATAAGACATAATTAAGACTATTATGTATTTTATTTTGCAAACATTCCAAAATATAGGGTGTAGAAGTTTGATCAGTTTATGTAGAAAGTACGGTTTGTTTGTGTCGTTCACATATAAGAGATATAAAACGTTTACATAGAGATATGAAACAAATAATTTATCAATTATATATTAGGAGACCGTGACACCATAAATAATAAATACATATAATGGTTCTATCAGCCATACCATCCTCAAGTACTCATACTTGTGCCATCCATCCTTTCATTCTCAATATTATGTTTATTTAGCCTGTTGACTGTTCGAGGTCTAGTCCATAAACCATCTGTTAGCGATACATCTATTTATACAAAAAAAGAAGGGTTGACAAATAAGACGCGCAGAGACTATACAAATCATACTTTAAGGGCCCGAAGAAAGTTTTAGTCTAGTCATGACACTTATTTAAATGCCACATATCTATGCTGTCAAGTTTTCTATCTACACCGCGTCATTTTCTTATGAGACCACCTCGAATTCAGTCACGTACGCTTCGTAAAAAATGCAAGTAATCTGTGACACTTGATCTTCACATCTCTATTGTTATCTACTGATATTATGAATCATATCTAATGCTAATTATTTTAGTGTAGATCCTTCAAATATTATGTGGTTCAGTTGTTGGCCTGCAGATTAACAGAACATCCCTGTAATCACCAGTAATTACACAATCTAAGTAATCTACAGCTTCTTGAATAAAATAAAAAATAAAAAATCGAAATAATTAATATTTAGGGAAACGCAACACACAACGGAAGTATAACACTAGCGGTTAACAAAGAACCAAACGTGAAGTTTCATAAATAATACTTGTCAAAGTGTATCGATCTTTGACATGTCAAATCTGAAATGTCAAATCGCTGTTTGACATTTCTGTTTGAAGTAAAAATTTAGTCTCTATAAATAGACAAAAATAATTCAACTTGAATTATAAATTTTTGTCAGTAACATGTAAGTCGGAAATCGAGAGAGGAACCACCAAGCCGCCAAGCGGCTATCAAAGTAGTTCCCGAATCGCAAAGCTATTACATAATCGCTCTATCATAAACTACTCCTCGGGCGAAAGCCCCGCCAGGCATTGAATTATACCCAGAAGCGATCCACAGGTAGGATCCTACCTGTGGCGGGTTTTATTTTTTGATATAAATTTTTGGTATTTTATTATTTGTTTGGACGTTGCATGGGGGACGTTGCAAATCAAAAAATATTTTTTCTGAGATACATAGAAATCTATAAGCACCGTAATGATATTACAATTATCTTTTAATAATCAGGCTTGCTTTTTCCGAATATTACAATTTGATATTTAAGCCTCTTAATTCAATAAAAAAATAGTATATAAATTTAGTAAAATAATTTTTACTGTTATTAATATTGCACAGTCACTTTTGTTACTTATTATGAATTATTTCATTTGAAAATTTGACATTAACTATAGTATGTACAGTAATTATAGTGTAATGATAAGTTAATAATAAATAATCGTAAAAAATAAAGTAAAATGTTTTCGATGAATTGGTTAATTACCCAAAAATAACGTCATCCACCATCAGTTATAATTTAAATTTAGTATCTGTAATGTCATTGACGTAGGTTGAAAAGAGTTCATATCAATTAAATTTATACTTGCCTAATTTGTAATAATTTTTATAACAAATTATTATAGTTTATTTCATCGCTATTTGCCAAATAAAAAATCTCAAAACATACCGTGGCTTGTTTTTATGACTACGCTGAGGTAAACTGTTCTGTTTATCGACAAGATAAGAGAATGTTTTATTTGGCAAATAGCGATGAAATGAATAGTAAAAATAGGTACATATGTTATTATATTTAATTTTCATGCAATGCAATATTACACGCCAGTTTTCCCTTTGTTAATATTTTGTTCATTCGCAGGATTCAGGATCAGGATTGTATATCATTCTTCGCGTCGGCATGTCGGTAACCGGCAATGCGTATGCGCTGTCTGGGCTAACTCTCCGTCGCCTTAGTTTTAACGGACGTTAATCGAGATCCGCGGTGCAGTGAGGGGAGAAGGGAGTACGCGAGGAATGATGTGCAATTTGGCTAGCTTTACAGCCTTAATGGACGCTTCGCCACTGCAAATTGGATTTATGAACAAGTGAAGAGCATATATAGTTTTATAAAAATTTATGCTTAAGCCAATTGATGATATTTTTCGTTTCAGCCAGCTACCACTTCCTTAATTTTCATATATGTGTTTTCTTTACAAATAATTACAGACTCATCTATAAAACTTACTACTTTTACAACACTGTGTCCTGAAAACAAATTGTTTATATATACGGAGAACAATAGTGGCCCTAAGATAGTTCGTTGCGGAACTCCATATCCCATCAACATTTTAGATATCCAATAACTATGGATGGTTCACAGTATCGAAGGCCTGTCTACATTAAGTGCTTTATACAGTTCGTCTTATACTTAGCTATTGTATCAGATATTGATCTATGTTATCTAAACCCAAGCTGATCATTTTAACACATTATGTTTAGTCATAAATTTTGTTAATCGTATCTTTGTCGTTGTTTCAAATAAAATATGTCTTGCAAATTCGTTTTTAGCGAAATTACCTGTTGCCTCCTTTCCTATACAATACTCATACATCTCATAATATCTGTCCCGATCCTCACCCATTATTACAACTGTTTATTTTTATATGAATCGACACCATCCATCCCAATAAATAAGATATATTGACGCTCTATATATGTATATACAATTACAGCACTTTTAAATCCCGGCTTTGTCCCTATTTCATTGAAATTTCGACCGTCATTAAATGAGATCTCATACTGACACTTCCTTCCGCTACTCTTGGCTTTGCCTTCTATTTTGATGATTTTAACACCGGCCCGCGTATGCAAAGGCGAACCGTGTAAATAAACTCCTATAACCTGTCACATAAATTTACCCGGTCTATCTCTCCGGTTCGGGGGTTTGTTTGGGGTCGTTCCAGCCGCCGGTTCAAAGCCGGCATCGGTATGGGTGTTCCCATGTTCAACCTGCTAAACATGTGTAGTGCTTTTCATACGTGTGCTGCAATGCTTCCCTTTCTGACGCCTAGGCTAAGCACGTGCTTTTCCCTTCTCTTTCCTTATCGGTTACCTTCGATGATTTCACCGAGTAGCTTCCATGGTCGGTAACGATGTTCAACGCTCGATTGCTTTTAACTAATTTGATTTAGACTCGAGATGACGCTGATTTACTGCATGGAAAACATATACGCGGAAAAAACAGGAGGTATACGTTTTGTGAAACTAATGTGAATGTATTTGTTTCAAGTCGTTTTATTATGTTTTATTTACGGAATCGAATATGTTGCTACAAGACCTTGATTTGTCATTTTAATTAAATTAGGCGATATCCTATGTGGTAATTGTAGTGGATTCAATTGTTAAGTATTTCACGTTTAAAGTTTAATACCACAAGTAACAGGAGACCAGACGCAACTTTTCACAAATACCGGAGTTTATATATATATATATATATATATATATATATATATATATATATATATATATATATATATATATATATATATATATATATATATATATATATATATGTAGAATATATAAACTTCGGTGTTTTACATGTATTTCGCCAATCACGTTGGCATAATCAGGAAATTATTACAACTGTTCAATCTATGATAATGCCGACACACAATCTCTAGTTGTTGGTGGAAATATGGTCTGCAGTTCTTTGTTGCTGTATCTAGTGTTGTGAGCGCGGGGACTTCATCAGACTACAGTTTTGGCAACAACCTGATAAATTATACTATAAAGGAATAGTTTAGGATATTATTATAACAGAAAGAAATATAATTCAAAGTTTGAGTTATTATTTAGTCAGGTATATCATAATCCGCGAATGATAGCTGTTGTTCTTACCTGAAATTTCATTTAGTTTCAGTTCTTCCGTGTACAGATTGATTAAAAATTGAGTTAATAACCACTATTTTTGTTACCATTTTGATAATGAGTTTCATTAAAAGCAAAACCTCTTTTTCTTAAGATAATATTGTATATGTACATATTTCTAGAATGCATAATAATGACCTAAACATGTAGCTTTTCCACAAACGCGTAAAAATATATTTCTCTTGAATATATTATATGAAAATATTATATATTCTTACTGTTAAACTAATAACATTTTATTAGACTAATGCCCATTGATCTAATACACTGTTTTTAAAAATATATGTTTGTTATTAACTGATTAGTAATTATATTAATAATTAAGTAATTATTATTATGTTGTCCGAAAAAGTTTCTAGTTTTTTACAGAATTAATCGGAAATTCATGAATGGGAATGATTAACCAGATGATCATATATCGATCATGATCAACATACGTATACGGATTTTGTATCTATTTTATTTTTATTATGTATTTGGTTTTCTCTACATTTATTCAAATTTTATTGAGATAACTATTAACAGAAATGTGACAGAAGATTTTTTGGTTATGCTTGCAACCTTTCTATAGGTTAGTACGTATACTGTTGTGTTGTTTGCGACATAGCATTTCTAGATTATTTAGCAACTTAAATATGTTAAGCTCGATAATAATAATAAAAATAAGGGAGGTAGTATGTTTTCTTGGACAACTCATAACTGTTAGTAACTGGTGAATAGAGATGATGCAATGGTAATAACATAATATATTGCACCTAATATTTTATTATTTTATATCTTCCAAAATAGTGTAACAGTTTGGTTCAAAAACCATCTTCATAGTTACTGCCCATCAAGAATAGAAAAAAGTGTGAGATTCTCTAGGTATGCAGGTAGAAGAAAGAGTGAGGCAGCATTCGGAGGGAAAAGGATGCATTTTATACGCGGCCAGATCGAATTCTGTGTACATTCACTTTCAATATATATTCATCGATATTCACTCTGCAAAGGTCTGAGTAAATACTCGATTAAGTAAAGAGCAGGTCATTTACTGCGCACCTCGTGGGCGGTCCGATATCCCAGTTTTGAGACTTGTTCCTATTCTTGATGAGCATGAAATGACAGCTTCTTCGTGAATCAATTTGGATGATTTTTATGCATTTCTCACTTATTCGTATTATTCAAACAACTCTCTATTACTACTTGAAGATTCCAAATAAATAAAATGCTAATTAGCCATAAATAATACATTTTGTAATAAATTGTTAGTGTTATGCTAATACTTCAGGTATAGCTTATGTGGAACTCCATGTTTTCCATGTATTTGTTTTGCAAAATAGAGCTGGATCATTTGCAAGAGAAATGGTACATCCAGTGTATTTTGCTAGAATGAGAATGAGAGCGTGCTAGGATGAAATCTCTCATTTATATGAGTTTTATATAGTATCGGTTCCAATACATTACCTTGTGATACACCATATGTTACATATTTAATATGAGTTATAATAGTCTTTTATTTACAATACTGCTTTCCTTCCTGCAAATAATTTTTATATACATATGTCTAGTGTAATACTCTGAACATCAACATTTTTTAGTTTCTCGACAAGTTTTCTATGACATACTGTGTTTATTTTGACGTTTGGTATTAATCCATATTCATGTTCTGAGATTATTTGTTTTTTTTTCTCAAGAAACAGAGATTTAAGAAAACCAACAGATATGAAGTAATCATATGCTAAATTAAAGCAAAAGAAAATGGAAAATAACAACGCTAATTGACGGTTCATGGGCTATGCTTTAACTTTCTATTCCCATCTGTTCCAAAACCCCAATTCTGTCATTTTATGCAAACGCATTAGGTTTCTTATTTTTCATCTATACATCACGATAACCGCAGACAAAAAGATTCATATCCTGATCAGGATAAACACATTTCCTGGGAATATCGTGCTTGTCAATAACTAAAATAATATTGACAAATTCGTCACGTAACAGACAAGCTATTTATCATCGCCAAAATTTATCTGGAAATCATTAGTTTCCGCACGCTAGGTTGCGGGTTCGACGTTTACCTATCCTATTATCCCGCACACACGGATATTTATACAGTTAGTGCGTTAAATTTAGACTTAATTCGCCTGACCTTTATTAGCGAAGTGGTCCCTAACCCAGTTTGCGAACTGACCTACAAAAGGTTGAGGTGCAGCCAGACGGTCGTTTATCGATTGAGAACATCCCGAGCAGGGATGTTGATATTGGCCCTCTGTTTGGATAGGATCGTCGGCTTGTTTGGGTTCTGCGTGAATATTAGGAAAAGAGCAAATAGAATATGACAGTCATCTCTATAAATAACTCTATAAGTAAACTCGCTCGAGTGGAGATATTTTGGTCAGATTCCTGTGTTCTTCGTCAGTTGCGTACCTATGAGGAATGTGGGGATGCCTTAGCCAGGACTGGGTAGCAATTGATGAAAATTAAGGCAAATGGTTTGAGGAATACCGAAAAAATGTATAAATACATCAGTTAAAATCAACAGTAGTAGACAAAGTTACTATGGTTTACCAAGTTTAAAGGATATCATGCGCGTGTATAAAAATGACTTGCGTCTTAAATACATATCAGTTTACTATCGATGCTCATGTAGATAGTGTGAATTTTATACTACTATAAAACACACTGCATTGCAAATAAATAGTTATTGAATAGATGGGTACTCAACGATTCATCAAACAGAGATGAGAAGTGACTTGCCTTTTAAGTACATATCAGTTTACGTCGATGCTAATGTGGATATTATTTAATTCTTCAGTATTTAATAGTTATTTCACACCTGAGACGAAGGAACCGTCAAAGCAATGGACTGAAAGGGGAGAATCAGCTCCAAAGAAGGCGAAGACAGTTTCATCTACAGGCAAGGTCATCGCGATAATTTTTTGGGATGCACGTGGGATAATTTCCATTGATCATCTTTAGAAAGAAAAAACAATCAACGGCGAGTATTATGCGACTTATTGCAGCATTTAAATGATGAAATCAAGAAAAAATGGCTTCATTTGGCGAAAAAGAAAGTTTTGTTTTATCAAGACAATGCACCAGTTCACATATCCGTTATTCTGATAACCAAAATCAATGAATTAAAGTTCGGATTGCTACCTCACGTACTCTATTTACCAGATTTGATCCCATTGGATTATTTTCTGTTTCAAAACTTGAAAAAATGGCTGGGTGGTAAAAGATTTGCCAAGAATGAAAAGTTGGAGTTTGCGGTTTTTATGGTTATTTTGAGGAGCTCGACGATTCTGATTATAAACATGGTATCGAGGCTATTGAACATTGCTGAGAAAGGTGTATCGAGCTAAAAGGAGACTATGTAGAGAAATAAAGTATTTTTTCCAAATTTATTGTGTTTTCTTTGTTAGGTCGGGTACTTCTGGGACTATCCTCATATCAAAGACCGACCCCTCAAACTCCCACACAAATGACGATAAGGGTTTCAGAACAAAGAACATCATAAATTTTCTCCTCGACAAAGTTCAGGCCCCATACAGACCATATTGTGGTATATTTTGTACTCTATAACGCATTGCCCGCCTTCTTGTCTTCCAGATATTAGCCCTACGAACTACGACTGTTTCCATGCTTTAAAATGTCCATAAGACAATTAGTTCTCGAACTGGCTTTGATTTTGTGCCCACATTAAGTCTAATTATGTTGCTTCATCGCGGTTATAAGACTGGTTGTCTTGCTTTGTTACAGATATGTTTACGGGAGATGACCTATTGAAAGAAATAAATCACAATTCTATTTTCAACTTCTCATATGGAGCGATATAAAACAACTATGTTCATGAAGAAACTGTATAACTCTCTTGAAATCAATGGTGTTTGGTGTAGACAATATAGTCATATAGTCATTCATTGTCTATTCGAAGTTCATTATTCATTAACGATAATTAAATTGGAAATGAAAATTCGTAAATTTTCTAAAAGAGACTGTTAGTACATGTTCATTAATTACACTAGACTAATTTGAGAAACGTCATGATCCTAAAATTGTTGTCAAAAACATCGAACATTCTCTAACTGATAGTAATTTAGAAGCGATACTTTTCAATGTCAGGTTGGATGAAATGTCAGTCGGAAAATAAGTAAAATTGTCCTCAAAACTGTAACCTGGTGTTTTAGCAACATGGTGGCAGTTTACATTGGTACCACTCGATACATGGGTGTTTATCTTTAAATGCCGTGTGTTCAAGTCTAACTACCTCTGAATATTGCATGTCATAATTTAACAGCCTCTGTGGCTGCTAAATTATGCGTGTGCGATAAAGTAATAACAACAATAAGTATATGAAGATATTTTTAACCATAACTCATATTTTATCAATAGATAAAGTAAATATTATCATTGATTACGATCTCAGCAGTTGACTTCGCGAATTCCTGATCTTTCGTTGATTTAAATTTTATCTTCGAGTTTGATTTTAGATTTTATCTAAATTTTGTTTTATAATTTACGTTGGCTCTAATTGATTATGTTCATTGTCAGCACAATTATTATCTATATTTTCTTGAGAAGAGTAGATAAGTAGTAACTCCACTTTGAACATAGATGATGAAAGATCATCAAGAAGCACTTGGAGAAACATGTATAATAAACATTTCGATATTTGATGGAAATTCGATTTTTGATTTCTGCATTAGACAGATCTTCATTTGCAGTATAATTTGTGAAAAAATATAATTTTCAGGTTCTGCATAGGTTCTTAAGAAAAGCTCTTCATCTTCATTGTGGTATTAAATGTAGATGTTACAAAAAATAGATGCAGTATAACTCGAAAACGAGAGGTAGCTATTATGGCAATAAATGTATTACTTAATTAATCATATTTGCGATTTTGATGTTAAAAAGTTAAATAGACTGTAGTGTAATTGTGGATGAAACATATCCATATTTATTATCCATAGTCACGACTGGGGTATAAAAAAGGACAACCAAAAACACAAAACCTGCTGGTTCTTCTAGATTTGCAGAAAAATTTCGATTCCACGAGAATCGTAGAAGGAAATATTCTTGTATTTATTCTTTGATATAAAAATAGGAATTATAACATATCATTTAGAAAAAGGGTAAAATAATGGTTATTGGTATTATCGTACATTGTTGGGTAAACTTGATAAAAAAAAACGGGTAAAACCGTGACGATGTTTCCAAATATATGATATTTTTGTAAGACAATACACTGACTCAAAATTTCTTGTCACGTTTCGAAACATTCATGAAACAGTCTTTAAATTGGTAATCATTTATGCTATTCACTGAACATTTCGATTATATTTCTAAAATGACAGAAATTTTTTAAAGTAAAGACATATTTATCATCTAAGTATTGTATTAGCTGTGAATTTAAAAAATGATTACAACGAATAAAAAAATGTTTAAAATAATTATCATTAGTTCTGTGCTGAGTCAAGAATTCAAGTCCTTACATCTTCGTAATATTTCTTTCTAAACGCTATCATTGTAAATCTAATCAATTATTACAGTAGAAATATTTCAGTGCGCCGATAATGCAACAACAGGCAGGATTTAATGACTTTTAGAAAAATAATGTAAGGAATGTGACAAATAAGAAAATCAGCCAAAAAGTTTTTTAACTCACTACGAGTTAATCCTCTATGGTCGTATGTAACTTCAAAGTAATATAATACATTTTACTTAAAATGTTAAAACTATAGGTACATTCCTCCTTTATAGCCTACTGTTGCTTCAAAGTAATAATATGGAACTGCATTTAATAGCATTCCAGCGCCATCTGAAGATTTATGTTGAAAATAATCTCATTTCTAGATTTGTTGGCTACCGAGATGGCCTACAACATATAAACCCGACTTATTTTAATTTTATTTTGTGTAAAAACTTAAAATACTGTGTAAACAAAATTGCGTTATTGTGTTGCGTAAGTTTACAGAATTTAAATATTGTAGCACTCCTATAGAAATTGTAAATATAAGGACATTTACTTTAACAAACAGGTCTGTTACTTCTAAGTTACGGTGGGCTATAAGGTGTATAAAAATGATTTTGAATTACAGACATACAAATGAATTGTCGTACATTTTATGGACCAAGCAGAAGTATCATGACATATTTACCAGGATAATAAAAAATGTTGAAGATTCTGAAGATTCGGCTTTAAATGTAACTAGTGAAGATGAGGTAGAGTTATTAGTAAATATGTGTAATGAGTTACTGTAGTTAGAAATTTAAAGCAGCACAGACGACGAACATTCAGAAGTTGAAGAAGATGTACTTGTATCAGAAAGTAAAGAAAATTATCCTCAGAACAGTGAAACTCTTTGACACCTAGACGACGACATCCCTCTAGCCCAATTTTTCCATGGAAAAATTAAAACAGAAATTCACAGAAATTAAAGCCTGAATCTATCAGCGAAAAAGAAAGGAAAATCTGACCTAAATTGGAAGACTAGTACTTGGCTTATAAGACCAATTTTTGATTGGAAAAATAGCTTGCCAAAAACTTGCCAGAAACAGACCAGACACACCAGGTAGCCCTCTAAGTTATTTTGAAATGTTAGTAGATAGAACTGTACTAGAAAACATTGCAGAGCAAAGTAACCTCTACGCTGTTCAGTGTGATGTGAATAAACCTCTTTCCCTAACAATCGAGGAATTATAGTTTATCTCATCGCTATTTGCCAAATAAAAATTCCAAACGGCTCTTATATCTCATGCCGTGGCTTGTTTTTACGGATAATCTCAGGTAGACTTGCCTTTTATCGGCAAGATAAGAGAGTTTTTTATTTGGCAAATAGCGATTAAATGAATAGTACAAGGATTTATAGGTATTACTTTTATTATGTCTATTTATGGTTTACCACGAAGTCGAATGTTTTGGCAAAGGGAAACTCAAGTATCAAAGGTTTCAGAGAAACTATGAGCAGAAATAGTTGGGAAGAAATAAAGACCAAACTATATTTCAACGATCATGACGATACAAAATTTCATACTGAATAAAATACTGATGAATTATTGATGTTCAATGTTACTTGAAAGTCACATACACCCCCTCCCCCCAAATGAATGGGTAAATTACCAGTAATTTATATGAAAAATGTTACTTTCAAACATTTTATATGCAAAATTGAAAACAAAAACAAAATATTAAAAATTTTTTTTTTATTCGGGCCATACAGGGTTCAGAATCTTAAAAATCTTAAAAATAATACTTAATATATTTTATTTTAATATATATATATATATATATATATATATATATATATATATATATATATATATATATATATATATATATATATATATTCTGCTCCTTATTAAAACAGTTTTAAGAAACCAGCAAATAATGTTGAATTGCACAAAGACCATTCCCGATGACCAGTAGCCGTTTCTTTCCACGTAAGAAAATGAAATATTACTTACTGGATATGAATAAATTATGTACTCGTGTTTCTTGTTGGTAAACCATTTTCAGCAGCACATACAAGACGTTTATGACCTCAGTTCCTTCAGAAATTTATAACGGAGATTTCCTCGTGTCACTTATAATAATAAATTTTCAGCGCCGGCAGCAGTGTATTCAACAAGTGTAGATGTAATAAACGTTAGATGGGCAATAAAAATGTTTTGCAAGTACCGTAAATAGGTGAAACCATATGGTCGTTTGTTTGTTCTTCTGAAATGCATTTACTGGTAGATAATTATAAATTTAACAGTTTTTTTTTCTTAAAATGTTTTTCTAGAAGTGGTTTTCTCTATAGGTATATTATCTTTTACAGTTTTCGTTAACGTTAACAATTGGAAGTTATCAACAAAACATATACAGTGCCGTCGAAAAGTATAGACTCAAGCTTAATTCGTCGCTTCAGAGCAGAAGTAGTCTAACTGCAAAATTTGCTACTACTGCTAACTGCAAAAAACTAGGATACTTCTGCTCTATTTTTTTTTTGAGATAGGATACTTTTTCATGCTACTAATAGATAAATAGCGCTGTTGCTCTCGAACTATAACGTTCTTACGGGTTGCTACTGTGCTTTTGCCAAGAAGTCCTGTCTGAGAAAATTATCAACTACGGAAGCGTCATCTTTTCAGGTTGTGCGTCGTTCTAAATTAGACTGTGATCCCAGTCTCTTAAGAAAATGGGCGGCGACGTCACGGTATTTTAAATACGAAAATTGTTTAAATAAACATGCACTTAAGCAGCATCATATAGAGGCTAGATTAAAATTTGCAGACGAATATGTTCAAAACAAAAATTTTTGGAACCATGTAATCTTTAGCGACGAAAACAAATTTTAAGGGAGTGAAAAATTATGTCAAAAAGACCTCAAACAGTTGGTTATGATATCGGCGGCTTTAAAAATTATATGAAAGGCCAACTAGCATTTGGAAATGGAGTGAATGTCATTGCTTATCAAAACGTATTAGAAGATTACTTGTTACCATTTTTTATCTTTACTGAAGATGACGTGCAATATTTTAACAGGATAATGCACTACACATTCTGCAAGGTCCTCAAAAAATTGGTTTCAACAGTATGGAATCGCCCTTATGCCATAGCCAGAATTAAGTCCTGACCTTGACTTGATAGAAAATCTATGGAAATCTGAGGGATTATGGTAAGAGCATACAATCCAATAAAGCCTTAAATTGAAAGTGTTGATGAACTGAAGCGTCGAAGTGTAGCTGCCTGAGACGAAATTCCAGAGGTAACTTATACAATTTAATAAATAGTATGAATAGACCCGTTTTTTCATAAATCTCTGTTATTCACCAATACAGGAGATCCTGAAAACTCGTAATATGAAACACTGATTTCACATAATATGTGAATATATTCACTCCAATATATCCATATAATTATTTTCAGTTTTGAGTTTTACTCATGATGTAGTCCAAATTAAGGGTGTCTATATTTTTTCACAGTACTGTATTTTATTTACTTGGAGACAAGTGTCGACTATGTTTAGGTTACTTTAAAATGCAGCTCATCAAGAATATGGACAAGTCTCATAACTGCTATATGGGACCACCCACGAGGTGCGCAGTAAATAGCCTGGTCTTTACTCAGTCGAATTGAGACCTTTGCAGAGTGAATATAGATGAATATGTGTATATTGAATGTGAATCTATACGGTACCTGGCCGTGCGTAAAATGCATCATTTTTCTCCGAATGCTGCTACACTCTTTTTTCTCCATATACCTAGAGAAACTCACACTTTTTTCTATTATTATCAAGTAGTAAAACACTTTTAAATATGTTGATAACCTCAAAAAATAAAATAGAGGAAATGTACTTGAAATTTTCTGATTAGAGGGAAAGTTTCCCTCTGACCTACTGAGTTATTTAGTCTTCTTTTAAAATTTTACCATGTAGGTTTTATTTAAAGATCATCTATATAAGATTAGATTTTATCTAAAATTTGGAAAACAATTAAAGTAAGGTTAGTTATTATTCTCATTGTTACCATGTCAAATTATCTGGTATATCTGAGTTCAAATATGATTCTCCTTTAATCGCAGAACTATAAGTAAACAAATATAAGGGTTTAAAGTTTAAAGTTTGGACACACAAAAATTAGAACATCCTTCCCCAGAAAGCCTACAGGCAGGTTTTGTGTAGGGGAAGGTTACACATATAAACGTGGACAAACACCCAGCCCTGAGGGAAGTGCCAAGTTCCCTCTGGTGAGAATCGAACTCACGCAGACAATGTGCCCCGTATTTGGCCCAGTTGCCACCCTGTTATCAAATACCAAGTCAGCACCACCGCGGCACCATGAGAATAAGACCATGCGTCACCCATCCAAGTCGCAACCGTGCAATCCGTGCTTGACTTCGAACAGCGCAGGTCCGACAATGAACGGAGTACGCTGCCTCATCCTCAATCAAAATAATTAATCAAAAAAAAAAAAAAAAACAACAACAGAATAAAACGTTAAAAACACGAGTGGCAAGAGGAAAAAACGTAGCTTTTCACCAAATCCATATTGTTCCAAAAAACCATCAGTTTTCAGGAAATCCAAGGGAAAGAGCTTAGAAAATAGTGATAAAAGGAAAGCACCACGAAAGAAAAAATGAGTTCACAGCTTTTGAAAAATGGAAATATTGAGCGATTAAAAGTATTAACAAAAAACAATAATGGAATAA
This sequence comes from Rosalia funebris, assembly GCA_037954035.1. Taxonomy (NCBI): domain Eukaryota; kingdom Metazoa; phylum Arthropoda; class Insecta; order Coleoptera; family Cerambycidae; genus Rosalia; species Rosalia funebris. Next base: position 20,194,936 of record JAZFAV010000011.1, read on the forward strand.
AACACTATGTGACTTTAAGTGACTTTTTTTGTTTTGCAAAAATTGTACAAGGGTACATATAAGTATTGAAAGAAAGGGACGTTGAGAAAAATTGCTGTATTATTAGTTGACCCATTTTGAACATTGTAAAAAAAATAAAGAAGGGAACGATAAGACTTTTAAAAATTTTAATTGTCGATGCAATTATGGGTAAAAAAAACTTAAAATTTACTTGTACAGTTACAAAAATAGTATTAGGGACGACGGCGACGTCTTAAAAGTAGGCATTTGTATTGTTGAATCATGTCACACTAGTGACTTACTCCTTCGAATGAAGGTTGATGTCGAGTATGTGATTAATAGAAATATTTTTCACTAAAAGCTGTTACTGTGCAGAATTGCGACCTCATTATTTTAAAAAAATTGCAATAACTGCAATCTACATACTTCTGTGAAATTGCAAGGACTTATCAATAGACAGTTGTCCGACAGCTTACGTATGCGTCTTTATAATTATGTTTTCTTGCACTTGTTATACTGAAAATTGGACGATGTTATTGTTTATTATCATTTAAGTATTCATCTGGTCGATACCTATTTTTATGTAGTAGCTGCATTTTTTACATACTTATACAGAGGATGCCAAAATAGGGGTAGGGTTGATTAATATATTCCCAATATAATGGAAAGTTTTACTATGCAAAGGGTAATATTCAAACTATAGAAATAAGGAGTTTTTTACTCCAACCCATCTGCAAATGCCTTATATAATAAGGACTGAACAAATTAGGTCAAAACAGCTATTCTCCTGGCTATATGCCAAACGCCGAGCGCTGAATTACATGACAAAATTTGCCGTATTTTTGTCCAACAGAGTTAGCACTAAAATACAGTGATTGCTCCAAAACCACAAGAAAGATGCAAAGTGTCACCTATCTCAGGATATCGGTAACTGCAGACCGGTTTTGACCTTTCTACCTAGGGTCTCGTCAGTGCAGTGTAAACGAGTATTTCACCCCATCTTGCCCGCCGGGTGGGGCAAGATGGGGTGAAAGCATTTATTTGTTTACTTGATTATTTCATAAGCAATAGTTTAAGTTTTGTATTATATTTAATTAGACTTTGTTAAAGAAAACACCAGTTTAATTTCTAATAAAAGTTCTTGATTGTGCGTTTGAAATTTATCCTTTTTTTAACAATAAATATTAAAGACCCCGTCTTACCCCACCTTCCCCTACATATATTGAATTTGTCGCAAGAAAGGTAGATGTTGACATTTGCACTAAAATTGTAAGCATTATTTGTTGATCGTTGGGTACTGAAAATAATTCAAAATTATATACAGGGTGAGCGAAACTCGATGTCTCGGCTCTATTATAAGAAGAAGAAAAACGATAGAAAAAATCTAAAAAGAGGTTCTTAAATGGAATTGAGCAAGGTCCATTTTAAGCGAAACCTGCATATTTTTCCATATTTGGACACTGAAGTAATGACGTCATAAAAAAATTCTCAGAAACATACCTATATTTAAAATGAGCTAATTTTCGTGAACAAATTTTGTAACGAAATAAATTTGCTATCTTTTTCCGTTAAATAATTATAAGCAAATTTGTAAAAAAAAAAGTATTATCAAAAATTGGCAATCGTCACGATTTAAACAAGTAGACTTTGGAAACAAATAGCAAAGTCGCATTTGTTAATAATTAATCTAGTGGTTAACAAATATTGTTTTGTTGTCATTTGACTTTGAAAAATATTCACGCACAACGAAAATATATGTAATTAGTTTACGGGGAATCTCAAAAGAACCCTAGAAGAGCAGTTCAGTTATACGCCCAGGCCCTGAGCCTGTTATTCCAAATTTAAAAATATGTGCAAGATTGGAATGCAATTTACGTGCAAATAACGAGGCATTTTCTTCTCGAAAGGGAAGAATAATTGTTAAAATGGTCAATTCTGACAATAGCTATTGCCACTGTTTTGCAGTATTTTGAAGACCATCCAAGGAATTCGTTTCGACAAGCCTGTCGTAGGTTGAACTTGAGTTTTCGGTTTCTTCAGCATGCGTTGTGGATACACGAAAACCGTTTTGTTAGTAACGGTAAGCCCAATAAGACATTTTTGGGCTACTGAAATTCCACATTTTGTCAACCCGATTGGAAACCAAGGACACTTCGGAATTAACGTTTGGCGGGGGTATTATTAATGGGCATTTGATTGGTCCATATTTTTACGAAGGAATTTTAAATAGTGAGCGATATTTGAAATTTCTTCAAGAACAACTTTCTGTGCTTCTCGAAAATGTGCCATTATAGCTGCGAGCAAACATGTGTTTCCAGCATGACGGAGCTCCACCGCATAAAGCAAGAATTATTGTTCAACAATATTTAAATGAAATTTACGGAGAAAATTAGATAGGTGTAAATGAACCGATACAGTGGGCGCTTAAATCACTGGACTTGACCCCACTATGCTTCTTCTTGTGGGGAACTTTTTGTTAATCTGTTAACAACAACTTTGTTAGAACACCATCTGTTAACTTGGAACATTTAAAAGAAAAAATCAGAAATGCTTGCGATGAACTATCTAGAGAAATGTTTCGTAAGGCTTCAGTGAAAGAAATAAGGCGGAGATTGGATAAGTATTTAGAAGTAGAAGGTGGTCACATTTAAAATTTGTTGTAGTGACTGCCTACATACTTTGTTTCTTTGTGTGGTAAGTAATAGTTGTAACATATCATGTGTCTTGTAATGTTAAATTAATATTCCCCTAAATAATACTAATTAATAATGTTTAATTATTGACAGATGCGACTTTGCTATTTGTTTCCAAAGGCTACTTGTTTAAATCGTGACGATTGCGAATTTTTGATAATACTTTTTTTTCACAAATTTACTTATAATTCTTTAACGGAAAAGATAGCAAATTTCTATCTTTACAAAATGTGTTCATAAAAATTAGCTATTTTTAAATATGCCAAAATATATGTATGTTTCTGGGAAAAAATAATTCGATGACGTCATTACATCAGTTTCCAAATATGGAAAAATTTGTAAATTTGGCTTAAAGTGGACCTTACTCAATCCCATTTAATAACCTCTTTTCATATTTTTTCTATTGTTTTTCCTTTTCTTATAATATGGCTGAGACATCGAGTTTCGCTCACCCTGTACAACCGCCGCGCCGCGCCGTTGCGTTAGTGTGGAAATAATATAATGAAATATAATTTACATTATTCGAGATAGATACTAGTACAAACGTGTTAAAGTTAACATAACTTATCGGTAATAACATATTTCATTGTCCGTGTCCCACGTAGTATAATTGGAGCACTCAGATTGATTTTTACTGAATCAATAAAATGCTCATCAAAAATTGAATGTTCATACGTTGTCAAGTTATATTTATAACTTTTTCATCACGAACGGGTAGCAGTATGGGACTCTTTGAATATAGCCCCACAATATCATTAAACGATTTTATTAGAATTATCTGATTAATTTACAGTTTTGTAAATAATTGTAAGTTTCTGATAACGATTACATTCATAGGAACCTCCGGTGCATCAACAAAGACAGGAGACCCATTTTCCATGAACACCAAAAGGTTATGCATCTCGACGCGCGTTTTGTCCACCAGAGAGGTTCATCAGGATCGGGAGATGATTAAAACCAATGTTCTCGCGATTATGGTCAGCGGAACTCGTGTCGAGAAACATGTAATGTTTCGGTGTTGGAAAACTGGTTTTTTGTTTTTTTTTTTTAATTTTAGTATTAATTATAACTTACACTACAATACGAGTATGTTATTAAACACTTCATGTAGGATGTAGAGCACTTTACAAGTGATATTATATGTTGTTTGTAGTCGATCAGAAAAAATGTTTTCGATTGATTTAGTCAAATTGTAATTTAAAAAAATTAGTTTTTAGGCTATTGGGTTTTAGGTTGCAGGATACGATTTTAATTGTGACTTCGAAGTTCTTCCATTGTTAAAAAATGTTCTTGAATATTTCAAAACATGATTCGGGATGCTTATTTGAAAATACTGTAAATTATATGGATGGATCTTCTTTAACTTTTAGAGGATAAGTCAATATGAATATGTTTTTGTATATCTATTTTTTCACTGCGACAACATATTTCTGACACACTAATATTTTCAATGTAACTGAAGTTCAATGTCAATAATCAGGGCCTACTAATTGGACTGTGGGTGAATATTTAAACATGAGATCAATCAGATATGATAATAAAAAAATATTATTTAGTTTACGTTACGAACATCTAATACATATATATTATTTAGAAAATAACATATTTTCTATGTACTTTTTCATTTAATATACAGCGTGTCTCAGAATACGTGGACAATGTCCCAGTTTCATATAGAAAACATTAAAATAATGTGATAAGTTCCTATAATTTTTTCCTACAGACCCCTCCTTATGGAGAGAGAGCCCCCTAAAGGACGTCGCTGAAAATCCAGCGACGAAATCTGGAATTTTAAATACATTTGGCGTATTTACTTCGCCAGGGACGGACTAGTTTTAATACAAAAATGCCTATTTCTTTTGCACCCTGTATGATAAAGGCACAAGAATAATATTTTTAGGTCGCTTGAACTTTAGACTAAAAAAATGTGCTTTTGTTTGATAGCGATAAAATAAACCATTTGCGAGAAAATCTATTTTTATTTAAATATAGTTTTATGAAGTTTTTTGAAATACTCGACCCCGTACTATTGCCGAAAAAGATACCTGCTTTGTATCTGTGTTTTTTTTTCATCATTATGAGGTCATCAGTCCTAAGACTGGTTTGACGCTAACCTCCAGCTTCTCCTATCTTGTGCTAACCTACGCATTTCGTTAATTGTGCTACAACCTCCATCCCTTACTATTTGCGAGCAGTAGTCTAATCTAGGCCTACCTCTGCCTTTCTTCACTCCTATTTCTGCCTCCAAATTATCGCAGACTATTCCCCCATGTCTCAGCAAGTGGCCTACCATTCTATCTCTTCTCTTCTTTATGTTTTTCCACATACTTCTTTTCTCGTAGACTTTCTCCAATACTTCTTCGTTAGCCCTATCAGTCCATGGTATTTTCATCATTCTTCGATAACACCACATCTCAAAAGCTTCTAATTTCTTCCTACTTGCTTCCCCTACCGTCCAGGTTTCGCAACCGTATAGTGCCGTGCTCCATACATATGTTTTCAAAAATCTCTTCCGTGTTTCTAAGTTTATTACCCCCGAGCATAAAAGTGCTTTCTTTTTGTTAAAAGATACTCGACCCTGCGCTATTCTTTGTTTTATGTCTTTATCGCTTCTTCCATCCCAATTTATTTTACTTCCTAAATAAGTGAAGTCTTTAACTTCCTCCAATCTTTCATTATTAATTTATACTTTCGTTTTTGCTCTGATCTCGCGCCCTCTGCACACTAACCCATTAGTTTTGTTTTTATTCACCCTCATTCCGTATTCCTCTGTCAACACTTCTTCCATTTCGTTCAATGCTGACTCTAATTCCTCCTTACTAGATGCTAATACTGCTATACCATCCGCGAATCTCAGCATTTTTAGTTTCTGTCCCTGTACTTTAATCCCGAAATCCCCTCTATCTTTTACCACATTAATCGCCTCTTCGATGTACAGATTAAAAATTAGTGATGATAGCGTACATCCTTGTCTTACTCCTTTCCTAATATCTATTTCCCTTCTTTCCCCTTCTACTTCTATAACAGCAGTTTGCTCTTTGTATAGATTGTGTACTACTCTCCTATCTCTATACTTCATTCCCGCGCTCTTTTTTTTTAATATACATATATCCAATGAAGTTAAGAACATTTTAATGTCAGTGTAAAATTTACGATAACTTCATCCTTCTTAATTTTTTGTAGTTACGATTTACGATAATGGAATTTAGGTTCAGTGAATATGCCGACACGCATTTAATGTACGATTTAGCATTATGTAATACATTAGAAGCGAGAAGGCCATATGAAGAACAATTTACAAATCATAGTACCGCAAATATATTAGGAAAATTTTAAAAAGTCAATTAAGGATAGTCCAACAATCTTCAATTCTCAGAGCTAAGGAATGCATACTATTAGAAGTGGGCCATGTTGGTTCGACACAAAATTAATTAATAAAAACCATATTTAAATAAAAAAAGTTTTTCTTGAAAACAGTTTATTTTATTGATATCGAGCAAGAGCACCCCTTTTAGTCTAAAGTTCAAGCGAACTAAAAATATTATTTTTGTACTTTTATCATACACGATGCTAAAGAAATGAGCATTGTTGTATTAAAACTAGTCTGTTCATGGAGAATTAAATAAGTCAAATGTGTTAAAAAGTTACCATTTTAAGTAGTCCTAATTGGTGTCCATCATATTAAAAAATTATTAAATTACATCAAGGACTTTAAAAGTTATTCAAAGAAAACCGGTTTGTAGCGATGTTCTTTAGGGGGGCACATGTCCGTAGGAAGGGGCTGTAGGGGAACTTGTCACGTTATTTTAATTTTTTTATGAATTCAGGAGATTGACCTTACTTTAAACAGGTTTTTAACATTTTTTCTGTATATTTAAATGGAAATAAATAACAAAAGTAAAGCAACAAACAATAAACATCTAAAAGTAAAAGTTGTATAACAAGAAATAAAGGGCTAACTCTTTGTAAATAAGGAATAAAGGCAAAATAAGGCAATGAATAAATATTATTCAGTGAGGTCAAAATACCGACCGGGCAACTCTGTTACCCCCTTTATACGATTCAGGGAAGAAAAGGACGCCCAGCCATGAAATGTTTACGAATATATATGTATGTACATAATATATCTATATTTTGTAAACAATCAAATAATCCGCTAAATACCCTGATACGAATAATATAGAATAGAATTGTAGTCATAATAGGAAATAAAAGATTTAAAATTAAATTGGATTCGACCACATATTCTGGGACACGCTGTACATAAAGTAAAAAATTAAAAAGACTAAGAAGAAATTTATATTTTCTGTTGTTACTATCTTCACTAATTTATACTATACGTGTGTGCTCCTGGTATTTTCCTAATTTTAAAGTATGTCAACATACTTTATACTGTAATAACAGTAATTTCTAAGAAAATCTATCCATAATTTAGTTGATACATTCACATACTACTTATATTATTTACGCAGGTTGAACACCTTTGAGGTGGAAGCCGGTCAGTATAGTTAACCGCTAGTATATCAATATTGTTATTTGCATCCTGGAATTGAACACAGATGTCACGTTTTGTTTACCTTATTTCATATTACTGACAATGAGTTGACAGTGACTCGTGAGAATATTTATCTTTATTCTAGGATAAATTTTGTGTGGGCAAATATGTAAAATTTTACTGTTGAACTAAAACTGCTATCAAAAGTATTAGCGAAAAACGTATTTGTTGTATGACTTGTTAATAATTATTTAAACACTTGTTGATAAACATTTAAACAAACTATGTAAATGAAATTTTCCAAAATTAAACGCCTTTTATTATTATGTATATTTGCGTCAGCTGGCCTTGCAAATTATTAGTTTAAACAGTCAAAAATGCTATTAATCTATAGGTAAATATGTCTGTACCGGTTGTTAAATATTAGAATGCAAATATTTTTTTTCTAAATGGAATTATAAATCACAAATTATAACTTTATATTGTATACGTTATAATGTATAACACTACAGGTGTACAGATGACATGTATGGCACGTATCTTATTTGTCTTAATAAACAAATGTTGTTACCAATTGTCCATATTATATGTAGGTGCTCCAGCTTCAGATTAGGTTTATATTTCTATTAAAATTTTAATCATAAGTATTTATTACGGTACTTACAGTAAATACACAGAGAAAAATCATTATTTAACTCTTTCTTTGAAAAGTAATTACATACATAAAGAAGCCCAAAAGATTCAAAATATCGATTCAAAATGAAATAGGCTTCACTGAAATATAAAAGAATGCTTGTATACGTACATATATATGTTCATTTCATCATATGACATAATAATATGTCATATATTTGATAATATATAAGATATACATTTATTAACCAATTCTGAGATTTGTTGACTTATTAAAATTGTGTACATAGAATTCTGTTTATCAACTGAATAAATTTTCTTTATTCGACAAAAGATTATTTCTGGAGTAAATAATTCGACGGAGTAAAGACTCAAACTGAAAATAATTTGTTATAATTAAATAAAAGTGTGTGATTCTCTTGTAAACTAAAAACTATTGCTATAATACTAGAGAGCTAAAAAAATATCAACAAAAGCATTAAAAAATAATCTGAATACTTTAAATAATTTCTGAATATTTTAAATAATAATTGAAGCTATTTTTGACGTAAATACATAATTGATAATACTATTTTAAAATAAAACACTGTTTTTTATAGTTTTTCAACTGTATATTACCTGAAATATTCCCGTTATAGATGATTGAAGTGTCAGTTGAAATCAGCGGTCATGAAATTGCGCGCAGAACACTTTCGTCTCGAAATATACTTACGTACAACTTATCCTGTGACTGTAATAAAATTGGCAAAAGACACCAATTTTTTCTTATTATTCTATTATTACACCTCAAGCAATTTACTTTGGAAGTTAGCCATCACACATTGTGTCCAATTGTAAGTAGAAGTGCATTCTTCTCATTTTGAGGTATTTATTGAAATAAATATTTTCAGTAAATACTTCGTGGAAACTATTCTTTAGTTCTTGTTTCTTATATAAGATTAACAATGTACATTACGTATGTTTACGTTTAGCTATTCTTAATAAAACAGCTGCCGATGCGTGATTGTGTCATGAAAATGTAAAAGTGAAATTTATGTCCTAGCTCGTCAAGAATAGGAACAAGTCTCAAAACTGCGATATCGGACCTCCCACGAGGTGTGCAATAAATAGCCTGGTCTAAGTAAATAGCCGAATGTTGCCCTCACTCTTTCTTCTATGCATACATAGAGAAATCTCACACTTTTTCCTATTATTGACGAAGTATATACTAATATTATGTTTACATGCACTGCGTTTGACCACTTTAATAGAAGCCAAATCGAATACTATTGACAAAAATGGATAAAAGCTCGTTTATAGATGAACGATTTGAAGAACGTTTTCATAACACTAGAACATTTTAAAAATACCTCTTGTATTCTGCATTTTGGTTCGTCAATTAATGGTTCATCTTATTGTGAGTACTACCGTTTCTAAATGAATTGTTTATTTCTATGGAATATTTAGGACTCCAATTCTCGTTGGTATAATTATACACGTATTACATATATCAACATTTTTAAAACTTCAAGTACTATAATATACTCGATGGACGATTGGTTACCTTCTAATACCTAATCGATTATAGCTGTTTCCATTCATGACGAGCAGTGAACCGTAATGCAGTAAACATTCGATTCCTCGATTCATTAATGTCGTCATTCACTGTATCAACCAACACAGACTGTTAGGTATAATAGATGTAGAAGGCCTCATTTTATAAGGTATAAGATCTTTGTTCACGCTATTATTACATTTAGCGACCTTACTATTTCTCTTGGTATCTAATAGTATGTTGTTTGTTATACTTTTTACTAAGTTCAAGTTACTATATTTTTCGAGTTTTATTTTAAATCGGACGTGTGCTCCTTAAATCTAGTTACAGTTACTGTTTTCGTTTGCCCAATATACTTTTGACAACAATCTTATTTTATAAATCATACTTGTTGTTTTCAATTTTATTTTTAGGCTTCCTAAAAGTTGTTGTAATTTGTTTCCAGAGAAATGCACTAATGTCATCCCCAACTCTTTTAAAACTCATTGACGGTCTCTAGTAAGTTGTGATTGATACGGTGTTGACACATTTTCAAGATTTTTAAAACCTTCTCGAAAGGTGGAGTTAAGAAGATTTGCCTTAAATCTCCGTTTTCTAATTAATGTATCCACTATCTACTTACATCCTGATCCCTGACATCCTGAGAAGGATCTAGCTACATCCTTAATGGTTTTATTTTCTTTTTCGAACCTATCATTACTAAACGGAAAACTGAGCAAACGATAGACCAAAAAATTTAAACTTGCTATTTTATGTTGATAATGATGATGGAAGTCAGAAATGTACATATAAGGGTACTAGTTTCCTATATACATCAAATTCTAATCTATTTCCCCTGCTTCTAATTATTAATACAACAATAAAACATATTTGTTCATTATTTTCTATTTCATGTATAAAATTTATCGAGATCCAGTAACGGTTATTTAATTTCGAAACAAAACTATATGTCGCTTTTGGTAATCAGCCTTATTCTAGTAAAATATTAAAATTATTTCCTGTCTTCCATATCAAACCTACTCATAAAAAGGGTTGAAATAAAAGTAAAAGTAAAGGGGGCCAGGGAGTTACCCATTGCAGTAGCTTCATGCTGATCAAAATATTCATTATTGAATGTGGAACAATTTTGACCTATACTGAGATTAGTTAGATTAATGTATTCGTTGACGTTCTCTTAAGTGAAACCATTTAGTTTGAGTAGTTCTTTGAGACAGTTCCAAAGTTTGTGGAATAGGAACACTTGGAAATAATGAACATGTATCAAATGAAATGAAATTTTCACCTTGTTGCAATTGAATGTCTTTGAACTTATTAATGTTTGTTTTAGTAATGCCAAATGTCTTGTTTTTATAATGCGAAATTGGTTGGTAAAATGTTTGTCGAGCACAATGCAATGGGTGCTTCGGTGTTTTGTACATATCATAGAAGACGGAGCTGTTGTTTTTTGTAGCTACATGAGCTTTCCCAAAAATATTTTAGTTAATATACACTAGGCACAAAAATTAAGGGATGTAAAAGATCACAAGAAAACCATCGAAAAAAAAATTAATTTTTGCTTGCCTCTCAAAAGGTCCACGAAGTTCAATACATTTTTTCAGTAATTTTGTCATAAATCTTTTTTAGATACTTTTATCCTCTTTAATTTGAGTGGTCTAAAAGTCCTGAATGATGATTTTTCGCTAAGTTATCGTCGTTTAAAGCAAAAAAGTTAGTTTTGACTTTTTTCATTTTTTTTTATATAATAATTAACAGTTTTTGATAAAAAATATAGATTATTGCTAAAAACATTTTCAACCTCAAAAAATTAAAAATTCGTCCTTAAATTGATATTTAGCCAAAATGACAAATTCAGTCGTTCCGAAAACAATGAAAGAAAATCGCAGCGAATTGCATTTTAAATTTTCAGGGTTTCTTTGGAATACTTTGAGATTGAAAATAAACAGTAAGCATCCTTAGTTTATTCATTATTTGCAAAATCCAGCCAAGTTAAGCGAATATTACTAAATACGAATAGTTTTCAATCAATATTTTCGCACCGAAAATTTTTTTAATCAGAAACCAACAACTACGACTTGTAAGAATAGTTTGCAATTTTTAAAATCCTACTTTTTTTGTATGATCATTAATTCCCGAGTAACTAATTGCCAAAGTCAAAACTGACCTTTTTTTATTTGAATGACGATAACTCAGCGAAAAATCATCATACAAGGCCTTTAGACCACTCAAATTAAAGAGGATAAAATTATTTAAATTTTTTTTATGCCGAAGTCACTGAAGAAAAATATATTGAAGTCCGTGGACCATTTGAAAGGCAAGCAAAAATTTTGAATTTTTTTTCCGATGATGACTTTCTTATGATTACTTACTCAAAGACTGCTAATGGTCGAAACGTTGAAAACTAGGAACTTGAAGCTTCTATTTGCTTTTTTTAAAACTGCTCTGCGACTATTTTTATTCAAATTACAGCTCTTTGAAAATCACCTAAAAGTTTAGGATTTTACATCTCTTAATTTTTGTGTCTAGTTTATTAACATACCTCAACTATATGAGATACCCATTTGTCCTCAAGACCCCATAAAACTCCTTTATAGGGTCCTTTTTATTTTGTGAAAAAGGCGACATCGAGACATGATGGTGAAACAATCGATAGTGAATCGACAATTTTTACGTCAACAAATAGATCATAGGAAAATATGTATATCACATGTGTAATTGCTGGAAAGTATTCGATGGACCTGTATACCTGGTATTCTTTTTGCATAGTTCAATGCTTGTACAATTTATATAACAAAGATAATTTACTAATAGTAACGACTGATATATTAAATAACTATATAGTGTAGGGGTTAAATTGTTAGTTTTACGTCAACTATCTAGTTTGTTAGTAGAACAGAACACGATGCATTGTGTTAGGAACACTCATGCCTCTTACCAAAACAACTTCAACTTGACTTTTCGCAGGTTCATAGGTCACCTCGACGGTCTCGATTTGCACGATTTGTAGCGATTCGGGGTTTGTAGCCTCAACTCTTTCGTAATCGTTAATCGACGCATCCGTATCGGTTTCATTCGATTTGGATACACCGTTCGAGACGGGTACTACACCGTTCGCTTTGACTTCCGTTTCTTTCGAATTCGACACTGTTCCGTCAGACAGTGGGGCGGAACATGTTTTTTCGTTCTGCTCGGGAATAGTTTCGAATCTTTTGTAACTTTCGCTGTCGTTATTTGATGTTTTGGTTACGGTTGTGGGGGATTTTTTTCTGCTTTGATGGAAAATGCGCCAGCTGGTGTCCGTGTATCTCTGAGCGGCTTCCTGAAAATATTGCTTCGATGATTTTTGTACAATTCAACTGTTTTAGTGTGATAACATATGATTATACTATAGTAATGGTAGGCTGTACCCTGTGTAATATGACGCTTATCATATAATAACCGTATAAAATGCAATGGTAGAAAATATGTCACATAACGAAATAATGGCTAGCGAGTTCATGGTAAGAGGAACGAATTCGATACGATTTTAATAACCTGTTTTGAGAATAAACGCTCGGATATGGCGATTTGTAATTGTAAAGTCAATTTAATTTCCCGCTTTAGCAGAAATGTTATCTACTTTGTTATTTTAAACAACAAAGTATGTTATTTTACAGTAACTTTATTTAATATACACTGTGGTTCGAAGTGATGACTGGGCCCGGTATCGAAGATGTCATTATATGCTTGGGTTCGAGTCCCAACCGGGAGGAGTTGACATCTCTTCCTGTGAATAGGTATGCTTATATTCATCTTTATATAACAAGTTTCTGTATCCAAACTTAATAGTACAGGAGAGGTTATTAAGCCATGCATTAATCGTTTCTCTTTTTCTAAGGGAATTTCATTTTTTAATTTTAGAAGCCGATAAAAAATGTCGAGGAATGTTGAAAATAACAATAAAAATATTACGCGTATTATAGGTATGTTTCTCATGTATGTTTCCTTTTTTAAAAATATGTATCATTTTTTTTTTCAAACGAGTTCGCTTCGATTTGAATGTCCTGTTTTGACAATAAACGCTCGGATGTGTTGATTTGCGATTTTGAATTACATTTACTATTCATTTTATCGCTATTTGCCAAATAAAAAACTCTCTTATCTTGCCGATAAACGGAATAGTCTACCTAAGCCTAGCCGTAAAACAAGCGAAGGTTATGTTTTGAGATTTTTTATTTGGCAAATAGCGATGAAATAAACTATAATTTCCCATTTTGCTAGTGTTACTTCGTTTTGTAAACGCGATATCTTATATTTTATACGGATTTAGATAGAACATAAAAGGACATCTTCAGTAAATTTTTAGACGTTTTTATTATGAAAATTTATTTGAGGGACTTACAGGAACATGTCTTTAAGATACTTATTTATATTAAAATAGTATAGAGATATCGTAAACGCACATTACTGCGTATACATCACTATGAACGAAACTTATCCATAATTTGTACGCTGTTTATTAAAGGTATAAAAACTACAGCGAAAAAGCACAGTTAATGTAGGAGAAATTGCTCTCTTAAATGTTGACATTGTTGCTGAAGAAATGCTGTTGTTTGTCACAGAAATTCTGCCAATTATTCGTGATTACGAAGCGCAGGAATATCCGATTTTCCATGCTTCTTTTTCAATAAACTCAAGTACGGTCCTGGCATACACGGAAAATTCCTCACTCTAGTATAACAAATATGCTGATATAACAAATAATGTAAACTAAATTGTTTAGAATGTTTGTAAGGCAGAACATAAAAATATTATGTATGTACGCGATCATATTTTTAAATTACAATAGTTTTACGATGTGAATTATTTTTCTTAAATCGTAAAATATAAATTAACGTTTTCTAATTCTAGGTTCCATAAAATACACTGTCGAGATGCCTGAGATATTTGCCACGTATAGTAATTTACAATATTCGCAATCAGAGGTAGAAAGCTTATTATGTATGTAATTTCAGCTAATTGTGTCCTTTTAAGTCTATGTTGGCAAGCTTATCAATTTGATATTGCAATAAATATTTGTAGAAGCGAATAGCTCGTAACTTGTACCTTGTATGCAGTAAAAGGTGCTATTTGTGCCGGTATTTGCACGCAGAAACAGATGGTCGGTTTACGTTTACATACTTTTGAATTCCTATTTTTACGTTTCTTATTAGGATTGGCTTTTAAATTGAATACAAACTGCTAACATATCACAAAATAAGTATATGCGCCTTTTACCGCTATAAATTGAGGTACAATTGAACATTATTCGCCAGTAAAAATATTTTTGCACTTTCTGTTCTAGCAAAAGTGTAATGATGAAAATGAATTATTAAAATACAGAAACAGTGTTCTTCTGGTCTATCTGAATAATTTTATTCATGTAGAAAAAACTATTTTATAGAAACGTCCTTCTGTGAGTCAAGATATATTTAATATACCACTTAATTTGAATTCTTAAGTTAAATATATCTTCATATTTATACTTAAATTTACAAATTAGGAATATCTGGAATACATCTGGCATTCAGTCTGCATAAAATATTTATTCAATCTCAAAAAAAATGTATATTTTGATGTAAGTAGGTATATGTATGTAATATGTATGTCTTGTTGTATTAATTTACTGTACCGAGATTATATGAATAATACAAACTATAAGAGAAAGATATGTCGACGGTCAGTGACACAATTGAAGTTCATATAAAATATTTAGCTGATTCAACAAGCTGCAGTTACCCCTCGAAGGAACAAAGTGCATGTGTGTTGTGTGTGAGAAATCAATGTATAAATCAATCATTACACGTCATTTGGTAATATTTGGATATATATATATATATATATATATATATATATATATATATATATATATATATATATATATATATATATATATATATTAAAAGGTATAGTATTTTACTTTAAAGGAAGTAACATAAACATTTAAGATAGGTAAATTTACACCTAATCTAATAAATTTGATGTTGCTACTTTATATATATGTTACTTGAAATTAATTTAGTTTATAGCCATTAATAATTGATGGGTTATTAAAAATTATTCTTTTTTCCTATCCATTGTTATTATTTCAAACGAGTACATAATTTTATAGCACTTGATGTAGTGAATATGATGAAGAATCATGTCAGTTATTATTATTATTATTATTATTATTATTATTATATTATATAGGTTTGGGCCTCATCAGCCACTGATCGCATGGGTAGTCCCTTGGCGATCACCTCTTATCCGGGTCATTGTCCAAAAATGCTATCCCATAAAAGGAGCAATTTAAACACGTCCCCCGCCTTAAGTCTCGCCTCCTCTAGGATAACAGGGGTCCCTAAGATAAGATACCTCTTCTTCTCCAGTGTGGGCCAGGTGCAAAGAAGATAAATCGAGGTTTCCTCGTCTTCTTTGCAGTATCTGCCGGCCGAGCTGTCAGTCAGCCTCAGCTTGTGCTTATATGCATTCAGGCTACTATGGTGGCCCGTTATGATTCCCACCAGGGTTCTGGCTTTGCGCCTGTTCAATTTAATTAATTCTTAGGCCCATTTATCAATCTCTGAGTATTGGATGAAGAGTTTGGTTATTCGACAACCCGTTACTCCTCTCCATCTTTTATTGTGCTGGTCTCTTGCCCAGCCATTGATGCGGTCTCTGATCAGATTCCCACTGCAGGTTCTGGTCCATAGAGGTTTTCCCTGGTCCCTAGTCTGGCAAGGTCATCTGCAATTAGATTTCCCTTAATGCCATTATACCCAGGTATCCATAAGAGTTCCACCGGTCACCGATGGATCATGTCAGTTAGTCAATGCAGAATTATTAAAAGTGCAGTATTTTGTTCCACGTCCATAACTTGGATGAGTGACCTATTGTATTCTCTTATAGATATGTCTGAGGCAATATCATTCATACTTTGGTCCGAGGTGGTGACTAAATCCGGTATTGAAGATGTCATTGTATTCGTCGGTTCAAGTCCCAATGTGAAGAGGTTGGCATCTCTTCCTGGGCATTGGTGTATTTGTATGTATGTATGGTTCCTATGTATAACAAATGTCGTATTCGAACTTAATAATGTAAGTGATGTTACTAAGCTATATATTAACCATTACTCTTTTTGTAGGGAGGTTCAGTTTTATAATGTAGAAAATAACAGTAAACATATTATGCATATTATAAGCTTGTTCTTTATGTTATATTTTGTTTCCGTTTTTAAGAACATGTATAATGTTTTATAAACATGTTTAAAATATTTAGATAGTTGAAAAACACAGAGACTTTCAGACAGAGATGTTCATCTCACATCATGCGGGTATGTACAGTTCGTCAAGAATAGGAACAAGTATCAAAACTGAGCTATCAGCATCCCTCACGATGTTGTCTCACTCTTTCTCCTACGTATACGTAAAAATCTCACACTTTTTCCGATTATTGATGAGTTGTACCTATACAATAGCTACAAGTTTGAAATAATTTTGATAAAACTGTTATCGAGCAAGTAGGAAAAACCTGCTCCGATAGTCATCAATATTATATGTAGTTACAACATCATCGACAGTTTTTAAGAGTAACGAGTTTTCAAAATATGACATGTTTAAGTGAAACACAACGAACTAAATTGATTGAAATGATCATTGGCTATGGAGACAAAATCTATATACGAGACGAGGTGTGTGCGTTATTTTAGAAAGTATCCTCAACTCCGCGCAAAATTTGGTAATTTTCGATAGTGCGAGAGACAATTATACCAAATGTCATCCTGCCATTCCGAAAAATACACAGTTGAATGCGTTACTTATTGTGCAGGAAAATCATCATCAATCAACTCGATCTTCGATGATGGGACAGCAGAATACAATTGTCTGTCTACTTGTACCCATCGTGTAAAAAAAAAAACAAAAACGGAAACGACAGAAATAATGCAAAAATTTGTTTCCAGCGTAAATTTGTGCTCTATCAAAACTATGTGGTTATAAAACTTTCTTTGTCATATAGAAGCCAACATATCATGAGATCCATGGTTTCTAATGCTATTTGCTTATAGAAGTGTTCTTTAAAGATAAAGAATTCGTTACAACTGTGATCAAGAAAAGGTATCATAGTGGAGTTTTGAAGAAGTGTCAACTAAATTTCTTTCTCTTCTTCCTTCTTCTAAAGTAGGTCTATGACCTGTTCCTCTTCGATGAATATCATCGGTACTATGAGCTGGATCTGTTTTTTACAGAGGGTAGGCAGCTAAACCTGGCCCTCTAACACTCCTCTTTCTGTCGGGCTTGGGACCGGCAACAGTACTACTGGGCTACTCAATCCAGCCAGCAGCACTGCAGGCTGAAACGGCAACGGTACGCGGTGTTTTCAAGCGGTAACCCATCACCAAGTGCTAACTGCGCCTGAGGTTGCTTGACTTCGGTGATCGGACGAGGATCGATGTTCAACATGGGATAGCCGTTGCCTACTAAATTTGTATGTAATAATAAAGATGCTGATTACAGAAACATTGTGGCAAATATCGGTTTTTATAGTTTTTCTTAGAAGTTTGAGCAGGAATCTTTAATTCTGAGTTTAGATTCGTGTTCAGCGAGAAGAGAATAGAAAACATAAATATGGTTTATTCCTTAGAATACATAACTTTTATTTTTTTGTGGGTCTGTGTAATCAGTCCTCAAATACAAACATGATTATATTAACGTGCTGAACTATTTTTTGTGGGCTATCTTAATTTAATATTTTGTCAGACCAAATACTACTGAGGCATTAAAATATATAATTCGCAACTATGTGAGACTAATTAACGCTGACATGCTAAAGAATACTTTACAAAAATTTCAGTTTCGATTTGCACAACATCAAGAGGTGAGTTGAAAATACTTTTAACACTTAGTTTAATAGTTTTTATTAGTACCTATCTATTAATTATTATTTTTCATAGCACTTTTCTGATATTAAGTTGCTAAATTATCTTTTCTTCCTAAAAACGAGTGCTATGTAATCTACTACAAAATCAACAGTTATAATGTATAAAGAAAAATTCGTATACTAAAAAATGGACATTAAAAAAAACAAAATCCTGTCGATATGTCCGAATATTTGTTCATTCTTACTCGATACCAATATTTCCCGTCACGAAAACTTAATGTATATTTCATCCTTGCATTTACTGAAGTCAATAGGAATTATTACACAATAAAACTATGAAACTATTGATGAATTCTATATCATGAACTTCTGTCAAGACCTTTTGCTATAAACGAATCCATTATTCCCCCCTTTTCCACGCGTCTCGTTCGAATATTACCCGAATATCAAACAAATTAGATCCATCTTTATCACCGACTTTCATAAAACCATTTGGCGTGACAGACGGCTCCTCAACGTGGCGGTTTATCCGCGAACTTTCCGGTCAATTATATCAGCAAATTGACGAGCTAACCGCGGCTTATGCGGCGGATTTTATGCGTCTTTTATTTCAGAAAAGGTCTCACAGATAACGTCTCTCGTAAATATTTCAGCTCGGTTAGTTTTATTAACACATTACGGTCGTGAAGCGCCCTATTTCCACTAAGCGGAGCGGAGTAACAAACTGAAACGTATGCTTTGGAGTTACAGGCGTATGATAGAGCGGTGGTACGTGAAGAATATGCCGCATATATGTATGTAAATGAAGCATGGAAAAATCATATCTCGATGGTGGTGTTAAGGCGCTTGCATAATTAGTCTCATGAAACATTTGTCGATATTATTGGTAGAGATGTTTCAAAGCCTTATGAGCTTTGTCCTTCATATGCGCAGAAAAATAATTACGGCCGGTGCCTCGATTCTACGTCCTAAAAAAATTAGCTATGTTGTCACCACAGTGCATCTCGAGCTCTCGTTGTAAACAGATATCTCATCCAATTACGTTTTATTTTCTTTTGAGTTGTTTGTTGCATTTAAATGCATTTTAAAGATTTTACATTACTACAGTGTTATATAATCGTCATAACTAAAACGTGTAAGTGAATTATTTTGTGAAATTTATGTATATGTATAGTATAAGTGCTACATTATTATTGTCTTAAAATCAGGCCCGATTTATAACAAATGATTTATTCTATTTTAATTTTGTACTAGAGACTCTAATAACAAGAAAGTGTTGCACAGTCAAGGGCGGCAGATAGTTTATAAAGTTTATGAATCTATGACAAAATAAAAAGAAGATAAAAATCCTATTAGGGTAGACCAGGTGCAGGCCCGGGTAGCCGAAGCTACCGGCGTTTCGTTAAGTACGGTCAAAAGAATAACACTTGAACATAAAGCTAGCCCATCTGGTGATATTTCGTCGCCTAGGAAGAAAATAAATAAGCCAAGTCCTAGATGGTCGAGCGCCGAGCCAATGTTTTCACAATAGACTTGCATAGTAGAATAATGGGGATAGCCCCGCCTTTCGCGCATTTCGCGGCTCATAAGATTTTGAAACATGTCTAACAATCTAATAACAACCCAATCGTTCGAGTTATTCCAGCATCAGTGGGTAGTTTAGAGAACACTGTTGTCTGAGCTCTGGATGTAAACTACGGACATTTCAGAGCCGGACTTATACGTGTGAAATATCCATTAGAAATACAAATACCGTAAACAAATATGACAATCTTGTATTAAATTATACAATAAAACATTTCATATCAGTAGCTTGTCCACACTCTGCCTCCTTTTTTGTAATGTAAACTAACTGCTTGTATAAATTAGTACGACATCAACCAACAATTTCATATTAAATAAAATTTATTCAGTGACCGCCTGCTACCTGTTGCTCTATTTGTTTCACTAGAAACATTGAAAGTATTGTCGGAGGTGCATTGCGCTATGTGCCAATAGTAGATGTATGCAAGGGCGAAAAGAAAGACATGGCTCTACTTTTTCTTACAGATGCTGCGCCATATATGAAAGCGGCTTGTCGACTTTTGTAACGAAACGTATAATTACGATATGTTATATGTAACGTGCCTACCGTATGGTCTTCATTGCATAGCAGAGGCAATTCGTGGCCGTTATCTGAATGTCAATCGCCTGATAGGGAATGTCAAACAAATGTTTTTAAATGCCCCGCGAAGAGTGGCATTATTCACGGAAATGTTTCCCCACACACAGTTACCTGCAGCGCCTATAATAACCCGGTGGAGAACGTGGATCGAGGCAGCTTCATATTATTACTGCAATTTTGAGAATATCACCAGCGTATTTCAACAGTTAGGTCCAAATGATGCTATTGCGAATGAGCCACAGACTCTAGCAGATATAGCTATTCAACAAGATTTGGCGCATATATATATATATATATATATATATATATATATATATATATATATATATATATATATGCGCCAAATCTTGTTGAATAGCTATTTTTCGCACATACCAAAAGCTATTAAAAAGTTGGAAAAGAACACAGACAGATGAATTTTCAATAGTGGATGCTACGAGTATAAACGTTGTTTAGTCTTCGGCAGTATATTTTGAGTTGAAGGGAGATCGGTTTTGGATAACAACCCGACGTTTCCTACTAAAGCAGTTTTAGTCGATATTTTACAGCAGAAAGAAGTTCATGTCTCTAATTCAGAAATCAATATGAAGACCCTACATTATTCATATTTCCGGTATGCTCCGTTAACCTCTGTTGATGTACTCGTAGAATGGTCGCTTTCACATCATAAATGTATATTTACTGACAGACGTCGCTCGTTGACTGCCAAAATTAAAGTAGCTACTATAATATACTCATGTGATCATACGCGTAAATAGTGTTAGGTGTATGTATGGTGATGTTACCTTGAAGAACTAAGTCCGCCTCTGTTATTTATGTCATGCCGGAATTCAAATCCGGTGATGTCGAAAATTGAAAAAAATATATATTTATATAACTTTGTTTATTGCCTTATTGAACTTCTATCTTTTCATTCAGGGCGAATTGCTTTTCAAACTATGTATGCTTCATCAAGCATAGTTTAACTCCTGACGAGAACGACGAGGAGAATCTCGAACAACCTCGAGAACTTGGCGGTTTACGTTTCTTTTCCCTTTCCTCTACCTCAGAAAGTTAAACTCCTGCAGAACGTTCAGGCGTTGAACTCCTCTCTTGCCTTTTTCTTGTACCAACAAATATACGAGTATACTTTTTCGAATGACGAGACACGATCTTAACTTTTCGGAACACACAAAACACTGAAAAACGAGAGATGATCTTAACTTTTCGAAACACACAAAACACTGAAAACAACCATAAAAGCAAATCAAGCATTTTAGCCATAATATACTAGCGAAGTTCCAGAGCTTGAAATGTGTAGAGTATCAGTAGATGTGATAAATTTCTTGTAGCTCAGGCTCGGAGATACTGATTTGGTGGTTTTGCTTGCTAATTACTAATGCTATGAAATGTCACTCTGAGCCTTGACAAACCTCGAAGAGTCAATATTATCAACTAATTGGCATTAGTTTGTAGCACCCTATGAGTATCTATTTGCCACAAATTGAGATTTAGATAAAACTGGAGGTCAATATACTCATGTGAGCAGGTAAATTAGAAAGTATATACATACTTATTCCGTAGATCCTAGATCTATGTAGATCCTATTGAATGTGAGGATACATAAACGATTGTTAGTGTGGTCGGTTATGGTAGACGACTTATCCCCGTAAATCCGTATCCTCCTGAATTCTAAAACTGGATGAACAATTTATGATGAATACTATCGAATTTATAAAATAATTTTTTAAACGCGTTTTTGCGCTTGCCCACCCAGTATATTAAACATAAAGTTTCTTCACAGTTCACTCACGTTTCGTAGAATTTACATTTAATTCCTCCGCCTGACGTACGCAAAACATGTTTAAGATGACTTGTTTTACCGACAAAGAGTACACGACAGCCAATCATATTGTCCATTCTGCTTTTTATGAATTCCATACTTCACTAAGTTTTTATGCTACGCCGAAGTAAATACAGATCTCGTTATACTTTAAGGCATTTATTGCGGTCGATGTATTGTTACTTGAATACATGTCTTGAATAAAATTGGTCACAATCACCAGAAGTATGTCACGTTCAATTTAGTAAACAATCTTATTCATGGAGAGGGTGAAATTTTCTAATATGCTGAATAATGTACTCTGAAGTTTACGGAGGACATTGAATGTGTGTAATTTAATTGTATTGTAAACAACTAATGGTAAATCAAACATCTATTACATCCTAAATCTTATAGAGACTGCGTCAATATATACTAGGCACAAATATTAAGGGGTGTAAATCACTTAAAAATCCTACATTTTTAGGTGATTTTCAAATGGCTGTAATTTAAAGAAAAATAGTCGTAGAGCAATTTACAAAAATTAAATTGAAGCCCCAAGTCTTTAGTTTTCAGATCTGGAGAAAAACCTAAATTTTTTTACCATCGGTTTTTGAGTAGCCATAAGAGAGCTATGGAAAGAAATGTTTTCCAAATTTTTTCATGCGTTTCAAAAGGTCCACGGACTTCAATCATTTTTGGTCAGTGATTTCATCATAAAACTATTTTAGATAATTTTATCCTCTTTAATTTGAGTGGGCTGAAAACCTTGTATGATAATTTCTCGCTAAGTTATCGTCATTCGAAGCAGAAAAGTCTGTTTTAACTTTGGTAATTAATTATTCGGGAAATAATGATCGTACAGAAGTCAGGTAGGGTTTTAAAAAAACTGCAAAGTATTTTCTTCAAATCATAGTTATTGGTTTTTGATAAAAACACTTTTTGGTGCGAGAATGTTGATTGAAAAAGAGGTAAAAAATTGCACATTTAGGGATATCCGCATAACTTGGCATAACTTTGCAAATAATGGATAGACTAAGGATGTTGACTACTTCTTTTCAACCTCAAAGTATTCCAAAGAAACCCTGAAAATTTCAAAGCACTGCGATTTTTTTTGTGTTTGGAATAATTGAATTTGTCGTTTTTGCTAAAAATCATTTCAAGGATGAATTTTTCATGTTTTATTCATTTTCTGAGGTTGAAAATATTTTTTTACCAATATTCTATATCCTGGAGTAGGTTAGAACCTTTGGTGTGAAGATAACACTAACTGAGTTCTTCACAAAACACCAAAACACTATACACTACACTCGACGTGCGTTTCTCCAACAAAGTTGAAATCATCTGACGCGCATCGAGTGTAGTGTATAGTGCTTTGATCCTTTGTGTAAAACTCGGTTAATGTTAATATTCTATATTTTCATCAAAAAATGTTAATTATTGTAAGAAAAAAAGTTAAAAAAGAATAAAAAAAAAAAGAATAGCCAAAATTGACTTTTGCATTTAACGACGATAATTCAGCGAAAAATCATCTTACAAGGCTTTCAGATCACTCAAATTAAAGATGATAGAATTATCTAAGAAAGTTTTATAATGAAATCACTGAAGATAATTTATTGAAGTCCGTGGGTCTTTTGAAAGGCAAGCAAAAATTTGGAATTGTTTTTCCTATGGTTTTCTTATGATTACTTACGCCGTTGATGATAAAATTTTGAACTCAATCTCAATATTTTAAAACTAGAAACTTGGATCTTCAATTTAATGTTTTTAAAATTGCTCCACGACTGTTTTTCTCGAAGTCGACAGCCCTCTGAAGATCACTTAAAAACTTTACAATTTTTTACATTCCTTAATTTTTGTGTCTAATGTATCTGACCATGTTAGAAGTGAAAGTAATATAATTGAAGAAGCTTCATCGAGATATTATCATAAATATACCATGTTTCCCTGTTTATTTCCAAATGCTAGTACACTTTGATGTCAATTACAAATTCAACAACGAAATTATGAATGAGTTTAAGTACATCGAACCTACATAGTCCCATCACATAATTTTGTATGTATGTGCCATAGTATATGCATACCATGTGTGACATATGCGATTTTATCTAAGTATAGTCTACAACTTCTATGTGTTTTGTCGTTATTAATTCCCAAAGGTACATTTAAACTCATATCATAATTTTATTGACCTAAGTAATCATAAATGTATTTCTGCAATAACTTTATAAAATATTGTGATCAAAAAATTCAAGACGAAAAGCCTGGAATAAATTTATATTATTGTAAGTGTGCAATAAATATTTATATGTAATAAATGAAATTTAACTCGTAAATACTCCACTAAAATACTTGTTGTTTGCAAATCTATGAGTTAGTTTTAGCTTAAATCATGTAAACGCTAACAGTTTTAAAGTCTCGATTAAAATCTGTAATAATTAGCCCAATCGATAAAATTAATTGACGCATTATTTGTTAAATTGATGATATTAATTTCAGATTAACTTTGCTAATAAATTTAAGAATCTCTGAGAATTCATCAAAGGTAATTTAAGAGTTAGTTACACGATAGATTCTCGTATGATTAAAATTTTGTGGAATTGAAATCATCTTCCACAAAAAATAGAGAGGATTGAACAACTTCAAGGGATGCATATTCTTCAGCACAAGATTTTTAGAGAAGAAAGCGCAGAATTGTGGAGGTTCGTAATAAATTTGATGCAGTTGAGACTATGAATTTCTACTTTATATGCCAGATAATTAAGGACTAAAGAAGAATAAAGTTAGTAGTACGGCACCTGTTGAATACACGGGTAAATCAAGATGATCCAAATATGTTCCAGTCAGTATGAGAGATGGTATAGCAAATATAACTGAAGGAATGAATACAGCAAGACGACATGATAGTTATTCTGCTATTTGCATTGCAAATCTTAGTGATTCAATAACTGTTCCGTAAGGACACTAATTTTCACCGACAACCTGCTATTAAAGTGCCATAAGTAGGCTAACAAAATTAAATACAAGATGTTTCCTTGATATGCACTGTGGCAACTTATAGGTTGTCTACATATTATGTATATGGGTTCGGAAATTAAGAAATATCTGTTTGTACTTTACATAACTAAATGATTTGGTTCATGTGGTCCAAACTACAGTCATTTGTATGTCTGGGCACCACATGACGACAGTAGTACAACAAAAGTTTTTATATTGATTAGTTGTGTTTCATTATTCATTATCTAAACCATAAACATTAAATTTCAGAAAAGAAAACCCGCCACGAGTAGGATTCAACATCTCTCCCGGATGGGAACCGAACGACAGACAGCTGTTTCAAACTTATTAGTTCTCATCAATGTCCAGGACAAATGCCGAATGGCATTAATCGTATCGATTTAGATGAACACCCTACTCACCGTTATTTCTCTTCGCTATAGAGATATACTAAAAAAATTTTTGGCACCAGATTTTCATAATTTAGCTAGATTTAATGAGGACAAAAAGTTTCAGCAAGATGATAATTGGCCACCCAGAAGTCCCAATTTAACGCCGACAGATTTCTCCTTAGGGGGTTATTTGGAATCAAAAGTATACACGGATGCCCCTAGGACTGTGCTTCAATTAAAAGTCAGAATACACGAAACAATTTAGAGAATTAAACCAGCATTATGTCGGTGGGTTATCACAAATTTTAGGCCACACTTTAAGGAGATACAGCGGAGTGATGGAGGGCACTTTGACGATGTTATTTTTCATACATAACTTTTTACTAGTTATAGTAAATGTATAGTAAGTAGTTCCCTATTTCCCTAAAAATAGTAAATGTAAATATCTTAAAAAGTAAAAAAGAGAAAAACATTTTAGGACACCTGTTATATATAAAACAATATTGAAGGTCATGCTACTACTAGTGCATCATTTGCTATCAATTACTACATTTTTACGTAAAATGATGGTCGACCGTATGTTACAAAACCTATTTTCAATAAGAGTTTAAAGGACGTTGATATTTACTGCTCGTCAATAATAGGAAAAAGTATGAGATTCTGATATATGTGTAGAAGAAAGAGCGAGGCAGCATTCGGAGAGAAGAGGATGCACTTTACGCGCGAACCTTACGCGTACTTTACGCCAAATCGAATTCTGTGTACATTCACATTCAATATATATTCATCGATATTCACTTTGCAAAGGTCTCAATGCGACTGGGTAAAGACCAGGCTATTTACTGCGCACCTCCTGAGCGATCCTATATCGCATTTTGAGACTTGTTCCTGTTATTGATTAGCCATGTATTCAAATTTTGCCGATCAGTGCTGTTATTGAACGTTAACAACTTAACTCTCGCTTGAATCGTTTTTAATATTGAATAAGTGTAAAATAACACATTATAGATGAGTATTTTAGTGGCGTATTGATTTTGAACAGTTTATTATAACAGTTTATACAAAAGTATATTATAAACTGGACAGAGGAAAGCTTGTGTAGCACACTCATTTCGCTAGACAATTTCCCTAACCTGGAACCGTCTGATACCAACACTATCAAAGTACGCTTAAGGATGTACACAACTTTAGTCAATTGGGCATTGTACTTTTTTACTCAACGACCTCATTCAATAAATAACTCGTTTTAATTTGGTCGATGACAAAAACAATCAAAACAATTGTCCCACCCAACGGATTCTCCTGCCACGGTATTAGTGAAAACAATTCCCGAAATTGATTTACATATTCGAATCCGCGGGGGTCGAATGTGATCTAGACTCCCAGCGCCTCCTCCGCATTCAGTCAAACACAGTGTGAACGATGCCGATGAAAGGTGATCGTTATACGCGCGTGATCCGCCGCCTATAGAAAAGCCGTAATGAACAGCTGCTGCGCTGAGCGATCTAGTATGTGCATTTTAATTTGTCCTGTTCTCATACGCTAAGTCATTCCGACGCGATGGTTCTGTCGCTCGCGGATTCCGGTATATGGTTCCTGCAACGTTCAAGGTTTACGAGCGGTTGTAGTGAAAATAAATGAAAGTTTTGACATTGCCATAACCGTAAACAATGGAAGTATATGAGATACGATAAAATAATATTCGGGAACGGTCTTTCGTATTCATTATATGGGTCTCGTTTATCTTACAAATTATACACAAGAAGACAAAATCCGATATTCCAGAGAATGATAAGTTAGATAAGTAATAAAATATTCACTGATGAGGATCTTAACTGAAATTAAATTTATTGCTGTCGTATTCAAGTTTTCGTTATGTTATAAATAATATTTAGATTATTTTGCTTTTTTAAGTACATGTATGGATTATATTTTACTATTATTAGTTTTTGTGGTATTTAAAAAGAAACCTTTTTCTGATTATTACAACGAATATCCTAAGGAACTGAAATTTTAATATTATTAGGATGTAGTGATGAAACAAGGATACACAATTAGGGATGTGAAATCTTGGATAAATAGTAAAATCACCCACTTGAATGCTTTAGCAGTGGCGACAAAGTTATAATAACTTACACTGAATTAATTGCACCTACATCGGTTCAAATATCTCAAGTCTACACAATTACATTCCAGCTTCAGCGAAATTACCCGAATGTAACCGCTGATGCAACATTCACGTCGAGCAGCTTTAATAACAAGTGTCCTGATTGTTGCATATCTTTTGTGGTTAGTAGAATAGAACAAAACTTTTGTAAATTTTCTAAACTAACAATTTAGGTAATGCAAGATAAGAGAATATGATGGGCATTTGTATCACTTGCCCAACGCAGAGTTGTAATTTTTTTTTGCTCCGTGGACACTACATGGATGGGTAACGTATCGTATTCTCCTAAAGAGGTTGTTGCAATATCATTCATATTGTGGTCAGATCATCCACCCGATCGATTGTTGAGTAACTAATCATGGAACTTGGATGGCAATCAGGCACGCTCAGTGACGTCGTGATTAGCTAACGGTCATTTTACAGAAAAGATATACAGCATCGGTTGGGGAGGTTTTTATGCATTATGGATCACACCACGTCCATTAATACCAGCGGTTTAATGACGAGCCAGTTTTAAAACTAAGAGACAACAGTGCCACGATCGTCTGTTGCACTGTTATCGCTTAGTTTTAAAAAACAAACCATAGATACTCCATGAGGCCTAGTTCCACATAAATTGATGAACGAATGGATTGGATACTGCATGAAGACTTGACTACCAAATGGATTGGGATTCGTAGTTTACAGCTTCGTTCCCAGTTGGGAAAGCTACCATAGAGGGAAGGCTAACCTGACTAGGGGTTGAAGGATACGACGTCGTGGATCGCGCAACGCTGGAGACGAGGACAGAAGGCCACCAGGAGGAATCAGTTCAGTCGGGAGGAAATTGGTATATCAGTCGGTCACGTTCGGCACCGCGGAGAGTCCCATCTCGTGACAGCAGACTGTCAAGCTTCAGTGAAACGAGGGGGAAAGTGAGGCAGGAAGATCAGCAAGGACCATGGAGATCCGTAGAGGCAGGAAGGACGTTTGCCCACAGCAAGATTAGACTGCTAGCTACGCAGGATCTATGGAAATCCCCAAGGAATCACATCCAGGATCTGGCGCGAGAACAAAACGGTTCACCCTCGATCAACGGAAGAACAATGCAGCAACAAAGATTTTGGAGCATCTTGAAAGATTGCCAAGGCTGTAACTACCCCTCCCAGGCAGAATGGGGGTAAAGGCGAGCCGGAACTAATAGAAGGCATCGAGCCGATTTAAAAAAAACTTAATGGTAGGATTTGTAACCAAAAAGATGTATTGATGGAAATGAAAGCCTCAAAACTATGTTTCAAAAAATAAAACCCGCCACAGGTAGGATTCGACATTTGTCCCGGTCTGGAACCGAACGACATCAGCTGTTTCGAACTTATTAGTTCTCATCAGTGTCGTACACGGTACGCTGATCCAGGACAAATGCCGAATGAAATTTGTGGGGTATACATCTTTATCGATACGATCTATGTCAGTAACATATAAGTCGGAAATCGAGATGTATGTTGATAAGAAATTATTCCGAAATTTATGACGGACTTTCTTTTAATTTACAAACGATATATTAAAATTAGAAATGTTTGATAAAGTAAACGCAATATTCAATAACTTATTGAATATTATTTATGATATCGATTATATCTTTAACAGTTATCTCTAAATACATTCGTGTCCATTCAAGGACTTTCTTGGTATTATTCGTTATGTGCTACCGCGGAAAGAAACGGAGAAAAAATAAATAAATACTAGTAAATGTTATGCCTTCCTGAGTTCAAGTTCAAGTTGTACAACGCGATAATTATAAATAAGTAGATAAGTTACTGATTGATAAAAATTATAATAAACAGATTGTTATTAAACGATGTATATGCATATTCACTGCATTTCAACATAAGGCATGCCATATATTGTTATACAGGTAATAGTGACAAAAATCTGAGCATAATGTATGAATAAACATACTGAAATAGTTCATGGTTTTATTTTTTCTTTTGATAACTCATCAGTCTCCTATAGATTTTAAAGGTATTGGCGGTTTACTTCCGTAATCGGCTGGAGCTGGCCTTGATTTCCGGCTTGGGGTGATCAGGGCGTGGGTTCCATTCCCACTCTCACATAAGACGGTTGGGTATGTTTATCGTTATGGAAACGAATTCATGATGATCTTAAATAAAGTATGTTCCACCACCTCTATAGCGTTTGTATTTGAATAATATGATAGTATAACTATATCATAGTACAAACGACATCTTTAAAGATTCATTGGTGGAAGAGGATAGGACATTAATTGCCTAATAACGTCCTTGATCGTCTATTTCATGTTGTATTACTTTGATCTAAGTTCCCAGCATTTTCCCTCGATATAACATTAAATGAACCGCAAAAACGACTGATTTTATCAGTCCTATGTGTTGAAAATAAGGTGTACCTTAAGGTACCCTATTGAGGCCCTTACTATTTGCTATCTATATAGCCGGTTTTGGAATTTGTGACTCTTACGCAATTTAAATATAGGTGTTCATCAAGTCCACAGCATATTGCTTATGTTTCGATGTTTACGACATTTTGAACTTACACTAAGATCAACACACAGTTCTGAGAGATCCTTCAAATGACAGTTTTTTTAAAGATAAAACTGAAAATAAGATACACATTAACTGAAAATATTGGAATATTCTTTAAGTAATAGTATTGTTTCTGAGAATGTAATCAATATCAATAAATCTATAGGTACAGACTTCTGGTGGTGCTACTTTTGCTAGAGAAATATGGGTCAAATGCAGTATAGGATCTCAGTGTTTGTAGGAAACTGTTACCCTATGTAATAAGCTAATTGTAGAATAGCATTATAGTAGCCTCAGGGTTAGAAATCTATGGCATAATTTAATTTCTTGTTTATAAATTATATGTATCAATCTTCCTATTATAATATACGTTAGAGAAGTTATTAAAGCTGTTTAATCACTGTTATTTAAATTTTGATGAAACGTATGTCTAGAATTTTTAAGTTAATAGATAGCTGTGATGAGGTTGTGACAGAAATTTATTTATTTCATTATTTATTATCATCCACGTTGCGGTAAGTAAGACTACTTAATAATTACTGGAAGTAATGTAAGATTAACCACTAACAACTGTCGTTTCTCTGTCATTTTCCTTGATCGTTTATATATAGGGTGTTGTTGTTATGTATTGTATTATTGTGTGTATTATATATAGGTTGGAACTGTAGGATTTAAATTGCGTGCCATTTGTGTTCTATCAAAGATAGCACGTTAATATTTAACGTCATCTACAAAACGATACGACGTCAACATGCCGCGATTAACAGTTCAACAACGAATAGTTTGTGTACAACTGGTCTATGAAAGTGAGCGATCATTTTACAGTTACATTAAGAAAAATTCACACAAAATTAAGACAAAATGAAACGCCTACAGAGTTAACAGTTCATAATTTAATCAAGAAATTGAGGGACGGGTTTTGTTATCGATAAGATAATACCAATACTTCCTCGTAGTGGTCTGTCAGATGAAACTATCGCTGCAGTGAGAGAAAGTGTACGAAAGTATCCGAACACATTAATTCGATGTCGTGCACAATAATTGAATCTGTCGAGAGCCACCACGCATCGGATCTTAAAGAAAAATCTGCATCTGTTAGCATACAAAATTCAATTGACACAACAATTAAAAGTTACAGACCATTTACAACGCCGTACATTTGTTAATTGTGTGTTAGAAAAGAAATAATGCAATGATGCTGACTTTTGCAACAAAATTTTGGCTAGGTTTTGTAGACATTTTGTAACTATATTTTCATCTTAACGGATGCATCATCAAACAAAATTGTCGAATTTGTGGTGCTGAAGATCCCATCCATTTTATGTTGAAAGATAAAAAATCTCAATTTGTCAAATAATATTAGTTTTATTTACAAATCACATCCTATAGTTCCAATATCTCCAAGTCCAATCTATGAGATACCCAGGCATGATAACGCCGTATGTTTTGTAGATGACAGTTATTAATTCTATAGTTCTAACTATACCCTATATAAGTTATATAACAAAATAAATTGCTCTAATTTCTGAAGATATAATTAGATCTATTTCGTAAACAGATATAGAGCACATATGGTGGCTCTGACCTTGGGCGGCATCGTGCTCGCAATTGTGAACGAACCCGTCACATAAGAATGAAAGCTAATGGACGGCCTTTTCATTATCCATTCTGCCAAGTAATCTGGTACAATTTCGTAGCTTTTCGGCAATTAATTTTTTCAATTAATTGGTTTTAGTAGGACACGTAGCGCCGCATGTTTTGCTATTGCTGTTTTATGACAAACAGTTTAATTAGTTTGACCTCTTTTAGAACTTTTAATTTTAACTTTAGGGAGGTCAACATATTTCAGTTACGTAAGTTCACTTGAATTATATTGTAGTGCAAATAACAAGTCCAGGTTCAGAGATAATTTGATTGTGAATTTTTATGACTTTCAAATATTTGCACAACGTGATTTCAGTGACAATAGATCTACATTTATGGCACATTTCATATCAAAATAGTGTATAAACAAATTCGAAATTAATTTAGTATAAACCATGGTTAACCTCTCCGATATATGTAGTCAATAGTGGTAAAAGGAATATGGAACTAATTGTTTGATTATATGTAGTAAGAGCTTTGATTATATAAATTACGATAACTTGTGCTTCAAATTGTGGCATTTTGATCGAAGCAATACTAAACATTTCAAGAAGGTGTATCTCAAGGGATCCTTGATATTGGACCCATTATCATTTATAGCTGATTTTATATTACATCCAGGTTAAGAGACCGTTTACTTATGCAATTTAAGTATTTTTAATTAGCAATTTCATTGACAATAAGTCTATCTTTATAGTACACTTCATTATTTCTTTTATCTTCACTGTTATTTAATTTTCTTTAGAGATCTGTTTTGGGAACTTAATGGTTTAAGATTGTATATAATTAGTTTTAGCATTATTACCCCATTGATTTTCTATGGGATGCATTCAAATTTATATTTTCTTAACAAATACAAATGAAACTTAAAAAAAATGTGTTTTTGCCTTCGTCTTCCAGAGTTTTCGTCTTCCAGAAGAATATACGAGATATTATAGGAAAGAAATATTCCCTATTTATTTAGTACCATTAATATTTACTTATTATAACAAAACAAAATATACATTTACTACCCTAATAATACATACTTTAGGGGTAATTTCAATGTATAGAAAAATTATGCAAACCATTAATAGAACAGCTGTATAATATTATAAGGTTCTTTAAGAGTGTTCATATTTTCTTTTCTCCCTTATACGTAGTTATAATAGAGCAGAAAAAAATAGCAGGAAAATTCAATTATCTTTGAATTATTAATTTTACTTCATATAGTGCTTATTTCGACGATTTATTAAATTTATACAAGGCTTTCACGGTAGGAATACAAGAGAAAAAAAATTATTTAGGGAAATGGTTTACTTATAATTAGATATTTACAGTATTCATCAAAATACGTTTTATTTTCATTGCAATGGTATATGATTCTTATCTCAGACTGGCAATCATAAATAATAAATAGACTTTTCGTTGCTTACTATTCCATATAGGAATCATAAACTGCTGAATTGATTATAATTTTAGAAATCATATTATATTTGTTATATTATTTTGTACACAAAACGCATAAATTTAATATATTTGTTTTAGTAGCTTTATATTTTTAATATCCCAAAGAAATTTTATTTTTCACAGATCTTCTCCAAGTGACAGAAATGGCGAAAAGCTTGGATACAACCTGAACACCATTAATATGGTAATAATACCGTTATTACCATAAATCAACTAAATCATACGAATTAATTTTAATAGTTTTATTTATTTTATTTAAACAGAATTACTTTATATATACTCGTATTATTATTGTAATAAGTACCTATTTATGTTATTGTGCGTAAGTTCGAAATTCTGGATAAAAATAATTATAAATATGTACGCTACGCGAATAATTATGGTTAATACGCAATTTTAACGTTCATGTTCATGTGTTATCAAATAAAAACATATAAAACCTAATATACTCTACCTGCTGCTTACATAAAGGAGATATAAATGTTAAATAAACACATAAACTACCCTTATCATCAATAACATAAACAACCGCACACCAAACCAGACACAAACGTATTTCACCATAATATCGGATAAGAAACCAAGAGAATGCACGACTATAAGTAGCAATAGCGATAACTCATAAAACAGTCTATAATTAGCATGTTCAATAAATATAATTATTATACAGGGTGATTCAGCTAACCCGTTCATTAAAAGTTTATGAACTTCCCATTGGAATTCATTTTTTAAAATTTGGAATCAGGGGTTAGCGAGGACGATCTATTCAACTAAAGTATTTTTGCTTTTCTGATGGCCCGCTGGTCAGAAGTAAATTAATAAAATGGAAAACTATGGTATCGAATAAAAAATACCTCGATAGCAAGAAAACGGTAGCAGATAGGTATAGGGAATCCTAATACAGATTGAAATATAATTTAATTTTCCATCACAGAAAGCAATAAACTACAGGGTGTTTCATTTAAGAAAATTGACTTTTGAGCAGTTGAAGTTTGTCAGAATGAACTAAATTTTTTGGACACCCTGTAAATAATAAAATATCAAACTACATATCACCTGAAATCTTAATAGTCCGCCTAATTACAGCCCAAAATTTGCTACTATAACTTTTGTTTTGAATAAGTGACGAGCATTCCAATGGGATACTATAAAACCTAATTTTTTCAAAAAAATTAAAATATCTCAAAAACTGCTGAAGATAGGTATAGGGAATTGTTAAGAAAGTTGACTTAAAATCAGCAGGGTAATTCAAAAATGTAATAATATACTGGGTGTTCTATTTAAAATAAGGAAGTTGATAGCTACTTCCGGTATAACTGGAAGTGTCAGAAAATCAAAAATACTTTAGTTGAATAGATCGTCCTCGCTAACCCCTGATTCCAAATTTTAAAAAATAAATTCCAATGGAAAGTTCATAAACTTTTAATGAACGGGTTAGATGAATCACCCTGTATAGTTAGTGTAATTATAACGTATATTTTTTTATCTTTTATTAGTACTAAAAAACGATTATAATTTCAAGAATATGACATCAAAACAATCATTATAATAATTAAATAATAAACTACGTACTAGTTTGTATACCACGTTGAGAAAATCGCATGTGCAACTATGTTTGTTCCTTTATAGTATAAAATTATCTAACATGTTTAAATAGGGAGAGGATAATCGTCTAAACATCCTTTGAATTATATAATATAAACATAAATAATCTGTCTATATTTCATCATCCCTTAGACACACTGGAGCTATACGCATAAATGTGATAAAATCCTTCCTCGACACGATTTTAACTCTATATTACTCTGACGTTTCAGTTTTTAACGTTTATCGTTTAAAATAAAATACTTTCCTAGCATGTTTACAACCGATTTTTGTTTATTTTATTTTGCCTCGCATTCATGCAAACGACCTCCTTGCATTTTTATAATGTGTGCACACCATCGATTCCTTATCAGAACACAAAAGGTGCATTTATAATAATTGGAGGTAATAAAGTAGCATATGATTGTTTCACTTATATTGTTTGCCAACCATAACTTTAAAACATGGTACGTAAACTGTAAATATAGATAGTAAGGTACGCGCGTCATTTCTAATTATATACTGCCATTGTACTGTGTTTAAATTAACGCATTATTTCGCTTACGTATTGTTGCTGCTTTGCGTTACTTGATGTACTTGAACATCAGGACTTAGACCATCCTCCAGGGACTGGAAAACTAACATAAAGGTAGCCATTCACGTACAGGAAATCCTTGAGGTTTTGACTGCACAGTTCAGACCTGGAGGTTATCTTCCACCGTGTGTGGAGACATTCAAGGTCACCTGTGCACTATGCAGTCCCCAGAATCTCAAAAACAATTGAGGGGTCCAATGCAATAACCTGGCAAGTCCATTTTTTGGGTAAATTTAGTTATGAACATGTTCTTATACAGCATAAAATTCTCTATCGTCCTGTGCAAGAACGAGGTCTATAAGTCAAGAATTGGCGGATACATAGATGTATTGGTGGTTGCCTGTCTAACAAAACTGTGCAATAACCTGGTATGTTCAGGACTTGCCAGGTTGTTGCAAAGTATTCATATTGTGAGTCATTTGTGATTATAAAAAGATGTGTGGTGAATGCTGTGTACTAAAAAGAGCCTAAGAAATGTTAAGAATTATGTAGTGCGTTTTTTAAAGTTAAAATGTCATCATCCGATGTTAGTGACCCTTATTCTACAGATAGCGACGAAGAATATTTGCCGGAAAATGATATAATCCCTAACAGAACGTGACGTAACCTCAAAAAATATTTTGCGACTATAAACAGTGATTATTCTAGGGATTCTGAAACCCATGAAAATGTATCTCTTCCACAACCCAGCACTTCTGCTGTCACACCTCTTGCTGCTTCGTTGCCCTCGTTAGCTGTACCAAATGTCGAAAGGCCCATTGAATATTCTG
Source organism: Rosalia funebris (assembly GCA_037954035.1). Taxonomy (NCBI): domain Eukaryota; kingdom Metazoa; phylum Arthropoda; class Insecta; order Coleoptera; family Cerambycidae; genus Rosalia; species Rosalia funebris. Next base: position 20,231,268 of record JAZFAV010000011.1, read on the forward strand.
ATAATGGTAGTCCTAGTGATGAGGATGTTCATGAATTACAACCAGGAGCTGCTACACATACACCACCGGTTGGAAAGAAAAATAAATTGCGGCAAAAATTCTGACAGAGAAATGTTATAAAAGAAAGTAGAACCCACGAACATGAATATGTAAATGTAAAGAGCAGAAAGGTTAATGCGGCAAAAATGGGACCAAATTGTAACTGCAAAAACCAATATTTTCAGAAAATTGGAGGCGACCGCTGTCAAAAAGTATTTTCTGATTTCTATTCCATAACTTCAAAGGATTTGCAAGATTCCTACTTATATGGTCTTATACTAAGACATGAGATTGCTCGAAAAAGACCACGCTCAGGAGAAGGGAAAACCAAACAGTCATCCTTTTCTTACTTGGTGAGTTCTGTTATTACTTTATTAGGCATTCTTTACTTTAACATAATTTCTTAGGTTCGGCTAGCTGGCAAAGAAGAAAAAATATGTTAGCAAGCCTTTTTATCCCTCCACGGATTAGGCAAAAGTAGACTTGAGAGACTACAGAAATATCTAGCTTATCAAAGCAACACTCCACCTGTTGACAGAAGGGGAGGACATGATACTAGGCCAAATAAAATCTCAGGTGATATTATTGCCCAGATAAAAGGACACCGAGTTTTGAGTTTTGAGTTTTCCGAGGTACAAATCCCATTATAGCAGGAAAGATAATTTACATCGCCTTTACTGAATGTATCTTATGAGTTGTATTTACAAAAATATGAGCCTGTCCAATATCAATTTGCTCAAGATGATAAAGAAAATGAGCCTATTGTAAAATATGAATTTTACAGGCAAATTATTATGTGAAAATCATTGAGGGAGCAAGTAAGAACTTCAAGGTTGTAGCTGTAACTCAAAACATGCTTCTAAATTTCAAAGATCTCTTGAAAACTTTTTTGTGCGAAACCCTTCTAAAAAAATCAAAAGTTTACTGTGTCAAAATATAGACTAATAAAGTACTATAAACGTGATCTCGAAACGCTGTTGGAATGTTGTGAGGCAGAAACAACTTTTGTTCGATATGAGTTTCAAATAATTAACAAAAAAAATTTTGAAAAACCGTCATTACCGAATGATGACCAAAAGTTATATTTACAGAGACGAAAGTTAAGGAAAAATAAATATGAACACGTAATGACCCTAGCTAAACATTATGTACACAAATGTGACTTCTGGTTGTATGAAGATATTGCAAATTATCACCTAAGCTTTTTGGAACCTGACAATGTGACTTCGGTGTCAATATTCAGTAGTGATGAATAGATGAATTCTGTTTATATTTGATAATCTTAAGCAAAAATAATATATGTTAATAAAGTTATTATGACCCAACACCTAGGTGTTTTTCTGTTTCTTATTTCTATCAATAACTTGGATTTTTTTTTCGAATACTATGCAATAATCAGGCAAATCCATACGTTTTCTTTTCTTATATTTCTGGCATCTTTTGTCTTTAAAACTCGAAAATATAAGTATCATTTACCTGAGTTCACTTTCATACAGAGATATTAACAAAAATGCCATTCCCCGTGTTCTTTTCACGTTAACAGTTTTTTGGGTTTCCTGAACATTTTGACTCAGTGGACTTGCCAGGTTTTGCATTGAGCCCCTCAATTATCTTTCGGTCGTGAGGCCAGAACTACGCGCCTTTTCTTGCGAACATAGTTCGCCCACGCAATCAGGCAACCGACAGCCGCCAAAATATCATCATCCGTTGATACATGATGACAAACTAAATTTGCAAAGTCGCAAGAACGACCATCAACACCAGCCACCAGCCAAACTGAAACCTGAAAAAACTTGTGGAGAAAATCCCAACTCCTCAAGCAAATCCTTCGTGTGTGGGCGAGGGTTCGATAGAGGAAATCCCCAAATATATCCCGGAGGCCCTTTCCATGAGGATTTCCTGCACGTGTAAGGCTATTATGTTAACGAAGAAGGTGTCATTAGTCATTATTGTTAAGATTTCTATCAAGTTTCAAATTTTGGACACACAGAATGAACAGGAACAGGAAGCACAGGTAGGGAAGGTTACACATACATATGAGAACAGACATCCATGTCCAGGGAAAAAGTGTCCAAGAATACAATACACAATAGCCCCCAAAACTAGGTCCAATTCGCCATCCTGAGCCGTAGTACTAATGACATTGTCCTAGCCGTCTCTATAGGAGAATACGATAGATGCACTTTTATTAACTCGGCGTTGAGCAACTAATCTGAATGCCCACCGTAGGTTTGATATGAAATTATTCTCAATAATACGAAAACATTTAATTTACACATCTGAGTCTTGTTTTGATTCTTCAAGAATGTGGTGTTTGTGTCGAAACGAACATTAAAGTGCAGAATCATCTCTCACACGAAAAGCAAATATTTGTATTAGCTTTATTAATAATCAAGTGAGAAACCTTGATTTATATCTCCTCTATAACAAAAAATATTTTACTGAAATTTTAATACCTCAAAGAGATAAAGCGAATTTAGACCACTGCTTTCAATTATATTTATTATATATGTATGTATTTGATCTGCCTCCAGTATGTGATAAATTTTTAAGGCTCAAATAATATACAACTTTTATCGTTCTTGTTGAAATAACTTTCGGAAGTAATGTACATATGAACGTTTACTATGATTGTTAATAAATTCTATAAAAGTGAATAGTCGGAAAAATATTTGACTTTTTTTTTTGGCGTACTGTGTATTTTACGTTAGCCTTGAACTGGTTATCTAATGTATAAAATACAATAAGAGGTACAGGAATAGGAGAAATTATCAGATATATTTGTTTATTGTGTAATTTTGTTTAAATTTAGAAATACTTCATCCTCCAGTATACTTGGGCGTACCAATCTTTATTTAAAAGATGATTCCAATATTACCTACGCAGTTTTAAATAGTCATAATAATACGCGTAATTGTATTAATTGATGTATAGTACTTCGGAATGCCTTAGTTATTTTTATCGTGAATAGGCCTTTAACCAATTACGCTTAATTTGGGAATGACTTAAGAAGTTTTAGGGAGAGGGATTACATTTAGAAGGCACTGAGATATTAAGTACTTACAATACAAAAAAACACTTACAATATAAAAACACTTATTTGTAACATTAGAAAAAATGAAGAGAACAGTGAGTTACTGGCATCTGTAGATGTTATATATCCGAGATATAATGATCCCCTTGGATATATTAAATTTTATTAAAATAAAGTATTTTTTAGTTAGTTCGACGTAAATTGAAAACTATTGCCGACGTTTCGTCATCCACTACACATGACTACTTTCTGTACTATTTCTGGGCAGACTTAGTTAATTTCGGCCTTATAGTTGTCCTAAAAGCAGCTCTGAAGAATTTTGTGAAACGCTGGAAGAAAGAACTTAAGGATTATTTAACATCATAAAATAACGTGAGACATCAAATAGATTTCGTTAAAAAATATTATTCATTGAAAATCGTAATATCGTTGCACTTTACCCTTGTGTGCATACCCAACTTTACGTACATTGTTACGCACCCAAGATATCCCGATGCTCACTTCCCATTTTATTCATTTGGTAAATATTTATTCAATTGAAAGCGAGTGTCACAGCAATTATCAAATCAATTGATTTGTGGTAGCTGGCACAAAAGGATGACGCTACTTCTTGCCAAACATAGAATTTAAGTTTAGTTGGATAGATGGTTTACTTTCATATAATATAAATTTATTTGGAGCTTTGAAGAGCTCACTATTAAAAACGTCATAGATAAGAGAATAGAAAGGGGAAGAACGGTCCATATGGCGTTTGTAGATCTCCAAAAGGCATACGACACCGTGCCATTAAATAAATTATGGCCTTGTATGAAAAAAAGCAATATCTCCAGAGCCTATATTCACGCGGTGAAAGAACTATATTGCGGATATACCAGTGCAGTGAAAGTTAATAGTGAAGTCTCCGAAGACTTTGAGGTATCTAAAGTCCTGAGACAAGGATGTACACTGGCTTCGCTATTATTCAAGATTTATTTGGAAGAAGCACTAAGGCATTGGAAGCGAAAATGTGGCAGTATGGGTATACCCATCGGTGATGAAGAGCTATACACTTTATTGTTCGCTGACGATCAAGTAGTGATGGCTACAGATAGAGAAGATGTAGGCTATATGCTGCGCAGACTAAAAGGGGAGTATGAGAAGTGGGGCCTCATCATAAATACTGAAGAAACAGAATATATGATAGCAGGCAAAGAAAATGATCAAGGCGACCTAAATCTAGATAACTGCATGATAAGACAGTGTTCCTCATTTAAATATTTAGGTGTAACTCTCTCCTCAAACGGAAGAAGCAGCGAGGATATTTCAAATAAAATAGGACAGGGAAGAAGAGCAATCCGACAACTAAACTCACTGTTGTGGAGTAAAAATATTAACAAGAAAACTAAAACCACCTTGTATAAAACTATTGTGCAGAGTATTTCTACATATGGCTCCGAAATATGGGAATTGAACAAAAGAGACCGCCAGAAATTACTATCCCTCGAAATGGATTTCTGGAAAAGAAATGCAAGGATCTCAAAATTAGACCACGTTAGGAATGAGAGAATACGGGAGATCATGAATGTGAAAGAAAATATATTGGACATAATTGGAACAAAACGACTAATATGGTATGGACACCTTCAACGCATGAAAAATAATAGATGGCCCAAAAAAGTATGGAGCTGGATACCACCAGAACTCAGAAAAAGAAGGAGACCACCTAGAAATTGGAAATAGGATGTAGAAGAAGCTATGGAGGCCAAAGGACTTCAGGAAGGAGATTGGCAAAATATAGACTACTGGAAGTTGAGATGCGAGAAGCGGCCAAGGTCGTAGAACCTCGCTATATATGTATGGAGCTTTGAAGAAGAATAAACCTTATAGTCCTAGCGTAATGACTTCATATAGATGAAGAAAAGTATACTCTACTATGTTTGGATTCCATGAAGAAGTAACGCTGTACTTATACGCGTTGAAGAAGAATAAAACAGTAAATATAATGTTGACAATACATTTCATCATCAACGTACTTGTGAATGATTGTGCTAAGAAAGTCCCATATTATGTATTATAATAAATATAAAGTTAGCGTCGTCATCATGGCTCCAATCATCAGCAGATTCATTGCACAACGCCGCTAATTGTTATCTTTTCAACATGGTTAGACTATATTTTACTCACTTCCTATCTAATTTATTATGAAATTAATAAGATGTTTCTGAAAAAAATCGATGTCTACTTAAACGCTAATTTAGCGAAGATCGATAATCTAGAACCGAACTCAAATTGCATCCTAACCGTGGCGGGTTTTCTTTTCTAAAACCTTGTCTGATCATGCAAAAACACGAGAAAGGGATTGAGAATCACTGTTAGGTATAATTAATGCCTGTTAGAGCTTTATCCCAAGGAGTAGTTGTTTCCTAGAGCGATTATGTAATAGCTTTACTATTCGGGAACTACTTTGATAACCGCTTTGCGGTTTGGTGGTTCTTTTCTCGATTCCCGACTTATAAGTTGCTCAAATTTACAAATAGTGCGACCAAAATTGCTATTGAGAGTATTAAAGGGTGGCCAACAAATTCTGGAGAGATCGCTTCAGGTTGTGCAATTAAACAATATGCATTAAGAAGGGAGAAAGTCATTGATTCGCGTCACATTTGTTATAAACAGACAAGCAATAAGAAAATAAACACAAAAGAACTGCTTCCACTGTAATATAACTGACTACGATGAAAATGCAACCACTTCATGTCAATAATGTAATATTGTATGTTAATTTTCATGTATTATACTATTACATAACCCATTACATTAACCCATTGTGCATAAATGTAATAAATTAATAATAAAGTAATAATTCAGTCAAATGCTGGGTACCCGGATACTCGTATGCGTCTGTGATATACATATGTATACTTTTGTATTTGATTTCTTTAATTATTTCTAAATCTAAATCCATTACTTACTGCGAATTGAAGCGAATAACGACGATCCATCGTTATTACTCGATCGGAATTACTCGATTTTGTCGAGTTCAGAAGCGTAGTGGGCAACAGTCGGACTTTTCGAGGCGGCATGGCATCCCGAGTTTAACTCTAAGTGGATGCAAGAATTGGTCTGGGTTTTTCTCATAACTACTTATGCAAGAATTGGTCTGGGTACTCTACTTGACTGTTTATAGGCACGGCCAGATCTTCTCAAGGTAAATTATCCCATAATTACTTCGCGGAAGATATCCAAGTTGCCTGGACTGTTCCGGGGGGGGGGGTCCCTGAATTAAGACGCTTAGAGTTGCCTTAGACTGCCAGCTCGGAATAATCCGGGCGTGGGTTCGATTCTTATATCAGTTGGCTGGATGTGTTTGCGTGTATACGTGTCAATGTTTGGGGGCTAGATGAAAGCATAGCACTGGGTGCCATTCTCCCGATTTCGATATTAAAGTTCAACTGTTGTTGCCGTCTTAATATTTGAAACCAAGTGAATATTATTACATATTATATTGTACAATTAGTATGAATTTAAATTCTTAAACTCATCGAATAAATCGTAATCATTCGATACGATATCACGATCATTATTACGATAAAGAAAGAAAATTGGACAACTGTTTAATAATTATATGTATTCTGGAAGTCTTTTTCCTAATACTTCTGCAGAATTTTAATTGAATTGAATTATTTAATATTACACAAATATATACCAGGGTCAATTGTTCTTAGTAGACTTCTTTATAATGATGTTCCGTTAATCGATCCCCAAGTCCGTAAATACTCTGTATAGCAACAGATTTTTAGATTCAAACGGTTATTTGTATTAACAATAGTGTGGTATACCATTTTAATACAATACAGTATTGATGATGTTGATGTTGATTAAACATAAACCCTCCCTCTTATTTACTACCTTACTATCAAACCTTACACATTCAGTAATCTTTATCCCTATGTGTTCATCTTCTCCCTCATGAATCATGATCATGATAACTTTTTTGTAGTTTATACCCCTTATACCGGGTGGTCCAGGTTAAACGTCATTAATTTTAATGGGTGATAGAACAACAAGAAAAAAGTAGACTTTCATAAGAAAACTTTGTTCAAAAATGTTTCCTAAGAAAGATACAGGGTGTCAAAGTTGTAAAAAAAAAACTGGTTTTCTCATCATAACTTCTAAACCACTCAATCTATTTCAATCAAATTTCTCACACAGACTAACGTAGTACATCTCTAAGTAATGATTAAAATCGTTTAAAGAAATTATCCAATGGCGTAGATACTGGGGGGTCGGCATCCCCTTCTCCCCTCCCAATCTTTGGCGCCACAGGATATTTATCAAAGGAGATTCAATTTTTGAATTTCATGTTTAATTTAGAAAAAGAAATTACTCTTGCAAGTTTTTGATTTATGACTTCGTTTTTGAGATACTTATTTTAATTTAAAGTGTTGCAAGCAGGCCAAACCTTATGACTGACCTACCAAGAAAATACGATATTGAAATGAGAGCTTATTAGTGTAATTATTTGTTTATTTGCTTTTTTTTTGTATCTTTGATGTACATTATGTCTAGTAAGTAATAAAATGTTTAAAAAAAATGTTGGCATCTCATATCTGTATCTTTGTTAGGAAACATTTTTGAATAAAATTTTCTTATGTAAGTCTACTTTTTTTTTGTTGTTCTATCACCTATCAAAATTAATGACGTTTAACCTAGACCACCTTTTATACTTTTAGTGGGACCAAAGAAAGCTGATGCTTAAAATTAATAATATTGCAAATTTCTTAAATGTATGGTACTAGTGTCACTTCTTAGTCTTTTTTAGTATTCATTCTATATATTATTTATAAGTACTTATTAGTATTTTAATATTTTATAATAGCAATAAGATGCCTACTATATGTATAATGCTTTTAAGTTGTTACGCGCAATTAAATATACTTCTGTCCAATTAACACCACAGTCATTAAAAATTAACCTTAAAGGTTGTAGATAAATAATTTCAATTTCACCATTTATTCCACTGTATTTCCAAGGTTTCATATACTAAATTTGAATACTGTGATTCCTATAAAATAGATAACGCATAAAACACTTTGATACGTTTATCACATGTTCAACAAAAGAAAATATGAAATATGAATGCAATAATATTTGGTGATAACATGCATTGTAAACTTCATCATGTGAATAAATGAGTAAAAATAGTAAAATAACCATTTAGCCGCTACCATATGTTAATTTTGTTATATAATACCACGTAGTAATGTTGCTTTGTAATGGGGAATGAGGAATTTTTATATTATTTTGATAAAAGAAAAAAATAGTACTATTATACAAATTAATTATATGTCTGTCTATCTATATAAGTATTCCAATATGAATATTTGCCATTTTGAATATCACCATATTATTGTAAGGTATCTTTTCATCAGTTAAGATGTCAGACTAAATTCATTTAAAAGTCATCCTGCTTTATCACTTCAAATTCATAAATCAAGTAAGATTAATGTTTATTTTCATATTTTAAAAATATTAGGAAATCCACAGTACATTTGAAAATTTGAGAATATGGTGAGCATTCAAGTTAATTGTCCTAGGCGGAGCTAATAAAGGTGCAGCACTTCGCCTTCTATGTACATGGATAGGCGACCTATCAAGTTCTCCTGTAAAGGTGTATGCACCAATGTCATTCGTACTGTGACTCGAAGTGGTGGACACTGCCGAATATTAAGGCTGTCAATGCTTGGATTTGAGTCTCAACGAGGCAGCTTATCACCTCTTCCTTAGCATGATGTATTAGTCGTCGTTCTATGTAACCTTCTCCTCCGTAGACTAAAGCTTTAAATGAAGAAACGCAAGACGATTTTCATTTTCATAAATGAAAGCCAATTGAATAAAAATGCTTCTTAGGATATATTGGCAAAAGTTGTTTCAAGATTTAATACCATGAAAAGAATGAGGTACAAGTAGTTCCTATAAACAGTATACGAGGGCATGTGGTGTGATATAATAATAGAAATAACATAATGTAAAATTTGCTATTTTAAGTTTGAATTAACGTGTTAAGCAGTATAGAAAAATGTAGAGGCAAAATGTCAGCATTGAAAAAATTTCATATCAGTGGTGAAGTGGCAACGATATAATACAAAAAAAAACACCACCTAATTCAATATATTTAGTAAAAATAGGTCCAATAATTCTAGGAATTAAGCGATACATTACTGAACAACTTATTACAACTATTGAAATAAATAAATCACTTAGGTTTTTGCTAGCATACGTTAAACTATTATAAATTGCTAGAATACGTTAAACTATGTTATAGCTCCACAGAAAATGCTGTACTATTTTCTGTGGAGCTATATACGTGAAATTTCAGATGTATAATATTGAATGACGAAATAGATAAAGAGTGAACAACTAAGTGAGAGCCATTAGAATGTTGCAGAAAAAACGGTAATTAGATCGACTCATATCGTGAGAAGAGTAAAGGCTGTCCTCGATTAAGAAAGGGTTTTTGAAAATCGTTTTTTACGTATATTTGTTTTTATATTTTATGTATGTTTTTATGTAGCATTTTATTAGACATCTTTGTTCTATTAAATAAGAAAATCCACCAAGTACCTTCAAAAGTTTTTTGTTCATAGTCGAGTTGACTTTAGAGATATGGTTTTATTTGAAAAATTGTTTACAATTATTGATCGTCCTATAAAAGTTCATAAGAAAATACAGAGTATCTTATTTAAAATTAGAATCTCAATACGATTTCAGATGAAACCGGAAGTGATGTAACATATTTATATTCGCCTGTCAGTAGTCTATCTGCCAACAAAATAAAATTCTAAACAATCTATATCGTAAACCCACTGTTACCCGAAATACAGAGGTATTTCCCTGTAAAATAATCACCCCGCATATACCCGCACAGGTCTTTTACAGAGTTCTAACTTTTACAGTTTATATTGCTTGTAGAGTAGATAATTATAAAAATGATGGATATACTATTCATTTCATCGCTATTTGCCAAATAAAAAACTCTCTTATCTTCTCTTATCTTATAGTCCACCTGAGCCTAGCCATAAAAACAAGCCACGGTATGTTTTGAGATTTTTTATTTGGCAAATAGCGATGAAATAAACTATATATCTAATCGTTTCATTGATGGGATAATTTAGTAGCATGTCTGTAAATAGTATATTAAAATTTTCCATGATATCGTTTCGTTTTACGAAATGGAAAAATATGCCATTAATATTAATAACAGCAGATTTTTTTACTATTAGCACAAAATTATCTCTCCGTATTAGTATTTGAGAGTACAAAGACCAAAGTAAAATGAAATAAATAGTTAAATTATCTAATGTTAAACGGAGTGTGTAAACACGACACCATGAAGCATTTCCACTCCACCGTGCGTTGCCAATCGTTCATCGACAATTAATAACCTTATTAATGTACATATATTCATGGTCAACACACATGTGACGAAATATCGAAAACAAAAAGTAGAAACAAATTAATCACTCCAACGAGCAACAAAAACCAGTTTTAAAAACTATGCACATATGTATATGTAAGTATAATTCTTATGTAACCGATTTACCTTCTTAATGTTACTTATCTCCTTCTTTGTTAGGTCCTTAACTTCCTTCAGCGTTCTCTTCTGCCCCATGTCTTCCTCGAGGCGTTAATCTTATTAGATCACTTAATTTTCACACTTAACGCATACACATAAATTATCCGGGTGACTCGTTCTCGTTAGCACCTTCGCCGAAGAACACTTTTTTAAAATAACAGTCCTTTGTGTATAAAACTGACTGGTTCACTGCGAGTTCGCCATTGTTATGTGTTTAAGTAAAGTCTGTGCACAATATTTGGATTAAACTTAAGCAAGATTATTAATGTAGATTTCGTCATTTTTTATCTACGCTGTTTATTTAACCTTTTTATATGCCTAATATGAAAAATAGGATGTTAGCATTATTATCGTTGTACATTTTCTGGTCGCGCTTGTACTATTTTGTCGAACATTTTAGACGGAGCTGTTGCCGGTACAGGTGTTTATTGTTTATTGTAAAATAAATGCTAATTAAACTGTTAAATGCCCGGTACAAGGATTACCACTTTTTATTTAATTGAGCGTGTCTCTCCGTTTATGTGACATTCCGAATGTTTAGTGCTTCACTGTTAGTGAAACTATACGGAGTATCCGCCTAGGCTGCCCATTGTACAAGATGTTTCATTTTTTCCTGGGCGGGTATCAATTTTACTTTTCAACTGTCAATCTATTTTTACTTTTCCGCACTCAACTATACTAGCGGAAAAGTAATGTAATCGTGTAAAGAAAAATGGGGAAACAACATTATTTTTAGTTTATTTTTCGTTTCTCGGCCTAAAAACAAAAAAAAAATGGTTTTTCAAAAATTTTGTCTGTGTGTGTGTGTGTGTCATCGTTGTCGTCGGCATTAAATTTCTTGTTAGCACGATAACTCAACTAAATCGTGTCGGATCGATCGGGTTTTGACTTATTCTGATCGGGGACGTCTCCCAGACGACACCTATTGATTTTGAGGTGGATAGGACACACCCAACCCTATCCATGGGTCATGAGAAAGCACGACAGTGGACTATTTGATAACTTTTTTTATTAACACGATAACTCAACTAAATCATGTCGGATCGATCGGGTTTTAACTGATTATGATCGGCGATGTCGACAGACGACACCTATTGGTTTTGAGGTGGATAGAACACACTCTACCATGTTCATGGGTCATGAGAAAGCACAATGGTGAACTATTTGAGACATTTTATTGTTAGCACAATCACTCAATTAAATCGTGTCGGATCGATCGGGTTTCGACTGATTCTGATTAGGGACGTTTACCAGACGACATCTATTGATTTTGAGCTGGATAGGACACACCCCACCCTGTTCTTGAGTCATGAGAAAGCACGAGGGTGAACTATTTGAAAATTACATTACTTTTCCGCTTATAGTGGGGTGCGGAGAAGTAAAAGTAAAACTGTCGCATAAAACACATATTCTGCATTTATGTGTGGGTTTATTTTTTCTCTGCCACTCAGATTTCGAGATAGAGATGATCTACGTGCGGAAAAGTCCGTTTTAAGGTTTAAAACTGTTTATTCTTGTATGATTTTGTCAGTATCTAAAGGGTTTTTCAATAAGGACGCTCGATTTTTAAATGTAAATAAAACAAGTTGCGTATGAGGTATTCAAATTTTACATTCTATTTCCAATACTCAAAATGAAATCGGAACTTCAAAAATTACACTGATGATTATAATTAGAGAAAAACATCATTTAAGAGGTATGTGTAACACATAGGCTATTTATTTGGCATATACATAAAGCGAGCTGAAATTTGCAAAAATGTTCAGATTTTTATTTAAAAGTTAAAGTTGATGATGGTCATAGGATTACGAAAGTCGGAAAATAAAAATATAATTGCGACGTCGTAGCTTATTGAAAGGTGCTATAAAGAAAAAGTTTTAGTTTTTCCCTATCACTTATAACAACGTGAACAAAAAACAGGATTGAGAAAAAACAGAAAAATATTTTGTCTTTTGGAATCAGACGCGGAAAATGATTCGTGAGATCTGTAAAGACAGCTTGGACAATATTTTGGTTCCGTAATCTTTTAACCAAAGTTATGTCTTATCACATCAGTTTCCAAATACCCATTATCGTGAATACAGTGTCTCTATAGAGCATATGAATTATAGAAATAGAATATATCCGACATGTAATATGTGCGACCATTATCTTTGAAAATTAAAATATTTATATTTCCAACAGACACACATTGAAGAAATAAAGTGAGTTTTTATTACATACCTTTTTGAGTAACTAATTTATTCATCTACATCTATCGTTCGCTTTGATCTCATCTACATTTTCCTAAATAAAACTTCTTATATTTTTTACGTAGTTAAAATATGATAAGTCATGTGCTGAAACATGTGTGTATCTGCACTGTCTCTATGCCTGTCTGTAATTATTTGGTAAATTCAAGTTTTTAAATATTTTCCGAAATAAAAAAGAAAATTATTATTTAAACCAATCTGAAAGATATTGTTCTGTAGATTATTTGTGACAATAATTGTTAATGAAATATAATAATATATAGTATAATAAAATAGCTCTATAGTAAGTAAGAACTTATTTAATAAACAATTAATACTTGTAAAAATTATTTCAGCTTTGCCTATAAATAATAATGCCTATTTACCTATAAACATTTTAAGTACCAAAGTGTGATATAACTGAATATGACCTATATTCGTAGTCGTAATGTTGCATTTCTAATGACCAAAGTAAACACTCTCACTAAATTACCTTTTGCATAAATTGTACTAATTTTCGTTTATCTACACCATAAACTGATTAAGACTGCTAAAAGTGAAAATAGCTATCCGCAGTTAATACTAAAACTTGACCATTCACATATACGCGAAATAAACGAAAGGTTACACATTATTATTAAAATCAATGTTATTTCCAAGTACTTGATATCACCCTATTATATTAATATTGTTATAGTCTGTCTAGAAATCGAAGGTTCTATTGCGACTTAAGTACATTATACTACTAGGACTTCGAAAAGAAATATGATTTCGCACAAGTGCAACAAGATAATAGTAAATGCACATAAACTTTAGAACTGACTGATAAGATTAAGAACTGAATTTATCTATATATAAACTGATTAACATTGCTAAAAGATAAAATCACTATCCGTGGTTAATACTAAAAATTTACCATTTATACAATGCACAGTTTTACTTGACAGATGGTAATTTTTACAAACTACTGAAGTGGGGAGATATTTCCACACCATCTGCAAATGCCTTATACAATAAGGACTAAACAAATTAAGACAAAACAGCTATTCTCCTGGCTACATGCCGACGATGAGCGCTGAATTATATGGCGAATTTTGCTGTATTTTGTCTAACAGAGTTAGCACTAAAATACAGTGATTTAGATTCCTCGAAAACCACAAGGAATATGTAAAGCGTCTTCTGTCTCAGGATATCACTAACTGCAGACCGGTTTCGACCTTATCTTGGGTCTCGTCAGTGCAGTGTAAGTGAGTATACCTTTGACAAACGAGGCTTGCATCTTGTAGACGCTGGAGAGTTCTACCACAGTAGAGCGTAACAAGCGCCATCTCTCGACAGTTTCGAAAATAATCCAAATCGAAATAAAACTTGATATCATCAATACAATGCAAAGTTTTACTTGGCAGATGGTAATTTTTACAAACTATTGAAGTGGGGAGATATCTCCACACCATCAACAAATTTCGCCACACAATTCAGCGCTCGTCGTCGACATGTAGCCAAGAGAATAGCTGTTTTGGCCTAATTTGTTTAGTCCCTATTGTATAAGGCATTTACAGATGGCGTGGAGATACTTTCCCACTTCAGTAGTTTGTAATTCATCATTTATTTATTAAATTACTAATATGATAATACACTTTATATTATTCGTATTAAATGTAAGTATGTAGATGAATACATAATCATATTTTACTTTAAGCGTTTAATACACATTTCATTGTTAAGCCATGAAGGTCTTCGTCTATGATTAGAATTTTTCATGAATTCTGCTCTTGGTTTATTCAATAGTTGCCACAAAAACCATAGTTATATTGCTAGTAATCTTGATTCAACTAGTTTCATATTGAATATCAAATTCATTTTGTATTTTCGGTATGGTGCCTATTAAAAACCTACATGCTGATAAATATTAATAAGAATTCTTTAACCAGATCACGTTCAGTTATGTACTAGTTCTAGTAGATTCTGTGCCGTTTCAAAATTAGCCTTTGTTTATCCCATCTTTATAAATAGTAGGGTAATAAACTAGAAATTTTGTGCGTGAGCCGTATTATTTTCAGATGATTGAGAGTTGATTATTTTCCTTTTGAAATATAATGCGTCTTTATGATTGCTAAAAATACATTTATGGCATAGTACATTTATGTAATTGACGTATTCATCGTTATAATGTAATGGTATTGTTCACGAAAAAGTATACCAGCAATTGACATATAGAGTTTCTGTTTATATAAATGACCTATCGACTGATAGCATATATGCTTTGCTCCTCGTTATTTTGTATTTAAAAGTTTCTGAAGATTTCAGCAATTGGAAGGAATTTCGAAACATGTTGAAAGATATTCAATTCTAATTTCACCAACTTAAATTTAATAATAATTTAGGTGGTTTAACTATAATTAAACAATTACAATAACGATAACAATTATAATAATAGGATTAGAATTTACATATCACCTCCATTTTACCACTTAACACAAATTATAACATTTTATAATGAGCACTATGCGTCCCAAAGCTAGCCAACCAAATATACAATTAGATTTGGTAACATACATAAGAATAATTTATTATAATTACAATTTGTTATTTATAAAAGTAATAGTAAGAGGAAATTCATATGCAATGCTTTCGTACAATGGGAGAAACTCAACATTTTTAGTTGCACATTTTAAAAAATATATTTAATATATACAGGGTGATTCGTGTAGGAGATCTGACGTCATCGATATATATTTCTTTGTAGCAACCCCCTTTTTTATTACGGAATGTGAGAGAGCACGTTTTTTACCTACGAAACGGTAATAATTACATGTATAGATCCATACAATTTGAACATTTAATTTAGTTGGTTCTTTAAATAATCATTGCCATCAAATATAGCATTTTGAAATTGCAAAATCGTTTTTCTTAGTTCTTATATGTAACGTCATACTTCCTACACGTATATATTGATTATATTTAAAAAAATACGCAGCTAAAAATAAAATTTGACGAGTCCGAGGGTATTTCCCAAACATTTTTGTTTGAATTTTTAAGGAATTTTTAAGGAATCATGACTACGAAAACCCTGAATGAATAATATATAATACAAATATAGTTAATAATATATAATTTATAGTTAATAGTCGACGGTTTATATAAATTATAAAGTTTAACAACTATTCAAACTTATAATTTACTATGTATATCATTGTAGTAAAATTAATAGCTTGAATTGCATAATTATTTTATAATTATATAAATTTATTATAATTTGGAAGGCATAGTTCCGTGTATACGGATGACTACTTGCTTGCAAATGTATGTAAATGTACATAAGTATTTACATTTTTTTAGCACGTTTAGTATGTCAAATGTAAAATTTAAAACAATCCTAATAAACAATATATATTAATTTTATATTTTATTATATAGCTGTTTTTATAAGAATAAAGAATAGATTTTATCAAATTGGCTGATTTTGAAAAGATGTGTTGAAATTCATTACAGTGCTTGAATATTAATTAACTAAAAATTAAAGGTAATTAATGATTTAAATGAAATTTATAATTGTCAATACAATTTTTGATTTGCCGACAAAATCAGTACTCCAAAAGTAAAGTTTTATTTAAAACCTTAAAGATATTGATATTCACAAATTATCAAATCAAGTCACACTTAGATTATGACGAAACTGTTTATAATTCTAATTATCGCCTAACGCCGATTAATGTAAATTCTGTCATCCCCTAATTATGGTGAAAGGTAAACACATACTTAACAATATAAGCAATTCTCAAAGCTATTTCTCGTGTTATAAGTTGATGTAAAATTGTATACTGATTTTATGGGAAAAGATATTTTCGGTCATCCATTTTTTGATCTACTAAATATATTTGATGTTGCTTAATGATTAGAACTTAAAATATGTAGGTATATATAAAAATTATGTGAAAAGCTAAAATATATAAAAAATCTGTAATGATACAACCATATATATTAAAGAATTCAGAAAATGTTATGCAATTTTACACAAATATTATCGCAGATGTAAAAGATATTTAAAAAAACAATGTAACCCAGAAATGAGTATAATTCGTAATTTTTTCAAAGGATATACTTTCAATGTTAATTCGACGTTTTTAAACATGCTAAGAGCTATTTTTGTAAAAAAATACACTATCGTCTATTCATTTATCCGTATATCCGTTAGCTGCAAACTTATTTTTATTATTACAATACTTGTTTCATGCCTAAAATATTTCAGTTCATAAATTTTTTAGTATTGGTAATTCTTAGTCTCCTAAAATCACAAATAAAATATGAATCGATTATTAATGTTTATTTAATATCTGAAATCTATTAATGATTGATAAATGACAGTTTAATGTTGATATGCATTCTCGCATAATTGCTAGTAAATATTTCCTTGAATTATTTAGGTTTACGCGTAATATTTAAATAGCAGGCTTGCGATACGTTAAAAAAATGAGGATACGGCAAAACCTGCAATAAATAGACCCTTCATTTGACATTTAAATCGCCATAAACAACTTCGATAAGGTAATCCTTGTTCCAAGTACAGCCTTGCGACGCATCCTTCTTGCACACTCTGACATTAGCACAAAACAAAAACACCCGTGGCAACTTGATATTACGAATCAGTATAAAGTCGTGGTTGTGGCGACTTTAATCTGATAAACTTATTGAAATACGGTGCACGTACTCGCAACTCTCGTTACAAAAAAAAAACAAATAAAACACAACCGTACGCACCTCAATTACTACTAGATTTATCAACCAAAATTCGATGAAATTTTCGAGATTCAACGGCCCGGCCCGCTCGTAACCCGAAACTCGGTGTGCACTTGTCTGAAGGCGGAATGTCAGAGTGTGGCTTTCATGGCTTTGCTGTGCTCAGTGTTTACTTTAGCGTACAGTAGCGTGTACAAGTCACAAATAAATTGAAATGTAGTTTTATTAATTTACATCTGCTGACAGGATTGCGCAGTTAATTTTGTTTATACTAACGCATGTGTCTGGCTGATATTCGCTAGAATCGCAGACAAATGTACGTGAACACTACTGGTAGATAAGCTGAGTATTCCCTGCAGTTGTTATTGGAGGTGGGCAATAGTAAATTGAGCTAATGAAGTAAAGTAGTGTTTATTATAATTTATTCTACACATATGGACATTATTTTGTGGATAAAACTAGAACATTTGATACTGTTTCTGCATCGTCAATGATGATAAATATAAGTCCTTCACTTCTTTGGCGGCGTTCTGATATTTGACGAGAATGGAGAGTGAATTGGAAAAAATGTAATGTGTCTCGTTACACGAGAGAGAAAAAAGATATAACGTAGAGAGAAGCAGAAAGAGAGCTATACATCATATATATATATATATATATATATATATATATATATATATATATATATATATATATATATATATATATATATATATATATATATCAGTTTAGGCTATCCGCGTCTCCCTTTTGTGCGGTCCTTCGTCTTTAACGCCCACTCATACGCCAAGTCCAACGTCTAAGTTGCTTGAAGGGAGAATAGTTTAGGAAGCATCGTACGAGCAAGAGAGAGAAAACCACGTATTCATTGAATACTAGGCAATAGAAGAAAATATAGTATGACGCGCATGCGCGCGAGTACGTACAACTCTGACGCCACACGGGAATGGAGCAAGAGAGAGCGATATAAACTCAGTACGAAGCGATAGAATAGGATAGATAGATTGTCGCGCATGCGCGCGTTATAGATGTACGCATCCAGACGCTATATCTTAACAGCTGAAGCAGCACGCGTGTATACCGAATATTTATCATTGTGTTTTGTAATTATTTACGTTATTTACATCTGTGTTCTGTGATTATTTGATAATATCCTTGAACCGTTTAACTTGCTAAAATCTAGCACATATAATATATTTCATTCACCGCTCCCTACTAGTTTACAGCCACACAGGTGCAAATGCACTTGGAAGAGGCGAAGACAAAATCCCTTTCATTCTCGGGGGAGATTTCAATGTAAATTTCGGATCCAATGATTCTTTGACGTTGATTAACTTTCTTCGAGAAACATTTGGCTGCTTATAAATAACAATCCCAGAGAATCAACAACAAAATCCGGAACAACAATAGATGCAAGTTTTACACGTTATCTAGAAAATATCGAATCACGAACATATATTTCATATTTTAGTTATCACAAACCAATCATATCAGTATTACCAATTGAACCACCAGCCGATGATAGTGTAGATAATGAATAAACCGAAAGGTATGGTATATTACTTTGATAAATGAGGAATTTCATGCACCTGTCCTCCGTCCAACTGTCCAACTTTTAGTATGTACTCCGGCCTTCTCCGACATTCTCCTTTGAACGAATATGTTCAGTCAGCTTCAGCTGTCTTTTAAGTACAAACACAAAATTATGTCCCCCGGCACCCCCCTTCGTGCTTTTGTATAGCTACGGGGCCCGGAGTAAACCAATAATCACCAGGTATGTAAACTCAAAATTTTAAAAATGACACCTTCGTTTGGGTTCATACTTTTGGAGAAAATCAAGTAAAAAAATCTCAAAAGATCACATAGTCACCTTCACTCAGAGTTTTAGAGTTTCCGGTGGTCGACCATTGTCGTGCTTGGTGAGCGTATCTGCTTTGGAGGTGTTAACTACGGCATGATTGGGCAAGTGCATAAAATTCCTCATTTATCAAAGTAATATACCATACCTTTGTGAAGCTTAGAACGCGAAATCGATTTTTGAACTATTGGCCAGCTTTTCGGGGATCCTGGACCACTGTGCAATGGTTTTTCCACTGTTGGGACTGAACTGGCATTGAAACATTTTTTATATACTTCTAAACTAATTCTGTTAAATGCATCCAGCGACTTTTTATTAACCTCTACGTCCTGAGAATCAGTTCCCTTTAGACGTTTCTTCTTTTTCGAGAATAATACAAAGCCGATCTAGTAAGTAGGATGCGAATAATTGTCATCCCCTTTTTTCAAAAACTGGTTGATTTTTAACGCTGTGTGAGCAGGTGCATTGTCATGATAAAGAAGCCAGTCTCCCGATCTTCATAATTCAGGTCGTCTCTTTCCTCACCGCCTCACGTAATCATTTTAGCACTTCCAGATAGTAATTTTGGTTCACTGTGGTGCCCTCACGAATAGATTCAGCGTAAATGACTCCTTTGATGTCGAAATATAAACTGTCATGGACTTCACATTTGATTTCACTTACCGTGATGTTTGCAATGGTCTGCAATGAAGGCCATGGCATGACTGTTAGACGGTTCTCTCTCTGATCATCGGAAAACAGTCACATCTCATATTCAAATCTTTAGTTAGGATTCTTTGGCGTGAACTCTTGGAAATTCCAGTCATTTTATTCAATTCTTTGATTGTTCTGCGTTGATCAAACAAGACAGAATCGCTCATTTTGAACATTTTCGTCTGTTCTGAACGTTGAGGAACGATCCAAACGGGATTTATATTCAAGTGACATTTGATCAGTTATGAACCGAACAAACCACTCGTAAATTCTCGCCTAGCTTAGAGCTTCTTTCCCATAAGCTTCCCGAAGCACTGAAATTGTATCTGCAGCTATTCTCTTTAATAACAGAAAACAGAATTTGGTGTTGGCGCGTTGCCTCTTAAAGTTTGCCATCGCAAAATCGTCGAAAGCGTAGGGGTAAGCTTAAGAAAAAAATTACTCCGTCTGTTGTGACATTTTCTCATGAACGATGAACGATACTTAACCAACTGAGCAGGGGGAGTGTTTAGTAAACATACCTAGCGAGAGAGCAGCACTGCCAACACACTTGTCTATAAAAAGATTTTTTTTTTTTTTTGACACTAAATATAATGATTATTAGTAATCATTTTCTGATACTCTACATGGCAAAAATTGCTGTGGCCCTAACATAGAACCTTGTGAATTTCCTGGCATATTTAAAGCAATAAACAATTACATTATGACGCTTTAGTATACTCTAACACTTTGGAAGCTTTCCTACCCGGACATTGTAAGGAAAATATTTTTACTCAGTTTGTAGATAATTGATTTGATATGTTATATATTAAATTGTTATATAGGATAATGATTGCAGAAAAAAAGGGTGTACATGAAGTATTGACCCACATTGGACCAAAATTTGGCCGATTGTCTAATTGGAAATAAACTATTCACAGCCACAATCAGCAATACAATTTCCATATACATATATTTGACGGTGGTTCATGGTTGTTCTAAATATCCATGACTATACATAATATATGTATATCGTTCTATGTTTCTGTTCATATCCACATTTTGCAGACATCTATGGTAAATGCTTATGGGGTGCTGCTGTATTGAGTGAATTATGATATTCTTGAGTTACAATAAACATATGTAGGCATTTACTTCAAATGTATTAAATATGGCCTTAATTCGTTTTCTTTACCTAGTATGTGCGTAGATGTCTTGAGTACTTAGGGATCCACAAATATTCTTAAACGCAAATTCTGGATACCTGTAGATTACTTTTTTGGGAACTTATCATCGTATATGGAATAGATCGTATTCCATTGGAATAATCGCAACGAAATAGACTTTACCAACTAGCATGTGGTTGACTATTGATGCATATGTAGTTGATTGGTAGATTCTCACAAGAGCCTTTCTGAAGTGTATATTATTAATATATCGATATGAATCGTTTAGATACCAATACATATCAATGATTATTTATTACTACCTAAAGATAGTCTTAAAGCAATTCAATCCAAGAAGATGTTTGGGAATAGATTTAAAAAAATTGGATGACCCATATTTCCTTTCTTTAGTTCTATTTACACAATATAGTTCTATTTTCAGTTAATGGATGCTTATAAAAGGAGACCGTCTTTTGTGGAATCTC
Organism: Rosalia funebris; assembly: GCA_037954035.1. Taxonomy (NCBI): domain Eukaryota; kingdom Metazoa; phylum Arthropoda; class Insecta; order Coleoptera; family Cerambycidae; genus Rosalia; species Rosalia funebris. The sequence goes on from JAZFAV010000011.1 coordinate 20,253,102, forward strand.
GCAGTTCAAGAACTGACACAATTAGAGTAATGACGTAGTAAATAGTAACAACTATATCTACTTAAATGAATTTAACTGTAAATGTAGTAGTAGGATGCTAATTAATTTACTCAATTACTAAACAGTTTCCTCTTGTGCTGTAAACAACCTTGTTTCACTTTTATCTAGCAAAATGTATTTCTGGGTTTTGTTTGATTTACAGAAATCGTAAACTGCACAATTTTAATGGATTCGTATAAATAAACTTAAATTATTTTTATTCAGCGGACCAAGGAAAATTGTGTTTATGTATGTATTTACATTAATGCGTCAGGCTATCCAGGAGAAGTCGTAAAAAGTAGAATAGAATAATTTAATATTTTACGAGAATAATAATATTCCTTTGACGTTACAGCATTTACAAGTGCAATGATTAGGATCATTTTGTAATTACACAAATACTTATCATAATACGATCGTATTAGCATAAGAAATTAGTGCTAGATATCGAATTGATGTTAAAAGGATAGTTCTAGATTTGTTTGTGTAAAATCATTTGTTTATCATACGGAACCAATTAAAATTTATCATTCCCTTTCATTACGATTCTATCAGATTTTGAAAATGTCACAACATATAAATAAACATTTACGATACACACCTGGAAGTATTTCTTCTTTGAATTTAAATATTTTCATAACAGCGAAGGAAAATATATTTAGTTTGTGAATACATGTTACCCATGTACATTAAAATCAATAATGGCTCCAAATAGGAACCTTGGCTTATACCAGGACTAATATTTTTCTGTTCGACATACAATTGTTAATAAGGAGTTTGCCCAAAAAGATGTAAGTAGGGTAATAGATTCTAAGGGTTTACTTGAAAAATAGAGTTGTGTGTGAGAATCCGTAATATTTCAATTTTGTACAGAAGAGATTAGGACCATGTTGATGTGATGTAATGTAGCATTTTATAATATAAAATGGGAAATTATGAATAATCTAATATTAGTTATTCATCAAAGATTCTATTATTATGTATCTAAAACTTAAACTTTTTATATAAAATACAACAATGCGTATGTCCATTTATGAGTAATACATATAGAGTATATAGAAATACTGTCAGAGGACCACCTCTACTTATCCTCCCATTAGTTCAGCAAGTGTCTATGCAACTAAATCCAAATATTCCTTAATTATATATAAGATACAGCAGTAAAGATTTTGTAAATCGTTAATTAGTGAGCCTTGTAGATTCAGGTTAAATTTGTAGTATTGAAAAAATATTAATACATAGAAAATTTACATAGTATAGTACATATCCAAATACTTACTTAGAAGAAACTTAAGAATAAGTGGTAATTAGTAAAATTCTTACCTTTTTTATAATTAATTCTACATATGAACACTATTTCGTAGATAAAACTAAACATATGTGACAAAATTTTATGAATTTGTACTTTGATAATCTATAACTTTTTTGAGATTTTTGAGGTTATTTTCAAAACTAATTTTTCAAACTTTTTGCTGTTCACACATCACTGACAATTAGTGTCCACTGACGTAGTTTTCCACAAAACACCAAAACGCTATACACTACATTCGACGCGCATTTCACCAACAAAGTTGGCATCATCTGGAGATTATTAAAACTAATCTTATGCTAACAATGTATACTATTTATACCTAAATTATTGTTACGGCGAGTGAGTCTTGTCATGGTTGAGGCTCATTGAGCTCCGACCGACCGTCACGGTTGCAGCCCAGTGAGCCGTGAGTAACTAACCAATAAAGCGGGCTATGTAGAATAGGGCCTCTGTCACTATTCATACTATTTTTACACTTTTAAATTTCCAAACTTTGAAATGTATCTGTCTAGTATTTGATAGTATTGATAAGTTGCATTAGCAACTTACAAGCAACTTCGAATACAACCATAAGATCGATATTAATCGATCTTATGGTTGTGTTCGAAGGCATGTTGAGCAACACTGGTCTGATCTGTTGTACCATATTTGAGATGCGCTATGTGCTCTTCAAATTTGGTTTGAATGGATCGTCTAATATGTCCAACATACCTTTGATTAGAGTGTTACAGCTAATTTCGTAAATTCCCGATCTGTCGTTTGTGTTAATTTTGTCTTTTGGATTGCCTAAAAGTTGTTTTATTTTATTTATTTCTCGATGAATAAACTATCGTCATCCCTATATCTTTAAAATCGTACTCTACTAATACCAGTGGTGACTCGAGGATTGTAACGAATAGATATATATTATTCTGGATGTTCCCTTTCAGTTTGAAAGGCCGAGGAATTCCGAAGTGTTTCTTTAAATTTACGTTTCCTAATCATTTTTTCAACTAGGTATACCAATAGAATATCCATTATACTCAGCTATATCCTTGATTAGCGCTTTTTCTTTTTCAAACCTATCTTTATTGAAAGGGAAACTTAGTAAGCAATGGACTAGAAGTCTCCAATCCATTTAATCCATGTATGGACTAGATGGAATAGTTAGTTCTAATTAAGCTTGCATTTTTGATATAATTTTGATAGTCTATTACAATGTAGTTACTGTTACGTTTTGTGTAGTATTGCTATTATTTCAAATAGCAGATAAGGGCGCATAAATGAACATAAACGTAGAAAAAAACAAGAAACCGGTTCTCACGAACACTGAAAAATTACACGTTTCTCGAGGAGCGTTTCGCCCACTAAGTTGGTATTATTGAGAGATGATTATCATTGAGTTTTAGTTATCTCCCGATGATGCCAATTTGGGTGGCGAAACGCACATTGATAAACGTGAAATCTAGCCTTCTGTATTTGTTGCTGTATCGAAGGTTCTAGTCCCTTTCCAGGAACATAAATGTTATTACAAGACTATGTAATTGCTCCTAAACATTTAATTCCTTTCTATTTGTTTATGTGCACAACACTGTCCTCTCTATCAACATTACTTGATAGCTAAACGAATTCCGCCCTTTTCCTATTTTCTAGACGAATTTAAGCAAAGAATGTCGCGCCCAGCCTTCTCTTATTTATCTTTCCCATCATGAGACCATTATAAGTACTTTTTTCTTGGACTATACAAGTTCAGGTCCGAGAGAGACTTGTAGCTAATAATTTTTCACTTAGTTCAGAGCGTGGGCTGATATATACGGTGTTTATATTGAATGCATATAAAATAAAACTAGTTTTACGATTTCCGATAGCTTTTGATTGATATTTTAACGAAGGTGAAAGAATCGGTAGTGGGCGGAATATGCATATAGAAGGCAATATGATGGAGGTACGGCTGGAACACAGAGACTAAGTTATTATTAGATATTAATTAAGTAAATAAATCACTCTGCTTCGTTCCTATAATTATAGATGCGTACCTAATATTTACTGGTTTTAATGGCGTCGGTATATTGATTTTAATACAGGGTGTATATATAAAAGTTATTATGAAATATATTTGCATATGCTCAAGGAAAACATAATAATACACGTTATATCTAATATTGTTGTTAAAATAATATAAATGCCTGTAATAGAATTCGGATACTCTACATATTATTGATAATTTTTTAATATATACAGATTTTCCTAAAATGTAAAAAAGTATATTTATTGTTAAAATAGAGGGTGTTAAACTTAAAATTGTAAATATGATTATATTGAAAAATATAAATGTTTGGCAGCTACAGCAGTATCTCTCTCCTAAAAATCCCAAACTTTTACAGTCCAAAATTTTTTGTCTTTTCCTGACAACGCAGCTTTTGTCTTGAATATAAAAGTATATCGTCATAAGTAGAGATATTAGTTTCAAGAAAAATCTCATTGGATTAAAGCGCCTTAGTAGGTTGTGTGGTGAACGTTAAGTTGAACAATAAACAGAAATATAAAGAGAAATTATCACAAAAGGTACACAATTTTTACTAAAAATGAATTAATAAAAGTTAATGAAAAATATATTAAGTTAGGCCTGTTATACATTTTTTTATTTTATTGATTATGCTGATGTTTTATATGAACATTAAGCACAAAAATTAAGGAACGTAGAAATCCCAAATCTTTAGTTAATTTTGGTATGGCTGCCGCTTGGAGAAAAATAATGACAGAGGAATTAAAAAAATGGAAATTCAAAAAATTCAATTCAATTGCTGCTTCAAGTTTTTAGTTTTCATATCTTGAGTTCAAAATTTTTTAAGAAAACAATTGGAAAAAAATTTCCAAATTTTTGCTTGCCTTTCAAAAGGTTCACGGGCGTAATATTTCTTTTCAGTGATTTCATCATGAAGCTTTTTTAGATTATTAGTACGATTATTTTTGGTTGAATTATCGTCCTTCAAAGCGAAAAAGTCAATTTTGACTTTGGTAATCGGGAAATAATGATCGTACAGAAAATTCAACTAGGGTTTTAAAAACTGCAAAGTATTCTTTACACGTTGTAGTTATTGGTTTTTGATAAAAAAAAATTTCGGTGCGAGAATGTTAATTAAAAAAGAGGTAAAAAATTGCATATTTAGGGATATTCGTTTAACTTGACATAACATTGCAAATAATGGATAGACCAAGGATGTTAACTATTTCTAGTCAAACTCAAAGTATCCCAAAGAAACCTGGAAAAATTTCATGGTCTTGCAATTTTTTTTTATTGTCTTAGGAATGATTGAATTTGTCGTTTTTGCTAAAAACCAATTTAAGGATTAATTTTTCATTTTTGATTCATTTTTTGAGGTTGAAAATATTTTTTTAGTAACAATTCGTACTTTATTTTTAATAAAAAGCATTAATTATTGCAAGAAAAAAAATTAATAAACGACAATAACTCAGTGAAAAATCATCGTAGAAGGCTTTTAAACCGCTCAAATTAAGGAGGATAAAATTATCTAAAAAAGCGTTATGATGAAATCATCAAAAAAATGTATTCAAGTCCATGGACCTTTTGAAAAGCAACAGAAGTTCGAAATTTTTCTTTTCCGATGGTTTTCTTATGGTTATTCAAGAACTGCTGATGGTAAAAAATGTTGAATTTAAGATCTAAAAACTGTAAACTTGAATCTTCAATTTTCTTTTTTTTAATCGTTCTGCGACTATTTTTCTCCAAATTACAGCCCATTGAAAATCACCTAAAAATTCAGATTTTTCTTACTTCCCTTAATATTTGTGCGTAGTGTATATACACAATCTGTCAACGTCTATTATAAATAATTGCATTAACCTTTGAAAAATACCTCACTTATATATTTGACACATTTTTAACTGTATTTCAGTATAGAATATTTCTAGTAATGTATTCCTGAAAAGGCGATTAGTTTTTTGAATGCAGCAACAGGAGATCTACTCTTCAGATTAGACGTTAATACTTGACTCAGGTTTTCCGATCAATTCGACATTACTAGGATATGAAATACTTTAAAATTCGAGTAAAGTATATTCCTTCAGTGTTTTGTCAAAAATTTATTTGCTATCTATCGGTAATATTATTTCGTGTTATTTGACATAAACTAAAAAATAATACTATTGCTAAATGTATATTATAATGGATATATCTAGGCTTTAAACTGATTGTAATGTGTTGATTTTTTCGTTCTGTAGTAATTTTGCTGATTTGTAATATTATCATTCCTGTACCTAGAATGCTTCAGTTGTTTTATTTCAAGTTTATTATATAAGAATTGGGGCCCAATCATTTGTATTATTAATAATAAAGTATATAGTAAGAAGACAGAATACATTAAGAAATAATGCAAAGGTGGCCCCATGAAAAATCAAAATATCTTATGTCAATCTTTTAATATGTATATGCATACTATAGATTTCTTAGTAACACTAAACTAGTTTTACATATTGTTATTTTGTTCTGTAATCCTATGTTATTTAGAAATGATTGCTGTTGGATTTCTTGAAATCTATTCAATACGACATCCGCTGATATGTTGTGTATCTTTAAACCATCGAAAATTATTAATAGTGAATCTATTATCATGCCTTAATCATAGAATATAAAACAGTTTAGAGGCATGTCAATCAGATATAAAAAACACATGTTCTTTGTTTAAACTCAACTAGAAACTAAATCAGTTTTGATTGATTGATGGATTGATTCTACTGATTAGATCTATCAACAAATGTAGGTCTTATTACAGCCACAAAGGAAATCTCAAGTATAATCCATGTTTACGAAAATCTTCGATGAAAAACATATTTTAGGGATAGAGCTTTCTGTATTTTTTTTCCGTCCACGAACCTTCCTATGTAGTTTCCATACCTCTATAAACCTGTGGTTTTATATGCGGTCATTTACGTTTGTTTAAGAAATTTAGGTAAGTAAGGCTTTACTCTCCTGGTACACATCAATTTGAATATTTTATTTTCTCACTGAAAGTTTCTCAGAAGTACTGAAAGTGTCAAATGCTTTCTCTAATGGAGAGTCACATATATTTTATAACCCTGCCTACGTAACAGAGTTTATTGTCCTTAAAAGATATACAAAATGTTTTGCTTTACACTGATTTTACCAACGTAAAATTCCGACTTTATTTTTCAGTTTTCATTATCGAAGTAGGGAAATGTAATCGAAACTGCAGTTTCATCAAATGAAGTTCAAATGAACCTTAAAGTGCGCATTTTAGTGTTCAAAAAATAGTTGCAAATAATTTCTAAGCTACGCTCCTATCAGGCTTCATATAAGCGAAGGAATATTTAAAACTTTAGAAAGGATATCCAGTGCCTTTTGAGCTTTCATTAATTCAGCTCTATGTTATTAAATATTTAATTAAATTTCTGGAAGTTTACTTAGTAGAGAATATAATATTGGCATTATATACTCTCCTGTACAAAATTAATGCATCAGTAAAACTTTTCATTATTTCTTATAATCTTTCGAAGTTTTAAATCCTTAAACATTTTATGCAGGCGGGCTAGCATATTCTCTGTCACTACTGATAAATAACTGCAATTGTTTGACAGATATAAAGTAACCTTTTGTAATTGTTTGTTAGTAATACATTATACATTTAATGCTATTTAAAGTAATTTGTAAAAGGCAATAAATTCAGTTGCACAATAATCTTTATGATTTAATTTCACCTCCATTTTTTTCTACTATTTTTCGTTAACCGCTTTCATTGAATTTGACATTATTGTTCCCTTCTGTCATTTATTAATGTTTCTTTTCCGATAATACCATTTTAATTTGTTAAACATTAATGGAAATCGTTATTATTATATCGCGTAGATACTATGATTTAAATTTTCGAAAAAATAAAAGTAATAATGTGAAGTCTCACTTATGCGTTAACTTTGTCCAGTTATATTTACCTCCATACTGAAAGAAAATACTTATACAAAACTATATAATTTTTATTTAGTAAGCCTATATGTATGTACTGTTATCATCATCATGAGGTTATCAGTCCTAATAGGCCTACCATTTTATCTCTTCTCTTCTTTATGTTTTTCCACATACTTCATTCCTCGCCGACTTTCTCTAATATTTCTTCGTTTCTAACCCTATCAGTCCACGGTATTTTCATCATTCTTGGGTAACACCACATCTTAAAAGCTTCTCATCATCATGAGGTCATCAGTCCTAAGACTGGTTGGACGCTAACCTCCAGCTTCTCCTATCTTGTGCTAACCTACGCATTTCACCAATTGTGCTACAACCTACATCCCTTACTATTTGCGAGCAGTAGTCTAATCTAGGCCTACCTCTGCCTTTCTTCACTCATATTTCTGCCTTCAAAATATCGCGGACTATTCCCCCATGTCTCAGCAAGTGGCCTACCATTCTATCTCTTCTCTTCTTTATGTTTTTCCACATACTTCTATTCTCGCCAACTTTCTCTAATACTTCCTCGTTTCTAACCCTATCAGTCCACGGTATTATTTTCATCATTCTTCGGTAACACCACATCTCAAAAGCTTCTAATTTCTTCCTACTTGCTTCTCCTACCGTCCAGGTTTCGCAACCGTATAGTGCCGTGCTCCATACATACGTTTTCAAAAATCTCTTCCTTGTTTCTAAATTGATTACCCCCGAGCATAAAAGTGCTTTCTTTTTGTTAAAAGGCTACTCAACCCTGCGCTATTCTTTGTTCTATATCTTTATCGCTTCTTCCATCCCAATTTATTTTACTTCCTAAATAAGTGAAGTCTTTAACTTCCAAAAGCTTCTATATACATATAAACATATTTTACAATTAAACAAAAAATAATTTAGAAAAGAAATTTCTTAAAATATACATGGAAGAGAAAAATGCATTTATGATACAAAATAAGAAACTATTATTCTGTAATTAAAAAATATTTACATAATTATAATATAACTAACTAATTATGAAGTAATTAGACTAGAAAAAAAGCAACTTATATAGTAATTATAAAAATATATACAGAGTTCAAATACAATTTGGAAACAAAATAACCACATGTTGAACATCTTTTTATGAAGAAAATTGGAGACTTTGGAACAATAACTAAAGAACTAATAAGTATATATTAAAGTTTTTCCTGTATGTGTATGAAGTATGTCCTGAAGAAAACCTTGTGACAAACTGAATGAAATTAAGAGAATATTAAAGAATTTTTCAAGAATTTTGGAAGAGACGCTGTTTTATTATTTCCAGTTTTTGTTTTCAAAAAATATCTCATACACCAACAAGAAATTTGGTCACAATTCATAAAATGTTTTTCAAATTTTCTGTTTTCTGAACACTCGAAATAATACTCTTTCATGGTTCTGTTCACAAATGTGTACATTATTATAATTTCTCTGTAAAATATTTCCCTGATCCTAAATTTGTAAATCCGAATATTTTCTACTTTATCTGCATTTTTCCATAATAGTAAGAGTTAGTAAACAAAACCACCAACATAGGATATCCAAAAAATTTTGTTGTTCAAGAGTTTTTAATTAATTCCAAAATATTTTACATTTTGGTTTGGATATTATTTGGATAAGAAATAACTGGGCATAAACTTACTGCTCATCAAGAATAGAAAACAGTGTCAGATTCTCTAGGTATGTGTAGAAGAAAGAGTGAGGCACCATTTGGAGGGAAAAGGATGCACTTTCTACGCGGCCAGATAGAACTCTGTGTATATTCACATTAATTATAATATATTCATCGATATTCCCTCTGCAAAGGTCTTAATGCGACAGACTAAAGACGAGGCTATTTACTGCGCACCTCGTGGGCGGGCCGATATCGCAGTTTTGAGACTTGTTCTTACTTCCTCTTGACGAGCTGTACTCTTATTTTAAATAATACAAGTAGGTATTCTATGAACTATTGGATATATGTTTATTGTGTGAGGTGTTGAGTAAATTGTTGTATTAGTATACAAGTTATTCGTGTATTTTATATAAAATATTGTCCTTGTTGGCATTTTTCGCAACTGTCTAATTCACCACGGGGTATATACTGTAGCAATTTGATTGATCACCAAATACGTATTTAAAAAATAGTTTCACCTATTATTTGAAGATTCGATTATATTAAGTGTTAAGATTAAAATGGCCGATATATATAGATCGAGATCAGATTGCTTCCAGTTGGTCTGGTCTGCGTAATTATAAAAACATTTTAACACCTTTCCTTTTATTTATTTCCCTATCAAAGCATTCTGATGAAATAAAAGTATTGAAATATTGACATTGCAACGATATCAGACACCTACAGTTAATGTGGTAATATTAAAATACATGTAAATAAAATTTCAAAATAATTCTATTTATTTTAAATAAATTATGTTAACGTTTTCTAGAAAACTAGTTGAATGACTTATTTTTCATTATCATATTTTACTTGATGATACTTATAAGTGGTAAATAATATTACTATGATAATAGATATTAATTTAAAAATAGCTACGATGATTTTCTGATCTTTCAACATACAATCATTTCATGTATTACTGGAAAAATAGTTGCTAAAGTTCACAAATTTAATTGTACTGAATGATGAAGAATTATTTCGATCCACACATGTCTTACTTAAAATATGGATAAATGAAGTTAGGTATCTTATTAAGGGTCTCTAAATTGTCATAATTAAAATTTTTTGCCTCTGCAATTTCATTGATGATGGAAAAAATGTCATAGAATATTTAATATGGTACAACTTATTGAAAAAATTACACGTTATTCGTCGCGCATTTCACAAACCAAGTTGGCATCATCAGGGGAGCATTAAAACTGTTTGATCATCTCTCGCTGATGCCAACTTGGTTGGTGAAACTCATGTTGTCTCTTTGGGCGCTCGTGAAAAACTGGTCTCCTGTTTTTGTTGCTGCATCGAAGATTCCAACACCTTCTCAGGACTTGAAGGATGTTTAAGTAATGATTTTATAAATATATAGTACGTTCAGCCTACTTATGCTTATGATTTTACTTATGTTTATTTGATATTTATTAAATCCTGATTGTCTAAAATAACTTTATAGTGTTATATATTTCATTTTAGTTAAGAAAATAGTTGACTAGAAATTTTTAAAATAATAAAAACTTGTAAAATATATGTCTAATGTGATATTTAAAATATTATTCACCCGCCCTATCTTAGAGAATGAATCTGAAGTCAGCTTTCGGGCAGCTTTATATTGTAAGGCCTGTAAAGATTTACCTTAAATAAAGTAAGAACGAATAAAATTATTTACTTTTTACTACATAATTTAGTTTTACTATCCATTTCATCGCTATTTGCCAAATAAAAAACTCTCTTGCGGATAAACGGACCAGTCTACCTGAGCCTAGCTATAAAAACAAGCCACGGTATGAGATAAGAGCCATTTGAGATTTTTTATTTGGCAAATAGCGATGAAATAAACTATACTTAATAAGTACTTTATCGATGTGAATAATACGTACGTACGTACGTCTCTAGTTGAATATACGAATACGACTACGAGTGTACAAACAGTCTTGAATAGTTACACATTTGTTTACACAAGGTTTATTAGCCTAACAGATTTTTTTTGAGGAATGCAAATTTATTTACTGTCTAGCACTTTAGCAATAAACACACAGAGGATGTTTTTTTCATATGACCGGAAAATACCAACATTAAATTGTCGTTAGATGTAAAACCACTTACAATAAAAACCTTTAATGGTATATGTATATTAACAGGTTTTTAATATTACGCCTGATTATAGATTATAATTCTAGAAATCGTGGCAGTTTTATATTTGCTTGTTCTCATATTTTTATCTAGGAATAAAAGCTTATTTTTAGAAAATATAGTAAGCATATAATTTTGGAATAAATTCGGCAAAATGCATTTTCAGATAGGAAGAAGAATAAATCGCTTTTATTAAAAACCAATCTCCATGTTTACAGTATAATTTGAAAGAGGTATATTTTTCATTCCGTTAAATCTATTGACATTAAATATGTGGTAATGTACAATAATTGTCGTAAAAATAACAGTTAATATGTGACAAAAATTATCATTGTGTATTTTAATCCGTGTTAGGCCGATCCTACATTAGAAGCGGAGTCTATCTGGCCACCAGACCCGACCCGGCCAGACCAGACCAGACCAGTCCAGACTCGGCGCCGGCGCTCCTACATTGCAGCTAGTTTTCAGCCAGGAGCGGAAGAACCAGTACAGTGTCAACTCTCGACGAGGAAAGTTGTCTATTACAGTTGAAAAATGGACGAGGAACTAATTGATTTCATGTTATTGGACAGGAATTTATTATTAAACTCGCGTAAAAGAAAATGGGTTCATGAGTTCAATGAAGACCACCGTCAAAGTGAATTTTACACAACCTGCCTACATATGCGTAGTCACCCTGATAAATTCAAAAAATATCATAGAATGACCGTCGCAACGTTTGATTACATTCTGTCTCACATAGAAGTAGACCTACGGAAGTGGAGTAACTTCAGGACTTGTCTATACAATAGCTGGCTCTATAGCTAGCTGAAAAACTGACAATTTTATTGAGGTAGTTCAACAGATGATGTTAAAACGCACCACCTCAACCAAAGCTTCCATGCAACTGGAAGAAAAACCAAACCTGTTTGATTGTTGTTAGACCAGTTCAGACCCGACTCCCCTCCCCGAAACGAGCACTGGCTCCAGTGTAGGAGGGGGGACGGTGCGTCATGTGTTTGTTTTCTTCAGACCCGACCAGACCCGCTCCCAATTCCGCTCCCAATTCCGCTTGCAATGTAGACCGGCCTTAGAATTCTAGCGCCAGTATTGGTAATGTCGGTGGCACTAGTTCTATCCATGTTTTCTTAGTGCGCATCCCCCAGTTCGGCTTTGGATTTGATGGATTGTTGTGTATGTCTTTTCTATTTATATAATTATAGCATATCGGCGCTCAACGACTTCTCGCTTGTTATCGGACTGAGGAGACCCCTTCCTTAGTCGCATTTGGACTTGTGACGAGAGTTGGATTCATACCTACACTCCCGAGATCAAGCAAGCGAGCAAAGAATAGCGAAAACAAGGAGTCCGTCCCGAAGACGCCAAAATCCATTCGTTAGCGGGGAAAGCTCTCGCGGCGGTTTTCTGAGATTCAAAAGGTGTTCTACTATACTGGATTTCCTTCACAACTTGAGAACTATTAGTGTTGCTTATAACTGCACCCTCTTGGGCCAAGTGAAAACCTTATAAAAGCAAAAAACGACGACAACTCTTCAGAGACATCATTTTGTCGTATCATCAAAGATGATTAAAACCGAGTTTCAGTTATAGTCTCCTGTTTTTTGGTAAGGGATCAAGGGCGTGGTAGAGAGGTAAAAGAGACCAAACTGGTCTTCTACTTTTTGGTAAAAATTGATATTAATTTTTGGTAATCTTCCAGCGTTTATAAGACAATGATTTCGTTTAAATTATATATCGATGATATGATGACAAAACAAACTTGTATTACATGGCGCAGAAAAAGAAATTTATTAAACAAATTTAACATTTCATGTAGGAAGAAAATTATAGTACCTGCGACGTTCAACTCGAATTTATTTCATCACAAACGAAATGTACCATATTACACTGGCTTTTAGTAAACATTCCAAACATCAGCTTATTGTATGTTTGTATCACGAAATCTCCATATCTGAGATAAAACAATATGCGTATAAATGTGAACAACTGTAAATAATTTTATATTCGAGATTGTTTCTATATTCCCAGAAAATGTAGGTGATAACTCTTAAATAAATCCACATAAGTAACTCAAATAAGCAGACGCGCTGATAGAGATAAAAAAGCAAGTACTGTTGAATAAATATAGGCAGAACTGGATTCTCACATTCTCATGGTTGCTTGTTTGATATTCATAGATCGTTCGACAAAAGGTGTCACATTTCCAGGTTAAAATCGCGGTATGTACAAAAGCAGATTGTTTAGCCATTAAACTGTATTCATTGCATTTTATTTGAAAAAATATTTACTTCTATAAATACGAGGTGTAACAAGAATGTAAAGGCATAGTTTGGGAGACTTTCTAAGACATTTTTATAACACTTAGTTGAGTACTGCAATCTGCCCAGGGGACAATAAGCGTTTGTTGTGACAAAAAAATAATGACATGTAGAGTATCAGTCCTGTGAGTGATCTCCTTTAATTAGTCTAAACCCTGAATCTAGAGTTTGTGTCTATGTAAGTTTACATATCTTAATCTAAATTTATCTGAGTTATGTTATGTATTAGGTAGAATGGCAGCAGGCGTTTCAGCATACGCGCTTCATTGTTATCGCGTAAATTCAATCGGTTGGCTAGCACATTAGGATAGCACTCTTTCACTGTATTTCGCACTGAAACGATGTATGGCTTCCTTGGTGGATTCCAGCATGATGGATCATGCAGAATCACTTTATTAGGGATGTAATAGGACGCATTGTCGATGACTCGTAGTATTTGTTCTGCAACCTTTGCAGAATGTCTATATTGGAATTGATCGCGATACCTCAGAGCTGAATTCGTTCCAAATAAGTTTAAGAATGGACTTGTACAATAGTACCTTGTTGTCCAGGGAGAGTTTTGACTTGCGGCCAATGAGCCAATACATATGACTTAGTTTGAGTCCTAGCTGTTTGCGTTTGGTAAATATTTGTCCACGTCAGTCGTCGTGGACATGTCCAAATCGTTGGACATGGCTTCTTTGTGCAAGGTAAAGGTCACAAGAATAGATTTTAGTTCAATGGCTTTGATGCTTTTTTAACAATTAAGAGGAACTTCAGGGATATAGGACCAATAAGTAGAAACGTTAGAAGTCAATCGGGGGACATACTGATCGGAAGAGAGGAGAAAGCGGATATATGGAAGCAGTACTTAGGAAATTTATACGAGGGTCAGGAATTAGGAGAGATATTAGAGGAAGAATCTAGTATCGATAGGGAAGATGTAGGAAAACCTATATTGAGAGAGGAATTTGAAATAGCACTAAGGGGGCTAAAGAACAATAAAGCGCCGGGTGTAGATAAAATACAGGCGGAAATTTTGAAATGTGTGAGATAGAAAGTAGTAAATAGGATGTTTGAACTGGTAAAATACATATACGAAACAGGCGAGATGCCGGAGGATTATAAGAGGAACATTATCGTTACTATACCGAAAAAGAGAGGAGCCGACAAATGCGAGAACTTCAGAATGATTAGCCTAACTTCCCACGCGTCAAAAATCTTAACCAGAATAGTGCAGAAGAGGATGGAAAATAGAGCGGAGGAAATACTAGGAGAAGATCAATTCGGGTTTAGGCGAAATAGGGGAACTCGCGAAGCTATTCTGGCGCTAAGGAAAAAGTTATTCTAAAGCTATTCTGGTGCGAAGCTATTCTGGCGCTGAAAAGGAAAGAACGCTTATATAGGATTTGTAGATTTAGAGAAAGCTTTTGATAATGTAAGATGGGAAAAAATGTTCGAGATACTAAAGAGCGCGGGAATGAAGTATAGAGATAGGAGAGTAGTACACAATCTAAACAAAGAGCAAACTGCTGTTATAGAAGTAGAAGGGGAAAGAAGGGAAGTAGGTATTAGGAAAGGAGTAAGACAAGGATGTACGCTATCATCACTAATCTTTAATCTGTACATCGAAGAGGCGATTAATGTGGTAAAAGATAGAGTGGATTTCGGGATTAAAGTACAGGGACAGAAACTAAAAATGCCGAGATTGGATGATATAGCAGTATTAGCATTTAATAAGGAGGAACTATAATCAGCGATGAACGAAATGGAGGCAGTGTTAACAGAGGAATACGGAACGAGGGTAAATAAAAACAAAACTAAAGTGTTAGTGTGCAGAGGGCGCGAGAGCAGAGCAAAAACGAAAGTACAAATTAATAATGAAATATTGGAGGAAGTTAAAGACTTCACTTATTTAGGAAGTAAAATAAATTGGGATGGAAGAAGCGATAAATATATAAAACAAAGAATAGCGCAGGGTCGAGTAGCTTTTAACAAAAAGAAAGCACTTTTATGCTCGGGGGTAATAAACTTAGAAACAAGGAAGAGATTTTTGAAAACGTATGTATGGAGCACGACACTATACGGTTGCGAAACCTGGACGGTAGGGGAAGCAAGTAGGAAGAAATTAGAAACTTTTGAGATGTGGTGTTACCGAAGAATGATGAAAATACCGTGGACTGACAGGATTAGAAACAAAGAAGTATTAGAGAAAGTCGGCGAGAAAAAAAGTATGTGGAAAATCATAAAGAAGAGAAGATGGTAGGCTACGTGCTGAAACATGGGGGAATAGTCTGCGATATTTTGGAGGCAGCAATAGGAGTGAAAAAAGGCAGAGGTAGGCCTAGATTAGACTACTGCTCGCAAATAGTAAGGGATGTAGGTTGTAGCACAATTAGCGAAATGCGTAGGTTAGTTCAAGATAGGAGAAGCTGGAGGTTAGCGTCCAACCAGTCTTAGGACTGATGACCTCATGATGATGCTTTGATGCGCCATTTCTTTAGCCAGTTCTTGGTCTTGTCGAAATTTGTTTGTAGACGTCTAGAAGCCGATACCGAGTCGGTATGAGATATTAATATAGCTGTATCATCAGCAAATGTCGCTGCGGTGGCAAGTCGTGTAGTTGGCAGTTAGCCGTATAAAGGAGGTACAATATTGGTCCAAGCACACTTCCTTGTGGAACGCTTGAGTATACAGGGTTTAGGTCAGTATAGTCGATCAAGTTTCTACCTAACTGATATGATTTTAACAACTGGAAGTGAGGGTAAGGTAGAAGCCTTTTTAGTTTGAAGTGCAATCCTGTATGCCACACCTTGTCAAAAGCTTGAGATATATCACGAAAGAGAGATGAACAATATATTTTAGTATACAGATCTTTATTTATTTGATTAAATAGTTTTCATTCATGAAACATAATTAATTTAACTACATGTAGCCTCTAACACTTGAAATGTGTTTTAATATTGTATTTATAATTTATATATTGCCCTTATTTCCACTTGTAAAATTAGTTGGAATTGATTTCGAACTTTATGCAAAAAATATATTACTATAACATGTTCTCAATTAGATAAGAACCTCGCTGCATTTGTCTTGTGGAGTTTTATAAAAAGTATATGTAAGAGTAAGTAATTGTATTGTTGTTGATAAGTTGTGTATAGTTCGAAATTAATTTGGTGGATTGGAATAACGATTTGTTGTTGTTAATAGTGGTCGCTTTGGATATTTACTTAATAACACTATTATATAATGTAATATTACTGTTTTACCTCGATTTTGTTGTTTCGTTTTATCTCTAGTTTTTCTTTGGAATACCTCTATTTTTCAGTTTTATAGAAGTGTTACAAAGAAGTATGTATTTCCCTGCACCATTAAATTAGATTTCTCTACGTTCGCTCTAAAAGAAGACTTTACGTTGCATGATATACATTTATAACCCCAATTAATGCTCTAAAATGACTGTCGTTAATTATGTCATATGTTAAAACTATTGCACTATTAAAAATATTACAAAATAATAAATGTTTATAAGCTTTTTCCTGAGCTTATTTCAAACCGGAGTGACATGTAACACTAGACTACCTACTTCTGTAAATCACGTGATGAATTAAGAGCGTATTCTAGTCTACAGGCCTAAATTTTGGGTGTTTTCTCGGCCAAGATAAAAAAAAATAATTTTACTGTCCATTTGTTCACTACATATTTATTGATATTTTAGGAATATAAGTTGCCAAAGATGGGATTGAAAAAAGGGGGTAAGCTGGTTGACATGATTGCCAGCCTTCTGTTCATTTGAAACAAAATTTAAAAGCAGATTCTTAATTAGTAAGAATGTCATTATCATTGGCACCAAGTGAAAAAAAATATTTGTTTTCGGCTGTTTGAAAAAAAAAGTAGGTACCCAACTTTTTTCGAAGTTGTAAATGTTTTAAAAATGGTAAAAAATATTTTTGTATAAAAATAGTAGTGATGATAGAGAGTCCTATGCTGATGCTCCGTGCCAAATTTGAAATCAATCGGTTGGATAGAATTTGAGATATTATGTCAACCAGATCGAAAAATGTAGTTTTGAAAAAAACGCGTTTAAAGTTTTGAACAAAAATTTAAAGGCAGCCGCCGTGGTAAAAGTCAAATAATGGTCACTAGAATAGCTATAACTTCATAAATATTTTGAATTTTCAAACTTCCTTTGGAGGACATAGTTTTAAAGGTTTAAAATTCAACAATGTGCAACAATATGAAGATGAAAGAAATCGATTTTTTCAAAATTCTAGGCTAGAATACCCCCTTAAAGACCATCATGATTGTCGTGACTTCCTCATGACATGTATATTTTGAACAACTTTACCTTACCGCTTAAATTACTACGTTAACAATACTAATAATATAGTTTTCAAATAACATAAGCAAGTTTTTCCAGTTTAAGAATATTTAACCAATTCCTCCCCAACAATGATACAAACTTACGACTATCATTTAATACAACTATTGGTAAGTAATATCCTCTATAGTTGACCCATCTATCCACGTTCTAGTATCCTCTATAGTTGACCCATCTATCCACGTGGAGGAAGAGGTATGAGAAGAATTGCAGTAACAAAGACCACAACCATCCTTTTGGTACGTCTCAATCCAACTCTCAAATTTTAACAAAGACTCCTTCACTACTACTGCTACTACTAGGTTGGTTACTAGGTCTGGCAGAATAAGTAAATCCTGTTAGGTTGGATTTTAGTTCTTCTTAACAAGGGGGAGAAATGGTGTAAACGCAGGTATATATTCAGGAAGCTATGATAAGAAATGTATGTGTCAATATAAAAAATAACTGTCAAGATATCAGATTGTAAAATCAATAGAGGGTTATCGAATAGTGCGTAATTCAACTGTTATTATTAAACTAATATATAACATAACATTATATAGGTCGTATGTGTACTTTTTGAAGACCGTTTAACACAGTGATGCGGAGAAACAACAAGTCAAATCCTACCCTGACCCGAACGAAACCAGCTACGCACGTGCTGAACTTAAAACTAAAATAAACCCATACTCATCTGGTAACGTCTCATTTCTACACCGGGCTCCTCTGGTTTATTTCTTTGTTCACCAGACGCCGGACGAGAAGCCCCTCAAAGAAAACGAGGAAGAAAAACAGCGAAACTGGAACTTTATGGGCTCTGACTCAATATGAAATAACTATAAATAATATTGGACACGCATGTGCGCTCACTATTGTTTAACGTTATGAGCCGCCTCGAACGCACCGGGTTTTCGTATATGTTAATTTAATTACTAGTAATTGCGTTGTTTTTATACTTTTATTTTATTTTATTTTTTTGGTAACCACAGCTGCTGGCAACAATAAAATATTTATTGCAGTAAACGCATAGTAATGCTATTTTTCCACTGAGAATCATCTCATTGAGAATTGTTCTGTTGTGGGTGTGGCTGTTTTTATGTTGGAGATTTATTAGTTGTATTACATATGCATTTACATAATGTCATATATAAGTGGGAATAAATAACGAAGTAACGTCTTAGAATCCAACAGTCGGTATTTCTTTTTGGTGACAAAAAATGTGACAAAGACTTATAATGTGGCTGTATTAGTATTAGACAATAGGCAATAAATACAAATATCAAGGGGATATTAGGTGCTACATACGCGGTGCGCAGGACCGTACGTTTTAATTACTACAATTTAAAATTATTCAGTATGCACATAGTGTGCTAGTTGTTATAGGAAAATTAAGCTACATAAATCCAAATGCTGTCCATTTGATTTATATAGCTTAATTTTAACCTCTAAATTGAATTAATAAATAACCTCTGGTTGCATTGATAGTATTTTTATAAATCATTTTTGGAAATTCGTGAGAAAGAATAATGAAGGTTACTGACTAATGTTGTAACCGTTAAGCGAGTTCTTAATTTAAAAAAATAGTATTAGATCAGTAGTTAGATCAGTAAATATTTATCGCATATAGAATATTTATTTATGGACTTATTCTATCTGCGATAAATATTTACTGATCTAACCTGATCCTAGACGAATTACTTCTTTATAGACTTAAATCACCTAGGAACTAAATACGAAATCACCATTGGTGTTAAAAATATATTAACATGCTCCTAGGTCGTGTATCAACATTCGCTTTTAATAACGCATCGACAACACCTAGATATACAGTTAACGCAACAAAAAGGTTTTAAATTTAAAATGTGGTTCCAGAATTCTCATTTTTAACAGCGCAGTGATCCACTAACTTATTTTCTAGAGTATTTAAACATCTAGCATACATTTAATGGAATAAAAATGTTATACCTATTGTAAGCCCTAACAATAACCCGGAACCCAATGTCAGGCTCAATGCCAAGAATCAGTAGGAATAGTTATCAATGGAGAAGTTGATAATAACATGAGGTATACTGATGACACCGTCCTCTTGACCAGCAATCTTAAAGACATGCAACATCTAGGAAACCTAAATGATCGATGTAGCGAATAGGTACGAACTAAAAATAAATTTTAATAAAACTAAGATAATGGTGATTAGTAATCACTGATTTTGTAATCACTGATTATAAAATATTAAAGAATCAAAACCAGATAAACATGCCTCAGAGGGGCAGGAGTAAATAAATACCTTCATAGAAAATGTGAAGACATATAGATATATAAGGATCTTGATAGAAAAATCGAGTGATCAAACAAAGGTGACAAGAGCAAGAATAAAAATAGCCAGATAAATATATATGAAAGTGAAAACGTTTTTCACTAATCAGGATACTAATATAAGACTTAGGTTGAGGATGCTTCGTTGTTACGCATTTTCATGCTTCTCTATGGAGTTAAGCATAGACTCTCAAAAATAATCTGATCTGTATCCTGAACAGATAGGATCACTAATCCTGATATCCTAAACAAGATGTAATAAGAGCGAAATAATTAGATAATACCATAAAGAAGAGAACGCTTCAATACTTAGGCCACATAATGAGAGGTCCTAAATATAGACTTGTCCAATCGAGACTTCAAGGAAGAATTAGGGGAAAGAGGAATATTGGTAGACATCGTGTGTCCTGGGTCAAAAATCTAGGGAACTGGTTTGGTTGTCTACTACTCCAAGCTACCGAGAACTATTCCGAGCTGCCGTCAATAAAATCCAGATAGCTGTGATGGTAGCGAATCTCTGATAGGAGATAAGACAACAGAGTTACTCTTCATGTTGGTGTTGATATTCGGTAATTTTTTGACGATACTTTCCTTGCCAGATGGAGAGGGTGACGACGGCTAACCGAACGTCCACCACTGCCATCGATTTGCCTCATTTGATTTCTTCTTGTGAGGTTACTTAAAGTCGCGGGTCTATTTTTATAAGCTAAATTCTTGAGAAGATCTGGGGCGATAAATTCGAATAGAAATGATTTAGAAGATCCTCTATTTTATAAATAGTAAATGAGAAACCCCTAATATGGGATATCGTTATATTTGGAAAACTTTAAAGAAGCCGTTTGTCTTAAAAAAGGGAGGGAAGAGGGTCTATAACTGCGCGCACGTTGCAGCTGATACACAAAATCTGAAAAAATAGCTTTATATGCCAATTTTTTTAATAAGTTGGCGTGTCAGCGTTAAAAAATCATTTAATAACAAAATTTAAATATTATGTAAAGCTCTAAAACTACATACGTTGTATAGTCTTAATAATATTTGCACACCTGTGTCAGACAGCTATCGACCGTTCTTTGTGTAATAGTCATAACCGTGAACCTGAGGATATATTCTCGGCCACAATTGAACGATCTTCAGATTAACCAAAATTAACAGTCAAGTTAGCCTTGGAAACTGACTGCGTGACCGCGAATCCGATACCCTTTTTAACCGGAATAGCATTTGTGGAACTCGACTTGCAGAGATTTATTATACCCACATTTTACTTTTTAATTAAGCCATTTTCCTGGAAGTGGAACATACGTTGTTCTGTATTCAACCTTGTTACATCATGTCATTAGAATTTTGTAACTCCTTTACTTTTGACCAAATTGAATAAAAGTATATAAATATATATCTATAATATTTGAATAAATATGTACTTGTGTTGGGTACGATTATCTTCGTTATTTAGGAACGACCTCTATTGGTTCAAATTATATTAATAGTCCGTTAGGAAACAAAAAGTATTTATTTCATCATTTCCTTGATGTTACTAGAGAAAGAAAGTAAACGTTAGTCTTATTTTAAAATTTTTAATTTAAAACTTCTATAGGTAAAAAAAATTTAGGCACATACATTTTTAATTTTGCATATTAACCATGCAATTGTTAATCCACGTTATCTATATTCAAAAAGTAATGTAACTGTGAAATTTGGATATTACTCAAACGTCTCAATATATTATAAATAAATATCACTCTCTTTTATGTACTCTTGAATATTTGTTTTGCTATAAAATTCGACAGAACTATTTTCCTATGATTACTGTTTTTGTATATAATTATAAGAATTAATAAATTCCTATTAGGAATTTTTGAATAATGCATATAATTATTTATGAAATAGGAGGCAAAAATCAGGTAGGCTTTTTTCCTGAAAAATTATGTGATATATTGTAAAAAGATAATAATTCAAAATCACCAAAAGTTACTACATAAATAATTGAATGTTTAACCTTTGCCTCGTTCATAGCTTGAGAGTAATCAAAACGGTAAATATATCTGATAATTTTCATTGCATTTTTCATCATAACTGTCACTATTACTTTCTGCATCATGACATACATTTCACCGAATGATATCTTTAAGAAATCAGTTTTATAGATTATAATCATGTATCTTATATTTCAAAGATTATCAAAAATTAAGAATTAGATCAAGTGGTCTAAGAGGTTACTGACACTTTCAGTCTATTGATACTTCCCTTCAAGTCCATTGCTTGGGAAATGTCGCATTTAAAACAAAAATCAGAAACTTCATAATGGGAAAGAACACCATTCCGATGGAATAACGGTCTTCATTCATATTCTTGTAGATTTTTGTATAAAAAGAGAACCTGCATAACATCTATTATATTTTCTTTAATTATATTAATTTTAATACAGCCTATATATGCAAATTTCGATAGCCTATATTCATCAGGAAAATATGGTATTTCTTGTCCCAGAACTTAAAACTAATATTTTTTTTTCTTTTATCTACTTAAGATTCAAAATCTATTCTACTTAAGATACTGTTACAATATTACCTGTTCATTTTTACTTAGACCATATGTGTTTAAATAATATACCTGGGATACCATAAGAAGACACTGAATAAGGATAAGGAAACGGTTGAAGATTCTGCGTAAGGGTCACATCGTTTAAGTAAAAATGGAACGTGTACTATTGCAAAGGGCATACATATTGTTATACTTTAGGAAATAGAAAACATATCATAAGTTTCAAGTTCGTTTTCGAACAAGAAACAACATTATCATGCCGATTTTTAAAATATATGTACGTATGTACGTACGTTAATTAAAATATCCGTCTTGATAAACAGGAATATGATAAAAGTATTTATAAAAACTACAGTAAAAGTGTCCAGTATGAGTGATTTTCGCTAGTTAGTAGTGCGATAATTTGGACTAAATTGGACTACAGAAACTTATCCCGAATCTGCGTCAGTTTTTAACCTGTTAAAGAATCAACAATCCTTCCTTCAGTGATATCATACCTTTCTTTTATTTCTGAAGCCTATTGGCTGAACACCATCAATCATGCAAGCATTGCCCTGTCCAATTCTGAATGTATTACTTTTCCGCACTCCACTATAAGCGGAAAAGAAATGTAATCGTGTAAAGAAAAAGTGAAAAAAAAATTTTTTTGGGTTTATTTTTAGTTATTCGGCCTTAAAAGGTTTTTAAAAATTTTCTGCTGTGTGTGTGTCGTCGTCGTCGGAAATTATTCTTGTTAGCACGATAACTCAATTAAATCGTATCGGATCGATTGGGTTTTGACTGATTCTGATCAGGGACGTCTCTCAGACAACACCTATTGATTTTGAGCTGGATAGCACACACCACCCCCTCCCTTGGGTCTATTTTAGAAAAATTTTTTGTTAGCACGATAACTCAACTAATTCGTGTCGTATCGATCGGGTTTCGGCTGATTCTGATTAGGAATGTCTACCAGACGACATCTATTGATTTTGAGGTGGATAGGAAACACCCCACCCTGTCCATGGGTCATGAAAAAGCACGATGTAGATGTTTATGTTCATTCTGGGATGTTAAACGCGTTGCTGATTTTGCATTGAACGAAAAAAACATATATTCGGCCCGTATCATATACGAATGATTTGGAAAAAAATAATTCCGTTCGATCACAAATGTATTAATACGGCACTGAAGCAGTTGCCAATGAAAACAGTAAAACTGTCGCATAAAACATATATTCTGCATTTATGTGTTGGTTTATGTTTTCTCGGCCACTCAATTTAGAGATAGAGATGTTCTACGTACGGAAAAGTTCGTTTTAAGGTTTCAAAACTGTTTATTTTCTATTTGTTATAGCGTTTACATGGGCACTATTTCAAGTACCATATTATTTTATTTAAGATAATAGTTTTTCTCACAGAATTAGGGTATTTTCTGGCCTATTAAAGTCATCCTCAGATAACTACCACGTGCCTAATATAGTTTTGTTGATACGGTATTTTATGAGTTGTTAATTTCATAAGTAATTCAAAAGGAACACATAATTTAAAGGGGAGTGCATAGAGAAAGAATATTTTACCGATATGATGCGAATTAAAAGTTGACTAAAATGAGAACAAACACAATTTTATCATTCAATTTAGCATTAAGTTAAATATTCAATGAGTCTAACGTATCAGCCGGTTTGCAAGACAAGACACTTTCATTTGAATTAAATAATTTTTCTTGATAAAGCATGTAAATTAAAACTTTTAGTTTTCAGTTAACTCATTATCATATATTGTTTAATCATCATCATTAGGTCATCAGTCCTAAGACTGGTTGGACGCTAACCTCCAGCTTCTCCTATCTTGTGCTAACCTACGCATTTCATATATTGTTTATGTTCATTTAATTTTAATTAACTTATACATTCATATATTTAAAAAACTAAGTTATAGACATATTTATATAAGAAAGAACAACTACAAAGAAATTTCTAAATAAATATATGTACCGATGTTATTTGAATGGGCGATCTATCAATTTAAATCCTAAATTCAACTTTATGTTGAAATCATGAATGACATTATATTATAAATAAAATTTGGCACTAAGAAAGATGTACACATATCTAGGTACAAATAGCTGATAATCTGACGTTATGTAAACAAGATTTATCAAAAATACGGAAATAAATATAACTTTAATACCACCGATCTCAATATACCATATGTGTGTCAGTTTGCTACCCACTTATTCAATATTATTCCTGAAATTACGCCGTACGATTACGATGAAGATAAGAACGGAAATTGTATTTAAATAAACAATAAATATATATATCGGCATTTTCATTCACGTTTCCCAGGTTGTAATTACATCATTGTGCTTGTAGTAAGTGTTCAGTATTTTGTGCCAAGCTAATTGACGCAAAAACAAATTAAGAATGTGTAGATATTTAGAAATTAAATTTATAAACACCTAGAACAAATGCCATTACATCTACACTAGGCACAAAATTGAGGGATGTAAAAAAATCCTAAATTTTTAGGCGATTTTCAAAGGGCTGTAGCTTGCAGAAAAATAGTCGCAAGCAATAAAAAAAAATAATTGAAGCTCCAAGTTTCTAGTTTTTAGTCAGGTCTTGAGTTCATTCAGCAGTTTTTGAATAATCATAAGAAAACCATCGTAAAAGTATTTTCCAAATTTTTGCTTACTTCTCAAAAGATCCAGGGACTTTAATACATTTTTTCCAGTGATTTCATCATAAAGCTTTTTTAGATAATTTCATCCTGTTTAATTTTACGTATAAAAGCCTTGTACGATGACTTTTCGCTGAGTTATCGTCGTTCAAAGCAAAAAAGTCAGTTTTGACTTTAGCAATTAATTATTCGGGGATGATGATCGTACAGAAAATCAAATAAGGGTAAAAATTCCAATTCTTGAAAAAAGTCAACTTAAACTTAAATAGACTTAGTAACTAAACTTAAATAGGTATTATATATTTTGAGTTTCAAAACGAATCGTTGTGAAATAAAAAATGCGAAAACTGGCCCCTTTCGCCATCGTTTTCTGAATTTCTGATTAATATTTTTGCTTGATTCTTTTCTCAACTTATACAGCATAGCCTATTGTCAAATCACAGCTTGTACAGTTTTAAAGTTTTGGTTTAATAATTTTTGGTGGACATTGATACATACTTGTAAAAAATGCATTTTTAATGTTCAACATTTTTGTTTTCAGCTTATTTTACAGAATTTGTATTTTTATTTGTATTTTATATAGTTACACAGACTGTATAAGTTTCAAGTTAATACAATCACTCAGTTTTGAGAAATTTCTTCCAAAAATCAACAGAAAAAAAAATTTCAGGAGAAAGGTTGTCTAAAATAGTTCATATTTAACCTGCTCTCATACCCGGCTTTGACTCGAAATTGAATTCTGATTTCATATCCGGTAAATTCGAGTGTTTATTGACCAAAAAACACCTGTTCAAGGGCGCAAGACTCGGGGTTTACCTCGCGAAGTTTCAAATGGGGCAGTTGTATAGATCATTTTGCGGTATTACTTTCTCATCTCTCCTTACCTCTCAGTTTATATTATGATTTTCAAGTATAGAGTTATATTTGTGTTTTGAAAAAAACTAAAAGTGATTTGTTTTTATGATTCGTTTAAGAAATGACCAAATATACAAAAGTATTTACGAAAAGGAGAAGCTGCGGGAAGTTTTACAAGAGAATGTAGACGAAAGTTAAGATCCCAGTGATATTTTCTATTGATATGGTTTTCATTACAATTATTCTTAGTTATTTCATATTTATAAGGCTATTGTCACTCTTTCAAATAAGTCTGATTCGGAGTTGTCTCATTCCTCCTCGTCTCCATCTCAATCTAAATTTGGTCAACGATTTTGCCACGATGACTAAAAATGAGCTATTTCGCTATTTTCAAAAAAATACATATTTAAAACACTTCTAGTGTTCAGATTTTCATGAAACTACCAACAATCAGTCTATAAATGGTTCTAATTTCAGAAAAAAAAAAAGAAAATGCATTTTTTGAAGTGACAAACGGTCACACACCTCTTAAGATAGAAATGTGCCTCGTCGCTAAAAATACTTTTCTTAGAAAAACTGTTGTCCAGTTGTTGAATTTCCACTGCCCAATGGACGAATGCCCAGCATTTGAAATGGTCGCCTAGCTTAAGTTCTTGGATATATTCCAGTCTACGTGTTAGTGAATAAAATGAGAACGAATATTTGTTAGAAAGTTATAGGAAGATTTTGAAAGATTACTGTGAAAATACGTATTTCGAAAACAGATATAACCACGTTTAAAGTGACAAAAAGGGCAGCGCCCCCTTTGCATTAGAAAGTTCTGCATCATCATTATTTGCGGTTCAGTTTTTCCATAATCAATAAATCGATGATTGTAGTAAATACATCTAATTTTTTATTTAGACCAAAGTCCCTTTTGTCCTAGGGCACAATATTTCACGTAACTAAAATCAGAATTTTTCACAGCTGAATTTAAATTAAATAAACATTATACAAATGCTTTAATTATTCGTTTTTATTGTTTAAGTTTAAAAACCATTTGCCGCTAAGATGTATGCCTAAAATGGAAAGTAAAACAGAAGGCAGAGGTACAAAGAAAACACACTATAAAGAATTAAATAAATAATCACTAATCAGGATGCGCTAATGCGTGTATATTAACAGTTAATTTAGATGAAATCTGGTTTATCTTCTTAATTTATCGCTTCTAAAATGGAAAGGAAACTGTCCATTATTTCATTATCGCTAACATCCGAATTTATTTCCGACAAAGTAAATCGGATTACTGACCTTTCTAAACAGCGACGTCTGAGGATTATCTACGATTATTTTTAAAACGCACACTTATCGTCAAATAAAGAAATTATAATCAAGTGACCTACATTTGAAAAAATAATTACGCAACGCCTTTAAAATTGCATTAGTTATCGATGTGATATACAGTTTTCACCTTCGTATACATACATATATTCATCTAGTGCGACGAAATCTAATAGAACTGTTAAAAGAAGTAACAGAACGTATAATTGAATGATTTTAACGATGTCACTTGGATTCTCAAGTACTGCTACAGAAAAATTCAATGTTTATAAGATAATTGAAATTTTATACGACTCGATGAGACGTTTCGCTTTATTTTTAGTGCTTCTTCGCGAATAGTCTAATAGAAAGTGAAGTACTTATTACTTACAATTCTGATTTTGAGTTCATCCTGAATTGATGAAATAAATATTTCTGAATGACGATTTTATTTTTAGTTGCGCATTTTCTTTAATATAATTAATATATACAGGGTGATTCGTGTACGAGGTATGACGTCATGATTTTTTTGTGGATGGTAACCCACTATTTTATTACGGAATATGAATGGACACACATATACACACACGTATCTTTGACATAGTTTTACGTTAATAATTACATTAGAATGAGTATAGATTAGAAAAAAAAATAGAAAAAAACAATCGCGTAATTTCAAACTATCAAATTCAAAGGCAATGATACACACATATACACACGTATCTTTTACATATGCAGTAATGATTACATTAGCGTGAGTACAGATTAAATAAGACAGAAAATGAAGAAAAACGATTGTGTAATTTCAAAATACCAAATTCAATGGCAATGATTGTTTAAAATATTAACCAAATTAAGTGTTTAAATTGTGCATCGTAGGCTGCCTGACAATAGCCTTAGCAACCGATAATGTTTTGTTATTGCTGTCAGATCAGATAAAAACTTTAAATTGTACTTCATTGAACAGTTCTTTCTTGTTTTTGGAGATATTTCTTTAAATAATACATTTTGCATGTTCTGGTTGGCAAAATATTTGAAGTATTTATTAAGTAGTTCTGTTTGGAAATATATTTGAAGTATTTATTGAGTAGTAGCTTCACATTCCCTCTGTTCTTTCACATTCCATTGACTTTAAAAAAAATATTGATGACGTTATACCTAATACATACATCACTCTGTATGTATTAATTATATTTTAAAAATGCACCACTAAAAACGAAATTAGGCAGATCCCAAAGTTTTTCCCAAAAGTTATTTCTTGAATTTTTAACGAATTTATTCATTACTTTATGAAAGCATCGTATAATGCAGATTATAATTTTATACAAACTAATTGTTTAATGTTTTCTGATAAGGTACGATCTTTTATTATTAATAAAAACGATGTATTTTATTAATTGTTGTTTTGGTCCTTACATTAAAAATTATTACTGTGTACTACATTTGTAAAATCATTTTTGATTTTAGAAATATTTAAATTGGGCACATCCATTACTTTTTGACGAAACTTGAATTTTCTTGAAAGTAGGTCCTAATATATGGGGTTTTCCAAAGTCTCAGCCCAATCAAGGCAAATATGGTTTCAAGAGAATTTTTTTAAATTTTAAATCTAGCAACTTTAAAAATTTATTTCTCTGAGTCTATTTAACCGATTGGTCTCAACCTAATCGTATTTTTGTTTCGCTGAACTCTCTATTAAAGCTTAGATCGTATGCACGCTTTCGGGAGAAGATTTTAACTGATCCGTTAATTTCATAAAATTTTACCCCTTTTTAAAATGCCGCTATTTGTACAAATTTTAAAATTAAAAATTATATATAGGCTCATATTGTTTGGCTTGATTCATAGTTTCAAAATTAGTAAAGATTTTAAGTATCTAATGGTTACACTTCGTAATATGACCTGTCAAATTTAATCGATTTTCAAAAAATACCTGTTTTCAATTAGCTTCAACTTTTTTCTTTGAATTTCGAATTATTTGAAACTTTCACAAAAATTGATTTATTATATTCTTAAAAAGCCTTGAAAATTTGAACTTTCGAATCGGGCCAGGATACGAGTTGCAAATTTTCAAATAACCTGAAAATCGTATTGTAACAACCGAGCAGTTCATTCATTTTTAGACTCATTCATAATACTTTAGAAAGTACGTAAGTACAATTAATGATAATACTTTATTTTACATTATAGTATTATCATAAAATATAACAAGATTTTATTTTATTGGTTGTTTAGTGTATTTCAAAAACTTTTGTTTATAAATTCAGTTGAACTATTTCAAACTTCTTTTCAAAAGTGATCAGGTTGAGATCAATCGGTTAAACAGACTCAGAGAAATAAAATTTTTCAAGAAATTGCTAGATTTAAAATATAAAAAAATTCTCCTGAAGCCAAATTTGCCTTGATTGGGCTGAGACTTTGGAAAACCTCATATATTAGGACCTACTTTCATATAAAAAATCATGAGCCAAATCGCTGATCCAAGTGCGCAAAGTTTCGTCGAAAAGTAATGTATATGCCCAATTATATTTTCTTGGCTTTAATTACACGTAAAGCCTGAAGTACGAGATTATTATAAATATTAATAAAAATATTTTTATCTTAATAAAAATATCAAATAGTAACAGGGGACCAGTTTTTCACGAACATTGAAATATTACACTTTTATCGACGCGCGTTTCGCCAACCAAGTTCGCATCATCAGGGAATGATTAAAACTGATTTTAACTGTTTACAGTTTTAATTATCTCCCGATGATGCAAACTTTTTTGGCGAAACACGTGTTGAGAAACGTGTAATCTTTCGGTAGTTGCGGAAAACTAATCTGCTATATCTGTTGCTTCATCGAAGGTTCCAGCCCCTTTCCAGAACCAAGGAAAGACGGGACATCGATAAAAAGAAACGCCGTAAATCTTCTTTATTTAAAATAAAAAATCCTACACAAAGAAATTCCTCCATACTTTGGTATGGAGTATACCTGAAAATTGTTGTATTGGTTTGAAAACATTTGAAGATCATCATTCGATTCGTATTGATACGTAATACCAATAGTAGCAAAAAACATAAAATTTTCGAATTTTTTCAGTATCCACTTACCAAGCTGTAGAGGATTTTTGAAATTTGAGCTGGATTTGAAATAATTGGTACTCAATAAGATATATTTTATACAACAATTTCGCTACAGATATTCTCATAAACTAATACTAATACCAGTATTAGTTTATGTCTGTCTGCCCAATTGGTCGTTCCTTAATTATTGTTATTGTTTCTTAGTTCAATTTTAATTATCTCTTAACTTATTTCTTCTACTTTTTTAAATAATCATCTGAGGTCCTTGTAAAACTGAATGATTTTTCTCGTAGGTATTTAAAAACAATTACTATGGGCTACTCGTTGAAAGTAGGTTATTTTAACAGTTTTTAAAATCATTCATCAATAGTAAGTGATCATGTTATTCTCGTAAGATATTGGACACTACTCTCTTAATAAGCCGTCTATGACTTTATGACAAAAAAAAAAAAGAAACAAAAGCAGTTCAACTCATTCAAAGAAAAGTTATAGGAAATCATAATCTTTATTATGCTTCTATAACGTGTAGTGCCATCTCACAGAAAGACAATGTGGAAAATAAAGAAAACTCTCCAAATCGCTTCTAAGTTGTTTGACAAAAGGTTTCTTGCACCCTGTATAGCATAGGCCTAATTTTGATATATTATTTAAAGAAGTTATTACTGTTCGACATTTGGGCAAACAGTAGTTTTACTAGGGCTTGGTATAACAAAACACTTATAGATACTTCAGAAAAGATACATGTCAAGAAAAATACCTCGAAGAGTATCTATATTTTTATATTTTTCAAAACTTATATTATTTTTTATGTAGAAGTCAGAAAAATAAAAAAAAATGGATGTCATTATCAAATGAGAACACAGAAGAATGTATGTGAAATCTGAAATAATAAGTATAAACAAAAATTTTGTGAAATCATTGTAAATAGATGTCAAGAGTATCCGGAACATTTGTCTTAAATGGAGCAGTCGAAAAGCAACTGTGGACGATGATAGCCAACACTGAATACCTCAAAAATATGTATGTACATTTAGGTTGGAATTATATATACTTAATCAAAATATATAATTATATATACTTAATCGAAATATATAATCATATTTCATTTAATCAACATAACTTTTCCTCGCTAATGGTATAATCATAGTGAAGTTGATAGAAACATTTTGCATCAACAGGACGGAGCTTTAAGATTCATGATCTCAATAAATTTTCTTTCGATGGTATGTGGTTAAATTTCACGGCCAGGTCGTTCCCCCGATTTGACCCCACTTGATTTTCATGGAGTTATTTGAAATCGAAGGTCCCCTTTCACAAACCAAATATTGTCGATGATTTTTGAGATATTAAAAATATTATATAAAAAAACCAGTAAATATTTCATATTGCTGGATAGAGAATTGGAAACTCTTTCGAATACGCACCCTTGTTCTATTTAAATACTTTAAAAGCAGGATAACTATGACTCCAAGTAGGTTGAACGGGAAGGTATAAGATTCTACTCAAATAATGTCACTTTAGAATTATTTTTTTACTAACAAGATTTTATTTATGTATATGACAGTAATGCAGCTCACTATGAATATCATCATCGTGAATTATTATACACATTGTTTGGTCGTAAACCTGTATTAATGGTTACAGGTTCAACTACCTTAATTAAGAAAATTCCCACAGGGACGGGATTAAATCTTCATCCTTGTATCTACTCGATATATCTCCATATTCAATATTACTAGTATTATTATTACGGTGACGTCAGTAATATGATTTGGCTCTTAACTAACGCAGTTTATATCCCAGACGAAAATAAATATTGAGCTGTTCAATGTCATCTGTCACTGGGAATAATTCAATAGGAGCGTATTTGAGAAACAGGACAATGAACTTATCTCAGTACGTGGTGCCGCTATTAAATAGAAGATATGATCATATAAAAAAACAAACTACATACATATATGACCTTTAAACTATAGGGAGGCTATGTGGTTATTTCCACTTACATACATAATAGCATTCGGAGAATACTGTCGAGGTGAGATTGTTCCCAAGACACCGTTGACATTATGGGAACCCAAGACGTATTTGATCATTTTTCGAAAAGATTTTTTTTAATAGTTGAAATTGAATTGAAGTTGAAATTCCAAGATAGTACTTTTTTATGCACAACAGAAATTGCGAACTAATCTATGATTTTAAAATACCGCGGTCATGTGTCTTTAAGTATTCCTTTATAGCTACTTCAATTTTGTGATTAGACACAAATCTTCCTTCTCTAAACGTTTCTTGATGTTTGGAAATTAATGAAAGTTGTAGGGATTCAGACCAGCAGGATATTTTTTCCTTTAGTTAACAGCCTCAAACGGTGTATTAAATGTGATGAGTCTGTTGTATCAGATATGTTTACTTAGTCAAAAATAATGAAAATTTCAGCATGATCACATAAGGTAATACTAGCATATATTTTGGTTACAAAAGTTTGGCCGCTATCTGTTGACTTTTACATAGGTCGCTGTACTGCGATACATTACATATTTTTGGCTGTTTTTGTGCCGATTTTCTCACGTCACAGCTGTATTTACAGTGTGGCAACGCTGCAAGCGCAGAACTCGGTGTGTACCGTATTGCGATATCGTAATTTTGTTTATTCATGCGCCTTTTTCGATCGTGTTGTTCTTCAATATTGCATTGATGATGATGAATATGCCAAAAATAAATCATAAAGGAATTTCTAGGTGGGAAAAAGATGTTAAACGACGTCTGACAGCGGTGAAAGCAATGAATGACGCGAAAAAAGCTTCAAATCTAACCGCGAAAAAAAATCAACTTGGAACTCGGATCATCGATTTAGATGAATTGCAGCAGAATTTGAAGTGTAATTCATGTAACATTATTTTCATTAGAAAACGCCGAGAGTGAAGTAAGAGGTGGTTTACAATCCATTTGGGCAGTGAGATTTAATTCCTGCGATAAAGTTACCTCAGTTGACAGTGAGAAACATCATTTCCCAGAAAATTCTGTCAAGAGATATGCTATGATGTGAATTCTTCTGCCGTACTTGATATTTTCATTTTTGTTTTTTTTTAATTTTAAAATAGAGTTGAACTCTAGAATTTTTATTTTTATTTTATTAGGTGCTGTTCATACCGACACTGGATGTACAGCTTTCAATAAATTGCTGGCATTTTTGAATATACCAACTATTTCGGAATCATTATCCAAACGTTACGAAAGGGAAGTCGGACCAGCCGTCGAAAAAGCTGCATCTGAAAGTTGCACACAAACTGCAGAAGAGAAATGATATCTCATATTAGAGAATATAGATTGTTTGTGTGGAGAGCCTTTTTTGACGGTGTTTTTTTTTTTAATTTTAATTCTGTAATATGTGAAATGAGTTGAAAAGTTTATTTTCTATTTTCTTTAAATGCCATGCTATGAAATAAATAGACTATGTGCCCAGAATTTATACGAGGGGGGGACCAAAAAAAAAAAAAGGGAATTTCGTCATAACTTCTTTATTTCTTAATATTCTTACACGAAATTTTTATCACCTTCAAAGTATTCTCCCTTGACCACAACGCACCTCTGCAAACGATCCTTCCATTGTTCAAAATATTTTTTTAAGTTCACTTACCGGGATGTTCTTTAGGCCTTCGAGCGATTTTTGTTTTACCTCCTCCACAGTGGAAAAACGCTTTCCTCTCATGTCCTTCTGAGTCTGGGGAACAAAAAGAAATCACAGGGGGCTAGATCCGGTGAGTATGGGGGGGTGGACAATTGGTGTCATGCCGTTTTTGGTCAAAAACAGCTTTACGGAGAGAGCGGTGTGGGCCGGCGCGTTGTCATGATAGAAAAACCAGTCACTTGTGTGCCAAAGATCTGCCCTTTTCTTCCGGATACTCTCCCTCGATCTTTTCAAAACCTCCAAGTAGAACTTCTGGTTAACACTTTGACCCGGTGGAACGAACTCCGCGTATACAACATCTCTGCAATCGAAGAAGCAAATGAGCATTGTCTTGATGTTTGACTTCACTTGGCGAGTTTTTTGGGACGAGGAGAGCCAGGTGTCTTCCACTGGCTTGATTGCTGCTTTGTTTTGGGGTCGTATCCATAACACCACGATTCATTGCCAGCAATCACCTTGGAAAAAAATTCAGGGTCCTCTTTGAGCTGATTTTGAAGCTCAAAACAAGTCGACGCTCCCTTTGCTCGCCTGTGAAAAAGCGAGGGATAAATTTGGCTGCAACTCTTCTCATGTGCAAATCTTCGGATAAAATCCTCTGAATTGAACTCCATGATATTCCAGACATCTCACAGAGTTGATCAATGGTTCGGCGACGGTCTTTACGAACGAGAGCATTAATTTTGTCGACGTTTTCGTCACTTCTTGACGTTTAGGGGCGTTCTGAACGGGGTCGGTCATCAATGGACATTTCTCTATTTTTAAAACGTGAAAACCACTCATAGACTATGGTTTTACTTAGGGCAGCATCCCCATAAGCAGTCTTAAGCATTACAATAGTTTCCGCGGCCGATCTCCCCAACAGGAAACAAAATTTCACAGCCGTGCGTTGCTCTCGACAATCGGCCATCACGTTTTCGGCAAAATGGAAAAAGTTGTTTCACTAAAAAAATTCCCACAGACGAACTGATACACTCACAGTGACAGAACTTCGCACATTAACTTAGGAGACGTGTCCCTAACGAACGCCGGTTCGAACAATGAGTTTCACTACTCTCCCTCCCCACCACAGCGCAATTCCCATTTTTTTTGTCCCCCCGTATATTGATGTAGATGAACACCAAATCAAATATTATATCGATTTTTACTATTTTTTAATTTTGTTCATTTTAGACTATTTCTTCCTATCAAATTATATAGGCAAGAGAAACAATTTCATAGAAACGTTAGCAAATCATTGTGAAAAATGATGTTTTTGCTGTTTTGTATTGATTTAGATATATTATAAGCACAAAACATTAAATAAAGGGCATTTGTATACATCTTATAGGAAAATAAAAATTGAAATTTGATTATCTTAATTCTATGTATGTTCATGTCCTGATTTCAATATTATTTTATATTATAACTATCAATTCTTTCATTGCGCGATTTGAATTTTGCCGCCTTCAAGCGAACAGCTCTAGAGCAACATTGCCACGGTGCGAGAGTACGTGATATAAATCGAAACAATTCGTAACTTCTTATTATGATTACGCGAAAACTATGTAGTCGATCAATCTCATTTTGGGTTCACATATTTTTGGCTAATTCATAAACAAAATATTAGTTTTATATGAAAATCTAAAGAACAGTTTCTGAGATACAATTGAATAACTGTCACTTTATTGCGAGATCCCTATACTTTCCATGTTAACAAGGTCAACTTTAGGTTTAATTATTGAGAAAACGGTATAGCTGAACGTTTCCAAACTTCACAAAAGTATTTAACAACTGTTCATTGAATAAATATAAAAATCTCAGCGAATTCTTAAGAAAACGAGAAACTACTAGTATTATCTTAACGCCAAATTAAACTTTGTTGTTCCACCATCTCGCACTTTTACAGGTTTTTTAGACAATGAATGTTTACCAAACCCCTACTTCATTTAGAGTATTTAGATAATACTCAATTTATTGATGAACAGTCGTAACTGCAATGTTTTTGTCTGTCACGAGACCTTGGTACACTCTCACATACTTCAAAATTCAAGCGGCAGATAAAGAAAATTTATTCATCCAACAGTCTTAAATAAATATGATTCATGTACATTTATAATAATACCTTCCTCAGTAGTCCTTTAAAGATGATGTTATAAATCAAAATATATGGAAAAAATCAAGCAGTATTTTTATTTACTTTTTTGCAGTTTCATGCATTTCCTTACGTAACAGTATCTTCAATTGGATTGCATAACTATTTGATAAACGTGCGATATAGCTTCTACTCTGTGTGGCTTGTATAAAATGTTACTAGTTACTACATTTTTCGTTTTAGTAGCCGACTTAATAGCACAGTTCATCTATCTTACTTGACTTGTCTATTTTGTCCATTGTAAAGAAATATGCTTTGTCAAATATAATTGTTATCAGATCAAAAACAGTTAAATACATTTGGAACTCGACCGCTATTACTGACTCTTATCATATTTATTTATAGAATGACATATAAACAATAATATAAAAAGGTATTATAATAGTATTAAGTTAGACTATATTATACCCCTTTCTAGAACCAAAGCTGGCGCCGAGAGGGAAATAATTACCCACCATGAACGGAATGTGCACCACTAGTTTTAGCCAACAGAAGAGGACGGTGTAGATTGCACTAATCTAATCCTGAACGGAACAACTCTCACACAAAAAATAGTACGCTACTTTTCCTCCACACCTGTTCATCGACAATCACGTCGTCGTACGTATATCTTACGCGACCCGCAATGGAAAACTAACCTTAGAAATGGTTTATCAAGAAAGAAGGTAAAGCCGGGGCTCGCTAATAATCCAGTGCTCTATGGACGGGGCGAAACAGAACCGAAACAACTGCAGTTTAAAAACAACTGCCGCGATACCGCGAAGTAGGCTACGTGTGGATGGCGCACGGTATCACAGGAGGCTGTTATCGTATATAATAGCTCTGTATTGTGATATCGATTATCGGTGATCTGAATTATTGGGCTTGTGTAATGACCTGAATATGATAATGAGGAGGCAGAATAGACAATTTCTTAATTGATTAATGATTACTAAACAAAACAACACGCGCTAGATGAATAACACATGGTAAGATATAATGTATATATAACATAACTGCAGAAATAATATTCCTTTAACTAAAAGGTAACCGCTTTAACAAGCCTACAAGAAATATTATATTTTGGCTAAATATACTGAGTTATCTATCAATATAGTCAAGAGTTTGGAAAATATTTGAGAGTACTTCCTCAGCTTAGATGTAGCTGGAAGTAATAAGTATCCTTTTCATATAGTAGATTAAATTAATGTAAGATGTAGACTGTAGACTAATGTAATTAAGATGTAGATTTAGGGCAACTCTTCTGAACTCCAGAACTTTTGGGGAAGATTCCAGAAATTGTAAAATATGCTAATTTCATATGACCCAGAATTTACGAGACTCTTCTAAAAAGATAAAATTAACAATAACGAATGGTCCGGGATTTATGAAATGAGTTACTAAGATTCTAGTCAACGGTATATTGGGCAGACAAAAAGAGCAATTGTAACTAGGTTTAAGGAGCACATGACCCATTTGAAACATGAAAAATTAGAAAAATCTTCCATTGCCCAACATACTTTCGCAAACAATCATACGATGGACTAGTAACTACTCTAGTTAGGAGAAAGCATAACCAGCAACAGACTGTTAGATACCATAGAAAGTATTAAGATAGTTAAATGTGATAATAGCATGAACAATAACAAGGGCTCTATACTTAACAGTCCGTTGTTTTTGTTGGTACGATAAATGATTATATTAATGGATCAGTGAACCAAATGTTTACCTCATTATGGTTCACTAACCATGAATAGAAATAGTTATAGATTAGGTAGTAGAAAAAGTAAACTGAAACAAACTATTAGTAGGGGAGCTGAGGTCCTTCTGGACCACTTCAGTGCAAGTGGATGGCATGTGTCCATCCAAACTGGTCACTTGCGTTAATTTGGTCCAGAATGAAGCTCCTCTACTGCTATTCCTTCACTGTTTACTGATCATATAGAGGAATAGTCAAGTTAAGTGAATTTATTAGTGAACAGTGCATTTTAAGCCGGAAAGTACTCATAACGGTTTACTAAACTTGAATACAACTTTGGTATAAATGGGTTTCTGCGTTCGTGGAAAAATGGCCCCCTGTTTTTGTTGCCACATCGAAGGTTCTAGCCCTTTCCTGGGACGATATGCGACACTTGATATTTC
This sequence comes from Rosalia funebris, assembly GCA_037954035.1. NCBI lineage: Eukaryota > Metazoa > Arthropoda > Insecta > Coleoptera > Cerambycidae > Rosalia > Rosalia funebris. The sequence continues at coordinate 20,291,539 of JAZFAV010000011.1, forward strand.
TTTTTTCTTACAAAGCTTGGTCTCGTCTTTCAGAATACGTCTCTCCAAATATGTGAATGTGGAGCACTGATAATCCGCATACTTTTCCGCACTCCACTATACGTGGAAAAGTAATGTAATCATGTAAAAAATAATTGAAAAAACTAAATTTTGTTTTGGGTTTATTTTTCGTTTTTCGGCCTAAAAGCAAAAAAAATGGTTTTTAAAATTTTTTTGCTGTGTGTGTCGTTGGCGTCGTCGTCGGCATTTATTCTTGTTAGCATGATAACTCAACTAAAGCGTGTCGGATCGACTGGGTTTTGACTGATTCTGATTGGGGACGTCTTCCAAATGACACCTATTGATTTAGAGGTGGATAGAACACACTCTACCATGTACATGGGTCACAAGAAAGTACAATAATGGATTATTTGAGAAAATTTTTTGTTAGCACGATCACTCAATTAAATCGTGTCGGATCGATCGGGTTTCGACTGATTCTGATTAGAGATGGCTGCCAGACGACATCTATTGATTTTGAGGTGGATAGGACACACCCCATCCTGTCCATGGGCCATGAGAAAGCACGATGGTGGACTATTTGGAAAAAGTAAAACTGTCACATAAAACACATATTCTGCATTTATGTGTTGGTTTATTTTTTCTCGGCCACTCAATTTCGAGATAGAAATGTTCTACGTGCGGGAAAGTCCGTTTTAAGGTTTTAAAACTGTTTATTCTATTGAATGATCTACTACATTTTCAAATATTCGGTGTCTAGATGACAGTTTATTGCAGAAGAATAATAAAGCCCATATCTTTCAATTTCATTATTTTTTTCACTATAATACATAATTAGAGTCTATAATTTTCACCGAAAATCAGCAACGTATAGATAACTAAATATTTAAAATGGAATTATCTTTTCTTGAAATCAATTACATATTAATAGCACGTATCTTCATGCATCACAATTCATTTCAATAAATGCAATTATACAAAATAACAATTTAGTGTTTATTATTTGTCTATAAAATTATCATTGTATCTATTACTAGTATCTAAAATTATCTACTTAAATCGATGTTCCAATCACGAGGGTTTTCCTTGAAATACAATTAACGGTGACGAAATAATTGTGAGATCTGAAAGTTCAAATTCTCTTCGCATGTTCCGTTGAGGAACTTTAGAAGTTGCGAAATTCTTTAGTCACATAAACGTTACAAGTTAAGTTTAACATATGCTCAATGACTTTGAATTAATAGTAGTTAATTCTTAGTGTTAACAGATAATGAGTCCCTTTATCTTTAGTTCGTCACGTTGCGTTAGGTCTTCTACATAATGACAGTTTCAACTCGCTTTGGATACCCTAAGATATTTTGATCATATGATATCAAAATAATTTGTTCATTAAAGCTATTAAATTGTTTCAGAGTTAAGGGAAACAATCTGCATTAAGTGTATAAATAACGGTATTTCTTAACAGTACACATTAAAGCTTATCAGTATGTTGGGTAAATGTGCTGACTTAGGTATATAAGTTGGACCAAAAGTGATAAGCAATAATGATACATTAACAAATAATTTAAACAATCGTTCGGAAATAGCGTCAAAATTCCACTATGTATGCAACGACATTCTTAACTATACACTTAAATTTTATATCGTAAAATTCATAATTTTCATTTGAACTTCGCTTACTTCTTTTTCCTTTTCCTATAATTTTTTTCATATTAAAACAATACCATAGATAGATTACGATAACACAAGGGGACCACTCTTTTAAGGGTAGAGGTCTATTTATACTCTATCCCTTAAATGGAATATACTATTTATTAGAAACAAGTTTATCGAAAATTGCTTGAACATAATAATTGAATTATAAAAGGCAACACATTCTATAAAATATCTTTCATATGACTGATCAACATGTGATCTATATTTAATGAGATATTTCATAACTTTCGTAAAAAAAACGACCATGAGTTTAGAGGACTACTTGATTTATGAATCCCCTTTCTTCGTCTACTTAAGGAATATTTTATGGACCGTCACTGAATAATATATATGTAAACTTCAGAAAAATCTATTGTAACTACTTGTATTGTAAAATATTGTAACTACAGATATTAAAGATTCATTGATTAAAAAAAAGAATAGTTGGCAGTAAATTTGTTTATTTATAAATATATCGTCTTTGTCAGGGCATCTCTACACTATATAAGATTATACCTTAAAATTGTCAGCTACTAAACCCAAGTAATTTAGGAGTTACGTGTTTCTAAAGTGACAAAACCTAACTTTTCAATAGAGTTTTTCAAACGAACTGTCTGTGGCCCCCAGAAAAGTTGTTTTACCAGTCGATTATATTTCTTTCGTTGGTAACACTGGGATCCTAAGCATTAAAATCTACTGAGTTAGAAGTATTCGTGTTTTATAGTTATTATCAATGTGTTCAAAAGAGGAATTTAATGTCTGAATATCGTGTAGGTGCTCAACCTTCTGATATAGAAAAAAGAAAAAGGCATCGCCTACATTCCCGAAGTTGTTCGAGGCGCTCTTCATTGTCCTCATCCGGAGCTAAACTTATAATGTATGTTTGCTTGATGAATCATTTCCAAAGTAATTCGGTCTATGATTTACTAAATATAAATAATCTAGGTGACTTTTTGAGTTCTTTGCTAAAATGTTGCAAATGTAACGGAGATCTGAATTTATTCACTGGAAGGAGCTTTGATTTGGCAGTGGAAATCAGTTTCCACTGAGAAAAACTATTATGAATTCTCCTACGATTGAAAAGGTGATTGAAGGGAAACTAATAGAGTTTATGAGTGCTGTAAGGCTTTCTTATGTCGGTAGAGTGATCGGGAAAGGGATGCAGCACCCATGCACCCCTTTTTGTTGTAATGAATTTGCCTCGTCTACCTAGAAACTGGCTACATATTATAAAAGATCCTTATGCTTGCAACAGAACAAAGGCTATAAGACCACTGAAGACCTTGATAACCCTTCTTATAACTTAAACTGTTAAATAATTATTTAACAGTTTAAGTTGTATATTTATTTTCTTATCATAAGCATTGATTGTTGTTTCCCAAACTTAATGTATTCATTCCATGACCAAGGTGCATCCACGAAATCAGTCAGGGGTATAGCTGAAATTTATTAAAAAAAAAAAAATTAAAAAAATACTTCTAAATAAGATAGAAGTCTGGGATTTATTTTCAAATGTGCAGAAAGGATGGAAGTGGAATAAGCGACATTTATTTTTTTTTTTCATTTTCGATATCTGTACCCTCAAATTAAAAGTACTTTTGTTAATTTGAGTATCTGAATATACATCAATAAAGACTTTCGCCATTCTTACTTAGATAATTAAAATTCATTTTGATTTAGATTGGATATCACATATTAAATTTTTTGGATACTATAGAATATTTTCTCAGCAGAAATACATTTTCAAACATCAATTATTTAGATTTACAACATTATTTAGGACTGATTCTGTCATTTAATAAATAATTCATTTTCGAACCATACTTAAAGGAACAACAACACATACACAAACTTGAGGATGTACAATGTTATATTATATTGAACATGGTATAAAAGTACATAAAACTTTGAAATTACTCGTTAGCATAGAACCAATTTAGTCCTGCATACAAAATGAGGTACGTAAGCTTTTCTCCGCTTTCCATATTTGAAGCTGTAATAAAATTTATATTGCCACTTCCTAACAGTTCATATAGAATTTACGGTTACACTACATCGACAATATCCCATATATTCTTGAAGTATAACTAAGGCGATCAAACCAATTAAGTGACAGCGTTGGGAACAGTTGTTACATATATTGGTGAAAATTTGTTTTGGATTGTTCTCCACTGCAATAAATGTATGTCAGCTGTTCTTCCAAGTAATAGAAAAGAAATAAAAACATGTTCAGGAATTATCAAGATATTTAGTCATAATAAATATATCTGCTATTTCCCCATACTTGCTCATTGTTTGTGATGGTGTCTCCAAAACTAAAAAACAGTAAAGAGAGTACGAATAAGAGCTTAATGAATTGAGATTCGGTGGGATGACCAAGTATCCTGGAATTCTATGGTACTGTTTTTGTTTGTCACTACAAATTCAGATGGTCATCAAATGAGTTGTATTGCCATTATATTTCAGATATAGCTCGTAAACTTTTTTATAATTTAGATTACATGTTTTTATAAAAAATACCAAATAGGTACAAAGAAATCAGACTATAGATAGGTATACGTCAAATAGTACTGAGACTGTAACATGTCTATGGTATCAAGGTAGGCTAGTACTGTGACTGTAAAGACCTTAGAACTTCTTTTTTTATAAAAAAACTGGCTGTTGAAAATTAACCGTATTAACTAATTAGATTAACCGTATTAACTATTAACCGACTTATTTGAGAAATTATCATCTTAATCAGCATTATGAACTGCAAGAATATTTATAATAAATGATCTTTATGATCTTCTGTGTCAATATTTTACTCAGATAACTACAACGTATCCTTACAGTGAGAGAAAATCTAATCATTTTGGGAGGTAATAAATTTCATGAAATAAACTTCTCATATAATTTAACGTTCGAAGATGCAGTTAATTTGAAAATATTAAACGCCCTGTAAGACAACTGGCCTTGAAGAAAATATATGTAGTCTTGATACATCGATTTTCGATTAAGAGATAATTCGCCATCAAATTAAAGAACATAAATCACGGAGATAAGTAGGTATACTGAAAGTGTGAGTGGTATTATTGCATCCTCTCCTTTAACTTGTTTCTCTTACCTCATCTATTTTCTAATAAAAAAGATATAAATGTCGAACTGTGAAGTAGGCTGGATCACGGATTAAATAAAATACAGCTGAATCATCTTAAGCATACAATGCACACAAATTGAAGATTCAACCTTCCATTTGAGGTTAGACATAAAAAGTAATGAAAAAATGGGGATTACAAAGAGGCTACACAATGTAGGTTTTTAATAAGTTTCTATCAATTACACGGAAGTCAGACGAAATAATTTACTTATTTAGGGTAAACTTTAACCGGTTTTGAATAAAATTATGTAAGATGTTTCGTATTTTGAACGATAAAAAAACAATTTATGAAATGTAAGGCGAAACTATAATAGTTTGAACATGAATTTATATGCTAATGTATCTTCAAAAGCATTGCAATAATTTAGTACTGGTAATATGAATAAATAAGTCGTCTATCAGAGTTTGAGGTGGGGAATTTTGTATTCTTCTTGCAAAGTAAATAAATATTAACTTGTGCCTATATACGTGGCGGTACCCAAAATAAATCGAAATTATGTTTTTTAAATTTGTTTGTTTAAATTTTAAACAAAAACGTTCAATCTCCTTCAATGTACTCTCCACTGACACTAGTATACTTGTCTGTTATTCCATTGTTCAAAACAATTTTGAAATTTTTCTTCTGTGATGCCCGACAGCGCCTCCGTCGTTTTTTTTTCTTCACCTCAGCCACGCCGGCGAGACGCTTTCCTTGCATGTGTCTTTTCATTACGGAAAATAAAAAAAGGTCGCAGGGGACAAGGTCAAATGAATAAGGGGGATGGGGCAGAGAGGTCATGCTGTTTTTGGTAAGAGATTGGAGCACAGACAAGACAATCGAGGCACGACTCTGGCAGCGACCCTTTTCATTCCCAAATCTTCCGTTACAATAAAACTTAGAACAGTAATTGGGCCCGCTTCTTCAAAACGACACTTATTGCAGAGCGGTATAAAATCCACATTTTCACTAAACTTTCTATCATCAACAGCCGATCATAAAAAACTTCCAAGTTATTTGATGATCGGCTAATAAATATGCATACACAAGTTCTTCCGAGATTTCTTTATTTGATTACGGACTATTTTGTTTACTTTAGAAATAGGAGTTTTCGAACTCCTGTACCTAACTTGCGGAAATAGCACGAGAGGATATTTGAAGAACGTACATCATTTACGTTAGAGATAATGCAAAATGCATTGACAGCATGATGAGCTATATAAACTTGAGCATCGGACAAAGCCGGAGACATTTTAATGACATTAGTTTGGCTTTCTCTCTTAATATAAGCGTTATTAGTATCTCTTTTTAATTTCAAAACTTATTTCATTATTATTTTACCTCTGGAATTAATAACATACTTGTGCGTTTTTGATGATATCAGTATGGTACGAAACTTGACAATCTTTGACAGAATTATTTAAAAAGGGTGAAAGCTAAGATAGATGTTTTCCATTTCATGGCTGTCTTTGATCAAAATAATTTTTGTTATCGGTACTAATACTTATCTACATATAAACTATAGATGCACATCTATAGAATATTATTATAGAGAAACTACTCCTAACATATTGAGTAATAATAAAATGAAAATTACAAATGGCTTCTTGTAACATTCTGACACCCTGAACAAAATATATAATAAAAATTATAAATGTCTTTTTCAACATAAGTTTGTCCGCACAATACGGATAGTTTGCGTAGAATCATACAATATGAATGTTCTACAATTGGCTTGCAATTAATTTTTTGGGAACTATTTACAGTCATTTTGAAAACAATAATTTCCATCGTCACTAATTGAACACAATAAAAATAATCCTGCCTTATTCGTTATCATGCTCTGTTGTTATCGGATTTTGATATAAATATTATGAAAGAATTCTCTGTACACTGTGTTGGAGTGTTTGTTTAGTTGTTGCCAATACGAAATGGATAATAACGGAAAATGAGGGAAGAGATAAAAAATATCTGTTTTTACGTAATACCAACAAATAAACAAGACCGAGTGTATACATCATATGAGTATACTATAACGGTTTGATAAATGAATGATATTTACGTTATAAATTATAAGAGAAGGAAGTTCTTGGCAGTACTTTAATATCTGTAATTTTTTAGTTATTGCTCCCTGATCACAAAATGGTATGTTATTATTTTATTGATGTATTGTTATAAAATGTATGTTATAACATGCAGTTCAGAATAAGAATTCAATATTATAGAAATAAGTTAACATAAAAATTCATTATTAATGTATAACGTACTTCGTGTACTTGTACATGTACTCATATTTCGGTAAGAACAGAATTATTACTACTAAACTAGATACATATATAATATAGTAGATGGTCATTTATAAATATGTACTTAAAAGTTGATTTCATATTAATTTATACCACGTCAGAAGTAAAATGGACTAAATGGAGGCACTTTTATTTTATTTATGTGGTTATACATGACGTAACGATACATTACGCAATATAGGAGGTATCAACTAAGTAAATATTACATATAAGAATAATTGTTTGTGTTGTTTAGAAAGAATCATCATCAATAATGAAAGGAACCCTAATGAGAACATCTAAAGGAAATACTATGAACATACAGATCAATCGTCGACTTAAAAGTGCAGCACTTTGCTCCACGGCCACTACATGGGTGACCTATCCTATTGTTTTATATCGATGACTGCAGAAATGTTATTTATATTGGGGTCCCATGTGGCGCATTGCACCTAATATTGAGGGGTGTCATGGTATGCTTGAGGAGAGTTTGCCTCTCTCTGATCATGTAAGGTCTCTATGTGTAAGGGATATAATGGGCACTCAGCTCAGTTGTCCGCCGCTGAGCTACAAAAGTGCAGTACGCTACTCTGCGGCCAATATCCCTACAGGAATATTGGCCGCATGGATAAAGGGCAACCTACAGGGGTGGCTACGACAATGTTATTGGTACTGTGGCCCGTGGTGTTGGATTGGATTGATGTCATTGTATGCTTGAGTTCGAGTCCCAACATGGAGACTTTGGCACCTCTCCCTGAATATGGGTGTGCTGTGTGCTTGTCTCGTTTATACGTGTAACCTTCCCCTACTTAATTTGAGGCTTCCAGGGACGGTCAATTTCTGTATATCCAAACAAGCTTTACACCTTCCCCTCTGCAACTTTAGGGGAAGGAGGTCATCTCTGTGTATGCAAGCTTTAAACTTTACGTTAATTCTTATACAAATATTTTCCTTATTTCTTTAAACGAAGAAAATAACTAAACTATATCCTGTAGTATCCTGTTCAGCGCCCATATATATCTATAAAGCCTGATAAAGAACTTAAATGTAATCTATTATGTGTAATTTTAAATTCGAAGGAAGAAAAACGTGATTAGCGTTAAGGGGAAACGTGACATTAAGAAGATTATGGAATTATGGAATTTATTCTGAAGAAAGAAAATAACAACTATGTAACAAATTTATTTTTTCTTCGGAATTTGAAGGAATGAAATTGTACATTTTTGAATTTAGAACATTAGTGTGTACATGAATCCGTAAAAAATATAGGGGTTCTTTAAATAAAAACCGATGTCGTCACGGGAAAACAGATGAACATTAGAAGTACACAGGTACATGAAAAAGTGTATTTTCAAAAAGCCAAGATGACGTCTTCAACGAAATTTCATAAAAATTAGTTGCCTTCACAAATTTATGGAATGAATTTGTTCCATACTTTTGGTGCGCACTGTATGACAAACAAATTTTAAAAAAAGAAGAGATACAGACTTCAAGGTATACCATAGACCAACTCTATTCAAACTGTATTTTTAATTGTTTACCATAAATGGTTATCTACTAGCAATTTGACGTTTAAGCAAATACTGCTTCGCCTTGCTGGCGCCTGGTTAATAAGGGGATAAGACATTTTTAAGTTTCCAATAGAATTCACAGATAGTAATTTACTTACATAATATAAGTAATTCTTCTTTCAATATCCGCTGGATTATTTGATGATAAGTTATTGCCATCCGAACATTTTTCTGCATATTTTTATGATTACGTATACCATAAGAAATGAAAATATTCATTGCTGCAAAAATATAAATGCCTCCAAGCCTCGTTCTAAACATCATCGATGAATTATGGATCTTCAATAGCGACACATGCTACCATCTTCTTCGGAAGGTCACTTATACAGAGTGGGGCATAATAACCTGATGGTTTTTATTGGTCGCTTATTGTTAGATGCGTTATTCATCATTTGACTGTCTAGAGTATGAGGAAGAGTGGCTTATTATATTCAGTCGCCATGAGGCAGTGGGCAGACGATCAACGTTGCTTTCGTGGTGGAAAGCTTTTTTTTAATTTCAGAGCTATGTAAGTTTCGCGACATGACAAGCTTCGTATTCATAACACAATATACCCGTGGATTCGCCATCACCGAGTAGAGTAATTACGTTAAAGAAAAATGTATGGATGTACCTTAAAAAGAAACTATAGGGCTGTAGGCATACATTGCAAACTCCAGAAATCCTAGAAAATATCAGAGCAATAGTTCAACAGTGTCCACAAGAGTTTGCCAGAAGACAAGCTAATTTGGAACTATATGGTTGTTTAAATAAACAAAATTTTCGCTATTGCATACCTGCAAATTTACGCAAAATTCACTAGCGTCCCTTCACAACTAAAGATCAACTGGTGAGTAGTGCGAAGTGATAGATTTCGGAATCATCGGTACATGCTTTTTCGAAAATAATGCAAATATTTCTGTTATATTATAGTAAGTACTATTTGATAATGTTACGTAATTTATTGAAACATAAATTTTGATATCGAGGAATGGCTCTTAATATCATATGATTGAAACCACAGTAAATATTGCAACAACCTGTCCGTTCTCCAGATTCGACCTTTTGTGATTATTTTTTAACCTAACCACTTTACGTCGCCCTCTCACTTTACGTCGGATAGATTGACTCACTCTTGATCTCTGTGAAAAGCTCTTAATCGCTGAAAAACTCCCTCCCTTCAGGCACATTTTAATTTTTTTTTTTGTATTGTATAGAGGATGATCTAAACGGATCAGTCCAAATTTAACTAGAAAATCAATTGTTTTCTCGCTTCGTAAGCAAGCAGATTGTCATGTGCCAAGCCTTCGTCACCTTGAGATTTCTTCATTTTATGGAGTGTTTCTATGAGTCTCGTCAAAGCACCGTCGAAGTCTTCCGTGTACCAAACACTAGTACATTTCCAAAAGAATACAGCAATCATTCACGGTTTTGTCGGACCTCCAGTGGAGTATCTTGAAACTCTTGAAAGTGCTATACTTTCCTCTAAGATTTTGTTCTCAAGCGAAATCTCGTCACCAGTTGTGATTTTACCTACCACCATCCTTGCATGCGTATTCGAGGCGCTCGACCATTTTTTTCTATCATTCTTCTTTAGTAGGCTTTTACTTCTCCATTAGTGCTTGCAACATCTTACTTACCTGAATGTAGTTGGACGGGATCTCATGAAGAGATGACACATTACTGCGTAAGATCACTGAACAGATGATGTGTATGTCTTGCTTAATTGGGCAGTTTCTCCACAGCGGCAATATTTTCAATATTTTTCAGGCGTCACTGCTTTTACTGGTTGACCAGAGTGTGACGCATCCTTCACACTAAAATCACCACTTCAGAATTCTTTGTATCACTACTGTATTCTCTTTAAAGTTGGTCGACATTCCTAATTTTCGATATTTTCCTATATTCCCCGTTCTTTCTAATGGTGCCATATTTTGTTATTACTCATTCCATTAAGCCTCGCGAGATAACACTTTTTGAGGGCCTTATGTATTATTATTATAGAAAAATATTCGTAACATTTTAAATAATATTTTACTTAACACTTATTGCCATCCGTTACCAATTACGTCACTGCTATATGCAATGATGAACACGTTACCTACAATGGATATTGACTCCTATATTGCATCCTGACAGCTATATTCATGTCTAATGCAGATAGATAACACATTAATAACAAAAACAATACTCTATTCATCCACCGTTTCCAATCTAACTCTAAAAATAAATTTCGCTCAAAGCCACTACATAACTCATTCAAATGCAACCGCGGATATTAACTAAAGACGCATTAATAATGCGACGTAATGTGAATCCTACTGCATCTTCTATTTATAGTCCCACCACATCCATACGTCTTGCGGAGACCCGTTTCAATGGCAGGGATAAAATTTCTGATATGTGGCCGTTTCTCGCAAAAGTCAACATCCTCAGTTTACCCAAAGCACTTATTAGGTAATAAACGAGTACAGCTTCCAGTTTTTTTTGCGGCATCGTTACATTACCAAAGCGGTAGTAATGCCAAGCAGTCTACCTCGCCCTGCAGGAGAAGGACGTCAAAGATAACCGGTGGTACAGGGTGAGTCGTATGAGTCACTAGACTTTTTACCGGTGCAATAGTAAACAAGAAATGCAGTATAGGGAACCGATGTTAGTTATTTCCAGAGGCGGCTCGTGAACTACGATTTCTCTAGTTGGGTCGATTTTTTCATTCCTTCAATACTTTACATCCTTTTATTTCCCTAAAATATTCAATTCACGAGCACTTTAAATATTATTTTGGTATTATTTTTCCGCACTTCACTATATGCGGAAAAGTAATGTAATCATGTAAAAAAAAATTTCTAGGGTTTATTTTTCGTTTTTCGGCCTAAAAACAAAAAAAAAATGGTTTTTAAATCATTTTCTGTGTGTGTGTCGTTGTCGTTGCTGTCAGCATTAATAAAATTTCTTGTTAGCACGATAACTCAACTAAATAGTGTCGGATCTATCGGATCTATCTGATTCTGATCGGGGACGTCTCCCAGACAACACCTATTGATTTTGAGGTGGATAGAACACATTCTACCATATTCATAGGTCACGAGAAAGCACAATGGTGGACTATTTAAGAAATTCTTTTGTTAGCACGATCACTCAATTAAATCGTGTCGGATCAATCGGGTTTCGACTGATTCTGATTAGGGACGTCTACCAGACGACATCTATTGATTTTGAGGTGGATAGGACACACTGCACCCTATCCATGGAGAAAGCACGATGGCGGACTATTTAAAAAAAGTAAAACTGTCGCATAAAACACACATTCTGCATTTATGTGTTGGTTTATTTTATCTCGGCCACTCAATTTCGAGATAGAGATATTCTACGTGCGGAAAAGTCCGTTTTAAGGTGTTAAAACTGCTTATTTATAATGTTTTCCTATTTCTACTGATAAATTTATCGGAAACAACGATAACGGAAATTTTGTTAAAAAAATTTATGTCGCTTGCCTTTTATACATAGAGTGTTTCATAATTATTGTTGTACTATTACTAAAAATTTTAGGACAATTACGTAACATCATTAGAGATATCATTATTATATACCTGTGTTATTACATTTGTCCCCGCAATATATAAAGCGGAATCACTGCAGAAATTCATGGAATGGAATGGAATCATCAAAGTATGGAAATATCTTTTCCTAGACATAGTTTATCCTAAATTTAGTACAGAGTCCGCCAGGGAGATATGGTGTCTTTGAGACGACTTTTCTGCGCGCCTGCGTCGAGTGAATGTTCTCGGGATGATATTATGCATCTACTCATTGCGGGGTGCCATTCCGGTAGCAGTGGAGCCGTGGTCTGTGACACATTGTATGTTTATTTACAACACTTTCATTGAAACTGGTCGTTCTGTGTTGCTCTCTGGAACGTTGCTCTGAGCCCCCGATTTCGTTGTGTGGAGATGCGGAATGGCCTCCTTAGTCACCAGACCTGTCACCTTGTGACTACTTTTTATGAGGCTACTTGAAAGCTAAAATTTACATAGACAAACCGCCAACTCTTGAAACTCTTCTCGAAACCGTAATGCACGAAATTGAAAGGATTCTCGTGCCATCCTCAAAAGGAGTATGGAGCTGACTTATGTATTCTTCAATGGCAATCACGATTAATATATAAAAACAATAAATTTTAAAATTGGTTCAAAAATATGCTTGTCATTCTTATCAAAAATACCATACTTCGCTGACAGACCCTGTACTTACTTTTTAGAAGAAAACTATTTTCCGTTTCTTTATTTCAAAATTCGTTATTAAAGAATTCGACACACTGCTTGTAAGTAGAAGAGTACACATTGACCAGAAATTTAGTAATACCGATTTTTATTAAATTATATTCAACTTCATCAATAAGGTAACATCATGGAGAGTGGGAAATAGATGTAAAACCACTTATCCAGTTGTTTATATACTTGTTAATATATCACGGTTTCGTCCGTAATACGTTGATACGTAATTGGGTATAATACAAATGCTAATTATACACTTTGACTAATCATAATTAATTATTACCTTCGCATTAGAACGTCTATTATTTCACAAGTGATTGACACTGACAATGAATAATAAATATTACCTAGAAATACATAATAGACTATCACCAATATACCCATGCAGTAATGTTGGCTGCCTATGATCATCCCAACGAAATTAGCAGCTCCACATACCGGTGGGAGGCCAAACTAAATATTCAATAGCAGGACAGTGAGCTATCTAAATTATTCAAACAGCAAACATTTATAAAATAATAGTACCTAGTAACGGACAGTTATTTAAACATTATTATTACACATATGTATATGCTAATAATAATAAATCTAATTAATAACGAATGCATCCTGAATAAGCATAAACAGGAATATATGATTAAGCAGGAAGTAGATTGCGACTCGATGCATGACTATTTTAGTGGTAAATCAGATTTCTTATTGCTCGCATGTCACATTGGTAAATAATAAAATACAGTACATGTCGTTTATTGTACCACGGATAACAGTACCGCATTCATTTCTAATTGCATGTCTGCACTTCATTTGAATAATGGGATTCATATGCGTTAGCTTTTTTAATGTGACTGAGACACGTGCGTGCTTTTACAGGAAGGGGAACTAAAATCCAGGGCAAGAAGGTAATATGAGCCTAATTGGGATTATTTTTATTTTATTTTGCCTGCGTCCTATAAATAATTAATGTGTACATAACAGTTTTATCATACTGTTTTTTATTATAAATTACTTTAAATTTTGCAGAGAGAAATATTAAATTTAGATGAATTCAGTTTAGATGAGATCAATAATCTCTTGTTTTTCAGTATGTCCATTATTCAATGTTAATTGTTTCCACAGTAATTTATATGCCACTCACAGGCAAGTTCATTATTACTTATAAATTGCCCACATACAAGTCGATTATAATTTTGGATAAAAGTTGGTATTTCAATAAAATCATCGTCCATAAGTATCATTGAGTCAACAAGTATTATTGAGTCAACAAGTATTATTGAGTCAATAAAGAAAACCCAGGGATAATACAATTTCTTTATTTTAAAATATCAGCGACGTGGTCGCTATGAAAAGTAAGAGTGTAAAATTTGTATTATATTTTCCATTTTTTAAAGTAAATATAATATAATAAAACTAAAAGATAAAGAAACTGTTGCTATTGTGAAATTGGATTTTATTGAAAATTGATTTTGTTTAGTATGTTATTTTTAATAAAGAAACGTCAATGAAAAAATAATTAAAATCATTTTTTATATAGACTAATAAAGCTATTCTGACAACATAGAACTTGACTTTAAGTTTTAATGAAAAAAAAATCTAATTGAAATAATGTGCTAAACCGTGTAAATCTTGTTTGGTTATTATTATTACTTATTTTTCTAGAATATTTGCCGTTAATAATTACAATTAAATTTAAAAAAAATTACGAAAATGTCAGCGAAATTAAATATTGACATTACAAGATCAAGATTGAAATCAAGAAAACTATTTGCATATAAATTGCAAAATTAAATATATGGCTAGTATTATTGGCAGTTAATTATTCCACTTATACCAGGTTGTCCCTGTACTACATATTGCGATATCATTCTTATTAAGAATAATCGGTGCAGTTTACTAAACTGTGCCTGGCGCGCTAAGAATATTAGACGAGTCTTGTACCGGCGAATTACTTCTACTGTTGATTCCTAATAAGGATAAAATGGCGATATGACGTTTCTGGACAACCTGGTGTAACTAAGAGTAATTCAATTGATTATCCCCTCACGTGAAAGCCTGCTACAGACGAAGCAATCTGCGTTAGAAATGAGAAGTAACATGGCTTTTCGTGGCATTTTGTCCTGTAGCAGGCAGAGGGCTTTTGAAGTTTTGAAAAATGGTAAATAGTTTGCTAGATCTAGGTTTGCCGGATTCCATAAAATGAACGTCAAACAGTTTTAATATAATTCCTAATGGATTTTAATAGAGATTTTATTACATTTGACGCAGAATATGCGTCATGAACATTTTGCTTTTCAAAGATGAGATCGTAATATTTGTAACGATTTAAATACATTTTGGAAAATGACATCATGATATGAATGAAATATGAATACCATCTTGAAAATGGCACTTCACAAATTACATTCATATAAATTCTTAAATTTTCCTGAGCTATGCCGACTCGCTCTGTCTGGGTTTGAAATGTAATTAAATTTTGTTGAATAAAACATTTTCTTTGCGTAATTATATTTTCAATCAGTGACGTGTTTCTCATATAATCCTTCTATTATATCCTCCTTAAAGATTGTCCCTATAATACGTTAAAATAAAACTTTACTGTTAAAAAGACGAAGATACAATTACAAAGTTATTCTAAAAAGAGACAAGAAGTACCTTATAAGTAATTTCACTTTTTACTCGGCAATTGACGAACTCAATGGTCAAGTAATTTATGGTCTTCTCACACATTCACACTATTGATTACTTACAAAAAAAATCTCTCAATGTGTCGTTCCCAGAAAATTTATCCATTGGAATGTATGTGGAATAATAACTAAGTAAACATTAGGAATAGCTTTAAGTGCATGTACAAACACCAGTGCAATCGTCAGTAATTATAATGTGGACACTAAAATCCTAAGGAATGATATTTACAAATAAAGAACTTTCGCTATTAGTTACCTGGTCGCGTCTTATCGGTGAAGGAGACACAGAAGTCAATGGCATTTTTTTTTCTAGATAACACATGTATTACCATTAAAAATATTCTATATTTATATAGATACGACTGATACGAGTACCTTTAGCATATCATTGCTATAGTAGACATTGCTACATCACCAACATTATTACCACTATTTTGTTTTCAAATTACTACGGATCATAAACATAAACAGGATAGATTATAAAATGCACTTAAGGGATTGTTGCGTCTAAAACAATAAATAGAATTTTTATATTTGAAATATATTTATAGATTTTAAAAGAGTTTTACATGAGGGGCCATGACTTAAAAAATATACTCGTACATGAGAAGTTTTCTTAACTTACCTTGCTCTCGCAAACTTTATGGCACACGTATTTGCAAACTGAAAAAAATAACAAAATTAATGAACTTGAAAATAAAAATGAATAATTAATTATAAGTAAGCTGACTGCGTTCACCTACGTAATTGGAAATATATAATTGGTACATAAATATGTGTAAATTTTTGGTTGGCGGAACTTTTGGTTGATATCATTTCAAATCACTATTGTAGAAAAACGTTTAATGTTAAAATTTTCGAAAATAAGTTATACGACTTACGATGTAAATAAACTAGGCACAAGAATTAAGCGATGTAAAAAAATCCAAAATTTTTAGGTAACTTTTAAAGGGCTGTAACTTTGGAAAGAAATTTTTCCAAATTTTGTTTGCCTTTAAAAGGTCCACGAACTTCAATAACTTTTTTAGATAACTTTATCCTTTTTAAAGATGAGTGGTTTAAAAGCCTTGGACGATTATTTTTCGTTATCGTTATCGTCGTTCAAAGCAAAAAAGTCAGTTTTGACTTTGGTAATTAATTACTCGCAAAATAATGATCGTACAGAAGATTCAAGTAGGGTTTTAAAAATTGCAAAGTATTATTTATAAGCCGTAGTTAGTGGTTTTTGATAAAAAAAAATCGATGAGAGAATGTTGATTGAAAACATTCACAATGGTTAAACTAAGGATGTTGACTGCTTTTTTTTCAACCACAGAGTATCCCAAAGAAACCCTGCAAATTTTAGAGCAGTGCGACTTTGTTTTCATTATGTTCGGAATGATTGAATTTGTCGTTTTTACTACAAATATTAAAAAGGATGAATTTGTCATTTTTCTATTCACTTTTGAGGTTGAAAATGTTTTTTAGCAACAACCCATATATTTTTTTTATCAAAAAGTGTTAAATTATTGTAAGGAAAAAATTAAAAAAAAAAAACCAAAACTGACTTTTTTGCTTTGAACGATAACTCAGCGAAATATCATCGTACAAGGCTTTTAGACCATTCAAATTAAAGAGGATAAAAGGACGTAAAAAAGCTTTATGATGAAATCATTGAAAAAAATTTATTGACGACCTTTTGAACAGCAGCAAAAAATTGGAAATCTGTTTTTCCGATGGCTTTCTTATGATTACCTGAAAACTGCTCCCGCTACAAAATGTTGAACTAGATCAGCTGTCAAGATCTGAGAACTAGATACACCGAGCTTCAACTAAGTTTTTTTAAAACTGCCCTGTGTCTATTTGTTTCCAAGTTACAGCCCTTTGAAAATCACCAAAAAATTTAGGACATCCCTTAATTTTTGTGCCTAGTGCAGTATATAAAATGTAAGTTATTAAACAGTTTTTCTTTATAATTAATAGTGTCACCATGAAAATTATATTTTTCTTTTTGGTAAGGTAAAAAATCTCATCCATTATCTAACATACATATTTATTAAAATCAATAATGTCAAGGGATACGTGGAATAGAATAGGCTGTATTTGTATCAAAATGTAATCGAAATGGGTAAGAAAGTAGGGTTCCTCGTCGGCAAGGAATAAGGATAAGGAACCTTTCAATTACATATGAATAAAAAAAGTCCTACCAATTTCCAATTATCCCTAAAGCTATCTTTCTACATTTTAATCTTACCAAAAGATGGATAAAGAGCATATTGCGCAAGAAAATTTATGCTTATATAAAATATGAATTAAATGAAGTTGATATTAAGAGTAGGTCCGACCGAAAAGATTTATACTACTAGTATTAAAATCAGTATTAAAGTTAGCAAAAATATATAACCCTTCGATCAAGTGTTCGAGTCAACGGTTCTACAAATTGACATAATTGTGAATGTTGGGTTGATCAGAATCTTCATTAGATAGAGAACATTTACATGTGGTACAGTCAGAAGTTAAAGGCAAACTAGAGTGATTAGAAAAGAATCCTAGGGACTGAAAAGCAAGAGCAAAACCAAAATGATGAGCATAGGAAAGGACGTAGGAAGTAGGCCAATTAAAGTAGGAATTCGAGGTTGTGGATATATTCAGATATCTGGGAGTTATACTGTCCAGTAATATATCAACTGAAATTAAGGGAAAAAATGTATCTGCCAATAAAGCTCTGCAAGCAAATAGGAAATTATTAAAGAATAACACGTTAACCCCAAACAACTAAGATGAGTGTACTTACATATATAAAATGTTAATAAGACCCATATTTACCTATGCAGCAGACACAATTACCATGACAAAAAAAAAGAAAAGGAAAGAGTGAAAGATGCTGAAAGGAAAATTATGAGAATAATATTAAGGCCCAATACGAACACCAAATGGATAATACAGAATGATAAACTATTTGGAAATAGAAGAAAATTAAAAAGAGATAATATAATAGGAATATTTAAGGACCAAAGACTAAGATGGCTGGGACATGTGTGGAGAGCAAACCGAGAAGATGTGATAAGTGTAATAATGGAATGAGAACCAGCAAGCACGAGATGTAGAGGTAGACCAAGATCAACTTGGATACAAGAAGTCAAAGACGATCTGAATAAGTTTGGAGTAATAAACCCAAAGGACGAAGCCAAGGATCGAAAAAATAATGTAGAAAACTCAAAAATTATAGGAGATTGATCATCTCCAAGAGTAATTTCTTGGAGAAAGAAAGCTTTTATAAGCGGCGTTACCCCACTTGAGCTGTCAAGCCAATCATACATAAATTAGAAGAGATATATTGGATTTGATCATTTTTGTTGACAGAAAATTTATATATAAATTAAAATAGTTTATTTCCAAATGAGACAAATTTGGAAATGCAATCTAAGAGAAGTAATGTCGCTATGCCAATTTTATTTATTTAAGTCATCGAGTATTGCTAGTCTTTGACGTATGTTGAGAAAGTGCCTGAGAAAAAAAATATCGAGAATAATTACTCTTTGCTCTTTATCCTTTCGCTCATTACATGATTCGTAGAACTATCCAGAATAGTGGAATTAATAGTATGTAATTTTTTCATATTCAGTAAAAAAAAAGTTAATACACCTGCGCATTTTGGATAAGCAGAAATAGGCTTATTATTTTCCTTGAAATTTCCGTTAATTTGAACTTTGAGATATACTATAACTTGGTGAAATCTGTGTAGAATAAACAGAGTAAACGTTAGAACATACCTTACTAAGTTGCATTAATCATCAGGAACTCTATAATCACCATCAACATATAATAACGTTTTATTGACAAGCAAATACCAATAAATTCTAATGGAATAATTAAACATTTGCTAAAATTTAAGTTCAGGGAAGGGTAACTATACTAATCCGATTGTTAAGAATAATAACCTAAAACATATTCTAAACCAGGAATGAAGAAGTCATTGGCAGCAATACGTGCAGAAGAAAACATATTTTATAGTTCCAAAACGTGGTATCGGGTCATTAAACTAGGAGGTACTTTGAGCATATTAATGGTGTCATTATTGTTATAATTAAAATTCGTCAAATTAGGCTCTTCATTTGACTCTCGAGTTTTAATCATGCATTATACTTCTCGACGCTATAGATATGATTAATATATCAACAGGTGAATACAGATTCAAAGATTGACTAACAGATAATGCTTAGCGAATCTCTCTAGTGAAAGTTGGTGTTGTTATTAGTCCCCTGTGAATTCCTAAATTTATTTTGTCTTACTTCAGAAAGGAGCCTCTTCTTTAAACTTAACATAATTTATTTATGGAGGATGTATTTATATTCAAATGAATTGTTAGAATGTTTAATCGTATTATCTTTGGATATAATTTTCCAGACAATGGTTGGTGGATTTAGATATTTCTTAGACAATGGACATTTTATCAGTCATTAGAAAAGCAAATACACGTCAACATTATTTAAAAAGACATTTGACTACATACACGTTTAATTCCCTTCTTTAGATATGTTTGAGTTGTAACATTATAGTATTTTTTAAATTGCTGTCCTGTTTTTGTTTTAGCCGCACCTATTTATAAGAGAGATACAACTTCAGAGGTATCTTGTATCAGGGATCTGGTAGACATTTTGACTAACAATTTGTTTCTTACCATGCACTAATCTACCATGAAATTTAAAAACATATAAAATCAATTTGTGACCGAAAAATAAGTGATCGATTGTGGATCTTCCTGCTCTGAAACCGGCCTGCTCTTCTGCCTCCGTTTCACAATATTCGTTCTCCATACGGTTTTTTGATATATTCCCATATATTCTGCTGATGGAATTTGTAACAGATATTCCTCGGTAATTGTCACACTCACTTTTATCCCCTTTCTTATGAATTGTGGATATATATGATACCTTCCACTCTTCTGGTACTTTTGATCTACTCATACATATTTGGAAAAGGTCTCTCAGTGAATGGTATAGTTTGTCTGTTCCATATTTTATAAGTTCTCCAGGAATATTTCCTGGTCCTGGGGCTCTGCCATTCTTTAGTGATCTACATACTTCCTTAACTTCTGATATACTTATTCTTATCGGAGATCCTTGAGTAACTATATTGTGATTAACGTTTTCTATGTTTTTAATTTTTTTTCTATCTTCTGATAACATTTTTTCAAAATATTGATTCCATGTTTGCGCTGGTATTGGTGAGATGATATCCTTCTTCCGCTCCTGTCTCATTTTTCTGATTAGTCTCCAGCTTTCCGTACTCTTCCTACCTCCTATATATGTGTTAAGTCTAGAACATGTCGCCTCCCATTTTTCATTCCTTTATGTACATATCGTTTTACGCACTCTTGCTTGGGCTTCTTTATATGTCAGTTTGTCATTCATATTTTTTGAGCTTAAGTATGCATGATATTTTTTTCGTTTTTCCTCAATTTCAACCTCAATTTCGTCATCCCACCACTATGGTTTCCGCTGTTTTCCTCCTTTTTCATAGCGCCCTAATGCCTCTGATGCTGCCGACTGTATACACGATTTTATATACTCATACTCCTCTTCTATATTGTCAAATTCTGTTCGTTGTAATTTGTTGTCCAATTGGGTTTTGTATAGTCTTCTCGTACTTTCTTGTTCCAGGCTACTTAAATTATATCTTATCTCTGTCTCTTTCTCTTCCTTCTCATCCCCATGCATATTTTCTTTTTGATCTCTTGTTCTTATGGGAGCAATTATCTTTGCTTTAAGGAAGTAGTGGTCACTACCACAAGAAGTTCCTCTATTTACTCTCATATCCATGAATTTTAAGCGGGATTTTTGTTTTATTATTACATAATCGATAATAGTTTTTAGGTTTCTTGTTGTCTGTATCCACGTGTATTTATGGATCTCTCGATGGTGGAAATACCCATTTAGAATTTCCAGCCGGTTTTGTTCGCATATTTTTATTAACCTTCTTCCGTTATCATTTACTACTTCCTCTCCAAACTTTCCAACCACAGTGTCATTGTTTCTCCTTCCCACTCTTCCGTTAAAATCTCCTAAAAGTATTATTTCTCTCGAGGTTCCAATTTTTTCTATTTCCTGGTTAACTTGTTCAAAGAATATGTCTATTATGTACTAGTTCGTCTTCATTTACAGCGTATATTCCTAGTATGGTCATCTTATATCCATATATTGAGAGGTTGATCTTTATAATCCTTTCATTTATCGGTTCCCATGTTTTTATAAACTTTCTGAATCTTCTATGTATGACAATTGATACTCCCTGTTTGGCTCTGTTTTCTTTGGAGACTCCACTATAAAAGTGATCATACTTTCCCCAGTTTTCCGATCCTTTACCTTTCTTCTTCGTTTCAATCAAGACTGCTATATCTATTTTCAGATGTTTGAGTTCATTTACGATTTCATTTATTTTTCGAGAGAGACTCTGAACATTCCATGTGCCACAAATCGTTGTCCTTTTTCTTAGCTTGGTTCGTCTTCTTGAGTTTTCCGTCCTATTCCGAGGCTCCTGATTAGGTTTTTTAGCAAATGAATTTTTTACTATCTCTATTCACATTTGGTCAATTTCGGTGAATTGGTGAAATTTGGTGATGATTTGATCTAAGTAATAGATAATTTAGAGTTAAGATAAACGAGGCTGTATCCATCAACTTCCCCATAAAATCTGGGCTGCCTCAAAGCAGTGTTATCGGATCTCTACTATATTTATTATACACGACAGACCTATAAATTAATAGAAATGTCATCACTGAAACCTTTGCAGATGACATAGTTATCCTTGTAATACATCAAGATCGAGTCCACAAGAATATTGAGTCCATCGAATTGCCACACGAATATTGCAGAACCACCAAAATCAAATACAATCATGGCATCAAAAATAGAAAAATAAGAACAAATCTCTATTAGAATATAGAAGTGTCCACAATTAAATTTAAATAATGTAATTATACCTTAATCTACGAGCACAAAGTATCTCAAAACCCACATAGTCAAAAAACGGAAACAAATCGACTTAAAACGAAAAGAGGCTTCTATATTGGCTTATTGATAGGAATTCCAGCTTGTCACTGAAAAACAAAATCCTGATTTACAAAGCAATAATTAAGCCAATATGGACCTCCGGAATTGTAATGTGGGAATGTGGAAGCAAATCAAAAATATCGACAATTCAGCGAATCCAATAAAAAATACTCCGAATCAGAATTAATGTACCATGGTACGTAAGCAACCAAACATTATATACGGAAATTAAGATACTGTATATTAAAGATATCGTCAGAGAAAAAAGTATCCGCCACCACGACAGGCTGAAAATTCAACCCCAATGACACAATGCACCCACTTCTTGAACCGCAGCTCTATATGAGACTTAGAAGATAATGGCCAGCCGACCTAAGAGGTCTAAAGAGGGTTTCTTACTGGAGAAGTGCCTCATCACGCTATTACAGAGCTTCATAGCTGTTAAGCCAGCACACTGACTCATAGAATATTATGTAAATTCTGATTTTCAACTAATAAACAAATTAAAAAATATATATTTGGTGAATCGCAATGAGGTAAATATTCAGTTCAGTAAATACAATAATACTGTTATTCACCATATCGACTAAACTGTTTTTATTCATGCTATGCCATATCACATCATATCATCTATCTTAATATCTTCAAATACATCCAAAAGTCGTGTTGGTTATAGTTTTAACTAGCTTTAAGTAAGTAGAGTCTATTCTGGAATTGTTTTCGAAAGCATGTTGGACAAGGTTTGTCTAATCTTTTAAAGTCTTTCCTAAGCTTCCATATTTTAAGATCATACGTAACGTGTAATCAATCTTTCGGTGTTCTTGAAAAACTAGTCTCCTATTTATTTTTCTAATAGTTACATTTATTGAATGTATCGAAAGTGAAGTCGAGGTTGCTTTTAATTTTCTTTAGAAACATAAGTAATGGAAGTTACTGTTAAGACTTCTATTAGTTTATGGGTTTATTAGGGCCACAGTAAATTCCACAGTAAATAGGTCCTCCCCTTAAAAATATACTTATTATGGGAACGGTCAATTGTATTTATTTCGGAATCCTATCTTACTGTCAGCCATTATGTTCAATTTTAATTTCCTTTAATTTTGTATTTTTTCATATTAGCCTGTTCCAGCATATTCGATGGTCAAAAAGTGACACAAAAGCCATCCCATCGCGTCACAACCAGATGTTAGGGACAGGCTATAAAACAGAAAAGACATGTATTGCTACATCCACTGCCTAATACGTAACTTAGGTATTAGTCAGTTTTTATGATCATTATACATAACGTTTTAATGAAAGTCTTCACCGTTGTTGCTTAGTTTTAATAAATCTATGTATTGAAGTAAACACCAATATTTATTTCACAACCCTTAAGGCAACAGCAGCAGATATGGTACAACAGTACTCCCTGGTGATACGAAACAAGATCACAATTAAAAACAGTTACAGTATGTGCTAAACGTTACGTAAAATATGAATAATCAAAGTTGACAAAGACATTACACATTTCCGCACAATCGACGGCAAATAGTAGGGAAATTCTGCACTGCTGAAATCCCGTCATTTGGTATTCAATAGTCGACCATTGCGGATTTGTGGCTTCGCTGCGAGGACAATCGACAATCAAAGGTGTGTTTGGCATTGAGAAGGCGAGACCCAACGGGGTTAAACGTGGCTTATTAAAAGGGACGACAGTCTGCGGGGAACCGGTGATTGATGATTGTGTTTCAACACGACTCCAACAAATTAATGTCAATTGTCAATATTTATTTATCGCGGTATGATCAGGAGTGCACGGAATAAGAAATTGCTACATTTGAGATCAATCAGCGCCCATTAGTCATGGTTTGGTAACTTGACGTCTATTCGTTTCTTTATGTTTGTTTCTAATAGCCCAGTCAAATTAGACAAATCGGTGGGAAAATCCTAGAGTTTTGAAAATGGTCTTAAACGCTTCCCTTCGACTTGAGTTAACGTGTGTAAAATGTCCCCGAGAGTGGGGGGTGAGCTAGAGGAGGGGGGTGGGTTTAAATGTTGCTTTTTTTAGTTTTTCGCTTGTATCTCGGAAACTATCACTTCTACAGAAAAATGCTTTATATACAAAATTGAAGCTAACACAATTTCCTACAAAAAATTTTGTCCTAGGACTAACCTGTTAAGAGTTACAGGGCTGATAAAAGTAACACTATTTCAATCATTGTGCTTTATTCGTATTTAATACCAAATTACAGTCTACAATAAAATTGTCTTGTGCATTAATATTGATGATTTTAATTACATTATGAGTAAATTTAATAGTAGCCAGTAAGTAAATCCAATGTATCGGGTCAAACAGTTCATTATATGTTGAATTCTCATCTTCAACTAGAGGACCATTGCTCATTGGTGCACGCGCTCTCGCAATCGCATATTGAAGAGCAACGAATACCTGCTTTAAGGCATCCACAGTCTGTACCACAGCCTTTGGTGCAGCTGCAGAATATTGTTGATAGGATAGCAGCTGGGTCAGCGTGATGCAAGGTAGGCAAGAGTTGATAATTTCCATCTGCCCCTCTCATCCAACCCCAATCAGTAGGTGACAGCTTGTTGCCCAGCCATTCCTTAACTTGCAAATAGACTGTACGAATGTTGCAGTGCAGATCCTTTAGTTGGTGGTAGAGAGGGAAGGTATGGCCTCACCCTTGTGGTTGATTTTAGGAAGGCTAGATAGCGCTGTTTGTCCATGTATGTTACTCTTGCGTTGCACATTGCTAGGAACATCTGTCCCCCTGCGTCTGCGGCTGCCTTGTGTGTTGAAGTTTTTGCGTAAAAGACGTAGGAGATGGGATACAGGCTACTGTTCGTCATGAATAATTTAGCAATTGATGACTTCACGGAAAATTGCAGGGGTTGTATCACAGCCGCTAAAACTGTGAATGAACAAGATGCTCTTGGCAAAGTCATGTTCCTGCAATTCCGTGAAGGAATAAGTTCTGCTTTCCTCATTTCCATTCCCTGGTTTGAAAAACTTTATCTCTTGTTTCCTTGGAGCTAAAACAATCAGCAGGACGAGCAGATCCACATCTTCACTGATGACAGTAGTAGAACAACCAGATTCTGCTTTTTCCAATACACACTTCTCTATCGTTTTATCAACTTCACCATCAGCCTGTCTGACTCCAATTTCCTCTGAAATCATTTTCTGAATCCGCATAGTGACAAACCTTATCTTACTTTTTTCGTTACTTAAAAAGTGTTGTTGTTGAGCCGTCACTGCCATCTCTTCAGTAAAGTCAATATCGACTGATGCGGTGATGGTGGTGGTTGGACGTTTTTGTTCTGCACATTTTGTGCTGTTGACGGTGTCACAATAACCATCAAATACGACAGTGTAGCATTCACCATAGTGTTTTTAAATGTAAATCACATATTAATTAAATATCGTTGAGAAGGTTGATCATGAACCCCACCCGACTCGATGTAGAAGGAATTCGCCATCAATCGTATTAGTGTGAAGCTTGAGATCTGGAGTAACACGGTGAACAGGGAAAATATCTTATAATGCAGAATTCATTGTCTTTCGCATCCCTGTTTCATTAAATAGAGTTATTGTAAAAGGTGCCAGTTCGCAACGGAGAAAGTCACCGGGTCACCGGTCTTGAATAACAACAGAAGGGAATAAGAAAACACCCTCCAGTTGAGGGACGCATCTGAGCCCCCTCCCCTCGCTGTCCTAACATCACACCATTCATCTCCTTCTCTGTAAAATTTCAAGTTTCATTTCTACACACACTATTTTTATATAAAGGCTTACCGTATACAAATGAAATTAGTTTGGAAGGATTTTGAACGCGGAATATACAATTTGACTTAGCATCCAAATTTCAGAAGCTCATGACTCAGCAACCGTACGTCTTAGGACAAAAATGTGGAAGACCATTCTTATAGGAAATTTTGTCAGCTTCATTTTGTATATAAAATATTTTTCTGTAGGAGTGATAGTTTCCGAAATACAAGCGAAAAACTAAAAAAAAAGGATATTTAAACCCTTCCCCCTCCTCAGGCTCACCCCCACCCTCGGGGACATTTGACACATATTAATCCAAGTCTAAAGGAAACGTTTAAGATCATTTCCAAAACTCTAGCATTTTTTTCCACCGATTGTTCTTTTTTGTCTAATTTAACTGGGGTATAATGCGGTGTCGTTCGAAAATTATTCAAACAAAAAGCGTGGACTATTTATTGTATTGTACTTAAATCTATTTGATTTTACTGTACATTATCCACTTTATGTAATTATTACTTCATTTTCTTAAGGTCAAAGTATTAAGTTAAAAATATGACAAATAATATAATAAATTATAATAAATAAAATGTGTTAATGTTCAAAATCATAAACAATAGACGTTCAAGAAATTGTCACGTCCCTGATTGATCGTTGAACTCTGATCGCCTACGACAAATCTATATTGCTTTTTTTGAAAAATTTCCTGCTACATTCTAACTTTTTGATATTCGTGGTGTGAATATAATAAAGTGGCCTAGAATATAATATAGATGATATAATATAGATGATCTGACTAGAAGTATATCCTAGAGACGTTTCACTGTGATCTTTCTTGGAATTTGAGTAGCTAGTATTGCTGGATTTGTGTATTTCATGAAGAATATCACTCCTTACGAGATTAGATTAGATTGCTCCTCTCCATGTATGACTAACTTTAGATAAATCCACAATAAAAACGGATTTTGTGAAAGAATTTAAAGGATTTTTTACGGCAGCTGGCATATTAAAACTTTTTTAATAAAATAGAAACAATTCAAATAATTTTCAACCTATATTTCAGGCTTAGAAAGATTATACAATCTCTGGAGTAAATTCAAAAAATTTACAGCCTGCTTTGTAATATCATGCACTGCACATTTCAGCAATGCATATTTCAAACTGTACACATTTTATAATCATTTTTCGAGATAAATGTTATGTTTCCTTTAGTAGTGCGTAAATTAATAAAGCGTCTATTCCGGTGAGCTGCAACAGAGTCGAACTCAGGTCATTATTATTACATGGTGATAGTTCACAGAAAATGCATCATAATATAATAATGAATATTAGTGAATAGTCAAATGGAGACTAGTGCCGATGATGGAAGCTTATCACTAAGTACTTTTTAAAGTTTTAAGTAAAACCTGAGCGTCTACAACTTAACAGTAGTTTACGCAATGAAAAAGTTCTGTTCACGTCTACTGTCATCAAAGGACAGTAGTTACTACGAGAAGACTATAATGGACTATATTTTAGTAAAGTAGGAGATACCTTTATGACGTACTCTTTAGAAAAGAACTCATGTATTCCAAGTGGCTGTGTCTAGAATTTTTATTTGGTTTAATAACATATAATGCCATAAACTATTCTTGTAATGACAAGTCATATATTTCGAGTTTCTCTATTGTAGTAATTAGGATAAAATAAGTACTATTAATGTAACGGGCATCATCTTGCATGCTTTGTAGTTACAGTAATTCTGCATTATGTGAATGATATTATTTTCGTCTTATCGCGAAAATGCTTTTCATAACAAGCTATAGCTTCTAACCAAGTACCCCGTCTTGTGACAACTGATTTACGAAATAAACTTATGTCTGGCAGAGTTCCTCTAAACGTGTCACTTATTTTTAAATTTCCCATTGAACGCCCGCGCGCATTAGTTGTTTCGTCTATAATGAAGTACACAAAATGTCTCCAATGTAATTACAAATGTTTTGCAATACGTCCTCATAAATCTGGTCAAGATATCTGTTTCTTAGTGTAGCTGGTAGGCAGTTTTTCGTCCTTATATTTTTCTAGAAACTGGCGTAGTGTGGGGTTCCTCAGTTTATGTAACTGAAGATTACTTACCTAAAAGGCTACCGTGAGGTCTTAAAAAAATGTAGCATGGTCGTTATCGTGACTGCTAGACGACATGGCATGGCTTTTCACATGTCTTGTTACATCATCTTTTTTAGACGGATTGATAATTCGTTCAAACATACTACAAAATAGATCCATTTCCTCTAATACATACATCCGCAAGCAATTCCGAGTCATTGCCAATTCACATTTGCAGTAATTCTGGTTTCAATTTTTTGTCTCGTCGCATCTTAATATTCACTGAACAAATAAAAACACAGAAATTCACACACACGACGTGATCCTGATCCATAAGGCCCCGTAGACAGTGAAAACTGCGACAAGATGAAAACAAATCTATAACAGGCCTCTGTGTAACATACGGTGGCAATGTCGTCGCTATAGAAACGGACATCTGTTGTTGGTCCGCCTTTGTTGTTGCTAGCCGAAATAGACGCTTAAGTAATGAAAAGTGCGTCTAAAATAGTCTTACATATTAGTGTTATAAAATGTTGCATAGGTGTGCTATAAAGTCTTATTTCACGTAATATTTAGCAGTGTGTAAATTAGTATTTTACGCGCTTCCGTAAAGAAAATCCTTTTGCTCATAAAGCAGGGCTGTGTTGATATGGACAATGAATCGGCTCGACTCCGGCTATTACATTTCTCTCAATAAACATGTAAACAATACGGCGTATCCGGCAACTCAAAAATAATAACATCGTCCACCGTTACCGAATTCATTAGGTGTACGGATGATGAATTACCAGCACATGATCGACCGATCAGCCGCAGTATTCTTCAATGCATGCATTCACTTTGTGTCTATACGACATGATTTCGGTATTAGTTGATATGAGGTCGAGTTCTACATAAATCATACGATCGATATGGAGCGGACTGGTTATTAATGTTTTTGCATTAACGAGAAACTACGCCTCAACGACAAACTAAAAATCCCGTTTCCTGTATTTAGCAGAAATGGAAATATTCAAAATGTATCTTCAAGTGATGGAAATCCGTACGTAATTACTTCTAGAAAGTTCGGAATGTATAATAGTAGACACACATTTGGTATTATTATAATATGAAATGCATATACAAATATTGATATTAAAATACAGAGACATTTTCTTGGCATTGAAGTGACAATGAAGTTTTCTTGATATTGTAAACTTAGGCTTAAGATTTTTACTATAAACATACGATTTACATGATGATATCTAATTTCAAAGTAGTATACTGGATCATCTGATAAGTTTGTACACTGTTAAGAATCTGGTGTGGTAAAACTGTATCACATTTGATGATGTGAAATTGTGTAAAATTTCACTTTTTCTGGTATAAAACTTAATGTCAGTGTAATTAGTAAAATTTTGCTCCATTGTAATTGTGAATATTATATATTTTAGGTATAAAACTAATATAAATACACCACAATATACTCGTAGTACACTTTACTCCACATGGGGTAGATTATAATCCCTACGTGGTAACTATTCTTGAGTACGCATCTATGTACTCGTAGCTTTCATGTTGAAGCGTAAGGAAATATGGCTGTTCGTAATTTATAATTAACGAACTTATGCCCAAATGCTGTTGTCTCAAGAAGGAAACATTAATTGTGCTGACCAAGTTTATAAAATTTTTTTGCCAAGATCATTGAATAATGTGTTAAATTTTATGGGTCGCTAAGTGATTTCAAGGAATAGATATTATGTATATATACTTAACCTATTAGTGTCTCGCGCTGAACAAGTCAACAAGATTATATAAATGTATATTTTGTATCAGCCACTTCTCATTTATTGTCTGCTTATTATTTAATAATAATAATATACAAAGTTTACCAAGAATATTACTATATTTATTTTCATGAGAACTAAACACCAATAAGAAGAATTATTAATAATTGTTAAAGCGTGAAGCAAGCCCCTTTTTATGATTTATGAATAATTGATTTATGCCCAAATGGTTTGCTTGTCCTAAAAAAAAAACATAGTTATTATGATGGCCAAGTTTATTGATACTAATAAATATTAGATGTCTTAAAAATATGTTAAATGTTGATAAATTTGTTGGAGGATTTCCTTAGGAGTTATTATTATGCACTTACTAATAATAATATTAATCTTATCAAAAATGTATCCAATTATTAAATAATTGATTTAATAATTGGTTATATTTTTGATTATGCTAGTACCGTTTAAATTATTGTTTTTATATTCAATAAGAACGAAGTCTCCTCATAAGAATTATTAGGAAATATTGAAATGCATCTGGAATCGAAGAAGTAGATTTATTACTTTAACCTAGAAGAACATTTATATTAGGATAGGATCGTAATATTTAATTGGAAAGCTCGATAATACAAATACTAATTGTTCATGAATATATAAATGTTTTATAGACTTGCAGTAGCACACACACATACATATGTATTTAATTTAGAAAATAATTTCAGAATATAGTTTATTGGCAAGGATCGAATCAAATAATTTGAAGAATATGCAACCATAACACTAAAAAAATCAAAAATGAGAGGATGTATAAAATTGTGTACTGAACAAAAAGGGGTTAACATTTTTAACAGTTTATTTTTTTAAGTTAATAAAAAAGTTATTTTTATTTTAATTTTCAAAGAGTTTACGTTTTTAAAAATAAAAAAATAGTTAAACTTATCTAGTCATAGCTTTAAGACGTCAGTTACATTTTATATATGTTGTATTAAATGTTACATTAATATATACGTACCTATTAATGTAAACATTTAATGATTCAAATTTCAAAGTTTTATTAATTTCTAGATACCCCATTCATTCTCATTCAAAACTTATCGAAATACGATGTAGGGGTTCCCTACATCGGGGTTCGGGATTCCCTACATACCTATGGGAGTTCCCTAGAAATCCTCGTATGTAGGGGTTCTGACGTATTCTTCAGTATTTTTTAAATAATGTTTTACCTTTTCCAATTCATCATCATCATCTGTATTTAAATTCACTGTATATGAGCAACTCCTCGTCTGAATGCCGCCTTGTATATTTCAAGAATTTAATGTATCACTGTAGTTTCATTATAATCGTTTAATATTTCAGCTGCAAATAATACATCCGCCTGATATCTTTTTAATTATCGAAATGCCATGCGTCATAAATATAAACCTGAATTAAATTCGCGCACGTTCATTAATCACAAAATCTAATCTCGATGTGAATTGCACTTTGAAACAAGTCTTAACTGGATACTCCTACGCGTTGATATTATCTTCGGATATGCTAAGTGTAGTAAAATGTATGTCTGTCCATCATTAGCATAACTTTAAACTGACGTTATGTAACATTTAAATTTGATAGAATGTACAGCGTACTTCCGGAAGGACGCTTCATTACCTGTGTATGGTGGCTTTTTCGTCCTTCTGGCAGGATTGCCGGTACTACCACTAGGAAGATAAGAAAATTTTAAGCTAACGCAAAAAAGAAGTTAAAGAATTCCAACTGTAAGCTATTTTAGAAATGTTTGAAAATTTTTAATTTTGCTAGGTTTTTGAAGTTCGTGTAGCGCTAAAAAACCATTCGCCGTGCGTCAGTGAGCCGTTTTCAACGTTTTCCCCGTGTTTGTTCATCGTTGTTACTTTGAAATTCGGTTTTAGTGGAAAGAATTGGGCGGGAATAAAAAAAAGCGGTAAAAAATACCGCGAATTTCCTAGTACTCCCAAGTACGCCCTCCCAAGTAATCGTGGAAAGGACGCGAGTCCTTCCAGCAGGACAAATAAATACGAAAGATAAGTGCTACCAGCAGGACATGGAATACGGCGGATCGCTCATGTACAAAAGTCTTTCCGGATGGTCCTTCCGGCAGGACGTAGCCCTGTACACTCTATCAAATTTAACATTAAAAATATCCATACTGTTACATAGGAAATAAAATATTAGGCACCCAGTAGGTTAAGTTTGGCCCCTTAAGCTTCTTCATTAAATTAAAATAATAATAAGTTTTTATTAAGAAAGGTATAATACTATAGGCACAAAATTAGGGATATAAAAAAATCCTAAATTTTTAGGTGATTTTCAAAGGGCTGGAACTTGGAGATAAATAGTCGCAAAGCAATTGCAAAAAAATCGAATTTAAGCTCCAAGTTTTTAATTTTCAGATCTTGAGTTCAAGATTTTTTACCATCAGTAGTTTTTGAGTAATCATAAGACAATCATCGGGAGAATTTTTAAAAAATTTTTCAAATTTTGGACTTTCAAAAGGTCCACGAATTTCAATAAATTGCTTTCAGTAATTTAATCATAAACCTTCTTTAGATACTTTTATCCTATTTAATTTGAGCGATATAAAAGGCTTGCACGAGTTATCGTCGTTCAAAGCAAAAAAGTCAGTTTTGAAAACGTTTCTTTTTAATTTTTCTTCTTACAATTAACAATTCTTGATCACAAAAAATGAATTATTGCCTAAAAAACATTTTCAACCTCAAAAAATGAATAAAAAATGAAAAATTCATACTCAAATTGATTTTTAACAAAAACCATCCATTCAATTCAATCATTCCGAACACAATGAAAAAAATCGCAGTGCTTTCAGAAATTTTCAGGGTTTCTTTGGGATACTTTGAGGTTAAAAAAGAAATAGTCTATCCATTATTTGCAAAGTTATGCCAAGTTAAGCGAATATCCCTAAATACATAATTTTTTACCTCTTTTTCAATCAAAATTCTCGCACCGAAATTTTTTTTATCAAAAACCAATAACAACGACTTGCAAAGAATACTTTGCAGTTTTTTAAATTTTCTGTAGGATCATTAGTAATTAATTACCAAAGTCAGAAATGATTTTTTTGCTTTGAACGACGATAACTCAGCGAAAAATCATCGTCCAAGGCTTTTAGCCACTTAAATTAAAGAAGGTAAAATTATCTAAAAAAGTATTATAATCAAATCACTGAAACATTTTATTGAAGCCCGTGGACTTCTTGAAAAGCAAGCAAAAATTTGTTAAAAATGTTTCCCGATGGTTTTCTTATGATTACCTAAATACTGCTAATGATAAAACAAGATCTGAAAACTACAGACTTGGAGCTTCAATTTTCTTGGTTTGAAATTGCTCTGCAACTATTTTTCTCCAAGTTACAGCCCTTTGAAAATCACCTACAAATATCGGATTTTTTTTACATCTCTTAATCAATCATCTTTTGTGTTTAGTGTACAACATTAAAGTAATATATCTGAAATCATATATCATAAACATTAGGACTCGGAACAGGAAGACGCGTTTACATGCTATGTATAATCGTAAATTTTAGAATTAACCACAGTAATTCCACGAACATTTAACTCTGTTGAAGTAACTTAATATTTTGCGTTTTTGCACCTTAAATAAAACGGGGTTGCAGTAATTTAAACAAGGATTTAGAAGGGTTACACGATTAATTTCATAACTTTCCTTTTACCTTACACACAGCGGCTTCAAGTACATTGCCTATTAGCCGCTACCCTACTTCCCATTTAGGTCATTAATCAGGACCGGGTCAAGACAAGGACACTTACTTCACGCCATAAAAGACTGTCAGGGCGCAGTTTTGTTTTATGGGAGAAAAACTGGGAAATGTACATGGAACAGAAAAGGATTAGTAACAAAGTATAAAATATCAAAGTGAGACGTAGGTATTAGTTTATTTTTTTACTTTTCCGCACTCCACTATAAGCGGAAAAGTAATATAATCGTGTAAAGAAAAAGTGAAAATACTAAATTTTTTTGGGGGTTTATTTTTCGCTTTTTGGCCTAAAAACAAAAAAAATGGTTTTTAAAAATTTATTGCTGTATGTGTGTGTCGTCGTTGTCGTCGGCATTTATTTTTGTTAGCACGATAACTCAATTAAATCGTGTCGGATCGATCAGGTTTTGACTGATTCTGGTCGGGAACGTCTACCAAACGACACCTATTGATTTTGAGGTGGATAGCACACAAATAGACTCAAGGTAGGGGGTGGTGTGTGCTATCCACCTCAGATTTTTTGAGAATTTTTTTTTGTTAGCACGATAACTTAACTAAATCGTGTCGGATCGATCGGGTTTTGACTAATTCTGATCGGAGACGTCTCTCAGATGACACCTATTGATTTTGAGGTGGATAGGATACACCCCACCCTGTCCATGGGTCATGAGAAAGCAAGATGGCGGACTATTTGAGAAATTTGTTTTGTTAATACCATAACTCAACTAAATCGTGTCGGATCGATCGGGTATTGACTGATTCTGATCGAGAACGTCTCCCAAATGACACCTATTGATTTTGAGGTGGATGGGATACACCCCACCCTGCCCATGGGCCATGAGCAAGCACGACGACAACGGTGGACTATTTGAGAACATTTTTTTTTAACACGATAACTCAACTAAGTCATGTCAGATAGATCGACTGATTCCGATCGGGGACGTCTCCCAGACGACACCTATTGATTTTGAGGTGAATAGAACACACTCTACCATGTTCATGGGTCAATGGTGGGCTATTTGAGAAATTTGTTTTTTAGCACGATCACTCAATTAAATCGTGTCGAGTCGATCGGGTTTCGACTGATTCTGATTAGGGGCGTCTATCAGACGACATATATTGATTTTGAGGTAATGGGACACACCCCACCCTGTTTATGGGTCATGAGGAAGCACGAGGGTGAACTATTTGAAAAAAGTAAAACTGTCACATAAAACACATATTCTGCATTTATGTGTTGGTTTATTTTTTTCTCGGCCACTCAATTTCGAGATAGAGATGTTTTACGACCTTCGTAACGATTCTTAGTTGAATTATCGTTTGAAAATGACATAATTGTCGAAACTGCAGTAACGTTTCTGTGAAAATATAGTGGTATAAAAACGTAGTAGTTGTTTTACTCATTTCCGTTGTGAATAGAAAAATCCTATCATTCGATGCTTTGTGCTATCGTTCGATGCTATTCGATGCTTTGTTAATGATTTTATTTTTAAAATTTTCATATTGGATGAATGCTCACAAATTTTTTGTATGCAGTTTCATCCGGTTAGTAACAATTACATATATAAAATTAGTAACAAATCTATTCAACAAGTAATGGATTTTAAAGTTTTAAGTATTTTTATGGATTACCTACCATTAAATTATAAATCACATATAAATTATGTTTGTGGTACATATAATTGTTTCTTTAAACCGTTTGAGGCAAATATTTAACCTTAATATTGCTAGAACTTATATTAGAATTTCTCAAAACCCTTTTAGATATGCTGATAAATAAATTTTACGGAATTTCTTCACTTCAGATTATGTTTTCATTATTCAAAAGAGAGCTATCCGTGTTACATTTGAATTAAAACACAAAAATAGTCTTGTAGGCCAACATTAAAAAGTATATAAACATTACATACATAGTACATAAACATATACTCGTATATATTTTATAAATTTACATAATTGTAGATGTATATGTAGATTTAGAGATTTTAGAAAACGAAATTTGTCTAAATTCATGTTTAAATTTAAAATGTCTCATATTTATAACATCGTAAGTTAAATTACATATATTGATCTTTAAATTTTTATCAACTGCTTGTTTTGGCCAATTGAATATTCTTTGTTTTGCATTTTGTAAATATCGACACGATGTTATATGGCTCGATACACAGATATATTTACCATCAGTAAACGCATCATTGGTCTCTTATATCAGATATCTACGTGCGGAACTATATCATAGCCGTATCGGATTGAATTATCCGGCTATCTGATGTAAAACTACATCATTTTTAACCGCCCGTAGCAAACATTACCTGTTAATCTCTAGAGAGCTTGTTTTGAAATTTACTATGTAGAAGTTGTGATTAGAGCTCAACGTGGAGCATTGTATTTCGACGGATGTTACGATGTATGTATATGGTTGGGTTTAATAAATGTTTCGTGGTAGATACATTATAGTCGTATTTCAGAGCTCTTTTTATGGAATGGAAATGGCATTAGTGGAAATGCAATTTTTTAGGATGCCACAATGAATTAGTGACAAATTACATACGGCAGAATGCAGATTTAATATTTTCATAATGATAATAAATAGACCGTAAGAGTTATCCAGGAGCAGATGTAGACAGCGACCACAATTTGGTAGTCATGAAAGCTAGATTAAAGTTCAAAAATCTGAAAACCCGGAAGGATAAAAAACGTATAAATGTAGACATATTGAGGGATCAGAATATGAAAGATAAGCTCCAGGAGAAAACAGATCAATTAATAAATAAAGCGAGTAATGACGAAATCAAGAACGCAGAAACTGAGTGGGAGGGTATCAAGAATATTCTAGATTCCGCGGCTACGGACGTTTTAGGACACGAGAAAAGGGAAGCTAGGAAGCCCTAGATAACGGACGAAATCTTAAACTTAATGCAAAAGAGACGAGGCTACAAAAACAGACGAGACGAGAAAGGACTGAAAACTTATAAGTCAATAAAGTGGGAAATAATTAGAAAGTGTAGAAAAGCGAAAGAACAATGGATAGAGGATAAATGCAAAGAAGTAGAAGATAAGCTCCAAGTAGGTAAGACCGATGAGGCTTACAAAATAATTAAGAGGAACTTCAGGGATATAGGACCAATAAGTAGAAACGTTAGGAGTCTACTGATCGGGGGACATACTGATCGGAAGAGAGGAGAAAGCGGATAGATGGAAGCAGTACTTAGGAAATTTATACGAGGGTCAGGAATTAAGAGAGATATTAGAGGAAGAATGTAGCATCGATGGGGAAGATGTAGGAAAACCTATATTGAGAGAGGAATTTGAAATAGCACTAAGGGGGCTAAAGAACAATAGAGCGCCGGGTGTAGATAAAATACAGGTGGAAATTTTGAAATGTGCGGGACAGAAAGTAGTAAATAGGATGTTTGAACTGGTAAAACACATATACGAAACGGGCGAGATGCCGGAGGATTATAAGAGGAACATTATTGTTACTATACCGAAAAAGAGAGGAGCCGGCAAATGCAAGAACTTTAGAACGATTAGCCTAACCTCCCATGCGTTAAAAATCTTAACCAGAATAGTGCAAAAGAGGATGGAAAATAGAGCGGAGGAAATACTAGGAGAAGACCAATTCGGGTTTAGGCGAAATAGGGGAACTCGCGAAGCTATTCTAGCGCTAAGAGTAATGTTAGAGAAAACAATAGAAAAAGGAAAGAACGCTTATATAGGATTTGTAGATTTAGAAAAAGCTTTTGATAACGTAAGATGGGAAAAAATGTCCGAGATACTAAAGAGCGTGGGAATGAAGTATAGAGATAGGAGAGTAGTACACAATCTATACAAAGAGCAAACTGCTGTTATAGAAGTAAAAGGGAAAAAAAGGGAAGTGGGTATTAGGAAAGGAGTAAGACAAGGATCACCACTAATTTTTAATCTGTACATCGAAGAGGCGATTAATGTGGTAAAAGATAGAGTGCATTTCGGGATTAAAGTACAGGGACAGAAACTAAAAATGCTGAGATTCGCGGATGATATAGCAGTATTAGCATCTAGTAAGGAGGAATTAGAATCAGCATTGAACGATATGGAGGCAGTGTTGACAGAGGAATACGGAATGAGGGTGAATAAAAACAAAACTAAAGTGATAGTGTGCAGAGGGAGCGAGAGCAGAGCAAAAACGAAAGTACAAATTAATAATGAAAGATTGGAGGAAGTTAAAGACTTCACTTAT
Organism: Rosalia funebris; assembly: GCA_037954035.1. Lineage (NCBI taxonomy): Eukaryota > Metazoa > Arthropoda > Insecta > Coleoptera > Cerambycidae > Rosalia > Rosalia funebris. The sequence continues at coordinate 20,329,758 of JAZFAV010000011.1, forward strand.
TTAGGAAGTAAAATAAATTGGGATGGAAGAAGCAATAAAGACATAATACAAAGAATAGCGCAGGGTCGAGTAGCTTTTAACAAAAAGAAAGCACTTTTATGCTCGGGGGTAATAATCTTAGAAACAAGGAAGAGATTTTTGAAAACATATGTATGGAGCACGGCACTATACGGTTGCGAAATCTGGACGGTAGGGGAAGCAAGTAGGAAGAAATTAGAAGATTTTGAGATGTGGTGCTACCGAAGAATGATGAAAATACCATGAACTGATAGGGTTAGAAACGAAGAAGTTTTGGAGAAAGTCGGCGAGAAAAGAAGTATGTGGAAAAACATAGAGAAGAGAAGAGATAGAATGGTAGGCCACTTGCTGAGACATCGGGGGAATAGTCCGCGATATTTTGGAGGCAGAAATAGGAGTAAAGAAAGGCAGAGGTAGGCCTAAATTAGACTACTGCTCGCAAATAGTAAGGGATGTAGGTTGTAGCACAATTAGCGAAATGCGTAGGTTAGCACAAGATAGGAGAAGCTGGAGGTTAGCGTCCAAGCAGTCTTAGGACTGATGACCTCATGATGATGATGATAAATAAATAGATGATAATATGTTTAGAAACATTATAAATACACTAGGTACAAAAATTAAGGGATGTAAAAAAATCCTAAATGTTTAGGTGACTTTCAAAGAGCTTGAAGCCAAATAGTCAAAGAGAAATTTATAAAAGTGAATTGAAGCTCCATGTTTCTAGTTTTCAGATATTGAGTTCAAATATGTTTAAATACTTTTAACATCAGCAATATTTGAGTAGTCATAAGAAAATCATCGGAAGAAAATTTTTCCAAACTTCTGCTTGCCTTCAATAAATTTTTTCACAGCACTGATTTAGTTTTCCATAAAACACCAAAATACTATACACTACACTGTTTGGCCAACAAAGTTGGTATCATCTGGAGTTGATTAAAACTGTTTTAATTATCTCCAGATAATGCCCACTTTGTTGGCGAAACGCGCGTCGAGTGTAGTGTATAGTGTTTTGGTGTTTTGTAGAAAACTAAGTCAGTGTTATCTTCACTTAAGCCTTTTTAAATAGTTTTATCCTCTTTAATTTAAATGGTATAATAGCCTTGCATGGTGATTTTTTTCTGAGTTATCGTAGTTCAAAATGAAAGTTAGGTTTGACTTTGGTAGTTAATTACTCGGAAAAGGTTTTTTTCATTTCCCTTTTCTTGTAATAATTAATATTTTTGATAAAAAATGAATTGCTGCTAAAAAAACAATGTCAACCTCAAAAATTGATTAAAAAATGAAAAATTCATTTTTAAATTGATTTTTAGCAAAAACCACAATTTCAATAATTCCAAACACACTGAAAAATAATCGCAGCGCCTTCAAGTTTTCACGGTTTATTTGAGATACTTTGAGGTTGAAAATAATCAATCAACATCCTTAGTCTATCAATTATTTTTAAAGTTATGCCATGTTAAGCGAAGATCACTAAATACGCAATTTTTTACCTCTTTTTCAATCCACATTCTCGCACCGAAATTTTTTTATCATCAAAAACCAATAATGTACTTGTACATTGCAGTTTTTAAAACCGTACTTAAATTTTCTGTACGATAATTATTTCCCGAATAATTATCAAAATCAAAACTGACTTTTTTACTTTGAACGACAGCTCAGGTAAAAACCACCGTACAAGGCTTTTAGACCGTTCAAATTAAATAGGATAAGAGGAGCTTTATGATAAAATCATTGAGAACATTATATTGAAGTCCGTGGACCTTTTGAAAGGCAAACAAAAATTTGGAATTTTTTTCCGATGGTTTTCTTACTACTCAAAATTACTCCTATTTACAAGGCCTGAAAACTAGAAATTTGGAGCTTCAATCTGCTTTTTTTTAATTGTTCTGCGACTATTCTTCTCCAAGTTATAGATAGCCCTTTGAAAATCATCTACAAATTTTGGACTTTTTTACATCCATTAATTCTTGTGTGTAGTACATATTCTATTCGGGATTTCTATGATCTAAGGGTTTGTGTTTTGAATTTTCTCAGTTATCCTATTGTTTAAATCATCAATTTTATGGTTGATTAACATGCACATTTCATTTTAAATAACCTCGCAAAAATTACTTCAGAGAGGAAAATCGGAAGATCGAGGTGGCTACTCAATAGTTCCACTTCTTATATTCGCCTGTTAAGGAGAATATCCAAATAAGTTCTCACTTGACGTGAAAAGTGAGCCATCTTGTTGGTACCAACTATACCTGTCCATTTGATTTGACTAATTAACATTTAACAGCTTTCTTACTGCTGTGTTTCTTGTTATTATGTAAAGGATGAATAACAATTAACTGCTGCTATCTGCACAGAATTTACAGAATTCTGCTAACAGGCAGAATTTAGCTACTAGAGCACGTTTAACGGCATGAATCTTTTTTGTTATCTCAAAATCTTACTGCCAATGACAATATTTTTTTATTGCCGAAAATGTATTTTTAAGAACAATTAATATTTGATTGCTCAACAAATGGGCGTTTTGTGCACGAATAATTTATGTATACACCAATTGTCAGAAACAGCGATTATATTTAAATAGTTTTTTTTTTGTAAACGCGGGTGGATACTTTCGTGGGACCTTGTATGTTGCTAAAGAGGAGCAAGAACTAATAGAGATCGAAAATGTCATTAATATTATACAAGAAAGTTTTTCAATTGCCAACACTTATTTATCGCCATTTTAGCGAATTTGTTCATTTACCTCTCTCTGTATATTCATGAAATTAATTATTACCGTTAAAATTGAAGCGTGAACACCTCGAAAGTCACCACGCGAACAGCATCATGTATTAAAGCGAAATACGGCGACGCGAATTGACCCTTGACTTTAATTATAATAAGCTTTTCACTACACCAATTACTCTGCATAAACGAAAACGACTTAATTACGTTCGCGGATAGGCCGGTCGACGCGTAGATCGTATCTCGGCGTGGAGCCAGCGAAATATGTGAAGCAGAAAAACTCAAAGGAATAGTTTACATACCTCTGCAGCATGACCCCTCGTTAAGGATCGGCTGGTGGCAAAGGTGACAGGGTCGAGGCTTCTTGAATGTTTTACATCGAAATGCATGACTTGGTCCTTGCGATACGCCCGTATCTTCGCCCTGAAAAAAAAAGATGTTAAGACGGTGCCACTGCTGCGGTAATTTTTTGTCGACCACATATTTATCATTTGCTGGGGATATGCTGTCAACCGTGGAATACTGGATGCGGAGTCAATTCATAAATCATTTACCCTTCCAGTAAATCGCGATATAACCTAGAGAGTAGCAACGGATCTTGATGATTTCGTAATAATGAGAGACGACGTGTCTCTTCCGTTGATGTATCATGTACGCGTCACACCTCGATGTCTGCGATAATAACAATAATATTTATTTATAAATATGTATATACTAATAGTACACATCATACCAAAATATACAATATAAATAAATAAAAGCTCAATAAGTGTAAACAAACCCATTCCAAGAGTATAGTGTAAAGTTAAACGAACAAAATAAATAATAATAAATATTAAATCTAGCTCTATTTGAGTACCTATAATACAAAGTGTGCTCAAGTATTTTCCACGCTTGTTTATTGAATATGAGCAATATGAGTTTGTTGAACACGAGATATAATAATGAGGACAAATATGGTGTCTCAGTTGGAACTATAGGATTTGAATGGTGCGCCATGTGTGTTCTGTCAAAGACAGGGTGTCAATATTTAACGATTATCATCTACTATCTATACGACGTCAATGTGCCGCGACTAATAGTTCAACAACGAGTCGTTTATGTACAACTGTGTCATTAATGTGAGCTATCATTTACAGTTGCATTAAGAAAAATTCTTACAAAATTAGGACAAAATGAAATTTTACAAAGTTAACAGTTCGTAACTTAATAAAAAAATTTGAAGAGACGGGATCTGTTATTGACAAGGCAATACCAATACGTTCTCGTCATCGTTGGTCAGATGAAAATATTACTACAGTGAGAGATAATGTACGGAAGTATCTAAACACATCAATTCGGCGTCGTTAAAACAGTTGAATCTGTCAAGAGCCACCACGCATCGGATTTTAAAGAAAGATTTGTATCTGATGACAGTCGTTAAATATCGACGCCCTATTTATCACAGAACATAAAAGGCGCGAAATTCAAATCCTATAGTTCCAAGAAAACAATGAGACACCCTATAGTTTCAGCAAGATGGAGCTACAGCCCATGTTACAAACTTACCAATGACAACCGTTAGAACGATGTTTCCTGAAAAAGTTATCTCTAAGCGGGGGGACTTTAATTGGCAGACCGGAAGTCCCAATTTAAAGCCGATGGATTTATTCTTATGGGGTTATTTGAAATCTAAGGTGAACACCGATGCTCCTAGAACTTTGCATCAATTAAAAGACAGAATACGTGAGGAAATTCAGAGAATTGAACTAGCATTATGTCGCCAAGTTATGGTAAATCTTAAGTCGCACCTTAAGAAGGTACAGCGGCGTGAAAGAAGACACCTTGATGATGTTAATTTTCATACACAATTTTCATTACATTGTAAATTTAAATAGTGATCTCTTAAATATCTTTTTTAATGACCCATGGAGTTTTATTCACCCAAAAGGAGGAAACATTCAGGCTACTTGTTATTAAAATGACTAAAATATCAATTTAAGTAATATATGCAATGATATCAAATAAGATAGTGTATGTATAACTAGACAGTACATAATATAAATAAAATATATATTCATCAAAGTTAAAAAATAATAAATAATAAAATGATAAATAATAAACCAATAATTCTATTTGGATACGTGTAACATTAGTATTATTGCGAATATCATTTTAAGTAACATATCTAACAATATTAAAGAAAATAACGTACTATTCATTTCATCGCTACTTGCCAAATAAAAAACTCTCTTATCTTGCCGATAAATGGAACAGTCTACCTGAGCCTAGCCATAAAAACAAGCCACAGTATGTTTTGAGGTTTTTTATTTGGCAAGTAGCAATGAAATAAACTATAAATGTATGACAGGAGAACACACAATATAAATAAAATATATATCCATAAACAAGTTATGTGTAAGTATGTCTAAATATATTTATTAGAGACTTTTATTAACATTAACGTTGAAACTCAAGGTTTGTTATTATTTTAGTTTCGTAACTCTATTAGTTCATAAATTCTTAGTCTAACAGTAGAATAAATATAATTTTTAAGCTTTTTTTTTTAAACAGAATCTTCAGATATAATACACGTGATTACTGTTCTTAATCCATATATTTGGATATTGATAGGGGTGTATAATTATTTTGTATCCTAATGTTTTTATTTATAAAATGATATTTCAGAAATGATATATTGTAATAGTGTAGTGTAATAAAATAGTTAACTTTGATGTCAAATAATTTAGCTGCTACGTATGTATATATTTGATCACAGAAATAAGTAACTTCTTTGTGTAGCATAAGCTTTTACTAAGTTTTAGAATTTTAGAACCACCTGTAGCTGTATTCAACAGGGACCACCCCCCAGGATAGTATACCATAGTTTATATATGATTTTCAACCAAGGTATAGTAAATAGTTTTCAAATAATATTGATCCAGTATATTGCATATATATCTACATTGGTGTTGTGTTGACTCAAGTATTCACTCAAGATTCCTTATAATATAATTTACATGTGTATTCCATCGCAGTTAGCGATCAATAAACACCCTTAAATATTTTAGTTCTACCTCATATGTGATTAAGTTCCGCTGTGTATTTTGATAGATATTGTGTCAAAGGATAAGGACTAATTGAATTACTACGATGCATGTAAATGGTAAGCAACTGGTTTTATCTAGATTAACATTAAGTAACTTAATTAGACAAATAATACGAAAAAAGAAAATGTGAAAAGTGTTCTTTTCACCATAATTTCTTCTGCTTATTTGACCGAGATGTAAACGCAAAATGGAAACCCGCGTTATTATTAATTTTATTGATAAAACAGCGAATATTGATAAAACACCGTTTTGTCATAAATAGATTTTTGTTTACAATGTAGTATTTTTAATACTCATATAAATGTATCAATTTGTATGCGTATGCATGATCGTTCGACCCAATTATCTTGAATAGAGGCACTGTTATTTGATAGACTATTTACTGAATGTAAATTATCTCTATTACTCTGACATCGAGAAATTGGCGAATGCGCCAGTGAAATAATATCCAATTATTTTAATTTGAATACCCAACAATTATCTAAAATTTCAGGCCCAATAGTTATAGTTTTAATTGTAACAAATAATATCACGTTATTTAAAAATAACGTGATATTATTTGTTATATCGCTGAAAGATACGAACTACAATCCGTTATTTTTTAAATGCGTCACAGTGGTATACTGTGACTTACTCTGATGAAAGTTCAAAGAATTATTCCCATCTAATCAATTATCAGTTACACCACTAGTCCCGGAATTGCATATCAAAATTTCGTCCTTATTAAGGAATCATCAGTGCAAGTATATCGGACTATGCCTGACGAGCTGAGAATGTTCGTCAATGTCAATATGTCAATGTCTACTGATATAAGTTGTATTTACTGATTGATTTTGACCTCTTTTTTTCAGGATAGAATATCAAAAGTTGTATTTTTGGATGAAACGTTATATTTTATTTTTAATAATCAAGGCCTACCGTGATCGTTTATGGGAATGAATGTGAATTAAATTGAAGAATAGAATATTAGAATATGTGTAAAAATACACAATGAACTACATAAAATAATCTATTATTTTTTTATTAGGTCAGAGCCCAGCCGACCAAGTATGAAACAAATTTTAGTTTTTTTTCTTTATAAATGTTATTTGTTACATTGTATTTATTATCAAAAACATTTTTTTGTTTGCAATTTATTTCATTGATTAGTATTTCTGCATTATTACTGATTTTATGTTATTTCTGTTACCTCATTATGTACTTATTAATATTACTAGAAATAATGTTGTTATCTACTTTTGATGTTTATCCCACAGCTGACTTGTAATAAATGTATAATAATTACATCATTATTTCTTTTATATAAAAAATTGCTAATACGGCTTATTCAATTTTAAAGCTAAACATAAAATATGATATTTTATAGAAATGTGCTATTTCTGGTGTATTATCTTAAAAAACAAAAAATCTCAAATCGATCAATAAATACAACTTCTGTCAGGGTCTCCAGATTTGAAATGGGTTAATTTATATATTAAAGAATTAAAATTATATTTTTATTTATGCCTTCTTTACTCGATTTCGGTTTTACTTTTAAAGAATAAACCTGAAAAAAATGTACTGTACCACTAACATGATATATTTCTCTTTGTGACCACGGACCGTTCCGACTGAAGTGTTATTTATAGAAGTCCTGTTAAAGGAACAGGAACATTTGTTGGCCTCCGCCTACTATCTGTATACAGCCGAGCTCCGAAACTAATTTAATTAATTTAAATGCTTTAAAAAGGTACACTAAAGCAACGAGGGCGAAGTTTGTTCATTATGGAACTAATGGAGAAAGAACTTTTTATTAATTTGAAAGCCCCATTTTTACAAATCATATAAAATATACAATTTAATATTTCATAGCGTAAGTACTAAAATGTATATTATATTTTATTAAAAGAATTATAGTTTCTCTTTGGGGTTCTTTAGTTGCTTAAAAATAGGAAATACTAACAACGGCTATGTAATTTATATAGAAGAATCATTTGGAAATACATGATACATGTAAAATATAATGAAGTAGGATACTAAAATATATCTCAATTTATAAAGTGACTGGCCTCTATATAAACTTCTTGCAGTATTTTCCTTACGGCATTTGATAATACTTGCAATTAGGGATATATTATTACTCAATAACTCAAAAAGTTTAATTGTCTAGTCCCTAGCTGGTCCCCGAAATACATATCGCAATCTTATCTGTATTAAGAATCATCAATACAAGTATACCGGACAATGGCTGGCTCTCTGAGAATACTAGATTCGTCTTATGCCAAGCCGGTATGAGGAATATATGTAGATATTAGCAAGACATCATCTGTCTGCTAAACAACAAAGTGTCACCTACGAGAAGCCATGCTACTTCACATTTCTAACGCAGATTGCTTCGTCTTGTTGTTGAAGGACATAAATAGATATCCCTAAATGCTGGCTCAACTTAAGACTTGGCGGACAAATTATATTTGAACAGTGTTGTATTTTACGTTACAAAATTAGTCGTTTTTGTTTAACTATTGTAAAACTCTTGAGGCATAATATAAAACCAAATGAAATTGTATCCTGAAATTAATTTCCCATGAGAAAAATAAAATATAATATAATTACTTTATTCAAGTTGAATCAACACCAGAATATACTAATGGTAAATAATATACAGTAATGTAATGTATCCCCAATTTGACAATAATTTCTTACCCTCGTTATTAAATGGAGACTAGTTATCTAGTTTGACTAAAATAATATTTAAGGGCATTAGCTGCACACTTCAATTTATAATTCCTTTTACATAATTTAATCTGCGAAGTATAAAGTTCTGAAAATTGTTCCGAAAACGTCATTATTATAGACATTAAAATATATACCGTCAAGAAAAAATGTAACGAGACACCTTCGATATAGGGGAGGTCGGGTACAATTGTAACGCGATACAAATGTAACGTTGACTATAAAACATTTTCTTCTAACGATATAAATTTGGCAACGTATCACGTGAACAAGTAAGATGTGATGTAGTAGCTATCACGATTTGAGTGACGCTGGCTGGTGTACGAAGGATTTATAGGAAACTATTTGTTTTCTGCAGAGGTAAGTAAATTCTTTAGTTTGTCTGATTTCTTTGCATAATCGTAATATGTTTATAGTTATACTAAATGAGTAGTTGGCCATATTTAGGTCAGATATATGTGTATAACACACAATTACCATTTTGAGGTTATATTTGCCGTGTTCGTTAAATTCAATTAAAATAATGCAAATAGCAGTGCGGTACAAATGTAACAATGATAGTGGGTACATTTGTAACATGTTACATTTGTACCCCTGAGGTTGCAATAAACTATTTGTGTATTAGGACCAAAATGCCACGACAGAGGAAAAGAAAAACGGATAGAGGGCCGTCGGATGAACTAATGAGGAGAGCTGCAAGTCTTGTTATGGCGCAAAATAGCTCTGAGCGACAAGTGGCCAGAGACTTAAATATCTGTCATGTGACTCTGCACCGCTATGTAAAAAAAATTAAAAATGAGGAGTCACCGAAAATGGGCTATAACCCACATACGGGAATTCTGTCCAAAGAACAAGAGGTAGCGTTTTTAAAATACATACAGCTCTCGGCAGCTATTTATTTTGGACTTACACCAAAGGAAATTCGTAAGCTTGTATGTTTCCTTAACACGTAAAAAACTGTTTTGATTTTAATCATCTTGTCCTCTTGCAGGTTTACCATTTTTGCAAATAAAATAATACTCCTATGCCTGCTAAATGGTCTGAAAAAGGTTTAGCTGGTAAAGACTGGTTTACAAATGTTATGCACAGACATCCAAACCTGTCTATTAGAATTCCGGAAGCCACTAGTTATGCACGTGTTGTTAATTTCAATAAAGTAAACGTGGTAAAAATTTTTGGTAATCTCGGAAGCTTGATGGAAAGGTATAAATTTGAGGCGTCTGATATTTACAACGTAGATGAAACAGGAGTCACCATTGTGCAGAAGCCCTGTAAAATTGTAGCTGAAAAAGGTATTAAACAAGTAGGAGCTGTCACGTCTTCTGAACGAGGCACCTTAGTTACCGTTTGCACAGCTATTAACGCTGTAGGGAATACAGTACCGCCTTTATTCGTTTTTCCTCGTAAAAGATTTCATCTGTTTTTCATAAGCAATGGTCCGCCAGGTTGTATTGGCGAGTCTAATGGATCTGGATGGATGAATGAAGATACGTTCTTAATTTTTATGCATCATTTTGTAAAACATGTTAGACCCACTAAAGAAAAAAAAAGTATTATTGTTGTTGGACAACCATGAATCACATCTCTATGTACAAACTATAGAATTCTGTCGGGAAAATGGTATTGTATTGTTGTCTCTCCCGCCCCATACTTCGCATAAATTACAGCCCCTAGATAGGAGTGTTTATGGTGCTTTAAAACACTGCGTAAATATTGCAATGGATAACTGGATGGAAAATCATCCTGGGCAGACGATGACCATCTACGATATACCAGGAGTAGTTGCAGAAGCTTTACCAAAAGCGACTACACCAACTAATATTATGGCGGGGTTGAAAGTATGGGGTATTTGGCCTTATAACAAGGATATATTTAAAGACGATGAATTTGCACCTTCATCTGTGACGGACAGACCTTTAACACATCCAGAAATTAATGATGAGGGTAGAGGTGATATTGTCCAAAACCAAAGTGAGGGTTTGGTTAAACAAGGTCCGAGTTCTAGACCAGATAATACGCTAGAAGATGTCCTCAACGATTCCTTCAAAATGCTTGAAAATATTCGTCCATTACCAAAGGCCAGTGGTACCTTAAAGAAGGCTACGAAGAGAATAAAAAAGCATAGTGCCATTCTTACAGATACACCGGAAAAACAGTTACTTGAAGAGGAGCAAAACTAACGGAAGAAAAAGAAAGCAGATTCGATGAAAAGAAAATTAGTGGAAACCAAAGAGGGAAAAGAAAAACGGGAAACAAATCCAAAGTCATTAGCGGGAAGTTAAAAAGAAATGTAGGAAATAATAAGAGTCCATGCGAGAGCACAGATGATGAAGAATCAGCATGCTTATATTGCTTAGATGCGTTTATAAAAGGAGCCAGCGAAACATGGATACAATGCAATAAATGTAAAAACTGGGCACATGAAAAATGTGTCCACAAATTACGTCCTGATTTTTTCTACTGCTTAAATTGCGACGAGGATAATGGCTGATTGATTAGTTAGTTCATACAATGCTATTTGTTTTCTTTTATTCAGATTGTTATTCTTACATGAATGCTTTTGAGTTGGTTTCCACTGCAAATAAAGGCATATGAAAAATGTGTCCACAAATTACGTCCTGATTTTTTCAACTGTTTAAATTGCAACGAGGATAATGGCTGATTGATTAGTTAGTTCCATACAATGCTATTTGTTTTCTTTCATTCATATTGTTATTCTTACATGAATGCTTTTGAGTTGGTTTCCACTGCAAATAAAGCTTCTTAAACAATGTTACAATTGTCCCTTTTATATGGTACAACTGTCCCTTCAATGGGTACGACTGTGACATTTGATCTGCGTTAATTTTCTTACCATTTGTTAAACCCCCAATCTAAAAAAAATGTATAGACTATGTTTCACTATACCGAAATATATGCCTTGTACGGCAATATTTTTTTTTGTTAAAGTATATGCATTTGCAAATGTAACAAAAATGTGTAAGTGAAAAATGTTACAATTGTACCCAACCTCCCCTACTTCACTATATTACACTTAGGGACTGCAGCCCGTTATACCGGAATCGCGATTATCGGGATCCCGTATTATTTTTCAGCCCCGATAAATAGGATTACATGAGCGGGATCCCGCAGGATTAGCGGGATTGTAGTAAATGATACACACGTAATGCACGCAACCTCTGTATTTTGAGTTTTGCGCGCTGTTCTGAGATGAAAAATTTCACAGCGACGCGTCGGCTTACTAATTTGACAGCGACTTTAATGTACATACATCTAAAACGCATCTAAATATGTTGAACTTCAAATAGAGAATCAAGATGAAATCTTTAACTTCTAACATCTACATTGTTCTAATATCTAACATCTAACTTTTCACATCTAAATTGGTGATGAGGAAAGAGATTAAAAGAATAATCGAAAGATTATATTGCAAGTAGAACCAGAACGATGATATCGAAATAATACCTTCACTGCTCGAGAAGCAAGAAATTGAAATGCCTCTTTCCACACTTGCACAGACTAAAAAAGTTTCTACCTCTTCATTAGTTTCATTAGAATATACTCCTCATAGTAAAAGTATGTGTAGCACAAGAAAAAAAGTCAGATATTAATTTATTAGAGTCACTCATTAAAAAGGAGGTGGCTTTGCTTGAGTCTGGTGGAACAATAGGTAAATATCTTGATATGACTTTCAATTATCTCAAATCGATTCCGCCTACTAGTGTGGAAGTTGGACGGACGTCTCCGACAGCTGGTTATTTTGCAACTAATATAAGAACCAATTTGGGTGACGATACATTGAGTATGTTATGTTTCCTAAGGAAACATTTTCAGTAAATAAAATCTGTTTTCATTTCGTTTTTCATTTGGTTTTGTATTAAAAAATAAATTAAGCAACTTATGTTTCATTTATATTCCTACTTATGTTTAAGATGCTTTCTAAAATGTTATGCTAGCCATGCGGGATCCCGGAAATACCGGGATCCAGCGAAACTACAAATTTTTATTCTGAAAATACCGGGACTGAAAATATATAGGGGGATTGTAGTCCCTAATTACACTAAATTTTGTTTAGAGTGAATATCATATCAATTTTAATAATATATATGCCATATTAGACATAGTACACAAATTTGACTTAGTATAGGTGAGATATAGGAATTATATGTTATTTTCCCTAAATTGATGTATATGAAAATTATTTATAGTTATCGTTTTGTTTATGTTACGTTGTTACATGAGAATCCCATGTTACAAACATGGGAATCTGGAATATAAAATTAAAGAAACAGTAAACACATGAATAGAATTAATTAATTAAAAAATTACGAATGATTTGAAGACATAAAAACAAAATTATACGCGTGTAAACTACATGAAAGAATTTGAAATACGGGCACAGCTTACTCGAGTCTCGAGTAAGATGTGACACGGGTGGGCTAGACCACCCTGCTGAAGAAACGTTCGGCAAAGCGGGAAAGGAATCGAGAATCTCCGATAAGTCCGATTTGCGAGTTCAGTTTTCAGAGACGTAGAACGTTGTTTATCTCAGCGAGGTCTGTACTCTGTAGGTTAGGATTTTCAAAATTTTAACGGTTATTTAACAATAACTACAATAAATTGGTGCAGCAGTCTGTCTGTGGAAGTTGGTACTTTACATTTGTGTTTGTTTAGTATTGTATTTATTTAGTATTTATACTATGGCGAACGTGAGAGAAATAGTAAATACTAATACTGATATTGGTAACTTTTTGTTAGAACGTCAATTTCTGTGTAGCATTTATAAGAGTATGTACTAGTTTTATCCAATTTTAGTGCTATGCATTTTCAACTTGAAAGCTGAAAGAATTTTAAATCTTAACATATACTTGTACAGTGACTAACATAGAGTAATGAGTTAAAGTTTTTTTTACTATATTTTATTTCATTATTTTGTACTATATAACCTACTAATAGTTAGTTGTTGCCCACCCATGACAAATCACCACGAGCCGCCACTGATTCCAGGGGAATGTATTGAAAGTGTTTCATTACATTATTTCTTGATGATACATATCAGAAGCTTGTATGCATATATATATATATATATATATATATATATATATATATATATATATATATATATATATATATATATATATGAATAATAGTTAACTACTTAGAACAATAATTGTGCAATTTCATAAGGCGGGAGCCTCTATAATGAAGTAATCCACAATTGTGTACGCTGTATAGTGAAATAACAAGCATCCAGAGAGTCATATATCATAGAAGCTTATTCATTGAAGTACGGCAGATATACTTTGATAGATAAGGACTTGTTTATACATATATACAATGTGTTAGTTAGTACTACTATACAAGCAATAATTTTTTTATAGATTAAAATCTTCATTTATTTTCTAAAAGAATTCTAATTCGGTATTGGGTGGGGTTATAAAGTAAGATTAATAAATCAGTTTAGTCAATCTGCAGTAGCAACTGGTTTTTCATAAAACTTGTTTACGAGTATCCTATTGATATTTTAAACACAAGCTGCGCCTATATCAAACATAGTGTTAGTTGCAAAAGAATCTGGCGTCAGAAATCAGAAAACTGTGTAGCAATACTACTAACATAGAAGAAAATGTACATAAGTTCTGTAGATTAGAAATTATTAATATTTGGACAATTTTCAAAGCCTCGGGTCATTTTATCATATACAACTTTTCTTATTTACAGCCATGAAATAATCTAACGAGGTTATTATTAAAAAAAAACACTTTTCGTTAGAAGAGAAACGTATAATGGACAGGAAAATAATAATATACATGTAGTTATTTGCCTACCGTATTAAATATTGAATACCTTCCATATTCTCAATATAATAATATAAATTGCCTTTAATTCCTATATTCGATTCGAAATATATCTAATGCGTGCATAATATATATTTATATATATATATATATATATATATATATATATATATATATATATATATATATATATATATATATGTATTTCTATAGGGAGTAACATCATTTTTAACTTTTTTTAGTTATTTGTGCCCTGATTGTACTGATAAGAGAAACATATCCAAAAATTCTTTGGAAAATATATATATATATATATATACATATATATATATATATATATATATATATGTATATATATATATACATATATGCATACACATGCTGACTGATTCTGAAGAATGTTTTGAATGTTTTTAGGATAAATTAAAAAAAAAAAAATATATATATATATATATATATATATATATATATATATATATATATATATATATATATATATTTTTTTTTTTTTTTTAATTTATCCTAAAAACATTCAAAACATTCTTCAGAATCAGTCAGCATGTGTATGCATGCTGACTGATTCAATTCTTCTGAATTGAACGATTATTGTCATTTGTCAGTCAACATGACTAAAATATGGGGTAACAAGTGAACCAAAGTAATGATTTCTTTGTAAACACCATAGATTTTTACTTTTCCGCACTATAAGCGGAAAAGTAATGTGTAAATAAAAAGTGAAAAAACAGAAAGTTTTTGTGGGTTCATTTTTCGTTTTTCGGCCTAAAAACAAAAAAAATGGTTTTTAAAAAATGTTTGCTGTGTATGTGTTGTCGTTGGCATTTATTCTTGTTAGCACGATAACTCAACTAAATCCTGTCGGATCGATCCGGTTTTGACTGATTCTGATCGGGGACGTCTCCCAGACGACACCTATTTATTTTGAGGTGGATAGCACACACCACCCCCTTCCTTGGGCCTATTTGAGAATTTTTTTTTAGCACGATAACTCAACTAAATCGTGTCGGATCGATCGGGTTTTGACTAATTCTGATCGGGGATGTCTCCCAGACGATACCTATTGATTTTGAGCTGGATACGACACACCCCACCCTGTCCATGGGTCATGAGAAAGCACGACGGTGGACTATTTGAGAAATTTGTTTTGTTAATACGATAACTCAACTAAATCGTGCCGGATCGATCGAGTTTTGACTGATTCTGATCGAGAACGTCTCCCAGACGACACCTAGTAAATCTGTCGCATAAAACACATATTCTGCATTTATGTGTTGGTTTATTTTTTCTCGGCCACTCAATTTCGAGATAGAGATGTTCTACGCGCGGAAAAGTGCGTTTTAAAGTTTTAAAACTGTTTATTTTGTAAACAGGTTGATGAATTCGATTTGAATTTTTTTCCGAGGGAATAGACGTAAATCTATTTATTCTATATATTCTATGGAGAAGCATGAGCTTCTCCACGAAGTTCATGCACAACAAAGGCAGGGTCAAACAAAGACAGTTATTCAACAAATTTCAGAAAGTTTTCAGTGTCGTGAATAATTTTTCATGTAATCCGGGAATTGCCACATTCTCACTTATTAGAACTTTTACTATCTATGCAATCAATCTTTCCAGAATCTGTTATCAGTTGTTGGGTAATGAGTGAATTGTTATGGTTTGAATTTTCTTGTTGTACCGATATATGTGAAGGGCCACCTGCGTAGCAGGAAGATAATAAGGATTGGATAAGATAAGAATGGACTTACTTGGAATAATATCCTGGAACACTGTATGGTGTTGCTTCGTTTTGTACGTGATGTGTTGACTTTTGGTACCGGCACCTTGTTTCTGTACGTGTACGATATGTTATTGTCTGTCGGCGTCTCTGCCACACACTTCCGCAGCGCTGCTATTCGGGCATAGGCGGCACTGACACAAGAGCGTAGAGCACGGACAGGGATTTGGATTACTGGCGGGAAAAGGAAAGCCGTTCGGTACGGAAAACCAGTATTTCTCTTTATTATAAAGAATCCCATGTGTTTTTACTGATGTAACTATATTGTCGCCCTTCTCCCAAGGCTCTAGGCCCTAAAGGTTCTAGGCCACCTCCCTGGTCGCCTATATGGATGAAATAGCTGTGGGAGAATTTCTGGGTTATTAATGATTGTTTAATATAATGTATTGGTTCATACGATTTAAAATTTTTGAAATAAATCATGATTATTTTTATGATCTTCATGACTGCATAATTATTTATTTGCCGAAGGCTAGTATTATCGTACCTAGTAATATCAGTCGCAGAAAGTAATACAGACATATGAAATAAATTCTTCGTCGCTACAATGATTTGCAACGCTGCGCCACTCCTCTTAAAGACGCTCGATTTATCATTCAAAGCAACATGCTTAGGGGAATTGATTTTTAAACATTGCTAATATATCGTAGGCATGGAGATATAGCGACCATAGGTAGTTAGTTTTTGCGGAGAATAATGGATGTGTCTGTTACACAATGAAAAAGGACTGCAAGAAAAATTGATGTGGGCCCACAATGGATTGATAGATTGAAACAGATTCAATTATTTTTTGTAGTATAGCAACTATGTACGGGTAAATAAAAGACGTGCAACTTTCTAAGCGTTTGTAGGAGGTATTCTATTAAAAATGAAAAATGTGTTTTTTACATGTTAATTAGAAATATTTGGTTTAAATCTAGTTTTTAGGATTATACCGCTTTCGGAATCGTTTTCTTAACTTCTAATTAATATTTTTGCTTGATTATTTTTTCGTCTTGTACGGCATAGCCTATTGTAAAGCCAGTCTGTAAAGTTATAATATGTTGCTTTAATAATTTTTCGTGACTGTGGTAGCTGGTAGCTTGTGATGAAAAACCATAGCTGTAAAAAATATCCCATTTTAATTGTTCAGTTTTTTTTTCTCAGCTCCTTAGTAATATTTTTAAAAATCACAAGCTATGAATTTATATTTTATATAGGTACACAGATTGAATAAGTTTCAAGTTAATACAACAATCGGTTTTGAGAAGATACTTCTTTCAAAAACCAAAAAAAATAAAAATTCAAAAATCTTTTCAGGAGGTTTTTCTAAAAGAGTTCATATTTACACTATTTCATACCCAGTCTTGATGAAAACCTAAATAAAACCATCGACAATATATATTTAAAGTTTGAAATCGATATTCGTTAATAATTTGAGTGTTTATAATATTTTTCTCAGTCTCTTAGTCATATTTTTAAAAATCACAAGCATGAATTTGTATTTTATATGGGTACACAGATTGTATAAGTTTCAAGTTAATACAATCAATCGATTTTGAGAAGATACTTCTTCTAAAAACCAAAAAAAAAAAATTTCAGGAGAAGGTTTTTCTGAAAAAGTTCATACTGTCGTGTAGTTATAATTATTATTATTATTATTGATTTTTTGATTGATTTATTGATGTAGTAATTATTATTATTATTACTATTATTAGTATCATTTATTTTTTATCCTATTAAAATTAACCAAACTATTTAGCAGCATATTTCCTATTAAATAAAAGTAGAAAACATTCAGTATCTAATTAAATAAGCCATAGGAATTAAATTAATAAGTAAATTCAACATTATTTCTAAATTATTTTTATTCATTATTAACATTCCGCATAGCAGAAATTTATCATGTAAGGCATATACAGGATGTCAAGTTTCATATTTAAATTATAACTCATAACCGCGCTATACAAACGCGCAAGTAAACAAACTGTTCAATTCAACCTATAAGGAATTTTGCTGAATAAGTAATTAGGAATCATATAAATACCGTAAATTATTAGATCGAGGCAGTCGATCAGTCGATCTACACCGCCGATCTCTCCCTCAACATGGCTTACTGGTAAGAATTATTTTATATTATAATTATTATTTGTTTAACATTTTTGTCTGTCTTATTGGTCATGCTACGTGTGTAGTAATAAATGTTTTCATCCTTCACTTTAAATAATTATTAATAAATGTTTTTATTATTTATTTTAACTAATTATTTTTCTTGTACTTCGGTACGATAAACCTCTCCAAGCCAAGCACCCCCTTAACGGTCGAGTCACAGCTTACTCAATAAGCTGTGGCTCTGGGTCGTGACAATATTTACTACGTTTCATACTCAGTTTTGATCAAAAGCTGAATAAAACGATCGACAATATATATTTTAAGTTTAAAATCGATATTCGTTGATAATTGGAGTGTTTATCGGTTTACAAACACCTATTCAAGGGAAACATCCGGAGTTTTCCGCGTGGGGCTTCCAATAGGGAAATTGCTTAGGTCATTTTACAGTATTACTTTTTTATCTCTCCTTACACCTCAGTTTATATTGTTCTCAGAATCTTTGATACGGAAAGGACAAAAAAGGCAAATGCTGTTGAAAATGCAATTGAACAAACCCAAATTTAACAAACAAAGCCAGACAAAAAAGAAGGAAGGCGGGGAATAAATTGAAAGATGACTTCAAGGAGAAAGGAAGCAGTCCGTAATATGCCGCGGGGGTTTTTTAAAATTGTGTATAATTTATTTGTAAATTTTGTGTAATATATATTTTTTTCAACAATATTGTTTTAGTTATATATCGTTTCTTGTCTATTGAATCTACATGCATTTTGCCTATTGAAATCAAGACTATTAAGCAAAAATGAGTCATTTCGCTATTTACAAAAATATTTTGAGCATTCATAATACTCATATTTTCATGGGACTAACAACAATCACTCCACAAATAGGTCCAGTTTCAGGAAGAAAAATTAAGAAATGCACTTTTCGAAATAAAAATCGGTCACACCCCCCTTAACCAAGTAGTCAAGAAATGTATTACACATACGTCATTAGCTATATTAAATATCATTTAGAAACGTTACATTAGACATTTTGATTATATTTGGTTGAATCCTATTCAGATGTATCTATTATGAATATCAACCAAAAAAATTTACTATGAAAATTTTACTTGTAATGAAATTATTGTTAAAAAAATAACCTCTAACATTCTACTTTAAGAAATTGTATGTATACAAATTTTCACTTTTATTCATAAAATTTACTGATGCAAATCTAAAAAAAAATGTAACAAGCGACATAAACTTCACTGTCAAATATACTGAGAAAATAATTTGTTGGTGTTTTCAGTGCGTATTTATATCTTTTGTATTACAGCTATTAGATAAACGTGTGCATTTAATCTTCATATAAATTATAGTTGCAATTAAAATGGCAAAATTAACTAATTTATCAAAGACGATGGCGTGTATAAATATAATGGTGAATAAATATAATGGTCTACGGTAGGACGTAATAATAATTTCAACAGATCTGACCGCAATATAATAAATTATCTGCATTTCCATATCTGATAAAGCAATCGGACAATTTAATGGGTTTAAATAAAGCCATTTCTCATGCGATATCAATTATCAGTTAATGTTATACATTAAGGAGGCATTCCAATTTCCGCTGTGTACATAAACATATCATTGAAGTGTATAGCTAATATCTAAATGAGTTAGTTAATTGTCACCTACACATGTATATGTTTGAATATATACGTATATAATGTAAATGATTAACTTCGAATATACTAAAAACTAATGAATATTCACAGTGTAAACCCGATTCGACGAATACTCCCCATTTAAAATAAGCATATCATAGAGTTAAACATGGATCTTCCTTTGAAAATGTTTTATTATATTAAATTTAACGTAATGGTATATAGGGTAATTTTTTCACAAGGGAAATACCGCTGTATTTCTGTTAATAGTGAGTTTACTACATAGATTCTTAAAAAAATGTTTACATTGGCATATAAGATAATAAAAGGTGAACAGAAATTTTGTACATTTTTTTTCTTTGCCCCTGTATCTTTTGTTCGGTTTTATAGAACCCTCAACATTTTAGATGATTTTTAATGGAACCATATCTCTAAAGTCGGAAAAAACTCGGCTTTGTAAAAAAATGTATCCATCACATAATTTCACAAAACAAAGACGCCTTTGAAATATTACAGAAAAACATACATACAATATAAAAAATAAATACATTAAAAACAAGGTACGGGTTTCTTCCGCGTCTCCCTGTGGTTAGTCAACTTGGCTGGACGTTTCGCTGGTCATATTGCCAGCTGCTTCGGAAGATCTTCTTGTCCGTAAGGACATGGAAAATTCAGCAGTCACAGAGTGTATCCTCAACAACGACAAACATAGGATAGATTACGCGATTACGGTAACGTGAAAGTGTTGGACAACAATTCAATATATTATCTAAGAATTATCAAGAAATTCATCGAAATTATGAAAAACAGAAATAACTTCAATAGAGAGGAGCGAAACAGACTAATCAACACCTGGAGTTTGGCTTTAGCATGCACACTAGCAATCGATCAAGGTCACGCCAATATTAATTGGCAGGCGTAATGGCCTTGATGGGTTCTGTCGACAAGTCGAGCGAGATTACCGCTCTTTACTCGCCCATGGTGTAGACGGGGACCGTCGTACGAAGGTAGGCCGAGCTTTGCTACCGCTTTCGCGTGTCTCTACGTGAGAGATAAGTGCCGTCCGAAAACAAGACCCGCGCGGCTGGAAACGGTTCGCTCCCCTCGACCTCCTTTGGTCCTGACGCCTTTAAGTCCCGCTGACAAGGACTTCTTTTCGGCTTTATCTTAATCTTTGGTAGCCTTGTTTTGCCGCATCGCTTCGCCTGCGTCAATTCCCCGGAGAATCAAGGTCAGTAACCACGGTGGACATGGTCGGTGAGTAGCGCAATAATTCGATCGTAATTGTGGATCAATCAAGTAAAGCAGAACTTAAATTTATAATGAAGAGCAGAAGAAAGACAACAACAGCTGTCTTTGGAAACCTTCTGAAGAAGCTGACAGCTTCTGAAGATCCTTCAGACACTTTCTGAAGATGAGCGAAATATCAAGACAAGTTGACCAACTGTGGCAAGACCCGAAATAAACCGGGCATACACAGCGTATTATTATTTGTAAAATTTTCAAATATTAATTCTAATATAATATTCAAATATTTAGAATATTGTTCGATGCTAAAGAATCAACTGAATTAATTAGAGAAAGTTGGACAAAATTTCAAAATGTTCAAGTGGAAGAAGATTTAAATACTATTTATAGTAAGTACAATACGCAGAATTAGTGGATGCCGTAAACAAATCACGAAATATTTCACTATTTTTAGGTGAGTGATTGTAAATCGTGGATTACTCGCAATAGTACTTGTTGTATTGTAATACGGAATTATCTAGATTTCACCAGATTGGGTAAATATTACATATTTTGTATATAAATAATCAAAACTTGTACTCGTACGTAGTTGCTTACATGTAGCGCTGCCACAGATGCATCGAACTGAGCAGCTCTGATTATAATTAACGACTATTTTTTATTAAAAATTAGCTGGTACCCGGCGCGTTGCTGCCGCAGAAGAAATAATTGTGGTAAGTTAATTAATTACCTACTGTAAGTTAATTGTACTATGCCTATAGCCTTCGTGCAAGTGCGAGCAATACGTTGACAAATGTTTAGCGCAATTGGATGAACGGTATGGCACCGCATAAAATACAAACAAATATTGATTTTTATATATTAGATTAATAAAAGCTGCCATTAATTAATTAAGCCACTATATTTATATAAAATTTAGTTTTTTTTTCATTTTTTGTGACAGAAGGAGCAGATCATTAACTAATAAAGATATAAAGGCCAAGAAGACAATAAATATATAAACTAATTGTAAAAGTTTTCCTTTAAATAATTCTCTAAATTGTCTAACTAAACTATCCCTATAAGTACGTTGTATAACTCATAGGCAGGTAAAAGCACATACAACCATGACAATAATTATTAAAATGCAGAAGATATAATAGCCCCTTGTCACATTGTGAAATTACTTTCTTTACGACGTAGATGTCACCGATGAGCAGTGACTATTTGCGAAAAATGCATAAGTTCCTTTACATTCTATAAGCATAAAAATGAAATAAATCGCAAGATTACAAGCATAAGGCCATAAAGCGGGACATAAATCATAAAAATTTTTACCGTCTATGCCGCCAAACGCTCCATAATGACATAACTTTATCGTCATATACTCGCAGTTTTGTGGGCCATTTAATGTCCCATCCGTGTTGATACATACGATGTCTATTATTAGTCTCCCCTATACGATACAACGATGTTCATTGTTTTAGTAGTAAACCCGGCTTTTACTGCCGTCCGTCAGGTAAATGAGAGGCTGTATGGAGATTCAATGCTGCTGAGCTTTTACTTCCCGTAAAATCAAATGGGCGAGAAAATGTCCTGAAGTGAAAACAATCGGACGTCTGAATCTTAATAAACACCACTAGCACATACATACAACAGTGGCATTTCTAAGTACAACCGTAAAGATAAATCAAATGTGAGATGCAATTTTCATTCATGATACATACATATGTAGGTTGCAGTTTTTATATGACTACAAAAATTATATTAGAAATGGCAATTTCGCAAAAAATCGCTGTACTCCAAAATAATACTCGACGCATGTTTTATTTTGGGAAAAACTTATATAATGTGAAAGTGAACTAACGAAAAAGAAAATCGAAGGGGTTCATTTAGAAAAAGAAGAAAATGATTTTTTGAACACATAATTGTGGAAACAAAATGATATGTTATCAACATATCATTTCTGTAACATAAATTCTGTAACTCAACGGTATTTTAATAATTACAATCTAAGATAAGGTATATATACACAGTCCGTCACGTAAAGGTGCGTATACATTTGCAAACTGAACCGTTTGTGAACCGCTTGTGAACCATTCGTAAAAATAGTTTTACAGCGAATATCTATTGAACTAAACACGATCCATGGGAAAGAAGGAGCTAACCACGAACCACCAGCAGTCTTGCTCGGCGCGCTTACTTGTAATAAATAATGTCTTCGTGCGAAGAAAATTGTACGATTTTAGTTATGAGAAGTGCGGCTTTAATGATAGCAGAAGGTTTGTGCAAAAAGAAGAGGAAAGAAGACCTATTTCGCTCTAAGCATCTTCTTTTAATTTTTTTTATAATGGTCCTTGTATTTAGGATTCCACAATAACGATTTCGTTTTATAAATGTCAATTAGTTTGATTACATTTTCCTCTGTCCACTCCAATATAATAATTATTATAATATAAAAATTATTAAATAAAATTATAAGGGTAGGCAGATTATTAAATAACCGAGAGAGAAAAAATCATACAAAAAGGCACAAGAAATAAATAGAGCTAGCCCCGTGGTTCGCGAGCAGAAGAAAAACAACGAACTGCACACGACGCCGTCTCAATATGATCTGTGAATGCCTTTGTGTTCGTCAAAAAAACCGACAGGTAATGGTTCGCCCCGACCGGCTTACAAGCGGTTTGTTCGGCGCTCCAAGCCCCTTCCCAATTTTGCGATCAAATGGTTCAAAAGCGGTTCGCGAACGGTTCGGCTCGCAAATGTACACGCACCTTAAGAGACACTGTCGCTAATAACTTCTGTAGATCACGCCATACGCGGGGAATCACCGCGCGATGTGAAGGCCAAAGTAATGGTCTACGATGATTTAGTTAACAATAAACTATTAGTAACTAAACTAATGGTTTGCGGACAAGGCGGTGTATTTCCAATCTGAGCAGTGCATATGCTTCACGCTTTGAAGCGGTGTTCTTATGTTTACATCGCAAAGGACTTAAAATGACAACTGCAGCTGCTGCAAAACATATTAAACGTTCACAAAGCTTTGTGAGGAAGTGGGTAAAGCGATATAGAGAAGTAAAAAATGCGAATGTTTTGCCCCAGCTGAGATCGACGGACGGTGAAGTTTACAAAAAAGCAGCTTTTCACCACGATCACATTATTTTCAAAAAATCCAACCCTAAGTTTACATGCAGGTAAAACATTACTAGCAAGAAAAATATAGATGTCAGTATTATGACGTTAAAACGAAAATTTGACGAAAATAAAATTCGCTAAAGAAGCATGACTATTAAACCTCTGCTATCGGATAATCACATCAGAAAAAGACGCGAGTAGACTACCAATAATGTGGACAAGGATTGGGACAATGTAGTGTTCACAGATGAGTCGTCATTTTGGGCTTGGACTCCTCGCAAGAAAGCCTGGTTAATGGAGGATCAACCGAGAGAATGAAACGACTATGTGAAAGGGGACTTTTAACATCAACGAAGAGGTTGTTTGGCGACAGTACTGCTGACTGGATCCATCAAGAGGATAACGATCCCAAATACCGAAGATGTTGTGTGCAATGGAAGACTAAAAAGTGTATCACAAAATTAGACCGGCCGTCGCAGTCGCCAGACGCTAACCCAATAGAAAATGTGATACAACTATCGCGGCAAATTCGCAAGATATGGCGAGCATTTCAGAAGGAATATGCCGAAAATTTAATAAGAAGCATGCCTCAATGGTGCCAGGCGGTAATAATAATAGATAATAATGGGGACTGGACCTCTTACTAAGTAAGAGCATCATGGAAAATATTATGTAGTTTTTATGTAAAAGAACTTGTTGTCATAGGTGCCACGGATTAACATATATCAGTGACATGCTTCTATGTGACAGACTGTAAGTACGATCATTTATATATATATATATATATATATATATATATATATATATATATATATATATATATATATATATATATATATATATATATATATATATAATATATATAATAATAATAATAATCCGATTTTCGTTATACCCCACTTTATTTAAATTCTTAGATATTACAAGTGAATATCTGAACAGATTGGCGCGTATATCTCAACTATTGAATGGTTGGTCCATCTATCGAAACCGCGCCGAAAGCTGATGTCATAGTTTATACTACATGTCTCATAAAGTATTTGATTTAATATCAACAATTCGGCGGTGGCTCGGTCAAGGTTCCCCCAACTCGATACATGAAGAACAATGGTAACAAAATATTCGAAATAAATGACTAAAATTCTGCTGGCTTCACAATATATAGGGTTATCCAATTCTGGTTTCGGAAAGTAAATTTAAAAAAAACACACAAATAATTCAGTTTTTGTTGAAATTTTTATTACATTATAAAGTTTGGTCTTTGCCATTATGTGTGAAGTACAACATCATTCAAATGTCCTCCACGGGACCTTTTGCAGGACTCAATCCTTTTGAGGTAATTTTCGATGACTTTTCCACACATTTCGGGCAATATCTCGGCCATGACTTCACGAATATTGGATTTCAATTGCTCCAAATTTAGAGGATTATTCGCATAAACACGATCTTTTGCGTAGCCTCACAAAAAAGTGTCTAAAGATGTTAAATCACAGGATCTCGGAGGCCAATTTACGTCCGCTAATCTCGAAATTATTCGTCCTGAAAATTTCTCTTGCAATAGAGCCCTACTTCGTCGTGCTGTGTGACTTGTAGCCTCATCTTGTTGAAGCCACATATGGTCCGTATCGATATCTTCAATTTCGTGCCAAAAAAATTCCGTTAACCTGTGGCAATAGCGTTGAGAATTGACTGTAACGGTAGCTCCTTGGTCATTCTCAAAGAAAAATGGACCGATAACACCACCAGACCACAGCGCACACCAGACAGTGACTTTCTCTGGATGCATTGGCTGCTCTTCGACCACTTGAGGGTTTTCAGAGCCCCATATACGGTAATTTTGCTTATTCGCGTATCCACCGAGGCAGAAATGGGCTTCATCGCTGAAGAAAATTTTGTTGGAAAAATTGGCATTTTGTTCTTATTGTTCCAGTACCCAATTGGCATATATTCTGCGCTGTGCATGGTCCGCAGGCTTCAATTCCTGTGTGAGTTGGATTTTGTAAGGATGAAGGTGCAAATCCAAATGCAAAATTCGCCATAAAGAGCCATAAGTCAAGCCCAATTGCTGAGCACGACGTGGAATTGAGAAATTTGGGTCTTCAGCCACACTTTCAGCAACAGCTGCGATATTTTCGTGATTGCGTACATTACGATGATGCACAGGCCTTACAATATCCGTGACCGATCCAGTTTCTTCAAATGTTTTCACTGTGCATGCAACTGTTCGCTCATTTGGGCGATTATGGCGACCATAATCTGCTCGTAACGCGCGAAAAGTGGAAACGGCAGAATCACCATTTTTGTAAAACAATTTAACAATTTTAACGCGTTGTTCTGTCGTATAATGTTCCATATTGTAAAATGGCAAACCTTTAACTAACCAAAAACCAGTTTGACAGACAAATACAATTGACAGCTGTCGAACAGCAGGGTCTTACTTTCTGAAACCCGAATTGGATAACCCATTATATAACAGTTTATTCTGCAAATGAAAAAGGAAAGATATTTTATAGCATTTAAAAAATCTTATTGTTAGAATAGAAATAAAACGCTATTCTGGAAACATTTTTGCAAGGCTAAAGTATCTTCATGTATAAGATTATGACACTGTGTATACTTCCCCTCGTGTATCTAAACACATACCTTGCAAGTAATAAAAAATAGGTACACAATTTATAATAATCAATGGTAACATTGAGTAGTTTTGAAACCCCTTCCTATTAAATATCCATGAATCAACATCCTTCCAATCGTCCTGTCTGTTTTCGGTCGATTTTAATTTATAAATATTCTGCCGTTTTCAATGGATGGCAAACGGCAATTAATCTTATCGTCCTGGCCCTGGCCAAAATACTGAGCTGTTGTAAATAGAGGATCCATTAAGGTAGATCATATTACGCCAGACTGTATTGCATGTACGAATCGCAGCTGCGGAACGTACCTACATTTAGTCGTCAGGGCCGTATCTAGCTTATAAACCTCTAGAGCTGCATTGTTATTAAACAGTCATTATATATAAATTATGTCGTAATTATATATGGAAGTAGCCTGCTTCTTTTGATTGGTTTTACGTCACGGTTAAGTATAGAGCCTTAAATTATCGTACACTATAGTCCATTCCAAGAAAAAGACAATGAAACTGTTACTTGGACGTACTAAAACTTGATTATTTCTGTATGTTTACAGTACAAACCACTTATACTTATGACTATATTAATCACCACATGCATTGCACTGACAAGGTATAATACAAACGAATTGTGTTCATATAAATATTTACTCTGGAATAGTTAATTCGAAATTTATTTTATATAGTACAGTAAATTTAATTTAAGTTCAAGTATAGTTTAAAATAGAAACATTTTCGTTAAGTTTATGTTACAGATACGATAGCGTATGAAGTATTTTATATCATTGCAAGGTAATTGTATAGAACACCCCCTTCTGGATTTTCGCGGTTTTTTTTTTATGGACGTGGTGTAGGTTGCTATAGGAACAGTTTTTCATAAACGAAACTTTGCGCAAATTAATAATAACCCATCTAGCTAACGGGAGGTGGGAGCGAATAGGGGTGCTGGGTGGGGGTAAACAGGTGTAATGAGGAATGTTAATTTAGCAAGGGTACATTAAAAAAATGTAAATTTTTTAAAATAATCAACATATAGGGGTAGTTTTTAAGGGTTGAAGCAATATTTGTGTGGTGAAAGGATGTGGCATTGTGTGCACATAGAGACCGCAAAATTAAATATCTTGCTTTTGTTTTGTTAAATTTTGGCATCTGTTGTTGAAGGGCAAGGGATATATTTGGTATATAAATGATCAATGTTCAAAAATAATTTATAAGATAGAGGGATAGTTTGTAAGGGTTGAAATAATCGTGAATCCTAATTGTTTCTATTTGTCATAATCTGCCTGACCCTTTTTATGCACGTGATACGGTCATTATTTAAATTGATGTATATTTAATTAATTTACTCACATGTTGTATTCCAATTATTAAAACGCCATGTCTATTTAAGAATGATGTAAGTCCTTCATTTGATGCTATAATAGTATAAAATTTCACATAAGTAACATCGCAAGAGTCACAGGTGTTGAAATCACAAAACCACACAGGCACAGGTGTAAGATTCACAGTCAATACTCTGTTTTCACTCATATTTTTGTCGCATTCGACGGACAAGAATATTTTAAGTTTAAGTTCTAGCTGTGAACAAAGAACTGAATAGCTGTGGTATGAAATGTCTTTTCAGCATCACTTGGCGCGTGAAGACGTTTCCAACCAATCAGGGCGTCTGATTTTGTTTATATATTTGTAAATTCAATAGACAGTGATGTCTGCGCTTTAGGTAAGCAAGTAATTTGTAGCCTATATTATATATTATGATAGTTGTACAAAAGCTGATGTAGCAACATGGGAACTTTGGTGAACTACAGAAACGATTAGGTAAACAGTAAATCAGCTGTGCGCATGGAGAAATGTTGCAATTTTAATTTATTTATAAAAAATACTTAACGCCATTTGCGCAAGATATGATAAGGTGCGTTGTACTCGTGATGGAATGTAGAATGTGTGAGTAAGTTTAGTTTTTCGATAGGGCAGAAGGGGGTGTTCTATACAATGACCCATTGCAATTGGTTCATTAATAAATTCAATTTTGTCTGTCTATGTTTCGCTACCAAAAAGTAACTTATTATCAACATTTCTCGATTCACAATATTGATAGCTTTAAGGATGTGTTCTTTTTTTTTTTAGAACATAAACAGATTCGTGTATCCGAAATCCTTATATATTCTTATATATTATTCCACAAGAAAAAGTCCTCTACAAGAAGAGGAAATATTTAACTCCGTAATATTTCAACTTAAAAATTGCTGACGGTAAAAGAAAGTACAAGTTTCAAGTATTAAAACAGACTACTAGGTTTACTGTGACAATCTTTAAGCTGCTGGAATGTATTCACGCTGAGTAGTGTGAGCGAAATTTACGTTAGAATGTGGGTTATCCATACGAGGTGCAATTACTATTAATTACAGCTGCTGCAAGACTTATGGTAAAGCTTAAATAGATTATTTGTGGGGTGAGCGATATTGGTTACTAAAAACGTGAATTACTTACGCATAGCAATTTAAAGCAGACAACAATAAAAAACGGCCACAAGGATGTTTCTAGCTCTTCCAGTGGAATCCTATACTGTCACTGCATTATTATTGAAAATAATGCGCAGTGGAGGAACACACCACTAAAACCTTTATTATCCGATAATTAAAGTAATCAACAAAATACATGGGAAGATGATTGTGACTGGTCGAATGTCAATTATCAGTGGAGAGGTATTTTAGGCATGGTCTTTCTCGATACCTGCTTGTATTTCTCAAAGAGATAGTTTAGTTTAACGCATTGTTAACCCTCCTATGAAGATAATTTGGATATATTTTAATGAGCGTGGATTTAGATGTTTTAAGAAAATTCAACATCCCAGAAAATAATGAGAATTTAGCAGAGACGGCTATTAAAGCCTAAAAATAAATTTCATGAGGGTAAGCATAATTGGATACGCCAGGAAGATAACAACCCTAAACGTCGTGTTACACAGGCCAAAGTCGTCTCTGTACGGAAAACGGAATAGTATAAAAAGGTTGGAGTTACAGTATTTGATTGGCTCTCACATTATCCTGATGTCAATCCCGTAGAATTCGCGTAAGGGTTTATGAATACGAAGACACAAGTTATCGGTGTTTTAAATTTAAAATAACTCTCTTAGAATTAATTAGGTATGGAAATTATTTGGTCTCACATGTGCGGAGGTGTTAATGAATAGCATGGCTAGATATTAGACAGTAAATGATAACGAAAGTGACTCGAAGGGTGATATATTAAGTCCATCGTAGTTTGAAAGAGCAAATCCATTTTATAACAAAGAGTATGTTTTATTTGTTATAGTGGTGAAATAACAGACAAAATTGTATACTAGGGTACTTTTGATATCGTAGTACAATAAGCATCAGTGATAACCCACATTTCGTACCATAGCCAGCTAGACTTAAAACAATAAAATTGTTTTAACAACAATTTTAAATACTAATGTAATTTTGTTGTATATAGTTTAAAAAAGAAATTTAAGAGGATTTAGATAACATAAAGAATGTACAGGGTGCCCTTTAAAATACCAAAGTAAGGGCCACCTCCGGTAAAACCGAGATTGTAGAATAACATTGGTCTAGACTAAAGAAAGGTCAATCACACATTATATAGATCCACCAAATTTCAAAATAATATCTTGCCATGCTACATACTCCACCTGGTATAGCAGGCATGCAATTGTCATGTATTAGTATTCTGAGCTATAGAACAATTTAAAAATAAATAATAAATAAAAAATTAAATTTAATCGCTGAAGAAACAATATTTACTATTAATGCAGCTACAGAAAAATTACTTAATAGCGTTAATTAACACCAAAAGGTGCTAACATTTACCTAAAAATGATTAAATTATGACACTTTTGCGTATTTAACATACTACATTATTTCTGTCACATAGGACTGATTTCGGTCCTGGCTCGTCGCACACCAGATGCATCGCGAAGATTGAATGAAACTCAACAATATGTACCTTCTGGAGTATCAAAAACCATTTAATAAGGTACACGTGTTTACAATACCTGCCTTTGTGCTATGCCTGATTGATTTTGACGGCCGTAACGTGCCGCATTCTCCGTATGTCCGTCAATGGGACAGAATGGCGTACTGCTGCCTCGATGGAATTCTTTAAGGACAACGTTCCGCCGTTGTCTGTATTGTGTATTTAAGGGGATAAGTTTAAGTGGCGCTGCAATGCTTCGCATTGTTTAAATAGAAAGTTCTTAAATACAAATAATGTACCATAATGATCGTTTAGGTTAACAGTTGTTGAAGTTAAATGCATACATAGATTTCATTTTATACTGTCATTTACCTTTTGAGAAGGAGATGATCATTATTTTGATCGACGCAAGGATATATACGAGTATTTGTCAAAATAAATAAACTATATGTGTTGTCCTAACTGACTTGAAAGGTTTAAAAACAACTCAAATTTGTTGTAAAGTTCGAAAATTATGTAGAATGTCTTTAGCTATGCATATAAAATGTATTTCTACAACTTTCATTCAGAGTAGATATGTTTTATTAAATGAGAATATATTTCTTCATTAATATATTTTGTTACCTATTCTACGATATTTTGAACTATCTATTTTTCTTACCTATAATTTATTTTTCAGAAATGGTATCATCGGAACTTCCTCTTGCCAAGGAAGCGTTGTAATTTGATTATCCATTTTTTTTTCAATGAAATGAAGCACAAAGGAAGTTCGGGAAAAGTGAATACTAACAGCATTTCATAAAGAACAATCTTGTCTCACAAGGATGAGTATAATATGGTATCATTAACTTGGTGTTAGTTTTCTCTTTTTTCTTTTGCATTTCAAATCCTCACAATTCAAGTAGTTATTTAATGACTCTTGTACTAATGGACTTTTTAGGTCTAGATATGAAATTTTATTGTTGGTTGTTTTACCATCATAACAAAATTGATTTCGAATCAATGTTTAAGGCAGTAAAACTCAAAATTTGTCGTTAATGTTGTATATGACATACTTGATAGCTGTGCTTATCATACAAGAGAACATATATTTATTGGTAGATACTGAAGGAGTTCCTATAAATCTACAAGACGTCATTAATGATATTAGTAAAATGTCTATATTTCGTCTTAAAAAAAAAAAAGAAAACTACCTACTTATTTATTTGCCTTAAAGATTGGCAACCATAATCTTGATCGCCGACTGGAATTATTATTATTATTATTATTATTATTATTATTATTATTATTATTATTATTATTATTATTATTATTATTATTATTATTATTATTATTATTATTATTATTATTATTATTATTATTATTATTATTATTATTATTATTTTTTTTTTACTAAAAGCCAGTCACCCCTTTCTGTGGCTCCGACTCACACAGAAGGTGCGCTGGTAATACCAGCAATCACTCCTCGCGTCCGCTCGGTTAGTGATTACTGGGCCGAGTCGTGTGCCCTGAGTAGACGTAGTGAGCCGAGAATTACGGCCTTCTGCATGCGACCGGCTAAGATTTCTGCCGAGTTTTCAGAAAGCAGTGTATCTCTCGCTCCACCAAGGGCTCCTATAATCAGTACCTTCAATTTAACAGTATGGTCTGGATAGAGTCTACGGAGTTCGAAGATTAAATCTCGATATTTTGTCCGTTTCTCCTCCTCTTTCAAAACAATGTTACCATCACCGGGTGCCGAGAACTCGATGACGAACATTGTCCTGATTTGGTGGTC
This sequence comes from Rosalia funebris, assembly GCA_037954035.1. Classification (NCBI taxonomy): domain Eukaryota; kingdom Metazoa; phylum Arthropoda; class Insecta; order Coleoptera; family Cerambycidae; genus Rosalia; species Rosalia funebris. The sequence goes on from JAZFAV010000011.1 coordinate 20,362,361, forward strand.
GAGGAGGACTACGTCAGGCTTGTTGGCTTGTATTTGCCTGACGGTGGAAAACGAATAGTTCCAATATATTCGGCACTTCTCGTTTTCCACAACGGACTCAATATCCCCCGGAGCGTAAGGCAGCACTGGTGTCTCGTCTATCTGATACGAGTGCCTTAAATGATAATAAAGCACCCGCAACGCTGCGTTGTGTCTATGGGTATAGGCCGAGACTGCATATACCGGACAAGCCGACAGTAAATGCATCAATGTCTCCGGCGCCCTACGGCAGGCCCTGCAGCTGACATCAGGGACCTCCATACCCATGACACGACTCCGATAGACGAGCGTGTTAAATACACCATCTTGGCAAGCCATGATGAATCCCTCGGTCTCTGAATTTAGCCCGGCTGACCTTAAGAAAGCAAAGGTCAGCCTTTCGGATAAGCCCAGGGCTTCCATATTCCTATAGAAGACCCCGTGCATGGGCTTATCCTTGTGAAGCTGCAGAGCTCTTAAATGCTCTGCAGCTTTTACTTGGGCTTTTAACTGAACGGGTTCCAACTCGGTGACAGAGTTGTGATTGGCCCGTTCGGTATCGAAGACGAGACCGAGATCATCGGCTGCTCTACGTGCTGCCTTAAATAAAAATGCTCCTATCCCTGCATGTTCGTGATCTCGGACCATGCAGAGAAGGGGATCCGAACTCCTGATAACTTTACAGGCTCCGTCCAGAACCATCCTGTTATGAAGACACTCCAAACTCAAGAGTCCACGACCTCCGCGATATCGTGGGAGATATAGCCGTGGAACGGACGATCTAGGATGCAAACTCCTACTGAGATGCATCCTCTTTCGGGTTACTACGTCGAGTTGTCGCAGCTCCTCCTGTGTCCATTTGACTACTCCGAAGGAGTAGACAAGGATCGGAACGGCAAGCATGTTTGTTGCAGACACCTTGTTCTTCCCCGACAGTTCTGAAGACCAGATCTGTCGGAGGCGGTGCTGATACTTGCCGCGGAGAGCGTTTTTTACGACACCTACCTCTTGGGTGGAGCGTTGCTCAAGACCCAAGTAGGCGTACGACTCTCCGGCATCTAAGTGATGTAAGATGCTTCCGTCTACTAGCTGCGCATCCTCTGCGTATTCCCGGCTTCGTCCTCTCTTGAGATGAACCAGTGCACATTTGTCCAACCCCAACTCCATCCCGATGGCCTGCGTGTACTCCTGCACCACCCTCAGGGACTGGCGTAATTCCCTTTCTCCGGAGGCATAAAGTTTTAGGTCATCCATGTAAAATAGATGGGTGACCTTATGCCTCCGATCGCCGGGGGTGCCGCAGTTATAGCCACGGGTCTTCCTGAGGGACACGGACAACGGCAACAGTGAGATGCAAAACAGAAGGGGGCTAAGGGAGTCTCCCTGAAACACGCCCCTTCTAAACGACACCGGCTCTGTCCGGACTCTAGTATCACCCGATGTTATGGTAAACCGAGTCCTCCAGAGCGGCATCAGTTCTTGAATGCATCTCACTATAGGACCGGGCACCACAAGGCATTGAAGCAAGTGAATTATTAGCTCATGCGATGTCATATCGAATGCCTTGCGGTAGTCGATCCAGGCCATGGAAAGGTTTCGCTTGTACTCCACGGAGTCCTGCGTGATACATCTGTCAATCAACAGATTATCCTTGCAGCCAGCGACACCCCTCTTAGACCCTCGTTGTTCGTATATCCCCTCGAAAACCGGCTCAACTGCTAGGAATACTCGCGTGTACAAGATGCGTGTAAACACCTTGTAACAGGCGTTTAAGCAGGTTATCGGTCGGTAGTTCTTTGGGTTGGACAAATCTCCGGTCTTCGGGATTAGCACGGTTCGCCCCTCAACAACCCAAGAAGGAATTTGCTGCTCCCCATTTAGCCAGGTGGTAAAAATTCTGGCTAAATGGCGGTGGATACTAGGTAATTTTTTCCACCAGAAGTTATTTATTCCGTCGGGACCTGGAGCAGCAAAGTTCTTAGAGCCCGCAAGAGCCCTTCGAACCTCTTCAGGGGTTATCGGGTGGCACACTTCTTCTGGTCGCTGAAGACCTTCGCAAAAGTCTTCAAAGTGTGCCAGGGCTGGAGTGTCTCTTTGGAGTGGGAGCTTCTGCTCGTACAGCGCCTTCCAAAAGTTTTCCACCTGATCTACAGTCGGTGGATTTTCGACAACAGGTTGAGGCGGTTCGAATAGACGCGAGGGTTTTTGGCGGAACAAATTATTTTCCGCCAGTCTTCGCGCCCGCCTCACTAGTGACTTTTTGCATGTCACTAGCATCCGTATCCTATCAAGGCAGTGCTGTTTGATGGTACGCAGCACTACCTCATTAAGTGTGTGATGGACGCGTCTTAAATTAGCGGCGATTCGCCGTAATTTTTGCGTGAAAGGCCTATTGGCCACCATATAGTCCATCACACATTGGATACGAGATACCTGTTGTCTTGCCGACTGGATCTTGGCCTCCATCTTCCATACACGCCACTCCGCTCTCTCTCGAGGAGAGGAGATTATTATTATTATTATTATTATTATTATTATTATTATTATTATTATTATTATTATTATTATTATTATTATTATTATTATTATTATTATTATTATTATTATTCCAACAGGAAAAAATCCCAATTACAGGAATAAACTAAATATACAATAACTAAGTAAAATAACAAAAAAGAGAAAGAATGTCAAATAGTACATAATGAACCTAAGCAATAAGGTAAAAGGTAGTTACAGCGCCAATGTACGTACATATGCAATATACCACATAGAACATCTTAACCTATATTAGCTACATAATTTCAAACACACTTTAAACTATCGTTAAATATATCACAATTCGCTGCAATTTTGTTGTACAGTGAGCACATAAGAAATACAGGAGCCTTCGCTAATATATTCGTTCTAGGAGTAGTACAATATAAAAGCGCCTGATTGGGACCCTAAAATTAATCTTACTAAGCAATTCAGAACAGTCAACCTTATCATTTAGAAGGTTAAACAAATATTTAATTAGTGAAATACTGCGTCGAACAGATAATGATTGAATATTAATCTGTCCAATAGTTGTAAGTGGCAACAGCCTCGAGGCGGATATACGTCATCCAGTAAAAAAGACAAAAATTTAAGAAACCTCTTTTGAATTGCTTCCAGCCTTTGGCAATGGACATTGTATAAAGGAAACCATATAATAGAACCATACTCTAAGCGAGATCTCACTAGAGCAAAAAATAACGCTTTAAGGGCACGTACCTCGGAAAACTCCCTACAATTACGGTAAATGAAGCCATAAGTTCTAAATGCAGCAGAAACAATATCATTGATATGTTCCACAAAAGTAAATTTGGCGTCAAATATTATGCCTAGGTCCTTAAACAACTCAACTCGACCAATAATGTGGTCGTTAATCGCATAATCATGAGAAATAAAGTTGATTTTCCTGGTAAAAGTCATTACCTTGCATTTTGATAAATTTAGTGATAAACGATGTAGCTCACACCATGACGCCATATTATTTATACATTGTTGGAGATGAAAGCAATCGGAAGGTGAAGATATTTCAGTAAAAAGTTTATAATCATCTGCAAATAATAACTGTTGGCACGATATAACTTCAGGAAGATTATTGATAAAGAACAGGAACAGAAGAGGCCCCAAATTCGACCCTTGAGGTACACCCGATGAAGGAGAGAAATAATTAGAAGTAAAGTTTTGGTATCTAACCGTGAAACTTCTATTGGACAAATAGGACCTAAACAAGTCCAACAATGAATCTGAGAAACCAAAACTTCTGAGTTTAAGGAGCAAGATATTGTGATCAATCTGGTCGAAAGCCTTTTAAAAATCTGTATAAATGGTGTCGACTTGTCCTCCCCTGTCCAGGATTTCGGAAACGTATTGCGAGAACAGAGCCAAATTTGATATAGTCGACCTCCTTTGCATGAATCCATGTTGGTGTGATGATAGAAGCTGCTTAGTAGAAGCATATAGCACATTGTACAACGCTGTCTCGAAGACCTTTGAAAAATTGCACAGCAATGAGATTCCTCTGTAGTTTGACACATCATTAATATTGCCTTTCTTAAATATGGGACAAATGCACGCCTCCTTCCACCGCGATGGAAAGATTGAATGTTTCAGAACGTTGTTGAATAGGATAGACAAAGGCTCCGTAAGTGCATATGCACAGTCTCTGAGAATAAAACTGGGTATTCCATCAACCCCCATAGTGAAGGTGTCTTTACAACGTTTGAGACTTAGTAGAACAATCTCGTGTTCCATTCTCTGGACAGTAATTGATAATCCTGGATTAACCTCAGGGAACCGAGCGGAGTCAGCTGGAAGCGACTGAATGAAGACACTCTTGAAGTAAGCACCAAACGCATTTACAATCTCTGTGGGATCAGAAAACTCTATATCATTGTACAGCATTAGTGAGGGGATACGGGCTGATCCCTTCTTTTTTTTAATAAAATTCCAAAACTTCTTTGGGTCTTGATAAAGGGACTGTTCTGCATCACTAACAAAATCCCTATACGCCCTGTTAATAAGACGTTTACAGTTCAAACGGTGATGTCTAAATAGCTCTTGATAATACGCCGTTTTAAACTTCTTGTATTTTTTATGTAGGTAGGCTTTAGTACGGAGGGAATTAATCACCTCCGTTGAAAACCAAGGCGGATAGCGAAATTGTCGAATGCATGTATGAGATGTGTATTTAGGTACCGCTATATCAAATAAGCCGTATAATTTCTCATAAAATTGCGAACACATATCTTCGACATCATTTATACCTGATAGAAACGACCAGTCAGTATGACAAAGTACTTCATACAGTAAAGGAAAGTTTGCTTTTTTAAAATTAAAAGCGTTGCTAGAACAGTTCATAGCGAAGCTTTGATGTGATGGAGATGAATTAAACATATTATTAAAACTAATTAACAGTGGAGGATGATTCAAATCTTCCTCAAGCAATGGACAAACAGATTTTTCAACTGAGCACTTGAAGTTAGCAAACACAAGATCCAAAATATGATTATACTCATTCAGAATGTTATTACACTGATTTAACCCGTGAAATTCTTTAAAGTTGTATAAACTTAAACTGTTCCCATCTGCCAAACCTAAGGAGAAATTAGGCGAATTAAAATCGCCTACAAATAGAACACAACCTTCTTGCGCTAAGCATTCCAATGCACTAATTGCGTCAAGGAACTGTTCCAGTTCCTGAGTTGAAGTACGTGGTGGTATGTAGAGAACAAATATAAATAATTTGTTATACTGACTATTACTAATTTTCACCCCCACCACATCGATGGATGGAGCCGCACTTTCAACTTCAGTCAGGTTTATTTTCGAACTTACTAAAGTGTTTTTGACAGCCGCGAGGACACCTCCTCCTCTTGATAAGCCTGTAGCCTCCCTACATCTGTTGTTGCGAAAAACAACAAAGTCATCTGGAAACAGCTCACTACTTCCTATATCTGCGTTTAACCAGGTTTCAGTTAATGCCACCAAATCGTAATTACTAGCTGATATGTTGTTGTACAAATCTACCACCTTAGAGCGTAAACCACGTACATTTTGGTAGAACAAAGTATGAGTACTGTAATTGGGTGCGTTTAGTTTAAATTATTGACTACAACAATTTTAGGAATACCATTAAAATGACGAATTTTTAGATTAGTTTCCCCGTTATTAGTACGAGCCTCCAGTTGCGTCTTTAGTAATTTATAATAATCCAATTGACGGGGTGTTCTATCAAAGGAGATTAAAACTTTATTGTACTTGTTAGAGGTCCGCAGCTGTCTAGAATTTTTAATATAGTTTAAGACTTCGTTCTCGTTGTGAAGTATGATTTTTAAGGGCCTGACATGATCCTGTGTTCGACGACCTAACCGTTGGATTTTCAAGAAATCATTGCTAGAAGTGGGAGAGATAGTTTTTAACACATCTTGCGTTAGCGCAGAATCATGAAGCTCAGCTTCTTCACTGGAACTGTTCACAGGGCATTCCGTAACTCCATAGGCAATGATATTTCGCTTTCTTTTTTGACGCTCCATGTGTTTTTGGATAAGTGTGTCAAGGGTTGAGGAAGACTACTAGTTTTTATTTACACACAATATTGCAACTTATTCTCGGTGTGACATTAACTCGAAATTCGTTTAAATATATACAGTTTTTGAATAGCTTTGCGAAAACAATCATGTACTGCTCATCAATAATAGAAATAGTGTGAGATTTCTCTATGTTCCATAAAAGAAAGTGTGAGGCCAGCATTCGGCTATTTACTTAGACCAGGCGCACCTCGCGGGCGGTCCGATAGAGACTTGTTCCTATTCGTGATGAACGGTATAGAACATGCCTTGAACAGTTTTATTAATTTTTACATGTAGCTAAAATTAACATTAATCTTCCAATAATGAAGCCAAACTTCAGATTAAGGTAATTTAGTATTATATTGCTTGTATTAGGTAGTAGGGCTGGGTCGATTATGAAATATAACAATCGATCGTCGATTATCAAAAATAATCGATTATTTCCGATTAATCGATTAACTGATCATTTAGGAAGATGTAATCAAATGACCGATTAATTGATTATTTCCCCCAGCCCTACTTAATACATCATTCTAGATAGAAAATACTGTGGGGTGTGGGCTGAAGCGAACTGTCATGATGTCACAGATAATTTTTTTTATTTTAGATTATTTTAGTACCGTCTGTCGAAGTTGCAACTGGCACGGTAGCAATATCTTACGAAACGGCGGAGTAAAAGCTAATGCTATGATTGATAAATGGTGATAAAAGATGTGTAACCGTAAAACTTCTGTAAACTATTTGTAGATCAAATATTAATCAGTAGATGATCGATTAATCGAATCTAGATTAATAATCGATTGATAGATTACATCGATTAATCTATAAACAATCGATTATCAATTAATCGATTATTTAGGAAAATGTAATAAAATGATCGATTATTTCTCCCAGCCCTGTTAGGTAGGTGGAGATAAAAATATGTTTTCCTTTTGCAGTATATATTTAAATAGTGATATACATATATCACATGCTGGCACACACTACAAATTAACGTTAGAAGAGCATCATAGAACGAAAAAATCTTTTAATATCCGTAATATGTTAAAAATTGCACTGGTTCAAGTTATACTGTATATCCTTTATTCAACAGAAGAACCATTCAAATTGTATGATGGTTAAAAATTACATTCTTCGCACTAGAATACCGTATAATGAATAATGTCATTTAGCATTATGTATCCGGATCGGAATTTTAAAAATAAGGGGGTTCAAATTCGACGAAATGATTTAGCGTATCCTTCCAAAAATAATTAATTAATGTCTTACTTTATTAACGCTGATGTTCATCCGTACTAGCGCACCCTCGGGTTACTTACTGTACAACTGTTCATAAAAATCAAACACCGTGTAATCATTCTTCCGCTTTGAGCGGAAACAGAAACACACACTAGGCATTTGTATGAATAGCCGGTTTATATAATTTAGCCACCTGTTAAATTGATAAAACAATAATGTGGTATACAAGGTATCATAAATAGAACGTACCGTCAATTATCTAGAGTTTAAACTTTTTAAACATTTTTTACATTTGTTGATATCAGCCAAGTTCCATGTTAATAGATTTTGTTTACAATGCAAATAATAAATCTGCATAAGTAGTTTTAGATGTCAGTCATGGAAATTTGGTATAAAAGTTGTATTATTTTCTTTTGTTTGTGTTAATTCCTTTTTGGTTTGTATTTTTCAGCTACTTCGTCTTTTTCTTATACTTTTGGTAGATTATCGAAACAAGCTGCCAACGTTACAATGTTTTGTGTTTTGGGTAAAGGGATACCGTTTTACTACGACATGCATTATATTAAAATATCTAAGGCAAGATAAAGACTATACTCAAAAATTATTTGAATCCATAATCTTCGTTTCACTTTTTTCTCTTTCAGTTAAGAAAGTTTTCAAATTATTCGGATGAAAATTTATTTTTTAAGTCAATTACATATTTTATTGCCTCATGAAAATTAAACATGTATTGCCTGATGTACAGTAGAGCCTGTCCTAAAAGCCTCAGGCTGTGGAGGACATGTAACCTTCATGTATAGAGGAGAACAAATATACCCATGCTAATAGAGAGGTGCCAAACTCTTGCCGTTGAAACTCGAATTCAAGCATACAATGATACCCTCAATTGTGAGTCGACTTTACCACTTTGGATACCTCGGATCATAGTACAAATGGCAGTATTGCACCATAAGGGAATATGATAGGTCACCCATCCATGTAGTTTCCACGGAGCAAAGAGCTAAACTAACTCTGCGTCGGGAAATTGACGATGCCCATCGTATTCCCTAAGTTTTTTTATACATATTGACGAATATTTCAGGTTAAGTTGTATAATAACTTTTTGTGAAAAACTGCATTGATTTAAAAAGCTTATAATTCAATAGTAAGTATAATGTAATATATTAAATGTAATTAGTACTAGTAGTTCAAGCTGGATTATGTTCTCAATCCGACAGTATTCTACGATGGTTCTGAATATTAACTACTTATTGTTAAAAACACATAGATTTTTGAAAATATAGTTAATATAAATAATATATATTAAATTATGGGGTTATTATATAATTTACAGGAATTCAGATAAGAAACCATTAAGAGCAAGTAGGGTTAATAGTCTAGTAGGCGCCTCTATTAGCTTTTTTACAATTTTGTATTTGGAAATACATTATCTCACAAACTACAACAACTGTTGCATAAACACCAATGCATTCCAATAGAATTATATGACATGTATGTATATGCAATTTCAATGAAGCAAAAATTTACAACAACGCAAGGTTATTACTGTGTGCGGTAGAGGACCCCGTACATTTCTTATAGGAAGTGACCCTTGGTAAATTTCGTTCGGGACGAGTGTGAGGACTTGTCTTATATTACCTTATAAGTAATCGTAGTATTTATATTTTTAGTTATTGCTTTTAGCATTACCCAGAACAAACGACATGGACGTAAAGTTTGTATAATGGATCTTTGCGCGTGTATCAATTTAGTGACGACGCGCCGATCACATGCTACACCACTCGCAATTGTTACTAATATGTCACAATTACCAGCAACTATGTCTAGCGACATATGTTTCAATCAACTACATACAGCATAGACAGTTAATAATTTGCCGAACAAAATGCAATTATGAAGTCACGTCTTAGCTTTGTTGTCTAATTTGATTCATTGGCGTCTCAATATTTCTGTAAAATGTATTTCTTATGCACTCCTACATATTTATACACTCTATCATATTCTGATGGGAATATCAATTCCATTGAATGTTTTTGTGGTGAACCTTTTCATTATTCTGTCATAGGTTGACGGATTTGTATTGTGCTAACTATTACCCTAAAATGTGTTTTCGGCACGACACTGTTCACAAATGGCAATTGACTGATTCATACGATTATTATCTGTGACGCACACGCAAGGAACCATTGTACAAACCATAGGAAATATCTGGTCCCTTTGAGGTGCTTAATTCATATGGTACCCTTCCCTCTCACTTATGGAGTATATGATTTACATGAGTCCACTTGCCTCTAACATACGGGGTGTTTGATTCACATATAAATGCGTCCAATACTGGACTCGCCTTAAACAAGCACCTCATCCGTGAGAGGTACGGGATGTAACGTAAATCAAGCACCCCATACATGAGAGGCAAAAGGACTCACCTTCCCTACCCCTAAAGGGGCCAGATCTTCGTTACATCCATGTCATCTGTCCTAAGTAATGCTAAAAGCAATAACTAAAAAGTTAAATAGTACGATTACTAATAAGATAATATAAGACAAGTCTCGACAGTAGTTCTAATTAAACGAGTTCTTGTCAGTCATTCTCTAGTACACCGATAGAAAGACTCAAACATATAAATGACACAAAAGTGTGAAAACTTCTCATATGTGTTCATCGATACAGTATTCTAGACTCAAACATTCCGATTTAATACGAGAAAGTCGATTTGACAACATATTGTTACACGGTCATTTAAACTGCTGTAGATGAAAAAATTATGATTTTCACGCTTCGTGGTCATTGAGACTTTTGATAAGCATCCTCAGAACTAAAACATACTGAAATTTCAATGAAGTTTTCCGAAGGCCACTTCCCATAAGAAATGTGCGGGATCCTTTAGAAAATTTGAATAGCTTCTATAAACACATCTTAATGTGACCTGATTGTTAATATTATACTTAGTATACAGAGAACGTATTTCCTAAAATAAGAATATTTAATGTTAACGACTATTAAGATGATAAGGGTGTTCCTCCTACTATTTAAAATGAAATCCCTTTTATATTCACGAACCCCTATTAAAACTGAAAGTAGAAAAAATACAATAAACGGATTAGAAAAGTTTCGTAAAAGTCTATACACCTATAGAGTTTCGTCAGGGATGAGAAAGACTCATTCCAACTGGCGGAATGAAATCGCAAAACACGTGAACCGAAACCTCGTTACAAAAACAAACTCGCTTTCAAGAAGCCATAAAAAGCAACTTCTACAGAAACGGGAAGGTCAGAAGCGTAGCGTACTAGATAAAGTAAGGGATGCGATAAAATTGCGATAGGGAAAAAGGGGAATAAAAATACACATCGTTAGTAGAATAAGATAATTCCGTAATGTTGGGAGGAATGAATTGAAAGAGGGTCAAGGTGAAGATAAGATCGCAGTCTGGGGTATAGAATATCATCCTTGAGTAGATTATCTCATATCTCTTTTTGTTTTACTGGTTTGTCAAAAGACAACAATGTAATAAATCACCATCGATGTGTAAAATGATGGTCTTACATAAGAGCAGATCTCTATCGCCTGTTCATCTCACTTTTTTTTAATTTTATTTGCCAAATAGGGGTAAAGTCTTATATTTTAATTATGACTCATTTCTTATACGAATAGTATACGAATATAATTATACTATTGGAAAATTAACAAGGGTGGATTTATGACCTCATTCCATTATCTTATAACTATTATGCAATTTTATTATGAATGTTCCTATGATGTATCTTGTATTTATACCACTCCTATCCTAAATTATCTTGTACATGCATTTCAAATAATTTAATGAATACAAGTGTGAAACATTCCAACTTTAGCTATGATTATGAGATAATTCTACTAAAACCACATAAATATTCCCTACATACTCAAATAACGGAGTCTCTGGTCAGATGATTCTCAATCAGATCCAAGTAACTTTTCGTCAGTAAACTTTACATTGATGGATCAAAATCGTTAGTGTGTGATGGTTAAACTAGGATACGTTTTCTGGTTAGGCCAATAGCGATGATATTGAATAAACCATGGGTATTTTTAAACTACCTACAAACTATGTTTATGTATATTTACAGTGAAGTGTATTTAGAAGGCGACCTGTCAAGAATATGCTATCTATAAAAAAATCAATATGAGTATTTTAAACGATTCAAAATCAGTTCTTATGGCATTATAGAACTCTAGGCAACATTATAGTCACAGCGAAATAATATATGAAATAAAGCAAGGAACTTTTCATTTGCAAAGAAGGGCCTACGGTTACATAATGTATAGGTGAAAACACAGTGACAGCTGGAAGTTATTTTGTGGATGAATTTGTAAAACAGACGGGATTGAGAATTGACGTTACTGAATCATTCATTTCTGTACTCGATTTTCATCATACTTTGAAGCAACCGTTATCTAATAGCAGAAACATTGAAAGAGGTACAGCGTGTCAAGAATAGGAAAAAGTATGAGATTCTCATGTATGCGTTAAAGCGTAGTTCTCATGTATGCGTAGAGAAGTATGTTCTCATGTATGTATACGTAGAGAAGTATGTGTAGAAGATGCGTAGAGACTGAGGAAACATTTGGAAGGAAAAGGATGCACTTTATACGCGGTCAGATTGAACTTTGTGTATTTCATACATAATCGATATTCACTCTGAAAAGGTGAATGCGACTAAGTACTAGACTATTTACTGTGCACCTCGTAGGTTCGATATAGCAGTTTTGGGACTTGTTCCTATTCCTGACAAGCTGTTTGTGTCAAACTCAAATAATCAGTATACACAACTGCAGCTTTCTTTACCTACCTCGTCTAAGGCTGTAACAAGGTAACAAGATTTTTATAAGTAAATATTATTAGGATGAGGTTAAATGATGGGTCAATTCCTAAAGCGTCTAAATAAAATTGGGATCCTGAACATTCCCAATAGTATATTTGATAATGACTGGTGGCGACTTTAATAATATAATTTTAATTGCGGATATCATCCGAGACGTCACATACCTTATAAAAGGAGTAGTTACTTTAAATATCCTAGTTTCAACTCATATCCAGATACTACTTCCTTTAAACAATATAATGGTACATCGAATCTTAATTATGGTGTTAAGGAATATAAAGTTTATACATATAATAGTATAAACAGGTTAGAATTCGCTTTTCCATGTGGTTTATCTATTTGTATACCTATTCTAGTCATACTGTGATCTACCTATATGTATTTAATGTTCTGACTATTCCATAACCAAAAAGAGTGGCCAAGATTCATATTACTACTCTTTCTCGATTTTTAAATTAAAAAAAGTACTGTCTGTGACAAATGAGTTTTTTTCCTATAAACTCGAAGTTAAGAGGGGAAAAATTAATGCATACATAAACAAAGTTATTAAAGCAATTTGACTTTATTATTTCGTTTAGATTAATGCAATTAACTATAAGCTTATTCTAACTTTAACCTACCTTACTTGTTCTAATTAACCTTCTTCCACTGACAATGATAACAAATGTTTTATTTGTTATCATTTTGATCATTACATGTAAAAAATTTGCACGCCCCTGAGGACAGAGTGTCATGTTTCAGAGGTGTTTAAGTAGTACGTCATTAAAGCTCTTTGTTACTAAACGTGAACTGCAAAGGCAACCTTCAAAAAATGAAATAAAGACGTCGAGAGTCTTAAAAGTGTGGCGTATCAAATTGCAGAATGGTACAACAGATGGTTTTATAAATGAAACCTAATTTAATATTACTCGCATAGAAAATGTAACAGTACCCTACTTCTGAGTCTGAGGCAAGAGAATAGAACATGGATAATTACATCTTACTATTTATACCTATAAAAGTACTCCACGTACAGATGTATTAAGGGAGTTAACATCGTTGTATTAATTATGTCCATCGTCGTTTTATTTTGAAATACCAACGTAAAGTAATATAATATTGGAACTATTCAAGTCGATGTCTCATCAGTGAAGCGTCCTACTAACTCTGTCAAGAATGTTTTGGAAACTATTACTAAGCTAACTCGCCCCTATCTTAAATATTTGTAATCTGATTTCAACACACCTGTTCAGATTCCGACAGAAACACTCGATAATACAATAAGTACATACATTAGTTAACATCATTCTAGAGGACATAAAATATAAAAGGTACTGCTCATCAATAATAGGAAAAAGTGTGTGATTCTGATGTGTGTAGAAGAGAGAGTGAGTCAGCATTCGGTGAGTCAGCATATTTACGCGCGGCCAGATTGAACTCTGTGTACATTACTTCACATTACTCGATATTCACTCTGTAAAGGTCTCAATTCGAATGAGTAAATGCCAAGCTATGAATTGCGCACCTGGGCGGTCCGATATAGCAGTTTTGAGACTTGTTCCTATTATTGCTCATCAGTTTTCCTGGATGGCAAACAAGTCTTAGATAAGGTCTGGCACGCAGGCCTACTATATAAGGTAAAACGCAAACTCCAGATCAATTATTATCTAATACTGAAAGTTTATCTAGAAAAGCGAACCTTCAGAGTGAAATTTGAAAATGACTATACAGATCTTCAACACATACGAAGTGGGGTACCACAAGGGAGCATTTTAGGTGCAACCTTTTACTTACTATATACAGTAGATTTACCTACCACTCCCGATATAGCAACAACCACCTTTGCTGATGATATGTCAATAATAGTATCCAGCAAAAGCGTAATTACACCTTCTGAAATCTTGCAAGAAAATATAGACTGCATACAAAAATTAATAAACAAATAGAAACTCAAAATCAACAAAGACATCTGTACATCTAATATTTACGGAGCGCCCAGCAGAGCAAGGATTCATGTCCTCCTGTAACTCTGAATAAAAAAGAAGTGCCACAAAAGGAAAATCTTGGAATGTATCTTGACGATAGACTGACTTGGGAAAAATACATATACGCAAGAAGAAAGCAACTTGACATTAGGTTAAGACAACTATACTGGATGCTGAATACAAGATCCGAACTTTCAATCAATAACAAATTCCTAAAATATAAGATCATAATTAAACCCGTATATACATATGAAATTGAATTGTGGAGAATATCCACCTCCTCAAATATCGAAGTAATACAGAAATTTCAACCGAAAACTCTAAGATTCATACTAAATGGAAACGGACCTCATGGTTACACGCAACGGACCAAGCAACACACCGAGACTCAAGCACTATATATTAAAAAAGAAGCACGTAAGTGTTTAGTGCATGAAGTGCACCAAGCACTTAGTATGTACTAACTAAGGTTTTAGTTAGTACATACTGACAACAACAGTATCATGACTAAACAGAAAAATAGAATTTCTCATTGGAGGATCACCAACACACCAACTTTATGTACATACTTATTTTGTCTTGTTGAGTTGTAGATAGATTGTATGATAATTAGGAATCAATAAAAAAATCAATGGTGGCACCATGCATAAAAGCAACTACGCAATAAGTATTATGATTGAAGTGATATAATAATGGAATTGGAAGGCTGTTATGAAACCTTGTAATGAGACTTCCTGTTTTCAAGAGAACACACATTTAAAGTGAATGTTTGCACAAACAGAATCTTCCTTGGAGAACTCTAGGCTGTGCTGAGAGGGGTGATATTTGAAATGCCCTATCCAGAAATCACCTTTCCCATAGCTTTTATTTTTTTTTACAGACAGGTTTAATTTCAAACTGCCCTTCCTCTCCGAATCCCCGAGCAGTTACAGAGACACATATGCATGTAGGCACCCTCAACTGACTTGTGTGGTAATCGACCTCATGCCTGTGATAACTTCGAGCCGAGAATCTAAATCAACTCTAGGTAATTAGCGTCATTACCCCAGCGATATCCAGAAAACTTGGGGACATCCTAGGAAGTAATGATTAAATAATTTACTCTCAAAAAAGTTGGTCATAAACATCTATTATAGGTGTCATATATCATGTACCTTTAATGAAAAAACAGTCGTATGGTAATTTCTATTCTTTATTAACTAATATGTGTCGATAATAATAATACTGACAGGTGTGAATTAATTAAAAAATTCTCATTGTCTTATATTTCTCCTATGAACGCCCAATTCTACTTGAAATTTCATATACATATGTACATCTACTAAATACCAAACACGTAATACTAATAACAAAGAAACCTATTTATAGAAGACACTCGTGAACATAAATCTAAGCTCAACATGTCATGTAACTGAGGGATTGAAGCCGACGTCTGTCGGCATTTTAATTTTCACATGACGAAACATGTAATACATTTGTGGTCGTAGTCGTACGTTGGGTACTTTGTAAGTGATATCGTATTAATAACGCTTGTATAGCACAGAGGCTTAAATACGAGAAATTGGGTAGAGTACAGATGCGAAATTCCATGTCGATAATACGTATGAAGAGGAATGTAGGTGTCCCAGTGTTATTACTCCGTAATAATTTAGTAGCGTACTTCGAGCGTAATTTAATAGCTTCTATGGAAGACAGGACTAATCTTTACATGGCTAGTTTTAAATCAAAGGTATCTTTTTAAGGACGATAAATTATTGGTGAAACAATGGCAGTATGATAAAAATGTTTGACTTTCCAATACGTGCCAAGAAAATTACATTTAAATATTTGCAGGATTTTAACAGAACGGTTCCTGACTATAGCGGTCTTCGATGTGTATATTATGAAATAAAGCCAGTGGTTATATTGTTGCTATAGGTACATTAATTTGAAGATAAATATACATATAGCGAGCAAGATAGTACCGAAAGAGGAGATATTTCGGGGCGAATTACGGGAATTGACTAATTTGAAAACCAATAGATTGCAGCGGTTATTACCAGACATCACACTTGTTATACACCATTGACCTAATATGCAAGGCATTTAACAAGTGGATGGTTCTACTAATAAATAATAACGTAACTTATTGCCTGGGATAATCGCATTTTTACCCCTGAGAGACATATGTGTCCTGGTTCCGAGTACTAGTACAATATACGAGAGTTTCTATTTTCCCATATTTACAAAACTATATACTACTGTCGTATACTAATATCTAACCTATGTCAGTTTATGCTTTGGTAGAGATTCGGAAACATTTACATTACACTGTTCAAACACATTTCCATAATCAATTTTAGTGAGAAATGATTTAACCTGAATGAACCCAGTTATATATTTTATCAATAGAACAACAATGATTGGATACCTAAACTTTGTTTTGGTTATCCATGTTCAGAAGTTTCGTTATTAAGTTTAAAACATGTTCGATATTAGAAACGATATAGGAGAAGGTCGGGTAAAGTGGCCCAGTAGGGTAAAGTGGTCACCTGTCTTATTAAAACGAACCAATGAGCGCCATCTGTTGACAGTGCACGGAAATAATACACTGATCGAAGCCACATTGCTCCAGTAATCATTAGGACGGTTAGTTTGCGCGGAAAGATTTTATTGTGAAAAAAAGTGTTTTTTGTGCTCTCTGATCTAAGATAAGTACTTTAAACATTGTGTTAAATTATCGTAATCAATATAAATTAAAAACAATGCAATACTCTATCGGTTTAGTCCCTATAACGATCTATTTATTTCACGGCAAAGTAGCGCAATATAACCTCATTTGTCATTTTTATAGTTTTTTTCTTTAGATACGTTCCGTTTCGGGTAAAATGGTCTAGACTGTAGGCAGGCAAAGTGACCTGGTAGGTCACTTTACCCTTACCTTTTATTTATTTTGCCTGTTTATATAATCATTATTTTTAATTGTTTTAGATATCTACTTATGCCATGCAAATACGTATCAGCGGACGTCTCAGCAGCAGACATGGGACCCAGATGCGATGGCAGCAGCTATAAGAGTTGTAAGAAACGAAGAAATAGCCTTCTTTAAGGCTAACAAAACATTCCAAGTTCCTCGATCGCCACTCAAATGACGGGTTAAAGGAAAAAACCAAGATGCTGTTGAAAATATAAAAGTTTTGGGGTCTCGACGCCCAATTTCTAGTCCTGAACAAGAACAAGAGTTTGTGCTACACATTTTAGAATTTGAAAAGCGATTTTATGGATTGACTTTGAAGGATGTAAGGAAATTGGCTTTTCAGTTGGCTGAACGCAATAAGATTAAACAGAATTTCAACAGGGATACTGAAATGGCTGGAAAAGCATGGAGTACTGCTTTCAGAAAACGTCATCCAGAACTGACATTGGGGAGTTCAGAAGCAACTTTTCTTGCTCGAGCACAAGGTTTTAATAAAGTAAGTGTCTCGAAATTTTTTGCCCTTTTGGAAGAAGTGAGGTCTAAGACAAACTATCCACCTCATCGAATTTTTAATTATCGATGAATCTGGCTTCACGAAAGTCCAGAGTAAAAGCTCGAAAATTCTTGCAAAGAAGGGTAAGAAACAGGTGCTATCACCTCAGCAGAAAGGGGTGTATTAAGCACTGTCATCATTTGTATGGCTGCTGGTGGAAACTTCATTCCCCCTTTTATTATATTTCCCCGAAAGAGAATGAAGGTGGAACTACAAGACGGGGCACCGTCAGGAACAAGGTTTACTTGTCATTCGTCAGGTTGAATGCAATTGAACATTTTTACGGACTGGTTTAAACATTTCCTTAAATTTGCTAAGCCGACTGAAAACGATCCAGCCCTTTTGATTCTGGACGGGCATAACACGCACACCAAAAATTTGGATTTCATCGAATTAGCACGACAAAACCACACAACCGTGTTATGATTGCCCCCACATTGCAGTCACAGGCTGCAACCTCTACACGTGTCTTTCATGGGGCCGGTGAACAAGTATTACATCCGGGCAGTTAAGAAGTATCTTCGGAATAACCCAAGAAGAGCAATCATCGTCTTTCAACTTAGCAAACTCTTCGGCGAAGCTTACAACGAGGCAGCCCAACAGTCTATTGCAGTCAATGGTTTCCGTAAATGTGGAATAGAGCCAATAGATCGGCATATCTTCAAGGATTATGACCTTTTGCCTGCAGAGACAACAGATTTAGCTCTTAATGAACCGGAAACTCAACAAAGTCACCATGACAAAGAGAATGAGACACCTGACAGAGAAGAGTCTGCATCAGTTCTGAACACCTTAGAAGAAACATTACCAGCTACGATGCCAATGTTGGATCCACAACCGAGCACATCATTAGCAATAACACCTAAAAACTTATATCCGATTCCCAAGGCATTGTCGTCTAAATCAAAAAAATGAACAAAAAGAGGAGTCGTACAGCAATCTTAGCTAGTAGTCCATATAAAAAGGAGTTGCAAGAAGAAAAACTACAGCAAGAACAAAAAAAGGTACCAAAGAGAGTAGCCAAAGATGATAAAACTGGTAAAACTGCCAAGAAATCTAAAGCTAAAATTAAGAAATGTGCCAAAAATGTGGATGATGACCCTGAATGTTTTTACTGTGGAGAAGTTTGGTCCAAGTCTAGACATGAAGATGGTTGGATACAGTGTTCTGTTTGTAAACGATGGGCTCATGAGGCATGCTCGAGTTGTGATGACGAATATGATGTCTTTCCTTGGGAATTTTGTTTAAAAGACATGTGATCTCCTAATAAATAATTCATAGACTGAATTAGTATGTTCCTATGTAAAATTAAATACTTAAAACTTAATTAATAATATATCTATTTGATTTTAAGCTCCTATGTAAAACTTAAATAAAACTTAATATCTCAATAATAATGTTTTATTCAGACTAGGCCACTTTACCCGTTCTTATGATTTATGTAGACCACTTTAACTGACCGGGGTAGGTAAAATGGTCATTTTCCCATGTCAGCTTTGAACGCAAACAAATCTTTATTTATCTTGATAAACGTTAAAATGACAATATGATTTTGGAATTAGATTAATTAGAAAGAATTAATTAATAAAATAACGTAAAAAATATGATATTTACAAAATTGGCAGTCATTCAAAGCTTAGCGTGGCCACTTTACCCGACCTTCCTCTATGCGTGGTACCAAAATTTCCAAGCGTACTAAAAAATCAGGATAAAACTTAATGCCTATATTGGATGGGGTATACTTTTATCCTTTCACTAATTAGTTTTGCGACACTCCCTGTATTCAGATGGTTTAATACAATTTTAAACCTACACAAATATGTTGTATTCAGGATCATGTATATGTTGAGATACCGTTACTCCAATATGCTGGTCAAGCCTTTTGTGGTGAATTCATATGTCAATGAGGAAGCTTTACGAAATCTATTCCGATGTCGACAGTGCCTTTATTGTTAACGACTTGTCAGTTATTCCACACAAAGAGATTCAATTTTACAGGCAGTTAAAGTATATTGGATTTTTTATTATTTTCCAGCAGAGTAAGGGCCACCAGATGTGAATGCTGTTTATCCAACCACAAATAAATTACAAATTTTAATTAACGCCGCGTAGTAAAAATTCAAGACAGTTATTTCTTTTGGCCGACTTTTTGAATAATGTCGCTGCACAGGAATGCGTTTATTAAACGGCGGTTCTGTGCAAATGTTAATTAAATGAACTTTCTACATTCGAGCAATTTTAAAATAAATCTGCGACAACACTTTCATTTCATATAGTTCACCGGAGTTGCTGAGGTATTTTTCGAATTCCTGCCTGCTATATGATGGTAAAGAAGAAGTTCTGTTCCAGTTTAGCTTTTTCACAATTCATAAAATAATTAAAGAAGGATATCTTGATTACTATTTGTACTGTACTTGAATTAAGTAATTTTTTTCTTTTGTTTAAACGATCAATTTTCACATAATATATAATTGAAACATAATGGAATCAGCCACTTTTGGGTCGCAGGGCCATTATACATACAATGTATATAATTATATTGAACACATTGAAGACATACATTTACTTCTGAAATTATTAAAACATTAAATATTCCGACAATCTGTCAAATGGAAGTGGTTTTCCTTTGTGGTAGAGACTCGTTCTTTCTCAAAACGTCTTTCTGTCATAAATAATCGACAAACAATATACTGCTAAATATATACAAATCATCAGGTTTTGTAAACTTTTTTACATTTGAAATACCAACATGCTTTGAAAAGGAACAATCCCTACCATAAAAGAAAAGCACATGCATTAAAGGCATTAGTAGGATCCTTAAGATTGCAATTGTAAGCAGGAAATGTATCATAGTTCAATAGTTCTGTATTGAAGAATGCCAAGAATTATGGCAAGTTTTATTGAGATCTGTTAAGTTATTTTTAGTACTGTATCCTCTTACTTCTACTGGATTTTAAAAGGAAAGGAATGATTTTATGAGACAGGAATGGTAAAATTTGATATTGGAACAGAGATTGCCACAACTCAATGTCAGTAGTTTTCAAATTTTACTATTTCAGTAGTTCTGGAAATGTTAAGACGGAAGAATTTAGAATCGAGTGATTTTAGATTTAGCCATGCTTTTGAGGTGATCAATCAAGGGCATAATGAACTTTGAAGTTAATTAAATATTGCCTATATTTGAGGAGATGTAACGAAAGTGTGTTCCTCAATGATACGTGGATGTAAAGAATGTTAAGCACTAAATATCTATCTGAAATTGACCGTACTATATGCAAAATTAAAATTTAAAAAACATCGATACAAAAGTCGATATCCTTTTCCAAAACCTTAAAACAATCTGGGGGTGGGGGAAGGGGTAATGTTATACATAGATATGCGTTAAATTACACCTCTATATCAGAATACAGTAGGTCATTCATCCATGTAGCACATACAGACCAAACACTTGGTTTCTGTTAACTGAGTATTGAGTACTGAATTGAATGCATTTGAGAAAGAACTTGAATGAATGAATGAATCAAAGGAATCTTCATATTCATTTGGATATGAAATTTAATCCAGACAGGATTACCACCACTGTATTGTTGATATTGTTCAAGAATTATGGCTAAAGGATAATGATAGAAGGTTGACGTTTTGTGAAATCACATTAATTGAGAATTAGGAAGAGGTATTGGTTACATATTATGATACTGAAAAGTTGTCTGTCTCTGTCTTTCTCTGATGAGTTGCTATTGCGTTACATTGACTTACACCCACTGGATTTCATTTTATGCGCGTAGTTGAACAGTAAAATTTATGTAAATAGCCCAAATACCAAATGAGACTGTAATAGAAAAAAATATGCCCAATAAGACCAACGCAAAGAAGAAGAGAAAAGGCAATTAATTCACATAAACTTCGAAATGTACGACAGTACTCAATTTGAATGTTAGTTGATTTATATATACGTAAGTTGATTTATATTTATATAGTTTTTGTTTGTTTTTTATTCTAAATGTTATATATATTTTCATTAGCTAAGATAATGAGAGACTACGAGCAATTACGAAGACATTAAGAGAGACTACGAGAGATTCTACGAAGGTACATGATTTCTGAACCTGTTGAATGAGGTTGAAGCGATGACAAAAGAGACGAGAAGGACCAAGTAGAAGAATGGATGCAAAATAGTGATATTGATCAAGAATTGGACGTTTTAATGGAGACATGAAAAGTCCATAACTAAGAGTAGATCAGTCATTTGTTTCTAGCAAGTCAGTTCTCATACATTTAGGGTATAAATGTTTGATTAAAAAATATTATTAATGATCTATTATGATATGATATTTCGACGAAACCAGGTTATTATTTTAATATACTTATTTTATTTACTCTACTGAAGGAAACGATTTTTTGAAGTAAGAAACAAATGTTTGAATCAAACAATGTTTTCTCTCAGTGTAACTTTTTGATTATTTTTATGGTTATTAATTTTTATGAATTAATACTAATAATCCTCGACATATTCCGATCAACTAAATTATAATATACATACATAGGTACATATATTTTCGTATTTTTTATTTTAAGCTTTAAGTACATGTAATATGTGTATTTATTTAGGTACCTATATAAAAATTGTCTATCGAAGCAAATCTTGCTATACCATCTTGTTATGCATACTTAACCAGATTATTTCAGTGGAATAAAATTGGAGAGGCTATAAAAATATTAAGGAGTGACAACCACGCAATATATTTGGTTTCCTAAAGTTCTTTTTTAATGTTTCGATGACGCTGTGTGAATTCATGCGATAACTGTCACTTAACACGACACATTAGTTTTAATATTAAACGCCTGATATTTTTTAAATATATGTAAATATGTTATGTACAGCGATCGCTGAATTGTTGTTCAACGATTTATCATCCTCTGACCCTTCCATTTACTACCGTATTGAAAATATTACAACACAGAAGCTGAGCAGCTGCTATGTATATTGAACTATTGTTCTGATTCAACGTAACTGTTCAATGGTGTATACACAGGTTATTTGGGTTTGGTTTAATATGACTATACTATTATTATTTCAGGTGTAATGCATGAGTGTGCTGTGCGAGACTATCAAAACTGTAAAAACATTTGATTTGTTTCATTATTCAAAGCACGCACAGTGGTCAGCAAAAGTATTGATACACTTCAAAATAAAATAAATATACTTACTCGTATTACAATTTTATTCTGAAAATATCCGACCATGTGTTTATCAATTATTACATCTACAATTTATTTTTATTAAAATATTTTTCTAAATTACAACTGTTACAATAAAATAGCACGCAAAAATATTTATACGTCTGCGACGTCACGAAAATAGCAGGATCAAACCTGCATCCGATGCCTTTATATAATACGTTACACATTTATTACACATTTTCAGTTTTGAGTGGTAGTCAATAGACGGATGTTAACTTAAAAGTATAATAGAAAATCTACACGATTGGATGGAGAACAGAAGGAACAAGGGTATCCGAAAGAGAAATTATAACAAGAGTGTATAAGCTAAATAAATCGTACCCCGAAATAGGAAAAACTAATGAAAGTTTTGCAGCTATCCAAAGTATCATAAAAAAGTTTTGAAATGACATAAGAAATTGACTATTAGAGAAGAAAAACAAATATTACTTACTAGAAGTGAAACAAAATTCTAGGCTAAATGCCCCACAACTAGCTACAAAAGTTGAGGAACGATTTTATAAAAGTGTGAGTTTCGACATGATTAAAAGAGTATCAAAGCGAGGTAAATTTCACGCACGTGTAGCCAGGTGAAAACTTTTTATCAATGAAAAGAATGGACTAAAACGTTTACAATTACAAAACAATATTTAAAAGAGCCAATAGATTATTGTAAGAGTGTTATTTTTTGTGATCAAAACAAATTCAATATATTTGGCTCAGATGAACGTAATTTGGTGTGACGAAAAGTTGAAACTCTGAAACCTTAAAATCTTCAGCCAACAATTAAGCTTGTTATATGGTTGTATGTCGATGGCTAGCGTGGAAAATTTAGTAATCATTTCAGGAATAATGGATAAAATAGTATATCTTGATATATTACAGAAAAATCTAAAACAAACTGCTGTAGACCTTAACCTAGTGCGGAATTATTCGTATGACCCAGAAAACTCATCTAAAGTTGTTTAAAATTGGCTGTAATATAATGTTTTTAAAATCCTCAAGCCACAATCTGATTCACCCAATAGCAATCCTATAGAAGAACTATGACACAAATTAGAAACACGCATTAGAAAACGCGAAATAAAAAGCAAACCAATATTTTATACTACAATTATTCACTTTCAACGGCATATGCTAATATATTAAAAGTTTTGACACAATGTTATATATTAAATAATACATATTTATAACTATGAAGCGTCTGCTAAAAAAAAGCAATTCCAATGTAAACGTCATAATGGAAAACGTCGTACAGTGAGCCAAATGACTAAAATAGATGGGCAAAAAGGAATACTAAATTTTAAGATTTTCTGTTTGAACGATCAGTTTAGAAATTAAATATTCTAATATCAACCCTTCTTGCTTACTGCTAGATTGCTCGTAAATAATGAAGTGATATAAACGCGTGTTTATACAAGCGGTATTATCCTACTGAGATTATCTACCAAATCATTAACATTAATAATACTGTCGATGGTAAAGTTACATCTACAATTTTCTCTTGAAGTGCGATTAAATGAGTTAGGTAAGTACTATGTTACTGACTATATGGCTAGGTAGTAAAAAAGTAAGCGAAGTAGTAAAATAAGGAACTTTTTTTTTTGCATAATTGTAGAATGTTTTGTAGTAAAAATTAAACAAAATTAGTAAGTACCAAAACGTTTCAAAATGATTGTTGTTGCATTGTGTTCCGAAAACTATCTATTCCAGAATATATTTAACTGTTTTTCGTTTTGAGCTTATCGTCGTTTTTTCACAATATATACGCAACAAGGATTGTCGCAGATTTAGAGAGCATAATACCCAAAAACGATCCCGGGAAACTATGAATAGAGATTTATTGACAATGTTATTGGTTTATTATTGCCAATTTCCGTAAACCCCCAAAGAATCACAATCATATTCTTGATTTTGAAATTGTTAATTTGTTGCAGTCTTGTTCAACCAGCCTCAATATTTCCGACTCTGAATGATGCAGATTAAATACATGTATATAAATGTCAATATATAGTTTTTGTAACCATTGTAATTTCTATTTCATTCCGATCAGCCAAAAAAATTAAAGAACATTTTCTGTAAATTATTTATATGTATATTATGTAGAGTGCCAATAAGTGTGCCTTGAGTTTTCTCGTACCCTCTCACGCACAGCAGCGATGTTTTCAGCATACCTTGCGTTCCGGTCACGGACGGGTATTGGTTGCTTATTTATCAAACCGGTTGATTCAAAGTTGGCTACCAAACGTCGACTAGTCGACGCGGTGGGACGGTAGTGGTGAGGATAAAATCACGTAATGCGCGCAACCTTTCTCGAACGGAGCACTGATTTTGAAAATTGTATGATTTTTACACGTTGTTGAACACTATAACCTTCCACGGTAATTTGCCATACACTGCTAAATAATTTACAATGAATTTAATAGATACTGTTTTAGCATCATGGCCGCTATAACCTAACAGATATCGAGCGTTCCTATTGAAAGACTCTATACATATTATTTTTGTTAGTTCAAATATATTTTTTGAGAATGTATTGTTTGTGTACAATTTTTTAGTTTACTTATTTTATATATTCATATTCAATTAATCATGCAAAATTATTGTATTCCCTACAAGATTTACTAAAGACGTATTTACTAAATGTACATAGGTATTTACTAAAGTTGTAGAATATGAAGATTAAATAAATGCTTTCCTTGAAAATTACTTAAAAAGTAATGTTCCGGTAATTTTTTGTTCAAACATCTTAGTCATGGTTTGCTACCCATCATATTGATATATTTGCAATTACCAGAAAATTTCCAATAAGATAGAATCATAAAATAATTGTGTTAACCTAAATTGGCGATTTTGCCTATTGTGCCTCGGATAACTGTTACTTTAATTTCCTTGCTGTTATTGTATGCCTATTGGGTATTAATTCATAATATCCTGTTTCTATTTATTCTTGTCGAATTGCTTTAATTAACCTAAAATTAATTATTTCCAAAAAAAAAATGTTATCTGCTGGCTGTGCATTTGGTGACAGTATTACACAAGAATTAATAAAAGTGGTTGCCAGCATAAAAGTCCAAAGTATAGCCAGTTTCTAAGCACGGTATTGTCGGCAATGTTTTAACAGTATTTCATTGAAATTAATCACCGTGTGAAAGACCACACGATGAACTGTGAAATAGTGGGTTTGTTATGTAACAAAATAGTTTTCGGAAATGACAAAAGAAGTCTTACAAATTGTCGCATAAGGTACAATTCTTCATACAAAGATAAGGTTTCTTTACGTGAGAAACTCAATCATTCTGTGTTAATACAATTAGTGCTAACCAACATTATTCGTAAATTTAAATAATCTGAATATAAATTATTACAAAGACTTCAAAACGCTAAGATTGTATCCATAATGTATGACCGGTTACTTAAAAGGTATGTGTGTTATGTATGTTATGCGTAATATGTATGTGTGTTGAAATTGAACGCAGGTTTACGCGTGCTATGATATTTTTACTTACGGTAACTAATAGATTTTATATAGACAGATAATTTATACAGACAGACAGATAATTCAGTTATTACTGTTTATTTCACAAATAGAAATGTGAATAAAAGTGTTTTAAGTTATTCATCGGATACTGAACAAAATTTAAATTACACCAATAGATGCCCCCTGTGTGTGCTGTGGGCATTTTCGGACATTCTTATGTGTCAACTATGTATGTTATGTAAGTTTCAATAGAAGCTTACGTCACACAGCTGGTTGATTGTGAATATTTAAAATTTGGGATCTTTAGGACTGAAATATTTGGTATTTGGTAGACCTGAAACATATTTTGAAGAGATTGTGATGTAATTGTGTTGTTATGTATAGATGGTGGGTATACTTTTTATCAGAGTCACCAGAGAGGCGACCGTTGGAAAATGTTTCTGTGAAAATAAACATTTTTTTAGCAATCACCTTTGACTGTGAAATGGTCATACGTGGAAGAGGAGTAGGTATGTGGAAAAATCGATAATCCCAGGGTTGTATTATATGTATTTAATTTTTTTATTATCCATCGCATATTACACACATACGGATGTCATCTCTCTTCTCTTGCGGACAGTACTGACGCTAGTATGTCGCATACTTACATACAGTGCTATTCAAAAGTCCCCTCCCCCCCTCTTATCTTTTTAACGATTATACATAAACTAGTGAAATTTGGTAACTGAATATTAAGGGTTGTAAATTTCCCTACTAGTGATGATAGATGACGTATGCATCAAAGATGACGTCACAAGGTCATTGTGACCAATAATTTTAAATGTAACCCTATGGCAAGCGAAACCTCTTTTAAAAGGTATCGAAAAAACGTATTCAATGATACTAATATTGTTTGTATTTATGGTAGTTTTGATGGATTAAATCAGTAATCAGTAAACTTGGATAATAATTTTAATTACAGATTCAAGAATCAGTACCTACTTATAGTAATTGTTCGAAGTGAGCTCCATCTACTTCCTGACAGTAAAACATCCTATTGCGAAACTCTTCTCGTACTTTTTCAAATGTGTCTGCGGAAATAGCCCTACATTCTGTAACAATACGTTGTTTTAAAACATCAATATTGTCAGGCTGAGTGGCGTAAACCTTCGATTTAAGATACCCCCACAGAAAAAAATCTAAAGGTGTGAGGTCCGGTGATCGAGGCGGCCATTCCATTGAACCTCGTCGTCCAATCCATCTACCAGGATATTCTTCATCCAAATACCGTCTTACTGCACCGTAATAGTGTGGAGGAGCACCATCCTGTTGGAATGTTATTTCCAAAATGTCGAATTCATCTTGATTATCTTCCAAAATTTCAAGGATTAACGGTTCTATTGCATTTTGCAACATCTGCAGATACACCTCACCGGTTAAGTTGGTATTTAAGAAAACAGGCCCAACGATGTGGTTTCCCAGTATACCTGCCCAAACATTGACCTTCTCGGGATACTGAGTATGTGTTTCACGAAACATGTGAGGATTTGCGTCACTCCAATATCTCACGTTTTGTGTATTTACATTTCCATTTAGGTAGAAAGTACTTTCGTCACTAAAAATTGTTTTGACATAGTCTGGCTGTTGGTTAATTTTAGTCTCCATATTTTCACAAAATTGCAGTCTTCGGTCTGGATCGTCGTCTGAGAGTTGATGAACCATTTTTAATTTGTATGGGTGAAATTTGTTTTTTTTCGACACCCTGTGCACTGTACTTTAACTGACTTCACAGGTTGATGCAACTCGAGTTGTTGAAGAAGTAGGATTTACTATTACTTCTGCCAGTATATCAATTTTTTTCTCATCAGAAATTTGTGGTCTGCCAGATCGTTTTGCATCATTAATACTACCCGTTGTTTTAAACTTACGAAGAAGCTCTCTCAAATAAGTCCTCGAAACTGGGCGATCGGGAAACCTTTCATTAAAAATGCGTTCTGCTGCATGAATATTTTCTCCAGTTTGACCAAGTATTAGGATCGCTGCTACTTTATCACCTAAAACACGTACCATTTCTCTTCTTGAAGCACTTAAACGTTCAGCTCACAACAGTTTAACAAATTATTGAATGTACAAATATTTTAAAATTACCACAAGGTACTAAAACAGTTAAACGTTCGATCAACAATACACAAATTATTAAATGTATAAAAACTTTGACAGCTAAAAAAACATCAAATTGGGGAGACTTGCAAAAACGTCAGATTATTTACTATCCAACTCTCCAGTGGCGGAGCTTGAATTTTAAATTTTATTATTAACTGATTTAATTCATCACCGCTTTGCGGTTTTTGAAAGCCAGTTGTCAAAACTGCCGTAAACAGACACAATATTAGTATCATTGAATAGGTTTTTTCGATACCTTTTAAAAGAGGTGTCGCTTGCCATAGGGTTTCATGTAAAATTATTGGTCACAATGACCTTGTGACGTCATCTTTGAGGCATACGTCATCTATCATCACTAGTAGGGAAGTTTACAACCCTTAATATTCAGTTACCAAATTTCACTAGTTTATGTATAATCGTTCCAAAGATAAGAGGGGGGGAGGGGACTTTTGAATAGCACTGTATATGTACATGTACATATATACGACACACTATTTTCCTATCTCTATTATTAGAAATATATGTTTGGAATATTTTATCTTCTATTAACGTTAAATATCCTAGAATATTATTTATGTCATACTACAGTATACTATAGGTACTGCCAATCAGTTTCCTAATGAACAAATATTTTTTCTATGGTACTTCATAGACTTCAGACTTTATAAATATTTAATAAACATTCTCCCTTTAAAATAGGACATCATTACTACTATTGTTGTTAATAAAAAATCAAGACTATTGTTTCAGAGGCTGCAAAGTGCTACTATTCAACCCGATAGACCCTCAGGAGTCTGTTACTATCTAAATTTAGGGAAGTTACTAACAATAAGTAACTTCCATAAACAAAATACTTCGTTTGATCTTATTCTATTATAATATACCTGTGGGTATGAAAGTATATTATAACCTTAGCTCATATATATGCCCTTTATAGCATTTAAGTGATTTATACTAGCAACAAATTCGGTTGCAATATGTCAGACTGGACTAGAACTAGATACATAGATAGGTCAGATTAATAACGCACATGTACATAAATTATATTCTATATTGTGTTTTTCATATTTATCCATGTATTTTTAAACACAGACGCATCGTTGAGTCATTGAAAGACATTTTACCGTAATACAGGAAACTGCGAAAATTATTTTTATAGAGGTCCCCACTAGAATTGCGACCTTTTATTTGAGCAAATTAAATATATTGGTTGTTAAGGGTAGGAAAAAAATTGTATAAAAATAAAGTAGTATTATTTATTTTACTTCATTGTTTTGTTGAAAAGCATACTTTTTATTACTTTTAGAAATAATCAGTCACTTATTATTTACAATATATTACTTTAAATAAAACAGTATGTACGAATAGAAGAACAAAAACTGATAACGATAAGCTATAGATTTCTTGAACCGATGTAATTTTTTTATCGGTTTGTCGATTTTTTAATGAATAGGAATTATTAAATACCTTGTATAACTAATTTAGGTAATTCAAACTATCCTACAATGGGTAGTATATTCATTATTTTGTCACCGCGTAGCCAAAAATTAAGCCACGCCTCCACCAAGATTCCCAATACGCAAAATTGCGATCAACTTTTTAGGTATTTTAATGATTTACGTAAAATAAATCCTAGAAAAATCAAACTATGTGAAATAATGTATTTTCGCGTACTTTATTGTTCTCATAAAGGATAGAGTATAACTGCCCGAAATAACGTACAATACTTTATGATAAAGTACGGGTGGCAGCCTTAGTCAGCGCCCACATTTTACGTTGGCGACGATTAAAAATAAGTACGCTGTATTTTTTTTATATTCATACCCTATAGATACTAACTTACTTGATGAAAAGTAAATCGATTACTATCGCTATAATAGTATTTCTATGTAATTCGTTTTTATCTATCCTGTTCCATTACTTATTACACCAAAAAAATTTTACCTTGTAAGAACGGTGTCCAGCTCGTTCGGAACCTACCTGCAAATAAACATACATATATTTTTACTTAATTAACAATTATATATCTGTATGTGTATGTAATTACTTTATGGACAATATGATTGTCTATACGATAGTACAATTTATTGTTTTGAATATTGGCTTCTTTTAATTAATATATCGGTATTATGCCTAATTAAATCAAAGAATTTTTTCAGTCAGTTATGACTTTTTATTAAGAATTAATTTTATAAGTCACTATATATTTATTCTTCATGAAATTTTATATGCAATATACGTATGTACTATCTCCAATTTGAAAACTAATAAATAATATTGTGCGACTGCTAAATTTTTCCTCACAAACTAGCTTATATTTTAATTAAAACTAAAGTGCTTAAATACTTACTTACCTATTTAACTCCTTCCCTAATTCCAGTCGTCTAGACCAATTTCCATCACACACAGATCACAAAATATGCCCACGAAATTGTTTATGCACACCCACTATATATTTACACTGCATATATTCTCAATTTAATTAAAATATAACTTCAATCGAAGTGAACAAAGAAAAATCACTACCGCACTTAACTCTCACCTTCACTAAGTCTCATCTTTTAACGAGTACTTAATAAAACGTCCGGCAAATTTTAACGTTCAGTTTTTTGCACATATAAAGAAACACAAGGTGATATCTTTTTCAATACATTATATTAAAAAGTGTTGGCGAGATATCTTGATAAACTGTTATGGGTTGCTGTGGGGCTTAGAATAAAAACGCGAATCTGGCAATAAATTCACAAGTAGTTCACCTACAAATTAAAGTACAATAATTTGGAGTTTCTTAAACTACGACATATGATGGAATAATCGCAACATATATATGAATGAAAAAAAAAACGTATAACTGTTAATTAAGTAAAAATATGTGTTAAAAGAGTTAAGAGTCTTAAGTTATAATTCACATTCTCAATAATATCACTATCGTGCCCATAGAAATTAAGGAACTTATTTATTATTATTATTATTATGTTACATGGGTTTGAGCCTCATTAGCCACTTATCGCATGGGTAGTCCCTTGGCGATCCCCTCTTATCCGGGTCATTATCCAAAAACGCTATCCCATAAGAGGAGTAATTTAGACACGTCCCCCGCCTTAAGCTTCGCCTCCTCTAGGATAACAGGGGTCCCTAATATAAGATACCTCTTCTCCTCCAGTGCGGGGCAGGTGTAAAGAAGATGAATCGAGGCTTCCTCGTCTTCTTTACAGTATCTGCAGACAGGGCTATCAGTCAGCCTCAGCTTGTGCTTATATGCATTCAGGCTACTATGGTGGCCCGTTATGATTCCCACCAGGGTTCAGGCTTTGTGCCTGTTCAATTTAATGAATTCTAGGGCCCATTTCTCAATCTCTCAGTATTCGATGAAGAGTTTGGTTATTCGACAACCCGTTGCTCCTCTCCATCTTTTGTTGTGCTGGTCTCTTGCCCAGCCATTGATGCGGTCTCTGATCAGATTCCGACTTATTCTCACTGCAGGTTCTGGTCCATAAAGGTTTTCCTTGGTCCCTAGTCTGGCAAGGTCATCTGCAATTAGATTTCCCTTAATGCTATTATGCCCAGGTATTCATAAGAGTTCCATCGGTCCGTTCCCTGCCAAGTGGTTCAATGCTTCATAGCAATTATATACCAGCTTCGACTTTGTCATTGCTGAATTCACGGCTACTAACGCCGCCTTGATGTCCGAGCAGATACATACTTTCTCCTGGGTTCGATTTTGGTCGGCTCCCAGAACACCGTATGTAATTGCAACTAGCTCGGCCTGGAGTGCTGTAGTAGATTTGCCCAGGAGGAAGGTTTTACCTATCCCATCGCGTCGCCTATATACTCCCGCACCCGCTCTGTTCCCACTCTTGGCTTCAGCCGTGTACCAGATGTCTCCATTGAGCGGTAATCCAGCTCGACCCTCCATCCAGTCGGTATTATTCATGAGGGTGATCTTATATTTCTGGTCAAACAGGGAGTGGACATCCGTACTGTCAGAGGCCATCCATAGGAGTCCCTCCTCAGATAGCTCTCTTGAGAGTCTATTCAAGTCCTTTACCTTCCTATTCATGTCTCTCATCCTGTGCATTACCTTTACGGCTTCCACTTTCAGTGTGACATCAAGAGGTGGTATCCCCGTCAGTATCCCCATCGCCTCGTTCGGTGTTGATCTTGGGGCTCCGGTTATACTTCTAAGAATCAATCCTCTTAGCTTGTTAAGTCGGTTGGCTGCCGACTTTAAACATGCTCTCTCCCACCAGACCAGTGCTGCATACGACAGTCTGGGTTTGTGAATTGCCTTATACATCCATTTCATGGTCTCCAGTTTCAAGCCTCAGCTATTACCAATGGCCTCAGTTGCCAAAGTGTTGCTGTGATCTTGGAACATATGTGACTTAGATGTATTTCCCATAACAGTTTCCCGTCCACGATTATTTCTAAGTATTTCACTTCGCTATTATAGCTTAGTTCTTGGCCACCAAGTTTCAGCTAACTAGTGGTTATAAGATTTTCTAATTGTGACAGTAAAGATCTCCGCTTATAATACCTGTAAGAACTTGACCTAATTTTGTAAAATAATTTAACTATATACTATTTTTCAGCAATAATTTCATATCTTTTTTTTTTAATTACTTAAACATTAAGAGACATCAAAAGCGATATTTTAGTCGAAAACAGAACTATGCTTTACAAATTATCTCTGAAATATTGTGCCTTGAAAATAAATTAGTTATATACTTGAAAAGAAATTAGCCTGTAATTTATGTGTATTGCGGAGCCTGCTCCCTCAGAAAAGGCGAAGAAGGCATCTGTCAAAATGTTTATTTACTAAGAAAATCTAAAAGCTAAAAGGTTTATTCATTAACTGAATATTTATTACCGGTTCTTTCTTGGTACTAGTTCGTTGATCTTAAGTATTTTGTTACCTCCACTGCATACCAATAAAGCGGCTTCGAAGTAAAATTAAGTTAAAGAATTCCAAAAATGACAAGACTGTTTGTAAGATCGTGAATAACTTTGCTTATTGTGCAAATGGCCGACAGTTTTGATAATTCTTTATCTAACCTCTCTTCCTAATTATTTTTGTTTCTTGAAATAGATTTCTTCAATATGTTATTCATTCACAACTAAAAAAATGTAACATTTTGTTTACACAAATGTTCATTTTAAAATTTACGAGAATGAAACAAAAACATGATTTTGCAATAAAATGCTTATTAAATCATTATTAGGTGGACGATGTTGACAAAAATGTTCCTAAAATTCATCTACTATACTCTAGTTTCAAAATTGTAGGCAGTAAGTAATTCGCTCTTTGTTTGCTATAATAGGGAAACAAGAGAGACAAGGCGCATGCCAGCTGTCTGCGTGCGCAATAAGTAATTCGCTCTTTGTTTGCCTGCTATATAGGCAAACAAGAGAGACAAGGCGCGTGACAGCTGTCTGCGCGCGACTAAAGATAGCAGAGATCACAGTGCAGGGAGCGGCATTTACAATTTACAAGTAAAACAGACACGAGAATTGTTGAATCGTATTACCAGCTCATAAAAATAGTGTTCTATACCTTACTGCCCACTATTTTGAAACCGGAGTATAGCTTATGTGATGAGTTGTTTTATTTGAGAATAAATTCATAACAAGAAATAACAAAGTTATTTAGCTAATATGTAAGGATACTATGTAGACTTTTTAAAATAATATCCAATTTATAAAGGTGGATACGTTTTAACATGTAAAAGTATTAGTACTTGTTTACGGTAAGCGAATTTCAGTTGTGGCATAACTATTACATTTATAGTAATTTAGTGTTGTTTGATACCTTATGTTCCTTATACTTAAGAGGAACATGTTTTCCAACTATCTTTAGAAAATATTGTTAAATAACTTCAAAGAGGAAAGAGCGAGGGAACGGGTGGGTACATAATTTGAAATAGACATTAATTTTTATAATGGCTGTCATAGATTTTTGACAATTTATGAATTATATTTTTAACGATATAATAGAGAATTATAAGTAATAATTCATATAATGATGCACTATAAAACTTAATTTCATTTTGCAATTTCAACAAAAGACTGTAAAGTATTCTTTCTGAATATCTATAACAGTAAAATATTATTTTAAAAATTCTGAAAAAGATTAGCAAAACTTCTTTAATGTCATTGTTAAAACTGGGTTAAGAAATCTAGTTCTGTTACTTTTTACAGAGAAATGGTAAATTGAACTTTCATGAACTCGAATTGAATTCATTATATTAAATAAAAATTTGGTAATTTTATAAGAAAAAAATAAAAAAGCGTTCTTTAATTTTTTTGACTAAAAGTTGCAGAAAACTTTGTTTCTTTTTTTAAGAACAAAATACAATATACAAAATATTTAGGATTTGTTATCTTTAATTCTGTATTTGTATTTTAATTGTTTGAAAATATCGATATAGATGGATCAATCAAACAAAACCGGGAATTTCAGCAATAGCAAAGCAGTCTACTGAATTACATTTTCCTTTAAGTAATATATCAGACGGTAAATATATCTTTATTTTTATTAATTGAAAATATATTTGTTCCAAAATGATGCTCCATTTTTATTATCCATTTCATTAAGGGCTTTCTTTCCTCAATAGATCTACCAACAATAAAATATTGAATTAATATTATCGACAGGCGCTATTATTATTAGAAATTATCGTCAAGAAAGAATATCACATCGTACATAAATGTTTAAAAAACATTTATATTTGTTTATGGAAGTTTGCCTAACTTCCAGCTTAATAAAAATAACATCAACTTCTTTTATTTTGTGTTGTTATAATGTATTATATTTTATTCGTTTTATTTTTTTATTTTCAGCCGATGAAAATTCGAAAAATCAAGACGAATAAATTACGACACACCTATGGTCAAGAAATAGAAAAATATCTATATCTTATAATATATGTATCATATACTTTTTTTTTCGGCGGGGGAAAATCTTAGAAAGACACTTCATCTCCTAATGAAGTAGTGTGGGATTCTCCCACCAGACCAGTGCTGCATACGACAGTCTGGGTTTGTGAATTGCCTTATACATCCATTTCATGGTCTCCAGTTTCAAGCCTCAGCTATTACCAATGGCCTCAGTTGCCAAAGTGTTGCTGTGATCTTGGAACATATGTGACTTAGATGTATTTCCCATAACAGTTTCCCGTCCACGATTATTTCTAAGTATTTCACTTCGCTATTATAGCTTAGTTCTTGGCCACCAAGTTTCAGCTAACTAGTGGTTATAAGATTTTCTAATTGTGACAGTAAAGATCTCCGCTTATAATACCTGTAAGAACTTGACCTAATTTTGTAAAATAATTTAACTATATACTATTTTTCAGCAATAATTTCATATCTTTTTTTTTTAATTACTTAAACATTAAGAGACATCAAAAGCGATATTTTAGTCGAAAACAGAACTATGCTTTACAAATTATCTCTGAAATATTGTGCCTTGAAAATAAATTAGTTATATACTTGAAAAGAAATTAGCCTGTAATTTATGTGTATTGCGGAGCCTGCTCCCTCAGAAAAGGCGAAGAAGGCATCTGTCAAAATGTTTATTTACTAAGAAAATCTAAAAGCTAAAAGGTTTATTCATTAACTGAATATTTATTACCGGTTCTTTCTTGGTACTAGTTCGTTGATCTTAAGTATTTTGTTACCTCCACTGCATACCAATAAAGCGGCTTCGAAGTAAAATTAAGTTAAAGAATTCCAAAAATGACAAGACTGTTTGTAAGATCGTGAATAACTTTGCTTATTGTGCAAATGGCCGACAGTTTTGATAATTCTTTATCTAACCTCTCTTCCTAATTATTTTTGTTTCTTGAAATAGATTTCTTCAATATGTTATTCATTCACAACTAAAAAAATGTAACATTTTGTTTACACAAATGTTCATTTTAAAATTTACGAGAATGAAACAAAAACATGATTTTGCAATAAAATGCTTATTAAATCATTATTAGGTGGACGATGTTGACAAAAATGTTCCTAAAATTCATCTACTATACTCTAGTTTCAAAATTGTAGGCAGTAAGTAATTCGCTCTTTGTTTGCTATAATAGGGAAACAAGAGAGACAAGGCGCATGCCAGCTGTCTGCGTGCGCAATAAGTAATTCGCTCTTTGTTTGCCTGCTATATAGGCAAACAAGAGAGACAAGGCGCGTGACAGCTGTCTGCGCGCGACTAAAGATAGCAGAGATCACAGTGCAGGGAGCGGCATTTACAATTTACAAGTAAAACAGACACGAGAATTGTTGAATCGTATTACCAGCTCATAAAAATAGTGTTCTATACCTTACTGCCCACTATTTTGAAACCGGAGTATAGCTTATGTGATGAGTTGTTTTATTTGAGAATAAATTCATAACAAGAAATAACAAAGTTATTTAGCTAATATGTAAGGATACTATGTAGACTTTTTAAAATAATATCCAATTTATAAAGGTGGATACGTTTTAACATGTAAAAGTATTAGTACTTGTTTACGGTAAGCGAATTTCAGTTGTGGCATAACTATTACATTTATAGTAATTTAGTGTTGTTTGATACCTTATGTTCCTTATACTTAAGAGGAACATGTTTTCCAACTATCTTTAGAAAATATTGTTAAATAACTTCAAAGAGGAAAGAGCGAGGGAACGGGTGGGTACATAATTTGAAATAGACATTAATTTTTATAATGGCTGTCATAGATTTTTGACAATTTATGAATTATATTTTTAACGATATAATAGAGAATTATAAGTAATAATTCATATAATGATGCACTATAAAACTTAATTTCATTTTGCAATTTCAACAAAAGACTGTAAAGTATTCTTTCTGAATATCTATAACAGTAAAATATTATTTTAAAAATTCTGAAAAAGATTAGCAAAACTTCTTTAATGTCATTGTTAAAACTGGGTTAAGAAATCTAGTTCTGTTACTTTTTACAGAGAAATGGTAAATTGAACTTTCATGAACTCGAATTGAATTCATTATATTAAATAAAAATTTGGTAATTTTATAAGAAAAAAATAAAAAAGCGTTCTTTAATTTTTTTGACTAAAAGTTGCAGAAAACTTTGTTTCTTTTTTTAAGAACAAAATACAATATACAAAATATTTAGGATTTGTTATCTTTAATTCTGTATTTGTATTTTAATTGTTTGAAAATATCGATATAGATGGATCAATCAAACAAAACCGGGAATTTCAGCAATAGCAAAGCAGTCTACTGAATTACATTTTCCTTTAAGTAATATATCAGACGGTAAATATATCTTTATTTTTATTAATTGAAAATATATTTGTTCCAAAATGATGCTCCATTTTTATTATCCATTTCATTAAGGGCTTTCTTTCCTCAATAGATCTACCAACAATAAAATATTGAATTAATATTATCGACAGGCGCTATTATTATTAGAAATTATCGTCAAGAAAGAATATCACATCGTACATAAATGTTTAAAAAACATTTATATTTGTTTATGGAAGTTTGCCTAACTTCCAGCTTAATAAAAATAACATCAACTTCTTTTATTTTGTGTTGTTATAATGTATTATATTTTATTCGTTTTATTTTTTTATTTTCAGCCGATGAAAATTCGAAAAATCAAGACGAATAAATTACGACACACCTATGGTCAAGAAATAGAAAAATATCTATATCTTATAATATATGTATCATATACTTTTTTTTTCGGCGGGGGAAAATCTTAGAAAGACACTTCATCTCCTAATGAAGTAGTGTGGGATTCGCACCCACTAAAAGACCCCCTCCTTTTTCTCACTTTTCCATTCCGGCACCGCTCTTCAGCATAACATCAGAATGGTAAGTTGTCGGTCTGTCTCCTTTCTTCATTCCCCGTGTCGTTCTCGTTGTTGTCTCGTTCTTTCTTCTCTTTCTTTACATTCCATAATCTTTTTTATAGTGAATTTCACAGCACGCCAGTTTTCCTCTCTCCTGCAGATTATTTCAGAAAAGTTATTTATATTTAGGGCTTCTCCAGTCGTAACTTCGATTTCTCGTCTTTCGGCCCGCCACGCATCACATTGAAAGATGGTATGCTCCGGTGTGTCTATTTCTGCTCCGCAGTGATTACATCCTAAATCTGTTGCCTTGCCGATGCGATGCGCAAATGACTTGAAGGATCCATGGCCCGTTAGTATTTGTGTCATGTAGTAGTCTATGTTGCGATGGTTACATCGCACCCATCTCCTGACGTCGTGGATTAACAGCTTCGTCCACTGTGCAACATTTTGTGTTTCCTCCCATTCCTCCTGCAACTTGTTAAGAGTCATTTGCCGAGCTGCTATTTTGGCCTGTTGAGTCTGCCCATCCGGACGGTCATGTAGATATCGCCTTTCTTTTACCAGTAATTGAATTGGCGGGATGCCGGTTATTACTCGGATTGCTTTGGTAGATACGGTTGTATATGCAGATGCTATTCGCAATAACACTTTCCTTTGAGTTCTAATCATCATGTATCTATACTTCCTTAGAGTCATTGCCCGGTACCAAATCGGCACTCCAAACAGTAGGATTGACTGCACCGTTCCCCATAGCGCTTCTCGCTTACGAGCTTTTGGCCCGCCAATATTTTGCATAATTCTTGTTAGTGAACCGATCCTTGCCTCAGCCTTTGTCACCGTCTTCTCCACATGCTTGCCAAATTTTCCCCTGTCATCGAAGTTTATTTCTAGGTATTTTATCGTTCTTGCCGGTTCTATTGTGGCATTTTCTAGTTTAAAACAAACTCCTGCTCTTTGTTTCCATGGGCCTTTCAAAATTATAGCTTCAGTTTTTTGGGGCGCCAACTCTAGACAGTGGGCTCTCATCCATACACTTACCCTTCTCAAGGATTCGTTTACGCGGAAAATTAATTCGTTTAGGTTATCAGCGCAAGCTAATATGGCCAAGTCGTCTGCAAAGGCTATACTTGTTATGCCCACACACAGGTCTTCCTTCAGCACTCCATCATATAGAATATTCCATAGGGTCGGCCCTAGTACCGAGCCCTGTGGAACGCCTGCTGTGATATTCACAGTCTCCTCTCTGTCAATGTATAGTTTTCTGTACTTGAAGTATGTTGATTATATATTTAGAAATGCCCCTTCTGTGCAGTTCTCTAGTAACGATCTCCCACCCCGCTGTGTTAAAGGCGTTTTTAACGTCTAGTATTACTAGCACACACCATTTATTTCCACACGATGTTACTATATTTTACAACTTTTCTACAAGCTTGAATGACTGATTTGTCTTTGCGGAATTCGAACTGGTTTTCGGACAGTCCTTCCCCAGAGTCTAATTCTATTACCAGTCTTCTTCGTATCAATGCCTCGTACAGCTTACTCAGCGTATTTAGTAAACACAGTGGTCTTAAGGCCGAAGGGTCATTTAAGGTCCTTCCTGCTTTTGGTATCAGAATTAATTTTGCTATTTTCCAGGCTGTAGGGAATTCTTGT
The DNA here is from genome assembly GCA_037954035.1 of Rosalia funebris. NCBI lineage: Eukaryota > Metazoa > Arthropoda > Insecta > Coleoptera > Cerambycidae > Rosalia > Rosalia funebris. The sequence continues at coordinate 20,402,369 of JAZFAV010000011.1, forward strand.
CTTTCTAGCAGGGTGTTCATTACACTCAGTATCCACTTTGGTGCTATCAATACGACTTCCTTGATGACTTCCGGTGGTATGCTATCAGTTCCAGGTGCCTTTCCACTTTTCATGCTTTCAATTGCGGCTTTAAGCTCATTTTCTGTAAAAACATTTACATTTTCCTCTACTGTGCCTTCTTTCCAAGTATCTTGTCTGTTTGGGAATAATACCTCCACTACCTGTCTTTTCTTTTCCAAACTTGGTACATAAGGTGTTAAATTTGTTAAAGACGCTGTGGCTATCTTATAGCCTTTTCCCCAGATATCTTCATTTTTTACACAAGTCTTTCCAGTGCGTGTTTTTCGACGACTTTATCAATTTCTGCAGTTGGCGTTTTTTTGTTTTGTACATTTCTTGTGTTTCGTCGTCTATCCCGTTTCTCGGCGTCACTCGCGTTAGTTTCCTCCTAATGCTGATACATACTTTCCTTTTTTTTTCAATATCCTCATTCCATCAATAAGGCACTCTTTGTCTTGGCCTGTTTCCAGTATATAATATGCTACTTTTGTAGGCATCCTGGATTATTTCAGCACACATCTCTGGAGTTTCTTGGTTTATGCCACTTGCTTCTAGTCTCCATTCTAGATTTACTTTAAAGAGCTCCCAGTCATTTATAACCTTCGTTTTCTCAATTGATCGCCAGGGAGATCCTTGACCCCTGATTTCAAAATATATATAGCCGTGATCACTCAGTGTTTCGTCATCTAGAACTTTCCATTTCACAATGTCTCTCCCTATTCGTTCTGTAGAGCAAGTGATATCTATGTAGGAGCGCTATGTGTTGCCTCTGATAAAAGTAGGATTTTCACCTGTGTTGTGTACCACAATATTAAGTCTCGCCATCCACTCCACGAGATACTCACCTCTCGCACTATATATCCACTATGTATCGTATACTTGGAAATATTGATTTCTTAATCAATTTAATTATTAACATAGTTTACTGTATTATCATAACAGTACACAGATGTTTATTCATCCTTTATAGCATAATATATTTTTATAATAATGTGACGGAATATATTAATGTTACCTATGTTTGTATATACCTTTAGTATTTCTAATTTCTGCGCAAAGTATGTAGATCCCATAATTTACATTTAAAGAGGTATTTTTTCCACGCACTTTTAAAGAGGTAACATAACTGTTAACTACATATGAATAAATATTTCTGACTGTCGATTTATCACTGCAGTAATCACGACTACATTCATGTTAATGTAAATTCTACAACGCAGAAGTAACTCATTTATTTTATGACTCGCCACTCTAATGACTTGCTTTCGTTTTCATAACTTAATTTTATATCCCGATAAATATCGAAAACACCATTTCTTAAAACCGAAAATATCTCTTCGGTAATTGACTTGAAATTTTATGGAGTCGCATTTTGAACTTACGATGCAGTCAGTACGTGTTTCACTTCCCGAAAACGGATTCGTTTTATAATCCTTTTACGTATAAGAGTAAACAAGGGCTTTGTCTATCATTGGGAAATCCAAATAGACAGTGCGCTGTAGTATTTTTAGAGACCTATATCGGACAGAAGTTTTTCAGATGACACACGCTCTATAAAATATATATATTTAGAAGTTAACTGACATTGTAAATAGTGATGATTTCTAATTTTAATTATACGAGTATAAAGCGCTAGCATAAATTTTTCTTCAGAACAATAGTTCGTTAATAATACAATTTAATATTTAATTAAAACGGATTTGTTCTCAAATTGTGACGAATTCATCAAAAGAGATGACAGCATACACTATCACAAAAATTAAGGGATGTAAAAGAATCCTAAATTTTTAGGTGATTTTCAATGAGCTGTCTGTGACTTGGAGAAAAATAGTCGCAGAACAATTTTAAAAAAAGAAAATTGTAGCTTCAAGTTTCTAGTCTTCAGATCTTGAGTTTAATTTTTTTTACTATCAGTAGTTTCTGAGTAATCATAGGAAAACCATCGAAAAACATGTCATTCAAATTTTTGTGTGCCTTTCAAAAGGTCCACAGATTTTTCTTTCAGTAATTTCATCATAAAACAATTTTTCCCAATGGTTTCGTAGTATGATTAATCAAAAACTGCTGACGGTAAAACATTTTGAACTCAATATATGAAAACTAGAAACTTGGAGCTTCAATTTGATTTTTCTAAAATTGCTCTGTGACTATTTTTCTCCAAATTACAGTGCATTGAAGATAATTAAAAAATTTAGGATTTTTTTACATCCCTTAATTTTTAAACCTAGTGTAATATAAATAACAAAATAATAAAACTAATTATATGAATAGATTACGTTGCCTTAAAAATGAGACTGTTAATTATTAGATTAGAGTTTGCATACAACCCTAAACGTTCTGTTTGTAAGCCAGCATCTGCTGTGAATCTATTAGAATCAAGTGATATTGAAGAATTAATTTTTATTTTTTCTATTTAAAATTATATGTTCGAAAGCTAATAATTATTTCGCTAACAAATTTGCTACCATTAATTGTGTAGAATTTTTACATTTTAAATACTGGACCGTATTTAGACAGAACATGTATAAATAAACAATAGCTGAGCAATCAAAAATATAAAAATTAATAAAATTAAATAGACGAAATATTAAAGTTATACTTTTGAATCAAAATACCTTCTGTGGCGTCTAATTTTCTGTAATAACTTATTTATGATTAAATGGTTTTGCATCTTGCGCCATGTGTGTAATTTTTTAAATAACAATGCTATTATATTATTTAAAATTCCAGATAGCGAGATAATGAATAAAGAGGTGCAATACAAAATTCAAATAACAGTTGGTTTCTTAAATTAAAATTATTTGTTCCTATTATGAGTTATTCTGGGCATAAGTTTTGAAAAAAAGAATAGTATTTATAAAAAATCGTTCTAGAGCTCTTGAGTTATTGAATTATTCCAAGCAATAGACGTGTATCGACACACCAGATACACTTGTTTCATGTAGTAAGTATACGAGTGCTCTTGAAAAGAAAGTAGCAAGTACTATTCATTTCATCGCTATTTACCAAATAAAAAATTCTCTTTTTGCCGTAAAATATTGCCGATAAACGGAGCAGTCTACCTGAATCTAGCCATAAGAACAAGCCACGGTATGAGAAGAGAGTCGTTTGCGATTTTTTATTTGGCAAATAGAGATGAAATAGACTATACAAGTCCAGAAATGGAGATTATTATTATTGCTATGTGGGTTAAATTTTAACGTATACAAATATTGACACTTTCCTTAGTTGATACCTTGCCAAGTAGGTACGCTACTGATCTTATACATTAGCTACGATATACAAAATATTTACAGCTATTGTGAATATGGCTTTATTATGACCAAAACAAAACTGATCAAAACTAAACTGATGAGATATATTGTAAACATAATATTTAACAGATCTAAGTTGTGAAAATTGCCTCAGTATGTACTTTCTTACATCCTCTTTTACTATATTGTTAGTTAACTATTTCAAAACATTATCTTTGATGTAATCAATTTAGACCATCAGATTATGTATATTATTTGAATTAAGTCTTGTGTATAATATCACATTTTGATATTATACAGAATATTGCATTGTTGAATGTTGATGTATAAAACTAATAACCACAAACAAGACTCTTTACAGCCCATTATATTCCCTTTTCTTAATTTGCATTTAGCATACCAAATATCTTTGATTTTTATGGAAACCGAATGAAAGAATGATAAAATTATTTAGTACACCAAGTTTTCCTTATTGTACGAACATTCTAGCTTTTTAAGATACAAGGTTTTTAAATCACAAATATTACGCTACTTAACCTAAATATCAAGGATATGAAAATTTAACAAGTTTACCTGCTTATACCGGAAACGCATATTTCCTTAAAAATACGTACCTGTAACAGAAAAGAATTTGTTAACAACAGTATTAATTTTAAGACTATGTTATTTATAATTGTTAGTGTAAAAAGACATATATACAATGGAAAGTACAAACAATCTACAATTTGCAAATTCAATCTTTTAAATAGAGTTTTTAATACTGATTACTGAATTAATTAAAATACACTTGTATAATGGATCCTCGCGCGTGTATCAATTTAGTGACGACGCACAGATCACATGCTACACCACTCGTAATTGTTACTAATATGCCACAATTACCAGCACGTATGTCTAGCGACATATGTTTCAATTAACTACGTACGGCATAGACAGTTAATAATTTGCCGAACACAATGTAATTATGAAGTCACGTCCTGGGTTTATTGTATAATTTGATTCATTGGCGTCTCAATATTTCTGTAAAATTTTATTCATTTTTGTTTCATTTATTTTGATGGAAATATCACTTCTATTGAATGTTTTTGTGGAGAACTTTTTCATTACTCTGTCATAGGTTGACGGATTTGTATTGTACTAACTGTTATCCTAAAATGTGTTTTCGTTACGACACTATTTAAAAATGCCAGTTGATTGATTTATACGATTGTTACCTGTGACGCACACTCAAGGAATCATTATACAAACCATACTGACATTACATCGTATTACCCACTTTTTGACTGAATCGATTGACTAAAATCGTTTCAGGTTTACCAAGAACTGATGATAGTAACCTTGATATTTTAATTAACTCCCAGTAACTTTTACTGCATCACATTTTTTTTTTAATTTTGATCTTTGAAATATATACCTTGAGCTTGAAGTTTCAGTAACAGAAATATTATAACTATTCCAGTTTTATTATATTTCATAAATTTTGAGATAGATTTTAAACAAAATATAGGCACATTACACATTATTGGATATATACTTCTAAACAAATTTATATGACAAACAAAAAATCACCGAGTGTCACTAAGGAGAATATTGTTGTCACCTCCGACGAAGTCTGAATCATTTTAGTCAACATATTCAGTCATAAAGTGGGTAGTATGATGCAATATCATACCCCTAAATTTGTAATCTCTACTTCCAGAGAAAAGCAAGTCGCAGGATGTTTCCACGTTCAGTTGACATAATGAGCAATGACAATATTAACCTAATTGTAGAAATATAGCTGACTACATGGATTTATAACACCTCATAGAAAATAAATTTCATTAGGGTTTATATTTTCTTATTTTGTAAATTAACATTTGTTTCACAAATGCGATGGTTCAGGAAAATGTAATAAATATTTAATTGCATTATCTGTTAATGGTCCATGGACTTAATCTTGATATGATTTTATATAAAGAAGAATTTTATTAATAACTTAAAAATGCTGCTATATACGTTAAAATTTGATATTAATATTTAAAAAAAATTAATATTTAATATTACATATTATTTATTTCTACCCCCGTATGATTTTTCGTACTGCTTTAATTACTGCTTTCGACGTACTGCTCTAATCTAGCTAAATTAAATTGATAATAATATATACTCGTATAATGTATATTGATAGCAGTTTGAAATTAATTCTTAATTATCCTGTTTGTTAAAAAAGGAAGATACATAAAAGAAAAAAGTCAACGGTGCTCTAAATAATGGAGAATTCTTTTTTACAAACGGTCGAGCTTGCCTGCTTGACCTGTCACAATCGTATTTAATGTTTAACATGAAGGCACGAGCATTACCAGAGCAGTCATTGACAAAGTTATATTGGAGGAAAATGGAGTTGAAATGGAAACAACTTTATAGGTATAGAATAGTTGTAATGCTCAAATGTTGGGATTGTTACTGATGAGCATAATCGTGACAAATTTAATACAAAAAAATTACAGTATGTTATTTATGACTGTATGGACTTCTTATGACATTGCTGTACTACAGCATGCAGCAAGAATTATAAGTATAAGTCTTTCAATAGGGACGCTCGAAATTTGTTAGGCTGTAGCGGCCACGTTATTGAAGCAACATCTGTCAAATTTGTTGTGAATTGTTCAGTAGTGTATGGCAAATCAGCATGAAGGGCTATAGCGTTCAAAAAAGTGTGCAAATCATCAAATTTTGCTCCGTTCGAGACATGTTCCATGCATTACGTGATTTTTATTCTCACCACAACCGTGCCGCCGAGCCGACTATTCAACATTTGGTAGCCAAATTCGAGTCAACCGATTTAATACATAATCAGCCAACACCCGTACGTCACCGAAACGCAAGGTCTGCTGAAAACATCGCTGCTGTGCGTGAGAGTGTACGGGAAAACCCGAGGCAGTCAATTTATGGTCAATCACAAGAACTTGGCCTTTCTGCGACTTCTACTTGGCGAATTTTGCGTCGGGACTTGGGTCTGCATCCGTATAACATCCAACTGACTTAGGAACTTATGGTAAACAACTATAGACAACGTCGTGTGTTCGCTCATTAGGCTCTGAAGCAGTTAGGAGTTGACCCAAATTTGGCCGAAAAAATCATCTTTAGCGACAAGGCTCATTTTTGGATGAATGAATATGTGGACACGCAAATTTGTCGGATTTGGGACGATATCAATCCATCCGAGATACACCAGCACTAAATGCATCCTCAGAAAGTCACTGTTTGCTACAGATTTTGGTCTGGCGGAATCATCGGTCTGTAGGTATTTCTTCCAAAACGAAACTGGCATTGCCATAACCGTCAACGGCGAGCGCTACAGATCGATGATAAGCAACTTCTTGTGGCCTAAGCTTGATGATATGGATACCCACGACATGTGGTTCCAATAAGACGGCGCTATGTACCACACAACCCATGCCACGATAGACATTCTGCACGAGCGATGGTTATCTCACGCAGCGGCGACGTGAACTGGCCACTGGGATCCCCGTGCGATTTAACGCCTTTAGACTTCTTCCTTTGAGGATATATTAAGTCGCAGGTGTATGATAATAAACCGCAAACAATTGATGCCCTCAAAGTCAACATAACGAACGCCATCCAGTAAATTCAACAAGATTTATGCTACAAAGTCATCGAAAATTAGACCTTCGGAGTATGTGCCACCAAGCAAAGTCGGGACGGATATTTGAACAACGTTATATTCTATACTTCATGCCATAAAATATTCTTTCAGATAGAAGAAAATTGAGTGGATATGTCACACATAACTTATTTTATTTACATTTAAAATTCGAGCGTCCTTATTGAAGTACCTTTTGCATTTTGACAGTATCGTTTTTCTATAAAATTCTTTGATCCTACCATATACTTACTGTTCTAATTAATTTATTTTTTTCAATAAAATTCATCTTCATCGACACCATTTTCTTTGTGACTTTTGAAGTCGGCATTTTGATCAATGATAGGGTCAGCGATAGGAGCAGAACCGAGAAGGAACTACATACTCGAAGCAATGGCTGTGAAAGCCTGGATTCTATTTTATGTAAATTAAATATTTTATGTAAATATTGTTCAAGAAAATAGTTTTGAAATAAAAAACATATGAAACGTAAATTTTATTTTTGCTTTGTTTTATTTTCAGGTAAAGGTACGACAGATTTCCAAGTTCGTTTATATTCCCTGTAACGATATACCAGATCCAACCCTGCACGTAATGGACAAATTATGGTTATGCATGCAAATGAATTCAAATCTCGGCAAATAGCAGACGCTCCAGAACACACTTGATATTCTTCAATGCGACTCTTCGAGTATAACCCGAAAGTATGGATTTTTTTTTTATTTTTGTATGGGAGTGACCGGATTTATGTAATGCCATACACCGACGGGAATTTTAAAACGTGTTAACGTTACAGACGTTTCACGGTTTTTAGTAATTAATTATTATCAAGTTTTAATACGAGGGATACCAAGGAATACTAATTTGGCAGGCGTGCGGTATTTACATGAGAACGTTTTAATGGAATCAAATTTTCTGCTCTACGTCATCAACATACGATGATTAGTTCTGGTTCAAAGCCCGAGGATGTACGAGAGGAAATTATTAAATAACCTACACAACAATGGAAATGAGGATAGATAACTAAATACAATTTCATTTATCCATATTAATTCTTTGCATGCCCATACATATAATCGATTATGTCATTATGTCACATTTATGTGGCCACAAAAAAATGTTTACTCCTTCACAACCACTTAAAAAGCGTTTTATTTTACAAACAAATTGACGTTTCCACTTTTTTATTTCAAATCAAATGAAAGCCACATGGCGCCAATAAGTATGTGGAGATTTCTTAGTTCTCTACATTGTTGGTATTATAGCTCCAGCATTAAATAAATGGTCGCTCACCATCATCAGCTTATAATCCTTTTTATTCTCGTGTCACTTTAAAATTATACACCCTCTCTCATACATATAAACAATTACATAAGTCTCTTTTTTGAAATGTAGTGGCTTTCATTCAGTAAACAGCGGTGGAAATGGTTTACTCTTTATCAGATACAAATGACTATCAGTCAGAACGTCACTGATGAATTCATGTTATCATCAGTTGCCATTCTTTATACAAAGTTTTTTAATCTCTAAAGCACGCATAAAGCATTTTCTTTGTAAATATACACTAGACACAAAAAATAGGGGATGTAGAATATTCTAAATTTTTAGTTGATTTTCAAAGGACTGTAACGTGAAGAAAAAATAGTCCTAGAGCAATTTACAAAAAGCAAATTGAAGCTCCAAGTTTCTAGATTTCGGATCTTCAAATCAGCAGTTTTTTGAATAGTCATAAGAAAACCATTGAAAAACAAAAACTCCAAATTTTTATTTGCCTTTCAAAAGGTTCACGCAAATCAATAAAATTTTCTTCGACCTTAAAATTCATAACATGAAGATGTTTTTCATGTCGAAGCAATCATGTAAATCTACTGGCACTCAGTCACTCAATATCAGTCACTTTTTGGCAGTAACATAAATCTTAATGCGTTAACACTATGTCTTAACACTTAGATCTCATCTTTTTATATATTTCCATCAGTTAATATTTCCAAAGACTTTCTTTCTACACTTCTTCACCAAGACATAATTTGTTCAATCCAGTCCATAACTCCTTAAATAGTAAATGATATTAGGCATATTGCGCCTTATTGTCTCCGTTAGACTTCTATATTTAAGATAGATTTCACTCATTTTTACGAACTAAAGTTACAAATTCAAGTTTTCTGTGAATGATGAGGTTTAAAGCCATACAATTTCCAAAAGGAAAACAAATCCATGATATTCCTGAACCACTGAATAGATTATAATGAAAGTGGTCCTTTAGAATATGAAAAAGTTGAGCTGACGTGTATACAGGTGTGCCCTAAAAACAAATGTCTAATGAATAAATAATAACAGTTTGTTTTATACTCATTTATTAGTTCTCAGTACGCAACTAAATAATGTAGTCGCAGCTATTCAAACACCAGTCAGTAGGAATGGGCGTATAAAATCTATAATTCCAGAAATATAAATGTGATGAGTGGTCGCCCAGATTGATTATATATGAAGATCACAAACAAACATTGATTGGTCACCAAAGACGATTTTGGGAAAGAGCTTTTTATGTTTCAGTATATTATGTATATTTTTGTATTTCTTTTTGAGAGGATATTTGGAATAACGTATAAATTTAGGTACAGGATTTGTAATACAATTTATTATTAATACCCTCAGTATACTAATTGGTTATTAAGTTTTACAAAGAAATATGACAAGATTCCAACCAGAGCTATTTAATCTGGATTTTATTTTTCCAAATCCATTCTTTATTTATGCAATTTTTAAGTCTATTATTTTATGAATCTTATTTATTGGTGTTTTTTTTTAACTTTTAATATATTATTCTATTTTACTTTTAATGTTCATTAATATGATGAACAATATTTTGTTGTTCACTCAAATCAATACCTGGAAAAATAAAGATGACTGTCGACTGTTACTCGACTGTTTATAGATTTCTTTTTTCCAGGCATTTGCATATTTTTAATTATAACACAATATTTTACATCATTATATTTTTAATTTCAATGTACTACAAAACAGAAAAACCAAAGGAATGTAACTGCGCTGGATCCAGTATTGAAATCTCTGTGCAATAAATCGGAAGAGTTTGCAAATGTTTTATTAAAGACAATTTGTATTAATCCTATGTATTCTGGGAAGGGACTGGAACCTTCTATGCAGCAACAAAAATAAGAGATCAGTTTTCCATGAACATCGATAAGTTACACGTTTCTCGACGTGCATTTCGCCTCACAAATTGGCATCATTGGGAGTTTATTAAAACTGTTTTGTTTTTAAAACGGTTGAATTTTAATCATCATCCGATGATGCCAACTTGGTTGGCGATACGTGCGTCAGGAAACGTGTAATCATTCGGTGTTCGTGGAAAACGGAGTTCCTGCTTTTTATTTCTATAAATAACAAAGAATATGTTATATAATTTACAGAGAGAACATAGAGTCAATTTACCTAATTCTACTCAATTTATCCAATTTTGTAATGAAATGAAAACTGTGGCTTTAGGTTTTGTTTCACCAATATCATATCTTCTAAGTAATGTTTCACCATTTTCAGGTATTTCCAAAGCTTCCTAGATTTATAAACGGAATCATAAACTTGATAAATAAAAATTTTAAAGCTGTATAATTTCCTCTGGAAGATAAATTGTTTAAATGTTATATAGTGGAGTTCTAAGTGATACTAGTTAGTAATTAGTGTTTTAAAAAAGAAGGAAGACCTCTAAAATGATTGTCCAAGAAATTGAATATTAAAGAGAATATATTCGAATCCTCAAAAAAAAAAGATTCTGGTCTTTAATGAGCCACACTGTATATGTAATCTTAATCTATGTGTAATACAATTATAGACTACTGAGTGTTTTGTTAGATATCATAATAAAATGTTTATCTTTTACATTAATTTTAAAACAGTGTGAATCTCCAGTGGTATTACTAACAAAAGACCATTAAAACTATTTTAGGGATATTGCAGAACATATATTTCACTACAATATTTTAAAATAAGCTCCGATATGGTCTAGTGGCTAGGATACCTGGCTTTCACCCAGGAGGCTCGGGTTCGATTCCCGGTATCGGAAAAACGTTTTGTGGTTTATTTTATCTGATTATCAGTTTATTTTAATTATTACTTCACACCTGCATTAAAATGTACCACATGTGATAATTGTTTTATAATTATATTTAGTGCTCGAAACAGCTAAAAATCGTAATGGATAAATAATTGACCAAATAAACTAGGTTATATAGAAAAATAATCAAATAATCATATCATAAAGTCGCCATGTACATAGAATAGACACGCGCTATATGGAAACTTAATTCCGTTCCGCCAGCTTCCAATTAGAGCTAATTGAAAATTCGTAATACTATTGGCGTAAGCCTCTGCAAGCAGTAACGCCGAATCTCGTTTTATAGTGGGCCATAAATAACATGAAGTTTGTGTACCTACAAATAACATGATAAAAAGTAATTTATTATGATTACCGTAATATAATTTGCCAAGATGAGAATTTATCTCTCGGCAGTGTATCTTAGAAGCCTCCGAAAAAAAGGAAGTCGGCCACCGTCTTCAAGTTTGCCGTATGAAACTTAAATGTGATATATGGCCGTGTACTTTACTATTGGAATGGTTGTCTGCATTTAGTCTGTGGAATAGTCAGAAAGCGAATGACGTTAGATATAAATTTGGAACTCTGTAACGCATTTGGTACATCGATGGATAGTTTTTAAATAGTCATAGAAATGTTATTTACAATAAAACCTTGATGTTACTAGGTCTATATAATATATAATGATGGATTTTCAGATAACGGCATTTTAAAAAAGTTTAAATTCTGTTTATTTAAATGTTAGTAAATTGTTGAAAATCTGCTGTAATAAAATTGGATGAAAACGATTTCACTATTTCTGCTATAAAACTTGTACACTACTAGAATTATTGTAGACTTTTATACATTTTCGGTGCAAAACTAATATAAATACACTACAACATAGTACATTTCACTCCGCGTGGAGCAGATTATAATCCCTGCGTGGTTACTATTCTAAAGTACGCATCCACAGCCTTCATGTTGACACTGTTGAAATGTGAGACAATACGACTTCGTGAGCTCAAAGGACAACTTAAGCCCAAATACTATGTCTCAAGAGGCAAAAAATTATTCTACTGGCCAAGTTTATTAAATTTTTTGTAATATAACTGAATAATGTGTGACGCGCTGGATGATTTCACTGAAGAGATATTATGTATGTATATGTACCTAACCTAATTGTTTCATGATAATGAAGTAAGCAAGGTAATTCATTTATTATCTGATTATTATTTAACAATAATAATATATAAATTTTATCACGGATATTACTAAATGTTTAATTTCAGCAACAACTAAGTAGCAATATGGGATATTAACAATGGTTAAAACCTGAAGCAATGTTTCTATTTATGAATATATGAATAACAAATTTCTGCCCAAACGGTTTGTCTATTCTAAGAAGCAAACATAGTTATTGTGATGGCCAAGTTTATTAAAATCAATAGATTCAAGATCCCTGTAAATATATTAAATTATGACAAATTTAACATATTTGGAGGGTTTCATTGGGTAAGTAATTAAGTAATATTTGTCATTTTTATTGTCCACTTACTAATAATAACACATTAGTCTTATCAGGAATGTGCTGAATTATTAAATAATACATTTAACAAATAGATAAATTCTTGATTACATTACACTGATTGATTTTGATTACCACATTAACACTGTCAGTAACATATAAGTCGGAAATCGAGAAAGGAACCACCAAACCGCCAAGCGGTTATCAAAGTAGTTCCCGAATAGTAAAATTATTACATAATCGCTCTAGGAAACAACTACTCCTCGGGTTAAAGCCCCGCCAGGCATTGAATTATACCCAGAAGCGATCCTCGACCCCTTTCTCGTGTTTCTGCACGATCAGATAAGGTTTCAAAAAATAAAACCATTACAAATGTCGAACCCTACTTGTGGCGGGTTTTATTTTTGAAACATTAACACTGTCTAAATTATAATATTTATTTTTAGTCAGGAATAAATCCTCTCGTCTTAAGAAGAAGTATTAGTGAATATCCAAAGGCATGTGGATATCAGCAAAACACATTTATTATTTATTGCCGAGGAAGAAATTGAGAGATTCACGTTGGGATAGTATGTATCATAATATTTAATTGGAAAGCTCGATACAAAGTACTATTTCAAATCCAATAAGAACTGCGTTCTTCACGAATATGTAGTTTTTTCTAGACTTGAACTAGTACGTACATATACTTACACCAATATAATATATTAAGAATATTTGTAAGCGTGAAATATTAAGAGAACTTTGTATATTAAGAAGAAAAAATATAATAAGGTGTAAATCTTATTTCAAAGACGTTATAAAATTGAAATAAACCTCATACCAAAATGTGGCAAATTTAGAATGTAGAAGTGTAAAATTAGGATTAAAATAATTGATTTACCAGAAATTACAATGGAAAATGAGAAAACACATTTTACACCAATAGCTGACGGGTAATTATTTGATGATTTTAATGACAATGAAAGAAGCATAAATTAAATAGTTGTAAATAATTAAATACTATTATGCAATATATTGCAGCTGACTTTAATATTTAGTTATAATAGAGTTGTAATATTTAAGGCAACAAAAATACAGCTTGATTGTTTTTTATGTTCTCTTTTTTGTGAAAAATTTAGATGTAAGTAAATGGTTCAGTTAACAGATCAGTAACAGGTCTACAAAACAAAGAAATTTAATTTCTAAATATGTTTGTCTTCCAGATACACATCTGCGTGACTGCGCATGATATTTTCTCTTCGAAGCTAATGCCTTTATTATATTGTTTCGAAAGCACGCACATTTACGATATAATGAAAAAAAAAGGAACTCATTTAACATCGTTGCTAATTTATTATTAATGTTAAGTAACGAAAATTAAATAATAGAACGAGATTAAAAGAAAAAGCCATTATCTCGGAATTTGTGGAACATTATTGTGTAGGGGTACATACAGAAGTTAGAAAACATGTTTATCTACGTTACAAACCCTCTTTACAAATCGTAGTATAATTTTCACATCTATACTTTAGACATATGTAGATGTCTTTAGATATGGAGTTATGTGTTTTTAATATGATAATATGTTAAGTCTTCTACTTATCCTTTCTTCAGATGCGAGACTAAATGCTTGGCTGTTATTAGTTCTACATGGGGCACAGAGCTGAGGATCCTCCGTACTATAGAGATATTTCTATGTTAATTAATACAAATCTTATTAAATACCTAGGTATAAGCCCTTCCTTGAATCCCGAATATTATAAGTATGAATTTTTAAATTATTCTTCGTACCCTTTCTAGTTGAAACCTTCTCTTACTACGATAATAAAAATTTCTTTTTGCGAAGCTAAAGCTGCACTTCGAGACAAGCAACGTCTTAGTAATATAATTTAAGGGTAATGTAATAGTAATGTAACGTAATAGTAACCACACTTAAAACATTTTCTTGAGACGATGCTGAAATTGTACATTTTTTCTAAATCCTTAGCCTGCAGAGGAGAAAGTTACACATATAGACGAGAAACAAGCACACCCATACTCAGAGAGATGTCAAACTCTCCCCGTTGGGACAAGGCATACAATGACACTCCCAATACTGGGCCCAGTTCGTCATTCAGTTCGAATCACAATACGAATATTATCATTGCAGCCTCTTTTATAGGACAATACGATAGGTCACCATCCAAGAAGTAGTTGCGGAGTAAAGTGCTGGACTTTTTCTGTACTGGCCTGAATGCTCATCGTATTCTTACCATCATTCACATTCACCTTGTCAATCAACCAAAACGTTAGAAAAATTTAAGATATTCATTAAGTAGCCATAAACAAAAAATATATTTTGCTCAAATTAATTGTTAAGTATTAATTATTACTTTGTAATATGCCAATATGGATATGGATATCACAAAATTGTAGTATATAATTTAGCTATAAAATTTCACCTATACATTATATTGCATTATTGTGTTAATAATAGAACGGCTATAAGATGCATTTTATAATACAATTTTTCGAGTCTAAACCGTAGACAGAACATTAATTGGTGATCACCGTCAGAATTGATAAAATTGGTTTGTAGTATCTCTTAATAAATCGGAATTCCGAAAATTCCCTAATTCTTAATTCTTAATTAAAAAATCATAATTTACTCAAATAAATTGTTTTATTCTAATTAATTATATGTTTTTAATGTAACTGTATAATATAACGTTTTAAATATAAATTATATGTTTTTGTTTATATAGAGTGAACAGAATTGTAATTCCTTTTGCTTATACTTCATTTATTCCTTTATAGCTGTACCCTTTCAATTATTAAATACTTTGTTGACTAAACATAGAAGCAGTGTTGGAATTAATGGTCCAACATAATATTTACGGTGTTACATATCTCGCCAAATTAAATTAACAAATAGCCAAGAATCAATATCGATTCTTTTACTAGGGACTGCTGGAGCAACTGAATAATATGAAATAATTAACTGTTAACAACTTCTCTATCAATCTAAATCAACAAAACATTTTACATAATGTATTTTAATGTAAGATTAATCAAATCTATCTCTAATGGCTGTCAAATATCATTACGTACAATTGATTTAGGATAGGGTTCCGCCACTAATAATCATATTCAGTATTCATTAAATAATTTAACAGAAGAGGGTCAGAACCTCAAGATGAAGTTTAATAAAATCACATTAGGGCCGTTAACGCATTATTACACATAAATTACAATAAAAACTGTCACATACAAGACCTTTTCACTTTCTCTTTATCTTATAAAATCTAAAAATAACCGAATGGAATTGAACGACTGCTCGATAAATCAAACAGACCTGTGAGATGGTGGCACGTAAATTTCAGTCGAACAAGGCCGAATCTTTTTCAACTCCGTGCGAACCCTTCGCTTTTGATCAACTGTCTGGAGTTGAGGAGGACGATTTCCTTTATTTAATTTAAAGGGTACGAATACAGGAAAAATACGTTTCATTCCAAAGCAAGACAGATCTCAAAAAAAACTTGGATTGGTATTTATTTCGGGTCTTCAAATTTTATGTGTATTTTTCGGATATTTTGTATGAATTTATTAAAATTTATACAAAATATGTAAGAATTTATTTTTAGTAGAGGATTTTAAAGAAGCATAATATACGAGTATAATAGCTATAATTACTTACAATATATTGTCTTTGTGTTATATTGCAATATGTTTATAAAACTACAAAAGTAAACAATAAGCATATATGTTGATCGAAGTAAATGCCATGATAGAGAGAATTATTCCAATGAATAAAACTGCGGTTTTTATCATAAAGTTCTTATCTTAAAGTAACTAACAGTATTTCTCTTACAATTAGTAGTGGCGTTCTTGATTTGTGCACTGATGCCCAAAAGTTTTAATGCGGGGGTATGTGGGTGAAAATGTAAGCGTTAGCGTTGCTATATGTATTTCTCACTACTTGCAAACATTGTTTCTCTTATTGTAGGCATCTCTAGGTCGCGATAGATATCCTTTTTTATGACGAAGTATGGAACATCAACTATGGAGCGTAAAACTTTTTATTCAAATCTCTTATGGATGGCAATGTTTATTTGTGGATTTATCAGCTGTTCCCCGAATCTGTATTCTGTAAGTCCAAACCGGTTTTAAGATGACATTACGAGTATAAGCTAGGAGCCTTTTTCAAAGTGAAAGTTGTAATTTTCTTTCTAACAGGCAATAGTGCTTACCAAATTTGGTGTCTATTTTTTTTCTCTTCATCCATATATGTTCCTTTCATGTAAGTTTATCATCTGGACGTAAACCTAAATATTTAACGCAGTTTGTAGTAGTGATGGCCTTATTGTTGTGATTTTTACTTGTGACGACTCTCTGTGACATTTGGTAAATACTATATACGGTCAATTATCGTCATTAATTTCACGACGCCATTCCTCAACTCAATCATCTATTTGTTCTAGATTATCTTGTACATTCGTTGTTGCTACTCTTAGGTTTGGATTTTCGGCTAGAATAGCTGTATCACCTGCAAAGGTTGAAGTGATGATATTTTGACTAGCTGGTAGGTCTGCAGTGAAAATAAAATATAAGATAGGCCCAAAAATATGTCCTTGAGAGACACCAGATCTTATTAAAGAATCTGTTTTCTAAGTATATCTTATGGAGGATGAACAAATTGCCAGGTATTTTTTTTACAAACATACCTACAATATTGAAGTCGAATTGATGTTTTAGATTTATTTTTTGTTATGATATAATATGAAAGTACGTTTCAAGATTATGAGGTATTAGTACCTACCGATGTTCAGTATTTTGTCTCTACGTATCTGTCAATTGATATGATAACACATAACTACACTATACTATAAATTGGTGTTTTACACTCTAGATATTTTGGAGACATTATGGAAATTGGTGTTATTCTCATAATATCGTTAAAAACAAATTATAGTGGTGTTATACCCTTAGGACACTCTACGTATACATGGTGTCTTAGAATGTATGTACAGATTTTACAATCAATATCTCCATTATTTTCATAGATAGGGAAATGAACCAAAACTATTTTAAATTGCATAAAACATTATTTTTGACTACAAACTAAATACCTTTCAAATTGTACCTATTAGTCTTTTCAAATTGTACCTGTACTTTTTTATACTGAAAATAACTCACCACTTGGTTGTGAATACTAAAGTATAACATAATTAATATATTTTTAATGATATTTCTTCATAGATGAAAGAATTCTTTTAAATAAACCTTAGTATTGTTAAGGGTGTCGTTTATAGTCAATATCTATGTTATTTGAAAAGAAAAAGATTAACAAAAGTATCTTTAAATTGTATAAAAAGCAATCCTGTTTATAAAATTAAAACCTTAATGCTTTTTCAACCCTTAAGAAAAAATCCGTGGCTTTGTTTTCAAATTACAGCCATACCTTTTTGAAATGAAACTGAAAATGAACCCTCACTTCATTCATAATATACTATTGATATACTATACCATTATTTTTAAATAAACAAAATATTTTTATGTCCCAAACGCTATGATCTAAAACATTACGTTTACGTTCAGGATGAAGTGGCTATTTTCAGTATAAAGAATTGAAATTTCAATTTTTTGGGGGAGGTTTAATCATGTTGAAAAAAGAACAACTATTGAAAAAGCTAGAAAGTTTTAAGTCCGCAGTCAGCAAAACTTCTTTATCGTTTAAAATATTTTTTATAATTTTTTAATGTGTAAAATAATTTATTTTATAGTTTAAAATATTTTTTCAACTTTTTGAATGATGGAGATACTGCTTGTAAAACATACCGAGACATCCTGCAGATTAAAAAAATTATTACACCTCATACAAAGGTATTTGTTAAAGGATAGAACAAATGACGAAGGAGCTGGGTAAAAAATGTTGACGTTGTGAACAGCTGCTGAAAATTGATGATAAAAGGGCAAAGACGGGTTGCCGTAACGATATATTCCGCATACTAGACAAAAATTAATATCTTTAATCTCAATAGTGCTTTAAATTTACACACAAGAGGAAGGTTATGAAAGCAAAGAAAATTCTTTCATCCATTTATGTATATAGCGAGTATGTAAAATTTGATAAAACATTTACAGGGTGAGAAAAAATCATATAAACTTATTTTAGTTCTTAACTACAAAAATTGTTGACATATAAAAATGTTTTTTTCTTTATTATACAATATGCAAACAAATTTCCCTGGTATAATACACAACTATAATTATTTATTAATTATTTTCTTTAAAGCTTCTATACTATTCAGTTTATTAAAATAAACTTTGATGTTAAGACAACCTCCAAGAGTTCTAGTTCTAGTAGTTTTTATCTGATACTCTAGCTTCTGAATAGTAGTCAGAATAATCAAATAATTCGCAAGATTCAGCTTTTGTCCATCACCATATATAACTCCACGGAATGAAACTTCATAGCTAACCGTCATAAAAATTCCTATTTTTTATGACGAAAAGTTATTTTAGGGTAGATAATTAATAATAATTTTATGATTAGACTGGATGCTCTCATGGGTTGATGAGTGCAACGTTGCCAAACTACAAATGTATTATGGACATACAACTAATATCTGGGTGTGAAAAGGGATGACATAATGGCTTCATGTTCGTGAGATTTCATAAAAATGTTTGCAATCATTTGTGAAGGTGGGAGAATAATTTTTCATGTCTTAAGAGAAATAAATAAGACACGAATTTCTTCCATTAGAAAGTTCCTTGGAAGGTGTCAAAGATGCATTTGAGTTTTCAGACGACGGTCCTCAAAACTGTAGTTTTGAGTTATTATTGGTGATGGACGTGATGGAATTTCCTGTAATTCGGCTTAGTGAAAATTCATACAAGCTAATCGTTACTTAACTGGATTATCACATTATCACCCTACGTAAAAGTAGTCTATTATTACTATTTTGGTCCATAGAGTTGTCTTCTTATCAAAGCCTCTTTCTATTGAATCTAAACTTCGATATTAAATATCTGTCTTCATACTTTTTTTTGAGGTAGGTATGAAACGTTGTGGAAAAATATATTTGTTCCAATGGGCCTCATCTTAAACAACATCTTAAGAACTATAGGATTTTTCTTTAGCCGTAGCTAATTTTTTATTTATCTAAAATGTCACAGATTGTATGTCTAGGAAAAGACATAGTATATCTACGTGTTTTTCCAACATATCAAAACTTTCTTGCTTGCTAGGCTCATTAGACACCCCCGTTCTTTAAAATTAGATGGTTTTTAATGGGGTTAAAGGGGATACAAGCCCAAAATATTCGCAAGTGTGTAGTTGTTGGCAACACAATTGATCCATCAAATCGCCTTGGATCAAACCAAACTTCTAGACTTTTTCTAACTTACTTCTACTAACGTAGTCCAAAGTCAGTTCGAACCAGGTTCAAACTACCAATGTAACATAGAATCTTTTTAAAAATAAAGAAAAATGTAGATGACGTCATAACCTGAATAATTATGATGTTGCCAAATATGATATGTACCAATAGTTATGCGAAATCACCTGAAAGAGTGACTTTTAAATACTCGTTGTGTATGATAAATGCCAGGACAGTGGACTAAAATATACTTTACCTAATCTTTTACGATTTACTTTACCAGACAATTATCTTGAGTTGACGATTGTGTTCTTGCATTCTGGATTGATCAAATGCGGTTTTCAACTTCTATCCGTTGACTTTCGGTAATTTATTTCGGCCTCTAACGTTTACTTTTTGACGCCTGTTAATGTAGTTTGAGAAAACTCTTCTCCACCATGAGAGGCAATACATAATTCGATAATAAAGAGTGACAGTGCATTAACTCAAATGCTGGTGGGCCAATTAAACAATTATCCCTTGAACTAATTCGATAATTGGTAACGTCTACCGAGCTGCCGTTTGGCAAAGAAGACGCTGGAGTTGAATGGCAGGGTGACAAGGCGTTTGTTTGGATTTCAGACGTGGGCTAATATTACTAATGATGTTCAAGATCTTCCAGTCAGTTGCCCTAATTTTACAAATTACTTATTACATTAGGATTATTTATAGACCTATTTCAAGCTTCAGATATAGAGAGTGACATTTTGGAAGCCGAAAGTTATTGGCCGAAACGATAGCCTTCATCTACTCGAAATTTGGAACATTTATTCTATTAATTTCTTAGATACAGGAAGAAGTATAATTGTCATTATTTTAGTAGTTAATAGCTTGGATTTATATAAACAAAAAGGCATTATATAACATAGGTCCTCGACTTCACCAATCTTTAGAAATCTTCATCAAAGTAAACTCCAGGTATTTAGCACAACTTGACAACAACATTTTTGTTTCTGACAAGTTCTTGACAATATTGCAATAAATTGCGTCTGGAATTCATCATATGGACGCATGCGGTTTCGACTCAGTTTATGATAGTAGAGTGAAATAAAAGTGAATTTTGAGCTTCTTCCCAGTTCTCTTCCAATTTATTTCAGCTATTCAATCGAATAAATTAAATGAGGCTTAATTTAACATTGGCCTTATTTTTGACTTGAATTCAAGAAGAGAGTACACTTTAGTAAACCACCTTTAGTGAACAGCTGGCATCGTGAAACTGTATGTTCAAATAAGGAGTAGTTAAATTCATGACTGTTAGATATAAAGAAACGTTTTCAACATGACAGATGCATCCTATCATCTCGGGAAGATCCTCCCGGGATACGGACATTCGCTTTGTTTGAGTTAGGTAAGTAAATATATATCTCTTTTAAAATTACAGCCCATGAATTCGTTCTGTCACGAAAATAATGTAGAGTACGGAATTCACTGCGGTTTTATTTTCAGCATAATGGTAGCGTTGGTCTGTTGTGGATTATATAATAACTGTTGTATTTTCTACACGTAGCAAGATACGTGTAATAATATATGAATGATATTGTTAAAATCCTTGAAAATGTAAGTAGAAGCGACACGAACTGTCCTTTATGCTACAAGGATAAATAGTAGAGAAAAAGCTATTTTAAGAACATAAATATGCATTATATTATGTTTGAAATATTACAAATAATTAAATACGATGCCTAAATAAATATAATATATACAGAGAGTCTTTAAATGTATTAATTCATTTAATTCCATCAATATATTCATAAAAAAAATAATTTGACATTTCCAGTGCTCAGATTAATATGAAATTGCAACAAAACGATCCAGAATTAAATATAGTTAAAGAATAAAAAAAAATCGATTTTTTTTACCCCCAAAACTAACCGTTTTGGGGTCTGCCCTTCACAGGAGAATATAGCGGTAATATTCAGTACCAACATGCTCTAAGTTATTATATCCTCAAGTTTAATCAGAACAACTTATTTATGCAGACAGAAAGCGAGCAATATTTAGACTAAAAAAAATTGCTAGTGAAAGTTGCCTATATGAGGACCACTCTTTCAGATTTTGAATTACAAACATATCTTAAATGGGTCTATTATACCTGAGTAGTTATCATAAGGAAGTCAAAAGGTGTTGGAAATAGATGATGTTCCAATACAAAACGATTAAAACTGCTAGATTACCACGAGACCAAACAAATAAACGAATTCCATCGTCGCATACCGCTGGAGAACACAAATCATCGTAAAGAATGGATATCTATCAACATGAGAACGAGAGCGTTGAAGTATGGATTCCGATGGCGGGTGGTACTTACCATTTATTCCTGCTTGATATCTAGAGTGCCAAGACCTACCGCGCGGTATGCCTTAATAAACGACTTCTTATTCACAGTTCATAGGCGTTCCTTTCTTATCATCGAGTGTTTTGACAAGTTGAGAAGGCTTCGACAAAAAGTGGAATGGTAGAAGCCTGTATTTTGCGATAATTAATTGTGATAATTTGATGATATCACTGTTGAATTTATGCCTCGGTTGAAACTCTTGTCAGTGGAATAATATATTATTATTTTCGTATATACAATGTAGATGTACAGATCATCATAAATACTAGTTTTCTGGTCTCTTCTAATTTTTTCTAAGCTATTTATTAATTAATGGAGATGGATTTTGCCAACTATGTTAAAGCCAATTGTTCAATTATTTCGTTAATTTAGTTTTACGGAATCGTCGCCATTGCTAATTTTACAAATTAAATTTTAGTGTAATAGATTTCAGTAAGAATTACTGAAACAGATCGGTTATCAATTGTTGAATTATTTCATTAATTTTGTTAAACGAACTTGTCACCATTGCTAATTTTACAAATTAAATTTCAGTATAATAGATTTTAGTAAACATTTCTGAAATAGGTCGATTATTAATTGTTTAATTGTTTCGTTACTTTTGTTATACGGAATTCTTACGATTTCTAATCTTACAAATTAAATTGCAGTATAATAGATTTCAGTAAAAATTTCAGAATCAGGTTGGTCCATTACTTGTTTAATTATTTCGTTAATTTCGTTATACTGAATCCTCACGATTTATAATTATACAAATTAAATTTCAGTATTATAGATTTCAGTAAAAATTCCTGAAATAAGTCGGTTATTAATTGTTTAATTATTTTGTTAATTTTGATATACGGAATCCTTACAATTTCTAATTTTACAAATTAAATTTCAATTGAATGGATTTCAGAATTTTCTTTTTAACAGGCGGCTATTAATTGTTTAATTATTTTGTTAATTTTGTTGTACGAAATCGTCACCATTGCTAATTTTACAAACTAAATTTCAGTATAATAGATTTCAGTAAGAATTCTTGAAATAAGTCAGTTATTAATGGTTTAATTATTTCCTTAATTTTGATATAAAGAATCCTTACGATTTATAATTTCACAAATTAAATTTCAATTGAATGGATTTCAGTAAAAATTTTTGAAATACTTTGGTTATTATTTGTTCAATTATTTCTGAAACAGGTCTAGACAAACTAAAATTTTAGTATAATAGAGTGAAGATTATTGAAACAGGTCGGTTCACGGCGAATACAGCTAGCGCAGTTGATGTTAATATTTCGTGTCCTGTCGGCCATTGCGTTACACTAATATCTCTTTCACTAATCGCTACAGATTTTTTTGGCATATGGAAAGTAGAATTTTAAGCTAGTATATTATTTTAATAGTACTTACCCAGCTAGAGTTGCTACGCTACATTAGAGCGAATTACTCATTTCAGTTATTTTCGCAGGCTTATTTTTTGTAAAAAGAAAAAACACTTCCTCTCACATTTTGAAACAACGCAGGTTTGATATTTGATTTTATATTGCTGGCATGTTTAAAATTAGTTACGGGCTTGTATTTTGAACTCGTTGAACTGTTTTAATCTGAGATTAATTTAATTGAAGTTACGACCGTGTTACCATTCCAACGAAATTGACGAATAATATCATCCAAACACCGATTAAATCAATCTAATATTTAAACTAGCCCAGAAAATCTTATTACACATTCTCGTCGTTAACTAAAAGCAAATTTGCGTATTTTTAGTGAGTAAGGTCTGCAATTTTTAATATTGCCAAGTTTGAGTCACTAAGTATCAGGAAACTGTTTCTAAAAGTTAGTATTAATATAGGGAGTAAACGTGGCTTCTAGTGCAAGTAGCTCCCGCTGGTCTTGTGAATAAAATACTATTATGAATGTAATGTAATAGATAACAGCTTTCAATTTTTCATTTGAAAATATTGAAAGCTCTTGTAGTTACCGGAAGATTTGGAGATAGTTTCAACTTATCCTCGTCACACAAACAAACGATTAGAAATAAATATATACTTGCAATTACAGTAACTACTGCAATTAAGAATTATAGAGAAAAAACGGTTAAACGAATTGATTTGCGACATACTGCAGCAAGTGTTTCGAAGTACATATGTTTAGTTCGATTATTCAGTCGTTTTATTTCAACTCATGATGGTGGTGGGGTGACAGAAAAAAATCTCCCGTTGTTGTTGAACACATAAAGTTACAGAGTGGCCAAATAAACGATTAAAATAGTATCAAGCGTATTTTACTTCATATCCTAAATAACAAATTAGGGACGGAACAATGAAATTACAGAAAGAGTACCGCTACTATGGTTTTACAATCTATTCCAACAATTAGTTGTCTTTTTATCTTCACGCAGTTCAACAAAACTCGAGCAGTTTGTTTCACGTAGCCGTGTCTAGGCATCATGATAAGCCCGGCACGTATAGAAACAAACGTTTGAAACGTTAACACGCCGATATTTGCATATCATCGATATATGTACGTAGATAAACCGTGGCGAACGTATAGTCCTAGATAAACACGATCCTTTTACGTGTCGCATTCCCGTCGTAGTCCGGGTGGTACATTCAAACAGGGGCTCCGGTTGATTATTCTTAGTCATGCAATTAGGCAAACATTGTTAAAGTGGGGAATGACTCGGCCGTTCCGTTCCAATAAATCTTAATTTTATGTACACACATGACACGTTAGGTAAATACTGGTTAATTTTTATCGGTCGTGGTGATAAATGACTTATCATAACTAATTTCCTATTACACGGACGAAATTTATAAATTCGGTATGTAACTGTCTGGGAATTATTGACGACTACTACCAATGTTAATGTTTCTTCATTTTATTGCTAATGAAGTAGATGCCAAAAAAATTAAAAATAGAATATCCTATGGCGGCCTTCGGAGTGCGTGTAGCGAAATGATACTAGTTTCTATGTTGCTATGGCTACGTTTATTTACAATAAATGAATAGCGAGCAAGCTAGTACCGAAAGAGGGGAATGTTTCGGGACGAGTTGCGGGAATTGACTAACTTGAAAACTTATCCCAAAAGCCGATAGCCTGGTGCGGTTATTACCAGACGCCATACTTCTCATAAGCCATTGACTTAATCCGAAAAGGTTTTAACAAGTGGATGGCTGGGGCGCAGTGGCTTCACAATCCTATAATCATGAATGCTAAACAGGACATGCGTGTATGGATCATATACTAATATAGCCGTCATAAATAAGAGTGTAATTGTATAAATGTAATTGTAAATGTAATTGTATAATGGCTAATACTTTTGGAGAAATGAAAAGGAAACATTAAATTGATTTGTGATACCGTATATTCAAAAGATATCGATAATTAGACAGGGCTACAAATTTTGACATTTTGAAAGTTGATTTGGGTTTGATAAGTGATTATAAGTGAGTTATTTACGCTGATTTCATATCTATCTTCCGTTTTTGCCCCTCGCGTAAAGTGTGTGATCAACTGAATAATCAGAATAAATTAAAAGATAAAGGAAAAATTACATTTTAATAAACATTAAAAAACATAGTAAAAAGCAAAAACATAAATAGTTTTGTGTCCCTAATTCCTTTTTTGAAAATCTCTTCCTTTTTAACAAAAAATTTCGTTTTGTAGTTTTTCTTGTACTATCATTCGTTGGATGTTCTCTTTTCAGCATCCAGCAGTAATCTGTATTCATCGCCACATCCCATCGATCCTTCTTTCCATCTCCTTTATGTCTTGATGGAACCTTGCTCCTCAGGAACCTTGCTCCTCACTAACAGCACCAAGATTTTCTGGAAAGGAGTCCAGATGAGCATGCAGAAAATGAATTATACAATATACTCATATTACAACCAAGCTGTTTAAACTTATCCAGTATTTTGTTGACAATTTCCTCATATTGCGGACTTTTATAATTTCCTAAAAAAATTCACATTTTTGAAGCATATCCAAGATTCTTTTTCAATTTCCGTCATTGTTTCTTCAAACTGTTGTTCCTGCATTAATTTTTTTATTGGTGATCCTAAGAAAATGCCTTCCTTTAATTTTGCTTCAGAAAGAGCTGGACATTTGCCACATAAGTACTTAAAGCAATTCGAGTTAACGTACACGCATTAAAAACGTACTACGGCGACTATGTAAATATCCGAATAGTATAAAACCGGAATATACCCACCGGCCAAATATGTTTAGGTAAATCCCCCACACGTGTGTGTACGTTTCAAACCGATTAAACACAGGGGCGCCACAAAGATTGAGGCAAAATTTAATTTTATAGAACCTCAGTTTTTAAAACTATAAATTATTGTACAATATACATATACAGATACTGGTGCGTGATGGAAACAAAAAAAAAACAGTGACTTAATCTGAAAAGGTTTTAACAAGTGGATGGCTGGGGCGCAGTGGCTCCACAATCCTATATTACTTCATGGTATGTAACTAAGTCAAAGACTGATCACTGATCATATTTGTTGGTCTGTCACATGAACATATTTATTTATATATATTTTGTGCATTATAAAAGGACCATATTTTCCATTAGCCATAATTATATATTATAACAAGGATCAACGAGGGTATTGCCGATATCTCGCTGCTGCTGATATGTCCGCGTGTACGTCATTGGCTTTTTGGGGCCAGCCTCTATCCCCATCCCACCCAGGAGAGTGGGATGGGGATGGGGATACACTGCGCCAGTCTAATGAATAGCGAACCTCTTGTTTATGCCATCTAATCCTGCATTACATTGTTGAGGGGTTTCGTTAGGTCTTTCATAGATGGCGGCTTGGTCCTGCCATAGGCAAGCATCCTCTTTGCCTCTACGAGTCTCCATGGTCGTACTTGTTATCCAAATTATATCAAAATATTAAAATTCCCTCTGGAGATCAATTTATGTGAATTTCAGTCACATAAAAGATCCAAGTTCCAGTGTCCACTGTTGTCTTCGCGTTCGTTAGGTTTGGTTACATGATGGTGCGTGGGGCTAGTCCTAACTAAGACCAAGACTTCTCCAACCCATGCTGTATATACACCTTTCTGGAAAATTATTGTTAGGAAATCATGATATCACCAAAGTGGAATGATTTCCAGTCAAGTTCCATGGCAATATACTCTCGGTCCCATGACAGCATGCTTATATTATTTAAAAATAAAGATTTATCCAGATAACAAAACAAAAAAGTATCATTATAGTAGCTTCATGTTTGCCTCAGAGGAATCAGGCAAGACACATTAAACAGTGAAACTTTGCGAAATGATCCAATCATTCATATTCTACATATCATAATAAAATCATATCCCGACTGCTTGTATATTACATGTATTAGGCAAAGAACATATTCTTTAGGAAAAGAACATATTCGTATAGATTTATGTTGTAAAATGCACAATTAAATTTATTCTGTGAGGATTTCCCATGATGAATTATTTTGTAAATTAAGTACGGTCCCTTTGGGTAAAGTTAAATCGTAGATTATTCGTTTTTTAGGTTTTATTCACATTTCTTACAAATCAAATATTTCGTGTTTAATTCTTTAATTCTGTAATTTATGTTCGTGGAATCCATTGTAACTACCTATATTAAACTTCTCTAGGAAATACACTTTTCGATGTACTGTTGTACATCTGAAAAAAAAAAAAATTTTGCGATTTTGCGGTGGTAATACAAGCTTTGGGGGAAGTAGAAGTTTTAAAGGTGATAAAAGCCATTTTTATTAGCGTGGTCCTATTTACTATTCTGGATATCAAAATGAAGAAATTTGATTATCTACCTGACGTTTTCCAAATAAAAGTATCACTTTATCCCACATCCGCAACATGCATGGGTATAGATATTTCTGTGACAATATCATTCGCAGATTCATGTCTTAGGTGGTAGACTGGATGCAATATTGATAATGTCATTGTATGCTCGAAATCCCAACCAAAAGAATTTAGGCACCTTTCTAGTACCTCTCTAGCATCTCCTTTTGAGCACTAGTTTGTTAATTTCATCTTTATTTACATTACCCTCCCCAGCTCAAGGCTTTCAGAGCAGGACATCAATTCCTGTATGTCCAAACTTATTTTTTAAGAAAGTATTAGAAAGAAGAAACATAAATGTACTATTGGGATCTTAGAAATATGCAGTAGCGTACTCTATAGAATTTTTGGAGATGTCCTGTATACTTCTAATTCAAAACATCGATAAAAACATTAAACTTATATATGGTTACAAAGTATATTTGATAATAATTACATAAAGTATGACAGATGTGTTGGGAAAGAAACATTGTGAATCAATATTAACGACATCATTTATATAAAATGAACGAAGAAAAACACATTTTAAAGAAAAATGCGTTAATGATTGACAGAAGACGAATATGACATAAGAGAGGGGAATAGGAAATGAAATATCTTAATTGACGTTAAGGGAGCTTGCTGTACAGTCGTACTGGAATTGACAGATGAAAGACAAAGTTGAATGGAAAACAAAAGAAATCGTTAGCCTCCTCTGAAACGTGACAAATTAAAATCAGTTAACGGGTAGGTAATCGGTTTATAACGGTCTAATTGAATTATTGTATAATGTTAATATAAA
The DNA here is from genome assembly GCA_037954035.1 of Rosalia funebris. Classification (NCBI taxonomy): domain Eukaryota; kingdom Metazoa; phylum Arthropoda; class Insecta; order Coleoptera; family Cerambycidae; genus Rosalia; species Rosalia funebris. The sequence goes on from JAZFAV010000011.1 coordinate 20,431,268, forward strand.
AAGGAATTTCGCCGGGTTACACTTTATTTATGTCCCCCATAAATTAAACTCATAAAAGGCTGGAGTGCCTACACAGAGGCAAGAGATTTTTAATTAATGTTGCGAAGCTACTCTCACAATATACATAATACGTTTATACTTGTAAATTAAGGCGATGAAAAAGTTTTCCTTTCATATTTCCTTAACGAAGACAATTAGTAAAATTGCGCCCCGGAAGAGCAATAACGTTAAAAAATCGGCATAATTAAAAAGGGATATTACAGAGGATCATCAGTTAAACTCGAGCGAGAATTCGAACACTCTAGCACGCAAATTATTAAAGAAGTGGTTGACAATGCAAAAAACTTAAATAGGCTGTAGCAGAATAGATAAAAAATTTTATTTAATTACAACATAAAACGATGTTTGGTATTTTTAATCTTTTTTTTTGGATTATTTTGGAGTGGAACAATTCTTTTCTATTTTTTATAATTTCATATTCTTGTTAATATCAAACTTGATTGTCCCATGGAAGGAAACTACTCAAAAACATTAAAGGAACAAAAAAATTCTGTGGTTTTTGAAAGGCTGTAACTTTGTGAAAAATGGTCGTAGCGAGGTGGTAAAAAATTGAGCTATGATTACTGCGCAATTTAAAGAAATACGGTAAAAATTTTAAAAAAGATCGAGAAGAAATTTTGGAAAAGAATTAAAGGAACAAGATTATTGCTTTGAAACATTTAATGATTAGCAAGATGGAAAACAAAATTTTTCTTTACTTTGTTTACAATCTCGATTTGAATACTCATCAAATTAAAAAAAAAGAAAACGAATATGGAAAAAAAATCACATTTTCGAAAAAGTCTTTTTCAATTTCCACTTCCGAAGTTATATAGAAGTAGGAGTGCTATGTAGCGTCTGCTGCTCCTTTGGTACCGCCGTTTGCCAGACTTTTGGTCCCTGCACCTGTTTGCAGCTCCCTCCATGTAGCACCTAGCAATTTTACGGATTAAGATTAAATCCAAAATAATTTGACATATATAATTGTAAGCGAAATTGTAAGCAAAGTAAAGAAAACGTTTTTTCCACGTTGCTAATTATTGCATAAATGATGTTTCAAAGCAATAATCTTATTCCTTTAACTTTGATCATTCGGGAAAAAAAGGGTTCAATGGATCAATTTAAAAATTTATAGGACTACTGGGAATATAATAAGCTAAAGAAAATCTGGCAACATTAGTCTCTCTCAATACTTGCAAAGTGGCGATAAGACGAAGTAGAAGGTAAAAAAATATTGTTCTCAAGAACGTCATTCGTCATTTATTCGTGGTAGTATTCATATTTATCGGCGAGTTTTCAAAACTATCCTTCGATTTGCTGTACGATCAAAGACGATGATCAAAGACGAAAGCGTCATTTTTCATTCAACCACCGATATTTCATCAACAAATGGTCGTATAGAATCCGTTAAAAACCCAATTAAAGCTGAATAAACAGGCTATCGGCCTTTGCATTAATTTAGTTCGAAAACATTTTTCTGAGCCTTGGGACGCTCGTGAAAAAAATTGAGAAATATTTGTCTCCCGGTATTTCTTTGGATTGCGCAGTAACCATAGCTCAAAAATCATTTATTTGCTAAAATATTTCACAACTAGAAACTTCAATTTTCAAAATGGTTTTTTTCTTCATTGTGATACACGACCATTATTCATAAAGTTACAGCCCTTCTAAAATCACTGAAAAATTTTTCAGAATTGTATTGTTTTTTGAGTAGTGTAGTTCGCTACCAACAAATCTATAACTAGGATGTAATCACAGAGTAGGATGTATCTGTAGTACTATATTGTATCAAGTCTATAAATTTCATTAAATTATGACAATACTGTTTTAAATAGGCTTTTTGGAAGATTCATATATGTAAAATTTTTATAATTCACACAAAATAGACATTTTTCTTTTAATAATCGATTAAATTGCTCTACTCATAGTTGTATCTTAAAGATGATTGTTATTCAAGATGCAACATTTAGTTATATTGTTTTACAACATATACAATAAAAGTTCATTATGGTATACAATCAAAAGCCCTTTTAAAACATTAGGATGTTAGGTATTTAAACAATATGAGTATTCAAAATTTTAATCGTTCACCATAATACAATATAATTGACACATGATTGAGACATAAGTTTTTTGTTTATATATTTCTTTTACCGTTTGTTGTTCTGTTCATTCGTTATTAGTAATAATATCTAGTGACCTGAGTGATTCTGTTGCGGCTCGCCCGAATAGACGCATTAATTTTTATACACCTATAAAACTTAAATATAACTTTTGAAATTAATTTGAATAAAATCTCGTGATCTCGTATCTTATGTATTTAATAGCCAATAAGGAAAAAATCGTAAACTACTTTTCAGTCTCACCAGACGCAATAAACCGCCTAATAAACATATTTTTTTCCAGGAAATGGATGCGACGACCTAAATAAAAATTTTATCTGGTACATTATTTACGTGCAACGCCGTCCTCGTGGGATCTATAACACGGATACACAACGTACTGTGGAGGATTTTGATTGTATTACCAAACCAATAGGCCTAGAAAATGGCCGGTCGGTTGTACCGTAATAGCCAATACGTGTGTTCATTTTGTGTTTTATTATTCGACATATATGCTGCTAAATATGTATGTTAATAAAAATGTTTCCCAGAGGGCATTCTAATGCACTTTATATATGTACATTTATGTGTTTACGACAGAACTGTTATTCATAATTAAGTGTCTGTTGGATTTTACGATGTATTAATAGTTTACAGATTACTACATATTGTATAAAAAGTTACTGATAGACAAGAAAAGTGTTTAAAGGGAAATATTGCCATTTAATTTATTCTCAATTGAGAACACCAGGCCGTTCCGAAACTGCATATAGTGATATCATCCTTATTAGTAAGCCCCGGATTAGACCTCCGATATTTCAGAGTCGGGCTTATGCGTGTCCTGAAATATCTATTACAAATACAGACACGGTAAAGAAATATCAAAATCTTATAATAAATTATATAATAAAATGTATTGTACTGACTATTGACATTTCATGTCAGTAGCTTGTCCACACTCCGGTTCATTTTTTGTAATATAAATTAACTGCTTATATAAGTTATGAGGATATCAAGCAACAATTTTATATTAAATAAAATGTATTCATTGATCGCCTGCTACCTGGTGCTCTATTTGTTTCACCAGAAATATTGAAAGTATTGTTGGAGGTACATTGCGCTATGTGCTAATAGTAAAGGTATACGAGGACGGGGCAAAAGAAATATCTGCGAGGATGACCGATGACGCGAGGCCGTCCGATCAGTTACTGTGATATTTGAGAGTGGTGAGTGTTTGTACACTGTCTCCAACTCGGGACTGTTGTAGTATTTTGATTTTCATACAGTATTACATACAAATAGTTACAGTGCACGACAATATGATAAGTATTTTAAAATGTCTCGACCAGAACCATCCTTTGTCACAATACAGCGGTGGATAACGGAATTTCCGGGGTTATATGACGGTAGTGAATTACGATGTTCCTATTGTGATACATACATAGGGTATACCCGCAACTCGGATGTTGTTAGACATTGGTGTTTCGAAAAACATAAAACCGTGGTTACTAGACAGAGCAGTGCTTGTGAAAGACACACGACGTTTTATAGTGAATTATTATCTACCACGAGCTGCTGTCACTGTCAAATCTATTGTTTATACAGATGTTGAGAATAAATATTTATGGGCCTCTGTCGATGAAACCGCAAATGCCTGCGGCCTGCAAATGGTGAATGTAGGTTATAGGAGAAATGAGCGAAAAGAAGTAAGGGGCGCTAAACATGAGGAAAACAAAAACATGGCTCTACTTTTTCTTATGGATGCTGCGCCATACATGAAAGCGCGGCTTGTTTTTTGAATGGAATGTAAAATTACGATATATTACATGTAACGTATCTAATGCATGGTCTTCATCGCCTAGTAGAGGTAATCCGTGGCCGTTACCCGAATGTTGATCGTCTGATAGCTAATGTCAAATAAGTGTTTCTAAAAACCCCGCAAAGCGTGACACTATTCATAGAAATACTTCCCACACACAGTTACCTCTAGCCACAGACAGTTACCTCCAGCGCCTGTAATAACTCGGTGGGGAATGTGGATCAAGGCAGCTTTATATTATTACTGCAATTTTGAGAATATCAGCATAGGGTATTTCAACAGTTGGATCCAAATGATGCTATTGCTATTGCGAATGCACAACAGACTTTAGCGGATCCAGCTATTCAACAAGATTTGGCATATATACATGGCAACTTTTCGCCATTGAAAAGTTAGAAAGAGAACACAGGCAGATGAATTTTTAATAGTGGATGCTATAAAAGTTGTTTGGAACAGTATATTCTTTCTGGAGGGAGATACTGTGAAGGCTGTAAAGAAAAAAATTACTGCTGTTTTGTATAACAATCCGGGGTTTTCTACTATAGCAGTTATAGTAGATATTTTACAGCAGAAAGAAATTCATATCTCTAATCCATAAATCAATATGAACAGCATTATTCACATTTCTGGTTGACTTTCGTTGATGTAGAACGATCATTTTTACATTATAAATGGATATTTACTGATAGACGTCGTTCGTTAACTGCTGAACATTTAGAACAGGTATAGGCAATAATACACTCATGTGATCTCATACGCATAAATAGTGTTAGGTGTGTGGTGATGTTAACTTGAAGCACTACTGTGCGGTCCAGATCGTTTTGAAAATACGGTGACGTGATGACGTGCCCTGCCCCCGGATCTGACACATTTTTAGGAATACAATTACAAGTCCTCATTTGCTCCTAATTGTGTGGTAACGACCACACAATAAAAGGTAAACTAATATGTGAATAATTTTTATACACAATCTGCTCTTCATTGTCCGCTTCAAGTTCGCTTCTGTTATTTACGTCATGTCGGCATTAAAATCCGGGGCTTTCTTATTACGAATCATCAATGGAACTATACGGGACTATATATGCCTGACGCTCTGAGAATATTAAACGGGCTTTTGTACTAGGCTGGCACAAGAATACATGTAGAAATTGGCAAACGCCATCTACCTGCTAAACCGCAAAACTGTACCTACGGAAAATTGTGTTGCATCTCACTTCTGATGCAGATGACTTCGTCTATTCCAGGCTTTCTTGGTGGGGGAACACCGCGTGGGGGAGTAATAACTGGAAAGGACTTATTGCCATCTAATTGATTCTCAGTTGAGAATCAATTATATTAGATTCCCCGATGCACTATTATTATGGAATCGCTGACGCAAACTCAACACCGATAAGTTTTATGTTTCTTTTAAATTTTTACACGCATCACTTTCCTCTTGTTGATGAAAGTGAGATAAGAGAGTGTTTGTTTTCACTCGTCTCTTATTTGTATTTTAGCGCACAATTTTTAGTCCTCCTGATCAAAATCCATTGCAGCTAGAATTTAATTTTCAAAATTAAACTGTTTCTAAACTGTTTGCCAAGTGGTGTTACTTGCAGTGACAGTGATATAATTTATAATCCTGTACACTTTACAAGAAAGAACTGAAATTATTTTTATTTATCGCGCTGAAAATAGGTGTGCTTGTGTGACAGCCTAAATTTTTAAGGCATCATGACAAAAATGTCGTACAGTGATACGTACTTGAGACATTTGAACATTTCAAGAGAATAGGTCCATGTGCGACAAAGTAAATAAATAGCCCAAAGTTCTTACTGAAGCTTCACATATTAGGATATTAGGCCATTTCCTCATTGATTCTACTACTTAAGTCCAAAAGTCACTAAGTTAACAAATATTTCACTTAGCTCCTTATACCAACTTTTAAAACTAAACAACTTTTAAGAAAAGTAGCCTGTGGTCAACAAACTTTACCCTTAATAAAATGTGATAATTTTATTAACAAAGACATTCATTATTATTTTATTATTATTATACCTAAATCATCATTAGAGAGTATAAAAACTGTTTAACTTACCAATGAAATAAGTGACGCATCTTAATGAAACATAAAGCTTAAGTAATAAATGTATGTTTTCATGGTGCGTTTCGTAAATAAAGTGGAAATTTCTCTTGATTATTTGATGCTTGAGGACACATGTTTTTGTGCTTCTCTATTACAACGTAAAGAACAATAAGATCGTAATAAAAAAGCGACATCTTACTAATCATTTTGTGGTTAACGTGAATTCATTAATAAAGTTTTTAATTGTGTTCCTCGTGGATAAGTGACTGTACCACTACTATTGTAGCCGAGATGATTTACTGCTCTCCTTTATATAATTATAAACATATTAAAACAATTAACCACAATAGAATCAATTATGCTATATTATTATTATTATTAAGTAAAATAAGATAATATATGATCATCATGATACAACATATATCATATATATATATATATATATATATATATATATATATATATATATATATATATATATATATATATATATACAAGTTGTAACATAAAGGTTAGGAATAAATTAAACGGCAGGTTCTTCAGTAAAAAAAAATAGATTTTGTTCATATAAAGTTATGTTTTAGGGGCTTTCGTTTCCAACTTACAGGGCGATAAAAAATTTGAAAAAATTGAATTTTTCTGTAATAACTTTCGAATACTAGAAGATAATGGAACGAAATTTTAGGCGTAGCTTAATTTGATAATGCCCTAATAACAGGAAAAAGATTGACTTCGTAAGTTACTCAGTGGCGTGCGTACGCATTGTACCGTAGGGTTTTCCGAAGAAAATTGTGATACGCCACTGGTAAACACATTTTTTTAATATTAATTTAAGATCCACTTTTCATTTTAAACAAAATTACCTTCTTGCACTTTATTTATATCTCTTGTCATTTTCCCGTAATTAAAACTTTTGTAAATACCATTTTTTCCCACTGCTAACATAGGAAAATGAAAGTAACAAAAACATTGTCAAGTATATGTTTTCTTGTTACTAGGCCATTATCAAATTAAGCTACGGCTAAAATTTCGTTCCATTATCTTCTAAAATTTACTAAAAAATCCACCGTTTAATTTATTCCCAACCTTTACGTTACACCCTGTATATATATATATATATATATATATATATATATATATATATATATATATATATATATATATATATATTTAAGGAAATTGTTATTAGAAATGGTCCTATGGTCCACTATAAAATATTAGTACTTTAGTATGCTATTCGATTTCTTATTTCCCAAACTTTTATAGTTTTTGATTGTACGGTTGAGTAAACTAGAATTGTGGGTAAATTGGTAGTAAAACGACAAATTTTACTAATCTAATAGCCGAAAGACAACGTCCTCTTACATCTCTCGAATTTAGGTCAATTTTGTTCCTATTACTCTCCCTTGTTCACTGGAAAGCTTATTAAATATGCATCGGAGGCCACTTTTATGGCCTATAAAACTTTTATTTTAAAAATCTTTACCAATGGATTGTAAAACAGTTCTTTATTTTTAACCAGGTTTACACATTCCCCGAGACTAATGGTGCGTCATCTGTATCAAGTACTTGAATCTCGTTATCTTTTATAATTGTATAACGTATTTATTTATTTATTTAACAGTTATAATATAATAATAATATATATTTATAGTCTAACATATTATAATCCAGTTACAGGACACATTAATTATAATATCAGATTAATCTAACATAAATTTTGTGTTAGATAAAATAGTAGTATATCTAACCTATATTTTAACTAAAACTGTTAAAACATTAATTGATAATGTATATTAAAAAAATACAAAGTTACACAGAATTATTCAAAATATTCCATTCAAAAACAGAGTAACAACAGATATTATACTTATAATATGTATACATAGATTATATAATATAATAGTATGTACGGGTATATACCAACAACACCTCTACATATTCGTGTTATTCAGTGGGTGTTATATATACTCATACAATATATGATGTTTAAAAAAACTATGTCAAAGAAGGTGATCAAACTGAGTAGTACTATTGCGTAATCGTTTTAAACTTACATGATGTCACAAAATAAATTAACCTTATTTAAAATATAATATGTTGCATATAATAGTGACCGTAAGAGTTTGTTACTCTTAGTAACGAACAAATACAACAAGATAAGTACAAGAGTACTATTCTCTTCATCGCTATTTGCCAAATAAAAAACTCTCTTATCTTGCCGATAAACAGAACAGTCTACCTGAGTCTAGCCATAGAAACAAGCCGTGGCATGTTTTGAGATTTTTTATTTGGCAAATATCAATGAAACAAACTATACTGTAATATTCGAAAACTCAACTGACGAAGAAGTTAACTACACTCAATTTCGGTAGGTACATATTTTATGTATGTCGCTGTTTTGTGTAACTGGCTGTTTTTTGTAACTCGCTATGTTTTAAGAGGAAACAGTCAGTATTTAGATTTTTCCGAAGTCAAATTTAATCTATTTATCCTACACTACGCTTCCACTTTTAATAATTGGTCTTGAGCGAATAAACCGTCGTTAAAGGTACTAGTAGCGTAATGTATTTTTAGGTCGTAAAAGCTTTAGTAAAACCCGTGGACATAACATCTACTTGGCCATGGTTATGGATAATATTTGAAACGTATTAAGAAAATCAAGATAAATTTATGACTGTTGACCAATTTTCCATAAAACCATGGTGATTAGGAGGTTCATAATTCGTTATAGAATGACACATACGGTTGGTTATATATCTATTGGTACATCTCAAGAACTTTAACGAAGTTGCATGATATAGAAATTGGTCTATAATTGATTATCATTGGGTTTTTGAACTGGACAAATACAAGCTCCAGTACCAATACGAACCTCGATGCCAATGTTTCATCAACAATTGTAGAGAACTTCCTCAGCTTATAAAACCTCTTGGAAGTCGCTCATAATGATTGATAAACTGTTTGCAATAAACTCCATAATGACCTGGTACTTATCCGGAAACTGAGACCAAAATATTTAGTAGAGAAATTCTACCATTTAATAAAAAAGTTTTACACCTCGTATTACTATAAGCTATCCAGTTTCACCGCGTGTGATCGAAATGCGAGTCAGAATCGTCCATTGTTTATATCTTCAGAAAATGCACGGCGAATCGGCTCCCCAAGAAATACCATTGAATTATTCATAAGCTGAGTTTTATACATCGACTTTAACAATGCGTAATCGAAAACAGGTGTTCAAGTGTAGTTTCCTCGTTACATTAATTCCCTTTTTGTTTGGATATCCAAACATTAATGGTGAATGTTCTTGTCTTGGGGGATACGCCTCAGGATCTGATTAGACTAGCTAACTAGAAACTTTCATGTTTTTTTTTTCATCTGGATACAACCATTTCTCATAGTGCTAACAGTTTTTCAAAAATCACTAAATAATTTTCGGAATTTTTTCTCCATTAATTTTTTTTTAGTGTACTTCTTTTAGTTCTTATAATGGAAAATATACCGCTGATGAATTAAGGAAATATAAGTACATTAAAGTGAGCATGCACCATTACTCTTTTTATTAACATTTCATGCGGTAGAGGTCAAAATCTCCTGAACAATAGAACAATGAATATTATTACACCTATTACATTCTTTCGAGTAAAAAAATAATCATAAATCATCACAGTTATAGTCTGGCATCGCTTAGGGCAATAACAATTATTATTATTGTCAATGTACAAGTTTAGAATCTAAGCTCTCGTTTAATAACTGTCTACGCTATCTTAGTTCTGCATCTTATAGACACAAAAAGTTGTTTGTGTTTTTACCATACTTATAATTATTAATTGTAATAACTGTACGAATAAAGATACAGTAAGAATGTCACACAAGTATTATCTAAAGTTTTTCGCACAAATCTAATGGATTTACATATATAAGAATATCTATGATTATCTGCGTTCCAAAAATATCAGTATTTGGCAAAATTTATTTCTAGTCAGAAGTATATTGTTAATTATCTGTATGGTATATAATATGCCTATAATTTTAATTTGTCATAAGGCTACTTGATTTCCGTTTCGAATCCGAATTAATATTGATGTTTATAAATATGGCCAGCACCTTTAAGGATAGAGTATCTCAATTATCTTATAGATCAGTGGTTCCCAAAGTGTGCGCCGCGGTGCCCTGGTGCGCCGTAGAGAGTATAGAGGGGCGCCGTGGGATGCTCTTGTTTACCATTGCCTGGAAACAAAATTTAGGTATTCGCGGCTACAAAATAAACAATTCAAATCGCGCGCGCTGCATGCGTCGCTCACTCGCCGATAGGTACTTATGTTCGATAGTCGTCGAGACCCCCTCCTCCCGCGCTTTGACCCGCCCGCCATCCAACTAGCTAAAGACGTTGCATTACGTCCATTGCTTTGTTTTGGTTATGTCGCTTTGTTTGTGTTTTTGTCAAAATGGACAGATTTTTATGAAATAAGCAAGTCGGTAGTTCAAGTGATAGTGATCAAGCTTCTACAAGTGGATTTTGGACTTTGGCTTTACTTCAATAGAAGTAAACAATGAAGAAATACCACAGTGTGTGTTCTGTTTGAAGATTCTGTCGTCAGAAAGTATGCTCCCAAGTAAGCTGAAGCGACATCTTGAGACCATTCACCCTGCTATGGTTGAAAAATCACATAATTTTTTTTTTTTTTGGATATCGGTCCAAAATGAATACCCAACTTTAAGTTCAAAAGCATTAAGAATTCTCATTCCCTTTGCAAGATATTATTTATATGAGGCCGGATTTTCAGCTGCAGCTGTAATAAAAAGCAAATATCGGTCAAAGATAAATGTGGAACAAGAAATGAGAGTAGCGGTATCAAACCTTATCCCGCGCTTTGAAAAAATGTGTGGAGATCACCAAGATCACACGTCACATTTATTAAGTTGTCATTGTATTTTATGTCCTATTTTTCTTAAATTATAAATGTTTCTTGCGTGTCAATGAAAATATAAAAACTCAGCTTCATATTGCGGATGTTTTAGTTTTTGTGCCTATCTACCTAGTACCCTTGTACCTTCTTTCGAGTACTAACGACTACGGGGCGCCGAGACAAAATATTAAACCTGTAAGTGCGCCGCGAACTGAAAAAGTTTGGGAACCCCTGTTATAGATGGTATCTTCGTATCGATATTAATCGTTTGAGCTGACCTAGATTGCGGTTTAGAAGTAATCTGAGCATAGGTTGGATTCCCATTACAGGCAGCTGGATGTGAAGTATAATTGTCTGGGGGCTAGATATAATAACAGTCCTTAAATAAACTCACGTCCGTAAAAGTAAGCATGAATAATAGAAAAAATATTATGAAGGTATGGTCATGATTAGTAATAATCAGATAATCACATCTTATCTGATAGTAACCATAACAATCTTATAACATTATCTGGAGGAAGAAACCATTTTGAACTTTTAAATATCCATAATCTTACTACAATTATAACTAGAATTCAGGTTCGACAATAATGACAAATTGGTATTGAAATGATTACGCTCTGTATCAATTTTGCTCTATCCAATTTTTTTTGGCATAGGAGTAAAATATGATTATGCCACAGTATCTACTAAATATTTTTCCAATGCTCATTATATAAGACCCATAATTACCTATGCAGAAGAGACAATAACTGTGACAAAGATGAGGAAAAAATAAAAGTAGCTGAAAGGAAAATCATGAGAATAATATTAGGCCCATTCCGAACAGCAGATCGAAAATGCAGAAAGGGAACCAACCTGGAAATAGAGGATGAAGAATAGGGGGAGAATATAAAGGGGATAATCAAAGAGCAAAAACCAAGATGGCTGGAATATGTGTGGAGAATGAACCGAGCTGTGATAAGTGCAATCATGTAAAGAATTGTAATCAAGAATGTGTAAGTGTAATCATGAAGAAAGCAAGAAATGTAGAGGCAGATCAAGATCAACTTGAGTACAAGAAGTGAAAGACGACCTGAACAAGATCGGAGTAAAAAACCCACAGGATGAGGCCAGGGATAAAAAAATGGTGTAACGTTGTAGGAAAATAAAAAAAAAGTTATAGGGTATAGTTGATCATCCCCAGGAAGCTAAATCTCGAAAGCTTTTATAAGCGGCACTACCCCACATGGGGTATTAAGCCTGTCACATATACATGATCATTATAATTTATAATTTTCTTAATCAAACCTCAAATACCTCAAACTAACTTCAGCCTTCTTCAAAATATCTAAAAAAGAATAAAATAGAAAACTAAGGCTATGTCTTATTTTATACGAAGGGAATAAATTAATAATTATTTGCGTTTGAAGAATATTAAACTATGCTTATGTATCAGAGAATAATTCTTTGAGATTATATTATCAGCGGATTAAATCAAGATCTCTTGGTGAACTAATTGCTGTGGAAAAACGTTTTCTAATATTATGAGGTAGTTGCCAATAGATTATGATAATTATTATGAGTAATTATTTCGCTGTCATGAATATGTTATTAACCATTAAGTAGTAGGTGCTTTAGTAAGTGTTCAAATAATTCAATAAATCCAAATATTCAATATGTGTTATAATTTTTCTAATAATATATCTATGTTGGTATAAGTTTATTGTACAAGAAGTCGTTACTGATAATATTTCTGCTAGACCATTTTCTAATGCTTGAAAAATATCGACTTGAAAGTTATCGACTAAATTAGATAGGATGCATTAGTTTAATGTGAAAATATCATAATTTGAAAAAGTTGTGAAAGTTAGGAAGAATATTAATATTAAATTTAAACTATTTATGTTATCGAAATAATTATCAAGTACGATGACATTAAGCTTCATTAACGTTATGCTAACTTATTATCATTTAATTATATGCTAGAACTGTGTACCTCTTAATGTAACTGTGAATGATAAATATGCGCTTTTGGACTTCTCCAAAAGCAAAACTTCAAAACAACATTCAAGTGGCCTTTGCATAAGGGAAAATTTCTTTTAACAATACGCAGTCGTTCACTAACAGAAGGAACATATTTAAGGGGTTTTGGAAATATTTGACCTTGAAAATTTACTTTGAAAATGTAAATACAATTTTATTGTACAATCAAGTTTGCGTAGTTTCAGCTTCTCAGGAATGAGTTGATTCGCGATGAATTATGGTACATAAAAACATTGAATTGAAGTGACTAGGTTGAAGTAGAAATATTTGTCACAACTAGTGGCAACAAAGTTGTTTAAGATAATTTTTGTAGAACGTTCCACAAACACTTGATTATTAGATGATATACTGGTGCTGTCTGATCATATGACGACTCATCATGCGGGTTATTTTTATTTGTGATCTGCTTTGATTGTTGTCCAATTATTTATACATTTGACTTCAATAAATACTGTTAAATTATTATAATATTTGATTTTTGTTGACTTTCTCTATTGCTTTAAATTATATTGAACTGACTTTTTATTTGGATGATTCGATTATACTGTATTTGAACTGATTAATTTTGGAATTAGGTTTGGCATTTTATCTCGTGATAAAAAAATGTGGTGCTGATGCTTAAGTCAAAACCTACTATACAATACTTATTTAAAATTATATTATTGCATAATATCACTAACAGGAGTGACATGTCAAAAATAGGCTATTAGTTAACAAGAATTTTTATATCCTTAAGCCAATATATTTTGCACTAGAAATAAGAAAAATATATCTCAAATAATGACGAACTTTTAAAATTGTTATACTACCTGTATTACATTATTTCTAATATTAGAGAATTACAATATACTGCTGCTTTTATAACTTATTGTACCAAGCATCACTTATTTATGATCACTTAATGCAGAAAATTTTACAAAAACGAAGAATTATTAAAAAGGATAGTGTAAATTGTATTTATCAAGTAAAATAATCAGTAACATATAAGTCGGAAATCGAGAAAGGAACCACCAAACCGCCAAGCGGTTATCAAAGTAGTTCCTGAATAGCAAAGGTATTACATAATCGCTCTAGGAAACAACTACTCCTCGGGCTAAAGCCCCGCCAGGCATTGAATTATACCTTGAAGCGATCCTCGACCCCTTTCTCGTGTTTCTGTACGATCAGATAAGGTTTCAAAAAATAAAACCCTCCACAGGTAGGATTGGACATCTGTCCCGGATCGGAATCGAACGACATATAGCTGTTTCGAACTTATTAGTTCTCATCAGTGCCGTACACGGTACGCCGATCCAGGACAAATGCCGAATGAACTTTATGGTGAACAATGCCTGGTGGGGCTTTAGCCCGAGGAGTAGTTGTTTCCTAGAGCGATTATGTAATAGCTTTGCTAATTCGGGACTAATAAGTTCGAAACAGCTGTATGTCGTTCGGTTCCGATCCGGGATAGATGTCGAATTCTACCTGTGGAGGGTTTTATTTTTTGAAAAGTAAAATAATAGTAGAAGGGAAATCTTAATTTAAAAATATGTTATCGATGCAACGCAATTTGTGGGTAATTTTTACCGAATTACAAAAATAATATTTGACATTTCTGTAATAGCCTTAATTATTGCGTGATAAAACTGGAAAAACCAGTAATTGAAAACTGAAGTGTTTTGGAAATTTCGTTCTCGTTTCGTATTCTATAAATAATTGGAACAAACAAAGTACGTAAACATTGTGAATGATGTGAAAAGAAAACATACATCCTGTGAGAAAAACTGCGGTAAAGTTCTTCGATTTGTAAATCCCTCCATACGTTGTTACTCCATGTGGCGAATGAGAAATTATCTCAAGAGAAACATAAGACAGTAATAAACATACGTTATCATCTTGAGAGCGAATTCCAGACCAGAAATCCTAGAATCTTTTTAAGGCAACAAATAGGAACATTTATAATAAGAATATATAATAATTTTATTTTATTATGAAAGTAATGCCGGGCGACAAAGCTTTTATATTATACTTGAATACGCACATATATTGATTAGTTGAAAAATCTTATGTTTATAGGTATAAAGACATAATATGATATTTTTTATTGGCCTTTATAAATCTATTATAACATTTAATGTTAACAAATAGGGCCAGGCTGTAGAGCGTTTAGCTTGCTATCTCGGCTGAGATTACCATTGAAAATCCCCGTCCCGGTAACATATAGCCTATCACCGAGATTACAATATCACCGGCGAAAAATAGAAGAATATCCATTAATATATCGTACGGCTAAACACGAAAAAGCAAGTGATACATTTCCGACAGGTAAAACCAATATACAGATTATCAAGAATAGGAAAAAGTGTGAGACTCTCTGTGATGTGTAGAAGAAAGAGTGAGGTAGCATTCGGAGGGAAGAGGCACTTTACGCGCGGCCATATCGACATCTGTGTAAATTCACGTTCAATATATATTTGAATTGTAAGTAAAGAGAGATCATTTACTGCGCACCTCGTGGGCGTAATACTCCTTCCTATTCTTGACAATCTGTACTTATTGGACCTTATAGTATTGATAATATTAAACAAAACAGGTTAAGCAGGTTGATTTTATACAAAATACTCATATAAATGCAATAATACTCGTACAACATAAAAAATATTATGGTAAATTCGTCAAGTAGACCTGAAACATCTTCGTGGAGAAAAAAATGATATATAGGGAAGTAAACCTATCTTTTGTAAAAATAATGTGATCATCCAAAATGTATTTAATAATTAATTGATTATATATTTCGTTTAGTATTTTTATTAAAATATATTACGTATATGGTTAGTAGGTCATATGTCTTGAGAGAAATGGAAAAAATACTTTAGCTGAAAGTTTTCTTGTTTTGGAGAATATATAAGATTCTTAATAAATTATTCAATTTTACCTATCTCACCATGGTGTTTTGCAATTCTTCATTTTACAAGAATTACCAAACTAATTTGTTTTTGTTATTATTTAAATAGTATTTCATTTAACGAGACTGTTATAACAGTATACTAAGGAAATGATCAACTATTAGTTGTGTCCACTAGTTGGAAATGAAAACATAAACACATACGACTGGAACAAATGATCTTCCTCACCCCGTTCTTAGCAGAGGATCCAATGAATAGGGCTTTAAGACAGGAGGATTGTTACTCGAATCATTTCGAATAACTAGCATTCAAATAAGAAAGAATATATCCTGCTGACAAAAGTAACATTTCTATCGAAATATACACATACAGATGTGCATTAAATTATGGTTTAAGGTTAAAGGGAACATAATAAATGTGCTACATTGGTGCAGACTACAGAACCATTGTCCAGTACAAACGCTTATTAATGCCTTCAAGTATGCATGTTATTTCTTTTCTTTAATGAATATTTAGGCTGATTTCTAAAGTCCATCTCCTGAAGGGAATCTCCGATAAATAATTTGGCACAATTTTTATGCCGATGAAATAAATACCACCAATTTAGTAATATGAAGCAAATTATTACCAAAAGCAAAAAGTATCAGTTATCATCTTCCTCCCAAATTTGAACATTGATATTCTGAGTAATTACCTAATCGTATATTTCTCTCTGATTCATGTTACTTTACTGGAAATGCTAATTAAAATCTTAATTTTCTGGGAAATTACTTGTCCATAGTTCGTATAGATAGCAGTACATTTTATAAAAAGTATGGATTCTACTATAATAAAATAATCTACTTCTAACAGTAAATTAATGTCTATACAGGGAGTTAAATGTTACGGAGTTAATTAATGTCTATACAGTCTTTAGTTAAACTGCAGACTCATTTAGAGAGCTTTCAAAAATGTATCCTAATTATTACTTTTTGAAATTTTAATTTAGAACATGCACACAATATGATCTATCCCCCATAAAACGTATGTATGCTACACGGAGAGATTAGAACACCATCTCCTAATATCTCGAGGGATGTTCAAGATCACACTGATGGAGTTCAAATCCAGATGGAAATATTACCTGAGCACTTGGTTATAGTTATCTCTAAATCATCAAACTAGTTCCATAATTGCATAAATACATCTAAGACGTCTTGGTGTGCGTTATATATTTTTTATTTATTGAATAAAAGCGAGTCAGATTTAAACAACCATTGTAGAGTATCCAAATCATATGTACTTGAGCGTTAGATTACAGTTAATATGATCTCCATGAGATTATGCAAGATAATGTTTGCAAGTGAAGTAGTTAAAACATGAATACATACTATTCATTTCATCGCTATTTGTCAAATAAAAAACTCTCTTATTTTGCCGATAAACGGAACAGTCTACCTGAGGCTAGCCATAAAGATGTGCCACGGTATGAGATAAGAGCCGTTTGGGATTTTTTATTTGGCAAATAGAGATGAAATGAACTATATGTTGTATACTTGAGAATTTTTTAACATGCATATCCTCCGTGATGAAGATAAAAATAATCATTATAAAGGGCGTCTCAGTATGAATCATAGGATTTGAATTGTGCGCCATTTTTCTTCTGTCAAAGATAGGGCGTCAATGTTTAAAGACTGTCATCTACACATCATACGACGTCAATATGTGATAGCATTCCCCACCTACTGCGATAGCATTACAAGCTTGATTTTATTTTTTACTCCACCACTTCAAAATGCGCACCAAACTGTGGTCCGCGTCTCTGTGGATGCATTGCTTTTTCCTGAACAGTATGTGGATTTTCAGCACCCCAAATTTGACATCACGAATACGATTTGTAAATGGTCTGTAACTTTTAATTGTTGTGCCAATTGCATTTTGTATGCTGACAGATGCAGATCTTTCTTTAAAATCCGAAGCGTGGTGGCTCTTGACAGATTCAATTGTGGTGCACGATGTCGAATTCATGTATTTGGTACACCCGTTCACTTTGTCTCACTGCAGCTATATTTTCACCTAATCAACCACGACAAGGACGTACTGGTGTTACCTTATCAATAACAGAATCCATCTCTTCATTTTTTTATTACGTTATGAACTTTTAAGTCTGTAAGTGCTTCATTTTGTCTTAATTTTGTGCGAATTTTTCTTAGCAGCGAAGCAGCTGTAATTGATCGCTCAGTTTCATAAAACAGTTGTACACAAACTATTCGTTTTTGAATTGTTAATCGCGGCATATTGACGTTGTGTGGTTTGTAAATGGACAGTCGTTAATGAATGTTAATGTAAATGGACATATGTTTGGACAGTCGTTAAATATTGACGTCCTATCTCTGACAGAACACAAATGGCGCGCAATTCAAATCTTATAGTTCCAACTGAGACACCCTATATTCCCAAATCTACGCGGTAAGAAGTTCAATATTAAGTATGCTTTCATATAATTGATGAATATATAAATACATTAGCTTTATTCTTCTTCTAAGGGAAACCATGCTATCCGAAACGACTATCGCGTCAGTTATACATTAAGTACATTGATTTTGACACTCATCATTTAGTTATTCTAATAGAAAATGAGCCTCATCAGATCTCACAGGCAACTTCCGCCGACAATTGATTGTAGTTTAAAATGTTCTTCAGTTAATTCTAATAGTTTAATAACATGTTGTTTGCAAAAAAAACTCTTACACAATCATATACTATCTGCATATCAATTCTTCATCATCCTAGTTGGAAAGAGCAACAGGATTGCTCGTAGAAAAAGTATGTAAAAAACACTGCACAATTCAGATCAGCAAAGGTCAATTAACTGTAACTAATTAGATTGCTTCAGGCATTACCAATTACCAATTCGTCACACCTTTTAAGGGACACAAAAGATTAGATAAGTTAACATAGAGACAAAGAAAATCGATGTATTCCACATGATATAAATAACCTATATATGATCTTATATATCTTCAAATGAAATTCTTTGTTTCGTAAATTAAAGCGAAATCGAATTTAACGTCTATACTTTTAAGCTAGATTAGAAAGACTACACAAATGTGCGATTAATTTATTTTCCAATACAGTCGACCACTTTTCATTTCCTCTGCGTATTGTGCTTCAGACATTCTCTCTATCAATGGACGAGAAAATTAAAAAGAAAAATAGATACGCAATCCCGGCAAGTATAAAACTTTCCAAGCATCTTTTGTTATGTTTCTACTTAATTGATCTACATTGTTTTAATCAAAATAGAAGTGATTTTAAACAGAGGAAGAAGTCTAGAACAGATATACTTTCTTAGAAAAGGCAGAGCGTTGAAGGGCGAAGCTGAATTGCTAGAGATTGATTAGAATTAATCCACATGCGTCCATATAATTTGTGTGTATTATTTATACAAGGTTTTTCTCTTGGAATATATTCTGTTAATTGATGTAGTAATATATTATGTCATGAGATTTTGAGCGGAATTTCATTATTATAAAATTTGTGTACAAACATTATTTTGCTTATGTTATGTATAAATAAAATGTTTATTGTTTTAAGAAAGGTATATTCCTTTAAAAATGAAAAAGCGGACATATTCTATGAACGATACAACTTTTTAGTACTTCTATTTTAGTAGCGGAATCGATACACACGTATAGTCGTACTTGGTATTGTTAGTTTATTATTTTATTCATTATTGGGACACAAAGTGCATTGTTATATAACTTGATTGTATACAACTTTGGATAAGTCAGGGAGGTATGGCGTTTTTGAGAAGAATGACACAAGCTTATTTTTGAACTAATTTTAAAATTTATTGTTTTTATACATTAGTCGTGTATTGCCATTGAAGAATATATAACATAAATCAGCTGCGAAAGATCACATCAGTTAGCGATCTTTGCGAATATACGCAATACTGCAAGTTCGAGATACGCCACACCAAACAGTCACTTCAGTGCACAGGTTGTTCATGCAGTTGTTGCGCATTGTCGGATACCTAGTATCGAAAATTTTGTTTGTTTGTTATCTCCGATAAATGAAAAAGAGCCTTGTCACTCATCAACAAAACGATGTGTTCGGCCAACAATTCCAACATCTTTTCTGCAAATCTATGTCAAAGTCATTTTGCTGCAATTTTTGGACAGCCATAATTTTATATGGATGGAAATGAAGGTCCAGGTATAAAATTCTGCTAACTGAGCTATCTGATATTGCAAGAGCGTAAGCGTGACGTACCGCTGAACAACGAGGGTTGCTTTTCACCGCTTGTCGCACCCTTTCTATATTTTCCGGGATTCGCACAGTTCGATCTCCTCCCCGTGCAGTTCCAGGTCTCAAGGATCCTGTTGTTTGAAATCTGTTCACCCCCTTCATAATGGTATCTCGTTTTGGAACGCGATTATGCCGACCAACATTAAAATGGTTTCGAAATCATCGCTGTGTGAATACCACAGAATGATCAGCTTCAATGAAAGTATTGTAAATAAACACACTATGTGCCACATACTATGGCTCCATGGCTACTGGAATGGTATACCGCGACGAGTAGATATCAACCATCCTGAAGACCTGAAAACATTCGCTCCACGCAGGCGCGCATAAAACATCTCTCAAAAACACCATACCTCCCTGGCGGCCCCTGTCCTAATACTGAAGATTGGTTTTCGTTCCAATTTCATTAATGTTCTGATTTCTAGAAAGTTAAGATCATTTTCAGACCGATTCTATATCGTTCTAGGAATACAAACAATTTATTGTGTATTTATTATAAGTAACTTGTATCCTAGAAATAATTGTACATTTATATTTTTACCCTTAATCAATTTTAAACATGCAATTAATCAGCAATTTGAAGTATGTAGATAATCTCAATCTGTGTTTTAAAATGTGAACGGAAGTGTTCCATTTCACACAAAAATAACCCTGCAATAATAAGTAGAGTATGTATTTCATTCTAATATGCTTGTTCTACCGGGTAAGCACTATTAAAATAATAATAAATGTTTTAGACACTAGTCTAAAATTCCACACGCCACAAAAAGTCTGCCGTGATTAATTAAAAAGATAAATTAGTGTAAAGCAATAGTTGACAGGACACGGAATATCAACGTCAACTGCGCTAGCTGTATTGACCCTGAACCTAAAATTTATTGACTAGACATACTGGCGTTCTATCATAGAGGATATGAGGTTTTTTATTTTTGATTGGATTATCTATCAATATTTATGTTTTAGATCTCTGGTAGTGAGGAGTAATAACTTCAAAAGGGTAGTGGCTCTAGTAAAGTTAAGCCAGAAACTACCCTAAAACTCTGTATATTGATAAACAGTTCAACGATTAATAAGTTTGTATCGTAGGTATGTATCGGAGAAGTTTGTAAATGTGAAGAAAAGTTCAATGAAACAATATACTTATTCTATATTCAGAGTCCATCAAACTTCACCAAATGTCATTGAGGTCATAGTCACCCAGATGGAGACTTGTTAATACCTTTGGATGGAGACAGTCTACCTTTGTATTGCAGTTTGTGTTCCGATTGGAATCATTTTATAATTGATTTTCGATAGAACATAACCTTAAAATAGTTTTTGTATTATGTTTTGATGTTTTTAAATAATGGAGATATCTACTGTATAAAATAAAAATACAAAGCCTTTTTCCATAGAAGAGAGTTAACTTTCTTCTATAAATAAATCTAATTAAACGATATTAGGTATCTTATACTTTTGTTTTCAACATGAAATGGAGATTAATTTTCAGTACAAAAAATGTAGAGGGAGAGATTTGAAACAAAAAATTGGGGATAGTTTGAGAAGGACAAAACACGAAAATTTGTAATTTTTTTTATGCAATTTAATATAGTTGTTGATTAATTTTTACATATTTTTAAGGAACGGAGATGTTGACTGCAAACGATATTTAGAACACCGTGTACATAGAAAAATATAATATTGTATATCAGTAATTACTCACTCACGTTATCAAAAACAATGGTAACTGTCAATATACAATTTTTTCCGCTGAGCAGAACTTTCTATAATTTAACTAGTGCAGTTTGGACACGTCCGTCGAATGGGGTTGGCCATTAATTCCGTTTCTGCGTCGCAGAGGAAAACATTACAGTGAGAAGTGGAGAGCTGTGAAGATAACTCGGAATAATGCGATGCAAACTGACCGCATTTCCAGGAAGCCAGAGCAGCCCGTCTCACTCCCAGTCTCTCGCCACCCTTCGCCGTGGGGGTGAACCATTACATAATCCGTGACCTGATCGCGGAGGAATGCGCTTTCTTTATTTATCGGCCAAAGTTATGTCGAGCCGGCAAGAAACGTGAGGTGCCCCGTGTTTATTCATTATACAGGGTATTTTTGATAGTTTTCTACTAGTAAGTCATGATAGTAGAAATATAATGTTGATTTTATGATCGCGAATTTTTCAGAAGAACTGAAAACATAGAAAGATAATGTTATAGTAAAATAAATGTGGACAACACATAATGAAAAATAAACACATTTGTCATAGTAGATGAAAGAAAACACTTAGTAGGTTTCACAAAAATTTGACCACCAACCAAGTGTTTCACATCATTTATTAATCAAAAATCTTTCATCGAGTGCCTACCGACCTCTCAATTTCTACATTTATTATATTTCCCTTAATCACAATTGATATTTGAATTCATCTGTCAATAGTATGCCATCTCCATCAGTAAGACATGCTATTCATATGTATGCCAACTATTGTCCGAATGCGATCTTGAAACTTATATTCTGTTAGTTATAACCGATAGTCTATGAGAACTACCTACTTAAGTTCAGAAAGTAGTTAAGTAGCAGTTGTTAAGTATGATTAAGCATGATATATTTTCAGACTCACTGTATATAGAATCTTACAATTATAGATAGTTACTTTGTAGTTAAAAAAAGTATCTTTGTTTCTCTATAGTTATGACTATGAAGAAACGAAAACTGTTTTCTGTTCAAGATGTGGAAATACATTATTTAGTAAGATAAAGCTATTTTAATTATTTCTTAGGATGTTTTGGCTTCTTCTCAGAACTCTTGGGTGCCACCACATTCCGTTAGTTAAGCAGAAAATCGTATTTAACAGCAAAATTTGACATAAAAATATAGGTCGAAAACACGATCCATCTGTCTATTAATTGTAATCATTAACTAAAATAAGTATTCAACGCGAATGATATAGATTTTCTTTAATAGATTAAAAGCAAGAAAAGGACTGTCAGTTACTTGCGGCGAGTCTATACGAATTGTTTTCTTTCTTCATTAGTAGTCTTTCTTTATTTCAGTTTCTTTCTTGTAAACCATAAAAGGGAGTACTAGAAAAATTACAAGACTAATCAGAAATAATGATCGAAAATGTTGTCAAAGGAAGTGCATTAAATTCAAATCATAAATTAGTTTATTACTACTAATTGTAATAATGATATTTCAACATAAAATGCGACTCAAGGGGAATCAAAGCAATAATAAAATTCTATTCAAAAAAATATCAATAAAAAGAAACCTAAAGTAAATAACGAAATAGCAATTCTTAATATACATTTTATAAATTGTCCCATTAAAATAAAATTCACATCCACCTAATAAAGGATTCAACACTGAAATTTCTTTCAAAAAATAAAACCCGCCACAGGTAGGATTCGACATTTGTCCCGGATCGGAACCGAACGACATACAGCTGTTTCGAACTTGTTAGTTCTCATCAGTGCCGTACACGGTACGCCGATTCAGGACAAATGCCGAATGAACTTTATGGCGTATACATCTTTATCGATACGATCTCTGTCAGTACTTTATTTCCGACTTATATGTTACCAACACTGAAATTGTCAAAATAATTGGTCACAAATTTAACTCATTTATTTATCATGAGCATGAACAATTCTTATGAAAATTGTGAATTGTCGTTTCTACTTTTTTACATTTGTATAAAAATTAGAAATGAAAAATGGCGTTGTATAAGTTTATTCTTCATAGAAAATAACGATACAGAAATTCATTGATTTTATTCTTGATAAAGCCTTACAAAACGTACCTTTATATGTCGTATTTAGTGATTAAGCCCACAGGGAATCAATTACAGGCGATAATTTCCTAACGGACAAAGCCATATTATGTCGTTTAGTTCAATCAGAATAGGAACCTGAAAAATAAAGGCATTCCTCTATAATAGTATTGTATATTTAAGTAATAACAATAAAGCAACTCCTAATATGCCGTAAAATCGGTCTATTTTATCCAGACGCCTTCTTAAAAAAAAGATAAAGCCCATTATTTATGACTCACGTCCACATCAAGTAATTTCATGGTATTCACTGGAATTTTAATGTCATTGTTTTCGGGTGGGATAAACATCTCAGAGGACTTAAAAGAGGTCGTTTATTTGATGCGAGTCATTATCAAAATTCTAATACCTCTAGAGAGGCTTCAAAATAATTCATAAATTGTCTAAGGAAGTGGTTAAGTTAACACAGAAGCTGTCGTAGCGAAGTACAGTGTGGGGCATTGGAATCTGATGTTTGTGGAAATGAAATAACGTTGAAAATATAAAAGTTTTTATTTAGAGTTCTCTATCATAGCAAAGGCAATTCCATATAATTTTATTTTTTGACCAGTATGTCTGTCAGATCAGGTCAATTATTGCATACACATTGTTCTAATCAACCTCCTATGTCTCCTATTCTTTTTATGCATGATTCTGTATCATTGCGTAAGGAATCGGTACAACCTCATGTCTGCTTTGTTGATGTAAATTTTGGATAGTGAAGCATCGACGAGAATAAATCGTGCTACTGGGGTAACTCCATAATCAGTAATTACAAAACTTCAGATCTGGAGAACGAACAGGATAAGATATATCGTCGTACCGTGAGATGAAATGCCCAGGAAAGAATTCACGCAGCTTTATGTCGACTCAAACGGCATTAGGTGAGTTCTTCCCTCCCTCACACTGGACATGTTCATTTCAGGCAGTCGCTGGTAAATAACAATTAAAAATCATCAGGTTCCTATGCCTACCCTATATATAGGATAAAAGAAAAGATATTTTGCCATTGACGTAAATATATTTGTATTTTCAGTGTTTTATTGAATAGTGTAATATTGTTTGTTATTGTCATGCAGCACATATTAAAAACAGTATATTTAAATTACTAAATATATATGATTCATGTTTAATAATTCCGAATAGTATAACGGGGAAGATTCGCACTATTACCCACATCAGACAATAGTAAACTGACGTATGTATACTGTAAAGGCAGGTAGGTAATCTTTATATATACACATGAACGATATACATATCTATTATTTATTGCTGCTCTTTATACATTTGTATAATATAAAAAATACATAATTGAATCAAATAAGTTTATTCTGAAATCAACTGTCTGTATAAGATGTTGGTATATATCATTAGTAAGAGGAATTTTAGGAACTTTTAGAAAGTTTACTAAATACGTTTAAATAACTTCCTTCCGTTCCATGAAAGCTCTAAAATAGTTTACAGGTTTGTATAACTTGTTAGTGACTGTAACGAATTTTGAATGTTTTATGTAAGTTGTATACCGTAAGTTGTATGTGTTACCATATTTACTTCTTTTAATTTTATTGACATATGTTTATCGTAGTACCAAGAATGATAGAATATAACATACAAAATACAAGTAAAATTCATTAAATGTCCTTGCTTAAATAGAACGAAGACCAATCGTTTCTATAATCTCACTCAATTCACTTGGAAATCCCTGCCAATTTGTACAGTCTTGTACTGTATTTCGTTTTTATAGAAACATAAATTTCATGTCCATTACATTATGAATGATGAATAAGCTTTCAAGTGCGCAATAAAGGAGATCCAATTATTTGTCAATCATTTTCTGTGGCATAAAAAAGCGACGGTGCTTAAAGGCGATATAAAATTCAAGTAATGTCTCATTATTTTTTATGTGGCATAACAATTTAACGACGTCTTTATTTTGCACAGTTTATGTATCGAAATTTATTTTTTTCAGGAAATTAACATATAAAATGTGTTTCTAGACTTACTTTCGCAAAATAAGTCGATAGCCTTTACGGTATTTATTTCAAATAATCCAAATGAGGTATAAAATAACCAATCCTAGGTGTTAACTGTAGCACTGTAAGAATTCCATGCGTATGAAAGAAAAGTTACCGCAACATTTTGTTGCTTAAAATTTTTGTTATTAAAAGTTTTGAAAATTACGTGGGCTACTTAAAAAGTGGAAATAACTCCAGTCTCTTATCTAACTCTTATTTTAAGTTGAAATGTTGTGACACCTTTGTGTACCTATACTGTAGTCGTCAGAAGGAGTTTTTCAATTCCCCTGTTTTTTTTCTTGAAAATATTACGTTCTTAATACTACTCCACTTGTAAAAAAAAATTGAAAATGAAGCAGTTTAATGTTAGAACTGGAAGCGGGTTACTTAACAACAATAATTTCGAGATTATTTGATAATTTTCTTCCATTATTTTGTTTTGTAACTGATCGGATAGAATTGGGGAAAAATTTTCATTTTTTCAATAATTCTATAGGGTGTCTCAATTGAAACTATAGGATTAGAATTGCACGCCATTTGTGTTCTGTCAAAGATAAGGGGTCAATATATAACGACTGTCATCTACAAACCATACGATGTCAACATGCTGCGATAACAGCTCAATAAAGAATCATTTGTGTACAACTATTTTATGAAAGTGAGCGATCATTTACAGTTGCATTAAGAAAAATTCGCACACCATTAGGACAAGATAAGCATCTACAGGGTTAACAGTTCGTAACTTAATCAAGAAATTTGAAGAGATAGGTTCTGTTATTTATAAGGCAATTGATTAACAACACCGATACTTCTTCGTCGTGGATGGTCAGACCAAAATGTTGCTGTAGTGAGAGAAAGTGTACGGGAGTATCCAAACACAGATCACGATAACAGGGAGATTCCTAACCATGTTGTCTCGCGGCATGCAGACGTCAATTGGCCTGGAAGATCATGTGATTTAACACCACTGGATTTTTTCTCTGGAGGTATGTCAAAGGTAAAAGTGTACGCCACGCAGCCATCAACAATCAGTGACCTCAAAGCAAACATCAACGTATTATTCGGATAATAGAACCTGTTTTATGTGCCCATGTTGTGGATAGTTTTGCTAAATGAATACCATCATGCCATATTAGTCGAGACGGCCATATGAATGATATTCTTTTCCATTCGTAGTCGTATCGTCTTCATTTTATATTGAAGACTAAAAAACCTCAGTTTGTTCATTAGTTCATTAGTTTCAAAAATCACACACTATAGTTCGACACCCTATAGAATTGAAATATGTATCGTTACTCTCTTGAAAAGTAGAAATAAAATATAATAGGCGTGTGATCTTCTTTAATAAATCACAAGTTTAAGACAAAAGCAATAAGCGTATTCGGCTCCTCTATTTGTATTGGGTAATCTATCACGGGAGACATAAATAAGGTGAAACTGAAAAAATAAAAAAAATAGAAGAACAAGAAAAAGGGGTTACAAGACAAGCGAACGTGGAATTAATGTTGCCAATAAATCCGCGAATTCTTTTGCGCTAAAATTTATTAGGCGAAACGGTTTCGCATAGTAATTTTACCAAAAGTTAGGAAAGACAAAAACGGTTTAACAGTAGTTATAAATCGCTTTTCGGAACGTGGAACTATTGCTGCTTTTAATAATGTTTAGCGAAGAGGAAGCGCGTTCTATATCGGAAATTTCGAAAGACTATTATTGGCTGACTGCCAAATTGTTTCTGTTCATGTTTGAAAAAAAACTGACCAAATATGTCATTAAATTACTTTAAACTACGTCAGTAACTTCAGATTATAGAGTTATTCATTATATTTTGACCTCTTTTTTAACATATTTATTTTTCGATTTTTATAAAAAGTCAACTTCAGGAATTATAGGGTTGTATCTATTTTTTTAAGATACAAATAAAGATATTTTTGTAAGATACAACTAAGACAATATCCTATATAAGTCAGGTGATACCATCATGATAATGATTTTTGTAACTAAAACATTTTCCATATTTTAATGTATTTTTTTACATCCTTTTTCATAATTTTTTATGAACACTTTTTCTATTTTCATAACTATTTTCTGAATATGCATACCAGATTATTCATGAGATATACCCACTTAGTTTTAACTGCATATTCTTCTACTTTTGAATTTCTATATCGAAATTTAAAAATATATTTACAAGGTGAAATTTTGCCAAATATGAACAAAATATGTTCCTATGACGTTTTTTATCTGATCCAGAATTTTTTAATCTTTCGATGGAGTTTGTATTGGCCTACTAGTAAATTGATTAAATATCTCTAACATACTTAAAAAATAGCAGAGAATATTAAACAAGTCGATTCAAATGATTCACTAGTTGATTCACAGAGTCAGATTGATTGACTTAAGTGAAAATATAATATTCAATCAAAAAAAAAAAACATGGAGAAGCAGATGGTCACTAGAAGTTACAAGCCAATGGTTTTGTTTGATATCACTTGGCTTTGTATTTTTTACATCACCTATGTATAAGTATTTTTTACATCACCTGGTAAAAAATACTTTGTAAGAAATACGGCGATTGCGATGTTCTTAAGGGCAAAGAGATGGCCTAGTCTACAAAGCGATACCTAATAAAATTCTCCATTTTAAGCAAAAAAAAAAAAAAATACAATGGAGGATGGATATCAAAATAATGCAATTACTATTCTTGTCTATAGTACCATGAAATCATAGGAAGAAAAGATAATTAGAGGAAAGCTTACTTCATCAAAATATTTTAAAAATTGCAAGCTCCATCTTTTCTATTTACTAAATCGCTGTTTTCGTGTGTGTCACGAAATTTTTAGGTCGATGTACGAAATGCTTTTCGTTCGAATTTCGGCATTTTGACAAAATCAATATAGTAAATCGATCGTTGCAGACAACGTGGTAACTTTTGTTTTTTGATCCGAAGCCTTAGAGGCATGCTCCGGAAGTGCTTTCAATATGAGCGAGGGCGCGGTGCAATATTATTGCGTTTTACTTAATCGTTAATATTATTTTTCAATCAAAACCCAAAAATGAAATATTTCAAAATATCAGAAAATGGAACTACGAAATTTAAAAAGCAACAGAAAAATATTATATCTGGCAGATAATTTCCCTGTTGACGCAAATATAAAAAAAACATAATGAGTTGGTGCTACACAAGGTGAAAATAATCTTTCATAAAGAACCTTTGACTAAAATCATTAGTGATGCAGAAATTGACTATTATATTTTAAAATATGGATAAAAAAATAGTCAACATTCGATATTCAGAACTATGTATTGATATTACATTTGATAAAAATAAACTTCTGGTAATACAGAGATTGAAAAATGAGAAATATATGGTTATTGAAAGTCAGCAAAGTAAAAATTTTATTTGGATAAAATAAGAACGGTTAGGAGAATAAAAAAATTTACTGAAAGTATATAATGAGTTAGTATTCAGGGCTTTTCCTACTGATGAAATGTAATAAGGGCAAGTAGTGAAAATGCAGATGAAGATTAACATTTCCCACCAAGGTTCTCGATATCCCTTATGCCTTAAATATTGTAAAATAAGGAGCCGAGATAAAAAAGTCTGTGGCTTTCAATGTTTTGGAAAATACAATTTACGAAAATATTATGCAACAGAGATATTATATTAATAATATTGTACTTTTTTTAGACTAATGGACAAAATGTGAGTTTTGATGAGAACTTAATGAGTCCTGAATATTAAAACGCCTAAGAGTATTCCAAGTTTCAAGAATCTTCAATACGTCCAGCAACAAAAAATTATTACATTTAGCAACTTATAGACCAATTAATGAGAGTTTAAAAAAATGTATAGGGAATATAATAACTATATCATAATATTATTAGCATTAATTAATTAATATTATAGAAAATCATTACTTTAATGCTCTTAAAATTGCAAACGTTTTGCATTATTTTGTATACATAATTTTCAATGGACATAGTGAAATATTTGTGAATGTAGTGGAACTTCAAACAATGCTGCAAGCGTGTATGTACCATTGAGAAATAATGTAATGAGGCTATTTTGATGTGTATATTTGTAATATATGTAATAATAAATTGATTAAAGTTCATCATGCTCATGGTTTTAAAGTGATTACACTTGCCATTGATGAAAAACATAATCAACTCTGAAAGAAATATATTATTGGCTATAGGGAATATTATTATACAACATTTAAAATATATTTTACGGGTTTGTATCGAAAGTATCTGGTCCTTCTAAAGATTCGTTCTCAGTAATACATATATAACGTTTTATTATATATGCTTTCAAAACTCCTGATGCAATAATAAACTCTTATGTTTAATGCTGTCAGATACAGCTATAATTGTTACACATGAGTTTTCTTTTACTTATTTATAACAAACAAATATGACAGACGAATTTACACGACGTTATTCGTATATGATTACTTTTGCCGAAGAATTTCGTTCTATATTGTTCATGCAAATTAGTTTTGAAAAGTTCATCAACAAGTTTGCAGAAAAATTACAGAGAACATAACGACATCGACCTAGATTACGAATGCCCGTCATGTGTAGAACTGAGCAATTTAATGTCGACAATGGTTTATTTCCGCAGTAATTCTGTCGACTCTCTCGCAAACGAGAAGTGACGTATAAAGCTGGTAGTTGTGTGGAAGCTTCTGCTCATGACGAAAATAATGAAAATTTAATTATTTTTATCTGAGCAGATATATCCGGAAATATATGCTGACACAGTTTTCTGTTAATGAAGAAATGGACATGAGATGAACAACAAATAAACGCGTTATTAATTTCTGCTGCCTCGAAATGGAAATTAAAATTTTTCCTGTCACTTTTCGCTAGATTAATTAACAAGTTATTATGTGTCCACTAAATTTTATAATACCATTATAGGGGTTGTGCTTAAGAATCAGGATTTCATTCTGATAATGGCATATATAGGGTGACTACATGTAAGATGAGTAGGAATAGTGACGCAAGCAATATTAGCGTCGTCTGTCGTCAGTCTGTATCAGTCAATAACATTTACACAATTGTCGGAGTCGTGCTTATTCGTACTGATTTTCGTCAAAATAATTATGTACCTTCATTTATATTCAAATACATTAGTTAGTTAAACCTTAAAAAAGGCACTTCCAGATCTCTGTTGAACTTCTGAATACATTTTGAAAATATAATTATTTTCGAAATAAATGATAATTCTTACTTGCAATATGGCGTAGTGAAAATCTTTAGACCCTGTAGGCTAAGATCAAATCAGAGAATTAGTTGGACTCAGAGCTTGTGGCCGGAAGGCAACACACGACAATACTCGACGTATATCTGCGTCTCAGGCTGTCTTCCAAACTTCATGCTCCCACCTCGTCAATGTCTTAATACATTCTTATTCTAATCCCACATCACTCGTAGTGAATAGCAGGATCTCAAGAAGTAATCTGTTGCCATTTTGTCTTCAACTATGTGACAACATCACATATTTGTTTTGCTGTACATGTGTATTGAATGGTGGAGAGCTCAGTTGCAATCAAACAGTCGCAGGTTGAACAGGTTTTTTTTTTTTACCTTAGTGTAACTGAAAGCCGCTCTTCCGGAGTAATACTCCTCCTCCATCTCGTGTCCCGTCGAGTAATACTAGGACGAATGAGCTCAAGAAGCTCGTCGAAAGTTTGTATGCGCATTCGGTAGTATTTAAAAAAAATCACTGGGTGTCTTCTTAAATCTGCATACAATTTATGGAATTGCCCCTTCTCGCTACGCTGTGACGTCAACAGATGAAGCCAAAAACGTCTTTTGGATTTTTTTCCTTGTTATCTCAAGAGCACACAACGCAGTTCACTCTACGAAGTTCATCTAGCAACTATAATTCCAAATGTGCCCATACGTAGCAACCAAACTTGTTAATTGCTCTTTAGTTGCAGTAGTGTGCCCAAAACCATATAACTGCAACTAAACAGTAGCTCAACTGAAAACTGCATGTGTGCCCTTGGTCTTATAGTGTCCGAAATTTTACTTTTATGGCTAACAATTCTTATGAACTATTATTCTTTTCCACAGCCACTGCGTGTAGGTGATTATAGAGTATTACTTAAAATCTATGTTTACTCAGTTAGTGGTAGTATAACACACTGCACCCCCCTTACATGAGCTCTCTCTCCCCCTCGCCCCTCCTCTCTATCTCTTCTCCCCTGTATCTCCTCTCCCCTCTCCTCCTTTCTCACTATTTTATGTAAGACTGACACTGAAAAGTCCCAGCTTCAGAAGTTGCATTTATCTCACACCTCCAGGATATATCAATAAACCCCTTGCTACCCCTTTCTGCCCCTTCCCAGAGACTGGACATACAAGTCTAGAGAGCTGGCGTGATCGTCTAATTTTGTCTAGTGGTGGAAACCTTACTATGTTGTGTTTTTAATTCTTATTCCCTATATTCTTTCTAGAAAGTTTGGTTGTACTTGTATTTTTTTTTATTTTCTCATTTATGATCTGCTTTTGTTAATTTTATTTAGGAATTTATTTATTATATTTAAATTTAAGTATGATTTACTTTATTTGCTTTAATACTTGAATGGGTAAATAGAGAAGTAACCACTTCAATTTGGATAGGTGGAAATATTGTTCTTGTGAAGCAACGGAACTATGTAACGGAAACTTTCATTAGTTTAAATAATGCCTAGTTGGCATACGCCGAACCCTACAATATGCCGAGAGAAATCACTCGCGCCAAAGCGTGTGAGTTTTCCAGGAGAGAACCTAAACTCAACCACGAACTCGCAGTTTGCATACGGCTGATTACCGTAAGTTGTGTATAGTTACCTTAGATGTGAAACAACTTTATCTAGTAATGACTTTGTGTCACGTACCTAAAATAGGAGTGATTAGATTAGCCTCACCAAGCAAGTAACTGATAGTCACGGTGTAGGCGCGATTCCCCCCCCCCCCAGGTTCGCAATCTGTATTTTCGTGATGTCTACGACGGCAGACATCAGAGTCAATTTCATTATAACCCAATAAATTATGGGACCGGTGCGGATAAGACAGTAGGCAGTGACTGACAGTTTGCTGGTCTTCTGGGTTTTGGATCACGTTCTTCTTCTAGTTTTTTTGCCTTCTGATTTTCTATTCTTCTGATCTTCTAGCCTTTTAGTCTTCAACTGTTCTGGTCTACTGATCTTCTAGTCTTCTTGGATGCCTCTTCTCGGACTTTCAACTGTCTCTTCCTTGATTACTTGTAGACCGGAACTTCTCGAATTAACTTTCAGCTGACTTTTCTCGGATTAATTTTTGACTGCCATACTACCATGGGGGCCCGCGTATTTAAGCAAAATCGTGATTCGCTATTAGAGAGAACACGGATCACAGAATTCGTCGGTATGACAGAGATAACCAGCATGTCGTGTACCAGCATATGCGATCAGTATAATTATTTACATCTCCATTCAAATTCTATAATTTTAATGTCTGAATATTTGGTCGTTTCGGTAGATACATTAAAGAATGTTTGTTGAAAATTAACTTGTGGTGTTATGTGACTAAACAATAAATCAATTTTTTTATCATTATCTTATGAGATTTAAATTAAGTTGTTAGTGCCTCGAATGAGATACAAGTATGTTAATGTTGCATTGGTATTCTACGGTCTGCATGAAATATTTATCCTGAAATAATACCCTAAGCGGCTTACTACTAAAAATCGCTAACAATAAGCTTAAAGGAAACGCATTCAAACTATTGTTCCGAGACATTACAAAGACTCCAACTAAAGAATCCGTAAGATTATCTGCAAGAAGAATTGCCGCTTAGTACCGCATAAATCACATCTCGAGATACCCAACAGTGTTGTACCAACAATTAAAGGTTAATTTTTTATTATGCCCGCTTTTATCTCTCCTATATTTTTTCTTCGAGCTACTAAACGTACATTCAACACCCGAGGCGCTTGATTTGTGTATTGTATTCAGCGACCATAACCTTCCTGACGGTTTGCTGTGGAGAGGCATGCGATATTAATCTCTTCACGTTGCATTCTTACACATGCTCGAGCGTGGCTCACACAAAAGTAAGAATCTACTTGCTCCTTATGGATATTTTAGCAGCAGTCGACTCACAATCAAATTGAAAGGCATTGTTATGGCTCTGCCTAAGCTCGTGGGCTATATAGTTATGTTGATAAATTGCCCATTGAAAGAGAAGTACTAAAGAAAAGAATAATGCGGAATTTGTCGCTATAGATGTATGTATATAAAAGTTAATAGAGATTCTTAAAAAATATAGGAAGTAAAAATTAGAAGAAAATAGCGAAGAAAATATAATTTAGATAACTATTATTTTGTATTAACTCTCTTAAGTCCGCTACAGACTATGCATGTGTCGCAATTCGTTATGCGCGATGCGTAATTCGTTCAGTTCGTAGCAATTCGCAAATCAGAGCTTATAGACTATGCGTTTGTTCACGATTTGTGATGTGCATTGGCATTATTCATCGTTTGTGTTAATGAGCGGCCTTTAGTATTGGTAAATTTACCGCCTCCAAGAGCGAATCACTGCGAACACACGAATCATGTTGTTTACGAATCAACTTTTAGCGAACAAGTCCCTACACACTATTCGCGAATTGCCCACGAATCGCGTATACACGCATAGTCTGTAGTGGGCTTTACAATTTGTTTACAGCGTAACAGTTTACACGTCCATGCTTGTACACATGGCAATATGAGCAGTAAATAGTTTTTTCTTTAACACTCTTTCGGTCGCACCTCTTGGGGTTTCGTGGGTTCTATGAGATCCATTTACGAAATTCTGATATTTACGGAAAAAACTAACTTTTCTCTAGGTCACAAAATAATGTAAATAATGTTTTTATAACTTTTATTAAAACTTTTACTAAAAACAAGGCTACTTTTTTAACAAAAATGTTAGGTCCCGAATTGGAGCCAAACGGTCTGCTCTCTTTCGTTCTTGATGAGTCATCAAATTGAGTTTTTCCTAAAAAAAAAATTAATCTTTATAACAACATAGTCACCCTAAATATCTCTCTGCCGAAACTATCGGTGCTCCAAAGATCTTCAAAGTTGTTTCTTTCAGCTTTATTTCCAGCAATATACAGTAAGCCGATAAAAGCCTTAATTTCGGTTTTATTGGTAGTTCCGTTTTATTGGTCCCGAGCATCCCGAGCCCGTGAAAAATTGTCACGAATTGTGGCACTGTACTGATTAGTTTCAAAAGTAAGGTTCCCATCGCGATAGCTCCGCAAGAAGAAGTATTAGATGAAATTTGACAACACTGTTGTGCGCGCCGTATCTCCCTCTCCCGGTCCTCACATTCGCTGTTAAGGTACGCCGCACAGTGTTGGCCTGACAGCCGTCTGCGATGGGCCTCCCGATTTCCGTCACCGCCAGGTGCGATATACGCGCAGTGATCCGACTTTTGAACGAAAAACAGGTTCCACCCATAGACATTCATCGTCAGTTGTGTGAAATTTATGGTGAAGAGTGTATCACCATTCAACATGTCCGCAAATGGTGTAGGGAGTTCTCGGGCGGTCGTACAAATATCCATGACGGAGACCGGAGCGGACGACCGTCGGTTTCCGACGAGACTGTCGCAAAAGTCGAGAGTCCATTGCTCGAAGATCGGAGGATCACCATCCATAAACTGGCTCATCACATTCCTGAGATATCTGCCAGCTCAACTAACAGACTTGTGTCCGAGAAATTGCAGTACCACAAGGTATACACGTGGTGGGTCCCACGAATGCTCACAGATGCGCACAAGCAGCAACGCGTCGACTGTCCTCGCCAATTTCTTCAACAATGTGGCAACAATAAGGAGGAATCGTTGGACTCCATCGTCACAGGCGACGAAACGTTGGTGTTTCATTTCATTCCCGAAAAAAAGGAACAATCACACGAATGGCGCCACTCAAGTTCGCCTAAACCGAAAAAGTTCAAGCAAACGCAATCTGCGGGGAAAATCATGGAAACTGTGTTTTGAGACCGTAAGGGAATATTGCTCATCCACTTTATGCCTCCTGGGACAACAATAAACTCAGAGAGGTATTGTGAAACACTAAAAAAACTCAGACGAGCCATCCAGAACCGTCGGAGAGGAAAACTGAGCAAATGTGTGAAGCTGTTGCACGACAACACTTGTCCCCATGTCTCTCTGCAAACCCAGGATCTCCTAAGCAAATTTGGCTGGACTGTCATTCCTCACCCTCCCTACAGCCCAGATTTAGCCCCTAGTGACTACCATCTGTTCCCAAAATTGAAGGAACACTTGGGTGGCCTGCGCTTCCGGACCGACGATGAAGTCAAAGAAGAGATTAATCGCTACCTCAACGGGTTAGCGGTGGAGTTCCATGACACGAGGATACAAAAGTTGGAAAAACGTCTACAAAAATGCATCGAAAGAAATGGCGTTTATGTAGAAAAATAGGTTAATGTTCAAGCTTTAAAACCATGTAAATAACTTTGATAATAAACAATGCTATTTAAAAAAAGCGTGGGAACCTTATTTTTGAGACAACCCTCGTATAATTAACAATCATATCCAACATAGTGTTGTCGAACAAGCACAGCCATGTATCCAACATGGTGTTTCCCTGGAAGGCAACATTACACCAGGAAGTCTTGTAAGCAAATTAATTTTTTCAGTTTTCTTTCTGTTGATGAATAGAGTTTTTTTCCCAACTTTTTCCCTTTTTTCCCTTTGCAAATATAAAATTAGTCTTCGCCCTCTACATCTTCAGAACGCGAATCTACATCACTCTGTGCGGAATTGTCCTCTTCGTGCACCTCTATTTCTTCAGTTTCATCCATATCAGAAGCTTCTTCATCTATTTCGTGACGAGGGTTCTTCCGATTGGATGACGAAGTGTTTTGTGCAGGTTCATCACTGTCGTCCAATAGAAGTGCATGGATTTTCAAAATATCCTCTGCATTGTAAAGAAAAAATATATTTTCTGGCGCCATTATGTCTCTGGGGAAAAAAAGTATTTTGAAAAAGTACAAATTAAAAGAACACAACGTGAACGGTCGCATTGGATCTAACAGATCCAATGCCCATATAACACTGAAATACCTTGTACCAAAGAAAACGATTCTTCTACGGTAATATAATTATACACGATACAAATTAGGTCGCGTGTGATTTGATAGATCCAAGCGGTTCCCAGTCGAACAGCGCAGTCAGTTTCAAAGTCGCAATCACACTGAATTATGTGGCTTCACTAGTCAGGAGGATAGGTGGAGGGAGGACTTCTCATCACCCATCTCTATTTAGATGTTTATAAAATACTACTACGTGGGTCTCAGAGATCCAAAGCGACCGATGAAGTGTTAAAAGTACATTTTTTTAATATAAGCTAAAATTTGTACGATATTAAGAGGGCGTCAGAATGTTCTTAACCAGCTTTAATATATACACAGTAGAAATTACTTATACAATAGAATCCTTTTTGGAATAGAATTATCTTTAGAATTATTTTAGAAGCACTCTAACAACTAGAATTTTAATCTAAAGGGTACGTTTCCTAAATGAAACCATAAATATGTAGGGTGATTGACATAAAAGTAGTACAAGAAATCTGATTTTTAATGGAGACCTTTTATATTTTTATATTGTTGAATTCTCCTTAATCAGTTAATTTTAATAATCTATAACACTTATGACTTGAGTGAATAAATAAGGGCTTAATAAAATGCATGAAGGACATGCATGAAGAATTAATTCACAATAAATTTGACACATGTTGCTTTACCAACATGATCACTATAACCAAACAAATTTCGAGCGTCTCTATTGAAAGACCGTGTACTAAATAGAACAAAATAAAAATATAACTCTTTAGAATTGCATCCAGTTATGATGGACAAACTGTATATATGGCCATTGTCAGTAGAATACACTGCTTTCTCTTTTATTGCATAGTGCACCGAACAGCGTCAATACAGCCTTTGTTCTGACCATTTGATTTAAACCCTACTCTTAATTAAGTGTAAGTTTGAATGTTGCGCAATGATAGTTGTTCTAATAACGTGCTAACAATAGCAATAAAACCCAGCCGAGTAGCTGAAAGAATTATGACCACAAGTTTTCAGTTGCGAAAGTTTAATTGGGTTTGTGGAGTTACTTGGAAATGCTCTACGAACTTGTTTGTATTAAAATAACTAGGAGAAATATAGAGAGTATCTATTGGGCAATGGCACGGGAGAAGCAAATGATATCATAAAAATTATATAGTGGTGAAATAAATATAAATATAGGCAAGAAAAGTTTTCTGTCACTGCTATTTTCTCCACGCGTTTTTCAGAAATTTCTTTAAAAACATTGCGCTGAAAGTAACAAATAATTAACAATTTTAGATGTTTGTTTTAACAGCTAGTTATTAACCCCAAGTCGATTTACTTAATAGCCAAATTTATGATTAAAACTTGGCACGTTTTATTAACGTTTGCACTGCCGTTATTATTTTAATTACACTGCCAAAGCTTACTGTCATTATGTGTTTTATAAAACATCGTTTATAGAAAACGTCTACGTAAAACATAAACGCTGAAATTCGTAGGAAAAATAAATTCACTAAAGTTTATTATGCCTTCACTTTTTTAAACTTTAAGTGAGGAGTTTGAGTTTTATTAGCTTCTCAACTTTTGAAACGAGTTTAATATTATATTTCGCACAACGTGAAATGTTAGCTGAAAGGCATTTTAAATTAAAATCTAATTTCGAGACGTGGAAC
Source organism: Rosalia funebris (assembly GCA_037954035.1). NCBI lineage: Eukaryota > Metazoa > Arthropoda > Insecta > Coleoptera > Cerambycidae > Rosalia > Rosalia funebris. The sequence continues at coordinate 20,469,990 of JAZFAV010000011.1, forward strand.
AACGCTTATGCATGAATACGTCTGCTAAATTAATTACTCAACAGAAGGACAAATTGCAATTATATTTGATGAAATAAAAATAAAATACACATGCACATGCATGTTTTCTAAAGGTGTATTCAAGTGGCGATAATTTAAACATGAAAATTTAAGTAATAAGATGCAGAATATTAAACATGACTATGTGACTAATAGGATCACATAACATATGTATATTATAATATTGTTCAAACAGATTAGTGGATGTTATCTAATTTCAGATGAGTTTTAGAAGATGCTTGCTTTTTCAAAAAATGATTTAAAACTTTAATGCATTTTACTATTTATTCTTCTTGCACCATATAACGGGTGGTCCAACCATAATGCACGATGTTAATTGTGAGTCACACCTTAACGTCAAGTTTTTTGCCCAACTTAATCTGACATTTCTTTGTTTCAGTGTTTGACAAATTCAACCATGGAGAGGTACGCAATTGAGCAGCGCGTTAAGATTGTTGAAGCCTTTTACGAAAATGGGCGTTCAAATCAAAATGCATTTCGTGCACTTCGTGACTTTTTTGGTCAGCATAATCGACCAAATGTGTCCACAATCGGGAGAATTGTGCGCAAATTTCAGCAAACCGGGTCTGTAGGAAATGTGAAAACACTTGTGCATGCTCGCCCAGTTCGTTCTGCGGAAAACATTGCTGTTGTTCGCGATAGTGTAGTAGAAGAGCCGTCAAACTCAACTCGTCGTTGTGCCCAACAATTGAACATCTCACGAACATCAGTGATGCGAATTTTGAATAAAGATTTGAATTTACACGCTTACAGGGTTCAATTGACTCAAGAGCTGAAGCCTACTGACCATTTCAAGCGTCGTCAATACGCCGAATGGTTGATTGAACAGACAGAAGTGAATGGTGACTTTACAAAGAAAATCATCTTCAGCGACGAGGCATACTTTCACCTCAGTGGATTCGTTAACAAGCAGAATTGCCGCATTTGGACAAATGAGAATCCACGAGTGATTGTTGAAAAGCCGATGCATCTACAAAGAGTGACTGTTTGGTGCGGTTTATGGGCTGGCAGCGTCATCGGGCCGTACTTCTTCGAAAATGAGGTGGGCCAAGCAGTTACCGTGAATGGTGTTCGCTATCGCGAGATGATAACGGACTTCTTGTGGCCAGAAATTGAGGATATGGACCTGGACGATATGTGGTTCCAACAAGATGGTGCCACTTGCCACACAGCCAACGAAACAATGGCACTTTTGCGCGAGAAATTCAATGGCCGTGTTATCTCACGTCGTGGTGATGTTAATTGGCCGCCACGATCATGTGATTTGACACCGTTGGACTTCTTTCTTTCGGGATATTTAAAAGAAAAAGTGTACGTCAATAAGCCAAGAACAATCCAAGAGCTAAAGGATGAGATAATTCGGCACATTAACGACATTGAACCTCAATTATGTCTCAGAGTCATTGAATATATGGACCATCGGATAGAGGTATGCCACCGAAGCCTTGGCGAGCATTTGGCCGATATTTTATTTCACACATAATTGTCATAGATCCTTCTATCATAATAAAAAATATTAAGATAATTCTCTGAAAACTTTTTGTTTTATTTACAGTTAACATCGTGCGTTTTGGTTGGACCACCTTTTATTATTTTTGACTTTAATATGTCATTGGTAACTTATGTAATTAATATAATTTACAAATGAAGAAGAATCACTTTTTATCCAATCAAATAATTAATTTAACTTATGCGTAAAATGAAATAAAAAGCCAATAATAATATATGATAGAAAAAAATAACAAACTAACAACGATGGTTTTTGGAACAATTTTGATCTTGTCTAAAAAAGCACTTCTGGAATTTTTCTGTATATACGTTTATGAAGCAATTAAGGATTAAATATATCTTGTTTTAATACAATATACCTATATTATTTCTCGCTTTAATACAATACAATATAAAAATCTCCCTGTTAGAAAACGATAAATTGAAATATAGTAAACACAACAAAAAATTTATATAGATATAGAAACATAACTGTTGAGCAAATATTAAAAATAAATACTAAGGTGTAATATCCTTTATTATTTAATCAGGTAGAATTAATTTCCTTGGGGCTACTCAAAGGAACGAATCAAGGAAACTTACTTTCTCATTACCACTTCTATAAATGTTTATATAAAAACATTTGACAATAGTATGAATTAAAATGTTTTGTTAAATATATAATCTTATATACTTTATTAAATTACACTATAATGAACACTATGTTAGTGATACATTTTTTTACCTACACAATTACATATAACCATGGAGATATGCAATTATGCATACTATTATCATCGATTTACTTATTATTAGTATCAAATTTAATGCTCAATACAAATAATAAATGTGTTAACAGATGAATAAAAATTAACAAATTGGAGAATTCGACGGGCATTCAGGTAAGTTGCCCCACGCGGAGCTATTAAAGGGCAGCACATTGCTCCGCAGCCACTACACGGATGGGTTACCTGTCATATTTTCTTATAAAAGTGGTCACAACACTATCATTCCTACTGTAATCCGGGATGGCGGACTAGGCCCAGTAATGACGGTGTCACCGTATGCTTGAGTTGAAATCCCAATGAGGAGAGCTTGGCACTTTCCCTAAGCACAAGCGTATTTGTCCTCGTCTTTAAGTGTAGGCTTTCCCTCCACAACTTGAGACTTTGCGGAAAGTAGGTCAATATCTGTATGTGTAAACATATGCCATCGCATTTAATCAGATAATAATTCAAACTTGTTAAAATTTGCATTACACAAAAAAATGATGAAAATAATCGATCTTCAGCTAGAGTATATGTTGTTAATAATAAATTCTTTTAAAAAAGACCCTCTACATCTATTAAAACATATTTCAGTATAATATCGTGACTTCTATAGAAAGTTAAAAGGTTACAAAAAGGGATAAAAATAGACTAAGAAGTCATTACGTCATTACATAACTTTTTGTCTAAATTCGTGTATTTATTCTTATATTTTTATTTATTACTTTTTATTTTAAGGTAAACGGCTTCGGAAATCGACTGCACTGATCTAATGATCAGTGCAGTTGTTCATCACTGTAATTGGTTGTATTTGTATCAGTTACAGATTTTGTGGAAAAACACCCATTTTTTTAATGAAGAATATCACTTTTCTTATGGAATTGGTGTCAGTACTCAATATGTCTTTGGTGTTATTTTGTAAATTAAGTTGATGTCTTAGATTATTATAAAGCTATATGCGTCTTGATTGGATTCCACCACGGAGTAGACACATTGATGTTAAATTACTGTGTCCTAATCTCATTCGTGGTAACACTACATCTGTTCTCTTCAAGTGATCTTCAAAGGACAACTCTGATCTTTACGAATCCCAATTTAATGTTGTGCCATTCATTCTGCCATATGATGTTTATATCAGTTTTCAGAAAGTGCTTTGTGAAATAAAACAGATAGAAATAAATAAACTATTTATGTTGAAACCATTAAATGTAAATTTGTTTGAAACCGTGTTGTTTAATGTACGTCCTAGTATTGTTATAGCACAGCGATATGTATTTGTTTTATGTTCTATGTGACCCACCCTGTATATGTTTGTATATGAGGAGACGATTTTAGGGACAAACATATTCAAAACATGTCTCCTTACGTCTTAAAATGCACGATGTTGTATAAGATCTTCAAAATGGATACAACGCCGCGAACCCCTTATTTCATCTCGTTGCGTGATTGATTTGTTTAGGATATTTGCATTCTTATAGGCCTTGGGACACTTTCCGTTCGTACAGATTTATATCTGCGTAGTAATTTGAACCCTAGCGGATCAATTTGTGTATTTACGGTTTAGAGCCAGTTGTTCGATAATCCTATTTGGCACTCTTCCAGGCCCAACTGTTTTTAGGAAATACTCGCATCTCGGTACTAAGGGGTCGCTTTAGCTTCAATGCACTTAGCCGTTAATAATGTATGAATGCTGAATTTCAGACGACAGTTGAAAGAGAATCGGTGTTTTCGTTGAAGGAGGGCTGTCAAATATTAATGAATTGGGATGTCTGAGAGAGATTTAACATCTGAGAGATGTTAAATGTCGAATGCGGCGAATAAGTAAAGTTTCATAAAGTAATACTATTGAAACGTTCACGAGAATTAAATTAATTTCGGGAAAAAAATAAAGCTTGATAGAGCTCACGGCGTGCTTGACAGTCAGTATTAAAATCTATTAATATTTATTTTCAAATTATTGAAAACAACAGTTAAAGTAAGTGTTCGAATTATGACTGACAATGTGCAAATCGAAACTGAAATTTTGGTAAAATGTTATTTAGCACTTGTCTTAATCAGTCTTATATCGATCCAAATTCTGTCTTTTATGTCTCAATAATATTTGGTCTCTTAATATATGCCTTGGGTTTAAGGTTACTCAAAAAATAAACCAGCGGAGTTAAGTCTTGAGATCAAGAAGGTTGCGCAATAGCCTCAATAGCTAATTCTATCGGTCTACTTATTACCAAAAGCGGTATTTATGTGGTGGTGTGTCGTCATCATGTTCTACCTATATCGACTGTTTTGGCGTTCATCTTCCCGAAGTTCGTGAACTAATTACGCTTTGTATGGTTGCTACTTATTCTTTTTCAGGTATTTCAAAACAAATGGCTGACACATTACCAGTTTCGATGCGATTTTGCTAGTTGATCGATGAGAATTTTTCTGCACAGCTGATAACAGGCCCAAATGCGTATCTTCCAAAATTGCAAGACTGCCTTCTTTCAATAAGGACGCTCGATTATCCACTGAGTGAGATGTCCACTCATTCTTTTTATTTGAAAGATTTTATGGTATTAATTACGGAATATAACGTCGTTAAAATGTCCACCACGGCTTTGCATGGTGGCACATATTCGGGAGGTCCAATTTTCGATGACTTTGTCGCATAAATCTGACTAAATTTGATGCATGGCGTTCGTTATGTTGACTTTGAGGATATCAAATGTTTACGGTTTATTCGCATAGACTTGCGACTTAAGATAGCCCCAAAGGAAGAAGTCTAAGGATGTTAAATCGCATGATTTCGGTGGCCAGTACAAGCCGCTGCGCGAGATAAGCATGCCCTCAAATCGCTCGTGCAGAATTTTCATTGTGACATGCGCTGTGTGGCACGTAGCGCCGTCCTGTTGGAACCACATGTCGTCGGTACCCATATCATCCAGTTTAGGCCACAAGAAGTTGCTTGTCATCGATCTGTAGCGCTCGCCGTTGACGATTATGGCAATACCAGTTTCGGTTTGGAGGAAGTACGGACCGATGATTCCGCCAGACCAAAGTCCGCATCAAACAGTGACTTTCTCGGGATGCATTTCGTGCTGGTATATCTCGTGTGGATTGGTATCGTCCCAAATCCGACAATTTTCCTTGTTCACATATCCATTTATCTCGAAATGGTCCTCGTCGCCAAAAATAATTTTTTTCTTTTGGCGAAATTTGAGTCAACTTCCAACTGCTCCAGAGTCCAATCAGCGAACACACGGCGTTGTATATGGTCTTTTACCTTAAGTTCCTGGTTCTGAATTTTATACAGATGCAGACCCAAGTCCTGATGCAAAATTCGCCAAGTTGAAGTCTCAGAAAAGCCAAGTTCATGTCAACGACGAGAAATTGATTGCCTCGGGTTTTTCCGTACACTCTCATGTACAGCAGCGATGTTTTCTACAAACCTTGTGTTTGGATGATGTACGAGTGTTGGCTGATTATTTATGAAACCTATTGGCTCGAACTTGTCCACCAAACGTCGAATAGTCGACTCAGCGGCACGATTGTGGTGAATTTAAAAATCACATAATACGTGGAACGTTTCTCGAACGGAGCACTGATTTTGAAAATAAAATTTGATTATTTGCACACGTTGTTGAACGCAATAACCTTCCATGGTGATTTGTCATACACTGCTGAATGATTCACAATAAATTTGACTGATGGTGCTTTGACAGCGTGGCCGCTATAACCCTAACAGGTTTTATAAAATATTGAACGATCCTGTATAACTGTATCTCGCAAAAATTACTTAATTTTACTGAGCTGAGAGTGTAGTGAGTTACTTAAGATTCTTATTATTAAATAAAGGCGCGGCTTCAGCCTTCATAGTCAATTATCATAAAAATTTAAATTCGTTGTCTTGCACTTAAATGCAACATCGGATACCCGTGTTGAGTAAAAGTATGATATGTGGAGTTAAATTATAAATAAAACTATTAATAGTTATAAAGAAAACTACTTCAAACTTAAGGTTCTTAGTACAAAAAGTATACTAATAAATAGACGAAGCACTCCTAAGGGCACAATACCATGCAAAGAAAGGTCAGGAGTTATAGGAAAATTGGTGCATCATAGGGTTAATATATTAACTTAATGTGCTACGCTCCATATTCAATATCAAATTGCATACAAACCAGAGGAATTTTTTTTAATGCTTCATGCGTGGACCATTTTCCACTCTGATACGATTTTTGTCTTCTTGTTATGAGGTAAGATATTATTATCTATTCCATTTATATTGTTTTAACAAACAATTATTATAACAAACAATTATTAATAATTGTACCAATTATTGTCGCTTCAAATTAAATATTTCTTTTAAAATACACACACACAGGTTACTAAACAAACCATATAACTTAGTATAATAAATCAACGTAATACTATATCCCAAACTAGCCACATAACAATGGGGGTAGGCCACCTTTACCGACCCTCTCTACGGAGCAATATAGTATATCAACGACAATAGGGATAATTAACTTGTATTCATCATATAAGAGAAATGATCAAACAGCATGCACATTTTTATAACACACCATCTGTTTCGCTGCTCTTTAGCGTGTATTAACTTAATAAACATGTAAATTAACAACGAACAGCTGATATTATACATTTTGGGGGATATCGTATAAACTAATAACAGTGGGTAGTTACGAGAGTTTTTATGGTAAGTATATATTATATATTTTATGTAACAGTAATCATTTGTATTTACATTGGGATAGAATAAGAATATAAATTAATTTTTATGTAAATCATGATGTGCCGTTTGAATTGCATCAAATATTGTCAAATATGTTTTTTGGGGATACTGTTGGAAAAAAGTAGGGTAGTTAGTAGAGTTTTTATATAGTATATGTATATTATATATTTTATGTAGCAGTAATCAATTAAATTCTATTTGGATAGAATAAAAATCGAAATTTATGTTTATGTAAACCATGAAGTGTCGGTTGAGTTCCATCAAATATTGTGTCAAATATTGTTTTGGGGATGCTCTTAGAAAAAAGTAGTATATTTGCGGGAGTCTGTAGTATATATTCTTTATTTTATGTAGCATCATTTATATTTACATATATTTGGATAGAATAAAAACCGAAATTTATTTTTCCAGTTTATGTAAACCATGTAGTGAATTTTGAATTGCACGAAATATTGTCAAATATTCTTTTGAGATTATTGTTAAAAAAAATTATTATCTCTTAGTTTATAGACTCGTTAATAAAATTCATAAAAGCACTATTATTCTCCATATACCATATATGGAGCATAACGATGAGAATTAAAGTTATCTGATATTAATTTACAAAGGAAATAATAATCGTATTGGGGAAATATTTTCCTTTCTTTTTTTGTCTTTATCGCTCTGTTCATATCGGAATTCTTCCACAGTTTTAGAATAAGAAAGTTGCTTTTTGAAATAGCTCTAGTATAGGTATTTATTATTTTACATATGATCCACATTGCTGAACTTAATTCTACCCTATATAACTAATAAGCGAGGTCATTGTGGTTGCTCTCGAATATACTCGTACATACCCCATATTTTAAACAAGCAGCAGTGATATATAATAAGAAAAGGCATTATGGTAAAAGAACAGACCATATAATGGGTCGATTTGGTTTTGGCTCATACTACTATTTAATCAAAATCATGTACAATTGAAGTAAAACACGTCGTTTTTATCGTATACCTACATGATATCTGAAACCCGTATCTACGTGATATCTGATAAGTATTTTAAGGGGATGTGACAGGTTTATTTCCATTCCTGTATTTTTTTTTTTCATGAAACTAGAACTATTTCTGGATTGATCGATGTTGGTCCCGTGAAAATACGAGTACCCGGGCTTTAATTTTTTACAGAAAATGGGTAAAAAGAACAGAGGAATACGAGGAAACTGGGATGAAAGTATAATGGCAGAGGTATTAGATTTAATCAACCGTGGAAAGTCTTAGCGATATGTTGAGGAGAAATGTGGAATATCGAGAAGAACGCTCAGAAACCACATAAAAACCAGAAGTACAAAGAGGAGATTGGGTAGAAAAGCAATTTTCACAAAGGAGGAAGAAACTGACTTGGAGAATAAAATTGTGACGCTTGCAGATAAAGGTTTCCCACTTACACCAAAATCATTAAGGCGATCTGTGTTCAGATATGTGGAGCAGAAGAGCATTAGACATTGTTTTAATAAGGAGACCCAACTTGCTGGGAGGGAATGGTTAAGAATTTTTTTGAAGAACCATCCCAGGAATTCTAAACGCAGGGCCCAATTTATGAATCCTGCACGTGCACAAAAATTAAATAGCTATATTGTCAATGACCATTTCACAGAGCTAAATGAGTTGCTAGAACGCACAGGACTAAAAAATTAACTTTAAAAAATTTACAATATGGCTGAGAAAGGTTGTCGTTTGACCTTTCATCATCAACAAAACGTCAAAGCTGCCAAAGGGTCAAAACGAGCGCACTTGGTTTCTCAATAACACGCTAAAAATGTTACAATTGTTACATGTGCAAATGCCCTTGGAGATGCTATTCCTCCAGTAATTATTCTCAAGGACAAAAGAATGAAACCTACTTACTCCAATCGTTTACCTGCAGGATCGAAAGTTATGATGACTCCCAAGGGAAGTATGACTATATGGTTAATGCATGGCTTGATCAATTCATCAAGTACGTGTCACCGCCACCCGTGATTTAAATTTTTGATGGCGCCAAATGCCACTTGGATATTACTATTACCGAAAAAGCAGAAGAACATGGAATTCACTTGTATTGCCTGCTTAGCAACACTACCCATGAGCTCCAGCCAATGGATAGTGTTTAGGACATACGAAGCATATTGGGATGACTAATTCACTAAATACTGGGATAAACATCCTGACCGGGATTTAACCATAGAGAGATTCGCAGATGTTTTTGTTCCAACAAAAAACCACAAAACAATGACAATTTCAAACATCACAAACGGTTTCCGAGCTACAGACATTTTCCCTACGACAAAGATAGTCTTCCGCTCCAAGGCATTTGCTCCTAGTCTACCAACTGAACGACATGACCTTAGCGAACGAGATGAGGCTGAAACTGATTCAGAATACGATTCTCATGGTCATTTATCCTTAGTTGTAATACGTCAAAAATTACTGAAAGACGCAGAAAATTCATTTTCCAACGTGTTGGCCACACCAGATTTAACAAAGAAAAAGAAAAAGTCCCCAACAAGACGTAAAGCCATAAATTATAAGACTGTAGAAGTTAAACGGACTGTATTTTTTAACGATGAAGTTTCAAATTGTACCAATTCTATGCCAAAACTTTCTACTGAATCCAAATCTTCGTCATCCACGAGTGAAGAAAAATGGGAATGTGTAATTTGTGACACGGAGTATATCGCTGATATGAGAAGATGTGCCTATTGTGGATGTTGGGCTCATGAGGAGTGTGCTGGATTAACAGCTGATGATTTAGACAATTTCCTGTGTCCAGAATGCTCGCCGTAGTTGGTACTTAACTTTTAATACATTTTATTTAAATATTTACGAGACTTGAGGATTGTTTCATGTGTTATTTTCACAGTATATTATTATTTGTACCATGGACTTTATTATCTGCAGTTGTAACTTTTAAGGCCCAAAGTATTACTTTTAAGTTTTGATATTTTATGAATTCTTTTATTAGTTTTTGGTTAAAATTTAGTTTATTAGTATCAAATATTCCTTATATGCCATTTCACATTATTCAAATTATTTTAAAGTACATATATAGTCTTCTTTCATAAAACAATAATCCTTAAGTGGCCCTTATTACCCCAAGGTACCCTATTCATTGAGAGCTTATTATCTACACACAAAGTCGACACAATATCAATTAGTCTTTGAAAAATTAAACGCGACATTCACAAATAATTGTATGTCACCAGTAAAAAAGATTATTCAATTGTAGGGTTACAGATAAGTTATCAATGAATATGATGAATAAAAATGGCCCCAAATTCGAACCTTAAGGTACACCAGAACTAGCGATGAATATTTATTAATTTAAAATCATACGAAACAAATAGTTGGCGTTGCGATAAGTACGACTGCACTAATGGACATAGATCACTACTATATCCAAGAAATTCCAATTCAAAAAGTCAAATGTTGTGTTTCACCTTGTCAAATGCTTTCGAAAGATCCATGCACACTACATCGACTTGACTTACATATATCTACACGATTTGGAACAAATTGTATGAACTACGACGAACTCATAACTATTCAATAAGTTGAATACTTTTCTATAAATCCACGTCGATATAGAAATATAATATGTTAAGGATTTTGATAAACCTACATACGTATTCAAGGAATTTTATAAAGTAATAGGGCGATAGTATTATTGACATAAGATTTTTCAAACGTAGAGAAACGTGTTTATAGTAATAACGTTAAACAATGTTATGAGTAGTTTTGATAAGGCCCTAGCACAGTCCTTCAGAAGAAAGCTAGAAATCCGATTACTATCACTTAAAAAGTTATTTTATTTTTAGCTTAATAACTGATCGAAAAATGTCCCTTTTTGTCAAATTCACGATATTAATAAGTATCATCAAGCAAGTACATACATAGGTATTTGCAAGAGCAATTTTCCAGTTTTATTTATATAACTCTGTTATTTGAAATTAGGCAACATGATTAAAACTGGAAATGAGTTTTAACCATCTCCAGATGATGCCAACTTTATTGGCGAAACGCGCGTCGAGTGTAGTGTATAGTGTTTTGGTTTTGTGGAAAACTAAATTAGTGTTATATTCACGCCAAAAGTTCCAACCTACTACAACATTTGTATAACAGTTGATAATAAAATAGTTAATCGTGAATGCATATTACAAGAACACTATATATGTATAATGTTTTCTGTTAAATTAATTTGATATTTTCATCTAGCATGTCAGTTCTACGAACTTTTACTTTCTTTTTACATATCATGTAACTGTTAAAATAGAACAATAATATGCGTATACATATATTTACTGCATGTAAAACGTTTAATTTGCCATAACTCGAGTGACATGTTTATTGTACGTACAATAAATTTCTGTTAATAACGCCAGTTAATAGACATTTAATTGTAGAAACTTGGTTTAATTGACAGCAACTGATTTCTCCTACTGACATACAAGATTAAGTCTTTATATGGATTGGTACACATTCATTATTAACTTTAATTTTCTAGATATGTATGTAGATATACATACATTTAATTTATTTCAATTTCTTTAAAAAAAAATGTACTGTAAATAATATCGAACCACGACAAAATATTGAATTAACCCCTCGAAGAGGAAATGAGAATAAATGTCGATGACCGCGATTTATGAATAAAATAATATTAAAATGTTTGTATTATAAAATATAAATAAGGAAATTAATACGATGGTACTTATTTTGTAAACAAAAATTTATTGTGTCTATATGTGTTATAGGATATTATAGTCATACATATCAGTACATCAAGCAAGATAATTGAAGGGGTGGATGGATAAAGGTGTTAATTGACATTTTTTTTTAAATGTTATATACTATTAAATAAAGGTGTTAAGTGATGGTCTAACTTGTCACGTTATTTCGTGTCGTTTCTTAGCTCCTTTATCCATGTATGTAGATACATGTAGATACAGATGTAGATACGAAATTTAGGTTATACTATTATTTACTAGAGCAAGTGCAGCTATTTTGGTATTTTGTTCAACAATAAATATTAGTAAATCGAGCCGGTAGTTTATATCAGGTTTCTATTAATACATATATTAAATAAAAATGTCATCACGTGCAAAATTGTTGGTTCAAATGGCTCTTGAAATAGAGAATACAGATATCACACGACAACGGCAATTTTTAGAAGTGCCTTTCGATGTTACAGAAGAATTTGGTTGTGGTAGCACAGGCATTACACAACGGTTGTCTCGAGAAAATACATTGGATTATACTGTATACGAAAAAACCAATAATTCCTGTTAAAGAATGTGAAAAACAAATGTCAGCTTCATTTCAGTACATTTTAATAATAAATAGCAATCAGATTAAAGTCTGTAAATCAGCTTTCTGCAAGATATTTGCAGTCGACCGCAAAAAAATCGAATTAATCCAAAAATTGGTAAAAAGTTGCCAATCTGTACCAACGACTGATATGCGAGGAAGACACACTAATCGTCCACACAAAATTAAAGATGATGTATTCCAGTATGTAATAAACCATATTAAAGAATTTCCATCAGAAAGCTTGCATTATTCCCAAAATAGCAATCCGAATCGTTAATATTTATCACCGATCCTCAGTATTAGCAAATTGTATAACTTATATTCGTACATCTCAAAATACAACGAAAGCAATAAACCTGGACAGGGAAATGTTGAACACATAAATTATTACATAGCTACATTTCGACTTCAACAAAAGGATGGAAAGGAGGCTTTTTCAAATACTTGTTTGTGTTATTTAACCACAGACTTACAGCAATCAAGGCCATTGCTAAAACTTTCCACTTCTAAAGCATTCGACTTGCGTCAGACTTGGCTGTATAATTTCGGGATTCATAGTATTTCTATAAATAGACACAAATCATTCTTTTACATGGACCAAAGATATTGCTTGTCATGGAAGTGATGAAATTGCAAGTTGTTTGTTGTACTTCACACAAACCACAAAGAATATTTTGAAAAATGTAGAACATATAGTCATTTGATCTGATTCATGTGCCGAACAAAATAAGAATTTTCTAATTTTATGTTTACATCAGTACTTGATTCTCTGGCAGATTCAAAATCATTGATCATAAATTTCCAGAAGTAGGCCACTCCTTCCTTGATTCAGATCATGATTTTGGTAGGATAGAGAAATTTCTACGTAAACACCAAAATATATACACACCAGAAGAATACAGACCATCATTAGAGAAGCCAGCAAAAAGAATTCTATCATCTGCGACATGGACCATCATTTTCGTTATATGTCAGAAGTTTCAAATACTCTGAATTTAATGAACAGAAAGAAAAATGTTGTTAACGAAAAAGTTAACTTTCGTGATAACGTAAAATGGGTTCGTACTGAGGAGTACAGAAGTTATTTATATAAAACCTCGTATGATGAATTCGAACCTTTTCTGAAAGTTGATCTGTTAAAACCCTGATCTGATAAAAAAATAAACCAACCCCCACCAACCCAATTATTAATATAGTAGAGGAGGAAACCGGAAGTATTTCCGTTGTAAAACTCGACCACATTAAACAACAACCTTTTATTTTGGAAGAACACAGATGGTTTTACCAACAATTTTTTGAAAATGACAACGATGTTGTAGACATCATCTACAACAAAACGACAAAGGAAAAAATAAAATAAAATGTATTACTATTTGTTAATAAAATTATTACTATTACAATTTTAATTTTTTGATTCCGTATGATCCTGATTATTATTATTACTAAATATGTATTCTTAGATTTACAGAATAGTATATAATTAGCCTAATCATCCAAATTTACTTTGTACTACCTGTATAACATTTGTTTATATATACACCGAACATACCTAAAAACATACATATAAAAATAATAGAACTTTGCAGACTATTGATTTAATTAAAAACGGACCAAGTGTTTTCTTAAAAACGGTTTGCTGATAAATTTGCATTTTGCTAATTAACACCTTTATCCATCCACCCCTTCAATTCAATAAATAGAAGTAATAATATTAATTCAAATATATTTGTCCAATGTGTGCTACTGTAAAATAAAATTGTTAGAGGTCACATATGTATATTACTTTGTATATTTATATGGTCCATAACCTCATCATTGAAACCTCTTTAAATTCTGAGTACTATCTAGATCTAGACTATATTTATTATATTTTGTGTTTTTCTTATTAAATTTTTTTCTTTATCTACTTCCTGTTTGAGACAGAAGGCTACATTATTTTCCTTTTAAATAGAACTAAGGGTTATTTTTCTAATAAGAGCATTTTTATTTATCTTAATATGTAGTATTATGTGCATGCACATGTATGCCATTTTCACTTCAGAATCCCAGAATGCTAAAAACATTTATTACAGCATAGTCTAGGATATCTACTATTATTCATGAACAGGAGTTTCAAACTAAACTTAAACATCGCCAGTTAAATTTTCACTCTTCCACATTCATATCTGACTAGATGATCTGGTGTTTTTCATCTGATCAGATGAAAATCATCTACTAGATGATTTCTTGGCATGGACAAGAGTCTTTTAAGGAATCGAATTTGCACTTAACTATTTGAAAGTTTTAATGATCTTCCGATGCTGCCAACTTGGTTGGCGAAACGCGTGTAATCTTTTGATGTTCATGGAAAACTGGTTTCCTGTGTGTAGTAAAGATAATTCCTCTTTCATCTACAATCTATGCAGTATTATGTAGGTTATATTTCTTACTGTTACATAAAATGTTCTACATGGTTCACTGACAAAAGGTGTGATCAATTAGTGTAATATAGTTGAATAATTGACATTCCAAGAGCAAAATGTTTCAACTAATTTTTTTAGAGGCACTACGATTTTTTTAATGAGAAAAGTACGGTATTTTCAGTAATTTCTTTGGGTATTATTTTACAAAAATCACCACTCCCTACGTAGATAATACACACCTTCGATATCAAGCACATACATTTATTAGAGTCTCTACTAAAACAGTCTAAAAGCAAAATGCTTTGACTGTTTTTTATGGACGCTATGATTTTTTGCAATGAAAAAAGTACGATATTCTCAGTCATTTTTAGATGACATAATTTAAAAAAAACTCCCTACGTAGAAAGTACATATGCTCGATATTTACCATTTCTTAGAGTCTCTACTAAGACCTAAAAGCAAAATGCTTCAACTATTTGTTTACGGACCCTACAATTTTTTTAATGAATAAAATACAATATTTTCAGTTATTTTTAGACGACATAATTTTAAGAAAATCACTACTCCCTACGTAGATCGTACACATTAATATTTACCACAGACATTTCCTTAGAATCTCTACTAAGATATTCTAAACGCAAAATGCTTCAACTATATTTTTAGGGACGCTACAATTTCTTATTCAAAAAAGTACAATATCTTCAATAATTTTTAGGTGACAGTTTTAAAAAATCAATACACCCTATGTAGACCATACTCCCTATTTTGGCCTCAGACATTTTGCAGAATCTCTACTAAGACACTCTAAGAGAAAGATGCTTCAACTACTTGTTTAGGTACGGTATTTTCAATCGCTTTTAAACAACATAATTAAAAAATATATATCATCTGCAGCACAGTACACGTGATAGAAGTGAATACTTCTTTAGAATAGAGAATGAGAGAGATTAAGAGTGTGAGATTGAAAGAGAGAGAGAGAGAGAGAGAGAAAGGGAGAGGGATAATTTCAAAAGAAATATAACAATATAAAATTTGTGTAAAAAATATTGGGTTTATTCATTATCTACACTATCATCGGTTGGTGGTTCAATTGGTAATACTGATATGATTGGTTTGTGATAACTAAAATATGAAATATATGTTCGTGATTCGATATTTTCTAGATAACGTGTAAAAATTGTTTGCATCTATTGTTGTTCCGGATTTTGTTCTTGATTCTTTGGGATTGTTATTTACAAGCAGACCAAATGTTTCTCGAAAAAAGTTAATCAACGTCAAAGAATCATTGGATCCGAAATTTACATTGAAATCTCCCCCGAGAATCAAAGGGATTTTGTCTTCGCCTCTTCCAAGTGCATTTGCACCTGTGTGGCTGTAAACCAGTAGAGAGGGGTGAATGAAATATATTATATATTCTAGATTTTGGTTCGGTGAGATATAGATGGCTGCGATGACGAAATTTTTTCATCGCTTCGTACTGAGTTTAT
The DNA here is from genome assembly GCA_037954035.1 of Rosalia funebris. NCBI lineage: Eukaryota > Metazoa > Arthropoda > Insecta > Coleoptera > Cerambycidae > Rosalia > Rosalia funebris. The sequence goes on from JAZFAV010000011.1 coordinate 20,486,251, forward strand.
ATCGCTCTCTCTTGCTCCACTCCCGTGTGGCGTCAGAGTTGTACCTACTCGCGCGCATGCGCGTCATACTATATTTTCTTCTATTGCCTAGTATTCAATGAATACGTGGCTCTCTCTCTCTCTTGCTTGTACGATGCTTCCTAAACTATTCCCCCTTCAAGCAACTTAGACCTTGGACTTAGCGTATGAGTGGGCGTTAAAGATGAAGGACCGCACAAGAGGGAAACGCGGATAGCCTAAACTGATATATATATATATATATATATATATATATATATATATATATATATATATATATATATATATATATATATATATATGATGTATATATATATATATATATATATATATATATATATATATATATATATATATATTATATTTAATTTTTTTTATATATATATTATATTTTAATTAAACTTAATATTCAGTTACCAAATTTCACTAGTTTATGTATAATCGTTCCAAAGATAACAGGGGGGGAGGGGACTTTTGAATAGCACTGTATATCAGTTTAGCTTAATGATGCTCTCTTTCTCTTTCTCTCTATGTTATATATCTGTGTGCTCTGTCTTGTAATGAAGCCTGTGTTTTAGGTATACTAAATGTATAGCTCTCTTTCTCCCTCTCTACGTTATATCTTTTTTCTCTCTCGTGTAACGAAATCTCGAAACGTTACATTTTTTCCAATTCACTTTCCATTCTCGTCAAATATCAGAACGCCGCCAAAGAAGTATTTACTTCAAAAATCATCACTCCCTACCTAGACCATAAACACCCTCCACATTCGCCACATACATATTTTCGAGTCTCTAATAAGTGTATGTAAAGTTGTAATAATTCTAGTAATATATTTCTCTCGATTAAATAGTATCGTGAAGAGCAGATCTCACTAACATCTGAATCTGCATCAGAATATTGCACTTATAATTTTTAGATCACTCGAAACTACTACTACAGAATTCTGTTAGAACAATTGGCCTGAAATTAATTTCAATATCCGGTCTTACCCCCGAACCGAAACATAGTTGCAATTGTGGTGACTACGAGGCATAAAATCTCATTAACAAACGTATTACAAACATAAATCAGACTGCCTATCCTTGCCGAACTGTGGTTTCGTGTTTATACTATCTGATCCGGGACCTGATACAATTTGAGAGCTGGATTCTAAATGAGACATGGTCGAAATTAGATACGTTTGTACGTGCATTTGAAAAGCAGATACAACCCCCGAATTGTCGTGGCCGTAGCACGGATTTAACGGCCCTTGAAAATAATTATATCGTTATTAGATATAGAGTTTAACAAACGATAAATACGTGGTTGATGCTTATCATCAGCATTTTCCACCCAGGAGGGATGGCATAAAGGATTTTGTGTAATTTCAATATCAAACAAAAGTTCGTTAAATATAATCTCAATTTTTTGTTTGATTTAATAAAAGAGAATATTTTTTTGAGTTTGAGTATACAAAATTTATTAAGTTGTATGAAACAGATTTCGATGAAAATACAAATGAACTTTTAATTGTGAAAATTGATTTAAATATGTGAAATTTAAAAATTGTAAACTTAAACATTGTGAAAATAAATTCATTCTGCACTCTGTCGATTATTTCCGGCCCGATATTACATATTTTCTGTCCAATTAGTTTCTTTAAATGATCTATGCTTTCGGGTTTATTGACGTAATCTTTGATTTTTAAATGACCCAATAAGAAAAAGTCAAGAGGTATGAGATTTGAGAGACAAGTTGGCCATTATATAGCTCCACGTCGCCCTACGAATCAGTGTGGAAAGAAGTAAGGGCGAACGAGGAAACGAAGTGGGAAAGTAAATGAGAAGGTGCACCGTCCTGTTGGTACCAAAGTCTGGTATGTCTGGTTCATTTGCATTTGGGTATAAAGAATATTATCATTATTACAACGTAATTGGATTTTCTGCAGAATTGCACTCGACAATCAAAATCATATTCTGATAATTCTTGATTCAGTTGTGTATCTGCATTGATTGCTTTGCTACCAGCTTTCTGTATTTATTTACAATTTGACTCACAATAGATTGTGGCATATACGGACGATATTGATGGTAATTTGGGGTGGTAATTTGGTAGGAATGGATGAAGAAGAGCAGAATGTTATAAAATAAGAGATAATTTACAGAAAATATCAACATTTTAACAAGCTAATATGTTATTGTTCCGAAAAACCGAATCCCTTATAGATTATCCATTGGTAGTAGACAACGTTATGGAGGTTATGTTTAGTTCTAATTATAAATGGAAGGCCATGATAACTAGTATCATAAAAATAAAAGAGGACTATGAAGACAGTAGAGAGGAGGGGAGTATAAGGACATATACGTCAATTAATATAATAATAATATACTCTATACCTCTCCTACCGTTAGAGGCTAAATACACCTTTCTTTAAACAATTAGTCTAAATACTACAATTACAGTGACTTAAATAAATACACCATTCCGTGTTAAATATACCTTAAAAGTACTTCTATAATTTCATCCCACCCTATCTTACTCTGTCCCTATATCTAAACTCCACTGTTTGTGGTGCCTCTGTCATTTGTCACTTCACTACCCCTTCTCTTATGCACTCTTCCTTTCTCTTCTTTCTCATCCCAAACCTATCAAGTATGACGAACACCTGACTTCCCTTCACTCACATTTGCTTCCCCACTTTCACGGTTTTCTTCACTATTTTATCGTTAGTCTCCATCTAACCCTGTCCCTTGCTGTAATTTCAGCCTGCTTCCATGTGATTCCTCTTGTCTTCATTATCTTCGCCACTTCTCCGTCCACGTGATCCTTGGTCTGCCTTTATTTCTCTTTCCAATGGCTTTTGCTTCCCATATTTTTCTTACTTGTGTTTCTTCGCTCAATCTTTTCATGTGCCACCACCACCATCACCATCAGCTGAGCCCTCTCTATGACCTTCTCGATACTTTCGCTATCTAATCTTTTCGTTACTTCTTCATTTCTTATTTTATCCATTATCGTAATATTTGTTATTTTTCTGAGATACTTAAATTCTATTACCTGTATCTTTTTAAGTTGCCTCTCTGTCAACACCCATGTTTCGCATCCATACAGTAGCGTCGGCAAATATACAGTTTTATAAATAGACATTTTTGTTTTATTGCTAATTTCTGCTTTACTAATGAACCCCCTTCTCATACGGAAGATCTTTGTCGCTGTCGTTATTCTATTATTTATTTCTTCATCTTGCTTTCCTCCTTCCTCTATGGTTACTCCTAGGTACTTTAGGCTTTTTTACTTGTTCCACTATCTGATTATTTATTTTCAATATATATTAGTCAATTAATATATATTACAGGTATATATTAGTCATACTGAGCTACAAATAAATGTGTATGTATTAGCTACATATAAGCATTTCTTTGTTAATGTCCTTTCCTGTGTTTGACTTAGTCACATAAATAATGTTAGAAGAGCTTTTGATAAGCAACAATTTATTTGTACTACTTTCTTCTAAATTTCTACTATTTCTTTCTTCCTTTCGTTTCTTTGGATCTCTTTGGTTATTGTAATGAATTTTTTTCAACTGCTATTTGATTAGAGTGATCTGGACACATTTTCGCTTTTCATCAGGATGTTTAAATTTTACAACAACTAAAATCATGAATCATGAAAATACACACAATATGCATACAAATAATGGTTGCATCGTGATTTAACTGATTTATTTTAAAATGTTGATGACATTACAGCAGTGAAAATTATCGCCGATAAAATTTTAAATGAGATAAATTACTGAAGCACACAGAGTGGTATATATTATATAACGCCGATCAGACTAAACATGTGTGCTTAATTTGTACCAAATTTGATATATTATCTGGAACAACACCCTTGATTTATTATTTGTTTGCCTAAGTTTTAACTAACTAGTTAAGGCAGCAAATGAGCATAAAATTCAAGCCCGATAACGAGATTTCGGCAATTAAGAACTTTAATTAAATATTAGACACTACAATTAGTTGCCTTACAGAAAACTAAGTATCGTGTAACCATTTTTTGTACGAGTTTTAGCTGTGTTTATGTAAATAGATGCCATCGAGTTCTGAAAGTAATACTTTTATTTTTTTTTAATTGTATAATGTATAACGTACTTTTAGATTAATTTTTGTGATATAACAATCGCATTGACACGATAAAACTTATAACATAAGAAATCCACTTTTAATTTGTTTACAGAGCTCAATAGAACTAGAAAGTATTAAGAAGCACTTGTCTTGAATTATGTTTTGGTAGTTTTTATAAATGAGATACATTTATTACATACATCTATCCACATCGGTATTTAATAATATTTCATGTTCGCAGTCGAGTAAGAAACAACATACCCTGCCGACGATTACTATCGAAATATATTGAAATAATATTTTGGTTAAAGAAAGTACCTGTTGTATTAATCAACTCATAAGTCTCAACTATTCGGTGTAACTTTGTATATATTGTCGTTGATATCCATTATTTTCTAAAGTTTTCTTGATATTGGGCAAATCAGGCCTACTTACCTTTATCTGTACGTCGTTACATATTGTGTTGACTCGGTAAACTAACGTTCTCATAACGGTATTATTTCTGTTAGGGATGGCAATAAAAATAGCACACTATAGCATAACATACATATAGTAAGGAGTCCATTCATTTGTTTTCCTTTACACAAGATGAGTCAGCTTGTTGTTTTGAGCGCATTTCACTATAACATCCAGAAAATGGTCTTTTCTTAAATATTCTCATCAAATCAATAGTTATATTAAAGATTCTTCATGAATATGTCATCCGTATATCGTGGACAACATTTTGGTTTCTTTCCATCTAAACGTATCGCCTCTTCTTCAAAACCTTCCATCAATGAATTAGTTACTATCGGTGACAGTACTACGACTACTACTATCATGACAATACTACTACGAGTTATTATCGGTGATCCTCATCCTGTGCTGATAAAATAGTATACATATACAGACATGACTTATGATAAGAGGATGATCATTGAAAAGTCAAGATAAATTCGACGACGATCTGTCATAACTGGGAAAAAGTTGCAATGATATGTCAATGGAAAAAAGTTGTCATAGGACACACTCATGTTTTGATAACAGTTAAGTTTATTTTTTATACTAACCATTATATTAAGTGCAGAATGCTCCTCTTTGATAAAAATATGTTACATGACTTACGCTCTTAATTGTTAAATGAATTCTCGCGTGGATTACAATTGTAGACGGCTTCAACATTTCAACAAAACATGTATGCAGCTGAATTTTATTGTACAATATTAAAAGTAAATAGCCTTAAACATATACATATTTAGCTTACCAGAATATATCTTTAGGTATTAACAAAGAGTACTAAATACGAGTAGTACCGAATGCATTCATCTTCAGTCTAATTATATCCGAAATTATCACCTGCCCTATTTGCATAATTTACGCAAATTTCTTTAAGATGAGTCGGGCACATCTACTTGTTATAAGTGTGGCACCTGTGGTAGCTGTATGGGAAATGTGACACCTTCTAATGCTCTTGTTTCTTACTTTTCCACAAATATAACAGAGCAGGACACCAGATTTTCTATGGTGATCTTCAGGTACCTTTTCTGGATATATCCTGAATAATTTTCCCGATATATTTGATTGATCGATATTTGATTGGCATTGGAGTTTGAATGATTTCCAATCTTGTCACCACCAGTGACTAGTAATTAAAAATTGACATTGTGTAAAAATTTACGATGCAAAAATTTCATATTGGGATAATTGTTTGCTTTATACAGACAGAAAGCTTTATACAGAAAAGTGGTCAACGTTGACAATTTCTTGACACATCGTACTGAGCACATAACTGATCTGGAAAATTATTTGAGTATTTTTTTCACGTTATTATTTTTGGTTTTCTCGTGCTTGTATCAATAGCGACACCACTTTTTGTGGTTGATATTGCTATTTAATATTGTTGTATTTTTCTTTTCAATGTACAATACCTAGAATGCACTCTTTTTTATGAAATCCAGATAGCGAACTATTTATTTTTGCATTTTTTTCCTAATTCCGTGGGAATTTTATTTTCATTATTTCCAACTACCAACTACTAACCACAAGTAAATTTATTTTCTTGAAGTAGTTCTAAATAAGTGAATGAATCTAAAGGCAATTATTCGTTAATCAACTGCCGTATAAAATGAGGGATTACATAACATTTTTGGTTGTAAGTTTTTTATAGTGCACTCAAGGAATCATCTCACAAGCGCCAATCAATCAATTTCGTTTCGTTGAGCCCCCGATGTCATCAAATCAGTTTAGAAATTATCTATACAATAGTTTAGATATTCAATTTCTGATTTTACTTGTCTTGATTTCCTGTTGGGAATTGAGAAACAGAAAGAGGTTTTCATTAATTGGAGGTTTCATTTAGCGACCTCGGTTCGTCATAGAATTGGATAATTTCTTTGATTTGGACAACCACTCTTCACCGTATTCTCACTAATGATTTATCTCTTCAAGCTTACAAAGTCCAATTGACTCAACAACTTCTGCCAACAGATCATACACAGCGAAGAATGTTCACCAATTGGATCATTGAGCTTGTCTGGAGGAGGTTTTTATTATTTTTATTTTTCCTGGTAAAATACAAAGAACAAAAACAACCAAACGTACAACAAATACATAAATAAATTAAATAACACTGGTTAATAGACACTATAACTCCCTGTAATATAGGAAAAATTCATATATAATAAAAATGATAATTGTGCGGCTAGGTCAAAACACTGACAGGGCGATGTCGTTACTCAAAAGAACGTCGACCAATGGTTGCATGGAATACTGACATTAAATACGTGTAAGTGTCCAGGACTCGCGATAGAACCATAAATCACCGTACTACATCATATAAATGTAGTCATTTAGAAAGTAATAAAAGAATTTTAAAGTAAAAGTAAAGTAAGGATCATTAAACAACAAGAACTGAATACCAATTTTGTGAACAAAATCATCTTCAGTGACGAGGTCCATTTTCACCTTGATGTCTATGTTAATAGAAAAAATTACCGCATTTGGGGCTCAAAAATCCACGAATGATTCATGAGACACAAGTGCATCTCCAGCGTGTCACTGTTTTGTGTGCATTGTAGCCTGAAGGAGTCATTGGACTATTTTTTTAAACGAGGCAGATAATGCATTAATGGTAAATGGTGAGCGTTATCGTAACATGGTGACCCAGTTCTGTGTGCCTCACTTCGAAGATATTGCTCTTGAGGACATGTGTTTCCAGCAGGACGGTGTCACTTACCATACTACTCGTGAAACATTGACGGTCTTGCACGAGTCTTTTCCTGGTCGCAACATCTTCCGTTTTGGTGACCATAATTGGCCGCCACGACCTTGAGATTTAACACCTACGGACGTTCCTCTGTGGGGTTTTCTGAAGTCTTAGATTTACGTCAACAAGCGCACGACTACTTAAGTATTGAAGGCCGAAACGGAACGCTGTATCAATGAAAGATCACCACATTTATTGAAAATTTCACCAAAAGAATACTCGTGTGCCACCAAAGCCGTGGCAGCCATTTACCAGATGTGTTATTCTATACATAATTTTTAAATATCCACAGTATAAATAAATAAATATTTCAATACTTTACTACAGAAAGCCATGCCTTATTTGAAATTCACATCTGTGCTCTTATTATAACACCTTTTATTACTGCTATAAAATCAAAACACTACTATCTCCAAGAATCCGGGCGACCAACTGAAATGAATCACTGCAGTATTTCAGGAAAAGTATTGAAAGATAAGCAACCTTAAAATATTCAATATGTGAGATGCAAAATAAAGAAGACTTCCGGATTACATATGTAATACATGCGAGAACTGAAGAGTTAAAGTTATAAAAAGCAAAATTATCTGGATTGAATTATGTATAATATAAATCTATTAAGCCGAATATAGTATTGTTTGCGTAATTTCATTTCGAGTAATGTAATAAAATGCTATACATAGTAGTAGGACATACTTATTCATTGTCCATTCCATTAGACGAGCCACCATAGAAAATTAGTGAAATCGACTTTATCTCATAATTACCCCGCATCGAACTCAACGCGTCATCATATGTAATTACATTACGAAATCGTAACACACGCAACGAAGCTCACTAATTCCATTATTATTCATTGATGGAGACCGCGGTAAATGAATCCATATCCCATCACGATTGGGAATTGATTTGTGCTTTCATTGTAGCGAGGGCTATCAAGATAAGCGATTAAATTATGCACAATGTATACAGCTGATGAATGCAGTAACAAATGGCCGTGGGCATTGGCGTAACAGCCCTCGTAGTAAGTGGATATATTATTATTATTGCAATTTACGACTGTAACGTTACATGCAAAATGACAATGGCCTTAGCGTTTAGGTTTACTCGATGCCATTAAGTGGATAAAGGCAATGCAGTTTGCAATATCGTTATAAAAGCAGAAGCTTATTTCAGGAGATTATAATTTTAAATGACGTTGCTTTCAGCTAGTTTCATCGCTCATGAAAAACAGTCGCGTTAGTTTTTTTCTGCTTCACTCCTAAGTGCATATTTCAGACAAGATAAGACTATACAAAAAGTATTTAACAAAATAAAATTTGGTTTGTTTATAAATAATAATTAATGGTTTATTAATAACAAGAACGAGAAAAAAAGAAAATGTAATAATAATAATAGTAACAGTAATAAATTGCCTTTATTTAGAAAGTATTATAAATATAATAATAGCTAAATGTATATGGGGTAGCTAAAGCTACTCTATTTAAAAGTGTAGCCAAAACTACTCTACTTAACTGGCATAAAATGAATGTACATACATATAATAATAATAGAGAAATAATAATTATTATATAATATTAATAACTACATATAATATATAACTAATTAAACTTCTAGTGAATATATAATTTAACAAGATCACAAAAATAACAGAGGACAATAAAATAAGAAAATCCCTAACACATAACAAGGAAAGTATGAAAACTTATATTCACTGGGTAGTAAATAAAAAAAATATATTATAAATACATTTAACTTCATATGATTATACAGTGAATGAAGTAAGAAAGTTAGAGTTAAAGTAAAAGTCGAGTAAAAAAATTGTTATTTCACCTTGATACGAAAATTGGTTAAAGCTAAAAGAATCTGACGTTTTTATCTATAAATTTATGGATTTTAGCTGCGTTGTAACAAAGTGGAATGAAATCTGGATATATGAGTAGATATGGTATGTAAATGGCGTAAATTTACTTTATGAATTTCAAGTTTTTCACTTAGATATGGAGGATGGCTATACTTATTATAAGCTTAATAAAAAAAGACATGATACAGGTATATATTTTCAATTTTAAGCAATTTGAGCTTGTTCACTTTCTCCTAAACTCTACCGCGCTTTCTTAAACCAAAAAATAAACTTTTTTACGTTTCTTGCCTAGTTGGTGGTTAATCATTTGTATGTTACTACTGCATATTAACTTCAATGGTAGATAGGTTTTTCATAAGCTACGAATTTGTTTTAAGGAAAAAGTACAATATTTTTCTTGATGAGTTTTAGTGAATCAAAAAAGAATGCAATCCTATTTCCACATTAGGTCTTCTGTTACTTCGATATTCTGCACAAATATCCCTTAGAGTCTCGACTAAGACCTTCTGAAGGCAAAACCGGTTAAATAATTTAGACACTGAAAATTGAAAAAAATCGGAACTGAACGCTACTTCGATTGTCTAATCCCCTAGAGCCTCGACTACGACAGTAAGAATAGTGTAATAACCTGAGAAAAATTACACAAAGTGAGTTGATCTTTCTAAGAGCGATAAGATTAGTAGTTATGAAATTATATGAAGATAAGTAAAGCTTTATTAGATAACTACTCTTTTATTAATAATATAATGAATAGTATATCTTCATATATTTAACATGTAATATTTTCTACTTCACTTTCTTTCAGGTCTTTGTTTTTCATATATTTGATATGTACCAGTAATAGGTTATAGATTCGTGTAGCAAGATAACACAAATACTTTTTTACTTTTCCGCACTCCACTATACTAGCGGAAAAGTAATGTAATCGTATAAAGAAAAAGTGAAGAAACTTTTTTTGGGGTTTATTTTTCGTTTTTCGGCCTAAAAACAAAAAAAAAATAGTTTTTAAAAAATTTTTACTGTGTGTGTGTCGTCGGCATTAAAATTCGGTTTTTGACTGATTCTGATCGGGAACGTCTTCCAGACAACACCTATTGAATTTGAGGTAAATAAGATACACCCCACTCTGTCCATGGGTCATGAGAAAGTACGACGGTGAACTATTTGAGAATTTTTCTTGTTGACATGATAACTCAATTAAATCATGTCGGATCGATCGAGTTTTGACTGATTCTGATCGGGGACGTCTCTCAGACGACACCTATTGATTTTGAGGTGGATAGAACACACTCTACCATGTGCATGGGTCATGAGAAAGCACGATGGTGGACTATTTGAGAATTCTTTTTGTTAGCACTATCACTCAATTAAATTGTGTCGTATTGATTGGGTGTCAACTGATTCTGATTAGGGACGTTCACCAGACGACATCTATTGATTTTGAGGTGGATAGGACACACCTCACCCTGTTCAGTGGCCATGAGAAATCACGAGGGTGGACTATTTGAAAAAAGTAAAACTGTTGCATAAAACAGATATTCTGCATTTATGTGTTGGTTTATATTTTCTCGGTCACTCAATTTCGAGATAGAGATGTTCTACGTGCGGAAAAGTCCGTTTTAAGGTTTTAAAACTGTTTATTTTATTAAGAGACTATTTGTTTTAAAAAATAAATTCGACAAAATAGTTATTTAATGTCCACCATTCTAGCTTCTTCGTGTAGTAAGTCAGAAGGGGTTTTGTTTTTGTCATGAATAACGCTGACTAATTTTATATGGATTAACATTTGAAAAGTATTTTCTGAAATAGAATATATTTGTCTTATGCAAACGAAAGTAGTGTCATCTGTTCACTATGGTAGTCGATATGTTTAACTCTATGAGTTTTCTGACGTATGTTATAAAACGCACATGAATTAAAACCATTCCATGGGAAACACACTATTCTATTGTCCTTGGACCAATATCACAATAATCATGCTATATAAATTTACCAATTAAATAGGTGTTAAGTTTTATATAATAAACAGTAAAATTTTACACCGTCCTCACACCATTAAGTTGGTTAAGGTTTGCTAATATTGATAGATATTCAACACTGCACAATTATATGACTTCAATGAGTATGTGTTTTGCCAAAAACAGTTTTTATGAAGCTATCTCTAACTAATGATATCATAAACGTGTTGTTGAAAATATGTCTAGGCTACATTGGATAAAAACATCTAGTTACCTTATTTTTGTTGAATTATGATCATTGGTTATTATCAAATCATAAAATAATCATTGGTTGGGTTGTCACCTTGAATTTTGGAGTTTCATAGTTTTTAAATTTTTTTATATAGGTAGCTATTGTTATTTTAGAGGAGAGAATACAGAGAAAATATTGATCGTTTGCAAAAAAATATACAAGAAAGATCTATCTATAAGAGATAATATAAAAATCGATGAGAACAACTTTGAAAGTACAAATAAATAATCGGAATAAGTGTTTGATGTTATTGTCTAAAATAAACAGTTTTAAAACCTTAAAACGGACTTCTCCGCACGTAGAACATCTCTATCTCGAAATTGAGTGGCCGAGAAAATATAAACCAACACATAAATGCAGAATATATGTTTGTATGCGACAGTTTTACTTTTTTCAAATAGTTCACCCTCGTGCAATCCCATGACCCATAAACAGGGTGGAGTATGTCCTATCCACCTCAAAATCAATAGGTGTCGTCTGGTAGACGTTCTTAATCAGAATCAGTCGAAACCCGATCGTATCGACACGGTTTAATTGAGTGATCGTATTAAAAAACAATTTTCTCAAATTGTCCACCATTGTGCTTTCTCATGACCCATGAATATGGTAGAGTGTATTCTATCCACCTCAAAATCAACAGGTGTCGTCTGGAAGACGTCCCCGATCCGAATCAGTCAAAACCCGATCGATCCGACATGACTTAGTTGAGTTATCGTGTTAACAAAAAAAAATTCTCAAATAGTCCACCGTCGTGCTTTCTCATGACCCATAGACAGGGTGGGGTGTGTCCTATCCACCTAGAAATCAATAGGTGTCGTCTGGGAGACGTCTCCGATCAGAATTAGTCAAAACCCGATCGATCCGACACGATTTAGTTGAGTTATCGTGCTAACAAAAAAAAATTCTTAAATAGATCCAAGGGAGGGGGTTATGTGTGCTATCCACTTCAAAACCAATAGGTGTCGTCTGGTAGACGTCCACGATCAGAATCAGTCAAAACGATCAATCCGACACGATTTAGTTGAGTTATCGTGCTAACAAGAATAAATGCCAATGACAACGACGACAGCGACGACACACACACAGCAAACATTTTTAATAACCACTTTTTTTGACCGATAAACGAAAAATAAACCCAAAAAAAAATTTTTTTTCACTTTTTCTTTAAACGGTTACATTACTTTTCCGCCTATAGTAGAGTGCGGAAAAGTAATAAATATGTATAAACAATCAACATTCTGTATATTTGGGTCCCTTTAAATCCTTGCAACAAAGCACAGTAATCTCTTGACACCGAAGCTTCATTATTCATATTCCAGCGAAGCATAATACGAGCAACAGTTATACAAATATCGCTAAATTAATAAATTACTGCGTAATACTGTTCTCAATACGCAGTTTTTTTATTGCCAACATCTGTTATTTTTACAAACTTTAATGTGGTTCACAGTGATACTCTTACAAGAACTCTAATAATAATTCTTATCGATACAGTATCATAAACTACATACAATGTATATATTATGTATGTACGTATCTCAATACGGATTAACTGTCTTGAAATTGTGATATTGCCGGAAATTGACAAATTTTATTACTACTGCACGGCTATTAAAAATTATTTTTATGTATAACCAATGAAACGCAAAACTTCTTGGAAAGGCCAGTTTACTTGGAAATTGTTATCGTGAATATATACGCTCATAAATGTTTGCACAAATTAATACAATACAATCCATAGCTCCAATCCAATAACAGAGATCGGGACATGCGAATGTTAATCAAAAGTTATTATTGGACTATTACATATGGGGCGGTCCACGCCAAATCGGATGGTTTGAAAAATTTTGATTTTTGATTTCCTTAATTTTTTGATATGTTTTAGTACCCCTCAAAAAAGTATCTCTGGTTAATTTTGAGATTTCTTTGATTACTTGTTCAAGAGATATCAAATTTTCAAAAAAATCGCTCTTTTGTTGGTTTCTTGTTCATAACTTTCTTAATAATGGTCCAAATTAAAGATTTTTTTTGTTAAATATTTGTTTTTAGATGGCCTTTACAGAAAAAAATACAAAAAAAATATTCAAAATGTTTTTGATTAAGATTTTTGAGTTTAGTTAAATTTTAAATCATGTTTTTGAAAGTGAGTGTATCTTTCGATTTTTTTGAAAATTTTTTATTTCAAACTACCATTCTTTTAACAACTTTTAAGACCAGTCCGGTCGTGGGCCCTCCATAATTACTATTTTTTTTTTCGATTTTAAAAAATTTGTTTTCTCTATAAATCATTATAAGTACCGATTTTTGTTACTGTATACTCTTCTTTTACTTATTTTAAATTAATTTTAATACTTTTTAATTGTTAATAGGTGTTTAAAATCAATAAGCAAAGGTTAAGTCTATTTATAAAAAATTATAACAAACGATTTTATTTATTTTCGTGATCTTTTAAAAATTGTTTAAAAGATCTTTCTCTTCTTGAGAAAGATCTTTTAAACAATTAAAAATAAAATTTCTTGTTGCAAAGTATTTTTTTTTATTTAAATAATAGCATCTTCTATGAATTTCTATTCAATTTAAAAAGAGTCGAACATCTTAATGAATGACTTTCTCACCTGGTAGCACTGCTGACTGTTTCTTTATACCGACAGTTAGAAGTTCTTTATACAGACAGTAGTTTGTTTATTTGTATCATAACTGGGGCTGAACTATGACTGGTCTACCGAATATTGCTGTCAAATTTTCACCCGAGAAACACTATTTAGATGCAAAAGAAAAATTAGATTTGCGGTACAATACAGCTAACTCAATCACAGGGACCCAAAAATTTCATTCAATCATTCGAAAGAGCAATGGAAATATATTAGCTAAGGAGTATTCTAGTTCACAAAATAATCGTTTATATAAAATTTTTAAAAGAACACGAAAATAAATAAAAACGTTTGCTACAATTGTTTATAAATAGACTTAACGTTTACTTATTGATTTTAAACACCTATTAACAATTAAAAAGTATCAAAATTAATTTAAAATAAGTAAAAAAAGAGTATACAGTGACAAACATCGGTACTTATAGTGATTTATAGAGAAAAGAAAAATTTTAATATTTTCAAAAATCGAAAAAAAAAATAGTGGAGTAATATTATGGAGGGCCCACGACTTATGGGTCTTAAAAGTTGTTAAAAGAATAGTAGTTTGAAATAAAAAAATTTCAAAAAATCGAAAGATACACTCACTTTCAAAAACACGATTTAAAATTTCAAACTCAAAAATCTTAATCAAAAACACTTTGAATTTTTTTTTGTATTTTTTTCTGTAACGGCCATCTAGAAACAAAGATTTAAAAAAAATCTTTAATTTGGACCATAATTAAGAAAGTTATGAACAGAAAGTGCGATTTCTTTGAAAATTTGATATCTTTTAAACAAGAAATCAAAAAAATCTCAAAATTTACCACAAAGACATGTTTGAGGGGTACTAAAAAATATCAAAAAATTACAGAAATCAAAAATAAAAAATTTTCAAACCATCTGATTTGGCGTCGAACGCCCCATATACACATTAATAGCTTGACAAGGGTTTAGTTTATTGATCGGTTATTTTATCTTATGCCTCATGTTATTTAAGACATCTGGCACAATTCTTTAAACTCCCTACCAAAATCTTTTTTATAAGATCGTAAATATCACATTTTATTATAATATACATTTTCTTCTAACTAACTCCACAAAACGTATACACAGAATAGCAGTCAGACGTCATTCGTTGCATCGAGTCTGTTCAGCAGAATAATTCTGAAAACCACTGATTGAGAGATACTCTACAGGACAACTGTCCCATTTAATTTATTCCTGATGCGATGGAGTTAATCGTCCATGGAATTAAATTAGTCCTTTTGTACCACAGAAAATAGTCCAAGGGATTAAGATTCCTGGTCATTGCTGTTCACTTAATTGCACTCGTCATATTATGTATTGATTGGAACTATGGATTGGAGTACTATGAATTAAGGCGATATGTTGTGGCGTACTTATGACCCTGAAAAGTACTGTTCCTGCAACTAGTTCCCGAATAGCAAGGCTATTACATAATCGCTATAAGAAACCCTTGTTATTCGGGAACTACTTTGATAACCGCTTGGCGGTTTGGTAGTTCCTTTCTCGATTTCCGAATTATATGTTACTGACATAGATCGTATCCATAAAGATGTATACTCCAAAAATTTCATTCGGCATTTGCCCTGGATCGACATACCGTGGCACTGATGAGAACTAATAAGTTTGAAATAGCTGTATGTCGTTTGGTTCCAATCCGGGACAAATGTCGAATCCTACCTGTGGCGGTTTTTTTTTAAATTTTCATCTTCATCACAATTCGTAATCAAAATCTCACTCAATTTAAAACTTTATTATATATCTCTTCTGTAATATCATTAACTAATCATTGATTAATCTAAGTACTTTGGAAGGATGATAATTTATTTTTTAATATTTTGAACAAACATTTTCCTATTCAAAAATTATCGGCTAATCGCTTCGAAGTAAAAGCAGATTTTATCGATCAGAGAGAACTCTTGTACTGAATTTGCTTGTGGTCATCTAAACGATATTTTCTCAAGCACTTGATCGCTTTTATATAGACCTGTGTCGTAATATTATACTAATCTTAATCTTGCAATCTGGTAATCTTATATGACAATCATTGTCTCGATATAACAATAACGATCACTCTCGTTAAATAGCGTATATACTTCTTTAGAGGTGGGTCAGTTTTTATGGCAAGATATTAATCTATGGGGTGCTATTTACGAATTTATTCGCCAAAATATATTTGTGTTTTACGGGTAGAATTGTAAAAGCTATATAGGTATATTTAATTGATTATATCAGTCCTTGTATAACAAAGGAAGTTATAATTTTCCTTATTTTGCTTGTGATACTGGTTATAATTTTCTGAACACAAAGTATCTTTTTATAATGTATACAAGAAGCCCAGATAACAAAAATAGAATGATGTTTGGGTTCAATCCCCGACTGAAACAATTGACACATGCCGCAAGGATTGGTTGCATGTCTAGCGTTTTTTCATGTATACTATTCTTTTAGAACGATCAATTCAAGTGTTACTAATAAGTTCGAAACAGCTGTATGTCGTTCGGTTCCGATCCGGGACAGATGTCGAATCCTACGTGTGGCGGGTTTTATTTTTTGAAACCTTATCTGATCGTGCAGAAACACGAGAAAGGGGTCGAGGATCGCTTCTGGGTATAATTCAATGCCTGGCGGGGCTTTAGCCCGAGGAGTAGTTGTTTCCTAGAGCGATTATGTAATAGCTTTGCTATTCGGGAACTACTTTGATAACCGCTTGGCGGTTTGGTGGTTCCTTTCTCGATTTACGACTTATATGTTACTGACAGGTGTTACTAGCAACGTGCAAGGTCGTACTACTAAAATACTCTTAACAAAACATCGTTTACTGAATGATTTTCTATGCACGTGATTGTATCCACTTGCAACAAATACAATGCCTTTGATTGCGGCGACATTAATGAGTTCACACGCTTTTTAATTCATAAGTTGCACAATGTGTGTAGTACTAATGTACGCAGGACATGCACTTACGTACGTAAAAGAATGTTTTGTTGATAGCCAGAGCGAGAACACATAAGAACGTAATGGCAGAACTCTAATGTATTCACATATAATAACTTATGTAATTGATGTGTACAGTTTTACATTCATCGCGTTTAATTAAACATTCATAGTTAAATATGAAAATCTAACATGCAGGTGTAATTCACATATAAACATAATGATTCAAATGAAATACTATTCATTTATTCCGGTAGTATAAGTAGTATAACGTAATGTGATACGAACCTAGAAGCACTAAAAATAAGTAGTTTCGCAAAATATTAATAATTTAGTTATTAAATGATATTCTTTACTATACTTCACATCAACTTTATTTTTTAAAGGCATTGACTAACGTAAAAATGTTTTTCTTTGAAATTTTATATTTGAACTACAGTTTTTTTTATAATTCACACATCACAATCACATCAACCTTATTTTTTAAAAACATTGACTTACGTAAAACTGTTTTTTTTAATTTTGTATTCGAACTACGACGTCATTACAGTTTTTTTTTCATAATTCGCACATGTAATGCAAATTCATAATTCAAAGTAAGCAAATATGACTTTATTTTTGATAGAAACATTAATGTTATCCAAAATGGCGGACATTTTGAACAACTTTAATGTCCAAGATGTAGATTAACATTCTGACATTGCCCTGGCTCACACTCATGTAAATACTTGAACTACTCAACGTTGAATAGTTTCCGGGTCATTTCAATTCGAATTTGCTACACATTCTTTAAATTATTTGGTTTATTAAAATATCTTAGCAGCACATAAAATGCCGCAATTAAGGCAGATACTAGCAGTACCTAGGTAGTTTGTAGTTAAAACCACTTTAAACTAGAACATTTTAGTCGTTATATAGTTCTTCCCACTGCCTATTGGAACAATATAGTTTTATACTTCTAGGTAACTTTTAAAATAATATATTAAATGGTACATCGTCACCATAACATTACACAAATTACTTTAAAGTTATTAAAACCATGAAGTAGTATATGGTATTATACCAACAGCCGTGTGATATTGTTATGCTATCTATTTACGAGTATCACTTAGACGTCTTTAGAATATTAAAGTAGTTTCAAAGTAGCAGTTACTTTGTAGGAACTTTACTTCATCCCTTAAAGTTCAACTATGGGATAGTAGTTTAACGTGAAAATTATGTTTGTGTAACCCTTAAACAATTCTTCAATGTGACTTACCAAACTGACAAACTAATTATTGCACACCAAAATGGCTAGTCATTTTCTAAATATACATAATATATATTTATAAATACTGTGTGTGTTACAGTAACTGCCCTTGTAACAAGCTAGGTGGCGTAACGATAAATAAAAATGATTTTCAATTTAAGTCTACCATCCGTAAAACTGTGACATTAACGTGCTCCCTCACCAGCGACAAATATTTTGATGGCAATAGCTGGTACGTATGTAACAATGTCTAAGATTGCTGTTGGGGTAGACACTCGATTGTAAATCGCCCCTACAAGAAGAAGTCTAAGCAGTCAGATGAAAGCGGTGGCCACTGAGTTGCACTCTTCTCGCCATATCCATGTGATAGGTAAACTATTGTCAAAAAAGAGTTGAATGCAGATGATCTGAATCATCTGCATTCAACTCTTTTTCAATGTAACCATCGGTCACAATTTTAAGTACCATTGTACTTTTGATAAGTACAAAAAAAATTAGGGGGTTGCAAGTTCTGTCTGCTTATCTTTCTTATTCCATTGCTTGCAATCCATGCGACAGGTTCTTCAGAGTTTCTCAGGTTCCATTGAAACACATACGCCTGCTTGTGAATATCGTCTCATATTTTGAAGATTAACGTTAACAGACTAGTAAATGCGTATTGCACTAAGCCTTGATTTTTCCAGCTTGATTGAATCCAGCATGGTATAGAATTTAGTAGCGACTTGAACACCACAAATATCCGTTAACTAGCGAAGCCGACTTTATCTAATATGTCCAATAAGTCAGCTAAGAATCTCCCGATTCATATTGGAGTTGGTCAATAGCATTTGCTATCATAGTATACTTGTATCCTATATAACTTTAAACTCATTTGGATTACACGTAAGAACTACATATTTAACTGGCTGAAATATATATATATATATATATATATATATATATATATATATATATATATATATATATATATATATATATATATATATATATATATATATATATATAGCGAGGTTTTGCAGCATCATCGCCGCTTCTCGCATCCTAAGCGCCATCTCTCTTTATCATTCCAGTCTCCTTCCTGTAGTCCTCGTTCTTCCATTCCTTTGTGAATATTCATTATCCACTTCTTGCGTGGTCTTCCTCTTTTATTTCGTTTGTATGGGGTCCAATTCCAGATTTTCTGTGGTATTCTTTCTGCGTTCATGCGTCTTAGATGTCCGTACCATTTTAGTTGTTTTTCGTTTATTGTATCTATAATAGTGTCTGTAACTGTCATTCTTGATACGATGACGTAAATGAAGTTCGTGATGAGGTTATGAGCAAAATACATGAGACTAGTTTTCCAGTACCACATAAGAATTATCCATCGCTCGACGCACGCTTCGCCAGACTATGGAATTATCAGGAGATGATTTAAACTACTTTTAATCATCTTATGATGCACCTGACCGACCGAGGTACATAATTATGCTAAACATTGTGAAAATGGGAGTCTTGAAGTACATAGACTAGGCACAAAAATTAAGGGATGTAAAGAAATTCTAAATTTCTAGGTGATTTTGAGAGGGCTGTAACTTGGAGAAAAATAGTCACAGAGCAAATATAGAAAAGGCAAATTGAAGCTCCGAATTTCTAGTTCTCAGATCTTGAGTTATCAAAATCCAATGACTATGACTTGTAAAGAATATGTTGCAGTTTTTATAACCCTACTTGAGTCTTCTATACGATCATTATTATCCAAGTAATTAATTAAAAAGTAAAAACTGACTTTTTTGCTTTGAACGACACCATCTCAGCAAAAAATCATGATAAAAGGCAACACTTAAATTAAAGAGAATAAAATTATCCATAAAAGCTTTATCATGAAATAACTGAGAACAATTTACTGAAGTCCGGGAAGACCTTTTGAAAAGTAAGCAAAAAATTGTAATTTTTCCGTTGGTTTTCTTATAATTACTCAAAAACTGCTGATGGCAAAAAATATTTAACTCAAGAAAACTAGAAGCTTGGAGCTTCAATTTTCTTTTTTTGAAATTGTTCTGTGACTATTTGTCTCTAAGTTACAGCCCTTTAAAATCACCTAAAAATTTAGGATTTTTTACATTCCTTAATTTTTGTATCTAATGTACAATGGAATACTACACACAACGAACTATGAAACTCAGATAATACCAAGTCACTTATAATTCGTACGTAACTTATACTTGTCGATTGACATTGACATACTGATGACGATATGACATTTTCCTTTGATATGTTATCTACAGGATGCTTCGAAGCTTGTCAACTCATTACACACAATGTATTTTGTTATAGTATGGTCTATGGTATGGAAAATATATTAGAAATATGCTAGTAAATTTTTAAGAAGTCCTAACAAACCATGATATTGTAATATAATGTGTATACATACTTCAAGAAAGCGAGAGACACTGGCGTCCTATTCCCCTACTTTACGTACAGAAAGTACAGCAAGGAGAATATTTTTGACGGATTAGTTATAAGTAAGGACGAATATTCCGTTTTTTTTTTGAATCACCAGATAAATGGAACAAAAGTAAGTTCAGGTTCCAACTAACTGCAGTCTTGTGAACATTTCTCGTCAAAAAGGCAAACATGGGCACAAATAAATGACCCTATCAAACGAATCATATCTCATATCTAATCCCTCCTCGTATGTCCTATTTGTCTTCAAATTCCATCCCGCGTCGGTGTCGTGTGCACCCACCATTCATATAACCATTTGTAAGGAGTCCGGGCGACATAAAAAGTTTCCTATTTCGTACGTGGTAACATTACACATGTGACACCAATATGACGGTGATCCATCACGTCGGGCAATCTGGATTCCTCTATCAAAAATCTCCTTATAACGAGACCGATACATGATGGACGATTACGTCGACAAGCCGACGGAAGGAAATACGTCATTAGTACGCTAAAGGTGCATTGTGAGGCCGCCTTTGAAACGTCGGGTCTTTGCAAACTTGCTAAAGCCAATTTCCTGGCAATTTATTTTAATAGCGGATTTTTACAGTAAAAATGTTTTGATGTTCGGGAAAAGGAGATATTCTCGTGGAGTACGAGAGTGAGTAATGAGGTAAACGACAGGGCGCCATTCTGACGAATAGGAAATTATTCGTACAGCCTTATATACCAGGTATAGTAGAATTATTTTATGAAGAGCAAGTCGGCAATAAAGCGTGCGACAAAGAGCACTGTATAGCTTACTATAGCTTACCTTCTCCCACGCGAATGCAGTAAAAAAATTTTACGCGCGCAAATGATTTATATGCAGGTCTGTGTCTCTTATTCAGTCAGACATGCATCTGTCTTTGTCGCACGATTTATTGCCGACTTGGTCTTCATAAAATACTTCTACTATATGTAAATATGAAACCGGAATTTGCCCATGGATGGCCTAGCCGTTAATACAGTTACGTCACACCGCGTCATTGGCGCCATTCTCTTGTTTTGACATCTGATAAAGGCTTGTATCTCATAACCAAGAAGACTAGAGAGTAAGGAGACATAGCTCCTCGAGAAATCAGTGGTGGGGGTAGGACGAAAAACGGCGCCAATATGGCAGCCTCGCGTAGAATCGCGCGGGATCTGCGCATGTGCGCATGCCGTTTATCCTCGTCTATCGCGGGTCTTCACTATTTAAATATAGGGTTAGGGTTCTATTGTGCTCATTATGTAAACAGTAAACAATTTTCGCATGCATTTCTTTACATTGTTGTTTCCAAATCATTGTTTGGTGAAAACACGCTATGAAAATTAGGAAACAGTTTTTCAGTCCTAAATACATAGTATGTACAAAAAATAATAGTTCTGAATGCTTTTCTTTTAGAGCAAGAAATGTTATTGCATTTTTTCATCTGTCAATTATAATTTTCTTTTATGTCTGCCACGAGTAGGATATCGATGATAATTTAGATTTGTGGAAATGAAATAACATAATGAGCTTTTAGTCTAACGAGTTTTAATCATCCACAGGAAGATTACATAGTTTAACCATGGCCACAAGTGGAATTGAAAACGTCGAACTGCGATCACCTTTGCATGGGGAAATGAAGAAGTGTTAGATCTCAGAAGGAAATATTTTGTTTGAGAGTTTACAAAGCAACAGACATTCCATTGAATTGCCAAGCGAAAAATGGTGTGCTGAGTCTGGTTTGGACACCAATTTAAACATATGCATTGATAAGACGTTGAATGTGAATGTGTATTTACACAGTGAATATTTGGAATGGATGGAATGGGATGTGCCGAAGTCTGTACAAGATATTTCAAACATCCAAGAAGTAACCGATAGTTTTCCTGTGAAATTAGCTTGTGAGCTATTGTATGAAATGTGAAGTTATTTTTAAACAATTACTAATCAATTATATATATTCGATTAATTTAAAATTTGCGATTTTGTGGTAATGACATTACATATATACCAACCTTTTTGTATGTTGCTTCAGTAAAAACAAAGCATTCAATAAGAGTACAATTTATTCAAATTAGTGTACTATGAAGGCAATACAGTATGTGATGTAAAATCAATTGAATTTTCAGAATTAACGTTAGTAATTAGACATAAATTGAAGGGTACAGGAATAAAACAAGAAATGTCACAAAACTATTTATTCAAGAAAATTGAAATTATAAGTTGATATTAATATAAAGAACTAAACTAAACTACCTAACTAACTTTAACTAACTAACTAGTTAAACTTTTTCAATTTAACTAAAAGGCCATAATAATAATATAAAATAAATAATATAGGATATTACCTCTTACTAAAAAACTATGATAACCAAAAATCTTATTACGGAAACGTTCTGTGGGAAGTTCAAATTCATTATCGTTAAGTGAAGGAAAACTGATATTTTGAGTTTTCTATGTCTGCTATTATAAAATATTCTTTCTTTGTGCTGCAGAATATTACCATTTGAAGAAAACTACGTAGAATCACATCAAATGCTTATCGAAGCCTACGGTGAGTATGCTCTTGGCAAATCACGGTGCTTTGAGTGGTTTAAAAAAATCAAAAGTGGCAATTTTGACGTGAGAACGAAGAACGTGGAAGACCACCGAAAAAGTTTGAATATAGCGAGTTGCAGGCATTGTTGGTTGAGAATGACGCTCAAATGCAACCGGAACTCGCGGATCAATTAAATGTGACACGGGAAGCCGTCTTCATACTTTTGAAAGCCATGAGGAAGATCTAGAAGATGGGGAAATAGGTTCCACATGAACTGAATGAAAGACAGCAGGAAAACCGAAAAACCGTTTGCGAAATTCTGCTCGCCAGGTATAAAAGAAAGTAATTTCTCCATCGAATTATGACTGGTGATGAAAAGTGGATATATTTCGAGAATCCCAAGCGTAAAACATTAAGTGTGATCTATTAGGAGCTGCTAAAACCTGGCCAAACCATTAATACTGAAGGCCACCGACAACAAATGATCGAGTTGAATCAAGCTTTGCATGAAAAATTACCAGAATATTAAAGAAGGCAACACAAAGTGATTTTATTTCATGATAATGCGCCATCACATACAGCAAAACCGGTCAAGGAAACGACTGAGGCATTTAGAAGAGAAATACTTTCGCATGCGTCTTACTTACCAGACTTGGCTCCGTCCGATTACAACTTATTTGCATTGATGCTAAAACTTGGCCAAACCATTAATACTGAAGGCCACCGACAACAAATGATCGAGTTGAATCAAGCTTTGCATGAAAAATTACCAGAATATTAAAGAAGGCAACACAAAGTGATTTTATTTCATGATAATGCGCCATCACATACAGCAAAACCGGTCAAGGAAACGACTGAGGCATTTAGAAGAGAAATACTTTCGCATGCGTCTTACTTACCAGACTTGGCTCCGTCCGATTACAACTTATTTGCATTGATGGAATATACATTTTCTGAGCAGGGCTTCACTTCTTATGAAAATGTACGAAAATGGCTCGATGACTGGTTTGCCTCAAAAGAGTAAGATTTGTTTTGGCATGGAATCCACAAATTGTCAGAGAGATGGGAAGAATGTATAACTAGCAATGAGCAATACTTCGAATAAAATATTTTTTCATACAATAAACGTGTATTTTCTATACAAAATATTCCTGTTTCATATTTACCTACATACCTGGTATAAGGCAATATTTCCTAACAGCGATTTTTATTTTACGTGCCATTTTCGGTAATCATGCGTTTTATATATTAAAAACAATAAACGGACATACAGTGCTATTCAAAAGTCCCCTCCCCCCCTCTTATCTTTTTAACGATTATACATAAACTAGTGAAATTTGGTAACTGAATATTAAGGATTGTAAACTTCCCTACTAGTGATGATAGATGACGTATGCATCAAAGATGACGTCACAAGGTCATTGTGACCAATAATTTTAAATGGAACCCTATGGCAAGTGACACCTCTTTTAAAAGGTATCGAAAAAACGTATTCAATGATACTAATATTGTTTGTATTTATGGTAGTTTTGATGGATTAAATCAGTAATCAGTAAACTTGGATAATAATTTTAATTACAGATTCAAGAATCAGTACCTACTTATAATAATTGTTCGAAGTGAGCTCCATCTACTTCCTGACAGTAAAACATCCTATTGCGAAACTCTTCTCGTACTTTTTCAAATGTGTCTGCGGAAATAGCCCTACATTCTGTAACAATACGTTGTTTTAAAACATCAATATTGTCAGGCTGAGTGGTGTAAACCTTCGATTTAAGATACCCCCACAGAAGAAAATCTAAAGGTGTGAGGTCCGGTGATCGAGGCGGCCATTCCATTGAACCTCGTCGTACAATCCATCTACCAGGATATTCTTCATCCAAATACCGTCTTACTGCACCGTAATAGTGTGGAGGAATGTTATTTCCAAATATTATTCCAACAGGATGCACCATCCTGTTGGAATGTTATTTCCAAAATGTCGAACTCATCTTGATTATTTTCCAAAATTTCAAGGATTAACGGTTCTATTTCATTTTGCAACATCTGCAGATACACCTCACCGGTGAAGCTTGAACTTTAAATTTTATTATTAACTGATTTAATTCATCACAGCTTTGCGGTTTTTGAAAGCCAGTTGTCAAAACTGCCGTAAACAGACACAATATTAGTATCATTGAATAGGTTTTTTCGATACCTTTTAAAAGAGGTGTCGCTTGCCATAGGGTTCCATTTAAAATTATTGGTCACAATGACCTTGTGACGTTATCTTTGACGCATACGTCATCTATCATCACTAGTAGGGAAGTTTACAACCCTTAATATTCAGTTACCAAATTTCACTAGTTTATGTATAATCGTTCCAAAGATAAGAGGGGGGGAGGAGACTTTTGAATAGCACTGTATTATGTCATTTACGCATTGTAAAAACTTGACGAGAATGAAAGTACAAGAAGACGACTCAATAAAATGACCACATGGATTAGTGTTTTACGATGACCTAAGCAGTCCTGTTACATAGCAAAGTAAGTCAGAGAAGGTGATATTCGCCACGTGGAGTCTCTTAAGGGGCGACACAACTCTAAATTTTTCAAAAAATCGATTTCTTTATCAGCTTACAATTTTTTTGCGCCCTTTAAAATATGGAACAGTACATTTTTTTCCTAAATTTTTTTTTGTAATTTCGCGCTCTAAGTGCGTCGAACTCATCAGAAACGACACCTACGTCAAATAAATACCTGCTGGGAAGGTACAGTCTAGGTCCGAAAATTTTAGAGTGCAAGAGAAAGAGTGTATTGATCATGTACAAAGTGAATGAATGGGCTCTCGATTGAGAAATCTAAAAATAAATGAACGTGCATGGCCTCGGAGGAAAAGATAAATTAACTACCAAATTAATCAATTAATAATTTATTATGACTTGGCAATACATCGGAATCCGAATTCCTTGGAAAATATGAAAAGTGAAATCTGGGCGTCTTTATTTCATAAGTTATCAACCGAGGAAAATCCACAGCACGAGAAATGCTCAGACTTCTCGTGTGACTGGAAGAGGGCACAAGCAGCGGATTCCTTGGATACCTTCCATCACAAGTCGCCGCTTCCCAAGGAAGTTTTTAAAGTCAGCAAACCGATTTATGAGGATCTGAGATGAGTTGATAAACCGTTGCTTGGGGGTCTACATGCAAAATAGCAATGAAAGTTTCAATGCTACTGTTTTTCCAAACATTGGCTCCAAGATCTCATTCCAGTGGCAAAAAAGTCTTGAATATATTGACTGATATTACTATTGTACACTTTTAACGATGGTCTGACTAATATTTTTCAAATTATAAAAGTTTTGGAGATGGATATTGAGTATAATCATACAATTTTTGTCTAGAAGCCGATGCTAAATGGATCAAGCACGCCGAGATATCTTTGACAGATTCAGCGAAAGAGGCACGCTCTAACATAAAATTTTCGAGGAAAGAGAATGAGGAAGAATATTTAATATAGCAGGGCAGCTTTATGGTCCTGGGATAGCAGATTAATGGTAAACATTTTTAAACACTCGTATTTTTCATTTTTTTATTTCTATAACACATTTCAAAACTTTAAAAGTGTTTTTCTTGAAACATGATTTTTCAAAACGACACGCATCACAACTCCAACCATTTCCAATCTCTTCATGCGAATGTTTAACAATATCATTAATAGAACTTTAAAATATCTTTAACGGAGACAATGTTCTGTTAAAGGCGCAGGTTTTTCGACGATTTAAGGCATTTTCAGAAGAAGGAGAGTCGATTGAAGATGAACCTCGCAGCGGAAGGCCTTCTTCATGAACCGATAAAAATGTGGGGCAGAATTGGGAATCTTGTGCGTTCAGATGGTTGGTTGATAGTCATAATGATCGAGAAGAGCTTAATTTGACTGACTCCACCGTTAATCAGATTTTAACCAATTAATTGAGGATAAAAAAATTCTGCGCAAAAATAGTCCCAAAAAATCTGAGTTTCTGGCCGGTAAAAATATTCATGTGGTTACTCAACCTACTTATTTCCTCGACTTGGGCCCTTATGATTTTCTCCTCTTCCCGAGATTGAAAATCCCCTCAATTGACCAATGAATTGAGGATAAAAAAATTCTGTGCAAAAATAGTTCCAAAATCTTAATTTTTGGCCAGTAAGAACATTCATGTGGTTACTCAACCTGCATATTTCCTCGACTTGAGCCCTTTTTCTCCTCTTCCCGTGATTGAAAATCCCCTCAACGGATGTTATTCAAACGACTGTAACCGACCAGCTGAAGGCTACTCCAGTGTCCGAGGAATGAACCGATGGAGAGAACCATCTTCAGCGCTGTATGGGTTCCCAAAGTTATTTTGAGGGAGATATAATGGAACTGTAATTCTATTCGAATAAAAAAAATAAAAAAATTAGTATCATTACTTAATTTACATACCTTGTATATACACCAGAGTACATTTATTCTATTTGAATTGTCCTCATTCCAGTAGTTCATAAAATACAAAAGTGATATCAAACGGCAAAGACCTACTAGTGAATATGGAAATTGCAGTGGTCAAGAGTGCAATTAAGACGATTAATGGCATTTTCTTTCTACGCAATAAAACTTTATGACTCCTTGCAGTAGTATCTCCATTGCGAAACTTTAACAACAGCGTATATTCAGTGCCAATTCGGTTCACACCTTTCAAGGAGCCTTGTACGAAGATCTGAATTATTACTGCAACTCATGTAACCGATATAAATTAAGATATCATAACTGAGATTACCTCCCACGGGTTCCACTTAATCGGTAAACTTTAGTTTGTAAAAGAACAACGTATCGTTAATTACACAGACATTTTAATAACAAAAAGTTACCAAAAGCAATGTTCAAAAGACCTTTTCAACATGTACTGGGTTAGTCACCTAAAATTGACCCCCCCCCCCTTTATTTCTCTTAATTTCAATCGAATCGAAAAATTCAAACAAGTATTTTACATGAAATTTTATAAATTTTTTGAATATTTAAACAAATTGTCAAAAACTCTGCAAATTGAAAGAGGGCGAACAATTTTTTATTTTTTTTAAATTATTAATTTAATAGGGAACACCCTATATTTTTTAATTTAATAGGGAACACCCTATATTGAGTTACCCACAGTTTTCTGATCACAAAAATATATATTTGTTGTATTTTGGCAAGTATAGTTCTTGAGATATTCATACAAATATATAGTCACATCTCACAGGAATAAGTTTGGCATAAGACCATAAATCAGGAGAGCTATGTTTTTGAGATATAACGACACATCTTGTTATTAAGAAAAAAAGTATGAAAATTCTTTGATGCGGCAACACATAATAATTATAATAAACAAATAAACCTTTATTAAAATGACAACAACAAAGTTTAATGAACACAAAACATAAATAACGAAATAATGATAAAAAAAACAATGCGCAACAATAAACAACATAAAACCAATGAACTTTATTAAAATTAAACATATCTATATGTTCTCCACGTATCCTCCGTTTCTATCAAGGCACAGTTGGCATCTTTTAATAAATTCATTTCTAACGTTTTCAAATAAATGAACATTTTGCCGCAAATTTTCTATTTCTTGATTGATACAGTTCTTCAACTCATCCGAGTTATTATATACCGAATTTTCGTATATGTTTTGTTTTAGTGTTCCCCACAAAAAGAAGTCCAAAGAACTCAAGTCTGGGCTATTAGCAGGCCAATGTATAGGACCGTATCTTCCTATCCAAAATAGATATTTGTCATTTAAATATTCCGTTACGTTCCGTACAGAGTGTGGAGGAGCACCATCCTGTTGCCTAATAACAGAATTCTTGGTTGCAAGGGGAATATTATCTAAATAGTTCTCTACTTCACCCCGAAGAATATTCAAATACTGAACTGCATTCAAGGATCCATTAATGAATACGGGACCCACAATTGTATTTTGATGAATACCGTACCACACATTTACTGTATTATATCCTTGGGCTCTTATCTTTTTTATAATATGTGAATTTGCGGGCGCCCAATAATGTGCATTTTTCATATTAAAAAGTCCAGCCGTTGAAAAGCTACTTTCATCGGTCCAAAATAAGTTTTTTAAAAAGTTATTGTCGTTTTCTGCTATCTCAATCATCTCTCTACAAAAAGCTCTTCTGTCGGCAAAGTTATTTTCAGTTAAAAGCTGAACTGGCAAAATACTATAAGGCTTATATTTGTGACGTTTTAATATACGTCTTATACTTGCTTGAGAAATATTAAATTCTTCTGCAGCAGCGTTAGTAGATTCATTGGGGTGTTCGGTAAAAAAAAGTAAAACGTCCATCTTCTTCTGTTTTGGGCTTCTTACTTTCTCGTTTCTTATCTTTTAACGATTCGCTGTCCCCAAACTTGAGATAAATATTAGAGAAAGTATTCTTGGAGAGAACGCGTCTTTCAGGATATTTTCTTGCATATTCTCTTTTAGCTATATATTTGTCTTTATTACTGGTTAAGTAAATTTCTAATATTTCTTTCCTTTCGACTAATGAATATCCCATATCAATATAGTAGATATATTAACAAGTGTATTAAAACTTAACTTAAAGCGTATTAATAATATAACAATCAAACATAAGTCAAACATAACATAACTGTCAAACGAAGCGTTATTGTTTCTTTAAATTATTTCGGTTCATAGCTCTCCTGATTTATGGTCTTATGCTAAACTTATTCCTATGATGTGACTATATATTTGTACGAATATCTCAAGAACTATACTTACCAAGATACAACAATTATATATTTTTGTGATTAGAAAACTGTGGGTAACTTTTTTAAGTAAAAAAATATAGGGTGTTCCATTTAAAAAAAATAAAAAAATGTTCGCCCCCTTTCAATTTGCAAAGTTTTTGAAAATTTGTTTAAATATTCATAAAATTTATAAAAAATAATGTAAAATCCTTATTTGAATTTTTCGATTCGATTGAAATTAAGAGAAATAAAGGGGGAGTCAATTTTAGGTGACTAACCCGGTACGTTGTGATTAAAGGCAGTTATTGTATTATTCGCAAAATTTAAAAAAGTATGTATGTGTTCCAATCATGTGAGAAATTGTTTAGTTACATCTATTTATGCCAATTTCAAGCCTCTTATTACAATTATTGTATTTATTAGTCTATATCAAATCCATTCTGTTTGATATTTGTGAAAACGCAAAGATAACTCGTATGATAAATACGCATAGATAACAGAATATGCGATTCTGGGCCACTGAAAATATTCGAATAATTCAAGAGAAAGAGCCCTGTATCCAATTCGCATGGAAGAAACTGTTTCGTATGGAATGACTTCAACAAGCTAAAGAATTTTATTTCCAGCTTTACAAAATTCTGAGAATTTATGACTTCAGCAGAACGGTCCCACATGCCATACTGCTAGTTAGAATATTGCCCTTTGAAGAACTGTGTTTTCTGACAGATTATTTCCTGAAATTGCGACCTGAACTGGTCTTTAAGGTCGCCAGATTTACGGTGTCCGATCTCTTACTACGACTTTAGCTACGTAAAAGAAGGAGTATACAAAAATAAACCCGGAATATCAAATAACATTAGAAACGAAATTTGACAATAGAAATTTTGACACTAGTGATAGAAAATGTAATAGTTATAACAAGACTGTGTGAAGAAGAAGAAGGCAGTCATCTACGAGATGTTATTTTTCAAAAATAAATCTCCAAGGAATGTACTTACTGTTTGTTATCGTTTGAAAAAATATTAGATTGAACTTATTGTAAGCTACGTCGCCCCCTGAGTGCCGTCCGTGTGTCAAGAAGATTCTGACACAAGCAGGACCACGACGGCAAGGGCAACGCGGACTAACAGGAGGCAGTCAGGGGATATAGAAAACGGAACAGTCACAAAGTGGTGCCGATTGATGTTCGTGGTCTGATGGCTATTTTAGCGTTGTGTGTACATATACATATATAATATCTACCCGTATTAAACGTATATGTTGAATTGAAGCCACCATGTATCTTTTATTATTAAATGCAATATTTGAAAAATAAATGGGTGTACCTACTTTTGGCCCACCTTGTAGTATAATTCTATTTAATAACCTACACATTTGCGTTTTATTTTTTAATAAAGCTACATAAGTATTTTTCATTTTTATAACTTCCAGTTAAAGTATATTGTATCGTTAGAGTTTGGACTTTCTTTCTGGATCTATTTTCTAATAATACCAATCAGTAATCAATTAATTTTCCATTTAAAGATTTCGGAAACGAGTACGTTCAATAACATTTTAATTCAAGTGGATGTAATTACTAAATACCCACGAAATGTTAAGATGTTATATTAAGATCTGTCTAGTAGGTTCTCTAGTAGCTTTTGGATCTAATCATATTTTATTTATCATATAATTTAAGTTTCATATAAAATTTTTTAGCCGGCGCATTTTAGATTTATTGGCGATTTTATTTTTGGTTTTATGCCATGGTATCAATTTTTTGGCACTTTTAACTTCATATTATATCTTATAAACATATTAACTACAACTTCTATAAATGTGAAAGTTTCTCATACATTTTAAATAGCATTTATAATAAACCATTTATTGTTTTCTTTCTACTTTCCAAATCATTATCATTCCATCCCGAAACTTCTAAATAGTCATCTTCTATTTGTTTATTTGAAAATGCTTATGAAATGACTATTTATTCTCAATATACATTTTGAACAACTTCTATTGAAGGAAAATAAGTTATAGAGAATTGTAAATTTAGATTTGCAGAATCGGTGAATCCTGAATTCGATGGAAGCTCTAATACTTACTTGAACTTTCTTGAACTATACACTGTTTCAGTCAAGTAATCTCATGATTTACCTATTTCTGTAATATTTAAATATAGAATTAGAATTGTTCTTCTAACATGTTCTACCAGTATATTCTCCTAAATCTATGCTGATGGAAGTCATTTATTGACATTCAGAACTTATTTTGAATGAGATTTTGTGTAAATTAACGGTAGCAATTTTTTGTGCAAACTTTGAATAGGAAACAATTTCTAAGTAAAATATAATTTAGATATGAATACAGCTATTCACACCATAGCTTGACAGCCTTTACATAGCGAAACAGAGTTCTGAAAGCTTTGATATGTTATTGAACCTCCAGCTGAAATTATAAACTACTTTAATAGCAGTGAATTGAGAACCAGAATTTATGACGTATATTTAGTTAAAAGATGTTGTTTTTTTTCATTTAATATGTAACCAACCATGTAACATAACAATAGATTCATTAACACAAGAATTTATATTTTCCAAATAAATGAACATTCTAAATGAAACATACATAAAATATACGCTTTCAGAAAATTATTTAAAGAAATCGAGAAAGCTAAGTAACAGTCATAATTTCGAAACATACTTTATGCTTTTGAGTATCCTTTTAACATGAACATTTTTCTAACATAGTGTTTGGTTTAATTTTAAATTCAATGCAAAGCAATGTTTTGGTTATGTGTTAATAATCTCACCTTAATCGTGAGGAATCGTATCCTGTTTGAAGATAAAGCGGTTCAATTGTTCTTCGTGAGATTACAAATGTGGCGTTTACGTGAACGTTTCTTTGTAATTTTCTGCGTACGAAAAGCAAGTTAATCTGAAGTATCAGTTTTAAATATATTTTTATCGAACATACTTAATTTCTATTTACGGCTGTCATGTGAAACATTGACGCAAAAAGAAAGTTCATTGAATCGTAAAAATATGACCTTTGATGACATATCTAACACTACGGACATCAAATTCATATAAATACGTATATAAAATAACTTTATAGATATTATTTTTGCCACGTGTATCATAAATTATATATTTTAGTCATAAAATTATTTAATTATAACAGTTAAACTTATTTAAAAAAATTATTTAATTATAATACTTAAACCAGATGGCTAAACAAATTGACATATTCAACACAGGTGTCTAAACTGCCTCAAACTACAGACGGTGCCTTAACACTTCTAATTATACATTAACTAAAAGCTAACAAATAGGGCTTTATTTATTAATTGTTATTCTTTGCCTTCTGCTGGCAGTTTCCTATTCCTTGCTTATGGCTTCTATTAAAAACTAATTCACCGCAAATTGAAGTAATATTTGAATTGCTGAAAATTACCATATTTCAAACCAAAATGGGTGGACTGTATGGAAAATTTGTACAGAAAATCTGTTCGCTTGGAAGACTACATCTAATGTTCTTGAAACTTTTCAGAATTTTTCAAACTTCAAAAGGAAGAGACTTTCTTTTACTTTCTTGGTACTTTCCTCAATTTTTTTCTTATTTTTTTATTTTCTTTGAGATGTCTATTAAATACTCTCGGATATTATGATATTATATTTAAGTAATTAACATAGTAATTTATTACACTAGGTAAGTGAAATTAGTTATATAAAATGCAATATATTAGATCAAACTTAACCCTTAGTTGGTGAGTCTATTTTTAGCAACATACCTAGTGAGCCAGGGTCAAAATGACCCTGTCATTTAAAATACTAATTTTGACAAAATGTGATAACTTTTAAATAAATAGCGCAATTAGATGGCTAAGTAGTATATTTTAAAATAAAAATAATCAAATAACATTATAAGAAAATAAACACAGCTTCTGATACAAAAATAAATATAAATTATTGATTAATTTTGACATATTATTTAATTAGTGTTTTACAATAACAAATTAATTATCAATTGACCTCCTGAAAATCTTAATAATAACAATAAAGACGTAATTTTAAGAAAATTTAAATATATGAACGAAATTCACTTTTACAAAAGAACGCCCAACTCTAACGTAAGGTGGATAAATTTAATGTGGATAATGCATTCTTAATTATCGACATTCTTTGCAAATGTGCTCGCTGCAGTCATTACAAATTGGTTTCTTGCACAATAAACATAAATACGAAATTTTTTACACAAAAAGACTTGGACCGGGATGTTCCTTATTTGATCTAAGTTAGACGCTGATTGCAAACTTTCAGAATTGGGTTCGCTTTCAATGATATTCTCATCCTCTGCATCAGCGATCACATAACTATTTGCATCACCATCTTCGGCCAACCATTTTAATAGAGTAGTTTCAAATTTAGAATCGCCAGAACGTGTACTTTTAGCCATCATTTTAGTTTTATCCTGAAGAATTAATTCGCGATGTACTCAACCATTGTACAGAATTACAATGTATTTAGTGAACCAGGGTCAATTTGACCCTACGATACTTACTACCGATATAAGCCATGGCAGCAAACAAGCGATCAACACACTTCAGAGCGCAGTCTCAACTAACTTGAAGGTACCGAGACCGCTGGCGCGATAGCGTAAATGCGCAATTCAGTTACCAATTAAAATTTTGCCCAGGTCAATTTGACCCTGGTACACCAGCTAAGGGTTAATAAATCTAGTAACGCGGTTTATCTTTATAATAGGATATGGAATAAAAAATATATTAAAAGAAACCAATGGCAAAAATTAATAAACATATAGAGATATCTTTAATTTATCATTATCGTTACTATATATAGTCATGTTTTTATCACAAAATATATAAATTTTTAAAACGGTTCTCCTAAATCACCGATGTTATTTTGGGAAGTTATAGCAATCTACCCTAAGTATAGTTATAAACAAGTTTCAGGGGTCGCATTTGCTAGTTAAACTACCACTAACTAGCTAGATAAACTAGTCTCTGCTAGTTTTGCTTAGACACTTCACACCATATATATACTTATCTCTAACAAGCCAATTCACCCTGTATATCTGTATAGTGCATAGCTATATCGTTTTTACTTTTCCGCACTCCACTATATGCGGAAAACTAATGTAATCGTGTAAAAATAATTTTCTTTCTAGGGTTTATTTTTCGTTCTTCAGCCTAAAAACAAAAAAAAAAGGGTTTTTAAACGATTTTGTGTATGTGTGTGTGTCGTTGTCATCGGCATTTATTCTCGTTAGCACGATAACTCAACTAAATCGTGTCGGATCAATCGGGTTATGACTGATTCTGATCGGGGTCGTCTTCTAAACGACACTTATTGATTTTTCGGTGGATAGGACACATCCCACCCTGTCCATGGATCATGAGAAAGCACGATGGTGGACTATTTGACAATTTTTTTTTGTTAACACGATAACTCAACTAAATCGTGTCGGATCGATCGGGTTTTGATTGATCTTGATTGTGGACGTCTCCCAGGTGACGCCTATTGATTTTGAGGTGGATAGAACACACTCTACCATGTTCATGGGTCATGACAAAGCACAATGGTGGACTATTTGAGAAATTGTTTTTGTTAGCACGATCACTTAATTAAATCGTGTCGGATCGATCGCGTTTCGACTGATTCTGATCAGGGACGTCTACCGACATTTATTGATTTTGAGGTGGATAGAACACACCCCACCCTATCCATGGGTCATGAGAAAGCACGATGGTGGACTATTTGAAAAAAGTAAAACTGTCGCATAAAACACATTCTGCATTTATGTGTTGGTTTATTTTTTCTCAGCCACTCAATTTCGAGATAGAGATGTTTTACGTGCGGAAAAGTCCGTTTTCCGTTTTAAGGTTTTAAAACTGTTTATTTAATTCCAGTTATAGTCATATTTTAGGTCATAAGTTAATTATGAATAATATAACTGCCTAGCACAAAAACTATTACTTCAAATAACACATAACAAGCACTTGGATATATAAATATTATTTCAGCAATGCAAGAATTAAATAACCAGTTTCTAATTGTATTATAAGAAATGATATTCATCAATAATTATTTTTAGTGAACTGTTAATAATTCATCACGTAGTCTATTAAATTACTTAACATTTATAAAAGTGTATTATTTGATCCTAACTGCAATTTTAAGAATGTTTTTTTTATATAAATAACATCAATTTTATCGCTTCTTCATTCACCATCGCCCACCTTGCATATCAAACACTTCCTTCCCCATATATCAAATTATGAATGGAAAGTTTACATGTATTGATAAATCATGAATGAATATATTTTATTACGACGTTCAATGGTCATGCATTAAACAGAAATAACTTGTAATGATAGCGGCGTCATAGACTGTGGAAACTACATGAATGCAACTATTGTACTGATAGTTTATGCTTTAGGTTTTACTTCGTTCTACATAAAATGTGTTATTTATCACGTACGGCTGTTCGGAATCATCATAATTTATGCCCGTGTATCGTACAGTCTTGAACGTATATTTTCAGTTTTTATGTTTAAAGGTAATTTATCATTTGATATAACTGTCCATATCACTCGCACTATATTTGCCTTTCAGAGGCGTAGCGTGAGAAAAGAATCTAGGGACGTGATAAAAACTTTATAAGGGGAAGAGATATAGTCAGATGTATGGTAGGCCATATAAAAATGGTAAAAATAAAAAAAGACACTAACCTAAAATGATTATGCCGAGGTATATATCCTAATTTTTTAAATAAAGATTAATTTTTCGGTTTTTATTTGTCCAGCGAAAACGTCTATCACTGTTTCTTCAAATGTTGGAGACGATCTCATATCTTCTAAAAAGGTACTTTCAGTATTTATTAATGCTAAAGCTGACAGTCTTTCTTGCTTTTGGGAATTTTGCAGATAAGTCTTTATTCTCTTTAAACACGAAAATGATCTTTCCGCGGAACTGCTTGTGGCAGGAATAGTCAAAATTAAACGACACAATTTTGATGACTCCGGAAAAACAGAAGATAATTGAAGGGATATAATATTGGAGTGCTCTTTTTCATATTGGGATCACTAAAAATCACTGAGGTTAAATTTTTAAACGATTTGCGTCAAAGAATGTTCCATATGTATCTACTAAAAAAAGAAAAAAGTTCACCTGGAAAACGTTTCACGAATTAAGTAAATGGTGTGGAATCTAGATTTAAGAATTTCAGTTTAGAAATTTCACTAAACCGTTCACTAATGTTCAAAATAATAACGTCCAAAATTTCATAAAATAATCGTGCGTAGGTGCTTTTCTTATATTCTTCAGGAATTAAATCCAAACGCATTCTTTTACTTGGTGGGTGATTTTCTAACACAAATCTGTCCATACGGTCCCAAATTTCACTAAGCTCGTTTCTCATTTTTTGAATATGTGATTTGAAATCGGTGATCTTTTTATTGCAGTAACTAATATCTGATATTTTTGTCTGTAGAATTTTAAACAGACTCTCGGAATGTGGGAATATTGCAGAAAACACTGCTAAGAAAAAATTAAAATCAGTCGCGCAATAAAATTAAAACACCTCTAGCACAAATAACGGCTTCTCGATCCCATTCTTCATGTTCATTTTTCACAATTACCTGAAACAGTTTTTCCAAATATTCCTTATATTATGGCGACAGTCGCCAAGAGGTGTTCACATAATTGCATAACTGATTCCGGAAATAAGGACAACACCCATTTGAGGTTCCAGTGTTGACTACGTAAGATCACTGACCTTCTCGCCCATCTAATGCGTAGCTTGGATGTAACGTAGACCATCGCATTTCAGCACTGCAGCCAGTAACGCGGGAGTCCAATAATTTCGGGCGCCTTCACGGCCGATTTGAAATAAAAAGGTTGATGGTAGCGTTTAAAGTAAATAATGTATGTTTGCGGTCGGCTTAAAATAATTAAAAAATTGTAATAATTGAATAAATCGATTGAACTTTTAAATAACACTAATTTGCCAATTTTTTAAGAGATGCGACGCATCACTCGCATCCATGTACGCTACGCCCCTGCTGCCTTTATGTATTTTCTGTAGTCATAAATTTTAATATTTCTCCCACAACGGTAGATAATTAGTGAATCGGTTAGCCGTGACTGTTAAATTAAGACAAATTAGACAGGCGTTACCCAATTAAGACTAGTAAAACTAAACCTGTGACCATTATTTACATTACTAAATGTTCAATGGGTAAGATAATCGGGCAGCCATAAACGAACTGAGTAATTTAGATTTTACAACAGATAGACAAACAGATCTTCATTTACATGAAGAGTTTCATGGGATTTACACCCCATTACAGGAAATGCATAGTATAGAAAAATAGTGTACAAAAATTAGGCATAATGTTATTTTGTCACAAAGAAAATATGCAAGATATGAATAGTCAAGGTGGCCGAGTTGATTAGAGTGCGTTTTGTGCCAAATTCGACCAGCTACTGACTGTCGTAATTTTGGTTCGATTCCAAGCGCCGGCACTAGCAATGTCGTTGAGAATTATTTTATGTTTATACATTAACAGATAAATGCACTATGAGAAAATACAAGAGAAACCATATTCACAATGAAGATTGCTGATAAACCTACATCCTTAATCTATTTTAAAATATAAAGTAGCGGGCTGGGGATTATAGGAAACAGTTTCTATGTAAAATATAATTTAGATATGAATACAGCTATTCATACCAAAGCTTGATGGCTTTTACATAGTGAAATAGAGTTCTAAAAGCTTTGATATGTTATAGACTGTCCGGTTGAAGTTATGAACTGAGAACCAGATTTATAACGTTTACTTGGAATGGGCATTTCTATGGAATGTTATATGTCTGACAGATGGGATATAAGGTGTTGCACATCAAAAATATTACAGATACATAAAACAGTTGTTTCAGTGTTATCACAGAAGAAAGCGTGGAGCATCAAACTCCTTATCGATAGGCACAAGAAAATTTACGTTCTCCATTAATTCTAAATAATCTACATTGTTAACAGGTTATATACATAGAAATATGTTATCTTCTAGTAATTAATGAAACAGTAAACTGACGTTAACGAAGAAATAAAAAGTGGTTTATATCTGATTCCCGATACGTACGAAAATTTACCATGTTGCCGTATGTTGTTATTGTCCCATTAAAAAAATGAATTTTTGGTAAAAATTCCATTTTTTATAAGAGAATATTTTCATTATCTAGATACTTAAGATATCCAGAGAATTCTGGATAAGACTTTTGGATATCTAAGGTGGAGTTATTCAGAGATTCGAACAAAATATAATAAAGTGCATTTCATTTCAAATGTTGTATATTTTTTTTCAAATAACATGGACGGGGAGAATTACTAGTGTATACAGTCGGTAATATATATTTTATACCATAAAAGGCGTGAAATGGATACCACACATTGAAATAAAATTCACACCAACTAGTAGCTCACGCGATACTAGAAGGGTGAATCTCTAAAACCAAAACGTGGTGAAGTTTATATCAGACATCGCATTCACCCTACTGCAGGTATGAAATTTTATACCAGTGCCAATGAATAGTGCAAAATTCTACCATGGCCATGCACTACTCTTTTAAGACCAAGCCGGTATGTCCCTATATGTACCCTGTTTAGTGTAAATTTATTGTGAAATGTCAGAATGCAGTTCAGACAATGTGGTTTTTATTATCAATTAAAATCGATCATCAATTAACTCC
The DNA here is from genome assembly GCA_037954035.1 of Rosalia funebris. NCBI lineage: Eukaryota > Metazoa > Arthropoda > Insecta > Coleoptera > Cerambycidae > Rosalia > Rosalia funebris. The sequence goes on from JAZFAV010000011.1 coordinate 20,526,054, forward strand.
TTGTCGGAAATCTTATAAACTAAATCATCTGAATAAATATTCTTGAATCAACAATGTGGTCCATCTCCACATTGAGCATATTGAAATAGCAATTTATTAATAAATATAAAAACTTAAATTATTTGTCAATAAAAATATCATGTATAATTCTCTTACGTATTCAATTTTTTTAACACCGCTGGTCTTAAAAAATGTTCTAAGAGCCTTAACAAAAACTATAAGTGAAGGTCCGTTTGACAAGTTCAAAACAAAATCATTTGCATTAAACCGGAATTAATTTTGAGAATAAAATAATAGGATAGAATAAAATAAGTGTATTAAATGATTTAAAGTCCATTATGCTTGAAGTGCATCATCTTGAGATTCATATAACGCTAACCAACTAATTAACTGCCAAGTAATAATATTTTATGACAAGAAGGACGTAATAATAAGAAAGCAGTAAAAATTATCAATTTCTATCTCATACTGCCGCCAGAAGAATTGTGACATAAAGTAGCAAATAGCAGTTTCTCGGTGATTTACGACTAATTTATCGCTCGTGATTACGTATACTTAGTAATGCTTGTCAGATTGCTAACAAACCGCGAACCGAAATAAAAATTAACTATCCCACGCAATTGCTGTATTCGCTCTCCTATTTTCAGCTGCATGTATGACCCTAATAAGATACAGTTTCCGAGGAGGTAACGGGGTTGATGTATTGCAATTTTGCGCTAGTCTAGATATCCGACCGAGACTTTGTCGACCCGCGTGGAAAAGAGCAAGTTTCCTTAAGGGGAAACAGTAGATTAACCTATGTCTACAGTACTGACAATTATCGTTCGGTTGTGTGCTCCAGATTGGGGATTCTTTCTTCGTTCTTGATTTACATCAAGTTACATTGTACAATACTTGATTGACAAATATTTATATATATATATATATATATATATATATATATATATATATATATATATACGGCAACAATGGTTATATGGTTAGTATAAAACTATTAACCTCCCGTCGGGCGCAGTCTAAATCCAAACACATTCGGGCGCAATGCATCTGAGAGATCCTATATCAAATCTTACACAATTTAGATTTTAATGAGGTGGAGATTCCATTAAGCGCTTATTTTAATTAATACAATATAATAATAAATATTTCACACTGCGTAGTTTTTAATCGCAATAATTCATTCTCGGAAGCAGTCAAGTCTTTATCTAACACAGTGGAGGTTTTATTGTAGATGCATTTGTGCAGTGATGCAGCTCCCTTAAAAATTCCTAAAAATCCCTATTAGGTGTTTACTATACATTACATTATCATTATACATAGAATGTTCCGATATCTAACAGTCTCCCTTCAGCTTGTTAGATGTCGCGAGATTCGCCAGCTCTAGAATTTATCAGATTTATCTACGGGATGTTAAATTTGCAACTCGGAATATATGTGTATAGGGAGTTCAATTTCTGTATTGCACACATCAGAAGATCGTTTAACCATGTGTTAGAAAGAGAGGACTCGGGAGCGTGAAACATATGTCTATACGTATCTTATGAGATTTGCGTGCACTGCACGCAATATATAAGCGAACTGTACGAACCGCTTTTGAAAATGCTGAACTTTTAAAAGAATGCTTAGAATGTATTTTTGATACTGCGGGAAATGATTACAATACAAAAAATTAGGCTCAAATGTTATTGGGTTACTTTTTATTTAAATAACAATTCGATTACTTTAAATATTTTGGCTCGCGATTTTCGCCAAGGTTATGCCTCATTGTGAAATCCTCTTTAAAGAATTTGAGTCTCGATCATTAGGTGCTGTTAAGATGAGTAGTTATTTAAATAATTTTGAAGACGCAATTGTAAAAATCCGTACAACTAATTCCTCATATTCGTCTGAACAAAATACAAGGCGATCCCATAATGACATATCATTTTCTGCACACACAAAGGAAGCTTGTGATATATTAATTAACCAAACTAAATACAGATTTGGGTTCAGAGAACAGCTGTTAGCATCGAAACTATTCTTCCCCAATAAATTTAGTGACTATGAGAAACAATTCTCTATTCAACATTTTGACAATGTAACAACAACTTATGGATTTTTGGACAAAGTTAAATTGAAAAGTGAATTAACGGTTATATACAGCAGGGAAGATTTTCATGAAGCAGCAAGTTGCTTAGCAATTTTGCAATTATTTATAGATCGAAACCTGACGGACTGTTTTAGTGAAGCTGTTTTATTGTTAAAATTAAATTTGTACCGTACCTATGATAAGTGTTGAATGTGAACGCTGTTTTTCGACGCATAAAAGAATTCAAAACTTTTTGAGAAATACAATGGCGCAAGACAGACTAAATTCGCTTTGCATGATAAGTATGGAGAAAGTGCTAATTGCAGCGATTCCAGATTTTAATAATCTTGTAATTGATGTTTTTGGGAAGTCCAAAAACAGAGGAATGGACGTCCTATATAAATAACCTCATGCTTGGACATAGGTAAGTTTATTTTAATTTTTCGTTTGTTATTATTTTATCGATACACCCCTAGACAAAAATTACACCGGCAGCCACTGATCTGACAGCAAAGAAAATAATTATCGGTCGCTAAGAATACTGTCAAGCAGTCAATGGTACCAATTTTTAACATTTAATTTACTTGACTTTTTTAATATTCACTGCCAATAAATTTAATATTTTCAAATTGCAATTCATTTTCTTAATTTAATTTATATCTACGATAATATAATTATTACCATAGCGCATGCACAAAATTGTGCTCTTTCATAGTCCGTAATAAAAAAGGGGGTTGCAAAAAAAATCTCTGATATCTTAACTCCTACACGAATCACCCTGTGTATTTTGGTTATACTTTAAAAAATGAACAACTAAAAATAAAGTTTGAGGGATCCAAAAGTGTTTCCCAAAAGTTATTCCTTGAATTTTTAACGGATTTATTCATTATTTGACAATTGTACGATAAGTACTGTACATATACTCTATGGATAAATTATTAGCACGAGATAATTGAATTCTTAAATGCTTGTCGCATTAATATCAGTGGTAGTTTCAGGATAACAATCCCGATGCGATTTCTCTCCAGTGGTTCTGTAATTGCAGTATCAGCATATCTCTTGAATTAACATCGCATGTAATTCGAAAAGTAATCTACCGCGAAATATATGTAACAGCCTTATGGGTATCGCGCACGTGTAATCAACATAAGTGCGTAGTTAGTTACATTCTGCTATGCTCTCGAATGCCTTAAGTCCAACAATAATTTTCCACATGTTCGAATAGTTGTACCGAAAGGAAGTAGGCAGAACATGCCTTTATTGCACGGGGTAATAACGTCCTTGCTCCTCATTCTCGCCTTAGGATGTACAAGTTCATACTACAACATATTCAGATCTGATTTTTAGATGCTGACTTCGTACATGAGTGGATTTATGGGATTCGAACTGAAAATGCCAAATTGCTGCTATCTTATCCTGTCATGTGCTTTAAATAAATTTTCCCAGTATTTCGTTATATGTTGCAACAACTCACGATGAAGAGAATAGATGAATAGGTGGTTACTTTCAACCAGGGGCGTAGCGTGAGAAAAGAATCTAGGGATGCGATAAAACTTTTATAAGGGGAGGCGGTATAGTCAGATGTATGGATACGCCATATCAAAATGGTAAAAATAAAAAAAAACACTAACCTAAAATGATTATGTCGAGCTATATATCCTAATTTTTAAGATGAAGATCAATTCTTCGGTTTTGTTTGTCCAGCGAAAACGTCTATTACTGTTTCTTCAAAAGTTGGAGACGATCTCATATCTTCTAACAAGACACTTTCAATATTTATTAATGCTAAAGCTGACAGTCTTTCTTGCTTTTGAGAATTTCGCAGATAAGTCTTTATTCACTTGAACATTAAACATGAAAATGATCTTTCCGCGGATATGCTTGTGGGAGGAACAGTCAAAATTTAACGATATAATTTTGATGTCCTCGGGAAAACAGATAATTGAGAGGACATGATATATTAGTGACGCTCAAACACAGTGCTCTCTTTCATATCGGGATCACTGTAAATTACTGAAAGTTCACTTTTTAAACGATTTGCATCAAAGAACATTCCATATGTATCTACTAAAGAAGAAAAAAGTTCTGGAAAACGTTTCATGAATGAAGTAAATTGTGTGGAATCTGGATTTATGAGTTTCAGTTTAGAAATTTCACTAAACTGTTCACTAATATTCAAAGTAATAACGTCCAAAATTTCATAAAACAATCGTGCGTAGGTGCTTCTCTTATATTCTTCAGGAATTAAATCCAAACACATTCTTTTATTTGGTGGTTGATTTTCTAACACAGATCTGTCCATATGGTCCCAAATGTCACTAAACTCGGTTCTCATTTTTTTAATACATGATTTGAAATCGGCGATATTTTTATTGCAGTAACTAATATCTGATATTTTTGTCTGTAGAATTTTAAACAGACTCTCGGAATGTAGGAATATTGCAGAAAACACTGCTAAGAAAAAATTAAAATCAAAGTCGCGCAATAAAGTTTAAAGGCCTCTAGCACAAATAACGGTTTCTCGATCCCATTCCTCATTTTCATTTCCCACAATTACCTGAAACAGCGTTTTCAAATCTTCCTTATGTTATGGTGACAGTCGCCAAGATGCGTTTACATAATCGCATAACTGAGTCCGGAAATAATGACAACACCCACTCGAGGTTCCACTGTTGACTGCGTAAGATCACTGACCTTTTCGCTCATCTAACGCGTAGCTTGAATGTAACGTGGACCATCGCATGTCAGCACTGCAGCAAGTAACGTGGGAGTCCAATAACTTCGGGCGCCTTCACGGCCGATTTGAAATAAAAAAGTTGATGGTAGCTTTTAAAGTAAATAATGTATGTTTGCGGTCAGCTTAAAATAATTAAAAAATTGTAACCATTAAATAAATCCATTGAACTTTTAAATAATACTAGTTTGCCAATGTTTTAAGGGATGCAACGCATCACTCGCATCCATGTACGCTACGTCCGTGCTTTCAACTGATTTTGTATTTTAAATAGTTCATGTAAGCCTTTATTGCATTTTATGAATGTGTGAATATTTTTGTTGTTGAAATTACAATTACAATTCAGTAGAACATACAACAATGTCGTCATTAATAGAAACATTATTGTCATATAAATAACTTTATCTTGAGGAATATAGGCTATAAGTAAAATATACCTGATTAATAGGTTGATTTCCTACAGTACTGACGCCTCCTGGACACTATTAACATTTCAGTGAATTTAATATGAACATACTAGACCCATTCTTCATATATAATAGAACCAGTAATTTGATATGGCGAGGTGGCGTAGTCAGCAATAGACCAGTCACAATAATTTAATTTTAGTTAATCTCAAAAGAGTCAAACACATCTATCATAGGAGATCTTATTCAGCAGCAATGCCTACACATAAGAGAGCTGTTTGCTACATTAACCATCATACTGTAGTCTCTACATACTTAAGCAGGCAACACACTACTTAGTCTTAAACACGATTAAAAAATATGCACCACTTTATGACACATCTTTATATTTTACCATAAAATTTTAAATTATATTGATGAGTTATTGATCAAATTAAATAATTTTATTTTAATATTCAAGGATATGCAGATAGTCTGGTTCGTATCAGATGTAGAGGTAATAACAAAAGATCTTTTACGTCGAAGGAATAAGAATGTGGAATATAGGTAAATTCTTATAAAAAATAATGAAAATATAAGAAACTACTACTACTGTAAAAGTTTTAAGATCATCCTAATAAATTCTAAAATTCTGGAAGTTCTAGATGAATTTAAAGATAACTTTAACATGGGATTTCATTACCACAGGCTTGTGGCTATATTATCATTTTATTTTATCATATACACATATAGATGTGTATATAATAAAATAAAATGTATTCATGGTATATGGCAACCATAACTTTACATAGCGTTCAACTAACAAATTGTAATACAAGTTTTTTATGAATATTTTCAGGCTCTATTTTATAGTTCGTACATTATGCAATATACAAATTAATTTCTTATTTATTTCATATGGTACAAGATGGACTAGTTCAGATTGAAATTAAAGCAACAGTTCTCGTGTTGGTAAAGAGTAAATCGTGAGAGTACATGACCTATAGTACTTCTTGAAAACAGAGAAATTTACCTCGGATGTATGTGAATAAAGAATGCAATATATTAAAATCACGCATCTGACACAATTTTATGACTTTCACAATATTTATAAATGAGGAAATGCAAAAAATTTACGGTATGTGTTCCAAATATCTTATCGAAATAGAATACGGTTGTTACTTTCTATTTCATATTTTTATACATTCTGCATTGCTATCAACAACAATAGTTTAGATATTATGTTGATGTTTAGTGAGTTGTAACTCATTCCAGAGCAATATATTACAAAATAAAATATAAGTAGTCTATATATTTCTTTAAGATATGAAATTAATAATACTGCAACGTAACAATGAAATACACAGCAAGTTAAAACAATCTGATGCATGAATGTATACACTAGTATAGTCATGTCTTATGTATAATATTTAGATATGTATTTACATTCCTTCATTGGAAAAAATGCTTCAAACATAAGTGTGTTGAACGATCTTAGAAGTTTTTTTATCCCTGAAATGTCTAACGTAAACAACACCAGCCCAGTTCGTACAGTTGGTACTTAATTCCATTATTTTTATAAAATAATTTATTAATTGCAAATATTTTTGATCCTTGTTCGCTTATATACAGATTTTCAAGATAATTTTTGACATATAATTTTTTATAGACGAGGCTCAGATACTAATCAATACAGAAAAAAAATTAAACCATCCTACGAAGTAAAGAAAGTTGTAGTTAACATACTTTTGCCTCTCTTCTACGCTAATGGTAATAGTTAGAGTAACATACTCAACGTCACATACAGTGGGTCATATTACTTTTCTAAGTTATGGTAGGTGACATTGAAATCTGCTTCCCCGAAATTAGCAATATTAAATATGTTAGACTTCACTCATCAGAAATACGCAAATAAGCTACTATTCTATGGTCTATGTAATAAAAATAGTATAAGGAATATGCAATAAGATTTCCAGGGATAAAACTGAATTACGTATTTAATTTTAATTCTAACTATGTAAGCATTATCAAAATAAAGCACAGTCATTCATTTTCCATATGTCAAAGAAATCTGTCGCTGTTAGCGAGAGAGATTAATGTAAAACAATAGTCGACAGTACACGGAATATCAACTTCAACTGCGCTAGCTGTATCCGCCCTAAACCTAAATATTTAATGATCCCGTCCAATGGCGTCCTGTCGTAGTGGACATGAGGTTTTTATTTTTTATTGCATTGCCTTAAAATTGAAGCTTTTTGTCTCTGATATTGGTATTAATTCACTGCTAAGTTATGAAAGAAACTACACTGAAAGCCTGTATATAATCATTTATTATTTCCTGTGTATAATTCAAGTATAGTTATTTACTCTTGGTTTTCGTTAAATACAACGTTATATTCTACAAACGCGATAATAATTCTAATTATTCGTTTTACATTTCTAAAATGTTTGTTCTTAAAGTTAAAAACTTCGTTTATAATTTAAAAATGATCTATTAGCAAAAATCAAATACGTAATAAAGTAATAACTTGGATGCCTTAGTTGACATGACAGTGGCAGCCCTGTATACTCGTATAAGCAACTATATACGTATAAGTTACAATAATTTATATAATACGCACTAGCCATACCCGTCACGCCTTGCTGTACCGTTTACTAAATTTAAAGAAATACTAATATTTTCGTTACAACAATATTCAATTTATTTTGAATCATTATGTATTTTTATTTTTTAGTTTTACTAACTCAGAAACCTTCGCGGGCATGCGTCCAACCATTCCCCAAAGTTTCATCGCAATCGGATGAACGGTTTGGGAAGGCATAAGAGACATACAGACAAACATTTATTTACTATAGATTACTGTATCTATGTAATACTTACGTAATATTTCTGGAAAGTTATTAATGATACTATAATTATTTTAATTAAATTAATCATACTAATAAAGAAACAGTTTATGCTCTTAATATATTATGCGCTTAAAGAACCTGTTTCTCAATAATCGATTGAGCTAGTACATAGATTATTCGTCTGTAGTGATACAAATATACTTATTAAATACGCGGTAATTTTTCTTTAAGATACACTCATATAAAAGAAAATCTTTCAGATGATTATTTTAAGAACCTACGAACGAAGAGCATGCTTGATTATCTTGTGCATTTTTAACATGATGTATCTTCATATAGATTGACTACGTCGGAGACATTAAATACATGCATATAATTAACACCCAATTAAAACTTTTTATAAGACGACGCGTATCGTTAAACCATCATTCTACATAGCCGTCTTAATGGAACTAATTAATACCTCTTCGATCGTCAATGATATTTTGAGTTAATCGTGTTAATTTTCATACGTATCGATAAAAATCTTGCAAGCGGCTCTTATTTCTCCTAAGATATTGGGATTATAATAATTATTATACGTACTCGAATATGTTACCTGCTACGTAGTGTATCAGATCAGTATACAATATCTTTTTGAAATAAATGTTATATAGAACTGAACTGAAGAATATATAAAACTGAAGTAAAGAATATATATTTTGAAGTAAAGGATATATAGTAAGGACAAAATCATGATATACCATTCTTAATGTTGGCGCTCATACAGTCAATTTACATGATAGAAGATCATTCGAACTGACGCTGATCTTAGATTTACCAATACCAAATATTTTTTGTGTGCCCTAAAAATTGTGTGTTACGTGAAATTATTTTTCTAAGTTATAAGTTATAAGAAAGATGACGGTAGACCAACTGTGGATATTTTATATACAACAAGAGCCTATAAAACCCCTTAAATCAAGCATGTCAAACACGCGGCCCGTCAATACATAGATTGCGGCCCGCCGAGGCTTTTTAAAAATTTTTGACATCGAGCTTGACATTGAGTCTAATAAATACATAATATATAACATAATCATTCTGAAAATCGTATTATATTAAGTTTTTGAACATTGAAAACATGCGGCCCCCAACTTAATACAAAATAGATCATGTGGCCCGTAACATCATATGACTTTGACATCATCATCATGAGGTCATCAGTCCCAAGACTGGTTGGACGCTAACCTCCAGCTTCTCCTATCTTGTGCTAATCTACGCATTTCGCTAATTGTGCTACAACCTACATCCCTTACTATTTGTGAGCAGTAGTCTAATCTAGGCCTACGTCTGCCTTTCTTCACTCCTATTTCTGCCTCCAAAATATCGTGCGGACTATTCCCCCATGTATCAACAAGTGGCCTACCATTATATCTCTTCTCTTCTTTATGTTTTTCCACATACTTCTTTTCTCGTCGACTTTCTCTAATACTTCTTCGTTTCTAACCCTATCAGTCCACGGTATTTTCACCATTCTTCGGTAACACCACATCGCAACAGCTTCTAATTTCTTCCTACTTGCTTCCCCTACCGTCCAGGTTTCGCAACCGTATAGCGCCGTGCTCCATACATACGTTTTCAAAAATCTCTTCCTTGTTTCTAAGTTTATTACCCCCGAGCATAAAAGTGCTTTCTTTTTGTTAAAAGCTACTCGACCCTGCGCTATTCTTTGTTTTATATCTTTATCGCTTCTTCCATTCCAATTTATTTTACTTCCTAAATAAGTGAAGTCTTTAACTTCCTCCAATATTTCATTATTAATTTGTACTTTAGTTTTTGCTCTGCTCTCGCACCCTCTGCACACTAACACTTAAGTTTTGTTTTTGTTCACCCTCATTCCGTATTCCTCTGTCAACACTGCCTCCATTTCGTTCAACGCTGATTCTAATTCCTCTTTACTAGATGCTAATATTGCTATATCATCCGCGAATCTCAGCATTTTTAGTTTCTGTCCCTGTACTTTAATCCCGAAATCCACTCTATCTTTTACATTAATCGCTTCTTCGATGTACAGATTAAAAATTAGTGGTGGTACATCCTTGTCTTACTCCTTTCCTAATACCTACTTCCCTTTCTTCCCCTTCTACTTCTATAACAGCAGTTTGCTCTTTGTATAGATTGTGTACTACTCTCCTATCTCTATACTTCATTCCCGCGCTCTTTAGTATCTCGAAAAATTTTTCCCATCTTATATTATCAAAAGCTTTTTCTAAATCTACAAACCTATATAAGCGTTCTTTCCTTTTTCTATTGTTTTCTCTAACATTACTCTTAGCGCCAGAATAGCTTCGCGAGTTCCCCTATTTCGCCTAAACCCGAATTGGTCTTCTCCTAGTATTTCCTCCGCTCTATTTTCCATCCTCTTCTGCACTATTCTGGTTAAGATTTTTGACGCGTGGGAAGTTAGGCTAATCGTTCTAAAGTTCTCGCATTTGTCGGCTCCTCTCTTGACTTTGACATGCCTGCCTTAAATGTTTGGTTCAAGAAATTTGACATAAATAATGTACTAAACTATTGTCATGGACTTGTATTTGTATCCTGAGAAGATGTAATCACATAAAATTTGCCAGAAGGTCATCCTCAGACGTATTGAGTACCTGGTTTGTTAATAATTTAGTAAATGATGAAAACTAAACTTAATTTAAACGCCTACTAAACTTACACCTTTGGGAATATGTCTGTCTATTCTCCGGAGTGTAGGCTTTGTTCAATACCTACTATTCACACAAGTTGCATACTCAATTTGCATACACAAGTTGAGTTTCCTCCGATGTATCCTTGCTTGACTATTGTAGACTGTTTTGTGTTCAGGACTCCTGTAGGTAATTTTCAAGAACAGATACAAAAATAGTTGCAAGCTGTGCTACTATAATGTGCAAAATGCGTTTTATAGCATAGGAGCACAATATTTGTGCATTTAACAAGGTTCTCCATTTCTAACATTTATATACATCAATGTGGCATGCTTGTTTATAGAAACATTTTTAGTTGTTTATTTTAATTTAAAAACATTGACACGTTGTTGATAATGTTAACATGGTACAGAAACCGATAAACTTCAGACAGAATTATATTAAAAGGATATAGGGTGTCTGAATTGGAACTATAGAATTTTAATGCATTTGAATGCCATTTGTGTTCTGTCAAAGATAGGACGTCAATAATTAAGATTATTATCTACGAACTATATGACGTCAACATGCCCCGACTAAATGTTCAACAACGAATAGTTTGGGTATAACTGTTTTATGAAAGTGAGCAATCATTTACGTATTAAGAAAAATTCGCACAAAATTAGGACAAAATGAAGCGTCTACAGAGTTAACAGTTTGTAACTTAATTAGGAGATTTTAAGAGATGGGTTCTGTTATTGATAAGGCAACACCAATACGTCCTCGTCGTGGTCGGTCACGTGAAAATATTGTTACAGTTAGATAAAGTGTACGGGAGTATCGAAACACATCAGTTCGACGACGTGCACAACAATTGAATCTATCAAGAGGCACCAAGCATCGGATTTTAAAGAAAGATCTGCATCTGTAAGCATACAAAATTGAATTCTCATCTTGACAGATACATTAGCAAACAAAATTGTGGAATTTGGGGTGTTGAAAATCCACATGATGTTCACGAAAAAGAAATGCGTCCACAGAGATGCACGGTTTGATACGCATTTTGGTGCGCCTGTGGTGGAGTAATTGGACCATACTTCTTTGAAAATGAAGATGGTAATGATCTACCAGTAAACATACGCCAAGGTATGTTGACGTTGCATGGTTTGTAGATAACAGTCGTTAAATATTGACCCCCCCCCCCCCTTTAACAGAACATAAATGGTGCGCCATTCAAATCCTATAGTTCCAACTGAAACACCCTATATAAGACAAGATGGACGTTTTCAATTTCCTGACGATCCGTGATCCGTGAAGATAATTTTTGATATGTTGATGGTTGGCGTAAAATAATAGTAGACTTCACTATTATAGCTAAAATATATCATTTTTGTTTGAAAAGTGTTTCATAAAGAACTTCTCGAGATGGATTATGATCAATTCACTACTTTCATGATTGCTATTATACTCAAAAATATATAATAATGTTTCTACACTTTTCTGGTATCTTACTGAGTGTGTCAATTTTAGTATTTATCCGAAAATCTAGTAACAAAGATTTTTAAAATGTGCTGCACGATCATACATAAAACATTAAATTTACATGGATAATTCCATCCTAGCAATTTTACAGTAACTTGGTGACGTAATAAATCAGGCAAATAAAGTCCTCGGGACAAGCGATATACAGGAGGTCTATTATCTGGTCATCATTATATAGGAATTGCTCCTGATGGGATGTCATGCAGCTATTTTAGAGTTTACTACAAGAGATTAAATAAGCTGTTATTCAACTGTATTTGTGTATGTATTCTCAAACTTTCTCCACGGAAGGCCCCGCAAATCAAAGTGGAGGCGTAGTCATCAGTTTCTTAGTTTTTCTCGGCATGATTTAAACGACTAACATGCATTTTGATATTATCTTTACCATCGTCGATTAGGTTAATTACACGTCCTTTAGTGAAACTACAGCCGTTTAACGAAAATTAAGCAAGGAGGAGATCATGAACTCGTACGGTAATTTAGTTAATATGTAACAATTATGTTTAATACGATTTTTACTGTTCGTAATAACAGCGTTTTGCATCAGGTTAATGGCTAATAACACACAATTTAAATTGTTTTCGTGAGAAGGCACGTTTCACCTCTCCACGTCTCTTATTAATAAGGATGTTTGTTGCTCAGTCCGGCACAAAACAATAGGTGTTTTCATTTTGCGTTACAACAGATTACCGATTATATATATTTTTTTTCACAATAAAACTTGCAAATGAGTAATCAGCCTGCACATAACATGAACAGTAATTCAAAATATTAAGACCAGGATTGGAGAAAACTGATCATGTTTCATCATCATTTCATGTTCATGAGAATCATTTGTTGAATTTGAATAGTTTTAGACTACCATCAGCACCAGTCTTAAGAACTCGCGGCCTTAAGTTTATGCAATTTTTAAGCGGATTTTTTCTCTTGGGGGTAATTTTTAAGGGGGAACATGTATTATTGTGGTGTATTTTTTTTAATTACATGGAGTATATTTTCTACTTGCTAACTGGATAGTTAAAATTGGATTATTATAATCCAAATTAGAAGAACACATGGTAATTTTTAGAAATATTTCATAAAAATCATTTATTATGTATCACAGCGAATTAAAATTACTTAAGAAAATTAGCAACACAACAATTTGGATCTATTAAAATGACTTATTAGTTTTAAACAGAAATAGGAATTTAATAATAACTTTCTGACTTTTTTTGTTTAGTGTTTTGCAAATTACATAAAAATTGGAGTAACTCTCCTAGTACTCGTAAATGCTCCCAAGAAATGCGAAACTCGTTCGTACAGTAACGTCATATTTAACTAAAAAAAGATAATATTGTATTACGACATTGTTCATCTATTTCTTGGCCTAAACTGTTATATTAGTTTAGCTAACGGGTAGATACATTGCTTAAGTGTATACAGAACTTTAATCGATAGAACTAAAATCGGGCAATCATATACCTGTCCAATGCATGTCCACAAACATAAACATTTGCTTAAGACTAACCTCAAGTCACTTTTGCTATGTAGGAAAATTTCAAATACTGCAAAATTCTGTAAATAGGCGTAATCCGTATCTAATACGGATCTGCAGATACAAAAGAATTACAAAAAAATATATATAATCAATGACATCAATTTTCTCAATTTTTCAATTTTCAATATGGAAAAATACGACAATATTTCCAGTGCAACAACAAATTTAGACAAAAGGTTTTAGAAGAAAATAGAGAGCATGTAAAATCTTTAATTAAAAAATTTAATTTGGGTTAGTTTAGAAAATAATTGTAAGCAATTATTGCAACCTATATATAAATATTCTAAATTCCAAGTATATACGGGGTCCGCCAACAAGATTATATGGTTTTGAATAGGTTGCTGTTGAAATATGTATGTTATTAGTTGTAACAAAAGTTTTGTGTTACAATGGCAAATTGGCCGGTTAATCAACGGGTTTCTGCTGTATGATTTAACAGCAGAAACACAGCAGAGACACCCTATAAATATTGCCACTCTCAAATGTATTCAATCATTCAGCCCCAATTCACCCCCAGGTACTTATGATGCCATTCTTTCACAAATCCTTGTATTGCAACGGCATATACAGGGTGATTCAGTTAACCCGTTCATTAAAAGTTTATGAACTTCCCATTGGAATTCATTTTTTAAAATTTGGCATCAGGGGTTAGCGAGGACGATCTATTCAACTAACGTATTTTTGATTTTCTGACACTTCCGGTTATACCGGAAGTAACTATCAACTTCCTTATTTTAAATAGAACACCCAGTATATTATTACATTTTTATATTACACTACTGATTTTAAGTGAACTTTCTTAACAATTCCCTATACCTATCTTCAGCATTTTTTGAGATACTTTAATTTTTTTGAAAAAATTAGGTTTTGTAGTATCCCATTGGAATGCTCGTCATTTATTCAAAACAAAAGTTATAGTAGCAAATCTTGGGCTGTAATTAGGCGGACTATTAAGCTTTCAGATGATATGTAGTTTGATTTTTTATTATTTACAGGGTGTCCAAAAATTGAGTTCATTCTGACAAATTTCAACTGCTCAAAAGTCAATTTTCTTAAATGGAACACCCTATATTTTATTGCTTTCTGTGATGGAGAATTAAGTGATATTTTAATCTGTATTAGGATTCCCTATACCTATCTGCTACCGTTTTCTTACTATCGAGGTATTCTTTATTCGATACCATAGTTTTCCATTTTATTAATTTACTTCTGACCAGCGGGCCATGAAAATAATACGCATTGTCTTAATTGTCAATGTAAACATCAGAGTAGATGTCAAAGTGAGAAATATTACATAGTATTATAAATTATAACGTGTATTATGGAAATCCAACAGGAATATTCAAATGAAGACATATTAAATTTATTTTTCATTCATGGAGAATGTAAAAAAATTATTGAAAGGACTTGTCGTTTGTTTAATGAGAGATATCCACATTTACGGCCTTTAACTGCCTTTAAGAGAATACAAGCAAATTTTAAACGATTTGGAACTGAAGTTACTAGAATACGCCCCAAAGATGTTACTGGTGATGAAGACAATCAAGTAAAAGTCTTGGCATATTTCAATGGCCTCCCAGATCACCCGATCTAACACCCCTTGATTTTTTTATGGGGCCATATCAAGAGTAAAGTCTACTCAACGCCCGTCAATACCAGAGATGACTTATTACATCGAGTTAGAACTGCCTTCACCGAACTAGATGAAGGAATGGTATTGAAATCTACGACCGTTGAGATTAATAAACGAGTTTTATTGTGCTTAGAACACAACGGACGGCACATAGAACAGTTGTTACACCAATAAGACCCAATTGTTAACATTTAGTTATTATCGTTATTATGTTTTATTGTTTAGGCTAATGTAAGTTCCAAATCGTTTAAAATATGCTTTTTATTCATGATGATTTTTCTTTGTTCAATAATTTTGCACCATTGTTTATAATAAAATATTAATATAAATGTTACGTTGTTTTAATTTTCATGGCCCGCTAGTCAGAAGTAAATTAATAAAATGGAAAAATATGGTATCGAATAAAAAATACCTCGATAGCAAGAAAACGGTAGGAGATAGGTATAGGGAATCCTAATACAGATTGAAATATAACTTAATTCTCCATCATAGAAAGCAATAAAATACAGGGTGTTTCATTTAAGAAAATTAACTTTTGAGCAGTTGAAAAATTTAGTTCATTCTGAAATGAACTAAATTTTTTGGACACCCTGTAAATAATAAAAAATCAAACTACATATCACCTAAAAGCTTAATAGTCCGCCTAATTACAGCCCAAAATTTGCTACTATAGCTTTTGTTTTGAATAGGTGACGAGCATTCCAATGGGATACTACAAAACCTAATTTTTTCAAAAAAATTAAAGTATCTCAAAAAATGCTGAAGATAGGTATAGGGAATTGTTAAGAAAGTTGACTTAAAATCAGCAGGGTAATTCAAAAATGTAATAATATACTGGGTGTTCTATTTAAAATAAGGAAGTTGATAGCTACTTTCGGTATAATCGGAAGTGTCAGAAAAGCAGAAATACTTTAGTTGAATAGATCGTCCTCGCTAACCCCTGATTTCAAATTTTAAAAAATGAATTCCAATGGGAAGTTCATAAACTTTTAATGAACGGGTTAGCTGAATCACCCTGTATAAGCGATTCATGTTATTAACTGATATATCGAATGGGACGTAATACTAATTAATAATAAAAATGAGAGCAATAATAATTCATCCTTCTTCTTCGATCGTAAAAACTTCTAACGGTATACATCTAGTTAGTTATACCAACCTATCTGCTCTTATTGAAATAAATTTTGTTTTAATTTCAAATTGCTTCGTATTTCTCAGCCCGGGTGTACAATTATATCGACAGCAATGCTGATAGATAGTATGTTACCCGCCCACATAGTCAAAGTACCAGTTCCGACATAATAACTTATATGGTCTCATTCACGCTTTCTACTGGTACTGGTGGAATGGACTGGAATTTAAGGCCGAAGAACCATCGTTGGATTACTGAATAATAAACAGGCATGAACTTGGCTAGATGGTCTCGAAATTATCTAACACCTGTAGTAATAATACAGATTTGCATGTAATTATGATTTGTGTATGGTTCATTTCATTGCCAGTTGCCAAATAAAAAATTTCAAAACATACAGTGGCTTGTTTTTATGGCTAGGCTCAGGTAGACTGTTCCATTTATCGGCAAGATAAGAGAGTTTCTCATTTGGCAAATAGCGATGAAATGAATAGTATGTCTATCACCTATCACAAATAGATCAGTGAAGATTAATGTCAAACGAAAATAATGAATGATGATAATGAAACTGTTAACGTATATTAAATACATGAAATGCATGATAGTCTTCAGCCAAATACATGTAACCAAATTAATTTGATATGTGGAATATTGACGGAATTTATTTAGATTCAAGCTCAATTTATATAAAAAATACAGATATTTATTTTGTGCTCTTTTATTGAATTTTGAAACTAAGACGTTGTTAAGCCTCATTGACATGGAAAATAGGAAAATCTTAGGCATTTCAACTTACTAAATTAAGGAAGGCAGTAACGTTCTACTTCGTGCTTGTTTTGTGTTAAAAACAGCAAACTACAAGCAACAACTCAAGTTCAATTTATATAAAAAGAATTACAGCTTATTTGTTTATATTCTTTATTGAATTATGGAACCAAGATATTGTTAAGCCCCATTGACACGGAGTGTCAATAGAGCTTAACAATAGTTGTTTTTCGTTAAAACCAACAAAGTACAAACAACTCAAGTTTAATTTACATAAAAAGAATTACAGTTATTTATTTGTATTTTATATTGAATTTTGGAACTCAAACATTGTTAAATGCCATTGACATGGAGAGTAAGATAAAATTTTGGATGTTTCAACTTATTTCATTAAGGAAGGCAGTATCTTTCTACTTCGTAGTTGTTTTGTGTTAAAAACAAACAACTCAAGTTCAATTTATGTAAAAAGAATTACAGCTATTTATTTGTATTTTGTATTGAATTTTGGAACTGAGACATTGTTAAATGCCATTGACACGGAGAGTAAGCTAAAATTTTGGACGTATCAACTTATTTCATTAAGGAAGGCAGTAACTTCTTACTGCGTAGTTCTTTGTCCTCGAAAACAACAAACTACCGACAATAATTGAAGCTCAATTTACATATAACAAAATATACAGCTATTTATTTGTAATCTTTTATTGAATTTTAGAACTGAGACATAGACTACCTATTTTTTATTTCTATATTTTTACTGCTGCTACAAAATTGTAATTTTTTTGATGAGTAAAAGTAAATGCATTGGTAAGTAAAATGAAATTTAAAAACAATGTGCGCCATACCATAAGATAGTCACTTAATTGGAATGACAGAACAAACTTTCCGATAGCCTTTCATTACCGAAAATTTATGAAAATAAAGTAAATTTTGGAAAGTGTATTTTCATTTCGTAGGTTTTGAATAGTAACTATCGACTAAATAGCGATACGTTTTTGGATTTAAGATTAGTGGCCACTTCATTCTCAACACAGAAGTATAACATACTTATTATTAAAAGACATTGTTTGACAATCTGTATATGATAATAAAGTTACGTATAGTGTCTTACCCATCTACCAGAATATCGAAAGGAATTACCTGAAACAACAATAATAAAATTAGTCAATGGAAATCAATTGTTTTATTATATAAAGCAAAGTGGAATATTTTTTAGCAACAAAGTTGTAAATATTAGGAAATTTGTAAAATGGAATATTTTATAACAGTAACCTAACTATTGAATATTTTCTCGTTATTACGTAATACTTTAGCATACATTCTTCATTAAATCATTAAATTTCAATTAATTACTGGATAACACTGGAATTTCGAATACTGTTTATAATAAGAGTCGGAAAATCGTATCTCTCAAGATATATTCGAGAATCTAATTTCCATGAAACAAACATTCTGTTACCAAAATACTCCACTTCTGAAGGGACATCGAATAATTTAAGTTATTATGCTAATCATTGTACATTTAAATAATGTAAACGTTAATCTCTGAATTGATTGGGCCGTTACTTGATGAAAATCCATATTTATACAAAATTAAAACCTTTGCTGGTTAGTACATAGACTGAGTTTATGTACTCAACATCTGAAGAAGCCACTGTGTTGGCGAAACAATTGTTATATTTAACAAATAAAAAGTGAAAATCTAACCAGCAAAGGTATTAATTTAGTATAAACGTTAATCCGTAGACAATATCTAACAAGAATTGAATATTTGTGTGAATTATTGTTTTTAATGCTATTTACTTGAACAAAACTTTTTTACCAGAGTGTTTCCTTGTTTTATTTATTCTAATAAGAACCAATTTCAAAATTAGTTTGGCAGTTAATTAACAACTAGTAATTGATAAAATTGATTGTTTAATTTCTCAAAGTTACAATATATTGTATTATTTTTAGTTCATGTATACTTCTCGTATGAATGAAATGTACGAATTTTCTAGAAATTTATTCTGCAATCTTTATTTCATAATATACTGCTGTCTTAAACTAACAGTTGTCTATAATTTGGTCTTCATACAAAATTCCATTTCCTTGACTCTTACTTGATGTCAAGCATATTTAGATCAATTTTCATTTTCTATTTCTTTATTTTTTTTTTTGTAATTAGTTTCTGATTGTCCCTTGACTTTTCATTCCCATCACTACACCGTCTATGCATGCTACCTTCACATGGAGCATGCCTCTTCTAAATTTTCTCTTATATAGCAATAGATCGTATCGATAAAGATGTATACCCCACAAATTTAATTCGGCATTTGTCCTGTATCGGCGTACTGTGTATGACACTGATGAGAAATAATAAGTTAGAAATAGCTGTATGTCGTTCGGTTCCAATCCGGGGCAAATGTCGAATCCTACCTGTGGCGGGTTTTATTTTTGAAACCTCATCTGATCGTGCAGAAACACGAGAAAGGGGTTGATGATCGCTTTTAGGTATAATTCAATGCTCAGCGGGGCTTTAGCCTGAGGAGTAGTTGTTTCCTATAGCGATTATGTAATAGCCTTGCTATTCGGGAATTACTTTGATAACCGCTTGGCGGTTTGGTAGTTCCTTTCTCGATTTCCGACTTATATGTTACTGATATAGCAATTGATATAATATTTTTCTTCTTTCTATATTTGTAATGTCTCAATGCCGAAAATGTTGGCCGTACTACCGGCCGTTGAATAAACGATACAACATCAAAGGGACGAAAACAAGATTAGAAAGATATAGGCGCATAGTGTTTATTGCTCTATTGGACAAATTGGGTGCATAAATATTGTACTCCATTCTCCAATAGTACCGAGTATACTTATGGGAATAATAATCTTACAATAAATTATCACGCAAATAATAATTTAGTTTATTCTATATATTGTGTGGAGTTATGGCTTTCAGGCATCGTGAAATTCAATTAGGTTTTTCAAGACACTTGAGATCCATTCACGCAAGAGCTAGAGCATTGGTAAGAGGTTCAGTTACCATACCAAACATTCGGTTACCATACGAGATTGCTGATAAAAAATACTACTCATAACTTTAAAATGCAAAGTTTGCTCTTTCTAAGAGGTATAAGTTTCTGATTATGTTCCTGATAAACAAATGTCTATATACCATACTAAACAGAGAATAGTTTTCACCAATAAGCAATTTTGAGTATATTATTAACAAATAAGGCGAACAATAGTGGTCTTAACACCGTCCCTTGAGGTACATCGTGCCAATGGTCTTTACATTGCTACATATTGTGTCGTATCGTAGACAATTCTTCTAAATCCAATATTGTCTAAAGTTTCAAGTAGTTCCGGATAACTCAACGGTGTCAAACGACTTTGCTAAATCTACGAAAATGCACAATGCAGGTTCTGATGCATTTCCTGTATCATATGTATTTTGTATTAAGTATGCTATTACGTCTAGCGAACCTTCTTTCCGTTTGGAAACCGTATTGCCTTTCTGTCTTTAGCATACCCTTATTATAATAAAGGTATACTATTTTATTTAAGGTATACTAGATATACTATTAAGGGTCTATCTGATCTAATTGTCCGTTTATATAATTTTTTATCAAGTTTAAATACAAATCCATAATGCGATAACATAGCCCCAAAAATTTTGACATTTTGAAAATTGATTTGGCTTTTACAAGTGATTACGAGTGAGTTATTTACGCTGATTTCATATCTATCGTCCGTTTTTGCGCCTAACGTAAAGTTCTTGATCAACTCAATAATCAGAATAAATTAAAAACTAAAGGAAGAATTACATCTTAATAAACTATATACTAAATTATATTTAATAAATATTAAAAACATAGTAAAAAGCAACAACACAGATAGTTTTGAGTCTCTAATTTAGGTTTTCCTTTAAGAATCTCTATTTTTAACAAAAAAAAACTTTTGTAGTTTTTCTTGTGTAATCATTCGTTGGATGTTTTCTTTTCAGCATCCAGCAGGAATCTGCCATCATTGCCATATCCCATCGACCCTGGTACCTCCTTTTTATCTCCTTTATGTCTTTATGGAATCTTTCACCTTGATCCTCACTAACTGCACCAAGATTTTATGTAAAGTAGTCCAGATGAACATGCAAAAAATGCATGAAAAATGTTTATGCTCATATTATAACCAAGTTGCTGAAACTTATCAGCATTTTGTTGACAATTTCCTCATACTGCGGATGTTTATAATATCCTAAAAATTTTTCTGTTACAATTTTGAAGCATATCCAAAATTCTTTTTCAATTTCTGTCATTGTTTCTTCAAACTGTTGGTCCTGCATTAACTTTCTGGTTTGCGATGCTACGAAAATTCCTTTAATTTTGCTTCAGAAAGAGCTGAGAATTTGCCACATAAGCACTTAAAACAATTCTCATTTTTATCTATAGCTTTTACATATTGCTTCATTAATCCTAATTTAATAGCGTAAGAAGAAGTAGCGGCAAAAGAATGTTTTGCTGAATAACGCTTTTTGAACCAAGGGTTAAGTTTATAAAATATATTTGGTGTATTTTTACAACTTCTAGGCATTTTAAGAACAAAATTAAAACACACGACGCAATATCACGAGTAAATGTACACACATTAAAAACGTACTACGGCGACTATGTAAATACCCGAATAGTATAAAACCGGAATATCCCCATCAGCCAGCTCTGTTTCGGTAAATCCCCCACACTTGTGTGTACGTTTCAAATCGATTAAACACAGGGGCGCCGCAAAAATTGAGGCAAAATTTAATTTTATAGAACGTCGGTTTTAAAAACTACAAATATACAATGTATATTTCCAAATACTGGTGCGTGATGGAAACAAGAAAACAGTGTCTCTGTAATTCATAATATGTAACTAAGCCAAAAAGTAAAAAAAAGTCGGATCACAAAATATTTGTTGGCCTGTGTAATTAATATATAATTAATTGACATATAACAAGTATATTTCCGTTTTAACGATTTATGATACATCTAAGTTGACGGCTTCTCTTCTTGTGGAAAATCTGAATTGCAAATTCTCGTTGAATTCTCAATAGCCTGTTGAATAATCCTATACGTCGAGTACAAAGTAAACCAGATAAGGCGAGCCGATACCGCCGACGACTAACTCGGACAAAATAGGAGTACTTAGAGTGACTTTGCTAATTGATCGCTGTAACTTAACGATTCTCAGCACTCCCACATCCTCGTTTACACTCTTCTTTTAAGATAGTTACTACTGTTTGAATTTCAAGAGGGAACTCGAGACATTCCGATGTCCACAGTTAATGGGAAACTATTCTGTTAAGTTGTGTTTATTGTATACTCGTACACTTAGGGTTCAAAGAGGTTATTTCTTTATATAATCGTAGCTGTTAGAAAAATGTATTGAAAGCAGCTCTGTGTTGACTTGAAGACAGATTAATTATATTTGTCATTATTCATTGTTTAAAATAAAAAGAAGCCGGCAAGAGGCTGTATTACGATACGTAATTTCATAGATTTCTATTATTAGGTCCACTTTCAGTTCAGTCGGTTCGAATAAATCCTCTGAATATTTTGTATAATACATGCAACTCGTTCCATTAAGTAAAAATAGAGAGATTGTAGAGAAAAAGAAATTCCTAGTAAGTGAGACTGTCTACTAATTATAACTAACTGTATATAATATTATAAGGTGTTACTTACTAAAGGGCCTTTCAATAAGGATGTTCGATTTTTAAACGTAAATAAAACAAGTTGTGTGTGAGATATCCACTCACTCAATTTTTTCTTATTTGAAAGAGTATTTTATGGAATTAAGTATGGGATATAGTTGCTTGGTGGCACGTATTCAGGAGGTCCAATCTTCAATGACTTTGTCGCATAAATCTGGCTGAATTTGCTGGATGACGTTCGTTATGTTGACTTTGAGAGCATCAATTGTTTGCGGTTTGTTCACATATACCTGCGATTTAAGATAACCCCAAAGGAAGAAGTCTAAAGGTGTTAAATCGCGTGATCTCGGTAATCAGTTCACGTCGCCATTGCGCGAGATGACCATGCCCTCATATCGCTCGTACAGAATGTCCATCGTGGCGTGCGCTGTGTGGCACGTAGCGCCGTATTGTTGAAACCACATGTCGTATCATCAAGTTTAGGTTGCTTATCATCAATCTGTAGCGCTCACTACAATGGCAATGCCAGTTTCGATTTGGAAGAAGTACGGACCGGATTCCGCCAGACCAGAATCCGCACCAAACAGTGACTTTCTCGGGATTCATTTGGTGCTGGTGAATCTCTTGTGGATTGGTATCGTTCCAAATCTGACAATTTTGCTTGTTTACATATATGATTTTTTTTGGCGAAATTCGAGTAAACTTCCAACTGATCCAGAGCCCAATCAGCGAATACACGGCGTTGTCTATGGTCGTTTATCTTAAGTTCCTAGGTCAGTTGAATTTTATATGACTGCAGACCTAAGTCCCGATGAAAAATTCGCCAAGTTCATGTCGCAGAAAGCTCAAGTTCTTGTGTACGACGAGAAATTGACTGCCTCGGGTTTCCCCGTACACTTTGACGCATGTCAGCGATGTATTTAGCAGATATTGTGTTTCGGTAACTTACGGGTGTTGGCTTATTATTTATCAAACCGGTTGACTCGAATTTGGCCACCAAACGTCGAATAGTCGACTTGGCGGGATGGTATTGTCTGGGATAAAAATCATGTAATGTGCGGAATTTTCTCGAACGGAGTACTGATTTTGAAAATAAAATGTTATGATCTTTACACGTTCTTGAACCTTCCATGGTGATTTGCCAGAACAATTCACAATTAATTTGACAGACGTTGCATTAATAACATGGCCGCTATAACCTAACAAATTTCGAGCATCCCTATTGAAAGACCCTGTATATTTCAGATGGCCCACCTGATCCGAGTGTACTCGCTAACTAAAACTATTTCAATCTTCTCCTATTATGCCAACTTTATTGGTCAAACATTTGTCGAGAAAAGTACAATATTTCGCTGTTAGTAGAGAACAAGTTCCCCATTTTTATTGTAAAATCAGGTAAATTAAAATGTTGTTCTGGTCGCATAACCAAATGGAAACAATACTTCTTAATTTTCTGTAGTCTTCACAAATACCGACTCCATTTTTATTATTTTTATCGGGAGGACTTACAGTAGAACGTATGTTGGTATTTGCATTAGAGGTGAAATATCGGACAGAATGGGAAACCAATTAGCAAGCAAGTCACACTGCTCTTGATTTTCCGTTAATTACTAGGTAATTGGCTGCCGTGTCAGATATTAATCTAACCGATATTCAGCGAGTTTTTTAATCTACAATATTCATCCATGTATGTAAAATTAAGTTGTATATAAACTTAATGAAGACGATGTTGATAGACGTTTGTAATTTTGTGACTGCATAAGTGATCAGACAGTTTCACGAATGCTTTCTTTTCTATTAAATAATCTTGTAAATTAATATTAACGTTACTAGTATATGACGGCCTTCGACGTGCATCTGATGCAATGATACTAGTCGTTATGTTGTTGCTATGGCTACATTTATATAGAAGATTAAATAAATAGCAAGCAAGCTTGTACCGAAAGAGGAGAATGTTTCGGGGCGAAATACGGGAATTGACTGATTAAACTTATCGCAAAAGCCGATGGCCTGGTGCAGTTAGCCAGACCTGGGATGATCGTGTTTTTACCCCTAAGAAACAGATGTTCCCTGGTTCCGAAAACTAGCTAATATACAAGGGTTTAAACTTTCTAATATTTACACAACTTAAAACTAATATATACAAATACCGTCATGACTGTCAATAGACCACGTGTGTCCATAAATATTGCTAACTAACACGCACTATAGTTTTCAGGGCTATAAGGAGGTATTCCATACATGGCATTCGAAGAACGTAAATGTTCGGACACTAATACACTCATACATATACTAATACACTCCTGGACAAAATTAAGGCATTAGCAAAGCATTTCATAATTTCTTTCATAAATTTCATAAATTTTTCGATCATTTAACTTATGATTATTAACTTTGTTAATAATCATTTAATGCTGTTTAAAGTTATTTGTAATAAATAAATAAATTCAGTTTCAGGCAATAAATTCAGTTACGCTAGTGACTTTTTTTAAATTTAATGTCATCAAGTGAAATATTTTGTCCAGTTTAGAGTAGAAGAGACGAATTGAACTCTGGCTAACGAAGGACGTAGCCAGCGATATGTGGCTAATTTCTTAGGAATAGAATAATCAACAATTACTTGAACAGTTAAACGTTTCAATGAACTTGGAAGTTACTGTAGAACTCCAGGATGAGATCGTAGAAAGTCTACAGATGCAAGAGATGAGCGATATTTTATTCGAGTTGCCTTAGTCTAAACATTTCTATCAATGTTGACCAACGAATTTTCTTAATTCACTAAATTGACGTCAACGAGTCTGGCGGAGGTTATGAACGAGGTTTGCTACCTATAATATTTCTCCGAAGATTCCATTTTTTGGTGGATCAGTAATGTTCTGGGGAGGAATTTGTCTCGATGGTGGCACCGCTTTGGTTCCTACACGGGTGAGATCTATGAATGCAAATTTCTACGTAGAAAACATGGAAGAACATGTGATGTCAGTTGTCACGTTTGTCGGGAAGAATTTAATGTTTATGCAGGATAACGCTCGGCCTCCTGTTGCTAGAGAGGTACACACGACTTTTGATTTGTGAATACTCCAACTATGGCCTGACCACCAAGAAGCGCAGATATGAACCCCATAGATCATCTATGGGATGCAATAAAACGATCAGTTAGGCGCCACATACCTGCTCCTATGGCTCTTAAGAGCCTTAAGGAACTCGAACAAGTTATTCTCAGGCTGTGAAAGAAAAAGTTAAACATACAGCCGAGGACTACACGGCTATGTTCAGAGAGAGGTGCCAAATTCCCGCTGTTGGAACTCGAACCCAAGCATATAATGATACTCAATACTTGGCCTAGTTTGCCACATGGACACCCACACACAGTAACAAATAGCATTAGCTCTATAAGAGAATATGATAGCAAATCAAACTGCTGCACTTTTTTCAGCTCCATGTTACCAGTTGACTTGAATAACTATGGTATTCTCCCAAATAAATAGTAGAGGTATACATAAAAGAATAACAATTGCCTAATTATAGTTGGCCATAATTTTACAATAAAATAATATGTTCCTGATATATAAAATTTTCTGAAATGAAGAATATGTTAGTGACTAAACTTGCAAAGGTAAAATGCACTATATTTGCTACAATCTACCACATTTGCGTTGAACAAATGAAGGTCTAGTAAACCCGAATTTTTATCAGAAATTGTGCACTTGGTGTAAAATTGTGACTACATGACTTTTTGAAAGGCTTCTGTGTAACATGCGTTGGCACTGTCGTTACTATATAAATGAATATAGATCCTATCGATTGTTAGCCCATCTTTGTTGCGGTTTGTTGGAATAGACACTTTACTGATATATGTATATTTAGTGGACCCTATGTACGTACTGTTGTAGAAAATTCAATTTAGTACAATAAGTAGGCTGTAATTTAACTAGTTAGCGATCGTGGTCAATCCAGAAGCTATAAGTAGAAATTTCACTTCTGCTAGAGAATATAAATCTAAAAACAACATCAAATACTTCACCTGAAAATCATTAGAAATGGAATAAATCCTAGCAATGCACACCTTCATAAATCCTAGATAATTTAAAGATTTATTTGATGCTAACTGAGCTAATGCGACGAGATAAGTGAGGTTTGCCGCAATAAAATTGAATTGTAATAGGGAAATCGTGGGAAAAGTTAAGTGGATATAATGCAAGTAACAATTTTAGTAATGATCAAAATTATATCGGTAATTTATGACTTCCTTGTATTATTGTCGACCTACGAGTTATAACAATCTTCTGTACGCTATTAGAGATTAAAACTAAGTGTAATAGCTATTTATGGCAACATGAAGTAGTCCGCTTTGTTTATCGACCCCATTTAATAAGAGCAATTTTGAAGATTAAATTTGAAGTTTATGGCAATGGACGGAGCCCCAAAGTAGAAGTTGGTCTAAATTATATTTGTTAGTGAAACTACTGGCTACTGCCTCCAAATAATAAAAGTGGAATTAATATTTCATGGATTATATATAGAAATGGATTACAATAACTCAATCGACATTATTTATACAAGACAAGTTAGATTATAATTTTTATTATAGTAACTAATTAAAACTATGAAAGATAATCAAATATGGTTATAATGAAATATGGTCTATATTTTCGACTTACCACTGACATTACTTTTTCATAATAGGGTATTTAACTGAAGTAAATTAGGTGAAAAATGAAAAATAACAGTAGGCTACTGGAAATATGTAAATAGAATGCGTAGACTATCTTAATTAACGTGATATAAATTAGAGACATTGCGTAGACTATCTTAATTAACGTGATATAAATTAGAAACATCATATCACTAATAGATACCTCGAAAACAGTACTTTTAGATACAGGACTAACGGACGTCCTATGAGAAAATCTCAACATTTCACTTTGCTCTTTCTGATGAAGAAGCTCTTTCCTTGAATGGAATAATAGAAGGTGTCCTGAAATGTTTTCCTCATCTATCTGTTTGTCGAATATCTCAGAAAGTAGTAAATGTACGCGCGCATGTATTTATTGGACACCACGCCTTAGAAATCCAGTTACAATGGATCGTTTTACCGGTGAGCAATGTGCCATGTGTGTCAAAAGCTTTTACGAGAACCATCGTTCTCTCATAATAGTTTATCACCTGTATCGCGCGTACAACCTCTTTCACGACATTAATCAAGCTCCTTCAGCCAAATTAATGAAGTTATGGGTCACTAAATTTGAAAAAGAAGGCAGTGCAATTAATAAAAAACCAACGGGCAGACCCAGAAGGGCAGAACTGCCGAACAATTCGTCGCCAACATAAAGTTGGCGTATTATAAAATCTTTTAACAACAATATTATGAAAATTATATAAAATTTTGCAAAATAACTTTGTCACGCTGCATATCTTCCGTCATTTTATGCCTGTCGTTACTAAATATTGTGTATCCAACAGTAATTATTGGTTGAGTAATGTTGACTCTTAATGTTTATATAAACAGACCTTTTATGAAATAAAAGGCATGCAGCTTAAGGTGTTAATCTTTAGTTATTCCTTTTTAAGTACCAGGAATTCTGAGAATGTAGTGGCTCAAACTCAAGAGCATCTAAAATACCGAATACATCAAAAAATTCAGGAAGTAAATCAATTACCATTCAAATGCTAATGGGTGAACTGATTACCACATTATTAACATATTAGAATGTAAACTTGCTTATCTCATTTGAGCGAATATTTTTGTTAACACGTGGTAGAATAATCAGGTCCTTATTTTCAATTGAGGTATACAGGGTACCCATTATGTATGGAATAACGTTTATATTTTTTTAAAAACAGCCTGTATGAAAAAACTGTTCAGACAAAGGTTTTTTGATAAAGATTTTTGCTCCTTTTGGTAACCTTGAGCTTGTTTCGGCGCCAGTAATTTCGTTGCCATTGCAACCAATTTTGTTTTTTTAAATGGCACCATAGATACATAATTTTGTGTTCTTATTTGACATCAACTCTTTTTTTGCGTACGGATGTGTAAAATGTGTAAGGGATTGCACTAAAAAATTTTAGAAAAACCTAGCATTTCAATAAAAGTGCAATAATCCGAATTCAAGAGCATTGCTAACGAGAGGGCGCTGTCTAGTAGAAATTTTGACCCTTTTGTATGCAACGTCAACTTGTCAATATGGCATAAGTCATACCAGACAAAAAAAGTAATAACTGTTGAGTGCTCTCTATGTGAAAAATGTTTCATTTAAGGGACCGAAAGAATCCAAATTTTAATAATAGTTGGATATGGGGATCGCAAAAGGACACAAATCGCGGCCTACAACCTTTTCAACGAACTCTATCCCAACCGAGAACCAATTACCCAGTGAGTGGTATATAAAATTCTAAAGAGATTTAGGGAAACAGGTAATGTCGAGGATATTTCAAAACTTGGATTTCAGAAAGTCGCAACAAATATTGAGAGAAAGTTAGATATTGAGAAAAAGCTGGAAGTGACAGAAAATACCAATATTTCAATATGGAGATTTTAGTCAGTTGTCGTTAAATCACGATATAAGTAAAGGTTCTGTACATACTATATTACAAAAAGGAACATGTACGTCTATACAAAACTGTCATTAATAATAGTCGTATTAATAGTAGGTAAAACTTACTCTACAATGTTGTTCTTTTTTCGATGAGGTTACGATTTCCTTAACTGATGAAGTGAAATAACACAACTATCGCTATTGGTTCACCGATATTCCTTACTGGATGATAAGGTAACATACACGACCATAAAAAATAAGTGTGTGGGCCGGTATCTGTGATAACCGCATTGTTAGTCCAATTCTTATTAAGGGTAACTTGACTGGAGACAAGTATTTGGAACTGCTATGAAATGAACTGATTCCTGCCCTTGAAGTGCCAATTCCGGACATTTTATTTAAGCAAGATGGAGCACCACACCATTATTACCAAGATTTATGCCGTTATTTAAATTAAGTATTCTCATAGCTTTGGATTGTCAGAAGAGGGATCATAGAATGGCCACAGAAGCTTCCTGCTCTCGCATCTTGCGATTTCTTTTCATGGGGATACTTAAAAGTGTATAAAATCGTTCCCAAAATCGAATATAAAATCGTTCCCAAAATCGAATTAGAACAACGCATAAGAGACGAAGTTGCGTTAATTTCTCCAGAATGGATTAGAAACGCACTTGGTAGTTTTTACGATACACTGGGCCATTATCTCGCTATGAATGGTGAACACTTCGAGCATGTTTTGCCTTAAATTACTAGTTTCCGATATTAATTAATTTTAATGTACTACTTTGTACCTCCTTCAGTAAAGATAAGTTAGTTTTTACACAGATAATTTCTAGTTTGGTGATAAAATACATTTTAAAAGTTTTGTTTAGTGTAAAAATAGGCGCCACTCTCTCTTCGGAAACGTTCTAGAATTCGGATTTTCGCATTTTTTCTTTACCAAAGTTGATACCAAATAAAAACAGAAAATAGTGTGATGCCATTTGGAAAAACAAAATTGGTTGCCATGGCAACGAATTACTGGCTCCGAAATAAACTCAAAGGTTTCCAAGAGAAGCAGAAACAAATAAAACTTCTAACTAAATAATTTTTTCATAAAGGGTGTTTTTAAAAAGTTATAAACGTTGTTCCACATATTGAGCACCTTGTATATGCAGTATATAATAAACAGGGGCGTAGCGTGAGAAAATAATGTAGGAACGTAATAAAAATTTTATAAGGGGAAGAGGTATAGTCCGATGTATGGTAGGCCATATAAAACGGTAAAAATAAAAAAAGACATTAACCTAAAATGATTATGCCGAGGTATATATCCTAATTTTTAAAATGAAGATCAATTCTTCGGTTTTTGTTTGTCCAGCGAAGATGTCTATCACTGTTTCTTCAAATGTTGGAGACGATCTCATATCTTCTAACTATTTAGAAGATATGAGAACACTTTCAATATATATTAACGCTAAACCTGATAGTCTTTCTTTCTTTTGAAAATTTCGCAGATAAGTCTTTGTTCTCTTTAAACATGAAAATGATTTTTCCGTCGAACTGCTTGTGGCAGGAATAGTTAAAATTAAACGACACAATTTTGATGACTTCGGGAAAACAGTAGATAATTGAAGGGACATAATATATTGGTGAAGCTCAAACACAGTGCTTTTTTCATATCGGGATCACTATAAATCCCTGAAAGTTCACTTTTTAAACGATTTGCATCAAGGAATGTTCCATATGTTCCAAAGAAAAAAGTTCGTCAGGAAAACGTTTCACGAATGAAGTAAATTATGTGGAATCTAGATTTAAGAATTTAAGTTTAGAAATTTCACTAAACCGTTCACTAATCTTCAAAGTAATAACGTTCAAAATTTCATAAAACAATCGTGCGTAGGTGCTTTTCTTACCTTCTTCAGGCATTAAATAGAAACG
The DNA here is from genome assembly GCA_037954035.1 of Rosalia funebris. Classification (NCBI taxonomy): domain Eukaryota; kingdom Metazoa; phylum Arthropoda; class Insecta; order Coleoptera; family Cerambycidae; genus Rosalia; species Rosalia funebris. The sequence goes on from JAZFAV010000011.1 coordinate 20,557,482, forward strand.
CATTCTTTTACTTGGTGGTTGATTTTCTAACACAAATCTGTCCATACGGTCCTGAATGTCACTAAATTCGTTTCTCATGTTTTGAATATGTGGTTTTAAATCGGCGATCTTTTTATTGCAATAACTAATATCTGATATTTTCATCTGTAGTATTTTAAACAGACTCTTGGAATGTGGGAATATTTTAGAAAACACTGCTAAGAAAAAATTAAAATCAAAGTCGCGCAATAAACTTAAAAGGCCCCTAGCACAAATAACGGTTTCTCGATCCCATTCCTCATTTTTATTTTTCACAATTTCCTGAAACAGCGCTTCCAAATCTTCCTTATGTTATGGTGACAGTCGCCAAGATGCGTTCACGAAATCGCATAACTGAGTCCGGAAATAACGACAACATACACTCAAGGTTTCACTGTTGACTGCGTAAGATCACTGACCTTTTCGCTCTTCGCCCATCTAACGCGCAGCTTGGATGTAACGTGGACCATCCCATTTCAGCACTGCAGGAAGTAAAGCGGGGGTCCAATAATTTTGGGCGCCTTCACGGCCGATTTGAAATAAAAAAGTTGATGGTAGCGTTTAAAGTAAATAATGTATGTTTGCGGTCGGTTTAAAATAATTTAAAAATTCTAATAATTGAATAAATCGATTAAACTTTTAAATAACGCTAATTTGCCAATTTTTTTAAGGGATGTAACGCACCACTCGCATCCATGTACGCTACGCCCTTGACAATAAACATATATATTTTTTGAAAGATGTATGTTATTTGAGAGTTTATTATTAATGTTAAATGTGATTACATCTATAATACTTGAATTTTACATCAAACTTTATGTATGTAATAGGCTGGTATGCTGGATGTTACTATATTTATTAAGTTGCATTGACATCGTAAGATATACAGGACATTATAATAAGTGATGAATGTAAAGTTTGTAGGAGAGATCATATAGAAATTATTCAAGCAACTCTACACTGTTGCAAACTGGTTCGGCAATATGCAGAAAAAAATGTAACGATAATGTCAATTCAATGTGTAACTTACACATCACGTACTTCAAAATAACTAACTATGAGCGACGTCTCATTAATTTATGCAAATCGTGGCTCGTCGTGATGTTAATTTCAGATGAAATCAATTATGTTTTCAGATGGTGTGAAACATAATATCCGTCGTTCAGTTGATTGATCCCACGTTGTGCATGGCAGGCTCAATTTACTTAATAACGGCAGACTGATGCATCTCCAGCAACACACAACGGCAGGAATATGAACAAAACGAACGAGAAGCGGTGGCGTTTTCTTCTAAAAATGTAATAAATCGTTCCCCGTGTAGCAAGCAGCTTCTTGTAGTTGGAAAAGGAATGCTGGAGGAAAGATTCTAGTGGAATTTATTGCCACCTATTTAGAAGGCGATAAATCTTGATATCAGGAACACGGACCTGAAGAGGAAATAATTAGGATCTTATCAGTAAGTTTAAACGCGGTGGGAGGCCGCTCGAGAAAATGTGGAAGAAAAAACTGCAACTGGTTTTATCATAATTTGTTGAAATAGAGATTAATATGAAATATTTCATGTGTTGAAATAATATAGCTAGTTTAAGGTATATAAGTACAAAAGTAATTTAGAGTGCTTTCATAAAGTAATGAAAATTAATAAATTCTTTAAAATTCAAGGAACAACTTTTGGCGAAAGATCTAGGACCTGTCAAATTTTATTTTTAATTGTACACTTTTTTTAGTTTGCACAAAATATAATTAATACATACAGGATGATTGTATGTGTATTGTGTAGGAGGTATAGCGTCATCGATATTTCCATAGTGGTAACCCCCTTTTTTATAGTGGAATGTATTAAAGCGCATTTTTTACACTCCGGTAATAATTATCTTAGAGTGAGTAGAGGTTAGAGAAAAAAAATGAAGAAAAGCGATTTTGCAATTTTAAAATACCAAATTAAATGGCAACAATTATTTAAAATATCAACCAAATTAAATGTTCAAATTCTGAACCGTTAGCTGCTTGACAGTAGATAAATTTTATGATAAGCGGTATGTAAAACTACGAATTATTTAAAAACCCTATCGATAAATACTACAGCCCATTTATCTTTTCAGTGTTTTACGACGGAAATAGGATAGAATAAAAAACCTCAATGTCAAAATGTCAAAACGATATATCAATTTTAAATTTGTTGTGATAGTAGTCAGATAAGTAGTAGTATGAATAGCAGTAGTAGTGAGTGGGCAGAGTTGAAATTTCCAACTCAGAAAGACAGTAAGAGAATATTTCTAATTTAATAAAGTGCTATTCTTGGTGAAATTTGTATTTTGTGTTCGTTGTTTTAGGTTTACACTAATTTTTATTTTCTTACTTAAAGTGGAATCTCGCGGAAACAGTAGGTATATTGACAGTTTATGTAATACAAATAAGCTCTGGACAACGTTGCTGTTCCTTCTAAGTTAAGCCATAGCATATAACCTGATGTTATATTTTTACTTAATGATGGCGACACTGATGGACGTTTAGAATTTCGTGAGAAGGTAAGTGATTAGGCAGTGAATAATCTAATACATGTTCTGGAATACTGCTCTTCTGGATGACTTATTTTTTAATACCAATTAGACAACTCAGCATAATTATCCCTACTGGTCAGATACTATTACGATATTTTATAATATATATCTGGGCAGACTTAATATTTTGGATGATATCCTTGTTTGGCGAACCGCATGTCGAGAAAAAACTGGTCTCCTATTTCTAACAAAATCTGCACAATATCAAACTTAACTCTTTAATATTAAGCTTCAATTTTCATGCTACTCTGATATTACAATTAAAATTGTAATAATATACACTGGGAACAAAGATTAAGGAATGTAAAAATATCCTAATCAAAGGGCTGTAACTTGGTTACAGCCTTAAAAAAATTATATCCCAAGTAATTACTTACCAAAGTCAAAACTGATTTTTTTGCTTTGAAAGATGATAATTCAGCGAAAAATCATCGTACAAGATTTTTAGGCCACTTAAATTAATGAAGATAAAATTATCTAAAAAATCTGAAAATGAAATGAAAAATCTGAAAATGAAATAAAATATGATGAAATCACTGAAAAAAAATTATTGAAGCCTTCTGGAAAGGCAAGCAAATATTTGGATTTTCTTTCTGATGGTTTTCATATTATTATTCAAAAACTGCTGACGGTAAAGAAATTGAGATCAATATTTGAAAATTAGAAACTTGGTGCTTCAGTTTGCCTTTTTTTAAATTGTTCTACGATTATTTTTCTCCAAGTTTGGGCCCTTTGAAAATCACCTAAAAATTTCGGATTCTTTTACATTCCTTAATTTTTGTGTCTAGTGTATGGGCCATATAGCAGCCATAATATCAATGAGATATAAATGTTCCAATGAAGAGACTTCGTACGGTTTTAGAGTACCTATTTTTCGAAAATACATATTTTAATTATATTATGTAATTACATAATTAAAAAGATTATCCGTATACATAATTATGTATACAGAAAATATTTCTCGTGGAAAATAATAATGGTTATTAGGTGTTTAGGATTTTAGTAAACAACTCTCGAAAAAATTAATATAGAACAAAAAGTTTATAAAACCTTCTTAGGTAAGTACTACGTGATTTATTAAAGTATTCCACAAGGGCTGAAACACAATATTAGCTGAGCTAACTTTGGAATTAAATTCAACTTAAGGTAGGGAATAACTTAGGAAGATTATACAAAATAATCTCAAAGCTTAATAGACCCAACATGAAGACAAACTTAAACAATTGAAGCAAATAAGTATCTAGTTGCTGGAGATGTTTCAGTTCCTTGTTTGTGTTTTACATAATGTACCTACTCCTCAGATACTGAAACTAATTACTATTTGTATAAGAAAATAATTGTCTACTGTTTTGGTTTAATCTCTCATTCAACCTGTCAGAAGGTTTCTTTTTGGTCACTTTTTTTAAAAATGACAATAATTTAATATATACAGTCAAACATTTATCGTTTCGTAATTTGTCGTTATCAGGAAATTTAGGAGTTTCAATTATCTGTTTTGCGAATTATGTACATTGTTTATCAAAAAATTAAGTTTAACTATTTTAAAATGTATTTGAAATATCTAGTAAAATATGTTATATACCTCGGGAACATTTTATTTATTTATTAATACCTGCAAAATTTAATTAGTATTCCAAATTTAGTGTTACATTTAATTAAACATTCAGTATAAATCGTTTTTTTGTAGTATTTTTACGCACTCGTTTTTATTTTCTAATAACCTGTATTAATGCTGGATGCCAATCCAATTAAGACCAGGAAATCATCAGTTGCAGCATCCGCAAAAAGAAAAAAAACATTGGTCCTTCGAACCGGATTATGTCTGGTCAAATTGCGCCACTCCACCGCACGAGTGGAACACTGGAGGGGAGAAGACTCCCAGACTTTAACGAATAAAGTGTGAGAACTGCGAAAATGTTCGTATATTATCTCAACTATTTTTTCTCTATTAATCTGTACTAGATATTAATTCAATCGACACAAAAAAATCATCATAGCATCTCCAACATGACCTTGTTTATCAAAATAGAAAGGGGCCTTTATCCAACTATGGTAAAGCTAAACATTTTTAAATATATAGTACGGTGACGCTTCAAACATAGGTAGCAGACACATCCTGCGTGCTACCTATGTTTGAAGCGTCACCGTTTCCAGAGTTCTTTCCACAACACCAGTTTGAGTTTCAACACTGACTGGCATTATAATGCCGCCACGTCTTAGAGGTACTGTCATGATTCTACTACTAGGCCAATGATGAGGAAGTGAATGCTCTTCCTTAAAGAGAACGAGGATACCAATTAATTATGAGAGGTCGGTACGAAATTTCTATTTTATACATTACTGGAACTGTAAATATTTGTTTTTCCAACACGATCTACAGACTTGACTCCACTCTTCATCAGATCAACCCGACAACCATATGAATTTTTTTACAGAATTTCAACAACACCTCTATTATTGTGAAGAAGTAAGCGGTTCGCATATTGAGCATTTTATGTTCAATCTTTGAAGTTCTTTTTACAATAAAATTTCGTGATAATAGAAATTTAATATTTTCACTACAAAATAGAAAATTTCAAAAGAAATATCTAATTTCTGCGTAGAGATTCAAATACTCTTTCAAGTGAGGTATCAGACACACACATTCATTTAAAACACTTAAGGGGATATCACTCCAAGGCGGTTAAAAGAGGGATTATAAAACTCTGCTTAAATAAGGTCATTTTAGAATTAAAAATTGTCTGTTTCGAAATTTTTATTAAGATTTATGATAGTTGAAAGTTTATTTATTCATTACTTATGGACAGCAGTATACGAGTATAAATTAAAATGGCATATGATTTGCAACAATTCCCAATAGCAGTAAAATCACCTGAAAAAAAAATTAAATATACCTCCTAAAGATTAACCATCATATATTGTTCATATAAGTTCTTATTTCTTTGGCCTTCTATTTTCTGCTGTCTCATTCTAGGCTTAACATTAACGCAGCTTGCCTTGCGGGAATTGTTTTACTGAAACAATTTTATTTCGGTTCCAGTAAAATTCATCCTGTTATTTCGACCCTAACGGCCGGACATTCTTGCGTTAAACGGGGTTCATTTTCTCCTACAGATTCCGTGTTCTTTTTTATTATATTTGAAACAGATTCCAGAAAATTTCACTGTAGAAAATTACGTGATATAAACAAAACGGTATTGAATGTTTATTGTTTAGCATGTGATCCGTAAATGTTATAAACAAATAAATTTCTCAATTGGAATGTAGTTCAGAAAATATTTTGCGACATTCTCTGTAAACTCTTCCGGGTTATTCCGTTCGTGGTCATCAAAACATTTATTTTGATATTTCGCTAATCATCCTATAAGCTTCTTTAAAAAAATAACATTAATGTAGTTGTCTCCTCCTCCTCTTTATATACTATGGTTCGGCTCCACTTCCATGGTTATATGGTATGATGATAGTCGTGCTCGACTGGCCATAATTTTCTGTGCCAATGATTTTAAACTTACCATTAATTTTTGGAGTTTTTTTTGAAGAAGCTAATAGATTAATGAGCGCCCATTAATTTTGTTAGCCCAAAATATGCGTCCTTCTGGTTGTGGAAGGGCAGTAAACTCAAGGACTGAAGCAATTTGACCCATTGGGCCCTTTGTCCTTGTGAATTCCCCCTAAAAGGTCATCCCATCTATTAGCTATCCTTCATCATCTCATCTTCATTTATTTTTGTTATTCCTTATTCCATATCAAAAGTATGAATATTATATTAAGAATCCTATTCTAACTTTGACCTAACAAACATTGAGTAATAAGGTAAGCATAGAAATATCTCTAAAATCTTTGGAATTTTACATAATAAAACCAAAGTTCTTAAAAGCTGTCGACACGATATATTTAGTATGGGGAATAAAAGTTAATTAGCGACAAAGATAATAACCAAATATTAAGATTTCGTGCATACGTTTATATTGTAATTATCTATTTGATCAATGCAGGGGAATATTTATTTTTGTAAAAATGATTACCTCACGTTTAGTTATATTTAATGGAAGCGTATTATGTCGACACCAGAAACTAGTTTTGGAAAGATATTGGTGGTAATCGATAAGTCTTTCACTGGATGCAAACAACTTAAAGCTGTTCGCATGCAAAAGAACAGCTACTATTCATTTTATCGCTATTTGCTAAATAAGAAACTCTCTTATCTTGCCGATAAACGGAACAGTCTACCTGAGTCTAGCCATAAAAACAAGCCACGGTACGAGATAAGAGCCGTTTGGGATTATTTATTTGGCAAATAGCGATGAAATAAACTATACCTGAAAATCGATGCAAATATCATTAACAAATCTGACAAACAAAAGAGGCCCAAATGCTGATCGTTGGGGAACTCCTGATGTTGCAAATACTTCATGTGATGTAAAACCACGATATAAAACATTTAAAGTTCTTCTACTCAAGTATGAAGGAAAAAATTAAGAAAAACTAAAGTTAATCTGGATTTAGATAATGTATGTGACAGAAATCCATATCGAAAGCTTTAAGCAGTTCTGTGTAGATAACATCACCCCAACTACCCCGCTCTAGATTGGAAGTTGTGAAGTTCATTATACTTACGAGATTGGTAATTGTAAATCTGCTAGATATAAATCAATGCTGATTATTATAAGCCTACAGTTTTATATGAAAACTAATATCATATAAAATAATTTTTGTCAAAGTTGCAAAGAATTATTATGCGTCTATAATTTTCAACGTTACTTTTGTCTCCTTTTTGGAAAATTAAAAAAATTTCAACTTACCCCATAGCTGAAGAAGTATTGCAGTTTTAACAAATAAATTGACAAATATAAAAAGTGGAAGAGCAAATAGGGAAGCGCAATCATTGATTCCATCTGGAACTGTTGCCAATTTACTTTTAAACTATCTGAAAGTTTTAATACGTATTCCTCAGTTATAATTGGAATAATACGTTAGATAACACTATCAGCGACTCCCGATATTGTTGAATTATATGATAATTATCAGCTGGGAATTACTAAACGTCGTCTTTTGATAAGGCACAGTCATATTGTTTAAAAAATGGCAAGAATAACTAAAATTAAATTTGATATGATATTTTGCATTATTTATATATTTCTCATGTGCTGTATCAATATCTCTTTTTGTTTTCGATCGTAAGCATTTAAACTGATTAATATAAGTTATATTTGTTATTTTTGTGTAGGTACCACAAATGTGACTTTTGCTTGATGCCTTTAATTATTGAACCACTAAACCAAGGATATTACATTGCATGCCTAGATATTGGGTACACTTTCAAGGAATGCCTGAGTGGAAGGTTTTTCGCAATGCCATTTACATATAACTGGATTACTGAACCAGATGAAACTAATATCATTGTTTCACATTATTTTGTAATCCTTTAGGTATAAAGTGCAACTTTTAAAAAATATATATGTATGTATGTATATATGAAAGTTTCTCGGAAAAATTATACATCACCCTAAAAAAATTACCACCAGTTAAATATATAACAGCTTAAAATTTACCGTATAATATTTCCTTGTTTCCAAATTTATATGTACGCTTTTATGACTTTTTGGCCGCTTTTCAAACACCCTACCACCCTCTCACGCACAAGTTAATAAAGGCAGTTACATAAAAGCGACGCTACATAAAGAATAATGCATTCAAAGGGCTAATAAACTCTAGCAAAAGCGCTCCTTAAAAGTCAGAAAAAGACGTTACTCTCCCGATTTACTGCTTCAAAGGTGTCGTCTCTAATTTTTGAATCAGATAGTGCGGCCGACAAAAACGACCGACTAGTATTACCGCTATATACTAACAATGTACTCTTCTATGAATGAACGTCTGCTATATAAGGGCTAAATTAGAAAAAGCAGAGGCCGGAATGGCTTTACGTTTTTTTGTTTTCTACGTAAAAGTAAACGCGAGGTAAATACCGTCACGTTAGAGACAATATAGATCGTTAAGACGGAGATTATATCTCTTAAAATTTGTTACTTACAGTCACGTCTAAAGTTATACAATTTGTAATTATACAAGGTGATGATGAAGGTAAATTTATTTGTCAATTATTGGTATAGAAAATATGTATGCGTAGTAATATGCAGTGAGCATTTAAGGGTTGGAAAAATTCAATAAAATTGTTACGGAACATGTAGGAAAAATCACGTTGACAGGTTTATTTTGTTTTTAGATATCCTTATTTTAGTATACGTTTATTTTTTTAGATAATTGTTAAAGTTATGATATTTCCACAGTTTTTTTAATGTCAATACCCTTATTTATTTATCTACTTAATGTACAACTGCCCAGATAAACCATAATCCAATTAATAGACAAGAAAATATTAAAATAATTCTAATTATGATCCATAAATTAAAAAGTCCTTAATCCGCTATTTAGAAGATTAAAAAAGATAAGTAAGAAATACTTTGTGTAAATTTTAAAGAATAATATATGTAGTGTAAATAGTAAAATACTTATTTAGCATTGAAAATATTGTAATTTGAAATATCAGTGAGTATCTTGTTATATTATCATATTGTAGTGACGCTTTAAACTGGCGCATTAGCAGGGATGATGAGTGTGCCTCGATAGCTCAGCGGTCAGAGCACTCAACCGGAAATTGGGAGAGCCGGGTTCGATTCCCGGTCGAGGCAAAATGCACTTTTATCCTTGCTATCGCCAAAGTGGTGACCCCGACGTGATGTGATTCATTCCAGTATATGCAACCTCTCTTACATCTCAAATTCGCGGATTCGATTCTCATCCTATTCATCGCCCTATAGTCCGGGGGTTACCGAACAATGGTTCGTAAGAATGGCGAACGCGGTCACATTCCGTTAAATTGTAACGAGACAAACCATGTCTCTAGGGAGGGAGTACTGTAGTGACGCATTAAACTGGCGCATTAGCAGGGATAATGAGTGTGCCTCGATAGCTCAGCGGTCAGAGCAACTAACCGGAAATTGGGAGAGCCGGGTTCAATTCCCGGTCGAGGCAAAATGCACTTTTATCCTTACTATCGCCAAAATATATTATAATTGTTAATATTATCTCATTATGTTAACAAGTTATTGGTTAACCCAAAGTTTAACAGTTTCTGCAATAAAAGACCAAAATCGAATCTATCGAAGGCTTTTGACAGATCTGTATATATTACGAGAACCTGGTCACTCTGGTTTAATGTTTTAGCAAGAAAATGAGTAAAGTTCACAGCATTAGTAGTTGTTAATCTACCAGATACAGAACAGCGTTGATGAAATGAAAGTTGAGATTTAACATGGTAAAATATTAAGTCATCATCAGTCAATTTGAAACAAAACATGAAGTCAAGTTAGTCTTTTAAAATGACGGGCCCATACCAATTCCATCTGGGCCCGTAATTAATTTGTATTTGAAATTTTTTCAAGCTACACAGGCATATTTCCTTCTCATAATTGGAGTTTACATGATGATGCTATTTCAGAGAGCACATTTATTACATATAATATAATAAATGTGCTCATATTGTGTGGCATATTTTGTAAATATTCTAGCAAATTAATGAGAACAGTGTTATGAAGAATCATAAGGAAAACCGAAACTATTAAATTAATATTTCGAATTGTCTGCCACTCACCTCTTAAACATGTGTACATAAGTTGAGAGTGAAATTTTTGCAAAATGCCGTATAGCGTTTCAACGTTCATTAGTCTTACTTCGTTTCCAATTCTGTCCTTCAATATCTTGGTAGTATTTTATCTGTTAAGATATATATACCGTGAAGTTTCGGTAACCCCACAAAAATATGCAACGTAATTAAATTCGGAAATCTAGCTGGCCACCCAATAGTTCATCTCCTACCAATTGCAACGTAATTCACTTATTGGAAAAGACGCAAGAGGTAGTCACGCACAATTCGTGAATAATGGACTATCAAAAATATTTGTATCAAATTATAAATCACATCACCGATCGTCTATCAATTTTGTGTATTATGATAATGATATTATTTCCCTATTTAAACTATTATGCAAACGACTTATTTTATCAATATGTATATTGCACGAATACTAAAAGGTCGGATTAATGTACACCCTGTATATCGTTTCTTATATTTGCATATGCAAGTGTAAAGGTTAACACTTTAGAGCGTGTCTAATGAAGTTCTTAGAAGTTTGTCGTTTCAGGTGCTTTGCTATAAACTAGGTATTACTCCATTTCAAGTTTCTGAACATGCTTTTGGTATAATTAACATTTCACAAAGACACAGTAGCTAATTGTAGCATAATTTAAATACAGATCCGTATTTTGAAACTAGATATAATTTGAATTAGGATTGTAAAAATATAATTGAACTCAAACATAAATGTTTATGTTACTCATTTTCACAATTGAAACGGTGTACGGGTCTTTCTATATACAGTAATTCTCACAGTTCACGTCAAAATAAAATGTTCATAATAATTGTTATTCATATTTCGTAAATATAATTATTACAAAATTAATGTTTAGCTATAAATAAGTGGGAAAGCATTGTGATCACTGAATCTTATATTACCAGGAAGTAGAATACAATACCTATACATAGTGGTGTTATATTGATTATATTTTATCAACCATACGTATAAGTAAGGAGTTGCCGTTTACCCAACAATATCATCCAATACCTATAAAAGCATTAGTCGCAGAATCACTTGCCCTTTTCTTGTCATTTATTTACTTTAATGCAACTTTCCTATCCTTTTTACCTCGCTCTCTTTCTCTCATAAATTACCTTGTTGAGATATGTGAATTAATGTCGGTTACTCTTTAAAGCGAAGACATTAATATTCTATAATGACCCTATACCATATATGAAGAAATAACTATGATTTTATGTCATTTCCTGTTTTCGCATTTTTTTTTTGAAAACCAGTAAAGCATCTTCAACTTGGAATATTCTGCTGAAATATTCTTCGGTCATTTCCATATTGAATTTGAACTTCAAATGTGACACTGAAATCTGGCCAGTTCGAGAACTGATGGCCACTTAAGAAATTACGGTTCTAGGACATGGAAACAACCAGAGTCCTGGAGCATAATCTGGAGACTAAGACGATAGGTTTCCTCCAAGACAGACACTGTACTATTCAGAAACAGTTTCTATATTCTGAAATCCTCCACTATTTCAGTCAGAAACTGAAGGCTTATCTGCGGTATCTTCTAACTACTTCGGTTAGAAGATACCGCATCGCTGTAATACTTTCCTCCTTTTCGGGCAAATATCAATATGTTAGTGCAAGTATACATGCTTACTTCTAGCCATAGTGAGGAAGAGTTAGAAGCCGTTTATTCGGACATAGAGCAGGTAATAGGATTTGTGAAGGGTCATGAGAATTTAATAATAGTGGGTGATTTTAACGCAGTCGTAGGGGAGGGGAAAGAAGGAGAATTTGTAGGTTCTTACGGATTAGAAAACAGAAACGAGGGAGGTAGTAGACTGATAGAATTCTGTGAGAAGCACAAGATGGTAGTCGCGAATACATTGTTCAAGAATCACGTTAGGAGGCGATACACCTGGAAAATGCCAGGAGGGATAGACAGGTATCAGATAGACTACATTCTGGTTAGGGCGAGATCTAGAAATCAAGTAAAAGACTGTAAGAGTTATCCAGGAGCAGATGTAGACAGCGACCACAACTTGGTAGTCATGAAAGCTAGATTAAAGTTCAAAAATCTGAAAACCCGGAAGGATGAGGAACGTATGTAGACATATTGAGGGATCAGAATATGAAAGATAAGTTCCAGGAGAAAACAGATCAATTAATAAATAAAGCGAGTAATGACGAAATCAAGAACGCAGAAACTGAGTGGGAGGGTATCAAGAATAGTCTAGATTCCGCGGCTACGGACGTTTAGGACACGATAAAAGGGAAGCTAGGAAGCCCTGGATAACGGACGAAATCTTAAACTTAATACAAAAGAGACGAGGCTATAAAAACAGACGAGACGAGGAAGGACTGAAAACTTATAAGTCAATAAAGTGGGAAATCATTAGAAAGTGTAGAAAAGCGAAAGAACAATGGATAGAGGATAAATGCAAAGAAGTAGAAGATAAGCTCCAAGTAGGTAAGACCGATGACGCTTACAAAATAATTAAGAGGAACTTCAGGGATATAGGACCAATAAGTAGAAACGTTAGGAGTCTACTGATCGGGGGACATACTGATCGGAAGAGAGGAGAAAGCGGATAGATGGAAGCAGTACTTAGGAAATTTATACGAGGGTCAGGAATTAGGAGAGATATTGGAGGAAGAATCTAGCATCGATAGGGAAGACGTAGGAAAACCTATATTGAGAGAGGAATTTGAAATAACACTAAGGGGACTAAAGAACAATAAAGTACCGGGTGTAGATAAAATACAGGTGAAAATTTTGAAATGTGCGGGACATAAAGTAGTAAATAGGATGTTTGAACTGGTAAAATCCATATATGAAACGGGCGAGATGCCGGAGGATTATAAGAGGAACATTATCGTTACTATACCAAAAAAGAGAGGAGACGACAAATGCGAGAACTAACGATTAGCCTAACTTCCCACGCGGCAAAAATCTTAACCAGAATAGTGCAGGAGAGGATGGAAAATAGAGCGGAGGAAATACTAGGAGAAGACCAATTCGGGTTTAGGCGAAATAGGGGAACTCGCGAAGCTATTCTGGCGCTAAGAGTAATGTTAGAGAAAACAATAGAAAAAGAAAAGAACGCTTATATAGGATTTGTAGATTTAGAAAAAGCTTTTGATAATGTAAGATGAGAAAAAATGTTCGAGATACTAAAGAGCGCGAGAATGAAGTATAGAGATAGGAGAGTAGTACACAATCTATGATATAGCATTATATAGATGATATAGCAGTATTAGCATCTAGTAAAGAGGAATTGGAATCAGCGTTGAACGAAATGGAGGCAGTGTTGACAGAGGAATACGGAATGAGAGTGAATAAAAACAAAACTAAAAGTGTTATTGTGCAGACGGCGCGAGAGCAGAGCAAAAGCGAAAGTACAAATTAATAATGAAAGATTGGAGGTTGAGAGCGTTGCAGCAGCAGCGTTGAACGAAATGGAGGCAGTGTTGACAGAGGAATACGGAATGAGGGTGAATAAAAACAAAACTAAAGTGTTTGTGTGCAGAGGGCGCGAGAGCAGAGCAAAAACGAAAGTACAAATTAATAATGAAAGATTGGAGGAAGTTAAAGACTTCACTTATTTAGGAAGTAAAATAAATTGGGATGGAAGAAGTGATAAATATATAAAACAAAGAATAGCGCAGGGTCGAGTAGCTTTTAACAAAAAGAAAGCACTTTTATGCTCGGGGGTAATAAACTTAGAAAACTTAGGAAGAGATTTTTGAAAACGTATGTATGGAGCACGGCACTATACGGTTGCGAAACCTGGATGGTAGGGAAAGCAAGTAGGAGGAAATTAGAAACTTTTGAGATATGGTGTTACCGAAGAATGATGAAAATACCGTGGACTGATAGGGTTAGAAACGAAGAAGTATTAGAGAAAGTCGGCGAGAAAAGAAGCATGTGGAAAAACATAAAAAAGAGAAGAGATAGAATGGTAGGCCAGTTGCTGAGACATGGGGGAATAGTCCGCGATATTTTGGAGGCAGAAATAGGAGTGAAGAAAGGCAGAGGTAGGCCTAGATTAGACTACTGCTCACTAATAGTAAGGGATGTAGGTTGTAGCACAATTAGCGAAATGTGTAGGTTAGCACAAGATAGGGGAAGCCGGAGGTTAGCGTCCAACCAGTCTTAGGACTGATGACCTCATGATGATGACCAATATGTAATACTAAAATACGCTTACTCTCTTCTTTTATTTTTCTACGCTCTTTTCTACTCTTCCGTCGACTACCCTTTTTCAGTACACGAATAATAAGACCGGTGGTTGGTGACAAATTGTCAGCTTTGATGGTATTACCATAATGGGTCTGATACGATCGTCTAAAATCATGTGAACTCTGTCTACCAATCTCCCTTCTAGAATCCGGCAATAATTAACACAAAACAAAATGTATCGATATAAACCCTATATTGATGTCGTTAAAGCACTATATTCAAACAACCACAGCTTTGTAAGAATTAGAATTTTCAGGCCTAAGACAAGGCTGCTCATTAGCTCCTTTATTGTTTAAAATATACTTGCAAGAAACTCAAAAACTGGAAGAGAAAAGGTAATGAATATAAAGCAATATCTACAAGAGGAATATAAGAAACGGTGTTTGCTTATCAGCCTCAAATGACTGAATATATGATAGCTGACAATCAGAGATGCGAAGACCTAGATACTGGGTAAGACAAAATCAAGAAATGTACTTTCTGTAAATATTTTGGACTTACTCTGGGCAAGGCAAATTGGTAATTCGATAATTCAACTTTGTAAGTTGAAACGACCAAGGTTATGATATGTATACCAAATGATACTAGAAAGTACATACGAAGCGGGAACACGGGAAACTGCACAAGAGGGACAAAGACAGGTTGATGGCGTTTGATTGGATTACTGGAAGAGGAGTTGCCACGTTTGAAGATGAGATCACATATAGAAATCATACGGCAACAAATTAAAGGTGAAGAAAACGTTTTAGACAACATTAAGAGGAAAAGTCTACAATAGTATGGACATGTCCAAATAATAGATCTCGGTGAAAAATGTCGGTAGTGGGCCCCATCAGAACGATTCGACCAAAGTATATCGAAGTATATACTGATAAAAATCTAAGTTTATTTTCTTATATCTTTTATTAAAATACATTTAAGTTTACTCTGGTTAAACAGATATTTCAATGCTCTACCTGTTACTTGATATTTGTATATAAATTTGTTGTGGTATAGTAGTGACAATTTCAGCTATTTATATTATAGGTATAGAGAGATTATAGATATTCAGAGAGTAGCCTATTGCTGCACGAATTATGTAATTACACCATACTGGATATTGAGGCTAGCTGACATAATTAGGAACAATGTCAATATGAAACAGTAAATCGCATAAAAGTAAAACTCTATCTCTAGTATCTCTAGTCATAATCTAGTTACCATAAATTTTTACATTAAATTTTATCTGTTTATTAGGTGAAATTAAAACACGCTCTATTCTCCTCAGCAACGACCTCGTAACTGTCGATGGTCAAACCGACTGGAAATTTACCCCATAAATCGCCTTAACTGAATCGGAAGGAACTAATAAATAATACCCTAAATGCGTACACTGGAAGCTTGCAGACTAGCTCGCTCTGCTCTATTGATCATGACCTTACTCTACAAATAGTTCATTCACTCATATATTACGACAATGGGATTGACAGGGCAGATAGTAAAATTTATGAGATACCAATCATTATGTAATTTACAATTGAAATAATGTAATAAATTACTATGAGTAATTTGTGTATATTTTATGCGCATAATAAAATACGCCATGTACCCGTTTGTTCTCATAGTTTTCTCTTATATTGCATTTGTACAAGATGTATAATAGATTGGAAAAATTTATCAGTACCCAGTTCATAAAACTGACATATATAGATAGATAGATATAGTGAATATAAATATAGGAGAATAGTGATTTAAGATAAAAAAAAAAGTAGAACGTGAGTAATAAGAGGTTTAGAAAAGTATCCTAATAAAAAAATTCAAAATATAGGGACATGATCAATTCTAGTAAAGTGAGTTTAAATAGTTTAAATGTTTTTAAACTAATTCTATCTATATTATATTCTGGATGTAGATATGCACCAAATTATTAATTTAAACCACGAAAGGTCAACATCAATGATAAAAGGATTTAGAACAGGCTCCATTTAGAAATCCAGGATTTAGAAATGATCAATTTTAGTAGAATTAAATATGTTTTTTGGCACATAAAGTATGAACACAATGAGGCATAGGGGTGAAAGCATTATGCTGTTTCCAAGGCTGACTTACTTCCAGTTTCTGTCTGATTAGCGTGGATAAGAATTCGAGTCATGCTACAGTACTTAATGTTTTACATAAAAGTAAATTTCACTTTACGAAATCACATTGATTCAAGAATTATTAGAAGATGAGTTTTATCATGGAGTGCAATTCTGCGATCAAATGCAATTCCGTTGTAATAATGACAATAGATTTGCGAAAAATATAATTTGTTCTTAATAGAGCTATAAGTGGAAACAGTAATAGTGCAAGTATACATGCCTACTTCTAGCCATAGTGAGGAAGAGTTAGAAGCCGTTTATTCGGACATAGAGCAGGTAATAGGATTTGTGAAGGGTCATGAAAATTTAATAATAGTAGGAAATTTTAACGCAGTCGTAGGTGAGGGGAAAGAAGGAGAATTTGTAGGTCCTTATGGATTAGGAAACATAAACGAGAGAGGTAGCAGACTGATAGAATTCTGTGAGAAGCACAAGATGGTAGTCGCGAACACATTGTTCAAGAATCACGTTAGGAGGCGGTACACATGGAAAATACCAGGAGGGATAGACAGGTATCAGATAGACTACATTCTGGTTAGGAAGAGATTTAGAAATCAAGTAAAAGACTGTAAGAGTTATCCAGGAGCAGATGTAGACAGCGACCACAACTTGGTAGTCATGAAAGCTAGATTAAAGTTCAAAAATCTGAAAACCCGGAAGGATAAGAAACGTATAAATGTAGACATATTGAGGGATCAGAATATGAAAGATAAGTTTCAGGATAAAACAGATCAATTAATAAATAAAACGAGTAAGGACGAAATCAAGAACGCAGAAATTGAGTGGGAGGGTATCAAGAATAGTCTAGCTTCCGCGGCTACGGACGTTTTAGGACACGATAAAAGGGAAGCTAGGAAGCCCTGGATAACGGACGAAATCTTAAACTTAATGCAAAAGAGACGAGGCTACAAAAACAGACGAGACGAAGAAGGACTGAAAACTTATAAGTCAATAAAGTGGGAAATCATTAGAAAATGTAGAAAAGCGAAAGAACAATGGATAGAGGATAAATGCAAAGAAGTAGAAGATAAGTTGCAAGTAGGTAAGACCGATGAGGCTTACAAAATAATTAAGAGGAACTTCAGGGATATAGGAACAATAAGTAGAAACGTTAGGAGTCAATCGGGGGACATACTGATCGGAAGAGAGGAGAAAGCGGATAGATGGAAGCAGTACTTGGGAAATTTATACGAGGGTCAGGAATTAGGAGAGATATTAGAGGAAGAATCTAGCATCGATAGGGAAGATGTAGGAAAACCTATATTGAGAGAGGAATTTGAAATAGCACTAAGGGGGCTAAAAAATAATAGAGCGCCGGGTGTAGATAAAATTACAGGCGGAAATTTTGAAATGTGCGGGACAAAAAGTAGTAAATAGAATGTTTGAACTGGTAAAATACATATATGAAACGGGCGAGATGCCGGAGGATTATAAGAGGAACATTATCGTTACTATACCGAAAAAGAGAGGAGCCGACAAATACGAGAACTTTAGAACGATTAGCCTAACTTTCCATGCGTCAAAAATCTTAACTAGAATAGTGCAGAAGAGGATGAAAAATAGAGCGGAGGAAATACTAGGAGAAGACCAATTCGGCTTTAGGCGAAATAGGGGAACTCGAGAAGCTATTCTGGCGCTAAGAGTAATGTTAGAGAAAACAATAGAAAAAGAAAAGAACGCTTATATAGGATTTGTAGATTTAGAAAAAGCTTTTGATAACGTAAGATGGGAAAAAATGTTCGAGATACTAAAGAGCGCGGGAATGAAGTATAGAGATAGGAGAGTAGTACACAATCTATACAAAGAGCAAACTGCTGTTATAGAAGTAGAAGGGGAAAAAAGGGAAGTAGGTATTAGGAAAGGAGTAAGACAAGGATGTACGCTATCACCACTAATTTTTAATCTGTACATCGAAGAGGCGATTAATGTGGTAAAATATAGAGTGGATTTCGGGAGTGAAGTACAGGGACAGAAACTAAAAATGCTGAGATTCGCGGATGATATAGCAGTATTAGCATCTAGTAAGGAGGAATTAGAATCAGCATTGAACGAAATGGAGGCAGTGTTGACAGAGGAATACGGAATGATGGTGAATAAAAACAAAACTAAAGTGTTAGTGTGCAGAGGGCGCGAGAGCAGAGCAAAAACGAAAGTATAAATTAATAATGAAAGATTGGAGGAAGTTAAAGACTTCACTTATTTAGGAAGTAAAATAAATTGGGATGGAAGAAGCGATAAAGACATAAAACAAAGAATAGCGCAGGGTCGAGTATCTTTTAACAAAAAGAAAGCACTTTTATGCTCGGGGGTAATAAACTTAGAAACACGGAAGAGATTTTTGAAAACATATGTATGGAGCACGGCACTATACGGTTGCGAAACCTGGACGGTAGGGGAAGCAAGTAGGAAGAAATTAGAAGCCTTTGAGATGTGGTGCTACCGAAGAATGATGAAAATACCATGGACTGATAGGGTTAGAAACGAAGAAGTATTGGAGAAAGTCGGCGAGAAAAGAAGTATGTGGAAAAACTTAAAGAAGAGAAGAGATAGAATGGTAGGCCACTTGCTGAGACATGGGGGAATAGTCCGCGATGTTTTGGAGGCAGAAATAGGAGTGAAAAAAGGCAGAGGTAGGCCTAGATTAGACTACTGCTCGCAAATAGTAAGGGATGTAGGTTGTAGCATAATTAGCGAAATGCGTAGGTTAGCACAAGATAGGAGAAGCTGGAGGTTAGCGTCCAATCAGTCTTAGAACTGATGACCTAATGATGATGATGATGAGAGCTATAAATAGACAGAACTGTGGGTATTAGGCCTCACAGAATCCACAATAGGTTCAGGAGTCGCGTACCAAATCTACAAGGAAGGTGAATGATAGAAGTCATTTAAAAACCAAAGTCTATGCCAATAAACCCCAAAACATAGGTGATTTTAAGGAATAAATTCTACAGAAAATACGCAGCATCGGGCAGAATGAATTTATTTTGAGACTAGAACATTGTCAGATAGTTATTGGGCAAGCGTTTGAACACGTTATTAGTTAATGTATTTATTTTATTTTTTTTATAAACAAATCAATTTTTACAATAAAAGTTTATTTACATCTTGTTTACGCAACTTAATGTCATTCTTATAGAACTTAGAATTAGTTCATATAAATTTTAGTAACACTTGGAAAAATATGCAGTTTTACTGCATCCAACAAAAAAATCAGTCTACAAATTTAACAAAAAAATGTACCCCCATTTGATTCTGAAAATGTACGTTCCTGTATATAAAACTACAATATTTCAAAAGACGGAAAATTTCAAATATCTATTGACCCCTTCGATCGTTTTTGCAAGACAAAATATTTTGCGACATTTTTCAAGTATTCCAGACTTCGTTTCCATAGTACGCATATTATAGGTAATTTTCAATAGGCCTGATTATTTTTTTATTTTATATTTATTTCTTTAAACCATAAAAAGTAATAAACAGGGTGCTATAAGTTTATATGCCCTTTGGCTATATATACCTGTTGCATGTTTATTACTTTTCCCCACTCAACTATACCAGAGCGGAAAAGTAATGTAATCGTGTAAATAAAAGTGGAAAAAAAATTTTTGCGTTTATTTTTCACTTTTCGGCCTAAAAACCAAAAAAATATGGTTTTTAAAAAATTTTGTGTTTAAAAAGTGTGTGTGTCGTTTTCGTCGGCATTTTTCTTGTTAGCACGATAACTAAACTAAATCGTGCTGGATCGATCGGGTTTTGACTGATTCTGATCGGAGACGTCTCGCAGACCACACCTATTGATTTTGAGGTGAATAGAGCACACTCTACTATGTTCATGGGTCATGAAAAAGCACAGTGGTGGACTATTTGAGAAATTCTTTTTGTTAGCACGATCACTTAATTAAATCGTGTCGGATCGATCGGGTTTCGACTGATTCTGATTAGTAACGTCTACCAGACGACATGTATTGATTTTGAGGTGGATAGAA
Source organism: Rosalia funebris (assembly GCA_037954035.1). Taxonomy (NCBI): domain Eukaryota; kingdom Metazoa; phylum Arthropoda; class Insecta; order Coleoptera; family Cerambycidae; genus Rosalia; species Rosalia funebris. The sequence goes on from JAZFAV010000011.1 coordinate 20,578,062, forward strand.
CACACCCCATCCTGTCCATGGGTCATGAGAAAGCACGATGGCGGATTATTTGAAAAAAATAAAACTGTCGCATAAAACACATATTCTGCATTTATGAGTTGGTTTATTTTTTCTCGGTCACTCAATTTCGAGATAGATGTTCTACGGGCAGAAAAGTCCGTTTTATGTTTTAAAACTGTTTATTTTCAAATGAGTTTCTTTAGACACGAAACTTATATTTTCAATAGATAACTCTGTATAACAAACATGATCAGGAATTAAAGCGACTGTTTCAGTATGGCGTACTTCAAGTGAGCTCGGTTACTCGGGATAATATATATGTAATTGTTAGTTTATTGTTAATTTATAAGCTGAAAACTTTATTTATTGTTAAATATTTTTCAAATATTTTAATTTTTTAATAATATTATTGTGGACCAAAGAATTCAATTCATTAAACTAAAGACCTTATTCCCACTCAGGTAAAAGTAGTTTTAAAGTCTGTAGTTTGTGATAAAAATGTAGTTTGTGAATATTATTATCAGAGTACCTACATATTTTTGTATTATTTTAACTGTGGTATAACAATCTGGTATAAGAATGTGGAAAAAATACATATAATTGAATTGAATAATATTTAGTTGAAGATTTCTTAAACGTAAGCTTATTTTTCTCTAAACTAACTAAACTAAATAACATCTTTGTGGATATAGCTTACACTACTTTTTCTTTCTATTGCAAGGCGCCAAAACTTATGCTATTGCGAATGCTAGTTATGTATTCCGGATTAATAATGGCATACTTCCCCATTAAATACTCACCAGTAAGGAATATACATATTCAAAGCCACTTATTGTTAGTTATTGGAACTGTAAAGTCATTTACGTCTATAGTCAGCTGCTAACGTTTATAAATGTACGACCGCATCGGTATAAAAAAACTACCTTGCTATCGCCTCCATGAGATCTGCCTGTCTTCATTAATAGATATCCCTGTTAGCAGAATCTAAAAGTGAGAATGACGTCGATAAATCTAAAGTATACTAACGTCTTAAGGGTGTGTCCATTCACATATATCTACATGTTAAGTTGCCGGCAAACGCAACAAATAAAGATTCAATCGGGATTTACAATTAAGGCACGGTTAGAGGTAATTCCTTCAACAAAGATTTAGTTGTAATTAGTAAAAGGCACCGTTACTGTACGAATCAGTGTTCAATTAGAAACGCTAGAGACAGTAATGTGAGACATTATTCAACAAATCCCTATCTGCGATTTCTTAGAATGTCATGGTCTAGCGAATACAATACAATGTATACTGTAAATAGACCGATAGTTTGTCTGAGGTTGTAAATACCAATAAATCATGTACAAGGATTCTCTTCCAGTTGGGTACATGACCTCGCAGAAGGTTCCTGTACTCACCTGATGGATGTGGCTCAATTTCTTTTTTATGATCGTAGGTGAAAGGCAATATTCTTGAGGATAGGTATCCTTCCTTACTACATACTTTCAGACAGTTCCAAAAATTGAAAGTGTCTCATAAAGAATCAGTTGTAATATTTTAGTCGACTTTAAAACAAGTTCCTCTAATAATTTAGTATAGGATTCATTACGTATCAATTTCATTCGTGACTGTCACAGAATTTCAGTACTAAAATGTAATGCAGATCCTCTATTAATCAATTATTTAAATTAGAGTTTAAAGGAAATATATTTTATGGCGATTTGTTTTATACATTTTTGGAATAAGTGTTTTGACTGACACTTGTTTAAATTACATCCGTGAGAATGCACAATGTTTTGTTTTATAGTATAACCATAGAATGTTTTGTTCTTGTATATTATTCATTTATAGTTAGAAGATTGATTTTTTTTAGTTTAACTTTTCTGAGATATTAGTTTCTCTATCTTATAAGCAAAATACTAGGACGTAGCAAGCTTATGAAATTAATTTATAACCGAATCATAAAAAAGGGAGCAGAAACATTGCTATGATGATCAAACTTCAAACGAAATATTTTATTATATTATTTAACATATAAACGAATTAAAGCAAGAAAATATAAACAAATGTTTTTTAACATTTTTTATCTTTTATTTTACATTTTTAAAACACATTTCCCTTATTCTTGTAGTTGGATAGACATCTTACCTGGCCTAACATACCCACTTTTACATGTTATCCGAGGGATGATATGTCGTCATATAGACCATGCTGAAGTTTGTGTAGCTTCTGTAAATCCAATGATATATAGGCTAATGAAGTTATAGGCGAGTCGGTCGTCATCCAAATTATGGATAGCACGACCGTTGTTTTTAATAACGATAAGTGCATCAAATCAGGCAACTGACGCAACTACATTTATTAAGAGCTACTTACCATGTTATTTTGGGTATATTTTAATAATATTTTCAATTTAGCGCTGTAAAGAAAAGTATACAGGACGTTGTAATTGAGAGTGCAATATCTATAACTTTTATTTCAGTTTTTTGTTTCGGTTTGGTAAGATTTATTTTTTTTTCTTAGATAAAATATACACTGCCAGTTATATATGGCCAAATATATGTGTTATTTCATATTCTATTCACACCCTTCAAATTCAAATCTGCCAATGATATCAATATAAATTAAAACTGACAAAATATCGTAATATACGTTATTCCTTATCAGAAAGGTTATGTAAGAGACAGATATGGAAAATTCTATATGAATATAACATTCTAGGGGGTTGATCAATATTTATTTATACTCGTATGATGATGATCAATTTATAAATATGATCTATTTACGTTAAATTTGGTTTTTTATTTTTGATAAATATTAAAGTTAACTGATCCGATAGGACTTGCACTTTGACGAAGTTCTAGTGCAAACTAGAGCGGGTGGGTCGGTTTGCGCGTTTTAATGATTTAAGGAGCCATACCATAGGTTTAACCATAGTGGGAGGGTCCTTATTGAAAAACCAGACTAAGACAAGTCCCTGAAGGAGGGCAGCAGCTCTTTCAGTAGTCATAGTGGCAGAAACCGTGGGGGTTGGTATGGTGCTATGACACACGACTGCGATGTGGAAGGCAAGAGGAAACCACCACATTATAATCCTCAGAACAGCTAGCAGAAAGGTTATCCTAAATTAATGATGGCGTCTCCTGGGGCAAAAAACTCCGGAGGTAAAATAGTCCTCTGTTCGGATCTCCGGGTGACGACTGTTCCGGGAGACGTGATCGAGTGCGATAATAGTAAGTGTAGCATTTCACGAGTCGGAGCGTGGAATGTCAGAAGCATGAGACAGGCAGGGAAGCTAGAAAATCTGAAGATAGAAATGGATAGGTTAGGATTAGATATAGTAGGTATAAGTGAGATGCGCTGGCCGGAAGTAGGAGATTTTTGAAGCGGTGACTATAGGGTAATACACACAGGATCGGTAAATGGAAACGCGGGAGTAGGGATCGTTATGCGGAAGAACGCAGGACAGTGTGTAGATAGCTACCTACAATACAGCGAGAGAGTAATGATGGTTAGGTTAGATTCGAAGCCAGTGGAAACAGTAATAGTGCAAGTATACATGCCTACTTCTAGCCATAGTGAGGAAGAGTTAGAAGCCGTTTATTCGGACATAGAGCAGGTAATAGGATTTGTGAAGGGTCATGAAAATTTAATAATAGTAGGAGATTTTAACGCAGTCGTAGGTGAGGGGAAAGAAGGAGAATTTGTAGGTCCTTATGGATTAGGAAACATAAACGAGAGAGGTAGCAGACTGATAGAATTCTGTGAGAAGCACAAGATGGTAGTCGCGAACACATTGTTCAAGAATCACGTTAGGAGGCGGTACACATGGAAAATGCCAGGAGGGATAGACAGGTATCAGATAGACTACATTCTGGTTAGGAAGAGATTTAGAAATCAAGTAAAAGACTGTAAGAGTTATCCAGGAGCAGATGTAGACAGCGACCACAACTTGGTAGTCATGAAAGCTAGATTAAAGTTCAAAAATCTGAAAACCCGGAAGGATAAGAAACGTATAAATGTAGACATATTGAGGGATCAGAATATGAAAGATAAGTTCCAGGATAAAACAGATCAATTAATAAATAAAACGAGTAAGGACGAAATCAAGAACGCAGAAACTAAGTGGGAGGGTATCAAGAATAGTCTAGCTTCCGCGGCTACGGACATTTTAGGACACGATAAAAGGGAAGCTAGGAAGCTCTGGATAACGGACGAAATCTTAAACTTAATGCAAAAGAGACAAGGCTACAAGAACAGACGAGACGAAGAAGGACTGAAAACTTATAAGTCAATAAAGTGGGAAATCATTAGAAAATGTAGAAAATCGAAAGAACAATGGATAGAGGATAAATGCAAAGAAGTAGAAGATAAGTTGCAAGTAGGTAAGACCGATGAGGCTTACAAAATAATTAAGAGGAACTTCAGGGATATAGGAACAATAAGTAGAAACGTTAGGAGTCAATCGGGGGACATACTGATCGGAAGAGAGGAGAAAGCGGATAGATGGAAGCAGTACTTAGGAAATTTATACGAGGGTCAGGAATTAGGAGAGATATTAGAGGAAGAATCTAGCATCGATAGGGAAGATGTAGGAAAACCTATATTGAGAGAGGAATTTGAAATAGCACTAAGGGGGCTAAAAAATAATAGAGCGCCGGGTGTAGATAAAATACAGGCGGAAATTTTGAAATGTGCGGGACAGAAAGTAGTAAATAGGATGTTTGAACTGGTAAAATACATATACGAAACGGGCGAGATGCCGGAGGATTATAAGAGGAACATTATCGTTACTATACCGAAAAAGAGAGGAGCCGACAAATGCGAGAACTTTAGAACGATTAGCCTAACTTCCCATGCGTCAAAAATCTTAACTAGAATAGTGCAGAAGAGGATGGAAAATAGAGCGGAGGAAATACTAGGAGAAGACCAATTCGGCTTTAGGTGAAACAGGGGAACTCGAGAAGCTATTCTGGCGCTAAGAGTAATGTTAGAGAAAACAATAGAAAAAGGAAAGAACGCTTATATAGGATTTGTAGATTTAGAAAAAGCTTTTGATAATGTAAGATGGGAAAAAATGTTCGAGATACTAAAGAGCGCGGGAATGAAGTATAGAGATAGGAGAGTAGTACACAATCTATACAAAGAACAAACTGCTGTTATAGAAGTAGAAGGGGAAAAAAGGGAAGTAGGTATTAGGAAAGGGGTAAGACAAGGATGTACGCTATCACCACTAATTTTTAATCTGTACATCGAAGAGGCGATAAATGTGGTAAAAGGTAGAGTGGATTTCGGGATTAAAGTACAGGGACAGAAACTAAAAATGCTGAGATTCGCGGATGATATAGCAGTATTAACATCTAGTAAGGAGGAATTAGAATCAGCATTGAACGAAATGGAGGCAGTGTTGACAGAGGAATACGGAATGAGGGTGAATAAAAACAAAACTAAAGTGTTAGTGTGCAGAGGGCGCGAGAGCAGAGCAAAAACGAAAGTACAAATTAATAATGAAAGGTTGGAGGAAGTTAAAGACTTGACTTATTTAGGAAGTAAAATAAATTGGGATGGAAGAAGCGATAAAGACATAAACAAAGAATAGCGCAGGGTCGAGTAGCTTTTAACAAAAAGAAAGCACTTTTATGCTCGGGGGTAATAAACTTACAAACAAGGAAGAGATTTTTGAAAACATATGTATGGAGCACGGCACTATACGGCTGCGAAACCTGGACGGTAGGGGAAGCAAATAGGAAGAAATTGGAAGATTTTGAGATGTGGTGTTACCGAAGAATGATGAAAATACCATGGACTGATAGGGTTAGAAACGAAGAAGTATTGGAGAAAGTCGGCGAGAAAAGAAGTATGTGGAAAAACTTAAAGAAGAGAAGAGATAGAATGGTAGGCCACTTGCTGAGACATGGGGGAATAGTCCGCGATATTTTGGAGGCAGAAATAGGAGTGAAGAAAGGCAGAGGTAGGCCTAGATTAGACTACTGCTCGCAAATAGTAAGGGATGTAGGTTGTAGCACAATTAGCGAAATGCGTAGGTTAGCACAAGATAGGAAAAGCTGGAGGTTAGCGTCCAACCAGTCTTAGGACTGATGACCTAATGATGATGATTAAAGTTAAATTTAAAATGAATTGTTTTTTTTTGTTTATAAATGTAACAGGGGAAATAAAATTATTAAAAATTGATAACAATTTATGGCAACCATTCAATAAAGTGGTCTTATTAACAAATGTTCTTTCTTTAAGTGAATTTCAAGTTGAGACTAAATTAAAAAAAATCCCAAAAAAATTTTTTTTGTGTTTTCTTCATGTATCGATTATTGCCTTACTTGGTTCTACTTTATAACACTAATACTTCTCTGATCACAATTGGATCATAATATATTTTACCTTTGAGGAAAGTTTAGTTTAGCTTTCATCAAGGCTAAAAAGAAAATCATGATTATGAATTCCTTATAATGTTGGATCAATTATATTAAAATATCTATGATTTCATCAAACGTACTGTTCGATGAAAGAAATCTTATTCATCTTCACATACAATGAAATAATGGTCTTTGGAAGTGAGGTAAGTACTGATTGAAGTTGTGTATTAATTTTATAAAAATCTTAGCGGAACTGAGGTTGAACTGGAAGTATGGTAACATATTTTAGAATTATCCCAAAGCCTATTCAAAAACAAAAGAATTATTACCCCATAGCTTTTTAATTGAGAGCATTTATTGATAAATAATGAGTTAAATATTATATCATCCTGTATATCTGTCACAATTGCAATGGGTGGGTCACTTTTACGTCCCAACGATAAATTAATTATTACAAAGTTTATGGTGACTTTTTTAATAAAACTTCATTGGTCTGTGATTGAAGTGACATTTTTACGTAACTTGTTACCTATTTCAAATCTCTTCAAAAAATATTTCAATAATTTTTGTACATGACATTACAATTATAGTAAACAAAACAATCCTACATTGGCGAGAGTTAATGGCCAAATCTTACAGCCATACTTGTAGTTTAATTGATTATTACTTCATGTACTATTCATTCAGTGTGCACTCGTCCAATATGCAAACTTGACGTTGTTGCTTCAAGTTGCTATTGTAAACAACTTTGTTTAGTGTTTGGCGCAATATTTAACACAGTCTGTAAACACATCCTTAACACTATGTAATAATAAAAACCTTGAGCTGTTTTTATGTAAAATTTGAGTCATAACGAACGAATAAATTTTAGCTAAAAAACAGCTCTATTATAATATATCTACTAAGTACCCACAGGTATTGTAATAATGACAATTTGAATTAAATTTAAGAGCATGTTCATTATATATCAAAGCGGTATAATTTGAAGGCTGAAATTTTATTGATTTTCATGTTCTCTATTAATTTAAATATGTGATAAATTATGCACTTCCTTAAAAAGTAATATTTTTTGTATACATATAGTATTTTTTTAAGTGTTTCATGGTCAACTTTGTTTAATTTCCTAGGTTTCCTAAATTACATTATGAATCTGATGTACTAGAACGTTACTAGAAATTTAATAGACCTGACCATAAACTAATCGCTTTATTTTATAGAAAAGATGAACAATTTTTTTAAAGAACTTAAATATCATTAGACACTCTAACGCCGAACGACGACACAACATTTATTTGTTTTAGTAGGGTGAACCACAATTGTATACTGTTTTGAAGTAGCCAGCAAGTTATAATAATGTCGACTTGATTCACCATTCACCATGGAAAAATATAAACCAGACCAGTTTTCTACGAGCATCGAAAGATTACACGTTTCACGAGGCGCGTTGCGTCAACCAAGTTGGCATTATCAGAAAATGATTAAAACTAATTTTAAACTACTTCTAGTTTCTATGTATATCATTATCACATTGTGTTCAGGTTCAGTAAACAGTCAGGAATTTTCCAACTTCATGCACTATTCACTAATAATCTCTACTTTTAATATCCAATCTCTGAACTATTTCCATTCATGGGTTTTGAACTAATTGAACAGTGATCTATTAATGTCGTGATTTACCGTATCAACCAAAACAGCGGACTGTTACGTATAGGGCCTTTACCTTTGTTCATGCCACTATCATATTCAGTCCTCTTACTTCTTTGTATCGCATCTATTAGTTTGTTATTGGTTATACTTTTTCCTAACTTTAGATTCTAGTAAGTTAACGTTAGTAGAAACTATAACCAAAACAGATCTCTGTTTTTGTTGCTGCATCGCCGCTGGGTTCCAGCCGGAGGGTTATAATTAAAGTCAACAGCGTGAATGCTTCTACCCAGTTTTGCTGTACTCATCAAACTCAATGATATGTATTGCTGATCACCTTGTTGCTTTTTAAGAAGTATTTGCAATATTGGAACCATCATTAAGCTTCTATCTCACCCAGTGGCGGTTTTATTGTAGGTGCATTTATGCAGTGAACTCCCTTGAAAAATCTCTGTTATATAAAATAGAGATGTCTCGCTTACAGCTTGTTAGACGTCGCGAGAGTCGCCAGGCCTAGAATTTATCAGATTTATCTACGGAATATTAAATCTGCAACATTAAATATATAGCGCGTTCAGTTTTCATCTAGCACACATCAGAGGATCGTCTAACCATGTGTTAGAAAGAGAGGATTCGGGCGCGTGAAACAGGAGATTTATATACGCATGTGTATTAGATTTGCGTGCACTGCACGGCCACGCAAAGCAAAAAGCAAAGTTTATTCTGTAAGCTTTGATGCAATTGTATTGCCGTTATGTGCGTATATGCGACGTGTTAGCGTCAAAAGTATTTTTCTCCAATAAATTTAGTTACTATGAGAAACAATTCCCCATTCAAGATTTTGATAATGTAACGAAAAATTATGGATTTTTGGACAAAGTTAAATTGAAAAGTGAATTAACGGTTATATGCAGCAGGGAAGATTTTCGTGAAGCAGCAAGTTGCTTAGCAATTTTGCAATTATTTATAAATCGAAACCTGACGGACTGTTTTAGTGATACTGTCTTATTATTAAAATGAATTTGTACCATACCCATGACAAGTGTTGAGAGTGAACGCTGTGTTTCGACGCTTAAAAGAATTAAAATCTTTTTGAGAAATACAATGGCGCAAGGCAGACTAATTCACTTTGTGTGATAAGTATGGATAAGTGCTAATTGCAGCGATTCCAGACTATTACAATCTGGATTTTAATGATCTTATAATTGACGTTTTTGCGAATTCCAAGAACAGACGAATGGATTTTCTATATAAATAACCTCAGGCTTGGACATAGATAAGTTTACTTTAATTCTTCGTTTGTTATTATTTTATCGATTGCACCCCCAGACAAAAATTACACCGGCCGCCACTGATTTCACCTAACAATGTCTACCATTATGTTTATTTTTGTTAATCGGAGGTTCTCTAATAATGGGCAATAGAACACACTGTTGTCTAAATCGTAGGTTAAATTTGTGCAATGGAATCATCATTTTCAGTACTAGCATCATCAATTTCATTGTGGAGACAATCACAAAGAGCTTCTGTGTTTCGTGGAGTAGTGACAAGAAACCAAAATGTTAACTAAAATACGTGAACAATATATTTATCATATGCCACATTGAAAATTCCCTCAAAGATTGAGGAATTCGACATCACAAGACGTATATCTTCGACTTCATTGTCGTAGACCAATGTTCTGAAAAGAAAAGAACCTAATAGACACTCCAAGACATGTACATCAAAAAATATATTTCATTGAGCTCCAGTTAGTTTGGCGATGGCAATTCACAAAAGCAGAATAACCTATTGCCCTTTCCAACCGTTGATTGCTGTAAAATACTATATGTACCTGTTTCAGTGTTCAGCGTATCCAAAAATAAAAACTATTTACATAAGAAAATATTTAAAGCGATAAGATTGATCCCTTATATCAATTGCGTTGTATAGTAAGTCTTCGTGAGTTACTACTCCTGCTACCGCCAGAGGGAGTTCTCCGAAAATCCAAAAAAAAAAAAATATGTATTTTGAAAATTTTCTACAATTATATTTCAAAAAAATGGAAATTCTAAGTTTAACTCGATCATGGAATAGTTAACGTGGAAGTAACGCTTTAACCTGTCAGAATATCGTAGTGCCAATCTAGTTAGATGGTTTAACGATAAAATTGCCAAAGAACAGTATATCGGTGATAGGAGAGGCTGGATGAGGTACAATAATCAATAGTTTCAGATTGCAAAATGCATGCAATGAAATAATGGCATCGAAGGTTTTAATTCGATTTTGAAACAATCTGAAAAAAATAATGTAAGACATCTTAGTTGCAATCTAATTAGTTGATTTGTAAATAAAATTGGTCGTAAAGGTTACACCTGTTGCGGGATACATTTCCATAGGGGCAAGGGCGTAGCTAGGGGAGGGCAGGGGGGCACGTGCCCCCCTGGCCATGCATCGCGCTTCGTATTTCCCGCGCCTCTGATACATTTGCAGCAGTTGTAAATGTAGGGCGCAAACTTCTGACTTTACATGAGCAGCAATAATACAAACCGCAGCAGCAGCAGATGCACGCTATTGACTGTCAGTCATTTATTTCTAAAAGCACAGAAGCATTTTTTTCTTCCTGCTTCTGCAGTTTGCATTATTGCTGCTAATGTAAAGTCAGCTTAACTATTACAGTCAGTGGTTACCTCAATTAAGGAGCTTCTAATTCTTATTATCATTAAAATTAAATATTATTATTATTTCAAGGAGGTAACAAATTTCAAAAAGTATTACTGTGAAAGTCAATATTTTTGTAAAAGTGAATTTATCATTGAAATTCTGAAGTGTCAGGAAAACGCGTGACCTTGAAAATTTTAAAAATTTTCACCTGCGGCGCTATATCTTGGCGCCCTTAATTTGCGCGCGCCCCCCTCCCAAAACCAAATCCTAAAACCACCACTGCCCCCCACCCTGTTCAAAATCCTGGCTACGCCCATGCATAGGGATCAGGTTTCCATAATTACATAAAAAAAATATGCTATCTCTAGCTCCAGTACGAAAAAGTGGAGCCAGAGCTAGCAACGGCATCCTAAACACAGTCCATTTAGATAAGTTAATAATAAAATTGTTAATTGGCATTACACCTGTTGCTATAGGTAGGCGGGTTAATGCATAATTTCTTACCTTTAACTTGACTATGAAAACATATAACAAAAAATAATGCAAGTCATCTTAGTAACACTCTAATTAGTTACTTTGTTGGTAAAATTACTTGTGAATATGACATTGATCCTCAATAATTATTATATCGGTTGCAAAATAGGTGACATCATGTCAAGGTTACCATAATAGTTCTAACTCGATTAGAATAAATAAGAAATAATATAGGAAACAAATATAACAACACAATAATAATAATGCGCGTATGTAAAATACTCGGTGACAACTCCGAATGAAAATAGAAAAACCATTATAAAAAGAGATAAACAACACGGGGCTCAGAATAGCTCCTTGCGGAACACTAACGTTATTAAAAAAATGGAAGTTAATTTCATCGGGTTAAACGACAGGAGATATGGTGTAACATATAAGATGTAATCCAACCATTAAGGGACTCGCATATACTCATTTATGACATTACCTAAATCTATGTTGACAAGGGTACAAATTTTGTAGAAGACTAAAAAATAAAGGAAATATTTAGACACCCAGAAATTAACTTCCCTCTCCTAAGGTCTCTGGCCACATAGGGGAAGGTTGTAACCAGAGACAAGCATAAATATCCCTATCTCAGAGATACCAAAGATCTATAATACCAAAAATCTCCACGTTGGGATTCTAGCCCAAGCCTATAACGACATCCACAACTCGTTCCTCCACCTCAAACCAAATTATGAATGACATTCTTGCAAGACACCTCTGTAGAAGAATACTTATTATAAGTGTTTGATATTCGTTAGTTCTACGGTGTGTACTGAACCGAATTCCTACCGTGTTCTTCGAAAGAAAAAAAAAATACAAATACTATTATATACCATCCCAATTAAATTTTGGAAAAATATTCAACACAGATAATAATCCAACTTGTTCCTTTATTCTCTCAATATTTTAACACCATATACTTATTTTCCTTATTATCCTTTCTTATCTTTTTGTTTATTCTTGCTCTTCTTTTCTATTTTCATTTTCTATGAACCACATAAGAATACAAATGATGATAAATGAATCACAGAATATAAATAAGCTAATTATAATCGTAACATACGTTCTAAATACTAAACATTTAAGTATTATTGAAAATTATTTGGTACGAAAATCAGCGGGTGGATTTGAATCATTTTAATTAAATTTAGGAAACAGCTCATAATTGATGTCATTTTAGACATATGGTAAGATGAACAGAATACATTTTTGACGTAATGCATCTATTGTACATTAATTTGCATATATTTTAGGAGAGACTTTAATTTAAAGAGTCAACCTATTAAGTAATTACTACAACACACATCATTAAATTACGTTTAATTATTAAAACAAACATTGTCATTATTATGCTAGACAAATGCCCACGCTATCTTGCACCATCTGATTCCGCAACAACATAATAATAGAAGTAAAATTACCATTATAAAGTATACAGTGCGATAGTAGTAAAAGAGGATTGATTACATTATGGGTAATCACATACGGAAAACCTTTTAGAAATGCGTTTCTAGAAGAATTATTTCACTTGGAAAATTTCCAGATGTCGAATTTTTGGGAATTTTATTTCCTATCTTCCAATTTCTCCATGTTTTCTATAAATTTACATACCAACAATATAAATAATCGATCGATATAAAAGTAAAACCACGCAGAATTTTCCGTAGCCTTTAAATATGCTATTATTATATTTTAGATTTCATGAAAGGTATGCAAACTGTGAGGAATACAATATTTTCTGTGATACAAGTAGAACACTCGTATTACAGAAAATGTTTTATCAAACACTTATGTAGATCTGCTCTGCTTTTCTGATTACATTAGTCTCCTGATTTCTGATTACAAATATGTATAATACATATATAGGTCATGGTATGTCATGGGTAAGGCTTAAGGTCATTGCACGTTCATACTGGAAAATTTACTGTTCACGTGGTGAACAAGCATTCATTGTTTATATAGTGCGGAATTCTGTAGTATCGCCAGTTCACCTCGACTTCCGAAAAATAAGTTCCGAGTTTAGTTTGTCCAGTAGTTCCAGGGTTAATTTTAACATTATTAATTCATTTAATCGGTATTTGGATTATGTGAATTATTGATCTCGTCAGAACACAGTCTTAACATCGATTAAATTATTCTCAGATTAAAACAGTTCAGCGAGGTCAAAAATACAAGCCCTTAACCAATTTTAGACACGCCAGAAATATGACGCTGACAGTCTCAAAGTTGTGTTTTAAAATGTGAGGGGAAGTGAGTTTTACTATTATAAAAGGTAAAAGGGTCTTAATTACAACTTCTGTTATTTCATGGAGTGCCTTAATGTTTTTTATATTGCTTAGTATCAATAGTATCTGAGGTTCGTATATATAAAGTTATACCAGAAACTATCCTAAAACCCTGTATATTGTAGGTTTTAGCAACTTTATCAAAGGGTAAATTTATGTACATTATTTAGTGAAAAATATGTGTTTGCCTAGTAAAATGTAATGGCACAGTATTATACACTTTACAATTGAAGCATAGACGAAAGTTAGCATATTATGAAATAAAATATAATGTAGGCAACGTTTTATAAGACCTTGAATATTTTAAAGAGTACACTGTACGGCTCTGTGATTTCTTGATCTACTTCTCAATTTATGATGTGAAATTTAGTAACGCGCATTTTCTCTCGTTTTCACGTTTTTGCACTATTTTAGGTTTCCGGTGGCAAGGGAACGTTTCCCATTTTTTCGCAGGAAATGCTCCGGCCAGGCAAAATGATTTATCGAAGGAAGCGAACGATTCAGAACTTCGCCCATTACAGCCGTAGGAACTTTATGTAAATCGAAACATTCTCGAAAACATAAGAAGAGGAAATATGAAAATTCGAAGTCCCTAAAATGACTGCCACTTGTTAGTCGACTAAATAATTGACTTCTTAAGTACACCTATCATTTTCGGTACTTAAATTCTAGTTGAATAGTCGTTAAATTGATTTTGCTTTATAGAACGAAATATAAACTAGAAGCTATTTAATATTTATGCAACGCCAATAGAATGAGGATTTTGATCCTTCCAACTTTAGGATGATTATTTTAATTAACGCTTTCCATATTTCCTACAAATTATGATAACATATTTTTCCTGACAATAGATCGTATAGGAATGTAGATAATTAGAGCAGAGTATTATGAAAAGGCTCAAATAGATTTACGAGTTTTAAATATTTTTAATTGAATCTGAACTAAAGTACGTAATATTAAACTTTAGTATTTTTACAGCGAAAAGTAATTCATCCTACTCATTGTATAAGCAAAGTATATAGTTTACACAAAGCGTTGAAAAAATATACGTCCTTGACCTGCATATCACGAGTTCACTTCATGAGATAGATAACGAGAATAATTATTTATTTCAGTGTAACTCAAAAATTCAAGCTTGTTTGAAAACGAGACCTGGGCACTTTAATTCTACGTATTCTTATGTATAACATACCCAAAAATGGTGGAGTGGAATACCTTGGGACTTTTTTACGAATTTTCAAAGAAATCTGTGTACCGGTGGATATCGAAAATAATTATTTACTTCAATGTAACTTGAAAATTATTCATCCGAAAACGAGAGTTACGTACGTCGATTCTATATATTTTTATGTATAATATACTTGAAATGCGGAAGGGTGCCTTATCTTGGTTATAATGAATATATAAGATATTGGAAATAATAATTTATTGCTGTCTAAGTGAAAATTTAAAGAGTCCGAAAGCGAAGCTTGCACACGTCGATTCTACATTTTTTTCTATATAACATACTCAAAATTCAGGAGGATGCTTAATTTTGGAATTTTTTCAAGAATTTTCAAAGAGAACGATGCATCGTCGGATATCGAAAATAATTATTTACTTCAGTGTAACTTAAAAATTAGAGCTCGTTCAAAAACGGGACTTTAACCACATCGATTCTTCATATTCTTCTGTATAACATATTCAAAATGCAGGGGAGTCCTTTATTTTGGGACTTTTTAAATAATTATCAAAAATAACGGTGCATTGTCGGATATCGAAAATAAATATTTGTTTCAGCCTAAGTCAAAAATTAAAACTTATCGGAAAATGACACTCACGTACGCTAATTTTACAAATTCTTGTGTATAATAACCTGAATTTTAGTAAGCTGTCTTATCTTTGGATTTTGTTATGAATTTTCAAACAAGGCGGTGCACCGTCTGATATCAAAAAATTAATTATTTCAACGTGTCTCGAAAACACAGTTCGTCCGAAAACGATATTTACACATATATTCTATGTATTTTCTTATACAACATACCCAATATTCAGCGAGTTTCCATGTCTTAGAATTTTTTTACGAATTTTCAAAGAGAACGATGTAACGTTGCATATCGAAAATAATTATTTATTTCAGTGTAACTCGACGGTCTTCGATTCTACATATCCTTCTGTATAATATACCTAAAATTCAGAGGGGTGTCTTATCTTGGGATTTTCTAAGGAATTTTGAAAGAGAATGCACCGTTCTTTTTCTAAATTCTCAACAGTCGGATATCGAAAATAGTTATTTATTTCAGTGTAACTCGAAAAATAATGATCATCCGAAAATGAGTCATACATATGTTGATTCTAGATATTTTTCTGTATAATATATCCAAAACACAGAGGGATGTCTTATCTTGGGATTTTTTTTACGAATTTTCAATGTGAATGGATCGCAATCGGATATCAAAGATAATTATTTATTTGCGTTTAGCTCAAACATTAAAACACATACAAAATGAATACTTACGTACGTTGATTCTACGTATATTTTTGTACAACATGCTTAAAATTCAGGAGGTCATCTTGTCTTGGGATCTCTTTACGAATTTTCAAAGATAATATTGCACCATCGAATATCGAAAATAACTATTTGCTTCAGTGTAACTTAAAAATTAACGCTCGTCCAAAAACGTGATTTCCTGTCTTCGATTCTACGTAGTTTTATATATGACATATCCAAAATTCAGTGGGGTGCCTTGCCTTGAGATCTCTTTCAGATTGTCACAGACAACGGCGCATTGTCGACTATCGAAAATAATTATTTATTTCAATGTAACTCCAAATTAGAACTCATCTGAAAACGAGATTTATGCAAGTTGATTACACGTGTTTTTCTGTATAACATACTTGAATGTTATATAGCCTCATCTTGGGTTTTTTAGAAGAATTTTCGAAGACAACAGTGCACCATCGGATATCGAAAATAATTATTTCAGACTAACTCTAAAATTAAAGCTCATCCAAAAACAACATTTACGTTTTTTGACTTAACGTATTTTTCAGAATAATACTTTCTGCATATATTTTCTGCATAGTATTGTCTTGGTATTTTTTTACGAATTTTTAGAAGTAATGGTGCATCATTTGACATTAAAAATTATTTATTTCAACGTATCTCGAAAATTGTTCGAAAAGGAGATTTATTTATGTCGATTGTATGTATTCTCCTGTATAACATACGCGAAATGCAGAGGGGTGCCTTATATTGGGATTTTTTTAATTTTAAAAGAGAACAGTGCATCGTCGGACATCGAAAATAATTATTTATTTCAGTGTAACTCGAAAAATAGAACTCATCGAGAAACGAGACTTACGCACTTTAATTCTATGTATTATTATGTATTACATGCCTGAAATTCAGTGAAGTGATTTCTCCCTGCCTCTTATTTTCTATCTCTCAGAGCTCTTATAATTTATTTTCCAATAAGAGGCATATACTGACTTGGATCATGGCATAATATGAAAGATGTAATGCAATTATTAAAAATAAAAGATTTAAATAAAATTAACATAATACCGTAATAATATGTTGCCAATTTTGTTGAAAGTATGTCACGCAATTGTTAACAACAATGGTGAGTAGGTACAATATACTAATGCACCAATGTTTGTCTAGTAGTACTTATAACTGTATGCCTCTTTATTGTTAAATAGTAACTCAAGTTTTCTCCTCTTAGTCCAAATCAAAATGATATATTACACTTCGAGAACGAAGCTTACGTACGTTAATTCCTCTTATACTTCTGTATAATATACCCGAAATGCAGAGGAATGCTTTATATTAGAATTTATTATTACGATAGTCTGAGAACGGTAAGATGGCATTAAACGCGCATAATGCACGTCTCAGCATAATTGAAAAAAGGTTATTCTTGCCGTTACTAGTACCCGGAAAATTTAAACAATTTTAGCGCTTCTTCGAATAACTGTTTTCTCTCACGCGATTGTTGTGCATACATATCTGAGTATTCTCGGTGACGTGACGGTGAATTCTACTCATTAGCATCACATGTTGTAATCCCACTTACTTTTTTGCGGCGCTTTTCGTTAAAAGCCTTTTTTGGAAACGCATTTGTGCTTTGGGATAAGTGCAATACAATACCACATAAAAAGGGCCCGTCTAGAGCATTCTAGAGCGACGAGGGAGATAAGATCGTAGATGAAGACATTTTCGTAACATTAAGTATGCTGTATGATTCAAATCAAATGCGAACACCAATGGGTTCCACGAAAATATTACATTTTATGTCTACACTGAGAGAACGATTTATTTACTCATCGTTAATGAATTACGTTTACGACAAGTTAATGCCGATTTTAGATACAACAATGCAAATATAAGTTCATCTTAAATAATAATTTGGAATATATTAGCAAACTGTGATCGACGCAATCATATTAGATAGAATTTAATATTTATTAGATAAGAAACATATTTACATGAAATAAAGTGAATAAATTACCTTTGAAGTAAAATTATTGGTTATTATTTAAGACATTAAGTAGTGATGCTAAATAAATGTAGTTATTTGAAACAAATGCCATCTTTAGCGCATATCAAGAAGTACTTGTAACAGTTAATATGTATCTACTACAAAAGTAAATAAACTACAAAATCAGCTCAAGTATGCATCTGATTAATTTAAATGTATCATGCGTATTATAGAACTTCAGACGCTTAATTCAATTGAATAGCTCCCTCACTCTCGTTTTTACACCGATATACGATTACCTCATGCCAGAGATATATTCAACGAAATGGATACTTAAATACAGGTACGTCTTATTGTCTATTAAAATGAGTGATCATTCTAATTTATAAGAAAGTAAGAGAGACGAATAATACATCCAAATTACCTGACCGGATCTGTTAAACGCAAAATTATATTTTATGCCTCCTGAGATGGTTCTATTCAAGAATATATCGTAGCACTATACAAAAAGAATCATAATTTTCCAATTATGGTAAGTCATAATTTTACAGTTACCTAATATACTTCTGATAAAAATCCGTTAAACTTAATAACGTTAAAAAGAAAATCCATTAAACTTAATACAGAAAATCAATCGGTTACGGTAGGCCAGAGAACAGAGGCACTGGAATTTACAACAATGGCAACAGATAATTTGTAGTGACGAATCCAAATTTGAAATCTGTTTGTGTGATACCACAAAACGTGTGCTAAGAACCCCACAGGAAACTTAGCATTCTGATTATTTGGTTAGGAAAGTGAAGTTCCCTACATCTCTTACGATCTAGAGGTTGTAGATGGTACTGTGACAGCAGAAGAATATAAACAAATTTTGATAGACAGTTTATATCCGTCAACACCAATATGTCAAGGCACTAACGCGTAGTACATTTTCCAACAGGATGGTGCTGCGTGTCACACAGCAAAGACTGTCAAAGCTTGGTTTACAGAACATAATGTCCCTGTTGTGGAATGATCCTCTAACAGTCCAGACCTTTCGCCAACAGAAATATTGTGGCATAAACAGTTGCGCAAACATACAACCCGTTCAGATAACGATCTACGCACCAAATTGCAAGAATTTGGACAGTACATTTCCTAAAGGGGGCGCCAAGCTGGCAGATACAATGCCCGTCAGAATTAAAGCTGTTATTATTAATAAAGGTGATGTAACATAGTTTCGATGAACCGCGAATCTTATGATTTTTATTAACAAACTGTCACTGACACATCATAACGTAGTAATATTTCATCGTATTTAAATTAAAAGTTTATACTTTGTTTTTGTTACCAATATTTTTCTTTAATAAAATAGTTTTGAGAGTGTTATTATTTTTATTTAAATATATTAATTGTAAAACTATGCCTGGCTGAACTATTATGAGTCTGGGCTCGTATGTACCTCGTCTAGTGTAAACTTACTGTCATATTTTACACCATATTTCAGGCAGTGTATATATCAAAGTTAGAAAAAAATCATAACGCATAATGCATAATGAATACCGTATGAACGTGAATTTATATCCTCACGTGGAATCTATCTAGTCCTTGTAGGAAATACCAACACTCGAGCACCTAGCCTGCAGCCTTCCTCGAACGGAAGAGATGCTGCACGATTCAGCTAGCGGATACTGCTTTCAAAGGTCGTTGTTAGTATTCGTTATGCCGGTGTCTTCCTTTTATAAAACAATCCAACCATCGTACTACTTAGGCACTGCGAGTATTCCCGGTATTTCGATGGACATTTCAATGGACGTTTGCTTGTTGTGAAAACGTCATTATTGAATGTCTTGAACATAAATTACAATCTCAACGTTATTTATGCTTTATACGTAAGTTCATTCAAGCGTGAACGTTGAGTTTGCTTTACTGTTGATAGAAATAGTAATAAGAAAAAATTATGGTTATCATTTGTTTTATTTGTTAATAATTCTGAACTGTTTTCAATGTGAAATTGATTCGGATGATTTGTTTGAAATATAAATGCAATGAACAAGTATATGCACCGAAACCAAATATGAAACTGTACGTATATGAAACCAAAACGGATATAGAGTACCGCGCAAAAGTTTGGAAGCAGCAACATTTTTTATATGACGCAAAAAATATATTACAAACATATGGAATAAACTACACATTATTGAATTTCTTTAGCCAAGACGACTAATTGGAGTAGAACAATAACATATTTTGTATTTCTTAGAAGATCTTGCTATTATATATTTTCAGTTATGTACGTGTTTTATCACCGACACATTTGCCAACTTAAAACAATTTCTTTTACTTATCGACTGGGCGTAAAACTGAATGGCAAATATTTCAACAAACTAGTAAATAGAATGCCCAGAATTTGCGAACAAATAATTAAAAATAAGGGTGACCATTTTGACGAGGCCTAAATTTGATTTTGTTGGCAAATTGCTGAATTTAAAAGAGTTTTTTTTTTAATTAAGTACGGGTTTATTGCGTAACATAGTTTTATGCCCAATAAATAACGTCGATGAGCATATTTTGTTATTTTTACTTTCAATTCTTCAATGCTTCCAAACTTTTGCACAGTAGTGTATATAGGGGCATACCAGTTTGGTAGATAATTACATACATTCAATAAACTTGGCCATCACCCCTAACATTTGCTCATTAAGGCAGATAGCATAAACATAAGTTTATTAGTCAATCATCTTGAATGCCCACATTACCCACTCCCAATATAAAGACTTATGTGTAGTTTTCTCCACATTTTTATCCACTGTCAAGATAAAGACTATGTGTAAAACCAAAGTTTTAGTTACACGTTTCTCGATGCGCGTTTTGCCAACTTCGCATTATTAGGAGCTTAAGGAGATTAAAGCTTTAAACGTTTTAAAAGCCTTGATTATCTCCCGATGGTGCCAACTTAGTTGACGAAATGTGCGTCGAGAAACGTGTAATATTTCGGTATTCTCCTCTGAAAAACTAGGAAAACTGGTCTCCCTTTTTTTTTTTAATAATGAGATACAAAATATTCTGCGTCAAAAGGTTACGAATACATATAAAGGGTGTTTCAGAAATAGTTTAATAATATTTCTGAAATACAAAAGAAATAACCAAGGAGGGTCAAATCAGGAGAATGGACTGGGCATTCTATTTCATCGCGTCTACCAACCCATTTAGTAGATGCGTGGAAAAACTTTGTTGAGGTTCTTATATCTAATGCAAAACGTGGTATAGTCCCGGCCTAGTAGGTCTTATATATTAACAATACACCAATTTTAGAATTTTTAGAGCACTCAATTAATTTTCTTTCAAATGGGGCGTCACGTATCCTGTGATGTCTCATTATACACGTACTTGACGTACTGTGTGTAATTTTATCGTTTTCAATGGTTTTATTTTAAAAATCGTAAATTATGTAAGTGCTTTTGTAAAACGAAATGCTAGAATCCTACGAAATACGCTATAAGCATTTTACAATTGTCTTTGTGTGACGCGACTTTATAGAGTGTAGAGGTTGTTAAATTGGTCTATACAGTCGTAATGGCAACTTCGGCAACGATATCGCGGTAACGCCCGCAAGCTATTGTTAAAATTCCAAATACTGGGTGACAGATTTACAGAACAGATTTAACTGGTATACACCCCCAATTAATAAAACGGGAGCATCCATAAAGGGAAGCGTGGGCGAGGGTGTAAACCAATTAAGCTCGTAAAATCACGGAGGACCCATCTCCATTAAGAGACCTCTTGGACTGTTGGAGGGGTTATAATATTCTAATTTGAAGTAGAACGCGGTATGAGATATAGAGACAGAGTACGTTCACTTTTCCCTCTCGATTTCCGATATTGGGGTAGATATACTTGCAATCCCGTGGCATCAGAAATTATCTCAGTCAAAGGTGGCTCGCTTTAGCTTATATCATATTTATATACTTGTGAAAGCTACAATACTTTGTAAAAGCTTCTTACATGTCATACTCACTAACATCATCAATACTATAAAAATGTGGTATCAATTCTAGAGATAAAATAATATGAACAATAATAATGAAGTACGAGTGAAAAAAGAAACCTACCTGGCTTCCTTTTTAAACACCAGAAGCTTTTTTATTAACAAAAAACTAAATCCAGATTAAAGCAGTCATTGGAAATATCGCCCGCATTGTTAAATGCATAAGTTCATCCATCTCTCTATGCTACTAATGCATTCTGTGGACTTCTATTGTTATGGTTGCATATTCTTCAACGATTATTTGTTTTAGTTCTTGCAAATTAGTTACAGAAGTCCTGAGAATCCTATTTTTTAAGTATGTGAACAAGAAAGAGTTCATAGGGGTCAAAAGAGGCCTCGGAGGAAACTCACCTTGTGTATACAAACTTATCAGCCACCAGCAAGACCTTTCGCGGAGAAAAGCTAGTATCTCAGGTCGTATTTGCTGAAAACATTCATACTGAAGTTCATCATCAAGTAGTTGCTGATGTGTAAAAGAAACGGGCCCAATTATTCTTTTGAGAGAAACTGCCGTCGAAATACCAATGTTGTAATGGACATTCAACAAATATATGCAGATTATTATTGCTCCATATTTGCATATGTTGAGAATTGATGCATCTCGAAAGATGAAAAAACGCTTCGACTGAAAAATATGTTAAATTTTGGGGATTACTATGCGTAAAATTACTAACAAACCACTGGACATTTACAATTCCTCTGGGATGATCTGACGATCTCTATGTGTTGTAACGTTCCCCTTGGAAGACTGAGGTTTTAGGGGAAGGAAATGGATTTATGTGTCCAAGTCAGAAATGATTTAACTACGTTAAATTGAGGTAAACTTATACTTGTTTTTCTTTTGGCGTCTCTGGGTTGGCTAATAGATAATTAACATGAAGGTCACACAGGACTAGGATATAGTTTACTTTATGCATAGGTAAGTTTGTTCTAAATAATTTAGTTCAAAAATTCGTGGTTAACATAACTACTAATTAAGATATTTTCTTTGATTAAAAACAACCTGAAAAGAATCTGTCTATACATACATATATTATTAATGCACAATGGTAAACGTGTCTAAATAATGTATATAATTATAATAAGTACAGTCATTTCTATTATAAACATACTATTTGGTCAAAACGCTAATTTATTTCATGCCATTTTTCGCATTTGTGTGGAAAAGTTCGAACTTTATAACATGAACCAATAATGTACATATAACGTTTCCCAATCGTAATATAAAAGAGGTAATTCTAGAAGAAAATGTAGGCTTTTATATAACGGTAGAAATTTGGAAGTAATTGTAAGAACTCATGATAAGTAATAAGATAATGTTATCGTAAGTTTGATATCAGAAGTTATACAGGGTCCGCTAGGAAGACATGGTGTGTTTGAGATGACTCTTATGCGCGCCTGCGTGGAGCGAATGTTTACAGGATGGTTGATATCTACTCGTTGTGAGATGCCATTCCAGTAGCCATGGAGGCGTGGTCTGTGGTACATCGTGTATTTATTTACAACACTTTCATTGAAACTGGTCGTTTTGTGGTGTTCTCACAGTGACGATTTCGAAACCATTTTAATGTTGGTCGCATGGTCCCGTTCCAAAACGGGATACCATTATGAAGTAGGTAAACAAATTTCAAACAACACGATCCTTGAGACTTGGGACTGCACGGGGACGAAATCGAACTGTACAAACCCCGGAAAATATTGAAAGGTTGCAATAAGTGGTGCAAAACAGCCCTCGTCGTTCAGCGGTACGTTATTCTCCATGATATCCATGATACCTATCTACAAGTATGCCTCGACAAAAATGGACGCCACCTGTCTGATGTGATTTGTCGCAGCTATGTTATTCTTCAATTGCAATACACGACTAATGTATAAACACATTAAGTTTTAAAATTCGTTTAAGAATAAGCTTGTGTCACTCTTTTGAGAGACACCATACCTCCCTGAGGGAGAGGATCCTCCCCTCTGTATGAAAGAACTCCACAATTTTCGAAAATACCACTGTTCTTGAAAATGCCAATATTTTTCTTGTAAATTAGAATTTTATTTTATTAGGCGATATAAGTCTCCGAAATAAAGGATACATTCTTCCCATGGCAGTAAATATAACCGCAAGATTTATCCGCGACTAAATGAAATACTTTACTATATATCTTAGAAAGCTACGTATTTTCTTGCGTTGCTTTACGTGTCTAATATCTCCAAGGCTCTTGAAGGATTAGTTAATAGAAGCAGTGACTTTTTCGTATTAACGCGTGCACCGGTGATTTAAGGCGTTAGCGAAATTGCCTTCTTGACTGACTAAGCTTTTAAAAATGTGTTGGAGCTAATAAAACTTCTATTGAAGCAATTTGATTTTGCACTTTCTTTACTCTAAATGTATAGCATCGATTGTGAAAGTGCACTCTCGTACTACTTTAATTGTTAATATATTTTAAAACGGATTTACCCACTTCAATGAATCTTCAGTAATTGCACCAACACGGTTTTCTCCTAGTTAAGTATGTGTTCCCAATATGTGGACTTCAACAATCTCATATTATATATCACTATTAAATTAAATTTTCTAAGGCAAATAAAAAAACAATACAAAAAGTATTAAAAATGTGGCTTTGAAATATGTCTTGTAAACGAGTACTGCAAACCAAAATTGTAAACATAAATGTTATAATTGAAACATGAAATAAAATAAATTTTATAAAACAGGTACTTGATACTTCTAAAAGTTATAAAAGATAATTGTAATGTAACTAATGTAATTCTGCTGAACCGAATTCGCCCAAAAAATTAAATGAATGATTAGTAAATGTAGAATTGAAAATAATTAAGTAAAATATGTAATTAATAATAAAGTCAAAAATAATTAATAAAATTTAAAAATCAAGTAAAATAAATAGAAAATTCAAATAAATAATAAACGTTTGCAAACAATTTATATATTAAATAAAAAAAAATGAGGAAGAATTCGTATTAATGCTGTAATTTTAAAGCCGTGTTAAGAAATCGTAAGATTTACCGAATTTGTAACTGTAATTAATATAACAGATACAAGTTGTAGACTAAATAGTGAGTATAGATATAATTTAGTTTAATACAATGTAAATGAGAAAAACGATATAACTTACCCCTATAGGAAATATTGTTATTATTATTATATATAAGCTTTGTTAAATGTGACAAACTACAAAAAATATATGAAATGCGTTCTGGGAAATTTTAAAAGATTGCTGTGCCTGAGTTGATAATTTATAATTTATATCAAAATGATCCACAGTCATTAAACAATCGAATTGAATAACTAACTAAAAAGGCTATACCTAACTATAATTTAAAAATATATCAAAAAAATGTAATGGTTGATATACGATTGAAACGTGATATGAGTTCTATTATTAACAATTTTAAATTATATGTTTTAAGATTAGCAAAAAATACTTTTAAACAACAACTAGTACTCTATTAACTAGAGCTGCTAATGAACATGACGAATCATATGCAATACAAATATAGGGAGTTATAGAGAGAAGTTGATTCTAGTATATCTAAACGTTTTAAAATTTTAAAACGTTTAGATATACTAGAATCAACTTCTCTCTAGAAAGTCAGGTTGCGAAGAGGAAGGTTATACATAGAGATGAGGACACACATCCACTCGGGGAGTTTGGAATATGCCAAACTCTTTCCATTAGAACTCGAACCCAAATATTTAATGACCCCCAATACTGGAGACCCAGTCCACGATCCAAGACTGTAGTACGAATGATACTACGAGTTTTGTATAGTCCCTTCAAATTAGGAAAATGAGGGAAATTTTTCCTACAGCTAAGCGACCTATAGAGAAAGTTGTGTTGGGATTGTGTCAACATATTTTTCACCTAACGCATGATAAAAAAAGGGTTGTTTCTTAGATATAGACATTATATATATATATATATATATATATATATATATATATATATATATATATATATATATATATATATATATATATATATATGCGCTTTTTCGGTTTTTTGCGTTTTTCTGAAAATCTATACATTTTTGGGAAAACATGATCTGATTTGATATCGTAGATTGCGATTCTCCACAATTTTTGCTATTTTCATTTTTTCGAAATTCTGCTTAGTTGCGCCGCTAGGGCGCGCTGAAGTATTTTTGAGCTGTTTTTCGATTTTAAGCCAAAGCTATGCGTTTAAGCGTCTTTAAGCATTATAGAGAAACATATCAAGAGATCAAAGTTGTAGATATAAAAATTTACGACACATTTTGTTGATTTGTTTTTTTTAAGTCGCACGATTTTGCCACTAGAGGGCGAAAATCGTTTTATTTATTTTTTGTAATACTCTCGTGAGAATGAAAAAAACACTCTAGCGCATTATTTTTTATTTACAGGCAGAAATATGCATTTTTTGTAAAAAAAAAATGTGGAAGACAATTTGTAAGAAGTTTTTTGCTCTCCAACTTTTTGTGATTGAACTTTTCTAAAAAAAATGCAGTTTTGCCTATAAATCAAAAATAATGCTCTAGGGTGTTTTTTTCATTTGCACAACAGTATTACAAAAAAAAAAAAGAAAACAGGTTTCGCCCTCTAGTGGCAAAACCGTACGACTAAAAAAAAAAAACGAAGAAACAAAATGTGTCGAAAATTTTCATATTTACAATTTTGATCTCTTGATATTTTTCTCTACAATGCATAGTTTAGGCTTAAAATCGAAAAACAGCTCAAAAATACTTCAGCACGCTCTAGCGGGGCAACCAAGCACAATTTCGAAAAAATGGAAAATACAAAAATTGTGGAGAATCGCAAAATCTACAACATCAAATGTTTTCCCAAAAATGCATGGTTTTTCAAAAAAAAAACGCAAAAAACCGAAAAAACGGTAAAAAACGCGTATATATATGTCTATGTCTAAAAAACAATCCTTTTTTATGATGCGCTAGGTGAAAAATATGTTGACACAATCCTAACACTAACTTTCTGTATAGGTCGCTTAGCTGTAGGAAAATTTTTCCAAAATCAGTGATTTTTTGTCTAATTTGAAGGGACTATGTAGGTATCTTCTGGAGGATAATGTCAAGATAATTCCTCCATATTGTAGATGCTATAGTAAAGACTTGATTTTTATTAGACCTGTATTGCAATAAGCATATATATATATATATATATATATATATATATATATATATATATATATATATATATATATATATATATGCAAATAAAATTAAACATACAGACAGCTAGTTTGAAAAATTGGGGAAAAGAGCAGTCAGAAGCTATTCTAAGATACTGCAAATTGACTTAAAATAGAATACAATTTGGCCATTAAATTAAATTGGAGCTGTAATTCTTAATCCAATTAAAAGTTTAATAGTCCGATTAAAAGCAAATATCCAAGCTTAAATATACAAGTACATTGTATATTTAATGCCTTTCTGTTAATAATAGAAATAAATGACGAAATGTGGCTCTATCCACTTATGTTCTACTATTCATCATCTACTGGTTTTTATTATTTTTTGTATACTTCAATATTTATTGCTGAAAAATAGAGATAGCGAGCTTAAAGTATGGTGGAATAAAAGCAGATTGGAATACAGAGACATGTTAGGTACTGCACTTAATTTGAACACAACAGACAAAGATGGAGACAATACAGGACAGACAATTGCTTCGGCATTATTCTTGACTTCAATGTTCTTAAAAATCACTCACTTCATCATTTGTTTTGTCGCATGTCCTATTACTCTAATAACGTTATATCATGGTGTGACTGAAATGAAGTTGTTCATTTTCAAGAAACGTTTCGGGTTGAGGAAGAAAGTAAAGAAACATTTTGAACTTCATAATTTATGAGGTATATATTCTAAATTCGTATATTCTACAGATGCCCTAACCTTTTTTCTAAACTGATAGATATTGCGTAATGAAACAAATAAGACCCAGTCCAGAGACGTTTCTACGTTTAAAATAATTTACGAAATAGTACCTATTTTACATTCCAACTTTGTTTACATTTTCTGAGCCTCTGTGTACCTTCATGAACTGGTTCTTCCACACGTGTTGGCGTCCAGGACGCATGCACGGTGTATTTAACTCGATACTACGATATATTTAATAGTAATTAGAATTAACTGTAGCGGCCAAGGTCGCATCGTATAATGGTGCGTAGGCGACTCAACCCAAATTTATTTACCGCCTATTTTGTACAGCTGGGGAATTCGTTAATAGTTTCAGCAGACCCATTAAATAATGCGCGATCCAATTGGCAGGAAATGGAAGTACATCCTTACAAATTTGATCGGTATACGGCTTGTGAATTAATTGCACAGAAACACATGCTGGCTTCATTCCAAATTGATTGACGAAATGGGGAATAAAAAAGCAGATGGTTAGGGGATATGGCGATATGGCTCTAATGTGGTATATGAATTGGTTTTCAAGTAATAGGAAACAAGTTTCAAGGGTTAAGTGATGATGTCTTAAATATTAACATCGAAGATAAGAAACTGGACCTCATTCTGTTAGTTAATGTCTTTCAATGTATATTAAATTACATTTACAATTAATCTCATTATGATAGAGATATATGTATTCGGATGTTTAAAAAAATGTTCTTTTTTGTACCCCTATTTAACTTCGGCCTATTTCGATTACCAAGGCTTAGAAATTTTGGTGAACTCCTACTCTGGTAGTGCAGTAGGAATCCTTTATTTGCCTACATGTAATATAAAAGGGGCCTACAGTTTTACATCTTATACGAGAGCTGGTATGTCTTCTAAGCAAACCCCTCCTAAATTTGTGCTTCTGCGAATCCAGTGACACACAAGCCATTAGAAGTTATAGACAAGCCAGCCTGTGATTGTCCATCCTAGTATAGTAACCGTGCTGGCTTGACTGTTATCAACTATTGTGCGCGAAGTCAGCC
This sequence comes from Rosalia funebris, assembly GCA_037954035.1. Lineage (NCBI taxonomy): Eukaryota > Metazoa > Arthropoda > Insecta > Coleoptera > Cerambycidae > Rosalia > Rosalia funebris. The sequence goes on from JAZFAV010000011.1 coordinate 20,606,931, forward strand.
TAGACTACTGCTCGCCGAAAGAAGTGGAAGTAAAATCATTATAACTGTAACTAATATACGAGGGGGTACTCAAAAGAAACCAAATCGAACTGTAAGAAATATACGAGGAGGTACTCAAAACAAACTGAACTGATATGGTGAGCGGACATTCGTAGTACCGCGTTCTGCCGCTAGGAACGTATAGAGTTACCATTCCCGGGTCAGTAAGCCAATTGTCATCGCTAAAAAAGGTTCCGTCCGGGTTGTGTAAATTTTTTAGTGACAGTTATTTTTGTGCTCGTCGTTATTGCAATGACTGATTCTCGTGACCAGAGCTCAGCTGTAAAGTTTTGCTTTTTGCTCGGAAAAACTGGCACAGAAACTCTTGAAGTGTTAAAAACGGCCTACAAGGATGATACTATTGAGAAAACTCAAGCGTTTGAGTGATTATCTCGTTTCAAAAGCTGTGAAATGTTCATTGATGACAAACCTTGCTCTGGTCGTCCTTCCACGACTCGAACTGATGAAAATATTGAAAAATTCTGCGAAATGATCCTGGAAGATCGACCACGGACCGTTAACGAAGTTGTGAAGCTCTCTGAAATAAGTTTGTAGTTCAGTATAGCGAATTTTAATGGAAGGTTTTAGAACGAAAAGGGTGGTTGCCAAATTACTGCCTCGACTGCTGATTGCTGAACAAAAACAAGGACCAAAAATGGCATTCACTCAACCTTATCCCCTGTGACTTTTTATTTCCTCGAATGAAAATATACATGAATAGAAAGGGTTTCCCGACGTTGTTGAGGCGAAGAAAAAATCGAAGGAGGCGTTGCCGGGCATCACAGAATACGAATTTCAAAAATGTTTTAAATAATGGAATAAAAAATTAGACAAGTGTACTAGGGCCAGCGGAGAGTTGAAGGAGATTGAAGGTTTTTCTTTGTTTAAAAATTAAATAAACAAATTAAAAAAATAATTTCAGTTTCCTTTGGGTATTTCCTCATATGTATGTACCAAACGAAGAGTGGAAAATTGATTAATGAATTCATTTTTAAATTAAAGTACTTACAGTTAAAATAACATCAACGTGTATATCAGTCAATTTATGTTGAAAAGAGTAATCGGTCTTGCCACGTTGTAAAAATGGAGGAATCCCATAAAAAAATTGATGACATCGCAGGTCTGTCGAATATGGAAAAAACGAAAGCTGTACAAAAGGTTCAGTGAATTTAAAACAAAAAGATAAATTGTATTCCTTTTAGGATAAACTGTATCTATTAAATGGAAATGCTATCCCATATTTATTACTTGACTGAGAATGGTTATTTCCTTCGTGAGTGAAATACAACCAGTATCCGGAAACTACCTCAGGCACATTTCTCCTCAAATATCGTCTCACGAAACGCAACAAAAACTTAATGGAGTTCCAGTCCCCATGACTCGCTTAATGTTCGCGAATTGCGCATTAAGACGCTCGTGGAAACATCCAGCTTTTTGTCTGAAACAGTTTCACTAGAACCAAAACGATTTGTCTGCATGCATTTGAAAGGACGAAGTCTTGGAAGACGACGGTTAACGCAAATAAGTGGCAGTTTACAGGAGTATTCGCCTTGAGTAAATACTATGAAATAGTTCGCAATCTCTCAATTTATACTCTCTCATTCTCAAGTTAGTATGTACTAAAGAACATAACGGCTTAATACGAATCAGCTGAATACAAAAGGTTCAAATCTGTTGGGTTTACATTAAATTAATTGATATACACTTTTGAAGGAAACCAAATGGATGGAAACAAGCTATATGGGAATTCTCTGCATAGTCTGCAGTGTATACAGGGTGTTAATTTAATGGGAGATATGTCTTCACAAGAGAAGGCGATTATCAAACTTATATGAAAAATTATTGATTTGGATGGCACAGAAAATAACCCAGAGTAATACTGAATCTGTAATGGTAACATGGTATAATGGGAATGTCCAAATAACTATATAGAGAGCCTAATATGGAAGGCTTTAGTCTCCGACCTTGGAAAGGTTTATGTTAATGGATTCAATTCCAGCCTCCCACAGCTCGGGATTATTCTAAATGAATGGTCCTTATGGCCAAGAAAATAGATTCGCAAGTTAGAACTTTCTAGGCTTCGCAAGTTAGAACTTTCCTCAGAGAACTTTACAGGTCGTGCTCTTTTAAATAGACATAAAAGTATTTGAAGAAGCTGTTACGAATTTAACGAATATGTATAGTTTATTTCATCGCTATTTGCCAAATAAAAAATCTCAAAACATACCGTGGCTTGTTTTTATGGCTAGGCTCAGGTAGACTGTTCCGTTTATCGGCAAGATAACATAGTTTTTTATTTGGCAAATGGCGATGAAATGAATAGTAAGTAGTTTTGTGGGACGATATCTTAACGATATAATTTTAAGTAGTATAATGATGAAAATTAAATATGTAAAATTTTCTGCAACCATAAATTGAGCAATGCATGGCTCTGAAGACCAAAGTGTAAAGTTTATGATGTAACGTTTAATAAAGGATATCAACTTTACATAATAGTCTCCTATTATGTCTGGAGGCTGAATCTTCGGGGTCTACGAGGTCTTGACCAGAGACGATGGCTTACAGTTATACTCAATTCAACACAAATATACAATGCGAAAAATAAAAATTTCGATTTCGAAATTTGATTTTTTCTAAAATTGTGATTTAAATGAAAGAAAAGATAATGTAATTGTAAGGAAAAGAGACCCTAAACGAATTTGAAAATACTACTCGAATGACCGTCGAAATTGTCTTATTTTTCTGTTGGTCTTATTCTGCCCTTACATTAGATGTTCTTTGAAATAATGTCAATAATTAATCTAATCGATATTACCCATCGCTATTATAAAAATATTATATAGACAAAATAAATTCTTTGAATCTGAAATCTCAGTTTCATTCGTTCGATTTAAAAAAAATATTATTAATAATAGTAATTTTTTAAGTCAGCAATACTTTATAGGTTTAAAAAATATATTTTTGTATTACAAAACATGATGTAGAACTATTTAGTGCGATAAATATTTGTATTAATTCAAATATGTATGGTTTTGGTAGTGTTTTTTTGGAAATTTGTTTTTTGAAAAATTGAAAAAGGTTTTTGGAGATTCGCTTTTTGTTTTAATACACATATGTTAATGAATCTTTACACTTAGTAAAATAATTTTTTTTATCAATTTCAACTAGTTCTAATAGTCAATCTAATAATCTTGGCCCTCGTTCTCATTATGGAGAAATTGTAAATTGCTGAAATAATTTCTGTATAAAGACTAAACAAAAACTGTTTTTTCTTTTCATTTTTTCACTTCTTGGACACGAGAATATGTAGTTATTATCAATGTTGCTTATTTGTTATGGAAAATTTTAATGGTTATAATACTAATTTACATGGGATATATTTTTAATAACTTAAATATGTTTCTACAAAGATATAAACTTTAACTGAACAAAAATTTAGTGTTCTTGTGATTTAATATCCTCCGTTGATTCATATTGATTATAATACTAAGACCACAAAATGTTCTAGTAATTGGTTTAAACGTATACAAGCGAAACAACGCTATACTGAATTAGAACCACGTAATGTTTCATAGGATAAACATTACCTTCAAGTCAAGAAGTCTTCTTAGATTTCCATTTGATTTACCATTACGTAATATGCTACAAACTTTACAGTATTGAAGCATGAGGATGTATATAACAATACCAACACATTACTGAGTAAGGTACTCAGCACTCACTAACAAAATAAGCTTTACCTCCGCCGCTTTGCTTATGTTGGAAAGCTGTGCATTCCGAGAAATATCCTACAAAGCATCAACCCTAGTTTGCGTACATAAAGAACCCTTGAATGTGAGGAAATCCGCCCCGCTGCTTCTAAATATACAAACATCGGGGTTGTTGTGCTGAGGACAAACTGAATTTATTGTATCTACTTAGCTTGTTTTTATTCATCTGAATATTTTTTGCGGAGAAATAGACAAGGTGGACCGTACTTTAATCTTTATTTATCTTTTATCATAAATAATATGCAAGTATGGGTATAACTTTTTTGAATGTTCATCTAATATTATTATTATTTTCTTGTCTATAATAATTTACCATGGTTACAAGACCATTTGTAATAAATAAATAGTTTTGTTAACAGTCGCAAACTACTAAATAACTTCCTGTTACAAAACGTATTTATTCCTAAAATATAGTTTATTTCTAAAATATTGTTTTGTGAAAATTTTGTATATTACAAGTAAACTCTCAAACTGAGCAGAAGATAACAGCAGTTTAAGAAGACAAAAAACAAGGTTTCAGAGAGTAATATTTTTCTGTTAATCATGTATTTTTTAAATTAATACAGTCAATTCAACGAAGAAAAAGATGTTTTACTATCTCATTTTCTACACAATTGTTGGGCCGAAATTAGTACAATTTATCTGTAAAACACAAAATAAGAAATCAACCCAACCCATGGAAGCTTCTAATATAGGATCTTGGTATACACTACAGTTAAATTAAAAGTCTGCAGGCCAAAACTTTTGTAATTACTTATTGATAATAAGTACGATTACAAATCTGCTTCCGGAAATGAGGTGTGACTATATGCTAACCAAATTGTATTTTAGCAAACTTTTCTCTGTACCATAAATGATGAGAAATAGAACAGATAAGAGGAACTTAGTCTAAGAAACGGCATCATATAGTATACCGATAGTTTAAGTTTTTCTTCATCGTGTCATGAGCATGATCATATTGTAGCATGTTCATACCACTAAAGTACTACATCACAGTATTCTAGACGGAAGTGTTTGCTTTGATCTATATCAGAAAAAAAATCTTAAGGGAAGGTTCCGACCCCTAGGTGGAGTTGATGGTTAGGGGAAGTCCGACCAAACTTGGTATGGGGATGCTTACATGACCAGAGAAATCAACACTAATGATAACAAAGTTAACGTAATGTACGTGACAGAACAAAAGAGAATAGTAGATAATTAATGAGCTGATAACATACATACATTGGCTACGAAAAGTTTTACATACATCAACTACATATATGGTTTAATCTTTCATCACATCTTGGTATTTGTCTAAAAATACGCAAAAAAGGACTAATTAATTATGATAATAGGACAAACATAATTACTACACGGATAATTTTCAATAGACGTTTATTAACTATCATGCGAATGCTTTGAGTCACGACAAAATAGTGTATATTTTGATTACATGATACACAACATCCTGGCATCAAACTTGGCACACGCAGTTTCTTTATTTGTAGGGAATTACCGATGTAATATTTATATAACTTGTATACTTATTATATAGTAATAATGATAGTTATGTTACCATAAAGTAAACTTACTTAATAAATACATGTCTATTATGGTAATTTTTTACTTTTCCGCACTCAACTATACTAGCGGAAAAGTAATGTAATCGTGTAAAGAAAAATATAAAAAAAAATTTTTCGTTTATTTTTCGTTTTCTGGCCTAAAAACCAAAATAATGTTTTTTAAAAAATGTCTGTGTGCGTGTCGTTGTCGTCGGCATTAAAATTTCTTGTTAGCACGATAACTCAACTAAATCGTGTCGGATCGATCGGGTTTTGACTGATTCTAATCGAGGACGCCTCTCAGATGACACCTATTGATTTTGAGGATCATAGGATACACCCCACCCTGTCCATGGGTCATGAGAAAACACGATGGTAGACTATTTGAGAATTTTTTTGTTAGCACGATAACTCAACGAAATCGTGTCGGATCGATCGGATTGTAACTGATTCTGATCAGGGACGTCTCCCAAATGACACCTATTGATTTTGAGGTGTATATGACACACGCCACCCTGTCCATGGGTCACGAGAAAGCACGGTGGTGGACTATTTGAGATTTTTTTTGTTAATACGATAACTGAACGTGTCGGATCGATCGGGTTTTGACTGATTCTGATCGGGAATGTCTCCCAGACGATACCTATTGATTTTGAAATGGATAGGACACACCCCACCCTGTCCATGGGTCACGAGAAAGCACAACGATGGACTATTTGAGAAATGTTTTCTGAAATCACTGAATTAAATCGTGTCGGATCGATCGGGATTCGACTAATTCTAATTAGGGACGTCTACTAGACGACATCCATTGATTTTGAGGTGGATAGGACACACACCACCCTGTCCATGGGTCATGAGAAAGCTACGATGGTGGACTATTTGAGAAAAATTTGCCGATTTTGAATTGAACGAAAAAAACATATATTCGGCCTGTATCATATACGAATGAATGAGAAAATAAATAATTTCGTTCGATCACAAACGTATACGGCACTGAAGCAGTCGCCAATGAAAAAAGTAAAACTGTCGCATAAAACACATATTCTGCATTTATGTGTTGGTTTATTTTTTCTCGGCAACTCAATTTCGAGATAGAGATGTTCTACGTACGGAAAAGTCCGTTTTAAGGTTTTAAAACTGTTTATTTTTTAAGTAACTGGATATAAGTGAACAAATAGCTTTATATCAGCCCTTAGAAGAAAACGAATAGATTTATATTCTTTCGTCGGGGAAACAAGGCGGAGCACAAATGTTAGAATTATTATATTAAGGTTATATTTTTTGAAGAATTAGTATACTATAAATAGGATTAATATGTCGAATATGTCAGCTACAATACATTGAAGCAAACGGTTTTTAAACTTATATCGACTATTTTTATGTAATATATAGCGTTTATTGTGAACACTTTTGACGTATTATAATCTTTTAGGCCTATTCACGGTCCTTGGCTTTGGAATATTCGAATAAAAATATTTCAGAGAATGAAGTACGCCTACTAAACTCACCATAAGTTAATTATTGTTAACGTAACATAGTGGTATAGTAAAATTCACCTTCATATTATGATCTATCATTATTTCGTCATTTCCGTAAAGACATTTTAAATATTGGACATAGATTTGAAAGGTATGTTATAAATATATCTGTAATTAGTATGTAATTCGTAAGGGGGAAGAGTAATTCACAGCCTTATTATTTGTATCTCTATATGATTCAGATGTAGGTGAACATCCAAATCCAGATTTGAATTACGACCTACAAAAATATATCTATCAGGAACTATTAAACAGATACGATTTAATCGAGAGACATCTGGTAAAGGAATGGCTGATACTTTCCCCAACTGAGTTGCTTATAACAAAGAAATATGCCCTTAATAATATACAATTATATCAATCAACTGAAAATATACACAAAAATAATTTTCAAAATTTTGTGCAATTTTGTGACAAACAATATTCAACAGGGCAACACACTAAATAAGTCATTAATCAAAGAACAATACGGATGTGGGTTTGACCTACTTTTGCAAAATTTACTATACACATTTGAATCGGCACCGTAGTGGCCACATATCTAAAATGCTTTGCAGGAAATTCTAATTTGAATTCATAAATATTCAGTTTTTCAGGAGTACCTTTGTCGGCTTCATAACGAAGTTTGCCACGCGCAGTACCACATATTATATGTATGATGACGATATTTCAGTGAGTACAGCACAGAGAATTATATTCATAAAAGTTGATATCTACCGTATAAAATTAAATAAGGCCACGAAAAATCCATCGAAAGTCTTTCGAATATTCTAAAATACGCATAAGGTTTACACAATGCTTACATACATTTAAAATCTTATATTAAACATCTGAAAGAGACTTAGAAGTGTAATATTTTATCCCTACATCTTATACCTATCTGAACTAACTACCTAAACTTAAACTATCTAAACTTAAAAATCATCTAATTTCATTACAATAAATAATAAATAAATACAGTGTAATACCATCCTTAATACCATCCTTAATACCATCCTTATGAAAAATATGACGTTTTTAAATCAAAATACGATTTATTCGATTTCTATTGATTCCATTATTTCTAGGTGTCATAAAATGATATTAATTCAGAACTCGACTTGTTATGTACATACGTATATTAATTATAAATAGTAAAACAGAGGAATGAAGTATTTTATATCCAGAGAGTCAAGATAGTTTCTGGCATAACTTTATAATGAATATACAGACCTCAGATACTAAAAAGTTGTATTTAACATGCTTCCGTCTGTCTACGCTAATTAAACTAAGTTTAGTAAGTCTCCAGTAAGTTACGTTGGTATGGTGGCATGCCTCGTCATGACGATTCAAATTTAGCAATATTAGAAATGGCAGACTTCAATCTTCAGGAATACGCAGATATGTTATTAATCGATGATCTATGTAGTGAAAATAGAGAAATTACATGAAGGGAATTTGTAATAAGATTTCCGGGGCTAATTTTAATTTTATGCTGGTTTAATCGGTATTTAGGTTAACTGAGTCATTTGTCTTGTCAGAATAGTAACAGTCTTAACATGGATTAAATGCTCTCAGATTGAAACAGTTCACTGAGGTCAAAAATACAAGCCCTTAATCAAATTCAAATATGCCAGCTGTAAAAAATTTTAAGGTGACTTGTAAAATACGAACAAATTACAAGGATTGCATGATTTAAGAATGGTCGAGTTACTTATCATACGAAATAACCTGATATAATACCATTTTATTTTTATTTAAAGAGATAAATAAATAAAGAAAGACATAAATAATGTGAACAATTTTAAATCATCCAAATGTAGAGCTATTCTGGAGAGAAGACTACGAGAGAGGAAGAGATTCAACACATATTAATAGGCAATTAAACATGTTAAGGCTTTCAATATGGGAAATATAATATGTAAAAAATAAAGACAGAAATGTTCTTTGGAAGTTTTTTTATGATAATTTTTATTATAATTTTATATTTATCTATTACGCATTTTATCTGTTACTGATTATTCCCTATTTGTATACTTAAAATTTTTTAGGTGTATGCATAAAATTATTATGTTTTTGTTCATTAAAATTTATTATTTCGCCTACGTTTAGCACATTGATACTCTTTATACTTTATATAGGGTGTCTCAGTTGGAACCATAGGATTTTAATTGCGCGCCATTTGTATTCTGTCAAAGATAGGGCGTCAATATTTAACGTCGTCGTAATTTAACGACTGTCATCTACAAAATATAAAACGTCAACATGCTTGGGTGTCTTATTTGGAATTACGAGTATAGGATGTGATCTGTGAATAAAACTAATAATATTTGATAAACTCACGTTTTTTATTCTTCAACATAAAATGGAGACGATATGGCTACAAGTGGTAAAGAATATCTTTCATTTATGTAACTGATAACTGTTATGAATTTTTTCGCATCGGATCACGGTTTTCGCCACAACGCATCGGATTTTTAAAATCCGATGTGTGGTGACTCTTGACAGATTCAATTGTTTTATACGAAGCCGAATTAATATAGTTGGATACTCCCGTACACTTTCTTTCACTGCAGCAATATTTCCATCTAGCCGATCACGACGAGGACGTATTGGTGCTGTCTTATCAATAGCAGAACCCGTCTCTTAAAATTTACTGATTATGCTACGAACTGTTAATTCTGTAGGGGCTCCATTTTGTCCTAATTTTGTGCGAATTGTCCTTAATGCAACTGTAAATGAACGCTCACATTCATAAAACAGTTGTACACAAACTATTCATTGATTAACAGTTAATTGCGGCATGTTGACGTCATATAGACACCCTATATATATATATATATATATATATATATATATATATATATATATATATATATATATATATATATATATATATATATATATGTATATATATATATATATATATATATATATATATATATATATATATATATATATATATATATATATATATAGCCACTAGTCAAAATCGTGAAAACCCAATTAAAACTGTGGAAGATAGGTGTAATAATGGTAAAAGACGTATTATTGTTTACTAATTGCAAATAAAAATATTTTTAAACCGAGAAAGTTAACAAGAAATCGAACCAAAATATCCATGCTTTTACACCTCATTAGTGTAATAGCGACAATATCAATCTGATAATCTAAAACTGTGTGGTATTAAACTTAAGGAAAGCAGCTCGTAAACACAACAGATTATGTTACCATAATAAAATGTATTTAATAGACAAACTCATAGACAATATATAATGGCATATTTTTCTCATATGTTCGCTATTCATATGCTCTGTGGTGTATGATGTTCGTAATATTCCTCACACGTGGTATATAACACAAAACGGAAAAGTTTTACTTTCTCGAATAAAAAATAATACAGCTTATTACCAACCCTTTAACTATCAACCCCTGACATTTGATACAGGCTAATATTAAATATGAGAGTGGTATTCTTTGATTCTTTCAACTCTTTGACGCCCGTTCCAACGAAATGTGCTCGGAATTTTTAAAAAGAATATAAACGCCGTCATAAAGACGACACTTTCTTTTCCGCCCTTTGAGGCGTAATCCTGTTTAGGGCGAATATAAAACCTTCAGACGAAGCTCAATTCGTCATCCCTAACAAAGAAATTAAGTCTCCAATACGCACTTGCACGTATTATGTCTCCATTCATATGAGGCGAGATTATAAAAGAACGGGGTTGAAGTTATTATGCAGGCGAGGTTTGAGAGAATTTATATTCGAAGGTAACGGGCGGCTGTTTGGCTTCCTACGCGGTGAACAGTTACGACAAAAGTACCGAAAAATAAAATATGTACCGGAGAGGATGTCTTACCGGATTTTAGAATATATGTATGTGACTTCCTACGTAGAAGCATGCACTGTAATTTCAGATCGAGACACAGTTATGATCACAGGTGTAGAATTGGAATTAAGGTAATGAAGAAGCCATTCATTCGTTTTAGAAAACTGAAAAATATATACAAACTAAAAATAATAAATGCAAATAGTTACTAAAAATAATAAAGTAATACTCGTATACGGACTATGCAGCGATATATAGTGTGTCTAAGGCTCGTTTCACATTAACCCGGCAGTCGGGTAAACGACACCGGGTACCCGATTGTTAAGTGAAAGATCAAATAAGATATTTTACATCAAGCCGGTAAATGTCGTGGTCGTGTACACGACACCCGGCAGTCGGGCAAAGGTCCAGGGAGCCCTGCAGCTCCCTGCAAAATGGACGGCTGTCGTGTCGGACAAAGGGATCGGCCCGGCTGAGGGGATACTGAACAAATGTAACCTTTCATATCTACCCGACAGCACTGTTGTCCGGCACTTGTTGAATGTACTCTATCAGTACTGTTTTGAGTGCCAATGTAAAGTTCTTTGGTTTTAATTTATATTTAAGTCATTATGGATATCGTAATGGAAGTCGAAATCCTTATTACGCTAATATATGAGCGACCAATTTTATGGGACAAGACTGATGAAGCGTATAAAAACCGAATTCAGACCAAGAATGTTCTGAAAGATGTTACTTCGTTGAATGGAATCCTTTATTTTTAGACGTAGGGCGTCAAAAGTTTGCATGCTCATTCGAAAATAATTGAAAAACTTTTCTCCATCTTCTCTTAGTTGCTTAAAAAGTACAAAGAATGCCTCCACCTCGTTTCTTCTCATATTGATTGGATGAACCCATTGAATTCTGTTTATTCTTCTTTTCTTCATTCGCCGATAGCGCCATCCACGCTAATAACTGATTACTTTCCATGTCTAGAAAGATACCGAAGGAATAAACGGTTGAACGATGCCGGGCGTTTGTAGTTTGTATGTGAAAGACAGAATTTCGGCGTTGGTGCCGGCCTAAAAATGGCATTATCGAAACAGGTACTGCTCCTAACTCCCTGAATGGATTTTAATTAAATTTTCAGGGATGTTTTTACATTAACATATATCAGACACGTGTATAGGGGTTTATTAAGATATACACTACAAAGTCCAGAATGAGATATGTAACATAAGACCTACGTCAATAGTGTTAAGCGGTTATATTGCAGCAAAGGGTGCGTTTCATCAAAACGGTGATATCAGATTCGTGTTTCTCACCCCCAAAAAAACCCAGTGTATAATTTTCCCCAAAAAAGGAAGAACATTGATTTTTCGTCAAAATTTATTCCAACGTGTCAAAGTACAGATAAGATGCGAATGTATACTAATACCTAATAATAATGCAAAGGAACCAACTGTCCTGTTGTTTCTTGTTTATTTTTGAGGACGTGAACAGTTCCAAGAACGACAATGGTATTGGTTTTCAAGTGGTTTTCAAGAGTAGTATTTCTTTCGCCGGGTCCGGTCGGTTCGTTCCATAGTCACTATGAATACCGTGCCAGTATTACAGACTAACAATAGTGTGACTCCGGGTGAAATTGGTGGAAGAATAAAATATTGTATCGATTTTCTGTGTGAACGTGGAATAATGGATAAGCCTCCCAGTCATATTTCCGAAAGGTCAAAGTTAATCGGAGAGAAAATTGCAATTATGTGAAGCTCCACCCATGCATCAAACTGTGCATCTTTGTGGATGCATTTCTTTTTCGTGAACAGCATGTGGATTTTCACCACCCTAAATTAGACAATTTTGTTTGCTGACGTACCTATCAAGATAAAAAAGTGCTTCATCACTGAAAAAAACTGTTACAAAAATCAGCATCACGTTCTTTCTTTTATAACACCCAATTAACAAATATACGACGTTGTAAATGATCTGTAACTTTTAATTGTTGTGTCAACTGAATCTTGTATGCTGGCAGATGCAGGGATTTCGTTAAAATTCGATAAATGGCTGCTTTGGACAGATTTGCTTGTTGTACACGACATCGATTTGATGTGTTTGGATACTCCGTACACTTTCTCTCGCTGTAGCAATACTTTCATCTGACGACGACGACGAGGACGTATTGGTGTTGCCTTATCAATAACATAATCCATCTCTTCAAGTTTCTTGATTAAGTTACGAATTATTAACGCTTACTTTCATAAAATAGTTGTACACAAACTATTCGTTGTTTAACTGCTAATCGTGGCATGTTGACGTCATATGATTTGTACATGGCAGTCGTTCAATATTGACGTCCTTTCTTTTACAGAATACAAATGGCACGCAATTCAAATTCTATAGTTCTAACTGAAATACCCTATACTTTAGAATTAGCATTGCAGAGGAAAATATAGAGGATGTCGTGCTTAAGAGTGTAATTCTTTTAACTTTTATTTTAGTTTAAGTAAGTATTTTTTTCTAAGATATAGAACTATTTTCATATTATAAATAATTATACAGTATTTGATAATTTACTAGATTTATATAAGGTGTAAAGCAACTATTATGACCCATGACATAATAAAGAAATAACTTGATTAAATAACACGGTGGTGTAGTTGATACAGCAAAAGATTTAGACACCCAATATTATGAGTTTGATCCTCTACGCAGTTTTTTTTTTATTTTATGCACTGTTTATTTTTAGGCACAAGAAATGTAATTTCCCAATATTATATTATTGGATATTACGTATTATTAGTATTATTGCTGAGTAATTATTGTTATATATAATTTAGACACTTTCGTTGTTAAAATACAAGAAAAATATTACAAACGTCTGAAAGCTTTTCATATGCCATGCGTTAAGGATTTGTAACACGCTATGTGAAATTATCCATTTTCAAGCATAGTTAGTAATACTTTTTCAACGTTTCAAGGCAATCGTAGAAGAGCAATATTTTAAAAGAGCTCCTTAGACGTACGATCACAACTATTTATTAAAAACAACAGAAAATCCTGAAATATATCATAACGATATATGATACGGGAAGAAATTTTATTATTCCTGTCGACTGGAGGTTATCTATCATTCTCCTCGAAAATGATCCACGGCTGTACGTCAGTCCATTCCAAACGCTTAGCTGTTCCCTTATGTAGGTGTTTATGGATGTCATTACACAAACTTTATATTATTCACGTAAGATTTACTACCGAAGAACATATTGTAAATTATTCCCACAAGGAAATATATTTGGAGATGGAACGCAGTGTGGGACAGATAAAATTTGTATAGACCTATCACATTGAAAATGAGATATAGGTAGGAATACAATTATGGTGATTTCAGTTTAATTACTGCTATCGACTATATAGAATTTCACATAGATGCAGTTTTTAAACTACAAATTTAAATTGTTACATTCGACTTGCCCCAGCAAAAATAGTATTTATTTGTCATTTTATATGACACATAATTTTAGTTTCTGGGATTTGTACTTAGTAATACAAAGGTTAAAATAAAAGGATTACAGTTAGAGGTAAAGTAACAGCTGTATCCAAATTTTACTTCAGAAAACGTTCTATCGATAACATTAATTTTTTAATGATTTTGAGAATATCTATGGAATGGTTAAACAAGAATAGTATGGGTAAAGCCAGTAAAGAGGTAAAACTCAAAGAAATTCTTTTAATGCACGAAGTCATGTCTCTCATTTGTTATGCAAACAGTGCAACTGAACATTCTCTATTACGTTAATATTGTAGTAAAAATATCGAGATTCTTGGAGATAACATAATGCTAAAATGCTTTCCTGGGCATCCTATTCTCCAGACTTGAATACAACTGAACATGTATCGGACATAATAGTTCATTCACTGGATGAATATTTGGAACCAGCAACGAATTGAAAGGGGTTTTGGCCACGGACTAGAAAATTCACAAAAATCTGTACCACAGCTGGTGATTCAAAATAATCCTAATAAAGGATGCTGTACAAAATATTAATTTTTGATTTTGTAAAAGCCAATTAGTAATTGTAATAATTTGTATATGTATACAACATATGTATATAAACTTGCAGATTTCTTAACCACCATATACGATGATCATTACGAAGAGCGATAAAGAGTGATATTAATAAATAAATACCCAAAATATAAAGAATGTTATGCTTACATGTAAACACCAAATAGGGATTATAACAAAACTCCTTATGCCTGGATTTGTGAATAGATGAATAAATAATAGAATTTTTTAAGATGAATAAATAATCAATAAATAGAACTAAAGTCGATAAACCTATCGTAATTGCATACCTTGATCACAGGCGCAAGATTCATATTGACCTGTGTATATAGGGTAATCATATAAGGACGCTCGATTTTTAAATGTAAATAAAACAAGTTGTGTCTAAGATATCCACTTATTTTTTTTTATTTGAAAGAATATTTCAAATAAAATGTCTGCCGCGGGTTTGCTTGGTGGAACGTATTTGGGAGGTCCAATTTTCGATGACTTTGTTGCGTAAATGTGGCTGAATTTGCTGGATGGTGTTCGTTATTTTGACTTTGATGGCATTAATTATTTGCGGTTTATTCGCATAGACTTACGATTTAAGATAGCCTCAAAAGAATAAATCGCACGATTTCGGTGGCCAGTTCATCTCCTCGCTGTGCGAAATAACCATACCTTCAAAGTGCAGAGTGTCCATCCTGGCATGCGCTGTGTGGCACATAGTGCCGTCCTGTTGGAGCCACATGTCGTTGGTATCTAATATCATCCAGTTTAGATCACAAGAAATTGCTTATCATCGGTCTGTAGAGCTCGCGGTTGATGGTAATGGTAATGCCAGTTTCGTGTTGGAGGAAGTACGGACCAATGGCTTCACCATACCAAAATCCGCACCAAACAGTGACTTTCTCGGGATGCATTTGGTGTTGGTGTATCTCGTGCGAATTGGTATCATCCCAAATCCGACAATTTTGCTTGTTCATAGATTCATTCATACAATAATGGGCCTCGTCGCTAAAGATGACTTTTTTGGCGAAATTTGGGTCAATTTCCAAACTGCTTCAGAGCCTAATCAGCGAACATACGGCGTTGTTTATGGCCGTTTACCTTAAGTTCCTGGGTCAGTTGGATTTTATGTGGGTGCAGACCCAAATTCCGACACTAAATTCGCCAACTTGAAGTCACAGAAAGGCCAAATTCTTGTGAACGACGAGAAATTGACTACCTCGGGTTTGCCCCTACACTCTTACGCACAGCAGCGATATTTTCAGCAAACCTTGCGTTTCAGTGACGTACGGGTGTTCGCTGATTGTTTATTAAACTGACTGACTCGAATTTGGCCACCAAACGTCGAATAGTCGACTCGGCGAGACAGTTGTGGCGAGGATAAAAATCATGTAATGCGCGAAACGTTTTTCGAACGGAGCACTGATTTCGAAAATAAAATTTGATGATTTTCACACGTTGTTGAACGCTATAACCTTTGACAGATGTTTCTTTAATAACATAGCCTCAAAGACCTAACAAATTTCGAGCGGCCCGATTGAAGGAGCCTATATATATATATATATATATATATATATATATATATATATATATATATATATATATATATATATATATATATATATATATATATGTTAGGCAATCTTTACATACTTACATTGCTTAATAGATATGAAGAATATGTACCTGAAACAAAAAGAAAAGTACATTAAACCATTGCAATAATTAACAACTAATACAGTTTAGAGTAGTTTAGACGATACCCTCAAGAGATTAATAATTTAATGTTCCAGTTGTTGGAAGACAGGTAATTTGGATGCTTTAATATTAATAGGGAAAAGTGTATAATTCATTGTAGAGAATAATGTCATCGGAAAATATACGGCTTTAATTAAGCTATTACCTAACCTAAACTTTGGATACGAATTTAGCTTAAATTTATAGAACCCTTAAACGTTCAGAATGTTATTTGGAAATGTCACAAACAGCATTCATCATTAATGCGAGCTTCCCGTGGATAATTTACGTAGCTTCCGAATTTCTTCTAAATAACTTTTCGTGAATAAATTTATTATTCGGTAGTTTACTGCAAGTCATGGGGATTCGCAGTAATTTCTATATAATGTAAGCCAACGATTTTTATGCAGAGTACCTAATTAATAAATGCATACCTAAAGCACAGTAATTATGGTGAACTTGACGAATATTAACGAATTGACGAAAATTAATTTGATTAATAAATATATATTCCTGCGTCAGATATATAAGATATTCTAAAAGTAAGAGGCATTAGATAGATATATAGGATGTCAATAAATAAAATAAGATAACTTTTAGGGAAAACGTAAATCAAGACTGATTGGTATGAGATATGAGAGATATAGAGACATAATGAGAAAATCACAAAAATTATTTCTTCATATTCACACTTGAAGTTTTCCAATGTTAAAGATGTATGATATGAAATTAAAATTTCAGGAAAATCATTTAACTATTGGCTGTATGAAAATATATTACTGAACCCCATCAAATAGTTCGATATAATAATACCGATAATACTACCAAAGCATAATATATTCAATCTATATTACTGTATCTAAATAATCATAACATATTCAATCAGAAGCAGAATGTAATTCAAGTCACTGGTGCAAGACGATGTAATATATATATATATATATATATATATATATATATATATATATATATATATATATATATATATATATATATACTAATATAGATTTCTCGAATGGTTTTGAGATTATTGATCATAGTATAATTATTTAAAACTTGGCATATTTTGGATTTTCTTATTCTTTTAATTTTTTCTCATCATACCTAAATAATTAGTTTGTTGATTAACAATGGTTTTAAAATAAATAAGTATATAGCTGAAAGGAGTCCCTCAGGGGTCTAGTCTAATCTTCAACCACTGTCATTTTTGTTATTTATTGTTGATATCATAAAAATTATTGAATACAACAAACTTGTAAATGCTTAAACATAGCAAGTAATCTCTTACGTTTTTAGTTAAATTGGGTAATATGTAGTCCTATCCTAAATGGCGGTCTACTAAAATTCCGAAATATAAAACTGTTGTGATTTCAGGTATTTAAATCATTTCGAAAATCCTTAATGGGTCAAGATTTAGTATGCAATATGAATCATCATCATCATGAGGTCATCAGTCCTAAGACTGGTTGGACGCTAACCTCCAGCTTCTCCTATCTTGTGCTAACCTAGGTATTTCGCTAATTGTGCTACAACCTACATCCCTTACTATTTGCGAGCAGTAGTCTAATTTAGGCCTACCTCTGCCTTTCTTCACTCCTATTTCTGCCTCCAAACTAATTTAAATTCGCTAAATTTGTAAATGATACATTTAATTAAAATTTACTGTAAATAAATTGTTATTGAACCTTCCATCTTTTTAAAATGTTATTAGATCTGCTTTACATAACATTACCAAAAAAGCTCAATACAAGTATCTGCCTTTTATAATAGCAGTGATTTACGTACAAAGTGAAAAGTACAGGTCCAAAGACTGTGCCATGAGGAATGCCATACTTTTCATCTCTGAATAAACTTATGCAATCCTCTACGTTTACACATTATATTCTTTCAATTAACTATAAATAATTTAAGTGCATCTACAACAATTCCATAGTATATTCATTCCCTGATAATTTTTTATGGCACATAGTATCGAAAATCTTAGCTAAATCAGTGAAAACTCCTAAGTATGGTTGGCCTTTATCTAAATTCTCATAAAATAAATTATCTTTAAAATGGCGTCCTGGATAGATGTGCCTTAGATAAAAGCAAGTTCTCTATCTTATAATATTTTATATTTGAAATTCATAATTCGTTGCTTTAGAACTTTTTGGTATGTATGCAAATATGAAATATTTCTGTTATGTTTAAAATAAGTGATGTAGGCGTATAGCTAATTAGTTCTCTCCCATTTTTATCTTTATATAATGGTTTAGTTGCCCCGATTTTAAGGTTTTTTGTACGATATCCTATATATTTAACATCTAGCATATATTTATATACTCGCATTCAACCTCTAACATAAATATATCATAAGAACTATTTCATAGTCCTTATTAAATACACGAGTATGTTTGGGATATTTCAGTTGAAATTTAATTTAATGTTGATATAGAGTTTGTTCTATATATAGAGCTAGATATATAGAACTTTCGAATGTTTAATCAATTTCATCACAATATGATGGAATCTTATTTGCATGTCTTTCACCAAGAGTGCTATAGTGATAGGGAAATATATTAGCTGTTTATTAAATGTAAATAATACAGTATAAAATAAACAACACAGTACATTGACTGCTGGCGTACTAAGAATACTATATTCTACTTTTTAACTTTTCTTCATAGTTATATGTTAAAATAAACAGTTTTAAAACCTTAAAACGGACTTTTTCGTACGTAGAGAATCTCTATCTCGAAATTGGGTGGTCGAGAAAAGATAAATCAACACATAAGTGTTGGTTTATTTTGCAGAATATGTGTTTTATGAGACAGTTTTACTTCTTTCAATTCTTCTCAAATAGTCCACCATCGTGCTTCCTCATGACCTATGGACAGGGTAGGGTGTGTCATATCCACCTCAAAATCAATAGGTGTCGTCTGGTAGACGTCCTTAATCAGAATCAATCGAAACCCGATCGATACGACACGATTTAATTGAGTGATCGTGCTAACAGAAACAATTTCTCAAATAGTCCACCATTGTGCTTTCTCATGACCCATGAACATGGTAGAGTGTGTTATATCCACCTCAAAATCAATAGGTGTCATCTGAGAGATGTCCCCGATCAGAATCAATCAAAACCTGATCGATCCGACATGATTTAGTTGAGTTATCGTGCTAACAAAAAAAATATCTCAAATAGTGCACCATCATGCTTTCTCATGACCCATGGACAGGGTGGGGTGTATCCTATCCACCTCAAAATCAATAGGTGTCAACTGGGAGACGTCCTCGATCAGAAACGGTCAATACTCGGTCGATCCGACACGATTTAGTTGAGTTATTGTGGTAACAAAATTTTTTTTCCCAAATAGTCCACCATCGTGCCTTTTCATGGCCCATGAACAGGGTGGTGTATGTCCTATCCACCTCAAAATCAATGGGCATCATCTGGGAGACGTCCCCGATCAGAATCAGTCAAAACTCGATCGATCTGACACGATTTAGTTGAGTTATCGTGCTAACAAGAATAAATGCCGACAACACCGACAACGGCACACACACACACACACGCACGCACGCACGCACGCACACACACGCACACACACACACACACACACACACACACAAAATGGTTTAAAAACCATTTTACTTTTCCGCACTCAACTATCAGTAAAATTAAAAGTGAAAAACAAATTTTTTTTGGGTTTATTTTTCGTCTTTCGGCCTAAAAACATAGAAAAATGGTTTTTAAAAATTTTTTACTGTGTGTGTGTTGTCGTTGTCGTTGTACCGTTGTCGTCGGTATTTGACTTATCTCGTGTCGGATCGATCGGGTTTTGACTGATTCTGATTGGGAACGTCTCCCAGACGACACCTATTGATTTTGAGGTGGATAAAACTTGTACATGGGTCATGAGAAAGTACAATGGTGGACTATTTGAGAATTTCTTTTTGTTAGCATGATCACTCAATTAAATCGTGTCGGATCGATCTGGTTTCGACTGATTCTGATTAGAGACGCCTACCAGACGACATCTATTGATTTTGAGGTGGATAGAACACACTCTACCATATACATGGGCCATGAGAAAGTACAGTGGTGGACTATTTGTGAAATTTTTTTTGTTAGCATGATCACTCAATTAAATCGTGTCGGATCGATCGGGTTTCGACTGATTCTGATTAGAGACGTCTAGCAGATGACATCCATTGATTTTAAGGTGGATAGGATACACCCCATCCTGTCCCTGGGTCATGAAAAAGTACGATGGTAGACTATTTAAAAAAAGTAAAACTGTCGCATAAAACACATATTCTGCATTTATTTGTTGGTTTATTTTTTCTCGGCTACTCAGATAGATATATTCTACGTGCGAAAAAGTCCGTTTTAATGTTTTAAAACTATTTATTTTTTTTGGTTTCTAGGCCGGAAAATGAAAACTAAACCCTAGAAAGAAAAATTTTTACACGATTACATCACATTTCCGTATATAGTGGAGTGTGGAGAAATAATACATACGGAATATACGCGACTTAACTGTTCATATACCAAACATGCAGTGCTCAATATTATTTATGTTATTTCAATTTTTTTCAAGAAATCTAATTGTCTTGGAAAAAAAACAACAACAATGTTTAACTAAAAAGAACAAGTGCTGTCATTAAATATGAGTATTGCGACACATAATTAAGAAAATTTAATAAAGACGCTGCATTTAATGTTGTAATTTATATAATTAATGGACTGTAATGTGTCGGTATATCCTTGTATGTAATTATTTGATCTAGTTAGCTGAACGTGAGGCGCAAATACTTCAAAGGCGTTATTTCAAAGTACTTTGACATAAGGCATGAAACGTGCTAAGTTGTTACTGGATGATATATTTTACTGTAATTAATCTATGGATTTACAGCACCACATATTTAAGTCTTACATATTGATATATACGTACATAATAAAGCGTCCACTATATCTAATAAGTATGCAAATGTTTATATTTATACATGCACTTACTACTACAATGAAGATCAATACACGAGTTGGTAAAGAACCGGTAGTGCAATATGAGAAAGCACAGATATAAGCTGTCAACCTCTCGTCAACATAGTAACTCAGCGGTTAAAATTATTGGTGTGGAATTATATACGGGGATTACTTTTATGTATTGTAAAAGTCGACTCTAGGTTAAAAACCTTGGTCGGAAAGTGGCACATTCGACAATCTGTCCGAACATATAGAATGACTAGGCACCAGGATTGAATCATTACTCAAGATCGTCAAGATTCAGATATAACCCTCGTGTTGGCTCAAGATAGACTGACAGAGCGAGAAATGCATTGTGTCAACGATTACGATGAGAAGTACATTACGGCTTTGGATATATTATACCAGCGATTACAAGAATACAATATAAAATATCGTGTATATCACCAAAACCGTCGATAAAACTTAGACATGTGCAACAATATCTGGAATGAGTGAGGGCTCATGCAGTCCAGAATCGGGACACTATAATTTTTCATGTGGTGCATACAGGTATGCCTGGTCCATAATGGTGAGTCCGTCACCGTATGTACTGCATCTACTGTATGTACTGAAACGCAAAAGCGCATGTTTGGGGACACAATTTAGACGTCTGGATGCAAAAATTGATAAAATTTCAACGACTTTTGAACGGTAGAGAGACTGATGAAAATTTCCCATCGGTATCTGCTACTTTTCTAGATACGGACCAGATCCAGTGATATGGGTGTTGCAAAAGAACGAAGATTCTAAAGATTGATCTCGACACAGTGCTCAGTAGAATATGAACAGGCACTTTGTCTTATCTGTTTTAAAATCGTCAATACGACGCTTTTCATATATGTTAAGGCCCTAGTAGGGAAATGCTCCTCCATTGCCATGCCAATGAAGCCAATGCAGGTAATTTAACCCCTTATTAGGTAAATTTACTGATGGATTTATCATTAAAACACATCCACAAACCCCCTTTGGTTCTCAACAGTTCTTCATTTTACAACAATCATCGATGCATTCTTAGTGTACGTCTTCCATCAATAAACTGATAACTCTAGACAGAATGAACGCTAAACAAAAGTGTACCGGAGTAGGTTGGAACTTTTGGTGTGAAGATAACACTGACTTAGTTTTCCACAAAACGCCAAAAACACTATAAACTACATACACTCGACGCGCTTTTGCCAACAAAGTTGAGATCATGTGGAGATGATTAAAACTGTTTTCTCAGTTTTAATTATCTCCAGATGCTGCCAACACTATACACTACACTTGACACGCGTTTCGCCAACAAAATTGGCATCATCTGGAGATGATTAAAACCGAGGAAAGTTTTAAACATTTCTAGATGATGTCAACTTTGTTGGAAAAACGCGGGTCGAGTGTAATATATAGTGTTTTAGGTGGTTTGTGGAAAACTAAGTCAGTGTTAAACAAAATCATGTATGAATTTCTTTATCTATTCCAATTTTCAATTTGATTTTATTTGTATTTATGCCATTTCGTCAGCTACGAAGCTATATATACGACTTGGATCTTGGGTTTTAATTTGGGTCGCTAAGTTAGTAGCTACTTACCCACTACGGCAGCCATTTCGTTTATATAAATCATCAAATAAGAAGAAAAATCCTAATCTAAAAAAGTAACTAATTCATATCTATGACTCGCGATCATGACATGATGAAATCGCGAATACAATGCCGTCTATCATATAGAAAACAAGTAGAGCAAAACGTTGGACGAAAAGGAAGGAAATACAATATCTAGCCCAAGAATCGTATCTCTGGGGCCATATTCTTTAGTTAAGGGAGTGTAATTCGTAAAAGGAAAGACAGAACGGGAAATTAGAAAAGTAATAATAAACGATAACATTACACCATAAATTAAGAATAAGGCCCTTGATGGTGATATCTAAGTACTCTCTACGTCGTGACTTTGTTACTACTAAAGAATATAAAACATATAACTTTAAGAACACGATGAATTCACATACATCGAGGACTGAGAATTAAATTAATTTATAAATAATTATATATATATATATATATATATATATATATATATATATATATATATATATATATATATATATATATATAATTATCATTTTATTTATAATTTTATAATTAAATATAATTATTTTAACTAAATTTATAATTAATTAAATTAATAATACATAATTAAATTAAATTCATCATCAGAACTATAAGTTTATCAGCGAAGAACTGGGTACCTTTTTTTAATTTTAATTTGATTATAAATTTTGCAATTGTTTATCGGAAAATATGATTTTTTCGCACAATTCTCTAAACGTTATTCCGAATCGAATGAGCCGTCGCTCATATTTTTATTCATAAAATAGTATTACGAATTTTCACGATTCAAGATGTTGACTAGACTACTTCACCTATAAACAATTGCTAAGTAACTCAAAGTAATTTCAAATAAAATATCATCATACTATAATACATTTGTTAAGTTATTCTACATTGTTTTTAATGCTGCTATTTCGAATAATTTAAGGTGACTTATTTCACGCAACTGAATAAATCGCGGACGTTGTAACATTTCAATTCATTATGTTAATAGTGTAATAAGCATTCGATCTCACGTATAATGTTATTCAATAGAATCCCATTCGCATATATGGGCATCCAAAACAAAGTTAAATAACTGGCAGGAAATTAATTCGGAATTCAAAAGTACGTATTGTTTCATGTTTCTGTTTGTACCTCGAATATTTGTGTGGACATGTAGCAACAGAACGTTACTGCATAGGTTATATTATACATACGTTATATAATGTGCATATACACATAGATAAAAATTTCTGTCGTGGACTAATAGCATACCAACTTGATCGATTGCACTGTATCAGTGATGAATCATTATAGTAACAATAATAAGACTACCAAAGTTTTAATGTGTGATATTCTACATAATAACACAAAGATACACAACACTGGTTATTAGATCTTAGTTGGAAACAGAGGTTACAGCCGCGTTTCTTTTAATTTAGATCTCATGCCATTTAGTTAATCTCTACGTTGATTGGTCAATGCAATTCAAAAATTCCGTTAGAAGACATAAGAACTAATCTTAGGTGAAAGATACACATCTAATTTAATATAACTACTCAAACTATTAGTTTGTCACCTTTTCCTTTTACCGTTTTACTTTACTTTGATTTAGTATTAAACAAATAAAATTATTGTTTTAGGTCACTGTTTGGTAGGTGGTTGCTTTAAATTTAGGTTACTGGCTTTGTAATTATTTAACTGTGCCTGGCAACCCATCTATTACAGAAAAATATATTTAGATATGCTGCAACATGTGGTGTAGTTCCGTCGTTCTATCCCAAATGCTATTAATTTCACTAAGGTAACCATGATCAGGAAAAACCTGCTTCGTTATCGGTATACTAAAAAATACGTGACTGTGAGATAAATTCAAGTACCTATCGTCAGTTACTACACCATCAAGTAATTTGATTAAAATAAAAAAAAGGTTTCGGCTGGATTAAAATGTTCTAAAACTTAGTTACACATTTTCTTGGTAACTTAAACTTTCAAACCACTTCTAATTTAAATTCCAACTATTTGACGACTAACTAAGTGTATTCTCAAAATAAAGCCAACAACCTATTGTCATGGTAGGAGTATCGATATAGACTCTTTATTCATTTGTTTGTTTCGATCCTTGATAATGTTCATACAAGAAATCCAAACTGACATTCATTTTATTCTAATAACAGATTATGTATGTAGGACCAATTTAGTGTAATACTGAGTTAGTTCCGAAGGCATCCATGTGTGTAGACGAATTTAATCAGCCTTTCGAAGAACCGAACAGATACAGCCCGTCAATAATAGGAACAAGTGTGAGATTTTCTATGCATGCGTAGGAGAAAGAGTGATGTACCATTCGAAGGGAAAATGATGCACTTTACGCGCGGCCAGACCGAACTCTGTGTACATTCACATTGCATATATGTACATCCCTCTGCAATTTTTATACCTCTTCTAAAATACTGTACAAATTCAATTGTAAAACATCTACAAATTATAGATCAGAATCCCAACTCCATAACTCGTTATACTGATGGGTTAAAAACGGACTAAGGAGTATCTAGTGTATTCACTAATGAAACACAAATATGGAGCCTACACCACTGGTCAAATATTTTCACTGCAGAACTCTACGCGATGTGGAAGGCCCTAAACTTTGCTGAACATGTCGATAATACATACATTTTGATATGTTCAGGTTACCTAAGCCATACAAAATTGGATTTACGTTTAACCTAAATCTAACGCCTAACCTTTCAAGAATTGGGTATTATTATTATTATGTTATATGGGTTTGGGCCTCATCAGCCACTGATCGCATGGGTAGTGCCTTGGCGATCCCCTCTTATCCGTATCATTATCCAAAAATGCTATCCCATAAAAGGAGAAATTTAACACATCCCCCGCCTTAAGCCTCGCATCATCTAGAATCACAGTGGTCCCTAATATAAGGTAGCTCTTCTCCTCCAGTGTGGGGCAGGTGTATAGAAGATGAATCGAGGTTTTCTCGTCTTCTTTACAGTATCTGCAGGCCGGGCTGTCAGTCAGCCTCAGCTTGTGCTTATATGCATTCAGGCTACTATGGTGGCCCGTTATGATTCCCACCAGGGTTCTGGCTTTGTGCCTGTTCAGTTTAATGAATTCTTGGGCCCATTTCTCAATCTCTGAGTATTCCATGAGGAGTTTGGTTATTCGACAACCCGTTACTCCTCTCCATCTTTTATTATGCTGGTCTTTTGCCCAGCCATTGATGCGGTCTCTGATCAGATTCCGACTTATTCCCACTGCAGGTTCTGGTACATAGAGGTTTTCCCTGGTCCCTGGTCTGGCAAGGTCATCTGCAATTAGATTTTTCTTAATGCCATTATGCCCAGGTATCCATAAGAGTTCCACCGGTCCCTTTCCTGCCAAGTCGTTCAATGCTTCATAGCAATTATAGACCAGCTTCGACTTTGTCGTTGCTGAATTCAGGGCTGTCAACGCCGCCCTGCTATCCGAGCAGATACATGCCTTCTCCTGGGTGGGTTCGATTTTGGTCGGCCCCCAGAACACTGTATGTAATTGAAACTAGCTCAACCTGGAGTGCGGTAGTATATTTGCCCAGGGGGAAGGTTTTACCTATCCTATCGCCCTATAGAATATCTATACCTAGAATTGGGTAGGTGTATTATGTGTTCCTGCTCTGTGAAGTCCTTTCAAGTGACATAAAGGCATCTATTAGAAACCAATTAATTGGCGCATGAATGGAATAGAATAGAGTCAAAACTATTAAACCAACAGGGAGAACGGCATTTCACCTGTCTCGAAAAAAGTAAGTGGCAATTGCACGTCTTAGATTAGGATATACTAGGCTTACAAATTCACAAATTCCCATCCACTACAAAGAATAGAACAACCCAGATGTCTGCTGTATTAAGCTGAGTTTACTATAAAATTATATATTATTATAATGTGGGGATATAAAACCGGGCGCAATACAAATGAGTTACTAGACACGTTAAAGGAATGCGCAACAGCCAATAGAAATATATTAAAAGTAATACAGTTTCCTACATACCAACCTATTGTATAGAATATGAAGAAAATATTATATATATCCGATGTATGGCCCATAATATATGTTATGACGCTATTATAAAAAAAAAAGATAGAAAGTGATTTTTGTGAGAACACTATTTGGTATTTTGTTTGATTTTTAAAATGATCAACTAGAGAATTAACTGTTATCGGTAGTTGATTTTTTCAAAATATATCCCTCAAAACTATGTTGAAAGCATATATTTTTAATATATATTTTTAATATGTACTTAACAAATCAACCAAAAACCTCACGAAAGAAGGCGTAACCATTAATTATTCATGCAGTTCTTACTGTCCTTTAACTTATGTCTAAAATTCTATCACACCGACCCGGCATACAAAATATGTCATCTGGGAGGGTCCCACTGACTCACGACATTATTTAAGAATATCATGTTACCAGTGACTGGCAAAATTTGATTTTGACATTCAAATTGGTAATTTGCAATAAGTACATAGGCATTGTTAAGTTTGGCGGAACCAAGGCTTCTGTATGTATAAACTAGTACTTAAATGTAAATACAGGGTGTTTCGCGTAAGTATTGGAGTGAAAGTGTAACGAAAACTATATAATTAAAAGTTGAAAAAATTGTAATTAGGGATATTATTTGAGACTTCTTATTTATGTATCTTGGCATACATTTCTGTATTTTAGTTGTAGGTGTATGTATATGTCTGCAAAGCTAGAGTAAGAACTATATATTGGATAAACAGGATATCAGTAAGCAGTGGCGAAGCGTCCATTACGGCTGTAAGGCGCAGCCTACACTATATATTTTAGACGGTAGACCCCGTTTTTCTCCTGCCACTTGCCTTTACCAGAATGATAAACATTTTCTATTCATATCATACCTATTTCCATTTAAACTAAAGCGCCGGCAAACGGCAGTCCGCATGCCCTAGCAGGTCGCTATCTGGGCTGACTCTCGACCACTTTGGATTTAACGGACTTTATAGAGATTCGCGGTGCACGGGGGCAGAGGGGAGTACCCGAAAAATGATATGTAATTTAGCTAGCCTGATCGATCAGTTTGCGTAATACAGTGGCTATAATATTGACCTGTCGATAGTCGTAGTGATTAGTGTTATTTTTAAGGATAATTGCGGCCCTAGACACTGCTAATTTAGTAGACTTTTAATTAATAAGAGTGGTCATTTTAATAGTTTATTTTTAGAACATAAACTAAAAATTAAAGCGGCAAACCCTACCAATTTATTTCAAGAACCACAGATGTTCTTGCAGAAAAGAAAACACGGTGAATGGAATTCATATACAAAAAAAATATAGGGAAGTTGTTTTTGCGATTCAACTATTGTAAATTTATAATTATGAATTTTATGGTCTGCTAGTATTCTTCGACTGGATGAATATGGCAATCCTAAATCCTGTTCAGCAGAACGTATGGAATACTGGGGATTTACATCAAAATATACTAGCAAATTGATTTCATTTACCTCTTCAGATGTCACAGGTTTCTGTAAATTTCTTGGCTCTCTTAATGACGAAACAAATTTATAAAATTCCTCTGAATTCGTAGAAATTTTCTGTTGTTCATCTGCGGCAAATTCGGATATTACTCATTAAATATTCTACAAGTTCTGTTGACAATCTTATTGCACTGTCCATGAATAATAAACAAATCCATTAAAACTGTGTTTGTATAATTATTTTCTGCCATATTTGTGCTACATCTATTCAAATTAAGTGCAAATATTACTAATGTCAAATTTATTTAAAAATATAGCATGTCTGTTGTCATTACAAAATGATAAAATAAAAATTTCATGGCCCACCCGTTATGACAACATACCAAAGGGTATAATATTCTTGGAAGGGTTACAGAAGAGTGTCTATATATCGAAAACGGTGCGCATTAGGTATAGGGGACATTTTTCAATAAGTAAATGTATCACCTTTCCGAATTAGTAATAATATACTGGGCATTCCATTTAAAAAAATTGACTTTCGTGCATTTCTCTAAGTCACTTATAGAAAGCATTCTCTAACTCACCCTATATGATATTGGAAACATTTGATTAATGAAGAAGATGCCCCCAGGCCTTGCCTAGTCACAACTGAAAAATTATCTTTTAATTGCTGCATAGGTAGGAGAAAACACGATTTACTGAAAGTAAAATTGTTGGCAATAAATTCAGAAAAGAATTATTATCTCGATAACGGCTTGAGATAGATATAGGGAAATATTAACAAAAGTTACTCAGAAAGAGACGACAATCCAAAAATATACAGGGTATTCTATTTAAAATAACGAAGATGTTACCAGTTTTACGTATAAGTGGCAACACCGCACTTTCGAAAATATTTTAGTTGCATAGATCATACTCAACTATTTTGGTAACCAAAATTTCAAAGAGCAATCGGTAGATCCGTTCTCCATATACTTTTAATACTCCATTTACCGTGGCTTACCCTGTGTGTGTATATATATATATATATATATATATATATATATATATATATATATATATATATATATATATATATATATATATATATATATATGTATATATATTGTATTAAAAATGAGCAGCCTCGCTCCCTCGTCTAATTCAGGATAGTCTACCCTTAGCTTAAATCGACGCTTCGCCACTGACAGTAAGAACTGATACGCAGGACACGAGGAGTGAAATACATCAATTTTCGTATTTGATTAACTATATTCCAACAGACGTGATTTTGGTTTCTTTTTATTTTCTCTCAGCAATGTAATCATTGTTAAATTTTAAATTAAGCCAAAAGATTAAGTGATGATTCTTCTGCATTATGTGACGTTCGTAGTAATTTTGACTTTTCGCTGATCATCCTGACAGCGTCTTTGGAAGAAATCCAAGATTGTCTAATTATTGAATTTCAGTCTGCATTCGTGGATAAGGCTTTTGACTTTTTATGAATAATCGTATAGGATGATCAATCAGAGAAACTCCAACACGAATTCTATGACCATCAAACAATATTCGGAAAAATATACCTACTTTCTTTGACAACGACGTGAGCAACCTTTACCATTAAATGTAAGGATATTTTAATTTGCGTGTCCCTTGAACCATAAGTTTATTTTTATTTTTGTGCAAGATTAATCAAATAATACCTTATTTAAGCATTTTGTATCAACATTTTAATACTGATTGCGAATAGGGAAAAATATCGACCCCTCACTAAAGATATTCTATTACTTGATTACGCAATTGTAAGTAAATGTAGATAGTTTATTACTGAGATTGAATATTGAGAATAGAAAATATACCATGTTAATATGTTAGCAAAGCCCCAATAACCTCGACCGGTCAAATGAACCATGACAGCGATGATACCTGATCTAAAAATACTTACAAGATACATACACTTATATTAATTCTCACAGGAATGATCGATATCGTAGATTAATTGTGAACAAATGGGTAACTTTTATACAAACATGCTATTCATTTCATCATCGCTATTTGCCAAATAAAAAGCTGTCTTATCTTGCCGATAAACGGAACAGTCTACCTGAGCCTAGCTATAAGAACAAGCCACGGTATGAGATAAGAGCCGTTTGGAATTTTTTATTTGGTAAATAGAGATAAAATAAACTATACATTGTTCTTTTTGTGGATGTCGGAAAGTTCTTTCTCAGGTAATGTAAACGCGTAATTTTAATTTCCTATTTTAATCTAACAATTCTCCAGTAATAAATTTATTAAAGCAACACCTCTTACATGAGATATTTTTATAAAGTATCAATGCCAGGCCTTTTCCTCAAACATGAATATTTTGGAGTGCACAAAAATTATAACTAAAGTGAGTATATTGATTTGTATGTAATACACATTTTCATGTTAGAATAGAATAGTTTTTCTAAAGATCGCAATGTGTTAAGTGGAGTGCCACAAAGTTCCATATTGGGGCTTATTTTGTATTTGGTCTACATTTTGGATCTCTCAGTAAATTGGGCGCTAACATTTTCTCCATCTATTCCATGGTGTTATTTAAGAAGACATTATTATTTCATGATCTATAGAATGGTTCATACGTTAAATACTTTGAAATATTCAGTCCTAACTTTGCTCTTCTAATCTGGCACCCTTTATTCAAGGAATATATCAATAGTCTCAATGTACAAACAAGAGGAAGGCAAATATTAAAAGACAAATTAAATCATGAACGACATTGCCTGGCGATTTGATTACAACATTGAATTTCCCATGGAAAGTTCTATTGAAGAGAAGCAGGTTTGACTTTGATGGAAACTCCTTGCTATGTGGCCATAGCTATAAAGTATAAAGAAAATAATATTTTCTCATGACTATGTGGCAACATTTGTTCTCAAATCCAGTCTGCAATGTATAGAATTATTTTCCTGACGCTGACGGGGTGATTTCTGCTCCTTCATTAAATTAATTTAAAGAGAGTTTGGATTAACAATTTTCTTAACGCTAATTTTGTTTCACTCTTTGAGTATTTTAATATTAACATATGTCACCAATTTTATTTCATATGTTACTTAGATCTACGTCACATCTAAGCACGTTGTACTTATATGATACAACTATTAAAACCACTTTTTTGTAACTGAGCGTGAGTTTTATTTGCTCTTTTTTTGTAACAACGGCAATAATAATAATAAATAATATTTCTTCAAGATCCCTATGAAATTGTATGTCATGGAAATAGGTAACTCATCTACCTTCCAAATAAATAGATTGGAAAACATGCACCGTCAACACCGGAAACGGTCAAAACCCGGTTAATTTTTACGGAAAGATAGACATGGAAAATAATGTATTTTATTTAATGTATGTAACATATAATGTTAAGCAGTGGCGGATTTACCAGCAGTCTGAGTAGGCTGGAGCCTAGGGCGGCAGATTTTAGGGGCGGCAAATTTGGGGCCAAAAACCTTTTTGTCTTACAGACATCAACAAGATTCATATTTATATACCCAAATGTTATTAGGTATTCAAATTCAATTCAACATGTAATATGTTTTACCACAGATAATTTTTTTTACAATTTGCGCACTGGCGTTTGGTTGCAGCGTGGGAACGAGTGACATAACTTTTCGTCATTTGTTTTCATCTTTGTGTCGTCCAGCCAGGAGTTAGTTAAATCTGGACCTCGATAGTGAGCGATACGGTGCGAAGAAAGTGACATTGTGTAATACAGTACGATAGTTAGTTTATAAAGTTAAAGTAGAAAGAAAGTTAGTTAGTTAGCTGGACTTGTAAATAGTTGATTTGTAAATAAGTTTTCGAAATAAAGAACTTTCTAGTAAATTCGTTACAATATATTGTTTTTATTCTGTAAGTAATCGCAATAAAAATTCATAGCAACAAAATACAAACAAGCGTTAAATTTGTCAGTTTTCCAGTTAAATTTAGAGGCTCTTGTCTAGGACCCTCTTTTTTAAAATATTTAGCGGCTACTTATAATAACTTTCTATGGAAATAATATGTTTTGTCCAATCAGAATGGATAATTAAGGCGTTAAAAATTTGTAACGGTATAAGTTACAGAATTACCCCTATTAAGGCATACCTTACACCGCCTTATTAGTAGTATATGATTGAGCTTTTATTAACTCAAAAATAGACCCAAAAACTATTTCTTGTGCAATCTTAACTAAACCGTTGGGTTGTAAAAATAATCTAGGAACTGACACATCGATTTTCCTAGTTCACAATCTGTTAATTACGGGAAAAAGGTGGTGTAATTAGGGCGATAGTGCACAAAACATACAGTTACAATTTCATTGACAACAAAAATTGCAATTAATATGATTGTGAACTAAGGTACCTAGTGGCAAAGGACGGTAGGAGCGGCAACATTTGAATAGCCTACTGGCGGCAAAAGTGTAAATTCGCCACTGATGTTAAGTAATGTATTTTATGTAAAGTTTAAGAACGAAGAGGATCTTAAATTAAAATACAAACCTTTATTTCTGATTTGGCATATCGCCACCTTATAATCACAGTTGATTAAATCATGTTGTGGCAAATACCACTAGCCATTAAATATCATGATATTAAATCAAATCCAAGCACCAGCACTGGTAATGTTGGTAGAAATGGGTGTTCTCCTTTTTTATTAGTGTATACTGTCGCTCTGACAACTTCGACTCTGGATGTGGATTTCTGAGATTGTCTAATTGATGTGGTGTATATTAATGTTTCCTTGAATTAAAATATAAAGGTTGTCAATTATCTTCATTTGCACTCTTGCAAATGAAGATAATTGAGTATACCAGTAACATGTTTCTAATAAAAAAAAAACTTTTAACGTAATGAAACTTAGTATCCGAAAATCCCATAATGCAGCCTACTCAATTTTCTATTATTAATAGTTTGAACGAATACACGCAATATTCAATGTGGTAATAAACACGGGCTTCTTTTTAATTATGTCAGTTCCATCGTTCGCAAGGTACTTGAGGTTAATGTGAAAGGGCTTAGAACGTTTGAATCGTGTAAGTACATTAAATTACCGAATCCTTTTATCGAACGGTCCTTTGGGACAGCCTAAAAATGGCCGCCCAAAATCCACTTATCGGAGAACTTTAGGCAAGTGGTCCGAACTTTGAGCAATTCTAGTTTCTAAGTCTACCGTTAAAGTAGGTAACCGTTTATAATGTATCACTGATTAAATTAACAGGACTCTGTATTACGAATTTCCACTCAATTTGGGGCAACGGTCGTACACTTAACGTGATATCCAAACTTGGGTGTCGTCCCCTTGGGGCTAAAATTGAACCCCAAATATTATTTTTGTATCTGCTAACTTTTAATAATATTACTTTAATAATACTAATTATTTTTGTCAATATTTATTAGTAATCTTAGTTATAATAGTGATATTTAAATTAAAGAAACGGAAGGGAATAATTGTTATTTCATCAAGAGGAAGCAGAAGCCAGCAATGCGCGTATGCGATCGAAGAATATTAATGCTTGGTTAACTGTTTATTTACGATTGTTTAAAAGGTAGTTTCGGAGTTACTACATTGTTGACAATCCGGCGTGGTAAAACTTTTAACCGCGTCAAAATGATTTCGATATTTCTTGTACGAAACTTAACATTAGTAACAGTGTAATAAGTAAACTTTTACACCACTATAATTATAAACTGTTATACTTTTATTGAGTATAAAATTAATATAAATACATACATTACACGTGTGGTAGATTATAATCGCTGCCTTGTAACTGTTCTACGCATCCATGTAGTTCTCACCTTGACATTTCAAAAAATAAATTTTCAAAAAATAAAACCCGCCACAGGTAGGATTTTATATTTTTTATATTTGTATATTTATATATTTTTTGAAACCTTATCTGATCGTGCAGAAACACGAGAAAGGGGTCGAGGATCGCTTCTGGGTGTAATTCAATGCCTGGCGGGGCTTTAGCCCGAGGAGTAGTTGTTTCCTAGAGCGATTTCCCGAATAGCAAAGCTATTACATGCTTTGCTATTCGGGAACTACTTTGATAACCGCTTGGCGGCTTGGTGGTTCCTTTCTCGATTTACGGCTTATAAGTTACTGACCTTGACATTGTTGAAACGTGAAGCAATACTGCTGTTTATGAATTCTGATTAACCAACAACGTATGCCCAAAGCAACATTGCCTAAATACTGTTGCGTCTCAAGAAAAATTAATTGTGTTAAACAGGTCTATTATTTTTTTTGCCAAGATGATTGAATGATATACGAATTTTAGTCGTTGGGTGATTTCACCGAATACGTATCTAACCTATTTATGTTTAGCGACGGTGAAGTAAATAAAGTAATATAAATGCATGTTTTTATGTGTCATTTCTCATTTATAGTCTGCTTATTATTTAATAATAACATTTTACCGAGGATATTGCCAGCTTTTTCATTTTCAGCGAGAACTCAATCCCAATAATAAGAGATGATTTAGAATTGTTAAAAACTGAAACCTATTTATGATTTCTGATCATAATCAACTTATACCCAAATGGTTTGTCTGTTCTAAGAAGTAAACATAATAAACATAGTTATTATCATGGTCAAGTTTATTAAAACCAATTAATGTTGGATGTCTGAAAAACATGTTAAAATTGGGCAAATTCGCTGGAGGATTTCGTTGTGTAAGTAGATAGTGATATTTTATTTGTCATTCTTATTGTGCACTTACTAATAATACACATTAATGTGCCCAATTATTAAAAACTTAATTTAATAATTGGGTATATTCTTGATTACGTCAATGGTACTTAGAGATGCATCAAGTCGAGTAACTTGATGTTTTTATAAATTACTTGACTTGACTTGAAAACCAAGCTTTTCAAAAATTCACTACTTGACTTGACTTGATTTTTCATCGTTACTGCTTGACTTGATATCAAGTAATTTCAAGCTACTTGATATTACTTGATAACCAAATAACCATTCAATTATGTTCGAGAACGCGCGATTTCCACATCATTAGAAGGGTACACTTCCGATGGTGATAATTGGTATAAATATGCTTCTGGATAAACTTGAAAAATGGGTTATAGAACTCGACAATAACCCAGATAGAGATGAAACTCATGAGAAAATAATATATGGCATTCAAATGTCAAGGGACAAAATCATTAAATATTAGGAGAGAAGTAACTGGATATACTGTGTTGTTTTAATCTTAGACCCCCGACATAAGGTGGAACATTATCCAATACAAGCATCAAGCATCAAGCATATCAAGCATTTTGAATAAATTTTCAAAACAAAGTATTTTAGGCCCAATTCATTGATCATATCATCTTCATCTTCAAAACCAGATGAAAATAGTGATTGCGGTGAATTTGACATCGCTCTACTAAGTTTATTTAAGAAATCATAATCATGTCAAACAAAAATATGAATTGGCTTGGCGTTATGAAATAGACAAATATATGTCTGATTCACGAGCTGATAGCTGTGAAGATGTTTTAGAATAGTGGAAAAGACACGAAAACGTTTTTCCAAACTTGGCCATAATGGCCAAAGATTTTTTATCAACACCTGCATCTTCAGCTCCTGTTGAAAGACAGTTTTCTAGGGCTGCTCTAACTACTACAAAAACCCGTAACGATTAGACGATAACTCTATTAGAAGCCTCATGTGCCTTAGATCGTGGACGGCAGACGATGATATTAAAGACTTCTTTTAAATTTTGTTATTACTACTATGTTACTGAAGAAAAAGAGGGCATACATTGGAAAATAATTTTATCGTTATCAGTTTTATTATTGTGATTAATATTTTAAAATAATTCGTTATGTTATTAATATGCCCAATAAATAGTTTATTATTAGTATTTTTTACATTTATATTTATTATATAGATTATAGTTTAAGATTTAGTTTTGGAAATAAAACGCTTTATTACAAGGTTTCCTTTATTATCATTTCTTAATAATATTAAATGATTAATGAAAAATCAAGTAGTCTTGAAAAAATCAAGTAGTCCTCAAGAACTACTTGATTTTTCAAGTACTTGAAATATAACTACTTGACTTGAACTTAACTTGATTTCAAGTCAAGTCAGGTCAAGTAGCTTGAAAGTCAAGTCAAGCCGTGCATCCCTAATGGTACTACTACATTAATACTGTTTAACCTTTTCAGTAAGGACTAAATTCTCTCACTATAAGAAAAAGGGCACATGGATATCAACGAAACACATGTATTACTTATTAACCTGGAAAAACGGTCACATTAGTGTAGGATCATAATATTTAATTGGTAAGCTCGATACTACAAGTACTATTTCAAATGTGATAAGGAATTTGGATGCGTTGTTCATTAATACATATGGTATTTTTATACAATATGTATTAATGAACAACGTATAATATAGACTTGCATTAGCACATACATATAATATACACCAATATTTCATTACTATAATAAAGAAACTAACTTTGTATATTAAAAATAAGAATATAATAAAGTGTTTTTATTCTATTTCAAAGGCTTCTCATTTTCTTTCATTGTACAATATCGACAGTAAAATGTGTAAAATTCAAAAGAGGGTGAAGTTTAGACCAGACGACCTGTTGATTTCACTCAACTACTAGTATGAAAATTCACACCAGCGAATCATGAAATTATATCACGGTCTTTCGTGCAAAATTAGTGTAAAATTTTACACCACATTTAAGGCAGTGTACGTAAGATATGAGTGTGAGGTGACAAGCTTTTCGACTACGTTATCTTTGATCAGGGCATGATTTTACACCTAATTTTATGCTTTTGAGACAAAACGAAGATACCAGGATTACCAAAAAAAGTCTAATTTCTCCACATTCAAAAAAAAATACAAAATTATATTCCATGTACTTTCTTGTTTGTGTTATGTTTACTAATTAAGAGTAGTCAAATTTTAAAAGTGATTTTAATTTTTTCTAACAACTACAGAAGTATGTAAACAATCAAACGTCACTGACTTTATCTTTTATGAAAATATAATTCAGTCTAAGTTAGTGTTGTGTTGTTAAAAACTTTATTTTGAACAATACCATCGATCAGCGTAACTAAAGGCCTTGGCAACTTTGTGAAATAAACCGTAACAACTCGTTCATTATATTTCAGCGAAATTAAATTCACCGCGTACATAAATGTAACGTAAAGTAGCTACTAAAGAGATTTCTATTACATTACATCTAATCTATCATGAAAAACCTGCCTTCTAAAGCTCCTTTCACTTCGCGAACTTTGCCAAACTCTTAATAGTCCGGCTTTCTTTCTCAAAATCATGTAACAAAACAACAAAAGTTTATATAGGGACTTCTTGTCTGAAATAATATTTGTTCTTTCTTTCGTGTAGCTCAACAGATAAACTTCAAGAGTCTGGATTCCACTTTTCAATTGCTTATTATTTCGCCTCTTCGAGTTGGAGTCCTTGGGTGATAAAAGCAGAGAATTTACTTTGATGATATTGGGAGAATTGTAAGATAGGAAACTTGAAATTGAACGTGATGTAGTGGAAGGAAACTTCTTGGTTGATTTAGCATGCGTTGTACTTATTGTATCTGCAGAAGAATTAAATAATTTGATTTTTTTTGCAAAAATAAAATTTGTTAGGTACATAAAGCTGACAATTTATATTTAAAAATGTAATTTAATTCTATTGCAAAATAGAAATAAATGCAAAAAGTAAGTAAGTAGCAATAAATATGAAATTTATTAATTAAAAAAATATGATAAAAAAGTCCTCAAGTGGCGAAATATATCCACAAGAAGAAAGAACAGAGTACTATGAAATAGAAAATACAATAAAATATTTTGATATTCTGAAAAATGCAATATTCACCCCATAAGTTGTCAGCTGTGCCATTAATAATTTAAATTGTATGTAGTTACTATCATAAATATAGGATAGACCTTTAACAAACATACTGAATTTCATACTCGACCAAACCTCGAAACATGATAATTTCTTGTCCTATCGCTATTCATAATTTTATAATGACAGTATAATTCAAAATACAGGGCATTAAAACATTTAACTTAGCTGTATTTATATCCCTGGGACTTGGCTAGAACCTTCGATGTAGTAACAAAAACAGAAAACAAGTTTATCAGGAATACGGAAAGATTAAACATTTTCTGGCGTGTATTTTCATCACTGGAAGATTATTAAAACTATGTTTTAATATTTTAATATCAACTCCCGATAATATCAACTTAGTTATTGAAACGCACGTCGAGAAACGTGTAATATTTCGGTGTTTGTTTTTATATTTACATTGTATAATAATGTTTCAAGTAAATAAAGTAATAACTCATTTTGTATAATTCAACATGAAAACTGTAAATTTCAATTTAATTTCACGAGAATTAAAAAATCACAACTATGTATGTGTAAGTAACAACACAAAATTCTAAATACTTGAAACATTTGTAAAATATTTTACTTAGGAAATATCGAGGGTAAAAAAGCTTCATCTAAACAAAGTAACAATTTTCAAGGCTCTGTATTTCAAGGAAAAGTAAAAGAGTTGTAGTTCTTCTGAGTAGACTCTCAAAAGACACGAAGTTTTTATCTCTTCACAACTTATTCTTCTTAAGATTTTACGAAGTTTATTGAATTATATTTTTCTACATCGATTTATGCAGTTTCTTGACAGTGGTATGGTAACTTACAATTAGCAAAAAAAGGCTTTGATATATGTATATTCTCTTTTTTTCGAAGAGAACTCGCATCAAACAAAAACATGCAGCTAACGTTTCATTATCCATTGCAGGTGATTTTTTCATGTCCCAGTCATCAGACATTATTATATTTTTCTATTTTCCTTAAAACTTTCCACTTATTTCCGGTATTTACGAGTAAGTACCAATTGCTCCTATAATATATAAGTCAAACAAAAATTATTATTAACCTTCTTAAGACCAGATGATGTCTCATAGTGACCCATGCTCCGAATTTTTTATCTGAGTAAATAAAAAGAGCACACATTTCCAAGAGGTTTAGTGACTTGCATTTTCAAACTAAATCTCTAAAAGGGAATCCTTTGATGTAAAAATAATGTAACAAAAATGTATTAACAGGTTTACATAGAATAAATATTAAATAATCCAAATATCAGGCATAACGGAATGTCACGTGGCATTTCTTCAATCGCAGATTGGCAACTGTTGAAAAACACATCTAATACAGGTACTTTGACTATTTCCGATAAGTTATTAATTAATTACCTAAGTGAGACTCTTATGAGGTATTTTTGCTTTCAAGAATTATTTTTACCGGTTTCTATCTTGTTTCGCTTTTACTTATTTCCATTCCTTCTCACATGATAGAACCATTACATTAAATTATATTAATTACAAGTAAGTAAATTAAATTGTGAAAGTTAAAAAGGAAATAAAAAAGTTCGTTGTCATTTGAGGGCTCTATTTGGTACTTATATGTTTTATATTGCACCTATATTAGTGATGGATCAAAGGAAAGGGGACGATAGATGAGATAATTTCCAACTACAAAATATCCATATGTTGTTATTATATTCTTCACTGTCTGCAAGCTATAACAGTATTTGTGATTTATCTCGAAGAATTGTTACTTTGCAAAGAGAGACATTTTGTAAAGTCGACTCGTGATAAAGTGTATTTCTATAAAACATTTTATATTCATTCCATGGTTGGTTCCTTTTATAAAACAACCTGATGTTTCAGGGAGTCTGACAATTAAAATAGCTATTCAGAAAAGCAAACCACTAATGCAAAAATGTATGTGCTTCATGCTCTTCGATATAGCATAAAACTACTTAAAACAATTATTTCTAATTTTTATTACAAATTGAAAGATTCTATATATAATTAAATAATTATCCTAATTTCGTAAACAGAACTTTCCACCAAAAAAATACAATGAAGTATTTTTTTCACTGAAAAGTAG
Organism: Rosalia funebris; assembly: GCA_037954035.1. Lineage (NCBI taxonomy): Eukaryota > Metazoa > Arthropoda > Insecta > Coleoptera > Cerambycidae > Rosalia > Rosalia funebris. Next base: position 20,647,434 of record JAZFAV010000011.1, read on the forward strand.
AGATTACTAGAAGAATCACAGAAATGGTTATAACTTGAAAATAACCACGAATTGAATAACAACATATGGGTATGTTCTGGTTAAAAATTACTTTATCTGCCATTCTATATCGTTTGGTCTGACTTATGAGACACCTTGTAAAAATAAAACTATTATATATCTCAAATTATCAACCTCTTCTTTTACTTAGATTACTACAAATACAACATTTGTCAGACTCTATGATTTTAAATATTATTCGATTTTCTAAATATATTAAATTACTTTCAGTACACCCTGTAATATTTCAATATTTAAAACGTTGCACGTCGCTTGCTAATTAGCATGTAAGTCTCATACGAGTTATTAAAATGAACCCCGTTTTTCTTATCATCTGTGCAAGACTGTTATCGGATAATAAATCGTGAATTTTAAAGTTAATTTATTTAATATGTTGGGCGTAATAAATTACGTTTATCTCGTCATCAACGCTGTTCAACATTTGCATGGATGAATGTGTAATGCTTCTAAATTAAAATATTCAATTAAACTAAACTTTCCCTTTTATGGAGTGTAGACATACCATATCTTTTCAATATGAGGAACTATGCAAAATATGCATATAATTTCTAAAATACTTTGTTATAATTTATTAGTAATAACTGAATAGGTCCATTAATAAGTAAAATTATGATATGACTAATTTATATTAGTTAATATATAAGTTATTAAATTATAATAACCGAATAAAAAAGTAGGATAAGCTTTACGTGAATTGAATTTACTACAGTATTAATACAATCCATATCTATTAGTATATTTCATGATCAGTGCCGTAACTAATGATATTCCACACACGCCTGGCAAATTAAAGGGCTCAAGTCGAGTTCAAAAGATTTCGTTATTGACATTAAGCTTCTATATATTTATTTGCACATAATTTCAAAGAACCTTATATAATTTTCTGTTTTGTAATAACGTAATATCGTCTTGTCGGTGCTGCCAAAATGCGGATGACCCATACTATATGCGACCAACATACGTTGCCGAAAAAGGATCACATTATTTAACAGCCGTTTATAATTATAGGCCCTTTACCTGCATATTAAACAAAATAAGAGAAATCAGAGTTCCGTTGACACTATTTTTTTATGTAAAACTCGCGCTTAGTTCTCTGTTAGCCACTTACGTTGGTGGTGTTATACTTACGTTGTGTACTATGCTTCCTTAAGAATACGTTTTGCCGTATTTTAGCCGTGTGATATTTTTTGCTTATAGACAATTAACATTCTGCTTTATTTGCTTAAAATTTTTAAAACCAATCCTCTTTTGATCATTCGTGCTTGTCAACTTAATTTAAATCGATCTATGTTGATTTAGGTCGAGGGTAAACTAATTTATAGAAAGACTACAAGGAGTAACATTACTATAATTGCCATACAAATCTTGCAAATATGTTGTTAAAAACATTCTTTTGATTTCGTTTATATTTGGGCTCTATAATAAGTATTCGTCCGCATATTTTCAGATTTCTGTTGAAAGAAATAAATTATGCAAAAAAGGACAGCGAAATTTAATTTTAGCTAGAGAAGCATCAGTTTAAAAACAATTGAATATCATTATGCAATGGTGGACTGTTATTTCATAACATACTTTAGTTTAGTATTTAATATTAGAAGTATTATTTATTTTTTTATTGTCGTTGACAGTCTATTTTTCATTTTTCTTTACCTAAAACATTAATTATAATACTTTTATATGAATTACGTTATTAAAATTTTCGAAAGACAGTAGTAATCCTAATCTGAATGTCAAAATTATATTCAGAGAGCTTAAAGAAAAAAAAGACATACAGGATATTTAGAAGTCTCGGGACATACTTTTATGAGATAATATATGGAATAGATTCCATGATAAAAAACTGAAATTTAAAATATTATGTAACAAATTTTCTAACTACTAATTAATATTTATTAAAAATTATTCTACGCTGTTATCAATTCTTAACACTGATATTCTACGAGAGTCGATATAGAGTAGTCTCATTGCCTTGGCATTACTCAAAATCTATTTATAGATATATATTATACATATATCTATATCTATACTCTTTTTCACTATATTGCAAAATAAATCACTGATAAATTTTAACTGAAAAGTACATAGACCTGACATTAAATTAATGAAGAATATAATTTATTTCCGTAGATAGGCATTTTAAATTAGGGTTTTTAATAAGAATAAGATAAATATGTCATATGTTGCATAGAACATTTTTAATATTTGTTCATGAATGGCTTGCTGATGTAAAATAAGTTGTTTAGTCATACCCTTGAAAACAAATAGTCAAGATGAGTATACCATACGGTAATATCACAGACAACCCGCTATCCTTATGAATGCATTTGCTATAATAGGTAAACAAGAGACAGGTAATGTTACGTGTGTCTTCGGTCTTCGGTCTTCGGAGATGACCTGCATATATCACTGACAACTGTTTTCAGATTTTCACGCTGATCGGTGAGAAGACAAATAGTAAATTACGATTAGAAATAAGAAAACTTTTCTATTGACTAACGCAGTGTAGATAATTTTCGAGTGATATACAGTTGTTTCGTTGTTTGACATCTGACTGCTAAGCTCGTTTCGTTTTCTGCAAATTTTTGAGCCTGTTTACTAATATTTGTCATAGATCCATTCTTCTTAGAGCGAAACTAGTTTTAGAATTGGAGTTGATGTAAGTAAGCAATATTTCTTTATGACAATTACATGCACGTCTTGTTTTAGATGCCGGGAAAAACATTAAATTCTCAAGCACAGCAAATGGTGTTGAATCTCTCCTGGAATACTTGGAACAGGAGAAAAAGAAATGGAGGCCCTTTAATATCTGTTAGTGCTGTTCAAGAGGTAAAAGACACAGATTCACAAATATCTGAAATAATGTGTATGTACTTGTTAAATTTTAGAATAGCGAAAGCTCTTAAACTTTTGAAGAAAACAATAATATACATTATTATAAAAAGCAAAGAAAACCCAGTTCTTTCTTCACCCGGAAAAACAAGACGTTGCCGAAAAGTCCATAACAAGGGATCTACCTGAAGGTACAAAATGGCAGTACGAGATACTTTATACAATATGTATGAAAAACGTAAGTATGTTCTGGCTATATTTATTTTGTTGTGTAAGTACAGGGGCATTTACTGTGTAGGCCAAAATGATGTTATAAAATTGTTTTTGTTTTCAAATAATTCATGTGGGAAAATATCACTTATAGCTACATTAAAGGAGGTAAAATGATTGTGATAACATGAATTCATAAATAAACATGTGGAAGGAATCTTTAGCAACATGCAGTGAACATGTGAGCCTCTAGACGTGACATGTTTCTATCGCTAATTTCAAAATAATGTTGTCCTATTTAAAACACAAACAGGTTTTTTTGTATACCATAACCAGCAATGAAATTATTTGTTTTATGTATTGTTATACATATTTAACTTTTTTAATTGTACAAGTATATAACCACTTCTTTATGGTAGAATAGCATCTTTATCATTTTGATAGTGATTGTGTTAGTGAGACCTATAATAAAGACATATTTAGTAAAATATTACATTCATTTGTGTTGATTTTTGACATGCTGTTTTATGAACTAAATAAAATTAGTGTTTTTTTTTTTGTGTGAAGGATGTTTATTGCCAGATGGTTTCTGTATATTTATTCTATTAGATACCTAACTAAAATGACCTTATTTTAGCACATTAGAATTTAAATTTTAAGGTTAATTATGCTTTCTTCATATAGTTTGGGTGCAGTTTAGATAAGAGAAACTGTTGCAGAAGGTGCACAATTAAGGTCAGTGTACTGTAACAAACTAAAATATACCCAAATAAATAATAGTGATGAATTAGGCGAATATGTAATAGTAGTTTGTATACTTGTAGTTTCATAACTCCCCAAGTTCCACAATAGAGCCAAAGCTTCGATCGGCGAAAAGACGCAATTATCTTGACAATCACAGACCAATTTATATGTATATTGTGTTTTTCCACATAATTTTTGTCAGTATTTTTTACGTTTGAGCCCATGGATTATCAAGTTTTTCGCCGTGATAACTTATTTGAAAGGCATTCTCTAGTTTGTTTTGGTGTCGGTAATACAGTTGACTGTAAAGGTGGTAAATTTAAATGCTTTAAATTATGTAAACAGTCACTCATCTGACTCTGATTTTTCATCTTAGTTCATACGAATATCGCTTGTGACGTACCTAATGGTAAAGTTAGAACGGCCCGACTGTATATAAATATATGTATTGTATTTAAAATGCACCACTGTTTTTCTGTTCACAAAACGATGAACGCTTATTCTATCCCTTTCCAGATCGTTGACCCATTTGGTAGCTCAAAGTGTCACGGAACTAGTTTGGTGCCAAAACTGCCTTTTTGCGTAATTAAAATAACTCTGGGACGACCTCACAACTAACAAATTAAACGCCGCACTTGAAAACGAGCGTTAAAATAACCCATTGGGGATCAGTTAACTATGCAAATAAATAGTGCAAAACAGAGACGCGCTGAAAATAAATGCCGAAACATCAGTGCTGTCTTGTTATTGGCTAATTTATAGAGCTGCACATCAAATAGGGATAACGTTTCTTTCTATTCTTTAAACGGTATTAGTCAATAATTGTGTTACGTGACATTTTTTTGCTAGATTATACAAGGTAAATCAGAAGGAAATATTTGTCTAGTTCGATTTTCATCCAGTACAGATATAATTATGTCTAGATTGTTTTCATTAAGCTTAGCTAGCTGTTAAATAATTTAAATGTGAATTGAGAATGAATGTAATTAAGAAATACGTACAAAGCTAGAATTTCACCTATTAATTTTTTTTTATTAAATCTATTACTAGCCACTGTGAGCGGCCTCAGTGGTGTCACACTCAGATAACTCCGCTGCAGCCAAGATACCATTGCGTAGAGTTAGAAAATCATCCCGTAGATTTCAAACTATGCAGGTGCAAGCAATTCAGAAATTCACTTAATTTTGCTGTCCCCTTTGACCACCTGTTGTTTTATTCCTTGTGGTAGTATAAGTAATTGCGTATATACGGTGCAACTACTGATGAGTTATACAAGTGGACAGCCCTACTATTGCTCTAGAGATCAATCTTGAATGGACTACTTATTTGCGGTAGAAATAAAGAGAAATGGAAAATCTGATGTTCTAGAAAGAAACAGCTTTTATTTACGTCGTTGGCAATGACGGCTTTGGCCTAAATGTTACCGTAAAGCTAATTTTTAAACAACAGAGGAGGGGGAGTGCATATAGTAACCAAGGGAGTAGTGATCAGGTTATGGGAGTGGACGAAATTTAAGATGAATAGTTTTGTATTTGTCTTGTATGTTTATTATTATTTATGTCTCTGCATTGGCAAAGTAAACTAGTATGCAATTATGTTGACAACATTTTTTGGATTGGTAGTTTGTACAACCTAGGAAAGAGTGCAGATCATTAAGTGATACTATGGAAACAATACTGATGGAAGTTGTAGCGTAATTTACATCTGCATTTGAAAACAATTTCCGACTATTAAAAGAATTGTGAACTTCATACACGATTTTGAATATTCGAGATGATCTTAGAGAGAGTGTAATAGTCTTCATGGCGGTGATAACGATAGTAGAGTTATCGATTAAACGAAGAATACAAGCAACAAGAAATAAATGTTTGTAGCTTCGCGGAAGTAAATACACCTTGTTCCAGCAGGGAAATCTCTACCGAAGTTGGTGTACCTCATGGAACAGTTAGGACTATTTTAAGGAGAAATTAATATCATTGCTATAAAATTGCCATTACTTAATACATTTTTCCCGAAAATTGTATAACAGATGGACTTTTATGAAAGTATCATGGTGAAGACCAACAAAATTAATAATTTCAAAAGTTTAAAATATTATTGATTGCATGATCGCTATAATCTATGTAAAACTGGGTACTGGTCGTGGAAAAATACGCATTTAAGTTTTTCGTTACGTACCCAATACCCTCAAAACCAATGTGGGTTCAAATTCTACTGGACAATGTTATTGACCCATTTCATTGATGACAACCTTATAGCAGAAAAATGCTTCTATTTTTAAAATTATATAATTCCAGTTGTTTGAACTTTAAACAGTGACGGAGATATTTGGTATCAGAAAGGCAGTTGTCGTGTTCATAATGAGAGAGAGAGAGAGAGAGAGAGCGTTTTCAGAGAACACATTCCCTGATCGCATTATAAATAGAAGAAGCACTATTAACTGGTCTCCAAGATCCCTTGAGTTAGGCCCAGATGATTTATATTTACAAGGATATATCAAAATGTAAACTTCTGGCCATGAACATCAAAGACCTCACAACCTTGCGAATATGAATTATGTGCTAAAATTGTAGCTATCCTAAAATGTTGACGTAGTAGACACTGGATACTCGATACTCGAAATAATTCTTTGATAGTATTATGTAGCGCAACAAGGAGACACTTTTGAGCCTCTTATAATTTTTTTTGTATTGTTACAAAATTTCGTTTATTTACTTATGTTGCCTGAAATGGTTATCCATAGAATATTAACATTTTTTTACTTAATAAATACTAGTTTAATTTGCTAAAGGTAAAGGCTAAAAAATACTGATATAAAATGTAGATGTCCTTAGTTACTTCAGCATTTCTAGAAAATAGATCAAATAAATTATTTCAAGTGAATTTTAATAGCAGCATACTAAATATTCTGGGGGAAGAGAGTCACTAATAATAATTGATGATGGATATTTCGTAGGAGGGCTAATGCTACTGTAACAGAAGTAATAAAAATGGAAGGACATAAATAGTTCACTAACAAAATATAGTGGGCGTGTTCTCTAAATAAGTGAAATAAACATATTTACTAATATGAAACATGCATTTATCTAGTGATGCTTTTCTACACTAGAAGTTTAATTAATAACACATATTGTTTTCAGATACATCATCTGTATCTTTAGAGAGTTGTTAACACACAATAGACTTGGCGTTGTGGACGGTTTGTATCGAGTATTCGAGTTTGCTATTTCTTTTCTTTTCTGTCTCACATAAATAGTCTATTTAAAATTTGTAGTTGCCAGGTCTGAATAGTTAAATTGAACAATGATTCAATACTAAAAATAAATCTTCATTCACATACAAATACAACTAAAGACGATAATGAATATAGAATGTCAAACGTTAATGGGTTTAAATCACATAAATGTATATAATTAAAAAAAAATCTTCCGAGGACTATCTTCTTAGGACGTTTAAATGTGATTTGATCGATTTGAACTTTCTGATATATAAATACTAATATTGTTTCTGCTCACTCGCTTAAATCTGTTGAAAAATTCATATCGGGCGATAAGTTTAAAAATAACCCTATTAATATGTTTGCATTAGATAAATGCCATTTATTTATTAATAGAAATGTAGTAGTTAGAAGTTTTTATGACTATTTTGTGACACGAGTATAAACAAAATCCATCGAAGATTGCTGAGGGAGAAGTATCTGTGTAACTAAATATGGTACAATTATTTAAATTTAACAAATTATGTATTAAACAGTAACAGATTGTATTTACTATTTGACATTAATTTAACGCAGTTCCTATCATAAATAATAAAAGTAAATATGAATAATTTTAGTTTACACTTAGTTTACAGTTAAATAAGTTTAGTTTAGTATTATAATGCAATGTGAGTTCATTAATTAATTCGTGTTATCTATTGATCACGGTATGTATCGTAAAGCAAATCGAGGTAACTATCTTTGAAGATCCAATGTCCTTCAGACTAAACTTGATATATACTTTTGTAGTTGTAGACGTCTAATCTGGGCCATCACTGGTCCATAACTTGAAGGTCAAAATCAAATAAAATCGATTGGAATCTATCCGTATAATCCATTGTTGTTATTATAGATGAGCACACTCTTTAGTTGATTAAAACAAAGTTTGCTCATAGATTTTCAGAACTGGGTTAATTGCTCCTATTGACTTAATCATATTTTTGGGAGTCGACGAAAGTTCGTTTACATGAAACTAAAATGGATCTTGAAAACTACGAAAATAAAGAACTAGCCCCAGTCCACTACAATGGCTATGATGTTATCACTTTATTTATATAAAATACTGTTCTGACAAAGTTGTTACATAAATCTTGAGATGGCTGTTTTATAGTTCATGTTAAAATATAATTTTATATATGTATGTACGAATATAACTATCGCAAGGCTTTAGTTAATGCAAAAGAAAAAAAATATTTAGAATTTCTTTCTTAAAATTAAAAAAAAATTCTTCCTGAAAGGGAGGAAATCAAAATTAAACAAAGAAAGATATTTGGCTTTGTTACAATATTCTGTATCACTAGTAAAGGAAAAACAAGACAGCCTATAAAACCTATAACACTCGTAATTAAAAGAAACAAGGAATGCAAGTGAGATGAATTATTTAAAGGCATATAAACATATAAGTCTGACTATAAGACATTTCCGAAAGAACCCAGACCAACAAAACTACATGCAATATATTTTTAATATAGCACATTTATTACATTCTCCTTAAACGCAACCGATATTTCTATTTAGATAGCAATGCTATCCTCGTCCCTTTCAGTGCTTTTAGCATATTTTATCCCATCCAAACTAACATTGTTAAAAATTATATTATTTATGATTTTTTTTCAAATTTTACATCTTAACAGGATGAAAACTAAATTAACTTAAATCTCCTGGAATATAAAAAAGTGTCACTTTTGAAAGATAAACTACTGCTGATTGGCTAGTTGATAGATTGATGTACCATTTATTTAATATAATTAAGATTATAGTTATACCACTACAGTTATGTCCCAGAATTTCCACGCCGTATTTCCGTTATTTGAAGAGATAGTAATCATCTTAAGTTATCGGTAATATAATAAATGTGTCTGTCACATAAGTAGTACACACTGAGGATACATTACCTAAGAAATGTTAATTAATTTTATTAGTTGCTACTGTTGTAAAATCAGACGCAACGCATTCAGTAACCCGTTTCAGAGACAATTTCATTGTTAATATTAATATGTATTTCATAATTAACGCACTTCTTAGAGTTCAAGTGTAAAATTAACAAGTTTTCATTTTTCCTTCGTTTCATTCTGTTTCTGGAAGAATGTCCTTTTGATATTTTTTAGATCTTGATACATGTTTTTTTTATTTTTTTTTGTATCTTTTGTAGTAAAGGGTCTTGAATATTTTTCTTCAGCCAAAATAAATTTTGTAATTTCTCGCGCTCTTTTAACATTTCTTCTTATAATTATTGTAGTTTCCTAGATGATTTTTTTAGTAATTACATGGCACGATCAGGGAGTATTATAAATAGTTAAAAAAGATTAACTAAAAGTATTTTCAACATTCCTCAAGTAACGAGCGCAACCAGATCTTTATAAAATACGTTTTAATTTATTAAGGTTGTCTTCAGGAGTGCCTCTAAAGTGATAAAAATGAATTTATACACTCTGAGACGATATCTAAAATGTAGATTGTTTAAAGAACCACCTCTACATTTTTTTAGTGAAATGTGTACTATACACTATCAGTGCAGCGATGTATCATACTTAATATATTAATTTCATTTGTACTGTAGAAAATAATATTTATCTTCTAAATGACAGTTATTTGTCTCTAGCTCACCGCTTACATTGCATTATAAATAAAATAAAAATCATACGTTTATTCAAATATCTATTTATTTACATAAACGATCATTATTGTTTATGTAAATATGTGGATATTTTTCTACAAAAGAAAAAATAAAATATTAGGCACGATATACCACTGTATACACAGGGATTCAATTTCAGTGAAGAAAATATGGGGTGCCAAACAAGGAGATATAAATCACGTAGTCAGAGATATTCTCTATTTATTTTTACTACCTCATTTAAGAACGTAGATATAGCTAGTAAAAGAAATGGTGGGACACCCAGTATAAACCTTTTTGAGGTATTTATAAGATTAGTATTATAACTCACATATATTCGAAGGAGCCACTATGAAAAATGTTAAAGTTTATTATAACAAATTTATTATTTTATGTAAAATCTATTCATTTTTAAATAAAAACTCTATGAGTCCAGTATGATTTAAATTAACGTTACCAAATTAAATAATTCTGTCCGTACATGGAATTTAGCATCAGGTGATTCCTTAACTTCAATATTAAGGGGGTGTCACACCTTCCGTTTATCTGCGCAGATTATCAGGTATAACGTCATGCCTAAGCGATAAACTATGCGAACTGCGCAGTTGAGACCGGTATTTACCCAGATGAAAAATCTGTGCATTTGGACTCTCCTGTAACGATAATCTGCGCAGCTTATGCAGTTTATCGTGCAGTTTGTTCAGGTGACGTCCTATTTATGAACATGATGACCACAGTGTCGGAAGCAGATGCGCCTTTGGCGTTTATACCAATCTTTGCACTAACGTTCACGGCATTTTTCGTTCTTCTTCTAGCAACACAGCTGCAATTATACAACAAACTGCGGTTCTTCCTTTTCTGTCACCCATTGAACTTTATTTATTTTTAATGCTTTTTGAACCAAACCTATCGGACGGAATGAGGCGAAAACTGAACGTAGTCTACACATCTCCATCTGTGCAAACCGCAATGATAAACGGAAGGTGTGTTTTTTACGTTCTCGTTTTCGAATCTCCTTAGTTTCGAAACAAATTTATTGCGGTGTACTTAAATCTCTACCGATCGTAATGACAAATAGCGTATATTTACTGCATCCGCTATAAAATTTCGCTTGTTTGTGTAAAGTTGACAAACCTTGCTTCCGCAACCGCAACGCTATATTTTATGGATGCCCCCGAAATGGAAAAGGAACTGTAGTGAGGCAAGCAATGTTGTTTTACACATATGCCTCGGATTAAAGTTTAATCTGTTAGTTTACTGCAACTCGGATGCCTGCAGAGGTAGAAGATGATTTATTTATGACAAATTCTTTAGTTTTTGAGAGAGATTTATATGGTATATGAAATCTGGTTGGTAACTTGTTCGAAGGTATCGTATCTAACATTGTGTTGAATATAGTTGGAGGAATTTTTCTTTTTAGCAATTTGTCTGAACCTACTGCTATCGAAGAGAAATATATGGAAATAGCTACGAATTTATTTAAAAAATATGATTTAACTGCAGTCACGGTTACAGTACACCATTTAGGTTAGGTGCAAAATGGTCGCCCTGGCTTGCTGTTATTTTCCTACTAGTGAAAAAGTAAAATCATTATTATGCAATAAAAATAAGATGCCTGGGACAAAATGTGGGGAAGACCATACAGCGTTAGCTTGATTATTTCAACAATCCTGATAGTGGAGAATTTCCCACATACTAGAAACGCATATTAGTCCCTTCAAATTCAAATTCGACAAAAAAAATCACTGATTTTGAGAAATTTTTCCTACAGTTAAGCGACCTATACATAAAGTTGTGTTCGGATTGTGTTAACATATTTTTCACCTAGCGCATGATAAAAAAAGGGTTGTTTTTTAGATATAAACATATATATATATATATATATATATATATATATATATATATATATATATATATATATATATATATATATATATATATATATATATATATATATATACACACGTTTTTGGCCGCTTCTTCGGTTTTTTGCGTTTTTCTGAAAAACTGTGCATTTTTGGGAAAATATAATATGATTCGATGTTGTAGATTTTGCGATTCTCCACAATTTTTGTTCTTTTAATTTTTTCAAAATTCTGCTTAGTTGCGCCACTATGCATTGTAGAGAAAAAATATCAACTGATCGAAATTGTAGATATAAAAATTTTCGACACATTTTGTTCTTTTATTTTTTTAATGTCGCACGGTTTTGCTACTAGAGGGCGAAAACCGTTTTCTTTTTTTTGTAATACTCTCGTGCAAATGAAAAAAAAACACTCTAGAGCATTATTTTTGATTTATAGGCAAAACTATGCATTTTTTAGAAAAGTTCAATCACAAAAAGTTGGAGAGCAAAAAACTTCCTACAAATTGTCTTACACTTTTTATTTACAAAAAATGCATAGTTTTGCCTATAAATTAAAAATAATGCGCTAGAGTATTTTTTTCATTCGCACGAGTATTACAAAAAAAATAAAACGGGTTTCGCCCTCTAGAGGCAAAACCGTGCGACTTAAAAAAAAACAAGAATACAAAATGTATCGTAAATCTTTATATCTATAACTTTGATCTCTTGAAATGTTTCTCTAGAATGCATAGTTTTGGCTTAAAATCGAAAAACAGCTCAAAAATACTTCAGCGCGCTCTAGCGGCGCAACTAAGCAGAACTTCGGAAAAATGAAAAGAACAAAAATTATGGAAAATCGCAAAATCTACAACATGAAATCAGATCATATTTTCCCAAAAATGCATAGTTTTTCAGAAAAACGCAAAAAAAACGAAAAAACGGCTAAAAACGCGTATATATGTCTATATCTGGATAGGTCGCTTAGCTGTAGGAAAAATTTCCCTCAATTTTCCTAATTTGAAGGGACTAATACTGGAAAAGGGCGTACACAAACCCAATATTTCAAAGCAATGTCAATCAATGTCAATGTTGTTAATATTTGGAAAACTATTAGAAGCTAATATTATTCATGAATTTTTCCATTGTAGGTTAATCGTTACCAATCTTACACCATTCACTCAAAATACTCTCAAAATTATAGATCATCAGGTGCAAGCTGGTGTCGTATACACCGAATTCTTTGGGTCTTTCAACGAAGTACATTATTCGATACTAGGTTTTTATTAAACTTTAAGATTTCAGTGTCTATGGCAAACTGTTGTATTAGATAATATCTCATATGATCAACATAAATCAAGGTGTTAAATTAAATAACGCTATGTCTACCTACGTCTCCATTACATCAAGAGTCTCACAAGATTCCCACCTGGATCCCAGCTTGTTTTCCTTATCTATTGATGATTTAAATTCGTGTTTTCAACACACCGACTTTTATTTATATGCAGATAATCTTAAAATGTTATCGTTAAATTGCAGACGAACATAATAAATTACAGGAAGATATCAATAGACTTATTGATTGCTGTAATTGTTACTTGAAACTGAATACACGAAAATGCAGACAAAATATGAAAATATGACATCTTCTAGATTAACAGATTCAATAGTGAAGATATAGGTATTCTATAGAATATGTAATGAAGTGAAAATAATCACATGGACATATTGCAAACCTTCGAAATGTGATCGTGCTACCGCAGAATGTGGCCGTATACATATCCTGGACAAATAGGATTACTAATACCGTAATTCTAAATAAAATGAAAAAGGGTGCAAAATGATTAATACCATAAAGAAGTGAAAGTTTCAGTACTGAAAGTTTCAGTACTAGACCATATAATGAGAAGTCCCACACACACTCTCTCTGACTATGGTTCGAGAGCTTAGAATCTCAATGCAAAGAATTGACGTACTTTATACTTCAGAAAAATATCGACTCTTCTTAATATCTAATGTTGGTAACTATTTTATTGTCTTATTATTGAAAAAAAGAACTAATTAAGGTGCATGATAAAAGCAGTGAATATTTTTAATCGTCAATATGTACGTATTATTTATTTTCTGAATATTAATATCTTCTCGGGTGTAAATTAGTTACGAAACCTTGAAAAGTCGATCTGACGGGTTTAATTTTAAAAATTGGCACGGACGGTGTTTCCCCAGAGCACGTGTTTATTTCCAAGCAAACTGCTGTCCGTTAGATGTTCTCGTGAAATGTAGTTGCCGCTTTAATTAAACCAACTATATGATTGTTAAAATTCAGGCATTTGTGCAATTCGATAACGCTGTTGATTATTGTAATTAAACAGAATCACGTAATACGATGACAAACAATTCATGTAGAACTATTAATAAAATTCTGTATGTAGCAATTTATACATTTTGCATTACCCACACAATATAATTTTTAAATAAATACGATCATAAAATGACTAATTGTGGTTCTGATAAAACAATTAATCTCATGTTGAAACATTTATGTATCATACCCGGATTATAAAAGGGAAAATTTTTATTTTATATGAAAAGTGAAAATGTAGTTTAACCCTATTAGGAGAATATGCTTATGAAAAAGCGCCAAGAATAAAGTAAGCAAGGTATAACTTAAATCAAGCAATAATTTTGCATTACTGTTCTCTATCAAAAATACTTCATATCGTTTCTATCAGTGTATTAAAATATTATAATGTCCTGGTCGTCAAGAATAGTAAACAGTGTGAGATTATCTAGGTATCCGTAGAAGAAAGAGTGAGGCAACATTCAAAGGGAAATAGATGCAATTTATGCATCACCATATCGAACTCTGTGTACATATATATATATATATATATATATATATATATATATATATATATATATATATATATATATATATATATATATATATATATATATTCATCGATATTAACTCTGCAAAGGTCTCAATGCGACTGGGTAAAAACCAGGCTATTTTATTTACTGCGCACCTCGTGGACGATTCGATACCGCAGTTTTTAAACTTGTTCCTATTCTTGATGAGCTGTATGAAGGAACAATTCTATATTATGAATTGCTGTAATTAGAGCGAAATTAAGTACTTTTGGATTTGTCATAATGGACAGTTGTTACAAAATAATGAATAACTTTATGCAGTTTTCATACTTGTTATTTATTTCCAAACACTATTCCAATGATTGTCAAATAATAGTCATTTATAAAGAATCAAGATTAAGAATGTTCTAAAGATCCATATTGAATAAAACATTGTTTGTGCCCGTAACAGTGGAACTTGTGATCATCGAGTGTTGCATTGCACAATTATACCAGGTATAAACGAGATCATGTATCATCCCGTCATTTTTCAAAGGCTTTAGAAAATCACTAACATTTGTAATAGCCTTGAGTGATGGCCACTGTACAATTTTGTTAATAACTCCTGTGTAAACGTCGTTTCTCTCTAATTAAATTGCATATAAAATATTACAGTACCCAATATGCCCACTATGTATGTATGTATATATATATATATATATATATATATATATATATATATATATATAGATATATATATATATATATATATATATATATATATATATATATATATATATATATATATATATACTGAGGAAAGTGTGGGGGAAAATGAAGAGGAAATTATTTCAATAGATTAAATCGCGATATGCAGTTCCCTTGCCTAATTTATGATCGGGAATAAATTTAACGAAACCATTGAAGTTCTGTTGTAGAACCAAATTCTATATTACTACATCAATGTGTTGTGGTGAACAAAAACAATAGAGATAACAAAATGATAAATAAAAATAATAAAAGTAATATACAGTGCGTGTTCAAATTTAAAGGAAGGGGAACTAGATGCGGGTTATATATATATAATTTGATGTTAAATACTGTCGTGGGGTAAGCAAAATGTGGGCGGAGCAAAGGGGCGGAGCGCTCTCGTATTGTTGATCAGTCAGGGAAGTTGGTCCAACATCATGCCACTTCAATGGCGTAGTGATTTTTTAACTGTAATTTTTTCCAAAAAAATATAGGAGTGGATGGTAAAACCAGTACACACAGTACTTGTGCTGGTACGGAACGTGAGTCAACATCATCCAACTTTAAGTGCATCCAAATGCATTCAATTTTGGACACCAGATTCTGGAGGATTTATTATGTAGCAGGGTCCCAAATTGCTCATGTATAAATTGCTCATTAGAGGAATTTATAAATACATATACCGAAACCTCGTCTCGACAACCGAGGGTTAACGAGGTTTTCAGCGTGTCATCGGGGAACCATCAACGATAGTTGATGGACGAGATTCGAAACGCGGATTATCATCATCGCCGTGGGTGTGAAGGCCATGCCAGAAGAAAGCAATCCAGACGAGGAATCGTTCGGCAAGTCTGTTCCTTTTATTTCCGCCTCATGGATTGCACCCTCCAGACAGCGGTTGTCCAGCCCGCGAACAGCAGCGACAGATGCCAGTGAGCAGTGAGATGATGACACCAGGCAAAATCCCAAACAATGAAATGCAAGGAAGAAGTGAGCCACTATAAGGACATGGGAACTGGAGACCTGAAGTAGCTGGCAAGCTACGCCACCACGGGATCCACGATCCAGCTACCAGAATACATCAACCCAAGGGGCACCACTCCAAAGCGGTCCACTAAACCACGCAGTGCAACCAGCCGGATCCTGGTGGCGCCAGTGAGCCTGTGAAGTTTTACTCCAATCCCCGGATTGGTGCGAGTTGACGAGGTTCGTTCCAGCACCGTCGAAGATGGTGGGAAGAGATGGGGGAGGGTGAGGGGAGAGGGTAAGTGACGGGCAGGTGGGAGGCCCCCAGAGGGCCCAGAGTGCAGCTCCAGGGAGGGGCTTCGTCCGACACTGAGGCGATAAGAAGTAGTGACAACGACATAATCGAAATATGCCATATAGCAATCCCATGATGATATTTGAAGAAACAAGCTGCACATCAGTTTTTCTATATGATTATATTATTAAATATATACGTAGACAGTCTTCACGAATAAGATAAGTCTTCAAGAATATTTTAAAACTACAGTTTCTGGTAGGTATCAATTATTTCATAAGTATTCAGTATAGCATTCATATCGTCTAAACAACTTCTTACATTTTTGAATCCACCTTACAAAGCTTTGGTATTATCTTAATTATTTTAAAATCATAGTATTGGGTTACAGCAGATGATCCACAAGATAAAGTAAGATAAACCAGTTCATAAGAAAAAAAAACACGCAATGAAATTCTCATGCGTGTCTTCAAAAACCCGAAAGCTCTGCAATTAAGGCGAGTTCATTTACATTTCGTTGGTGGTCCTCAATTGCAGGGCTATTATAAAAGTGTTTACGTAAAAGCTACGTTTAGGCTTTTGTATACAATATCTGTATCTTCTGGTATTAATCACAATGATTATCGTTCGAGGAGATAAAATATTTTGACATCCTTATTACTGCTTAATTTACATATTAACTTAACAAAAAGATGCATGTGGAAGTTGTTCTGGAAGTTTGAGAGGTGGGCCATTATACCGATAATTTCTTAAGTAGGCTCCTTCGAGATTCTACCACTTAATTACAAACTAAATATTATCTATTGTTCAATACAAAATCAAATACTATAACATATGAATAGGAAATAAAGTAATATATTTATTGTGGTAGACGAATTGTAGATATGTTCTTGATTCGTAATAACTATTTATAATTCATGGAAACTAAAGAAATCGGTGCCAACTTACAAGACACAGGTATAGTAAAATATTAATGAGTAAAGCGTGAGAATACGGTGGGCAGTCAGTTCAGTGCCCGACGCAAAACTACTCAAAATTAAGGCCTTGCACCGTATCGACAATATGGATGATGATTATGATTTAT
The DNA here is from genome assembly GCA_037954035.1 of Rosalia funebris. Taxonomy (NCBI): domain Eukaryota; kingdom Metazoa; phylum Arthropoda; class Insecta; order Coleoptera; family Cerambycidae; genus Rosalia; species Rosalia funebris. The sequence continues at coordinate 20,664,941 of JAZFAV010000011.1, forward strand.
AATTCATCAATCATTAAAATGCACTATAATACACTTTATTGTGGTCTGCTGTGACAATAATGATGGCTGCTTTTCTTCAATTTCAATCAATAGCTTATGTAGGAATGTCGACAGAACAACAAAATCAGTATTACGGTATGTTGTCTCCAATAAATACCTTGGCATTTGGTATTGAATGTTATTAGAAGTTTGGTAGTATTTAAAGATAACAAAACAAAATAATGATATATAATATAAATTAGTAGCTGAGGTTACAAAAATCTACTTTATGTAAGAATATATGAGAATTACAAAGTACCATAAACTGTTCTCTTCATTAAATACCTTGATATTTATAGTAATACTATTGAATTTTAGTAGCATTTATGTTTAGATTTTTTCGATTGGTATGTTACAATCTACGCAAAATTTATTATTTACGGTATAATGAATGGTCGGGTAAATGACGACGGTGATCTAAATATATTACAGTGTAATGAATATTAAAAAAAAAGTAACCGTGTTTTGTTACCTATATAAAGTGTTAAAATGTTCTCATTTGTTTATTAAGCATCTCGGAAAGTGATAAAGGTGAATGTGCGTGCGCATGTGTATGTTAGCATCACAACTTGGAAGTTCAAGTGCAATGGATCGTTTTGCTTGTGAGTAATGTGTCATGTGTGTCAGAAGCTTTTACGAGAACCATCGTGTTCTCATAACGATTCGTCGTCTGTATCAAGCGCACTACTACCTTCACGACATTAATCAAACAAGTTCAGCGAAATTAATAAAATTGTGGATCGTTAAAGTTGAAATAGACGGCACGCCATTAATAAAAAGCTAACGGGTGACAAGGAATCTTTCGAAAATCACTGTCCACGAGATACTGGCAAAGGATTTGAACTTTCGTCCTTGTAAGATTCAACTCGTGCGAGCTTATACAAGTATTATCCAATTCGGTCCGCTTTTGGGCAAGAATTATTCGAAATCTTGTAAAAATTGTGATAATATACCTATTCACCAACGAATCACATTTCCATGTACATGGGTTTGTAAGTAAACAAAATTGCCTTTACTGTTCTATAGACCACCTTCGAGAGGAGCACATCAGCAAAATCCCTTACATGCTCCCAAATTAACAGTATGGGTGGCAATGAATGCACCTGGGATAATTGCAATCACCGTTACTTTTCTTCGATATAGAGATATGCCAGAGAATTTTTTGTCACCAGAATTTCAAATTTTAATAGATTTAATGAGGGCACATAGTTTCCGCAATATGAGGCTACAGCTCATGCTACATATTTATCAATGGAAGCCGTTAGAGTGATGTTTCCTGAAAAAGTGAGTTCTAATCGAGGGTACATAAATTGGTCACCGAGAAGTATTATCGGTAGGGTCGCCGTTATTTACCGCCAATGGATTTCTTCTTATGAGGTTGTTTGAAATCTAAGGTGTACACTGATGCTTCTAGAACTTCAGTTAAAGCCAGAATAGGCGAAAATTGAATCAGCATTACGTCGTCGAATTATTGCAAATTTTAGGTCACACCTTGATGAGGCACAACGGCACGAGGAAATGCACCTAGACGATGTTATTTTTCGTACATTCTTTCGTACAACTTTCCCTACATTATAAATTTAAATAAAAAAATAGTGAATGTAAATATCCTTTTTAATAACCGAGCTTTATTCGGCCAAAAAGAGGAAAATACTCCAGGACACCTGTTATTATTTAAAACTTCATTGATTTGACTAATTAGCACTCAAAATATTTTCTATTGTTGAGATAAATGCAACCCATAAAGCCTCTCTCGGTAATAGGCGGATACAGAAGTTTGGATCTAGAAGTGACAATTACACATTAATTAATTATAAGGCCGTCAGTAACACAATATAATTTCATGAAAAGGAACGCAATTAATCGTCATTTAAAATGGAAACGAACCACAGACGTATAATGAAGAGTTGTCAAAGGGTTTAACGTTTTGTTCCTGACAACCCCTATTCATTGGAAGTTTTATTGATTACAACTATAATACATATTAACACGGACGATTTACGATCGCATGGCTGTCGTTTATATAAATCTTTTATGGTTGTGAGGATTATACATAGCATATAATATTGTATGTATTTAATGCTGATATATGTGTATGATATTGATAAATTATTATCTATCGTGAAATGATTGTATACAGCGTGTCTAAGAATTTGGAGATTAATTTTTGCTGAAAATTACGTGTTAATATATATCGATTGCATAAACTTGAATTACTACGAGTATAATCTGTGCAAATATTATTCAGATGGTTTCTTAAAATATGAAAAACTGTCTGTAGAGCACTAATTTACTAAAGTATAGCTGTGTGACTGTTCCTACTTTCGCCTTAAACATTGCCTATAATATAAATACCTTATTTATTTATCTCAATATTGTCAAAAAGGCATAAGGGAGAAGCTATTTACATGTCATAAATATTATTAGGGCGCAGTCTTTCTATCCGTCAATCCTTACCAAATTATTACCCTATTTATTGTACCTAATTTATTATAATTTCTGATAGTGTGTAAGAAGGTTACAGTCAAAATGTTATAACTGTACTACTACGTCATAAGCGATATTCCTATGAACTAAGATAAAAAATCAAAGTCAAGTGAGTGACTGTTTACATAATTTAAATTTACCGCCATTACAGTCAACTGTATTACTGACACCAAAGGAAACTAGAAATTGCCTTTCAAATAAGTTATCACGGCGACAAACCTTATAATCCATGGTCTCTAACAGATATTAGTATATACGCAATGAAATAGCCTGAAAAACTTGCAGAAAACGAAACGAAGTTAGCAGTCAGATGTCAAAGAACTATCAATATCTGTCGAAAATTATCTACTGCGTTAGTAAATAGAAGATTTTCATATTTATAATCTAATACGTATGTTACTATTTGTTTTCTCACCGATCAGCGTGAAAATATGAAAACAGTTGTCGGTGATACATTCAGGTCAAATCCCATGATCGAAGACACACGTAACATCACCTGTCTCTTGTTTACCTGTTATAACAAATTCGTTCATAGGGATAGCGGGTTGTCTGTGATATTACCGTATGGTGGTGCCAGTGGTAAACTTATAACGGGTTTAGTTTATTACTGTTTTTAACAGGATGGAATACTTCCTGGTTTTTATTAGATCATAATATAATATTATGTCATGGAGATGAACTTTCGGGCACGACGAGTGGGCATCACGAGTAACCACTGCATTCACCTGGTCTCAATGGACAACACTCTCTTACTTAATCGTCAAGAAATAATTGCACTGTCTGGAATGTGGTATAAAATTTGATACCAATTTCATACCAAATGGGGTACATATAGGAACATGTCAAGTCAGTGTGAACAACGCAAGGCCGTGGTAGAATTTTACGATTCGCTGGTATAAATTTTCATATCAGGAATAGAGTAAAATCAACAGGATATGTGGTGTAAACTACGCCATATTTTGGTGTAAGATTTATTTCAATTTTACACCTTTTACTGTCCATATTGTGCAAAGAAGGAAAATAAAACGCCTTTAAAATAGAGTACGAGGGGGTACCCTAAAAAACCGAACTGATGTTGTGGTGGGCGAGTTTTTGTAGTTGTCTTTGTGTAAAATTCCCGAGTCAGTAAGCGAAGCATCGTCGCTAAAGAAGGTTCCGTTCGGCTTGTGTAATTTTTTTTAGTGAGTTGTTTTATGTGCTCGTTGTTTTTGGAATGGCTGATTCTCGTGAACAAGCACGGTCGTAAATTTTTGCTTATTGCTCGGAAAAACTAGCACAGAAACTCTTGTGATGTTAAAAATGGTCTACTGGAATGACGCTACTGGGGAAATTCAAGTGTTTGAGTGTCTTCCCGTTTCGAAAGAGGTGAAATATCAATTAATGACAAACCTCGCTCTGGTCGTCCTTCTACGGTTTGAACCGATGAAAAAAAAGATATGAAAGGAAACCGTTGTGCCGATGTTGCTGAGATGAATAAAACAATGAAGGATGCACTGTCGGGCATCAGAGAAGACGAATTTCAACACAGTTTTGAATAATGAAAAAAAAAGATTAGAGAAGTGTACTAGTGCTAGTGAAGAGTACTTTGATGGGGATTGAGGGTTGTTTGTTTAAAAATTAAATAAAATAATAACAAAAAATATATTTCGTTTTTTTTTTTGGGTACCCATTCGTACACTTCATATATTAGTATTACTTCATATATTCATTATTTGTTTATCTAGTGTATATGTAATTGTAACCAATGCCACCAAATTTCTAACTATCATAGTTTGCACTGATAAAAAGTAAGACAAGTATCTCCGTTTTTGTCGTCAGATTAGTAACATAACTTAAGTATTTCCAAGGCCTCTAATGAGGTTATTGACTATCAAGAATATAATGAGATATTCTCGAGATATTTCCTGTAAACATGGGCAATAATTCATTAATTTCATACTTAATTCTGTTTTTGGCCAATATAGCAGTTCAGTAGCAGTTTTGGAAATATAATCATAATTAACTCTAAAATTAATTAATTATCGCCTACATTAAATGAAAATACGTAGAATGTGACTCATTACATTTTTCTTGATGGTACATTAATACGAGTAATATATACTATACATTAAATTGTTTGAACTAAATATATATTTTTAATTCTTCTTCTTATGGCTCTACAGCTTAATCTGGGCCTTGGCCTCCTTTAACTTTCGCCTCCATGCCTCTCTATCTCCTGCCGCTCTTTTCCAAACTCGGATTCCTAGAAAATCGCGTGCATCCTCTTTGGTAACCTCTTCCATTCTGACCACATGCCCTGCCCACTATAAGCGTTGCAGTCTTATAAATTCTGAGAGTGGGGGTTCTTTGAAAATACTATATAGTTCATGATTGAATCTGGTTCTCTAGATGTTATCATCTTTAACTGGTCCCAGTATCTTTCTCAGTACATTCCTTTCGAAGATACTGAGCATATTTTTTGTTCTTTCCGTCATGGTCCACGCTTCGTTTCCATAACTTGCAATAGGTCTTATTATCGTCTTGTATACTCTCAGCTTGTTGTTACGGTGGACATTTTTAGATTTAAGTACGTGGGACATTGTGAAGTAGACTTTGTTGGCTATCGTTATTCTTCTGCGGATTTTTTCATCTTCCATACCGGCTGAGTTCAATTCCACTCCCAGATTTACCAATTGATAGGCTTGGCTTGCTGCTTCTGCTCTTCGACTCATAATATTGATGTTGTCCGCGTAGGCAGCCACCTGGAGGGTATTGTTGGTTAACATATTTTTTTTCTCCAATCTCCATCTGCCTTATTACGTATTCCAAAGCTAAGTTAAATAGACTGGCAGCCAGCCCATCTCCTTGCTTCAAGCCCTTCGAGATGTTAAACGTGTCACTTACTTGATTTTGAATACGTTTGAATATGTTTTTAATAGTAGTTACCATTTTAATAATTGAAACACATCATCATCATTAGGTCATCAGTCCTAAGACTGGTTGGACGCTAACCTCCAGCTTCTCCTATCTTGTGCTAACCTACGCATTTCGCTAATTGTGCTACAATCTACATCCCTTACTATTTGCGAGCAGTAGTCTAATCTAGGCCTACCTCTGCCTTTCTTCACTCCTATTTCTGCCTCCAAAATATCGCGGACTATTCCCCCATGTCTCAGCAAGTGGCCTACCATTCTATCTCTTCTCTTCTTTAAGTTTTTCCACATACTCCTTTTCTCGCCGACTTTCTCCAATACTTCTTCGTTTCTAACCCTATCAGTCCATGGTATTTTCATCATTCTTCGGTAACACCACATCTCAAAAGCTTCTAATTTCTTCCTACTTGCTTTCCCTACCGTCCAGGTTTCGCAGCCGTAAAGTGCCGTGCTCCATACATATGTTTTCAAAAATCTCTTCCTTGTTTCTAAGTTTATTACCCCCGAGCATAAAAGTGCTTTCTTTTTGTTAAAAGCTACTCGACCCTGCGCTATTCTTTGTTTTATGTCTTTATCGCTTCTTCCATCCCAATTTATTTTACTTCCTAAATAAGTGAAGTCTTTAACTTCCTCCAATCTTTCATTATTAATTTGTACTTTCGTTTTTGCTCTGCTCTCGCGCCCTCTGCACACTAACACTTTAGTTTTGTTTTTATTCACCCTCATTCCGTATTCCTCTGTCAACACTGCCTCCATTTCGTTCAATGCTGATTCTAGTTCCTCCTTACTAGATGCTAATACTGCTATATCATCCGCGAATCTCAGCATTTTTAGTTTCTGTCCCTGTACTTTAATCCCGAAATCCACTCTATCTTTTACCACATTAATCGCCTCTTCGATGTACAGATTAAAAATTAGTGGTGATAGCGTACATCCTTGTCTTACTCCTTTCCTAATACCTACTTCCCTTTCTTCCCCTTCTACTTCTATAACAGCAGTTTGCTCTATGTATAGATTGTGTACTACTCTCCTATCTCTATACTTCATTCCCGCGCTCTTTAGTATCTCGAACATTTTTTCCCATCTTACGTTATCAAAAGCTTTTTCTAAATCTACAAATCCTATATAAGCGTTCTTTCCTTTTTCTATTGTTTTCTCTAACATTACTCTTAGCGCCAGAATAGCTTCGCGAGTTCCCCTATTTCGCCTAAACCCGAATTGGTCTTCTCCTAGTATTTCCTCCGCTCTATTTTCCATCCTCTTCTGCACTATTCTAGTTAAGATTTTTGACGCATGGGAAGTTAGGCTAATCGTTCTAAAGTTCTCGCATTTGTCGGCTCCTCTCTTTTTCGGTATAGTAACGATAATGTTCCTCTTATAATCCTCCGGCATCTCGCCCGTTTCGTATATATATTTTACCAGTTCAAACATCCTATTTACTACTTTCTGTCCCGCACATTTCAAAATTTCCGCCTGTATTTTATCTACACCCGGCGCTCTATTATTCTTTAGCCCCCTTAGTGCTATTTCAAATTCCTCTCTCAATATAGGTTAATTGAAACACATAATCCACTTTTATTCCATAAATGCAAAAGAAATAGTTAAAAAAAATTTGTACTGTAATATCTGACTGATGAACTATATTTTCTAATGGTGCACAACATATTTTATATTTTAATAACTAGAAAACTCTGTAACTTTTGTATCATAACTTGGTAGTCACCCGCATATGAAATTTACTACACATTTAAATATACTTGACGTGTATCCATTTCTAAAAATTAGTATAAAAATCACACATCATAAAAGACATTCTGCTTAATGAATTATCTGCTTATCAGTAATTCATTCCCGAATGTTGTTAAGTGACACAAATAAACAAAGTCATATGCTCATTGAAGCCGTCTAAGCAAAAAAAAACCGAACAATTGGGTCTTTGTTAATATTATGACAAATACTCTGAAGAACAATAAACTTACAGTTGCATACAATGACTGAAATTGTTATTAAGGTTACGGCTAAACAAAAAAAGTTAGACCACGCTTCCATTTTTGAAACAATACAATTGTCATCTTGATATAAATTAGCTATACTAACTGAGTTATGCATGCTGATATTAACATTTACATTACGAAACCTAGATAAGAGTAGTATTATAGATATCAAGCCCTCTATTAGCATATTTATTCGTAAATTCTTATTTAATTGCTACAATAATACTGAGCACGACCTATTCATCAGAATTCCTCTAGCTCCATAATAGAAACTCATTTGAATGTCACTATATTATTAGTACTGTTATAACATAATTATGAAAATAACGTTCAGGAATACCAATCCATGTCTTATGGGCTTGAAAAGTGTGAAATTACAGCTGTCCTTATTAAGGCGCTTATCCTGTACCTGCTTTGCATAATTGTGGTTTCCAGCCTTATTTAGATTTGGAAATGCAAGAAGTTTGATGACACTACTGCTACTTTTATGTGTCAATAATGTTATACTTTATCAAGTAGTGATTTTTAACAATTTAAATGTATTTGTGTGAGGTGTTTTCCACAAGAAAATGTAAAATAATCAATAACACGATCACAAGCGATATTTTACTTGTATGGTTGTTTTATGGCATTTTTATTTTGTGTTTATTCCAGATATCCATCAAATGGATGCATTATTTTAATAATTTTTATTTTATGTAAAAATTGTTATTGATATTTTGAATTCTTATATTTAATTTTTTTGTTAGATTAACTTAACAATGGACCACTAGGAATACGATTAAACACTATTCTTAATGGAAATAATGTATTATTTATTTTTTTAAAAAGATTGAGTCTTTTAAATATATGAAGTAGGAAATATAAGAAGATTGAGTGGTGAAGTATAGAAAGATTGAATGGTGATTTTTTTAATTCTAATTGTAAATATCAAGAACTAGATATTCACAAAACTTGGATATAAAAAGATGAATGTCGATCTATACATATGAACTATACCGTGGCAGTAAATAACAAAAGAATGTATCTGAAAAGTATATTCGTCAGAACTCGGAACATATCTAAAATATCTACGTCTATTTTATACATAATAATATTTTCGTTCTGATAGTGATAAGAATATATTTACAGTTGTAGTTGTTTATGCCCATAGTCTTGATAGATTTTTCTTAAAGCATGAATAATGTGGAAGCATTGGTTCTTAATACATCAACAATACTCATCATTGGAGTCTCGGTAACTGTAAGAGCTCGTCGATCAAATGCGATCAAATGAGACAGGCTCTAGATTTCTATTTTGTTAAAGCACTTATTGAAGGCCAATATTATGGCGTCATAACGAGTCTCTTGCAGTTTTTAAAATACAATAACTGACTTTTGTTTCTCTTATAGCAGCTATATTTCAATTTTCGAGTTTTAAAACACTCCTAAAAAACCTTTCTAACAACATATCACATAGAAACTGAGATATAGACAGAAGACTCGCCGTTACACCGAGATTCTGGTTTTCAAAAAGTGCCTTAATAATGTAAAAATCTAAAATCTGCCTAACAAAGCAATATTTACCTACAACCCAAAAGAAGAATCACAAAAAAATTATATATTTTTTTTGAAAAGTTTTAAAACAGTATTAGTTAGTTGTAATATCTTTCGTTGAATAAATTTGCAATGAGCACAAACTTCACCAAGATTCATCCCATTGAACCGACCTTATAGCTCTTATAATTTCCTAGATCCCAATGGTGAGCATTAAAATTGGGGCACACTGTATTATTGTTCTATTTGGATGTTTTGTTGAAATATCTTCACATCTATACATATAATAAATAGCTTTACGTTATAAAATAACAAACAAATAACGCTATTTTGATGCAATTTAGAAGTTCATTACATCCAATTTTTATATGAAATAAAATTTTCTAATTAATTTTCTATAGACATAAATCTCACCCTTGCGTGCGAAATAATACGATACCGGTTGCAAACAATAAGACAAATTAGCGAACCAATTTATAGACATCGAAATTTACACCCCCATCCCTAATTCATCCCCACCCTCCAAGGTGTGTGTGTCTCTAATCCAAACTGGTATTATTCGTTTGTATATGTATATTGTATATAGCTATCCACAACGGTATATGTATAGGTGTAAAAGTAGTCCAAATAACATCAAAATATTCCGTGTTCCATATGATCAGGGAGAAATGGGGTATCCAACGTAGAGCGGGCTCCAGTTATTATTAAATTTGATTGATGAGAGGTTATAGCTGCTGTGCAGTTTTTATTCATCCCTTTATCCTTTCTTAAGAGTATAGATGTTATACCAGGTCACATCAAGATAATAGATAAATATACGTATTTTCTGCGTTACATAATTAAATATTATCTAAGAAGTCAATTTGCCATTTCACAACTCTTTAAATTATGTATTGTACGTTCTCACTTAATAATTACTTTAAATTTAAAATTAATTTACAAAATCCATCTACTAAATGACTCTTTAGCTAATGATAATCCGATCACTTCTTCGTAGTTAGCTATTATATCTAATCCATTTATTTTCATTTATTATTCTTGTATTTGCGTTTTCCTAATTACCTTACCAGTCGATAGGTTCAATTTATTTAATAGCATTTATGTAGCTTCTCCCATAGTATTTTTTTGCTCGTCCCCATTTTCAAGCAGTTTTCAATTGTCGATATCCATACCTTCGTAATACAGGCTTTCTTTCTTTTATTCCTCATTCTCCTTCATTTTCTATCATATATCTATAAACATTAAGTACTATTTCTTGTACTTTTTCGTGTTTAATTGTTTGATTACTCATAATTCATAATGTTTTTTTCGACTACAAAAACGTCATACAATACGTCAATCAACGTATAGTTAAGGATACCTGGAAACCTCCCCATTTATCTAGAAATAGAATAATAAGCAGTTGCATTGTCTGACATGTGCAAATAGATGTGATAATAACTATTATTACATTATCACAACTTTACAAATAATTCTTCGTGTTCTTTCATAAAAATAACACATAATTTTATTACTATTTTCAAATTAATAATACTATCATTCTGTTACATTTCTCATGGATATTATGGTACCAATATATATTTTCACATTGCTTCCCGTAACCCTACTTTCTTCTCACTCACGGAAATATTCTATTATCGGTATTCTGAATAGAACTATACATATATGTACTCTAATATTAATATTACATTGTAACACTTTTGTCATTTATATTACGCTTGTTTCAAGACTAAACAGGAATGTTCAGCAAGGTATGACTTCTTTTACTAGTGAGATAATATTAAATTGAAACCTCATAGACAAGGACGGTGCATTCAGAATTCATAAACAATCAGTTTCCTCTTTGCTGTTTTTATTCTAATAATAATATTTCGTAATATTTTGTACAATGAATCACTACAAGTATAGAAATAGAAATAAAAGCATCATATGATTGGAAACATGATTTCTGACTTAACTATAAGCTGATGTAAAAATAATCTTAATAATAGTGTCTGTGAGACTTTCAGTCTATCCATTGGACATACATTTTTTAATATAACTAATTAAATAGGTATATATTTTTTGTTATTGTTTTCAAGTACACACTTCTGCACAAAATATAATGATGAAAAGGTCCAGGCTGTTATGCAAATATTTTAGATCAGTTCTAAAGACTAAATTAAAGAGTAAAATTGTTTTTATTGAATATGTAATATTACTTGGCAATATTAACTATAATATAATGGAAGAAACGTTTATAATATAATAGCAAAAGCTGCTTAAAGGCAAGTGTTTTACATAAAATTTGTAAAGCAATAATATATTGTTTTCTTTAGGGGTTTAATTGTCAAATTATTAAATTCAATAGTAAATTAAACTACACTTATGCGGAATATTTATAAGTTATATGCTAAACTTTCATCATGTAACTACTGAAAAATTATTAAATTGTTGTGATTTTTAATTAACCAGCTATTTAAGATAAATTACCTGATGATCTTATACTTGTAAACGTATCTGTCTAAATCTAGTATATATCAATGAATCGACTAGAAAAATTACAGTAACATTACTCATTTTTTTATCTAGCACACAATTTAGCAATACATTTGCTGTGCGTAATGAAGCATTTCGATTTTGATTAAATTTTGAGCATCCAGTAAATCACAATTAAATTAACATCGCAAAGAAAAGCTAAGTTACAAATTAATATAGTAATATAATAATAAGTTGTACAGTGACAAGTAATCAGATTTCTACCGCCATTTTATAGCTATCTTTTTCTATGTTGCCTAAATTGGATATAAATAGAATGGTTAAAGAAATATGTTTTTTGGCTACTTGACCACTTATCCGTGATATTGTCTGCTATAAAGAAAAAGTTATTAATGTTATGTAAAATGCGGCAAAATATTACTTTACATAAAAATAGTTAATAAGATTATTATTAAGTCCTTTAATTTTTTCCGGACGCCAATTTTACTTATAATGCATTTTTGAACGCACAAAAAAGAGGTTAATAAAAGTCCCATTAATATTGAGACAGTGTAAAACTTCTATGGTAGAATTAGTATAATCAGTGATTACTTAACAGATTAACATTTTCGCTTGTTCATTACATATAATTGTAAATTTACATTAAGGTGGGATATTGTATCATTTTTGTCATTTTTGTTTGTTGAATCATCTGATTTTGATCTTGAAATTCATTTTATCGACTGTATATAGTCGATAAAATGAATTTCAAGATTGTAGACTGTATTATAGGAAATGTAACGTAACAAATATTGCACTATATGCAAATGAATTATATCGTTGAAAATAGCGCTTTAATAGAGAAACATGATACTATTTTAAAATATCGTTCCAATGATTTGTATTTCTTTAAGAAAGGCAGTTCTCCAAAGCGTATTTGTAGAAGGCAATTGAATTTCTCGGAGACATAGGTTTAGCTGACTTTCCGAGGGAGGTTATTACCTGCTAAACTGGTAGAATATGGACATAGTATCTGGAAAATCTTTATTTCTCTAGAGTGTACTATGTTACAAAGCTCTGTAGGAGGTGGTTCAATATAAATTATATAGCTTGTATCTTTCGTTACTTTCGGGAATCTTCCCAGATCCTGAACTGGTTTTTTGTCCTTAAAGTTTTTTAGTATACTTTTTTTTTATATTTGTCTTCCCAGATACGATTATTATATTAAGATTAAGACATCATATAATAATGATAACTATTGCAAATATGAGTAAATTAATATATATATATATATATATATATATATATATATATATATATATATATATATATATATATATATATATATATTTGTAAATCGTTTCATTAATGTAAGTTCAATTTAGTGTATTAAATTTTATACTAACATTTATGGCGACTTTCAACTACACCGAGAAAAGTGGAATATGAAATCGTATTGCCAAAACAATGTCAATATTTCATATAAAAAATATATTAGTACTATACATTTTAATTTTATAGCTTAATAAATTTGTACCTATATAAATTATTTGATTGCCATAATTATTTCTCGATAGATTTAGATTTAAAATAAATGTCGTTAATTAAGTTATACGCGTGTAAATGATTATTTTAGTGAAATAAATGTTCTTTACAAAATCCGTTCTAATAAAAAGTGTGTGTGTATAAGATATATAAAAATATAAGAAAAAATTGTAATTTATTTTATTAATTTATAATAAACTAAATAAAATTAAATATCAAGCTCGGGAAAACGAGCAGTAATACCTTAAATATAATATTTAGAAATATAGTTGCTTTATTCGCGACATATAAATATTTCCTAAACTTGTACCACTACATACATACTCCGATATTTCATTAATTATATAAAATTAATAGTATATGTATTTTTTTAGAATCTGCAATAAAATGGATTTCATTTAAAGACTGTTTTACTTTTCTCTTTCAACAATGTAGATAGTGAAAGATATATAATTAGATTAAAATTTATAAAATGGTAATTTACAACAATAAGTAATATTATTTTTTTCATCCGTCTTCCTTTTTTTAAAGACTAAAGTATTTTTCTTTTCTAAATATACAAGGTGGGGCAGAGCAACTTTGTTATTGCACTCCTAGGAGGGTGGAAATAGGTATATTCGAGAGGGTGAGGCGTAAATGCAGCTCCGCTTGGTTGGCTGCTCGTTGTGAGGCGAATCCTTCACGAAGAACTAAAATGTTATCCCTAAAAATTGGCTGTGGTGCAGGAACTTAATCCACGCGATTTTATTGTTCGAGAAAATATATGTGAGACGCACAGGAAATGCTCGGTCGTATGATTTAATCACCTGCAACTACTTTTTATGGGGCTATCTAAAATCACTTCTTTACAACGATGGTCTTAGGACCCTGGCTCAGCTGCAGAACAACATTCATCAAGTTGTCTCCAACATACCCGCCGATATGCTAGAAAGAGTTGAACGAAACTTTCGAGTTCAATTAACGCAGTGTATTGTGAATAATGGACACCACTTGCCTGATATCTTTAAAACTATGCAGACATAAAATTTAAATATTGTACTTGATGCTGTTCAAAGAATGAAATATATATATATCTGCATTATTTTTCTTTAAATTTAATTTCTAAATAAGCAAGTTGCTCTACCCCACCCCGTAGTATTCTCTATCCTAGCCAGTTCTATTTAAAGCTATGTTTTTAATATGCCGTTATAAAATATCAGTAAAAAAAGTTTGTTGAAATACATGGCTATAAATCTAATAAATTAGTAATTGAATGTGGGATGCCCCAAGGCTAAGTTATTGGTCCTCTACTGTTCATGTTAGCCATTAGTGATTTGCAAAGTATTGTTAATGGAAAAAATAATATTATTAGTATAATGCAAAGTTTTACTACCAGAGGGTAATATTCAAACTACAGAAATAAGGAGATTATACTCCAACCCATCTGTAAATGCCTTATATAATAAGGACTAAACAAATTAGGTCAAAATAGCTATTCTCCTGGCTATATGCCAAATGCCGAGCGCTGAATTACATGACAAAATTAGTCGTATTTTTGTTTACCAGCACTTATATTATTTATGAATATGAGTTAGCACTTATATTATTTATGAATATGAATATTATTTGTGAATGAAACTTCTATTATTTGTTTCGAAACAGTCTTAGTTATTCCATAATATAATCCAGTTTATTTTGGCATTAAATTATGGCATTATATCAACATACAATATAATCCAGTAAATTTGGGCATTAAATTATTTATACATAGTTACGTTAAATACATAACTGACTTAAAAAAATTGTTAATAAATTTTCTAGTTGAAATTTGTTTTTAAGATGTAAATGAAAATCTGTCAGTCATAAAACATAAAAGACTTCCTTGTTGCTTCTTCTTTTGTAATTTATATTTTGTAATGTCAGTTCGTGACATTTTCTTTACACAAAAAAATATTATTTCAACTCTAGCTCCAAAACAATTTTACTTAAACAAATACATATTTTTGTTTCATGATATATTCAGTTTTTCAACTAAACCATTACTTCCTGATTTTGGGCTTCTATAAAAAACATAGGAAGTTAGGATTTTTTTTTTCTATAAAGCTATGGCCATAAAAATATGTTCCACAGATAACTTAAGCATCCAGTTAAAATGTATCCATCAACAACGCTTTGACGGGGGTGTATTCATTCAAAAAAAGACACCCTATATAAATATATAAATCGAAAAGTCAAAATTTGCTCTAAAATTTTCAGGTCAAAAAACTTCTCTATAAGAACTAGCTGATATTAAAATTTTATTTATCATTCAAATAGAATTAAACCGGTTTTATTGCAATTAAAGTTATGTGGCAAATATAACGAAATAACGATCATATTTCAATAAAAGACAATTTAATTACGTATCGTATGCGGACCATTTTTGATTGAGTTTTGAATCTAAAACGCAGCAAAACAAAACCAATAAATTCCATTATTTTGTTAATTCCTAATTCTCGCCCGCCCTCCCGCCCGCCCGAATACTAAATTATGATTAAATTAATAAATTCGGCCACCCTCGAACTGGGTACTGCGGATTTTGCCCAATTTAAAAATTAACAATTTAAATTTATGACATCAGGTATTTCGGTAAAATGCGCGGTAATTGAGTTAACGAAAGTTGCTCGTCAGTCTTCCGTTAGCTCTGGATCTCTCGGTGTCACTCTAAATGAATTAATCGAGACACAAAGTCGTCCCAAATCCGAATAATTTCGCTCTACTCCATTCGATTCATAATTCGATTTTATTGTTTTTATAGTGAGTTGAATTTAACGTAGTAAGTGGATTCAAGATTTTGCTAAATTGACATTTGCCTTAATTTATAATTGCCTCATAGATAATATTAGCAGTTATCTAGAAGCTCGTAGAACAAATATGAGAGATTATCAGTAGATAACAAAGGTACACATCTTCTTGGCGTCCTCTGGTGTACCTCAAGGCTCAAATGTGGGACCATAATTCTTTATATTTTATTAACAATTTAGAGACTAACTTGAGATTGCAAAACCGACATTGCGTGGGTTCGAAGAATAAACTATCAATAAACACAGATAAGTGTAAAGTTTGCTCGTATACCTTAAAAAAGCAACCACTAATATACGATTATTCTCTTGGTAGTATAGTTTTAATACGCCTTGAAAATATTAAGGACCTTGGCGTGTACTTTGATGATAAACTATTGTCCTCTGGTCATATCAACTATATGTCTTTTAATACATATAAAACCCTGGTGGTTTCGTGACTAGAAACACGACACTGTTTAGTAACACTGCTACCTTAAAATGTTTATATTGTGCGTTAGTTCGTTCGAAATTAGAGTATCGTACCCTTATTTGGTATACCCGGTATCTATATCATATGAATCCACTTGAAAACATTCAGCGACGTTTCTTGAAGAATTTGTCATTTTCATTTGTCATTTCGCATAGATAATTATTATATAGTAAGGAGTTATGATCATACTCTGCTTTATAAATAATTGACATCCACTGACTAAACTCTAAAGGCGTGCTTAATGGTCTCTCATATTTATTGAAACTGTTCCATAATGGTACAGTTGCAGGGTATCTTGTAATTATTACCTAAAATTACCTAAAATGTCGTATGAATCAATCAACTGACATTTTTGAACAGTGTCGCGCCGAAAACACATTTTAGGATAACAGTTAGTACAATACAAATCCATCAACCTATGACAGAGGAATGGAAAAGGTTCTCCACAAAAACATTCAATGGAAGTGATATTTCCATCAAAATAAATGAAATAAATGAAACAAAAATGAAATAAATTTTACAGATATATTGAAACGCCAATGAATCAAATTATACAATAAAGCTAAGACGTGATTTCATAATTGAATCGTTTATTTCAGAAACCACCTAAAGGACAAAATATCAAAAAATGTGTTTTTGGTGGTACTGTACAATTTAAAGGTAAATACATCTTTTAGTGCAGAAATAACCTATGTTCCATATCAGCAATGCTATTTGGCGGCCTTGAAAATAATCCGTTTATTTCAGAAAGAACCCAAGCGCCGTCGCTTAGGTTCTTTCTGCGGTAAATTTCATTCGTGACGGTTGGCGGCCTTGTTGATATCAGGTGTTTTGTGACTCGCTGTTTTGTTTGATTCAAAATTGCGTTTTTTACTAAACCTCTGTGACTCAGGTCGGTTTGAAACAATAACTCACAACTACCCTGTACGTGGCCACTCATTTTCCCCATGTGACAGAGATTTTGGAAGCATAAAGCGTCTCTTGAGAAAGATGGACAGGATTTATACTCCTGATGAATATGCAGAGCTCATGCTAAAAGCTACTAAGTCTGGCCGATTTACTGTATATCACCTTACATCAGACGATGTTCTCAGTTTCAAAACGTGGTGGCCCAAATCATATAAGAAAATGCCAAATTCGGACGAAACGTCAGGCAGGAAAGTACCCAAAGAAAATAAGCAGCCATTCAAAGTGTCCAAGTACAAGCAGTTTCTCTACAACAAGGATACTCCGGGAAAAGTGGTCGCAAGCGAATTCATTGAAGGAATAACAACATCTACTTTCACATTGCTAAAAACTGCCAGCCCTCCGGAACTACCAACAGAGAAAGCTTATCCTTTGGGGAAGGTATATTTACTTTTATTTTACCAAGGTTATTTTAAACGTTTATATTTTACTTTTAGCTAAACATTTTTGTAGGCTATAACAAATTTTAAAATTTATCGGGTTTTGCACAGTGAGATTTTTGGTTTTAGGTTCCAATCAACAAAAAAAGATAGACGATATAAAAAGTTGATGGAATACACTGTTGGATATGAAACCTTCTATGACGCTATCATCCAATGGCCAACAACTGACAAGGAGTTGCCAGAAAACTTGCCAGAAACTGAATAAGTGAGTAAGGCCAGATCTGTATATAGACATACTGTAGCGTGTAGTCTACTTGTATTTTTCGATTTGGGCATAGTAAAAACACTCTTTTTTATACTTAAGTGTGTCTGTTACTTACCTTTGATACCAAAACAGGTAAAAATTAATGGCTTGACTTAATTTCAATAATAATTTTAAAAAAATCACTTTGGATACACTCATTTATTGCAGAAACCAGCTAAGTGCAATTTTTTCAAAAATTTATAACTCAAAAACTTAAAGGAAAAAAAAATTAAAAAGAAATAGATTATCCCAATAGCATGTTAGTAGTAAGGCTATGTCACTCCTGGCTCACCCTCGGATTTGTCCGCGGACATTTGATGCGGATGGCATATGGTCGTTGTTGATCTGAAGAACTCTTGGCGCAGGTATAAAACAGGTCTGTACAGGTATAAAACAGGTGTGTACCGGTTTAAAATAGGTATGGTGGTATTAGGAAAAAAACATGACGTCATTAAACAGGTTATCATACCTGTTTTAAACCGATACACACCTGTTTTATACCTGTACAGACCTGTTTTATACCTGCGCCAAGAGTTCTTCAGATCAACAATGACCACATGCCATCCACATCAAATGTCCGCGGACAAATCCGAGGGTGAGCCAGGAGTGACATAGCTATACTACTCATGTTTTTGATTTGGTAAAAAAATATTTGAAGGAGACTAGACCTATACTTAAGCTGCAAAACATTTTTTTTTTAGTTTTCCGAAAGTTGAAAAAAGCGCACTAAGGTGGTTTTTGAAATAAACGATTCAATTGCATTTTGTTCGGCAAATTATTAACTGTCTATGCCATATGTAGTTGATTGAAACATATGTCGCTAGATATACGTGCTGGTAATTGTGGCATATTAGTAATAATTGCGAGTGGTGTAGCATGTGATCCGTGCGTCGTCACTAAATTGATACACGCGCAAAGATCCACTATACAAATAATTGTAGTCGTCTGTATTGCCTTCATAAAAAACGTGTCGATATGAAAAGTTAATCAACAACTGCTGCCGATTACTTTTAGTGGTTATTCGTATTCAGAAAAGTACCAGACTGATTAAGTCTTGTACCCCCCTGTAAGATTTATATCTCCATAACTTGTAACTATTATAGAAATTTGTTGACTCTGTAGTGACGCATTAAAAACTGGCGCATTAGCAAGGATAATGAGTGTGCCTCGATAGCTCAGCGGTCAGAGCAACTAACCGGAAATTGGGAGAGCCCGGTTCGATTCCCGGTCGAGGCAAAATGCACTTTTATCCTTGCTATCGCCAAAGTAGTGACCCCGACGTGATGTGATTCATTCCAGTATATGCAACCTCCCTTACATCTCAAATTCGCGGATTCGATTCCCGTCCTATCCATTGCCCTATAGTTCTGGGGGTTACCGAACAACGGTTCGTAAGAATGGCGAACGCGGTCACATTCCGTTAAATTGTATCGAGACAAACCATGTATCTAGGGAGGGAGTACTGTAGTGACGCATTAAGAACTGGCGCATTAGCAAGGATAATGAGTGTGCCTCGATAGCTCAGCGGTCAGAGCAACTAACCGGAAATTGGGAGAGCCGGGTTCGATTCCCGGTCGAGGCAAAATGCACTTTTATCCTTGCTATCGCCAAAGCTCCAATAAATTAATAAATTAGGACGAAATGGGATTGAATTTTAAATTTGTACCGGAAAGTTTTCTGTTGCAACTCAAATTCATTCCCTTCCCAATAAAATACCGGCGAAAATAATGCGAAATTTTAGCTCTAATTTTGTCACGAAATCCGTGTCTCGTACGTAATGGCCTCGTTTAGCTGTATTTAACAAAACACTTTAATTTATTGCAGGAATTTATGTAACGACCGTTTCATTTGTTGGTTTTATACATGATTACGTTAATTCTTACGACACATCGAGCAGCGGCAGGAAATGCATGACTTTGAGTTGCCTTGACATTGACCTCGGATTTTATTGTAGAAAAATGGATATTTGTTATTCCATTGCCATTGCAACCGAGTGTAAAGATATGTAGTTATTAATTCTGTAGATAATGGTGTTTCTACTATTTCTAATTTCGAGGAATAGATATTATAAGAAATAATAATTGTGCTGGGCATTCCTCTCAGCACCGCTCATTTACATGTCTAAACGCATTAGGTACTTTCTCTATTATATTGAAAAGTATTGTTACAGGTATTAATAGGTAAACTGAAATGAATAGAGAAGAAAATGAAGGTAATCAGGTTGAAGTAATATCGGTTATTTTAGAATTATTCCGAGTAAATTTAAGAGTTCCATTCAATTAATGTCAATTCTAATTAATGACGGTCGTGGTTTAATATAATACTATTAAATAATATGCAGTATGATGATAAAGTTTAGTACAATATTCACATTTTCTATGAATAATTTTTTTTAACTTTGAAACACATCAACTTTATTTTTTAAAAAGACATTTATTGGCAGAATATTTAATTTGTTTTTCAAATTTTGTGTTTGGGCTATGAGGTCATCGCAGATTTTTAAATTACAACCCATTCTTTCTTTAAAAGCTTAGTAGTTTTCCGCGTACAGTCATACTCCATATAAGGGGTTTCCTTTTAAACGTCTAGGATCGGGTGAATAAAACAAATAGGGCAAATTTATAATAAGGCAAGTAAGGCAGATACGACTCTATCTTGACAAATATTCTAAGGTCATTTATGGTGCTCCCATTAACAATCTGATACTGGCCAGCCCGCGTGTAGATACTTTGTACTGAATGTTCAATAATTTCCGTTAGTTTCCATTTTAGACATTTTCCATTTCAATTAGAACACGTAGCATCAGATCCTCTGAATTATTTGGTGTGCTAAAATAGATCTCCAATTTTAAATAACCTCACAATAGTACATTCAACGGTCAGAATAGGTGAATGTGATGGTCATTCAATTGATCTTCGTGGCCGTATTCATATACCAGGGAAAGTATCACCAAGAAATGACATAACACCAAAATAAGGAGCTCTGCTTTGTTGACACCTCATTATTTGAGGAACCACATTATTAATTCCCATGATAAGAACACCATCATCTTTTATTTGGATAAAGCACTATTAAAGTTGAAAAGTAATAGAAACATAGACTTTCTATGTACCTAGCAACAGTAAAATTTCTTTCTACGAAATAAAGCCCTAAAAGTAGATTTATTATTATTCCAGCATATATATTGAGTTTGCCTTTACTGTGTCTATACGATTCTTGAATTCAATGAGGATATTTACCTTGATACCAATTTTTGCTATTATAATGAACTGTTATTCCATTTAAGGAAAACGTCGCTTCGTTGGAAAATACAATAAACTTTTAAAAGTTGTAATTGTCATCACAATGTAAAATATTATGCGGCGATCTAAATCTTCTTCATTTAACATTTGTACTGAATGTACCTTATAA
The DNA here is from genome assembly GCA_037954035.1 of Rosalia funebris. Classification (NCBI taxonomy): domain Eukaryota; kingdom Metazoa; phylum Arthropoda; class Insecta; order Coleoptera; family Cerambycidae; genus Rosalia; species Rosalia funebris. The sequence goes on from JAZFAV010000011.1 coordinate 20,686,265, forward strand.
ACGTGAAGCTTTTCTACTTTCAACTATTTTCCAAATATAGAGAGGTTGGCATGATTATTTAAACCCAATTGTCAATTAAACCCAAATGCTTCCAATCCACCTATTTGGAAATATCTCGTACAAATATTCACGGATGGTTACAACATAGTGGAGTGAAACTCCATCTTGTTGAGAGCATATTCTAGCGTAAGGTATATCTAGATCTAATTTATTGAGGAGGAGAGTCGATAAAGATGCAACCAAATTTTGTTGAAGGACATTTAAATATGTTGAATCATCAAGGTTATTATTCAAAAATAACGGTCTGAGCAACGACGTTCGATATAACTTTCTCGAGTCCAGTGCGGGTTTCTGCTTCCCTGTAACGACATTGTGTTGATTAACTTCACCGTTTAGCCTAAATGTACATTGATCAGAAAAACCTATCGACTCCAAAGATATCTGACTATGGATAATACACCTTATCATTAGTTTACGGCTAATCCGGGCCATATTCAGTAAGTTTCTGAACAATTTGTATTTTATAAATATGCATTTGTACTTATTTCAATAATTTCATGGCTAGCACTAAAATCAAGAGCCATTTGTCGAACTGGAGTTGTGAGACTTTCTTGACTAGAATCGTCAATAAAGCCTCGTTATAATGACATCTCTCACATGACTAAATTCTCAGCAACGAGAATCAACATTATTGATTATACCTCGATAAATGAGTGATACATATGGATATTGATCGCTAAATAATTCAGTAACCTCTGTTTGAGCAACTTTCGTTATATCCGATCATACTTAAGATTTCAATACGAAGGACTTTCGTTAGATAACTTATTTTGTAATTAAATTTGCGCATGTAAATTCAGCAATTACAAAATACAAAAAAAAATACAAATACAAAAAAACAAAACAGAATACTAGTTTACACGTTTTTCGATGCGCGTTTCAGCAACCAATTTTAAGAATCGGAAATGGAGATGATTAGAACTCAGTTTTAACAAACTCCTGATGATACCAACTTGGTTGGCGAAACGCGCGTCGGAAAATGTACAATCTTTTAATGTTCCTGGTAAACTGGTGTCTGCTTTTGTTGCTACATCGAAGGTTTCAACCCTTTCTCAGGATTAATACAAAGATCAAATGCGAAGTAAGATCACATATATCTTTAAATTTATTGTAAGTTTAAGCAGGGCTTCAAAACAACTAAGACAAGATACAAAAGTAACAAGAAATATGTATTATCAATGTTGACGAACCAGTATATCGATGTTACAAAAATAAGAAAATTAAATACTCTATTTTGTTAATTATAGAATTAAGTAAGATTTGTATTTTATATATATATATATATATATATATATATATATATATATATATATATATATATATATATATATATATATATATATACGAAACCAATACTACGAATACTACCAATACTACCAATATATACCAAACTACGAACGTCGTAAAAGCTAAAATGCTGGCATATGAAGTTTCTTTGTTCTAATGACTATATATATTGTACATACACACAAAGATTAACCTATAATAGAGCAGTAGATATTTTTAAACTGACTAGACAAAGACACTTGCCACTTCGAATAGTAATTAAATAAAAAGGATACTAAGCAATCAAGACTTTTATTTATCCACGCCGTCCTATTTTTCTAATAATCAACATTCTTCGAAGCATCAAGAAGAAAAAAAACGGTATACATTTTGTACATCTCTTGCAATGCAGTGATAAATTGTCTTAAAAACCAGTTGATTTTCCTTTCTAAGGTTATAATAGTATTAAAAACGCATAAAACGTATGAGTTATTCTTCTCAATTCGAGATTTCAAAGTATATGTCACTTGACAGACATACTCTTATATTTGAAAAAAAAACTTCAGGGCGATTACATCGTCAAGCTGAAGATAAATAAAGGTTACTAGTGTCACTACCGACTAAGTGTGTATGATGAAAATTAAAAATTGTTTCCGGAATTGTTCTTCCAATTTTTACAAGTTATATAATTTATTCCAGTTAAGATTTCCACCCTGTATCAGCATTCCCTTGCATTGATATGATTTTCCGTTTTACTGAATTAAAATACTGAGATCTGTCCTCTGTGCAATAACATTAAGAGAATCTAAATAACATTTATAAATACAGCTACTTAAAATTATTTCTATATAAATCTGGATAACCTACATACAACCGTAATTAGGAAAATACAATATTAATATTACTACAATATTGCTCTTATACAACGTATTAGAATGCATATATCGGCAGATACTTGACACTACGATATTAAGCTTTTCAAACAATAAAACGGCTTTACCTACTGTATTCTGGTAGCAGAGAGCACCAGTAGGTATATAGAAGTCATGAAAAAGGGGAAAATGCTGCGAATGACAATGCAACTGGCACTGCGTACGGCGAATTCTCTATATTATTTATTATCCCCAGCGCATAAATGAGGAATTATTTATCGAGACAGACCTTGACTCTGTTTTTTCTTTCGGCGGTTTTTGCAATATTCTAATAAAATCCAGACAGCGTGAAGGCCAAGTAGAAAGTACGTAGTTTCGCTTAACTATTACGAATAATTTTACATTGCATTTTTTAAAAATTATAATACTATCAACAATACCAAGTGAAACAATTTCGTAAATATGTACTTCCACAAGCCAAATATGTTTTCTGATAATTAAAATAATATTTTCAATTGATAATACGAGTATGAGGAATTTTGCTTATGAGAAAATGTTCATATTTGTTTGAAACAACATTTCTATAACCTTCCGCTTTATATTTTAACTTGAAAAATCACTAATAAAAGGAAATATTATAATGAAATATCCACTTTGCATTTAATGCCATGCCTTTCTTACTTTGAATAGATGTAAATGTTTTACGTTTGCTTACGCTATATCTGGTACTAATCAACATTTAGTTTTCCACTGACTTTCATATGCCGTAATGCAAACATATTTAGCATAATATATAAAAATAACAACCTTATAGTTCCTAATGGAAACATAGAACCTCAACAGAATTCCTCCATTGAACACGATTTTATGCCAATTAACCGTTTGATTTCTCCCCATGCTTGAAGTCCTTTTGGCTCTACGCTTCTCCTCCACGACATATCCGGTTTCCCTCTGAAACGAATGCCTTTCAGATTCCAATCTATTCCTATTCTTGCCAGTGTCGATTGGTTTACGGAGTGTGTGGCCTCGCCATCCTCACTTTTTTTCAAGATCTGTTCTATTCAGATTCATTATCATTCATAGGTCTTCATTGGATATTATTTATGACCAGAAAATATGTAATATTCTATATAAGCGTAGATTACCTATATCACAACTCTACAAAAAAAATTGTCTTTGTCTTAAAATTTATTTTACTATTTTTCTATTCATTATGCTCCAAAATAAAGAAAAAGTACCAATATTTCATATAAAGTTGCTTTTGTGATAGTTATGATAATAATACATTTTTTGAGTTATCGTAGAAATATTAAATAGTTCTGGTATATTTAAAAATACCGCCAAAAAATAAAGGGGTCGTAACTTTCACACAGTGTCTACAGATGTCACTTAAGTGATAAACAACAATTGACTGTTTTGTAAAAGACTCAAGGAGGTTTAAATGTCGTCGAGAAAGTGTGAATATGATGCTGATGCATTTTGTTATATATGTGCTATATTTATTAAAGTACGAGATATAAAATTTTATTTAAATGCATGTGAAAATCTCTGTGAAGCCTGTGAAGCCTATGAAGCCTATTTCAACTGCCCTGTTCGGAATCTAGATAAGCCCTGGGCTCCACATGTTGCCTGGGTGTGTCCATATGTGTGAACCTATTGCTAAGCCTGAAAATGTATTAATGCCACCTTTACACATCGAATTATGGCTTATGAAACAATTCGTAAAAAAGCTAGATAAAAAATCTGAAGCTTTTATATTTTTAAAAAACTTTTTTCCAAATTTGTCAGAAGTAAAGGTTAAAGCTGGAATCTTTGTTAGTCCACAAATTAAGAAAATTTTTGCCAGTGAAGAATTTCCAAAATTACTTACTAGTGCTCAAAAAAAAAGTTGGAATAGTTTTAAAGCAGTAGTCTCTGGTTTTTAGGAAATAACAAAATTGAAAATTACCAAGAGCTAGTTGAAAACATATTAGAAAATTTTAAAACCATGGGTTGCAGTATGTCTCTAAAAGTACATATGCTGCATGCTCGTAAATAAATTTGAAAACAACATGGGAGTGTACTCAGAAGGACAAGGAGAACGTTTTCATCAAGATATCATGAACTTCGTTGTCAGGGCCAATGCAACGAAAATATGATGGGGGACTACATTTGGGGTTTAGTGAGAGAAAGTACTTATGAACATAAAAGAAAAAGTAAAAGGGTTCACTTTTAAACTTTTTTCCACTCTTTTGTAATTTGATATGATAGTAAAAGTTGATAAAAATCATATATAAATATATTTGTTTCGATTTATCGATAAATAAAAATTTAAACTATGGATTTTCTAAAATACTGTTCAACCGTTCTCTTAAATACAAAAGCAAATTTTTTCAGGCCATATATATTTTTTTCGTCTAACTGTCGATCAATCTATGGAAATATACCCTCTTATCAAAGTCAAAATTCATGTTGACCTGTGATTATCCAAGACTTGTAGCTATTTTGTAACATTTTAGTTCTTTTATTCATTTTTTAGTTACTTTTCATGTTTCACAACCATACTGTAGGAATGCGAGTATTGAAGATAAATATGCGCTAACAGACACATATAAGCATAATCAAGGTCTTCAATACGATCTGCCTTATTTAATTCAATCCGACTTTTTAGTATAATATATAGGTATACTTTTACATAATTGTTCTTTGGAACAACTTATTTCTTCACCAAACATTATTTTGCAAATATCTCTTATGTTACCACGCTGTTTATTTCCATATAATGATACTTAGTCTAGTACTATGTAGTCTAGTTACATTTATGTTAGTTTTTTGTTAAATTATTACCGTATATTCGCATCTGCACATGTATAACAATAATATTATTATGTACTTACATTAAAATAATTCATTAATCTAGGGAATAATATTGATTTTAATCGTAAAGTAGTTACATATATTCTTTATACGAGCATTTGTCTACTGGGTTAATAAACTTATTTCTTGTTACTTTCTTCTCAAAGCTTCCTTTAATTCTCTTTTTTCAAAACTTATTCTAAATGTTCCCTGTTTCTATTAAAGAGTTATATTAAAAAATATATTATGGAAAATAGCCAATATTATATTACATTTAATATTATTTTTTACTTAAACGAATATCCTTCTTAATTGTAAAAAGATATCCCCCATATTGACATATGAATGCTAATAAGTTAACGAGACTTATATGTTGGATTTTATTTATACTTATTACATTTCTTTCGAAAATTCTTCCCTGACTTCGAAATTTATCATTTTATGTTTGTTTATCGCAATGCCTATTCATCCAATAATCTCAATCCAATAGCAATATCCGTTGCTATAAAAGTTTCTATTAAAAGAAAATAAAGATTATGGACATTATTCTATTTATTTTCATGTATTTATAATTTTGTTAAAAAAAACTGAAAAGTTAATACTTAAACTAAATATAATTCTATTAAATTAGTACGATATTTTCAATTGAACGGCACAAGTAATCTTTATTCTATTGCAAATATAGGCATTATATCATCTGAATTGTTGAAAGGCTTAATAATCTCTTGCAATTATTATTGTTTTATTGTTAGCTAAGGTCAGCCTATTTCCGCTATTATAAAGCGAATTAATAAGAGAAAAGTATAATCACAAGTGCAAATACACCAAGATAAGTGGTAAAATTTAGATATATCCTCACTTTTCCACATAGAGACTTTGTTGTTATATGCAACAGTAAGCTTGGAGGCGGTACTTTTGTTTTGAATAAAAATCCATATCTATCTAGCATTAGACCCAGTGTTCTCTCAGGGTCTATAGATACAGAACCCTGGAATAGAGGTCCTGTCAAAATTTTTACAGTCGAGATTATTTCAGTAGACATATATTGGGAATTTAATTCAACCAAACAACCAAAGATTGAACAAACCTAGTATAAACACCTCGCGGCTTATAAAAGTTCGTTATATGTAGAGCACAAACTTTGCAATATGTTTTATCTACTGCAAATATAATTATGCGTACACATATATATATATATATATATATATATATATATATATATATATATATATATATATATATATATATATATATATATATATATATATAGTACAGGTTAAAAATATAATACAATAAAGTTATTTACAGTTTTATTTTAAGATATTCTTGATAACGTATGATTATGCAGCACACTTATATGTTCTCTGAGATAGGTAATTTTACTGTTCTCTAAATATGGATGAAATTTGATAAAAAAATATTTAGAGACGAAGGTTGGCATACAAGCCATCAACGCAGCATTGAAGAGAACATGTGACAGTTTTTAGTTGCATTTACAATTGTTTTAAGTTGTGTTTCTAGTTTCCACCCAGTGAGGATAACTTTAAATTGGTATATTTTATAATGCGTTATTAATTCCATTTACATTAGATTTGAAGCTGTTCAGTTTTGACAGTTTATTGAATTTTATGAACTTCTTAAATAAACAGCATATACAATATTATACAATGTATACTAACATAAATAAAATATACACCATAGGTATACGCCATAATATAGTACACTTTAATGTGTACTATAATAGTGGGGCAGATTATAATCCCTATGTGGTAACTATTCTAGAGTGAGTATCCATGTAGTCTTCACGTTGACACTGTTGAAGCTTGAGACAATATGGCTTTTAGTATTCATATAAATGCATATATTGTATCTCATTTTTCATTTATTGACTGCTTATTATTTAATCATAATAATATATAAGTTTTACCGAGGATATTACCAAATTTTTATTTCCAGCGAGAACTAAATCCCAATATGAAGAATTATTAGTGTTATTATTGTTAATGTTAAAACCTGTAGCAATGAGCCTATTTATAATTTATATATAATCAACTTATGTCCAAAAGATTTGTTAGTCATAAGAAACAAATATAGTCATTGTCATGGTCAAGTTAATTAAAACTAATAGATATGTATTAGATGTCTGAAAAATATGTTAAATTTTGACAAATAGGTACACTGGAGGATTTTGTTGGGTAGGTATTTGAATGATATTTTATATTTTGAATTCTTATTCTGCACTTACTAATAATAACCTATTAATTTTGTACCCAATTATTTATTATTAAATATTATTATTATTAAATAATGAATTTAATAATTGGGTGCATTCTTTATTAAAATAATGGAGACTCCTGAAAGTTACCAGATGATTGGCGGCTTTTCGCAGATGGTTCTAAAAAGAGCTTGAAATGTGCATTACTGCACAATGGAAATAAGTTTACATCATGCATTATTCAACAAAACTTACAGAACAATATGAAAATATTAAGCTGGTATTAGAAAAAAGTGCTCGTTCCCAGCATCAGTGGTTTGTTTGTGTCGATTGAAAAATGGTCACCATACTTCTTGGATAGCAAAGTGGATATAACAAATATCATCGTCATTTCTAGAAAAACGCTATGAGCGTTGAAATAATCGAATTTGTTCACGAGCTCATAACAAAGAGAAAAAAAATACTGTCATCTCTTCATATCAAATTGGGTTTAATGAAACAGTTTGTAGAAGCATTGGACAAGTCAGGTGATTCTTTTGCCAAGCAAATACATTTGCCAAGAATTTTTAGCAGTGAATATAGAAAAATAAAAAGCAGGAATTTTTGACAGTCTACTAATTCTAAAACTGGTAAAAGATCCAAATTTTAACACATATATGATCGTTGGAGAATCTGATGCATGGTTTAGTTATGTGTCTGTAATTCAAAATTTTTTTAGGCAATCGCACAATTACTGTTGGAGTTTGCAGAGAGACTGTTCATAACAAAATCGTAAAAAATCGTACAAATATACTATTTTATTATTTTTAATATTTTCTGCATCAATTGTTCTTTATTTTCATGAGATACAAAACAAGATTCAAAACAAGAGACATTGCTTAATTTATTTTGTTTTTCTTACTTTGCATTAATATTTATCATGTATATTTATTTCAGAAACTAGAGCCAAGCAAGAAAATGTAATGCCATTTTCAGCTCCGGGGCAGTAATGTACCCAAAATCGACTCTTAAATCCCTGGCAACAAATTGAATTTTCCCCAGTATTATCGATGTTTTTACACAAAAGATACAAGAAATAGAATATTACTGGTTGATATAAAGATATATTTTTGTAAGTAATGTTCATCATCCTCTAAACCTTCAACCAAAAACTCCTCTCGAGAAATGACAATCTTACTGTAATTTCGGATAGTTATTATATTCCATAAAAATGATCTTTAGTCGTAACTTAAGTACCCTAATATTATTTTTTAAATGTTTGTTTGTTACGTGCATTTAAATAAATGTTTTTCCAATTCCACCAAATTTTCTTATCGGTTAATTAATCAAATTTATGCAATAATTAGAATGCTGTTACAATACGTTTTTTTGTGTACAACTTTAATATATACCTATATATTTGTACATACTTAATTTATAACAGCATTTATGTACAAATATTGTTACCAAAAAGTAAATTGTTTATGCCATTTTTTTATATAACGCGAAGTGAATTTTGTCACGGTTTAGAATATTTTTCTATAATTTTAGTGGTGTGAATTTTTTTATCCTTTTCCTTTATGTACTTTTAATTATGCCATCGTGTATATCTAATTGCTATCTGTGGTTATTTTAGAAATTTCAAATGAATAGCCTTACCTTTAACAACAAATGTATAGGCGGGCTGATGGTGGGCGATTTTTTCTTCTCCTGGTGGCACAGGCATGATTTTATCCACGGCATGGTAATAAGCCAATTAGAAAAATTACTTAATAACTCAATATCGGTTACACCTTATAAATAAACACTACTACCCTATACAATCGGCGGTTTCTTCTTGTTAATAAAGCACTACGAACCAAATATTTCTCTACTCTTCGAAAGGAATTTCAAAAAATATCGCGACTACAAAAATAAATGCGGGGGTTAGTAAAGCCAGCGGCAGAGCAGCTTTTCCTCAAACTATGTCCATCATAACATCGAGCACGTGCTTGACTACGGTCTGTGAAAACCGAGCATAGCTTTCTAGATGCCAAACGCTCGGCTGCCCGGCCGCAACTGACAGATCGGCCGGCTGCGATCCGGAACTTTGAAAACAGTCTCTGTACCTTACTTCGACTACCGAATGTTGAGGGCGGGTGCCTTTTATTCGGAAAAGCATTGTTGCGTGTCGCAGACACCCTGGCCTGGGTTCACTGACGTCAGCGCTGAATTTGGGATTAACCCGTAAGAAAAACGATTGTGCCCCTTTGAAAATAAAGTACATCCGATGCGGGATTGAAAAGTTGGAGTGTACAAGTTTACATAATGTACATAAGTTTAGTGGATATACACTCGTGGACATCGCATCACAAATTAACGCATCGGCAAAACTTTTCATTATTTCTTATAGTTTTTCGAACTTCTAAATCCTTAAACATTTTATATAGGTGGCCTAGAATATCCTCTGTCATTACTGATAAACAACTGCAATTGTTAGACAGATGTAAAGTAACATTTTATAATTGTTTGTTAATAATACATTTGACGCTGTTTACAGTGATTTGTAAAATGAAATAAATACACTACTACATTTACACTACTAATTTTTTAAATTTAATGTCATGAAGTGAATGGAAAACTTTTTCCAGTACACTTATAAAAGAAGAAATGAATCCACGCAAGAAGAAGAAGAAGAAGAAGAAGAAGAAGAAGAAGAAGAAGAAGAAGAAGAAGAGTCCACGCAACTCAAGAGAAGATGAATAAGCGATATGTGACTAATTTGTTAGGAGTTAGACAATCAACAACTTTGTGCACATTTAAACGTTTCAACGAACTTGGAAGTTACTGGAGAACCCCAAGACAACGTCATAAAAAGTCTACAGATACAAGAGATTAGAAAATATCTTATGCAAGTCTCATAAAGAAACAGGTATTCTACAAGTTTAGAGGTAAGCAAAGCCTAGCAGTAGCTCAAAATGCGGGGATTTCCTGACGAACGACCAGGAGAAGGCTTAATGAAGGAAGATTGAACAGTGGAAGACCAGCTGTTGCACCAGTGCTCACTAGAGAAGATATAGTTACTAGACTGAGTTTTGCAAGAGAACAAGTAAATTGGACCATTGAGGACTGAATATGAGTTGTTTTCAGATGAAACAAGAGTAAGTTTTAATTCACGTCAATGAGTCTAGCGAAGGCCAGAACAGATATTTGCTGCCTGCGATATCTCTCTGGGGATCCCATGTTTTGATAGATTTATAATGCTCTGGGAAGGAATTTGTTTCGATGATCGCATGGATTTGGTTCTTTTATGGGATTCTTTGGTTCTTTTATGGGATCCATGAATGCACGTTTCTACGTAGAAGACGTCGTAGCATAGTAATAACATGTGATGCCATTTGACTCATTTATCAGGGGCAATTTTATTTTTATGCAGAATAACTCTCAGCCCTATGTTGCTGGAGATGTACTGGACGACCTTAGATTTGTGAAGATTCCAACTATGGACTATCCACCAAGAAGCTCAGATATGTACCCCATAGAGCATCAATGGGATGCATTATAACGTCAGTTAGGCGCCACATTAGGCACCCCTATGACACTTAGGGAACTCGAATAAATCGTTATTGTCGAATGGGAGAATAGTCCTTAGAAAACCATCTAGAGGAGGACCACTAGAGGAAGATCTAATCGTAACTGAATTAAAATTCTTACGATTTAATTTCACCTAAAAATTTTCATACGGTTTTCATTGAATTTCTTTCTGTCATTTATTTATGTTTTTCCCTGATAATACTATTCTAATTTGATAAACATTAATTTGAATCATTTTATTATAATATCATGTAGGTACTATGATTTATATCTTCGAAAGAGTAAAAGTGATGATGTGAAGTTTCACTGATGCGCTAATTATGTCTAGGAGTTTATACTCGTATAGTCCTGTGGCCAATTTGAAATTGAGTAACTTTGATATTCGCTATCGGTATTCTCCTAGCGTCGTTTTCTAATTTACAAGGTCAATACGTCTATTTATTTAATTCGCACGAAATATTGCAATTACATCATAGTCTCGTGCAGTATAGTTGTTTTTTTTTTCACTTTTGTTATAGTACATATTAAGTTGGGAGCTGTGGCGCCTGATTGCTATTTTCAATATTTTCATATACAGTGTTTTATTACTTTTCCGCACTCCACTATAAGCGGAAAAGTAATGTAATCGTGCAAAGAAAAAGTGAAAAAACAACATTTTTTTTGGGTTTATTTTTCGTTTTTCAGCCTAAAAACAAAAAAAAAATGGTTTTTAAAAATGTTTTGCTGTGTGTGTGTTGTCGGTGTCGTCGGCATTTATTCTTGTTAGCATCATAACTCAATTAAATCGTGTCGGATCGATCGGGTTTTGGCTGATTCTGATCGGGAACGTCTCCCAGACGACATCTATTGATTTTGAGGTGGATAGAATACACTCTATCATTTTCATGGGTCATGAGAAAGCACAATGGTGGACTATTTGAGAAATTTGTTTGTTAGCACGATCACTCAATTAAATCGTGTCGGATCGATCCGGTTTCGACTAATTCTGATTGGGGACATCTACCAGGCGATATCTATTGATTTTGAGGTGGATAGGATACATCCCACCCTATTAATGGGTCATGAGAAAGCACGAGGGTGAACTATTTGAAAAAAGTAAAACTGCCGCATAAAACACATATTCTGTCTGCATTTATGTGTTCGTTTATTTTTTATCTGCCACTCAATTTCGAGATAGAGATGTTCTACGTGCAGAAAAGTCCGTTTTAAGGTTTTAAATCTGTTTATTCTTTCCTTTTTGTGATCGAAGAACTGTTTAAATATCTCGAAGTCTATCTAACCACGAATACAATTTTAATGAAAATGTCGTCTTTATTTAATAATACTATTATTGTAACAGTGATTATCAAAACAGTTACATAAACATAACAGCGTTCTAAGAAATTGATATTTAATTAATGATTCCATTAGGTGGCTATTGATCCACCTATGTACATCATGGCGAACTCCAGGGGAATAATGCCAATAAGAAATAGCCATTCTAGGCCACAAGAGATTTTGTAGATTATACATGTCCACATTTGACCTTCTTACTTTTATAAAGATGCTAGAACAAACTTCATTCGGCGTAACTTGGGGAGGGACTACTGTCCGAAGAGGCACTATCGCGAAAGTGCATATGTGAGTCAGTATCAGGACAAATATTGTTACAGTAATCGAGATACTTAATCAGAAGTGATGCAATCAGGAAGGTTAAAATTATTAAAAGCTGAGTTCCAATTGCTCTGCCTCACCAACTTTCCATCTTCTTTCCAAGTAATGACTTTTGTATCCTAAGAGTAAATGATAATAACGTTAGGTTTATTTGGCTTCAATTTAAGTGATTGGAAGTAAAAAGTTTCCTTAGATGCATCAATTCTTATTAGTTTATAATTCTTCTGTTTTCAGTCTTCCAGATCTGTTCGACTAACCATAAATAGGCAAATCTTCCCAATTCATGTAGTCCTAGATTACTTTAAAACGTCATGTCTATGAATAGATATTAACTGACTCGTAATTTATTTCAACTACATTGAAACATGTTATAGTTTCGTAGTCGTTGGGTTTTCTCACAATTCCTCATACAGTCTTACATAATTCTGAAGTCGTTCCTGTGGTGGATTTTATATAGTGGTTCTATATTCAGTATATAAGATTAGTTATGATTAGCATTAGCTATATGATTACTCAAGGAAGAGTAAAAAATATAAATTCAGGGTCATTTAGGAATCAATAGTTAATTCGATTTTAATTTAAACAGGAAATAACCACAAAAGTAAATATAAAACATATACTGCTGATGAGACTCTTCATTCTTATGTAAACTTCTAAATATATTTTCAAATAACACTGCGACAGTTGAAACATTATGGACACAAAACCTACATTCAAAACATTACACTGTTGATTCATTGAATTATTAAGTACTCTTTTAGCTCGATAAGTTCGGCTCTGTTTATCTGTTGCATAATTCACTCAGCCATTGTAGAGATTAATCTTTAATAGCGAACCAAATTTGGATGACTAATAAACACTCTAATAAATAAAATAAATACATAACGAAATACATTCAACACGCCTGTTAGTAATGTAATAATAACTGTGAGAATGTAGTTGTGAATAAATATCACTCCTGAAAGCTATGTAATATACAACATTGTGTTAAAAAGTTATATACAGTGACTCCAAAAAATAATATATATTTGATAAAATTGATACTAATGCCCTCTTACTTTTTCGCACTCCACTGTAAATGGAAGAGTAATGTAATAGTGTAAAGAAAAAGCGAAAAAACAAAAATTTTTTGAGGTTTATTTTTCGTTTTTCGGCCTAAAAACAAAACAAAAATGGTTTTTAAAAATTATATAGGTTTTCTCTGTGTGTGTCGTTGTCGTTGTCGTTGTCGTCGGCACTTATTCTTTAGACGACAGAATTTAGACATCTATTGATTTTGAGGTAGATAGGACACACCCCACCCTGTCCATGGGTCATGAGAAAGCACGATGGTGGACTATTTGAGAAAAGTTGAAAAAAGTAAAACTGTCACATAAAACACATATTCTGCATTTATTTGTTGGTTTATTTTTTCTCGGCCACTCAATGTCGAGATAAAGATGTTCTACGTGTGATAAAGTCCGTTTTAAGGTCTTAAAACTGTTTATTTACACATCCAAATCATTTAAACATATCAAAGTTATATTAGAAAAGTCACTTCAGGAGCTACATTTAAATTTTCTCGAACCGTATTTTTAAAAGTTATGACATCATCGACATTTTTTTTTAATATAAGGCTCCATTTTTGATTCTCATTTGAAAGACTTCCTTTTTACCTACCACAGTGTAAAAAATGGTGACGCGGAAAAGTAATGTAATCGTGTAAAGAAAAAGTGAAAAACTAAATTTTTTTTGGGTTCATTTTCGTTTTTCGACCTAAACACAAAAAAAATGGTTTTTAAAAAATGTTTGCTGTGTGTGTGTCGTTGTCGTCGGCATTCACTCTTGTTAGCACGATAACTCAACTAAATTGTGTCGGATCGATCGGATTTTGATTGATTCTGATTAGGGACGTTTCCCAGACGACATCTATTGATTTTGAGGTGGATAGAACACACTCTATCATGTACACGGGTCATGAGAAAGTACAATGGTGGACTATTTGAGAAATTTGTTTTGTTAGCACGACCACTCAATGAAATCGCGTCGAATTGATCGGGTTTCGACTGATTCTGATTAGGGACATCTACCAGACGACATGTATTGATTTTGAGGTGAATAGGATACACCATGGACAGGGTGGGCTGTCCATGGGTAATGAGAAAGCACGATGGTGGACTATTTTAAAAAAGTAGGTAAAACTGTAGCATAAAACACATATTCAGCATTTATGTGTTGGTTTATTTTTTCCTGGCCACTCAATGTCGAGATAGAGATGTTCCATGTGCGGCAAAGTCCGATTTAAGGTTTTAAAACTGTTTATTTTGTAATAATTTGACGATCAAATGTAATGGCTATTAAGATTTAAAACAAAATATTAATTTATGCTAAATGTTCAAAATGTACCCCCCCATTCATAACGTGGCAATGTCGAGAATGGCAAATAGGAATTGTACACTTTCAATAATTTCAGATCTTGTTGACATTGGAATATGTCTTTTAAATCTTCCAAATTTCAAGTGTGTTAACATATACTTTATTTTTCAAATGACTCCACAAAAATAATCCGACTGACTTAAGTCTGGTGACCTAACAGTCTATTCTATGGACCCCCCCCCCATTCATATCCAGAGATGTGAAAATATAGCATCTAAATATGCATGAACAGGACGAGCAGATGAGATAGTGATGAGAGAGAGACAGCACCATATCGAATAAATTCAACATATCCCTCCCCAATCAATGTATGGTCAAAGAAATCAGGTCCTAGTATTTTTTCTTCAACTATCTCACACCACACATTTATTTTCTAAGAGTATTGACTGTGTAACCCCATCATCTAATGTTGGTCCTTTGTTGCCCAATACCGATAATTTTTCCTGTTAACAGTGCAATTCAATTACAACGTAGCTTTGCTTCTTTATTCTCTCTTAGCTCTTTACAAAATTATGATACTATCTTGATTACACAATCGCTACTATGAGTTAGTGAAGAATATTAATCTTATGAGAACAGAAAAATTTTATGAGTTATAGAAATATTATCCATATACAATGAATCAAACAATAAATATTATTGAAATCATACGCAAAATAAGTATGTCACACTTACGGTCAATCTATATATATTATAGGACGAAGTACTAGATGTTATAGTCAGTGTTAACGCATAACCATCTACCTGCTAAATGGCAAAAAACTTTCTTTTAGAGAGTTACGTCCCCATCGAAAATAACTTGGGGATGCGATAATTGTAGTTTATAAACTTTATTTTCACGAGGTAAAGTGATGATATACTTGCGGCCTCTATGTGGCAAGTAATGTCTTGGACATTCCGCGTAAATAAAGTTACTTCTCTATGTAGCACCTAGATGATCATAGTGCTATCCTACAAGTATGTGTGCCCTCACCTCCAAAATAAACACGTAATATAATTTTCTCACGGCATCAGGAATGCAATTCATTGCTTAGACGATACCTAATGAGCATAAATTGGGATCACGATGTGCAATCTTAGAATTAGACAAAATTTGAATTATTCAGTTTTGTATTAAAGTTTGACGATCACTATATCAATCTAAATACTAACCTAAAATCATAATTAGCTAATACCAATATTTATTACTTTATGGCAATTGTTGACTTCCACACACTTCCAATGTGTAATAAATTAAACAAACGACTTCCGTTTATAAAGGTCTACAAAATATAAGCAATTACGTAATTTTAAGTACACACATAAATATTAATTACCCTAATAAAATGCATACGATTTGTAGCTTAAATTATGTGCATATAAAGGAAAATAAACGCTGTAATAAATTACAACTACTTCCCATAGTCAAAGTGTATACTTTTAAACTTAACATAGTAATGAAATATACAAACATGCACATAAAATATACTGCTTACTTTATTAATATCAATTTAAAACAAATAGATATTTAAAATAAATAATTCGTAATAGCGCAAGTACATAATCTACTAAGGATTGGTTATATATTTTTTATTAAAAAATTTTCTTTATTATTCGTATACTTATCTAAATTGTATCCATACTAAAATTATTGATACAAATCTAATAATGTAATATCTAGGCTGATTTGGTGTATTTATTATGGTTATAATAAACCAAGCAACGGTTGCCTTGACTATCATGTGGATGAGTGATAAAAGGGCATACGTATATCCTTTAATAATGAAAAACCACACATCCCTTCTTTATTACATATTAAGCAAATGCAAGATCTTTATCCCATTACAGGAGCGGGGGTTTATTGACCCTGGTAGCTTAGGTCGACTTTAAATAATTCTAAGGTATTATTTTATGCATTTTAAATAAAGAGACATATTCTCTTTCTAAGAATATAGCTAACCTTTTTTCATAAATATACATAGGAGATGAAGAGAGAGAACACTTAACTTAACGTGTAGATTAATAGTGCTATTTCTAATTGCACTGTAACTAAAACTGTAACGTAAAGGGAAGGGAACTTGATCTATATAACGTAGGCCAATACAAAATTATTATTCAAAATTAGATGATAAAGCAGTTCAGGTATACAGGATTCCAGGATAATTCCTAATTAACTTATATGTAACTAAAGCGCTCTATGAAATAAAAAAGTCATATTTAAAAAAACATATTTCTGCCTCTCCTTGCACGTTTACCAATTGCTCTTTGCACCAATTTTACCACCCCTTCATGCGAACAATTTTGTTTAATTTTCGAGGTACAATGAGGAATCATAAGGGTAATATAAATATGTAACAAATGCAATTATTTAAGAATGGGTCATGCGCGATGAAAAAAAAGGAAAAACGAAAAACTTTTCACATATCCGGTTGAATTCTAATATGAATACTTTTGAAAACAGTAACGTTTCTCAGGACTAACTTGTGTAACGACTTTTCCCAATTAACAAAGAAAAATTGTTAGTTTAACAAACCTTTAATATTATATTGGACAGTTTTCGTTTCCTTGCTGAAATTACTGAATGTTGTCTAAGGGTAACAGACTTTCGCAGCAGGTTTAATAATTTTAGTATTGGCGCATCCGCCAATTTATGGCACGAGATAACTAAACATACATTTTGAATATTTATTGTAGCCCAAATTTTCATTCTTCTAGCCGATTATATATTAAATACTTCTTCTTTATCTGTTACGAAAGTTATACTGATATGATTTTGAATATAGTATTTATTATATATGCATTGCAAATTTAAAAACATCTTACGAAAGTATATAGGAAAGTGTCGTAGGTGTAATTTGTATAATACAAAATTAAAATCTTTGCTGGTTAGATTTTCACTTTTTATTTGTTAAACATAACAATCGTTTCACCAACTCAGTGGCTTCTTCAGACTTCAGATGTTGAGTACATAGACTATGTACTCAACAATCTATCTACTCAACATCTGAAGAAGCCACTGTGTTGGCGAAACAATTGCTTTGTGTAACAAATAGAAAGTAAAAATCTAACCAGCAATGGTTTTAATTTTGTATAAATATGGATTTTCATCAAGTAACGGCCCAACCAATTCAGTAATTTGTATAATATACATACGTATAATAGTAAATAAATGTCCGTCAAAATAATTATGTACTCTCAATTATACTAAAATGAAATAATTTAAGAAAGACCATTTTTTCACGAACGCACGAACTTTACACGTTTCTCAACGCGCGTTTCACAAATCAATTGTCGCCACAGGGAGATGATTAAAACTGTCATATAAATTCAGTTTGAATCGTCTCCCGATTATGTCAACTTGGTTGGCGAAACGCGCCTAGAGAAATGTGTAATCTTACAGTGTTCGTGTGACCTGTTTTTGTTGCTACATCGAAGGTTCCAGTCCCTTTCCAGGAAAATAATTAGGGTTTAAAAGAGACACTTCCAACTCTATTTTGAACTTAGAAGATATTGGAGTAGTATTTTTTGCCCTAAGCAAGTAAAATAAAAATGGTTTTAGAAAGAAATATTGCGAGGAACAATTTATAATTTTATAAATTACATAAACAGATTAACTTCATTCTGTGCAGAATCTCCATTATACAACTTTATTATCTGGGTATTTTTATCTTCAAAGTATCATTTTTCAAAACTTCATTACTTCTCGAATAAATAATTCTGATATTTTGCTCGGCGCATATCAGTATTGCAGACAGCCTTCCAAATGTTAATAAATGTTGATTCTAATCCCACTTTACTCATAGTCAATCCATATGCAGTGCCACCTAATAAAGCATCTAAGTGGACATCTCTATTTATTAACTTGAATGCCAGAAACAAACTTAAAATAAATAAAAGACTTGAATTTCTTTGTTAAAAACTAATTCTACTAATACCATTAAACTTTAGCAATAACTACCAGCCTAATTTACCTTCAATTATAGTTACGAGCGAGCTTTTCTCGTAAAAAAATAATAACGACGTAAGCTGTTACATACATACGACAGAATCACGATAACGCTATTATATAGATATCCGGTCCATTGGACCGTACGAGATTTTATCACTCTAATTATCTCATGTAATTTATTATTTTCTTTTATTTTGACTTCTCAGGTTTCCATTCAGCGCATTCAGATACAACCGCAACCAGAATGAATGCCAGAGGATGGAATTTCACGTTAGCTTTACAGAATCCTAGAAAAAATAACGCATCCGTAAAGTGAAGTGAAGGTAACCGAAAAGAATATGTGATCCTTCTTAACATCGACTGTCTTGTATAGAAAGTACATTTTTATGCCAAATACATCAAGAGTTAAAATCAAGGATTGAAGACTCAATGTCAACATTAAGAGTCATATCCAAATGTGTTTAGCTATTGTGTTGTCTAATAATTAAAATAAAAATTTGCGGAAGAATTTTGTAGGGGTGGGTAGTAAAGGAAGATTTTATATCTGTCATTCTTAGTTATTATCTTATATTATTTACTTTTACAACCCTTGAAATAAGGGTGAGTCATTGACTATAGAAAGCTCTATAGTACAAAACCAAACAGGACTTGCCTTGCATCATTGAAGAACTAAATATTTCCTAATTTTACACCACTGCATACACAGTTCGATAATTAGTGCAATATGTGTATGTACATTAAAAGGAAAAATGTAATAGTGATCCATTTCAAAAGCGTTTATTTTTCTTTAGACTATATAAGATTGGACTTATTAATTTTTTTACGCCAGATGTGTCGATTTTACTCCACTACTAGTATTCACACCAGCGAGTCGTGTCTACCACGGTTAGACAAGATAATTACAACGCTGTGCGGGCAGGCGCGTTGTCATGATGAAGAAACCAGTTCCCCGATCTTCAAAATTTATGTCGTGTTTTTTCTCACTGTCATGAAATTGCTTTAGTATTTCCAGGTAGTAATTTTGGTTCACTGTGGTGTTCCGAGGGACAAATTCAACTTGAACGATTCATTTGATGTCGAATAAATATACAATAATGGACTTTACCCTTAATATCAATTGCCGTGCTTTTTTGGTCTCGACGATGAAGGTGTCTTCCACTGGCTGGACTGCTGTTTTAGTTCCCAGTCGTAGCAGTCAGACCAAGATTCATCTCCTGTGATGAATTTTGACGAAAAGTCCGTCTGTGCCTGTTCTCAATTCAATTCCTGAATACCCTCTGACGCTTCTCTCTCTGGATACAAATGGAAAGCGGTCAAGGAACAAGCTTTGCCGCTTGGCGCCTCATGTTCAAATCTTCAGTTAGGATGCTTTGGCATGAACTCCAATTCCAGTTATTTTCCAGGAGGAAATTTCAGTTATTTTCTCCTATTCGTCGATTGTTCTACGACGATCGGACATGATCACTTTTTGAACATTTTCATCTATTCTGGATGTTGACGGACTGCCCGGACTCAGTTCATCTTCAAGTAACTTTTAACCATTTCTGAACCGGGCAAACCACTCGTAAATTCCTTACTGGCTTAGAGTTTCTTTGCTATAAGCTTCCCAAAGCATTGAAACTGTATATGCCGCTGGTTTCTTTAACAGGAAACAGAATTTGATGTTGGCCCGTTACTCTTTACAGTTTTGCTTTGGGGCGGGCTTAAGAAAAAAGTCACCCTGTCCGCTACGATAGCTTCACGTGAACTATACTTGGCCATTTGAACAGGGGGAGGAGTATCTAGTAAATCTACCTAGCGGGAGAGGGTAGCATTGCTAACCCACTTGCCTACAAAATATAACTTTTGCTTGTTTTGGATGCCTCCTTTTACTATATATTTTCTGTTAGATTTTACAACAAATTTCAGAAAGTGTATAATTTTTTTTATTTCATATTAACATATCTTTATATATCAAAAATCAAAATCTTAAAAATGTATATGTACCTTAGATGTGTGTAAACCAAATAATCTATGCTCACGAAATTTAAAAATTCTGGTTTCGGGATTATTCTATTCTTTATTACCTATTGGGGAACAAACATATTCTTTATATTGTGGCAAATTTTAAATCTATTTCTAAGCACACGAGAATACTAACTTCATATTATATCTTCAGCTCAGCTAAATTGACTACGCTTGTTAAAATAATGGAGATAGTTTTAAAAAGGGTTTGAAATGTGTATTTCTGCAGAATGGAAAGAAGTTTGCATCGATGCCAATCTTAACAAAACAATATAAAACAAATATCCCTGTCATCTTTCTTTGTGGATTAGTCGTGCAAAAGAATAGAATTGGTAGCAAACTGTTTGGCCTTTGAGAGACCGTTGAAAAAACTAACATTGTTCACGAACTATTAAGAGAGAAAAAATAATACTGCCACCCACCTCTTCACATCAAACTGGGTTTAATGAAACAGTTTGTGAAAGCACTAGGCAAGTCAGGTTATTCTTTTAGATACATTTGCCAAGCATTTCCAGCACTGGGTATAGAAAAATTGAAAGCAGGAGTTTCTAACGATCCACAAATTCGAAAACTAGTAAAAGACTCAACAGATTTTGTTTTATTAACAGAAAATTTTAACAGACAAATGACCATTGTATCTGATGCATAGTTTAGTTATGTATCTGTAACTCAAAAGTTTTTTGGCAATCACAAGACAAATAACTACCAAGAACTAGTATATAAGATGTAAAAATACTTTGACAAATTTGAAGCCAATATAAGCATTATATTACATTTCTTTGCATAGTCACTTCCGTCAATTTCCTTCTAACTTAGGAGATTATAGTGACGAACAAGGAGAATAGCCTTATCAGGATATCTGGATAATGGAAGATACCTATCTTCCAGGGAGGGTAGAATCATCACATGATGGCTTTGCATCAATCATTCTTACATATATATATATATATATATATATATATATATATATATATATATATATATATATATATATATATATATATATATATATATATATGTTCGGTTTAAAATGTTCGGCGACGTTGTCCGATTTCTATACTCCACTTCTTCCTATATTCCCATTGGCCGTCTTGTAGGTTGCGGGCACTCATGGCTTTTCTTATTCCCTCTGTCCAGCTTCTCTTTGGTCTACCTCTTTTTCTCCGATGTGCTGGTATCCACGTCATTTCTTGTTTGGGTAATCTAAAATCTGCCATATGGTGTACGTGAGCGTACCATATAAGTTTTGTTTCAATATCACAGGTTATAGTGTCTGTAAGTCCCATTTTTCGAAGTACCTCATCGTTTCTTATTCTTTGTTTAAAAACCATTTTTTTTTGGTTTTTAGGCCGAAAAACAAAAAATAAATCGTAGAAAAATTTTTTTACACGATTACGTTACTTATCTGCGTATACGCGGATAAGTAACGTAACGTAATGTAACGTAAGTTCCGTACTCCACTTACAGTGTACGGAAAAGTACGGAAAAGTAAGACATTCAAAACAAGAGAAATTGCTTATTTTATTGTTTTTCTTAGTTTGGGTTAATATTTATCATATATGTTTATTTCAGAAACTAGAGTCAATCAAGAAAAGGGGAATGCCGTTTTCATCATCAGGGACTGTAATGTACTCAGAATTAACTTTTAAATTCCTGTCAACAAATTGACTGTTCTTTAGTGTTATTTGACAAAAGTGAGAACCAAATATTATATCCTTTTAAAGTTCGTAAAGTAAAGGTAAATCAGTGACTTTTATGTCAAAATTACTGCTATATTGCTTTCCAGTTTTCTATTTCAAGTAATGGCCACAACATAAACTAAGGGTTGGTTTTAAAGGCCATATTGTACAACTCAATTTAATATTTACATACCCACGCACCCAGAACGTGATTTACGATGTGTACTGTGGCCGGCTGCATTTAACAAGAATGTTTTTTTACATTTCTAAATCGTGGCGTCGTTTCTGCTTGATGTTCCATAAAATTATTTATTAGATTACTGCGCGCTTAAGATAACCGCTACATGCGCTATGTTTAGAACTATTGATGTCGAAGAAAATGAACTCTGATCGCATCCGAGCGTTTTTAAAGTCTTGCTAATTTGTAGTTGAAGGCGCCAGCTACAGCGTACACATGGAGTTTGGTAGATAATTCGTTTAAGTCTGGACTAAATTTAAGCCGGGCTCCCACTATTGGCGTATTTGGCAAGATACTCGGGAGATAAACATATTTTGAAAACTACTGTACTATTCATTTCATCGCTTTTTACCAAATAACAACTCTCTTATCTTGCCGATAAACGGCACAGTCTACCTGAGCCTAGCCATAAGACAAGCCACGGTATGTTTTGAGATTTTTTATTTGGCAAATAGCGATGAAATAAACTATACTTTCTTACCGTTTGCAAGACTTTGTAGCACAAAATACTGTTAAATAATTCGAAAACACCATATTTATTATATTCGCTCTAATTACAATCGACATATTAATGCACATCTGTATATATATTTCGATAGAAATGTCGCCTTCGTCATCAGGATATGTTCTCTTATTCAAATGCGAACTTTAAACTAATAATTTATACTTTTTTGCATATTCAGCCATTTTCTTTCTGCAGTTTTGAAAACTTTATTTTCAATTTTTAAACTTCATGGTGATATTTATGCATTTCGGAAAAATTTAATTTATTTGACACTATTTTAGGAAATACATCCCTAATGTAATATCATTTTAATTACTATGACTTCCCGGTAAAAAGATAAAAACAGATGTGTTTATCTTTTAGATTAAACACTAGAATTAGTCCTTGGAAAGATCTGTACTTTCGATGTAACAAAATAATAAGAGATTAGTCTTTCAAGAACACTGAAATATTACACGTCTCCCGACGTGCGTTTCGCCAACCAAGCCATCATCGGAAGATGATTAAACTTGACAATTTTTCTTCATAGCCAGTGAACAGTACATGAAGCCAAAAAATATTCGTAACGCTTTATTAAATTCGAACAAAATTTCGATTTAAATAGAGATTTAAAGTTATTTAAAACTAGGTTTAATTATCTCTCGATGATGTCAACTTAGTTGGCGAAATACCTATCGAGAAACGTGAAATCTTTCGGTGTTCACGAAAAACTGTTCAGTTGCTTTTCTTTCACTGGAATTAACTCAAATGGTGGTAACCATTATATTGACTGATCAACCAAATATCTGGTTTATAAGTCAATATGAAATTAATTAAGTTTTTTAGAAATTTATAAATGTCAATGAAATTCAATGAAATGAGAAATTTTAAATTAAATTATAGAAACTACAAAAAAAAATGGCTGGATTTAGGCATCACGAATCTTTATACATAACGTGATAAGGTAGAGCTGGAGGTATGAAATTTAGTGGTCAGTATTGTAAGAGCAAAAAGACTTTAAACTTAAAACCTTAGAATGGTAACTGGAGATCTTAATCTCAAGAGAATCTTTATTGGATTCAACAATTTCATAGCCAACGTCAAGATAAAATATGGTCTCTTAGGGCCTTACTTATTTGAACAAAATTTATCTGTTATTAGATTTTATAATTTCTACGGTTCAAGTTGGTTTCAGCGTTAGCAGTTTTCCATCCAAATAATGATAATGATGATGATTCCCACCAAATAATTTGGATTCAACGGGATGGAGCTGCTCTCACTTTTATATTGATGCTCGGTCATTTCTTGACAATAGGGGTACGGCGCCTTATCATTGACAGACGTATAATGCAATGAAAATCAAGAGAATGACCACGACATTTACGAGATCTGACCATCTGGGACTTTACTTTTTCGCACTCCACTATACGCGGAAAAGTAATGTAATCGTGTAAATTTTTTTTCTAGTATTTATTTTTCGTTTTTCGACCTAAAAACGAAAAAAAAAAGTTTTTTAAACCATTTTGTATGTGTGTGTGTGTGTGTGTGTGTGTGTGTGTGTGTGTGTGTGTGTGTGTCGTCGTTGTCGTCGGCATTTATTCTTGTTAGCACGATGACTCAACTAAATCGCGTCGGATCAATCGGGTTGATTCTGATCGGGATGTCTCCCAGATGACACGTATTGATTTTGAGGTGGATATGACACACCTCACCCTGTCCATGGGTCATGAGAAAGCACGATGGTGGACTATGTGAGAAATTTTTTTTGTTAACACGATAACTCAACTAAATCGTGTAGGATCAATCATGTTTTGACTGATTTTGATCGGGGACATCTGCCAGACGACACCTATTGATTTTGAGGTGGATAGAACACACTTTACCATATTCATGGGTCATGAGAAAGTACAATGGTGATTATTTGAGGAATTGTTTTTGTTAGCATGATCAATAAATTAAATCGTGTCGGATCGATCGGGTTTCGACTGCTTCTGATTAGGAACGTCTACCAGACGACATCTATTGATTTTTAAGGGGATAGGACACACCCCCACCCTATCCATGTCCATGTCCATCGTGAGAAAGCACGATGGTGGACTATTTGAGAAAAATTGAAAAAAGTCTGTCCCATAAAACACATATTTTATTTTTTCTCAGCCACTCAATTTCGGGATACAGATGTTCTACGTGCGGAAAAGTCCGTTTTAAGGTTTTAAAACTATTTATTTTCTTATAGGGCGGTAAAGTGACTAAAGTCGCGAGTCTATTTTAGTAGGTCGAATAATCTAGACGGTCTGAAGCAGCGAGTTCGCATCGACATGGAAAATATCAACCTAAACATTAGTTAACGTTCAATTCAAACTCACGTGCAACAACGTGCAACTCACGTACTGACCAATGTCGGATTGTTAATATATATATATATATATATATATATATATATATATATATATATATATATATATATATATATATATATATATATATATATATATATATATATATATATATATATATATATATATATATATAATATGACAACTATAAAATTCTAAAATAAAACGTCTTAAGTTACTGTATTTGTATTTTTACAAATATATTAAATATATTTAAGTATAAATAGTAACTTGTGCCGTCATATTAAAATTTGTGATATTTGCAAAAAGAAACTTATCAGCTATAATATTCCTAGGACATTGATAATGTACGAGATAATTTTATGACAATCGAAAGCACGTTGCTTGAGATTATCATAAAATTATGAGGCATTTGTCAATGTCAGAGGGATATTCGGTCAAAAAATTTTTCGAAAAAATAAAATCAAAAAGTCGAAACACAACAAAATAATTATTTATTTATTAAAAGTACAGTTGGTAAAGGTACAGTTACTAAAATTTAGCGCAGCATTATTGGTTATTTTTTTCTACTGTAGAAGATCTATTACCACGCATAGTATTTATGATCTTATTGTGGTACTCTTGGTCGATATTTAAGTATGGTTTTATGGAATTTAAATTGTAATGACCAGTAATTTTCAGCAATTGATGTTCTTGCACACCATTTTTTGTTAATTCGCTAACAGCAGTTGACCTGTTCGAATGGTTCGTTATCTTTTTGTTCTTTACATTGAGGCCAATAACCTCAGCAGACGATTTAGTCCATCCATTAATAGTATATCTTCCAACAGGTATATTGTCGTACCATCTATCGGTTTCCGTTTGTCAGTGTTGACTTGGTTTTAAGAACAGCCGTGGTAAGGTAATATGTTCGCCTTGTTTTGATATCAGTTTATGAAAAAGGCGTACAGGGCAGTTTTAACTTTTACCATTGGTAATCAAACATTTACTATTTGTACAGCTTTTTGAACCGCCTTGTTAAGTTTTACTGAATACCGGATTATATTCAATGCGATTTGTTGGAGGGCCATCGTTATTTTTCTCGATTTCTGCCTCGCCTCCTCTCCACGCTGATTCTACAGCAGCAATTTGTCAGAATTTACGCATAAGACCTTCAGGGGTATTCTCATCCCAGAACAATATTATTTGGTTTATTTCAGACAAACTTAATGAAACTGAACTGGTCTTAGGTTTGCATGGATCTGCTTGCAATTTCTTCCTGGTTGCATCGCGGGCGTCTCTGGTTTAAATACTTAAATGGATCTTAAATAGGTCAATCATAATCTTGTAGTCATTATAGTACTTTTCTTGTAAAAGTTTGCACGAAACGTTCCACGTAGTTTTTACTGTTGCTTCTTTGAATTCTGTTCCATTTTTCTTCCTCATATTGACCATCCAATCTTTCAGTATCAGTGCCAGTTCTTCTACGCTTCTATGCTCATTTAATTCATATTTTCTTTCATGGCAAAACTCCATAAATATTCCCCATGTGTATTTGTGACTTTTTGTGGTATTTATTGGAATTTTTTCTTTGATTAGCGCGTTTATAGATTGAGAGTTGACATTGCCAAAACGTGACATTTTGAAATTTATTTGGCAGTTATTATGAAGTTGTCAAAGTTAAATAATTTTATTGTCATAGGGATTGAAAATTTCCCTGGATGGTGTTATCAGTATAATGTTAAAATGGTTGGGTGATTTGTGTCACATGACAAGAAATAACGAAATTTAATTGGTTGTTAGAACTGTAAAAATATTCAACAAAATTAAATGACAGAGAGAATGTTAAGAATATTTAAATCCATTTTAGAAAATCACCTAATTATAAATTTACAATGATATCAACTTACTAAATAATAAAAACATCGGCTGTGACAAAAAATGTTGAAAATATATTAAATTCCTATATTAGTAGTAGAAATAAGAATCTATTGTATGAAAAAAAAAAGACTAAATAAAGTGTAAAAAGAAAACAAATTTCAATGTGATTATTTACAATACATATCGAGCGATTCACGCTATAGTAAAAAAATATTCTTATGTGAAGAGAACATCATCTAGTGATGCAATATTTGCACAATTAAATACGAATGGAGACGCTGATTCACCGAGTCACCATCCCCACGTGTGCTTTGGTGTATTAAGAGTAACAATATACCTTAATATTTTTATATATTATTTGACATATGTATGTCTGTACATGCCCTCTATGTTTCTGAAATATAATGTACTATTACTATTTTAATACAGATTTTATTTCTATGAAAAACATCGCTAAACTTCGCATTCAGTATCTTTTCCTATTTCTAAACATGTGTAGCTCCTTAAGCGAGATACGTTTTGATGTAATAAATCATATTTTTTTAGGATATGTGTTTTTTATAAAGGGAATTCAACATGGGCATGCATATAAAACGAGAAGTGATTAAATTCGCGTTTTCCAAGGTTCTCCTTTTATCTTGAATTTACGAAATGGCGGTAGATATCAAATAACTCCGTGATATAATAAAATCCCCCGCGTATTTTGTTTACCAAACGCGAATCCAGAGAGCGGCAATTTCTGGTTCTGCAGTGTATCAGTTGTTATTTCAGGTATTTTTAAAATTCCTGTTGATATATTAAAGAGTTTATTAAAATTGTGGCCCATTTGTTTCAGCGAAGCTTCAGTCATTTTCTATGCTGAAGGTAAAGGAAGCAATGCTTAATTTTTTGTTTCGTCTTAACATAAGACACATCATTAATCTTGTGATGATGCTCTATTTTAGGCGACAATAAGTACTGCTCGTCAATAACAGGAAAAAGTGTGATATTTTTCTATGTATGAGTAGAAGAGAGAGTGAGGGCAGCATTCGGCTATTTACTTCGACCAGACTATCTACTGCGCACCTCGTGGGCGGTCCGATAGAGACTTGTTCCTATTCTTGACGGGCGGTACTGTACGACTAGAGATGCATCAAGTCAAGTAACTTGATGTTTTTATAAATTACTTGACTTGACTTGAAAACCAAGCTTTTCAAAAATCCACTACTTGAATTGATTTTTCATCGTTACTGCTTGACTTGATATCAAGTAATTTCAAGCTACTTGATATTACTTGATAACCAAATAACCATTCAATTATGTACGAGAACGCGCGAATTACAACTGCAAGATCTTGTTTGCCTTAGCAATAAGTCGCGGGGTTCCCCGAGCCGATTGTAACGATTGCGTAGTTGCGTAATCTTCAAGTTAGTATAATAATTCGTGTAGATGATAGGGACGTAGTGCGGTATATCCCAGTATGTGTAAATGTGATGTTTTATTAGTAATACTTGTACGTTGCGAATAATAAGCGATTCACTGGAAATGGAATCTGAACCGTTTTAGAGCGGTGGGTCAGAATACATAATAAAGGAAAGCACATTCGAAAACTCCGAAATGGAATTCGTCCAGGAATCGATACCAAAACAAAATAAGGGCGATGAAAAGAAAAAATTACAGATTATTTCATAGTTAAGCAAAATCGAAAAAGCAGGAAAAAGACTGACAAACAAGGAAAATGCATCCTATGCACCACGAAACTCATCGTTTTAAAAATGAAAAATTGCATCTTCATTAAGGCGGCATTTGCAGACCAAACATATTAAAATGTACGAAACATTTCTTGGAAAGACAGAACCATCAACTTCTCGAGCAACTTCTTCCGTAAGCACCACCAGTATATCCAGTAAGGGTAGTACACCTTTAAGTTGGCTTAGTGACAGTGAAAGGTTAAATAATTCATAAAAAAACAATTCAACCAAATAAAAACATACAGGGTATCCCATTAAAAAAACATAATAATTACTATTCAAAAGTGGGAACGGAAGCATTAAGAAAAAGTTTACTACTACGTAAAATACTACATACTACGAGTCTTCTTTAACAAAGCAACAAAACAAAGTATTTTAGGTTTAATTCACTGGTCATATCATCGTCATCTTCAAAACCAGATGAAAATATTGATTGCGGTGAATTTGACATCGATCTACTAAGTTTATTTAAGAAATCTGTCACCTAAAAGATGTAATGACTTGGCGCTATGAAATAGACAAATATCTGTCTGATTCACGAGCTGACAATTGTGAAAATATTTTAGAATGGTGGAAAAGACACGAAAATGTTTTTCCAAATTTGGCCATAATGGCCAAAGATTTTTTATATACACCTGCATCTTCAGCCCCCGTTGAAAGGCAGTTTTCCAGGGCTGCTCTAACTATTACAAAAACCCGTAACCGATTAGGCAACAACTCTATTAGAAGCCTCATGTGCCTTAGATCGTGGATGGCAAACGATGATATTAAAGACTTCTTTTAAATTTTGCTATTACTACTATGCTACTGAAGAAGAAGAGGGCATACATTGGAAAATCATTTTTATCGTTATCAGTTTAATTACATTATTTAATATTTCAGAATAATATGTTGTGTTATTAATATGCCCAATAAATAGTTTATTATTAGTATTTTTTACATTTATAATTATATATTTATTATATAGATTATAATTTAAGATTTAGTTTTGGAAATAAAAGGCTTTATTGCAAGGTTTCCTTTATTATCATTTCTTGATAATATTAAATGATTAATGAAAAATCAAGTAGTCTTGAAAAAATCAAGTAGTGCTCGAGAATTACTTGATTTTTCAAGTACTTGAAATATAACTACGTGACATGAACTTGGCTTGATTTTAAGTCAAGTCAGGTCAAGTAGCTTGAAAGTCAAGTTAAGCCGTGCATCCCTATTTACGACCAAAGGTCAATAGTTCAATGGAATGTTGTCATTATAAACTATATAGAAAATATATTTAGTCAAGTAAGCTAAAGTTAGTAAATTATCTTTCAATATACAATGCTTTTAATATTAATACGGTTTGAAATTTATCTTTAGTAATTAGCCTGCATGGGGGAGTAGTCCTATTTCTTCTGTCTTAAATATTCTAGGGGAAAGTTTTGTATACAATTGTCTGCAAATAACCTCAGATGAAGAAACGCAGTGGAATTATATCTAGAGATCTCATCAGCCATTCCTGAATACTTCCTATGTCAATCCATTTATCGAGTAAACTTTAATCCAGCCATTTCCGAACTTGTAATGCACAGTATGGTGGTGATCCATCCTATGGAGAATATAATTTTTTTATCCAATAGAGGGTATTCTTCTGCATGGACTTGGTTTTCTAAGGACTTTTTGGGAGGATCGATTTCATTTTCGATGAAATTTAAGTACAATTCACTAGTTAAATTATCTTCAATAGAAATAATGGGACCTCATTATTTAATTTCTAAGAATTCCAGTCCAGACATTGATTTTTTGAGGAAACTGAATATAACTCTCCCTAAACTCGTGTGGATTTTCATTGTCTATGTTCATTTCAGTACCTACACTTAAGTTTATTTACAAATCATTAGGAAAAACTGTTGTTTCATGACGTAAACAACTATTGTTTTATCTAATTCCCATCTTAATTCTCGCAGTCATTATTTCACTTTCCTAATTTTTGAAGAATGCTAACTTTTTAAAGAACTTTTTTGTTCAGTTTTAAAGCCTTTTGTATTGGAACCAATTAAATTATTTTTAACTTAGCAACTTCTGGAAATGAAGAGGTAGAATCAATGGCGAAATAACCTAAAATTTCAATTTGCTTAGTTTTTATAAGAACTCTTGATTACCTACTTTCTTTTTTGCACAGAACCGCAGTCCCAGAAATTCTTGATCAAAAATTTAGATGAATAAGTCATCGAACAGGTAATTTAATTTGTTTATAAGAACTAGTCGTTTTGACTAATTATTTATATATTAATGGTGTTAGCCGAGCATTAAAGTGTTTTTATATTTTTTGGAGCTACCGTCATTGTAGTTCGCTTAGGTAGAGCGCGTTGTGTGGCAAATACGACTAGATATTGACTAGCATGCTCTTTTTGCGATTCCAATCGCAGACACTGGTAATATCGGTGGAACTGTATCTATTAAATGTGTCTCCCACTTAGATGATTCGTTTTTTTCGTTTATTTTATAACTTAAACCGTGTTTAATTTGTTTCAATTTTATTTATTTATTACTTTTCGGCACTCCATTATACGCGGAAAAGTAATGTAATCGTGTAAAGAAATATTGAAAAAACAATTTTTTTTGGGTTTATTTTTCGTTTTCCGGCCTAAAAACAAAAAAATGGTTTTTAAAAATGTTTTGCTATGTGTGTGTGTCGTTGTCGTTGTTGTCGATATTTATTCTTATTAGCACGATAACTCAACTAAGTCGTGTCGGATCGATCGGGTTTTGACTGATTCTGATAAGGGACGTCTCCCAGATGACACCTATTGATTTTGAGGTGGATAGAACACACTCTACCATGTACACGGGTCATGAGAAAGTACAATAGTTAACTATTTGAGAAATTTTAGTTGTTAGCAAGATCACTCAAATAAATCGTGTCGGATGCACCGGGTTTCGACTGATTCTGATTAGGGACGTCTATCAGACGACACCTATTGATTTTGAACTGGATAGGACACACCCCACTCTGTCCATGGGTCATAAGAAAGCACGATGGTGGACTATTTGAGAATAATTGAAGACAGTAAAACTATCGCATAAAACACATATTCCATTTATGTGTTGGTTTATTTTTTCTCGGTCACTCAATTTCAACATAGAGATGTTCTACGTGCGGAGGAGTTCGTTTTAAGGTTTTAAAACTGTTTATTTGCATCAATTTTCTGAATTATATACATATGTATAGTGTAGTGGTTGTCTAAACTATTGAACATACAGATATATCCCGTTTTGTCTCCATGTACAATTGTACGTCCTCGTATCATCAATAAGAAAGTCATGATAATAACCAGTTTCCTAGTACGTTTCTAATATTAACTTTTACACCTTTTACGCGAAACGATACTTAAAAATATGTAAATATCCTTTGTAAATACAAATAAATCGATCCGATAACAGTATTTACACAGTCTCTCAATGGTATTGTGTTACATTGCCGTATAATTATGGGCTGTTTTGAAATATAATACAAGTGACTGTATTACATACATTTTTAATTAAAGGCGAAGCCTTCATGTTCCTCATATACTATTCATCGGTTGTTATTATGGAAATATTAAGTGTTAATGAAAATTCACTCAAATAATATGTCAACTTTCATGTTCATAATGTTAAATTAGATATAAAAGAGAACGTATAACGACCAAATATTAATTGCCACAATACTGATACTTAATTTAATAACCAGGTACTGGGTCAAAGGATTAAGGGGAGGTTCTCCTCAAACTCGACCAAAAAATCGATTTTCTTTGCCTTTTTGATACCTTATTATATGTAGAATATGTTCCTAAAACGATTTGGTTGAAAACAGTTTTATAAAAAAGATATTGCATAATAATGGAACCCATCTTTTTACGAAAAATTACACATTAATAGAGTTCACCTAGAAGAGCATATTTTATCCTAATATTTTTGAAATGCGCGCCTATATTAACATTCTATGGTAAGTTTAGTAACCTCCAGTGCCACCATATGTCAGAGTATATGATATAATATTAGACAGTTTGCCTCTCTATACGTTAATGTCGATGGGTATAGCGTGCAGCGTCAGTCTAACACGCGTTTTTCTCGAAGCCATGTTTCTTAAAATGGTGGGAACTATAACTCAACAACTAATTGACGGATTGTCTTGATTTCTTTATTTTTAAGTAAATTAAATTTATTGGAGCTTATACCTAAGAAAACATTGATTTCACTGTTATTTTTATATAACATTTTAAAGAGCGAAAAATAAGTGAAATATCGGTACCGAGAATTCACAGGTCCGCTATTTTGTTAATTTTAGATTTTTTTTATTAGTATAAGCTCCAACAAATATCGTATATTTTATAAATTTTTTTGAAATTTTGATTTCAGATGAAGTGCTAGAGTTCCCACCAATTGGACACCTTTCTTTGGGACGGTCACTTTACCGAGCATATAACTAATTACCGTGTCATTATTTTTAATAAAAAAAAATTTATACACCTGAATACTTGATAAATATGTATAAAAAATGTTGAGTACTTTATTTACTTCGTTCTATGAGAAAAAAAAATTAACAAAATCATGTAATTTTTGGGTCGCTTGAAGAGAACCTCCCCTTAAACAACTAATACGAGTATATACTGGGTGGATTATATTCAATGTTATGAACGAACGCTCTTTTAAAAATTAAGTTATCATCTCTAAATCCTATTAGGTAGATATTTCAAATAGGAAATAAAAAATTTTGTATTAAAAATTATGAAGGCAGGTATTTCAAAATTAACTCTAATAAAGCAGGCCATTTTAAATAATACTCTTTTATGTTACATATAAGATTACAGAGGTGAGAAAGAGCTACTTATGGAAGCAAATAATTTTTGGTATTAAATATTTATGAAAAAAACTAGAACAGGTGAATTTTTAATTTAAGTACGTCGTCTAGGTATAATTTTAAATAAATTGATGTAAGTTAAAGACGCTTTTCTTTAAATTTAGTACTTTACTTATTGAAAATTAAATTGAATACTTTATATATGACCTATGTATTATTAATTTTCTCCTAATGAAATAGTTTCAACGACCTATGACACTTTATTAAGTTACACTGATAGATTTATTAGTTAGGTATAGATAGATTTATTAATTAGGATTAATTAGGTATGAAACTATATGTTTGTGGAGTTCAAGTCTCTACTTAAATATTACTGTTTATTTAATTGCATTAAATTAAGATATACCTTCAAAATATTCTTTATATACTAGTTGGAAATAACTTAGTCTATAGTAAACCTAGTCAATTCCTGTCTAACTTTCTCCAAAACTTATGCCAATAGAAATATTTCTTATGTATGTTTACATTCTTCTTTGATCCAATGGCATGAGATCAGGTGATCTAGGTGGCCACTAAATAGCACCCTTTCCTCCAATCTATTTATTAGGAAAGGTGTCGCTTAATGATAATTGAATGGAATACCTGCTTTTAAGAAAATAATGGAATCAATAGCTACCACATTGCTGCACGTTAATATTCTGCTGTTGCTGTTACTTTCTCGTCAGTTATTTCTTTAAATAAATGATGTTTATGATCTAAACCATCTGTTAGTTTCTGGGAAATGCCATTTATACGAATGAATTATTTCACATTAATTACTTATGGAAACACTTTTGTATAAGTTACATTATTTTGTAGGTCAAGTTGGTCTGAACTTGATATTAGTTTGTCTTAAATATTTGCTAAACTGTTTACTTTCACATCATTTTATACCAATTAAGATTTTTAGCGACTTGAACAAGTTCAAGTCTTCTGTAGTTTGTATGAATTTTAAACACGGTCCATTGTAAAATATTGGACAAGTCATGATACTGCTGATTAAAGCTTAGCTATATTCCCTTGACTTCTATACGTATCTTTATACACTCAATGATTTTTTCTATTATTGGTTGTAATTGTCTAGGTTTAGGTTGTTTTATTTCATGTAAAACGCTTTGCTAACGTGAATGATAAACATCTTATCTATAATTTAATACAGATATGTATGAATACTTAATGAATATCATGATGATCGTTAAAAAATTAATTTAGTTTCAAGACTTCTTCACTTTACCTGATTCTGTATTTTTACTTTTTATTTGTGTGCACCGGAGGCGAAATAACACAACGAATGTACCGTCTAAAAAGAGGATCTCTCATGTACTGCACTTACAGGAGTCACCACGTATATTGAAATTATCGCGTAAAATGTGTACCTTTTAGATTAAAAATCAATCTATCTGAGTTTCGTAAGTTTCTAAAATAACACTAAAAATTATTTTATATATGGCTTCTGTTCTATATAAAATATTAATAATTATGTAATCAGCACTCTAAAAACTATTATAAATGTTTACTGTGACATAAGAATAGTATCACAATACAAGTGATTTAGAATTTTTCTCGGTTTTCATCTGAATCTTGCCAACGAATCAGGTTTAAATACAAGTGATTTAAACCTGAAGCAACTAATAAGGTAGACATCAAATAAGACTATTATTATCAAACCAAGGAAGGTATACCAAACATTGATACACCACATTATTTGGAAATAGATCTCCTAGCTCATATCTTAGTGAAAATTCTATAGAACCCATAATAATCATTACAAAATATTGGAAGATGGAATATTGGTACATCGCTCCACATAATTTTCCTAATAGGTCATCATGCAACTAGCATTACCAATTATCTTGTTTAATATCATAATATTTATGTAACATTAGATTTTCCATATTTAGATTTTTTTATCGTAATTGTCTCTTGTCATAATTTACTTATTATAATCTGTTATGGTTGTAACCAAAATCCATGGATTGGTTCCAGTATAAAGCAAATTATTTCCAAGAACTTCCTCTGTTCTAATTGGCTTCTATATTCAAATTGTTTTATCTATTTTTTGGATGAAATAGAATAAAAGTTAAATTTTCACTTATAAATAAATTTTTGACAATAAAAAACATATATGCGATTCTTACCCTGAAAATTATTGATTATAATCATCCCTTTAGACAGTATTTTTACTTGCAATTATAATAAATAAATAATCAAGCAAGCCCTTGATAAAAAAATGTAATCGACGAATTTTATGCGGCAGTTGAATCTTTAAAATCCTCTTAAAAAGTGAAAGACGACCTACATAACCGAACCGTCAGAGAAAACAAATTACGTCGACATTATTTACATATATTTTTTTCCCTAAATTACGGCGTGACTTAGCACCGCACGTGAGAATTTAATATGCCTTTAAAAGCTTTTTATAATTAAATTCAGAAGTTGTTTGCTAGTTACTGTCCTTTCTGGATTAAGTCTAAGTCGCGTAATATGTTATTTGTGATATTTTTAGAAACTGACTTCTTTATGCGGAATTACAATTACGATTAGCACGGAATAAAACAATGATTCATACCCTTATTTCGTTAAAAGCTAAAAGCTTATACTCATTATTTTTTATTCCCTTACTAAAAAAAATATCATACATGTCGAGTTTGTTGACTCAGGTAACTTCCCTCGCTTATTGACGACCATTAGGTCAACATAAAAAATGTGATTAATTATTAATAGCGTTTATTGAAGGGAGTGGAATAGAGGGAAAATTAAAAAAGTTATTTAAGTGCCCTATTGGATGGACCTAGAATTCTATCGTTTAGAGTATTATGTACGATATCTGAGGAATATCAACCTCTGACTTCAAGGTGACGCATTTAGTTGGTAAATAAATAAATCTTAAGTTTAACCTTCAATAAAAAAAATTATATACATATATATATATATATATATATATATATATATATATATATATATATATATATATATATATATATATACATATATATATATATATATATATATACATATATATATATATATATATATATATATATATATATATATATATATACATATATATATATATATATATATATATATATATATATATATATATACATATATATATATATATATATATATATATATATATATATATATATATATATATATATATACATATATATATATGTATAAATGAATTTTCCAAGTACATAATGCTTTATAAAGATTTTTATGAAACGACATATAGATTTATCAAGGTAAATCTCATATTATTTTCGATACTAGTATTGGGAAGGAGATTCAATACCAATATTGAAAATAATATTGTAAGGACGTAGTAAAAATGAACCACCAAAGAATAATAGAATGACATAATTAGTTGAAACATTTCTTTTAAATTACGCAATATGTGTAGAGTTAATTCTATTTTTAATTAATAGGAAGTACAAAAATTATTTCGTTATGAAGATAAATATATTTTTCAGATGTAATACATTATATAAGTCTAACTTACTGTGTTGTTTTTATGAAAGGTAATTTTACAATTCGTAAATAACATTGCCGAATTTTCTGTTAGAGAAACCTATGTTTTGTTATACCATTTCATTTAAGTTTTAGTGTTTCTAATCTTAATTTATGTTAATAGAGCTCTATACTTGTACTACTTATTTGCTGAAAATAGGGCCTCTATGGAATTATATTTTCCTATGTATCTCTGACTTTATCTGTTAATTTAGATAAGGAAACTGGTACATAATTTGTAAAAAAATTTAAACCAATACTACTTATTGTACTAAATGCCAGTTTACCAAAAATATTAAAAAAGTTTGTCTTCACGGCTACCAAATATAGTCTATCAAAACAAGGACAACTACAATTCACATTGCTATGTCGATTGAATGTTACACGTATTCAAAGGTTAGTTAAAATTTAGTCTATATTTTATTATAAACATTGTAATTGTCTGAAGATAGTGACGTAAAATATAAATGTCAAAACGTACACTTATTAATTTAATTTACTGACAATTCCAAGAAAGAAATACAAATGGAATTTAACTACAACCTCCGGCCAAGAACTCAAGGAGTACCTATGTATTAGATTATCTATGTAATATTATATATTATAAATATCTATGTATCTAAGTATCTTATTACTTCAAGAGATTTCTTACGGCTACTTCTGAACAATTATCAGAATAAGACTGTTGTTTGAATGTCCGTCTTGGAGGAATAATTATTTAATTGCTGGCAAGTTTTATAATAAAAAGATGGATGGATGTTTTCAATCTACGAAAACGTATATTGTTTTCATTTATATTACCATCTGAAAAACAAATTAATAGAACTGAGAGATAAGAAGCATTCATACAAGCATCACTATTATGTTTTAATGTATATTGCAATACAAGCTTCAATAATTGTATTCGATGACAGTATTTTACATAATTCAGTTTTATATACAATACGTTCATATCAAAACTAGTCACCCGAATTATTTTTTTTAGCAGGGAAAATTACCTCTATATAACAAACACGTAAGTTCAGATATCGAAGAGAAAGTTTAAAGCCAGTGTCCATTGCAGTTTAGATTTCACCCCCTTACTCCCAAGCACATCGATTTAAAAAAATTAAATTACACTCCCTATTTCGTGATAAGTCCTTTTAAATATCTTAACAATTATGATTCAGCATAAGTAAATAATTTAAATAAAACTAAATAAATTACAGGGATATTCTAAGGACTCTGTAATAAGTTCAATGAAAGTAAGATATATTATTTTTATGGATTAATAAATAATGTGGAGATATTATTTTGTGGACTGTTGCAAACTCAACAGCGATAAGTTTCGTGTTTCTTTCAATTCTTTATCAGATTATCCAAGATTTAAGACATCAGATTACCTACACATGGTGACTAATTACTAAAGACATAAAGCGCCCGACAAGAATTTGAGAACAGATTATAATTTTGTTTTGTCAGAAATGGTAAGCATTCTGAGCATTTGCTCTAGAAAAGTTTTAAACCATATTGTGGAGAGGACATTTATTCCATTAATTTATTTTATTTTATTTAAATTATATTATTTTTGCTTCTATTATGAGAACGGATTAAGCAGTTTCAGTTTTCTAAACAGCGTTAAATCAGAATTGTTAAGACCTTTATCATCACAGGGTAGAGCATGCCGTTTGAAATTTTCAAGTGGCGGTAGCTAGGGGTAAGGGTGTGAAACCTAAACAGCAACGGGTACTGGTATTAATGTTTCGTTCGATATCTAAATTTACTGTATATAAACACCATGATTTGAAATAGATTTAGCTGATACATGATCCAAAATGAAAATTGTTAGGAAGTAATAATAGGAAGGACAACTAATACCTCATGTCCTAATGTGAGAATATATTCATATATTCAGTTTAGTAAATAAAATACTTTTCGGAAACGATTTTCCTTCAACAAATCTTTTACTTTTACAAATCACAATTTATGACATTTTCATTAAATTGTGTTAAAATTATTAGATGTATATATATATGTATAATTTAATATTATATTTCGGAACTACATGATATCGGATTTATATTAAAGCATCTCTGCATTAAAATAAGTTTATAAATGTTACCATATAATATGTGAATGCAAGTAAACTTTTGTATTAATTTAGATTAATGCATAACAGAACAAAAGTACGACAAAAAAAATTCTATCGACGCCTTTATCTCTACACATCGGCTATAACATGTCCGCTCATTGTTTTTTCCAAGTGTGGTCTGTTAATTTAGATTAGGATAAAACGATAACGGACCTGTTCTCAGCGGATGCTGTGCGGATGGTGGCTAATATGTAAAGTACATCTCGTCTGATTATGATTTGTCGGTGTGCATAATTGTATCAATCCTTTTATGGTATGTTAGGTAAAGTTACATGTTTGAAAATCTGCAGCGACTTGTATCGAAGAGTGACAATTCGTTATACTTAATGATTTTGTTCGATAGTCATTCACTACAACTGAAAATTCATATTTAAAAGGAAGGTGAGTAGAAAATGAATAATAATCAGGTCGAGAGTGATAATAGTATGTGTTTATTAATAACACACATCATTTTAGATAAGTGTGATTCCAATTCATTTAACGTTGGCAATAAACTTTCATTTTATTTATTATATATCAAGATCATCGACCTCTTTTCATTTTAAGCGCATGCTTTGCTTTTCATAAGTTATGCGTATGATTCTCAGACTATGTCTGTAGAAGAATTCTTAGACATGCACAGAACTCTTTATTCTTGTCTTGGTCCTGTTTCATACATTTTACTCTTCAATCGTCAAAACATATTCTGTAATATTTGCAATATTGGTTCTTTTTCTTCTACACCCTCTGGCTTTACAACTCTCTGTGGATGTTGGTTTCCTCAACAGTCCTATGCTACTATTATATCCCTTCTATCATCGAAACATCCCATCCATATTCTCGCTTCTGTAATTCTTAAGTATTAATTTCATCCCTTTAAATGCCATATTGTTATTTCCATCTTAAATTTGAAGAAACATAGACAGTTTCAATCTGTCTATAGAATATTTTGGGGATTCATTTTTGGAAAGAGGCTTTCATTGATTGTTAAAAATTGACAAAACCAATTCTGAAACAATGCGGCCTTTGTGGAGCTAGAAATTATCGTGGAGAAATAGGAAGTTGATGAGGTCGTTATACATTCTGAAATATTGCACCATATCGTTCAAAAATTGTACCTTAACTTAATGAGGAAATCGTACCACAAGTAACAACAGTCAAATATCTTGGACTCCACTTAGACAGTAAACTTACATAGAAGGAATACATATCCAAAAAGGAAAATTGACTTAAAATTGACTTAAGAATGAAAGATATGAACTGGTTGATTGTACTAAAGTCAAAATTATAAACTACTTATATACAAAACAAGAATTAAACCGGTTTAGACCTACGGAGTAAAGCTGTGGGGCTGGGCAGCTAAATCATACATTACCATTATGCAAAGAGCTCAATTATTTCTACCGTAACAGACACACCCTAGTGTCTTTCAAACCGCACGTTCTATATAGGCTTGAATATCCCCTATGTAAGTGAAGTCTAAGACCGAATCTGTTATAACCATCTAAAACTCGAAGCACATCCCCCCCTATAAAGACTATTACATCTATTTGAGAACCGAAAATTGAAGAAATGTTGGTTAGTAGACTTAAATAGAAACTGAGGTAACTTCGTTGGATTTTCACCTCTCCAAATCATCAGTCAAGCTTATGTGTTAACTTATACAAGGAGTAGATGTCAAGACGGAAATGTGCTTCATTGCTGAACAAAATTTAGTTCCAAACATCAGCATCACTTTCTTTATATTCCAACACACAATTAACAAATGCACGACGTTGTAAATGGTCTGTAACTTTTAATTGTTGTGTCAACTAAATCTTGTATGCCGACAGATGATATATCTTTAAAATCCGATGCGTGATGTTTCTTGACAGATTCGATCATTGTGAACGACGTCGAATTGATGTGTTTGGATATACCCGTAGACTTTCACTCACCGCAGCAGTATTTGCATCTAAATGACCATGATGAGGACGTATTGGTATTGCTTTAGCAAAAACAAAATCTATCTCTCCTAATTTCCTAAGTTACATTCTGTTGACTCCGTAGGCCCTTCAATTTCTCCTAATTTTGTGAAAATTTTTCTTAATGGATCTGTAAATGATCGCTCACTTTCATAAAACATTTATATAAAAACTATTCGTTGTTCATCGCAGCATGTTGACAAGATTATACAAGAAGTAGATGCTTGAGTGCAAGCATCTACTACTAGTATAAGTTAACACATAAGCTTGAAAATGGTATCGTACTTGGTTGCTAATAATGTTAAAAAGATACTGTCAATGTAAAAATACCAGTATGCAATGTCATACCATTCCAACGGTCCATTGCAACAGTCAACATGAATTTATCTATTGTTTATTGACTCTGGCTACCCATCCAGGCTCTTTGTGACAGTATCCAGAACAACAGTTGCTTTTGCTTCCATCTGGTTGACATCCATCGCGGTCTTTAATGCAGGCCAAGACAGTTGGTTGGCAAGACAAAAGGGCGATGGCGAAAATAACAGCGAATATAATGCTGATAAAATTCATCTTAGTAGGAGTTAATAAATTGTTTCTTGCAGAGATGATATAAAATGACTGCGGAATTGAGTCTGGTCTCGTTTGGAGAGCCAGTATGAAAATACCTAAACTTTTGTCCACTGCCAATATTTACCATTAGTATTATAGAAAGAATCTTTCTTGAATCAGTTTCAAGTTTTAACAAGAGACCAAATGTCCTGCTATGAAGATAGCATTGAAATATTCCTATATAGATGCATTGGGAGTAAGCCACCACTCTTGAAATATCTAATTTTTTTTCGCTTAAAATGTACCTCAGTATAGTAAAAATCACGTGGCAAAGTTTCATGCGCGGGAGAAATCTGCAAGGGCTCGAATTTTAAATTCAGCGCGGCTCCTTTTGCTCTATGCGCGTATTGCAGAATGATTTTTTTTTTCTTATTTTTTCAGTATTTAAAATTTTAAAGGCGTTTTTCTCGAAACAACAAATTTCAAGTCAAGTTAGCAAACCGATATCTCGAACAATTTTTTTCGATTGGCTTGAAATTTTAACTGAATATTTAAAACTACTTTCTCCTCGACAGTAGTTTATTTATTTATTTATTTTTTTTTGTATAATGCATACTTCAATTTTTATTACCGATTTTCAAGCGATTTTTTTTCGTTTTTTCGAACTTTTTTCAAAAACGCGCCATTTTTGCAAATATCAATTTAAATCAAAAATCTTACGTACTGTTGTAGCCAATATCATATTAAATCATTTTTTTTTGGCTCATGATTGTATTTCTAAATTTTCAGGGGTTATTGGTTCGGCCATGCAGCCATAAAAGAAAAAGATGCCAAGGGAAAAATACTGAGAAGCCGCCATTTTCTTGTTTACAGCTCCGGAAAAATTTAAAAACACACT
The DNA here is from genome assembly GCA_037954035.1 of Rosalia funebris. Classification (NCBI taxonomy): domain Eukaryota; kingdom Metazoa; phylum Arthropoda; class Insecta; order Coleoptera; family Cerambycidae; genus Rosalia; species Rosalia funebris. Next base: position 20,729,308 of record JAZFAV010000011.1, read on the forward strand.
TAAATAGTTACGCAATAAAGAAATTTTTACCAAATTTCAATATGTTGTTTAGCTTTTTTGAAAAAAATTCCCGAAATATTCTGTGTGTTTCGGCCTCTAGAGTGGTTTACCTCCTTAAAATATCAGTTGGGGTTAAAGGGAATATTATAAATGTATTATATGTAGGCGATATCGAGAGAATGTACATATAGCCGTACTTAGTCACCATCTTCATCCTCAGCTAAGGGGCGCACTGTTTGGATTATTAGATCGTGCTGATAAGTACTTTTAACATAAACATGGACCACGATGATTTTATACAAAGACACGAGGATTTATTCGATATATAGCTACGCTAGAGTAAATTAGAATTAAAATTATCTTGATTCATTCGTATATTAGATATGTTACATATTTTTATACTTTAATATTTTTGTTGATAATATAACTTATAAAATAATATATCCTTTCTAGTTCTTTGTAGGCAAATTTAAATGTGTAGACCCGGCGTTATAATTTCCCATGCCTCGTGTTATTAAATTTTTATATCTTCATGCATGCAATACACCACACACATACGAGTATGCGTGTTCTATAATTACAAGATACTCAAGATATCCGCATGGAACATGCATTTGCACATTTGATCCCTGAAGCACAAACTGTAAGTGCCATTTAGCCAGGCCAGTTCTACAATTAGCATATTTGAGCGGACGGCATGGCGTATGCACCTATTTAGATGCAGGAAGCCCTAAACTAGAGCATCCAGAGCAATTTTAAACGATGCGACGCAGATGCAGCTCCACTAATCTATATATAATAATAAAGCTCGGCGTGCGTGTAGCATTAAAATTTTTAAAGCCATCCAGCGGAAGATGCCCCGCATGAGGCCGACCGACCATGAAATGGAGCGCAGAGTTGAACGTTTAATTTAAAATTTTCGTTTAATTGATTGAAAACAGAACTGACATCTGGATTTTGTTGCAATAACAACTGACCCATTTTATGTCTGTATAGCGTTACAGTCGCTTGTATGTGTAACTTTTAATATCAAGTCGCATACACAGCGAGAAGTATCGTCCATTAAGGAATGCAGCGCCTGTTTATGTGTGTACATTAAGACATATTCGTAACATAAGTGGATTATTTTGAGAAGACATAAAAACTATTTACAATTTAACAGTGTATGCGGGGTTCACGCCTCTTGTTCCTCGTATATTTAATTCAATATTATTGTTATTATATTAATTAAAGAACCTTTCTGTTTGTAGCCAATCTACTTATATGTTACCTTACATCTGGAAGACGTCCAAACTCTTTTGCAGCCAATAATTAATGCTATTAACAGCCAAGCAGAACAAAGGCGTTTTCATTTCTTGGACTCCAATATTAAAGCCATCCTTTCCAACAGCACATCAATCGAAAATCTAGGTTTTGGAATTTGGGGAGTCATATTAAAAAAAAGCTCAAACGGGATGCTGATATAAAAGATCTAGTAATTAGATGTAAGTTTGCAATAAATAAACTAAGATCTAAAACACTCATCCTACCTAAAATAAACTATGGCTCCATAGTTTTTTTCGTTAGCCTGCCATTCGCGGCTTAAAATGTTAGATCCTGTGCAAAATATGTAGCTTGGATTAGCCACTGGCGCCTCTAACACAACCCCAATATCAGCACTGGAACTATAGGGCGTCTCAGTTGGAACTACAGGATTTGATTACGTGTCATTTGTGTTCTGTCAAAGATAGGTCGTCAATATTTAACGACTATCATTTACAAACCATACGACGTCAACATACTGCGATTAACAGGTCAACAACGAATAGTTTGTGTACAACTGTATTATGAAAATAAAGGGCCTACAGAGTTAAAGGATCGTGACTTAATTAAGGAATTTGAAGAGACAGATTTTGTTATTGACAAGGCAACATCAATACGTCCTCATCGTGGTCGTTCAGATGAAAATACTGCTGCGGTGAGTGAAAATCTACGGGTATATCCAAACATATCAATTCGATGTCATTCACAATAATTGAATCTGTCAAGAAAGATCACGATCGGATTTTATAGAAAGATCTGCATCTGTAAGCATACAAGATTCAGTTGACACAGTAATTAAAAGTTACAGACCATTTGCAACGTCATACATTTGTTAATTGTGTGTTGGAACAGAAAGAAGGCGATGCTGATTTTTGCAACCAGATTTTATTCAGCAATAAAGTACATTTTCATCTTGACGTATACGCCAGCAAACAAAATTGTCGAAATTGGCGTGCAGAAAATCCACATGCTGTTGACGAAAGAAATGCACCCACAAGAATGCACGGTTTGGTGGGCTTTTTGAAGTGGTGGTGTAATTAGACCATATTTCTTTGAAAATGAAGCTGGTCATGCTACCACAGTAAATTCAATCGTGAAGTATTAAATACCGTTTTTTCCACGAAATTGATGATTTGGATTTGAACATGTGGTTTCAGCAAGACGGTGTAATGTGTCATACAAAACGTGCAATCATAACTGTTGAGGCCACTTTAGGTCAACGCGGATTGTTTTAAATTTAAATATGTCGCGCCACACAGTTGGCAATGGACAGTTGGCAATTCCGCAATATCCCCCCTAAATTTTCCTAGTTCCTAGAATTCATGAATTTTCCTTTCGAGAACGCACGTGTGATCTGTAATCAAATATCATCGTAGTGAAATCAAAAACTAAACAATCTTTACAAGTGACTATACGACCGACATATATTCTCAAAGTTAGTGCCACAGATATTCTTCACGGGGCCCCCATCGTTGAGAATACATCAAGAACTAGAAATCAACAGCCACCAGTCATTTGGAGTTTCGTGCCTTGCCATCCACTGGTAAATAAATTCCTACTAATTTACTCCTCCATTCATGTACGTTGCCAGTTGTACAGAATCTAAGGTCCTTCGTTCCAAGTTGTATCTTTTCGTAAGGCTTACAGCCGACCATTCTTCGTATTTACCCTTCAGGTTTATTTATGTTGAATACCAAATTTCCTGATAATGTGTCTCGCGGAATGCCGACATCAATTAGCCTGCAAGATCATGTGATTTTACACCACTGGTCCTTTTTCTTTGGGGTTATGTTAAGGGAAAAGTGTACGCCACACAACCATCACCAATAAATTACCTGAAAGCAAACATTCAACGCGTTATTAGAGATATAGAGCCAGTTTTATATGCCTGTTATGTAGCCGTTATGGACAATTTTCCAAAATAATATCAAGATCATGAGTCGACGCGGTCATATGATCGATATTCTTTTCCATTTGTAGTCCTATCGTCTCCATTTCATGTTGAAGAATAAAAAACCACAGTCTGTTAAATATGATTAGTTTTATTCAGAGATCGCGTCCTGTAGTTCTAAATGGGACACCCAGCAATGTTGACGTCGTATGGTTTGTAGACGGCCATCGTTAAATATTGACGCCCTATTTTTGACGAAACATAAATGATCCGCAATTCAAATTCTATAGTTCCAACTGAGACACCCTATACAAGCTAACATACCGTAACCTAACCTAACCTTTAGAGGAAAACTTATAATAGCTAAATGTGCTCTCTCTTCAAACTTTATGTAAAATCTAGTAATAATCAATAAATGATATTTAGAAATCCAGGTCCGCCACTCAAAGACCCATCGTAGCTCGTCCTAATAGAGAGAATATTTCCTCCTAATCCTAAAATATATCGTAAGACCTTCATTCTCTCCTGATAATAAACTGCGTTAAGTTTCCAAAATACGAAACTAATTCCATTCTCCTTAAATCTATATTTCACAATACATTAGAAAATTACATGAGAGAGAAACTACTGAATATTTTACTGAAGAATGTTTAAGTTTTAGTTGGAATGCCTACTAATTCCCAGAAAAGAGCAAACAGTAACAACAAGACTAAGGATATCGAATACTCAGTTAACATCCTTTTGATTTGAGTCCTTTTGATTGAAGAATAACCCCAATGTGTAAAAGATGCAGTGATAGCCAGGTAACATATCCTTATAAAATGCCCTCTACACACATCCATTCGACAAATAGCGGTCTTAGGAAATAACTTCAAAAACATTTTGCAACTCTGGCTATTTCCAAGCTTTGAAATATCGAATAAGTGACAACCAGTTCTCGAACTACTTGCATCTCAGCTCCATATTAGCTATTGATTAGAAAATTTAATGTTTTAAGGGGAGGTTCTCATCAAGCTAACCAAAAATTACATGATTTTCTTAATTTTTTTTCATAGAAGGAAGTAAATAAAGTACTAAACTTTTTTATACATTTTTATTAAGTATTCAGATGTACAAAAAATATAATTTTATTAAAAAAAATTACATGGTAATTAGTTATATGCTCGGTAATGTGACCATCCCAAAAAAAGGTGTCCAATCGGTGGGAGCTCTAGCACTTGTAAAAATCATCTCAAATAGAAATTTCAAAAAAATTTATAAAATATGTGATATTTGTTGGACCTTATACCAATGAAATAAAATCGAAAATTAACAAAATGGCGGACCTGCGAATTTTCGGTATCGATTTTTCAATTCTTTTCGCTCTTTACAGTGTTATAAAAATAACAGCGAAATCAATGTTTTCTTAGGTATAAGCTCCAATAAATTTAATTTACTTTAAAATAAAAAAATCAAGACAATCGGTCAATTAGTTTTTGAGTTACAGTTCCCACCAGTTTAAAAAACATGATTTCGAGAAAAACGCGTTTAAAGATTCGGTTAACGATTTTTGGTGTGTAAAAATTAATTAATATACCTTGTGACTAATCAGCAAATTCCAGGACCATATCTTTTTTATAAAAATGTTTTCGGCCAAATCGTTTTAGGAACATATTCTACATATAATAAAGTATCAAAAAAGGCAAAACAAATCGATTTTTTAGTTGAGTTTGATGAGAACCTCCCCTTAAAGATAATAAAATATTTTACAGAGGATACAAATCGGAAGAAATATTAATTCGTATATATATTTGTGAACATCATATTTTTTAATTTCTTGGCTATTTTATCCTGTTCTTAAATCTTATTATTACTTTATATTATACCGAGAATTCATTCAGGCTATTTTAAAACAGTGAACTGTAAAAATTTATACTGAAAGCTAGTATTTCCTTATTAACTATTTCGTCGGCAGCAATAAATAAAGGCTTTTAGGAAATGACGGTAAATGAATTATTGAAATTCATGCATCAACTCTGGAAACTATAAAATATATTTCAGGGAAGCAGTTCTGTAATTCGCACTGCTCAATTTTGCTGATGGTTTCCTCTTTAAGGCGTAATAAAAGGAGACTTTAAATAAGTAAAGTGAATTTTATTCGAGTACGAAACGAAGTAAGTGGCAAGGTTTTAGACGGATTGTATTTCGACAGAATAATCATATAGAAAATAATTGCCAAATGGCATTCAACTTTGATGATTTAAAAACATTTAAACGCCATTTTTGTTAGGAAGCAACCAGCTCTGAGTTTGAATATACATTGAAATATTTTAAAATATTTAAACAGTTTTATTATACAATTTGTTAAAAATAAAATTTCGTAATATAATAAGAACACTAAATATTAGATAGCCCCATATTAATGACTAGAGAACTAACAAATTTTTCGAGTGAGATAACCAACACCCTCTCATTCCATTTAAATATTTTAAAAGGGATACCTATCACTCCAAGAAGATTGAGAAAAGAGGTAAAACAACTCTGTTCAGATAATGTCATTGTATAATTGAAAATATCTTTATGTAGAAAAAGAATTTGTGACTTGTGGATTATATTTTTTATTTTGGGTAACTAGAAAAAGTTTTTTGTATAAGGTATAAAATGCATACGTCAAGCTATTTTCAGAACAGTTTCTCAATATATCTTGGTAGGTTAATTTTTCAATCACGAAAGTATAAAATTATATTTTTCATAAAATCAATACTTCCAATTGACACTTAAATTGGATTTACAACGCATACAAAAATATATAACTTACACAAAAAATTATTGGTTTAAAAATCCACATTGTAAACTGGTCTTGCAGATTTGTTAGTAAATTCATAAAATAATACTTATTTGAAACAGTACATTTTTGGTTAAATTATTAAGTACGAAAATTCTGCTATTATATGACAGAGTAACAAAAAATATGTTGCTACAAATATAAGATCAGTTTCTTTGTACTGGAAGAAACTAATTTCATAGTATATCTTCATTTTAATTAAATTGACTAGGTTTGTTAAAATAATGGAGACTTATCAAATTGCTCATTATCACAGCATCAGTGACTTATTAGCCGATTTAAAAATGGTAACTATATTTCTTGGAAAGCAAAGTGGATATACCAAATATCCCTGTCATCTCTGTTTATAAGATTGTCGTGCAAAAGAAATACTTTGCGCTATGACCCTTGGAAAATTCAACATTGTTCACGGGCCATTAATAAAGAGAGAAAAAATAATACTGCCCCTTTTTCACATCAAATTGTGTTTAATGAAACAGTTTGTAAAAGTACTGGGCCAATCAGGTGATTGTTTAAACATATTTACTTACAAACATTTCCATCACTGAGATTGATGATTAAAAGCAGGGATTTTTGACGATCCAAAAATTTGTAAACTGGTAAAAGATCCAAATTTTAATAGACATATGACCGTTATATAATTTGATGCATAGTTTAGTTATGTATCTGAAATTTGACAAATACAAAATTTGCGTAATGGATCTTTGCGCGTGTATCAATTTAGTGACGACGCACGAATCACATGCTACATCACTCGCAATTGTTACTAATATGCCATAATTACCAGCACGTATGTCTAGCGACATATGTTTCAATAAACTACGTATGGCATAGACAGTTAATAATTTTCCGAGCAAAATGCAATAACGAAGTCACGTCTTAGCTTTATTGTATAATTTGATTCATTGGCGTCTCAATATTTCTGTAAAATTTATTTCATTTTTATTTAATTTATTTTGATTTTTGTTAAATTTATTTCATTTATTGTGATGGAAATATCACTGAATGTTCATGTGGAGAGCCTTTTCATTACTCTGTCATAGGTTGACGGATTTGTATTGTACTGACTGTTGTAATTCGTAAAATGTGTTTTCGACACGACACTGTTCAAAAATGTCTGTTGATTGATTCATACGATTGTTATCTGTGACGCACACGCAATGAATCATTATACAAACCATAACTACCAAGAACTAGTGCATACAGGTGTTAAATGTTTTGAAAAATTTGAGAGTGAATATGAGCATTAAATTACATTTTTTGCATAGTCACTTATATAAGTCTTCCTTCTAACTTAGGAGATTATAGTGAGGAACAAGGTGAGTGGCTTCATTAGGATATCCGAATAATTGAAGAAAGATATCAGGGAAGGTGGTGGGATCATCATATGATTGCCGATTACTGTTGGAGTCTTCAGAGGGGCTGTTCACAGCAAAAATATAAAAGAAGATCGTACAAAAAAACTTTTTTATAATTTATAATATTTTCTGCATGCATTCTGCATTCTTTATTTTCTTATTAGATTTCATATATAAAATAGTTTAAAACAAGAAAAATTGTTTATTTTATTTTCCTTACTTTGCATTAATATTTATCATTTATGTTTATTTTATAAACTAGAGCCAATCAAGAAAAAGTAATGCTATTTTCAGTATCAAAGGGAGTAATGTACTTCAAATCGACTCTTAAATTCTTGGTAATAAATTGACCGTTCCCCAATGTAATTACGTACCAAAAATTTGTCAAATATTTATATATATTATATTTTTCAATTCTGTTATCTTATCGTATTTTTATTTTATTCGATGTTTTGGTCGTCATTTAGTATTTGATCTAACAATTAAATATTGACCCGGAAATATACAAAACATTAATATAGAATCTCCTAAAATTGTGCTCCTGTGTGAGCAGCGTATGCCAGAATTTATAATTATTTCCTGACTGAAATATTCAATTACAAGGGACGTCATTAATATTTAAATCCAACATTGAAGGCCTTAACCAACATAAATCTGATATTGATTTCACAGTTTCCCCAAACAGGGCTAATGATGTACAGCACGACTGATTGATTGAATTTTAATTAAGTGTGAATTAATTTTTGCTAAATATAGAACTCTTGTATCATTATATAATTACAAAAAATTCCGAACAACGGATCGAAATAGGCCGAATAGGATAAATACATCTGATAAGTACATCTAATACATGAAAATGACGAATAACTATCTAAAATATCAATTCTGGTATGAAGTTTTTTAACTTTTCAAGCTTCATCTTCCAGGAATTAATCACCTTAATTTACTTGACATAGAAATAGAACACATGATCGATAATGAATAGTTTTCAGATATTACGATGAATGAACTCCAGGATATTAATCATAAATTAGCATATTTTGACATAAGCTTGCGCTTTATTAAGATATTATACATCTAATTAACCGCGGAGTGGCTAAGGTAGCGCCTCGGCATGATACAGCTATGCACAGAATTTATATTAAATAAATTTATGGCTGCGATTCCGCTCGAAAATGCGGTATTAAATTAATTTAGTAGAGTACTGTTTCACAGTAAGATCGCCTTTAAAATTTGATTCGTTTATTTTTTCCGCTATAAATTGATCAAGCCAGCCGTGCTAAATAATTAGTATCGTGTTGCTTTCTACGGGCGAGGGCTATAAATACTCCCCATGATACTCGTCAATAAAATCGAATTTCATTATTTAATGGTAATTCGATAAATAATGGTATATATACAGCCTACTGTGGCCCATTACGCTTCCTGCTGTTCAATGTTTTGAATTGGATACGATTACTTAATAATCACATAAAAATAGAAGCAAGCACTTCAGTTTAATTTACTGCGTGTCAGCTACCTCGTTTTATTTAAAAAAAATATTATAAGTTTATTAAAGGCCTAAGTAAATTGTAACAATACTCCCCTGTGTAGGTTTTCTGTTTCTTTTTCGAAGGATATGCAAAGTTATACTCAACACAGAAACATTCTTAAGTGTTATAATACCTTTCTGTATACTGTATACATACAAAGGAAAAAAAGCACGAGCGCGCAATGGCGACTTTGTAGTGAAAATTAATAATCTTTTTGAAATTTGCAACGAACAATTAATTGAAGCAATGTCGTCTATCATTTTCTTTTTGACAGTAATCATTGTTCTTTATGCAACTCAGTTTCATTGAAAGTTAGTTAACATTTTTCAATTATATACCCTGTATATTATAATATTAAATATTACTATCGATTATGAATGGAATAATATATTGCACTTGAGTAGAATAATATTGATGTATCATATTATTATTTACAAAAATACAGTCATTTAAAAGTAAAAATGCAAACGTTGCAATTTGTTTGTATTTTATAATAGTAAGTTAATAAAATTAATTGACCATTAGTTGAAAATGATTTATCTTTGCCTGGATGCAAGCAGTTGTATTCCTGATAATGGCTTCATGTGTTGCTTTTTTATATAATCTCTCTCAAGAGAATCAGATACATTCGTGGTCCGTTCATGAAGTTACTCCTGAATATATACTTAGGTAGCATAAATTTCCAAAAACTGGCCCCAAAAATAAATGTATATGAGTGTAAAATTAAGTTACTGCAGCGGCCAGTGCCATGAAGGATTCCACTACATGGCATCGAATCTCATACGATAAAATATGATAACAACTTCATACCAAACGGTGTTACCATTCGCTAGTTTACCTAGTTAGTAGTAAATTTTTACACCAGTAATGAAGTAAATTCAACACCACGCGTCGTTTGTATATATATATATATATATATATATATATATATATATATATATATATATATATATATATATATATATATATATATATATATATATATGTTAAATCACTAGTTTGGATTTAAACTTTTTTAAAACAATTTATTTTACTTAACGGACGAACAAGAATTTAGATGTGTGAGTATAACAATAATATCAATACTAAAATTATACTGCTCATGCAACGGGTTTGCTGCGACTTTATAAGTTTCGTTATGCTGACATTGTTGAAAGTAAAGTTAAAATATAATTGGCAAAAGATTAATTTAAAGAAAGAACATTATAAGGTTTCAGCAAATCATCATAAACGTTGGTTACAATGTATGTTAAATCACTTGTTTGGATTTAAACTTTTTAAAAACAATTTATTTTATTTAACGGACGAACAAGAATTTAGATGTGTGAGTATAACAATAATATCAATACTAAAATTATACTGCTCATGCAACGGGTTTGCTGCGACTTTATAAGTTTCGTTATGCTGACATTGTTGAAAGTAAAGTTAAAATATAATTGGCAAAAGATTAATTTAAAGAAAGAACATTATAAGGTTTCAGCAAATCATCATAAACGTTGGTTACAATGTATATAGTTATATGATAAGACACGTAGCAGTATTAAGTTACGTCTGGCTTTCAGATAACATACTGAAGGTTTTATGTTACCTGATAATAAAGTTATAGGAGTATGAGAAGTACTTTGAATAATGAATGCAATACAATATATTTTATATAACAACTCCCCTTTTTAACAAAAAGTTGGTGTTATGCAGCAACTTTTCAAAAATAAGTAAAATTGAAATTAATAATTATGAATTTAACGATTATTGAAGTTATATAATAATAAAGTTAATTGAGAATATGAAGCCTTAAGTTAAGTTTAAATTATACAATTAATATTTTTTTAAATATAAAATTTACAAAATTAAAATATATAGAGTCTTTGAAACCGATTTATAACTGAGAAACATTAGTTCAGTTCGATTTCTTCCTCTGGGGTTTCATCTTTGGATCTGATCGATGGTCTTCTTCTGGACAGGATGCTCCTGAAGGATTCTCTTAAGCGTTTAGAAGGTCCAGGTGGAGGTGGTGGTGAATTTGTTGTGAGGGCGATTGCTAATCTGTTTCTCTTTCGGCATTTACATAAAATATATAACAAAATGAGAGTTGCTATTAGTGTAATGATAAAATAAGTGAACCAAGAGATGTGTTTGGTGACAAATGGTTCATTGATCAAATCGTCTAACGTTCGAGAATACTCGTCCAATTTGTGTTTGGCAATCTCGAGGTCTTCCACATTTAAGTTATTCAATTTTAATGGTTCTAATTTTGGGATTTGGATGTCATCGGGGATTCCTTGACAACAATTAAAGGGAATTAAAATGGGGTGATCACTAACACTGGTTTGCGAAAAGTTCTTAGGGTCAGTTTGTATTTTTGTCACTCCTATGAAAGCACTACATCCAGGTTGCAATTTAAGAATGGAATTTTTATAAATGATCTCTGTCTTGGTGTTTATTTGTTTGCAATTTACAGTAATTTGAAGTGGTTCTGAAGTAATTGTTAGCCATGATGAGTCTGTTAGTTGTTGGACATTGTAGCCTTTTGCAAATATTATTGAAGTTTGGCAGCTCTCAGGTAAAGTTTTTAAGTGTTTCAGGATTTGGGCTTCACATATAGCATTGTCGTCGATGGGGTATGCAAATAGATTGGAACATATCTTTGTGCCAAAGAAAAGTGGTTTACAGTCTTTCAGATTTTTGATGGGTATGTACATCAAAGAATCGACGTCACGCGCTAAGTATTTTTGTGATGAAGATAAAACATGATATAGACCAGTTCTATTATTTAGGATAGGGATTGGATATAATCTAAAAAGGGTGTATCTTTGTTGGTCTATTAGAGGGATTTTTAATACAAATACCAAGTCTGAATCAGTTTGGTATGCTTCTAATTCCATAATATCCAAATATTTGGCAATATTGGAAGATTTTATAATGAGTGGTAAATTGTTTTGGTGTAAATTTTGTGAAATTTCCTGAAGCGAGGTTATCAAATTTTCAGGATTGATTATCGACGTATGAATAATTTTTAATCGCGCGAAAGTTATTGAATTTAGAATATCATTTAATTGATTCTCGATATACAGGTAACTTTCCATGAGAAGTTCACATTTTTCTAAAAATCTTAATTTTGCTTCAATTACTTTAATTTTATCTGCTGTCCTATAAATTGCGTCTGATATTATTTTTATATCTCTATTGAAGGTGGCTTCATCAATTTGCAACTTTTGTATGGTAGCGTTAAAATTCTTTATGACGGATGTTGTTACTGAGATTTGATTTTTCATTAAATTTTCTAATTGATGCTCGTCATTAGTTAATTTATTGATGCAATTCATGTAGTATTCGCCATCTTCGGAATCTAAATTTCCTGTAATTGACTTAAATATTGTACCAATGCCATTGAGAATTCCACGTTTGTAACGTTTAGTATCAAAATAAATTTCGCTTAATTTTTCTTGAATTGAATTTGAAATTTGGGTTAATAAGCTGATGTGTGTTTTTACTTCACCTCGAAAAAGGTTCATGTTTTCAAATGTGGGGTTAATAGCGTGTAAGAGAATTTCAAGCATTTTCTCGTTATGTTCAAAAGTGTTCTTTATTGATGAAATGTTTTTGTGAACCAGAAGAGTCCATTGTTTATTTGTTACAACGATTTCGCTGTCTCGATGATAATATATTCCAATGGTGTTGTTTATTGGAGTAATGGTGTATTGGGATACTGCTGCTCCAATCAGCAGAAGAAACCTGAAAATAATTTAATTCTCAAAATATGGTTTCATCCTGTCGAAATTGACTTTTGTCGTTTGTGACGTTTCGAGATTTAATAAAATTGCAGAATTTTGAAAGATTTTTATTATTTCAAAAGGACCGTTAAATTTATTATGTAATTTATCTTTAATTTGAGATTCCTTAACATAGATTTTATCGCCTATTTTAAATTGTGTAGGATGTCCTGGAACGTTTCTATCGAATCTTAATTTAGCTTTTTCTTTTTGAAGCTCAGTTTTTGTGCGTGCAATTTTATAATAGTATGAAATTCTATTATTTAGGTCTCGTATATATTTTGAAATCAACTCCTTTTGGTTATACAAAGTTTCAGGTGGGCGACTGGACGTATGTCCAAATACTAGCTCGTATGGAGAGAAACCGTGTGTTTTATTCGTCGAGTTATTATAACAAATAACAGCGTAAGGAATTACGTTTAATGGATGTTCATTAGGGTTTTCAGCCTGATTAGTACGAATCATCTCTAAAAGTGTGGAGTGAAATCTTTCCACAGATCCGTTTGATTGAGGGTGGCTAACGCTAGAAAATGTTAATTTTATGTCGTATAAGGTACATAGGTCTTTAAGTAATACATTGTCGAATTCTTTACCGTAATCCGAATGTATACGAAGCGGAGTACCAAAATGCTGAAAATAAAGGAGTAATGTATTTACTGTTGATTTAGCGGATTTATCCTCTAATGGGTACGCTTGAGTAAATTTGGTTAGTTCATCCCTAATAGTTAAGACATAATTTCTTTTTGGAATTTCTAATATATCGATATTTATTCTTTCAAATGGTGTTCTTGGTGTTTCAGTTATCACCAGGGGATTGCTTAAGTTTTTCCGTAAAGTTTTTGTTTTCTGGCATATTTCGCAATTTTGAATGAATTTAGTTACGTCTTTAGTTAGACCGGGCCAGTTATATTTATTCCTTATTCTCCGAATGGTTTCGTTTATTCCGCGGTGTAAATTTGCTTTTCCTGTATGGTTTTGGTCTAATATTATCGGAATTTGATCTTCGTCAGGCGTCTTAGTTATGTTTTGGCAACTAACTAGGTTTAAATCTTTTTCAGTGAAAATAAATGACAACATTTCGAGTATTGGCAATTCTAAATTGTTTTCAATGAAATATGTTTTTGAAGATTCGAAAATGTCTTTGTCTTTGTAAAGAGTAATAAACATTGTTTCGATTATCTCTTCGATGTCGAAGGGTAACAAAACAATATAATATTTTCGGTTTTTCACCGTTTTACTCGTGACTATATTAATTTTATTGTGAATAAAATTTGGTTTTTCCTCGAAAATATCTTCAATTATTTTATAATGTAAGTCTTCGAGTTTTTCTTTTTGGAAAAACGTTATTATGTCTTTATGTCCTTTGTCCAATAATTGATTGTTCGTAATTTTAATTTTTGAATAGTCTATTAGTGACTGGGTTTTATATAGGTGAACAAATGTATTTAATTCTTGTAAAATTGATTCTGGTGAAATTTCGGTATTTTCTGAACTAATCGATTCGTCGTCTGTATTTGATGTTAAAATTTTGTTTTTGAAATCCACACATTTTTGAAAATGGTTAATTTTGATACGGGATAAGGCATCCGCATTTTTATTAATTTTGCCAGGTTTATATTCAATCTGGTAGTCGTACTCTTCAAGTTTTAAGCGCCAGCGTGCTAGGCGACTACCGGGGTCTTTAATAGAGAAAAGCCAGGTAAGAGGTCTATGATCTGTTATCAGTTTGAACTTTCTACCAAAAATATATGGGCGAAAATGTTTTACAGCCCAAACAATAGCGAGGAGTTCTCGTTCTATTGTTGAGTACTTTGTTTCCGCACTGCAGAGAGTTCTGGAGGCGAAAGCTATGGGTAGATCTTTACCTATTGGACCTTGCGAAAGTACAGCGCCAATCGCAAAAGCGCTCGCATCTGTTGTGAGTAGGAATGGCTCGTCAAAATTTGGATACGATAGTATGGGGCTTGAAGTAAGGGTTTGTTTTAAATCTTCGAAAGATTTTAAACATTCTGAATCGAAATTGAAAGAGGTGTCTTTTTGCAGTAATTTAGTGAGAGGTTTGGAAATTTTGGCGAAATTATCAATGAATCGTCGGTAATATCCGGCGAGGCCAAGAAATGATTTAATCTCTCTCTGGTTAGTTGGTTGGGGAAAATTTTTGATGCATTCGATCTTAATTGGATTTGGTTTTACACCTTCTTTGGTGACGAGGTGACCTAAATATGCAACTTCCTTACGAAGGAATTCGCACTTGTCCGGTTGAATTTTTAAATTAGCTTTTTGAAGACGTTTGAAGACTTCGGTAAGCCGTGAAACATGGTCCTGGATTGTTGGGGAATAGACGATTATGTCGTCCATGTATACGAGGCATCTCTCGTTTTGGATTCCTATTAAAATGTTATCCATTACCCTTTGGAAGGTTGATGGGGCATTTTTCAAACCGAATGGAAGCCTATTAAATTCAAAATGACCGTTTTCGACTGTGAAAGCAGTTTTTGGAATGTCACTGGGTTCGATCTCAATTTGGTGGAAACCGGAGGCCAAATCGAGGGTGGTGAAATATTGACATTTGCCAAGTTGGTCTAAAAGATCAGAAATGTTTGGTAAAGGGTATTTATCTCCTACAGTTAACTCATTGAGTTTTCTGTAGTCAACTACGACACGCCATTTTTGTTTACCTGACGCATCAAGCTTTTTGGGGACAACCCAAATCGGTGAAGACCAAGGGGAATTTGAATGTTTGATAATACCTTGTTCTAGCATTTTCGATACTTGTTTTTTCACTTCCTCTTTGTGAATTTGAGGGTAGCGATACGACTTTGTAAAAGTAGGTTTAGCATTGTTGGTGTCTATTGTGTGTTTGATCTCATTAGTAAATGTTAGAATATCTCCTTCGAGATAGAAAATATCTGAAAAGTCTAGGCAAAGTTGAGTAATTATTTCTCTTTCTTCCTCATTTAAGTGATCAAGACGAAGTTGTTGCCTTATTTCTTCGCGTCTATCTGTATAAATTTCAGAATTATATTCGTTTAAATTATTTAATGAAAAATTTTGAATTGGTTCTAGTTTAATTTCGGAAAAATCTATTATTTTTGGGACTGCGTTTGCGTTTAATACGGAGGCAAGAAATTCTCCTTTATTGTTAATTTTGACTAGTGCATTAGGAAGTCGTACTTTATCTATTTCCATAGCTGTTAATATGGCTTCTGTATTTACAAGATTACATCGAAATTTTGAAATTTGTTCTGTACGAGGGTTAATAGAAATTTTGTTGAGAAATTGATTATTTTGAACATTTTGTTTTTTATTATTTTGTACATTAGTGGAATTTTCTGTGGCTCTGAATAAAGGTACAGTTTTGAAATTGGTAATTAATTGTTTATTTTTTATGTCAATAATGCAGTTGTAATGTTCTAGAAAATCGGATCCTAGTAATCCGTCGAATTCAATATCAATATTATGAATGTAAACTTTGTGAGGATCGTTGAGAGTAAACGGAACGAGTGTAGATTCATTAATTAGAATTTTTTGATCGGTAATTCCCTGTATTAAAACGTTTTCGGGAAAACGTTTAGAATATTTTTCACAAGTTTTTGGCTTAAATATGGATAGTCCGGCACCTGTATCTATTAATATTTTAAATTTTTTTGTAGCATCTTCAATGTAATATAAGTTTTTGGGATTTACTGTTAAAAGGGCACTTGATATTCCTCTATTTATAGGAATATTTGTTTGTCTTGCTGTTGGTTGGTGTTTAAATTCATTATTTGAATTTGGTTTTCTAATTCCGTTATTTCGCATAGCTGTTGATCCGGTGGATGATCTTGAGCTTGAGTAGTTTGCCGAAAATCCTGATCAGTATCAGAATAATTAAATTGGTCTGTTGAAAAATAATAATTTTGTTGATATGTTGGTTCGTCTGAATATGAATCTTGATATTGTTCATAATTTTGATCGCAATTGTAGTTATATTGATGAGCGGTATCATCAGCATATTGTGCATGTGAGCTGTACTGATGAGCAGTATCATCAGTGTACTGTGAATCGTATTGATGAGCCGTATCATCAAAATTTTGGTTCATTTGAGCGTTCATATGATGAGCTCTTTGTTGATTATAATTCGGATTTGGCAGAATTATTGGTGGTCTTGATTGGTTTGTATAGTTGGGATTCGGTTTAATAGCTGAAGGCCTGTTTTGTTGAAAACTGTTTTGCTGGTAATTATTTTGTTGGAAATTTGAATTCATCGGTCTATTATTTCCATTTGGATTAAATTGAGGTCGCTGATAATTTTGATTTAAGTTGGATGATTGGGCCTGATTAAAATTTTGTTGAAAATTAGGCCTAGAAAAATTTTGGAAAGGTGCTGAAGAATTTTGTTGTTTCGTTCGGCACTCATTTATTGTGTGTCCATTACGTTTACAATATGTACATATCTTCTTAGCATTTAGTGAATTAGGTGGTAATGGTTTGTTCGCTTTTTGAAATTTCTGAGATTCAAAGTATGACAATTGAAGTTCTCGTTTAATCCTGGATATTGCTTGAAGCATATCCATAGGATTACTTGCTCTTATTATAGATCCTAATTTTGGATCCAGCCCTGTCAATAAAGTGTTAAGAGTCATTGTCTCGATTAAATTTGATTGTGCGGTTTTTTGATCAGAGGTTAAATGCTGTTTCTGAATCGCTGCATGCATTTTCGCATTATGCGTTTGCAAGCGGGATACAAAATTTAAAGCGGATTCGTTTGATTGTTGACTAATTCTTTGCAAGTCCTGAATTAGAGACGTAAGGTCCCTAGAGTCTCCAAAGTGAGTCTCTAATAGATATTTGATTTCTTCCCAAGTTGACGGGTTCCTAGAATTTACTAGTTCAGCGGCTTTTCCACGTAATTTATTTTTAACATGGAGAGTTAAAAGTATTTTTTGATTATCGACCGCCATGTCGAAAGCGCATTTAATAGCATTTAAGAATGTTTGCAGGAAAATTTGATTTCCGTCATACTCCGGAACAATTGAGAAAATTTCTGATAGTTTGTAAGGTTCTAAGATAGCTTCGTTTGCCATTTTTATATGTTAATTAATTATTATGTTTAAATTAGATATTGTAAAGTTATTTAATTAAATAAAAATAAATTTACAGATGGGAAGGATAATAGTTTTTGGTCTATATCCTGTATAATATTTCTTAAAATTATAAATAAATGTTTCAAATGTAACGTGTCAATTCTTTGACTTACCAAATTTTTTCCATTCGTCTTCCGGCCAGAGTCCACGACCAGTGAGGCAATTCCGTGTTCTGGAAGCGGGGTGTCTTCGGGAAGGATGGCTTGCAGAGGAGAATCACAAACAGTGAGGGCAGGTCCGTGTTCTATCTGCGATTTCCCCTGTTGTTTTCTTTGTTTCTTTGTAGATTTGTTTCTTGTTTCTTTTGTTGAAGTCTTCGTGTTTCGAAGTTGCTTCTTTGAAGTATTCTTGTTTCGTGTTTCTTTTCTTCTTGAGCTTTGTTCTTGATTTCACTTCGGAATTGGAATTCCACGTTACTAGTGAGGCAAATCCGTGTTCTAATAACGCGTGAAATCCTACAACGACTGCGCCAAATTTGTTAAATCACTAGTTTGGATTTAAACTTTTTTAAAACAATTTATTTTACTTAACGGACGAACAAGAATTTAGATGTGTGAGTATAACAATAATATCAATACTAAAATTATACTGCTCATGCAACGGGTTTGCTGCGACTTTATAAGTTTCGTTATGCTGACATTGTTGAAAGTAAAGTTAAAATATAATTGGCAAAAGATTAATTTAAAGAAAGAACATTATAAGGTTTCAGCAAATCATCATAAACGTTGGTTACAATGTATATAGTTATATGATAAGACACGTAGCAGTATTAAGTTACGTCTGGCTTTCAGATAACATACTGAAGGTTTTATGTTACCTGATAATAAAGTTATAGGAGTATGAGAAGTACTTTGAATAATGAATGCAATACAATATATTTTATATAACATATATATATATATATATATATATATATATATATATATATATATATATATATATATATATATATATATATATATATATATATAAATATATAAAGATTATACCAGACGTCACGCAACGTCCGGTATAATCTTTACAACCTTTTTAAAGTAAGCCTTATGCCAATTATATTGTCCACATTGGGGATAGTTAAAACTTCTTTAATTTCCTTATTTCACTAATGAATTATTGATGTACGAGGATATTATATGTATGTGCTGTTGCAAGTCTAGAAATTTTTATTTCCGCACTCAACTATACTAGCGGAAAAGTAATGTAATCGTGTAAAGAATAGTGGAAAACATTGTTTTCGTTTATTTTTCGTTTTTCGGCCTAAAAACAAAAGAAATTGTTTTTAAAAAATTTTGTCTCTGTGTGTCGTCGTTATCGTCGTTGTCGTCGTTGCCGTCGGCATTAAATCTTGTTGGCACCATAACTCAACTAAATCGTGTCGGATCGATCGGATTCTGACGGATTCTGATCGGGGACATTTTCCAGATGACACATATTGATTTTGAGGTGGATAGGACACATCCCACCCTGTCCATGGGTCTATCTGAGAAATTTTTTTGTTAGCACGATAACTCAATTAAATCGTGTCGGATCGATCGGGTTTTGACTAGTTATGATCGGAGACATCTTCCAGACGACACCTATTGATTTTGAGGTAGATAGTATACACCCCACTCTGTCCATGGGTCATGAGAAAGCACGATGGTGGACTATTTGACAAATCTTTTTTTGTTAATAAGATAACTCAACTAAATCGTGTAGGGTCGATCCAGTTTTAACTGATTCTGATAGGGAACGTCTCCTAGACGACACTTATTGATTTTGAGGTGGATAGGACACACCCCACCCTGTCCATGGGTCATGAGAAAGCACGACGGTGAACTATTTGAATATTTTTTTTGTTAGCACGATAACTCAACTAAATCATGTCGGATCGATCGGGTTTTGACTGATTCTGATCGGGGATATCTCCCAGATGACGCCTATTGATTTTGAGGTGGATAGAACACACTCTACCATGTTCATGGGTCATGAGAAAGCACGATTGTGGGCTATTTGAAAAAAGTAAAACTGTCGCATAAAACACATTTTCTGCATTAATGTGTTGGTTTATTTTTTCTCGGCCACTCAATTTCGAGATAGAGATGTTCTACGTGCGTAAAAGTCCGTTATAAGGTTTTAAAACTGTTTATGTATATATTATTTATAAACAACTCAATCAAATTCCTGTCATATTTGATATGGCACTTGTATTATCGAGTTTTTCAATTAAATATTATGATCCTATCTTAATGTGAATACTCTTCAGGGTTAATAAGCAATGAATGTGTTTCGTTGACATCTCGATGCCTTTGAATTTATTAATAATTCATCCTGTAATGACGAGATTTAGTCTTGATAAGATTAATGTACTATTATTTGTAAGTGCAAATAAGAGCTATCTACCCAACGAAATCTTCCAACGAATTTATTAAAATTTAATATATATTTCAGATATCTAGAAATAAACTTGACCATGACGATGACTATGTTTGCTTCTTAAGGTAGACAAGGTAGATTAGACATGGGCTTACGTTAAGTATATCATCGCTTCAGAGCAGAAGTAGCCTAACTGCAAAATTTGCAACTACTGCTAACTGGAACAGAACTAGGGTACTTCTGCTCTAATTTTTTTTTCGAGGTAGGATACTTTTTGATTTGATCGCAGCCCCCTAAGTATTATAGATAGAAACAGGCTACTTGTGCACTGAGTACATGGTGCTAAAAACTATCCTAAGCGATTACAAATTGAAAATGGCAATTTTGCAGTTAGCCTACATCTGCTCTGCAGCGACGATATATACATAATATCTCTTCAGTGAAATCATCCAGCGAATAATAGAATTTAAGACATTATTCAGCCATCTTAGCAAAACTGTAATAAACTTGGTCAACGAAGGTAATTTTTGCATCTTGAAAGACATAATAGCAGTTTGGCGTAAGTTGGTTAATCAAAAATCACCAACTGCCATATTGCCTCACGTTTCAGTACTGTCAACGTGAAGGATATATATATATATATATATATATATATATATATATATATATATATATATATATATATATATATATGGGTACTCTAGAGGAGTTACTACTCAGGGATTATATCTACCCCACGTCGAGTAAAGTGTATTATATTGTAGTGTACTTTATATTAATTTTATGTCTAAAATGTATGCAGGGGCGTAGCGTGAGAAAAGAATCTAGGGATGTGATAAAAATGTTATAAGTGGAAGAGGTGTAGTCAGATGTATGGTAGGCCATATGAAAATAGTAAAAATAAAAAAGAGACACTAACCTAAAATGATTATGCCGAGGTATACTCGTATATCCTAATTTTTAAAATGACGATCAATTCTTCGGTTTTTGTTTATCCAGCGAAAACGTCTATCACTGTTTCTTCAAATGTTGGAGACGATCTCATATCTTCTAACAAGGCACTTTCAATATTTATTAATGATAAAGCTGATAGTCTATTGCTTTTGAGAATTTCGCTGATAAGTCTTTATTCCCTTTAAACATGAAAATGATCTCTCCGCAGAACTACTTGTGGCAGGAATAGTCAAAATTAAACGACTCAATTTTGATGACTCTAGGAAAACAGAAGATAATTGAAGGGACATAATGTATTGGTGAAGCTCAAACACAGTGCTCTTTTTCATATTGGGATCACTATAAATCACTGAAAGTTCACTTTTTAAATGATTTACGTCAAACAATGTTCCATATATATCTACTAAAGAAGAAAAAAGTTCGTCAGGAAAACGTTTCACGAATGAAATAAATTATTTGAAATCTAGATTTAAGAATTTCAGTTTAGAAATTTCACTAAACCATTCACTAATGTTCAAAGTAATGACGTCCAAAATTTCATAAAACAATCATTGATAGGTGCTGTTCTTATCTTCTTTAATTCTTCAGGAATTAAATCCAAACGCATTCTTTTACTTAGTGGTTGATTTTCTAACAAATCTTTCCATATGGTTCCAAATGTCACTAATCTCGTTTCTTATTTTTTGAATACGTGATTTGAAATCGGCAATCTTTTTATTGTAGTAACTAATATCTGATATTTTTGTCTGTAGAATTTTAAACAGACTCTCGGAATGTGGAAATGTTGCAGAACATACTGCTAAAAAAATTTTAAATGAAAATCGCGCAATAAAGTTAAAGGGCCTCTAGCACAAATAACGGTTTTTTGATCCCATTCGTCATTTTCATTTTCCACAGTTACCTGAAACAGCGCTTCCAAATCTTCCTTATATTATGGCGACAGTCGCCAAAATGCGTTCACATAATCGCATAACTGAGTCCGGAAATAACAACAACACCCACTCGAGGTTCCACTGTTGACTGCGTAAGATCACTGATCTTTTCGACCATCTAACACGTAGCTTAGATGTAACATGGACCATGGCATTTCAGCACTGCAGCAAGTAACGCGGGAGTTCAATAATTTCGGGAGCCTTCACGGCCGATCTGAAATAAAAAAGTTGATGGTAGCGTTTAAAGTAAATAATGTATGCTTACGGTCGGTTTGAAATAATTAACAAATTGTAATAATTGAATAAATCGATTGAACTTTTAAATAACACTAATTTTCCAATTTTTTAAGCGATGCGAAGCATCACTCGCATGTACATGTACGCTATGCCCCTGAATGTGTGAAATTTTACAATTATAATAGTGAAAAATTTTACTAATTACACTGATGTTAAATTTTATACCAGAAATATTGAAATTTACATCATCTTCATGCTATTAAATGTGTTCAAATTTGATCACGTTGCAAATGTGCGAGCACGTGTTGCAAATTTGATCACGGTAGATTTGCAACACTATAATCATTATGGAATCAATGCATAGAATTCAGGATTTGCAGAAATTATTTTCGCAGATTGAATCTATTATATTAAGAAAACTATCTGTGCATGGATGTAATGTTGTTCGTGCGCGAAACTGCGAATTCTCTATAACATCCTTGTGACCCACAGTGTTATGACTTTTTTTATTCATTTATTTACACTTATATTTTACACTTATTCGTCTACAAAACCACCGTAACCCGACAAACTGTTCGTTTCTAAAGAAAAAAAGCAACTGTGAGCTTATAATCATGATAAATTTGCATGTTTCTTTTATTAAAATTCCCAAAGGCACGCTCGTTACAAAATCCGCCTATCCCATAAATATGTTACTATTTAATTATCATTACTTTATACTTGTTATTAATACCTGTGTTATCTAATTGTGTAATCTCATAATAAGCATTTCCACATTTATATTTATTTACTGAGCTATATTGTTTATAACAAATTACAGCAATTAATAACGTCGATTTCCAGATAGTTTGCAAGAGGTTATGCAGACAGCCGCAGGCGATGTGTTTTCATTGGAATGACTAGAGTTGTTCTCTGAAACCTGATGATATGGATTATAAATAGAGTACTTCATCCAATTGGCATGTGTTTTATTGAAACTGTATAATTTTTAAAGAAAGTTAATTATATATGTTGTCTTATATAAAGGAGAAGAACATATCTACAGCATTACATTATAAGTAAATAATGTAATGCTGTAATAAAAATAATTAAATATACATAAAATTAGTGGGATGGATGGTAATAAAAATAGTTTTTATTAATCGTTACACAAAATTCTGCATTTACAGAAACGTTGATGAATTGTTTCATAATGAAAAAATTACTGTATACATTCGTGTATCTACTGTGCATATGATTTTAATTTACTTTTTCATATACAATTACCACAATATTCTATAGGGAGTATAGGGTGTCCGAGTTGGAAATATAGAATTTGAATTGCGCGCCATTTGTGTTCTTTCAAAGGTAGATCGCCAATATTTAACGACTGTCATCTACAAACCATACGATATCAATATGCCATGATTAAAAATTCAACAACGAATAGTCTGTGTACAACTATTTTATGAATGTGAGCGATCATTTACAGTTTCGTTAAGAAAAATTCGTACAAAATTAGGACAAAATGAAGCACCTACAGAGTTAACAGTCCGTAACTTAATTGAGAAATTTTGAAGAGACGTTCTGTTATTGATGAGATAACATCAATACGTCCTCGTCGTGATCGATCAGATGAAAGTACAGCTGCACTGAGAGAAAGAGTATGGGAGTATCCCAACACATCAATTCGACGTCGTGCACAACGATTGAAGCATACAAAATTCTGTTGACACAACAATTAAAAATAACAGACCATTTACAACGTCTACATATATTATTAATTGAGTGTTAGAAAATAAAGAAGGTAATGCTAATTTTTGTAATAATATTTTGTTCAAGATGAAGCACATTTTCATCTTGATGGATACGTCAGCAAATAATGTTGTCGAATTTGGTCTACTGAAAATCCACATAATGTCCACGAAAAAGAACATAATGTTCACGGTTTGGTGAACATTTTGGTGTGGTGGAGTAATTGGACAATGCCTCTTTAACTATGAAGCTGATAATGATATCATAGTAAAGAGACACCCAGACATGTTGATGTCGTATTGTTCGTAGATGACAGTCGTTAAATATTGGCGCCCTATCATTGACAGAACACAAATGGCGCCAAATTTAAACCCTATAGTTCCAAGTGAGACACTCTATAGTTAGCTTTGGTCGTTATCTGATAATGTTCGATTGCAATGATTCATTAAAATTGAGTTGCGTATGTATGACACAAAATACTTTACGATTTTGGTGAAATATCAGTTACCATATCAAACTTTTCACATTTGGTCGTTGGAAAATAAAAATATACGAGGTACGCATACAAGGAATATGGGAGTATCACGGAGAATATTAGGGAATAATTTAGCATAGAATAAGTAATGATCTCTTATGAGATATTATAGAAAACTATTCAAATAGATGACAGTAACGGATATAAGAGATATCAGAACATTTTATAAATTTTATACTTATATTTAACAGTAAACTACTAGTACTTGTTAATATTACTTATATATTATTCTCATTTCTCGTTGTAGGACTTATCTACATTAACCATAATGATTATTTAATGATTATTCTTATTTCGAGTTACTTATGTCTGAAACTTTTATTACTTCTGAAAAGGAATTTTTACTCAAAATTATCTCATTGTATTTATTATAACTGTGTATTATAATGTGTAATTAACTTAATTATAAAACAGTTTTTCAATTAGTTCCAAATTCTAAACGTCTTATAATTTTGCTGTACTGGGTGAAGCAAATTTCTACATTACTATGATTTCTAACAATTTATATACCGAGATCTTTCCCCATTTATTTTCTCTCCAGAATTATCTCTTCAGTAATTTACACTGTCTTCTTTAGATTGTTTTTTCAATTACTGTTATCAAAATGATAAAAAGATAAAACATTATGTTGTTGGAACTGGCAACCAATTTGCTGATATCATCAATATGGTGGTCATTTAGATGCAAATCTATGGAATTTTGCTGCTGCAGATAAAAATGTAATCAATTCAATATAAGACATTTCGAAAACGTATTTGAGCAAGTGGACGATAATTTGAATAGTATACTTAGTCATAATTTTTATCTTTCAATAAATTTCCAAAGACGCCATTATCTGTAGCTGGATGATGAGGTTTTTAATAATGAAATGAATTGACAGCAACTGTTTTTAACGCAAAATAATAATGAGTTGTGATAAAACACCTCACAGAAAATAATAAGGTTTCATAAATAATCAGCCAACACCCATAATCCATCAAAACGCTAGATCTTCTGAAAACGTCACTGCTGTTCATGAGAGTGACGGGAAAACCCGAAGCAGTCAATTTCTCGTTGTTCACAAGAACATGGTCTTTCTGCGACTTCAACTTGGCGAATTTTGCTTCGGGACTTGGGTATTTGGGTCTACACCCTTATAAAATCCAACTGACACAAGAACTTAAGGTAAACGACCATAGACAACGCCGTGTATTTGCTGAGTGGGCTCTTGAGCAGTTGGAAATTGACCCAAATTTCGCAAAAAAAATCTTTAGCGACGAGGTCCATTTGTGGATGAATGAATATGTGAACAAACAAAATCGTCAGATATGGGACGATACCAATCCACACAAAATACACCAGCACCAAATTAATCCCAAGAAAATCACTATTAGGTGCTGATTTTGTTCTGGTGGGATCATCGGTCCGTACTTCTTTCAAAACGAAATGGCATTACCATAACCGTCAACGGCGAATGCTACAGATCGATGATTAGCAAATTATTGTGACCTAAGCTGGATAATATGGATACCGACGATATATGGTTCCAACAGGACGGCGCTACGTGCCGCACAGCACATGCCACAATGGACACTCTGCACGAGCGATTTGAGGACATTGTCATCTTGCGCGGCGGCGACGTGAACGGGTCACAGAGATCATACGATTTAACGCCTTTGGGCTTCTTACTTTAGGGCTATCTTAAATCGCAGATCTATGCGAATAAACGGCAAACAATTGATGTCCTCAAAGTCAACATAACGAACGCCGTCCAGCAAATTCAGCCAGATTTATGCGACAAAGTCATCGAATATTAGACCCACCGAATACGTGTCACCAAGTAAAGCCTCGGTGGGTGCTTGAACGATGTTATATTCCATACTTGATGCCATAAAATTTTCTTTCAAAAAAAAAATTTTTGTGGATATCTCACACACCACTTGTCTTGTTCACATTTAGAAATCGAACGTCCTTATTGAAAGAGCTTCTGTTGTTTGTGAAAAACAATTTCTCAATAGTTAATTAAACCGATTTGTAGCATGATTCGTTAGAGGAAAGCAATCAATTTACATAAATTCAAACATTAAAATAATCAATAATCATAGATACAACACACAGACTTCGAAAACGGGCGACATTCTGTATACTATTATTATCCCCGTGCAAGGCATATGATACGAGAGAGTTGTATTGATCTAATAGACCATGCGATAACGTGTGGATCATATTTTCGCGACCAACAGATGCAGTAGCTCTGAACTTTATTTATATTGTATTTCCGAGATACGATCTCTGCTTTTCTTGGAATGAACATGGTTCATACCGACATACTTCATATATCAATACCAGACTGAGACGTTATAAATTCCATTTAATTTTGCGATTCGTGTAGCTTATAGGTTGTACATGTCTTAAATATGTCTGTCGCATTTACAACAGATGGTGTAATGTTATATTGTAAATGTTTAATAAATAAAACTTGAGGGAGTATATAAGTTGCTCGAATATATTTTAAGACTTACAAATTATGTTCCTTTTATCCTGAATGCTTTGTCAAACTGCGCGTTTTATGTTATTGGTATTTGTTTAGGACACTCGTATTATACACACAGTCAAACCGTTATAACTTTACCACTACGTCACAAGCGATATTCGTATGAACTGAGATGAAAAATCAAAGTCAAGTGAGTGACTGTTTACGCAATTTAAATTTACCACCTTTACAGTCAACTGTATTACCGGCACCAAAGGAAACTAAAAAATGCCTTTCAAATAAGTTATCATGATGACAAGCTTTATAATCCATGGGCTCTAACAGATATTAAAGGGCCTCCGTTTCTTTTCTCCTGTTCAAAGTATTCGAGGAGATTTAAATTTGCAGAAAACGAAACGAAGTTAGCAGTCAGATGTCGAACAACCATCAATATCTGTTGAAAATTATCTACTGCGTTAGTCAACAGAAAAGTTTCATATTTTTATAATCTATACGTATGTTACTATTTGTCTTCTCACCGATCAGCGTGAAAATATGAAAAAAGTTGTCGGTGATATATTCAGGTCGTCTCCGATGACCGAAGGCGCAAGTAATATCACTTTTTTTACCTATTATATCAAATGCGTTCATAGGGATAGCGGGTTATCTGTGATATTACCGTATGGTAGCGACGTTGTGGTAAACTTATAATGGTTTTAGTTTATATAAAGTGGGATTTATTTATTATTATTTGCAAACTAATAGTTCTTTAGTTTTGAATGAGGGAAAATGTAACTTACAATTAGTGACAAATGATATGAATCGTGTATATTATTTAATTAAAAGTTTAGTTTTTATTAACAGAAAAAAATATCCAAAAAATGTAGTAGAGAAAAGTTTTAAGTTAGTCTAAGCGTTATGTTGTCATTGTCTCTTCCCTTCTTTCAACGTTTCAACCTTTTAAGCGTCCAGTGGAGAAACTGCTAGGAAAATTAGGTAAGTCATATTAAAATCCCCTTTTAGATAGTTTTAAATAGTACTGCTCATCAAGAACAGGAAAATGAATGAACTTCTCTAGGTATGCATAGAAGCAACAGTGAGGCAGCATTCGAAGGGAAATACACTTTACGCGAGGATAGATCGAACTCTGTGTACATTCACATTCAATATATATTCAGAACTTTACTCTGTAAAGTTCTTAATTCGACTGAGTAAAAACCAGGCGATTTACTGCGCACCTCGTGGGCGGTCCGATAACGCAGTTTTGAGACTTGTTCCTATTCTTGATAAGCTGTACATTATAGCTAAATAATATTGTATCTAGCTATGGCCTTGTCAATATTTCTCGTATGATCATTCTTTCTCAGACGAGCATAATACAGTTAAGTTTACACATACTCGTATATTGCATGCTCTATATTTTGCTCACCTACAAGGAGATGTGAGTCTATGTACGAAAATATTAAAGCAGTAGAGGGAATACCCGAAGAAAATATATAGGAACCAGATAAAAATCATTCCAGTTCTTTAAAGAATGTTAATATGTAGCATATTAACTGTAAATTAATAACGAACATGAATAACAAATCGTCATAGGAAGAAACATATAAGTCGGAAATCGAGAAAGGAACTACCAAAACCACCAAGCGGTTATCAAGTAGTTGCCGAATAGCAAGGCTATTACATAATCGCTATAGGAAACAACTACTTCTCGGGCTAAAGCCCCACCAGGCATTGAATTATACCTAAGAACGACCCTTGACCCCTTTCTTGTGTTTCTGCACGATCAGACAAGGTTTTAAAAAATAAAACCCGCCACGGGTAGGGTAGGATTCGACATTTGTCTCGGACGGGAACCGAACGACATACAGCTGTTTCGAACTTATTAGTTCTCATCAGTGCCGTACAGGGTACGCCGATCCAGGACAAATGCCGACTAAAACCCATGCGGCATACTCGTACATCTATATCGATACGATCTATGTCAGTAATATATAAGTCAGAAATCGAGAAAGGAACTACCAAAAACCGCCAAGTGGTTATCAAGTAGTTCCCGAATAGCAAGGCTATTACATAATCGCTATAGGAAACAACTATTCCTCGGGCTAAAGCCCCGCCAGGCATTGAATTATACCTAAGAACGACCCTCGACCCCTTTCTCGTGTTTCTGCACGATCGGACAAGGTTTTAAAAAATAAAACCCGCCACGGGTAGGATTCGACATTTGTCCTGGACGGGAACCGAACGACATACAGCTTTTTCGAACTTACTAGTTCTCATCAGTGCCGTACACGGTACGCCGATCCAGGACAAATGCCGACTAAAACCCATGCGGCATACGGCATTTGTTCTGGATCGGCGTACCGTGTATGGCACTGATGAGAACTAATAAATTCGAAACAGCTGTATGTCGTTCGGTTCCCGTCCAGGACAAATGTCGAATCCTACCCGTGGCGGGTTTTATTTTTTAAAATCATAGGAAGAAGTAAATGAAGTAATTAGTTTAACGCTACTATTTTTTACTGAGAACTGAATCTATAAAGAAGAATTATCTTGTTGAATTATATTGTTAAAACTTGAAGTATTGGGCCTATTTACGATTTCCGAATAATCAACTTATGCCCAAATGATTTTTCACCTCGAGGAAAAAAACATAGTCATTCATGACCAAGTTATGTTAATATGTTAAATTTTTACTAATTCGCTAGAGGATTTCATTGGGTAGGTAGTTAAGTGATATTTTATATTTGCCATTCTTATTGTGCATTTACTAATAATAATATCTACATTAATCTTATCAATAATGGGCACATTCTTAATAAGATTACTGTTACATTACTAAATATGAATTTAATAATAGGGTATGTTATTAATTATGATTGTAACTACATTAACACCGTTTAAATTATGATTTATATTTTTGGTAAGAACTTAATTCCGTCATTATAAAAAGAATTATTAATAAATTTTCAAATGAATCTGGATATCAACAAAGTACATTAAAATCTATTACTTATTAACCCGGAAGAATATTCGCATTATGATATGATCATAATATTTAATTGGAATGTTCATTGGAATAATGCAGCTACTATTTGAAAATGTAATGGTTAAGAATGTAATGGTTGTGTTGTTCTTGAATATATGAATATTATCTAGATTTGCACCAGGGCATACAAATACACCAATATTGCACTATTTACTAGTTTACTAAAAGAATAACTTTGTATATTAAAAATAAAAATAAATTAAAGTGTATTCTATTTCAAAGGCGTATTCTATTTCATACTAAACTGGTGTGTCATACCGCCATTTTACGCCATACTTCAGACGTTATCAAGAATTATTCACAATACTTTCACGCGCAGGAAAGGTTTTTACTTAATATTGACAGAAAAACTATTGGACATAATTTGTTTCAAGATAACCTCATATAAAAAGTAAGACTAGGGTTACCAACCGCGCGTTATAATAAAGTATTATAGTAAAGTATTGTATTATATCGGGTAATTATACTCTATACTTTATGAGAACAATAAAGTAATTTGAATTTTCTAGGATTTATTTTACCATAAGTCATTAGAAGGCCAAAGAAATAGAGTAATTTTGCGTATTGGGAATTTTGGTGGATGCGCCGCTTATATTTTGGCCACCCAGTGGCAAAAGATGTATTACCGATTGTATAATAGTTTGAATGATCTCAATTAGTCATATACGGTATTTAATAAGTTTTATTCATTAACAAATCGACAAACCGATAAAAAAATTAAATCTGTTCAAGAAATATGTAGCTTATCGTTATTAGTTTTTAAAACTCTACTTCTATTCGTATATATTGTTTTATTTGAAGTAACATATTATAAAACATAACATTATTGACCACATATTTAATTATGTTCATTACGTCTCGTTAAAAAAAATCTATTTCAAAATTAATTCGTTTTAAATACTTTAGAAACATTGAAATCAGTAATCCTATTATATACATAACATGTATTATATTTGTATACATAACAATAAAGCATATTTTATTAACTAATGAACACTATCAATAGCATTTTTTGTTTATATATTAGGCGGAGAATCATAACTTTTCTAAACTAAAATAACTATAATATTATATTCGTGAATATGGACATAATCTATTTAAATGATTCAAAATTCTTAAACGTGTCTCACTAATTAATATAGTATCATTATATATTACAAGTATTATTGAAAATAAATGATACTCCTGTTATATTACACTGATATTTTACAATCTGAATGGATTTTTGAAAAACAAAATTATATGCCATTAATTTTTATTTTCTTTTGTTTTTATATTTAATAGATCTCCAGTCTATGTATCCGTATTAGACATACTTTGAATTTAATGATACTATTCATTTCATCGCTATTTGACAAATAAAAAAATTTCTCTTAATTTGCCGATAAGCGGAACACTCTACCTGAGCCTAGCCATAAAAACAAGCTACGGCATGTTTTGAGATTTTTTATTTGGCAAATAGCGATGAAATAAACTATACTTTGAATTTATCAGGTATAAAAATTAAACGTGTCAGAAATTCATTATTCGTTGAATATTGCTAATAGTAATAAAAAATATGTTTCTAAACAAAATAATAAAGTAAAATAAATAATACTTTATTTTGATACAATGTACCTTTTTTACCACCTTTAACAACCAATATACTTTATTTGTTCAAATAAGAGGTGGCAGTCCTATAAAATACAGATCTGAAAGGCCTTTAGAGCTTATGTCAAGAACCATTAATCCACGTATTGTAGATATGTGAATACGCATATTCTTTCTGCTAATTTAACGACGTAATGATTAAATTCCGTATATAAAATAATTTCCCTGAAAGGATCTGGGATATCTCGACATTCGGGACAAGAGGAAATTAACTAATTCGCAGTAAATACAGGCTATCCCGGACCGACGTAAGTTGTCACAAATTGGAATAAATGACGCTTGAGTGGAACACAGTGAGATTAAGTTGACAAGGCAAAACACCTTTAGGATAAGAACCCCGTCACTTTGGAATGTTTCCTCTATCTCAAATTAATTAAAAATATTTTGTTTAGAGAATACGATTCATTCAACGAATAATTTTGCGTTTATTGTTGTAAATGATTATTTAGATGAAGCGAAATAATTAAACTAAAAATACTATTAAAAGACGCTACTTTGCAAATAATATTATATACAGGGTTTCCCAGATTTAAACGGACATACTCCAGTGGAAGGTAGAGCACACTCAGCTGAGTTCAAAACACCCCTATACTTACCGTTAAATGTGAACCGTTTTTGAGATACGGGGTATTTTATGGTTTTTGATCAGAACTTTAGTCCGTCATATTTTTGAAATGACTGCACATATTTAGATAAAATTTGGTACACATATTATACTCTTTTAGGTTAATAAATGGCTTAAGTGATATCGGAAAAATTCAAGGTTCGACCTCCATTTTTTTTAATGTGGCTATTTGGGTCGTTAACATCACACTGTATATTATTTTGTGGAAAATGTTAGTAAACTTTTAAAAAACCTATGGACCAGTTTATGAAATAATGTCATAATATTTGATGGCACGTTTATGGTTATTCTTCAATAAATTTTCAAACGTATTGAAAGACAAAATTTGACATTCTACAAATAACACAATCCAGTTGCTAACATCATTATTTTATTAATTTTAGCTAAATACCCCGCAAAAGAGGTTTTTGTTTTGACATTCAGTGTTTTTAAGCTTTTTTTTAGTTTAATTTCACCCAAAATATTACACATTCCATTTCCTTCATAAATTTATTTAGAACTTTAAATAATTGAAAAAAAAAATAAAAGCGGTGCAAATAATTACTATAACAGGTTTTCAAAATGAATGCCCCCAGCATCAATGCATTTTCGAGAACGTTTTAATATGTTTTTCACTGACTTATCAATCACTTCCGGGTTATTTCTAATGTTATCACATACAGTAATAATATTTTCTGGAAGCTGCTCTCGTGTATTGAACTCTTCATTGTACACCTCTGACTTGAGATGGCCCCATAAAAAATAATCTAGAGGTGTAAGGTCAGGAGACCTAGGTGGCCAGTTTACCGGACCTCCGCGACCAATCTATCTGTTGGTGTAATGCCGGTTCAGATGATCCCGGACCGGTGCAGAATAATGTTGTCCAGCACCATCGCACTAAAACCACAAACCCCTAGTATTGATGCCTTCTAATAAATCTGACAAGATATCTCTAAGAAAGTTTAAATAAACCTCACCAGTTAGCCTTCCTTCAAAAATGTGGGGCCCTATTAGATGATTATTGTAAATACCACACCACACATTAATGTTATATCTGTATTGGGAATGTTTCTGAATTACTGCAAGTGGATTTTCGTTGCCAAAACCTGCTGATTTCTACAGTTATTAATTCCGTCACGTGTGAATTGGGCTTCATCCGTGAATAGAACTCTCGATATTGTCCTTCTGTAAGCCAAAATCCACCTACAAAACGTTAAGCGGGGAACGTCGTCGCCGTCTTCTAGACGTTGAACGCTGTTTTAACATGAAATGGATACAAATTTTCCTTCTTTAATGTTCGCCATACTCTTGTCTTAGGTACTGCTAACTCATTACTTATTCTTCTAACACTTATGGATGGATTATTTCCCACAGCCTGTAATATTTGCTCTTCTTGTGGAAAAGCTCTGGGAACATATTTATGCTTTGTCATTGACGGAAATTGTCCATGTTTTCTACTAAATTTGTATACCTCTGAAAACATTTTATGATCTGGTACACGGCGATTTGGAAAATGCCTTTGATACTCTATTTTTGCAGCTCTCCCATTTCCGTCGCAAAAGCCATACACAAAAATAGTATCCGCATATTCTTCATTCCTAAATTGAAACGGCATCTTAAAATTTTTAGTTTCATAACTGTTTTATATCACTTATTCTAACGATTACTAAGATCGAACAGCAATTCTTATTTGTAAAATTACACATTTGACATGTGCCTACTTGGGATTTTTATGCAACTTGATTTTTCATGTGTTAATCGCATCGTTTTATTACTTATTTTTTATTCGTGAAATAAATGGACTGTGCTTTATTTTGGACTGAAAAAACACTGAATGTCAAAACGAAAACAAATAACAACCTCTTCTGCGGGGTATTTAGCTAAAATTAATAAAATAATGATGTTAGCAACTGGATTGTGTTATTTGTAGAATGTCAAAGTTGGTCTTTCAATACTTTTGAAAATTTATTGAAGAATAACCATAAACGTGCAATCAAATATTACGACAATATTTCATAAACTGGTCCATAGGCTTTTTAAAAGTTTGCTAATATTTACTACAAAAAAATATACAGTGTAATGTTAACGACCCAAAGAGCCATATTAAGGAAATGGAGGTCGGTCTTTCAATTTTTCCAAAATCACTTAAGCTTATTAACCTAAAGGAGTATAATATGTATACCAAATTTTATCTAAATATGTGCAGTCATTTCAAAAATATGGCGGATTAAAGTTATGGTCAAAAACCATAAAACGTATCTAAAAAACGATTCACATTCAACGGTAAGTATAGAGGTGTTTTGAACTCAGCTGAGTGTACTCTACCTTCCATTAGAGTATGTCCGTTTAAATCTGGGACACCCTGTATGCAAGTTTTAATTAAATAGAGTACAAACTCGTAATCACTTTATTCACAGTTATATACAGTCACTTTTATTTACAGTTATTACTGTCACTTTATTTACAGTCAGAAGACAAAAGTCTCTTTTTCGTGAAATGTATGGAAAGAAAATTTTTATTGGTGATTTTCATCTTTTGAGTTATGGTTTACAGAGTTAAAAAAACTGTTAATGCCAACAATAATAACAACAACAAGAACTATTTATCATATTTTGGGCGTTATAACATTTAGTTAAAAATGGCTAAATAACTATTGCTGTTAATGGATGTATGAAGAAAGGAACAAAATTATTTATTTACATAATACAAGACAATACAGTTTTGGTTCACAAGTATCATACAACTGAGTATGAGTATATGTATGTGCTGAGTATGTACTGATATATTTACTTAGTATAAATATATAATATATTTATAATACATTTGATCACTCGGAGTAAAGAAACTAAGTATTTTATGGAAAATTCAGTAATATGACAGAACTACTTCAAAATAAGGGTAACTATTCCTATTCGATAAGTACTACAGGAACTTGTTTCGATAAAGACAAAAACAAAAATATATACTGTAAAAAAGGGACGAAAAGGCACTTACGTAACTTTAAATGAGACACAATTTTAAATAATTCTAATTTAAAATCCAACAACTATAATTGTAAGACCATATCAAGTACATCATATAACATCAGTAGCAAAGCAAAGTCCATCATATGAAGTACCTTTTGGCGTAAAACTTTATATCAATTTCACACCTTTTACTGTCCATGTTATAAAATGATAATATTTAAAATAGTACTTGTATTATTGAGCTTCCTAATTAAGTATTATGATCCTATTCTAATGTGAAGGATTAATAAGTAGGTAATAAATGTGTTTCGGTTATTTCGCTTCGATGTAGTATATTTATACTCCTAAGATTCCAACCTGCTAACGATTTTGATACCTGAAATGTATAAAAGTTTACAATTATAGAGGTATAAAATTTTACTAATTAGACTGATTAAGTTTTATACCAGAAAAAGCGACATGTTATATATACCATTCTCACACCATTCAAAGTGGTAAAGCTTTGCCACTGCAGATTTTCAGCATAGTCAGCATAGTATTTTATGCAAATATGTTACATAAAATGTCAATGTTTATTAACAATGCTAATAAAGCCACCAGTTCCACCTATCAACTCACACCAGTGGTTGAATTCTTACTGTTGAACAAAACAATATTATCATAAATTAAATTTTACTGCAAATTTGTAATTTGCGAAATTAAATGGTTTATTCTGACTTCTAAATATTAATACGAAAATATTTATTAGTAAAAAGTATTTACATACTTATTCGAAACGTAGCTCTATTTACTAAATGGCTGTTTCCGTGTGTCACGAAATTTTTAGGTCGGTGTACGAAATGCTTTTCGTTCGAATTTCGGCATTTTGACAGTCAATATAGTAAATCGACCCTAGCGAACAATGTCATAACTTTTGTTTTTTGATCCGAAGCCTCTGGAGGCATGCTCCGGAGGTGCCTTCGATATGAGCGAAGGGGCGGCGCAATATTATTGCGATTTGCTTACTCATCTCTATTTACTAAACGGCTGTTTTCGTGTGGGTCACGAAATTTTTAGGTCGATGTACGAAATGCTTTTTGTTCGAATTTCGGCATTTTGACATGCCGGAGGTGGCTTCGATATAAGCGAGGAAGCGACGCACTATTATTGCGATTTGCTTACTCATCTCTATTTACTAAACGGCTGTTTTCGTGTGGGTCACGAAATTTTTAAGTCGATGTACGAAATGCTTTTTGTTTGAATTTCGGCATTTTGACATTCCGGAGGTGGCTTCGATATAAGCGAGGAAGCGACGCACTATTATTGCGATTGGCTTACTCGTTACTATATATTAATTTACATCGTTCACCATATTTCTGCTCGTTAAATCATAGGCGTAATTAATTTTAAATGACCTATCAAAAGTGTACGAGGATTTTGATTTACGATTAACAAAACTTATTCATTCACAGTGCAGTTTTATGCGTTAAGATATAAATTACTTGTCCAACTTTTTAACTTTAGATTAAAATAATAAACAAAATTATGACTTCATTGAGTGAGCTTATTAGAACCTTGTAGTGGCTCTGATAAATTACACTTAAATGTAAACTGACGACTAAATTTGTTACAAAGTTGGCGATTGATTGCGTAACTGTTAAATCAAATCAGCTAGATTTGCCTATTTAATTAACATATTAAAAAGACTAATGTCTTAATAATTAATATGTTAAAAAATAAATAATAATGGTATGTTTGTCCATTTTTTGGGAAAAAATATAACCTAGTGGGATATATTTCTTAATAAAAGGGAGAATTAATATTCATTCCATATTTCGAGAGCAAGAGTTATATAGTTATTCAACAAAGCATTAATGTGTTTGCTGAAAGCTATTTTTTTTTATTTTATTACAAAATATATGGCATTTCTTTGGTCTGTTCATTTCTTCGGTGAAAATATGACGAAATATTTCGAAAGTTCGAATCAATAAATTCGAATCGAAGCTTTTTTCTATCAGAAATACTTTACAAGTCTTTCTTCTAACTTCTTCGTTGAATCAACCATCTCCAAATTAAAAGAATGTAATGCGATTAATGTTTTCAATTAATTTTTGATCTATAGCTAGGAAGAACATTTTTAGAAATAGATTTAATTATAAAACATCTCATCTAGCTGCAATTTCTGTTCTTCTGTAAAGATAATTAGTAACGTGAAATTTAATATTACTTGCAATAAATTTGTTGTTAATGCATAGCCTTTTTTATTGTAGTTTACTTTTTATGTTAATTAAAAACATGTAACAAGAAATTCAAGAGGTTTAATTTTTTGTTTAAAGTAATGAACAACGACTCAAAAAATATGATTTTATGTAAATACTCACTTCAATACTACTATGAGGTAGAATATATAGTGCGTTTTTTTAGTGGTATCCACAATAGGCCTAATACACATGAACATCAGAAGCAACAAAATAAAAATTTAAGTTAAAGAAATTCCTCGAAATGCAGTCCACCTATCCACCTGTCTTCCAAAAATATAAAAATTCGGTGAATTAAGATCCGATTTCCTAGATGGCCAGGCCATTGGTCCAGTACCATTAATCACATCATGATTTATGTTATTCATCCCTAGCGACCAATGATGTGGATAATTTGTATTTAACCAGTCTCTTACATGTATTCACAAATGCGAGGGGGCCCCATCCAGTTATATCCCATCTTTCATGTCTTAAGTGCCTTAAGGTAAATCCTCGAAATAGTCCTTGCAGGTCATTAGTAGGAAATTCAATAAATATTTACGAGTTTAACCTTGGGGGTAGAAAATGTGGATCGCAGATATTATTATCAATAACTTCGAACCAAATATTTACGCTAAATTAATTTTTAAATTATCGTGGATGAATTTCTCGAGGATTTTCGTGTACGGAAATAAGAAAATTATGGCAATTCGTTACTCCGCATCTAGTGAATGAGGATTCATCTGTCGATATAATTTTGTGCAAAAATTTGGGATTTTCTTCCGTCGAATTTAATAGCCACTGATCTCAACGTCATCTCGTAATATTCGTATTATTTGTGCCTCAGATATTTGTAGTTGCAATTTGACTCCACTGACGATTTTCAGTACCTTTTAATAGGGAAATATTAGTACACCATAAGACATTTTACATCACCAAATATGTTTCTATTATTATAGTTAATTCGAGAGATATTTATCAAAATCGTTTAAAAAATAAAAACCTCAACACCGTGAATTTAAAAAATAGCGCGTTTTAGGGCAATTTTTATGTAGCAAACTCATTTTTTAAACTCGTTTTTTGATGCTCCATCATTCACCGAAAATTTCGCCATGAAAACTAGCTAATCCTGTAGAATGTTTTTTTTTTTTTGATAAAAATGATATTTTACGAAATTCTGCTAATTAGTCGCTATGCGTCTGTAATGTGTGTCGCTATACGCATGTCACCAGATATTTGTCTAACAAAAAAAAATATGACACTGGTATGAAAGGTGGCCATTATAATCACTTCTTCAAAAGTAGTTGACTACATATTTTTGTGTGAGTTTAATTGCAATCATTTTCAAAAATAGTGTTTTAGAATGTATTTAAGACTTAAAGACAAATGTGATATATTTAAAAAGAATACATTAACCACTCTTTTATAGTTTTTAAGTTTATTTGAATGTGCTGCTATATACAGGATGTCTTACTAACATATTATTTATTCACAACAATTTTCTCTGAAAGTGGTAGCCTATTATTTATTACACTGAAAGAAAAAGTTATTTATCAAAATAAAAAGGGGAGAAATTTTTTTCGAATAAATTTATACTTATAGTTTTACTTTGCATAAGATGTTTTTGTAAGACATTATCTGTAGCTTAAAAAATATGTTTATAACTTACACATGTTTGCTTTCCTTAAAAAAATATTTCCTTGAATATAATTCCTAGCTTGTATTTTCTGCAATACTTATACCAAATGTCATTATAATGTATTCAGTGGCCTCTGAGGTATTTCTGATGTCAAGTTTTAAACACTTGTTTCAATTTCTAAGGAGGTGTTGCCATTATAACCTTATAATAATTCGAAAAGTGCTTCGATAAATGCTGTATTATGGTCTTGACAATATTACAATCTCTGGGATACTGGTATCGATTTTTCAAACCTCGTTTCGAGAAAGACATGTTCAAAATTTCCAGTAGATATTCCTACTAAGTTGATGAAAATTCAAAAATACACCTTGACAAGTATCTACTAGATTGTGGACTTGACAGTACTACATTTGTTCACAATTGGCATATTATCCTATGAAATATTTCTAGTACCGATTTATAAAATCTTGCTTCGAAAAAAACGGATTTGAAATTTAAGCTGTCAGAAATTTGAAAATCCACTTCGATTAGTGAGAATGTGGTCTGAATAGTACACTTAGCAAGAATAGGAACAAGTCTCAAAACTGCGATATCGGACCACCCACGAGGTACACAGTAAAGAGCCCGGTCTTTACTCAGTCGAATTGAGGTCTTTACAGAGTGAATATAGCCCGGTCAAATTAGCCCAAAAAATAGGGGTACCCTTGCATTAATTCACAACAAGCTGAAAATTTACAGACACGTAAGGGATACCACTCTAATGAAATCCTGAAAAGTCCCCATTGATCCCGTGTGTGCAAACAAAATTATTCAAGGTCAAAGGTGGCAAAATGGGTTTTTTTGGATGTTTTGGCCAAACGGTTAGTTTTACGATAAAAATAGTTCTGACTAAAATTGTAGATCAGGTAATTATATACTAAAATTGTCCTTCTACTTTTTTCTCTAAGATTTACCATTTCTAAGAAAAAGCCATTCGAAAGTTAGCTGGAGCTGTATTCTCCATAAAATGCACACGTTTCCACGCCAGCTATGAGGTAGTGTACGAGGCGCGTTTTCCTTTAACGTGATTTCCTCGGTAGGCATACTCCACGGTCTGTTTCAGTGGTAAATCAGGTCTTATTGAGCTTCTTCTTCTTCTTCTACTTCATTTCTTATTCCATAATTATCTTCTTCTTCTTTTTACTTTTCCTCTGCATCCTCCTGAGTCGATGTAAATTGTTGTAGCAGCGATACTTCTTCTGTTTCGTCGTTGATGTTGGTATCTTCTTCTGTTGAAAGTTCAACGTTTGAACACGACTGGCCTTGACAACTGATGCATGTTGTTGAACAAAATAAGCCCACTTTTTTGCAGCTGCGTTTTGAACTATCTTCTATACCCCTTCTTGCAATTGCAAAAAATGATGTTAAGGAGCTTCTCTGGTGCAGGCGGAAGTAGAGTATGGATTGGCTGCAGTACATTGTCAATTAGCTTCCAACCCCATTTTTCTGGATCCAGGGCATTGCCAAGCCACACTTGAACCTGGTAATACACTCGATAGAAATGTTCCTGGGCAGAAGCTGAGGTTGGAGGAAGACAAGCTAATTGCACACAAGTTTTTTATTACGTGATTGTTTAGCAAAGGATAAGTAACGATACTTATCAATTTAGGTGATTTTTGCTGGAGTTTCATACATTGAAAGAAGAAAGCGAATTTCGTGAACGATTAGAGTTCCTGGCGTAGAATTTAAATCTTCGAACACTTGGGCACATCTCACTAAATCCTGTTTTTCGAATAATTTCAAAATTAATGTCTTTTCCCTCCTGAATAATGCTGATGTAGTATCACAGCCAGTGAAATCATGTAAAGATAAAAGATGGCGTTTACATTTAGGGAAAGCCGATAAACTCTCATTTGAAAACATTTCTGAAGATTGTTGAGCCTTGCCAGGTTTCAAAAAATAAATAATTTTGTCACTTGAAGTTCGAGCAGTAATTAATACCAACAGATCAATGTCTTCACCAACAACAACATTTATATTTGCTGGATTAAATTGATTGATTGCAGTTTCAACAATAAGTACATCAGCATCATTGTCAGCTTGCTTAACTAAAATATTCTCAGTGGTAAATTTATCTTTTAGCATTATAGTGAGCCGAGACTTACTAGGAAAATTCGATAAAAATTGTTGTTGGCTAGTTGGAACTGTCATATGTTGGTTGGTCAAAGAGAATATCAGAGCAAGTTGCTGATTATGTCACACAGCGACGTTGTTCGGAAGCTTTAATATTTTTTGTTGAATCGTTATAACCATCGAATACTATGGTTACTTTTTGACCAAAATGTCTCCGTACGTATTGAACATATTTGTCCAAAATGCTGCTGAAGGTATCTTCTCGATCCCAGACCACACGGTGCAATAAATATCCGCCATCAATTGCTCAAGGCCACGTGGTCACATCAAATAAAGGAGGGATTCTTTTCAACTCAAATTCTCAGAATTACTCATTGTAAATGTATTAGTCACGCAAACTTAAAATATTACTTATATTACATATATTATGGAGCTGGAGCTCCATATATTACGGAGCTCCAGCTAACTTTCGAATGGCTTTTTCTCAGAAATGGTAAATCTTGGAGAAAAAAGTATAAGGACAATTTTAGTAGATAGTTACCTGATCTACAATTTTAGTCTGAGCTATTTTTATCGTAAAACTAACCGTTTGGCCAAACAATCCAAGAAACCCATTTTGCGACCTTTGACCTTGAATAATTTCTTTGCACACACGGGATCAATGGGGACTTTTCAGGATTTCATTAGAGTGGTATCCCTTACGTGCCTGTAAATTTTCAGCTTGTTGTGAATTAATGCAAGGGTCAATGTCTATTTTGACCGGGGTAATATCGATGAATATATGTATATTGAATGTGAATGTCCACAGATTTCGACCTGGCGGCACGCAAAGTGCATCCTTCTCCCTTCGAATGCTTCCTCACTCTTTCTCCTACGCATACAGAAAAGATCTTACACTTTTTCCTATTCTTTCTAAGTTATACTACAAAATTTTTACGAACTCGGTTCAGTAGTGTCTGAAAAATCTCTGGTATTGAACCTTGTCTCGAGAAGAACATGCTTCAAATTTCAAATAGTAAGTCTTTAAAAATTTTAAAATCTGATCGAATCAAATCGATAAACACTCAACTATGGTATTGAAAACGCTTAGCTAGACGATGACCGATGGTCCAAAATAGCAGATAAAAGTTTCTCTACGCAAATACAATTTTTCTTCGAATATACGATAAAACCGATGGTTCTCATCGAATATACTACATCGCAAAGTACATAATCTATAAATACGTTAACACGTTTGAGTTGTTTATTGAGCTGCATATCATTACAATATTTGTAGAACATAAATACTACATTGGTTAGACATTCCGAAACAGCACAGATTTATAGGCGAGTCGATAACGGCTCCGCCGAAGACATGCAAATCAAATTTAGCTTAGGTGGTATAATAAGAATATATTTAAATTTGATAATGTAAATAATATGTGTTTCTAAATGAAAATATTCAAGTTTCGTTTGTCATTTCATGTTGATGAAAATGAAATTATTAATAAAGATTTTAACGCACTGTCAGATATACTCGTATCTATTACTCAAAAATTAAAACTAAACGCAATAAAATATTCTGTCAGAATTTTTGGATCAATGAAAAAAGAGGAGCAACCAAATTGTCTTCCAAAATAGTTATTGTTGAAGATATCTGATAAAAATGGGAGTCAAGATGTAGTGAAGTATTATGTATAATACTGTTGAAGCATACAATGCTTTATCGCCTAATTTTGGGAGCTGTACTATTCGTGATTTAAAATAAGGTAGAGCTACTCCTTGTGCAAAACCAGTAATCAGAAGAATCTGATTGGGTATCCTCCCAGACCCCAAATGGCTATGCAGACCGTGGAGGAGGTAGTCGACTATCTCTTCCCGGTGCATCAGCAAGTGATCTTTGACTGTGATGAAACTGAATCTGTGATATTTACAAAATTCACCGAAGAGGAATTACAAGCAGCAAGTGGTAAACTAAAACCAAACAAAGCCCCGGGACCAGGAAATATTCCCCCTGAAAATATCAAGACAGTGGCAGTAAATAAGACCTAGCACATGTTGACTGTATACAACGGCCTAGCAAGGAGAGCATACTTCCCCAAAGAATGGAAATGCGCTAGACTAGTCCTGCTGAGAGAGGTGGACATACCCATAGAAAATCCCGCGGCCCATAGGCCTATATGTCTACTGGATGTAGAAGGGAAGATCTATGAACATCTGATTTTAAAAAGACTAAATAATGAATAAGTCCGAACGGGCGGCCTATCTGAGGAACAGTACGGCTTTAGAGAAGGAAGGCAAACGGCAGATGCTATTAACCGGGTAGTGGAGATTGCACGAGAAACTCAGTTAAGACACACGAACTCAAAGTACCGAAGACTATGCGTAGCCATAACTCTAGATGTCAGAAACGCTTTCAATAGTGCACAATGGCAGATAATCCTAAATGAACTAAGGAGGAGGGAAATTGACGAGAACCTGATAAGTATAATAGCGTCATATTTATCAGAGAGAAAGATAATACTGGAAGCGGAAGGAACCTCAAAGGCAAGAAAGATAAATAGCGGTATTCCTCAGGGATCGGTGTTGGGGACGATCCTGTGGAACATCCTGTACGACGGTCTACTAAGAATAGCACAACCCGATGGAGTCACTCTAATTGGTTTCGCGGACGACATAATCGTAGTTGTGGTCGCCAGAGGAGAAGAGCAGCTGATGAATACGGCAAATACAGCGATACTGCGCATATCCAAATGGATGGACAATAACGGACTCCAGTTGGCACCAGAAAAAGCGGAGGTAGCCTTCCTCACAACAAAAAGGAAAATTGCTCCGGTACAGTTTGAAGTTCAGGGCGTGACGGTATGGCCCAAGAGAGCAATAAAATATCTAGGAGTGTGGCTTGACACTAAGCTTATATTTGCGGAGCACGTTGATAAAATTACTCAGAAGGCAGAAAAAACGATCGCCGCGTTGACCAGTCTAATGCCCAATATCGGGGGACCTAGGGCCTCCAAAAGGATACTTCTTTTCAGTGTGGTTCAATCACCAATACTTTATTTTGCCCCTGTATGGCACACGGCTATGAGAAATCAAAAGCTGTGTAAGAAGCTAACAAGTTTCGTGCGCAAAATGAACATAAAGATCTGCAGTGCATACAGAACGATATCGTCGGAAGCGGCAGGAGTCATAGCAGGAGTACCACCTATAGATTTGTTACTTTACGAAAGGCTAGAGAAATACCTAGGAACCGAGAGAGAAGAAGCGAGAGAAAACCTCCTGACCAAGTGGCAGGACAGATGGAGATGGAGAATTTACCTACATGAGCGACGGAGAGCCGACTCAGTGGAGTGTATATACTGCGAAATGGTAGATGACGCAGAACATACTTTGTTCGTCTGCAGCATATGGAGCGATGCTAGAAGATCGTACACGAACTAAACCGGGAGAATCTTCAACATTTACAACATGATGGCAAATCTCGCGGCGTCAGAAAAATAATTTAATCAAGCGTACAATACTATAAGGGTAATTATTGAAACAAAAGAAAGGGAGGAAAGGGCCTAATGCACTTGCCACTGGACGTGGAAAACTGAAAAGCAGATTTAGAGGTGATATCAGACAGCCTTCATAACGAAGATATGCGCAAGCGGATTCCGTTATGAAGTGCGTAGGGGAGGGGTCTTAGTCGGTAAGAATTTGTA
Organism: Rosalia funebris; assembly: GCA_037954035.1. Classification (NCBI taxonomy): domain Eukaryota; kingdom Metazoa; phylum Arthropoda; class Insecta; order Coleoptera; family Cerambycidae; genus Rosalia; species Rosalia funebris. The sequence continues at coordinate 20,774,229 of JAZFAV010000011.1, forward strand.
CTCGGCTAACGAGTCTCTTATGTAAGATCCCCCCCCCCCCCCCCCCAATAAAAAAAAAGTAATTATGTTCTCCTTTCTCTTGCTCATATTCTGTACTAATGTTAAGCACATCTAGATATAAATAAATATACCTACAAAAGTTAATAAAGAACTGAGAAGGAACACATTATGACCAATCTAATATTTAAGCCATCAATTCGCTATATTTTGTCCATTAATTCTGTTCAGGCTCTGCTTTACTTTCTTATATGACAGGTCTGTCTTCTACATTAGTTTAAAGATGTAGTATGGAAATCCAAATTTTTCGATGTTTGTTCTAATGTTCTTGGTATATATATATATATATATATATATATATATATATATATATATATATATATATATATATATATATATATATAGGCCTGTTTCCCAGACGTACAGGACTATTAGGAGAATTTTTACTCTGCACAGGTGTTTATCTGCCATATGACGAAGTTTCTGTATTATTTCTAAAGTTCTCGGTTTTTCTTTACTATCAGATAAAAGAGAGTAAGAGTGCTAAGAAGAGACTATATATGAGTAGTGATTTAATTTAAACCAAGACATGATTGAATGATGATGTTCTTTAAATGAGGAAGATGAGTTCCCATTCGGTTGACCATTGAACACAATTTCGCTAGTAAAATCTCGTTTATATCTGTGGTTATGTTCGGCAAGTTACCACAGCTAGCTAGCTCAATCCAAATTCCTCTCCGGGTGATGGATATATGGCAATTATTTTTCCATTAATAATCAGAGAAATATATATTGTAAGTAACTATGTATATATGTTATAAAAGAATAGAGTTGGAACTATATAAATGAGAATAATCCTCTCATTGGATGAAACTTTATATTTCCTTAAAACTATCTATATTTAAACATATGGTTTATAAAAAAACTATTTGTTAAATTATAATAATGTGTATCTTTACTGCCCAACTATAGCGACAAGTGGTTTCTACTAATAAACTTAACATAACTGTAAATTGTAACATTAATGTCGCAAAATGTGATGACTGTAGAATTTATAACTTACATTAATGTATCAAATATTAAAATACTGAGATATGTAGTATTTGTCCATAATCCAGATGTTTAGAGATTAGTTTCAAGTTTAGAGAATTTATAAGGGACTCATAGGTCATAGGTCTCCGGATGGATATCGAGCCTGTTATCCACATTAATCGATGCGATCTACGATACCACGTAGAATAGTACTCGGGAACAGCAAAAGCGTAACGAAACAAATATCAATAAAGTTCCATAAACCAAAATACCAAAAAGAAAAATATCCAAAATGAAAATATTTAGGAAGAAGAGTTCCGTAACGGAAAATCCAGGAAGATAATCCAGCTAAAAAATCTAGCATAAAAAAAGTCCCATAAGAAAATGCATTGTAGAGAAAATATATACGTTTATCTACTATAATCTAGTAATGATTTGTACTTTTCATGTTCTATGTGTAGATTTATAAGATAATAAAACAGATTTATTTTATTGCTAAGAATCTTTAATTTTGTGATAATTACGTCGTCGCTCTACTAAGTCTTCTCCTTGAAGAAACAATTTATTATACCCTACCTGGTACACGTTTCATATAACCTGCAATTATTATTGTAGTATTGTAATACCACACAAATATATGGGGTAATCGAACAAACAGGGGGTAATGTAGAACGTATCGCCAGGTGCCAAAAAAGTATAAACGTGCACCAATTCACTATAATTTACATAATCTAAAAAGCAGCTAACACAAGAATAATTATGAAGGATGTTTTCCTTAGTTGTTGGTTCAACTTCAAATCCAACTAAAGAAGTTATAATCCATAAACCAAACTTCGACAAAATACCAGTAATTATATAACCAAGAAAACAGTAAAATTAATTTAAATTACTATAAAAATATACGCAAATATCCCTATCTGATGACTACTGATAGTCATTAAACTTTTACAGCCATCCACAACGACAAGGATAAAAATGATTGATGATGTTTTAGGTCTTCTCCTAGAGTCATAGAATACAAAAGAAGAAAGTTCTCAAATGTTACCAACCCTTGATTATTTACTGTATTTCTAGAACGACTAAAATGACCAGCATACAGAGATAATTAGGTACTAAAATTGCTATTATCAATGTTTATAATGGAATGTATAACGTTTCACTGTATATATAACCTACATAAATAACACGATAAAATAATATGATTTAAAGACCAAATAAATAAATTATCTATAGAAATATCACTCGGAAAATGGTCTAATATGATCGGTCTAATAATTGTCAGTATTGAAGACTTGGACGCACTGCAACCTACGTAAATTAGTAGTAATGAGTCAGAGATTATAAATGGCGGTTGAAATGACCACAATATTAATCCGTGACACGTTTGTCTATCGTATTTTTTCAGTTAACGGGCAAGCTATGTCTAAAATTCGTAATTTTCACTACTTCTACTCAATAAGGCTTATAGCTGATCTACATATAATTCTATCAACAGAAGACTATTTTGATACATTTTATTGACGAAAAATCACCAAATTTTAGTTAGCCTTAACCAGCGCAGATAATTTAACGTTAAATTATTAAAGTTTATCCTTGAGTACAACTATTTACACCCAAATAATTGGCCATACGATTTGCAATGTTATACTGATAATATTGTGGTAAATATTGACGAATTCACAAAAATGTCGACGAATGATCACAGTTAAATATACTCAGTTTCATTTTTTTAGTACCATAGTAGTGCGGCAAACTTTTATCTAAGACATATGGAAATAGTTGACGGTTTTATTACAATTTATGATGGTCTTACAATTAGATAAAAGTGAAAATGAACCGACATTTTCTTTAAGTAATATAATAAAAATTGTATTAATTCGCTATATAAAGAGAACCTCTTTAATTCGAAAAGATTATATATTATAAAGACAGATAGATTAGAAGGCTATCTATAGACATTAGTTTGTATAACGATTCTTTGCGTGTGCGTCACAGGTAACAATCGTATGAATCATTCAACTGACATTTTTGAACAGTGTCGTGCCAAAAACACATTTTAGTATAATAGTTAGTACAATACAAATCCATCAACCTATGACAGAGTAATGAAAAGGTTCTCCACAAAAACATTCAATGGACGTGATATTTCCATCAAAATAAATGATAAATTCAACAAAAATAAAAATAAATGAAACAAAAATGAAATAAATTTTACAGAAATATTGAGACGCCAATGAATCAAATTATACAATAAAGCTAAGACGTTACTTCATAATTTCATTTTGTTCGGCAAATTATTAACTGTCTATGCCGTACGTAGTTGAGTGAAACATATGTCTCTAGATATACGTGCTGGTAATTGTGGCATATTAGTAACAATTGTGAGTGATTTAGCATGTGATCCGTGCGTCGTCACTAAATTGATACACGCGCAAAGATCCATTATACAAATTGTATAGCATGTAGGCTTTCATGGCTGTCTTCTAATGTACTGATTCTCCCGGATCTTGCCAATCATGGCAAGATCTGGGAGAAACCAGTACATTAGAAGACAGCCATGAAAACCTACATGGCTAACTTATCTTGACGTTTCGCTTATCATGCTATCAGCGTCTTCAGAAGGAATCCAAAGACTTTGGTTAACTTGTCTTGATACTTTGCTGATCATGCTGTCAGTTTCTTCGGAAAGCTTCCAACGAAAGTCTTTGGAAACCTTCTGAAGAAGCTGACAGCATGATCAGCGAAACGTTAAAACAAGTTGAACAGCGGTAAGGCCCGGAAGAAACTAATAGAGATAATGTATACCAATAAGCTTTATTATATATTTTATTAGAACTTCATTATAGGTTATAGATTATATTCTTCAGCGTTTTCTAAGCCGTTTCTATGTTAGTGGGGATTAATTGTCAAATTGTTCAAGTCCTGAATTATGTTGATTGGTTAAGATTAAGACATTGATCCCAGCATTGTATCAACAATAAGATGGCATTATGTACGGTGGTATATGTGTGGATGGTATATATGCGGATGGTGTATGTGTTCTTTTGGATACATTGAATGCTATACAGTATATCATTTTTATTAATGATACCTCCATAACTGGGTGGTAAATCTGACCGCTGCATTAGAATATATTACTAATTAATGGGGTAATAACATTTAATTCAGGACTTTTCTTTATCCGTGTCGTCTTCAAAACTTCGACAAATATTTTAACACAGTGACTTTTTTCCAACTAAGTTGTTAACAAACAACACGTGTTATCAAAGAAGGTAAGTGTAATTACTATTTTTAAAAATAGCTGAAGAAAACTCCTTTAAAATACTTGTGATTAGATAACTAACACATATTATTTTAACTTAGTTCTTGTAAGAAACTGCAGTTACATACGGAATTATGTAATAATGAAAGTAATGATTTAACATACACTCCCTATTACTTTTAAAAATAAAAACCAGTGTTGTATTATCTCCCATTTAATAGAGAAGATTACAACCACCTTTACAGTCGAAATAACAGATGCTCCAACCAAAACGCACGATGTTAATTGTAAACAAAACAAAAAGTTTTCAGAGAATTATCTTAATATTTTTTATTATGATAGAAGAATCTATGACAATTATGTGTGAAACAAAATATCGGCCAAATGCTCGCCACGGCTTCGGTGGCATACCTCTTTCCGATGGTCCATATTTTCAATGACTCTGAGACATAATTGAGGTTCAATGTCGTTAATGTGCCGAATTATCTCATCCTTCAGCTCTTGAATTGTTCTTGGCTTATTGACGTACACTTTTTCTTTTAAATATCCCCAAAGAAAGAAGTCCAACGGTGTCAAATCACGTGATCGTGGCGGCCAATTAACATCGCCACGACGTGAGATAACAAGGCCATTGAATTTCTCGCGCAAAAGTGCCATTATTTCGTTGGCTGTGTGGCAAGTGGCACCATCCTGTTGGAACCACATATCGTCCAGGTCCATATCCTCAATTTCTGGCCACAAGAAGTCCGTTATCATCTCGCGATAGCGAACACCATTTACGGTAACTGCTTGGCCGACCTCATTTTCGAAGAAGTACGGCCCGATGACGCCGTGAGCCCATAAACCGCACCAAACAGTCACTCTTTGTGGATACATCGGCTTTTTAACAATCACTCGTGGATTCTCATTTGCCCAAATGTGGCAATTCTGCTTGTTAACGAATCCACTGAGGTGAAAGTGTGCCTCGTCGCTGAAGATGATTTTCTTTGTAAAGTCACCATTCACTTCTGTCTGTTCAACCAACCATTCGGCGTATTGACGACGCTTGAAATGGTCAGTAGGCTTCAGCTCTTGAGTCAATTGAACCTTGTAAGCGTGTAAATTCAAATCTTTATTCAAAATTCGCATCAGTGATGTTCGTGAGATGTTCAATTGTTGGGCACGACGACGAGTCGAGGTTGACGGCTCTTCTGCTACACTATCGCGAACAACAGCAATGTTTTCCGCAGAACGAACTGGGCGAGCATGCGCAGGTGTTTTCACATTTCCTACAGACCCGGTTTGCTGAAATTTGCGCACAATTCTCCCGATTGTGGACACATTTGGTCGATTATGCTAACCAAAAAACTCACGAAGTGCACGAAATGCATTTTGATTTGAACGCCCATTTTCGTAAAAGGCTTCAACAATCTTAACGCGCTGCTCAATTGTGTACCTCTCCATGGTTGAATTTGTCAAACACTGAAACAAAGAAATGTCAAATTAAGTTGGGCAAAAAAACTTGACATTAAGGTGTGACTCACAATTAACATCGTGCATTATGGTTGGACCACCCTTTATAACAAACTGAAATTGTATAGAGATTCTGTCTAACATTATTGTTGCTTCCACTCTGTAGATTATAATGCACTCATAATCTTCACACAATCCCACATCGCTATCAACTTCACTCATATATTCTATACAAATTTGTTTTAAATTAATCAACATAAACAATTAATTTTAATGGCATATTAATTAGTTTCCTTATTAGAGTTATTATCTCTTGAAAGAGCTCTTAGAGATTCTTATATCTGCTCCTTTGGCGTATGAGGTTAACAAAGCAAACAATAGGCCAAAAGAAAGCATATCGCATTTGCCTCGCATAATAAAATATTATTATTTGCATTTCACGCTATATATACTCCCATAGTCCTGACTTCTGACTTGCATATCTTCCATTAGGCCGTAGGTGGTCCGATACCATCTTTCCCATGATGAAGTATAATCGATTAGAAGTTTGAATATATTGCTTTTGAGGCCTACTAGTTATCTTAGTCCTCAGAGAGTACAATGCACTATTCCAAGACGAACCATTAAAACGAATAATTTTTAATAGAAATGCTTAATACACTGCAAGAATGTAATTAAGAGATTTAATTAAAAAACCATAAAACTGGAAGTTAATTATAATGGAAATAGTGAAGACCTGAATACCTTTCCTTTTATACCAACAATAAATTTCCTTTTATTGTGTGTCTCGTTTTTTATACTACTACGTAAATGCTTAATAAACTTCCATTATTTGATTACAATTTAAAAATAGTTATAATTTATTTAAGAATTTATTATTTTATTAATTAATGTATTTTAGAAGTCACATGAAGTCACCACATAGTCTGTTTCCCTTTGTATAGTGTGTTTGCATAAAAACACCCTTATATATTCGTCATTTTTGCAGGTTCGAATTTGCGCTTCGATACAGGTATGAACTAGAGACAATGTTTTGAGACACCTTATTTAAATTTACATAAAATAACATAGGTCTGCGATGAAAGAATTGTAGCATTTAACTAGTGGGTTTAACGGTATTTCTTGTGCTGATTACGGAAAAAATAGTGAAAAAATTCCATCACCCCTAGATAAGTCACAAATTTCACGTGAAATTTTCTTATTTTCAGGGATTTTCAGGTTCAGTATGCGTACGATTTTTCAATATTATAGCCTATATAAGTGGTAAATTTAGTCTGAATTATGGAGCTTTCATGGTAACAGGTTACTAAACAATGTGAGTATATTATTTGCAAAAAAAAGTTTTTATTCTATTTATTTGAATAAGACAATGAATCTAAACTGGGAAAATCCAGTTCCTACTGGAACAAGACATGTCTCAGTCTGTCTGTCTCCCTCCCCAATCCTACTGTCTGCTAAACGTCGTGAGGAATGTAGTGAGCCGTGACCTTGATTGCAGTCAGTGACTCAGTGTGGAGCTAGCCACTGTGGTGTACACATCAAACAGTTTTATGCTATTTTGAAGAAATGGCTACTAGAGGATGTGTCAACTCTCCTAACTGTTTCTGTTATATTTGTGGGTCTTATACCGTCAAGAAGCAACAAAGGAACATTTCTAATTTTGTTCAGAAGGTGTATTTTGCATACTTTGGTGTTAAATTAGTGGACCAAGATAAATCTTGGGCTCCCCATATAGTGTGTTCTGTGTGTGTTGAAGAACTGAAACTGAGGTTTCAAGGTAAGAAGAAATCATTTCGTTTTGGAGTACCCATGATTTGGAGAGAGCCTAAAAATCACAGTGATGACTGTTATTTTTGTTCTTGTTTAGTGCAAGGTTTCAATTTAAGAAACAGGAAGGACATTTCATACCCAACCAACATATGTTCGACTATTTGCCCTGTTCCTCATGGACCTGACTTGTCTATTCCTTCACCTCCTGATACCCTGGACAATATTTTAGACGATTTAGACCAAATGTCACATAGTTGCAGCGATAGTGAGGACAGCTACGATCCAGGTATTAATGACCCTAAGCTTTTCTGTCAATCAGACTTGAACGATTTAGTACGAGATATGGGCCTCCCAAAGGATTCAGCGGAAGTTTTAGGGTCTAGACTTAAAGAAAAACATATGTTAACATCCGGTGTTTCATTTTCATGGTACCGATTTAGAGAAAAGGAATTTGTCCCTTTTCTTACACAAGAGGGTGACCTAGTTTTCTGCAACAATGTATCTGAAATCATGGAAATGTTCAAAATCACGTATGAACCAGAGGAATTGAAACTTTTCATCGATTCATCAAAAAGGAGTTTGAAAGCTGTACCTCTTCACAATGGTAACCGTTATGCTTCTGTGCCTGTTGGACACTCAGTCCATTTGAAAGAATGCTACGAAAATCTTGTTCTTAATAAGCTCGGCTACTCTGACCATAAATGGACCATTTGTGGGGATTTGAAAGTTATTTCCATGTTACTAGGTCAACAAAGTGGTTACACAAAGTTTCCATATTTCCTCTGTAAATGAGATAGCCGTGACAGGAAACAACACTATGTCAAGCAGACGTGGCCAATCAGAAAGGCTCTTATTCCTTATAGTTAAAAATGTTGAAAGACAAAGTTTAGTGGATCCTAAAAAGATCTTACTTCCACCACTTCATATCAAATTGGAGTTAATAAAACAGTTTGTGAAAGCATTACCCAAAGAAGGAGAGTGTTTCAAGTATCTTTGTGAACAGTTTCCTGGTCTATCCGATGCTAAGCTGAAAGAGGGAGTCTTTGTTGGGCCTAACATCAAAAAACTTTTAAAAGATGAAAGCTTTGTCACTAAAATGGAAATGAAAGAAAAAAATGTCTGGAATTCATTTAAATTTGTTGTAACAGGCTTTCTTGGAAACAAAAACGACCCAAACTACAAAACTTTGGTTGCTGAATTGTTACAAAACTACAAAATGTTGGGCTGCAACATGAGTGTCAAAGTCCATTTCCTTCACTCACATCTGGACTACTTTCCAGAAAATCTTGGGGCTGTAAGTGAGGAACAAGGAGAACGTTTCCATCAAGATATAAAAAAAATGGAGGGCAGATACCAAGGTCGATGGAATGTCAACATGATGGCAGACTACTGTTGAATATTAAAAAGGAAAAATTCACAAGAACACAGCCGAAAAAGTACCAAAAGAAGCTTTGATGGAAAAAGAAACCGTTTTTACAAAGACTTTTAATAACTTTGCAACACATGTGCATCATTATTATGCTCATTTTAGCTATGTATCGTTGTTTTTATTTTTGCTTTTACTTCATGTTAAAATAATAAAAACAAATCCAAAATTTTTCGTTTTTTGTACTTTTTCCAAAAACTTCAATTTTATTTTGTAGGAAAGCCTTACGTGATAGAAAAAAACCAATGCCATTTTTGAAATCAGCGCAAAAAACTGCATTAAGATTAGTTAACTAAATCAAAACAATTTTTAAAAAAGTTTTTTTGCAGACCTGTGTAATGATACTCATCCACACGAGGCATATCCTCTATATTGTGCTTCATGTATTAACCCAGATGTTACTGAAACTTTTTTTTACCTTTTTTTAATATTTATTCACAAATATTACATAATTTCCTTTATAAATGTACAAATAAATTGAAAATTTTGTATTTGTAATGGCTAACTCAGAAATATGAGGTGTTCTTTTAAAAGGACTGTAGTAACATGACTACTGCTACTGTACTAGTTTTTGTTTTTATTTTACAGCAGAACTTATAATGAAAATACAGTTATAAAAATAATACAAATAAACTACTAAAGGGTGTGGTATTTTTAAAGCAAAACTTTGGATGGAGTGGCACATTACATTTTTCACAGCGAAATTGGGCCTTCTTGTGACATTCTTCACATCTGAGTTGATTTTCTTGATATATTATCAGATGGTTTACTTCATCGATCCTTGACTGAGCATTTTCATGCGGATTTCGCCTTAATGCGCGTCTTTTGACATTTTTCTGATTTGATTCCAAGATGTTTCCAGCAACCGCTCTTCTGAACTCTAACTGATCCAGTTTGCCCCTCTCAGTCCGATGCAATTGCCACGCATTGTGAATACATTAGCTTCTACATTTTTCTTGAAAGCATATCTGTTGGAGAAGGTTACTAGCATATCAACTACCTCAGTATGAAAAAAATCAAATAATTGCAAAGGTGTAAGCTCTTGAACTGGGCCAAGAGTTTCTTCTCATAAGTCATGTTGTGGGTTAATATCTTCTTGAATCCATAACATGTTTTTTACCTTTTTTGTTGGAGGTCTATGAATGGATCGATCATTACCATTGGGTGGCAGAGTTGTCCCAGGATGAAGTTCAGCCAATGGAATGTCGTCATCAGAATCATATGCATTCTCATTAGCTTCAGAGTCCTGTAGAATTATTATTTCGACGTCATTCCTCAGTTGGCTCCCTGGGAGATTATTTAGGGTAATGAGTTCTTCATCCCCAGAATCATAATCGGTTATGTCGTCATTTGTATTTTCAGGGGGGAAAAGTATTATTTCATTTGGAGGAACAGATATTTCGTCGAGATTTTCTAGCTCCTCGAGTAGCTCGTGCAGTTTCAACAGTCTTCTAAAATAAGAACTTATTACAAATATACAGTAGTATATATTACGAGGATTTTTTTAAAAGGACACCGACATTTGGACCACACTATATGCACTAATAACCTATGATGTTTTATAACTAGAAATATCGTGTAATTATGTCCTAATAGTATCTGAATATCATGTGTAATGAGACTTTACATATTTAAATAAGTAAATGGACTTGCCTCCAATCATATCATTCATGATCGCAATACGTAAAAACAAAGTTTAAAAATACATTAAACACTAACAAAACTCTAGCTCAAATGGAATCACCTGACAACAGTGACATGATATGATCTTTACGAATCGGTAGTTATCGCGACATGTATTGGAAAATTGACGAGGCTCACTCAAGCGATCTATAAATCGAATGATTTTTAAAAGGACGGTAGTTACATCTGGGTAAAAAAAAAATTTAATTAAAATAATTTATCCACTGTTCAATCCTAACCCATAACTTCAAGTTTTATGATAAAATTCTGATTGTTAAATTACTTGATAAATTGCTTCTACAATAATTACACCATTTAAAAGTTCACACCCTGTTACATTTTTTTTTGTATATGATAATTGATAATAGATTAATTATTGCAACATTATGCAAGGTTGGCCACCCGGGAAATTATGCTGAACTCCCACTCTTTTGGTGATGGAGTAGGAATCTTAGACTTGTGTCGCACATAAATGAAAAGTCATCTATGGATTTACATTTTATGATAACTAATATTAAAAAGTATCCTATAGTCGAGCTCTTTCTATCCGTTTTTACATGCATGTGTGATAATAAATATCCCGTCAATGCATAGTCAGCCTGCCCTGAATTCACTGTATTCCTTTGATTCTTCCACTAACTATTCTATTCTACATTTTGTCCGCCAGTAAATTCTTGCACTATATATAACACGCTAATGCTTCTATAATATAATTTCTATTATGTCAACTTTAGGTAGCTGCGTTCAAGAATTTAGTGAATATTTTATTTTATTCATTAATATGTTCGAAGCAGTTTTAACCAGCTCAATATTAATATTTCTCAAGCGAGACGCTTTTCCGTTTTCTTTTCATATACCTGTTCTTTGATTTATATAGCTGTAATCTCTGATTGCTTTTCTGTAATTTCTTCTAACTTATCCTGGATGTTTTCCTGTGAACCTATTTTCTGTTAGTAATTTTTTATGGTGATACATCTGTTGTTCCCTATTAATGAGACCTATTTCTGTGTTTTCATTTTGTGTTCTCATTCCTTTTATAAACTCTATAGCCTTACTATCTGTTTATTTTTACACGTTTTCTTTCCCAGTACTTCTATTTTGCATACTTTTCTTCTTGTGACACTTATTTCTTTTCTTTGTTTTGATACCGCGTTCCTTATTCTCTTGAGTCTTGTGTCCTGTTTCTAGCCATTTTCTATAGTATTCTTTCTTCTCATCTATCAGGTCTTGGCTTATCCTCACTTTTGTGTTTATGACATTGATCTGTATATATATTTTTTTACTATAATGTATTCAACTATCAATCATAAACTATAAGTAGATTCTTTATCGTCACACATCCCTCTCTTTATCGTCACTAACAGCATCCTCTGCAAAGGCAATGCACAGGGTGGAAAACTTGAACAGGAAGATAGGGAACCTGAATAGACTCTCAAGAGAGCTAGCTGAGGAGGGGCTCCTATGGATGCCCTCTGACAGTACGGGTGTCCACTTCCTGTTTGACAAGAAATATAAGATCAGCCTCACCTGTAAGACCGACTGGATAGAGGGTCGAGCTGGATTACCGCTCAATGGAGACATCTGGTACACGAACGGAGCCAAGAGTGAGAACAGAGCGGGTGCGGGGGTGTATAGGCGACGTGATGGGACAGGTAAAATCTTCCCCTTGGGTAAATTCACTACCGCACTCCAGGCCGAGCTAGTTGCAATTACATACGGTGTTCTGGGGGCTGACCAAAATCGGACCCAGGAGAGGGTATGCATCTGCTCGGACAGCAGAGCGACGTTGATAGCCCTGAATTCAGCAACGACAAAGTGGAAGCTGGTCTATAATTGCTGTGAAGCATTGAACCACTTGGCAGAGATAGGACCGGTGGAACTCGTATGGATACCTGGGCATAATGGCGTTAAGGGAAATCTAATTTCAGATGACCTTGCCAGACTAGGGACCAGGGAAAACCTCTATGGACCAGAACCTGCAGTGGGAATAAGTTGGAATCTGATCAAAGACCGCATCAATGACTGGGAAAGAGACCAGCATAGAGAAAGATGGAAAAGAGTAACGGGTTGTCGAATAACCAAACTCTTCATCGAATACTCAGAGATTCAGAAATGGGCCCAAGAATTCATTAAATTGAACAGGCAAAAAGCCAGAATCCTGGTAGGAATCATAACGGGCCACCATAGTAGCCTGAATGCATATACGCATAAGCTGGGACTGACTGACAGCCCGGCATGCAGATACTGCAGAGAAGACGAGGAAACCTCGATTCATCTTCTTTACACCTGCCCCGCACTGGAGGAGAGGAGGTGCCTTATATTAGGGACCCCTGTTATCCTAGAAGAGGCGAGGCTTAAGGCAAGGGACGTGCCCAAATTGCTCCTTTTATGGGATAGCATTTTTGGAAAATGACCCGGACAAGAGGGGATCGCCAAGGGATTACCCATGCGATCAGTGGCTGATGAGGCCCAGACCCACAAAACATAATAATAATAATAATAATAATAATAATAACATCATCCTCTCCATAGTATGTGCAACGATGGGATCATTTACATATCGTTTCTACTATAATGTAATCAATTATAAACCATAAGCGAATTATATTCAAGTATATTTATATATGACTTTTTGAACAAACCAAATATTGACAACCCTTAATGATTTTTGTTGATACATCTCTATTAATCTCTTTATTGTCATCGACAGCATTTTCCTCATACTGCGTATTATTGTGGGATTAATTCCGCTCTTCCCTGTCCTTCCATTCAAATATCTTAGTGGAATAATTTCTGTACAATGAGTAAGGACAGTACTCCACCATGAATAAAGATATACTGTAATTTTTCCTTTGTACCTCTTCCTTTCTTTTTCGTTTTTGTTAGAAACGACCATATCCAAGTCATATCTTCAAATTGTTTTCATATACATAGTATTATTTATTAGCTGTTCATAGGTCTTCCCTTCACCATTTGCCATTGTCGATCGTCCGCTCCCAAGGCTAGATTTATAGTTTTTGCATACAAACAATTTTTCCAAGTGGTGGGTTGCAAGCCCATAGCATCGACCCCTAACCTAGAGGATCGAATGGTTTAGAAACAGATGGAAAACCAACTACTACTTACACTGAACAAAATGTTCACACAACTCAAAAAGATTTGGTTTAGTTAACATTAGGTATCAATAAATAATGTCAACATTTTTCACTCTATTTTTAGTTAGCAGTGCGTGAAACTTTCCACCAAGTTTCATATAGTTTATTATATATGAATGCTATGTATGTATAGTTTGACATATATGGCAAAATATGAATTTCACGCCATTTTTGCTCATGATTCGATAGGTCAATAATTGGAAGTTTACTATCTAAATGGTGAAAGTTTGGTTGCCACGATTCGTAGAGTGCGTCCAATTTGCAATGGAAATAATCATCATCATTAGGTCATCAGTCCTAAGACTGGTTGGACGCTAACCTCCAGCTTCTCCTATCTTGTGCTAACCGGAAATAATGAATAACTGAAAATTTCGAAAAATCTAAATCGAAAAATTCGAAAGTACTGTTAGGTTATTAATGTGAGACACGCGACATGAGCTCGTGGTGGTCGTTCAGAACAAAATATCACGGCAGTTCGCGAGAGTGTAACTGAGAGTCCAGGGCCTCGATTCGTCGTCGTACACAAAAATTGGACATTTCAGCAGCCACTTTTCACTGTATTCCCACTAAAGATTTGCAACTTCATGCTTACAAAGTCCAATTGATTCAACAACTTTTGTCAACAGACCATGCACAGCGAAAAGAGTTCGCCAATTGGATCATTGAATAACAAGAAGTGAGTGCCGATTTTGTGGATAAAATTATCTTCCCCGATGAGGCCCATTTTCACCTTGACGAATTCGTTTATAAAAATTGCCGCATCTGGGGCTCAGAAAATCCACGAATGATTCATAAGAAGCATATGCATCTCCAACGTGTGCACTGCTTGGTGTGCATTGTGGCCTGAAAGAACCATTGGACCATTTTTCTTTGAAATCGAGGCAGATAATACATTAACGATAAATGCCGAACATTATCATGATATTTAACCCAGTTCTTTGTACGTCAGTTGGAAGATATTGCTTTTGAAAACATGTAGTTTCAGCAGGATGGTGCCACCTCTCGTTTTAGTGACAAAAATTGGCCGCCACGATCTTGCGGTTTAACATCTATGGACTTTTTTCTGTGGATTTTTTTGAAGACTCAGGTATACGCCAACTAGTCCACGATCATCCAAACACTGAAGGCCGAAATTAAACGCTATATCAACAAAATACCGTCATATTTTTATTTATATTTATAGAAAACCGTTATTGAAAATTTCGCCAGAAGAGTAATCGTGTGCTACCAAAGCCGTGGCGGCTATTTACTGGATGTGTTGTTCCATACATAATTCCCAATATATCCACGTTATAAATCAATAAATATTTCAATTCTTTGCTACAGCAAACAATGTTTCATTTGAAATTTACATCTTGCGCTCTTGTTGTAACCTTTTACCGAAGACGATAGTCTAAATTACTCGGTAAAAAAATACATGTTGTATTTTGTATTATAAATGAATTTCCCGTCAAAATGTGTCCCGTCAATTCCGGCTTGTGCATTAATTTCGTATTAGTAGTGAAGTTAAACTCTGAACCTGAAACTTTCTCTATAATACTCCTGGTAATAGACCGGTTTAACGCATCGCATGGGGTTCTTAGTAGGGTCCTCTCGCCCGACGTATAATATAGCACAGCGGGTAGTTAAAGCTATTTTCCGGTCAATCAAAAGGTGCTTTGTCGCGTTCCACAACATAATAGCTTCTGATAATCATTGATGGTTACGCTATCCACACGGTGATTATTACTTTGTGAACAACTAACAACCCTTTTTTATACCGTGCACTCAATTCTTATCATCTTTATACGACCTGGTATATATTGTTTCGTGAGCTATCAACGTAAGTTGACTGTCGCAGATGAAAGACGAGTGGCCGTGAAAGAATGGTGGTACGATATTTCTTATCCCCTTTAGTTATCGCGCTTCTTATTGTGCATAGCGATCGGTATATGGTGGTGTTCAGGGGCGTAGCATACAAGGATACGAGTGATGCGTCGTATCCCTTAAGAAATTAGCAAATTAGTGTTATTTAAAAGTTCAATCGATTTATCCAATTATTATAATTTTTTAATTATTTTAAACCGACCGCAATCATACATTATTTACTTTAAACGCTACAATCAACTTTTTTATTTCAGATCGGCCGTGAAGGCGCCCGAAATTATTGGACTCCCGCGTTACTTGCTGCAGTGCTGAAATGCGATGGTCCACGTTAGATCCAAGCTACGCGTTAGATAGCAACCTCGAGTGGGTGTTGTCGTTATGTCCGGACTCAGTTATGCGATTATGTGAACGCATCTTGGTGACTGTCGCCACAACATAAGAAAGATTTGGAAGCGCAAAGCCTATTAACTTTATTGCGCACGACTTTGATTTTAATTTTTTCTTAGCAGTGTTTTCTGCAATACTCCCACATTCCGAAAGTTTGTTTAAAATTCTACAGACAAAAATATCAGATATTAGTTACTGCAATAAAAAGATCGCCGATTTCAAATCACATATTCAAAAAATGAGAAATGTGTTTAGTGACATTTGGGACTATATGGACAGATTTATGTTAGAAAATCAACCACCAAGTAAAAGAATGCGTTTGGATTTAATTCCTTAAGAAGATAACAAAAGCACCTACGCACGATTGTTTTATGAAATTTTGGTTCTTATTACTTTGAACATTAGTGAACGGTTTAGTGAAATATTTAAACTGAAATTCTTAAATCTAGATTCCACACAATTTACTTCATTCGTGAAACGTTTTCTGACGAACTTTTTTCTTCTTTAGTAGATACATATGGGACATTCTTGGAAGCAAATCGTTTGAAAAGTGATCTATCAGTGATTTATAGTGATCCCGATATGAAAAAGAGCACTGTGTTTGAGCTTCACCAATATATTATGTCCCTTCAATTATCTTCTGTTTTCCCGGGTCATCAAAATTATGTTGTTTAATTTTGACTATTCCTGCTACAAGCAGTTCCGCGGAAAGATCATTTTCATGTTTAAAGAGAATAAAGACTTATCTGGCGAAATTCTCTCAAAAGCAAGAAAGACTGTCAGTTTTAGCATTAATAAATATTGAAAGTGCCTTGTTAGAAGATATGAGATCATCTCCAACATTTGATGAAACAGTGATAGACGTTTTCGCTGGATAAACAAAAACCAAAGAATTGATAACCATGTTAAAAATTAGCATATATACCTCGGCATAATCATTTTAGGTTAGTGTCTTTTTTTATTTTTACCATTTTCATATGGCCTACCATACATCTGACTATACCTCTTCCCCTTATAAAATGTTTATCACATCCCTAGATTCTTTTCTCACGCTACGCCCCTGGGGGTGTTATAACTCCGCTTGTCTGCGTTCCATTTTATCTCGAGGAATGCAATAAAGTTGAAATCGAGCAACACGTTTTTTAATAAAAAAACATACCTGAATATTATACAGGGACCGCCAGGGAGGTATGGTGTTTTTCAAGAGAATGACGCAAGCTTATTTTCGAACTAAATTTAAAATTTATTGCTTTTATACATTAGACGTGAAAAATACATAACATAGGTCAGCTGCAAAAAATTACATCAGTCAGGTAGGTCCATTTTTGCCGAGGCATACTTGTAGACGGGCGGCAAAATCATCCATACTGCTTTAATAAAAAATAATCATCCTGTCAACTTCGCGCGTTATGGTTTCGAAAAGAGCTTCAAGAGCTCGCGGTTTGTCTATGTAGAATTTAGATTTTAAGTAGTCCCATAAAAAGTAGTCACAATGTGACAGGTCTGGTAACGGAGGAGGCCATTCCACATCCCCACGCAACGAAATCAGGCGCTCAGGGAAACGTTCCCATAAATAGCCTGTTGTTCTCCTTGATATATGGCAAGTCGCTCCAGCTTGTTAGAACTAAACTGTGTTGAGATTAATACTTCGTCTTCTTATTTCTGGACGAAAATAATCACGCAACATGGCGAGATAGTGATCTGTCTAAACAGATGCTGTTCGTCCATTTTCGCGAAAGATATACGACCTAATAATGCAAGTGCGAGATACACTACACCAATCAGTTACTTTCTCGGAGTTCAGAGGTTGTTCATGTAGTTATTCAGGGTTTTCGGATGCCCAGTATCGAAAACTCTGTTCATTTAATATCTGCGACAAATGAAAATGGGCCTCGTCACTCATGAATAAAACGATGTTGTCGGCCAACAATTCCAACATCCTTTCTGCGAACTTATGTCGTCTTTTAAAGTCATTTTGCTGCAATTTCTGCACAAACAATAATTTTGTATGGATGAAAACGAAGATCAAGGTGTAAGATTCTACGAAGTAAGCTATCTGATATTACAAGAGCTCAAGCTTGACGTACCGCTGAACGAGGAACGACGAGGGATGTTTTGCACCGCTTGTAGCTCCCTCTCAGTGTTTTCCGGGGTTGGTACAGTTCGATCTCTGATCGAACTCTATGATTCGAAATACAGTATATTTTTCAGCTGTCAAATTCCATTCAATGAAAAACAATAGTACGTATCACGCGATTCGAAGATTCACGATGATTCCAGCCTACATGTTAATCTTTTCAGGTCGCCTCAAAAAACCAATTTTAAGATAATTTAAGTTAAAAACAGTATTTTCTTATTTTGTGGGGGACGTAACCGGTGCTTGCGCTAGCCGGACAAGTGACCCCCCCAGATCAGTGTTTCACCTGCCACGGAACCGCTCTCACTTAGCTTAGGCAGGGGTCAATCTTCTTCTTTGATGTTATAATAGCTTACTATCTTCCCCTACATCCCCCCTCCGTTAAAACGATTAGGGGTTCGGGCCCATCTGCCTTTCTTCCTCCTCCTTTTTCATAATTATTTTCACAATCATCCTTTCTACATTCAACCACACATTCTCATTCTCAATCATACACCTCACGAATTCTCTCATATCTCCGGGCTGCCCAATATTCCCCATACACTCTTGTCTTTAATTAGACCACCTCGGGCACCTAAGCACCGTATGCTCCGGGTTGTCCCTTTCACCACAGTATACGCATTCATCCCCATCCACTTTCTCTATCCCACGCAGGTACTCCCCGAAGCATCCGTGGCTCAATAGCACCTGCATGAGATAGCAGCGTATCTCCCCGTGTTTCCTCTCAATCCGTGACCGACCGGCTGGAATAAGAGACCTGGTCCACGCCGTGCATGTCTCTGCATTTCACCGCTCCTGTCATCTCATCCACAGCCTCTCCCTAGCATCCCGCCTCTCAGACCCCCGGTACACCTCCTCTATCTCCCTCGCAAGAAGATTGATCGGAGGCATACCAGCAATAACTAACACCGCGGCCCCAGACACTGTCCTATACGCACTAGCTACACGTAATGCCGTCCTTCTCTGCACACTCTCAACCATCCTTCTCCACTTCTCAACAGCCAAAATTTCAACCCAAACAGGGGCGGCATACAACAGGATTGACTGTGCCACTCCCGCAAGGACTCTTCTCTTAGCCGCTCTGGGTACCCTCACGTTGGGCATCAGTCGCCCCAGAGCCGACACCTTCCTTCCAACCTTCAACATTGTCTTCTCTACATGTAATCTGAAGTGTAGGCCAGAGTCCATCCACATTCCTAAGTATTTCAAAGCTCTACCAGGTGCGATTGTGACCTGTCCTACTATGAAATCAATAACCGGTGGCTTTCTCCGTCTGGTGAGTAGAATGGCCTTCGTTTTATCATTGGCAAGTCTTAATTTCCTACCCTCCACCCATCTCCTGATTCTCTCGAACGCGAGGTTGCCATCCTTCCTAACGTTTATTTCATTCCTCCCCACAACCAGGACAGCCAGGTCGTCCGCGTAACCCCCTCTGGAACCCTAACCTGGAACACGCCGTCGAACATCACGTTTCACAGGACCGGTCCAAGCACCGAGCCCTGCGGAACACCGCACGTGACCCTCCTTGTCTTCTCCTTCCCGTCCGCGGCCTGTATTAGCACCGCTCTGTACACCAGGTAGCTTCCAATCAGGTTATATATGTATGGGGCCACCTCCCGCTCCATCAGTCCATCCATAATGCAATCCCAGGCCGCAGAGTTGAACGCGTTTCTCACGTCTAACGTGATCAACGCGCTCAACTTCCCGTCCGCCCAGGCCTCCAATACGGCATTCTTAATATGCATGACCGCGTCTACCGTCGACCTTTCCGCTGTGAAACTATACTGGCTACTTGACAGTCCTCCGCTACTTTCTATCTCCTCAAGAAGCCTAGCTAGAGTAAGATGTTCTAGCAGATTCCCGAGCACGTCAGTCACGCATATCAGTCTAAACTCTGCCGCATCTCCCTCCTGCTTACTCTCCTTCCTCACGAGGATTAATCTTCCTACCTTCCAGCTGTCCGGGAAAACCCCGCTCCTGAAGACCCCATTTATGCCGTTGAGGATCACTTGCAGGTGGTCCCCAAAAGCACCCTCGCCGCCTCCGCCGCGACTCCATCCAGTCCTGGCGCATTCCCAGTCCTTATCCTCCTCCTCGCCCTGTCCAGCTCATCCTCAGAGAACGGGACTATCTTCCCCTCCACCTCCCGTCTCACCCAAGGCACTATCTCCCTTTCTGGGAAGAGAGCATCCACCGCCTCCCTCATAGTTTCTAAAAGCAAGTTCTGACCATAGGCTCCCGTTCTTTTAACGACAGTCTTATATGCCTCCCCCTATACATCTCTACAGAGACCCTCCCATTTCCTCTTTTTCTCCTCCTTTACACACAAGGTTAATTTTTTCTTTTTCCCGCCTATATTCCTCCTCCACAGCTCTCACTTCTTCTTCAGGCGCTCTGTTTACTCTCCTCCTGCTCATTCTCGTAAACTTGCCTCGGGCCGCAGTGCACCTCGCCTTCTGAGTGGCTATCTCCTCAGTCCATCAGTAGATACAAGCAGACCGTCGCCCCTTCCCTCTCCTCCTGACCATCGAAGCATCTCACACTCGGGCAATGACTCTAGCCAGAGTAACTGGGTGCAAAATCCCCCCTCTCTCAACCTGCGCTGTAATGCAGTCAAGGAATGCCTTTCTGTCCCATCCGTTCATATTCCATACCCTGGCCCCCGCGCTACTAGTGTTTACCTCCCCATCCTCCTTAATATCAAACAGAATATACCTGTGGTCGCTCAGGGTTTCTTTGGTTGACGATCCCCGAATCCACGATCCTCCCAGCAATCCCTTCTGTGGCAAAAGTAACATCCAGAATAGACGCGGTTCCTCCCCTCTTAAAAGTAGGGTTCGTCCCTAAAAACAGTATTAGAGCTTATTCTAAAATGTGGCCAATTGTCTCACCGTATAGAATGATTATAGGATAGGTAGTGAGATAACAGTAGTCGAGGAAAGATTACTTTTAAAATCTGTTAAAAGGAAATTGAATGTTACTTTACAATGGAGAGGACACGAAAGTTTTAAATGTACAACTTTCTGTGTACAATTTATCTGCACATTACGTTGCCGTACTTATACGTAAATAATCTATCGGAAGGGTATCCATATAAGGACTTCCACACAAGCGAGAACCAAACGAAACAAGGGAAATATTTGAAAGTACATAAGGTTATTTCTGATCCTTTAAATAAATTCACAACCCTAATATATATAGAACTAGTCGGAGGTTAACATAAAGCACAAAAGTTTTTTGTTGACGCATCGCCAAGTTCGAAACAATTTTAAACGCTCATCAAACCCTCTGAAGCAGAAAATGGTTTCGAATAAAAGTATCAAACAAACTTCTAGAAGATATTTACACATAAGTTCAAAGACAGTTTAGAGCCCCGTCAAATTGGTAAACACATGTTTATTCTTGGGAATGTATTAAATATATTATTTACAAACAATGACATGACATAAAGTTGCGTATTTACGTCCATTATGGAGTGATTCATATGAAACGCGGAAATAGGAGATGGCTCTTCAGTGTGTTTAAGAATAAGGAATACAATCATGTATTCTAGTTTCACATTTAGAAAATATTGGTTATTAGACTTGACAAATTTTTGTTATAAAACTTATTTTTATATCATACGGTTAATACTTTTCAACCGACGCGCGACCTCAAAAAAAGGCGGAGGTTCTCAATTCGTCTGTATATTTATTTTTCTTTTTATGTATGTTTGGGTATAACTCTTATGTTTATGAACCGATTTTAATCATTCTTTTTGCGTTGGGTTCAGTATAGCTTCATCGTGGTCCGGTCTTAATTTCATTGGTATTGGACCTTGGACTTCAAAGATACACAACGGAACTCCTCATTCACGTAGCCGTCGTTTTGTCATTCACAAAGCATGCTTGGTAGGTCTACCCATCACTTCAAATTGTAAAATAATAAGTTAAAAAAAAAGACTTAAAAAAATGTAACTTAATTAAAAAGCAATAAATAAATGTTTTCTACAACAATTTAATACTTATTTGTTGTTCCATTTAATGTAATTAAGAAATTATTGCTTATTATGTAATTATTATTAATATTTACTCTTGAGTTATTTACTTAAATCTGAAGAAGAAGAATTTTTCTCCATTTAGTAATGATGATATTGTTATTATTGTGAACTTGGGAATATTTGCATTTTTATATATTTATTTCTGTTCTTGTCTATATTTGCATGAAGGTAAATATAAAGAATCAATAGATAAGAAACTCATATACTTTTGTTAATATATTTTCCTCGTTTTAACGGAGGAAAACGTGTGTGTAAGAGAAAATAAAATTAACCAATTCGCATTTTAGTTACAGTAAATCTGATTCCATGTACAGCGAGAGGCACAAAATGGGTAGTTAATTTTCAGTATAATGATTTAGATTGCTTTATTAAATTTTGATTTAAGTTATATTGAAAATATATTGCAAGTTATATTGATAGGATAAAAATTAAAAGACAAACATTCTACAAATAATATAATTATTTCTAGAATGGAGTACGACAACTAACAAAGTTCACATGACGAGTATATCATTCAATGAAAAAAGTTAGTTGCTGAAACTAGAATTAATACTTGAGAAAATTGAAAATTTGAAAATTTACTTTTAAATACAAATATATATATATATATATATATATATATATATATATATATATATATATATATATATATATATATATATATATATATATATATATATATATATATATATATATATATATATATATATATATATATATATATATATATATATATATATATAACCTTTGAAAACTTAGAAATGATCTTGCACAATTTCTTCATCATTTCTAAATTATTCTTTCTTACTAATCAGCAAAACACTTTTAAAGGAACGCCCATACATTAATCTATCCCAGCAAGTAACATCCAATCTGAACTTTGAAATAGAAACACTTGAAACCCTCAACATAAAACACGTAAATTAAAAATAGTCCGCAGAGCAGAATTAATTTAGTTTCCTCGATGTTTTTGTTTCGCAAAGTTCATTCAGCTCAGCTTGTTGACTGAGTGGTGGAGGTGAGGAAAATTCTCAGAATGTGCTTTAATAACTTTTAAGATTTATCAGCAAAGAAGCCTCCTCTTTAATATGTATCTACAACGAGTAATCTTACGTCAATTAAAGCGTACACTTTCACAAGGTTTGTGTGGCTTGTTAACTTCGAAATAAAAAGCCTTGTAATCAATTACACTAAGGATGTAAGGATGAAGGAGTTTCTAGTATGTTTTTCATTGAATTTGTGTGGGTTTATTTTCTGGTGGATGATTTATTTGCCACGGGTTGAACCTTCTTGCAGTAAAACTGAGCTGTGCTTTAATGAAATGGAAAGAAATATAGCGGGTGCAAAATAAATGTATCTAAAAGTCTATTAAGTATGCTTGAATACCGAAATATACCGAAATGGTCATAATTAAAGGTTGTTGTGGATTTTAAATTATTGTCGAAGCTAGTATCGTGCATTTATGTCAATTATTTTATGATTATCAAGATTTGGTGAAGATTTGCTATCGTAATATTCACCAATTCTTTAAAGTATTGTAGTATTGACCAACTTGCAGTTGAAGTACGACCAACCGTTCATTCGAAAGAGTTGCTAATGGTGTTCTTCAACGTACAGAGTAACTCATATACTTGGTGTTTACATTTTTGGTGGACATTTAAAATTTTTTTTTTCGATTTCCTTTTAATATTCTGTGAACTTGGAAATTAATTTAATTAAGATGCATTGGGAAAATTAGACTATATGAAGTATATGAATTTATAACTCTATATACATTATAACTTTACATACTATAACTTTATATGCATTATAAAGTATATAAGGATTCCATCTGCGTAATATATTATAGGTAACTATTTTCTAGTATTTCAAATAAATAATAAATTCTTCTACAGTCAATGTTAATTCATATACATTTTTCTTTGGCGAGTATTTTCTTAATATTCCTGCAATAAGTGATAGACTAGTTGTAATATAGCGAGTAGTTTTGAAATAAATTAAGAGAGAGAAGAAACTTAGAGGTAAATATATGTACTTCAACGAAAAATTTAATAATAAGTAGTTATCTAATATTGCATACAATCTAAATATTAATTACTATGGCATAGCTCAGAGGCCAAAGAGATGAATAAAGTCATTGGTGAATTATTAATATTTGGGTTTCACAACTAAGACAATTCATAAAAAAGTCAGAGATTTGGTGCGTTCTATATTTTTTCATGCGTGTCCTTTATTTTCGTTTTTATTATTTTAATTCTTGGAAATAAAATGTACAATTGCAGTGTACTGTGCTGTAGAATCATAGTCTTCTTACAGACGTTTCTTGAATTCCTCGTAGAAATAATAATTGGATTTATTTGTCTCTATTTCATGGTTAATGCAAAGCTATGTACAAATGTTTATAATGGATCTTTGCGCGTGTATCAATTTAGTAACAACGCACGAATCACATGCTACACAACTCGCAATTGTTACTAATATGCCAGAATTACCATCACCTATGTCTAGTGACATATATTTCAATCAACTACGTACGGCATAGACAGTTAATAATTTGCCGAACAAAATGCAGTTATGAAGTCACGTCTTAGCTTTATTGTATAATTTTATTCATTGGCGTCTCAATATTTCATTTATTTTGATTTTTGTTGAATTTATTTCATTAATTTTGATGGAAATATCACTTCCATTGAATGTTTTTGTGAAGAACATTTTCATTACTCTGTCATAGGTTGGCAGACTTGCATTGTACTAACTGTTATCCTAAAATGTGTTTTTGGCACGGCACTGTTCAAGAATGTCAGTTGATTGATTCATACGATTATTACCTGTGACGTACACGCAAAGAATCATCATACAGACCACAGAATCAAGAATTTGATTTCATTTGTTCGACAATTATATGACGATGAACTGGAACATAGCTATTTTCATCAAAATACTGCAACCATATGATTATTTATAGATCCTCTTTGCTAGTTTTTTTTTCTGCTAATAAACTTGTATACACAAATTTGTTAGCAAAACATAACAATACATAGCAGTACAAATACATAAAATATTGCAAAGTATGTAGCAACTGCTGATATCATCAGAAACTGTGTGAACTTACCAATGAACAATGCGCGATACATTTCTAACAGTTAACAAAAAAAAAAACTAATGGAAGTATTAGTTTTTTCTTTTTGTTAATGAAAGCATTATTAGTGTTTTATTTTAATTTTAAAACTTGTAGTTCGTTATTGTTTTATCTTTGGAATTAATAACACACTTATCGGTATATCACGTAACTAAAAACCTTTGACAGAATTGTTTCAAAAAAATATAAGCTAAGATAGACATTTTTCATACCATGACCATCTGATACTTAGATAATGTTTTATGTCGATATAATACTATATATCCCTACTTGACATCCACTGACGAAGATATCATATTCATAAACTATTATACCTATGCTATATGAGATCAATGAATCTATAGTCTGATCAGATCTGAAGTATCAGGTTAACACCAAAAGCGTGCCTCTCTGTCACAAAATCATCAGCTCGTTTTGTCTGGTGGAAAAACTATGATATCTTTTATTAATATACAAATGTCTGTCAATAATGTGTTAATATACAATGGTTTGTCAATTCCTCAGACATATTATAAGTTACATTATGAACGAGTGTTATGTATACAATACGGTCCATAGGCAAAGAATAAATAATTTATTTACGTAATTTACCATTTTTTACTAAAATCCTAAAATGGCTTAATTTTTAATTCTAAAAGGACATTATTTCTGTAGAATTTTAACACCCTAAAGAATACTTTTCAAATCTTGGAGTTGGTAACCTTTTCGCAATTGAAAAGGTTCTATTAAAGTTCTCCTGAAACAACTTGCATTTTTTCACTGGGGTTTTAGTGAGAAATCAAAGTCGGTCAACTAGGGTTAAATCTGGAAAGCGAACTGTCCACTAAAAAGCATCGCATGTTATACCTAGGGAAAAACTTTATGAAAACATATTTGGTCATGCGACTATATGAATGCGGCAATTGAAATGATGGTCATTTGGATGGTAATTCAATTTATTTTTCGGTAAGCTATGAGATATAAAAGGTAAATATCGCGATTTCGTCTTTGTGGAAACTTAATTTAGACATTAATCCTAAAATAGGTTAGATGGATGTAGTAATACTCCAGTTTTACTCTGTATTTTGTATTGTGATATATGTTGGTATATTATATGATATTACTTTTTATATTTTCATATGTTATTAACTCCTATAAAACTGATATACAATCTAATTTTACTAAGTATTACTTTTCCGCACGCAACTATACCAGAGCGGAAAAGTAATGTAATCGTGTAAAGAAAAATGAAAAAACTCACTTCTCATAACCCATGTGCATGGTAGAGTGTATTCTATCCACCTCAAAATCAATAGGTGTCGTCTGGGAGACGTCCCCAATCAGAATCAGTCAAAACTCGATCGATCCGACACGATTTAGTTGTTATCGTGCTAACAAGAATAAATACCGACGATAACGACAACCACACACACAGCAAAAAATTTTAAAAACCATTTTTTTTTTGTTTTTAGGCCGAAAAACGAAAAATACACCCAAAAAAAATATTTTTTTGGGTGTTTTTTTCAATATTTACTTTTCCGCATTCCACTATACGCGGAAAAGTAATGTAATCGTGTCAAGAAAAAATTTTTTCTAGGATTAATTTTCGTTTTCCAGCCTAAAAATCAAAAAAGAAATGGTTTTTATACCATTTTGTGTGTGTGTGTGTGTGTGTGTGTGTATGTGTGTGTGTTTGTGTGTGTGTGTGTGTGTGTGCGTGTGTGTATCTGTGTGTGTGTGTGTGTGTGTGTGTGTGTGTGTGTGTGTGTGTGTGTGTGTGTGTGTGTGTGTGTGTGTGTGTGTGTGTGTGTGTGTGTGTGTGTGTGTGTGTGTGTGTGTGTGTGTGTGTGTGTGTGTGTGTGTGTGTGTGTGTGTGTGTGTGTGTGTGTGTGTGTGTGTGTGTGTGTGTGTGTGTGTGTGTGTGTGTGTGTGTGTGTGTGTGTGTGTGTGTGTGTGTGTGTGTGTGTGTGTGTGTGTGTGTGTGTGTGTGTGTGTGTGTGTGTGTGTGTGTGTGTGTGTGTGTGTGTGTGTGTGTGTGTGTGTGTGTGTGTGTGTGTGTGTGTGTGTGTGTGTGTGTGTGTGTGTGTGTGTGTGTGTGTGTGTGTGTGTGTGTGTGTGTGTGTGTGTGTGTGTGTGTGTGTGTGTGTGTGTGTGTGTGTGTGTGTGTGTGTGTGTGTGTGTGTGTGTGTGTGTGTGTGTGTGTGTGTGTGTGTGTGTGTGTGTGTGTGTGTGTGTGTGTGTGTGATCGGGGACGTCTCCCAGACGATACCTATTGATTTTGAGGGAGATAGGACACACCCCACCCTGTCCATGGGTCATGAGAAAGCACGAGGGTGGACTATTTGAGAAATATTTTTTGTTAACACGATAACTTAACTAAATCGTATCGGATCGATTGGGTTTTGACTGATTCTGATCGGGGACGTCTCCCAGACGACCCTTATTGATTTTGAAGTGGATAGGACACACCCCACCTTGTCCATAAGTCATGAGAAAGCACGATGGTGGACTGTTTGAGAAATTTTTTTTGTTAGCACGATCACTCAATTAAACCGTGTCGTATCGATCCGGATTCGACTGATTCTGATTAGGGACGTCTACCAGACGACATCTATTGATTTTGAGGTTGATAGTACACACCCCACCCTGTCCATGCGTCATGAGAAAGCACGATGATGGATTATTTGAAAAAAAGTAAAACTGTCGCATAAAACACACATTCTGCATTTATGTGTTAGTTTATTTTTCTCGGCGACTCAATTTCGATGTTCTACGTACTCGATATAGAGATGTTCTACGTACGGAAAGGTCCGTTTTAAGGTTTTAAAACTGTTTATTTTGCTTTTATAAGTACTAACAGCTAACTCATTTTTACGCAGTAGTTTCTGTTAAATTCTGATAAGATTTGTATAATTACATAAAAAATAGCACATTTGAAAGTCTGACTCCTGTATAATTACAAAGCCATTTCTAATATCCGAAGGATATCGGTAACATATTTATATTCTATCTAATATATTCTTATACGTATTATTATAGATAACGTACATGGATAATGTATTATTATCTATCTGCTGTACCAAAAACTATTTTCAAACTTAAAAACACTCCCACTATTATCAATCCTTTTTATGTATTGATTTTACCCTTTTATCAAAAATAATTACAATTACTCGCAAAATACTTTAATTAAATTATTATGGTGCAATAAATAAAATGAATGTATAACATATAATATACAGTTTCAATTAATCATGTCGATAACTGTTTTTTTAACAGAGCCATTTAATTAGTAGAATCCAATTAAATTTTAATTTCCTGGAATGCGGCGCAGTAGTGATCAAGTAATAAACTTTACTCCCAATTTGTCTCTAACTGGCTGTCGTTCGTTATAGAACACATATTTGGTGAAATGAATTTAATTAATAACATATTTTTGATTATAATATCAACAGAATTATATTTATGTCTATGAAATTTGCTAACAAACGCATCCGAAGTAAGGAGAATCATACCTTAAAAATAAAATATCATTAAATAAAAAGTATCCTTCCAATAACATTAAAAATATATAAAGATATATTTTCATACTATTTACCTATTGAAATTAACGGAAATCTATTCAAATTAACGGAATTTTTATTTTGTTCGATTTGTATAACGGAGTAAAGATGTTTTGGGTTTACGGGTGATTAATAAAAGATTTGGAACACTAATATCTTCTAAAGCGTATATTAACTAATTAAAGTGAGGCATAATATATGTCTTCATAACATCTCTAAAACGATAGTGTTGTAATTTCCTGTTTAACGAGAAGCCGCGAAGATCTTAAAACGCATTCAATAACAATTTATTATAATTAGACACCATAAATCAGTTGCATTATAAATAAAACGATTTTAATGAATTATTAGTTCTTAGAAGTAATGACAGATCGGTTAAAAGAAAACATTTGTGAATATATTCAGGTCTAGTTGCATATTTCTAAGAAGGAATTTATGTCTTGTGGGCATATATAGGGTGTTAACTTAAACTAATATTAATTTAATTAATGTTCAACTCTAAATATTCGCCATTTTTTAAAAATATAATTTTTATGTTCTTAAATATGTTTTTAAATAAAAAAATCTACTTTTAGTTAAACTACAGAGAAACTGTCTTTATATATAAAGAAATGTTTATAGTATTGTATGTAGTTTGAATAGATGTTTAAAAAACTGTTCAAAAACAAATGTAATAATTTTAAACTACAGAAATAAGAAGATTATACTTCAACCCATCTGCAAATGCTTTATATAATAAGGACTAAACAAATTAGGTCAAAACAGCTATTTTCCTGGCTATATGCCAAACGCCGAGCACTGAATTACATGATAAAATTTACCGTATTTTGTCTAAAAGAGTTAGCACTAAATTACTGTGATTCAGATTGTTCGAAAATCACAAGTAATATGCAAAGTGTCACCTATCTTAGGATATCGTTAACTGCAGACCGGTTTCGACATTATCTTGGGTCTCGTTAGTGCAGTGTAAACGAGTACACCTTTGACAAATGAAGCTCGCATCTAGTAGACGTTGCTACGTTCCACCGCAGTAGAACGTACCAAACGCCATCTCTTAGTAGTTTCGAGAACAATCTAAATCGGAGTAAAAGCTTGAGATCATCAGTATGATGCAATGAGATCAGCAGTATACTATTTCTGTAGTTTGAATGATAAAATGCCAAGTACATGTTTTGTGCATAGATATGTTTTGTGTATACATACATTTAAAAATTTAAGAATTCAAAGTTAGAGTAGTTTAAAATTCAAATTTGTATAATCTTAATGAACAGAGCTGAAAATAATGTTTTGAGACTTTACAGAGAAAAGTAAGTAAGAACTCCCTCAATAAAAAAGTAGCTATAGTTATGATAAGAAAAAAACGTTTATTTGGTTTTAATTTATTCACCATACTAAATTGTAGTTAATATTTTACCAGAAAATGATTGATATTACTTAGTTACCAATACATTGTTTATTTGGGCATATCTGCTTATCAGAAATATATTTGTTAACTGTAAAGCTACATTTATAAAAAATTGCGTAAGTCTGTCAATTTACAGTTAATCTTTTATCACAAAATTATTATTTCGTTTGCATAGTCCTGCCTTTATTCTCATATACGGATATGTTTTATAAGCACAACATTTAAATTTGCACATAACCAATCAAGTATGATACTACAACTATGATTTGAATTTACTATTCATCTGTCGACCTCGCTCAGCACCAGGATCAGGCAAGTTAAATACGTCATAAAGAGCGGTGCTATATTCCGGTGAAATAAGTCACGCGGAAATCTATATTGACATGACAGTGTCGTATCAGTTAAAATAACTTTAACTGTCAACAGAAACAATGAAATCTATATAGATTATTTAACTTGCACATTACTTTAATATTCATTCAGGTGCATGTTGAGGTAATGTGCACCTACCTGTTTTTGTAATACGTAAATATTACAGGTATTCTTATAATCTCGTTTGTATCAGTCATCAGGTATTTGTATATATTATGAAATAATATGTAATTGAAAATTACGCATTAAGTTACGCTAGTGAAATATATAATTTAGATAAAATATGGTAATATATATTTTATTAAAGGAGTTTTCCTGTTATTTTGTGCCTTTTAAGGGGGAAGCATATTTGAACTGATTGAAATATACATGATTTTGTTACATGGTAACTTTTGATTTATAACATCAAGTGACATATTTTATCTTGAAGATAAACATACCTTTTTTTATATAAATAAATTAATTTTGGTATCACCATTTGATGTGTTGATATAATAATAGTAATAATATCTCGAGAATACTAATATATTTAAAATATTGAAGTCAAATTCATAACATTATTAATAAATAACTTTATATGGCCTAATCTTTAAACCTATGTATGTAATATTCAAGTTAATCTTATTTTACATTTATCATATTTCTCGTATTTGTATGTAAGATATAAATATTTGTTAATTTAAACAGAAGTACGATTGACCGAATACACCACTTAAAACGATTTATTTCATTTATGTAATACGAAAATGCGTAGGTCTCAATTACTTATTCTCTTAAACATCTGTTAGTATTTATTTAATAGTAAACTAATTAATAAAGAATATAAGGAATGTACAACATGCTACATCTGTAATTAGTGAGCCATAATTTTATCGTGATTAATATCAGCCTTTTTAACAGAGACTACTTCATTTATGTAACTCAGAGTACCAGAGATTTTAAGCATTTCATATGTTATCCAAGAACCTCAATGAATTGTATTTAGTTAATTTGGTGGTCTGTTATACACATTACTGTTTTATAGTAGACATTATATGCAATACACAGCATTCACTATTAAAAAATCGATATTAAAGAAACAAATATAGAATAAACTGAATGCTGTGTAGATCATGATAGATGAAAAAAAATATGTATTTTGGTTTCTCTTACAATTCTCGGTAAATAAACAGTTTTAAATCCTTAAAACGGACTTTTCTACACGTAGAACATCTCTATCTCGAAATTGAGTGGCCGAGAAAAAATAAACCAACACATAAATGCAGATTATGTGTTTTATGCGACAGTTTTACTTTTTTCAAATAATCCACCATCGTACTTTTTAATGACCCATGGATAGGGTGGGGTGTATCCTATCCCCCTCAAAATCAATAGATCTCGTCTGGTAAATGTCCCTAATCAGAATAAATTGAAACCCGATCAATCCGACACGATTTAATTGAGTGATCGTGCTAACAAAAATTGTTTTCAAATAGTCCACCATTATGCTTTCTAATGACCAATGAACATGGTAGAGTGTATTCTATTCACCTCAAAATCAATAGGCGTTGTCTGGGAGACGTCCCCAATGAGAATCAGTCAAAACCCGATCGATCCGACTCGATTTAGTTGAGTTATCGTGCTAACAAGAAATTTTTAAATGCCGACAATGACACACATACAGACAAAATTTTTTATAAACCATTTTTTTTGTTATTAGGCCGAAATACGGAAAATAAACGCCAGAAAACAGTTTTGAAACTGTTTATTTATAAATAACGTTGTTGGATTACTTTTTCGTACTCCACTATATGTGGAAAATTAATGTAATCGTATAAAAAAAATTTTCTAGGGTTTATTTTTCGTTTTTCAGCTTAAAAACAAAAAGAAATTGTTTTTAAACCATTTTGTGTGTGTGTGTGTGTGTGTGTGTCGTTGTTGTTGTCGACGGCATTAATAAAATTTCTTGTTAGCACGATAACTCAACTAAATCATGTCGGGTCGATCGGGTTTTGACATATCCTGATCCGGGACGTCTTCCAGACGACACCAATTGATTTTAAGGTAGATAGGACACACCCCACTCTGTCCATGGATCATGAGAAAGTACGATGGTGGACTAATTGAGAAAAATTAAAAAAGTAAAACTGTCGCATAAAACACATATTCTGCATTTATGTGTTGGTGTATTTTTTCTCGGTCACTCAATTTCGAGATAGAGATGTTCTGCGTGCAGAAAAGTCCGTTTTAAGGTTTTAAAACTGTTTATTCTTTACACGATTACATTACTTTTCCGCTCTGGTATAGTTGAGTGCGGAAAAGTAAAATCGAGGTAATAAAAATCACCATTACTATCCTAAACTACATAATATGTACTTCTTATACTAATACTAAACTTTTTCCAATTACCTAATATTATTTAGGAAAAATATTTAAACACCGAAAGATATTATTCTGAGGAATATTTGACATATTCTGAATGTAATGATGGTAGCGAAGATATTCTTAATAATTAAAACGTATTGCAGAGTAATCTACAGGATAGCGAGGAGGAAGAAGAAATACAAACTGGAGATCCTGTTTTAATGCATAACGAAGAAGAATTGCCATTTATTATAAAGAGATTTATTATAGAGGCTCTTCCTATTGGAATAATAAATATGACGAATCATATGCTGGCAGTGATATATAACAGTTCTTTTAAAAATTAGGTGAAGACAACACAGTCCAGCCATCATGCTGTCATCATGTTATATCTAATAACATTCAACCATGTTCATGACGCCCAAAAGTAGTGGAAGTAAAGAAAAATAATATGTATATCCAAATCAAAATAATAACAAAATATTGTGCCAATATCAGTCTGAACACATCTTGAAAGCTACCCCTAAAAGAAGCAACGAAGCATTTAAAAACAAATGGAAACGAAATGAAAGAAAATAGACAATAATTAAGTTGTTGCAACGATTGAAATAAATATTTTTAGTTAATGTATTATTAAGGAATTATCGCACCAATAAATTTAATCTTCAAAATAGCACTAAAAGTAACAGCAACACAAGTTTGATTTGCACTATATATCCTTAAAATAATTGTTGCACATAATATATGTATACTCAAGTTAAATTTAGCCATTTTGTTTAATTCCAGGATTTCTAACCCACGTCTGGACTAGTCGATTGCCTAGGCTAATGCAGTGTCAAGCAACGATCGTAGTGACTATTTCTTAGATGGGTGATGGACTAACTCGACTATAACCCCTAGGGATTACACATCAGTAAACTAGAACAGGCTACACAATTTTAGACGAGGTTTATGTAGAAGACATATCACTCCTCAGATAGAACGTAAAACCTCAGGGCCTTTGCCTATTATATGTAAAAGAAGTAAAAGGATAAATGTATGTACTTATATCGAATAAACATAATAATATACAAAGATATATTTACTTTAAAAAATCTAAAAATAGGGGAAAAGGTGACGAACAATAACTATCCTTATCTTGAGTATTATATATTTTTTATAACTTGTGATTGTATGTTTGTATGTACGATGCCTTCGAGGGGAGTTTTTAATTATGATAAATCATTTCAGTAGTCACTTAGAAGTAAAATAATAATTACTTATACCTATATAAGCAAAATATATCATCATATATCAAATAGTTCATACTTGTCACTACCATTTTATAATATATACTTATTTGCTGTAACAAAGATCTATTGTATTACTTGACAACAAAGTGAATGTGTGTTATATTTAATATGCAATCTGAAAAACATATTATTTGTTAAGATATTTCTTAGAATATTCATACTTAGTTGTACTATAATGCTTGCGAATTCTATTTGATGATTTTTTTGTAATAATTAAAAGGTATAATTTAGAGGCTTCTAAAAAATACATTTACCTAAAGTATAATATCAAATAGATTTAACAAAAATATTACTAGATATGTATATGCTGCTAAGGTCACAACTTGGTTAGATCAGTTTTTTCAGTGGTTTGCCGTTGAAAAAGTTCCGGTAGACTTGAATCACTAGCTTTGTATATTTTGTATTTCCACATTTAGCTTATTAAATATATTTTCATCCTGCTCAATTAAGTTTAAAAAATTATTTATATAGAAATTAGGACGTTATTAGGTTGATTACTGAGTCAAGGCGAATTCACGTGTGAACACCTCATATACATTACAATACATTATGGTATATGGGTTTGGGCTTCATTGGCCACTGATCGCATGTGGGTAGTCTCTTGGCGATCCCCTCTTATCCGGGTCATTATCCAGAAATGCTATCCCATAAAAGGGGCAATTTAGGCACGTCCCCCGCCTTAAGCCTCACCTCCTCTAGGATGAAGAGTTTGATTATTCGACAATTCGTTACTCCTCTCCATTTTTTATTATACTAGTCTCTTACCCAGCCATTTATGTGGTGTCTGATCAGATTCCGATTTATTCCCACTGCAGGTTCTGGTCCATAGAGGGTTTCCTTGATCCCTAGTCTGGCAAGGTCATCTGCAATTAGATTTCCCCTAACCCTGGATACCTGGGCATAATGGCATTATGGGCATAATGGCATTAAGAGTTCCACCGGTCCCTTCTCTGCCAAGTGGTTCAATGCTTCATAGCAATTATAGCCTCCTCACATAAATACAAACCAATCACCATGATATACCGAAAGGTAATGTGGTGAAAATATAGGATCATGGAATAAAGACAAATAGAATATTATTTTATTCTATTTTATACTTTGTAAGTGTATCTTAAGTGTTATTCGTCTTTAAAAATAAAACATGAAGATTTACGAGGTTGCCGAAAAGTTTAAGAAAAAGACGAAGTTAGACAAAGATATATTTGGCTTCTTCACTGATCGTTTCGATCTAGTCGAACGTCGGTGGAGGTGCTTCGGGTATTCGTTGTTTCCAAAATTTATATTTTACAAGTAACTGTAGCAACTGTTTTCGAATATTCATTTTTCTATTCCAGTATCAATAGGAAGCCCCCCACGATTACTAATCACTAATTCACATATATAGCGATTATTATTGTATCTTTAATCACTGTTGACCTTTTTATTTCCGGATTAGTCATTGGACTAGTAGGGAATGTTATTACATTACGTATCGTCATCATTAAATTTATTTCCATGTGGAAGTATATTACTTATCTGCTTTTTTATTGTAGTATAAAAAAGATTCGATGTTGATCTCATCGTCAGTGGCTGACATATAACAAAATATGACATACTCACATCCCAATCACCGTCTGACTATTGTCTTACTGATTTTCCTTGCGCATATCTCAAGAAATCTCATATGAATGTTGGTATTGCTT
The DNA here is from genome assembly GCA_037954035.1 of Rosalia funebris. Taxonomy (NCBI): domain Eukaryota; kingdom Metazoa; phylum Arthropoda; class Insecta; order Coleoptera; family Cerambycidae; genus Rosalia; species Rosalia funebris. The sequence goes on from JAZFAV010000011.1 coordinate 20,810,210, forward strand.
AAAATGGTGATGTATACAACTCTAGGCCAACACCTTGTGAGTAAAATACGCCATCATGGAAGCATATGCTTCCATGATGGCGTATTTTACTCCATCCTGTATTTTTTTTGGGATATAGACCAAATTAGAAAAGAACGAATAGATAGGTTCGTCTCTTTTATCACATCGTTGTTGTTTTATAATTTCCTTTTAATTATGTATATGGATCCTCTATGTTTTGTCTTAATATATGGTAGTATCATTTTTATCAGAACCGGTACAAATTTTAGTCAGGCAACGAAACCACCTAGTACCATTCATTTCATCGCTATTTGCCAAATAAAAAACTCTCTTATCTTGCCGATAAAGGGAACAGCCTACCTGAGCTTATCCATAAAAATAAGCCATGTTATGAGATAAGAGCCGTTTGGGATTTTTTATTTGGCAAATAGAGATGAAATAAACTATAATGTTGCTTATTTTTCGATTCCAAAGATATTCACTAAAATGTTTATGAAAACTCATTTTATCAGATAATTAGTAAGCGGAATTAGTCATTATCTACATAGTATGGCCAGGTTAGGGAAGGAGATAATGAGAGCTATTTGATTTTGTTAAACTGTGAAGAACTATAAAGATTTAACAATGAATAATTTGCATTTAATAGGTGAATTATGTACCAAAATGTAGAGAAAAATGTAAACTATCTGTTACTAGACAATAATTGCTTTTGATTAAGCAATTTTTATTCAGGTAATCGAGAAATTGGACTAGTTATTAAACTTCTTATAGATAAGTGATAACTTTTTGTGGCGATACACTCCAGTACAGGTCTGGCTTTAAGAACAAATATCAAACTCAAATAGCATATCCCCAATATGACAAGTTTAGCTTGTTTTAAATATGACAAGGAAATAGAAGACAACGAAGATAATTTAAAATCTTCAGGACTGTGCTCAAATTATTTTCTTAAATGTGTTAATATCGCAGGTAGACGGTTTCATAAAATTATTAATTGCAACGGTGATATTTGATATAATTAATATTGCGTAGTTTATATTGACTTACTAAGATTGCCAGATATTTTGAAGATCTACAATCCTATGTCGTAAGAGAAGTAGGTGATCCTAAATACTATTCGATCTAATAATAAAGTTGTAAATGATAATTTGCGAAGAACACGTAAAACTTTTGTCGATGCTGTTGCTGAGGAAGTAGTGATCATAAAACTGAAGACTAATCAGAAAGTAAAAAGTTTAACGAAGGTATACAGAAAGGTTTGAAACCAGCGGACTTGGAAGTCGGAATAAAGGAGGTAAAGTATATTAAACAAGGAGGAGTTATAATAAAATGTAAAACCAATAACGAAAACGAAATTATAAAAAAGCTGCAGAAAAGGAACTGTATAAAAATTCTAAAATCAAGACTCCCGATTCAAAAAGTCCCTGAATTAAAGTCGTAGACATAGAGAAAAATATGAGTTATTAGAGGAGGATGGTGATGAATTACTTAACTTAAAAGCACAGCAAAATACTTCAATTTTACATGACTAATGTAAACAAGTAAAAGTTATAAAAAATGTGAAAACTAAATTTATGGCTCTTATTCAGTGTGATTCTGAAACATTCAAGAAAATTATGCAATAAAATTATTTTTCTATCGACTAAACTAAGTGTAAAGTATTCGAATATATAGACGTTTTCAGGTGTTTCAAATGTAGTAGTTGTAAAAATTGTAAAAATCTAGGTAAATATTTAAAGTGTACAAATTCTATCGAATCCTGCGTAGATAATAATTTTAAATGTTTAAACACAATTGAGGCTAAACAAAAATTAAAAATAGATAATAATGTCATGTTATATAATCATTTTATATAAGACAATAAATGTCCAGTTTATTTAAAGAAAATTGAGAACCAGTATGTAGAACAATTTTCTCAGACAGTATGTAGGAATAAAAATAATATTTAAGGACTTGATCGGTAATTAAGTACCTTGATCATCAAATTTGGTACGTCTAACAGATTGAACTATCTATTACTAAAGTCGAGATAATTTTGAAAGGAGTGTAATTCGCTTCAAACGAAGCAGCAATAAGTTTTTAAGTTTGCAGACCCATTACTGAAAAAAAAACTTCTTTTCAGAAGTTTCCGGTTTCTGGCTGAAAAACCAAATTTCATGGACATGAACGTTAAATGTATGAAAGTTTAAATCCTATTGAATAAAGAAAATATCTAAAAAATTATCAATAGTTTTCCGAGGATTTATCAACACCCCTTTGTAAGTGAATAGGATATAACTTTAATGTGTATACTAAGAAATTGTTCAGAGAGTGTAAAAAACCAATACTACATTAATGGTTATAGTTAAGTAATAGCTATTATAGAATCAGATGATAATTTTTTCTTTTTAAATTACCCTCAGAATATCAATGATTTATATTTATTTTATATTTCTTTCAGTGAAGCCCCACTTGAATTGTAATTTCATTTCAAGGGGTTCTAATATATGAGGCCTACGAGATGCCTAATTTATGTGGTTTTCAAAGGAACGAATGTATCTAACAATATGTCTAGGGATACAACACACATTCGAATATGTTTTTATTTATTTCAGTAATAAATCTACCTCTGTCGGCAACTGTGTGACCCTTATTGTGGCGACTACAATAGCTTCGATTACCCTCATAGCCAATTTGAAAACGCGAGGGTATCTGGTCTACCCTTTGAAATGGAAATGGAAATAATAACTGTGGTTATATTTTAAGAGCTATTAAGTAGGCATTGTGGTGAGGTTTTCAACATCAAATGCAGCATGGTTCGTTTCCCTAAATATTTCCTGTTCGTAATTGGCGATATTGCAGATGTGTTTATGGTTATGTTATTTTATTCACAATTGATGGCGGATATTGCTAGATTGTAAAATACGAGGTGTAACAAAGACGTAAAAAAATCCAAAATCTAGGTGAAGGCAATGTTAAGAAACACACGATTTGCAATACATCTCGAAATATTCTTATGGATTATATTACCACCAAGTATTCATTTCTAAATTATTTTGGACGTAAACCATAAAACAAGATGCTTCTCTGATAGCGTATACACCGCACTGGTATACGCTATACGCCAACTATAAATTTTAAAAACGCAAATTTAGCGCCCCTAATTCTATGGCAGTTAAAGAAATATAAATACACAATGTACAATAATATGAATTTTCTCCCACTCTTGTTAATATATGCATAAATAATTTTGCATATGAGCAAGTACGTATATGCTACTTAAGAACCATTATTCTTAAAAGTTTTAACGCGGTAAATAATTAAACTTTTAATTCAAAAAAATTATTATTAAACAAAATAATGAAAAAATTAAAATAATAAACTTTATATATGCCACTTAAGCGAATAAAATTGAAAAAAAATCCGTTAAAATGTCTTTCTTGTTTTAATATTAGCTATATCAATCTAAGACATCGCCAAAATCAATGGACGAGACTAGGTTTCATTTCATGCTTAAAAGAACCATAAGTGATCTATCCTGTCCAATCAAGCATTTTAAAGAGTTTTTTTTATTAACGTTAGTTTACTGAAATACCTGGCGCAGGAAGCTCTTCGCTGGCCAAAACGAGGAGAATTCTTAAGGCAATGTTTATATTTTGATATAAGTAGCTATAGAATACCGGAGCTCTATCACCGTCATTTTTATTACCTATTTTGGACAATCAACAATAAATAACTGCCCTAACCAAAATACTAGATTCAGTCTTATTCTATTATAATATACCTATGGCTATCTAAGTTTATTATAATTTTAGCTTATATATATATATATATATATATATATATATATATATATATATATATATATATATACGCCTTTTATAGTATTTAAGTGAATTGTAACGATAAAGTCGGTTGCAATATATCAGACTAGACTAGAACTAAATAGATCGATAATATTAAAACTCACACGTACATAAATTATATTTTTCTTCTATTGTTATAATTTATCCATATATTTTTAAACAGACTCATCGTTGAGTCGCCGAATGACATTTTAAAGTAATACGGAAAACTGCGAAAATTATAGAAGTCACAACACACATCTTATGCTGGTGACCATTAAATATAAGTTGTATTTTTTTTCACATTTATACGCTGCAGACACTAACTTAATTGACAAAAAGTATATCGATTTCTAGAGCGATAGTAGGTTTTCTATATAATTCTTTATTATTTATTTTGGTCCACTATCAATTACAGCAAGAAATCTTAACTTGTAAAAACGGTGTCCAGCTTGTTCGGAACCTATCTGCAAAGAAACATATATTTTTACTTAATTAACAATTATATTTATATGTAATTACTTCATGGACAATATAATACCACCAATAAAATTTATGGTTTTGATTGTTGGCTTTTTTTATTCATATATTGGTATTATGTATAATTAAATAAAAATATTTTTGTACTTACAACAATGTCAGTTATGACTTTTAATTAACAAATAAAGTCATTATATTTAGTTTTCTTGGAATTTTTTACGCAATATACAAGGGGGTGCATGAAGAGCGGTCACCGCCATAACTCTGTTATTTATCGTCCGATTATCAAAATCCAAAAACCAAATTAAATCACTTGTACAGTGTATTTCATCGTTATTTGCCAAATCAAAAATCTTAAAACATACCGTGGCTTGTTTTTATAGCTGGGCTCAGGTAGTCTGTTCCGTCTATCGGCAAGATAAGAGAGTTTTTTATTTAGCAAATAGCGATGAAATGAATAGTAAAATACTACAATCTGGACCAAATAATTTATTGTTCAAACTTTGTTATCTATGACATTTCATAGCCAACTTTTGATTTTCATGAAACCATATGGTTTTTTATGCTATATTAAAGAGTACTATTTTTTTCTGAATCGAATGATGTATAGAAACCCAAATTTTGTTTGACATTAGTACCTGAAAAAAAAAAATTAAAGAAACAATAAAATGTGATTTTACTGTTTCATTAAAATATTTTTTTATTAAAATTTTATTAAAATAGCATTTAGGCAGTTGGTTTTCAATGTTAAATCATAATTCAAGTGACCATCACTTTGTTCAACACATAATTGACATCTCCGAGAGACACTGGAAGTGGCATTGTATAAAAAAAGTTGAGGAATTTCACGGCAGGCCTCAACTATTCACTTTCTCAAATTTTGTTCTTTTCGGGTGGTGTTAAATACACGGTATCTTTTAGATAACCCCATAAAAATATATAAAATGGCGTCAGGTCTGGACTACGAGCTGGCCACCGAATGGGTCCGTTGGTTCCGATCCATTGTTCACCAAACTGAGTATGCAAATAATTACCAATTAGATTGCTGTCTATTATGGGGCGGAGCTCCGTCTTGTTGAAAAAAAAAGCTCGTTTATATTTCTAAGAGGTAATTCATTCAAAAACATTTTAAATTCACCAGAAAGTAAATCATAATATTTTTGTTGGTCTAAATTTCCATCAATAAAAAATAGTCCTATTAGCCTACTTCCCAAAATACCACACGATACATTCACGCTAATTCTTCTTTAAAAATTGCTCTAGATAACAACGTGAGGATTGTCCTGAGACCGATATCTATGATTTCTTCTGATAACAATCCCATTCTTCCCAAAAGTACATTCGTCAGTCCAGATAATTTTTTGGTGAAATGCTGGATCTGCCCCCGACATGTCCAAAAAAAAGTTGCAAAAATTTTATCTTCATTGTTGTCGTTGTTTTCCAATGCATGGATTTTAAGGGCTTGAATTTATGCTTTTTGAAAATTTCTATTACTAAGTTCCACAATTTCGCGCTACCTCACTTGTGGATGTATTGGGAGTTTCTTCTGCACTTAATAAAACATTCAGTTCCAATAACATGTAAGTTGGAAATCGAGAAAGGAACCACCAAACCGCCAAGCAGTTATCAAAGTAGTTCCCGAATAGCAAAGCTATTACATAATCGCTCTAGGAAACAACTACTCCTCGGGCTAAAGCCCCGCCAGGCATTGAATTATACCCAGAAGCGATCTTCGACCCCTTTCTCGTGTTTCTGCACGGTCAGATAAGGTTTCACAAAATAAAACCCGCCACAGGTAGGATTCGACATTTGTCCCGGATCGGAACCGAACGACTAGTGCCGTACACGGTACGCCGATTCAGGACAAATTCCGAATGAACTTTATCGGCGTATACACCTTTATCGATACGATCTCTGTCAGTAACATATAAGTCGGAAATCGAGAAAGGAACCACCAAGCCGCCAAGCGGTTATCAAAGTAGTTCCCGAATAGCAAAGCTATTACATAATCGCTCTAGGAAACAACTACTCCTCGGGCTAAAGCCTCGCCAGGCATTGAATTATACCCAGAAGCGATCTTCGACCCCTTTCTCGTGTTTCTGCACGGTCAGATAAGGTTTCACAAAATAAAACCCGCCACAGGTAGGATTCGACATTTGTCCCGGATCGGAACCGAACGACTCGTCGGTTCCTATCCGGTGTTTGGCGTTTATCAAAATATTGCGCTCAAAATTTCATAGGCAGTTTGATGTCGCCTTTACAAAATTTTCACACACAGTAAAATCACATTTTACTGTTTCTTTAATTTTTCTTCAGGTACTAATGTTAAATGAAATTTAGGTTTCTATACATCACTGGATTCAGAAAAATACTATTTAATATAGCATAGAAAAAAACATATGGTTTTATTTGAAAATCAAAAGTAGGCTATAATATGTCATAGAAAACAAAGTTTAAATAAAACATTATTATCCAGATTGTAGTATTTTGCAAGTGATTTAATTTGGTTTTTGGATTTTGAAAATCGGACGATAAATAACAGAGTTATGGCGGTGGCCGTTTTTCGTGCAGCCCCCCCCCCCCTAGTATGTATGGATATATGTGCCCCCCCAATATGTATAGATATATGTATGTGTTATGTTCACTCTGAAATAGAATAATCTCATTCGACTGTAAATTGTTTCTTCAAAAACTATTTTGTATTTTAATTAAAACTCAAGTACTTAAATACTTAACTTACCTATTTAACTCCTTTCCTAATTCCAGTCATCTAGATAACACAGAATCGCAAAATACATCCAGAAAATTATTTATGCACGCCCACTATGTATTTACGCTGCACATGTTTTCGATTTAACTAAAACAAATCTTCGATTGAATTGAACAAAGAAAAATCACCACCGCACTTCACACTCGTGTCCACCAAGTCACATCTTTTAACGACTATTCAACAAAACGTCCGGAAAATCTTATCGTTCAGTTAAGGTTGCCCATATTAGGTGATATCTTTTTCATACCTTATATGAAAAAGGTATGGCGGGAGATCTTAATATACAGTTATCGGAAATATATATAATTTTAATAGCTGGATGTACATACATTTGTATGTACATAATATGGAATTGTTTAATTGCTTATCAGAACAGTTAAGGCCTGTTTTGGATAACATATCTCTGATTTAATGGCTAAATGACTTAAGAAATGTTAAGAGTATTAACAATATATATATATATATATATATATATATATATATATATATATATATATATATATATATATATATATATATATATATATATATATATATATATTCAAAATATAAACATTAGAAGGATTGTTTTCAGATTGTTCAAATGTAAAAGAAAATGCTAAAAACTTCAACCTCTTTACCTCAATGTAGGGCGAGATATTTTAATATATCAAATCTAACAGTAAGCATATAATGACACTGATAGTACTGGATCTGGTTTCCAAATCTCGAATCATGGTATGAATGGTATCACTGTAGACGTATCTACAGGAGAATGTGCTGAGGCACTCATTAATTTTCCAGATTCCAGACCAAGGATTCTGAGATGAATGCCTACTGTATCCGAGCTAAATGTCTACAATATTTAAAGACCATAGTATTAATTTGACTAATTTTAGAATATGGTGTAGTAGTTTAAAAATTAACTGATATATGCCTACAATTTAAAAACAGTTTTCTGCATCATTCTATAGCCAAATGCTACATGCATATCCGATGTAAACACGCAAACTCTTACATTAACTCGTCGTTATTAAATTTGTTTAAAAAAAGCTTTTTTCTATGATGTTTCTTATATCCTGTAGCATTTCAAGGATCAACATTAGGAGCGGTCTTCTACAACCTTATATGTATACATGGGCTATTCATTGTAAATTCATACGTTGTGTTTCATGAAGTGTATTAAACCACTTTTACACTGAATTGAATTGTAAACAGCTATTGAACCACAAAAATGAACGATGTTAGCATCAATGTATAATTGAACAAGAGGCATAATTTAGAAGAATTATTGCCATCTAATAGTTGGTTGTTTTTTGGAAATTTTTTTTTAACACAATATATCAAAAATCATAGATTTCTCCAACATGGACATTTTGTATTAAATCAGAAAAGTCAGGAAACAAAGTTTCTGAGTTTCTTATCTTAACTATTGAAAACTATTTACATTTTGGATAACTGGCGTAGCTTATGGAGAATGTTATCAAAAATATAGTGTACGATCAATTAAGACGGAGTTTTGGCTGTAAAATTATAAGCAGCAAATCAAGACCTGGTGAAGACATTTTAAAAATAACTATCTTGAAATTATGAAATGTAGCTATTATATATTTATTATATGTTTTTGTGGTCTATCGTCGAAAAATATTTGTAGAAAATTCTCAATTTTCATATAAGATTTAGCAATTCATATACAAAATTTAAATACGCAGTGCTGAATATTTGTTGTTTCATGAAAACTCTTAAATCTTTTTGTAAGCAGACTATTACGCTTGAAAAAAAAATGAAACCAATGAAAAATGAATCCTGCAACGATATTTATAAAAAGATGCTTCATACTAAATAATTTTCAAAGCATGCTTCGTGCGCCATCTGAAATGATAGCCAACATTAAATATTTTTAACAGAGTAATTTCAAACCTTCAGGCAGTAACGTAATATGTTCACCGCTTAAGCGTGCATTTTAAATGTTCTACTATTTGATAGATGGCGCAGATTGTACAACGTAATATATATGTAATCTGAGCTGTCTATGTCTAAAGACTATGGCTATGAAAATTCCTAATGAGTCCTAATATGAGGTCGCCTTAGTGATTGCGTTAAATAGATTCAATACTTCCATATACACAAAAAAAGAATCACTGTACTTTCAACAATAAAGAATCTTCAAAAATGTACTGTTATTTGTGAAGACAACAGAAATATTTTATTATATTTGTAGGAATAAAAAATCCTTAATTCTGCAAGACACTATTTCCCTCCCGAAGTTTGATTAAAGATTTCCATAGTAAGTATTGATAAGCCATTCTTTAAAAGACAAATTAAATTAAATTTTAAACCAACTTAAAATTCGGCTAGGGGAAATTTCATATAATTAATTAGTGGCAATAATTGTTAAAGAATAGAATAAAATTTCAGACTGCAGCATCTATTTTATATTCCTAACCAGTCAGAAATTTGTTTTCTACAGGCGAATCCTATATTAACATCTATAATAACAAAAAGTATAACAAAAATTATTATTTCCATATTAGGTTTTCCTTTACAGTAAAATTAAATTACTGTTTCATAGACTTCATATTGCAACTAATAATAATTTACCAATAGGTTTTTTGGTATATTCCCGGCCTTATAAGTTATGTCGTCATACTCGTACATTTAAATGAGACATTTTTAATATTGTATATTGTAGTATATTCAAACCTAATACGAGTACAACAAATACTTAAATGAATCAACGAATTGAAAAAAATATCTCAGAAAGGTACTGGAATCTTCGATACAGCAACATAATCAGGAGAAAGATAGGAGAGGTTCACCCCTGCGGGGAAAGGGAGGAAAATTTAAGCGTGAACGACTTCTTCTAATTGCTCTTGCAATTGCATGACTTATATGATCTTCAAATCGATTGCTTTATCTATATATTCCTCTTCTGTCGTATGGTTATGTAAAGTCAATTGTTTTATACAAATCAATCTGTTCTTTAGAATATTTACTATTATTTCACAAAATTGCATATGGGTGAAGTTTGAACTAAAATATTTTTTATTATATGAAAGTCTGCAAAGGCTATTTCCAGCATTTATTAGGTTCAACATTTTTTATGTACGATAACTAGCCATTGGTCTGTTTTGTTTGTAAATGAATTACGGCTCGTCAATAATAGGAAAAGTGTGAGATTTCTGTATATATGCGAGAAGAAAGACTGAGGGCAACATTTGGGCAATTTACTTAAATCAGACTATTTACTGCGCACCTCGTGGGGGATCCGATAGAGACTTGTTCCTATTCTTGATGAACAGTAAAGTTTCGTTTTAATGAGGAGTTCTTGGGCTTTAAAATGGTGTCTAGCTTCGTTTGAATTGGACTGAAAAGGTCTGCATGTTTAGCGAGAAGCCAGGCATAGTGCGATATGATAATTCCCAATAATGAAGAAACCCGATATGGAGTTCCGGGATAGCCTGGTCTAACAAAGAATTAATTACATGGCACTAGTCCTTTCACAATGAAGAAGTTCTCCGTATTTTCTTCTTTTATTGTTTCAATTCATATTCTGGAATTATATAGGCTACAGAAAAAGTAAGTAACCCATTTTAGTTCCGTCACATTTTTCTTATTTTTTATTTGTTTCCATTGTTTCAGAAAATTTGAGAAATTCATAATGGATCAGTTCTTCGACGCACAAAAATTATCGATTTTGTTTTTTAAATCAGAAGTCCACAATTTTAATCCAGCGCCAACGCCGTCCACATTTTAAAACTACAGATGCGCCTACTAAAAAAAATCGTAATGTTATCGCTAAGCTTGGAGAAACGGGAAGTGTGAGACATGGCTCTAAAAAAGGTAGACAACATTCGGCTAAAAATCTGGAGAATATTGAGCGGATAAGAGGAAGTGTAAAAGACAATTCTTCAAGTTCAACTAGAGGACGATCAAATGAACTGAAATTGACCAGGACTAGCCTCATACGGGTATTGAAATTTGATTTGCACTTACAAAATATGGCTAGTTCATAAAATTAAGGCTCGTAATAAACAACAGCGTCTACAGTATAGTGTCGCTTTTGAAAAATTAGCTTCAGAAAGTCCTAATTTTATTCATCAATTACTTATGAGTGACGAGGCACATTTTCATTTGAACAGACATGTTAATGAATGGAATATATGTTTCCGGGCCACTGAAAATCCTCGAATAATTCAAAAGGAAAAGCTGTAGTAGCCAACTTGTGTAATTGTTTGGTGTGGAATAATTTGTGTGAGAGTAGAGTAGTAGAGTGATCAGCCTATATATTTTTTTGAGGATAGTGAATGTAATTTAATGACAGTCAATTCGAAGCGATACCAAATACTGGTTAGACAATTTTAATTTTAATTCAGCTTTATAAAACCCCAAGAATTTATGGTATTACCAGAACGGTGTCATATTCCTCACTGCTATGAGGGTGGATCAAATATAAACGGGATTTTAGTTCCCGAGCGTCTACGGTTGTTAGGACTGAGCTCGAGGTTCTAGTATGCTTAGGTGGGGTCATTACGAATAGAAAGGGCCACCCACCATTACCCACTCTCAACCAGTTCGTCAGTAGCGCTCACGATGTCGGAGCTAGAGGTGCACCCCGTTGTTGTGCATAATTATAAAATTTCTTGTTCATGGAGGACTTTAAGGGGCGGAAATTTTCCATAGATTGACTGCACAGTTCAGAGACCAAACACTGTCAAGGACTCATGTGTTTGCCTGGCATAAGGAGTTCAAGAAAGAATAGAAAATCAGAAACACGATCGCCGTCCTCGAACCAGCACTACGGATGAACACATACGCGCGGTTCGAGATATTCCTGAAGAGGATAGAAGGGTGACCGTATCCGAAATTGCAGAAAAGGTCGGAATAAGTTATTGGAGCTGTCAAGCGATCATCAAGAACGACCTGGAGTTCAGCAAAGTGTGTGCCAGGTGGGTCCCTCGCCTTTTAATTTCAGATCAGAAGTTGAGACGTTTGGAAGTCTGTCACAGGCTTACAGCAAGGTTTGTGGAAGAACGTGACCAACACTACACGTCAAAGACCAAACAAGCCAGTATGGAGTGGCGGGGGAGCCCCAGCGAAAGCTCGACTGTCAGCTAGCAAAGTCTTTTCAACCATGTTCTTAGATCGGCGAGGCATTTTGCTTATTGATTTTTTGCATGAGCGACGTACAATCAATAATGCTTACTACTGCGAACTATTGAACCAGGTGAGGGCTGCATATCACCGCAAAAGACAAAACCAACCGATTCGAGAGGCAATCCTCCTTCACCACAACGCCAGGCTCCATACTACAGCTCTAACGGTCGAAAAACTAAAAGAAATGCACTGGACTCCACTTGAACATTCTCCCTACAGCCCGCACTTATTGCTCTGCGATTTTTACTTGTTTGGGCCGCTCGAAGAGGACAACGATTTGAAGATGACCAGAGCGTAGAGGGATTCTTGCGCAATTGGCTCCTGACGCAACCAGCTTCATTCTACGATACTGGGATAAAAAAACTTCCTTCTTGCTGAGAAAAATTCATTTGTAAAGCAGGAGATTATGTCGGAAACAAAATATCTTTGCCTTTTGTTTTTCAATCAATATATTTTCTTAAATAAAGTCCCGTTTATATTTGATCCGCCCTCGTAGATACAGTACTTCCCTTTTCCAATTGTATTTACTAACAGAACAGCATAATTCCTCAAAATTGCGACTGAAGAACTGGCCTTCAAGATAGTCCGACTTAAACGACAACTGATTTATTTCTTTGGAACTATTTAAAAGGAAGATTATACAAAAAATACATCGTGGAGACTTCTGGAACTGAAAGACAATATTAAAAACGAAATTAGGGCAATACCAATAGAAACTTTGACGTTAGTGATGGAAAATGTAGTGGTTCGAGCAAGACTGTATGAAGAAGGAGGTGATCACCTATAAGACGTTATTTTTCACAAATAAATCTATAAGGAATATACTTTTTGTTATTGTTTGTAAAAATATTATATTGAATTTATTAAATACAATATTGTTTAATAAAAAAAGTAAATAAATGGGTTACCTACTTTTGGCCAACCTTGCATATTTTATATGAACAGATACTAATAGGAAGTTGGTAAATGTTCAAAATAAAAGGCTAGGTAACTGGGTATTTTTTTGTTTAAAGAAATAAGACCAGCTTTTTAATATTAATTTATTATGTATAAATGATACCCAAGCAATACACAAAGTATTAATAAGTAATAAAATAATAATAATAATAATATGGCAAATAGGTTTTTCATTTATAATAACTTCGCTTAAACAAATTGCTCTTATTGCACCTACCTCTAACTAAATAAGAATAAAAACTTAACGTAGGAATCCTAATTTAAATATTAGAAACATGATACAAAATAAAGTAGTTACGAATAAAAACGATAAAAATCTCAAAAATAAAATCTTCGCAAAAGTAAGTACATAAATAAAAAAAAAAAAAAGAAATGCAAATAATTTTTATTATACAACGTGGGACACTTTTTTATTTTTAGGTATATCTATCAGTTTATATACTTTTACACATACACCTATTTTTATATAATAATATAGTGTATATACGTTTATGCCGTTTAATAGCAAAACTATATTTCGGTGTAATTAACGGTTTACTACGCTATATAAAAGTTACACGATTATTTTTAAATGTATTCTCCTCTGAAGGAAATTTTGTTTTAGGAACTCTGATCAGCTTTTAGTTAGCAGATGGCTATCCGCTAACAAGCCGTTAAATAATTCAAGAAGGCACCCAGCCCCTCAACAATAAATATAAGTTTTACATATATCAGACTCTACATTGCCATCTTTTTAAAATAAATAATATATTTACAATTTTATCCCGAGTGTTTGGATATTATTCCTAGAAAATATATTGTTGAGGAACCGTATATTGATAGGAACCATTTTACGGTTTATTTGCATTTCTTATGACTTGTAGAGCCTTATAATATAAAACGCGAATATTTTACAATTTCTCTTATATACATACAACAAAAATTGTAAAACATTTTTTTTGTCTAGTATGGCACTGCACACGTATTTTTAAGCTCGCCATTAAAGTCCCCTATACAGGATTTTACAATTTCTATGAAACAACTGTACAATCTAAGCCTATATCCTTTTTTTTGATATTTTGTTTTTTAGTACAAAAAATACCAGTATTACTGAGGAGAGATCTGTCTGTTACTGTCTTTAATATATCTGTCATGGAGTAATTAAGTCTATATACCTGTATAAAAATTCTTAAAATGAGGTAGGTTATATGGAAAAAAACAACAATATCAAAATACTACATCACAAATGCATGTTAAACCAACATATCTGACGTCTGATGTCAAATAAGTTCTGTTTACATTGAAAACAATCAACGATATACAAAAAAAGAAAAATCGATTGAATATAGATGAGACATAAAAAGTAATCTTGCTGTTAATCTGGGTAAATATGTATATGATGTGTGATATTTTCACATCAGAACTACTAGCCTGACCATTCACAATAACTTGAGAAGTCAGTAGATCTAAGGTAAAAAGAATAATTAATAATATCTCTACATAAATGTTTATAAAAAGCTACCTATATGTTATATCAATTTATGACGACCATTTTTTTTTAATTTTTGGCATATTTTTCGGTTTAATGATTGTTATAAGTTTGGGATTGCTTAACATATCTTATATTTTCAACGTTTCTTTTAATACGATTCTTGAAAGGACGCTACATTTTATTAAATATTAAAAACTGATTATTGGTTATGTTGACAACTTATTTACTTTACCGAACCCTATTTGAGGGTCTGGACTTCCAAGTTAGAATATTATATTTTTTAACAGAGTTTAACAGAATTTAATGTTGACCTACAACAAAACTGGGAAACATATACTTAGTACAACAATTAAATAACACTGAAAAATAATTTTGTGGAAAATAACCAACATAGAAAACTGTTACATGAAAAGAAACGAAAGCTTTATTCATATCTACCTCTACGAGAAGGCGAGTTGTACTCAAATCGTGAAAAAATGTCATATAAATTTGATTCATGCCATTCCCATCGACGATATATTTTAAATTAGCATTTTAGGTGTTTACAATTTTTTAAATTACAAATAACTTTGTAGCGTTCTCAAAAATCGTTTAGAATGAAACTACTATTGACAGTATCTAGTATTTATTTAAAAGACAAATTCAAAAGAACAAAGATTGGTGCAAGTTAACTCAAATGTGACATCCAACCCAAATTATGAACACATCATCTACACCCAACAAATATAAAACATTTAAAAGATAGCTTGCAGCTTTCGTCAGAACAATAAATAAATATGTAAATAAATAAGAATATTACAAACACACATTGATGTAACATATACGTAACTTTCCATAACTAACTGCAATACCGTGTAAATATATTTCTGTATGGCCCTATACTATTAGAATCATTTGAGTTTGCTTTTTAACGAAAATATTTACAGCACGAAAAGGACGTCACAAAATTGTAATTGTTAACAAGAAATATGAATTATATACAACAACATACCTCAAAATCAATTTCGGTTATCTCACAAAACAAAAAGCACCATAAGTAACGGGTATTCCTTTTCTTTAAAAGGAGTATAAGCTCTATTAAATTTTGATCTTAAATTATGAAATATGATTTATAAGTACATGTGGGTGTATGCCGGAAATTAAAGCGGATCATTTCACTGGATCGAACATACTTATAATTTAAGAACAAAACGTCTCGGGTGCTCCATTCTAATGGCTTACATTCAGTTAACAATATCATATGCTAAATCTTATCCAATAATTAACAATTACCTCTATTCAAGTGCTATCGGTATGCTATGTTCTGTCTATTTCTAACGTTTTCCTTAAACGAAGCGATTGCTTAAAGTTGTAGTGATATAGTGAGCTATTTTGGACCTGTTCTTCGTCCAATTTTTATAGCGAGAAGCATAGAACTCTTGAGGTATAAAAATAAGTACATTTGTGTGAAAAATTGTATACTTATTTATCTATTGCAACAATATATAAATAAAACAGAAGAACAACTCTGTAAACAGACAATGGAAAAAACATCACAGAACTGATGTCATGGAAACGCGACGTCACTATGTTCATTCGCAATTTGTTAAAAAATAGATTTATCTGTAATAATACGTAATGCAGTTAGAATGGCGATAGTCTATAGTGGTCCGAAACGTTTTTATGACGTCAGTTCACCTCACAATCAGTATAAATGTTTGGGGATGTGTCCGACAAATAGTCGGCGTAATATAAAAAGTATAATACAACATTAAGTACATAGGTGTCTCACGGTATTTGGAAGTTACTCTGGAAGTCTAACGTCTACTTAAGAAGCCCTATTCAACTAATCTAATGACTGATAAATGGATCTACATTTCTAAATGACTTTACGTGAATTATTTACCTGAACGTCTATCACTGTGTCTATGTATGTATGACTAACAGAAGAATATAAAAATAAAAATTTCATACTGATGTTTATTGGCAAAATCTGAGGAAGTCCCTGAATTGTAATAATTCTTAAAAAATAAAGCGATACGGGAATTTGTACTTCGGTAAGGATGATATTCGTATATAACCTGAGTGATGAGTATGAATTTTACATGTATATATATATATACAAAACACACAAATTTCTAATTATTGTTTTTTTTTAATTTTTATAAATTTGATTGTTATATGCCTACGAATTGCTTATAACAGGAAGCATTTTGAAAAAATCTGGAAGCATTCTATAAAAAAATTATTTAAATCTCAAAAGTTTGTAACATTTCAGTATTAAAGATACGTACAAAAATATTGTTGTAAAGGCAAAAACGCTTTTGTACCATTTTCACCTGGATTAGAGTTGTTTGTATACACGATGTATTAAACATATTTAATAATAAAATTGTATACATATCACCTGTATTTGTTTTTCGAATATACCTACTCTTATTAAATATGTTTAGGATTGTGGACTGAAAGCCAGAAATTTTGTCAAACGATCTCCTATAAGTAAAACGTATTTAAGTACCTTTTCTGCCTCTACTAACCATTGGTTCAGCAAAAGTGAGAATACTTCCGCTAATATATGCTAATTTCTTCATTAAAGTGATGTTACTAGAACTAGAACGGAGATAAGATGATTCAAATGTCAACGGAATTTTACAAAAAAAATTCCGTGTCTTACGTAATAGTAATAATTAATAAGATAACATTACCTAACATCTCGTGAAAGGATATTTTTTAAATACCAATAATGTATTTAAATGTACGCCAAATGGAATATTGAGTATTCATTACTATTTCCCCTATTATATATTGAGTTATTTATAAATGCACTAAACAATTATGTATAGTTGTCACTGCCACAGTGGCGGCGCTAGCATTATTTTGCGGTTGGGCGAAAATAGGCAGGAAATATCTAGGGTTAAATATATTATTTTATGTGCGAATGTGATATAGTGGTGTTATAAGAGGTTGGGCGACTGGTTGGGCGAAAAGGATCTTGCCTGGGCGCTCGCCCACCTCTGTCGCCGCCACTGCACTGGCAATACAATATACAGGAGAAAGCAAAATTATTACTATTGAAACCATAAATTTTTATTATTAACCTTTGATAAAATGTTTGATGCCTGGCATCAAAAGTAGAATCAAGTAAACAGAGGAAGCAAACAATTACCCATAGGAGATTAAATGGGCATCATTTTCAATGGTATAGAATTTTTTTTGTTTTTAAAACATTTCAAATATATATTAGGTACTGTATTTTGGTTCAACTTTGTCACGGAAGTAAGTCATTTATTTACATTATTTTATAATCACAATGATTATTAATAAAATATTCCCCACGAATAATGTCTTTTTTATAATTTAAATATTAAATCCTGTACACCATTTACAAATTATGATTAATGTATAACAACGAAATAAATAAATATATACAAAACGGATTTTTTAAAGAGCAGATTTGAGATATCAACGATATAAAACATACTATTATATACAAGGGTGTAAAACCCGTACATTTTTTATTTTGTAATAAACAAAAATAGTTTAATGTGTCCATCATTTAATAACGCGCTTTGAAATTATTAGCTATGATTAGTTATGAAAATTTAAAAATATTATATAGGTACTTATTTTTAAAGTAGTTCCCATTTTTTTTACCCTCCCCTTAAATGTGTAAACTTTAATGATTACTCAATAAGCTAGGAGCTAGTTATCGTCCCGAATGACCATTTAATCTTCTTTATTGCTTTGAGTTGCTTCACATGAAAAGAATAATTTGATAAAGGCAAATGGAGTTGACGCATGAAATTATTAAAACGTAAAAAATATATTTGTATTAAACATTTACAAGATACGATTTTGTTTATGGTTTGATATAACGCTAGATAAAAATCGTTTCCAGAGACAAATGACATAGCTCAGTCTGGGATCGAACCCGAACGTCAGACCCAATCAAAGAATCGATGACTCTCACTGAGCGTCCTGACTGCTGGGCTATTATTATAGGCTACCAATAAAAATACTAATTGTATATGCTGTACTATTAAGTTTTAATCTTTGGAGTTTCTTTCACGCATTTTGGTTAATAGAATTTCAATGAATTCCAACATTACTGGAGTTGGAACGTCAATACGCCAAAACACTACACACTGGCATCATCTGGAGGTGATTAAAACTGGAGTTTTAATCATCTCCAGTTGACGCCAACTTTATTTGCGAAACGCGCGTCGAGTGTAGTGTATATTTTTCTTTGTGGAAAACTACGTCAGTGTTAATGAATACCAAGTTAATTAAAATCATTTATATATTGTACATCACGGTAGGTGGCATTTTAAACGTTTCAATATAAATAACATGAAAACTTGTTAATATGTTTTCATGCTGAAATCTGACGTACATGTTATTTACGTCTTACGACTTTATTTTAAATAGTGTAACATATTTTTTGTGATACCCTCGAACTGTATTTATTACTTTAAGGTAAATTTCAATATAATTCCCTATCCATATATCTAACAGCTTTCGGGATATCTCGATTTTAATAAATTGACAAATTCATAAATTGGCAAAAATTCCTATTGACAAGTTTTCAACTGTTATTTGTAGTCTTTCAAAAATATTTAGTAGGCCACTCACCGTCAGGTGCCCTATATATTCTGTAAGGTAATTTATAAATTATAAAATATATTTTATAATGAACTCCAAATGAAGGTTTCGGAGATATTCAGCCACTGCTAACTAGAAAATGAGATTTATTGGGGAGTGATGAACCTAAAATATTTTAATAGGTTTTATGAATCAAGTTATATTGCATTTAACCTAAAAAAATATTTAAGTAGTATACGTTCCGTTTATTTTTTATTTACAACTGACATTTGTCTCTACTGATAACTAATTAGTATTAATAACGGCAGCCTACAATGTAGTTATATTGGCGATAGGGCACATGGTCGGTTTGGAAGAAAACTATGATATCTAAAAAAAAACCTAGTTTTTCGGGGGGTTTCCATTAAATAACACAAAACTGGTTCAAGATATTTATGAAAGAGACTCTTACAAGCGTAGGTCAACTGGCTGCGCTAAAGCCTTGTTCCCACGGCCTGCGGCTTGACGAGCCTGGTCTGAAGTTTGTCATACCTCACGCCGTGAGAACGTAAACATTCGTTATTGCTCGAGGCGACTCAAGGTGGCTTGGCCTTTCCCGTGTATTGTCGATAAATACTAGGACATCAAAGGCTTGAGGCTCGACGGATGACAAGCCTCAGTACAGTTCGAGAACGGGCTCCCACGATCTATTATGGTTTGTTGCAGTTGTATAGATTTATTCTGAAAATTTTCTGAACAAAGAAGTTATTATGAAGTTTTTGGACTTGTACGAGGGGCAACTTTCTATCAGGAACCTGAAAAATGCTGACCACAAGAATAGAAACAACATATAAGATGCTTGGAAGCTAATCCAAGGTAGCATCCCTGTTGAGTCTCCTTTAACAGAGCTGAAAAATAAGAAAGAAAATTTGTGGCGACTCACAGGATGTTAGCGTTTATTATTATAAAAATGTAATAATGCAACAGGCGACTAGTGGCCGCTCGAGGTTCGACAAGTGACGAGCCTTTTCGCGCCATGGGAAGGATTTTCGGTCAGAAATTGACAGACCATGACAGAACATAAGACTGTGAGTACGCTCGTTAAGCCACAGGCCATGTGAAGAAGGCTTAAGAGAGCTCTATCAACACTATTGCATGATCTTTTTCTAATGTACCTTTTGAAAAAGACCATGCCATCTCAGTAGTCTCCAGGTTCAGGTGAAAGGATTATTTACTTTGAAAAATATTAATATAATTAGTCAAAATGTTACAGTTATTTATACTACTAAAAATTACGGGAAAAAGGGTTAACTTAATTTTGAAAAATGGCACGTTTTTCGAATCACAGGTACCTCTTTATAGTCGTGATATTTTGTTTCACAATTTGACTTTTTCTCATTGTATTTTCCAAAAATAAGCCAGTTAAGATCACGATAAAAGTATTTTTCTTCCTTTGCAACAGGATATTAAATCTGAAGTGTTGAATAAATTTCTGGAAAACAAAAATGAGAGGAGGAAACTCGTATGGTGAAGGGCATTATTAATCAGATAGAGGAAAACCGGGGTAAAAAGTATTACTATAAATATCCAAGATTATGCGGTGAAAATTTCAGAATCCTATCTTGCTATCATCACTATCAAAGTTGAATGCTATAAAGATTTCAAATAACTTTCCTGAAACTGGTACTATTTCGAAATATCATAGTTTTATTTCAAACCAATTATATTATAATTACGTCATTTCCATGGTCATGTCATAAACCTTTATGAAAATCAAATGATATCTAGTATTTTACTAACACTTTAGAGCATCGATACCAGATTCTACATTTAACGTGAATCAAAGAATTATTTTTAAGTATCTTCTACCGCTAGTATACTCACTTTTTCTGAACCCAAGGGTCGTGTTGCAAGACTGCGCATATTTCGATAAAATCTCTGGTATAGAAACGGAACATACCGGACACGTTGCGGAACATATGAGCCTGCTAATCTAAAATCACTGCATTTGAAAAAACACTCGATCTGGCACAATATTTAATTTCTAAAGGCAGTACGAACCTACACAACAGCTTACTGGAAACATCAATTTTTTTTAGTTATTTTATAACTGCAACGTAGTCCAATATAATTTTTTTCTAATTATTACTAATTACCGTATACACTTTTAAACCCTTATTATCTTGCACTCGTTAACTATATACTATAAAGTTTGAGGTAGACGGATGGAATTATTTTAGTTTAGTTCAGACTAAAAATGATATAGTCTTAACTATATAAGAAAAGAAAAGGAAATGCTTCAATAAATATACTATTATGAGATACAAACTGAGGTAGCTGGATGGAATAAATGAGTACATGATGATTTATGGCAAGAAAAACGGCGACTGATTAGACTTAATCTAATTTTCCATCCTATGTACACTATTCACCTCCCGCTTTTACTGGTTCCGGCTCCAGTTCGTCTTCGCTGTAGTCTTGTTCGTCATCGCCAGACGACTCGGCATCCTCATGATCCTTGTCGGGATTGTGACGGTCATGATTCACCATGTCTGCTTCGCCTCGTCTTATTTCATCGCTTCGCTTCATCATGAGGTCATTCGCGCTCTGCATCTGCTGCATCTTCTCGAGGAAGTGTTGCTGTGACGCCTTGTCCAACCCCATGGCGTTTAGTTGCGCCAATTTGGCCGCCTGCATAGCGGCAGCGGCCTGCTCCGAGGTCATCATACCCATTCCTAAACTGTTTTCCGTTATCAGTTGCAGGTATGTGTCAAGTATGGCCGACCCGGTGGTGTTGGCTCCAGAAACTGGAGGTGCCAACGGGGCCGGGTACGGTTCTTTCGACAGGTTCTGCAGGGAGTCTATGCTTTTCGCTGCGACAGCTTGACCCGACGCATTGAACCTGTTCATTTTAAAATTATTTTGGTGATTTAATGGTGGGGACATGCCAAAATCTAAACCACCATACCTGGGGTGTGAGACCGTCAGGTCTTCGGGGTCATTGTCGCCACATATCGAGCTGCCAGCTTCCGATGCTGCACCCGAATAAGCGCTCTTTGCATCTAGCTTCACGTCTGACCTTCGCGGTCCCGTAGGAGAAGCTCTAGCTCGGAGCTCCGCGGGGCTAATCTTTACTCCAGCTTTGGCCAATAATCTGCAAAATTTAATTCTTATAATTTTATTATCGACCATTTATACACATTCATCCCTTATCCCCCTTAATACTAACCGATATTTCGATGCATCTGTATATGCATATTTCGATAGCAATGTTATCTTCGTCGGCAGAATATGTTTTTGCACGAATGCGGACTTAAAATTGTTAAAAAGTCTGAAAGACAGTATAAATAGACAAAATACCTATTTAATGTTCTCTTTTTGTAGATGAGTTTTAAATGAAATGAAACACTTTTATTGCTGGAAATATATTTTCACTAATGGTTGCAAATTGGTGAGTAAGACTCCCTAATGGCGAGATTTCATAACATACCATCACATCTAATTAAGTAGAGATTAGAACACATTTGTTCACGATATTTATTAATAGTTATAAACTTATTTTATAAAGTTAACACATGACTTGAAATCATTATGCAAGAAATATTAAAATATGATGTGGTATAATGCTTACTTTACAAATATATCTAGAGGCGATATTCATAATATTGTGATGAAGATGAAAATACGAGTATAAGCTAAGGGTTCATGAAAGACATTGACAGTACGGGGCAGTATTGTGAATATAATATTATAAGTACATATACAATATGTGTAATAAATTTTGTACCTATTTTATGAAAATCGTGATAGTTAATTAAAATATAGTTGACTAAAAAATATCTCAATAAAAGAAGTTTTATTAATTTTCAATTCTTTATTTATGTTGTTTTTTTTTTTATAATATCCCGAGTGTTGGTATCTGGGCCAATAAAGCGATAAGGCATATTATGAATTCGCATAACTTTGTAAAATTTCGAGCATTTAAAATATCAGTTGCGTTTTCTCTATCTTTATTTATTTATTTATTTTTTGTAAAAATAAGAGAAGTTGAGGTAAATGGAACTTGTGACAGCATTATGTTTTTTAAGACAATAATATATAATTGGTTTTTCAATGTTTTTAGGATACTGGGTGACTCTTGTAATTATTTTTTGAATATATGTAAAACAAAAAAAAAAGTTTTCCACGAATGCCAAAAAATTACATGGTTCTTAACGCCTGTTTTGCCAACCAAGTAGGCAACATCGGGAGATGATTAAAATTAAGTTTTAATCATACTTTGGCGTAAGATCATGATTAAATTAAACATAATAACTTTTTTAAATTTATTTTGATTTAATTTGGTTTAGAAATATTTTGACTTTATATCCTGCTACTTTATATCCTTCCCAATATTTTCCCGGCATTTGGAAAATTTTGAGCGGTTATTGTTAAAAATATATATTGAAAATATTATGTTGACATTGATAGTTTTATTATTATATCTCAATTTACTAATCGTTGGGACTGACTATTTGATACAATTCTATAGCCTATTACCCCTTGTCGCTCAATTAAAGCTCAAGGTAAATTTCTGCCGACAAATATACGCACTATAGAAAATTTTGTTAGTATCGCTGTTAGAAACACAAAATCCAATGGGCATTGGAATAGCAAAAGAACATATACTACAGGAATAATGTTACTGTTACTAACAGACATATAAGAGACTTGAAATATATTTAATATGGAGACTCTCAAATAATGTAATCCATACTACATTAATTCAAAACAACGATTCAATTCTGATTAATTTTAAATAATATAAACATTAAAAGATAGTTCAAACTATCAAATTAAAATTATATCGAAATTCTATATAGATTTTTCTAATTTTGTCTTATCTGGTGTAGTAAATGAGAGGCTCCTGTGGTACTATACTCAATTTGGAATAGACTGTATAATCAAAACTTTAAAAATGATAAGATCGTAGCATGTATGATAGTTATTATAACTCTTACCTCCTATTTTTCACTAAATGTTTACAGACCACTTTCCAACCATATATATTGCTTACAGTTATGTATAATATTAACAAAAATAGTAAAAATAAATATTTATTACTATCATCTATTCACTAAAATTTATTTCAAAGTATTTCCATGTACCATCAAGAAAGAATGTAATGAGACATTTTCTATACGTTTTCCTGAAATATATGTAGATAACAAAATAATCTTATGGTTACTTGCTCTTAGCCAATAGAGGAGATGAATTCTGAATATAATTCACTATTGTCTATATTTCAGGAGGACGTATCGAATATGTATTATTACTTTCTTTCTCGACAGTACATACATAAAATATTTTTATAATCATGTTTATAAAAAAACATCACTTTCGTAAATTTTTTAAGTTTTTCTGACTTGTTTCCCTACAGAACACAAAATATACAGTGTTATTTTTTTTAATATTACTGCATAAAATCTATATAACTTTGAGTTTCAATACTGTCTGATATCCCTAGACCTTTTAAGCCACGGGTATTTCATTTGAATGTCGACAAGAGTAAAAGCGGTGAAAACATAATCCCCAAATCCTATTAAAAAATAGTAATCAATACCTGCTGGCAAGTTCTGGATCAAACGGGGCAGGCATTGGCAGGACAGGTAAATCCTTCGTGCTGATTCCCCTGTGTTGTCTCGACATGTGTGAGTGAAGAGAATTTCTGGATTTAGCCACCGTACCACACAAGACGCACCTATAGCCTGGACATATCGTGTGTTTATCCTCTAGATGTGTCCTTAAGGTGTGGGCCGATCTGTAGATCTTTCCGCATTTTGGACATGGCCTGGGATCCGTCGCCCGCACCCTCATCATGTCTAAGGACCTTCTCGACACTAAAATGAAAGGATAATTAAGCATTTTATTTATGACGAGGCACTTCTGTACTTACATAAGTCTATTGCAAATATAAGGCCATTTGTGAATTGACCTCAATTGAATTCAAAATAAAATAAAACAGTTGAAATATTGAACGAAATTTCAAAAATATTTCTCAACAATTAACAATATTTATGCTAGAATTATTTTGTGATTCATCTGAAGCATTTTAAAGTAATAACCAGTGGCGAAGGGTCTATTAAGGCTGTAAGGTGCAGTCTACCTTACATATTTTAGATAGTAGACCCCTTTTTTATATTTCCGCTTGCCTTTGCCAGAATGATAAACATTTTCCATTCATATTATCATACATATTTTCATTTAAACTGGAGCGCCGGCAATCGGCAGTGCGCAAGCCTTGACCGGTCGCTGTCTGGGCTGTCGACAGCCAGCCCAGACAGCGGCTTGGTTTTAACGAACTTATAGAGATCCGCGGTGCGGGGGAGGAGATGGGAGTACGCGA
The DNA here is from genome assembly GCA_037954035.1 of Rosalia funebris. Taxonomy (NCBI): domain Eukaryota; kingdom Metazoa; phylum Arthropoda; class Insecta; order Coleoptera; family Cerambycidae; genus Rosalia; species Rosalia funebris. Next base: position 20,835,793 of record JAZFAV010000011.1, read on the forward strand.
AAATGACATGCAATTTATCTAGCCTGATCGATCAGTTTGTGTAATATAGTCGCTATAATATTGACCTGTCGTTATTCGCAGTGATTAGTGTTATTCTTAAGGATAATGGCGGCCCTAGAAGGCGCCGATTTACTAGACTTTCGAATTAATAAGAGTGATTATTTTAATAATATTTCTTTAGGAGGTAAACTGAAAACTAAAGACGCATATTTAATTATAGACTGAAATTATAAACTGAAAATGAAAGCGGCAAAATCTACCAATTTATTTCAAGAACTATAGACGTTCTTTCAGAAAAGAAAATGCGGCGCATGGCATTGATATACAAAAAAATATAGGTAAGTTGTTTTTGCGATTCAACTATACAATATATAGGTATATTGCATTAAAAATGAGCAGCCCCCTCCCTCGCCTAATTCAGGACAGCCTACCCTCAGCTTGAATCGAGGCTTCGCTACTGGTAATAACGTGCCTTTTTATCCCCCTAGCCTGAATTTTACTTTAGATATGGACTAATATCTAAGTTTTGGGATATGTAATAATTTCTTTTTTTCGAGTTTATACCCACACAAAAACAATTAGGTCCAGTTTGTCACTGATCAAATGTCATGTATGTATACGCTTATTTTTTTAAGATGAAGTTACAGAAGTTAAAAAGCAACGACGGTGAACACTTAGTCCAGAATACCTCTGTCCATATTTCATTCACACGCTTAATTTGTTAAGCCTAGGTTACAGTTGCTAAAAGCGTCCAAAGTGAAGACCTCTCACTTGATTTCCTAATATAGACTGAACACACTTAATGAATATTTTGTCCTTAATTTGTAGAAATAATAATTACTAACAATATTATTATGTAATAATCGAATTTAAGTACATATTGTATTTTAATTTTATAAAAAAATGTTCAGGTAACATTTAATTGCTTTCCCAATTGAAGCTCTGGAATGTAACGTTTTCAAAGTGCTCATTACATAAAGTATGCGTTAGGGCTAATAGTAGATACATAAATTAGCTAAGTACTATTCATTTCATCGCTATTTGCCAAATAAAAAACTCTCTTATCTTGCCGATAAACGGAACAGTCTACCTGAGTCTAGCCATAAAAACAGGCCACGGTATGAGATAAGAGCCGTTTGGGATTTTTTATTTGGCAAATAGCGATGAAATAAACTATAAATTGTATTGGTATTAAAATATCTTCATTTATTCCTTTGTGGAAAGTTTTGATGACTTTCCACATTCTACATCATGATGAAATATTAAGGAATATTGAAGGTTAGGATTAGTTAAATAATATTATATTATGTGGAGTTCAAGAATTTTCTCCTCAAGAAAATCCTCCTTCGTTTCAGAGAAACTACAACATAGTTCTTGTATCAACTTTACCTCTTCTGAAACACGATGATTTGAAGCACAATGTTTCTTGTGAACGCGAAATAGGAATAAAATAGAAGACAATAAATAGGAATAAAATTGAGTACTGTATGAAGTAAACGAAAATAATAACAATTTGTAGAAATAATAAATACTATGTCTTTTGGTTCCCACTTTAAATTTTCATTCATATTTTTGCGATTCTTTGAAATGTCGCAATTTAAGATCGTTTTGCAGAAATAGGTAAGAAAGTTTTAACATACACCTCAACTTAATTGTTCCAGTTATATATGTAGATGAAAAATGGAATTTCTTATGGTTTTTTTGCTAGGTGACATATTACAGCCATGATAGTTTTCTTTTACTCTCCAATAGAAATTGTAAAATGGTTTTTGCGAGGTGAGATATTATAGCCATGACATTTTTTTTACTCTCCAATAGAAACTGTAAACGTAGAACAACTGTAACTATTATTATAATAATTATGGTTAAAAATTGATCAAAAGCTGTTTATCCTATTTGATTTGTCAACTACTTATTGCATTAAATATAAGAATCAAGTTATTTATAATATTACTCAAGGAGAAATCAGCAGACACATTAAAGCATAGAAGACTATACTTGATAAACCACCTGGTGATGCCATAGAAAATTCGCACCATCAAGAGATAATTGAAACTGTTCATCATCTAACTGTTAAAAGCTTTTAATCATCTTCTGATGATGCCAGTTTAGTTGACGAAACGTGCGTTGCGTGAAATGTTTGTAAAAACTGGTTCTTGTTTTTTGTTGCTGCAGTTTCCAACCCACCCGTAGGATCGGTGAATACTTACTTCAGTTTATTTAGCTAGTGAACAAAGATAATACTCATCATACATCTCTAACTTCTCATCATCAGACATAAGTTTACATTAGAATACAGATAAAAGTATAATTTTATTACTATAATTATAAAATTCATTACCCGTATTTACGGCTGGAGTAAATGATTGTAATGACTTTCCGGGCAACTGGAATTTCATAATAATTATAATATTGAAGGAAAAATCTGTAGATTATATTTTAGAAATTGTACATTTAGTGATTGCAGATTTGTTTAATTACGAAAGTAATTATGATGACGCATAAGAATAATTAAATATTGTTTGTGTTGTAGAAAGTAACAACTCATGATACGTACAGGGTCCGCCGGGGAGGTATGGTGTTTCACAGACGACTTTATACGTGCCTGCGTGGAGCGACTGTTTTCAGGATGGTTGATATATATTCGTTGCGGGATGCCATTCCAGATTCCAGTAGTCATGGAGCCGTGGTCTGTGGCACATCGTGGGTTTATTTATAATACTTTTATTGAAACTGGTCCGTTTGTGGTGCTCACACAGCAACGATTTCGAAACCATTTTAATGTTAGTCGGCTTGGAAAGAGCTAAATCTCTTTTCGAAACCATAACGCGCGAAGTTGAAAGGATTCTCATGTCCTGGAAAGGACGATGGATGACTTTGCCACCCATTCACAAGTATGTCTCGACAAAAATTGACGCCACCTAACTGATGTGATTTTTCGTAGATGACTTATGTTATGTATTCTTCAATAGCAATACACGACTAACGTATAACAACAATAAATTTTAAAATCCGTTCAAAAATAAAATTCTTCATTCAGTTTTGTCATTCTTTTCAAAAACACCACACCTCCCCGACGGACCCTGTATTTAAAGCTCAGTAATAATGTGTATTAAAACAGGTTTACGAGTAGATTAAAATCAAGATTTCTATAAAATATTTTGTATACACACATAAGGGAGGATAAACACATTTTCGGCAGTAATAATTCATAGAGATAATGAGTATAATTTGTCGATTTTTGTTAACTCGAGGAATTGTTAAATAATATTTGTTAAATAACAATGTTTGAGTAAAAGTGTATCGTATTTTTAGTGCACAGAAAAATTGTACTTTAAAGAATAATTATATTTAATACTAATGAATTACGAGTATGTTTGATAATATTAATAGTAAAGTATTAAGGTGTTACCTAATTCGTGATTTCAATAGCGTTTATTGCTATAGATAAAGGTGGAAGAATAAGTCAGGTGAACATACACTTTCTTGCATTAGAAGTATTTTATTATATCTGATATAACTGACATCTTTGTCTACCTACATAATAATACTGCAAACTAAGACTTAAACTTATAAAAAAAAAAGTCAAACATTTTAACAGTTATCTCACTCGTCGTGGAGTTTCCGGAAAAGTCTATTTTAAGCCGAGAAAAGTCTTTCCGAATTTTGCTTTACAGTCCCAGGTCGTTTTATGTTATCACAAGTGCACGGGATAATATTTGGTTGCCTATCCAAAAATATTCGACATCACATTCTACACACTCCGGTTGACACCCTTGCCCCCTTGCTAACGTTACAAGCTCCACTTTACTTGTTTCATGATTTCCCACTGCTTAGAATGCTTTGTTCTCATATGATTACGAACGGAATTCGGGTGGGAAAATCGCTTCCCACACTCGTCTACGGGGCATACTGGACTATCTCTCGGATAATGCTGATCTATATGGCTTCTTAGAGCGTTGATCGAGGGCAGAACGAGGTCGCAGAGGGGACATTCGTATTTCACATCGCCAACGCCCATCGTTTGGTAGTTCGTTTTCTGGTAGGGCTCATTTCCCGCGCTGGTGCTGGCATCTGCAATGCCAAAGACTTCGCTGCACTTTTAGGTGTACTGATTAGTTATAACATTAAAGTAATAAACATGAATAGTTATATTAGCGACAATTATAGAGAATCATTTTTATGACGCGAGTGATGCCATTTATTTACTACTACCATACACAGGGGGTAGCTGACACTAAAGTGGCGACAATACAACAAATAAATGTGATTTGGTCTATTTAAATGGTCAAAACTTTTACGTGGTGATATACAGGGTGGGCATAACTAATGGAGTAAAATCATAAGGCTTAATTTTAGAGATTTGCGAGAAATGTTTAGGCAGACTAATTTTTAACCTAAAATGTCGATTTTTTTATCTTCTAAACAAAATTTTAAATATACAGGGTGATTCATGAAAATGCAATATACCAGAGACGCTTGTTTTAATAAAATAGCCCATATATTTCATATCATTTATTATCCTTAAAGATCCGATTTCAACGACATAAATACGTATGACTTACATTAATAAGAAAGGGGTTGATTTTATGTAAAATTAGTTGAAATGAAGATTCTTAAAACTAAGACGATTCCTCTAAAGGGCTCTTCATCTGGAGAAGGGGCTGGAACCTTTGATGTAACAACAAAAACAGGAGATCAGTTTTCCACGAACGCCGAAAATTACGTTCCTCGATGCACGTTTCGCCAACCAAGTTGGCATCATTGGGAGATGATTAATACTAATTAAAATTAGTTTTAATCATCTCTCAATAATGCCCACTTGATTGGCGAAACGCGCGCCGAGAGACGTGACAAATTAAACGTTTTTAAGGTTCTACATACTATTTTAATACATTTCAGTAATAAACTGAATCGAAGACATCTATCATCCGCGGTTTTATAAAAACTGTGTCCTGAAATAATAACACTGCAAACAACGGAAGAAGTAAGTATATTTTTATAGATATAGTGACGTTATACTACAAGCTTGTCAATAATAGGGACAAGTCTCAAAGCTGCGATATCGAACCGCCCACGAGGTGCGCAGTAAATAGCCTGGTCTTTACTCAGTCGCATTGAGACCTTTGCAGAGTGAATATCAGGTATGTATGTACACAGAGTTCAATCTGGCCGCGCGTAAAGTGCATCCCTTTCCCTCCGAATGCTGCCTCACTCTTTCTTCTACGCATACATAGAGAATCTCATACTCTTTCCTATTCTTGACAATCAGTAAATTAACTAACCCCCACAAAATTAATTTGGTGCTTAATAAACAATTCAATATTTAACAAAAACGCATTTGTCGCAATACAAATTTTAATAATAATCAATTACGGTAATATGTGTAGAAGTTAACTGCAGTAAGGAGTCAAAAGAATTGAAAGTAATTGACAGTTCAGGAGATATGTCAAATCGTTAAAAAAATAAAATCTTACTGCATAAAAGATGATGTGAACGTATGAATTTTATTAAGGGCTCAAGATAATTCCATATTAAGTTCACCCAAATTGCTCACCTAATATAGACCATTCAAATTGTTGAGTTTATTTATGCGAAAGAATTGCGGATAATCCTCAATGAAAATGATAACGTTTAGACAAGTACAGACAACCAGATCCACTTTTTATTAAAGGTAATTTGGTAGCTCAAAAACATTTAAATCTCATCAGAATTTAAGTTGTTCCTGTTCTGGCGTATACTAACGTATATTCTGGAGGGTACTAACAAGAATTCTTTCCTAATAAACTGAATAAAGATCTATTGAGTGACCGCCTAGATCACCAGATTTTATTCCGTTGATTGTTTTCTGTGGTGTGAAGAACAAATTACTTACAACAAAGCGGAATAATTAACAATTAACGATCTTAAATAAAAAAAATACAAACATATATAAATAAGGAATTTCACCCCCAAGTCTGAAAGAAAGTTAGGCAGGAGTTATATTACAGACTATGTCATTCTTCACAAGTGAATGGAGAATGTTTTGAATGTTTTTAATTTAATACATTTAAATTTAATACGTCAAATACAATAAATTTACGTTCAAATAATATGTTTTCAATCTCACGGTGAATTGACTGTAATTAAACAAGTAATTAAATAATCAATCAAATCACAAGTAATTAACTCGTCAAGGAGAACTTAATAACATCAAAATAAATGTACTGTTTAAGAAAGCACCTCTCTTGCATTAGACTTACAAAATACACCCTGTATGGTTAAAATTTCGTTTATAAGACGAACTTTTTGTATAATATTAAAGATCGATATATAAAACACTTATTTTAAATCACTAAAATAACTTGGTATCCACTCCAGAATTTTCAATTAATATTGTGAATTGCTTCATCACCATCATCAACAAAATATTTAATAAGATTGTAACTTACTCGTAATTTAATTTATTTCTCTCAGCAGGATTTAACACCAAGTGTTACAATTGCTGAATGGGGTTCGACATAGAAGAAATATATACATATATTTTTTATTACTCCATTTATTTATATTTAAAGATTATTTACGAAGCACAAAATAAAACACAATGTTAATTTAAGGGTAAAATATTCAAATGTATTCCGTGAAAAAAAAAAAAAATTTGTTGTAGTTGTTTTCATAGTCTGCTTATGCAGGATTATTCCTCTTGGTAGGTTAAATAGATTTTTTCCAGTCAAATTTGAAAGAGCTCATAAACATAATTTTTAAGCAAAAATAAAAATATATTATTTAACAATAGTTATATTAAGGTCAAGCGGAACTAATAAAAGTGCAGTACTATGCTCGGCGTCCACAGTATAGATGGGCGATCACTTGTATTCTCTTATATAAGTGGCTACGCTAATGTCAATCATACATGCGAGGTAGCAAACTGAGCACAGTATTGGGGATTTTGGCACTTCTCCATGGCCATGGGAAAGAGGGGGAAGTGGATTTCTGTGTCCAAACTTTTAATATTTTAAAATTTTCTAAAATATATGATTCTGTTACTGCCTTCTGAGATATTTCCATTTCTTTAAATAAAATTATTACATACATAGTGGTAGATGTAGCATTTTCTGTGGTATATACAATAGAATTGAAGAATGTGGTAGTCTACTATCGATAGATACGTTACTATCAGGTTTAATTACAAGGTAGAGATCGCGTGGTGAGGAAACATCCCTTAACGAGATTTCAACTATAGATATTTCGACATGCACTGGTGTTTCTTTTAAATAGAACATTGTATATTGGTTGTATATCAGCGAAAGTAATTAAAATTTTCTTTAATTTAATCAGGGTGTCCTACACTCACTTGTATTTATTTTAAATTTCTTCACAATGAAATACTGTGTCTCAGCATTTAATTTAAAATGTGATACTAAAGTATCTTACTCTAATTTTTATCACTTGTAACTTTGTAATAAGTTATATGTTACATTGTAACATAGGAAAGGTATTTATTATAGCTGCGACTACTACTAGAATGTAATTTTTCGCATTATTTCGATATTGTATGTCTTGGAAAATCTAAACTCTCAAAGGGTTTAAGGCAAGAAGGAGGGGAGGGATTAAGTTACAGTAAAATAGTGACTTAAAGCTTAGTTTTTAAATAAAGCAAAATATTATACAGGGTGTCTCACTTCGAACTATAGAATTTGAATTGTGGGCCATTTGTGTTCTCTCAAAGAGTGTCAATATTTAGCGAGTGTTATCTATAAATCGTACGACATCAACATGCCCCGAATAACAGTTCAATAACGAATAATTTGTATAGAACTGTTTTATGAAAGTGAGCTACCATTTACAGTTGTACATTACATTACATTATATTATATGGATTTGGGCCTCATCAGCCACTGATCGCATGGGTAGTCCCTTGGCGATCCCCTCTTATCCGGGTCATTATCTAAAAATGCTATTCCATAAAAGGAGCAATGTAGGCACGTCCCCCGCCTTAAGCCTCGCCTCCTCTAGGATAACAGGGGTCTCTAATATAAGGTAGTACCTCTTCTCCTCCAGTGCGGGGCAGGTGTAAAGAAGATGAACCGAGATTTCCTCGTCTTCTTTACAGTATCTGCAGGCGGGACTGTCAGTCAGCCTCAGCTTGTGCTTATATGCATTCAGACTACTATGGTGGCCCGTTATAATTCCCACCAGGGTTCTGGCTTTGTGCCTATTCAATTTAATGAATTCTTGGGCCCATTTCTCAATCTCTGAGTATTCGATGAAGGGTTTGGTTATTCGACAACCCGTTACCCCTCTCCAACTTTTATTGTGCTGGTCTCTTGCCCAGCCATTGATACGGTCTCTGATCAGATTCCGACTTATTTCCACTGCAGGTTCTGGTCCATAGAAGTTTTCCCTGGCCTCTAGTCTGGCAAGGTCATCTGCAATTAGATTTCCCTTAATGTAATTATGCCCAGTTATCTGAGTTTCACCGGTCCCTTCCCTGCCAAGTGGTTCAATGCTTCATAGCAATTATAGACCAGCTTCGACCTTGTCGTTGCTGAATTCAGGGCTGCCAACGCTGCCCTGCTATCCGAGCAAATACATACCTTCTCCTGGGTCCGATTTTGGTCGGCCCTCAAAACACCATATGTAATTGCAACTAGCTTGGCCTGGAGTGCGGTAGTGTATTTGCCCAGGGGGAAGGTTTTACCTATCCCATCGCGTCGCCTATACATCCCCCACCCGCTCTGTTCCCACTCTTGGCTCCATCCGTGTACCAGATGTCTCCATTGAGCGATAATCCAGCTCGACCCTCTATCCAGTCGGTCTTACTAGTGCGGGTGATCTTATATTTCTTGTCAAACAGAAAGTGGACACCCGTACTGTCAGATGACATCCATAGGAGTCCCTCCTCAGTTAGCTCTTGAGAGTCTATTCAGGCCCCTTACCTTCTTATTCATGTTTCCCAACCTGTTCATTGCTTTTGCGGCTTCCGATTTCAGGGTGACATCAAGAGGTGGTATCCCCGTCAGTATCGCCATCGCCTTTATAGTTGTAAATGGTCGCAAAAACAGTATACAAACTATTCGTTGTTGAATCGCGACATGCTGACGTCATATGTATTTATAGATTACAGTCGTTATATATTGACACCCTACCTTTGACAGTACAAATGCAGCACAATTTAAATCCTGTAGTTCCAACTGAGGCACCCTGCATATCTTTTAGATACATTAACCATTTTGGATTAACAGTAACAAACATGAAGATAATTGATATGACAAAAAAGATCGTTTTAAGTATTTCATATACTACAAAGTAATTTAGTAATTTAAATGTTTAAATACCATAAATTATTGTGAAGATTGAAATCCGCCGGAGTAAAACCGAACAATAAAAAATACAGGGTAAATTATATGTTACAGGGACTATGTTTTGGGATGTTTGAATCACTGTAAATTGGTGTACATACAAATATAATGAAAAAGGTTTAGTATTAATTATCCAGGGTAAAACACATTTTATTTATTATAATATGGGCCTTGAACAAATTGAGGTTTATTGAAGATTTCAATCTTAAATTATGCATATCTTCGTCACACAGATAGATAATACATGGGTACAAGTGGGTAGAAATTGGGGAAAAATAATTATTTTTGGATTTATTTACATTATTGTTTAATATTTTATAGGTTTTTTAAACATTAAACATGGCATCCACCTGTTTAGTAAAAAAGTTTCTTTATTAATGTATATTATCATAGCAGCTACACTAAGAAAAACTATAATTGTGAAAATTTATGTTATAATTGAACTTCAGAATATATTTATTTATTTCTATTTGACAAATAAAACTTATGTTGATAAACATATGTTACATTAAGTGAAAAATTCAACCTTACGAAATATTAATAGTTTTAGGGCGAAACTATTTATTTTTATATCTCACAATTATTTTAGTTTTTACAATTATATATGGGATACATTTTTATTTTTATACAACATATAAACAACATTTTTGCTTCAGTGAAGTGATGATTGTTACGGAAGTATTTTACAAGTGTAATCATCTTACATTAATTTTAGTCTTTTATTAATATTATTATGTATGTGGTAGAACTGCGACTACTTAAAAAAACTTCTTAAACAAAAAGTGCCTATTATATCTGAGAAACCGTGTTAACTTGTTGATTTTTTTTCTATATTCAATTAATCTGTAGGTGCTTAGCCTAAACAACTGTTGTGGAATAATCCTAATTATTTTTAAATATGTAAGTGAATAACACAGCTCTCTAATAATTACTTTAATGAGTTCAATTCCGACCAATTACAATGCCATTATTTTAATAGCAGTAATAGCACATGAATTAAGCAGGCGTACGTTGGGTGCAACTTGAGGCCTACATAATGTACACTTATGTTCATAAAAATAATGTTCGTTGAATAATATAACTCTTGATTTAGGCACGTTTTTAATTCGCGCATCCTAGTTAATCTTCGATATAAGATTCACAGATAGCTAGGAGCAGTTAAGTAAATTGACAGGATGTTGCTAATTATTTTGGAAATGGATTGTTCATGAGAGAATTATGATTACCAACCTGTTCAATTCTGACGTCATATTGCGACTATCCACATATAATATGACACAATGATTTATGTATGTATTCATTTATATTGTTATAATAAGTATTCCCATTACAGTGAGAATGTTCTAGAAAAGTATTCGTTGTATATTATAAAAATAATATATATATATATATATATATATATATATATATATATATATATATATATATATATATATATATATATATATATATATATATATATATATCATTGTTAAAGCATCTAGCTATCGTTTCTATGTTTTTAGATCTCTTCAAAGCTTTTGATGGGGTTAATCATGAGTTCTTGGTGGCAAAACTGAAATATTATGGTCCAGGTGTGAAAATTGTTGAATTTTTCAAACATTGTTTACAGAGGTTGCTTGTAGACAACATGTCGTGTCATTAAAAGAAGAATTAAAGTTGGGCGTTCCGCAAGGTTCCATATTAGGGCCTACTGTTGACATTACCGGCACTATAAAATCAATTAACGCGCACGCATATGCTGATGATATACCGCTGATATACATCTTCAAATCAAATGATCTTCAAGATATACATTACATAAATGGAGATTTTGAGTTATTAAATACATATTATGACAAGAAGTAGTGATATGCTATTCTGCAGGAACTCATTACGATTTAACTAAACACGGTACGCACGTTTATCTTAATAACTATGAAATCTTATTTCTAGCATTGTAAAAAATCTAGGATTAATATTTGATAACGACTTAAAATGTACAAGTTATGTCAATGTGTTAATAAAAAATACATACATATATGTTATCTCATATGGTTTTCCGTCCTTGTCTCCTATGATGCCAGTCAAACGCAAGTAATAAAGCTTAAAACAGCTGATTATGTTTCGGTGTATGAAATACTTTTTAAGGTTGTATTAGTCAGCTTTGAGCGGAACTCTGTACAATCGAGCTAATAAACGTGTTTTGGGGCAAATATTGTTGTTTTTGTGAATAGTTTGTGATAAAATAATTTCCAAATCTAACATCAGAAGTGGGATATCTCCTGGTGACGTAATTACAGGAGAAATAATCTAAAAAGTGTCTTTTGTAAAATAGCAAAATGGCCTACGCCGTCGAACAATGTGGTGAGCCTGTGGTGCCTCCGACCGATATACATAGATGGCAGTGACAGTGAACAGGATAGAGTAGACAACGAAAATTACCTTTCAGTCCCAAATCTAACATTACTCAATTCTAATAAGGGCATTATTAATTTTAAAAGTAGAAAAAAAACGTGTGAATATCTTATTCTGATCTGATGTAATTTCTTATTACCTACTGCAACATATTATCTTTATTTAGATTCAGCTAAAAAAAATAGACTGCAAAATATAAATACATAGGTACTAAACTACTAATGACTTCTATAGGTTTCACTTTTTTAACTTTTTTCGTCGTTTAATCAATACCTCCACACTTTCTTACTTAAGAGATAAATTAGAGATAAACTGTACTACATTACAATACGACTATATTTGAAAAAAAATTTATATACAATGCTAGCAATGCTAGTAAGTATTAAAATTTATTAAATAAAATTCTAAAATTATAAGCTAAAACAATGCATACTCATTGAACTGTGTTCTAATCAATTTTGAGTTACAATTAGCCATATTTGTTGAATGATATTGACTTGAATTGAACAAATTACAAAATCGGAAGGAATATTAACAAAACCTGTATCTCATAGAATCCTTGGTTGATTATTATAGTCTACACAAATTATTGTAAACTTAATTCCAAATTATAAACTATGCTGTGATTTTTGACTAACTTCTAGTTCACTATGTACCCACGACAAAGAAAGCAATTAGACATTTTCGGTACGTCTCCCTAAATTATAGGCAATAACGAACTAGTTTTAGTTAAATTAATTCGTGGTCTCAAAATAGTGGCGCCTTTTATTGACAAAGAGCATAATTAGCTCTAAAATTAATTCAGTATTGCCTATATTTCAAGGGATCGTATCGAAAGTATGTCATTACGGTCATTCTCAATTCTCAATATGTGTCAAATATTTCTGTAAAATGTATACCTGTATTGCAACATAATTGTTAGGTATCAATGGGGTCATAATTAACTAATTAAACTACTATTAAGCTAGATATAAAGAACACACATCTAGTAACTGAAAATTTGAAAAGAAGCTGAAACACCAATATCTCAAGATTCTATTAGTAATTAAGTTAAGGGCATATAGAACTAACTTAGTGAATACAACGTTAATTTGGTTAATAAGATAATTTTATTTTGAGGGTTTGTAGAAGACCCTCAATGAAGGAACATGATAATATCGAATGATAAAATTAATATACCTATATAACTCTGAAATTAAGAATAATTCAAAGGACCAATTAATATAGAAATGGTTGTTTGGTGTACCCCCGAACTTCCAAGCCCCGCGTTTGCGCGCACGTAAACTCCAAGCAAACAAGAGCAGATTCAATGGAAAAATTTATGTCTGCAGAAGGAAAATTACTTCTAGCAATTACATTAATGTAACGACTCCCATTACTGCGGGTTTGGGCCTATACAGTAACTACTTTACAATTGCGTGGGGAACAATAAAAATGTAAGGAAGCAGATACGCAGTTATTAAAAAGGATTTATGGGTAATAAATGGCGAGAACAAAAAAACAGGAAACAAGGGATTAAATGAACAAATTTCATAATTAAAATTTGCCATAATCGAAAAACGTGGAAGAGAACAGAAAGCACGGGAACGCCAATTTATTGTCTACAATTAATGAAAATTGGTAGAAAAAGTTATAAAAGCAGTGACAATGACCTATGATATCAAGGATAATTAACTGAATCGTAGTTAACGAAGATTGGAGAATAACTCCTGTCACGATTGTTATGTCCTAATATTACGTTTAATTTGACACTCGTTCAGCGAATATCGATAAAAGTTAAGTTAAAACCATATTTTGATTACAATAATCACAGAGGCATACATACTGCATTCATACCCAGTTGACTCATCATTGAACATAATTACTCAGATTAAAATAAATTCACCAATTCTATAAAATTACAGTTGAAAGTAGAAATATAAGTCTTTTTACATTCCCATCCATTGACTAAATAATTCATATATTCCTTTTCATATACCGAAGATTAAATTCATAAGAATGTTGGCAAACTAAAAGATGATTTTTTGTTAGACTACAGGAACATATGGATCATCTAAATCCCTTTAACACATTTCCCAGAAAAGTTATCAAATGGCGAAGGAAATAAACAGTTTTAAAACTTTAAAATGGACTTCTCCGCACGTAGAACATCTCTGTCTCGAAATTGAGTGGCCGGGAAAAAATAAACCAACACATAAATGCAGAATGTGTGTTTTATGCGACAGTTTTACTTTTTTCAATTTTTCTCAAATAGTACACCATCGTGCTTTCTCATGACCCATGGACAGGGTGGGGTGTGTCCTATCCACCTCAAAATCAATAGATGTCGTCTGGTAGATGTCCCTAATCAGAATCAGTCAAAACCCGATCGATCCGACACGATTTAATTGAGTGATCGTGCTAACAAAAAAAAATTCTCAAATAGTCCACCATTGTACTTTCTCATGACCCATGTACATGGTAGAGTGTGTCCCATCCACCTCAAAATCAATAGGTGTCGTCTGGGAGACGTCCCCGATCAGAATCAGTCAAAACCCGATCGATTCGACACGATTTACTTGAGTTATCGTGCAACGATGACACACACACAGCAAACATTTTTAAAAACCATTTTTTTTTTGGTTTCTAGGCCGAAAAACGAAAAATAAACCAAAAACAAATGTTTTTCACTTTTTCTTTATACGATTACATTACTTTTCCGCTAGTATAGTGGAGTGCGGAAAAGTAAAAGTATAGAATGCACAATGTGATAAATAAATAATGGGATTGTAAAATAATAGTAAACTTTGTCAAATAATCAGAACAGTTTTAGCACTTCATTAAGTTTTATACCAGTCGTTGGAGATTGACTGTATGTTATAATATGCACCTTTACATGATCCATACATACTCAGAGATCAGGATAGTTTCGATTGGTATTAAAATAACCAGAAATAGAGATAGTAAAATATGTAAGGACATTTTTTGTGCCTATATATAAGGATGCTTATTTCTGATGTATTTTAACAAATCAATATTTTTTTAAATTTTACTACATATTAAAACTGAAAAGTTAATTACTAAATATATTATTTTAAATGTAATTCGATATTAAAAGATTTTCAAATATATCATCATAGAAAATTGTGGGCTATTTATAATGGAGTCCCATATTTAAACACCAAAATTTGGTTTTATTTTTTATAAGAGATCTTTTTAGGTAAATGATTATATATTTCCAAATTAAACATGTAACATAATTGCATTCATTAAATTTTTATATAAAAATGTAAGGAATTCTAGGTAAACATGTATAGTTTATTTCATCGCTATTTGCCAAATAAAAAATCCCAAACGGCTCTTATCCCATACCGTGGCTTGTTTTTATAGCTAGGCAGACTGTTCCGTTTATCGGCAAGATAAGAGTGTTTTATTTGGCAAATAGCGATGAAATGAATAGTACATAGTATCCCAGAATGCATTTTAAGTCCGTTATTTTAAAACATAAAAAGATAAACCAAACTAT
This sequence comes from Rosalia funebris, assembly GCA_037954035.1. Classification (NCBI taxonomy): domain Eukaryota; kingdom Metazoa; phylum Arthropoda; class Insecta; order Coleoptera; family Cerambycidae; genus Rosalia; species Rosalia funebris. Next base: position 20,851,036 of record JAZFAV010000011.1, read on the forward strand.
TTTGACAAAATTATTTAAAATTACATGTGAGAAAACCTTGTTGATTATGACTTTAATACCTTCTTGATTTTTTGATCTTAAGAGACCTTCTCCAACTTCTTTTTCAAATTATACTCCTACTTTTTTCTACTGAAAATTAACCCCCACAACAACATTAACACCCCAACCGACAAATACTTATTTTAAAATTTTTTTCTGAGGTTACATTACAAAAAGTTTCAATCTTACAATTAATCAAAAATAATAAATAAATAAAAACTTTCAATAATCGGGGACTGCTTCTAAATACAAAAAAAAAGAAGTTAAAATAATTAATGGTGTCTTCTTCTTAGTGTACATTACTTATTCAGCTTGTGCATTTTAGTTACAATTTTATGATTGACTTTTATAGAATTATTTTGTAATTGATTATCTTAATTGTGATACAAAAATATTATTTTTGACATGAAAATTAAGAAATACATAAAATCTCAGTTCGTTGATGATGTTTATATATTTTTTAAATGCAAAAACCCATTCCGAAAAACTCTTGGCTTTGGATTTTGAGGTTGTCAATTGATGTGGTTTGTGGTATACTTAAAGCTGTTGTCATATAATGTAACAATTTATGAAAGGGGTGTTTCATAAATTGATATATAATTAAGATAATAAAAGGGTAAAATTTGTTGAAGAGATGTGACTCCCTTCCATAATAATGGTGGCTTAAATAAGTATAACGCCCATTATTTAATTGGGCCACACTTCTATAAAGGTACCTAACAGGATTTTCATACTTGAATTTCGTTATAAATATATTGCCGAAACTTATGGCAGATATTCCTTTGGAGGAATGTATTTAATGATCTGGTAAAAAGATGGAGCTCCTTCCCATAACGAACAAATCGTCACTGAGCATTTAACTAACGTATTTTAAGATAGATATATTGGTAATAGGGGCCTGATTAATTGGCCTATAAGGTCTCCAGCCCTTAGGCCATTAGATTTCTTTTTGTGGGGTTATGTCAACGATCTCGTGTATATATGTTTGAATTTGAACGAAATGAAACACATAATTTGTGCGACTTGTCTATGTATTACACCAGTTATAATTCGAGTTGCGTCGACTATTACGACATTTTAAAGTTGGTGTGAAGTATGCAAGAAGCAATTTCTAATATTTGTTTATAATTTCATTCCAGTCATTATTCGTAGTAGATTATTTTTGCTTTCTTATAAAAGATGCAAAGTATTTGTTTGTTTTTAATATTGAAATAATTATCAGTTACTTGACCTTTAGGAAACACAAAAAGGTCGGACAGGGAGCTGATTGTTTTGAAACAATACATTGAGGCATAATAGTGCTAATGCGTATTTAAGAATGTTTTCTTTTATCTAAATGTAATAAAATAATATCAAATATGTATATTTTGGGTTCAGAATAGTGGGGATTCGTCTCCACTAAATATAAAAAAAAATAGTGTGCCTCGCCTTTATAAGCACACAATTGAAGTGAAACTTCTGAAGCAGATATTAGGAATTGAGTTTTAAAGTAATTATTAGAGTTGTGTTTTATAATAAATATTATTGATTTATTGGAGCATTTTTTTTACAAATGTTACAAGTGGCTTATGATAACTAAAATGCGATATAAATATTCGCGTTTCTACTGTGTGTAAATATGTATCGACTAAAAATAGCGTCTATTGTTGCAGGATCACTCGACATTATCTGATAAAACTTTTCTCTCAAATAAGTTATAAGAGGTGCTGATGATTCTGCGACAAAATTATATGTTCGAAAGTTATGTCTTGATATAAACCACAATTTACGCAGAGACTGATGCACTACTTATGCATAGTCATTCATTCCTTACACTATGGACGTACAAGCCTATGCATATCCCCTCTACACTACTCACGCGTCCTCACTCTCGTTCATTCGCATGCACTGCTTATATTCCCTCCACAAAAGTGTTTCATTTTGAATTCCGTTTCAGTTTTTCGGACTCGCTACCCTGCTATAGAAATTTTACTTCAAAAAAAGTAAAAAGATAAGTTTGAAGAACATGTTGGACCTGGTTTCATAAGGGTCAAAAGAAGGCTTTAAGTTAGTAATGAGCAAAATTATTTTATACACTTTCAAATGTTTTTGGTTAACTTTTCTATCCGAAATAACGAAAATTTTATTGTAAAGGACATTCTGGGACACACTATATAAAGAAACGTCTTTGAGTTGATTAAGATTGACTTTAAATTCAAGAGAAGCGCATGTCTAGCTACTCCAAAGGAGAACGAAGAATAATTATAAGATAGTGTATTTAAAATTGTACTCATATTGCCTGCATTATACATCCATCGTTTTCTTCAGAAACATCGTTTGAAATTAAATTTTTCTTGAATTACAAATTGACTGACTTAATTAAAATTAAAATTATTTATAATAAACTTTATTATCAGAGATTAAGATGTAAATTCGAATTATTTATTAGCAGTAATTTATTTAGATTGTTCTGATAATCGATTTCGTGATGCTATAAATAGAATAGAAGTGGGCTACGTCAAATAATTCAAAATTTGTTGAAATTGTGTCTGGAAGAGAACTGTAATCGCATACAAATGTTTTCGATATTTTTCTTTATCCGTCTAAATGAAATTAATGAAAAACCAATTTCGTAAATGCCTTGTGAAAAGTTATTTTAGGATACGAACTTGGTAAGCAGAAGGGAAACGAATGAGAAACTACTTTTAAAACAAACATCCGAATGGCTTCCTTCATAAGGATTTAGATACGTTTACTGGGTCATATTTAACTATCTGAATCGAGAATAAAACTACATATAAGACAATTCGAATCTATCGGTAAAAAAGAAACCGACTCTCGGTAAAGAGCCGCTACAAGAAAATTCATCAACCCATGAAAGAGAGTTATTGCCATTCCACCAGAACATCGATGCAAGTAATTTCATTTCGTTGGGAAAATGTCTGTAGTGCGTAAACAATCTTAACGAGGAGCTTCTGCAATTGATCGAAAACTGTTAGGGACAAACTTAGAGGGGGTGCGAGGGGATGCGCCTCGAATAGAAGATAGGATAGTAAAGGAGGTTCAAACATCGAGATTGCTCTGTATAAATCCCCTTCGTATCCGACATTGGTCTATTGATTTATACTGCTTGTCCGTTCTCTATATATCTGCTTTTGTCCAGGAGAATCGGTCGAGCTCAATTGTTAACACAGGTGATAGTGTAGAAATTCTTACAAGAAAGTAATTCAGATTTGGGGAAAATGGAATAATATGTATATGTTATTCTATATTACAAATTCTTATTCGATATTAATTATATTCGTGTAATGATAGTTTTGATCGTATTTGTAAATATTAAAAACACATATTAAACATATTGCAAATTGAAGCTGGATGGAAATTATATCTAGAAGTAACTAATTATAAGACTATTACAAATACTTTGGGTACCAAACTTTGGGTACTAATCCAGAAGTTCCAGTCCTGAAGGAAATGTAATAGAAAATTATGAAATTTGGAATATATAAATTCATTTTTACATTTCACTGAAGATGGAATTACAGTTACTTAGATGAAAAATAAAATCCGTTTGATCATATATATTTTGAAAACATACATGTAAATCAATTATAAAATAAAAGATTCTATAATAAAACCAAACTAAATGTAAGGACTTGCAAAGCTTCTATTTTTTTTTAACCTCAGGGAAGCTAAGATTTTCAGCATATGTGTTTATGACTTATTTCATAAAAGTAAGCGTTATGATATGAAGTTGTTCTTAGTTTAAGTAGGTTTGGGTTTAAGTCTCAGTTTTTTACAGATAGATACTTTAAATTTCAGGATTTTTTGGAAAAGAGGCTATCAAGAAGATTTTTAGGATTTTGTCTTACTATGAAATGGTTAAAGTTAAGAAATATATCAAATCCTAGCTTCTGGATATTGTCCGCATCAACTCGTTCTGAATAACTTTCGGCTTTAGATTTGGAGGTTACTTGATTAATGTGTTTTTTTATGTTTACATTTTTTTCATACAACGTAATGGTTTATGAAGCGAAGGCTTAATAAATCGTTATGTGTAATTAAGATGGTAAACAACATAACTATACTATATTTGACTTCAGTTTTTGTTATGATACCTTAGTTTCATTTTTCCACGGGTTATACAAATGGTATTCCACTTAAAAATCGTCAACGATCATTCCAGTTTTTGCTAAAGTTGATTTATCCATTCAGATTCGAGGAATCATTAAATATTTTGGCATCAAAGGTTTGCGAATCGATTTAACATTGTGGTTCGACGTACATATACACTGAGGGTTGATTTAGCTACTTCCGCCCCATCCCCCACGTTTTAGATGATGACATCTAGTGAAGTGGGAAATAGTTGACTTTTTATAATGGCATTCACATAATCGCGCTATCAGCTTATGAAAACAGGTTGTAAATTTATTCCTTATAATAGAAGAGAATACGGTGGCCTTTCAGGTCAGCTATTTACCACGTACTGCTCGTCAATAATAGAAAAACGTGTGAGATGTTTCTATGTATGCGTAGAAGAAAGGCTGAGGGCAGCATTCAGCTATTTACTTAGATCAGGCTATTTACTGCGCACCTCGTGGGCGGTCCGATAAAGACTTGTTCCTATTCTTGACAGGCAGTAGTTAATAAAAGTACACTTTACACACTTTAAACATTTTGTTCAACATGCGAATAGATAGATGACCTATTGTACTCTCCCGTAGAGGTAGCTACGACAATGTAATTCGTATTGTAGTCTGGGGTGGGGGATTGGGTCCAGTATTGGGGATGTCCTTGTATGATTGGGTTTCGAGTCCTAACGGGAGAAGTTTGACATCTCTCTTTAAGCATGGGTGTGTGTTATCTTTGTCTCTATATGTAACCTTCTTCTCCGCAGTCTGAGGCTTTAGGAAGGAAATGGATTTCTGATTTCAAACTTAAAAATATATATTATACTCTCCTAGCTGGTATAATATAAAGAAGTTGTGATTTTGTTTAGCATGTAAGAGATTTACATACTAATACCACTGTTATAGCACATTAACATGGGACAGGTTATCAAATCAAGGAACGTCATGACATTTTCCACATTTTCTTGGTCAATTAAAGAGGCCATATTTGTACTAAGAATAACTAAATGTTTTACAATGATAATTTTATAACGATAGTTATTTAGCTTGAAATTAATTTCTTTGTAATTCAGTACAAAATTCCTATTGTATTAATTAAATATGAATCCCAAAATAATATTACGAAATTCTTAGCTCCATCAGATTTTCAGATTTTAAAGGTAAGGGGTTGGATTGCAGCAAATAGGAAAATTAAATTTACAATTAGATGGTGTATTCTATTTTTGGAGACAATTGTTCACCGTCAGTATCGTCATCATGAAGACGATTTTAAAGTAACACGTTACTTGATTAGCGTATACGAAGAATTTATTTATATAAGTTAATTAGGAATTTAAAAAAAATTGTAACAATAACAGTATATAATTAAATATAATTTCAAATTTATATACATTTAATGCACGAGGGTTGTCTCAAAAATAAGGTTCCCACATTTTTTTTAAATAATAGACAGCATTGTTTATTATCAAAGTTATTTACATGGTTGGAAAGCTTGAATATTAACCTATTTTTCTACATAATCGCTATTATTTTCGATGCATTTTTGTAGACGTTCTTCCAACTATTGTATCCCCGTGTCATAGAACTCTACCGTCAGTCAACCCGTTGAGGTAGCGATTAACCTCTTCCTTGATTTCATCGTCAGTCCGGAAGCGCAAGCCACTCAAGTGTTCCTTCAATTTTATGAACAGGTAGTAGTCACTAGGGGCTAGGTCTGGGCTGTAGGGAGAGTGGGGAATGGCAGTCCAGCCAAATTTGCTCAGGAGATCCTGGGTTTGCCGAGAGACATGGGGACGAGCGTTGTCGTGCAACAGCTTCACACTTTTGCTCAGTTTTCCTCTCCGACAGTTCTAGATGGCTCTTCTGAGTTTCTCTAGTGTTTCACAATACCTCTCTAAGTTTATTGTTGTCTCAGGAAGCATAAAGTCGATAAGCAATACTCCCTTATGGTCCCAAAACAGTTGCCACGATTTTCCCCGCAGATTAGGTTTGCTTGAACTTTTTCGATTTAGGCGAACTTGAGTGGCGCCATTCGCGTGATGGTTTCTTTTTTTCGGGAGTGAAATGAAACACCCACGTTTCGTCGCCTGTGACGATGGAGTCCAACAATTCCTCCCTATTGTTGCCACATTGTTGAAGAAGTTGGCGATGGCGACACAACTGACGATGAATTCTATGGGTGGAACCTATTTTGCATTCAAAAATCGGATCACTACACATATTTCGCACCTGGCGGTGACGGAAATCGGGAGGCCCATCGCAGGCAGCTGTCAGGTGAAGGAGAGAGGGAGAAACGGCTCGCACGACAGTGTTGTCAGATTTCACCTAATACTTCTCCTTGCGGAGCTATCGCGAAGGGAACCTTACTTTTGAAACAAGCCTCGTACTATCGAGGAATAATGTAATAATATGTTTTCAATACGTTTCCTTGAAATATTACTATTAAATATTATTACCCCTAAAATTGACAATATTATTATCAATTTAGTAGGGGTACATAAGCATCCTCTTGATCAAAACAGTCGCATTCTCTACTGACCTACATTATTATTAGGTTTGTAATGTGACGTGTGTCATTACACTGTTTTTATAAAGCATGGAAAATAAATGTAATAAAAGTAGCCAAATATTTCAAACTACTCCTATAACATTATTCTTAATCAAATAATTTAATGCTCACATATCGTACGTTCCATATGTGCGTTTTCAACGTAATCACACGTTCTAACTAAGGTGATGCTGGAAGTTAATGCCAAAGGTGTCTATATCTTATTTATACGATTCGATTTATCAGTGTACCAAGAAAAGCTCTAATTTATTACAATTACGATAATTTGTTGTATACGTTATGGGTAATTTTTATTATCGAGCAAGCAGAGGTAGATTATTACGTCCGACCTCGGAAAGGGGGAATAACAGTGCGTAGAATTTGAATTGCCATTCCGTAGAAATATATCCGGATCGATATCTTAAGATACTGTATTGCAGTCATGCTATAGCGGTTATAGTTCCGAAGTAATATCCAAGGAAATATATGAGTGTGCGCTGTCTTTTGTCTTATGAAAATATAATTTTTTTAGGCGTGACATAAATTTTCCGGAATTTATCGTTTGGGGCTGAGGCATTTACGGCTACGAAAATTTATAGTTATTATCAGCAGTCAGGGATCAACCACGGCAAAGCCTTTTAACATTGGGATTAGATCAAGTCAGAATAGTGAGCTTAGGGTTTCAAAACAGAGATTTTTAATGCGTCTCCATCGACGATCGCGATAAATATACCGAAAACAAAAACTATAAAAGGTAGTAGTAGGTAAAAGGTAATCATGACATGGAGAATATCCGTTTCAGCTTACGAGTATATCCGAGTATATTACGAGTATATTACCATTTAAAATAATTCTCTCACAGCTCGTCAAGTTACAGAATATACTAGAATTACGAAGGTCTACAGAAAAACGTCCACCCTCAGTCCTGGGGATATGAGGGGTGGGTTTGGGTTTTTTGTGACTGTTGAACAGAAATCTGCAGTCAGTTTTTTTTTCACTTCAGGATTTCCAGATATGAGCAAATTTGACAATTTTGGTTTACAAAAATCCGAAAATTTGTTGTTTTTCTTCTGGAGCTTGTAGGGTACCATCTCCAAAGTTTTTTGATGTGCTGAATCTAATAGACTATTTTGTCTAAAGTCTGGGGTTGCGAAGAGGAAGGTTACACATAGAGACGAAGACAAATACACCCATGATCAGGGAGAGATATCCTCAGTCCGTCCCTTTGACCACAGCATGAATGATGAATGACACTATTGCAGCCACTTCTATATAAGAAAACGATATGTTACCCATCCGTGTAATGGCCGCGATGTAAACAACTGAACTCTTACAGCTCCCCATCGGGAAAATGCCCTGAATGCCCATCGTATTCTCTTGATGAAGATTTATCTATTTTTCTATTATTATTAATACCATTATTACGTTAGGATTGAAAGGTCTGAAAATTTCGTGTCTGAGAGTTCTTGAAATTACGTGAATTTTAATTAACTCATATATAACAGAATATCCTATTTATATTGATAGCGTATGATTTTAATCTACTGTATGTAATTTTAAATTTATTTGGCATGCACCGGTGTAAAACCACTTGATAGCAAACGTATTATCAGAAACACGTTATCATAATATTTCATTATTTAGACCTGCCAATTATAGAAATATCAGTTTTTAGTCCCGCAAGCATTGCCAGAAATTATGATTATTAAAACAATGTGCGATATTTGATAAAACGCGTGAATTTTAGTTAGTACTGCCTGAATTCAGATAAGCGATTAAATACTCAGTATACACCAAGTTCCTGTGTTTATGGCATCGAATATTACGAGGACATATGAATATGTAAATGCAATAAATCCCATTTTTAAAAACACTGTAATGTCCTCTGAATAAATTGTTGTATGTATCGTTGTTTTTTGAAATTGCAACACTTAAGAGCTACAAAAAATACTCCTAGGGTAGTACAATAAATGGTTACAGTAACTTTTACTTGCAACATATGTATATAACAAGTGCTTTAAAATCTCCTGAAGTAATATTTTTGTAAAAATGTTGGTAGCTGGTGATCACAGTTTTTTTTAAATCAGTTCTACATATTTTGTTTTTAACGTAGTGTTCGTTTTTTCTTTTGATATATCAGGCGTGCTCTTTTGGAGGCGAATCAAAGGAATGGACTGGCAAAAAGAAACATCATATTGGATTTTGTATATCAAATCCTACAAAACACTATTTATTTTTTAGAATTCTCTGCCGAAAATTCCGATCTTTGTGTCCAACCATTTAATGCTAACTAATGGAAATGTTAATCTTCCCGTGCTATAAGTTTTAGTACATGTGGATTTATAGGTTCGGGAAGGTGGAGGGTCTTTCTCACCCCATCGTCGTCTCCATATCTACCTTATCGTACTGTATGTGATAAATAGGAGCTGCCATATTTCTTTATGACATCCCAGGATCATCTATCTAGATTGACCTCTTCAACTCCCCGAAAGGTATTCTCTTACATTGGCGAGACATACTCAGTAGGAATTAATTTTGAAAGAACTTGTAACATTACCTTCTACAACGACGAAAAGGGACCTAATTGTATTTGTTTAATTGTAATTAATTATTTTATTTGGGCAAATAACACTTCTAAATTTTAATAAACGAAGGATACATCTATGTTTGCAAATTCATATTCCAGAGCTTGCTATTTCAAATTTTAAATTACAAATAGGGTTAATAATACATGTGAACTAATTAACACATTCCACTGGCTTCGAGCAGCAAGGGACCAAAGGTCGATCACACGTTGTAGGAGCGTTATGTTGGTTTGACTTTTGCTGTACCTCCATGCTCCCCCTGTGCGAATATGATCGATAGATATAATTAACTGGAGCCAGCCTTATTGAAAAAATAATAATTCTGACATTGCTTAGTTCCACTACGAATAAGACAATATACAGTCTCGAAAATGACAGGGAATTTACAATTTGCATTTTTTCAGAATATCGACTGAAATTTGAATTAGCTACTTAAGAAAAAATATGAAAAACAACATTAATTTACTCTCACTAATAATAATCTTGATACGCATTTTCTATTATTTATCTTCTTAATCTAAAGGCATATATCCGTTAAGTTGATGTTTCCAGAATATGGTTCAAACGTGTGAAATAGAATCTTATATCTGCATTCAATGAAAATATGTTTTTAACATTGCATCACCCGCGCCCGCGGTGTTATGACCCCACTGACAATGAGTCAAAAGTGGAAATGTATAAAAGTGGAATGTACCCATGACCCATGACGGTCTCTTTGAATCGAAAAGCCTATTACTAATCCTTAGTTACATTATCACTCGACAGGTAGTGCTCCGCAGTGTCGTAGGTCATGTGATTGATGCACTAATCAGTTGCAACGCAGCTGCGGTTCTGCTAGGTTTGTACAGCTGCCCTAATACCTACCTACATTTGCGTGGTAGTTCTGAACTCAAGTCTCTAAAAATTTAGTTGTAAAGATGATGTAATCCAAGAAAGTTTTTCGAAAAAAAGAAGAAGGAAACAGCTATTGACGTAATTATTTTTTTTTTGAACTAAATTATTTTACAAATACCTACATATGGGTTTGGAGGCTTCTGAAATTCTGAATCAGATCTATTTGCTCAACTCCTGAAACTAGTTAGTTTTTGTATTCCTTTTCTAGTCCAAACATGTGGGTGGCTTGCGTATGGGAAGGTATATCGGGGGCCTCGAGCACGTGACGTGGAGTTCAATTCACGCTGATTTAATCCCACTTTCCACTTTTCCACGTGCAGATGGTACATAGCTGCGCACTGTGGCCCTAGTCGGTAATGGGTACTTAGGATTGTATTTCTTCCAAAAGTTCTTAAATGTTGGTGTGACAATGTAAGTGGTAAATGACAGGTAATTCACATGAGAAGTAGATCAAAAATGAACTCCATTTTCCGTGACGGGCCTTCTTTTATATTAATATGTTCCATGCTATTTATATGTATTTTGCAGTCTCTCTTGTTCCAACACAATAAATCATTTTCACAAACTTTACACACTATTTTCGCCCCATCATACATCGAATCTAGAAAGTTCCGAATAAACTTATTCACATATTCATAAACTTATTCACATTGTCGACAAGCGGCCATTTTTTCGCCTTTGGCACTGCGGACATCTTTTTGTAACACACGCACACTGTACAAATTATGTATGTAAGTATGACCGCAAAGTGATTTAGTTCATTCGCGAAGAAGACGCACACGGTCTCAATGTTACACAGTAACTGGGTACCTAGCACAAATCGAGTGTTTTGTGATATCCTAGTTTATTTACAGCGTGAATGAAACTCCGCCTCACGTACTCGAGGCTCCCGCTACATCTGCCCATACGCAAGCCACATGTACACGACACCGATTATACAGCTGTACTTATGACGTAACTCAAGACTAAGTTCTTCGGGAAAAAAAATAAACAAAAACATTTTTACCCGACTATTGAAGTGATTATTTTCTGTTTGAAAATTTTAAAAGCAATGTTTAGTCCATGTTTTTTACAAATCAATACTGTTGTTCATAAGTTTTTGTTGTTATTTTGGAAGAAACTTACTTCACTCAAAAATTTCCATGGAAATAGTAGAAAAACCATGTGCTATCCAAACGCCGCAATGCGCGAGCGGTGCAGGATTAACAAATATTTGACACCGATGATAATAATATAATAGATCTCTTAGGCAATGCGCAAAAAATTATTACCTTAGAAAGTATATCATAAAAACTAGTAACGAGACTTATATATTTCTTATTTTAACTGATATCTTATTTTTGAAACATCTCATGAAAATGCATCGTACATTATCACTTTATTATTGTTTTTTATACTGTCACATACTGAGGTTCAATAATCATGAACAAAGCGATGCGCTGTTCATAACTCCATCCACATAGTCTTAGTTTAGTCAGTTATTTAGTAGGCTTAATGAGTCAATGTATAAAACATGTAACTAAAATCCATAATAGTTAGTGTATTACGAGAAGAAAGCTAAGAGAGAGTGAAGTTGTTCAACGTGACAAATCTTAGAAATTACAAAATTCTTATTAATCAATAGAAGGAAGTGGTATATAATACATTTCATTACATATTACTTAATTTAAACTCTGACGAAAGCAATTAGATAAATATATGAGTAAGAAAGCAAGAGGTGTGTCACCAGTATGTTAACTACTAGTGTACGAGGGTGCATCAAATATAAACGTTATATAAATAACAGTATAAAACAATACTCAGACCAATATTGACATACGCTAGCCCAGCGTGGCATAACATCACAAAGACGCAATACCAAAGACTGCAAACGACACAAAATAAAACGTTACGCTTGTTAACAAACTCTAACAGATATATTGACATTCAATACTTACATGACATTACAAAAATACAGTACATACGAGACGTAATAAAGGAAGCAGCAATCAAATTTTACGCCATGAATATCCAAACTGCAAAAATAACGAGGCATGTTACCGATATTGATATAAATCAACCACATGTACATAAATACTACATGAGAATTTGAATGTGGGATGACAGTATTAACAATACGGATAAACGCCGAAATAAGAGAATTAAATATAAAACACAGCCAAATGTCAAGAGTAGCGGCTATATTGTTTAACCCAAAAAATTATTAGCACAGAAATAAAGCCAGCAGCGAGGTTATAAGGCTAAAAATAGGCAACGCAATAAAAATGTAACCAACATAAAATAAAAATTAGAAGGAAAGTGTTGGTTATATTAAACAAAACAAATATTTAAAGCAGGTTTCATCAATTTTCCTGCAACGACAAAAGAAAATAAACACACTAGTAAAATAATAATAAAAATAAATAAAAGCTTATAACAGGCCAGGTCAGAACATCGACTGGACGGTTCCTTCTCATCCCTATCTCTGTTGAAGGGAACGGAATTGTTCAAAAATGACCTGTAGCTTTAAAATTGTAAATCTAGTCAATAGAAACAAAGATATTTTAATGTAAATGGAATAAGTTATGGGAGCTGCTTATGAGTTATGGGAGACAATACTACTTCACGACAAAGTCAGGTCCCATGCTGCAGCTCTAACGATTCGCCAACAAAGTTGGCATCATCTGGAGATGATTAAAACTAATATTATGCTAACAATGTATCCTATTTATACCTAAATTATTGCTCCGACTCAGTGAACCCTGGCCGTCACGGTTGTAAGCAACATATCATATTTATTTGTAAGCAACATATCATATTTTAATGATGTTATTAAATTTCGAATTAATTTATATATGAACTTTACTGTTATAAGCTTGTTTACGTTTTCTAAGAAGCGTGTAGATTTTTTAAAGATTTTAATAGATTAGTAGTGGATCAATGTATAAGATACATTGAATTTGTACGCTACTGGGCAACTACTTTTATATATTAGTGAGTTGGTGAATATTTTGATATTTTGGTTGAAAATGTAAGCATCTGACGTGCATTGCAGGAGTAAGAAAATACAGTGATTTTGTTATTAATATTTTTCACCATGTAATGAGATGAGTGAATGAGCAGTTTGTGCGTTAAGCAATATAGTTCTTTGGACAGCCATAGCTGTGTTTTATATACGATTCATATAGCCAAAGTAATGGTACTACAAACTGCGAACATTGTAAACATATGTTTTTCTGACGAACGTTTCTGTTGATGTTTGAATGACTGATTGAGGAGAAAATCGTGGACGTCCGTGTAGTATTAAGTTTTATAGTAATATCATCAACGCAGTACAATTTGACAGACGCAGACGGCGGGTCAGAGCAGTTGCGTTTTGTTGTTATTGTTTTCGTATTTTCCTGTCATATTTTTTTTGCATTTATTATAACAAAGTTTCTTAAGAACCATAAGAAACTTAGCACATAAGGCTAAGATAAGTTCACTATTATTATTATATTATATAGGTTTGGGCCTCATCAGCCACTGATCGCATGGGTAGTCCCTTGGCGATCCCCTCTTATCCGGGTCATTATCCAAAAATGCTATCCCATAAAAGGAGCAATTTAGGCATGTCCCCCGCCTTAAGCCTCGCCACCTCTAGGATAACAGGGGCCCTAATATAAGATACCTCTTCTCCTCCAGTGCGGGGCAGGTGTAAAGAAGATGAATCGAGGTTTGCTCGTCTTCTTTACAGTATCTGCAGGCCGGGCTATCAGTCAGCCTCAGCTTGTGCTTATATGCATTCAGGCTACTATGGTGGCCCGTTATGATTTCCACCAGGGTTCTGGCTTTGTGCCTGTTCAATTTAATTAATTCTTGGGCGCATTTCTCAATCTCTGAGTATTCGATAAAGAGTTTGGTTACTCGACAACCCGTTACTCCTCTCCATCTTAAGTTCACTAACCAGATGTCAATTATCAATAAACAACGACAACATATTCAATTTATATAACATTATTCAAAGAAAGATCATTTATGACGATACTACAATAGTTTTCCTGCTGGTACTGATTGTCCATACCACACACGTTAAAAATTGCCTTGCCTTACTTAAAACAGTTATATACATATATGGTATAAAATAATAGAATTCTTTGAAGTAAATTCTGCGTGATTAGGTAGTGGCTGTCACTGAAATCGTCTTGACGTGCCGTTGATTATGCTATCATCTGAGAAGAAATCCCAAGGCTTATTGAGTGACGCAGCAATTCTCTGGATCTCTTGTGGAAAAACAAACTGTTACTATAATTAGTGAAAAGACTGACTAACTGAGCCAGTCTTTAGATTCCTTCTGAGAACGCTAACAGTATGATCACCGGAAAGTCAGAATGAGTTCAGAAAATAACCTAGAGGAATTTGGACGACGACCTTGAAATCCCTCTAGCAGTATTTCATTTTTGAATTTACTCATTTAGTCAAGTATATCCTTATGTATCATTAATCAAATGATCTCTTCCGTCATTGGTGACTTGATTCTATTTATCAAATGGTTGGACTTATAATACACACATAAGAAAAAATAATGGTTCACGTCAATATACTTATTTATTATATGTTTACAATAAAACGTTTATTAATGTAATTAATGCCAATACATCTACTGGAGCCTACAAGACTAAATCTCGTTCTGGCGATTTAGCGCAAGAAAAGTTACTTAATACGATGCCATTGTATTCCATTATCCTTTCTAGGACATGCAATAGCGCGCAACGATTCGGAAATAAAAAAGACCATGACTCGGACTTTCCTCGAGACGCAATAAAATTAATGCCGAAAAAGGACGTAATGCTACAACGTATAAGTAAAAAGTAGAGAGGCGGCTAGTAATTTCTTAAAATATACTAAAGCAATGGGGCTTTTATCGAACATAAAGTAATAAATGTGCGTTATGGGGTCCAAGCACGAAAGTCGATAACGAGGCCCGTATTACCGACTGATACGGTCCGGCGATGTAATACGAGAAAATCTTGGTTCTGTGAAGGCTGGCGTCCAATTTGCTTTAACGGTAGGTTTAGAATGCACAGCAAAATCCCAAAGTTTAATATGATGAACCGTTTTTATAACTGCTAATATCTAAATATATATTAATGAAAATGTCTGTATTACTTTGGTTTTCATAAAAGTATTTTATATAGCTTTCGTAGGAAACAAATGAAAATGTTCGTTACTCAAATAGTTTACAAAATAACACATTGAAAATTATCCTTGCATTTTCTAAATAATTATTAACGGTCTTTCGATCGCATTTTTTATTTGTATTCTTTCACCTGTTTTATCCAATTTGCAAGAATACATTTACATTGAGATATTAATACCATTTTGAGAAACATAAAACATTGTTATATTTAAATTGTAACTTTATATAACATAATAATAATCATTATATAAATAATAATCATTGGATTTATATACAGAGATCGTCAATAGGTTTACAACAAATGAAAACAGGATATTTGAAATTTCTTCTGATAGGTCTGGTATTAAATGAACATGTAGTAACTATACTGAATGCTTTCTAACTTAGAAGGAAAATGCGTTTATTGAATGCATCGATAATCGAAGTTGTTGATTTCCATTTTTATTTTTAGGAAATTACGAAAATTTTTAAGCAAAATTTATACTCATTATATTATTTATTTATTATGGTTAAACTGGTTTTTCAGGTTTTCTCTGCCAATGATACAGACCTTATATATTTTTATTCTTTGATAATCTATTTGGTAATAATCTCAATGTGTTGTGTAAAAAATAGATTTGTAATACTTCAAACATTTTGTATGCAAAACAATTATAGTCAAATGTATTTCACTATAATTTTGTTTAATTGCGCAAATACTTGAATTTTCCAAGAACTTCCTTAATATTTATTAAGCAATAACAGGTAACTATTTAATATACTGTCAAGTAATGGAAATATAAAAATAAATGAACATCAAAAAATTCAATTTAAGTAAATGTTGTCCAACCATTTTCTATCGATGATTGAGGAACCCCTCAATATATTTAATATATTTTTCTTCAATTTTCATGAATATACATGAATAAATTATTGAGGATCCGGTATAAAACTGTTTTAAGATAGCTGTAGTTAACTGCAACGTAATTAAATAATTATTATATTGTAATAAATGTACTACCTAGTAAAACTAATGAGCCTTCTAGTATAGAACGCACTGGAAGTCAACTCCACACGCTCTTGATGGTTTCGAATATTCCCGGCGTTCGGGATCGCTCGTTCGTGACAATATTTATAACAAAATTTACAACGCTTAATTTGTATAAATATTTGTATTTGCAATTTAACTTTTTTATATTATGTACTATTTTGTTAAATAGCTCTTTAGGTATTTTGTTGCAAAACAAGTAGTTATAATTTATTTTTTCTTCCTTTCTATTGATGTAATTGTACATTGCCTTATCAATTTCATGGCTTACTAACATAATTCATTAATGTCAATACGTGCTACAAATTCAACGAGTAACAAAAGTTATATGTTATATATAAAAAAATCGACAATGACGAATTTTGACCCATATGTATTAATGGAATTACGAATGTCTATCAGTATTTCCTGAAAGTAAGTAAACTATATAAATCTTTAATTTTTTATCCTGTAGCGATAATGCAAAGAATTTTCATATATATTGTTTTTTTTACATTTCTACAATTTTCACTTGAATTTTTCAAGTTAATGGACGCCATCATTTTTGAAAATGTTTTATTTTGTTCTCTATAAAAATAATTTAGTAATTATGTTCCGAAAACCCAGACTTTTATAGTTAAAGATTTCTTTATTTACTGTATTCAAACAACTTTATTTTAATCATGTGTAATCTCACTTATATTAGACAGTATAATTATAAATAGCTACATTTGTTTTAAGCATATATTGGTAGGGTAATTATAGATTATAACTGTCTTATAGTGTATTTCTGATATGCCGAGAAAACAGTTTGTTTCTGATGAGAATACGCGCTTATTGAACATTCACTTATTCGACGTAAATATACTAAATTTTAGCTAATGCAACGTAGTTTACCTTAGAATTATCCTTAGTAGTTCACTTTATCTGAAAATAATACAGAATACCGGTTTTCAATGAATACCGAAAGATTATTTGGGCGTTTTCCCAATAGATCCCAGCCTTAATCGTCATTAGATGATTGAGACTGGTTGACTTTAAAAATTCTTCAATAATTCTAATTATATCCTAATGATGCCAATTTGGTTGGCAAAACGTATGTCGAGTAACATATAATCTTTCGGTGTTCGTGAAAATTTTGTCTTTGTGATAGGATCCAATTCCCTCCTAGGATTCCTCATCTAAGCACATTTATTATGGCATATAATTAGACAAGTAATAGTCTAATTAATTTACATTACTTTGTATAGACCCACCATTTATTCTTGCGAATAATTTTTCCTTTAATTTGGACCCACAAGCTATGATTTTGTGTTTAACAAATCATGTTTGAGATTATTATTTTGGTTTTATTATTGTTATTCATTTAGAGTTCACTGCATCATATTATTTCAGTGTATCAGATACCTACGTTATGTTTATATTATGATGATATGATAGTTTGGAAGATTGGTATAGATACGACATCGCGGAAACTGTACAATTAATTAATTACCAAAGCCTTCATGGCGTATTTAAATTCATTCAAGTACACATTCTGGGGAAACACTGTAGTTTACTTCTTTAAGTAGTAAATAAATATTACCAGCTCCAGGTATTCACATCTACTTTTATGGTATCTGTAGTGGAAATTAATTTAGGTAAAGAAAATACAGCATATGTTTTGCGTTACAAAATTTTAGAAGAAAATTAGAATAGAATTTATTTTACATAAGAAATGTGTTTCTTACCTAATAAATAAAAATATTAAATCGTATCTAATATATTTGGAATGATCGATGTTCGTTAATGTATTAGAAGTTATTGTTTGTTTGAGAGAAACTTATATTTATTTAGCAATATTCAAAATAAAAATGTATTTGTCATAAATGCCTTTATCAATAAGTAACTCTGAATTGATTGGGCTGTTACTTGATGAAAATCCATATTTATACCAAATTAAAGCCTTTGCTGGTTAGATTTTCACATTTTATTTGTTAACCATAACAATTGTTTCGCCAACACAGTGGCTTCATTCAATACATAGACTATGTACTCAACATCTGATGAAGCCACTGTGTTGGCGAAACAATTGTTATGTTTAACAAATAAAAAGTGAAAATCTAACCAGCAAAGGTTTTAATTTGGTATAATAAATAATTCGTTCTCTCAGTGTATGCTGAGTTCAACGGCTTGCCAGTTTAAAACCCCAACAAGTTTAATGTTAAAATTAAATTGTTGGCAATCAGCGAGCCTTCTGAGGTCTGTTCTAATTTACATGTTCATGCAGATATGCGCTAATCTGGTCCCCTTTATCCAGGTTGCAGAAATGGCAATCCGCGCCCACAGAAAGGGCGTAAAAATAGTGGCATAGGTATATCCTTTTTCTTTCTCTTTACGGGAATTCGAAGCCGATTTTCCGTTTCCTTTCTTTTTTCCAGCCCACCGAACGACTCTTGCGTTCCCAAGGAGTACAGTCGGTGATAAACAGCTTTTCTGTATTTCTCGGCTTTCTCGGGATTTTCTCACACCCACTGAAATATCCGTCGAAATGTGTTCATTTCCTTTTATATTCGCGAAATCGAAATGTTCATATAAATGTTATTTTCAGTGTTCGCTAACTCAATCGCTCTTTAACGCAGGAAAACGGAGCAAGAGTGCATAAAGTATGAGGGAAATGTATTATTATTTTTTTCGTGCGGGGTGGAAACTTGATGCGCCCGAATGAAATAGTATTCGCGAATTTGGCGGAGGCGTCTAAATTTAGCTACAAATATAACCAATGATGTTTCCCAATTACATTACCACTTAAATTAGTTCGAAATTATCTTAATCGTGACTTTCATAAAATATTATATTATCTCATACATATTCTCTACAATATATAGTTACAATATTGAAAATCTGTATATAGATATATACATATATAGTACACAATATAATACAACACAGTACATTTTACATCTAAAATGGTTTGTGTACAAACTAAATACAGTCATTGTCATGGCCAAGTTAATCCAAACTAACTAATATTAGATATTTGAAAAATACACTAAATTTTGACAAATTCACTGGAGTATTTCGTTAGTAGTGGTATTTTATATTTGCGATTGTTATTGTGCACTTACTGATAATAACACATTAATCTTACCAAGAACGTAGTTCCTGGAGTAGATTGGACCCTTTGGTGTGAAGATAACACTAACTGAGTTTTCCACAAAACACCAAAACACTACACTCGACGCGCGTTTCGCCAACTTTGTTGGCGAAACGCGCGTCGAGTGTAGTATGTAGTGTTTTGTGGAAAACTCAGTTAGTGTTAAGAATGTAGTTAATCGTTAAATACTGAATTTAATAATTAGGTATATTCTTGATTATGTTACTATTACATTAATACTGTTTAAATTATAATTTTTATTTTCAGTAAGGACTAAATCCCTTCGTTATAAGAAGAATTATTAGCAAATGTTCAAAGGAATCTGGATATCACCAGATTCCTTTTTTAATAACACAGAATAACATCCATATTAGGATATAAGATAATAATATTTAATTGGAAAGCTCCCCAAAGCTTTCAAATATTTGACCTAATTTCTGATACAATTCAGGTATGCAGTGCAGTATATCCTTATAGAAATTCATCAATTACCAGTATTGTTAAGGTAAGTAAAAATAAATGTTTATAATTGAGTAGGCCATTTGCAAAATGCCTAAAACGGTTTCAAGTGAAACTGAGAAAACCACAAAAAACTGTCAGATTTGACTCAGACAAACTACACCTACAATTCTTTGTTAAAAAATCGCAAAAAATCATTAGGATTGTGCTGCAAGATTTCCACATTATCCCAATTCAAGAAAAATTGTTATTTTACATTTTAATCTGGAATTAGCACGTTTTGCTTGAGCGATGCGTTTTCAGAGCATTTTGCATCAGGAGGGTGAGCCATTTGCAACATTCAACAGTAGAAAAAGTAAGTACCTAGTGAAAGTAGTGTAGTACAATCTTATACACTGTAGAACGCCCAACATTAAAAACTTTTCAATCTAAAAGCTTCCCTAAAAAAGGTCCAAAATCATCTCTTCATCATCACTTTCCATTAAATTGAAGTCCATCTTTATTACTTGTCTATTGTCAAGCAAATGTGCCTGGTGCTCCTTGTCTTTGTTTTCTCAGCGACAATGTTGTCAACATAGTAATATTGAAAGAATGACCATGGAAGTTGAAACACGTGGAATAAAACGAAAAAAACAGTCTGAAAAACGGGATTGGAAGAAGCCGTACTGATTTATTAAGGCGTTTTGCTTTTGTATACTTCCAAGCTGCCATTACTATTAATAGCTTTTAGCGTTTTTTGCATCAGGAATGTTTTTAGCTCACATTGCGCTAGGACCATCACTGTTTTTAGCGCGTTTTGGCACAGCTACCAAACTTCAACCTCATTCTTCAATGGTTTTTAACGCGTTTTGACACGGGAAAGAAAGCACGACAGGGATGTAGGGGACGCCATTCTGAATGCAACCATACCAATAGCGTTTAAACCATACCAAAAAATCGATTTAGCGCGTTTTGTAACTGGTTTACTCAATTTTTAGAGTTGAAACTCCTCATGGATAGTAATTTGTAACAAATCTAATTGAAATAAATTGATTTAATCACGATTTTTAACTAGAACCATATTATTTCTAAATACAGGATGTGTATTGAATCCAAATTTTTAAAATTCTCGTTGGCTGAAATATAAAACTGTTCGGAGATTCACATCAACATGGTTCGTGGCAACTTTGCTAGTTTTAAAGGTATTATATGTTCAACATATTTATTATACACCCTTTACACAACACTAACAATTTTATGTGCCTGTATGTGTATATTTCGATAGAAATTCTTTCATCTTTAGCAGAGGATAAAAGAAGAATGTTTCGAGATTACATTTGGAAGAAACCACATTTCCTGCTGCAACATCCTTAGCAGGAAATGTCCATGCAGCAGGAAAATTTATTTTTTAAAATACATATTAAATTGACTGATAAAAGCTTTAAATATGGTACTAAAATTATATATTGGAAGTAAAATACTGGACCTTTATTGAGTAATAGTCTTTAATATTGATGGAAAAAGCCCAGTTGTGTTTACGTTTATTAGATCTGCGCCGGACATTGTACTGAATGCCCATCGTATTCTCGTATAAATATTCTTACCATCTTCATTCAAATATGAGTAATACTCTTGTTATTAACAATATCGTGTTGTATATTACGAATGACGTGTTTTTTTATTATCAAAGAGATCAGAAACGGCGGAATTTCGTTTGATTCTCCCGACGATAGGTATCGACGGCGACGCTAGAGAACGAACGAGTTGGATTGAGCATGAAATATTGCGGCAAAACGGCCATTATCCGAATTAGAAAAAGCGATGAAACAGTTTTTTTATGTGGAGAACAAGTGAATTTTGCGGTAGCATACGCCCTAGAAAAAGGCTTTGCGTTAAGCTGCTTATCGAAGCGTATTTTCTTTTAATCCCTAAACCATTTACCATTTTATCGGAAAAAAGGTCTTTTAGGTGCAAATTAAACTAATTAAAAAAGGGGAGCTTATTATTTTATGAAATTTAATCATCTAAAGAGACGAAGGATTGCGGAGGGTATTAATTTTGAAATATACTATTAATAATCAGGAAGATGGTCTTGAATAATGCACGTTAAAAGGATTTTACCTTATAATTATGTCTGCGCTACAATTGCATACGAAATAAATAGTTTACTTTAAGACTGTCGCTATTTGTTACTTTCAATTAGAAAGTTTCAGCTGCTTCCTGAGCGGTTAGCTCTTCTTTTGGCGTCAACTTTGCAGAGAAAATAAACTTACAACTTTGTACACAAATACAAAATACATAAATACATTATCAATATAGTATAATACATAGCCTACTGGAGTTTCATTATTATCATGCGAACGATTTAATATATTAACATAATTTCGACAATACCTCCCAAGCTGAAGAAAATTATATAAATATATACATATACTATTGAAATCTGAAAAAAATAAATCCAATTTTCGAGTATGTCCCATTTAAAGAATATGAGGTTATGTTCGTTACACCTTTAATTTAGGAACTAGTATTTTTGTAACAATAAAGTACCTCTTAAAATTCACGAGGAAAGTCCTATTGCCTGTATTTTTAAGTTTTCAAGTTTGTTGGTAAATAACAAAGGTAGAGTAGGCTGAATATATGGTGGATCACCCTGTACATGCTCATTATAAAACGCTGAATGGTTATTATTAATCAGGATCTGCCAAAATAATTGCTTAATGGGAAATTATTGTAATGAATAATAATTATTTTATTAGATCAATTGTTTAATTGATCGAAATTCTTCTAAGTGTACGTTTGATAATTTTGTATTCTTAAAAAAATATCATGGTAAATACATAATTATTATAGAGTTTACTTAAAACGCTTGTCTAATGGTCTCTATTTTTATTTATAAAAAAAAATAATGCCTATAAAAATTGGCATTGATGACAGCCCGACTAATATTTTTTATGTTGTGTTTTGACGTATTTTTTCTTAAATAAGCAGTAAATAAATAAAACCCATGGCTGTGTGGCCATGATTTTATCTATTTAATTAATACAAGAATTTGAAATTCTATGTCACATATATTACATGCTCTGAATTTTGCTTTTATTAAATTCAGCTGGTCATGTTTGGGCCGTTTAGGATAATTGTACTTGCTAATTTTTGGGTGATGAAGATATTATAGGTAACTTTAATCTATTCAATATTAATACAGTGTGAAAAATAAATAAATTTAAAATTATGTTATTCTGGTAAAATGGAATTTAGAACAAAATATTGGCTATTTTTGATTTATAACATCTACATATCTTGTGCTAAAGATGGCATATGTTCCACAAAAACAATATTATATTAGGCATCACTACTTGATATGTTAAGTATTAATAAACAGTTTTGTTTCAAAAGTAACATACAGTAGAACCCCTCTAGTCCGCCCTCGGCTTGTCCGTCGCTCCGGCTAATCCGACCGTTGTCAGAGTCGAGAAACATGCCTCAGCTTGTTGATGATTCACTCTCGATCGGTCGCTACCTCCTATTATTTTCAGTATTGCATCATCTCTTGTATTGTTTTTGTCTATTTGTGTGTACGTATACAATTGCGTTATTGTGTGTACATATTTTTAATTTCAACATGTCAGGAGTGAAACGTAAGCATGTTACTCTTTCATTAAATAAAAAATTAGCAGTATTACAAAGACTGGACAAAGGGGAATCACTCCAAAATATTGCCAAGGAACTCAATGTAGGCGTTACGACCATAAAATATTGAAGAAAAAATCGGAAAGACATTGAATCATACACAGTGACGATAGATAGTGAAAACGTCCTTAAAAATTGGAAAACGTTGAGAAAGCCTAAACTTGAATTGCTTGACAACGCGTTGTGGATGTGGTTCTGCCAAGAAAGAAGGAGGGGAACCCCGATATCTGGGCCAATTATAAAAGAAAAGGCAATAGCTTTGCACAAAAAAGTAGAAGCTGAAAGTGAGTTCGCAGCTAGTCAAGGCTGGATTGATAGCTGGAAAACCAGTCATGGCGTCCAGTTGTTTCAATTTCTGGTGAAAAACTATCTGCTGATGCCGAGGCGGCTAAGGAATTTTCCATTAAGTTTCAAAAAATTGTCGAAGAAAATGAGCTGTTACCTTGCCAAGTTTACAACATAGACGAGACTGGCCTAAACTATAAAATGCTCCCAAACAAAACGCTCGTTGCATCAAATGAAACAGTCGTAGGAACGAAACTTATGAAAGATAGACTAACCATTGCTCCTTGCAGCAACGGTGATGGTTCACACAAGCTTCCGCTGTTCGTTATTGGCAAATATAAGAAAGCTAGGGCATTCAAAAACATAAACATGTCTTCCTTGCCGGTTTATTACCGCAATAAAAAATCTGCTTGGATGGATTACCGTTTTTTCAAATCTTGGTTCTTCGACGAGTTTGTTCTATCTGTTGAAAAAAACTTGAAACAAAAAAGCTTCCCGTTCGTGCTCTATTGCTGTTGGATAACGCACCATCACATCCATCTGAAGAGGATTTAGTGAAAGGGGACATTAAAGCTATCTTCCTTCCACCAAATGTCACATCACTTATCCAACCAATGGATCAGGGAGTGATAGAATGGCTAAAGAGGCGCTATCGCAGAATGTACATCAGTTCAATTTTAGAAAAGTCCGAAGAAGGTTGTAACATATTTGAAGCTATGAAATCCCTCAACATCAAAGATACTATCTATACGATTGCAGAGTCATCGGAGGAACTTAAACCTGACATGCTGAGAAAATCTTGGCGTAAGCTTTGGCCGGAAATTATGACCGAAAGTGACCAGATAGAAAACGAGCAAAACAACGACATGCAGGAAATCATTAAAGATCTGCAAACTGTACAAGTGAATATCCCTGCCAATGAAGTTGAGGAATGGATGACCCAATGTGACGAAGATTGCGAAAAAGGTGAAGACCTCAATGACGATGAGATTATTGCCGCCGTTTTGGAAAATAAAAGTGAAGAAACTGTGAACGAGGACTCAGACGGTGATGATGACGAACCTCCTGCCCGGATTTTATACACCGACGCCAAAAACGCTTTTGATATTGCCCTTCAGTACATTGAGCAGGACTCAAGCTCAAAACCTATGGACATTTTGTGGATAAGGAAATGGAGGAATATTGCAGCTAAGTCAAGAATTTCATCTGCTAAACAAAAATGTATAACTGACTTTTTTTGTAAATAAATTTTTATTTTTTTTTAGTTTAACTTTTATTTAATTTTTTTCTAGATAACCTCCAATTTTTACAGTACATATATGTATAGTAAATACATACATTATTGCTCTTTTTCATTATGTATGTAATAATATCAGGTTTTGTGCGATTTCTTGCAATATTTTTACTGTATAGAACAATACATACAGTCAGTCTTGAGTTGAAAGATTGTTTATTTTACTTTTTTCTGATAATCCAACCTTTTTTACGTTCCGACCATACCCACGGTCCCAAAGGTGACGGATCAGAGGGGTTCTACTGTAATTATATTTGACGTTTTTAAAGTAATAAATAACAATATTAAGTCGATTATCTCTGTATAGATCAGGATTTGTTAAATATATTAGTTCAAGGTTAATATTTGTTTGAGAGAATTTTATACGTTCCATCATATTCAAATTAGTATTTCTTCGTTGTAGACGCAACTTACTAACAATAAATAAATTGTTCTCTTGGGGTAGTATTAAATCGTATAATAGTCCGTTTGTAATTGTTTCATGAGAAAATTGATTTTCATAAAATTGTCAAATATGATTGTTTTTAAAGAAAATTTATTTTTTCATATTTAAATTTATGATCCGATCAAGGTAGCCAAATATTACCTTTAATGAGCTCCCCTCCCTTCTCTCTTTTGTACGGAACATATAAATAATTTTACCATGTTGTACTGGTGTCCATTATGCCAAATTTACCAGATCTAATGTAGCTATACCATCGGTAGCAATATTGTTAACCACATTTATGTCGACCACGTGAAGGTTAATTAAAAACAAAAAATATGTCAATAAAATAAAATAGTAAATTGAGTACAGATAGATTTTTTAAGTTTGAACACACAGAGGAATCGACTTGCTTCCTCTAAATCCTCAAGCTACGGAGGAGAAGGTTATATATAAATTGAAGGGGAAAGCCTCCCCTCCTCTAATTTCTGAAGTCTATGGAAGGGAAGGTTTCGCATAAAGGTGAGGACAAACACACTTATGCTCAAGGAGAGGTACCAAACCCCCGATTGGAACTCTAATCGAAGCACAAAATGACCCCCAATACTGAGCCCATTCAGCCACCCCAAACCACAGTACAAATGACATTGTACCAGTCACTCTGTAGGAGAATTGATAGATTGGAGGATCCGAGGCACAGCGTGCTGCACTTTTATAGCTCCGTCGGATAACTGACCTGAATCCATCGTATTACTTTTCCCATAGAAGTTTTTACAGCTTTCACAATCAGTCTGTACCGAAAAGTACTTGCACTTCTTACTTAATATTCTTAATATTTTATAGTTCGAAGCCACAAAAAGCAATAAAAACATGGTAACCAGGATCATGACTTTGGATACTACTGGTATAGGTGAAATGTACATCCCGAATCACAGGCTTAATTTATATTCTATGTATCATTAAAATCCCGAACTAATTGGTAAATTCTACAATACTGTTCTGCAGCAATATAACAAATGGTAGAATGAATTACGATTTCTTTTATATTTTAATATTTAATATTTATATGAATAGAGCTGCCTACTGGGATGCACAGGTTTAATCATGAATATAATTTTAATATAGATAACAATGTTCTATCTATTTTACCTTATTAAAGTAAAATAGAAAACATGACTTTCTGAGATAACGATCTAAAGATCTAAAGGGTCGGCCAAAATTGGTAACTCATTTTATTTGTTTGTACTTTTTTTCTTATTTTTTAATTGGTTCTATTTCGTTTCAGGATCGTAAATAAAACTTCCGAAATTCATAATGGAACACCTATGAGTTCACCAACGCACAAAAATTGTCGAATTTTGTTTTCTAAATCAGAAATCTATAATCTTTACCTAGCGTCAATATCCTGCACATTTGAATACTAGCGCCCACTAAAAAAAATCGTAATGCTGTGCTAATTTGTAATGCTAATTTTGGAGAAACGAGAAATGTGAGAGATCATCTAAAATATGTAGACCACATTCAGCTACAAGTCAAGAGAATATCGAGAGAGTAAAGGAGTGTAAATGACGATCAGGTTCAACCAGAAGACGACAAATGAACTGGAATTGACCAGGACTAGCCCGAAATGAGCATTGAAACTTTATTCACACTTATCTGCATACAAAATACATAATGCAAGCCTGGCGATGAACAAATATCGTCTATAGTATAGCGTAGCTCTTCAACAATTAATTGCAAAAAATCCTCATTTTATTCATCAATTAATTATGAGTGACGAGGCACACTTTCATCTGAACGTTAATGTTAATAAACTGAATATTAATAAACAAAACATGCGATTCTGGGCCACTCAAAATCCTCGAATAATTCAAGAGGAAGGGCAGTATCCAATTTGTGTAACTGTTTGGTGTGGAATAACTTCAACTAGAGAGATCGGGCAATATTTTTTGAGGATAATGAAAGCAACAATAACGGCCAATGCAGAGCGTTACCAAATAATGGTTAGAGAATTTTTATTTCCAGCTTCACAAAACCCCAAGAATTTATAGTTTCAGCAAGACGGTGCCACATACCATACCGCTAGGTAGAGCATTGCCCTTTTAAGAACCGCGTTTTTTAAGAGAATAAATAATCTCTTGAAATTACGACCTACATTGATTGGCCTTCAAGATCGCCCGATTTAAGGGGGGAAATAGGTTTTAGGACTACGTTTTTTTTAGTGACTTGCATGAGTTTTTTTATCAAGAAAGAAATGTATATAATTCATTAAAACTTTGAGGACATTTTATAGATAAATTCAAATAAATATTGCAATTTTTTTGAAGTATTTCCTTGGAAAGTGTGGAAGATATAGCGCTTTTCTCGAAACGGCCTTTTTTTGAATTTCTGTACACTATAGCTCAAAAGGTTTTTACCCAATCATTTTAAAATTTGATAGTTAGTTTCTTTATATAATTACGCTTTATATGAACCTAAATTTGGAGTAATATCATTGTTAAAAATATTTTTATTGCAAAAATAGTTATAAGATATTAAAAATTATGCTATTTTGTTTAAACACCTCTAAAAAATATAATTTTCAATTTCTTTTTCAGTTAGGTTCATATAGAAGAAAGACATGCTCTTAAAGTAAATTTAAAACCTTGTTGATTTCAAATGAAACCTGTGGCCTCCAGAATGCTACACAAACAGCTAGATATGATGGTGACATCCGATGGGTGGCAGCTGATATCCTTTCATATTTCCGAGGATATACTTCAAAAATATTATAATATTTATTTGAATATATGTATAAAATGTTCTCAAAGTTGCAATAAATTATATACATTCCTTTCTTGCCAAGAAAAAAAAATCATGCAAATCACTAAAGAAAACGTAGTCCTAAACCTATTTCACCCCTTAACGGGGTCCGATTTCTTTCTGTTGGGCTTTCTAGAAGAAAAATGTACAAAAATAAACCGCAGACACTGGAACTAAAAGACAATATTAGAAACTGAATTCGGGCAATACCAATAGAAACTTTCACGTTAGTGATAGAAAACGTAGTAGTTAGATCAAGACTGTGTGAAGAATAAGGTCACCTACGAGACGTTATTTTTTATAAATAATTTCCAAGGAATATACTCTTTGTTACCGTTTGAAAAAATATATCAAATTTATTAAATACAATATTTGAAAAATAAATAGGTTACATACTTCTGACCCACTTCGCATATCTTAATTAATATCTATAATTTAATTTATTATGGGAAAACTACTATTAATGTTTGAATTCTGCAATTTTTTTCTCTAAATTAATTTTATTATATTTTCAGACTTCCTCTACCCGTATCAGGTACCCTACATATTCCCTGTTAGATAAACAAATATCAAATAAATGGCATCACGTCACATCTAAAGATCGCTACCCTAAGATACTTGGAAGGCGAAAGTACCGCCGCTTAAATAATAGAACTTTTCTTTTCATCCTCCCGGGTTGTATTTGTAAAAACCGTCGCGTACACAATTGTGCTGTCACTTTCATATTTCATATAATGCCGCCCTTGCGGACCCTCGCTCGTTGGTCAGTCATGTGACATATTGCACGAGGTATTGTCAGAATTGCACTGACGTCTCTGGATGGAAATGAAATATTTAATATAAAACTTTTCCAAACTATTGTACCGTTAGCGCGGACTGGCAGATGTCACCTTTTTTTATTTCCTTTTTCGAGTGATTATTATTTGTTTAGGTGGCGAATGGATGTTCGAACAGTAAGAGGTGTCTATAAAAATTGGCGGTTTATATACAGAGTAAATATATGGCGGTTAATTATGTATATATATTAAAATGTTTGACTTTTTTTAAATGTAGTACGTTAAGCATTTTTGCAACTTACCGAAATTGTCACTGTTGTGCATCCCTGAGGGTCCTGGCATTAATCCACCCAATCCTAGAAAAATTAAATATGCGTTACCTTCAGATTCTATTTTGTTTTCATTATGTCAGCGTTTATGTAAAAAACAACATTAACTACTCAAAAGTCTACGCCAAATAAAGAAAGTCGCATATTTATTTATATTCTTGCATAAATAATTGAGACATATATACGTACTATTCATTTCATGGCTATTTGCTAAATAAAAAAACTCTCTTATCTTGCCGATAAACGGAGCAGTCTACCTGAGTCTAGCCATAAAAACAAGCCACGGTATGAGATAATAGCCGTTTGAGATTTTTTATTTGGCAAATAGCGATGAAATAAACTATATGTATCTAAAATTACAAATATGTATTATACGTCTCATTGTACAAATTTTTGTTGCTGATAATTCTAAGCGTGTTTTTTCACCTAAAATAAAAATTACTTAGTATCTGTACAAATAGAGTTGTAAGTTTGTGCATTATGTCATACACACACGTGACTAAATATATTTGTATGAATTACTATGAACAAACTAATATATGCATTGTGGAAAAGAAGTCTGGAATACCTGAAAAATCTCACTAAATATATTTTTTTCAAAAATGCTCGCAGAGTTCAGTGTACAGGGGCGTACATTTGAAGGGTTAAAGGTAGCCTTTTTTAAATGGCAACCCCTATTTTTTCGATAAAACGAAAAAACTTATCTATGAGTATTGTTGTTATGAGTTATAAAAATGTGATTAAGTTAAGAAAGTTTCAAGAAAAGTGTAAAGTTTTAATTGTGTGAAAATTGATTTATTTAATATGTTGCCTAGAAGGCGAACAAATTATATTTAAAGTTAGTTATATCAAGTTAGCTTTCGGTTAAATTGATTCTTGTGATCTTCTGTTATATGAAGTCAAGATATCTTAGTAACAATGTCCTTTCGGAAAAAGATGACATTGAAATTCATATCATGTATGATTATGGAGGTAGAAAATGAACGAACAGTGGAGGTACAAAATGAACGAACAGTGGAACAGTGCAACAGATGAATATTACAAGTCTGGGGTTTCTTTAACGAGACTCATTAAGATCGTCCGCCTATAGCACGATCTATTGTCAGTAAAATTGTAGATAAATACCGAAAAAAATGGACATATACACCTCTTACCCAGAGCGCTACAGTGCTTATATTTACATAAATATTAATTTCACATTTATAAAGTTACATTGATTCAAGAATTATCAGAAGATAATTTTGATCGTCAAGTGGAAATGCAATTACATTGTAATAATGACAACATGTTTGCGAGAAATATTATTTTTTCGTATGGGGCAATATTCTTCCTTAATTGAATTGCAAATAGACATAATTATATGTATTGGGCTTCACAGCATCTATGATGAATGCAAGAGTCTCATATTCAATATCCAACGTGAACATTTGGACAGGTACAGTCAGAAATAGAATTTTGGGCCACTATTTTCTATGACAACTTGACTGGCACAAGCAATTTACAAATTTTACAGCAAGAGTTGATTCCAACACTGACAGCTTTATACACAGCTTTAAAAATAAATTTTACATAGTACAAAAATAAAAGCAAATATTAGAAATGATGAACTAACTCATAGGAAAAACTAGTGAAGTAAATAAGGTAATATTTTTTCTGATTTTTTTGAAAAATTTTGATGTAATGAACCATGTTAGTCAGAAGATTATAGCCGTTAGCGATAAAACGTGTAGGTAATGAAGTTTGTGTAGAAGTATTATCCCACTTTTGGCTATATTTTGACAGTTGAACCAATAGCAGATCATACTGCTACACAAGTTTTATATCTTCCTTTTTAAATCGTGTAAGTAATTAACGACTACGATGGCGTATGTAATTTAAAAAATGTCGGTTTTGTTATTTCAAAATATATTTTTTAAACGATATGATTTTTTTTTCTGGAAAAATATCTACGTTATTTATATTAAGATATCAAGAAATAAGTCATAAACATTGTATTTATCCCCAATATAATATAATTTATATCTATTAAAATTAAATATGTAAAATTAAAATTGCTTTTACGCACCGCCATTATTTTAGTTTGCAAAAATATTTTTTGTTCTTTTATTTTTAATTTTTTCAGTTCTTTGAGTTCTAAATTCAGTAAGTAATATTTTATTTTATCAAAAATAATTGTGTGTAGTTGACTAGACTTATTTTAATAATTCTTAATATCCAAGTTAATAATGGAACATTAAACTGAAATAATTATACGTAATTTTTTGTTACAGCTTCACATTTTATATTTAGCTATCTATTAGGTACATTTAGAAAGTATTTGATAAGTATATCGCTACACATCTGTTTCTGAAATGTACAATTCGATTAAAATATGTGCATAAATCTAATAGTAACTATTAGAGGTTCAACACATCGAACGAATGTTGTAGGAAGAGGATACAGGACAGAGGAAAATCAGAATGAAGCGAAAATAAAAAAAAAAAACATAATGTGCTTGTACTACAGCAGAATATAACATATCTATAATAAAGTAATATATGTTAATATATTTAGTAAAAAAATTACTATTTAGGAAATCGCCCCATGTTTTTAATATATAACTTCAACAAGTGAAAATATACTTCATATCTTGAGGCAAGGTAACGACAAACATTTGTACAGGGTTATACAGATAACATTATATTCAAATCAATTTCAAAAATCGAAAAATAAACAGGGTGTTATATTTACCACTTTTTTCTATTTCAAAAAATAAAACAGTTAAGGGGGGTAGAATGTTATATGGATAACCCTGTACATGATATTTAACAAAATGAGAATCATTTGAAATTTTTTCTTTTATTAAGTATCAAAGATATGACGAATGAATATTACCTATCACAAATAAACAGGAAGCACTGTAAATACCCATTTCCATCTCAGTGAAGAATATTAATGCTCAGGTCTTATTAATGTGATATAATTAAATACAAACAGAGGGTTATGGGCCATAAAATCAGCCGCATTTACATACATTTCCTTTTGGTACAATTTATTTGGTTCCGATAAAATCTGGATGATAATGCCCCGAGGTCGAGCAATAATAATATTTATACCTGGTCAAATTTACGTGGAAACAGGTAAAATAACTGATAACATTTATTAAGTCCGTAAGCTAATACCTTCGGAATATAACCGCACACGTGTTGTTTGGTGTTAAAAACCTCAATTTGATAGGGGAATATTGTGTTTGAGTACCTCAAAACGCAAATTTGAGACCACACACGCTCGATGAATTAATTCGCCGTGACTGACTATAGTTGAGAACTAGTTTTTTTTTTAGTAAACTATAATAAACAATTATCTTATTAATGATTTGTTTCACTACCGTAAAAAACCGGGCAGCTAATAGTGCAGTTACAACAGCAAAACGAGTAATAAGTAGTGGTAACAATTCTCTATTATATCTACTTTTTCATCACAATTAATGTATTGTCGAAATGTGCAGATTTTGAGAATTTCACGTACTTGAATAATTTTATTGTCTAATTGACAAGTTTATTAAACATAATATTTGAGTGGATAAGTACCAAAGTATTAATACGTTACAGATCAAAAGGTAACCCGTATACATTCCAGTGGCGGCTCGTCGGGGTAGGAAATGTAGGCGCCGCCCACCTTTAAAATTTTATGTCATTTCTCATAACAGCGCAATTATAATGAACTGTTAACGTCCCTGATAATACAGAAATATTTAATATAATTAATAATAACTATTTTATACTAATTAAATTATCTATCGCCGTCGGCGGCGCTGGTGCCGTAAACACCCTTTATTATACCACCGCACGGCGCCGCGCCACACCGAATTAAATCATTTTATTCCTAAACAGAATAACCAGACCAGGCTCGGTTCTCCATCCCACCGCCTGAAAATCGATAGCTACACGTCAACCAGATGTCGATAAGACGACAAACAGCGTTGTTGTAATGGCAAAATAATCGCAGCTCAGACATCTGCAGCGAGTTATATTCTTTAAATAAAGCAGTTGGAGGCGGATGCATTCGACGCCTGAAGTAGATCGGCGTTCTTCGGCAGATCCGAAGACGCCTTCGCATTGAATAAGCCGTGACATTACTCTATAGTGTTTATAAAAACGTTTTTGATAAACAAAAATTAATTAGCGATTTAGGGGTTATATATTGTGATGATCAATTTGAAACATTAAATATCGAGTCAATGTTGAAATATTTTGTGGAATATGAATTTCGAGAAATATTTTCAGAGGTTTTTAAACTTATTGTTTTAATTGCTACAATTCCAACAATTGTACAAACAAGTACATCGGTTGAAAGACATTTTTCTTGTTTAAAACGTGTTAAAACGCATAGCCGGAACTCTATGAAGAATGAACGTTTATCGTCGCTTGCACTTATTTCAATTGAAAAGGAATTATTTAGCACAGTTCAGAAATCTGATGACTTCACGGAAAATATAATTAACAAATTTTCATTAATTAAAGATAGGCGCATTAATTTAAATTATAAAAAGTAGTAGGTATCCACTTTGTAATTGTCAGTAAATAACGGCGATGGTTAAGGAAGGCTGTGAGGGGACGAGGAGGCCTATACCCTAAAGCGCCCTAAAATAATGTATTATTGCCAACCCAATTTACATAATATAGATATAATACTCAATAAATATATTTCGTTTATTCCAATTTATTTATACCCACAACAACTATTATTATTCACGAATAACAAAGAGGTATCAAGTTCAAAAAATTCTTGTGAAAGCCTATATTTTTGTATAAATGAAATTCAATCATTGAAATTCTGAAGTATCAGGAAAAAGCCTGACCTTGAAAATTTTTAAAATATTCGCCTGCGGCGCTATTTTTAATGATTGATAAAGCTCATACGCCGCTATCGCCTACCCTAATATGGATACCACGAGCCGCCACTGATACATTCAGCTATTGTCTTTATCTACACTCGCGTAGTTTTTGCAATTGTTTTTCCGGAGTGGGGACACTAAAATGTTGACCGCACATCAAAATTTAGCTTCTCGGTGGACAGGTCCGTATTCGACGCAACAATTAAATATATGGTATCGTTTTAATGAATATTATTCAAATATGAGGAAACTTTGGTCCTCAGACGGATCCTGAAATATTAGGAACTAATTTTGAATTAGATACAGTTTTCAATTAAAAAAACAAAGAAGTTATACTTTCTCCACCTTGTACACCCTTCTCTTTACATATACATATTTTTAAAAGGCTTTATGTGACTTATGCGTAATCCATATTTTTGAGATTTTCGCAAACTGTAGATAATATATAGAGTTACACATTTACTTATAAGTTATTTAATATTACTGATTAAATACTGAAATTATTCGGATCTAATGCCTAAAGCTCCAATAACTTTAAAAAAGCTGTAATAGAAATCTGTGATAACGTCGCACGAGTCTAGTGATAGATTACAATTGACAATATTTGTCCGACTATCATCAATTAAAAATTGACCTAGGTATTTTAAAATTTTCTGATTTTATAACTTATTTAATTACCGCTTAATTTTAATATATTAAATGTACTGGATCATTTAACATTTGAAAATTCTTGGATTTGTTAAGAAATTTAATTTGTAAACCCAATTTTTACCACTTTTTTAAATATTTTCAGATTTATTTTCACATACAAGGGTTTCAGATTTGAGATACGAGAGAGCCCATTTATTTACATATAAAAATGAAGGTAACTGGAAAATATTTCCTCCTTTTTAAGAAACATTGTATTGACTATAATGCAAGCTTCGTTGGTGATAAATATTACAGAAGAAACTAAATTAAATGTCCCAATTCTATTTGTAGCTTGATAGTAATAACATATTCGCAGTTACTTTCGTTGATTAGTGTAGGGGTGACAGTTTAGGAGTTTTATTGTATTTTATTTATTTTATTGTATTATTGTTGATTGATTTATCGTTTCGTGACAGTAGTACAAAACTAATAGCGAATTTCAGTGAAAGACAGAAATTTAAATATCGCTGATGCTCTTATTTGTGATAATCTTTATTTCCATCATTTTATTAAACGTCTCCCCTTGAAACTTTTACTTTATAGTATGCGTAGGAAGCAACACTTAAAGCAAGCCATCAAGATAGGTAAATCTTCTCTATTCCCTCTGTGTTATAACGTAAGGTATTATCGGACTATATCATAGTTTATATTAGTTTCGATACCAAATATCATGGGCAATACTAAAATAACGATGCAATATTATAATTATGTAATATTGCAGCTAATTTATATATTGTCCAGAGAAAATAAAAATGCGCTTAATGCAAATTCAACATTGACAAGTTCAAAAGTTGACATTTTTTAAATGTGACTGAGGAAAAGAGAGATTACCTGTCCAATCTCTATGAAACCTATTTTTAAGCAAGTAAACTATTTGCGTGAACCAACCTTATATAAAAGATTTTAGTTAGACATTTTCGAAATAGTTTGTCACTATAAGTGCACCACGACAACTCTGGTTCGAATGTAACTAGGAGTCCATGTTTATATTTACTACAATACAACATGTTTTTCCAAAGAAGATCAAAACTCTATGATCATCAAATTCTATATAGCTCTAACAAAATTGTAACTATTTAATTACAAAATACTTTCAGAAGGAATATTATACCTCCCCAAAATTTAAAAGATTGTTTAATAACATGCCCTAAAAAAAGCATATCAAGTATAATAAAGTTATATTCAACAATACTTATGGTCCTATGTGAAGAAAGCACAATCGGGAGGATCAGACCGCGAAATATACCCTAACGAGCTGTCCTGCACTCTCAACAAAACGGAGCTAGCTAACAAAATTAGCTATACTGGATAATTATTGGCTGAGAATAGCAGACCATCTACCCTCCCCGTTATAGATTCTTAATGCGAATACTATAATGATCAGTCTATTATTGTCCCAACGCTTTCATAATAACGCTATATGATTCTGAATAAAATAAATAATGAAGCCTCAAAACAAATAATCAGTGATTGCCCAAAAATTATCCCGACTATTGTCGTTACCTTGCAGTCCTAGTAATGCCCCTGGGAAACCTCCAGGCGTCCGCGAAGGGTCCATAAGTCCACCGTTGGTACTAAATGGATGATGATCGTCTAACATGGGGTATTCGGAGGGTTCAGTCTTTGGAGTTACGGGTTCATCAACGTGTTCGCTTATGGCTGTATCGCTGCTATTGCTATCTTCTCCTGTCGATTGGGCTTGTATTGACGAATCCGAGTTAACTTTCTAGAAAATAAAAATGGCATGATAAGTGTATGGGTTACTGTGGTATGTTACGTTTCTATATAAAGAATGATACAATAATAGCCTAAGATTTGAATTGCGTGCCATTTTGGCTATCATCATTCGATAGCTTAATAATTATGACAGATTTATAGGAGACAGATAGGAGTTACTAAACATGGAGCGCTACATGAGATAGCAACGTGTCCTTATTGTTAAATATTACTATCAAAATGGTGAAAGTTTGGTTGCTACGATTTGTACCGTAAGTCCAACGTTTGGTAAAAATAATGTTCCAAATTTATTAAGTATTACAATATTTTACTACAAAAAACCATGTTTTATTTAAAATTCGCTTCTTGTAACACGTTTGTTGTGCTTTTATTGTAACACGTTATATTTAGTTTCTATTATGATCAGTACTATGGTGAGGAAGGAAGTTATCTATACTAATTTATTGGTTATTTTCTTGATCTAGTGAAACTGATTTTGTTTAAGAACTACAAAAATATTATTATTTGGTAATGGCACTCTCGTCTCTTTTTGAAATAATAATGTTCTATAACATTAAGCGGTATTAAGTACTAATCTGCTATGATTAGTACTTAATGTCATTATTGTCATTATGATTGTCATTAGAAATGACAATCATAATGAATAATCACGACAAAATATTAAAAAGCTGAAAATATTATGAAGTTTTTAATATTCTTCTTACATATATTAATTCAAAACTGGAGTATAATTCTATATTTGATAGGTTAGTATAATAATACAATCCCATAAAGTAATTCATTCTTCACTCAATAACTAATTGAGGAAACATAGTATAGCAATATAATGCAAAGTTTTACTACCAGAGGGTAACACTCAAATTACAGAAATAAGGTGTTTATACTCCAACCCATCTGAAAATGCCTTATATAATAAGGACTAAACAAATTAGGTCAAAACAGCTATTCTCCTGGCTATATGCCAAACCCCGAGCGCTGAATTACATGACAAAATTTGTCGTATTTTTGTCCAACAGAGTTAGCACTAAAAATATAGTGATTGTTCCAAAACCACCAAGAAAGATGCAAAGTGTCACCTATCTCAGGATTCAGCGCTCGGGGTTTGGCATATAGCCAGGAGAATAGCTGTTTTGACCTAATTTGTTTAGACCTTATTATATAAGGCATTTGCAGATGGGTTGGGGTATAAACTTCTTATTTCTGTAGTTTGGATGTTACCCTCTGGTAGTAAAACTTTGCATTATATTGATGATTTCAAGTTTTTACTTCCGTTTAGATTGTTCGAAACTACCAAGAGATGGCGTCTGGTACGTTCTACTGCGGTGGAACGTAGCAACGTCTACTAGATGTGAGCTTTATCTGTCGAAGGTATACTCGTTTACACTGCACTGACGAGACCCAAGATAGAAAGGTCGAAACCGGTCTGCAGTTAACGATATCCTGAGATAGGTGACACTTTGCATCTTTCTTGGTGGTTTTGGAACAATCACTGTATTTTTAGTGCTAACTCTGTTAGACAAAAATACGACAAATTTTGTCATGTAATTCAGCGCTCGGCGTTTGGCATATAGCCAGGAGAATAGCTGTTTTGACCTAATTTGTTTAGTCCTTATTATATAAGGCGCAGATGGATTGGAGTATAAACTCCCTATTTCTGTACATAGTATAGCATTGAAATAATTAAATATAGAAAAATAATGTGCAGTATGTTCCTTTGTCTTAAAACTTATGTTAACATGGCGCAGTATCGATTTACTTAAATAATTTTAGAATAAGTAATTTGTACTAATATTTGAATGATAAGATAATAATGAGTTAGGAAAAAAGTCAAAGAAAAATTTTGGTGTGAATGAAATATTGATAGTAAATTTTCATTACGAGAAAGATTAGAATATATGTATAAGTAATTGTACGTACACAAACGTAAAACAACGAATAAAAATAATGGAATAGTTCGAATATGAGAGAACTTTGCTTATGGCGCAAAGAAAAATACGATAAGATCCAGAAAAGATAATTAATAGCTGTCAGAATTCCTTTCAGTCACCAAGAACCATTTGTAAAATTAGTTAAACATATTACTAGTTAAAACGATGGATAGTATGGAGCATTTTCTTGTGAAATTGAGACTTCGCACATCGTTATGTACCATGTTCTTAATGAAAACTTCTGAATAATAACGAGAACTTCTTAGCGACGGAAATACAAAGGTTAGGACAACATTCGGTTTAAACAAGATGGCGTAATCATATTAATTTAAAGAATGTGCTTCCTGAAAAAATAGGTAAGAAAGTATAGTAATATAAATTAGTTGCCACGATCTTGAATGAATTTCTTTTATGTTACATGAAGCAGATGATATGTAAGAATGTAAGTAAAGATATAAGAGATTTTTGTTTATCTGTCTTCGTTTGCAAAACCAACAAAGAGTAAATTTAAAAACTACAATTCTAAGAAATTATTGAATTTGTTATAACCATCACGCATTCCTTACAAGAAAGACCTCCTAATGAAATAGTATTTACACTATATTTCTTTAAAAGAAATTGAAGGTTGTGAGCTAAGATATATCAGCTCATATATGTTCTCAAAAATTTAAGCCAAATTAAGGCATTAACGCCCACCAATTATTTTTTGCTATCATAAAACAATTTAGTAAACCTATTAGTGACTTATTACCAGTAGGCTCTATAGATCTATGTGTGCATCATTTGCCTATACACTGAAGAGGAAAATATATTACTATTCATCCACCCTGTACGTGTTCGAACTAATCGAAACCCTTCCAATCAAAGTTTCATTCATACCTCTTTCGTAAGTATTGTCGGCCCGCCTTCCAGGGCCTGTCCTAGAAGCGACTCCTGCATGTCTCCATTCCCCCTGGAGGGACTTCTCCCCCTGTCGGGGGTGTAACTGCCTCTCTCCGAACTCCTGGGCCTCTTGGCCGGGGGCGATGATAAGCCATCCTCCCGAGTTTCCGGACGGTCCGTCGCCCAAGGTAAAGATGATGAATTCTGGAATAATATTATTCACATTACATACTCTAGATCAACATGAGGATAAGCCTGAATATTGGGAAAAACTGCAATATTACGTCTTTCGCGAGGGTGAATATTTATACTCGAGGACCTGAGCTGAATTTGTAAGCAAACTAAAATAGGGAGGATTGCAATGTTAATGCTTTGCAATTCTATTTATGCTGCCCTAAAGGTCCAGAATGCATAGGGAAATATAAATAATTGTAATTATGAAATCATTCATTATTATAACATTTTCTTTCAAAAACAAAAGAGATGAAAAGCACACTTGAAAACAACATTTCAATGTGCAAATGACATAAAATTGTTATAAATATTTTTGCTAATTGTAAAACATACTTGATTATTTCACGTGGGTGGGATGAAACCGAATGATTTTCAATCAAAAATGATATTTCATGACAATATCAGTGAGCGTGGGGTGAGGAGTTTCCAGTTTGATGAAGACATTTTTTTTATTTTTTGTTATTTTATTTTTCAACATTATCTCCACCAAGCCAATACATTTTTATAATGGTGCTATAATGTAGTGATACCATTTTTTAGAACGATTTGTCGAGCCCTTCAAAATACGCATTTACAGTATTAACGACTTCCTCGTTGCTCACAAATCCTTTACCTCCGAGCCATGTTTTAAGGTTAAGATACAAATGATAGTCGCTAGAGCCTAAATCTGATGAATACGCTGGATGAGGGAATAATTCGAACTTCAATTAGTTTATTTTAGCCACATTGCAATGACTGACGAATGAGCAGGTGCATTGCCATGATGAAATAAGATCTCTTTTTTCGCCAAATGAGGTCATTTTTCCTTCATTTCATCACTAAAACGATTTAATATCTCGTGGTATTCACCATTGAGAGTTTGGAGTTTTTGGAGTTGGTTCACCTGCTCCAGTCCATAGTTTTGACTGTTGTTTACTTTCAGGAGTGTAATGGCGGACCCAAGTTTCATCAACAGTTATAAATCGACGTAAAAATTCGCTGGGATTTCGCTTGTACAGTGCCAAATTCTCGGTCGAAACAGTCTTCCGGTGCAATTTTTGATCGAAAGTTAGCAAACGTGGCACCCACCTTACATAGAGCCTCTCCATGCTTAATCAACATAAATGTTGATGTAAAATATTGCGCATACGTTCAGTTCACATCCCAGTAGTCTCAGCTATTTCACTTACTTTCAATCTGCGGTCCTCTACCACGATTTTATAAATTTTCTCAATAATTTAGGCAGTTGTAACCTCCTGAGGTGTCCTGAACGTGGTTCACCATCAGTGCTCGTGCGACCTATCTTATATTCATAAACTCACTGTTTGTTAGTTGAATATGATGGAGGAGAGTTCTTCAGTGTAGAATCCATTTCTTGTTTGATTTGAAGTAGTGTTAATCCTTTTAAATACATGC
Organism: Rosalia funebris; assembly: GCA_037954035.1. Lineage (NCBI taxonomy): Eukaryota > Metazoa > Arthropoda > Insecta > Coleoptera > Cerambycidae > Rosalia > Rosalia funebris. Next base: position 20,892,291 of record JAZFAV010000011.1, read on the forward strand.
ATTTGATGACCGCATGCTTCTCTAATGTTTCCAGTTTCACGTAAGCAAGTGAGGGGTCTTATTCAATAGGCTGTCAAACATATACTAATAGAGCAATCGACCTGAAAGTTATTATACATGCTAGTCAGGGATAATACTGTAGAATACGAGTCAAAAATTAGACCTGATGTTGCTATCTCTGGCTCAGGCCGGAAACTGTTCACCCCACCGTCGCGTCGTAAAAGAAGCTTATGGTAACATTCATTAGCGAGAAATTGATAACGCTTCGAAAATTTTAGATTCATAAGTAATTTTTCACAATATTAAGTGTATTTAAGAAAACCTTGTCATTTTAAAAAAATATTGTTCATGTTGATGAATGGAATTTTATTTAATTTAATATGCTTTTCAAACAACTAGATGTAAATACAACTACGCGGTTCGAATTATAGCACGGATCAAAAGAAATTCCCACTTTTAATAGAATGAAAGATTTTTTTATGCAATGGCGGCGCTACTGCATTACTGGCGCTACATTATTTTGCGGTTAGGCGAAAATAGGCAGGAAATATCTAGAGTCGGCGAGGGCGTTAAATATATTATTTTATGGGCGAATGTGATATAGTGGTGTTATAAGAGTTTGGTCGAGAAGGATTTTGCCTGGGCGCTCGCCCACCCCTGTCGCCGCCACTGTTTTTATGTAACAATGTAATGCATTGTTACATTTAATTATAGATTTATGTTCTTTACTGCCCATTAAACAAAAATAACATAAAAACCCGTTTACCGACTCAAGATTCTTTAATGCGGTTAGATATTTAAGTTACAAATATTATAATTGTAATTAATAAAATTAAATATACTATACAGAATTTCATAATTATCACTACCATAGGAGCATACCGTAATAAAGCCAGAGGTTCTCGTTTGGGAGCAGAAGTTAGAAAATTAAATGTCAATGAAAGTTTTCCAAATTTTCAGATCACTAGAGAAAGTAATAAGTTTAATTTTGGATTGTTTAACATTATGTGTCGGTATATTCTGTTGAAATGCATTTGAAACAAATAAAGAAATAAACACTGTTTTACAAAATAATGAGTTTTGGTTTAAGAAGTTCGTATTTCATCAATTTTGGTTGTATAGCAATGAAATTATTTAGCTTGAAAACAACGTGAAACCGAGGGTTTCATGGTACAGGTTATGCCAAAAAAAAAACATAATACGTTGACCCAAAATATGAAAAAACGGAAGCCAAAAACGAAAGCCTCCCCATAGAAATTAAGCACATTTGGGGTTAGGAGAAATTTTGACGACATAAATTTTGAACAGATTCAGCCTCAGGTCATATAAGAAAATATCATAAAACACGAGTAAATTAGATGTTATCAAAATTCATAAGTTAATGTGAATATTTGAAGTTATATTTTAAGTCATTTACTATGGTTTAAAATGTGCATAAATTTAGTAATAACAAAAAGGAGTTAAATTTAAAAAATAACAACACATAAATTGACATAAAAATTCAGTGGATTGTTGTAGATGGAGAGAATATACGAAAGCTCTATATACACAACCAATCCCTGAGGCATGGGCAAGTGGGTTTTGGTGGAAAATTGACACCGAACGTCAATAGACCCAGAACGTCAATAGATCAGATGATCGATGACTTACTTGTTACTTTGTGCATCTGGCTACTGTTAGGCGGGCAAAGTAATATTTATACTCATCATACATTATATAAGTATAATAATTGAATTTTGTATCACTAATGTTTAAATTTTTTTTCTAAAACGTAAATTATATACATGAGAAAGTATATATTTAATCATTTAGTGATAACAATAAGTTTTCTTCATTTCATCTCTTCAATTCATTTCAGTTTTCAGTTTTTTTTTAAATCATTCTTTAATTGTTTAAATAAATTACTATGTTTATTCTATTTTTTTATTAAGTAAATACCTTGACTAAATTAATACAATCTTTCACAAAGTTAATACGACGGATATAGTAAATAGGACCACGCCTCTTTTTTATCACTGGTGGTTTTCCGTAAAGATATAGACCTTGCAAAACCTATTCACACACGTGTTCCTCAGGAAAGAACATCAAATATAACTTCTGTTTCAGAAAAGGCATCCAATAAAGGCGAATCTTAATTTCTTAAGTTTCACATACATACCTACAATGAAAGGAAAATTTATGAAATAAATTAATCTATCAGTTTTATTAAGTGCGTTGGCTAATAAAAATTCAATTTTCTTAGCAGGAATGTAATGAAATTTGATGTTTATTGCATTTAGTACTAAGACATTGTAGTGCGTATATAGGAATTAAAAAACCCAGGACCGGATCAAATAAGTAAAATTTGTTTATGTGAAAAAAATTTCACTTTGAAGCATATTTTTATCACTTCAATATAGGAATTGCGCTTCTGTGTAAAAAAAAAATTTCAGTATCATATTTCATATAATATTTTAACATTTTTATAATTTATTCTTCCTTGTAACTAATGTATTAAGGCATACTAATGGAGAATTTCATAATTGGCCATTTTTACAGTTATACAACATGTCCAGTTAATATTGACTCAGTTATAGACGCATTCATGTTATAGACGCGGAGTAAAGTGCTGCACTTTTATTAGTTCTGTTAATAAAAAAAACTTAATATTGGTAGAATCTACAGCTATTGATAGAACCTATTTTCATGCAAAATAACATTCACAACAACTGGTTCGGTTTTGCACCATTTCGGTGCAAACAAAAACCCACAAATCGGGTCGGATTTTCTCCCATTGTTGCTGCAAATGCTCTCATAGAACATGGAGATTTGGAGATAATGGAAACAAATATCGAAGGCTTTTGTGGAGACTGCAAAACAATTACTAGGGGAAGGGAGGTTGCCACAAGAATTTGCTCAGAAACAAGGTATTAGTCAATTAACAGTGCAATGAATTAGAAATAAATATAATTCTCCCATAGCAAACAATGTTAAAGGTCGACCAAAGAAAGTATATGCGCGTGATATCAGAAAAGCAGCTCAAAAGCAGCCCTGTATTTAGTTTCTGGTAGGTTATCTTTAGCTTCTTAGGCCACAGTTAGTTTAAGACAAGACACTGGCAAGTCAGTGAGTGGACAATACGTCGGCCATTATATGCTTCGCAATTTCGAGTTGTTGAGAGAAGAAAGAAACCTGTGCTTTCTAAGAAAAATATCAAAGCTAGAATGTCCTTTGTAAAATAATATAAAGACTGGACTGATGATGATTGGATGAAGGTGATCTAGTCAGGTGAGACGAAAATTAATCACCACACACGGTTGCTGTTGGATCTAGAAAAGACAGGAAGAATCACAGCAAGCGATAGATTTTATTCAAACCGTGAAACTCGGTAGGGACAACCTGAAGATGTGGGGCTGCTTAACAGCTTATAGAGTTGGACCCATATACTAAATTGATGGTAATATGAACAACGAAATGTAACCGGGACATTTTGAATGAATAAATAAATAAAAATAAATGTCGAAAATATGCCATATCCAGATAATGAAATATCATTTCAACATGACAACGACCCAAAACATATATCTAAATTAGTAGAAGAATAGCCGAGTCTGCAAAATGTAGAGTAGTCATCCCAAAACCCTGATCTCAACCCTATTGAACATTTATTATCTTATCTTAAAAATATACTTGTGAATAATTATTACTCCGATATTAATTAACCATCGAATTTTCCGAGCATTTTATATTGCGAAAATCCATTCATGCCATACTTTTGCGTCTCACTGTATAATTACATGTACATATAGGTCATGGCATTATTATTAAACCGAACCGATACCGAGAACACAGATTCGCCTTCTTGGTACGCAGCTATTTATAATGCGTGTATGATACAGAGAAACGTACGGTGCGTACTCACCACAAAAAAAAATATCCACACTGCCGCTGGCTTGCGGCAGTGTGGATTAACAGCTACATCGGAGAACACGTGCGTGTGTACCACAATCACAGCGGGTGAGCGTTTTCATGAATGAAATTTAAATACTAAAATATGCATGCGCGCAGACGAGTAAGAATCGACGATGGAAAGCAAAAGTAATATGCCAGAAAAAGAGAAAATAATTTTAATGCTAATATCTTCATTTAAATACATATTATCTTGTTTTTTCCGCCACTCGAAACAAAATGGAATTGATGTCGATTGAAGCTGGTTGGTGTTATAAGAGGAATGCGAGTTTAACAGCAGCTAACAAAAATAAAGCAAGTGTATTACTTCCAACTGAAATGAAATACATTAAAATTTTTACAGTATCCTTATTATTTTATACGTATCAATGTGGGAATCAATTCCAGGTAATTTCAGGAAAAATATGTTTGTTATAGGAAAGAATTGAAAAACAGCGCCTCTGAGGATCAAAGTGAGATGAAGGTAGTCAAAATAATAAAAGTAAAAACCTGTGACACGCTGAAATTTGAACTGGAACCATCTACATCCCACCAAAATTGTTAAAGATGCATATGGCAGAGAGAATGCTTGAGAATTTTTATTTATGGGCGGTTATAGCATAGCCATCTTGTGGCTATTTTCAGAGCAATCAATTATAAGAGTGAGATTGTGAGATAATTAACTATTGTCAAAATTATTAACGATTTAGATTTTTTATTATTTCTATTTTCGAAAATCAAACCCAAGATACAAGAGTTCTCTAATTGTACACGAATCGGCTAGAAAAAGACTAACTAATTCTTGTAGAAGTGGCATTTGATTAAGTATGTGATTATTAATAGTTCATTGGACGAAGAAAATCCTGATAAGTACGGAAAAAGTCTGTTGAAGAAACATCTACCGTTTTTCAAATAGACAAACTTTGTTTCTACTTATACCAGTAATTATTTGTACTTTCTATTCCACTTCCATTGTCGAGAATAAGAAAAAGTGTGAGATTCTCTAGGTATGCATAGAAGAAAGAGTGAGACAGCATTCGGAGGGAAGAGGATGCACTTTACGCGCATCTAACTCTGTGTATATTCATACATACTCGATATTTACTCTTCAAAGGTTTCAATGCGACTGAGTAAATAACAGGCAATTTGTTGCGCACCTTGTGGGTGGTCCGAAATTGCAGTTTTGAGACTTGTTCCTATTATTGACAATCTGTGCGTGTTATTTTACAAGATGTCTTAAAAAGTGCACCTCCAATGTACACATTAAAAGGAATATGCGAAGCTTCACGTTTTACGTGGCAACTGAGGAATATCTGCATCTAATTAGACGAAACATGTATTTAGGCCAATATTATCCATACATATACTACCGAAACCTTCCACAAAAAAATGGTCCATGAGTCAGCAGAGCAAGGTTTTATGACGGGCAACGAATCTATGAACAAATTATCGAAATTGGCATTCATTGATTCAATGTTCTAGAAGCATATATTATTATTATTACTGTTGTTAGTTGCTCTTAATGAAACAACATTTTCTTTAAATGGGATTATCGACAGATAATCTGTTGTCATGTACTTAAAGAAAGTTTCTTGCATTCAGTCTCTGAATGCAATAAACACATGCAAAATCATCTGTAACAGAGCTTTAGTCGTTACAGAATGTGCGAGAATATGCCGATGGCAAATTAACGAGTACTTTTGTTGCCTCAAAGTAGATAATTTGACGCCTAGACTGGTTATTATTTTCAAACCTAAACCATATCTGACTTACGATATAACATTACCACATATTGTGTTTGATGAAAATACGAGTATATTGATATGTAATTCCACCTCACCACCAAAGTAAAATGCTGAATCAATTCTGAATCTGTTGCAATTCCTATGATAGAAAATTGATTTCTTCCATATTTAAGACAATACTTACCTCATCTTTCTACTGCGTTTTCATTACATTCTCACATTGCAAATTTAAATATTAATGTTATGTCAAAGGTGTAACTTGACAAAACATATTGTTTATGAAATCAAAACAATAAGATATGAGTTTTAGAGTCTCATTCGCTTTAAGCTTCGATCACCCTACATGGTGGAGTTTTAACTATATCATAACATGCAGGTAACTTGCAATACATTTGGATGAAACTTATATGTGAAGAAGTTCAATAGAAGTAAAAGAAATAACGTACAAATAATAGTCTGTTAGATATTGTATTGAAATGTAGTTTCTTAAAAAATATAATTGCTAAAAACAAAAATAGCAAAGCATTTATTTAAACGCATACGTTTGTTCGTATGCGTTTCATCATTAATTATCATCACTAAGTATCACTAATTGTTGATATTTAAATAATATTTTTTATAATACAAATATGAATAAGTCTATTATCAAACAGGATTTTTTATTTATTGCAAACAAATATAAATGCCACCACAACAAATATTTTTAAATATTGAGTAATATTCTATTAGTAGATATTTAAAAAAAAGCTTAACATGTTTTAATGAATTGATTTTTCAATATCCTTTTTCATTTCAGGAAGCTCAAATTGCAATAGCGCAATAGCAATGTCGGATGGGGTTACTTATACAATTTTCTATAAGAAGTAATATACTAAAATTGGTTGAAATCATGAAACACTAATTTGACAAATAGATTATTACAAAGCGCATGACAGAATATGTAAAAATAATTATACCACTATTAGTTTCAAACAGCTCTATTTAAACATCCATGAAAAACATATATCGGAATTATACAATCTCTTGATGTGTCTACTACTTGAATTGTTTTTTATAGTATACTGAAGCTTTATGAAAATACGCTTTATAGTTTTTGAAATATTCAATGTAATGTAAAAAATACCTAATTTCGACATAATAGGCATAATAACGACAGTTCAAATTATTTTCTCCAAAACTACTAATAAAATGTCTCCATAGTTTAACGAGTTATTAAATGGATCTTCCTTTACATATATACACATATATACGACATCTGATAAAAAAATACAGTGAATACTTTTTTATCGCAGAAACTGCTGGTGTTACATCTGTGTGAAATAATGCGTCCGATACCCTGATCCATTGAGATAGTCAGCGTCACATTTGAACCTGACTTTTTAATTGATTTCCAGAGCCGAAACAGTGAGAACGTGTTTACCGTGTCTGTCGCGTACCTACCATGGATTTTGAACAACGCATTAACATTAAGTTTTGACTTAAGTTGCAAAAAAGTGCTAAGGAATCTCATGAAATGTTAAAAATCAGTGTATGGTGATAACGTGGTAACTAGAAGACTGTTTAAAAGTGGTGTGAGCGATTTAAAAACGGAAATGGGTCGGTTGAAGATGAGCAACGGTAGGGACGTCTCCCGATCTCAAAAATAGACGAAAACATTGCAAAAGTGTAATCTTCAAGTATTACAAGGGCATCCTGCAACATTTACAAAACGATGTACGGAGAAGGAGACCAGAAAATGAACCAATGGCTTCCTCCCCCATCATGATAACGCGCCGTGCCACATCTCGCTTCTGATCCGCGAGTTTTTGGCTAAAAACAAGATTCCTGCCTGTCACCTCCACCTTACTCTCCCGATTTAACACCACAGGACTTCTGGATTTTTCCAAAAATCAAAGTCGTGCTAAAAGGAAAACGATTTGATACCATTCCTGACATTGAGAGGGCCACGACGGAGCAGCTGAAGGCCCTTCCGAAAAAAGCCTTCCAGAAAGGCTTCCAATCATGTAAACAACGTGGAGATATTGCACCGCTAGCCAAGGACAGTACAAGAAGACTAGTTCAAATTTGAAGTAATCTTATTACTTTGTTCATAATAAAAAAATTTTGTCACTGTATTTTTTGATCAGACCTCATGAAGGTGATTTTTTTGAAAAAGTTTGCCTTGAAACCCATGGTTTTCCAGCTATTACAAAGTGGTTAATTTCATTACTATCTATATTTACTAATCGGCTGGTTTCGTGTGTGTGTCACAAAATTTTTAGGTTGATGTACGAAATGCTTTTCGTTCGAATTTCGGCATTTTGACAAAATCAATATAGTAAAGCATAGCAGGTAGCCATGCTATGGAGAAATCTAAGGTCTTATTTAAAAATGAATGAAATATTTCTTAAGACAAGGACAAATGCAGTGCACTGCGAGGATAGAGGAAAGTAAACTGCCATTATCTTTGAATCGTAGTTCAAATTTTAGATTGACTGTTTTGACAAATATTCTTCTCATAATCCAAATTAAAATTTGGCAACGTGAGAACGAGATTGGACGAGCTATAGAATTACCGTAAAGCATAAATTATTTCTCATTACAAGAAGCAAAAAAGCAGGTGCGGTGCGGTGGATTAAAATTAAAACATACATAGCCGAACAATTTGCCTAATGAGTTTCACAATCCGACTTCAATACTTTAGGCATAATTAATAATATCCACCTGTTTGTAATCGATACAAAGATTTTAAAATAATTATAATGAGGCCAGCCTAAAACCTGCTTAATTTATGTTGATCAGAAGGTTTTTTTTCTCTCCAATCTCAGCCTCTATTAAAGCATTGTAACTGTAAGCGGCATGTTCGGAGATTGAAACGCTGTTTATGCTTATATGATTGTCGTTAAGAGGCGATTTCTCTGTTATAGTGCGGGCAGTTTAGAAGATTAATAAGGTGAATAACCTATTGATTAAGGGCGGTTTTTGTTTTGTCAAAGTGTTTAAAACACACTGGATTTCACGTCACGTTTTGTTGAAAATTGGCTGCCTCTATAAATCTGGCGAAATTGGCCCAAAACGCAATTTTGTTATCATACCGACATCAACTCATGACAATATGAGTATTGTGGATTTTATAATAGACTTCTAGTCTGATAATTTTGATAATAGCACAAGAGATATGTGTTACATATGATTAGGGCAAGATCTAGAAAAGGTTATTTTAACTTATCTATTTAAAGTTTGGCGTGTATATATGGCTTAAAAAATAAAATTATTCGTATTTTGATAAATACTTATACCAGTTAATTTATTTTCTTATATAACTTCTGACAGATTCAAGTACAGATAGATTTAATGAAACACAAAATTCCGATATATTAACATTAAAAGTGATAAATATTAAGAAAAACCAAGAAGACTTTTCAAACCATAATATAACATTATTATTATTTATATATTTAGTATCACTACATTTGATAATGGCTGTGAAATTTGCCTACTCAGAGAAAATTCAAACTATATGGTATTCCAATAGAGACGTTTGAAATTTGTTAAGTTACAGCGGCCACGTTGTTACAGCAACATCTTTCAAATTCATTGTGGATTATTTAATAGTGTATGGCAAATCACCATGGAAGGTTATAGCGTTAAGAAACGTATGCAAATCATCAAATTTTATTCTGAAAATCGATGCTCCGTTCGAGAAACGTCCCGCGCATTACGACAATTGTCCCACCGAGTCGACTATTCGACGTTTGGTGGACAAATTCGAGTAAACCGGTTTGATAAATAATCATCCAATATACGTCACCGAAACGTAAGGGCTACTGAAAACATCGCTGATGTGCGTGAGAGTGTACGAGAAAACCCAAGGCAGTGAATTTGTCGTCGTTCACAAGAATTTAGCCTTTCTGCGACTTCAACTTGGCGAATTTTGCATAGGGACTTGGGTCGGCACCCGCATAAAATCCAACTGACCCAGTAACTTAAGGTAAACGACCATAGACAACGCCGCGTGTTCGCTTACTGAGCTCTGGGGTAGTTGGAAGTTCGCCAAATGCGACCCAGATTTCGCCAAAAATTCATCTACAGCGACGAGGCCCATTTTTTGATGAATGGATATGTGAGCAAGTAAAATTGTCGGATGTGGGACGATACCATTCCACGAGATACACCAACACCAAATGCATTCCGAGAAAGTCACTGTTTGTTGCGGGTTTTGATCTGGTGTAATCATCTGATCTGTCCGTACTTCTTCCAAAACTAAACTGGTATTGCCATAACCGTCAACGGCAACAACAAGATCTATGCAACAAAGTCATCGAAAACTGGACCTCCCGAATACGTGCGACCAAGCAAAGCCGCGGCGGAAATTTTAAGAACACTATATGCCATACAATATTCTTTCAAATAAAAACAAATTGACTGGATATCTCCCACAACTTGTTCTATTTACGTTAAAAAATCGAGCGTCCTTATTGAAAGATCCTTTATTAGGATGTGTGGTATGTTGACCAATTAAGTTCTAATGTTCGCATTCTATTTAGTTCTAATAGGTCTTATTTATCCGAATTGCAAAACGAAAGATTCAAGGCAATGAACTGAAGAAATTCTACAGATTTTCTCAGCAAACTTGGAAGAAATCTTTGATATATGATCAAATATGTTTCTCCAAAACCTTCAAAGTGAAAACTGTCCATTTATAATATCCACAAATAATTTGATATCAACGACATGCATTTCTGTCAAAATGTATATAATTCTTTAGTTGTCCGATAATAATCCACAGTGTAAGCTACACTCTTGCGAAGCTTTAATAATTATGATCTGAATAAAGCCTAAATTAGAAGTATTTTAGAACAAAGCAATGATTGTTCTTAACTATCCATTAAAATATACAATGGTAGTATTAAAGCGAAAAGGACACTTAAATTAAATGTAAACATGTTGAACATCTTGAATGAAAGTTTCAACTATTCTTCTATTAGAAGAATATCGAGAATTCTTCTGACAAAAGCCGTCGTCAAAATTAAGAAATAGTCCAGTAAGTATCAGAACTATATATTTTTAATAAAATTTATATAGTTAGATTAAATACTTATTTAAAGTTTGTACACAGAGAAAACGACTTCCATTCCCTAAAATCTCGAGATGCAGAAGAGATTATATACAAAGATGACGATAAATACACTCATGTTCAGGGAGAGATGGTAAACTACCCCTGTTGGGATTAGAACCTAATACATTCAATAACATTTTCAATGACTGCGGATCATTTTTCCACATTGAACTACGAATGATACTGTTGTAGTCACCTCTATATGAGAATACGCTAGATCACTCATCCATGTAAGTTCTTTTGCGCTTTTATTAGCTCCGTGTCGAGTAACTGACCTAAATGCCCACTGTAGTCTCTCTAGATACAACTAATGATACGTTTACATTTGATAAGACCATAACAAGTCCTAAACATATAATAATTAAAAACATATCTATATAAAAATCTACGTATACTTCTTCTGAAAATGTAAGAAAAGTTGCTGTAGATAAATTTTCAAAATTCGAGAAAACATTCCAAACTGCACTGAAATAAATTGAAAGAAATATATAATTTTGATGATGATAATTTTGATTATATTCAACGAACCCATTTTAAGGGGTTACATCCACCAAAAATCTTCAAAATTTTTGATAATTTCTTGTATATTAGTATAGTATGAAGACTTAAAAATATGTTCTGAAAGTTTCAAATCGATATCTTTAAAATTTACAGAGATATAAAGCTTTCAGTCGCGGGGTAGAAGGCGGCTAATACTGCTACCAGCGCACCTCAATGAGCGCCCTCATCAGGTGCGGAACAAAGATCGACTTAACTAATCAGCGACCAACTTGAGGAATCATTATTTCATGCATCTTCTTCCCTACTATATTGCAATAATGTATACGTACAAAATTTCTTGCACCAAGAAAGATGAAACAAGCAGGAGAATTCATCATCCTACAAAAAAGGCAACATCTTTTGAATCCGAAACGGTGACCGTCATATCTCAAATCGACAGATTGCCGAACTGATCGACAGATTAATTTGAAATTTGGCACAGTTACGCTTTAAGCCATTGTTAACAGAATGACGATCGCATTGTTAAAAAATAACCAAAATTGTTTAAATAAATTACGATAACTGCATTTTTTACCGACTTTTTATACTTCAGTTCCATGTGCCGTATGCACTTAACTTCATAATAGCTTAATATCTTTGATTTCAGATGATCAGCTTTAGCAGGAGAAGGGTCACCACAAACCGGGTCGTGAAACAGATGTTTCACTTCCGGCGAGCATATATATTCCGGTTTTAGATATTCTTGAATTGTATTCACTTCATGTTTCATTTATCATTAATAGCTCCAAAGAAAATTCATCCCGAAGATCGACTATTTTTTCATGTTTCTAGGTGGACGTAGCCCCTTTAAAAGTGAATATTACGAAGAATATTTAATATGATGCTAGACGTTTCCTAGGCGCTAAATCTCCTGTTGCAAATACCAAGACTGGTTACTATAATATGGTTGTTTTCCCCATTTTCCGTATATGTTCGTTTAATTAGAAACACGAGTAAATATAATTTCTAATGCACATTAGTTAATGGACTATTAATATTAAAAATGCCTGGGCTATTCCCCCACCCCCATTTGACTTTTTGTTGCTGTAGTCCAATCAATCTGTCTGAGCCCCTATGTTAAATGGTCACTAACTGTAAACAGCAACAAAAAATTGAGCATATAGAAAATAAAATTTCAAGAAACTTACAGTTTTTTGCTCCCAAAATGGCGGCCGCTAACATAAGCTAAAAAATTCACAAAGTCAAAAAAACGGTTTTTCGCAAATAAAAAAGAAAGTTGTGCTCGGACTGGAAAAAGTTAAATGAGAAAGGTGTAGGTAATGAAAAAATTTTTCGATTAAATTTTTGTGAGCTCGAATCGATTCATTACTTTTCGAGATATATCGAAAAAACCGTTGAAAATTGCGTTTTTTTGTTTTTGCTCTAAAAATAACAATATTTGATGAAAACATTTAATAATTTCAGAAAATATAGTCCTAAGTGAGACGAAAACAATCGTTTTTGTACAATTCCAAAATATATTTTTTTCAAAGTTATAGCTGTTTTCATAAAAAAAGGTGTTTTCGTAAAACGGCTTTTCCATCGAAACGGATGGTCCTACAGACTTGTTCGAGGGCTTATTTTCTTCGTTAGGAGTTGTACTACAAATATATTTTCAGCAACAAACGATTTTTTTAACATCTTATATAGAAAATCGCGTTTGAATATGACGTGATTTTCGTATATCGGTTTTATTACAAGAATTTATTGCCAAAAAACCGATGTACGAAAATTACGTCATTTTCCAACGCGATTTCTTATATGAAAAATAAAAAAAATCGATTGTTTCTGAAAATATGTTTGTAGTACAATTCCTAACGAAGAAAATAAGCCCTCGAACAAGTCTGTAGGACCATCCGTTTCGATGGAAAAGCCGTTTTACGAAAACACCTTTCTTTACGAAAACAGCTATAACTTTGAAATATATATATATATATATATATATATATATATATATATATATATATATATATTCTGGAATTCTATAAAAACGATTGTTTTCGTCTCACTTAGGACTACATTTTCTGAAATTATTAAATGTTTTCATCAAATATTGTTATTTTTAAAGCAAAAACAAGAAACGCCATTTTCAACGGTTTTTTCGATATATCTCGAAAAGTAATGAATCGATTGAAGCTCACAAAAATTAAATCGAAGATTTTTTCACAGTCTACAACTTTCTCATTTAACTTTTTCCAATCCGAGCACAACTTTCTTTTTTATTCGCGAAAACCCGTTTTTTTGACTTTTGCGAATTTTTTAGGTTATGTTACGGGCCGCCATTTTGACAGCAAAAAACTGTAAGTTTCTTGAAATTTTATTTTCTATATGCTCATTTTTTTTTGCTGTTTACAATTAGTGACCGGGTCATTCCCTATTAATTGGACTACTGAGCCATAAATTTCCTGTGATAAACATCAAGGCTTTATGTTAAATAAGGTGGTTCACTAATCACATATTGTAAAATATATTTTCCCCATTTTCCGAACATGTTCATTTAACTGAAAACACGATTAAAGAACATTTTTAATGCACCTTACTTCATGGACTATTATTATTAAAGACGCCTGGGCTATTCCTGACCCCCATTTGACTTTTATTCCTGGACTATATCCGGTTTCAATTTAAAATTATTATTACCAGTTATCATTGAAATTGTCGCATGTACTCTCTGTCGACATGCAGTTCAAATTGAGATAAATTGTGTGTGGAATAAGGAAGTTACTGCCACTTTACTATTTAGAAATTTAATTGCCACTTTGGGCAGCTGATCGATATCTAATAAATGTTAATTAAACGAATTTCTGCCAGTTTCTCCCGTCATTTACACAGTTATAATATGACGTCGAACGTTTGATGTAATTATATAAAAAACATGCATTATTCAGCAGGTCGGAGTTTTTGTCTCTTTAATCAATATGTTCGAGATTTTTGAGATGCTCATAGCACAAAATCACTTATACGGGGCGAACCAATATCATTACATCAATGAGTTGCTCATTATACGATGAAGATAATAATATTTAAATGGAAGAGGAATTTATATTTAAAAGTAAGACCGTCTCACATTTAAACCTTTTATTAAATTGTTATGGAATTTTGAAAAATTGACATTTTTTTTAAACATTCAAACTATTATGGTGGATGGCTTAACGATTTGTAACAACTAAGATGTAGCAGATATTTAGTTTTTTACGAAAATTGTACAGTGTCATCGAAAATAACCGTAACGTCACATGACATTCTTGAAATAAATTATTTTTTCCCATTGGTAACAATGGACGCAGTTAACTATTTTGTTTAGCCACATGGGATTAGGCAAGGGCGTTTGGAAAAATGTAACCAAAGCTGCAACTTTTGCAATAGAGGTGAAAGAGGGTTGTAACTAATGTGGAATCAACGATCAACAATTTTTTAGGGAGATGCATGTCTCTAGACATGCTCAGTTTCATCTATACGCATCTATAGAGGTAGGATGATTGTTTTGAAACTATAAATAGATTTTTATTGAATCTTCTAGAATCACAGGTATTTATTATTGGTATAGTTTTAATCAGGCGAAATATGTAATTGTTATGGTGTCACAATGATGACTAAATGTTTTCGAAAGATAATTTTATACATAACGACTTACTGATTTAAATTAAAAACTAGTTGCATCCATCCCTGATACATTTGTAATTATATAGAGTTTCTGGTCATTAAGGAATACGTATAACAAATTACGTGAAATTTGGTAGATGTGACTCTCTTCTAAATACTTTGTCTATAAAAATATTTGGTATGGAATACAGTGGTCTCAAATATATGCATTTACGACACAATTAGAACTGTTATTCACTCGTATCTTATTTATATATAATTAAAATAATTGTTTTGTTAATTAAATATGTTAGATTGGATTTAAGTATTGACGAAGAATACCTGTCGTATTATACTATTACAAATTAAGTTATACATAAAAAATATTAGCTGTTTGAAAGTATACATTTCCTGCATTTTTTGTTTGTCGAAACCAGAACTGCTACTTTTGCCTCATATGTCCTTAATGCATTTATACAAATTGTCGATGTACGTTTGTATTGTCCTTTCGACAAATTCACTATTCACATTAGATTAACATATTTCAAAGAAACGTAAAGAGAATTATACAGAGAGGAGATTTATATTATAAAAAAGTTCAAGGACAGATTATTTTGATAAAAAGAAGACAAAAAGTTCTATGAGAAAAACTATGAACATGTGGCCAGAAACGCTTTGTTTCCGACACACGGCATCTTTTTACATACATTTAACTATTATTATCTCGATAGTCCTTTATGTGATTTAACTGAAAATTGACAGGTTTATTTTCTAACAACATGAGCCATGTTTTGTAATTACATTTTCCTTATTTATTTTAGAATTCATTTAACATCCGAAAATTTAACATATAGAAAAAATAGGGTACGTCACTGATTTTTTTAGGCTGGGCTAATATTTTATTTCAATATGCGAACTAAAAAAAACTCTTCTATCCTTAGAATATTTATCGTATCTCACATCGTTGTCGAGAAAAAAAAAAGAATAATAACCTTTTCTTTGCGCGTCTGTAAAACCTATGGCAAAACATTTGAAGTGCGTCACTTAAAAAAATATGCAGCTATTTTCATTTTTCTTACTTAACTTATATGAATTCATCAATTTTATTAATTCACTCTATTTTATGGTCTCTATGTATTAATGCGTGGAATAAACAAGTGCATATTTTACGCAATATTAAAAAATCACCCTGTAATTGTACCATTTAAATATTACCCAACCCTGGAATATTGGACACTTTGACACGAATTATTGTTTCCATATATCTGTTAACGAATAACCCATAAGAATTTTCGAAATTTTAACCCAAATTATTCTCAAAAATCATTCTATTTCACCAACAATTATCAAGTAATTTTCAGTAATCTATTTAATTTCGATGAAATATATCGCGTACACATGGATATAACTTCTCGAAGAAACCGAGACGTTCGTTATCGTTTTTTAGATAAGAATAGCGACAATTTAGTAATTATTTTAGAGCATGTAGTAAATGCTTTTATGTCTTATACATAAGCCATAATATACTTATTAGGTTAATGACGTGTACGATTATCAATAAGGAAATGCGTTTCCACCGAATTCTTCGTAATTCTTCGCCAGTCCACTTACCAATTTACTGTACTATGAAATGTCATTGTTATTCACGGTGATTTTATAATTCAACTCCGAATTTATGTACATATTAGTAATGGGCCTACAAGATGTTTCAGTGGGGGTATTCACTATTTCCAACGGAATATCATTGTTTATGATATTTCACTTCCCTAATAAAATTCAATTTTTACTTTTCCGCACTCCACTATACTAGCGGAAAAGTAATGTAATCGTGTAAAAAAAACCGAAAAAACAAAATTTTTTGTGGGTTTATTTTTCGTTTTTCGGCCTAAAAACCAAAAAAAAAATGGTTTTTAAAATGTATTTGCTGTATATGTGTCGTCGTTGTCGTCGGCATTAAAATTTCTTATTAGCACGATAACTCAACTAAATCGTGTCGAATCGATCGGGTTTTGACTGATCCGGATCGGGGACGTCTCCCAGATGACACCTATTGACTTTGAGGTGGATAGCACACACCACCCCCTCCCTTGGGTCTATTTGAGAATTTTTTTTGTTAGCACGATAACTCAACTAAATCGTGTAGGATCGATCGGGTTTTGACTAATTCTTATCGGGGACGTCTCCCAGACGACACCTATTGATTTTGAGGTGGATAGGATACACCCCACCCTGTCCATGAGTCATGAGAGCACAATGGTGGACTATTTGAGAAATTTGTTTTGTTAATACGATAACTCAGCTAAATCGTGTCGGATCGATCGGGTTTTGACTGATTCTGATCGGAAACGTCGCCCAGATGACATCTATTGATTTTAAGGTGGATACGACACACCCCACCTTGTCCATGGGTCATGAGAAAGCACGACGGTGGACTATTTGAGAATTTTTTTCTGTTAACACGATAACTCAACTAAATCATGTCGGATCGATCGGGTTTTGACTGATTTTGATCGGGGACGTCTCCCAGACGACACCTATTGATTTTGAGGTGGATAGAACACACTCTACCATGTTCGTGGGTTATGAGAAAGCACGATGGAGGACAATTTGAGAATTTTTTTTTGTTAGCACGACCACTGAATTAAATCGTGTCGGATCGATCGGATTTCAACTGATTCTGATTAGGGACGTCTACCAAACGACATCTAATTATTTTGAGGGGATAGGACACACCCCACCCTGTTCAGTGGTCATGAGAAAGCACGAGGGTGGACTATTTGAAAAAAGTAAATCTGTCGCATAAAAGAGAATAGATATTCTGCATTTATGTGTTGGTTTATTTTTTCTCGGTCACTCAATTTCGAGATAGATGTTCTACGTACGGAAAAGTCCGTTTTAAGGTTTTAAAACTGTTTATTTAACATTGAATCAAAGAGATCAAACTGTTATACGAGGGAAGATGGTTAAGTATAGTAGTCGTATTCATTTCTTGTAATGAAGCTCTAAAGACGAAAATTACCACTTGGAAATACCTTAGTCCTCATATTTATAAAACCGTTTTTATAATAAATCTTCGTTTTGTATCTTCGAAAAACACTTATGTTCACTACATCCGTTCTTGAGGATACCGCTATATTTTTGAGTTCTCGTCACAATAAAAACGTAAAAGTTATTTTACAATGTAGGAAACAGATAGGGATAGTGGACAGTGTAGGGTGATAGATTAGGATTATAAGGTGGTTGTTTGAATTCAACTAAATCGCATCCCATAATTAATTAGTATTTTACATTCCGAGCTTATGTCTCCTGCAGGTATTGTGAAGCAATATATTTTTTTTCGTCAGAGGTTGTTTTTTCACTGGTTTCTCTATAGTGACAGCTTTTTCTTTGTATTGTATTGTTTTCTTATAAACATTGATACTTTTCTTGGTACCCTTTTTGAATATACTCGAGCACTGTACCCATCAACTGCCAAAAGCACTGTAACCATCAGATTTCCTTCTGAAGGTTGCATCTTTGCATTGTTTGATGGCGGAGATTATTAGAGTGTCCACTGTCGTGATTTATTGCGGGGGTCCTGGTGGCATACTCATAAAAAATAGTATTTTACCTCAAGAATGCTATATTTTATTAAACGATTATCTCATCTGCAAAACTTTTTGCCTTATAATAAAACTTATAATAAAACAAATCTAATGTGTTGATGTTCTATCGCTTACCAAGTCTTGATTTTTAAAGCGATATTTTCTGATATATCTATTACTATCATTAGTTTGGATATTTTGATGTTATTCTAAGCCAAATCCTCGACTATGTTGTTGTTTTAATTTTCCCCGCTATGCAATTTCCGATCAAAATGTGGAAGACCTGTGAAGCTTGTGTAATCACAAGCCTTCCACATTTTGATCACCGTAAATCGATTTCCTCGTCCATCAAAGCTATATGGACCAGAATCTTATTTTAAAATGAGAAAATGTCTGTTTTCCATAGATTGCAATCATTAATTTTTGCGAGCATAATCTTTAGTCAACAGCTTCAGTATAACACGAAGTTCCAGTGTAATTTTATCCATATTTTTACTGCTAAATAAAAGTAAGTATAAACAACGTTTTTAAAGAAGACATTTCATTTTATCAAAATTTGACAGGGGAGCAATAAAATTTCACTGGAATTTGTAATTTCATACCATTATTTTCATGATTATCATAAGAATATGACTTTATATTTAATAATTCGTCATTTAAGAGCATATTATATAGCAGATATATGATAAGCGAACTTATCAATGACATACTCTAAGTAATGTTGAGGTATGGATTTCATAACCTCATTTTCATACTGTTTTGGCTATAGATGCAATATTTTGCACAACAATCTCCATATTTCCCATAACATACTAAGCTTACATTATTTTAGACGGCAGAAAAATAAATATTACGTACATACATATTTTTAATGCACCTAACATAGCTGTCATGAAATCGTGTGGAATGTGTTATCTCAGGAAGAAATGTGGAACGTGTTTGATTATAGTAAACTGCCAGAAATGTATATCTATGTTTATGTTTAAAAATTATACCTAATTCGCAACCATAGAAAATACAGTGGGAGCGTAGTTGAATAAATATTCAAAAAATTTAAAGAAAGTTAGAGTATGAATATTTTATTTTGCTTGCACAACCATCTACGCGAAATATTATGCTACCGTTAGTGTCAATCTTTCATGATTATTGATACGAATATGATTATATACTCATTAATTCGGTAGATATGTCTTATAGTCGCAAATAAAAATGGTATTGTCAATAATATTTTTTATTCCTATATTGTTTATTATTAACCTAGATATTTTACATATTTTTTTATTTCACAACAGTTCAATACGTGCAGAATATTAATATAAGGACAATTAAATATATTTTGATTACAGATTGATATACAGTTACAATAATTGTGGAAAATTGTCTGTAATAGAAGTTTGTAATATCCTTCAAAATATAATGGAAAAGCTATTAAAGAAAATAAACTATACTATCTACTAGTTAATGTCATTTTCCTCAGATTATAAATTAATAATCTGTCTAGTATAGCTATATATGGAATAGCTTTGCTGAGGATCTTATAGATTACTAATTTTTTCGGAACGAGGTTTTTTTATCCTTAATCAATTGCCATTTTATAGTTAAGAATGGTTAATGGTTTTTATTCCAATCTTAAATTCCAATTATCTTAAAATGGACGTGTCACACACAGTTAAATCTGGATTTTAGAAGATGGAATATATTCATTTCAATAGATTTATTTTGAATAAGGAGTTACTTTATATTTGTGAACATTTTTAGCTCGAAGTCGACCACTCCTTGAACATGATAGAGTCGGCTCTGCGAAAATCAATTCTATTAATTAGTTGCTGTTCATTAATTAGTTTACGGCAGGCTTTGAACTATAGAATGCTGCAGATGACTTATATTACAATTATTAATTATTTACGTATTATTAATTACGTATTAAATATTCCTGTTCCTAAATGTTTTGTAGAAGCTCGTACTTCTTTTGCTATTATTTATCGAAAAAAAGCGGCTCACTAAGCCTTTTCGAAATACCCAAATTACACGAGGGAGCAAACATTTTGTTGCATGTATTTCAGCACTTATTTTTACCTAATTTGTAAATCTGTAGGTACTTTTGCTCTATAAGCTCTAGGTTTTCTGCACTTAAGACATTTTCATATTCGCGAAATTTGACGTTTCGTATAATGGTAAAAAAAGTTACGCAAAATGAAATTTTTATATACCAGGTATGTAAATATGAAACTGGAATTTACCCATAGATGACCTAGCTGGTAATGTAGTTATAGTCATACCCCGTCATTGCCGCCATTTTCTTGTTTTGACATCTGATAAAGGTTTTTATCTCACAACAATACAAGTTTGTCAGATTGTCAGAGAGATGGAAAAAATGTAAAGTAGCTAGTAATGGGTGATACTTGAAATAAAATATTTTTTATCATTTTCATACAATAAACGTGTATTTTCTATACAAAAAAATCCTGTTTCATATTTACATACCTGGTATATTCAAATATGGGTAGGTACGAACAGTTTTTACTTTAAATTAACGCATTTTTGACATTTAAACATAAATGCGATAGATATTAGTAGGTATAGGTGTTTCGTAACAACTGATGATGGATGAAAATTTGAATACATCTATTCCAACAAAAATTTACGCTTGTAGATCTTCGGGTAATCTCGCTTGATCCTCAGGCAGTAGTCTGCCATAATTTGCTTGTCCAAACACCTCTGGTAACGTGCTTCCATCTGCAAGAGGTCTTTTTGGAAACGCTGCTCTGTCACTACAGCACCAAAGTTCTCTGGCAACTGGAGGTGACTATACAGGAAATAGAGCTTGATAATCATATTGCAACCAATTTCGAAACACCAACAGCATTGTAGTATCGAAAATTTCATATGTAGTTAGGAGCTTTTCCATTGCCAAGGAAGGTTTGTATAACTACCACGAAAGATATACATATATAAAATGCATTTATGTCCTAAATATGCAAGTCACAATCTACGTATGCAGGTCTATATTTATTTACTCACATACACTTTCAAACATGTAAGTAAAAACTACTTGTCCACAAATAAACAGAGACCTGCTTAATGACGGACCTCCGTGTTGGATAAAAGTGGGGTACAAATAGAGTTTTTTTTTTTTAATTAAACTATTTTACGTCTAAGGCTGTTAGTATAAAAATTATACTAATAAATAACTGAAGCATTTTTAAAGGCAGAACACCTTAGGAAAAAAATGTCAGAAATTATAGGATTGCATGGAAACCAGAGAATATAGCCAAAAAAAATTCAGATGTGAAATCAGCGATGAAAATATTACTAAAAATCAGTTAAAGAAGCTGTTGCAACAGCAGATAACAGTAAAGTTGTTCCCCAGTATTACCATCATCAACAAAAATATTACTTACAGATAGTTCTATTCGATAATTTCTTTTGTCTAGTGTAACCTTAAAAGTGAGGGACTAATACAAATTATTAAGCAAAAATTAATTTTTGGCTGTATTCTGTTAAAATCAATGAAACTACCTGTCAAAGAAGCCTATAGTCCCTTCAAATTAGGAAAATCGAGGAAAATTTTTCCTACAGCTAAGCGACCTATACAGAAAGTTGTGTTGGAGTTGTGTCAACATATTTTTTACCTAGCGCATGATAAAAAAAGGGTTGTTTTTTAGATATAGACATATATATATATATATATATATATATATATATATATATACGCGTTATTGGCCGTTTCTTCGGTTTTTTGCGTTCTTCTGAAAAATTATGAATTTTTGGGAAAACATGATCTAATTTGATGTTGTAGATTTTACGATTCTCCACAATTTTCGTTGTTTACATTTTTTAGAAATTCTGCTTAGTTGCGCCGCTAGAGCGCGCTAAAGTATTTTTGAGCTGTTTTTCGATTTTAAGCCAAAACTATGCATTGTAGAGAAACATATCACAGAGAAACATAAACGACGCATTTTGTTCTTTTGTTTTTTTTAAGTCGCACGGTATTGCCACTAGAAGGCGAAACGCGTTTTATTATTTCTTGTAATACTCTTGTGCGAATGAAAAAAACACTCTAGCGCATTATTTTTAATTTATAGGCAATACTATGCATTTTTTATAAAAAAAAAGTGTAAGACAATTTGTAGGAAGTTTTTTGCTCTCCAACTTTTTATGTGATTGAACTTTTCTAAAAAATGCATAGTTTTGCCTATAAATCAAAAATAATGCTCTAGGGCGTTTTTTCATTTGCACAAGAGTATTAAAAAAACGGTTTTCGCCCTCTAGTGGCAAAACCGTGCGACTTTAAAAAAAAACAAGAGAACAAAATGTATCGTAAATTTTTATATCTACAATTTTGATCTCTTAATATTTTTCTCTACAATGCATAGTTTTGGCTTAAAATCGAAAAACAGCTGAAAAATATTTCAGCGCGCTCTAGCGACGCAACTAAGCAGAATTTCGAAAAAATTAAAAGAACAAAAATTGTGGAGAATCGCAAAATCTACAACATTAAATTAGATCATGTTTTCCCAAAAATGCATAGTTTTTCAGAAAATCGCAAAAAACTGAAAAACGGCCAAGAACGCGTATATATATGTCTATATCTAAAGAACAACCCTTTTGTATCATGCGCTAGGTGAAAAATATGTTGACACAATTCTAACACAACTTTCTGTATAGGTCGCTTAGCTGTAGGAAAAATTTCCCAAAATCAGTGATTTTTTGTCTAATTTGAAGGGACTACTACTAAATTTACGGCTTATACCCGATATAACCAAATAGTTTACAATAATTCCAAATCAATACAAATTTAACAGAGATTCAATAAAGCATTTTATTAAGTGCATATTTTATTAAGATACATATTTATTATCACAATTAACGAAACTATTTTCCTTCAAGGAATTTAGAAAAGAGTTTGAGTAATGATTATTGTTTCTTGGAGTAATGTATTTTGCGTCAGTTTCTCGGATATCGTTTGATTATCCTCTTACCCATTTAATGAATTACTTGTAAAGGTAGGATGTTTATTATTCAATTAATATATTTGAAGCAATTTAGATAAGCCAGCAGGCGAATTCAATTTTGTTGGCTCGGGTACTTTGTATTTGGGTTTTTGTTCACCTCCAGTTAGTAATGATGATTATAACATTATGTAAGTAAGTCTTGCGTATGGAGAAAATGGCTCAAAATTATTCCTCAAAGAATGATTTGATGAGTTCTTAGTAAATCGCGTATTTACTAAGAATCGTAAGTCTTAATTGTATTGGGTTAATTAGACATGAAACAACAAAAATTTCCCTTGAAACAAACTGTTTTAAAGGCACTCAAAAATATATATAGCCAAGTAGGGTTATGAATATTTGTTGGAAATTTCTAGAAAACTGTTATTAGGTTATATTTTTATGGCATGAAAAGACTGCGTGCCATTTTGTAACTACTTCTATTTTACCCTTTTTTAGACCATTTTCTAATATACTTGATGATGTTTCGTAGGATATATTATCTTCATTTTCTGAGGACAGACGCCTATGGATGCCCTCTGACAGTACGGGTCCACTTCCTGTTTGACAAGAAATATATGATTACCCTCATCAG
Organism: Rosalia funebris; assembly: GCA_037954035.1. Classification (NCBI taxonomy): domain Eukaryota; kingdom Metazoa; phylum Arthropoda; class Insecta; order Coleoptera; family Cerambycidae; genus Rosalia; species Rosalia funebris. The sequence goes on from JAZFAV010000011.1 coordinate 20,916,353, forward strand.
TAAGACTGGATGGAGGGTCGAGCTGGATTACCGCTCAATGGAGACATCTAGTACACGGATGGAGCCAAGGGTGGGAACAGAGCGGGTGCGGGGGTGTATAGGCGACGCGATGGGATAGGTAAAACCTTCCCCTGGGCAAATACACTACCGCACTCCAGGCCGAGCTAGTTGCAATTACATACGGTGTCCTAGGGGCGGACCAAAATCGGGCCCAGGAGAAGGTATGTACCTGTTTGGATATCAGGGCGGCGTTGGTAGCCCTGAATGCAGCAACGACAAAGTCGAAGCTGGCCAATAATTTTTATGAAGCACTGAACGACTTGGCAGGGAAGAGACTGGTGGAACTCGTATGGATACCTGGGCATAATGGCATTAAGGGAAATCTAATTGCAGATGACCTTGCCAGACTAGGGACCAGGAAAAACCTATATGGACCAGAACCTGCAATGGGAATAAGTCGGAATCTGATCAGAGACCACATAGATGGCTGGGCAAGACACTAGTACAATAAAAAATGGAACGGAGGGACGAGTTGTCGAATAACCAAACTCTTCATCGAATACTCAAGAGATTGAGAAATGCGCCCAAGAATTCGTTAAATTGAACAGGCATAAAGCCAGAATTCTGGTGGGAATCATTACGGGCCACCATAGTAGCCTGAATGCATATAAGCACAAGCTGAGGCTGACTGATAGCCCTGCCTGCAGATACTGTAAAGACGAGGAAACTCGATTCATCTTCTTTACACCTGCCCTGCACTGGAGGAGAAGGGGTACCTTGTATTAGGGACTCCTGTTATTCAAGAGGAGGCGATGCTTAGGGCAAAGGACGTGCCTAAATTGCTCCTTTTATGGGATAGCACTTTTGGGTAATGACCCGTATAAGAGGGGATCGCCAAGGGACTACCCATGCGATCAGTGGATGATGAGGATCAAATCCACATAATATAAAAATAATAATAATAAATCTCCATTTTATCAGCATTGTAATCACTTCCATGGACTAGATTAAATATAGAATATTTTTTCAAAAGACCAACAACCGATGGATGTTTCACAGAAATGTATAAAAATTTATTTATATTAGATGTTACATTTATATTGAAGTTACAAAATGTTTATATACTGAAACAGAAATATTAAGTAGTAACAATACTACAAATATATTACACAATGTTAAAAGAACTAACAACAATCCATGTTAATAGGTAAAGAAATTAATTGGAGAGAATATTAAAATTCACTTTAAACATCATTTAATAACAATTTAATCACTTGCCAACCATTATTGCCGATAATTAATAATAGTGAAGTCGTTTAATTATTTTAAGTGTATTGTTTTTATTTTACAACTTGTTTTCTAGGTATTTCAATGGATAACATAGGGCATGGAGTACATGAAACTCAAAATAATTCTTGTGTAATGTAAGTCAGTATGAACAATTCAATATAAGAATCACATAATGAAACTTAGTATGAAAATACTTCTTTAGTTAATTATGCGTTTTCCTTTACAAGTAAAAATACATAACTAATATATACATATGTATGTTATACCAAATATTATATTGACATTTGCTCTTCAAAAATATATGCATAATATAATTTTCTGGAATGCGAATGAAAGATTTTGCACTGCAGGAATTGATTTTTGCATGATGTTAAAACGAAATATATTTATTGTATTATTTCAAAGCAATTATGTAGGAAAGTATTTTAGCTATGACATCATTATTGCTCTATAAATATTTGTAACGGTCAGGGTGAAAAATAGGTTTCTTTTTAATTGTGCCATTGTTCAATCACACTGTAATTCATTTTTGACCTTACTTTTTTTATACTACTGGTAAGATTTTATCAAAAATAGAAGTAATTCATCTAAAACGAAAACTTTAAAGACACAACATTTTATTATCAGAATTATTGATTAATAGGGGCAATACAGTGTCATAAATTTAAAGGTTGTTATAAAAAGATGCATTGAATTTTGATATATTATTTTTTTTCAACTAGCTTAAGAAGGCCTTTTCTTTCTTTTTATCCAATCATACATACTTCAATAGCTTCATTATACAATTGCTTTAAACTGCAAAACTCACCTACAGGTTGCACTCATCTGCAGTTGGTTCTGTCAGAACTGAGAGATGTGTCAGTGTTCAGTAACCGATATAGCTATCTTGATTTTCAGAAAAATGACACAAATGCGCACCCTAGCGGTTAGGTGGTGAATCATGAAACTTTGAATTGTGTCGTTATTGCAGAGGACCATCGATATGTATATACTCAATTCAACTTTCTACTCGTAGGTATGTACAAAAAGTATTATTATAAAAGTTCTCTGAATTCATTTGATTCTGATGATATTAATTTATTTAATAGAATTAGTAATCGGCATGAGTAACTGATGAAAAATGAAACTTCTTTTAATAAAATAATTTTTATATATCTACGAACTAAAACTAAAGATGTATCTATTTTTATATTAGCCTGTTTATAATTTTTCCATTCAATTAATTTCTTTATTCTAAAGAGATAACTTCGACATTAATAATGAATACATAATTAAAAACTCGATATATTTGTCTGTTACTTTGTGATATTCCATTATATTAAATAACGAGCACAGAATATATAATTCTTATGTTCTATAAAAAAATATTACTTAGAAACTAATCACGTAAGAAAATAGGTGAATTAATTTTTCTAATTTCTGTATAAACATTGAATTATTATAAATTAATCTTAGCCGAAACTGAGTGAATCGGTGTTTGACGACAAAATGGTGACTCTGATGGAGGTAGCACAATGGGCACGATATGATGGTGTGAGTGCCTGTCGATTCTGTCTACCCTTCTCTTATAGAATGCGAAATGAACATTAATATATGGTGACGATTATAAATGATTGTTAATTTGCACCTTAACATAAACAACTATAGTATCTTTGTTATTAGAAATTATTTTAGAAGATATTTTCTAAATGTTTATGTAGGGAATTTATTACTAAATTGGACTATTATAATACAAATGAATTAAGAGCCCGAGTTTTCTATTTCTTACTGCATTAGAGGGTATTAATTTTATGAGAGTGAATTATTTTATTTTTGTTTTTATGCTTATACCAAAGTTGTATGAGTTATATGGGTTTTAGTCATTTCCAGATGATGCCAACTTTGTTGGCGAAACGCGCGTCGAGTGTAGTGTATAGTGTTTCGGTGTTTTATGGAGTAAGTCAGTGTTATCTTCACACCAAAGGTTCCAACCTACTCCAGTATTTATATTTATAGTATATTTAACTCAAATATTTACGCTAGAGCCATAATAGTCTAGTACTCTCGCATATAAAATGTATATCCAAGGTATGGTTCATTAATTCTGTAATTCTATGGACAAAAGAAAATCTCGTTTTAAGCGAAAGAAGAAAAGGCATTTAAGAAAAAGACATTTATAATCCTTTACGCGATGTAAATAAAACATGATAGTTTTATAATACATATATTAGTTTTGATTTTGTTTTAAATAAAACGAAGTTTCGGAGATGACACAGAATTTTTGTTAGCGACAAACTAGTAATAGTAATGATACACATTATTATAACTAATTGAGCGAAAAATAAATGTAGGAATACACTTGCATAATAAAATATTTTTTACTTCTATTTAAGCATATTAAAATAATAATATAATAATAATATAATCTATACCTATCCTACCGTTAGGTGTAGAGGCTAAATATACATTTCTTAAAACAAATAATCTAAATACTACAATCACAGTTACTTAACTAAATATCCCATTTCGTGTTAAACAACTTAAAAGAACTTCTAACAATTTCATTCCACCCTATCTTGCTCTATCCCTATATCTAAACTCCACTCCGTTTGTGGTATCATTTGTCACTTCACTACCACTTCCCTTATGCGCTCCTCTTTTCTCCTCTTCCTCATCCCAAACCTATCAAGTATTATGAACACCTGACTTCCCTTCACTCACATTTGCTTCCGCACTTTCACGGTTTTCTTCACTATTTTATCGTTAATCTCCATCTAACCCTGTCCCTTGCTGTAATTTCAGCCTACTTCCATGTGATTCCTCTTGTCTTCATTATCTTCGCCACTTCTCCGTCCCACGTCAAGCTTGGTCTGCCTTTCTTTCTCTTTCCAATGGCTTTTGCTTCCCATATTTTCCTTACCTGTCTTTCTTCGCTCAATCTTTTCATGTGCCCCCACCACCTCAGCTGAGCCCTCTCTATGACCTTCTCGATACTTTCGCTATCCAATCTTTTCCTTATTTCTTCATTTCTTATTTTATCCATTATCGTAACATTTGCTACTTTTCTGAGATACTTCATTTCTAATACCTGTATCTTTTTAAGTTGCCTCTCTGTCAACACCCATGTTTCGCATCCGTACAGTAGCGTCGGCAAATATACAGTTTTATAAACTGACATTTTTGTTTTATTGCTAATTTCTGCTTTACTAATGAACCCCCTTTTCATACTATGAAAAATCTTTGTCGCTGTTGTTATTCTATTATTTATTTCTTCATCTTGCTTTCCTCCTTCCTCTATGGTTACTCCTAAGTACTTTAGGCTTTTTACTTGTTCCACTATCTGATTATTTATTTTTATATTCATTTCTCGCTCATTATTATTGCTTATAACTACTACCTTTGTCTTGCTTACATTTACTTTCATTCCCTGTTTGTCCAACTCTTTCACCCATAAATCCACATTAAATTGTAACTTTGTTTCCGTGTCTGCCACTATTGCAATATCGTCTGCAAACACACATTCGCTCACTTCTACTGACTTCATTTTATAGTATCCTACCGTCACCTTCTTACTTTCTCTGCTTACTTTTGTTATTATTTCATTCATGAAAATGATAAAGAGCAGTGGGCTAAGATTTCCCCCCTGTCTCACTCCTTGTGTGGTTCTGAATGTTTTGGTTTCCATATTGTCCTTCCTTACTATATTTTCCGTTTTACTGTATAATGATTTTACAGCTTCTATAAATTCTTTTGCTGTACCATTTTTCTCTAATATGTCCCATATTTTCTCTCTCACCACCTTATCGAATGCTTTTTCCAGGTCCACACAACATATATATATTTCTTTGTTATAAGGAAGCATTTTCTCTATTATATTTCTTAATGTAAATATATGATCTTGTGTGCAGTAACCGGACCTGAAACCACTTTGTGCTCCATGCAACTGTCCATCTACTTCCCTCCTTAATCTTTCTTCCAATATCATCTCATATACCTTGCATGTTGTGCAGAGTAGCGATACCCCACGATAATTTGCAGTCTTTCTGGTTCCCTTTTTTGAAAATATGTACTATTATTGCAATTCTCCATTCCTTAGATACTGTATGTGTTACCCATGCTCTATTTAATATACTTTGTAATAACGCCATTCCTTCTTCGCCCATTCCCTTCAATAGTTCTGCTTTTATTCCATCTACTCCTGGAGCTTTCCCGTTCTTCAACTTTCCTATTGCCTTCTTAACTTCATCTATGCATATTAAAATAGTATTATGTAAAGTTCTATTGATAAAAACCGGAAGATTAATTTCTAACGTTCCTGTTCTTAAGAAAGGTTTCACCTGGAAATTTATATTTATTCTGCATTTATGTGTTGGTTTATTTTTTCTCGGCCACTCAATTTCGAGATAGAGATCTTCTAGGTGCGAAAAAGTCCGTTTTAAGGGTTTAAAACTGTTTATCTTTTCCTGTTCTTCTGTTTATTCCAGCATTCATTATTAAATTATGATGTACTTTCTGTGAACTCTCACTGTGTAATAATAGTGACCTGAGTTCGACTCTGTTGCTAATCGTCGAAATAGACGCTTATAACATGTTTATAATTAATTTAAACAAAATATTTCTATTCCTAGCGTGTATGTAGCGTGGAAATGTGATATGTAATAAAAATAGCACCCCCTTTTCTTAAGCGTTGAAAGTCTCCTATTAAGAAAAGGCAATGTTTGCCTCATTTTCTGTATGTTTATTTTTGACCCGTAGGTATATTTTATTCTGTACCTTACATCAAGAGCTTGCAAACACTTCATATTTTAGTATCGCTGTAGATAAATATTTTTAATCAATGTTTTTTATTCGACGTAATTTTTCCACGCCTACAATTGCCCTCCCCCATACAATACATTAATAAATTTCTACAAGTGACAGAAGTCAACGATTTGGTAACCCTGATTACTCGGATCCCATCGAAAGTTTCGTGCGTATACCTAAAATAGCTTGCTACTAATTATTTATGAAGCTAAACTCGGACCAAGATTCCTTGGGAGATGTATAATACTTCGTGCCTACACAATAATTACTAATGAAGTCACCCATGGCAATTACGTTATTTTGGCTACAGCCAAATAGGTGGAAACGTTAATGCAACAAAAAAAATAATTATACCATGATCCTGATAATCTGTACGCTTTAACTTTTATATACCTAGTTAAAAACAATAATTATCGTTAACGTTAAATATCCTACGAAATTTACATAAAATAGTTGAAAACCCAAGGTTGCGTGAGCAAGTTTGGCAAGGTGGCAAGGTAATAATAAATACGTAGTTAATGTGTCACAAAATTACCTATAATGATAAAATTTCAAACAATTAACATTTCTAGATTTTACAATTTGTAATAAATTAATTCCTAAAACGTTAATACACCTTTCACCTTTAACAAATAGCACACCTACTAGACATTTCTATGGGAACAGTACAGGTTTTGTTTGGTGAATTATAATTCGGTTATAAGATTCTATTCGTCATCGAATGTATCGCCCAAAATGGACACGATGCAGTTAGTGTGAAGAATACATTTCGAGAAAGTCATCGTCTTGGGTGGACATTCTCGATGGATTTTTACTTCAGTTGGAGAACTTAAAGTCTCTTACTTGTTTTTGAAGTGAATACTTCTTTGGCGGCGTTCTGATATTTGACGAGAATGGAGAGTGAATTGGAAAAAATGTAACGTTTCCAGATTTCGTTACACGAGAGAGAAAAATGATATAACGTAGAGAGAACGAGAGTTATACATCATATATATATATATATATATATATATATATATATATATATATATATATATATATATATATATATATATATATATATATATATATATATCAGTTTAGGCTATCCGCGTCTCCCTATTGTCGCGCATGCGCACGTTATAGATGTACGCGTCCAGACGCTATATATTAACAGCTGAAGCAGCACGTGTGTGTACCGAATATTTATCATTGTGTTTTGTAATTATTTACGTTATTTACATCTGTGTTCTGTGATTATTTGATAATATCCTTGAACCGTTTAACTTGTTAAAATCTAGAAGATATAATATATTTTATTCACCGCTCCCTACTGGTTTACAGCCACACAGGTGCAAATACACTTGGAAGAGGCGAAGACAAAATCTCTTTGATTCTCGGGGGAGATTTCAATGTAAATTTCGGATCCAATGATTCTTTGACGTTGATTAACTTTCTTCGAGAAACATTTGGTCTGCTTATAAATAACAAACCCATAGAATCAACAACAAAATCCGGAACAACAATAGATGCAATTTTTACACGTTATCAAGAAAATATCGAATCACGAACATATATTTCATATTTTAGTTATCACAAACCAATCATATCAGTATTACCAATTGAACCTCCAGCCGATGATAGTGTAGATAATGAATAAACCGAATATTCTTTACACAAATTTTATATTGTTATATTTCTTTTGAAATTATCCCTCTCCCTATCTCTCTCTCTCTCTTTCAATCTCTCACTCTTAATCTCTCTCATTCTCTATTCTAAAGAAGTATTCACTTCTATCGTGTACTGTGCTGCACATGATATTTTTTTTTGTTAGTTTATGTTCGAAAAATATCACTAAAATTTTACTAACTGTTGCACAAAAAATATTTCCTAAATTAATTGTAAATAGTCAAATATTTTTAAACATTATTCATAAATATACATTTAAACAAATATCCTTAAGGATGCTATTACATAAAAAATCATCATTTTTTTTAGTTTATTTTTTCCTAAAATAAGTATCTCTTTCTGAATTTTTCTAAGGCTCATTCCTTTTTACTTTTTTTTTTATTAGATTATGTCGAACGAGATAAAAGAACATTTATGTAATTTCACCTAACTATTGTACAAAAAATATTTTCTAGAATAAATTGAAAATATCAAATATTTTTGATCATTATTCATAATAAAGATTTTAACTAATATCCTTAAACGGGTCATTATATTTCAAATAAGAGCTCTTGGCAGTAATTCATCTTAAATGGAAAATCCTGTGTTAGACATATTTTTACAAATAAAACACCAAATATCAACAAATTATAAATTAACAAATAAAACAAAATACAAATTAAGAAAAATTAGATAGTTTAAGCACATTAGTTTTATATTACAATGTTTTTATTTGATGCTTGAAAGTAACGAATTATGCAATATACGTCTAATTGGCGCTGGAGGTCGGTTTGTGGATGAATAGAATTTGGGTCGAGCAGGACTACTACTCCTTCCTATAAAAGTAGAAATCTTACATGACACTCCGGTTCAAAGTCGCATTGAGTCACACAAACAATACCTTACGGCAACTTTAGTGCTTGCTGTCGATTTATGGATAAGTAAGATTTGGGTCGAACAGGGCTACTGCTCATTACCACAAATATGTAAATCTTACGTGACATTCCTTACACTCTATTTCAAAGAGTTACATTGCTTCTCACGAAAATACTACCACTTCTATTTCTATAAATTCATATAATATAATTAAAACTTACGGGTGAGATCTTTTGTTCGGGAGCAGTAGTCAGTCTTTGTCCAGCGGCTCCTGCAGGTACGTCTGCTAATCCCCTAACTTGTAACATTTGTGCAGTCTTTAAAAAATCGGTTAAATGCTCTTGCCCTATGTGTACTTCTCCGTTATACATAAACCTGAAACAATGGATTATTTTTTAAAGGAATATCCTCTGACTGAAACACAAACTATTATCACCGAATGAAAGCGGTAAGTATTACAGTGATAATAACTCAGACATAAGTCCAACGTCAATTGTTTCACATTTCTTTAAAACCCTGGAATGCATGTGCGGGAGATAAAAAGACAATTTTTCTTTTTTTTTTTCGTTTTCAATTCTTTTTTCCATGACGAACATATAATACATTACACAAAGCTATAAAACTTATCATCATTTTAAAAAGTAAATCTTATGGTTTTATAAGTAATTACTGTGGAACTTCTCACGGGACTGGAAAAAAACTGATCAAAGCAAATTTTTGCTGTTTAGTTTTATTATTTAAAACATATTGTCATTGTAATACATCAATATAAAAGTTATTTATGTATTAACTACCAACAATAATGAATAAACGAATCTTATAGTGCCTATAAGATTCAAACAGTCATGTTGCTAATGTCTTACACCGATAGCGACCTTAAACTGTAAATTAAATAGCGGGAGTTTCACTACGTCCCTTGGCCGACGGATGACGTGAATTACGAATGTAGCTTTCAATGTCCGACGAATAAAGTTAGCCGATTTTCAAACTTAAAAACACCTACACAGCAAATAAATCTTTTTAACTGAAAATACATCCTGATAAAAAATTTAATTTGAAAAATAACCATAAAAGTTAGTTTGGACTAAACAGACACTACTTTAAATAATATATAAAATAGTTTGATAAAAGACAATAAATATTAATCGATAATATTTATTTAACGAAGAAGTATTGGAGAAAGTCGGCGAGAAAAGGAGTATGTGGAAAAACTGAAAGAAGAGAAGAGATAGAATGGTAGGCCACTTGCTGAGACATGGGGGAATAGTCCGCGATATTTTGGAGGCAGAAATAGGAGTGAAGAAAGGCAGAGGTAGGCCTAGATTAGACTACTGCTCGCAAATAGTAAGGGATGTAGGTTGTAGCACAATTAGCGAAATGCGTAGGTTAGCACAAGATAGGAGAAGCTGGAGGTTAGCGTCCAACCAGTCTTAGGACTGATGACCTAATGATGATGAATATTTATTGTGTAACATTGTAACCAAAATTAACTAACGAGAATTAGGATTATAGAAGTAGGTTTCTTGGCCACCTCGTTTTCCGTATTTAAATCATTGTGATATTTCTGTCCGAGAATATTAGAAACGAACTGTTGTACAGCACTGAATATTATGGCATTAACAGGCTCGATAATAGCCCTTAAAGTGTTTACGTTTATATTTCACTCATCTCGTATTTCCTAGGATTTTGGCCAATTAAATTGAAATCAAAAAGGTTTTATTCTAAAGAAAAAAACATTAACGCTTCGATTTGAATCACCCTCATCAGAGAGACAACTATAATAATCAATAAACTGTAAAATCAACTTTCTGAGTAGTTTGAATAATCTTGGCTACCTACTAATAACCAATACCTAAACTATAAAAACAACTTTGTGAATAGTTTGAGGAGTACTCGTTTACCTACAAATACAAGAATAAATAGTATGTTAAAATTCGTGAAAAAAATTCAGGTCCGTATTTAAAAAATTAAGTTAATGAAGGCTCCACGTGATCGATGACGGAACACGAAAATATCATTGCCACGTTAAAGTACAATGAGGGTGCTTTATTTGTGTTTTCATATTTTTGTTTATAACATGAAAAAATAACTGGACGACACTTTTTTCGAAATAATTCAAAAACAAAAAATAATTTTTGATATTGGTTAAAAGCACTGTAATAGTATCCTCATTATGCAACTTTTTGATAAAATCATGTCTCTTATCATTTCCAGGAATTCTATGCTGTGGATTCTTATCATGGGCTGTTCTAAAACATCCTGTATAAAAAATATGAGGCGTGAAGTTAAGGTAGTCTCTCCAGAAGCCCACTTTTCTATAGAATTTCATCAAATTTCGGGTACACACAAAGAATAAACTTCCCGAGGGAAATTGCTTAAATGAAAAATTGTTGCCCGTTACAATAAAGAAGATATTCACCATCAAAGTTGGATCTTTTTACATGGTTTGTATGTATCAATTGACTAAAAGTTACATATTTTACATCATAACTTGAAAACTATACATTTTTTCCAAAAACAACTCATCTATGCATTAGTCTTTTTATGAATATTTTGAATTACAAAAATTGGTTGTTGTTCTATTTGTTGCAAAGGTAAGTCGAGAACTTGTCAATTAGCGTTTGACAACGCAACGGCATGTATTTTACCAGCCGCCACTCCTGTTGCATCACAAGCAATACTTGAAATTGAATTTAGTTCTAAGCGACTTTTCTTTTTTATTTTTTAAAGTGAAAGAACGTTCTTACATTCACAACATCTTAAATTTTTGCCAATTCAACAATACGTCGTCCGATGCTTAGGTTAGTTACTATATTCACTTTCCGCAATATCATTTTTGCAATAAAATGTAAACGTTTCTGTATTACTTTCCGCCTTGCAAATTATCCTTCATTGTCCCGCAACTTATCACGACAAAAATTCATTTTCAATTTTTCTGTATATTTCCGTTCACGCTCCGAAAAAATTTACAAAATCAGGTTAATTATATATTAACGTTGCCCTGTCTTTGGTTTGAACTAATAAACATGTTGTGTGTATACGTATACATGCAGTGTTTGAGTATAGAGTACAGTCTCTGAACAAAAAAAAAAAAAAAGAAAAGGAAAAGTAGACTACGGATATTCCAAATATTTTACGTTTTGTCCGTGCGTTTATTTTTGGACCGCACGGTACCGAAGACACTACCTTAGTTATATGTATATATAAAAAAGTTAGTTTTAGCACGTTTCTTGTTGTCATATGTAGAGACGTGAAGATTCTACTCTCGAATATTCACTTACCTTAACAAACTCTCCATATCCCTCTGCCGTACGTCCCTAAGTATAACTATGGGGTGCTTGCAGGGATTCGCTTTCAGCAACCGCCTGAAGTACGGACTGCACGCAGACAGCACGACCTTGTGAGCTTTAAAGGAACAACCGTCGCACGCCAGTGTCACGTCCACGAAGTCCTCCTCGTCTCTCAGATGTCGGAAGGACGACAAGATGCTTGAATGGAAGTCGTTCCATCGCAGCGAGTACTGCTGCTCCGGGGAGGTATCGCCCCCCATTGGGCAAAGTGAAGGGGCAATCTCTACGCCAATGGTTATGCCGTTTACCTACACCACAGGAAGGGCTTCGCACAGTTTCCCTGTGCGTTCATGCGCTCCTGCTATCTTTTTAGCATTTATGTAATTTTAATGGTTTTTTTTTTGTTCCTGAGATTATTTCGTTACTGAGATCAGTTGTGGTGTTTCTTTTCCTAAGAGTTAATGATTTGTCTTTTATTACTTTCAGTTAGCTTCTTATATTCATTTTTCGTTTAAAGCTGTGATGCTGCAACAAAATAGTTAACAATAATGGCGTATCAACCAACAGATAATACTCAAATTAATACTATTCTAGAGATAAGAGCATAAAGCGGGGCACTAAGGTATTTAAAGCTTAAGCAACATTATTAGTTCAGTTATAAAAGCAGAAATAAAACTTATAATAATAATAAAAAGAACGAGCGTGGGTGGTAGTTGATGTTTTGGAATAAGCAGTTTTTAACAATTATTTGATAAATCATCAAATCATCAATTATTTAATGAAACCTCATATTTTCTGTATATGAACAGAATTCGCTTTGCAATACTTCGTATTGTACTGTTAATCATTTACATAATTTATATTAGAAATAAATAATAGCAAATGCATGTCCCAAATAATAGGAAGCGTATTAAAAAAAGAACCACTAGTGCTATCATATAGATATCTAAATCTATCGATAATTGAGGAGAAAGACTGCATTTTTGTTTTTGGTCCTCACATAAAATATATTTCAGGCATAATCACACTTAGATTTGTTTACTATTATATAACATCAAAAGCATATTTACCATATACAACAAAAGGACTTAAATTTTTAAGATATTTAAGGAAACCAATATTACCTACTCGTATTTGATGTAATATAACTTTCATAAGAACAGTACATAACAAACATAAATATAAACGACAAACAAAAAGACAAACATGAACGACATTTTTGTTATGTCATCTATTGTATTACTAAGACAAGAGGAATCTTCTTACTGTAAGCGTTATATGTAAATACTATTAAATTATGTAGTTTTTTATAATTGAGATGTAATAATAATACAGAAAACTTAATAACAGCGGAGGTAAATTATAGACACAGCTTTGTGCTAATATAAAAGTTAATTATCTGTTATTTTTAATTTAATTTCATATTTCAGGTGGAAGAAGAAAATAAGGGGAAATATTTTTAATGTCTTGATTATCCGAAAATGTGGGCATGAAATTATTTTAGGATAAAAAAGAAACTTTAATTGTTTCAGTAACTAATTGACTAGTATCAATTATTACATATACTGATTATGATGTATACTGAAAAAAAGTGTCGTTGTCCTTATTATTCACTCACAACTTGAACAGAAGTGCGAGACATTTTTTAGTAAACGTGATGATTATCTGTTGAAAATACGTTCCTAACTTTACGTTAAAAATAGTATATTAACAAGAAACTGCTATAGAAAATGTTTTGAGTAAACAAAGTTTAAAATAGAAGAATAAAAGAAAGTAACCATTAATGCGCGTAATGTTCAAAACACAATAACAATTGGTGTAAATATAATGTAATAGATATCCTGGAATGTTTTCTCCTTTTTCACTGCATAAAACTCGGTTATTAAAAGAGTTCTATTTACTATTTTTTATTTAACTTTACAATGTAGGAAGTTATGTATTAAAAATAACATTGTCAGGGTGCCTTCTTCCTTCACGCCGCTGTACCTCCTCAAGATGCGACCTAAAATTTGCGATCAGTCACCGACATAATGCTGTTCAATTCTTTGAATTAGTCGCCTATTCTGGTTTTTAACTGAAGCACACTTCGGTTTCTAGAAAAATCAGTGTGTAATTTAGATTTCAGATAATCCCCAAATAAATTTCAAATAATAAATAAGAAGAATAATAATAATAAATAAGAAAAAATCCATAGGCGTTAAATCGGGACTTCTAGGCGGCTAATTAATATCCCCCCGCTTAGAAATCACTTGTCCAAGAAACATCGCTCTAACGGGTTCCACTGGTAAATTTTCAGTATGGGCTGTAGCCCCATCTTGTGTAGTGTCTAATAAATACATGCAAGCGCACATTTACCACTACCACTTTTCGAGATGTTCAACAAACAAACGAGGCAAACATTTCAGGGCACCTTGTAATCAATCACCTTGTAATATCACTAAGACATGTTAAATATTTTATACCTTTGTTATAGTTTTCAAAATCACATTTTATTAACTCACTCTTCATAGGTGGCGGTGATGAGTACAATATTTTTCTTCTAGTCATCATAACTATACGTATAGACTTAGAATGCACAAACAAAAATGTAAAAAGTGCAGTCACAACACTATTGTTGTATTTAAATTATTTCTATACCTAATCTAGAAATTCTAGAATTTATTGATAGTATTTTTATATTTAAAGTAGGTACTATTTTAAAAATAAATATTATTATTCATAATGTTTTGAACTGTTGCTCATAACATTTCTTTTATATATATATATCAATTTTATGATTCACAGAAACATTATTATGCACCAATTTTCTCACTGTAGACGCACGGATTTGAATGAAAAACTATTGCGATATTTTGATTTCTACTTCCGAATAGTTCTTAAAGTCAACTTACTTTCAATTACAACATACGTAACATTTAATTTGGCTAGGTTGGATAAACTGACGAAAACTATTAAATAGAACAGGCAAATATTTAATAAATTTTAGGAACAATTTACTGTTGGCAATAACTTAAATATTTTCGAAACAACTCCGACGACCTCTGGCACAGCAGTCTCACATACTTTAAAATTCACTAATCGTCTTTTGACATTTATTAGATTATATTCACGCAGAAGGTTAATATGGTTATGTAAAACAATTATATACTTTATCACATTAACTAATTCATCACTTGCGGCAGGGAAAATTATTCTAGAATTAAACTAACCCTAGAAATTAAATCTGGAGACCTGGCTATTTAGATCTTGATTCAAAATAATACATGTACGTATTGCACATAATTATGGTTAAATTATTTTATGCTGAATGGCGTAATAAGAAAAAATGCTATATCTTCGTATTAACATCGGTCATTCATCAAGCGGGGAGGATCTTTAACATTTAAAATTAATAAATTGATAGTTAGCAATAGATACTATTGACAACATTTTAAATACCAATAATTGAATGATTATATTATCTATAGTTTTCGGTAAAATAATTACTTTTGGACATTAGATGCTTAAGCAATACAACATTATTTATATGATCATTGTTTCTAGCAGCCATGGAATTCTAATAACATACTATCAATAGCATGCAAAAGAGGCTCTACCGACCACCTAGTTCTAATACCATAGTCATAGCCAATATTAATAAAAACCTGACTATTGATATGCACAACAATTTAAGCCAAACAAATAAAGTGGCTAGAATACTCATAAACCAAAACTTTTTTTAATAAAAGCAAAAACCAAAGAAATGCGAGACTTTAGCTTTACTCAACTGAAGTTTTACAATGTTGTTTTTGTTTTATTTGTTTACAAACATTTATTATATATCTATTTGTTCCTAGTTATTATTTTAACCATTATGTGTGTACATTTCCTTTAATTAAATATTTGTATAGTTAGACAGAGGGTTAAGAGACAAGCATATAAAAAAGTACCTATACTCTCCATAAATAATACATAATATTATAGCTAAAAAAGCGTACAATAAAACTATACAAGTATATCCTAAAATTACAGATAAAAATACACATGATTTCAAAATTATAACACACATAGGGGAACCATCTTGAAAAATTGCATCGTATTTAAAGGAACGAAGTAATAAAATAGCATACAAAACTAATAATACTCTTGAAGAACACATTAAAAATGCTAAAGATAAAACCAATACCAAAAATAATATAGGAGTCTATAAGCTGCCTTGCGATACTTGCCCTAAGGTATATATAGGACAAACAAGAAGAAAGTTCAACACGCGAATATCAGAACACAAAAGGAGTTTTAACAATAAAAAAAAGAGATTCAACATACGCAACACATCTAATAAAAGCAGATCATACTTTTAACGAAGAATTTAAAAATGTACATGCAGGGAAGAAAGGCTTAAAATTGAAATTATTAGAATATTTAGCAATTAATAAGGCAAAGAAATCTATATTAAATAATCAAATACAAACAAAGTCCTCTACGTTATTGAATTTATTTTAGTACCTACTTGCTATCCAAAAAACTTGTTTAAAATTTACAGATACCATCTGTTGGAAAATGTTATAATTTAATTGCGATAGCTTAAATAGTAGGAATTCCCATAGTAATAAACCTAGAATTAGATACCCTAGTTATATAAACGGTTCCACATTGTAAAATTTAGTCTATATACTCAATATCTGACGAAGGCACTGTGTTGGGTGTTTTAATTTTGTATGAAAAAGAATACACTTAAATATATAAATTGATATACTTTAATTTTTTTCTCTAATGAATTTATTATTTGTTCATAAAATAGTAAATTTCTCCCGTAATTTTGTCTCACCCTGTATAATTGAAAACAAAAAAGAAACAAAATCGGCATACAGTAAGTATTAGTAACTGTTACACGTTTCAATTTTGTTTTTAATCTAAATTGTGATGTAAAATTTTATACAAACAAAGTATTTGCATTGCCTCCCATGCTTATAGAAATCAAAATCACCATGTCAATAAAAATACTCCCCAAACAATTTTAAAATGTTCTCAGTATAAAAAAACTCAAGTCAATGAAAACAAGACTATTAAATTCTTAGAATATTATTTCCCGCTGAATACGCATTTGTGTAGGACGAATATATTTTTAATATCGTTAAATATTTCCAAGTGACTAATTATATTTGTGCGTACTGAAATAAATCTGTAGTACACTAGTGCTAACGTGCAAGCGTTGAATAGCGTATGACTAGGTAGAATAAATATTTTATATTACTTAGTTGGCTTCTATATACTCGTAAGAATTATCTAAGTTCAACACTACTTAATATATAATTAGATCGATTATGAAAATTAGTTCTAGTTTGGTTGAAGAAAGAAAGAAGATTAGAAAGTGCATATATGTATTGTATACGTGAATATTTTCAAGTGTCGTATATACATATAACATTCTCAATTTAAATAGAATAATTTATTTTAACATTTTTAATCATATTCAAATACTAAAAGGTAAAAAAACATACTGTAGTACTTTTCGGAATACATACTTCAAAATTAAACTTATTTAAAAATATGTTACGTTTACAGTGATTGAGTTAAAATGAAAAACAAAGTTAGTAGTTAGTTTTCCATCAAGTTCTATTAATAATTTCGGTTACAATGTAGTTGAGGCAATTCTGGGATAGACATGTACATATCTTTATATTTTACAGAGATTTTCTCTATTAGTTTTTAACTTTATGTAATTCAGTTTTTCGTGTTTTCTGTCTCTATTTATATTCTTTGTTTTAAATACAATTTCTATATTAAATTAAAGGTTAACTTTCTGAATAAATTATAAAATTGACGTTTAGTTAATGTTCATAGAATATCGCATTTTGCCACTTTTAATTGTTAAAGTTGTTAGAGTTGAGGAGGCAGTATTATAGCATAAATAATAGTCGATATTAATATGATCATATAATAGCATAATTCATAAAACATGACATACACAATCAATGAAAATTAAAATAAGTTTGGACAGACAAAAATCGACTTCCTTCCAACAAAGCCTCAGGAAGCGGAATTGAGATTACACATAAAGACAAGCATAAAAACACCATCTGCTGGGACTCGAACCCAAGCATACAATGATACCCCAATACTGGGCCCAGTCCGCTACCCCGGACCACAGTACGAATGACATTGTCATAGCTACCTCTATAGGTGAATGCGGTAAGTCGCCCATCTGTGTAGTGGCCGCCGGGTAGCGTGCTTCACTTTTATATCCCCTTAAAATGTGTTTATTGTTCTTTATGATCTTTATTACAATTCCTTATCTTATGCTAATTTATTTTCCCTGTCTTGTTATAAAATATAGTATTTTATTACCAGACATGTTTATACGCTAGTACCTATATTTGGCAAGTGCCTTATTATTTGTATTATTACCATGCAACAGCAACTCAAGACACCCGCAGTCGGTGGACAGACCTCTTAGCTTTTTGATTTTATTATTTTTTCATTTATTGTCTAGTTCGTATTTATCTAGAATTTTTTTCGTTTTGCACTTTTTGTTTAATGCTTGGTCTTTTATTAATTCGTTATTTGTATTTTCCTGCCATATTTCTCATATTTTCCTTTGTTTCTCTTGTAGGAGAATAATCTGTAAAAACATACTCGAGTTTTTATACAGCTCGGCGTTAGACAACTGACCTGAGCGCCCATTGTATTCAAATATGGTCATATTGCAATAGTTAACTTTTCTTATTTAAAATTATACATTTTATTCTACTTGTCCTCATTCAAAGAAAGGTTCGAAAGTCGGTTTTCTTTGCAAATTTTTAACCGCCACAATATAGGAGGGGCTGTACCGCATGGTGTATAGTTTCTCCAACTTTCAATGGTTTTTCAGTGTTTCTATACCTTAATGAAAAATACTTTTAAGGCTGTCTGGATTGTACAATGCATTTTTACTTTCACACAGTAATTACCATAATAGTCCTTAGAATATATCTTTCTGAAAGGTGTCATTTCTTTCAAGCCATTTGGGTATTAAGTATAAATAATGTCTACGCCCTACAATGTCATTCAATAGGCATGAAGCGTATTGTCACATATTTGGCTGACATTTTGGATTAGCGTTGGTTCTGTCCTTTACCGTAAATAACTAAGAAAGTTGGGCTCAGATAAAAAAAACAATATGAAATGTAGCCTTGATGACTTTGGGATATATCCTTGAAATATTTGTACACCATTACGGGATACCCTATGTATTGACGACATTTATTGAGTGAAAAAAGAAATTATTTTCTAAGAAAATTGTTTTAACTCAGACTTAAAATACATATACATTAACCCAATTGACGTATTATCATTTACACAAGAATCGTGAATCATGTTTTACATTATTGTTATTTATTTTTAGACACAATTGATGATAATCTCCAATATGTAAACATAGAAATTAAAAAAAAATGAGGGGATAAAGATTTGGCATGAAACCATTATTTGAAAGTGCAGTTTTAAAATTAGAAATGCTACGAGCATTCCTTTTAAAATCGTTATATGATTTCATATTTCATCAGAAAGTGAAAATTTTAATATAGTGGTTGCAAAATACAACCACTTATGATTAGTAATATACATACTTATGTTTTATACATAACATATTTGGGAAAGTAACACAGATTTAATTATTTTGTTATCAGATGTCACCTACATATACATAAACTTTATTGTAATATACCAGATCGGTTAGTAATTCTCAATTTTTATCATCAATGTTTGTTTATCTATGCTTACTAATATTAGTAAGTATTTGATAAACAGAATTATAGTAATTCACGTTTTATTTAACTATTTATTGAGCAAGTAAAACTGGCGGCTTTATTCTTAGTATTAGTATTGCTCAGTGATTATTTATACTAACAAAATTAACCCATACATTGTTTAATGGCATTATTACTACTGACATTATTTTGTGAAATTATTGGTATTATTGTTTGTATTACGTGTTGTTACACATGTTGGCATTAACAATGACATTTTTGTACAAAACGTCCTGAAAATGTGAAATGATTTCCTTATTTGTTTGTTGAACATCTCGACAAGTGGTAGAGGAAAATAAGCGCGTGCATGTGTTAATTCGACACGATGCAAGATGGGGCTATATCTCATACTGCAAATTTATTAATGGAGGTAGTTAGAGCGATGTTCCCCGGAAAAGTGATATCCAAGCGGGGGAACATTAACTGGCCGTCCAGAAGTCCCGATTTAACGCCGATGGATTTCTTCTTAAGAGATTATTTGAAATTTAAGGTATACACTGATGCTCCTAGAACTTTGCTTCTGTTAAAAGCCAGAATATGCCAGGAAATTCCTTAAATTGTAAATTTAAATAAAAAATAGTGAATGTGAATATATTTTTTAAAAACCGAGTTTTAATCACTCAAAGAGAGGAAAACATTCCAGGTCACCTGTTACTATTTTCATATGCTTATGCTATTCAAAATAATTTGAAAGTCATGTACGAGAAAATTATACTATATTAAGATACACTGGGATTTATTTAAGGATATCTATTCGAGATACATGTAGGCAATTGAAAACTAAAAGTAATTTTAGGAACTTTCAGGCATCATCAAACGGACTGATCATATACTATAATGGGTTAGTTTATTTATAAGGGTTAGTTTATTTATATAGGATTCTATAATAGTATATATTTTCAGTTCAAGTTTCAATTTTATAGTCACGTATATAATAATAAATAATATAGGGATACTGTTTTCATACAATACTTCATTGGTTCATTCATTTTAATGGTCTTAATTATCACTATAACTGATTGTGTGTGTGTGTCTGACGATTAATCATATACCGGGTATCAACGTGATCATGTATCAGCCCGCCACTTTTTTGAATGAATAAAGTTTTCAAATTTGAAACTCCCGTACAAATAGTAAATAAACATACTTACTTATTTTTACTTAAATACATTATCAGTACCACTTTCAGTTTCACCAGAAGTGTTATAAACTTAAATCATCTTACAAGCTTTTAAATATTAGCTACGTCATCCCTGTAGACTAACTTGACCATTATGTTTCATGACTCAAGTTCTAGTATTACTTTTTCAGTGACCGACATTTTAATTAGGGGTTAGTATTAGTGAATAGAGATTATTATAAAGCTACGCATATAAAAATATTCGCACGTTTGGATAAATACGAATAGAAATAAATTTACCATACTCTATCTTTACCCAGGGGACCTTAGCAGGTGTTCCTGTGTTCTACCCTTTTTAGCATTAAGGTAAGACACTACCTGAATAGAAATTTCGAACCCAGTGGATAGGCAAAAGCTACCTGGTTTGCCGAGTAGCCGGTACGTTCCTGAACCTGACCCGTGTTGATTTTTGTATGCGGTTATAAAGACAACTTGGGTTACAATAAAATATAAAAAAAATTAGGAAAGCTTGAAGACTGACACGAATTGCCAGATTACTTAATTGTTTTTCTTAATTGATACAAATTTCGCCATAATTCTGGTTCAATATTGTGTTAACTTAACCTAGTGTTAGTTACTTTTTTCCCTTTTTACATGAATATATCTCTAATGTAAAAAGGTTTGGATAATTGTGGTTTATTTTTACCAAACATATAGATGTTGTATACTAGAATATTCTATTTAATATTATTTTTATATATTAAAAGAGGAATCATTGTTCAATTACGAGGAGGTTACTACATTATTAAAATATTACATGACTAACATTCAAGATCTGTCCAGACCTAAGAAGATTAATTAAAAACCGGAAAGGCATTTACGTTTTAGTGCGTCAATCCATCAATAGACGAGAGGCGGGCAAATAATAACTGTGATATGACAATAGCTGTGTTTCCTTTACCTGAGACTTAGTTTCATTTCAGTTCTTCTGTGCAGTGATTGGCTAGTTTAATTGCAACAACCAATCGGCGTAGAAAATCACTGAAATCAGATAAGATATCAGAAATGAAGCTAACAGTAATATCGACCGTGTTGTTTGAATGGTATTATTTTTGAGTTAGGGATAGTTTGTGCTTCACTTTGATTTGAATCTGGTTTTGTGAATTACAAATGGTGGTTTTAAAGATTGGTTAATTATGTTATTATATCTAGGTACTTTGGTATGTGGTGTAGAGGTATAGTATTAGAGAGAAGATTAAAACGTGAATGGGGTCTATTTATATTAATTGTTAATTTTCTTACATATATGTAATTCAGTTAACTATAGTTAAAACTTTAATATATAGTTTATTTGGAATTTAGATATATATGATACAGTACACAAATATATTATAGAGTTTTTAGAAGCAGCGGTTCTAAAACAATTTTTTAACTGCACACGGTATATCAATTCTGAAAGAAAATTTATGATTTAGCTTTCTATGCCTGGTTCTTAATCTTTAACTATCCCAAAAATAGCAGAAAATCATTGTTAATATCATAAAAATATTTTTATTGAAACATTTTTTGTTCTTCAGACAGATACCCGTGAAACTTTGGACTTTGAACTTTTTGGAGAACATTTTTATGAAAACAATATTGTATATGGAACTAGAGCTACATAACAAGTATTTTTGCGAGCAAATAAGTGAATCTTTGAAATCGATAGGAAATAAAGAGCAAGTCATTGAAATAAAATAAAATTTTTCGTTCGTTAATGTTTGGCTGTATTAGCATAGGAACTATATCATTCAGTGTTTGTTGAATGTTTGAATTAGTTTTTGCTGTTGGCATTTTTTTTTTTTTTTTTGGTTCTGATTATAGCGGTTATTTTTCCTATTATTTTTATGTAACCAATCATTTATTTTAATGTATTGTACGTATTTATAAACAGACGGGTTCTTCAAATGGTACAAACAAGAATAAGACTTTCCATTAAAAACAAAATAGCAATGGTGTCATAATTTTGAAAACTACGACTCGAAAAAATAAAGGGTTTTTCTTAAAGTGGTGTGTCCGAATGATTAAACCATTAAATCTAATTAAAAATAGTTATTTAATTTAAATAGTGATGTGGCAAATATATTGTATATATTTAGGAAAGTACAGATCAATTGCCTGCTAGGCTATAACCTATACTTTAATAGCAAGCGATATAGCAGATGCATGTTAAACCTAATAATGTTTACTGGTCCTTACTTGCATAAAATTGTTGACAAAACTCTTTTCCAACTTAAGTTTTTCCTGGAGCTTTAAATTAACTTATACCAAAGATTCCCAGTTTGTATAAAAACAAACTATATTTAGATTTATAAAGGTGTAAGACAAATTTATAAAAGAGTTTGGTCCTCTAATATTGGAAATTAGCATAAGTAAAGTAGTTTTCATACAAAACAATATTTTAAAAATAGAATTTTGTGTTTAAGGGGGAAGGCCACTGTGAAAACTTGATTTTTTAGCATTTTTTTAAGTATATATTTTCAGAAATATAATATTGTAGGTAAAATTTTAAGTTAAAATTCTGAAAACTAACAGTGCGGTACAGTCACTTTAGTGAGAGCAGACAGCGCGACCGTCCCTACCCAAAAAGAAAAAAAGAAAGACAAGAACGACCCTGGACATGCTGATGAAGAACCATCGTATGGCCCAGGACTCGATAGTTTAATGTATGTACCAATATTTTAGGAAATACATAACTTTACATTAAGAAAAACTCAACGAAAACCTAAACGCGTTCTTCTCGAAACCACTCGAAACTCTCGAAAACTTATGAGTCGATTTTCATTTTTTTTAAATATTTATGATCGTAGCGACCAAGTCTATACGTAGTTGATTTAAAAAAAATTGATTAATACTATTTTTGCAAACTGCTTGAATAAAAAAGGGCCTTAAAAATTAGAAGAAATTTCAATCCGTAAATTTCAATTTGTAAATAATAAAAAAACACGGCTACGCATAACAACAGTGGCATTCGTATAGAAATTGATAAAATTTTGTTTTTTATTTTCAGACAACCCTTCACCGAGATATAAATGTCACGATGGAGAGGAATTTTTCCCCTTCGTTAATTTTTAAAATGTTTTATTAAAAATTTATATAAAGTGAGTTTAATATACTCTTAATAGAATAACAATTAGATCCCTTTATTAGTTAGTTATCCCTGTGAAAAAAATTCTTAAAAATCGGTTATTTTTAGGCAGTCACAGTGGCCTTCCCTTAAAAGTCACTGCTTGCTCTTAAGTCTTTACTTTTAATGAAGATAGTCAATTTTAAGTGGTTGCAAACTGAGGAAAAGTTTTTTTTGCAAAAGTTATCATTAATAAAAATTGAATGTAGCCGCCATGTATCATTTTTCACGAGGGCCTCATCTTTATCCTTTCCTAATAAAACGAGAAATAAAATTCGATGACCGGCTCCTCCGCCACATAATAAACAATGCTTAATTTCTTGTTTACTTTTCTTTCGCGCTATAAATAAATAAATATTTAAAATTGGACGAATAGATTAGAAAAGAGACTCGTTATTTATAAGTCCTTTACATCGCACAACAAATGCGAGCTATTTATACAACGATACAAGCAAAAGCCGTAGTAATATCAATAAAAGGTAATGCCGGTACGTAAACCTGGCTCGTCAGAGACGGGGAACGAACACTGTTTACCGTAACGCATTTTTTTTTGCAACGTCGTACTTTATTTTAGAATCTTAAACATCGAGTTCACTTGATGCAGTCCCGATCAACATTTATAATTTGTAAAAACGCGCAATTAACATTTATTACAAATTAAATATATTAAGCAAACGTAATTAACGAATAAGAAAATGGTAATTAAAGATAATAGTACATCTCTTTGTATTTTTATGTAGGTATACATTCCACGAAATTTAATGAGGACTGTTTTAATTTTGTTTATTATGAAATGCGCAGTTTAATAATTTCATTAAAAAAGTTTATTACCTGGAAATAATAGCCAAATTGTTGCCGCTGTATAAATGTTCACTTAAAATTCTAATTAGAAGTAATTATGATGTTTCATTAAGTCGTGTTACTAGAATATAATTGTTTCAACAGCGTCGTACGTAGAATGAAACAAAAAAAAATGAGAATAAAATTTCCCAGAGTAATCAGTTTATTTTTTACATACAAAGATTTAATTATACGCATTTACGCATTGTTGAATAGTATATATGTAAATCATTTCATGACAACCAGTTCCCATTATTAAGACTATGTATCCTAGAATACACATCTATATTCATTTATTTAATATTTTAGAGCCACTGTCTATCCTCACGCATGTAATACTCACTGTCTTTACACTTTAAAAATGGTTAATACAGTGCCGTTTCAGTTCAGCTATGTATAGCTAATCAATTAATTTCGAATCTATTTTGGTAACTAATCTTCATTTACATTCGGGAACATATACTTTGAAATTATATTTATCTCACAAAGGCATTGGGCGGTTTTCAAATATTATGTTGAAAATTATTAAAATTCTTATTTAAACTAAAGTAAATATATTTATTTTTCATTTAGTATTAGATAATTATCAAATTCAAGACCTGTTGTATGAAATAAAAGTTTATGTTATGTTACAAAGCATAACATCGCCTTTCCACATCAAGATCCTCAGGTTGTGGAGGGGAAGGTTGCACATAGGCACGAGGACAAACATGTCGA
The DNA here is from genome assembly GCA_037954035.1 of Rosalia funebris. NCBI lineage: Eukaryota > Metazoa > Arthropoda > Insecta > Coleoptera > Cerambycidae > Rosalia > Rosalia funebris. The sequence goes on from JAZFAV010000011.1 coordinate 20,941,847, forward strand.
CCTTGAGGATCGATATGTTTGTGTCAAACTCCTCCCGTTAGGTCTCGAACCCAAGCATATGTACAATGACACCAATATTCATTGACAGGCGTAATGGCCTTAATAAGAGTAATGACGAGCCGAGTGAGATTACCGCTCTTTACCAGAAATATGTACAATATTCGAACCGCAGCCGCCTTTATAGAAGAACACGATAAGTGAAGTATCCATGTTGTGGGCGTGGTGTGTTGCATAGTTATTGCCTGTGCAATGAACTGCAGACCTGAATACCCACCGTATAATTGAATTACATAAAAAAATATGGCGATGTTATGTAACAGATAAATTAAATAATTTAATTTCAATTTATGCAATAATACAAAAATGATTCTTCCCTTTTCTATAAATTACTTCCTTCCAATTACGCTGAAGAAATATTTAGAATTGGAAAAAATATTAGTACTAAAAACAACCATAAACAATATCCTATTCTATACCGGGTAGCCCACGAAGTTTTGGCCAGTCGATATCTCGAAACCTATTTGAACAATAATTTAGAAAATTGGCAATGTTAAACAGTCGAAAGCGTTGTCCATTTTTGGAATAGAATAACTTTATTTCACCTGCACATTACCGGTCACGTGACATCAACATCAAAATTTTAAATGAGACACCCTATATGTTATTACAACTTTGTGATGATCTATCTAATACAAGTGCGACGATACAATCAAAGAATGATTATTTGATTTATCACATTCCTCAGATAAATTCTATATAAATTTCAGTAAATATCAAAAATAATGATCCTAACAAGTAACGGTGGTCTTAAGTCCTGGTAGGGTTGCATCTTTATTATAAGGATAGTGAGCAAAATAGCTCACAAATTTACATAAACTGGTATAAAAGACATATATAAATCAAAACGATTGGCGCGAGCAGTGGGCCAAATAATGTGGCATTGATTAAAATATTTCATCATTTGTTGTTTATATATATATATATATATATATATATATATATATATATATATATATATATATATATATATATATATGTATATATATATATATATATATATATATATATATATATATATATATATATATATATATATGTATATATATATATATATATATATATATGTATATATATATATATATATATATATATATATATATATATATATATATATATATGTATATATATATATATATATATATATATATATGTATATATATATATATATATATATATATATATATATATATATATATATATATATATGAGATCAATTCAATTTATCAAAAATTGTAGTATATTATATTCTTAAGACATAAAAACTAACGGATTTTTGAAGACTGTTTGCTTCTTCCTGCAAAGCAATGTTTCGCCTAATTGAAACCGTTAATAAACAACGTGTATACATGGCGGCATAATATCAAAAATCCTTATTGGATGTACCTGTAAGTTCTAACCCTCAAGAAAAGTAAGTGCTTGAGCTGTGATGATTACGGAACCGCAATTTAGAGTTTATCTTTCTTTAAATTCTGTATTTAACAAGCGACGTTTACTTCTCTCCTACCGAGGCTCCTATTTCAGCTTTGGTAGTACCTTTTCCGAATAAAAATTCACACACTCCCAACAGAGATCCAGATTATTCATACAGATATATTGGTGTTTCAGCAGCGCATAGCTTCTTATTTTGAATGTTATATTAAATATTTTCTAATATTCTATCTAAAATAGGTTATAACAACCGGTCGTTGTACCTGAGTGTATTGCAAAAGCGTCTATATATCTATATATAACTGTTTATAAAAAATATAAAAGTCTAATTTATGAATAATAATCAATTGACGATGTTCTTCACATTTCGTTTTACAATTTATTGAAGAAATTATTTGTTGGCCACTATTTATTGTCCCAAATATGATTAGAAATATTACATTTGGTTGTTTCATAGTGAACTATTAACAAAAATGTTCAAGGAAAATTTGCATCACAAGCATCTCCATCCTGGAGATGTAGAGACGACATATGGTGGAACAAGTCTTGGAGATACTTCACATGTTTGTATAGTTTGTATAGTTTGCTTTATCTCTATTTGCCAAATAAAAAATCCCAAACGGCTCTTATCTCATACCGTGGCTTGTTTTATGGCTAGGCTCAGATAGACTGTTCCGTTTATCGGCAAGATAAGAGAGTTTTTTATTTGGCAAATAGAGACGAAATGAATAGTATTGGTAATAATAAAATATTATAATTTTAAATTGTACTTAATAGTGGCAGTAACAAGACATTACAACTCATTGTAATTGCTACATATTGCAATAAAGCAAAGCATTTTTAAAAATTTAGAACATCTAAATTTCATTTCACTGAACTCATTACTCTAGTCAAAGAAGATGAAACTACAAACCAAAATGACAATTTACACAACTATTGTGGAGCCTATTTTAACTTATGGCTGTGAATGCTGGCAATTGTCGGAGAAAGGGAAAAGGATGATAGAAACGATAGAAATGGACTTCTTAAGAAGATCATGTAATATTTTCAGAATTCAATGTATTAGGAACGAAGAAGTAAGAAGGAAAACGGGACGCGTACTTACAACAACAGAAAGAGTAGAATCTAGACAGCTACTATGGTACGGTCATGTAAAGAGGATGGAGGAGACACGATGGCCAAAGAGAGCTTTGAAGTATATACCATACAATAGGAGAAGAAGAGGAAGACCGACAACACAATGGATAGAAGGAATTAGAAAAAATATAAGAGATCGAGCAATCGGAGATGATGATTGGAGGGATAGAAGGAAATGGCGATCGAAATGCGGGATGCGGCACAGGCTGTAGGACCCCCGCTAAAAGAAGAAGAGAAATTTCATTTCTGTTAACTAAACATATAACGAAATAACAAGTTGATTGATATGTGATTTATTCTACATCTGATAACTTCATCAGACATGAAGTAGCGACTACCAAACCATTGATAACGTTCTCTGTCTTGTCAGTATTCGAAGCAACTTGACCAAACCTATTAGTTTAAAGACCTATCCGAAATTCTCGCCACAGACATATGACGCATCAGGTTATGTGTCAAAACCTGAACCAAACTGTTTCGTTTATATTATGTCTTAGTAATCCTAGGACCGGTTTATTAACGTTTAGTTAGCTAAATTAACTATTAGTTAGCGAATTCTTGAGCAATCAGATTCCTCAGTCCTATAACTTAATTTAGCGAAATAGGTAAACATAAATAATTACCTCAATGTATATTATTTCGGAACATAATCAAATCTAGAGAAGGATCAAATGTGTGTGTCAATGTTTTTCGATTTTATTTTTATTGCCTAAACATTAAGTTGAGTATACAGTTAAATTAGTACGTTGTTTATAAGTATTAAGATTATAAATATTCAGAGCCGGATGCAGAGGTGTCGGGGCCCGGGGCAATGAAAAAAGTGGAGGCCCTTTCAATCAATAAATATCTTTCGATAATTTTATTTTTACATTTAAAAAACAAATTTCCACTATTAAGATATATACTATTCTATTTTCTGTAATTTTTTAAAAATCTTTATTGCTTTCTGACGAGTGATGAACAATGGGAAACAATTAATAGACTTACTATATTTAAGTGAAAGACTGATTTCTCCGAAGTCTATTTCTCGAAGTAAATCACTCTCTATACTGAGCAATGACAGATATGCTAGACGTTTTTGAGTCATCGTCGTACGCAGCCTATTTTTAATAATTTTCATTTTAGAAAATGAACGTTTTCCGCTGCAATTAGCCACCATCAACACTAAATACATTCTCAATGTAATTTCAATATTAGGGAATGCAGCGCCGAAGTTATTATCAACCAGAATCCTGTAGAAAAACATCTCTTTTGGTTCACTGTCAACATCTTCTTGAAGGCATCTATCAAGGCTACAAACTGGACTAATTCGTCAGCCTTGTGTAGCTCGGATGAACTCAAATCCTCTAAATGATTCAAGAAACCAAATTGATCGCAGACAACGTCATAAGCTCGAATCCTATCACTCAGAGATGCTGATAGCTGATCAATTACTGGAATAAAACTTCCTACTCGAAATTTTTCCTTGGGTGACATCTGGACATCTGAAGATTTCGCATAATTCAGTGGATTGAGCCTAATATTTCTTGATGATATATTTCATCGCTCATTACTTTTTTAAAGATTAAAAAAATTTAATGTTATAAAATTTTTTAATCCAAGGTTTGTGGAGGCCCTCAATGTGTGGGGGTCCCGGTTGCCCCGCCGTGCAAATGTTACTCCAGTAATAGTTTTATATTCGCTTCTTAATTTATGACTTGCGTTAATTGTAAATTTAATTAGAGTGTGTAAAATTTGTACTTCCGTAATGCGAAATTCTCCATATTGCGAAATTGTCTCAGGGCATTAATTACATGCATGCTCGGTACAATAATTATCTGTAATTGGAACTTTCTTTAACTCGAACAGAGCGTGAGATAAATACGTTCAAGTTAGAGCAGATCCGCTGTAGTATCAGAATAAAAGAAATTATATATGTATATATTTATTTCGTCGCTATTTGCCAAATAAAAAATGTCAAAACATACCGTGGCTTGTTTTCATGGCTAGGCTCAGATAGACTGTTCCGTTTATTGGCAAGAGAGTTTTTTATTTGGCAAATAGCGATGAAATGAATAGTACTTTGTTTAATATTGTGCGGATACAGATCAACTACGGCTACATTTTCTAATGATGATACTGAATTATTTGTTGTATGTATAGTTTATTTCATCGCTATTTGCCAAATAAAAAATTTCAAAAACTTCCGGCGCCCGCGGCGTCTTGTTTTTATGGATAGGCTCAGGTAGACTGTTCCGTTTATCGGCAAGATAAGAGAGTTTTTTTATTTGACAAACAGCGATGAAATGAATAGTACCACCATCGCTTTTAGAACAGAGATGTAGGATTAACAATTAAAGAGTGTTGTAGCTAGATATCCATGATGCATTATCATCTACTGTGGTAATAAATGTTCACGTTTAGATACATTAGCGTAGTGCCTTCTGCATATGAGCTCTACATACTTCGTCACACACTATGCAAATGTTTAAAACATCTCTAAGGTATTTCGTATATTTTTGGAAATGTTTATGTTGTTATGTATGTTGACATTTATTTCTATTAAAATGTAACATAGTTTCAATAAAATAAATGAAATAGCTATATCGGCCGTTTAAAGTTTTGTGCCATATTAAAATTTAATAACAAGCAGTGCGATACCATAATTATTTCAAGAAGTGGCTTGAAATCTATTCCAACTCATGAGGTGAGTAATGTTATAATTAATATTTGTTGTACAAGACATTATAAAACGCCATATAGCTGCAATTTTCGTCAAAATCGTTTCGTTTATAGAATGTTTGTTCAATGACTACACTGATAAAGTCATCCTAGATCATAGGGTCAAAACTATTTGTATGAAACTATTTTTCATAGAAATAGAATGACTTTGCTATGTACCATCAGAAAAGAGGAAATAGGAGTGGATTTGAAGTTTCGATGAAGTAACAAACATAAGAGACCAGTTTTAAGTAAGATTATATGCCGTTCACCGATACAATATTTAGGTGTTGGTGGAAAACTAATATCCTGTTCTTTCTTAACAGTAAATAAAATTTTATTAGTTAATTCTTGATCAACCAATGGAGGTAACACCAATTTTGAGATCAAAAGCATAATTAACCCTATTAAATTAATTCAACAGTGAACTTATTAATTCATTATAGTGAAAGTGTCTCATATTCCTTCTTGATGACACATATTACTTTCTTCTGATATACAATATTGGGATACACCGACCGATTTCTTTTATTCTTCGATGGATTGTCTGCCGATTTAATCCTATTATAAAATATATAAAGGTATACATAGGATTGTTCAGGTAAAGTAAGAATTTAATTACATGATATACTTTTTAGAAGTTTCAGTGAAATAAATTGACGGTTCACTTGTTCAATGATATTAGGTCATGGTTCATGGTGCAATCAAACAAATCGTCTTTCAGTATGTTCCCATTCGGTCTAATTTCATCCTGCATCCACTTTTCCAATCAAGATTCAATCTTTTACTTTGTTTTTACTGAAATTAAGCTGTGATTTGACCCAAGTGCATTAATTTCATGACCTCTTAGTACAGATAGTATATTCAGAAGTTTGAACGTATATTCAGAAGTTCAGTCTTCCAATTCACATCCAGTAACCCCTTGCATGATCATGTGGAAACATTTTTGAAGGTTGTTCAGCGGGTATAATCTACGATATCCAGAAATCATTGATCATTGACATATCATCTGAATAATTTAACATGGTCTGAAAATTTAAAAGAAAATAAATTTATTTATTTGAATAAAGGCTCGGGTTTCCATTTCTTCTTTAACGAAAGTATAAACGACAGTAAAAAAGTAAAATAGTTTCTGATTATAATTGGAACTTAATAAGGTCACAAATCATCAACAGCATTAGCTGCAGTCTCATCTCAGGGATAAAAATTAAATATTAGGGTTGTTAAAAAACTTAATGCATGTCTTAAACCTAACTTGAAACTGACGCATATAGATTTAAATTTTAGATATTTTTTTTGTTTAGATTCAATCCTTGTAGGTATCGTTTTAAAAACAACCAACAATAAGATTTGGAGAGTAAAGAGAGGTTTCAAGTTAAGTTTTAAGTATCGATGGAAGTGAATTTTAAATAAGACAGACGGAAACTGGTAAATAACGTCTTTTATGTATTGTATTTGAATTCCAACATATCTGTAATGACAGAATCGATCTACTATAAATTCTCATCCTATATTTTTTATCTTTAATATCATACACTGAACCTTGACCAGTCTTCTACCTAAATCGGATTAATAATGATTGATATATGGATCATATCATGTATATAAAATTATTTTTTAATATAGATCGGTCTGTTCAAGCTCAATTTGCATTACGCCATTCTTCAGATATGTATTTTGAACGCACAATTATGTAACATAGAACATGTTTTGTATTTTTTAAATATATGTCTCCAAAAGTGACATGAAAATATGAAGAAAGGCAAGAAAAATTGAAAAATATCATGTCCTATCATTGTAAAGTATGTTCCACCATTTATTAGGTATTTATTTACTTATAAAATCTTTTCTACCATTCCCTGAAACATCTTGCTTATATAGGTTTATTCCGAGAAGCAATACGCGCCTAATTACAAGAGGACACTATTTTAGAATAGTTATTATAAAGAAAGATTACATAGTGTTAGAAAAATGTAGAAAACCTTTGATGATTAAATTTAGTAATGTCTAAAATGTTGTTTCATAAATTCCTCTCCAGAATTAATTTAAATTCAATCTATCTGGTCTATTTCATATTAAATAGAGAAACTGCTTCAATTTCTGCTCTTTCATATCATTTTACGTCTACGCAATAGAAGGTATTTCAGAACTTTTAAATGCCTTCTATTCCTATCTACTTCTGGGAAGTAATTTTTATTAAACATACACCAGCAGTACCTGGTTTTGATATTATAATCATGTTGATAACTATAACTAATTTCTCTTAGGTTTTAGAAGCATCGATAACAGTGGGTTTTATTTTAAGGTGGAAATATAGGGAATATCTATAGCTTTCACGAGCCACGTGAAATCTGATATGTAAGACTAACAGCCATTAATTGTGACGTTATACTGGACAAATTTCAATTTCCCAATGAAACTGTGATGTATGAGTCTTGTTCTCTCTTATTAAGGTGGTCGATAAACCTCATCTTAAGGGTATCGACAAGTCGATCAAAATACAGTAATGATAAATATTTTGTTATCAACTTAATTAAACATATTACAGGGTAATAGAGGGTAAGTTTTACTTAGTAGTTCAGTTCATGTAATTTTTTTATTCGTATACCGTCATTTTTAGAATATATCTTTGTATGTATGTGTATGATCTACATTTATCATCATATACAACAAATTCTTCTCATTTGTATTATCTTAAAAGGAAGTGTTACATATAATTTAACTTTCCAAATACTATTCACAGTTTTTCTTCCAATTAAACAAAACACTTTATATTTTTGAATTTTTGATTGCAAGTGTTCTATCTGACCGAGATTAAATTTTTGCAAATTTGCCGATTTATATGATTTTTCGAATACCACAAAGTATTTTGATTGATTAGGTACCAAACCTTTTACCAAATTGGAGGATCAAAATATGCATTTAAAGCAGTTATTAAAATACCGAAATCTGTGAATGGGGTTGGTTCGCCTTTAGACGAGCCAATTATAATTTTTGTTTACTGCCATGCTTGAGGCTGCTGACAAAACACAAGAAATCTGTAGCGCCACTACCAATAAAACTAGTAGTAGTAGCTGATACCCGGCACAGATGGCGCTACTAATTACCGCAGATTTTAAAAATAAATATTTTAGTTACCCAGGTATTAAATGCTAGAAATCCAGCGTTTTTGTTGTTTTATAAACAATTTCGTTTTTATAGACTTATAAGTAGGTGTTCGCCATTTGGATTGGGTTGCACCGAACTAAAATAAACCGCTGGTAGTATGGAAAACAGCCGACTGATTTAATCCGCGCATTGTTAATTATTCAGGTAAACGAATTGCACCATTACTTGCAATATTAAAGAAACGGATGGCAGACAGTAAATGATTTTTGTAGCCTTGAAAAAAATGTATAGTTCCGATTGTAATTTTGGAAATATTACCGTCTATTTCTGGTTTATATCGACACTTCTTGGAGAACGTAGAGGTTTCTTTTATAATCATATAAATAATCTGGATCAAGTCTTTAGTTAATAGGTGTCATTTTTCGAACGCTTGATTAATGTTTGAACGAAGGGGAAACTGGTTACTGAACAATCACCATAGTGATCGTCCTATTAATGAGACAATGTTGTCATGTGTTTATGTAGCATGAAGTGAGAATTTATGTTACTTTAACTAAATTGACAGTTGACAACAGTTGTGTACTAGCAGTTTAGTATTTATAATTATTTGCGCAAAAGTAAATATATAAAAAATAAATAGGATGTTCTTTGGACAGATTCATAATTTTCGAACAGAGAGAAGACGTGTATTGCTGCAGATTTTCAATTATTTTATGCGTTTAGCGTTTATTATTTATAAAAATGTATTATAAATTGCTAGTATCTTATGAGTACAATTAGGATCTTTGATTGCTTGAATACATTCAGCTACAATGGATGAATTATTATAGCGATGTTCTTAATTGTTGTAACTGTTCATATACCATAAATGTATGGTAATAAATCACAGAAAGGTAACGCCAAAACAAAGCTTGAACAATTACTAATTGTTATTTCGACTGGGCACAACAAATTACGTATGAGACAACCTTTAAAAATAGAAAGCTTAGAAACTCTTCGTCCATTAACCGAGTATAAAAATTAATGCCTTCCACTTTATTCTTATTAATTCTATGTAATACTTTGCGTAGACTTTATGATAGAACATTTATACAGATACAAAAAAATGTATTAGTGTGTTTGTATGAAGTAATTGGTTTCTTATTTACTTCAATGGAGCTTCCTAAATTAGAGAAATTGTGAAAATAATTAAAATTCAATTAGAGAATTGATGTTCATTAATTGAAAGTGGCTAATTCGTTGGAAATTTTAATGATTCATCCATAATTGGGAAGGCAGCGATTTATGTGCGAGAAGGTAACTGAAAAAGGCAGCGCAGATAGAGGAGAATCGGAAGTAGCGGACCTCCTAGTTTGGCAAAGCTCTAAAATAAATAAAATCAATACAGCACTAAAAATTAGTAAGTGGACAATGGCAATGGCGCAATGGCAAAAAATTCGGGATATGCGCAAAAATAGAAAAACAGAGTTAAAAACTACGTTTGTGCGCACACAGAAGTACAAGAAAAAAGTCCATTTCTGATTGGTTCCCAATAATTGCAAAATCAATACGCAGTTTAATGCAATTTAATTGATCAAACATTGAGAATGACGAATTCCTTTTGGGAGCGGAACTGAACGCAATGCGCTGACGGAACACGGGGTTGTCTTTTTTAATAACATCGCCCGTCTCTCTCTCTATCTCTCTCGGCTACCTTTACGCACTGATTTTAACTCAATGAGATATTTAATAAGGCGAAGGGAAACAAATATTTCGTTTAATATGAACAGTTAGTTGTCAGAGAAGGAACGTTTAGATGGACACGTACGACTAATGAAACTAGTAGCGCGAAAATATACATACTTTTGATAATATAAGTATATTAAAAAAAACGCGCGCAAAAAAAAATACTTACTGCGTACGTTAAAAAAAATCGCTTAATTTGAATTTAGGTATCTGTAAAATAGAAATGAGCTGTCAAAATTTGCACTCACATAAAAATAAATAAAAAATAACTGTTTTTTTAATATTTATAATATATTTATAGCCTCAGTGTGTGTCATTTAGAAAATATAACTGACCAGATATTATGAAGGAGGGTCTATATTTAAACAAAACTTTTCTAGTCCAAAGGTGACGAAAGAGTCATCGCGCTATATTTTTGGTCTTTTAACCCTGCGTGTCAAATCTAAGGGTTGTTTGTAAGCGCACTAAAATTATCGTTATCGCAAAATATGGTCTTTTAAAAAATATATTTTTACTCACGAATGTTGATGTTATTTTTACAATAAAAATGGATATATAATAAAATCACTGCACATAAAAATCAACATACCACAAACAAATTATAAACAACAAATAATAACAACAACACTGCACTTTAAACAATTGCGACAACAATGCACAACAGCCAACAATAGAGTGCAGGAGAGCGGTTGCAATTGTTGAAACAATCGGCGAACGTCCACAGCCGCCTGCTTACTTAGAGCGTGCAGAAAACACTTGCGCGTCGACCTGCCCGCGTTTACCGCCTACCACGATTTGAGTGAGCTCAGTACTTGCTCTTGCTCTCGGTGGCACTTACTTCAACCATCATGGCTGCTACACACTAGAATCCGATCAGAAAAAACAGGCCGTCCGTACGTCCGCCCAAATTACACTGCAACATGCATTCTTCTCTCTATTCTGATTCGCACCTCACCTACCCATCTACCGGACCACTCGCACTTGTTTATGCGGAGCTTTTGAGCTTTATGCCCCTCTATTACGTTCACCCACATTTTCGCTATTACGCTTCAAGCTCTCGCGTGATTTTTTATTTTACGGATCGCTTTTTACGTCCGTAATTTTACCTCTTGAGAGAATTGTTTTCACTCTGCAGCGCTCGCATAATTGCATTTTTTTATTGCTGACTCTTTTTATTTTATTACATGGATTTGATAAACGTGAATCTATCGGGAAAATGCATTTTCATCACCAATTTAATAATATACGTTTCCTAATGATAGAAAATATTTTTTGATCAATTTTTCATGAGTTTTAATCAATAATTATTTTCTACAACTTCAAAAAGCCCAGAAAAAACAGTTTTCCACAAAACGCTAAATGATGAACCAGACACGCGTCTAGTCAATCAATTTGGCACCATCGGGAAGTGATTTAAAACTTATTTTTTATTTAAAATAGGTTTTAATCATGTGCTGGTGACGCCAACTTGGTAGGCGAAACACGCGTCGAATAAAGCATAATTAATCAGTGTTTTGTAGAAAATAGGTCTCCTGTTTTTTTTGCATCAAAGGTTCCAATCCTCCTGTTCTAAAACATCCAGATACAGAAGCTTTCCTTGATTCAAACAGAACATCGAAAATATGTGTATCAATCAAAACAGTAACCTGGTTTCTTGGGTATATCAAAGAAGTAATTATTTGAAATAATAAAATCATTTATTGAATCGAACTATATATATTTTCTATATTTTATATACGTAAAATTTAATTTCAAATCAATAAGGAATTATTAACCTAAAAAGGTATTTCTCAAAATCAAAGAAATATAATTCCTATATGTAATAAATAGACTCGATTTATTCATCCAACTAATCCATTTGTTAATAAGGAATAGTATTTAACTAAATGAAGTAAATTCAATAATGAGATTATATAATTAACACCCTCTTTTCTCTGTGTATATATATTTTTTGAAGCGTTGGTAACAACTATGAAGCAATATCTTCATTTATAATAGTATATTTTCAATTATCTTATTTTTATAAAAATGTAATTTATTCTACTTACAAATAGTGGACAGGTTTGAATTCCGACAGTAACATTTCTTCTACTTACATAAATGTAAACGTCTTTAAAATATGACACATTATTCTTAGAATGTTGTGAAATAATAATTAATATTTTTCCGAATATTTCTTATATAAAGAAATTAAAGTTTCGTTTTTTATATAGCGAGTATACCAAAAAGAATATATATTCTCTGAAGATTCATATTATATTGTCTATTATACACTAGGTACAAAAATTAAGGGATGTAAAAAAATCAAAAATTTTTAGGTGATTTTCAAAGAGCTGTAACATGGAGTAAAATAGTCGCAGTGCAATTTAAAAAAAAAAAAATTGAAGTTCCAAATTTCTAATTTTCAGATATTGAGTTCAAAATTTGTTGCCATCAACACTGTTTGGGTAGTCATAAGAAAACCATCGGAAAAAAATCCAAATTTTTGTTTGCCTTTCAAAAGGTTCACACACTTCAATAACTTTTTTTTATTAATTTCTTGTTTTTAAAGCTTTTTTAGAAAATTTTATTGTCTTTAACTTAAGCGGTCTAAAAGCCTTGTACGATGATTTTTCGCTGAGTTATCGTCGTTCAAAGCAAAAAAGTCAGTTTTGACTTTGGTAATTAATTACTCGGGAAATAATAATCGTACAGAATTTTGTTTTCTTACAATAATTAACATTTCTTGATAAGAAAAAATAGAGTATTGCTAAAAAAACATTTTCAACCTCATAAAATGAATCAAAAATGAAAAATTCATCATTAAATTGAGTTTTAGCAAAAGCGACAAGTTCAAACATCATTCCGAATATAATGAGAACAAAATCGCAGCGCTTTTAAAATTTCAGGGTTTCTTTGGGATACCTCAATGCTGAAAAGAAATAGTCAACGTCTTTAGTTTATTCATCATTTGCAACATTATGCCAAGTCAAGCGAATATATCTAAATAGGTATGCAATTTTTTACATATTCTTCAGTCAACATTCTCGCACCAAAACATTGTTTTTTTGTTTATCAAAAATCAATAACTGCGATATTTTGAAGTTTTCAAACTCTACATAAATTTTCTGTACCATCATTATTTCCCAAGTAATTAATTACCAAAGTCAAAACTGACTTTATTGCTTTGAACTACTATAACTTAGCGATAAATTGTTGTACAAGGCTTTTAGTAGCTCAAGGTAAAGAGAATTTACTATCTATTTAAAAAAGCTTTATGATGAAATCACTGAAAAAAGTTATTGAAGTCCGTGGACATTTTCAAAGCCAAACAAAAATTTGACAATTTTTGTCCAACGGTTTTCTTACGATTACTCAAAAACTGCTCATGGTAAAAACATTTTAACTCAAGATCTGAAAACTAGAATGTAGGAGCTTCAATTTTATTTTTTTTAATTGCTCTTCGACTATTTCGAATTCTTTCATATATTCATATATTTAAAGCAACGATGGATTTCTTTGAAATATCAAAGATGTAGTTAGTTGAATTAATATAATTCTATACTGAATTATATAGTTCTATTCTCTCTTTGATAAAATACAAGAAATATATTTTTTAGGTGAATGAAATATTATTGACTAAACATATGTTTCGGACTCTTAATGAACCATTTTTTCTAAAATAAAATATAGAACAATTTTAAGAAGCCGAGACTAGATTTTTTTTGCTGTGTAGAATAATAAATGTATATGCAGATGTAAATTTATTTTATTTATTTTATTTATTTTATTTATTTTATTTATTTTATTTATTTTATTTATTTTATTTATTTTATTTATTTTATTTATTTTATTTATTTTATTTATTTTATTTATTTTATTTATTTTATTTATTTTATTTATTTTATTTATTTTATTTATTTTATTTATTTTATTTATTTTATTTATTTTATTTATTTTATTTATTTTATTTATTTTATTTATTTTATTTATTTTATTTATTTTATTTATTTTATTTATTTTATTTATTTTATTTATTTTATTTATTTTATTTATTTTATTTATTTTATTTATTTTATTTATTTTATTTATTTTACTTATTTTACTTATTTTATTTATTTTATTTATTTTATTTATTTTATTTATTTTATTTATTTTATTTATTTTATTTATTTTATTTATTTTATTTATTTTATTTATTTTATTTATTTTATTTATTTTATTTATTTTATTTATTTTATTTATTTTATTTATTTTATTTATTTTATTTATTTTATTTATTTATATCATAGATTAATATAGTCATAATCAGTTGAGTTATATTTCTGTTATATGACAAATTCTGTTTAAAAAGTTGATAGCAGTTTATACTATGAATCTTAGTTTACGTCCTACAGGGTCTATGATATATCTGGAATAGGTTGATTATTTTCTAAAGTAAGATATGTAGATAATGAAAACTGTTAAGGAAGAAATTTAAGATTTCAAAAGAATCTGTTACAATAAAGAAACATTAAGTATAGAGGATCTAAGGATAGAGGAGGCCAAAAAGTCATAGCAAATATTGATCCTTCTTTAATGGATAACTATATATTACCCGATATTTCTTGTCTCTTCTTAAGAGAATCGTATAATAGACCATACATTTAACCATTTTCGAGATATCGAGTTTTGAGAATTATATTTCAATATTTTCAATCATTAATGTGAAATGAAGAATGAGAGAAAACAAGTTTTTATAAACAAGCTATTTTTAGTACACTTATCAAGAAATTATATAACAAAATACACTAAAGAAGATTTAAAATTTATTATTAACAATACTAATATTACTATAAAACACTCTTAGTTTTCCGCAAAACACCAAAACACTATACACTACACCCTACGTGCGTTTCGTCAACAAAGTTAACATCATCTGGAGATGATTAAAACTAAGATGAGAGTTTTAATCTTCTTTTGTGGAAAACTAAGTCAGTGTTATCTGCACACCAAAGGTTCCGACCTACTACAGTAATAATATTACCACCTAACCACATAATACTAATATTAGGTGGTTTTGAAATAAACCGTTTGTTAATAAAAAAAAAAATGTTACGTTGAAAGTAATTATTTTTTATCAAAAGTTTCTCGAGATGTTTACCTTCGAACCTTCTCAATATGTTACCTTTATGTGAAACAAAATTTTTTAGTGAATTTAAATGATATTGGGAAGAATATTGGAAACTTCATACCTGTTTCTTGAAACTCTTATATATTTTGTTGTCTATTTTTGTAGATAACATATTCTCCAGATAAAAATCTAGCGAGGTCATTTCAGGAGACTCTGATGGCTATTTAATTGGCTCCTTGCGTAAAATCCATTTACCAGGGAAAATTACCTCTAGATATTCCCGTACCTCACATACAAAATGGGGAGGTGCCGCATCTTGTTGAAACCATATGTATTATTCCTGTGGTAAATTTGTTGCAATCGACTATTTTCATGTAGATATGAACAAATAATGGACAAAATATTGATAGTGTGATTAAACTTCACATAGATAATACGTTCTAATAAGGAAATTGACAATGAAATTCTGAAGCAGAATTCTATACTTCCTCTTTCAACCTCCTTGGATTGAGGATCACCCCTTTAAAATGTTTAAATAGGATTAGGGTGCGCGTGATACCTCATTTAACAGTACGAGAAATTTTGATTTTTATAAAGTCTTTATTAAGAAAATTAACTGTCCAAAGTATGCCAAAACTTTAAAGAATTTTCCGATACAGCGAATCTATCATATTTATCATAATTCTTGGGACATCGATGAAGTAATAAAGAAAAATTAAGCTGTACACACTGGGCTAATACTTTCGAAATAGTTTATTTTGGAGCTAATATGTTATGTTGTGAGACCATTTAAACATACCAGTAAAACTAATAATTTGGATACATTTTTTTTATTCTTTTAAAGCTAGTCTGAATTGTGAAAATACAGTGATGTGAAAAAATCTAGGCTCACCATTAATTTGAGCTACATCATGAGTAAAACTCAAAACTGAAAATAATTTTATGGATATACTGGAGCGGTATATTACGTGAAATCAGTTTTCTATATTACAGTTTTTAGGATCTCTTGTATTGGTGAATGACAGAGGTTTATGAAAAAACGAGTCTGTAGTTTTTTAAAAGTTAAAAACTCACTGGTGTTATTATATTCTACTTGGACTAATACTTGGTCTATTTCCCTTATTTTTAACACATTTAATAAGCGAATGGTTATAGTATCTATTCAATTTTTTAAAATTACCTCTGGAATTTCGTCCCAGATAGTTATAATTTGACATTTCAGTTCATCAACACTTTCAATTGAAGGCTTTGCTGAATTGTATACTGCTCTTCCTACAATCCCCCCCATAGATTTTCTATCGGGTTAAGATCAGGACTTAATGCTGGCATAAGGTCGATTCCATACTGTTGAAATCAGTTTCTTGTATGCCTTGCAGAATGAATAGATGCTTTATCCTATTGAAATATCGCACCATAATCTTTAGTAAGAGATAACGATGGTAACAGGTAATCTTCTAACAAATTATGATAAGCAGTCGCATTCATTCTGTCATTTACAAATGCCAGTTAGCTTTTCATAACTTTTTTGAAAGCCGTCCATTTTATAACAGAACCAACTTTTTGGTATACTTTTTCACTCCTTTTGTAAATCATGCCAATAATAGATAAACCCCTCCGGTCAATCCATATCAAATTTTTTTTCATCGCTAAGCATTAATTTTTTTTTGTTTTGAACATATTCCTCTGCAAATTTTAATCTAACCTCTATGGGACGCTGCTTAAATGCAGGTTTCTTTAAACATTTTTCGTATTTAAAATGTCCTAACTTCGCTGCTCATTTTCTTATAAGACTGGGATCACAGTCTAAATTAAAACGACTAACAATCTAAGAAGATGATGCTCCTGTAGTTGATAATTCCCTCAAAATAGCATACTTTATCGTCGGTGAGAATTTAGACTACCTCAAGCGCTTTCTTTTACCACAATTTTCGACTATACTTTAAGATATTTTTTTATAACACTTTGTGAACGATTAATAATTGCGACGATCTATCACTGTGTTTTTCTACAACTCACCAAATCAATTCGTTAGTTTTCTAAATCATTCAATTCTTTACCACGCGGCGTAATAAAAAAAGAAAGCAAGCTTTAAACTGTTTAATAAATAGTATGAACATTCGCTTATTAAATGTAATAAAAATTAAAAGTAAATGGACCATGTATTTATTAATCCAAGTAAAATATACAAACACCAGTGATTTTATAATTTTACACAAGGACACATTTTTTCATAAATCTTATTTATTATTATTAACCAATACATAAGATCCTAAAAATTTGTAATATAAAACACTGATTTCATTTAATCTTCTGCTCCAATATATTCATAAAACTATTTTCAGTTTTGAGTTTTACTCATGATGTAGTCCAACTTAATCTTCTTTATGTGTTATTAACCCGGAGGCTTCTCACTATATATAAGGTAAGTTTTCTTGACAGATCATATCTCCTATTATTTTATATATTCATACCTCCTATCATTTTAATATTGTGCCATAAGATTTTTCGAGAAAATCTATATCGAGGAGCATTAAAATCTTACGAGAACTTCCAATACCATTTTTCAATTACTAATAGCTGAAAACGGAAAAGGAAAATAATTGTAAGAAATTCAATGCGCCTTTCCATTATCTTGGATATACATATGTATTCCTCTGCAATGAAATAAAATTGATTGAATCTGATTGAAGTAAATACACGGGAAGTAGAAATATTTGGCAGAATTAAGTTAACATCGATAATAAACCAAAGTGGAGTAAATATATTAATCGACAAAAATTTGTTAGGAGTAAATGAGAAATAATATGTCATAACAACTTATTTCATTCAAAAATGGGCATGTGGAAAGCTGACCTACTTCTAAGTATGCATCCGCTTACTATCCACGAATTTACTGATATAAGTAGTGAGGGTAGTAGTACAAGTTCAAGATTCTATAAGACGTTTATAAAGACCTACTAAATACATTGGACAAATCTACCTATTCCACAATAATAATGTAAAGGAACAATTTTCCTGGGGCAAGATAGATACTAGTAAGAATCAAGAGCCACAAAATGTAGTGGCAGAGCCTAATGCATGTGTTGTTAAAATGGAAGATCTTTTAGAGCAACCCTTTTATTTCCTATTGTCGCCTTCAGTTTTCCGCCATCTAAAAGCCACTACAGCAGTCGTACACCAAATTCTAATAGGATGGTAGATGGGATGCCTTCTTAATCTGATTATTAACATCCACAATGTTTACGGTAAATACTGGCAGTGGATAAAAGCTGACTGTATCTATATCGACCTCCTGAATATGACGTCTGGGAGAAGGTTTATAGTGAAATGATACCTTCAGTTTCTGAAGAACCAATACCCTTATAATTAGATATTAGCCTGGACAATAGTTATTTTCATACTATAAAGCGTTCATTAAGTTTCAATTATATCTCAAACTATCTACATACATTTCTGCATCGTATTGGAAGCTCAAATTCATGACGAGAATGATTAAAGGCTGTATCAAAATGTTTACTACAGAATAAATAAGGGATAGCTAATGAAATGTAAAGTGGCTATGTAAAAAAACAGGAGATCAGTTTTACAAGAACACCGAAAGACTACATGTTTCACTGGGCGGTCAGTTTGAATTATTTCTGGTCTCCTGTTTTTATTGCTGCATGGAAGGTTCCAGCCCCTTCCCAGAAGTGGTCATTGTGGTATCTTGATTTGCTGTGAGACTTACGAATATGCAGCATTTTAGGATATAATTGTTACTATAACTGTACTGTATTGCACTATAAATTACATTCACAGATCTTCAAAACTGTTTATGAAATATTCGTAAATATTATATTTCCTTCATAATCGGAAAAAAATAGTTATAGCAAAACTGTAAATTTTTTGTTAATTTTTAAATAGTGATAACTGGTTTTATAAACGTTTTATAAATATTTGTAAAGTAGTTTTGGATGTCTCTGGCTGGAGTAACCATTTTCCGGCAACATTTTTGTCTCGCAAACTTCATTATTTGTAATCGCTTTTTGCCAATGACTCTTTTTATTCTAATGACCATTTCTTATATCTGATAAATTATATATTATCTGTAATTTAAAATATAGGCTACACTTAACTAGCAGTTATTGGAGAGATGGTTCTACGATAAGCGATACTTTTCATTTATTAGTTTAAGATACGATTCCACAAGTTAATTTTGAATTTTTAAAGGATTATTTATTTATAAAGTAAAAGCAAATTACTAAAAAACTAAATAGATTAATTTTAAATTTCAATAGAAACACTAATTGAATTTCATTCATTTTTATTAGGTGCACTCTTTTGTAAAATTCTTTAAGAATATCGAGTTGTTATTTTATTAATAATATTTAATATTTTTTTATTTATAAATAAGACAATATTAAAAAAAAACATTTTTAACGAATTTTTTTCATTATTATTACAATGGTTAGGTATAATATGTTATAAGTTATTTTACAAAAATTGAGATAATATTTCCATTGAAGGTGAATTCAATTTTATTGAAAAAACTGTGAAGAGGGAATTGAAAAATCACTGAAAGCTATTTAAAAATCTATGTAAAGTAACATTTCTGTTATATTCTTCATGAAACAGCTTTTTATATGGAATAATAATACTATACTGAGAGCGGTAGATTTTCTCTAGTACATGATCCTCATGCTCATGATCATTTAAAATAAGTGCTTAATATTGAATATCAAATGATTAGTTTGAATGTTTCAGTAGATATATTACTTTTACATGGCCTAAAAGTAAAAAAATTAACAGTTGTCAGAGAATTATTATAAAATATTCATTCGTATCAAATTCATCATCATCATGAGGTCATCAGTCCTAAAACTGGTTGGACGCTAACCTCCAGCTTCTCCTATCTTGTGCTAACCTACGCATTTCGCTAATTGTGCTACAACCTATATCCCTTACTATTTGCGAGCAGTAGTCTAATCTAGGCCTACCTCTGCCTTTCTTCACTCCTATTTCTGCCTCCAAAATATCGCGGACTATTCCCCCATGTCTCAGCAAGTGGCCTACCATTCTATCTCTTCTCTTCTTCATGTGTTTCTGCATACTTTTCTTCTCGCCGACTTTCTCTAACGCTTCTTCGTTTTTAACCCTATCAGTCCACGGTATTTTCATTATTCTTCGGTAACACCACATCTCAAAAGCTTCTAATTTCTTCCTACTTGCTTCCCCTACCGCCCAGGTTTCGCAACCGTATAGTGCCGTGCTCCATACATACGTTTTCAAAAATCTCTTCCTTGTTTCTAAGTTTATTACCCCCGAGCATAAAAGTGCTTTCTTTTTGTTAAAAGCTACTCGACCCTGCGCTATTCTTTTGTTTCGCATCAAATTATGATTTTATAAATATAACTATATTAAATGATACTGGTTCTATCAATAACTAAAGAAAGAAATTAATAAAATTATCTTAGTGAATGTGTGTATCAACTTAACATTATTACCAAATACATTATCAAATCTATTAAATCATTTAAATATTTAATAGGGTTAGGGCGACATATTTTATAATTCTCCAATATACTGTGAAGTTTGTGATTTTAATTGTTAAAAATAAATGCAAGGATTAAATAATGTTTAAGATGATTAAGTTTTATATACTATAAATTTATTAGATATTTAAGGTTTATATACTTAAATATTATATATTTAAGCTTTATATAAGCACTTTATATGACAAAATTTGTAAAAAATGTGTTGTGAAGTCTAATAGAAGAAAATGCGGTGTTAATTTAGTCTTTTTTAACATTGCAGACATAATTTCTCAACTTGTTAAAGATTATATACTGGCTGCTCTGTTACATGTGTATAAAACATCTGTCCTGGAAAATAAATAGGATGTTTTTAATCATTTATCAATAGTATGTATTATGTAGATAATTTTTATGTTCTTAAATGCAATCCCAACACATTTTCGACAACAATATAAGCATTAAAAATTTACATTCGGTTCGAAGATGGGCAACAAGAAATTCAGTTTAATTGTATTGGGTTTTAGCTCTAGAAAAGTTTCTGATCTTTAAACGACCTAAAGCAATTTCTACGAAAATTTTTGTTGTTATAAAAATGCATGCATTTTTTGAATAAATTTGTTTAAATATTTTTCCAATTCTTCCAAAAGTTATTTGCGGTGATATGTGTTCAGTGATTCATCCTGTATATATTTTTTAATTAGAATTGTCTCTTATCTTGAATTGTCTCTGTCTTAATCGAATCTTATGTTATTACAATGTTACATTTTGACTACAATAATATGTCTATAAATAATTTTTATTTATGTAATAAATGATGATTTTTTGAATTATATAAATATCCAATCGGTTGATTTTATATGAAGATCTTAAAGCCTATGTAATTTTTGTATTAAGGTTTTCATAACATTCGACCATGCCACTTAAATCTTCATTAGATATTAGAAAATCCGCAGGACTAGATGCTAATTTCATCTTTAAAATTCATAGATTCATAAAATAATCATAAAACCATCTTCGCCGGTATCCCGAATGCGTCGAATGCCCATTTTTATTTTACACTTTCAATTCCATCGAAATTCAAAAATCATCTAATATCGTACGCAGCCGTCCGCCCGCGCAACCTTTATTCAAATTGAAAAATTTATTTCCTGATCGTGTAAATGTGCGAACGACCGTTCGCATATTTCCGTGTGCATCTTCACCCCCATCCCCACCATCGACGCTTCCTGTCACCCCTCCACCCTCATTGCCAAACACTGGGTATGCAAATAATTCTCAGAATTTGTCAAGTGTGCTCTGCGAAACGCCATAATTAACTTCATGGTTTGTTTTTGTCTGCCCGGAGCGGCGGTCTGCTGCATTTTTTACTACCGTCGAACGGTTTGTTTTTATTGTTTGTTGTTTATATTAAATTAACACACATGCAACTATTAGCGTCCCGCGACACGGATAATGGAAAACTATTACGTATCTGGTTTACGAATTGCTATAAATAAGGGTGACTTACGTGTGAAAAAAATCACTAAGACACATTCCTCGTATACACAAGAAACTGGCGGCACCGAAATACACCGGTTCTAGTAATGTTCATGTGTAAAATGTTTTTTGTGCGGTTCATTTCGTAACATGGCGTACCATACGCAGTTACCCCTCACCCGGCACCCCTCGTTACGCGTATTTCTCTTCCGCCCTTACGTACATCCCTTTTCCCCTCTGAAAACAAACCATATCGATTTTAGAAGCGAGTACCTAATATATACTTGCAGTATAGTTGCTAGGGTATATACGTCCTTTTACGGGCGTCCCAGACGTACGTCATTACGCGGCGCCGGCGAAAAAAAGGGATATAGGCGGGGGAGTTTGTCGGTGATAAGACAAGGAAATGGAATTGCTGATGTATGTCCCTTACATATTGCCTTTGCTCTTCTAAGGTGAAGGAAAAAGGAAACAGAGTAATAAAAATAAGACGGACGCCATTTTGGAATGACTTTTTATGGGGGTCATAAAGCATAAAAATCTCATCTAAGTGCAATCAATAAGCTTGCAATTTTATAGTAATGTACGGTTAAAGTTGTATTAAGACTTACGCGTCCCACACAGGCATTCCGGTCGTAAAACCGTTTTTCAACGGGCCATAGATCATTTAAACAATCATTTTTGAGTTTTCATGTTACAAATTCCACCGAGTGTTGAGAATGGGCATCGTGAGGAGAAATAATGGGATTGCATACGCAGCGGAGGCGATGGTGTACGTCTAAAATCGCTTAAAGATACTGAAAATTTTTAGTTAATACAATTTCACTCATTGCTGATTGGATATCAATATAAAACAGAAACGTAATCTACGCTTCTGCATATCTATCGCTTGCTAGATAATGGTTATTATTATTTTTTTAAATTGTTATTTAGACAATTTAACATTTAAAAAATTGAATGCACATACGTAAGCATATTTCGATAGGAATGTTATCATTTTTAGTAGAAAATATTGTACCGTATTCCAATGCTAATTCTAAAATTGCCATTGGAATTTTCGAATTTTGAACTGGAATTGAAACTCGAATTTTTATTCGACTAAGATATATAATAAATAATGCTGGGCATGGTTCAGAATCCCATAGATGTACGCATATATAGGTGTATTATAGTTGTATATGGTTGAGGTGAATATAGTAAATATGTTCCTATAAATAAACTTTCCTATAAATACTATCACGTGCTTTCTGCTTTTAGAACGTACCATTTTATATTTTATTTTCTAGTGACTTTTCATTCCGAAAATATAAAGGGTCTTTCAATAAGGACGCTCGATTTTTAAACGTAAATAAAACATGTTTTGTGTGAGATATCCATTCAATTTTACCTTTACCTGAAAGAATATTTCATGGCATTAAGTAGGGAATATAACGTCGTTATAACATTGTTCAAATGTCCGCCGCGGCTTTGCTTGGTGGCGCGGATTCGGAAGGTCCAATTTTCGATGATTTTGTCGCATAAGTCTGGGCTGAATTCGCTGGATGGTGTTCATTATGTTGACTTTGAGAGCATCAATTGTTTGTGGTTTATTCGCCTCGACCTGTAATTTAAAACATCCCCAAAGGAGGACGTCTAAAGGCGTTAAATCGCACAATATCGGTGGCCATTTCATGTCGCAGCTGCGCGAGATAACCATGCCCTCAAATCGCTCGTGCAGAATGTCCACCGTGGCATGCGCTGCATAGTATGCAGCGCACATGTAATATGTGTCGTCGGTATACATATGTAATATGGATCCAAAATAATCTGTAAGAACAAACTGTGTTATTACAATGATTCAAAAAACGGTTTATACATTTTAGGAATGTGATTTTTCTGAATAAGTTCCATAAAACCGGCTTTTTCTCTCTAGTATAAATTCCAATTTTCTCCTTACTATGGCGTCTATTAGGTCTATCCAGTTTGATCTCCTGAAATTCTTCATCGGCGTAACTCGTTTTATAGAAAAATGATTTTGGATAATTTTTATCAACTTGTATTATTCTTATCTCACTAATTTTAAAACTTGTAGCGCGACATCTATATTTTGGATCTTGAAGTATGCATGAAGTGTACTAGTCCGTACAGTAGTCCATGGTCATGCCAGAGATATGTCAAGTTTCCCGTCGAGACGACAGTACAGTACACTGCATGAAATCTGTTAGATGTTTTAACCATTATATATTCTATTCTTTGTGTCAAAAGTTCGTATGTGTGTGTGTGTGTGTGTGTAATATAGGAACATTAGTATTATACTAGTAGTTTAGTTATTGCCAAACCCCTCAATTATCACGAAGGAAGGTGTTTTCTCCTTGTAGCGTCAAGAAGCGGCATCCCCTTTCGTACGAACTTTCATTTCCATCTAACCTAACCTCACACTTCTCTGCAGTTAGAGTGGGATGTTTTACCCCATCCACTGTATTCTCCAGACCTCGCACCCTCGGATTTTTACCTTGTTTACGAAACTTAATATTTGCCAATGATGATGAAGTCAGAAATCATCTAAAAACGTTTTTTGCGAGCAAACCGAAAAGTTTTTATGAAAATGGTATTATGAAGCTTACTGATGATGACTTACTCATGATGGAATGGGAAAAGTTAATGAAAATGAAGGAACGTACATTATTGATTAAAATAATTTGTTATAACTATAATGTTAATGATAAATATTTACGAAAAAGCCGAACGAACTTTCTGGACAACCTATACATTGAATGTGAATGTACACAGAGTTCGCTCTGGCCGCGCGTAAAGTGCTTAATTTTTTTTCCGAATAGAACAAAGAGTGAGGCATCTTTCTTCTACGCAACCTAGAGAATCTCACACTTTTTCTTATTCTTGATGAGCAGTACAATTACATACAGACGTCACCAGGAGTTAGGATTAATATGCTTGTGGACATCGTAACAACTTCATGAAAGTGGATTGGAGTTTATCGTAGGCAGGCGATCAATTTCGCTATTTTTAAAGGGAGACTTGGTGAAGTGTGTTTGCGGCCCAGCTCTATGCTTTTATTGGTCGTGAAACTTCCAGATTTGCGCCATTTGCGGTTGTGCACGATAGTAAAATTACAGCTCATGAAGCAATTTAAGTAACTATCGAGAGATCGATAAAGGCCCATAGAGAAGGAGAGAAACACCCTATGAATTCCAAGTGAACTGCATGAGTTATGGCCTACTTACTTGATTTGAATTGGTAATAAAATTGGAAAAAACAAAATTTACCCTGATTTATGTAGATATTATATGAAGCAAAAAATAATCCAACAAAGTTGAGAAAATTTATTGGTGTGTGCTTTCGATAAGTAAATCTAAAATATTTCACTCGGCGTTTGCTTCTCTTTTTATAACTTTCTCTTTCGAATTTTTATTCAATTACTTCGCCTAAAATGTTCCGTAAGACATAAATTGGATTTTGAATATTTTATTATTTCCGAACTGAGTACGCCACCGTTAACCAACGGGAAATTATATTAGACCATTTTAACTGGGACCTCTTTCTCTTTTCAACACGAAGTCTTTTATTGAGGTAGGACCGATATTCACTATTTTCATATTCCATCAATGTCTTTTATATACTGTGGAATATTTTACAATAAAATGCTTTAGGAATTCGATTGTTCTCTACGAACTTCTTAAGGGTTTCAAATAAACTGTGCTGTTTAATCTTAATTAAGCAAGTTCTTTAAACAGTTAAAAAAGTCTGAATTTTTTATTTGTAATATTGCAATTAAACATTCAAAAGAAATTATGTTATGTTATCATGGCTATGCTTTGATAATTATAATCTGTTACACAATTGATTACTTCGAAATAAAGTTATAATTTTCAAGAGAATTTTAAATTAAAATTACAACAAATAATTAACAATTTAATTATTTGTTAATTAACAATGAGCACCTAAAGGTTGCAATATATATTTTTTGTCTTGGGAGAATGCTACGATCCATCAATGTTTTATTTTGGTTGCATATTTTTTCAACTAAATTTCATGTATATACAGAATAACCTCAAAAGGTATCACATAAAACTTCATTTTCTTAATACGTTACCATACTTTCATTTTATCTGACAGTATATATCTGAACACTGATCATAGTTTGTATATTGATATATTAAAAATTCTCTTTTGATACTATTTTTACTATTTATTTGTCTTCCTCTCGTATACACTTTTTCAAAAAACATGTCCCATCTAGAAAACATGGCGCATCGACCAACGTCTTTATTTCGCCTTCTTAAATAAAAAAAAAACATGTAATAAGCACAAAGTCCTATACCTGCTTCATTTTACCTACTATTCATTTCATCGTATTTGCTAAATAAAAAACTCTTATCTTGTCAATGAACAGAACAGTCTACCTGAGCCTAGCCACAAAAACAAGCCACGGTGTGAGATAAGAGCCGTTTGGGGTTTTCTATTTGGCAAATAGCAATGAAATAAACTATACATATTCCTTGATGTGTTTAAACTGAATTTATAATATTTCCTGATGTGGATAAGCTTCTTAGTCGTTTACAACAATAAAAACATATTTCATAAACTTTTTATTTTTGTTTACGAGGACAAGGTTTTTAACCTAATTAACCAATAAGTTAAATAGGTTAAAACAAAACATCAACATGAACATTATTTGTTGAACCACGGTTTGTCACCATGTTTGTGTTGTTGGCGAAATTCCAAATTTTATTTGCTGGTATACTAGTCATCTCATTTGATTCTTTTTTGCCTGTTTAATACTTAGAACTCCTGATGGTATTTTTGAAAGGAATAAACTATATACACATATAAAAAATATATTCACGTTGACCAAATTGATTGCATATTTATTATTACCTACTACGTATTATGTGAAAAAATGGAATAATAAGAAATAGGAATATATCAAAACCCATAAGAGTTAGTATATAGGTATAGGAGGTTTTAAACATTTGTAAATAACCTCTTTGATCACCCCTTTAAGGGAACATTGATGTTGAATATTGAAAAAAGAATTCAGTTTTGTTTATTGTCTTAAATTAAACTTCCATCTATTGTACACGTTTTAAAAAGCCCACGTCTCTATCTAATCTAGAAGTATTCTCTTTTTTTGTTTTTTGTTTAATAAATTTCAGCTACCGCTGGTTGATTTCATATATTTGTAGTCCTGTAATGAGGACATTAAGTTTGGGAAATAAAAATCAATGCTTATGATAAGAAAATAAAAGTTATTATTGTTAAGTGCTTGGCTAAAATCTAATATTATACTGAGCTATATGAAGGGTTTCAAGGGTATCAAGGTTTTCAATTTCTTTGTAGTGTTGAACTCCTGCAGGATGTTCAGACGTTGAACTCCTCTTTTGCTTTTTTGTACGAACAAATGTAGGATAGTACTGTTTCCAATGACAAGGTATGATTTTAACTTTTCACAGAAACATAAAAACTATAAAAAATAACCCCAAGAACTCGAATGCTTGTAACTTGGTAGGTTTCAAGGTTAAGAAACCCAGTGCTACCATCAAAAATAATAGATCCATCATTAAATAAATAGAATCGACCGGCAAAACGACTTTCCTGAGGGCCGCCGGTTTTTCGTTCAAAGAACTCTACTCCTGAAAAGTTAGGTTTCACCTTAAGAACACGAAAATCCTAAATTACTCCGATTTAATAGCTAAAAATTTTAGGACTTATTTTTAAATGGTGTAGAAATGACATGCCTCAGCCCGTATAAGAAATATCGACTAAAAGTTGAAAAAAATTGGAAGTAATGAAATTCTGTGTTGATTTTACAGGTTAAAAAAATACTCAAATTTAAAAAGGAATACAAAAACTTTCCTCAGGGTATTATTACGTATTTGAAAGTTATGTGTTCCTAAACTCAGATGTACATATTTCCTATATGGATAAAGTGTGGTTCAGTGTCCTCTTAGAACTTCTATCAATGTATCGAACACCCTGTATAAGCTTAATAGTATTCATATAATTTTGATAATTCCATATGTTTGATTACCACGTCGTCATTACATTTGTTATAATTTGGTGCATTATTGGAAAGGTACACGAGATTCCACTTTTCTTATAAAAAGAATAAAGGGAACAAGGAGCAATAAATAACAAAATCAATATGGAGCACGGATGAAATATATAACGCAGTAACGCACAAGATACTTATAAATAGAATCGTACCTTCACAATACGATTGTATTGTGCATTGTATTATTGTATGAATGTAAGAAGTAAACATCGATTCAATGGAAGCAGTGAACCTTCTCGCGAAAGCTTAAATTTATCTACGTAGTAAATTATAGGAAGGCACAGAAAATGCGTATACACACCTAGTTATTATTTATTGCTTGTGTGTAGGAGTTTAAATAAACGTAACTATTCAGTGGGTCGATAAAAGTTCTTTTTTTATGTATAATTGTTTCTGGTAATTTTAACGACTTAATTTTAAATACATTTTAGTAAAATTATATTAACTGTACAAGTACGAATGAGTATGAAAATTTGAATAATTGAAATAATCAACTTCGAAGTGTTCTGAATAATTGTATCTTGAAATCTAGGTACATTATATCTAAATTTCTTTATAATGTACCTGGGAAGCTATTTTTACCATGGGCGCCCGCAGAAATATTTCTAAGAGGGACCAAATTTAGAACGGTTTGCATAATTAAAGTAAAATACATATTATAAGATGTCGTAAGGAGGTTTATACTCCAACTATCTGTAGGTCCTTAAACATTAAGGATTAATTAAAATTTGCCGTATTTTATTCTAACATAGAAATAAAATACTGTGATTTGGATTGCTTTAAAACCACAAGGAAGATGCAAAGCGTCCTCTATCTCAGGATACCGGTAACCGTAGACCGGTTTCGACCTTATATTGGGTCTCGTCAGTACAGTGTAAGCGAGTATGCCTTTGACAAACGAGGCTTCACATCTTGTAGACACCGTTACGTTCTACAGTAGTAGACTGTAAAACGCAACCAAGCGCCATTTCCCGGTAGTTTCGGAAACAATCTAAATCGAAATAAAACTTAGTCATATATAATGACAGGAATTATCTATAAACGAAAAGTTTTCAGATGGTAAGTTTTACAAGAAAAATTGTAAAACTTACCATCTGAAAACTTTGCGTTTATAGATAAAATACATATTTTTACGCCCTGAGGGCATTGAATGTTGTAACGCGATTAAATCTAACAAATATTCCTTAGCTGTTCAGTAGATGATGATCCAATAATCTATTCCACATAACATTTATCACTTTGTTCGTATGTTAGATATACACTTAGATTTTGTAGACACTTTCACTGTTACTACACTAATTTGAACGGTTTTAGTCTCTTTAGCGACAAGAAGCGATATTACTTCGACATTTTCGTGATTTTCTGATCTCTTCTGATGTTTACCTGTAAACCTCTTGATTTCATCTTCAACCATAGGTATCTTCAGGTCACGATGGATGTCTTCATTATGGGTGTACCATGGTGCTTTTACAATGCTGCGAAGTACTTTGGTCTAAAGCATCTGAATGACTTTGGTATTAGATTTCTTCGTGCATCCCCCAAGTTGGATGCCATAAGTCTACACGTGCTCCAGGATTTGTTTGTAGAGTAGTAGTTTGTTGTGTATTGACAATTCAGGATGATGTCCTAGGAGCCAATACGTTTGTCTGACTTTGTAGTGAGTATTAAGTGATGTCTTTTTTACACTATCAACAAAACATTAACATTAGAATGCACTTCTACTGTTTCTGCATATTATTGACTACATTTTTGGATTTCACATTTCACTGATCACTTGTAAATCTCGTTCAATAACTATACTTGGAACGTATCACGGTGCGTTAACTGTTGAACGTAGCACTTTGTTCTGAAACCGCTGAATTATCTCTATATTAAAATGGCACTGGAATGAGATGTAAACCATAAGTCCATATAAGCTTTAACACCGTTTTATATTTTAAAAATTTATTGTAGGTTGATAATTGAGACTTTATTCCTATTATTCCTTCTTCCTTCCAATTTAATTCAGTGAGTTACATACCCAGTTGTTTACGTTTAGTGAATATGTGTCTTCGCCAGTTAAGTTATCTATCCAAATGTATTCCAAGATATTTCAAAGAATTGATGTGTTTTAATTGTTATTCATTTAAACTTACTGGATGACAGTCCTTATTTTTGGTAGTGAAAGCAGTGGCGGCTGGTGGTCGAAAGCATAGGGGATTCACAAAATCAAGAACATGCACATTTTTATCGTACTATCATAATAAAAATACTCACATGCAGTAAGAATCCATTATTGTTTGTTTGTAGTCACCGTTCACCTAATGTCTAAACTGTATTACATTGCTTGAACGTAAAGTCAATTCTTCTATTTTTGCTCTCAACAAACTTAATTATAACAGCTTCGTTGAAGTCTGGCAAACCTTGCCATATATATCTCTATAGACAACATTGCTAAGGCCGCCAGTCTTTCTTGATCCATAAAACTCCATAAACATGTTTTTATTCGCTTCTGTGTTGAAAAACTTTGAATAATTTTTTTCATACATTTCATTTTTAAACTTTCTGTTAAAATCTCTAGATTTGGACTTTGTAGTCTGCGTCAAATTAAGTTCCGGTTTTGGTCTGCCCGCATTTTTAATTTCAATTTTTTGCTCATAACTCAAAGAATTAAAATTGTCTTTCAAATATTGTACGATAAAACTGTTCGTATCCATAATGTTTAATTAAATTTTAGTTATGGTCCACATCTATTTATATCGATATTTATTTAATGCCGTAATAACGTAAGAATACTACAAAATAACCGCACGCAGTTCACTGAACGCCTAATAGCGATGTAATGTAATATTCACAACACAATCTAGCCTTTGGTTCACACCAAATTTGTGCTCCATTTCATAGGAAATATTGTATAACCCCCGCCACCCGCCAAGTCGTAGATGCCCACAAACTCGACGCAAATCACGCCCATTTGTAGCACGTGCTCCGTCGTTGTCACTATGACAACGAGACATACAATATAACAAACTGAGTTCCAAATAAAATAAACATGCGGCGCATGCATTCCACAAATTCAAATAAGAATACTAATAAAATAACGTTTAAATATTTGTATTAGGGTCTCGTAATAGATTTTATTATTATTATTTTATTTATTACAATAAATGTAAAATGTACAAAGTACAAAGTATTAAGTTTATAAAGTAGTCCTGTATGCCACACTTTATCGAACGCCTGTGTAATATCTACAAAAGCAGCTGAGTAATATCTGTCTCTCTCTATATCTTGATTGGTTTTATTAATAAATCGCTGGATTTGTTCTATTGTTCCATGATAACTTCTGAAACCAAATTGGTGATCTAGTATTAGTTTTCGTTCATCCAGGATTATTTTAATTTTTATAAGGATTTTTCAATCACCTTAGATATTACTGGAAGAAGACGCGTCGGCCTGTAAGAAGAAACTTGTATTACAAGTTTGGCTGGGTTTGGAATCATAATTATTTGTGCCATTTTCCATTGACTTGGGAAATATCCAGTTACATTAATATTTAAAGAAATAACTAAAAAAAAAACAAAACAAAACTATATAATGAAGTATGAGTCCAATTTTTTATCTGACGGTAATGAAAAACCATTATTAAGCACTAAAGCTACTATCAAACAGTTAGAGGTGCACAATTTGAACTTTTGTATTATTTGGTTTTTCAAATAATCATTTCCATTAAATTGTAAAATCGTTTTTCTTATTTTTCTTTAATCTAAGCTATACTCATGCTAATGTAATAATTATCGTAGCGTATTTTAAAAAATGTGATCTATACGATTCCGTAATAATAAAAGTGGGTTGCTATTAAAAAATTTCGAACCTCCTACACGAATCACCCTGTATGTATTTTAGAAAATTGGCACCTAAAATAAAATTTGATGGGTCGGAGATTATTTCCCAAACGTTAGTCCTTAATGTTTTAACGAATATATTAATTGCTTTATGAAAAAAGTTTACATAACTTCATATTTATTTTTTGCACCGTAAACGATATTTCTCAAATAATTAAAGCATATTAATGCGGCGGGCAAGGAGGCAAAGAGCGAAGCATTACATCGCCCCCGTTCGGCAAACAACTACCTTATAGCTTTTGTAGGTTTTCGAGGTTATAGGGATAAGCGGAAAAGAAATTTATTTGGTCTCTGCCCCTCTGATAATAGGATCAGGGATTTTATTTATTAAGCAATCGATTACCTATAATCCATACGGGTTTGGTCGAGCGTTAATTATTGACATTTGACCGTGCACGAGATTAATTCGTAATGCTGTATTTACAAGGTATAAGGTTTATCGGAATCCAATAAATTGAAACAATTATATAATATAATATTTGAGAAAAGGTCAATAATATTTCGAGACAGTTCAGGAAGATTTTAAAATATCACTCCCAGGTCGCCGATGCAAATTAAGTCTTAAATCTAAGACTATATCTAAGGCGGTCCCAATAAATGTAAAACTAATATTGGGTTGGCTTCATTTCTAGGCGATCTAGTGGAGTACATTCTTTGCACCACGACAGAGTAGCAAGGAAAATAAATCGTGCTTACCGCTTAACGTATGGATTTACCTCTTAATACTGAAATCATTAAAATTGCATACATTAATGCATTAAATGCATTCAAAGGTAAAATACTAATATACTGTTATAATATAAGCAAAAACTCCAGTGCAGCTTCATCTAATAGCTAGGGTATGGTGAAAATGATTCTGGTTATCTGAAAAATTGTTGTATAGAGTCTCAGTTGGAACTATAGGATTTGAATTGCGGGCCATTTGTGTCCTGTCAAAGATAGAGTGTCAATATTTAACGACTGTCATCTAAAAACCATGCGATGGCAACATGCCGCGATTAACAGTTCAAAGAATAGTTTATGTATAACTGTTTTATGAAAGTGAGCGATTATTTATAGTTGCATTCAGAAAAA
Source organism: Rosalia funebris (assembly GCA_037954035.1). Classification (NCBI taxonomy): domain Eukaryota; kingdom Metazoa; phylum Arthropoda; class Insecta; order Coleoptera; family Cerambycidae; genus Rosalia; species Rosalia funebris. Next base: position 20,975,093 of record JAZFAV010000011.1, read on the forward strand.
TTTGCACAAAATTAGAACAAAATTAAGCGCCTACAGAGTTAACAGTTCGTAATTTAATCAAGAAATTTGAATAAACGGGTTCTGTTATTGATTATGCAACACCAATAAGTTCATGTCGTGGTCGCTTAGATAAAAATATTGCTGCAGTGAGAGAAAGTGTCCAGGAGTATCCAAACATATCAATTCTACTGTATGGTACGTTGCACTGCCTTAATGAGACCACATGTTATTCAAATACAAATTAACGATTTGGTGGAAAACAAAAATTAACCTGTTACGATAGCGTTCCCCATTTACTGTGTAAATGGAGAATATCATTACCAGCTTCATTTTCAAAGAAGTATAGTCCAATTACTCCTCCACTCCAAAATGCGCCCCAAACCATGCATATCTGTTGATGCATTTTTCTTTCGTGAACAACATGTGGATTTTCAGCACACCAAATTCGAGAATTTTGTTTGGTGATGTACCCCTCAAGACGAAAATGTGCTTCATTACTGAAGAAAGTCTTGTCGCAAAAAACAGCATTAGCTTCTTTCTCTTATAACACTCAATTATCAAATGTGGACGTTGTAAATGGCCTACAGCATACAAAATGAATGTTATATGCTGATAGAAGCAGATCTTTCTTTAAAATCCGTTGTGTGGTGGCTCTCGACAGACTTAGTTGTTGTGCTCAACGTCGAATTGATGTGTTTGGATACTTCTATACTTTTTCTCTCATTGCAGCAACATTTTCATCTGACTGGCCACGAAGAGGACCTATTAGTGTTGCCTTATCATAATAGAACCCGTCTCGTCAAATTTCTTGATTAATTTACGAACTGTTAACTCTGTAGGTGTGCCTCATTTTGTCCTAGTTTTGTGCAAATTTTTTTTAATTCAACTGTATATATATATATATATATATATATATATATATATATATATATATATATATATATATATATATATATATATATATATATATATATATATATATATATATATATATATATATATATATATATATATATAGGCTACTATAGGTAAGCAACAATAGTTTCAACTGAGATACCCTATACAAATAATGAAGTGATATTTTTGCATTTGTAGAATGGTCTACCAATATCTACATAGTCAATATTGGCATGTTTAAGAAATCTGGACTGATTTCATTTCACAGGGTTTTTACACTTATATTAAATCCTTTAGTATCTGTCAAGTTAAACATTTTTTAGTTTTATGTCTTCTAAAATAACATAATATTCTTCATAAATCGCAATTATTTCTTTCAATTGTAACATTCAATAACTGCTGTAGCTGTTTTTTTACTGTTTGAGACCTTTGTAGTATTTAGTTGCAGAAGGAAATATTTGATATACTAAAAATATTAACTATCATACGTAGTTACTGTGAAAGAACTTGATGATATTTTTAAAAAGCTTTACACACACATAAATTGAATTCATCGCCCTCAAGTTCCGGTACCCGGCTAGAGGGGGCAGCGGAGAGATTACGAGGCGATAAAGACGAGGATAAACACCCATACTAACTAACTATGACGAATTTTCCCCGTTGGGGCTCGAACCCAAACATCCTCAAATATCCTATTCCTCCACTCCGGATCATAATACAAATGATACTGGTGTAGTCACCTCAATAAAGGAATATGATCAGTCACTCAACCACATAGTAGCCACGGTACAAAATGCTGCACTTTATTTCGTATCGCGCAAATGACCTAAATGCCCATCGTACTCGTATTCACCGATAAAATAATTCCCGATTATTACTGAGACATGGGGGAACAGTACGCGATATTTTGGAGACAGAAATAGGAGTGAAGAAAGGCAGAGGTAGGCCTATATTAGACTTCTTCTTTATGTGCCATATTAGAGTTATCCGACGTTGGCGATCATCATAGCAAAGGCTTCTCGATCTTCTGCCATGTGGAAAAGTTGACCTGCATTTCGTATGTCTGTCCAGGCTCGGATGTTTCTCAGCCAAGACATCTGTTTTCGGCCTACACCCCGTCGACCTTCTATTTTTCCCTTGAGGATGAGTTGTAAAATACGATATCGATCACCTCTCAATATATGACCCAAATAAGTAATTTTTCCACGTTTGATAGTCCTGAATAGTTCCCTGTCTTTGTTGACTTTTCTCAGCACTTCCTCGTTTGTGATATGTGTTATCCACGGTATTTTTAACATTCGCCTATGTATCCACATTTCCAGCGCCTCTATGCGATTAGTTGTTGATATTTTAAGCGTCCACGCCTCCACTCCATACAACAGTACAGGCTAAACATAACACTTGACCATCCTTTGTCTAATTTCTAAATTTAGATGGTGGTTGCAAAGAAATGATTTCATCTTTAGAAAGGTTCTTTTGGCCATTGCAATTCTGCGTTTTATTTCTTTGTCTGGATCTAGTTGGTCTGTTATGATAGTTCCTAAGTATGTAAATTTGTGGACCCTTTCAACCTCAACTCCATTTAATTCTAGTTTCGTATCTGGGTGAGGGTTACGACTACAGACTAAAAACTTGGTTTTATTTTCATTTATTTTGATGCCCATTCCTTCCCCTGCTTCGTGGATTCGATTCAGCAGTATTTGGAGACCTTCGATGTTGTTCGCCAAGATTACTGTGTCATCCGGATATCTAATTACATTAAGTAATTCACCATTTATTTTTATTCCATGTGGTTGATCCTCAAGTGCTGTCTTAAATAAAAGATCAGAATATAAATTGAATAGAGTTGGGGATAAAATACAACCTTGTCTAACTCCTCGTTGTATGGATATTTCGGTAGTAAGACTATTTCCAATCTTAACGTTAGCGGTTTGTTTCCAGTACAAATTCTTAATGATACGAATATCTCTATCATCTATTCCCGTCTTTTTCAGAATCTCTATTAATTTGGTATGTTGCACTTTATCAAATGCCTTTTCAAAATCCACGAAGCATGCAAAAATGTCTATTCTTTGATCTCGGCATTTCTGTAATAGGACGTTCAGCGCAAAAAGCGCCTCTCTAGTTCCGAGTGCATTCCTAAAACCGAACTGAGTTTCTTCCATGTTTTCTTCGCATTTGAGTCTAATTCTGCTGTGTATTATTCTTAAGAAAATTTTGAGGGTGTGGCTCATTAGACTAATCAGTCGGTATTCTGAGCATTTTCTTGCTTTATGTTTTTTAGGAATTGTAATAAATGTGGATTTGAGCCAGTCTGAGGGGATCACTTCGGTGTTATATATTGCATTGAAGAGCTTAACTATTATTTTTATATTTTCTTCATCTATCAGTTTTATTAACTCAGTGGGTGTTTCATCCGGTCCTAGAGCTTTTTTGGTTTTTGCATTTTTTATAGCATGTTCTACTTCGGATCTCATAATTTCTGGACCTTCTGTGCAATGTTGATACAGTACCATATCATTATCTCTATCATCATTAAAAAGCTCTGGTATATATGTTTGCCATTCTGTTTTGATGTCTTCTTCATCAACGATGATTTTGTTGTTATTGTCCACTAGTACAGGGGGAACTCCTTTTTTAAATATGCCGCTTATTTCTTTCACCTTTTTATGTACGTTGAATAAATCATGTTTGGACATTATGTTTTCCATTTCTTCGCACTTTTCATTCATCCATCTCTCTTTGGCCATCTTGATCTCCTTTTTAATTTTTTTCTGTAGATACCTGTACTTTGCGTCATTTGTTTTTGCTAGTCTTCGCTGTTCCATTAGTTTTAAGATATCTTCTGCCATCCATTTATTTTTCTTGATTGAGTCCTTTTTATATTCATTATTTGTGTAGATTTCTTTGGCTTTGATCTTAAGTTCGCACCACAGTTCTTCTGGGTCTTCTAGCTGTTTGTCGATAAGCTTTATTTTGTTATTAAATTCTTGTTTTATTTTGTTTTTAATTTCTATATTTACGAAGTTAAAACTATTTGTTTTTAATTTTGGTCGTTGATATTTTTTTAAGCGTAGTTTAATATCCGCTACAAGAGGTTGATGGTCTGATCGAATATCTGCTCCCGGATATGTAGTGACTCTTTTGACAGCATTCCTAAAACGTTTGTGCACGAGTATATAATCTATTTGATTTCTTGAAGTCTCAGGGTTATTGCCATCATCAAAAGGGGCCTTCCAAGTGTATAAACGTCTCTTGGGTAGTTTATACCAGGTGTTTGTAATTATCATTTCGTTGTCTTCGCAGAACTCGAACAGTCGTTGTCCTCGTTCATTAAGGTTTCCAAGACCATATGGACCCACCGCTTCTCCTCTTGGACCTTCTCCAACCTTTGCGTTGAAGTCACCTATAATGTATGTAATTTCATGTTTCTTAAATTTCTGTAAGATGTCATAAACTTGATCGTAAAAGTTCTCTATTTCATCGTCATATTTTCTATCTGCAGTCGGGGCGTAGATTTGTAGTGCATTAGTTTTAAATGGATGAGTGTTTATTTGGATTAAGATTGCTCTGTCCGAGATTGGTACAAAGTTGGTCACGTATTTATTCAGTTCTGCTGTTACCAGGATACCTACTCCATTTCTGTGATGTGTATTTTCCAAGCCATTGCCGGAATAATATATCACTGTGTTGTCTTTTTTGCAGGTTCCTGATTCAGGCCATCTTAATTCACTGATTCCTAGTAAATCTATTTTCATTCGTTTCATTTCTTTTATCGCATTATCAAGTTTTCCAGCTGCAAACAGGCTTTTGACATTCCATGTGCAAATTCTCATATTGGATCTTCTTGTTTGACTGTTTTCTCCAAGAGGTTTTTGCATCTTAACGACCTGAGAGGCCTCTTGGTTCGAACGTGGTTGTCCTCTCCTGCCGAATCTTGGCATCCGATGTCCATGACTAGTAGTGGTTTGTAGTTCAACAGTTAATGTCATGATGATTTACCTGGGGAATCGTGGTGATCTTTAATACAGTGGTTTCCCATTGCCTTCTGTATCCTATGCCGTTGACCGTTTCATCGGTTCATCCGCCTTCGGAGTTAATTTCTTAACTCCAGGACAAGAGAGTGCCCTTACACTTACAAGCTCTTCCACCCGAAGCTGTTGGCTTGTAAGTGGGGACTGTTTATTGCGGCAGCCGTTCGGTCGTCAGAGCCTCGTCCGTTATCTAGCAGGGTGTACCGGATAACTACAGTTATCACACTAGCAGGTGAGGTTGACATTTGGGCTAGTATTATAGTATATTATAATATATTATACTTTTACCCCTTTCACCCCTATATTAGACTACTGCTCGCAAATAGTAAGGGATGTAGGTTGTAGCACAATTAACGAAATGTGTAGGTTAGCACAAGATAGGAGAAGCTGGAGCATAGCGTCCAACCAGTCTTAGGACTGATGACCTCATGATGATGATGATTTTAAATCATGTTCTTTGTCTAGTTTATATAGGCCTAAGTAGTAGGTAGTTTAAGGTCTTCAATTCAACAATACCGTTGGGGAATTTTATTCTATAATTTTTCTTAATTTCCACTACTCTTTCCCTTTATATTAAAACAAAAAATTTCAATCCTATTCGTCGCTCAACCATCGTATTACATTGTAAATATATCTTTTTATAGTTGAAAACCGTGTTACCCAATAATATGATGCAAAATTATAATTTTACGAAATAAATTAAATATTTTGCATAAATAAAACTTCTGTTGAAAAAAATAAAGTCTGTGGAAATTTAGTAGTCTCCAAGTATTTTCAGCAAAAGAAGCAAAAGTAATCTGATTTTATAAAGAAATGAAAGCGAATCATATGTCAATATTACCATCACAGTGTTTGGTTATTAATTTGACGATTGGAACAAAGAGATAATAAAATTGACGAAGAACCGATAGAATTCATAAGCAGATATTGGAGAATAACCTATTATTTTCCTAAGAGTTAACTCACTTGTGATGTTAAGAACATAAGCCGGTAATGGGTCAAATTGGAGGAAGTAATTTTGTTGAGAGAAATAGAATATGTATTATTGAAATTATGGAAATAAGGAAGAAAAATTAATTTGTTATAGAGAGGAATGGTTGGGTATATTTGGTAAACATTTTCTTACATTCACGTTAAATGACACGTCTAAATCTTAAATATGATGATAGTCATGTGCCACCATCAAATATCATCATGTGCTCAATTATGTGTCTTTAAATAATGTTCTCATTCATAGGCTGATGTGGTCGTCTGATATAAGAACTTTAGATTTGTATCGCAGGGGAAGAATTAAGAATCTCACCTAAAAGAGGACCCATTTAATCCTTGTTGAGACTTGGGGGAAACACTACGAGACTCATTTAGCTCCATTTCAAGTGGAGCAATTGAAAACTTATGTTCGGGATAAAGAGATAATAAAGAAAAAGAAATCGAATTGATCATTATTCTAGCATCTACTTTTTGGTATGATTGCATTAAAGAATTCTGTTGGATACTGAAAAGAAAGAATATAATCAAGTTATAATAGCAAATAATCCTGCTTATATATAAATTTATTTGTGGTTAAGTGACAGATCGTGCCACAGATTACTTAATTAATTGTTCCAAATGGAATTTTAATTATAAATTTATTTAACATTGTGGCTAAAGTGAATTAAATTAAATTGTACATTTTTAAGATTTTTACAGAAGAAAATAAAATTGTCAGTTTCCTCAATGATATATGAATTATTTACAAGAAAGATAGAAAGAAAGAAGGAGATAGAAGAGAGAGGAGAGAGATAGTTTCGTTATAACATAAGAAAAATTCATTTCAATTCGAAAACTAAAAATTGCAGAAAAATCTACCTACATAATTGATTTAAAAAAATAATAAAAAGAAAATATTGAAAAGTATTTGGACAATATTTATGTATTTATAAGTCATGCTTTATGCTTAAAGGGGTTTATAAAATCCACAAAATTGTCGAAAAACCTCTGAACTTTAAATGCGTAATGTAATTATGAAGATAACGAAATTATAACCAATTAATTTGCATACAAAATTAAGACCTAAACGTCTTGCTTGTTTTTTTTTCTTTATTATTTATTAAACGGAGTAAATCCTACAATAACATACAATATAATATAATTCATTCAATAATATCCAGAATATTTAAATATATTATAGTAGCAGAATATCCTGAATCAATTCTCCTCATATTAGGAGAATCAAATAATTCTCCTAATAATTCTTTTTATAAAACAGGACTTAGGTTTCACTGAAAATAAAAAAATAAAATGCTAACAGGTTTAATGAGGTGGTAATGAGGTACCCACGAAACTATTCAATATTCATATACTTATATTAATATTCAGATATTATAATAATATTATTATTATACATAAATATCTTTATAACTAAATAGAAAATCAATAAGAAATAACATATATCAAATATCCGTTTCTGTTACTTGGTTCACTTCATTGCCGTGTAACATAAGAAAGAATATACCAATTTAGCGAAATACTCCAGTTACTTTGTTAAAGTTTACCATACTTTGATAGATATCTAGGTAAGTATTTTTAATGAACTTGTTCATCACTCTCAACGTCTGCCTCTTATGATATATAATATTATTCCGGCAAGTTGGTTAGTTAAAAATAATGAGTAGGCATATTACGATAAATAAATAATTATTTACTAAGTGAATATATTCTTGATAATATTAATTTAACGTTATTAATAACTGGCCATCAAATAGTAGATGTAAAATATGGGCTTACTTTATTGTCGTGTTTACAAATGATTATTTAGTACAGATGTTGTGTCAATTTTTATTAGACAAATAATATAATAATCTCTATTTACTAAACGGCTGTTTTCGTGTGTGTCACGAAATTTTTTGATCGATGTACGAAAAGCTTTTCGTTCGAATTTCGGCATTTTGATAAAATCAATATAGTAATTCGACCCTTGCGAACAACGTGGTAACTTTTGTTTTTGATCCGAAGCCTCTAGAGGCATGCTCCGGAAGTGCTTCGATATGAGCGAAGGAGCGGCGCAATATTATTGCGATTTTGTTACTCGTCAATAATTAAAGTAATAATAAAGATATAATTAACAATATATTCGGTATTTGTCACTTATAATAGACTGTTCCACACTATTTGAGGTATTCAATCTTAAGAACAGGAAAATATTAAATCTATCCAACTTTGGCTTTAAATTTAGCATTTACATATACACCTACAAGCATATAGTTCCAACGTTATACTATATGTCAAAATTAAAGTATACGTCAAGCTCACTTTGCTATTAAATTTGTAAGGAATGTCACCACCACCCCCTCAAGTAAAGCTTGCAAAGGTACGGAACTAAATGAGTTCTCTCACGTAATTCCTTGCCGAGAAATATTATCGATTTGCTGATAGTTCATGTTACAACTTACTTTATTTCTTCAATTAATTTGCTTTCTGCGACGTAGCTGTCTGTACTTTAACTGGTTATTGTGAATTTTCTTATGGTTAAGTGAATATATTTTAAATGCTCGTAGAATACGTATTATAAACGGGTTTTTTAATAAAATTAAACATAATTTTTTCCAAGAATAGAATATATATGAACTTAATACGAGGGCTGTATGATAAGTACCTATCCTAGGCCAGAGATTCTGCTGCTAGGATCTAAAAAGTGATATTCTTTGTAAATATAACTTTTCACAATAATACTGTCAAACCGTCAAGTCGCTGCGTGATTTAATTTGTGAATGCCAACCACTTAAATAGAACAACTTTTATGATTTTACAACAATGGAAAAAATAAATATCGAGCAATGGTAAAATACTTGTTTTCGAAAAAGAAAACAAATTATGAGATTAAAACGGATCTCAGCTAAGTTTACAGGGACTCTGGACCTTCACTATCAACCATAAAATATTGGGCAACTTAATTTAAATATGGCCGTACAAGCAAAATCGTCCAGGTCGTCCAAATAATGTTATCACTTCACTGGTATCACGATATCATGATGAACGATCGGAGAGTGAAAGTGCGTGAGATTGCTGAGACTGTGAGCATCTCAACTGAATGAGTGCAGAATATTTCTACGACTCATTTGTATATGAAAAAACTTTCCGCAAGATGGGGTTCACGATTGCTCACAATTGACAATAAACGCACACGTGTGTCAATTTCAAAAGAATATTTGGCGATGTTAAAATACAATCGGAATGATTTTTGGCGTCTGTTCATAACTGTGGACGAAATATGGACTCATTACAGCACACCAGAGACCAAAGAACAGTCCAAACAGTGGGTTTTCCTATGCAAATTTGTATCAAGTTTGGGGTTGAAGCAATCGTATTTTTTAGAGGGGATACAAACGATAAAAAAACGTTGGATTAAGTGTATCGAATTGAAAGGTGATTACATTGAAAAATAAAATAAATTTTACGAACAAAAATGTTTTTCTCTTGTCAAGGCCAGGTACTTTTCAAATAGCCCTTGTATGTATATATTTACAGTGTGATGCAGCAGCTGTTTCTTTTACAGCGTTCATTTTATTCACGGCAGTTTCGCATATTATTCATAATTTTGTTATTGTTTGATGCACTTATTTTTTAAAAAGACTGACTAACGTGCAAGTTGTATTTCAGATTTTGTGTTTCAGCTATTATGTCATCATTAATTTATATTTTAAACTGCACCTCCTCCATTCGTCTTTCTATGACAAAAATAAATTCGTAGAGAAAGTTAAAATGAAAATTTTAAAATATAGTAGGTACACTAAAATATACAATGCTTTACTACAGAAGAAAAGTGGAGAATTACAGAATATCTCGTATGAGAAGTTTGCTAGAAATTTTGTGTTGTTTCGTCCTGTATATTGATTTTATATTAAAAACTGAAAACGTAAATAGACTCAAACTATTACTAAAAAATTCTGTGTCTAGTAAATTCCTCTTTTTTTTGCCCACGAAAAATACTATTCTGAATTAAAACTGTTGAAGAAGTATTAGATCACTAAACTGATTAATTATTCTGTTCTTGTTTCTATCAAGTTGATTGTATCAAACACTATTTGATGGGTTTTACACATTTAACCGATTTTTATACCCTATTAAATTTTACAAATAATACAATTAATAAACAAATATTGTCTTATTCCTTTTTTATAAAAAAATTTCTTTCGAAGAACAAATCATAGGTATATTATAAGAATATTTTCTAAAGCATAACTGCAATATTAAGGGTGAATATAATTAATGGAAGGAATTCCTTAAATACACCTACAAACCAAATACATATTGTAATACCCCACATCGTCTTGGAAAAATATTTCCTCCCAACTCCTAGATCATGTGGCGCCTGTATAGCACTATATCTCATTCCCTGCAAAAATAAACTGACTTATCTGGTGGATGTAGGCCGAAAAAACATACCCTTAAACAAGGTCAGCCATAGGCGTAGCTAAAATAATTTCCAATAAATATTAACAAATATTTTCTGAAAAGAAATATTGATGCCATTTTGGAGTTATAACATTAGAATATGTACCGTTCGACAATTATAATTCCCAGAGAATGGAATCCAAATGGAAGTTAAACGGTTCTATTTTATTGATACTACTCGTATAGGAGTTGCCATAATATCAATAATGGTACGATAAATGAATTGTGGATAGGTATCGCTTTTTTATTTTAACAATATGTAATACAGAATTATTAACAACATGGGTTATCATTTCTTGACATTTTAAGATTTTGACATAGTTTTGAAAACTTTACATTTGGACAAACACCCTTTATTGCTGTTAAGATTAATTAACGCATTCAGGAACATGGTATCAGTTATGAATAGTATTTTATTATTGTATACAACAAATGCTAGTATGTGATATGTAATTACGAGCTTTAGTAAATTATTATTATTTAGTGAAATATTTGTAACTTATTAAGTTGTTAATTCAATCGTGACTCCAATAATTTTTATCCACGAATAGAGATGTAGGTACTCCCTATTGGAAAATGCAGAATATCAGTATTAGCTGAATGATATGAAGAAGAAATTTCAAACATTCAACACAGCATTATATAGATACCTGCTTTTATTAGAAAATAACTTAGTCTGTTTAGGTTGAACTAACTGGAAATTATAAAATTGAAGATACTAAATAAATTTTCTATAAACAAGAACAATAATAACAAATGAAAAAGGCTACGGCAAGAATTATTGAGAATAATAATTTGACGGCAGTTGAAAACCCAAGGTTATCCTAAAAGAGCTGAGGAAATATGAACAAACTTATATCCAAAAGGAATATCAGGGCTTGACTTAACCACTTGTGAAATGGTCTAAGGAAGCTATATTCATGCTAACTTACCTTAATTTAATGTGACTGTCAATGTAATGTGAGTTTTTAGTTTCAGGTCTGTGATAAAGCCCGATATAAAAGATTAATTAATCGACAAACTAAATAAAACAATAACATCATATACAGGTATATCATATACACCTTTTGAAATGAAACAATATGATGAATACTCTTATCTAAGTAAATGCTGGTGTGCCACAGAGTAGTGTACTAGAACTAATTCTATACTTACTGTATACTACTGATATACTAATAGAAATAGTGTTAAAATTATCACTTTTACTGAGTTACCAGGGTTATATAATGGAGTAGAAAATATTAACAAATACCTCAAGCCAAGTAAAGGTTGTTAGACCTTTACTTATTTAACGACCTATTAGTGGATTAAGTTTTGTCCTATATAAACCTAATCTGTGCAAGACGATCTTAACCTTCTTACTATACATCTACAATTTTCTGTTCTAAACTATTCTAATTTATATACGATTATAAATAAATAAATTGTAAATGTTTTTAACATATTTACAGAGGAGGTTTGGTGTTTTGGAAAAAAAAACATATTTTTATACCAGACATTTGTATTCAAACTGTCAGTTCGATAAAGTGTATCAAATCTTCTCCACTCAAATTTGTACTGGCTTGGGGCGAGCAGTGGTCTAAGCTAATTTGGCGAACATATCATCGATATTAATCAAGCACTGGGCGGCGTGGCTACCACTGGAATGGGCGATCATCAGGCAAGGTTTGTGTAGAAGACATATCATCCTCGGGATAGGATGCAAGCCAGAAGGTCATCTGTCTATTATATTTGAAATAAAACGTCCCATTTCCTGCCCAGGAGCACGTTGATGGGGTCATCCTCTCGCGTTCTTTCTTGGAAATGTGTCGCGCGTATACTTTTATCTCTTTTTCATACGTAAAGGGAACCGGGCCAGCTTGGTACAATCCCGAAAATCGATAAACAGACGCCTCTGACGTCAGCGTCGTTCCAACGACGCGGCATCCAGCGGAATGATGCGAAATCACACGATTGTGCAGGTGGTGAACTGATTGACATTTCTTCATGCGGGATGTCGTGTATTTTAATGCCATAAATACCAAATAAAGTATTTTTTTCGCGAGCCATGTCTGTGCCACAGTGTCCAAAGTGTCCGGCATCGTCTTGTGACCCTTGTGCGGTTCACAAATGACCGCGCCGTCATTTATTTCCCTGCGTTTATATCTCGTTTTTTCCCTGATAAGTGATAAGATACAGCAAAGTTGACAGGTTTGTGGTGTGAATTAAGCATAAAACTACTACAAAAATTGTTAGCCGCAGCCACAATCCCGTGGCGTCGATTTAAAAAGGAGAACTCGCTCCCCGGCAAATGTAGGTCAATTGTCCTAGGTCCCATTAAAAACTATTACCCTTACCGCTAAGTGAGTCATAACGATTAAACTAATGAATCAAAATGAATAAAACGATTATGGACTAATAAACGTGCTGTAAAGATTTAGTGCGGATCAGTGCTTTCTGTAAACATTTCCGTTCTAGGTGTGTTGCTAACCTAACCTGTAAAACGGTCATGTCGAGACCAATATGGAGCAACATGGTCTAGGAAGGCCATGACATCAAGGCAACCCCCAACTATTATTGACGACCAGGGGACAGTCACCCCTCACCTTGGCGTACAGGTGAGAACAATAAACAATGTATTTTGCGAGTTAATACCAGAACAGGTTTTTTAAGTTTAAATAAATTTAGAATGGTTCACAATGATGATTTGCAGTTTGCATACAAGATTTAAATGTAGAAAATACTATCGTATGTAGGTATATTACGGTTGACGTAACCTATTTTTCTAATAATTTAAACAATGTTATTCTATAGCATCTCTCTGTTGTCACATATTTCGTAATAGCTGTTTTGTATATATTAATTGAAATTTTCAATAAATTGTACAATTTTTTTGTTGAATGAATTACTTAAATTTATATCTTTTATACACTATTTATATGCGACAATATTTGGAATAATCGGTTCAAATATTGTGAACAATTGAACAATTGTTTGAACAATTCTAGATCTATGCCGTTGGCACTACTGATGAATTTATAATGAGTGGCTGGATAAATGAGGTTATGTATTCAACTTGATGTAGGTCTTGTATTGTTCGCGGTCTTTATTTGGATATTCTTCATGCACTAGATGAAGGTTCCCTTTTTTGTTTCTTCGTTTGATCTGTCGCCGAAATTATCATCTTCATATACATATTTAACTTATTACTCTCGATTTCTCTTTAGTGACCAAATGTCGAATGTTCATCATTTCGATAAAAATATATTATCTTCTGTGACACGTGGTGTGAAGTTGGTATTTAGATCTGAATCAAAATGTTGCTCTTAAAGTTGATCAAGATATTCAGAATAGTTTCTAATTTTTCAATTTATCGTAGACGACAAATTAAAGCATAATTGCTGTACTTCAATAAATTGAAGGTTATCTTTATTTAACCGATTTATTTCACAAAAAAAACCGTTTATGTGTGAAACAGCTATAAATGGAATGTATACATTCCTTCTCTTAGTTGTAGGCAGTGTGATCAATATTGAAAGTCTTGGTGCAAGTTTTTTGTAAAAAAGTAATGGATAATGAAAAAGATCTTTCAGAAAATTTTAATTAGGTACTAAAAGGCCGAATGACACTTGCTTAAAAAATATTTATGTTCAGTACCCATTCAGTTCAGTATATTGGATGTTACATCAAACTATAATTTCGATGAATCAAAGCTGAATCGTCTAAGAATATTCCGAACTCAATAACGATTTCAATGATATTCATCAATTCCTACACTTTAATTTTTTGTTTCCTCTTGTGTGTCTATATTTTTCAGCATAATTGCAATGAACTATTGAATCAAATGTCTGTAGATAGCAACAATAATAAGTCAGAAGTTTAGCAGATCGAGCATGCACAACTTTAATTGTGGGAAGACAAGAATGTGTTACAATACTTGTGAGTACTAACAGTAATGTCAATACAGAGGATGGCTTTAAACTTACTAAGACTAGCGATTATAGATGCTATACCATTATAGCCCAATAATTAAGAAACCGTGATACACACAATCGAAAAGACTATCAATAATAGCTTTGTCAACGAAGGTTGAATACAGGCAGATATTCTACGTAGATGTAATATACAATATTATAAGCCATTCAGACCCTTCTGAAGAAGTTGGTCTGTGACTGGTGACACATCAAAAAAATTTACAATCACAACAGAGTCAAAAACAGTATTGAAAAGTTTGTCATTAATGCAATCCCTCGCTTAAAGGCGACTACTCACAGACCTGCCGCAGGGGCAATTTAGGGTGTAGAAGTGGGGTTGACCCTTAATTGCCTCCTTGTTTTTGACGTGTGTAGGCAAACAGTGGCAATATCCTAGATTGTCTCCTTTGCAGGGCGGCAGACCTCGCGGGACATTCCTAGCTTCCTAGACCAGCTCCAGCCGCCCTGCCACAACTCGTGTGTGTAGCGTAATTGGAGCAATTTCGACTCAGTTCTCTAGCAAAAGACGAATATAATGGAAAAAGACAAGGATCAAGAACATGAAGTTTGGACGCGGGTGATAGAAGTCTATAAAGACCGGCCTCACATGTGGGATAAAAAACATAAGCATTATTTTAACAGAGGCACATAACACGAGTTATGGCAGGGCGGCTGGAGGTGATCTAGGAAGCTAGGAATGTCCCGCGAGGTCTGCCGCCCTGCAAAGGAGACAATCTAGGATATTGCCACTGCTTGCCTACACACGTCAAAAATAAGGAGGCAATTAAGGGTCAATCCCACTTCTACACCCTAGATTGCCCCTGCGGCAGGTGTGTAAGTAGCCACCTTAAAAAAAGTTCATCACTCTGCTTTATACTGCTGCATTACCATCGTTTTCTAATTGTTTTTCCCAAATTATATGTTTTCATTTTATATAGAAATAAATACACTATTTAAAGGAAAGTCAATGAACTTACGGAAACTTTGGCTTTTTATCTTAGGGTTATTAAATCAGTTGATTAGTAACCACTGCCCAATATCAATATTTTGTATACTCTGCCCTGCCCCACATATTTCCTTTACAAATTGCATCATTTTCCTGTAAACTTCCCTCAAAATAAAGTCGTAAAGCCTTTTAAATTCGAAGGGATTTTTCAGAGAAATTCTTAAAAATATGAGAATTATTTTTATTGATAAAATTCAGAATTAATATTTTCTTTTTAACTTTAACCCACGTTATTTCTGTTGACTCAGATGTCCATGGTAATATCAGTTTATCTTTAATACATAATTTATCCGAAAATGCGTTTTGAGATGTAAAAAATTATCTAACTGTACAACTGAATTTTAGTTTCCTCTTTCACTAAGTAAGCACAAACGTTACACAGAGTAAACAAAGTATGTATCAAAAAAATGCGAATTTAATTTTGCATACGTGATAAATGTACGATAATAAAGTCTTACGTTTCCGGAATTATATCTGGGGACCTTGAGTTACCGCACTAAATAAATGAAATTTGATAACTTGGTTGTCCTCATTCAACATACTGTATATCGGCTGCCAACAAACAAGCGAGAATTCGGTATCGCGGTGGACCATCCACAGTGAATACATAAATTCACACGTGCAATAATTTAGACGGATGTTGTATATTACCAAACATAAATAATAGTAGACGACTACGCTTTTTTCTAATGCAAGAAATCTATTAAAATTTAGTTGTCAACAATTTACTACAAAGTATAAAGAGTGTGATTGAGTTTATTATTTACATTATTTAATTAATAATCAATCACGATTGTGACGTGAAGTTAAAAAGGTATTTTTAAATTGTTTATTGCAATTATTTCCACATTTCATAAATAAATCCTTTAAGTCGACTCCTCCAACAAAACTCATTTTCAGCACCAAGAAGTTGTGCCCCAGTATTTTTTAATATTTAGCCCGAAACGTAACTGTATTTCAACACTCCATACATATATTAATAAGGAAAAAATACAAAGAATCGTTTTTCTTATAAATGTTTCCACTGTATGTCCATGGCTATACATTAAGAAAACAGATAAAGATAAAGAACAGCAGTTTTATTTCTTCGCAAAGCATTAAAAACAAAATTGCGCGAATATTGCACAAACTACAAGTAAAATAACATCAATTCTTGTTAAGCATTAAAACAAATAAAAAAATGGAAATAAAAATAAGTCTTCTATACATGGTTCACCATTAGGGCCCATTCTTACTGCCTGCAACAAAAAATAGATATTATTCCTCTTTAGAAAAAAACTGACAGGTGTCTTCTTACCTGTCTTTACAGTATACACATTTCACCGCTGGCTGAGAATGCTCTTTGCAGACAGGTTTCTTGCAAGTTGTACATTGCGTTCTGACTTTTCTGTCTTTCTTTCGTGGGCACAAAGAACACCTCTGATATTTTCTGGCAGGCCCTGCTGTTTCTTCTGGTGCTGTTTCTTCTGGTGCCGTTTCACTAGCGTCCCCCTCACCCAATACCTTTCGGATAATTTTACGAAGGTCTCTTGACAACCCCTGGATTTCAACTCTTCTGTCAAGATGATCAAAGATAAGGGACCTCCCCAATTGTATGGTGAATTGCCGTCGATTCATTTTCATATTTATTTGTGAAGCTTTTAGCAACACATAGCTGTTTACTCTAGATATGTCCATCAGGGCATAAAAAATTGCCATAGGTCATCGTCTTGTACGCCTCTGGCAGGAAAACAGTGCACACTTTTGATCTATCGCATCAACCCCACCTTTGGTGGTGTTATAAAAGTCTATTATTCTGGCTTATGGTGTTTTTCAGTTATAGATTGATCATGATGCATAGTGCGTAGACGAAATCAAAATAACACTTCTATTTTTCTTGAACACATAGGACACCAGTGTTTTATCCCTTGTGAAACCAAATTCAGAAGACTTCACAACACGACTTCTCTTTGGTTGAAATTGAATGGATATTTCCGCCTTACTTTTTCGCATTGTTCCTACGTACGTAAGACCATTTTTACGTAATTGATAAATTACGTAAAAATGGTCTTACGTACGTAGGAACAATGCGAAAAAATAAGGCGGAAATATCCATTCAACAACTTGTATTGAAGAGAACCAATTGTCTCCAGTAACATTTCGGTTTGAGTTTATAATGGGCTCTACCAATTTCAAAACACTGAGTGTTGGTATCGATAATTTTCGTGGGTTGGGCTCGTTGGTTTTTCCGCAATAAAGAAAAGAGTTGAACAAATAGTGAGTTTCTGCATCACATATGCACATTATCTTCAGTCCGGATTTTTTGGGTTTGCTCTTTATATATACTCTAAACGAGCACCGTCCACGAAAACCAACTAACATTTCGTCAACAACTGCATACTGACTGCATATATATGTTTTTTTGCTGTTCTCGTTAAAAATACCGTAAATCTCAGATAATAGTGCAAGCTTGTCTCCACCGTTTTTTCGGGCTTCTCTTGTGTCGTGGTTATCGAACCGGAGAGCGGACAATAAAAATAAAAATCGTTTGTTGCTCATCGTCACCCTCTAAAGATATCCCGCCCAGTGCAATCGGTTGCAAAGAGGCTTTCAACATCTTCATGTCCAGATTTAAATACACCTGCCAGAAACAATAATCCGAGTAGTGCTTTCAATTCTATTTTATCTACGTGGACAACAAAAGTTGCTGTATCTCCATAGTTAACACTCAAATGGCTTATTTTTTGATTGGTATGTTCAACTATCAGATCCAAAAGATTATTGTCAAATAAAAGAGACCAAACTTCATAAGGAGTCGAAGGTTTCGCTACCATTGCCGTTCTCTTAGTACTAGGTAGGTATATAATATTGTGCTGTCTTGTATAGGATGGTGCTGGTGGATTTTTAGACCACTTGTACCTGTTACGACCATAAAAGTAATGGGTCGAATCAGGTACATCATCCATTTGCATTTCTTCATTTTCATCTGACGAATCTGCCTCCTGTTCTGATTCCGATAAATGTTCACTGTGTTCAATAACACCATCGCTCAAGTCATTATCTTCCTCTGTAAAGAGTGGGTTTTCTGGAACTTCATCCCTATCACTTTCATAAAAGTTTTCAGCGAGTTTTTTCAGCACACTTTCTGTCAAAGGTCGACGCGACATTTTGCCTTGAAATACAATTCACTGCTATAACTGGTATAGTGGGGTACTTGTACACCCCGATCCCTCTTTTTCTTCCAGAATCAAATTCAGTTCCCAGTAGGGGTCTAATATTATAATGACTATGTAAATTGGAACATCTGTTTCACAAAAAATAGATAATCAGAGGTATTAAAAAATGTAAGGGAAAATTAATTTAAAAAAATTTAATAAGTCATTAAGAATGTCCCCCAAAATACATGCCTCGAGCTACTAAATGTCTGCACAAATATTCTGGTGGAAAATATATGTGGGGGAAAATACACTATAATTATTTACTGTTCAATAAAAATTCTAAACCTTTCTTTTTTAAATAATGAACATATAATCTCACATCTCACCATTGATTATACATTATTTTACTAGTACTCATATACAGTATAGAAAAAATATATAAAAATATTATTTCCTTTCTCCTAGGACATCTAAAAAACCTAAATGTACTGTAAATAATAGGATAATATGATAATAAGAATCTATATGAGAAAAATTGATATAGCTTTCAAGCTTGTTAAAAAGTTGAAAAGTTTTGATATCCCATACGAAGCTCTGAGGATTTTGGTAAACTGTATCCTGACCTTTTAATTTTAAATTATATTCAGGCAGTGGATTACCTCGAAGGCTGCTAGGTTTTTATGATTATGGCTCATAAAATATATTTAGATAAAATAAGAAGAACTGCAAACAGTGTAAAGATAATAATTTTTTATTATCGGGATTCACACTTCTTTTATATTCAACAATGCATCTCCTTTTTACGAGTTAGTCCTCTGTAGGTATTTCTGGAGAATTAAAATGCCCTGTATTGTTCTTAAATGTTACCACACACATGAGTGACAACGTACATACAGCTCAAGGTTTTGATTTGAACAAAAAAATTGGAACAGTGGTGAAAATCACTGTGAAACTGTTTCACCGATTAATAAATTAAACAATATGAAAGTGGTTATCACATGCTTGCAAAAGTCTGACTATGTACCTTGCCTTACAACTACAAGCATACGATTCTTATGAGAAACGTGGGATACATCTGTCGTTCCTGAAAGTACTTTCTCTCATCTAAAAGCTGTTAAAATAGCAATGCATATTTGTAAATACAGTGCAAATATCTCCAGAGCATCTAAACATAGAGCCAATGTCTTGTGATAGGAGGCTTCTCCTTCTATCAAAGACAGATAGATATATAGTATTCGAAATTACAGAGAAAAGGAAATATATAGACTTATGAGCAGACTACTATCAAATCTTGTACTATTATATTTACAAAAGGAATATAATTGCAGTTTCGATTATTAGATCATTATAAAACGTCTATTCATGATAAAATAAGATCAGCCATTTGATAATGATCTAATAACGGAAACTGTAGTCACAATTTTTATGTAAATATAGTGACCTATAACTTTAACTTAAAGATAAAATAAGATCAGCCATTTGATAATGATCTAATAACGGAAACTGTAGTCACAATCTTTATGTAAATATAGTGACCTATAACTTCAAATTTGTACTATTTTACTTATAATTCTATGAATAATGAACTAGCACATAATACATACTGCTGGGCTCTTTATGAGGGGTACCCTGAAAAAGTGAGAATGATTTATTATTTTTTCTTAAACTTCACGTACAATATCTTGAAGACATCAATCTCCTTATCTCTTCGGTCATCGGAAAACAGTCGTACAACAAACTTCGTCGCGACGCGTCTCATGTTCAAATCGTCCGTTAGGATTCTCTGGCATCAACTCCAGAAAATTCTAGTTATTTTCCCAATTCGTTGATTGTTCTGCGACAATCAAATATGATGGTATCGCACACATTTTTAATATTTTCGACTGTTCTGGACGTTGAGGGACGACCCGAAAGGGGTTCATCCTCAAGTGACATTTGACCACTTCGGAACCGAGAAAATCTCACGTCAGTTTTTGCCTGTCTTAGAGCTTCTTTGCCATAAGCTTCCCGAATCATTAAAACTGTGTCTGCCCCCGCTTTCGTTAACAGGAAACAGAATTTGATGTTGGCACCTTATTCCTTAAAGTTTGCCATTGCAAAATCACCAGATTTTGATGGAGATGAACGATACTTGGTCAAATAAGAATGAAGAGTATCTAGTAAAGGCCGATTCACACTGTAGTTCAGGTCACGCTCCACTCAAGGCGCGATAAAATATTGTGACGTGCTATTTAAAAGGAAATATTCAGATTTGGCGCTTCGCTCACGATACGCTAACGATCTTTGACCGCGGTCTTTCTCCTTGCGGATATTTTGAACGAACCGTGAGCGAATCGTTGCGTCAGTGTGTCGTAGTGTTATCCAAAATGTATTGAAATGTATGTTTTGCCATGCGAAAATATTGGAAAAATTTTGTTTCATCATGTACAAGCCTTTTATATAGACTGAAAAACTCTCCCAATGTCATGAACGCATGTCTTCCTGCGTTTCTTGTACTGTTGCTCTTCATCATCCAAATGTATGGCAATTGCAGCCAAGTCAGTTATAGAAAATTTATTCATGTTACTATAGGAATGTGTTGACATGTTTCATACTGATTAAAAATAAGCGCCAATAGACTGTAAAATGTGAATATTACCCTAAATCTTTGACTGTCAGCGGTTCGTGAGCGTAGTGTGATCTGAACGCCTAATATGAATCGGGCTTAAACGTACCTAGTCGAAGAGTGAAGTATTGCCAACTCACTTGTCTATAGAAAATAATTCTCGCATTTTTTGGGTACCCCCTCGTAAATTTATTAAATGAAATTACCCAAACAAATATAATAATGAATGATAAAGAGTTCGATCATTAAATTTGTAATTATGATATTTACCATACACGCCCTTGATAGGGTCAATGGCGGCGCTAGCATTATTTTGCGGTTGGGCGAAAATAGGCAGAAAATATCTAGTGTGGGCGAGAGCGTTAAATATATTATTTTATGTGGGAATGTGATATAGTGGTATTATAAGAGGTTGGGCGAAGAGGATTTTGCCTGGACGCTTGCCCACCCGTGCCCACCCCTGTCGCCGCCACTGGATAGGGTGTTTCTGTAAGATGCCACTCCCGGACAAATATTCCAATTTACAGAAATAATTTTATTTATATGGAAACACTGTGGCTATTGTAATTATTGAAAACTGGAATATGATCGATACGATAATTTTGATGTTAGATCAAACGCATACAAATCCGTCTTATTCCTGTTGTAGTAAATGCTTAGCGCTGTAAGTATGTGGCTCATGTAGAGATACAGAAAATTATAGCCATTGAACCAGCAATAAAAATGTAACGTAAGGCCTAATTATAATTATTATGGGAACAGCGAAAAGCAGAGGTCCGGTACCAACAAACGGACGTTGGTAAGGAACCGACAAATCACTTATGTGAATGCTTTGTTCTTATTATGTGCTCTACAACGATGTAATAGGAGATATAATAGAAGGATATGCGTTCTTTTTTCTAAGTACATACCTAATGGCTTAACGCAATTGTTTAAAAGAAATCTGAGGTTGGAAAAAATTAGAAACGATATTCTATATTTACACACGTACGAGTATATACATATGTGTATGCATGTATGTAGAAAAAAGGTATCTTTGATTAAAACAATATATTTTTAAAGCAATCTTTTCGTTTTATAGACCCAACAAATTATATATATTAAACATGAAACCAGTTCCTTCAGAATGTCAAAGAAACTTATTCGAATTAATACAAATATTTTTTCGATAAAGCGTATCAATCAAGGACTTATATGCATACTTTATTAATGGTATACAGTGCGTGTTTAAAGTACCCCTCCCTATTCCCCACCTCTCTTAAACATCTAAAAGAACTAAAATTGGAATACAAAATTGGCAACAATTTTAAAATTCCTTTGAACAAAAAAGTCATATTGGGTTCATTTGTAAAGGGTCTTATGATAAGGACGCTAGATTTTTAAACATAAATGAAACAAGTGTGAGATATCTATTCAATTTTTTTTTATTTGAAAGAATATTTTACGGCATTAACTATGGAATATAACGTCGTTCAAATGTCAGCCGTGGAATCGATTATTATGTCCCTATTGAAAGACCCTGTAGACCAAAAATAACACTAAAACAGTAAATAGGGAAGTCCCAATATAAGGTACTGTTGTACTCGGAGAATTTTAAGGAATTAATTTATTAAAATAAAAAGGGTTGCCATCCGCCCCCTTTTCCTAAGAAAAAGAAGCTTACATTTTGTAAGAGACTGTAATGACGTCACAGCTTAAATATGAAATCTGAGAAAAGTGAATAAGGTTGATGTGTTTCTGAGTTTTTCTAAAAATCATTTATCGTCATGCCAATATTTTCATTAATAGGGAACACCCTGTAGCGCAAATAATATACACTTTTATTTATTATTGTTTATTATGCTGTAAAAAATGTTGCACAGCTCTTATGGTTTGATACAGTTTTTTTATTATTAACGTTTTCGCCGGTGTAAGTTTTGACTATATCTATGTAGTTCTAGGTATGTAGTCTATTTAATTATAAAATTTTAATCAAATCAATCGCCGCGTGTTATTGCATTAGATACGGTGGTTTTCTGGTTGAACTCCGTAGACTTTAAGTTCATATCATTAATCCAATCATGTTCTGAATAGTTTTTGTGATATTCACATAATTGATGATGAGTAAGCAATACGGAATTTTCGGTAAACATTTACATTTCGCCGGGAATCAGACAAGATTTTTTTTGTATATCGTGGAATATAAGAGTACGCATAGTTTTTCCTATTATTGAAAAAGCCGGCATAAAAATATATGTTATGAAAAAACTGTTTACAATTATTACAGAATTTATTATTTTATAATCGATTCGTAGCTGTCGAATTTTGTTTATTCTGACTTGTATAATAGGATATATGTAATAATAAAGGGTCTTTCAATAAGGACGCTCGATTTCTAAATGTAATTTTTTTATTTGAAAGAATATTTTACGGCATTAAGTATGAAATATAATTTCATTAAGTATGGCGTTCGTTATGTTGACTTTAAGGGCATCAATTGTTTTCGATTTATTCGCATAGACCTGCGATTTAACATAGCCCCAAAGGAAGAAGTCTAAAAGGCTCCGTTATCGTAGATGTTACATCGCACGATGTCGGTGGCCAGTTCATGTCACCGCTGCGCGAGATAACCATGCTCTCAAATCGCTCGTGCAGAATGTCCATCGTGATATGCGCTTTGTGGCACGTAGCGCCGTCCTGTTGAAACCACATGTCGTCGGTATCCATATCATTTAGTTTAGGCCATAAGAAGTTGCTTATCATCGATCTGTAGCGATCGCCATTAACGGTTATGGTAATGCCAGTTTCGTTTTAGAAAAAGAACTCACATCGCTTTAACATCATGGCCGCTATAACCTAACAAATTTCGAGCGTCCCTATTGAAAGACCCTGTACTGCACTTATTTCACTTCTATTAATTCTAGGTGAATAGTTCTAATATCTAAGGTAGTACATATGTAGTAACAGAAGACGAAAATACTTTTTAAAGTCAAGTCTTCTATTTGGCAAACTTTGAGCAAACGATTTACATTAAATTTCATTTAATTTAAGTTGATATTAATAAGCACATTACAAATACTAAAACGCATGCTAAAGTTGCTATCGTCAAGCAAAATATTTCGTCGTTATACTCATTTATTGTAATAAAAATTTAGAGATTTAAATAAACTATAATTTAACTAGACTTTGGCTTGTGTACCTCATATTTGATATAGGAATAGAATAGACTAGTGAAGGTTGGGCTATCTAGGCTAGACAAACTAAAAATAATTTCTCTGGTGCTCTAAAGATGCTGGAAATTTTAAGCGAAATATATGAAATAGCGCCATCGCTTGCGTATATATTGTATAATGTATATACATTATATTTTTGAGTTACAAATTTATGTGGTATATCGTAATCTTTTCTATTTTAATAAGTTTTGTGGGGTATTTGAAGCAAAAATCTCATGGTTTGTAAAATAATGTATATACTGTCGTTCAATATATGTTTATATATTATTTATTAATGTTGTTAAGTACAGGATTTTTCATTTCTGTTTTAGAAATTTTGATATTACTTGGCATTTACTATATGAAATTTTCTATTTTAATTTAAAACTCAATAGGCGTCTCTAAATTACCAAATATTAGTAGTGCTATATAGTAGCTATATAGCGTCTACCAATGGTATGCATCAAATGAAAAACCAACATTTAAAAACAAAATATTTTGATTGTATTTTATGAAACTCATTCGTTAAAAAATTTAAGACTGACTGCCTGAGAATTAAATAAATATTTATTAAATATACTGGAAAGCTTTTTAGTTTAATAAATAGGGAAACATGGCTGTTTGTTGAAAATTAACGGGAATCCGTTAATTAAAAAATTAAATTAATTAAATGGTAAACGAATATTTTTATTTTTTTGTCTTACCACATTCGTTTAGGAAACAACTACTCCTCGGGCTAAAGCCCCGCCAGGCATTGAATTATACTTAGAAGCGATCCTCGACCCCTTTCTCGTGTTTCTGCACGATCAGATAAGGTAATAATACAATCATAGAGCGATTATGTAATAGCTTTGCTATTCGGGAACTACTTTGATAACCGTTTGGCGGTTTGGTGGTTCCTTTCTCGATTTCCGACTTATATGTTACTGACAGAGATCGTATCGATAAAGATGTATACCCCATAGAGTTCATTCGGTATTTGTCCTCGATCGGCGTATCTTGTACGGCATTGATAAGAACTAATAAGTTCGAAACTACTGTATGTCGTTCGGTTCCGATCCGGGGCAGATGTCGAATCCTACCTGTGGCGGGTTTTATGTATGATTGTGAAAATTAATCAAATTCAACTCCAGGCTTATTGATGGAACGCCTTTAAATGGAGCGAACTCTAGGAGTTGACAATAAAGTGGAGTAAGACCGTAGACCTCATAGCTTGAGTACACCTGACACTGAACTGAATGTAAAATGTGGACGTGTACCGTGGAATAAATAGTAAATTTTAAAGTCGTCTAAGAATATGTTGTTTAAACTTTATTAGCAATCAGATACGATACAATATTTAAACTAATGTATCAACTTGTACAAGGAATAGGTGCTTGCACCGATATCTTGGAGAGGTGAAAATCCAACGAAGTCACCTCAGTTTCAATTAAAGTCTGCCGGCCAACATCTCTTCAGTTTTCGGTTTTCAACTGGACGTAATAGTGTTTCTAGGAGAGGGTCTAGGAGAGATATGCTTCGAATTTTAAATGATGATTACGGATTCGGTCTTTGATGACTTCTCTTATATAGGGGATATTCAAGTCTGTATGTAACGTGTCGTTTGAAACATACCAGGATGCATCTGTTACAGTACAAAGAACTTTTGATCGATCTCTCTGCATAATATAAATGTATGATTTAGTAAGACAGCCCCAAATGTGCACTATATAGGTCCAAATGGGTCTAATTATCGTTTTATATAGAAGTAGTTTATTTTTTATTGATAATTTGGATTTTCATCCAGTCAACCAGTTACTTTAATTTATTTTTAAGTCAATTTGTTTTTCTTTTTAGATATTCCTTTCAGATAAGTTTACTGTCTAGGTAGAGACCAAGGTATTTAACGGTTGTTACTTCAGGCACGATTTCCTGGTTGAGATGAATTGCAGGACGACGTTCTCTACTAATCGAAAATGTTATATGACAAGATTTGGACCCATTTACTTTTATCTTCCACTTTTCCAACCAGTGTTCCTAGATGATATTGAAGATTGTATGTAGCATGTATCTATATGTATGTAGATTGTATGTGAGAATCTGTATCTCTAGATATTAGGATTGTGTCATTAGCGAATGTTCCATTAGTTATTTGTCTTAAAATTGATAAATAATATGTATATAATACATATAGAAGAGGGCAAAAAATACTTCCTTGTGGCACATCCTACTACGTTTGAAAAGTTGGAAGTTTCTTCATTAACTTATTGTCTTGTAATTGTTGAGTAGATTCCTTTTGATTTTGAATAGTGGGCCTGGATGTCAGACTTTGTCTAAAGCCTGGCTTGTAAAAATATGAAAATAAAATAAACCCAAGTACGGAAATTTAATCGTGTACAAAATTATTTCGTAAATATAAAGCATTAGTATTGTTTCATAAATGTTAACTTGTGTATTGGATTGAACGTAAGTCTAGCATTAATCGAATAAAATCATAAATGTCTTCTAAAGGAAAACAGTCCTCTAAACTACACAATTTAATATAGAAATTTATTGTCGATAAATCAGACATGGAGATGTAGACTCAATTTATATTTAATATTAAAGAAAGATTATAATTTCTGGCAGACATTACAGCGATTAGTAATTTCTTAGATCAATCATGGATATGTTTTATATCTGGAACATACTCAAAACTTGCACAAATATCAGTAGAGAATGAATCGATTTTCTATTAACGACTACAGAATTGTATTATGATATCCAAGGAACTTCATAATAAAGTAAAATAAAAGGAAATGATGATTTTTCATCCCAGCGTCTTTATCTGGCACACTATTCTCAATATTGTAAACAACAAGAAATTACGTCAATAGAATTCTCATCCATCTTGTGTTTGGTATGCTATATGTATGATGTACATAATATAAGTATTAAAATTTATATTTTCTAAGATCTTAGGTACATTTTCAACAAACCTACAGATACAGTGATATTTCAAAATAATCACGTTCAAATTGGATATGTTTTTCGCTTACTATTTTTATTATACAGGGCGATTTTTATATTTTCTTTATTCGTTATGTTCAGGTTTCCGACTTTGAGAATTTATTTTAATAATTTGTCCAGTGTTCTTGTCACTGATTTAGATAGGGACTACTTATATGAGATCTCAATACAATGAATATTAAAATTTACATAAGTAGATACATATATGCGTAACTCCGTAATATATGAGATTTTTATTTTTCTCTTTACTATTCACTTGGAGGAAATAAACAGGCTGACTAAATACTACTCATTTCACCGATATTTACCAAATAAAAAAACTCTCTTATCTTACCGAAAACGGAACAGTCTACCTGAGCCTAGTCATAAAATCAAGCCACGGGATGAGATAAGAGCCATTTGGGATTTTTTATTTAGCAAATAGAGATAAATAAACTATACTGTTTATATGTTTAATATTTAGTAGTAGTACTGATACTTAAGTGTGTAAGTTAAATATATAATCAAGTTCACATGGGATATGTTTTTCGCTTACTATTTTTATTATACAGGGCGATTTTTATATTTTCTTTATTCGTTATGTTCAGGTTTACGACTTTGAGCATTTATTTTGCCATTGTCCCTGTCACTGATTTAGTTAGGAACTACTTATATGAAATCTCAATACAATGAATATTAAAATTTACATAAGTAGATACATATATGCGTAACCCCGTAATATATGAGATTTTTATTTTTGTCTTTACTGTTTACTTTGAGGAAATAAACAGGCTGACTATATACTATTCATTTCATCGATATTTGCCAAATAAAAAACTGTTATCGTGCCGAAAACGGAACAGTCTACCTGAGCCTAGTCATAAAAACAAGCCACGGTAGGAGATAAGAGCCGTTTGGGATTTTTTATTTGGCAAATAGAGACGAAATAAACTATACTGTTTACATGTTTAATATTTAGTAGTAGTATTGGTACTCGAGTGTGTAAGTTAAATATATTCGATTTATTTTTAAAATTACAATATCGCTTTACAGCGGAAATATTTTCCACTTACGAAAATAGATGACATTATTTTTAACTAGCACCACAATAATATATAAGTATGTATAATTTGTAAAGTTTATATTGTAACTGCTGAAAGTATTTATGCTATTATAAATAGCTAAACACAAAATACGTTCTTTCGAAACAATTTAATGAACCTACTCTAGATTTAAATACACCACCGCTTTCATTTCCTCAATATTAAATAAATATATAATAAAAAGTAACATATTTAGTAACTGGTACAATCAATTTATTAGTGTTTCGGTACAGAAATCGTAATAAAATGCATTATAGCTAGGGGAACTGTTGACAACATAAATGAAATATTTGTGATCGTTGCTTTGATGGAAAATAGATCGAGTTAAAAAAGTTTTGCGTGCATCCTGTCTCGGAATTGTACTAAAATAATTTTTATTATGGTTTAAATTTATCGAGATATCATATATATATATATATATATATATATATATATATATATATATATATATATATATATATATATATATATATATATATATATACATATATATATATATATATATATATATATATATATATATATATATATATACAGGGTGATTCAGCTAACCCGTTCATTACAAGTTTATGAACTTCCCATTGGAATTAATTTTTGAAATTTGGAATCAGGGGTTAGCGAGGACGATCTATTCAACTAAAGTATTTTTGCTTTTCTGACACTCCCGATTATACCGGAAGTAGCTATCAACTTCCTTATTTTAAATAGAACACCCAGTATATTATTACATTTTTGAATTACCCTGCTGATTTTCAGTGAACTTTCTTAACAATTCCCTATACCTATCTTCAGCAGTTTTTGAGATATTTTAATTTTTTTGAAAAAATTAAAATATTAGATTTTCTATTATATTGAGGAAGTAGAAATACAAAAAGGAAGAATAAGTACAAAATTTTAAACGGTACATTGTCATTAGAAAGTTAATTCATTAACCTTTTAATATGCTAATAAAATATGTAATAATTTAGTTAATAATATTAACTCAATTGGTAATATCTTTTTCTACAATACATTCTGAAATATATTCATCAAGTTGGTTTTCGATTTTGAAATTATTTGTCTTTTGAAATTGCTTATTTACCTTTCATATGAATTTTTTCTACGAGAGCAGTATTGATTAGGTTTTGTATGATACCGTTATCAGGAAATTTTGACATGCCATATACTAGCTCTATCTACCAGATAGCACACAAGTCAACTCAGTGGCAACGTGGTGATGAATATAATAAGTTTTATATAATAAAACATATTCTCCTTTAGATTATAGTAAATATCCCATATAGAAAGTTCGATTGGACTATATAGTAAGAGAAAATACTCTTTTGTTGGTGGCATTTGTATATACTCGTATGTAGTTAAATTGCGAACACAAAAATACGTTAAAATCGATACCAGTTTGACTTCTAAACTATCGTACCATCGATGTTTTTCCCGCTATTACTTTTCCGCACTCCACTATACGCGAAAAAGTAATGTAATCGTGTAAAGAAAAAGTGAAAAAACAAAATTTTGTTTTGGGTTTATTTTTCGTTTTTCGGTCTAGAAACCAAAGACAAATAGTTTTTAAAAAATTTTTGCTGTGTGTGTGTGTCGTTGTCGTCGACACTTATTCTTGTTAGCACGATAACTCAACTAAATCGTGTCGGATCGATCGGGTTTTGACTGATTCTGATCGTGAACGTGTCCCAGACGACACCTATTGATTTTGAGGTGGATAGGACACACCCCACCCTGTCCATGGGTCATGAGAGAACACGATGGAGGACTATTTGAAAAAAAGTAAAACTGTCGCATAAAACACATATTCTGCATGAGAT
This sequence comes from Rosalia funebris, assembly GCA_037954035.1. Taxonomy (NCBI): domain Eukaryota; kingdom Metazoa; phylum Arthropoda; class Insecta; order Coleoptera; family Cerambycidae; genus Rosalia; species Rosalia funebris. The sequence continues at coordinate 21,005,236 of JAZFAV010000011.1, forward strand.
GTTCTACGTGCGGAAAATTCCGTTTTAAGGTTTTAAAACTGTTTGTATTTTTTTTTTTATTTTATACAGAAGAGAACGTAGATGATGGAAAAATCTTTGAATGCTTCTATACACATAAATTAATGCACAAGACAATGATGACATTGAAGAAACAAGATGATTGATGTGAAGATCACATCAATTCTAACGGATATACGAGTATCAGTGTTTTGTAGAGGAAATTCAAATAAAAGAATCTGAATAATTATCCAAAAATAGTGAAGTCTGATATTTGTAGAATATAACTAGTTATGCAAATTTGACGTAAATCTTTATTTAAAACTAATAATTTATCTCATAAAATAGTGATTTGGTGATATTTGCCACAAATTAATTTCACAAGAGACCACTGCCTTCGATGATAACATAAAGTAACTTAATAGTGTTATCAGATATACCAATTAAATCGATCAGATACGCTTCTTTAGAAAATATATTAAAGCCAAACGCAACAGTTCTTATGTCACTCATTTAGTTATAATAATAATAACTGTAATATAATACTGTAGTTATACTTTAAATTACTCTTAATAGTAGGCTTAATTATTTTCTTTATATTATACTTTCAATCAAATGATTATTAGAGAAGAAAATACTATGTATACTCAGTTTAGTGTCCAACGAGAAGTAATAAATGTCAAGTGCTTGCTTCGCGTCTACAACATGGATGAGTAATCTGTCATATTACCTGTAGAGTTTCCAGTAATAATGTTATTCATACTGTAGTCTCGGGTGGCGGACTAGGCCCAGTATTGTATGCTTGGATACAGATCCCAACAAGCGGGGCTCTTCCTGAGCATGAATGTGTTTGTCCTCGTTTATATGTGTAACTTGTTCTTCTGGAGCCTGAGGCTTTAAGGAGAATGAAGTCGATTTCTTTGTAGCGAAGCTTAAGCTTTAAACTTATTTTTTCTGAATATTAACAGCTTCTTATAATAAAAGAAAATATAACTGATTATTCGTTAAGTATATAGATACTTATAGCAATATTATTTTGTAATATATGTGAAATATTTTGTAGATATGCTTAACGCATATCAAGATATTTGCCATTATTAAATTGTTATTGATTTTATTCCATATAATTATCTTCATCTATTGGCAATAATAATGTTAACAACTATACGACAATACCCTCGTAATTCTTTAACTTCTCTTAACCTTCATTTTATTTCGGGCTTGATTAACATTTTTATTGAAATTTTTAATTTAATTTTGATACAATATTAAGAAGAGTAACTGAAAAGAACAACAAAATATTTCATTAAATATTTTCTGTTTTACCTCACCACTTGCATTTTAAGTAAATACAAAATGTTAGACATAATTATATCCATTATGTATTTCTTATACACATTTTTACGTCAACGAAAATTCGTATTTTATTTAGTGTACACAGACATTTTGTCACATAATTACCTACTACAGATGATCATATTCAATTCAAAAGTTATTTGAAATATTATCCGAAGAGGAGAAGTTCTCCTAATTACCCTTATCAGATTAAGAAAGCCGCATTATAGAACCATTCGACATATTAAATGAAACTCGCCCATAAAATGTTAATACCTTATTTTTTCTGTCCTACAATAACAAGGGAATAAAACGAATCCCTTCGTTATAGAATCTGACGCAATTTAAAACGCTAAAGGGAAAGGTGGCTTTACCTTTAATCTATTATAGCGGACATATAACGGGGGTGCAGCCTGTCATTGCAGTTACCTGCATGCCATCCACCCCTTGCGTCTCGAATCCCCCGGAATATCTTGAATTTAACAGTGCAATCTAAATCTCTGTTGCACAGGTAGAGAAGTTAAAAAAAATCGTTGGTAGGTTGGGTGGAAATGTAAATAAAACAATAATTTCAGTAAACCCTCGGAGGTAGAAGGCACTATGATGCAAAAAATTATCAGTTCTAGGGCTTTTAGGTGGCAAAGGTAATTATAGGTCAGAAGTCTGAAATTTTGATGCTGTTGAAATGGAAACTGCGGTGGTACTGGATAGTTTTAAAACTTTATTTAGTTGTTACGTATTATTTTGTATAGAACGATTATCTTTATAAAGTTAGTTTAACATAATTATTATTGCTTTTAAAATAACTCACATGTCAATTAAGAACTAAATCTTTAATTAATGTATAGAAAAAATCATCAAGAACCAAGTTCTTAATTAATGCATAGAATAAATTGAATCTCCATAAACATCTAATCACAAATATAAATATAAAAAATTAAAATTGAAATGATAATTGTATTGTAATTTGTACTTCAATTTAAAATTCATTTCATGATGGTGTTAATTGATTTTTAGTCATATTCAAAACGAAGTGGTACATTTCATATAATAATTCTCTATATGTCAATATTATGGACAGAAAACAAAGTATTTTATACAGGTAGCGGCAAGTTACTAGGTGAATCATTGGATGTTTATCCTATGTTTTTATGTCAAACTGGGGAAAATTTATCTATAATCTATTCAAGTGCACACGCTAAGATCCGGTATTGACATTGTACATTCATCAGTGTTGCTCATTAATTATTTATTATTCTGAACGATGGATCTTTAATTTTATTTCTATTTTTAGCGTATAACACAGAAGTCTAAGATGTCTAAGATGATTGTCTGCCATCATGGTCCCTTTAATACAGGATCATAGAAATAGAGCTTAATGTTTGTTGAATTTATGACTGGAGTAGCTAGGGCAATTAGAATAAAAGAAAACATTTATTGGCTTTTCTCTTTTATAAAGACTTAACAAATTTAATAAAATTTAATAATTAACTTTTAAAAATGTGTTCCTCAAAGTGGTTGCTATATATACTTGTAAAATACTGAGAACCTTGTAAATATATATTTCTTATTATTATTAAGAACGTATTATATTTAAAATACCCTTATATGTTATAATATACGTTTCTAAACGTTATTTCGATAGCTATTACTCTACTTCGTTGCCGATCACTGTGTTGCCGTGATTGGTTATGGGAAGATCAGTGCGCTCATTAATTCCCCTTGATTCTGTGATCCATTTAGTAGCGTGCTGCTGTCTGTATCTACAATATAATGTAACGTAAAGTAATATAAACACATACCACTTTGGGCTACATTGTATTTAAACTGCTTCCGTTTATTGGCCAACCAGTGGCGTACTATATTTGAACATAAAAAACAAATAAAAATATTAGACGCATGAATGCTTCATTTTAAATCTGTCATTTAACACCGCATTGATAAGATCAGACAGTTTTCCATGGTAAACTAACTGTATTACATTACCAGTCTAGTAACACACGCGGAGGAAATTCTTATGTTTTATTAGTTCCGCTTGGGTACTAAACTGCACGCCCATCGTATTTAGCAACATTGTATTTTGCAATAACATATTGCGAAATATTGATTCATTATTAACAAAATAATTAAATGAAACAAAAATATATTCATAATTTATATGTATGTATATATAGTTCATACAAAACAAAAAGCAATGCACGTCATCATGTGACGTAATTCATTACCACTCCACTTAGAATTTTATTTCTTTAATCTTGTTTTTAACCAACAGAAATTTAAATTTGGCGCTCATTTTAACATTGGCAGCAATTGACATATGTCATGCGTTGCGTAGTACCAGAGCTATCGCATGTTTAGACTTTATTTGATTTCTAAGGTGCTTTAGCCACAAGTTAATAAGAAAACTGTTCTTTTGAGAACAAGAGTACCTAATATTAGCCAGCGCAAACACCATAAATATTCGGACTGCTGCATACGTTGGGCTGATGTTTACACAAAGCCGAAAAAAGTTATGATATAACCTTAGTCTTATGACACTTCCTTGAGTTCTATCGTATTTTTATTTTATAGTAATACAACATAGTTCCTTGATTTATATAACTCTGCAATAGAATAATATGGAATGTAAAGGGTGGTCTAACCAAAGCGCATGATGTTAATTGTAAATAAAACAAAAAGTTTTCAGAGAATTATCTTAATATTTTTTATTATGATAGAAGGATCTATGACAATTATGTGTGAAACAAAACATCTGCCAAATGCTCGCCACGGCTTCGGTGGCATACCTCTATCCGATGGTCCATATTTTCAATGACTCTGAGACATAATTGACGTTCAATGTCGTTAATGTGCCGAATTATCTCATCCTTTAGCTCTTGAATTGTTCTTGGCTTATTGACGTACACTTTTTCTTTTAAATATCCCCAAAGAAAGAAGTCGAACGGTGTCAAATCACATGATCGTGGCGGCCAATTAACATCACCACGACGTGAGATAACACGGCCATTGAATTTCTCGCGCAAAAGTGCCATTGTTTCGTTGGCTGTGTGGCAAGTGGCACCATCCTGTTGGAACCACATATCGTCCAGGTCCATATCCTCAATTTATGGCCACAGTTGGCAGGTTGACGGCTCTTCTGCTACACTATTACGAACAACAGCAATGTTCGCAATAGTGTAGATTCGCAATAACGAACTGGGCGAGCATGCACAGGTGTTGTCACATTTCCTACAGACCCGGTTTGCTGAAATTTGCGCACAATTCTCTCGATTGTGGGCACATTTGGTCGATTATGCTGACCAAAAAAGTCACGAAGTGCACGAAATGCATTTTGATTTGAACGCCCATTTTCGTAAAAGGCTTCAACAATCTTAACGCGCTGCTCAATTGTGTACCTCTCCATGGTTGAATTTGTCAAACACTGAAACAAAGAAATGTCTAATTAAGTTGGGCAAAAAACTTGACGTTAAGGTGTGACTCACAATTAACATCGTGCATTATGGTTGGACCACCCTTTATCTTCAATGTAACGTAAATTAAAATCGGTAACAGTGACCAACCATCACATCAATCTACAGAGGTATATATAGATTCAGATACCCATTATTAAACATACTTAACTGTGTCCTGTACTGTTATCTAAATAAAGACCTAAATATATAAGTGAAAAGTATATTTAACCAGTCAAGCATTAGACACGTACCTTTTTTTTGTAAGATCTGAACCCACAAAAAGCAATAACGCTTCAGTATTTACCTCACCCTGTCGCTTTCGTCCCAAAAACCCAAATTCATGGAAGTTTTTATTAAATATCTTGTTTTTCATGCAAGCGGCATTTCAGGTAAATTTAATTTTAGTACATTTAGATTTATCAATCTACTTATTCCTCAAAGATATATTATATTCGAGAAAATTCGATATGATATTTTTATTTTGTCCCAGGATAAATATTGTGTCTTCGCGCAGGATACGCGCATATCAAAATTCATTGTCTTCTCTATTTTTATTTAAGATCACATCGTTGGAAATACATATCTTCTTGTATACTTCTTGACCAATAACAATTCCATCTCAAATATTTCGCATAGAGTAACATACGGACAATATTTAAATTCACCAAAAGCTATAAAACGACTCTTCAATATATTTTTATTTGGCGTGCAGAGGGCGCAACCGTATTACATTAAATTATAAGTGGAAAATATGAATTCATAAAAATGAAAAACGCTGTTCTTGTATTGCATCTTGACCGGCCAACACCGATAAAAAGATTTCCAAATATTATTTTACGACGCCCTTAGACTACATTCTTTTATACTCGAAGAGAGGAGGAAACTTTTATCTCTTATGCGTGTTAATATTTCGCTCTTTATAGCGACCTAAATCGTATTAAGTTGTTGATGCTGCCGTATATTAAGTTACTTTAAAAGTAAAAACTCATTTTGATTTTTATCGTCGATTCGGACGGGATGGATTTCTTTAGGAGCAAATGTTTCTTCCAGCAGATTAATTGTGAAAAGGTATATCATTAGTTGATCCTGACAGTGAGTCAGGTAAGGCTCGAAAAGGTATATGTCTGCCGAACAATACAAATTTATAATGAAACTAAAAGTGAGGTAAAAATAGCTTTCCGTTGGCTTTTTTACACACGGTCGAATGGCCAAATGTTTTTGATTTATCTATAGACCTGTTGGTTTCATTTATGAAAATACCCTAATCTGAACTTAAGATATAAGGAACAGGTCAGATATACATTTTTTTTTAATTTTAATTAATACTAATCCGTTTTAGCCGTAAAATAATGTGTAAAGTTGTAGATAAAAATGTGGTAACGAAGTAGAACGGTCAATAATATGTATATACACTATTGGACAAAAGTAAAGCAACTCTTATGATATATATTTTAATTCCCATTTAAAATAATATTGGCAACCGCGGAAATTAAATATCATTTAGAGTAAGGGGTCATAGTAGGCTGCTGTCACAGGTGAAGTAAGATTGTTTTCAAATGTCAAATAAGCTCATCATCATTAGGTCATCAGTCCTAAGACTGGTTGGACGCTAACCTCCAGCTTCTCCTATCTTGTGCTAACCTACGCATTTCGCTAATTGTGCTACAACCTACATCCCTTACTATTTGCGAGCAGTAGTCTAATCTAGGCCTACCTCTGCCTTTCTTCACTCCTATTTCTGTCTCCAAAATATCGCGAACTATTCCCCCATGTCTCAGCAAGTGGCCTACCATTCTATCTCTTCTCTTCTTTATGTATTTCCACATACTTCTCTTCTCGCCAACTTTCTCCAATACTTCTTCGTTTCTAATCCTATCAGTCCATGGTATTTTCATCATTCTTCGGTAACACCACATCTCAAAACTTCTAATCTCTTCCTACTTGCTTCCCCTATCGTCCAGGTTTCGCAACCGTATAGTGCCGTGCTCCATACATATGTTTTCAAAAATCTCTTCCTTGTTTCTAAGTTTATTACCCCCGAGCATAAAAGTGCTTTCTTTTTGTTAAAAGCTACTCGACCCTGCGCTATTCTTTGTTTTATGTCTATCGCTTCTTCCATCCCAATTTATTTTACTTCCTAAATAAGTGAAGTCTTTAACTTCCTCCAATCTTTCATTATTAATTTGTACTTTCGTTTTTGCTTTGCTCTCGCGCCCTCTGCACACTAACACTTTAGTTTTGTTTTTATTCACCTTCATTCCGTATTCCTCTGTCAACACTGTCTCCATTTCGTTCAATGCTGATTCTAATTCCTCCTTACTAGATGCTAATACTGCTATATCATCCGCGAATCTCAGCATATTTAGTTTCTGTCCCTGTACTTTAATCCCGAAATCCACTCTATCTTTTACCACATTAATCGCCTCTTCGATGTACAGATTAAAAATTAGTGGTGATAGCGTACATCCTTGTCTTACTCCTTTCCTAATACCTACTTCCCTTTTTTCCCCTTCTACTTCTATAACAGCAGTTTGCTCTTTGTATAGATTGTGTACTACTCTCCTATCTATATACTTCATTCCCGCGCTCTTTAGTATCTCGAACATTTTTTCCCATTTTACGTTATCAAAAGCTTTTTCTAAATCTACAAATCCTATATAAGCGTTCTTTCCTTTTTCTATTGTTTTCTCTAACATTACTTTTAGCGCCAGAATAGCTTCGCGAGTTCCCCTATTTCGCCTAAACCCGAATTGGTCTTCTCCTAGTATTTCCTCCGCTCTATTTTCCATCCTCTTCTGCACTATTCTAGTTAAGATTTTTGACGCATGGGAAGTTAGGCTAATCGTTCTAAAGTTCTCGCATTTGTCGGCTCCTCTCTTTTTCGGTATAGTAACGATAATGTTCCTCTTATAATCCTCCGGAATCTCGCCCGTTTCATATATGTATTTTGCCAGTTCAAACATCCTATTTACTACTTTCTGTCCCGCACATTTCAAAGTTTCCGCCTGTATTTTATCTACACCCGGCGCTCTATTATTCTGTAGCCCCCTTAGTGCTATTTCAAATTCCTCTCTCAATATAGGTTTTCCTACATCTTCCCTATCGATGCTAGATTCTTCCTCTAATATCTCTCCTAATTCCTGACCCTCGTATAAATTTCCTAAGTACTGCTTCCATCTATCCGCTTTCTCCTCTCTTCCGATCAGTATGTCCCCCGATTGATCCTAACGTTTCTACTTATTGTTCCTATATCCCTGAAGTTCCTGTTAATTATTTTGTAAGCCTCATCGGTCTTACCTACTTGCAACTTATCTTCTACTTCTTTGCATTTATCCTCTATCCATTGTTCTTTCGCTTTTCTACATTTTCTAATGATTTCCCACTTTATTGACTTATAAGTTTTCAGTCCTTCTTCGTCTCGTCTGTTTTTGTAGCCTCGTCTCTTTTGCATTAAATTTAAGATTTCGTCCGTTATCCAGGGCTTCCTAGCTTCCCTTTTATCGTGTCCTAAAACGTCCGTAGCCGCGGAAGCTAGACTATTCTTGATACCCTCCCACTCAGTTTCTGCGTTCTTGATTTCGTCCTTACTCGTTTTATTTATTAATTGATCTGTTTTCTCCTGGAACTTATCTTTCATATTCTGATCCCTCAATATGTCTACATTTATACGTTTCTTATCCTTCCGGGTTTTCAGATTTTTGGACTTTAATCTAGCTTTTATGACTACCAAGTTGTGGTCGCTGTCTACATCTGCTCCTGGATAACTCTTACAGTCTTTTACTTGATTTCTAAATCTCTTCCTAACCATAATGTAGTCTATCTGATACCTGTCTATCCCTCCTGGCATTTTCCATGTGTACCGCCTCCTAACGTGATTCTTGAACAATGTGTTCGCGACTACCATCTTGTGCTTCTCACAGAATTCTATCAGTCTGCTACCTCTCTCGTTTCTGTTTCCTAATCCATAAGGACCTACAAATTCTCCTTCTTTCCCCTCACCTACGACTGCGTTAAAATCTCCTACTATTATTAAATTTTCATGACCCTTCACAAATCCTATTACCTGCTCTATGTCCGAATAAACGGCTTCTAACTCTTCCTCACTGTGGCTAGAAGTAGGCATGTATACTTGCACTATTACTGTTTCCACTGGCTTCGAATCTAACCTAACCATCATTACTCTATCGCTGTATTGTAGGTGGCTATCTACACACTGTCCTGCGTTCTTCCGCATAACGATCCCTACTCCCGCGTTTCCATTTACCGATCCTGTGTGTATTACCCTATAGTCACCGCTCCAAAAATATCCTACTTCCGGCCAGCGCATCTCACTTATACCTACTATATCTAATCCTAACTTATCCATTTCTATCTTCAGATTTTCTAGCTTCCCTGCCTGTATCATGCTTCTGACATTCCACGCTCCGACTCGTGAAATGCTACACTTCTTACTATTATTGCATTCGATCACGTCTCCCGGAACAGTCCTCACCCGGAGATCCGAACGGAGGACTATTTTACCTCCGGAGTTTTTTGCCCCAGGAGACGCCATCATTAATTTGGGATAAGCTTTCAAATAAGCTAATACGTAATAATTAATTTAAACAGTTCAGTTTATATGCGTGACAAAAGTAAAGCAACTATTTGATTTTGGACGAAAAAAATGGTATACAATAAATGTAAGTATAAAAATAAATGTTGTGGGTTAATTAAGCTTATTCGCTATTATCTTTACAGAAATAAATATGCCAAAAGGTAAGCCAATATGTGTAGAGTTAAAACAAATGGTGGTAAACGTCTTTTTAGATGGAGCAAGTATGGCTACTATTACTAGGCAGTTTCTCTTGCCTAAATACAGCGTGTCCAAAATAATTCCACGTTACAATGAAAGAGGGCATGTAGAAAAAATGCCGAAGTCAGGAAGGCCCAGGAAAACTACATTATGGATGGACAAAAGAATCAAAAGAATTTCTCAAAGAGATCCGTGGTTGTCAGGACCAAGAATAATTGCTGAAATTCCCGAACTTGAAGTTAGTCCGAGGACTGTTCAACGACGATTAGTTGAAGCGAAATTTTACAGCAGACGTCCGGCCAAGAAACCATTCGCTTCCGAAAGAAATCGTCTTGCCAAGCTTGATTTGAATTGGTCGATTCAAAACTGAAAAAAAATATTATTTAGCGATGAAACTCGTTACAGAATTTTTAATTCTGACGGAATGAGGCGTGTAAGGCGTCCGGTTAATAAAAGATTTCACCCAAAGTACGTTACACCAACAATAAAACACGGACAAGGTAGTGTGTTTTTATTGGGTTGTTTTCGTGGAGTGGAGTAGGTCCATTACACTTTATAGACGGGACTGTGGATTGACTGGTATACAGGGATATACTCCAAAATGTTATATTGCCCTATGCTGAGGGGGAAATGCATTTGAGATATGTATTTCAACAAGACAATGACCCGAAGCATACATCTCGCCTTGTTCAGGAGTGGTTTCAGGACAACAATGTCCAGGTTGTGCAGTGGCCGGCACAATCACCGGACCTCAACCCCATTGAGAACCCGTGGAAAGAGGTTGAACGTCAGATTCGGACCACAAGATTCCAAAAAAAAAACAGGCTTTAATTGATAAAATTAACGAAGTTTGGACTAATATACCGATAATTACGATCGGAAATTTAATTACATCAAAGCCGCGTCGTGTCAAAAAGTTATAGCCAACAATGGATATCCTATTAATTATTAAGTTATTATATTACATTTGGTGTTTTTGTACTGTTAAGTGAAATAAAAAATTATTTTCATAAAAGTTGCTTTACTTTTGTCTGATAGTGTATATATATATATATATATATATATATATATATATATATATATATATATATATATATATATATATATATGTGAACAAATATATATGACTAAAAAAAGAATAATAAAATAATGGTACCCCCAAATAATTTTAATAATAAATATACGATGAAATACCGTAACATATAACTTACAACACAGTAAATGGTCGTTGGTTATCTAAAGATAGTATATACTCATTATAAGTACTGCTCGTCAAGAATAGGAAAAAGTATCTATCGGACCACCCACGACGTGCGCAGTAAATAGCCTGGTCTAAGTAAATAGCCGAATGCTACTCTCTTTCTTTCTTCTACGCATACATAGAGAAATTTCACGCCATTTCTTATTATTGACGAGCTGTACAAATATTCAAATCGCAAGATTATAATTTTGTGACATTATAAACACTGGCGATTTTAATACCATGTTAGTTCTTGTAATCTGGCAATAAAGCATACTTTTCTTTCGAGAACCTAGTCTAGGTATGTGTATACTAAATATGCTTAGTAATGCGGATGCATCTACACTATTATGGGAATGTTTAAGTAAAAATGAGAGGTTAGTAAGCACCCTTTTAGAATTCAATGACTGGATGTCAAATATTTGTGAATGTACCGGGGTATGGTTGTAATCCCTTACTGGGTAATAATTGCTTATGCGAAATGACAAATATTTGCCATTCACAAGCAATTCGACAATTTATTGGATATACCAAATAAAGTGACAATTTTTATAAGGTTCCAATGAGGATCCAATAAGATTATAATTTCGAACGAACTAACGCAAAATACAAACATTTTAAGGTATCTAGGGGTATTATTAAATGTCGTGTTTCTAGGCACGAAATTAAGGGTTTCATATGCATTAAGACCCATATTGCTGATATACTCAAAGAACGATAGTTCATTATCAAAGTACACCCCAAGATTCTTAATATATATATATATATATATATATATATATATATATATATATATATATTATATATGGTACCCCTATATAATTTTAACATAAATATACGATGAAATACTTCCGGAAAATAACTTACAAGATAGCAAAGGCTTGTTGTTTCCCTAAATATAACTCATTATGAGTATGAATATTAAAGTAGTAACATTAAAATTTTGTGACATGACTAACACCATGTTAGTTCTTGCAGTCTGGAATAAAATATTTCCTCTCGAGAAGATAGTCTAGGTATAGGTCTTAGATGCGGGTGCATCTAAGGACTATACACTATTATGGGAAAATTTAAATAAAAATGCGAAGTTAGTAAGCGCCCTTTTAGAATTCAACGATCGGATGTCAAATCTTTGTAGAAGCAGGGTATGCTCGTCAATTACTGGGTAATAATTGTTTATACGAAATGACACGTATGTGTTAAATTTGTACCACCAAGGGTATAGTAGTGGTTGCTTCTGTGAGGTATACGAGCAAACTTATATTTATCTATGTTTATAGATAGCTTATGCTTCGAACACCCACGACACAGGATGGTCGATGAGTCTTGCAACCTCAAGTGGTTGTTTAAGGAAGTTATATTTAAAAAAAATGTGGTCATCGCCAAAAGGAAAATGATGCGACATAAGCAATAGACAAATCATTAATAAATAAGATAAGAAATAAAGAACGGAAATATGGTCTCAAATTTGAGCTGTGAGGTACCCCAGAGGACGCAAAGAAGGTTTCGTATTTAAAGCCATTATATGAAACAAATGATGTTAATTTTTTATTAAGTTAGTAACGACTTTATTAAGTGAAGAAGATTACTACTGAATCCATATAATTCTAATTTTGAAATTAATGTCTTATGACTCACTTAGTAAAAAGCCTTTAAAAAATAAGTACACACCATATTTACCTGACATCTGACTTATTATTTATGTGGCTTGCTATATATGATAAATTCTGCTAAATTTGTAACTGTGGAGGGTTTGCTATGAACCCTTGTTGATTAGTAGGTGAAACGGGTTACACACCAACATAAATGTGGGTGTATAATGACATATCGAAAACTTTTGCAAGATTTGACAGAATAGCGATTGGACGATAATTTTTTATATCAGATCGATGGTCACTTTTGAATATAGGACAAATCTTTGCTACTTTGCAAAACTCAGGAAACGTGTAGGCAGAGAGTATCAGATTAAACAAAATGAGAAATGGCTCTATTAAGACCTCTGAGCAATCCTTAATAGAAAAGCTTGGGGTCTCATCATCTTCATGGTCATATTGTTTTAAGATTTGATAATGTTTGACGAACGTTTCTGTGCAAATTTTACTACAATGATACGGGTTGAGTGATTGTCAGAATTTGTGTTTATAGCCTGCATATCGTCACAGGAAAAGACGTTGGGAAAATATCTAGAAAATCCATTAACGATTTTATTTGGAGCATCAAACAATTCCTCATCGCAGGAAACAGTTGATGGAAATGGATCGAACTTTTACTTATTCCGAACATATATAAGTTAAGCCAAGAAGAAAACATATCAAGACTAGTGTGTGTTTTTTAGACTCGTCCATTTAACAAATGAAAACTATGTTATGATTCAGTCCTATATTATTAAACAAAAAGGGACAATCTGCACTGTCAGTAATTTGAAGTTAATTTCAGTTTGCATTTAATATAAAATTTTACGTTTAATTATGAAGTTATTTGGAAGTTATTTATAAATAATAGACTTTATAATTAGTGAAGCTTAGAGAGATGTACATGTTTTTATTTCTTTTACTTTTAAAAAACTTTAGCCACACATAAATCAACGTGTTGTCGCTGAGGCTTCAGAGAGGAAAGTTATACATATAGACAATATCAAATACACTTAAGGAAAGGTACCAAACTCCCCTCATTGGAGCCCGAGCCCAAGCATATAGTTATACTCCGATACTGGGTCGAGAAAGTCCGCCACTCTGGATCACAGTACAAATGACAGACATAGTAATAATCATCGGTAGATAATTAAATCTTTTTTTAGCAGTTTTAGTCATCTCCCGATAATGTCAATTTGGTTGGCTAAACGCGCGCCGAGAAACGTGTAATCTTTCGATGTTCGTAGAAAACTGGACTTCCGTTTTTGTTGCTGCATCGATCGTTCCAGTCTCTTCCTGAAATAACAAGCGAATTAGCATTCAATCTTATGGTAATATATTCATTCGAATTTCTTAAAAGTTCATTTCAGTTTGCTTTTAATATTAAATTCTCTATTTAGTTTAATTTAATTGTAATTGTATTTTAACATACCGAAATCAAATTGTCTCAGTTCACTGTCTTCGAATGGTAATTGTTATTATTTATTACGGTCAGATACCGTCCGATAATGAACCTGAAATTAGACCTATTTTAGACTGAAGATAATCAGAAAACTAGTGCCCATTGTGATCGGAAATTTAAAAAAAATATATACGGGCACATCCATTACTTTTCGACGAACCTTTGCGCGTTTGGATCAGCGATTTGGCTCATGATTATTTATATGAAATAATTTAATCGATTTTCAAAAAACAGCTATTTTCAATTAGCTTCAACTTTCTCCTTTGAATTTAGAGTTATTTGAAACTTTCACAAAAATTTACTTATTATATTCTTAAATATCCCTGAAAATTTGAACTTCCGAATCGGGCCAAGATACCAGTTACAAATTTTCAAATAACCTGAAAGTCGTATTGTAACAACCGAGCAATTCATTCATTTTTAGAGTCATTGATAATACTTTAGAAAGTTAGTAACTACAATTAATGATAATACTTTATTTAGCATTATATTATTATCATAAAATATAACAAGATTTTATTTTAGTGGTTTTTTAGTGTATTTGAGAATCTTTTGTTTATAAATTCAGTTGAACTACTTATATTATTTTTTCAAATTAAGTTAGTCTCATTTGTAAAGTATTATCATTAATTTATATAAGTATATGGTGAATCCGAGTGTCTTTAATTGCTTTCACAACTTCCAATCGCTTCTTCAAGTTTTTTTGATATGTTTATGAACATATTTATTGTCTACACATATTGTTCTAAGAAAATCAAAATATTTTCTTTTTGGTTAAAACATATTAACAAACAAGGTTTTATTAAGAAACCGCACCTTTTGGAGTTGCATTTGCAGCAAATGTATTTACTTTGTGCTTTTATACTTTAGAAAAGAGACTAACTTCTTTTGAAAAGAAATATAAAATAGTTCAACTGAATTTATAAACAAAAGTTTCTGAAATACACTAAACAACCAATTAAATAAAATCTTGTTATATTTTATGAAATACTATAATGTAAAATAGAGTATTATCATTAATTGTACTTACTTACTTTCTAAAATATTATGAATGAGTCTAAAAATGAATGAATTGCGGGGGGTTGTTACAATACGATTTTCAGGTTATTTGAAAATTTGTAACTCATATCCTGGCTCAATATACATCTTTATCGATACGATCTCTGTCAGTAACTTATAAGTCGGAAATCGAGAAAGGAACCACCAAGCCGCCAAGCGGCTATCAAAGTAGTTCCCGAATAAATAAAAGATAAATAAATCCGATAAAGATGTATAGGCCATAAAGTTCATTCGGCATTTGTCCTGAATCGGCGTACCGTATGCGGCACTGATGAGAACTAACAAGTTCGAAACAGCTGTATGTCGTTCGGTTCCGATCCGGGACAAATGTCGAATCCTAACTGTGGCCGGTTTTATTTTTTGAAACCTTATCTGATCGTGCAGAAACACGAGAAAGGGGTCGAGAATCGCTTCTGGGTATAATTCAACGCCTGCCGGGGCTTTAGCCCGAGGAGTAGTTGTTTCCTAGAGCGATTATGTAATAGCTTTGCTATTCGGGAACTACTTTGATAGCCGCTTGGCGGCTTGGTGGTTCCTTTCTCGATTTCCGACTTATAAGTTACTGACAGAGATCGTATCGATAAATATGTATAGGCCATAACGTTCATTCGGCATTTGTCCTGAATCGGCGTACCGTATGCGGCACTGATGAGAACTAACAAGTTCAAAACAGCTGTATGTCGTTCGGTTCCGATCCGGGACAAATGTCGAATCCTAACTGTGGCCGGTTTTATTTTTTGAAAAGTTAATACTATGTTAATGACTTTGAAGAATTTAAATCTTATATATTATTAAATATTGGGTAGAAATGTGCCGTAGAAACAGATAGAAATAGAAAAAAAGAAAATAGAAATTCCGTAAAGAATTTAATAAAGTAAAAAATATTTGTCTTTGATATTTCGATGAAACCAGTTTATTGTTTTAATACATAGATATATTTTAGCGATTTTATTAACAAAAGTAATTTATTTAATGCGCAAAAATCACTAATTATTATACGCAAAATTATAAAAATTTTAAAACAGTTGGATTCGGTACAAAAGATAAAATTATATTCTATTAAATTTCTTAAGTCCTAAAACATCGTAAACTCTTATACCTAAATAATATTAAAATGATCAAATAAAGAAAGTTATAACAATAACATACTATAGCCCTTCCATTTATTTCATTCTCTTATAAGTTTTATTCCATCACGATGACAATTGAAGTATTTAAAACGTGCAAAATCCATGTAGAATTAACAGACAACGTTCTTATTGGTACAGAAAATGGTACAGCAATAGCATTAGTACATAAAGTGAACATTCTTTGCCCAAATATCACGTTGTATACTTTCGTAAACCTCGTCGTAAACGTTACATTTACACGATTTACCTTGAAGAGAAGGTACCCACCTTTTTCATATTCAACATTCTGCATTATGCATTAGATACACAGAAAATAAAAGTGTATACATAAAGATAAATGAAAATCCAGCTTCGGACACCCCTATAGAAATGAACGTATAAAAGTCGTAGGTTTTGAATAGTTGCGCAATGCAGCACGCATTTCTGGACGCTGTCATGATTGGTTTGAAGTAGGTCGTATTATCATCACTATACCCTCGCCGTAATGCAGGTAGAAACGTCGATCTACCCCCATTGCTATAAGAAGGTACACCGGGAGACAAAAAATGTTTAGCCTGTATTCCCGTTAGCGAGGTAACTGAGTTGTGATTTTGTATAAGTGAAATAAACACCCATTTTACTTACCTCTTTCACATAATATTTTTCTTTATCATCAATTTTAGTTATAAACTTTTTATAAATCCATAAAGGTTTGGACATATGAAAATCCATTTTCATTGCCTAAAGCTTTAGGATGTGGAGAGGGATTACATTCAGAGATAAATACATCCACACTCACTGATGTTAGAGCTGTCAAACTCTCTCCTTGGCGAGAGATAGTTTGGCACTTGCGTGGAACTAAAGCATACAGTAACATCCCCAATACTGTCCCCACTCCACCAATCACAGTATCCAACCACAGCCTGAACTACAGTACGAATGACATTGTTGCAAACATGTCTGTATAACAATATGGCAGAACAACCGTCCACTTATTAAAATTAATATTATTAAAACATGAGATCTACTCTAATTTCAAGTTTCAATTAGTTAGTTTCAAGTACTAAAATGAAATAAGATCCAAGATGGCTTGACGATTAGCAAGTAGCCTGTTATTTTTTAGATTATATTTACGATTTAATGAAGGGTATGTTGCACAATAACGGTCTGTTAATTAGCCAAAGCTTTAATATTATATTATATTATATTATAATAAAATATTGGAAGACAAACTTTACAAAATCGAACAGAGTTGTTGAGCGTTAGTTACTAGTTTATATAGAACATAGAATCCTAACCTTTTAATTAAAGTTTATATAAAACATAGCACTTTAAATATATAACTAGTACACTTATGACGATAAATACGTGTCCTTGAAGCGTGTGATACATGTGATGTTTTATTGGGAAGTCCCCAAGGTTTACCTCTGGGATCATTACTATCGATATTCATTTTTACCAACTTTATAACACATGTGGCAATGAATATATCTACAGATGTGAGCAAACATCTCCAAAAATTTGTTGATAAATTATTCCGAGAGATTGGTGTAAAAATGGATAAAATTATATTACCATCAATATCGTTAAATTACCACATTAATGAAATAAAAATAGCTGCTGTCATAATGAACTTTTTCGAGATAATGCTACAACGCTATTAAATTCACTGCCTTTAAAAACATGGAAGACAAACGCGAACAAACATATATATATTCTCAGAGAGAGGTGCTAAACTTTCTTCGTTTGGACACGAACGAAGCATACAATGACACCTCCAATACTGGGAGCAGTCTGCATCCTGGATCACAGTAGGAATGATATTGTCGCAGCTACCTCTATAAGAGAACACGATAGGTTACCCATATTTGTAGAGGTCGTGGAACACAGTGCTGCACTTGTAGTTGTCCACTTAGGGCAACTAACCTACCGTATTCTCATATTGTTGATAATTTTTTTAATGTTAAGAAGCAATATATATGTTGCATAAAATAAACGCCAATAGACACTCTAATAGATGAATATGTTTCCACGTTCATAAATTACTTACATCCGTGAACGTATGCAATGAATGAATTATGAAAATAAGAAAACACAAAGTGCAAAGAGGAAGACGAAAAAATTAAAAGGTTATCAGTGATCAGAACATTTTTTAGTTGAACGAAAGTATGGATAAAAAAACTTTATTAGAAAAAATTATATTTTTTATTCATCTTTATTTAACGTTGACGTTATGTGTGACAATAGTACATAAAAGTTATTAGAGAAAATATCAAGACAAACTATTTCATATAATTTTAGTCAAACAAAATAATATTACCTTAACCTTAACACTAAATAAGTTTTCCACAAAACACCAAAACACTATTCACTACACTCGACGCGCGTTTCGCCAACAAAGTTGGCATCATCTGGAGATGATTAAAACTCCATCAGTTTTAATACTGATTATGTCATTAAATAATGACTCTAATACTTCATGATATGTGATAATATGGTTGGTCATCTAACTCAACTAAGAAATATACGAGGGCCGGTAAAATATAAACTAGAATTATTTTTATTTAGATATGTATATCGAAGACCAAAAAAAATATCATGTGCAGCACAGTACACGTGATAGAAGTGAATACTTCTTTAGAATAGAAAATGAGAGAGATTAAGAGTGAGAGATTGAAAGAGAGAGAGAGAGAGAGAAAAAAGGAGAGGGATAATTTGAAAAGAAATATAACAATATAATTTCATAGGGTTCATACGGTTTATTCATTATCTACACTTATATCTTCTAGATTTTAACAAGTTAAATGGTTCAAGGATATTATCAAATAATCACAGAACACAGATGTAAATAACGTAAATAATTACAAAACACAATGATAAATATTCGGTACACACGCGTGCTGCTTCAGCTGTTAATATATAGCGTCTGGACGCATACATCTATAATGCGCGCATGCGCGACAATCTATCTATCCTGTTCTATCGCTTCGTACTGAGTTTATATCGCTCTCTGTTGCTCCACTCCCGTGTGGCGCCAGAGTTGTACGTACTCGCGCGCATGCGCGTCATACTATATTTTCTTCTATTGCTTAGTATTCAATGAATACGTGGCTCTCTCTCTTACTCGTACGATGCTTCCTAAACTATTCCCCCTTCAAGCCATTTAAACCTTGAACTCAGCGTATGAGTGGGCGTTAAAGACGAAGTACCGCACAAAAGGGAGACGCGGATAGCCTAAACTGATATATATGATGTATAGCTCTCTTTCTCCTTCTCTCTACGTTATATTTTTTTTCTCTCTCATGTAACGAAATCTCGAAACGTTACATTTTTTCAAATTCACTCTCCATTCTCGTCAAATATCAGAACGCCACCAAAGAAGTATTCACTTCAAAAAATTACCAAAAATACTTTATTTTTCTATATTTCTTGTTTTTTACACATTTTCCCGCCAGATTGGGAGTGTTATTTAGACCATCGGTGTAAAAAGAGAGAGGACAGGTATGGAGCCAAATGCGCAAAAATCTCCACCCCGCGACATTATTGTTGAACTGCAGCCTTCTTAAAGCCTTTTTAATGGCCCAAACATGTGAAAATCACATAACGATAGATACAGACTATACGGTAGGTATTCAAATGTCTTCCAGAAGATTTCCTTCAATTTCCAGTGTATTTGGTTTGCAGTATTGTCATGATGCAAAATAACGTCCCTGTCGAATTGCCGTCGTCCTTTGCTCTAATAAACGGCTTTCATTTGATCCAAGAGAGTGCAGTAATAAGTAGCATTAATTGTTCTCTGATTATGAAGGCAGTACAGCAAAACAAAAGGTCTTTTGAAACTCAGAAAATGATCGCGAGAACTTTCGCTACTGACAAACGCATTTTGGCCTTCGTTGGTGGGAATTCTTCGTTCGCCTGCTTGCTCTCCTGCATGTAATTATGAACCTAGCTTTCGTCACAGGTTACAATGCGACTAAAAAAAGGATTTTCCTCAGTCCGATAACGAGCGAGAATCCATTGACACATGTCAAGGCGAATGTTTTTTGTTCCTCTGACAGCAGGCGTGACTACCAAACAAGCCGAAATCTTGATGAAATTGCTCTCATCGTATATGATCGAATGGACATTTTCAATGTTGATGTTTACCTCAGAAGGGATTCCAGTGATGGTGAGGCCACTATCATTGTCAATAAGGTTGTCAACCGTTTGAATGTGTACTTTGGTTAAACTCGTCCTGGTCCGGCGATCGTGAGTTTTATTCTTGATTCTCTCTCGCTCTTCAGGGAATATTTTAAATAATACCAATAAAATATGTGTTACATTGAAATAGATATTTCATTAAACTGTTCTCGCAATCTTCGCAAAATTTCAGCTGGGTGGGCCCTTTCCCATGTCAAAAGCTTAATGATGATGACTTACGCCATAAACCAGGGATGAGTAAGTGGCGACCCATCACACTTTCTCGTGCAGCTCTTCACACTTTCTCGTGCAGCTCTTCACACTTTCTCGTGCGGTTATTCACACTTTCCCGTGCGGCCCATTCAAAGATGTTACATTTTGACTTAAAAATTCCTACATAAAAAAATAAAAAAAAAATCTACGTAAATCTATATAAAAATCTACACCATTTAATATAGAAGTGGAAACAGTTCCGGGTGAGTTATAAATGGAATTAGATTTACAACACGATACGGATTTAATAAATAAATTTAAAAATGTTCACATGCATAATTTCTATCAAAATTACGTGAATTAAGAAAAATACCAGGATTAGGCGCACATGCAAAGCAAACAATAACACATTAATGCGTGTTTTATTTTTGTAGTTTTTTTATACTAAGTTTATTTTGTTAATAAAGGTATAATATGAGTTCATCATTTAGTGTTTATATTATCATAAGTTTCTTACATGTGGCCCGCACAAAATTTTTAAATTTGTAGCTTGTCCGTTGTAAAAAAAGGTTGCTCATCCATTCTATACACGGTTGTCCATTGCCTTTCCTACTGCCACACTAGCGTACTCAAAGCTGTGTCGACGACAATTATTATCGCCTCCCATTACCCCCTCCCATACCAGTACCCATCCTGACCCTGCTTCTTCTAAGACCGCCCACCTGAAATTATCCGTTATAATTGAACGCCCCTCGTAATATGTTATTATCTTATAGGCTTATTTCAATTATATGTTTTTATTAATTTATGTTGATTAGACTAGAATCATCGAATGACCATATGAAACTAATTCTATTTGCGAAGGTTTTGTATTAAATTTATAAAATACGTTCTTCACAATTTTCTTTGGGCCTCTCTGTAACAATAAATCGGCCCGGAGCTCAAGACGGAGGAGCGGTAAACCTGCAATAATCATAAAATGTTCACCGATATTACTTTGAAAACGTGTGAGATTCTTTTGGAATTGAATAGGCCAGCCAGTACTTAGTATTCTTTGTACTCGGGGCATCTGGTAATAATTTTCGGGCATTGTCATTACGAACCCATAAAAAGTAATAAAAAAATACTACGAAGAAATACGTTTTTATCCTACTAATTGATCATTTAATCGCATTATATCCTTAATTATACGTAATTTCTCTTCAATATCCTACCAAATCCATTTTAGGAAATTATATACGTTAATAAACACTTGATGACTCTCAAAATTAAATAATCATTAATCTATCATGGATAAGTAAGTATACTTATGTGTTCAGTGTACGAGGATGAACTATAGTTAACGGTTTCATCTTGTAAATTGTTTGCCATATTTTTTGTAATGGCTTATAATTTCTATTAAAAATTTATAACGTAGTGATTAATTATTTTTGCTTTGGCAGACCAAAAAAAAAAAAACAATTACAACTTTTGAAGTAACACTAAAAGGTAACGAGGTTGTTGGTTATGGTTGCTTTGATGTAAGGAAAAATATATTTTTATAATAGTATAAAGAAATTATGTAATAGTGTGAACAAAATATTATTGAATTATTGAACAAAAATATAGCAAAACATATATATACTAAAGCGAATAACAAATTATAGCAAAGAGAGAAGAAAACAAGTTTCACTTGATTCTAAGATGCTCATAAAACATTGTCAAAGTAAAACAATATGAGGCCTATTAAATTTTCAGATTAGTCCTATCGTTTCTATTAGTGTTGGAACAATGCTCGCTAGTTAGTACCCATTGTACCCATTATAAATATAGAATCTTAAAGCTTTGCTGGAAAGCTTTAAGATTCTTTTGGGATGTAAACTCCTACGTTTTAGGATATATTCTTCATTTATAATTTCAAGATTGGAGGAAACTGTATGACCTGAATATAATTGGAACGCTAGATTTCTAGAGCCCCGATTCAGTTAACTATTGGATGTCCGTTTTCACCATAATTTATTTAGTTAAATTGCGTTATTAGAGATACATTATTTTAAAGTACACTATCCTCTAGAAGTTACTAAGTTCTAACTAACCCTCTACTATCTGTTCAGATTTAGTGAGTAGCAATATTATTGGAATAACTGATTGCTCCTATAAGAGATTTGCTAGTTGTATGAAAAAGAGAGCACTGCTGAAATGACTTCTAGGATAATAGTAATAATAATATTTATTTTCCTTAAGACATACAAGTGCCTATAAAGGAATCGTCACAACAAGTTAAAAATTAAATACTTATTAAATTCATTAAAATATTTATCAATAAGAAATAATTTTAGTTCCTTTTTAAATCTATATAATGGCTGAATCGAATAACGTATTAAGTACCAAGATTTATGTTCTTTGTTTTTTAAAGAGTTGAAAATTGGTAGTGACATCTATAACATCGAAAATAGTCCATTTAAATAATATGCCAGCTATATTATAATCAAATATTATAGATATAATTGTGACACTCTTCGAACACATATCTGGTTATATAAAATATTTCACATACTCATAATGAGATAAGAGTTGTGAAAACCTATTGATTATGATCACTAACGAACAAAGATATAGTGGAAGTCATTGGTATCTTATTATAATTTCAAGATCACTTCTATGGAAAATATTGCTACCCGAATTCTGCTATTGTTAAACTCAAATTATAGTTTTTGTTCTTTAGTCAGTTGTTTCGTTTAAGTCAATTCGTAAAACATGACCTCAAGGCACACTATTAATGGGTTTAAAATGCGCGACAAAATATACTTGATGACATATTGATTGATTTTTTGGAGGAATATCATTAACAAATAGATGTTCCCTGGAAAAAGTTATCCACAGGTACAGTTAAGTCGACCACAGTTGAGTTAATGAATTTTTTCTAAATCCCTATATGACAATATTGCTGCCGCTAACATGGTGAAATTTATTGTTTATTGAACTCAGATGTCTTTTCTATGAGTTAACGCAAATTCGTTATATTTTGGATTGATCTAGCAACAATTATTTGAAATTTTTTTAATCCTATTAGAAAGTTAGAATTAATTTAAAATTAGAATAAGATACCTAAAAAAGAAAAACACATGTTTTATCAAAAATCCAAAATACCTGTAACTTGAATGCTTCAGGTTATACCTGAATGTTGCAGTAAAATTTAATAATTTGATCGATGGTATTAGTATTAAATAGTTATTTTTAATTAGTTGTATAATCATTAGTTGCACCAATGTCGGTTGTATCAGTAATCATAACTGACAAAACAATCACAGTGACATTCAAGAAGCAGAACGAACAGAATTATTTGCAGAATAATAATTCTGTTATTATTTCAACAACCAACAAATTTTTTACAGGATAATGTAGGCAGTAAATATATAGTAATTATAGAATTTGAATTCTAGACAGATCTTAAGAACTACTTAAGAACGCTTGAAGATTGAAAACTCGATTACTTCTACTACATTTCGATTCAAATTAAATAACATTTTTTTTAAATTAAAAATTTCAGGAAGTGGTTTAATTTTAGTGAGTTTACGGAAAATACAAACTATCTAATTTGTGGATATCTAATTTTCAGACAAGGGAGTCGTTAAATATGGGTAAATATTATATTGGCGAGAACTATAATTTTTTTAATTACGAATTTTGTGCCAAAGTGCATAATTCTAGTCAATAATTGTACACATACTTTCAGCTATGTACTTTGCAAAAAATAACTTTGTTTCTTTACTATTTACTGTCTTCCTCCTTGTGGGTTGTGAGATACTTTCTATGAACTTATGAATAGTTTTAAATATCGTTAGTTTGCTTTTAACTATTTTTGTACAGGGTCACTATTTTTATGACAAGTTGTTGTTGTTGCATCGAAAGTTTAACCCTGTCCCAGTGATTTTTAAAACAAATTGTGGGAATAAATTTAAAATTCAATATAAAATTTAATCTCGTTGTTATTGTACGTTTTTTCTTTTCTTCCTGTACTTATAAACGGAATCTGGAAGAAAATTGTACTTGGCTTTTAAGTCAAGTATTTATTTAGGTTGAACGTTTTCACATGCTACCAGTGGTGTATGCCACTTAGGGCCAAATTTAGGGTGTAACGTTTCGTCATAAATCGCTAGTGATCTTCAGGTCAGTTCTCTAAACATTTCCTGGGGCGAAATGGGACTACATAATGTATAGTCTCGGCCCAGCAAAGGTTCACCTAACTATCCTGAAGAAATTATGTGTAATGGACTATGAAAAGTAACATAGTTTCAGTTGATGCAAGATATATCTGCAGGTGAGGAACAACTATTTTTTTTTATTTATAAAGTAAACATTAACTTACGGATAAAATTCTTCTTTTAGTTTAATGTAGTGTATTTATCAGGTGCTGCAATAAACAGTTTTAAAACCTTAAAACGGACTTTTCCGCGCTTAGAACATCTCTAGCTCGAAATTGAGTGGCCGAGAAAAAATAAACCAGAATATGTGTTTTATGCGATAGTTTTATTTTTTTCAAATAGTCCACCATCATGTTTTCTCATGACCCATGGACAGGGTGGGTTGTGTCCTATGCACCCCAAAATCAATAGATGTCGTCTGGTAGACGTTCCTAATCAGAATCAGTCGAAACCCGATCGTTCCGACACGATTTAATTGAGTTATCGTGTTAACAAAAAAAAAAAGTAGTCCATAATCGTGCTTTCTCATGACCTATGGACAGGGTGGGGTGTGTCCTATTCACGTGAAAATCAATAGGTGTCATCTGGGAGACATCCCCGATCAGAATCAGTTAAAACCCGATCGATCCGATACGATTCAGTTGAGTTATCGTGCTAACAAAAAATATTTCTCAAATAGTCCACCATCGTGTTTTCTCATGACCCATGGACAGGGTGGGGTGTGTCCTATCCACCTCAAAATCAATAAGTGTCGTCTGGGAGACGTCCTCGATCAGAATTAGTCAAAACCCAAGCGATCCGACACGATTTAGTTGAGTTATCGTGCTAACAAGAATAAATGCCGACGACGACGCCCACACACGCACACACGCACGCGCACACGTACGCACGCACACGCGCACATGCACACACCATTTTTTTTTATTTTAAGGCCGAAAAACGAAAAATAAACCCTAGAAAAAAATGTTTTACATGATTACATTACTCTTCCGCGTATAGTGACGTGTGGAAAAGTAAAAAATTAAAAAAGAAGCAGGCTACGTGCTTGTTAATTTCAGACAATACAAGGTGTTCTGAAATGTTTTTCTTATTTGTTTGTTGGACTTCTCGGAAAGTAGAAGTGGTAAATGTGTGCGCGCATGTGTTTGTTAGACACCAGATAAGATGGAGCTACAGCCTATATTGCAAATTTATCAATGGAAGCGGTTATAGCGATATCCCTTGGGGAAGTGATCTCTAAGCGGGGGGACATTGATTGGCCGCCCAGAAGTTCCGATTTAATGCTAATGGATTTCTTCTTATGGAGTCACTTGAAATCTATGGTGTACACTGATGCTTCTAGGACTTTGCTTCAGTTAAAAGTTTAGATTCGCGAGGAAATTCAGAAAATTGAACTAGTATTATGTCGGCGAGTTATCGCAAATTTTAAGTCGCGCTTTGATGAGGTACGGCGGCATGAAGGAAGGCACCTGGACGATGCATTTTTCGTACATAACTTTCCCTATATTACGAATTTAGATAAAAAATAGTGAATGTAAATATTTTTTTTAATAACCGAGTTTTGTTCACCCAAAAACAGCAAAACTATACTCTTGTTATTTTACGATTCTACACTAGTTAAATGAAAAATTTAATAGTAATAATAATAATAAAATTCGTTTTATATATAGTAATTCTATTTATTAAAATGATTTTTGGGTTTCATTTACGATAACAAGAGGCGTACATTCTGATTAATATTGTAACTTTCTAAAATATTAATAACATATTTTTTAGATGTATGTGTTTCTAGGATATGTTCCTTCTCGCTTTATAAATGACATTTCCTGTTTACAATCCGCCTCAATTAAATAAACCACTCTATTTTTTAATTACGTAACGTAAATGTCGGCCTCTATTTTTCAGACTTAACTAATTACTCTCATTAACAATACTTTTTATCGCGTCCACGTAACTAAATCTTTGCTTTTTACCTGGAATCCCGACACGAAAATATCTGACATCGCTCTACTAATTACGAAACGTCCTGTAAAAAGCATCTCAAAGCGTGGAGGTTTTAAAACAAAAGTGGATCATTTTACCTGGCATGTCATTTTTACGTGAGCCGTTACCCCTCCAGGGCCGTACGCAGGCATATTAGTTTATACTGACAGAAATATATTTTGCGGCCGCCTCTCCGCTTACAAGTAATCCTGTTACAAATAAAGTTAAAAGTGGTTTTGATAAAATAACCTGTAGTTATGTACATAGTGTCAAGGCTATGTAGAACTTACACTTAAATCTTATATACGTATTTATTTACTTAATAATAAATAAATACTTTAAAAGTTAAACTAACACTTCGTACTTTGCATTGAGTTGCTGTACGTGGATTGCTCATTAAAAAAAGAAATACGAGGTTTGATAAAAAAATACGGTGAATAATTTTATTACGAACAAAGTAATAAGTTTACTTCAAATTTGAATTAATCTCCTTCAATGTACTGTCCTTGGCTAGCGATGAAATTATTCCAACGTTGTTTATTTCGGAAGGACCTGCAGCTGCTCTCTTCTGGCCGTCTCAATGTCGAGAATGGTGTCAAATGTTTTCTACTTAACACGGCTTTGACGTTTGGAAAAAGCCAAAAGCTGCTAAATCCGGAGAGTAAGGCGGATGTAGACAGACAGGAACCTTTTTCTCAGACAAAAGCTGGCGGATCAGTTGTAGTATTCAGAGTTTACGCTTTTGCAATGTTTTCGTTTATTTTTGCGGTTGAAGGACGTCCCGATCGTTGCTCGTCTGCAACCGACTCATTTCCGCTTTTAAATTGGTCATACCTACATCTTCAGATTCACCACATTATCACCATACACTGATTTTAACATTTCTTGAGATTCTTTGGTACTTTTTTGTAACACAAAACAAAACTTAATGTTAATCGAAATTCATGATGCGCGGCAGAGACGGTAAACACGTTCTCACTCTTCCGGCTCTGGAAGCCAATTGATGACCCGCAACTTCTGCAAACTTGGCACTGACTATCTCAAAGGATCAGGCTATCGGACGCATTATTTCACAGATGTAGCATCAGCGGCTTTTGCTATAAAAATTCGTTCACCGTATTTTTTTTATCACACCTCATATTGAAACTAAATCATGAAACTGCTTCTGTGAGTCATACAAAAGTTGTTGGTAGACCAACCATTCGTATAGGCGAAATACATTTATGTTCAGTAAATTATCAGTACTCTTAACTTTTCGCCTGTTTCAAAAAGTGGATATATAGTTTGGAACAATTATGTACATCATCTCTTCATTCTTTTGGGTATTACATACTTAAGTTAAGAATACAATGGGCGCCCAGGTTAGTTATCCAACATGAAGTAATAAAAGTATATCAAAAATAGTATTTTCCCTGTCATAACAAAACATCAAAATTAAATTTAAAACAAAAATAACAATACAAACTGACATTACCAAAAAAGTTGTTAGCCTATATGAACATAAAACTGCTAGCAAAAGAGAAATAAAAGCGAATACAATAAATTTAAAAATAGTAGACATCGGGAAGGTCAATAGCAACGACCTGGCAGCTCCATAACCCCATTTTATCTGTATCAGAAAGCGACGGCTATCTGCAAAACATAATATGCCACTATTATGTAACCTACATATCCCGACCTATTCTAGTCATAGGTTAGATCTGTATATAATAGAAAATAAAGATTTTGAATTATTTAAAATTCAATTGTATATAAAATTATAGTACGCTGATCAGTAGCCACTATATGGATAGGCGGCCTATCGTATCCTTCTACAGAGGTGGCTGCGACAATGACAATTCGTACTGTAGTCCGGGGTGATGGACTGGACCCAGTATTGGAGCGTCATTGTATGCTTGGGTTCGAGTCTCAACGCGAAGAGTCGTCCGACACCTCTGTAGAAGACACCTCACCAAGAGTATGGGTGTATATATACTTGTGTTTAAGTGTAATTATCTGAGGCTTTAGGGGGAGGAGGTCGATTTGTGTGTGTTCAAAACTGTCCAAACATTGCTATCAAGATATAGCTCTTTCATAAACTTTAGAGTTACTTGTGTAATATTTTGTATCAATATCTTTAGTTTTGGTTACGTTTTTAGGTGATTTATTGAGTACGAGATACTGACTTTAAATTAGTTTTGACTTTTATTTTAATTTTAATAGACTTGGGGTAGGAGTATAGTAATTCAACCATTCATCCATTGTACTAAACGCAATATTTTGTATAAAATGTTATATCCATTAACGTTTGTGTTTATTTATGTATTCCTAACAAATCCATATATTAACCTATTCAGCAATATATTCACAATTGTTCCGTTTTGAAAATCCCCAGTTTTCAAATTTATCATAAAATTACAAAAAGTAGAGTAAGACAAGACAGATAATGAGCTTTTGTGAAGTCATGGTAGCATTAAAATATTTACGGGTATAAGTACGTATATTTTATATAAGTACAGATAAAAATAGATAAAACTGTGCACCACATAGTTTTACTTACATTCTCATAAGTCAGCTTCGCTTATTTCGTACCAAACTTGGAATCATTTAGTGAAAATAAGAAACATATTCAGTAAATGGAAAAGTATCCAAGAGCAAAAAAATAGATCGAAAAAGGTTATCTATGAAATGAAAAATATGTAATAGACAACCTTGAAGTTACTAAGGAGTTAGTTGGTTTACTAGTGTAGTCTTTATTACTATTGTTCATATTGTAACTTTAGCTCATTATGTTACAAGATTCAGCGTATAATTCTCGTGTATTTCAGTTATTTTGAACATTATATGCAGGTACATTGAATTTATAGTAGCATTAAAAATAGTGGTAAACCAAAATAAAGTATTTTAATGTACTCTTAATTGGCAAACATTACTTAATATTATAACCAAAATTATTTAAGATTTTAAACGATGAAAATACCCAATATTTTAGGTAGTCTAATATATTTTTTACTCAAAATAAAACCAACTTCTTTAAAGACACTTCTTGGGCTACCAGTCAAAAATTTAAAAATAAATTGTGGGAGGAACTACAACTACAAATACATGGTCATACTCTTCCTAGATATGGATTTAAACTTAGACTGATATACCATATTTGATAACTCAGTATATATAATTTTTTTACCATATAATTTGTTATTATATGGTATTATTATTATATTTCATCAATAATTGAAATAGATAAATGGTGCTTGGGTATTATATGACATTATATACAAGCTATATTTTAATTTAGTATTTTAGTTATTCGTTTGTTTTATCACTTTATAATAAAATTATATATTAAATAACTAAAATTATATATTAAATATTGATTATTATATATTATAATAATCAATGTTAATTGTAAACAAGCGAAGTTTTTTCTATTTATATTTAGTAGGAATTAAACTGTGTTATTTTACAAGAATTAATACATAATGGCATTTATATTTTATGCAATAAGTAATTCTTTGAAATTTATTGCCTTAATTTTCATAATTATCATAATTAAATCTAGTATGCACATGTATATGAATTTTAAATGCTGCATTACTTGCTTTAACTTATACAGATGTAACTAGCAATGCAGTGCGTGTATTTATATTATTGGTATACCTTAGTAGTTATAGTTTTACCAATATTTTTCCAATATATTTATATAAGTGATTTAAGCATCTAATCTGATAATTATAACATTAATAAGATCATGTTTATTGTTTGTTTTAAGTTCTAAAATAGAATTAATATTCAATTGTTTAATAATTAGAAACAATTGTTATTGTAGAATCGATAGAATCTGATATAACATTAGATACTATTAATTGTAATAGTAAATTTAGAATTTAAAAGAGCCTAACTATTATAGAATCGGTGTAATTTATATTATGCATCTTATCGCATTTGAATTTATAATGATCATGTATACCTCACGGTTCCAGGCACTGTCAAGAATATGCACAATCTAACTGGTCAACCTTTTATTAGGAATCTTAATCTACAATTTTAAGGCTGTCTCCTCTGCGTGAACCGAGCTATATAGAATTTACGCAAGGGCAGCCCACCCCTAGGAACGGCCCTGGCCGTACCTGTGCTCGTAAACTGTAAACACCCTGCTGGGACGCAATGTTAAAAATCGAGTCAACTTCGAATTTTAAGGGGTGTGGTAGGTTCATTTCAACCACCTTGCATCTAGAGATGTTAAATCACCCTGTTCACAATGCACCAACACCCCCTCCGCCCCATCGTCAGGGGCATTGTTCCCAAATATGAAATCTGCTAAATAATTGTAGCCCTTGTCCGGGGATCATGATGAATGTGGGTATTTTATTTTCCGATAGAGGATTCTTACATTAACATTATGAAATTAATGAGATACTAAAACGCATAGATTTTTACGGCAGAATGTATTGCACAGGTATTCTAGGAAAGATTAGATCTATTTTTTACCTTTCTGTTCCTGTAGGTAGATCCATTGTTGAATAATAATGCCGCAGGTACTCTAAAATATATAATAACGTTTGGTTAGAATATTTCTTGCAAATATGTTCTTAGTGACTATGCCTGTTGGAAAACGTCTAATGTATTCTTAGTTATTATACTTGTTGGATCACGACCCATTCTGGCGTAAAATGTTTGAATATTCAATGAAAGAATAATATTGATATTCCCGTACATTTAAAAAATTTTGACTTGGCAAATGATTATTTTCCATCCTTCTATTCCGTGTTTCTTTTCTTCGGGAACACGCGATGCACTTGTAGGAGTGCAAATTTTATGTAATACAAAGATACGGAAACGTGAATGGTGATGTTTATGCTTGCCTGATAGATTTCGAGAAGACATTTGATAGAGTACAGGACGATAATTGCTTTCTATCTTAAAAGCAACCGGAATTGACGATTAAGACGTCCAAATAATAAAAAATCTATATCGGAACCAGACTGCAGCAGTCCGAGTGGATGGACAATTGAACGAGGAGGCAGAAATTAGAGGAGGTGTTCAACAGGGATGTATTCTATCGCCATTAATTTTCAATCTGTCGAGAGAAATATTTTAGAAGCAATGCTTGAGGCAAATGAAGGAATCACTATAAACGGCGAAAATATTAACAAACTCAGATACGCCGACGACACCTTAATCCTTATCAGTAACGACGAGGATCTGCAAATAGTTATGAATCGTTTAGTTAATATCTATGAGCAATATGGTCTTAAACTCAACATAAAGAAAACAAAGTATATGATTATTAGTAAAAACAAAAATGCTTCAGATAATAGCTTAATAATAAATGGAACATCTTTAGAAACAGTCAAAAGAGCACAGCACCTGGGTAGTGGCGTTAATGAAGAATGTGACCCTTCTAGAGAGATCAAGATCAGGATAGAAGAGGCCCGGGCTACCTTCATTAAAATGAGCCAGTTATTCCGAAGTCATGACCTTAATCTAGCACTTAGAACATGAATGCTATGTCTTTCCCGTCCTCTTATACGATGTTGAAGCTTGGACTACAATAGAGGCAACACTCAAATGCCTCGAAGCATTCGATATGTGGTTGTACCGTCGGATGCTGAAAATAAAATGGTCCGATAGAATAACAAATGTTGAAGACCTTACACGTATGAACAAACATACAAAAATCACTACAACCTTAAAGAGAAGGAAGTTGAAATATTTTGGGCACATAATGCGACATCCGGAAAAATATGGAATTCTTCATCTCATAATCCAAGGAAAGATAGAAGGCAGGAGAGGCTCCGGAAGAAGGAGAACATCTTGGTTAAATAACTTAAGGCAATAGTTTAACAAAACAACTGTACAACTTTTCCGCTCAGCAGTTAGTAAAGTTATGATAGCTAATGATCCAGATAACGGTCAAAGCACCGCACGAAGATGAAGAATATTTAAGAACAATCTGATTTTTCATTTCCAGTTAGTTAAAGAGTTACAAGTACAAACATTAATTTGTCAACTAAAATCTTATGCAACGCTTATGGCTGTGCGATAGTATTGCAATAAAAATGCTTAAGCTTTGTTCTCCAGTGATATATAAATACATAGTGCATAGTATAAATTGTTGCCTTCAATTGGGATATTTTTCAGATGAATGGAAATTATTAGTAGTTAAACCTATTCCAAAAAACAACGATCTGCAAAATATCGACCATTTAAGGCCAATTGCTATATTATCTGCTATGACAAAATTTTTGGAAAAATAGTTCAGGCTCCAGTATATGATCATGTAATGAAAAGTAATATTGTTGCGCCTCTACAATAAGGCGTTAGCAGAGGTCATTGTATTCAGATCAGTAAGTAATAAAGATGCCTTATTGATATCCAGAAATTATTGGACACACAAGAAAGGAAAATAAAAAATAAAAATTTATATAGCTTTAATATAGAGGCAACAGTGTACCCACATGGGACAGGAAAGATTATCGAGGACTTTTTTGGTACTTATTTAGTGATTGCTACCGGTATTTCGTTTATAAACGTATTTGGATTCACATATCTTGATAACATTCTATATAACTGTCCTCACAGACTAAATAAGTGTATTTTTAGACTCATTTACTTTTCCGCACTCCACTATACTAGCGGAAAAGTAATGTAATCGTGTAAAGAAAAAGTGAAAAAACTAATTTTTTTTGGGTTTATTTTTCGTTCTTCGGCCTAAAAACCAAAAAAAAAAGGTTTTTAAAAATTTTTTGCTGTGTGTGTATCGTCGGCATTAAAATTTTTTATTAGCACGATAACTCAACTAAATCGTGTCGGATCGATCGGATTTTGACTAATCCTGATCGGGGACGTCTCCCAGATGACACCTATTGATTTTGAGGTGGATATCACACACCACCCCCTCCCTTGGGTCTATTTGAGGATTTTTTTTTTGTTAGCACGATACCTCAACTAACTCGTGTCGCGTCGATCGGGTTTTGACTAATTCTGATCGGAGACGTCTCACAAACGACACCTATTGATTTTGAGGTGGATAAGACACACCCCACCCTGTTCAGTGGTCATGAGAAGGCACGAGGGTGGACTATTTGAAAAAAGTAAGACTGTCGCATAAAACAGATATTCTGCATTTATGTGTTGGTTTATTTTTTCTCGGTTACTCAATTTCGATATAGAGATGTTCTACGTGCGGAAAAGTTCGTTTTAGGGTTTTAAAACTGTTTTTCTCTATTTCCTTTCTGTAAATCAACTAGTTGTTTTCGCATCCTGCGTCGAAATTCCACGAGTTCATCTTTATCTAGTCGTCGAACCTCTATAATTCTGTAGACATTCTCGAAAAACTCTAGAACTAAATGGCTTTCTATACACTAAAAACTAAATAAGAGTTTACCATAATGCGTAATCATAGTACACTGATCACAGTCTAGCGTAATACTAGTATTATGGAAGGACTGTTTTGGATGCTTCATATTATAGTACTTTAGAACTATAGTAACTCAGTCAATCCGCCTTTAAATATATTCCTAAAATCGCTGGATGTTCTCATGTACTGTTATTGCTTTAATTGTCTATCTATTATTCCAGATTATTGTAATTATATTTACATATATATATAATTATCATAATACAATACCACTATACATCTATTTTTAGTTTTTCAGTATATTAACTATAATATAGGTTTTTATAAACCGTGTAAAAGGATTTAGCAAATATTACAAATTATATTATTTTGAATATTTTGAATAATTGAGTTAATTATTTAATTTGTATTTAAATAGTGAAGAATGATAATTGTTCAAAAATTCGATAAAATGTTGATAAAACAATGTCTAGGACTAAATTATTGTTTCAGATTGTTTTCAGATTTAAGTCCAATCTGCTACTACTTTTCTGCTACATGTTTCATCAAATACATCGTAACATATCTAATAGTAACGAAGACTATTCGTAAGCTGTCTTATTGTAAGACCAAGAATTTGCTGGTAATAAAGGACTCGTTATACTCTTGGACTCTGACTATTCGTTTCTGTTACTACGTTCTTTTCTGTTATCTACTACGTTCTTTACTAAAACAGCAAACAAAACAAGCATTTAATAATTTTGTTATACCCTGTATATTTGTAGAAGGTGAGGAAATTAGATTACTACTATTTTTTGGTTGTGTTAGTTTGGGATTTTGTTGGGTTTGAGGTATCGTCGTAATAGAGGTCTCGAAAATGTTTAAGAAATTTGCGTCTTTCATCAGGAATATTGCAGATCATAAATAATTTTTATTATTATAATTAAATCAACCGTAATACAAAATTACAAAGTGACTACCAAATATGATTTCTTTAATCAGTCACCATAAAAGAGAACTTTCGAAAGTGTTTTTTCGAGTTAATTGTTGGAAGGTCTAAGGTTATTAACGCAAAAGAAAACTTTTACTAACTATTCAATTGTTACATAATTGATTTTTAATAATGAAATTTAAAAAATGAATATTTCAAAAAAGTTTCTGCACGTACTTGTAAATTTAGCAAGAACGATCTAGATTCGAAACGCCTACAAAGACACCGACGTTTGACTGAATCAAGACAATTGAGGAATAAAATTCGGGATAAGGAGAGAGAGTCGATTATAACAAATATATAATTAGGCCCCATTTTGAACTAAACAGTGATCAAGACGATCATAAAAGCTGTGTCTAATATGAGACTGTACCTAACATTTGAGATACACACAGTTATAATACACGTCCCTTCGAAACAGAATAAAGTGCTTTGTTTAATCTTATCCTTTCCACGATCCTCTTGCCATTCTCCATATTACCGTGATTGGTTACATGCCCCATCCCAGTTGTTGCTTATCTGAGAAGTTCACTCATTAATTCCCCTTGATTTGGTAGTCTACCTAGTGGCTTGCCGCCTTCTGTATAACAAATCCTTAAAGAAATAATCTCAATTAGTCTTAGATATTGAAATAATTCTGAAATTCCAGCCGTTATATTATTAAACAAACAACAACAACGGTTTTAAACACAATGCAGTCCCTTTTTTGATTCTTGTAACAAAAAAAGATAATGTGAGTTATTGACGGAAAATCCTTGTAATACTATTTTTAGCCTAATGGAAACATTTTTTTGATAGTAAAATTGTTTTAAAAGTTTTATAATTACTGTAGAATGGATTTTTACTAGACATTATTTTTACTGGACTATGAATTATTTGAAATTTCGTAACAAACAACTGGTAAACAATGCCGTTTCCTAACAGAACAAAGAAGGAGCCGGTGTCATTGTTTTTGTCTTATTTGGAGCATATTTCCTGGGTATCGAATGCCCATTTACATAATTTGGACTGCAAAACAATCTCGGGTAACAAGAAAATGACTGCATACATTATACAGGCTTGGTCGTAATGGATACATATTATACTTACACTCTAATTTGTGTAGTAGTTCTCATTGTTATGTGTACATTATTTTTGATACTGATCTGTAATCAAACTGATTTATCTGTGTAATAAGTAGTTCGTCTTGAATTTATTTTCTACCTAATGTTTCTAAATTTGTGTCTAATATTGTCTGTGCGGATGTAAAACTATGTTGAATCAGAAGCATTCTCTTTCTGTTCTTAGGATTTTCTCAACTTCAAAATTCTTCTAATACTATAGATATTAAAGGAGTGTGACAGGTGACCTTCCTAAAAATTATCTTCCTAGAATATATTTCTAAACTTTGTTTCTACAGCTTAACAATATGTTTCCTAAAATTTCTTCCTTTTTATCATTACTTCTCTCATGTGATATGGATAAAGTATATTTGTAATACCTGTACTACAAAAAGGGAATATATTCACAAAGATACACATAAATTTATTTGTGTCACTTTTTTACCCTCGAGCTCTGATGTCATCTTTTTTAAATTATGATCCCTTCTCTATCTCTAACAAAAATGAATTCTGATGAAGTGAAATTAAATTGTAAAGAACAATTACATTTCAAACTAAAAATGTTTTGAAACTGCAGATGTACCTCGTATACCGATTTGGTAGACATTTTGACTATCATAAATACTAGGTTTCATGCCCAAAATCTCTACATACTTATTATTGTTCATTATTTTCCTTGAAGAGATGACTTTTTTGTGTGCAATAGTACGTCACAACTGGTAATAGTCTCAAGGGAAGGCTCATTTACTTCAAGAATTGCATAGGCAGTGTCAAGATAAAGTAATTGCTAATAGAGTAACATGACAAAGAATCAGCTTTTTGCGCCTCATTTGTTTGAAGAAAATTTGGGGTCGTTAAACATTTAGAATTTCTACGTCTAACTTAGTTTGAGCTTTAGCTGTGTCTTCTTCAAACAATT
Organism: Rosalia funebris; assembly: GCA_037954035.1. Taxonomy (NCBI): domain Eukaryota; kingdom Metazoa; phylum Arthropoda; class Insecta; order Coleoptera; family Cerambycidae; genus Rosalia; species Rosalia funebris. Next base: position 21,042,203 of record JAZFAV010000011.1, read on the forward strand.
AGACATTCCCCATCAAAGAATTTGGTTTGAACAAAGTTGACCTCATCCTCATTTGGGTATTGGTATCTGGTTATTTCTTGAAGATGCTTTCCCTGGCAAATGAATGACGGCAACGAGGATTAAACGAATAGCCATGACGTTTACCTGATTTGATCCTATCGGATTTATTTTTGTGGAGTTACTTAAAATCGCGGGTGTATTTTCATAGACCAAATAATTTAAAGGATCTGAAGGTACAATTTTCAACCTAAACGAAAAATATCAACTAGCAAATTATTGACCATTCAATAGAAATTTTTCAAAAGTATATAGGTACGCTTATAATTGTTTTACTTGCACTTTTCTCAAAGGACGTCATTTATCTTATAAACGATAGACTTAAAATATCGTTGTACTCTTAAAGATTTTATTTAAGTATGTGTGAATTTAATTTTTGTATTTAAAAGATGTCTGCAAGGAATTAAATTTACAAGACTATGATGACTTCGCAATTCAACTGCAAAATGTAAAAAAAAATTGTTTCAATGCCTTTATCAAAAATAACGTTGACTTTTTCCAAATCTTCCTCAATAACAAAAGTATGAGTATTGTGAGAAACTTTATTACAATGCTATATAAATTACCTCATGCGGGGTAACATTTTATCGATATTAATATGTGACAACAACCAACAGCCTCTAATTTATTAACATTACTATTCCCCTATTTTCTTGTAACCCATACAGTTTTATTACTTGAGTTTTTATTCGCTAGGTTAACCACAGTTTACTCTTGTTTAGATTTGTTTTACGATGTTTCCTGATGTTTTACTATATCTTTTCAGGATTTTCAGACGGTATCTTGGAAACATTCATAAACATTAATAAGTCTTTAAATAACCTGTTAATTTTACCATAAGCTATTTTAAAATTTATCTGAATTAAAATACTATGAATTATTTGATCAAGATAACTGCATATAATATACATCATTACACCCGACAGAGCAAAACCTAACTTAAGCAAAATCGACTGTGTAGCAACTTTCTAGAACTAGCAGGATACCATAGACGATTTATACCCCATTTTGCAAAACTTTTCAAATCATTGGCAAAATTATTACAAAAAGATATATTATTTCATTTTGACTTTGAACATCTCCTGACTCCTATTTGCACCTCATGTACGAGTATGTGAATACGTCTGAACCTGGTGTACTTTGACTTAAAAATTATAGAACCCGAACAAACCCCATTTAAGATGGGTAATATATGAAAGTAACATATATACAGTACATGATTTTCAGCAGGAACGTTTGGAAATGTTCAGCTCTCTTGTCTCTATGTGTATTAAGTTGTGTGGTATAAAAATAAATTAAATTTAAGACACTGTATTTCCCTTCTATTATTTCTTCCATCCCTGAGGGTAGGGATTATTGTGATCTCTTCAATTTTCTAATGGGTTTCTAAGTGTTCTTTAGACCTCTTTATTTGCACTTCAACTTTCCAGATAGTCTCGAAAATCATAATTCGTGTTTATAAAACATTTACTCAAATTATAGTGGTGTTAAGTTTTCATTTTCAGTAAAAAATTCTTATAAAATTTTCTTATTTATCACTAAACTTTCGGACAAGTAGTAAGAAAATTTTAAATTATATATAGTTAATTTTTTTTTTAATTTTTTGGTAAATTTTGTTTCCTGTTAAAAAAAATTTGCTGTTTGCTTTTACAAATCCTTATATTAATCCTAATTAATTATCCTATATTAATACTTATACAAAGACTTGAACGAAAACCGTTTATTGGAAATCTCACTCTTATATTCGCATATATCATTATATTAATGTTGATTATATACGGAAATATAATAGAATATAGTATATTTTAAATGTCAATTTGTTTTAAACAACATGTGGTAGGAATTTACAGTACCTAATATACGATAATTATAATCCCGGCACCTGCACCTTACACCACAGACGATGTAGACAACAGTATATTGGGTTAAATTGAAGTTATATTTTATATACATAATATGAACATTTTGGTTAATAATAGATATATATTATCTGTATTTAATAAAATATAAATGGGTAAAACGTTGTTGAGTTAAGTATTCATGTTTTTAATGCAACCTTCATGTGATTTAAAAACAGTGTTGTGATATTAGTGAAATTAATCATATAGTCAGTTAGGAATAAATATTGAAAACTAAACAAAATTTAATTTTAATTTCTTATTTTTCTTATAACTGTTTGTAAGAAGACAGGGTGTTATTCAAATAAATTGTGATAAAACACATATAAACAATTATATTAACTTTCAGCGAGCCATTTTCCGGCTGATTTAATACAGGTAATAGGTAATAATATTTTCCATAATGTTTATTGTTTAAGTAAAATTAATAATTTTTAATACTTGCTGATAATGCTTTAATTTAAATATAGGGTACGATAGATAGGTAGAAATATGATCAAAACTGTATACAGAATTGAGAAATAAGAAAGGTATAAAAAAACTAAAATTTGATGTGATATCTTCTCATTAAGTTACCCTGTACACATAAAAATTAGTAAATTTGAAAAATGTGCAGATGAAAATGATTGACGAACCACGTGCTTTTCCAGGGAAAAACAGGCGAACAGGCACAGTGGAGGTGCCGGGAATAAACGCGAATTCTATTCTGGTTGAAAACAAAACAGCATATATTGTCTACGATTTAAACAACGTAATTGCATAATTGATAAATTTCATACTTTTGTTCTTCTCTATGAAGATATCAATTAAGACACGAGACTTATTAATTGATTTGGGGTTGTATTAAATCCGTATTATTCTTAATAAATGTGACATAATTCTATAGTATTTCGCAAAAATTCCGTAACACACGATAAACCTGTTTCAAAAAACAAGGCCCAAAGTAGAGACCACATTTTTGTAGTCTACAATTAACTAATGAAAACCTTAATGTAAATGATTGCACCAAACCTTAGTTCGTTAAATCAAACAGTATTATTATTTGGTTATATATAGAACTTCATTTTAATTGGACTGTTAATAATGAACATCATTACTATTATACACATAAGTCCACACATAATATTCTTGATAGTTCAATAGATTTGTCTGTTATTTTTTGGAATTCTATTATAAAAAAAGCAAAACAAATTAGTACAAAGCATAAAAATTATACCGGGAGACAGCTGAGATATGTAACACCCTGTGGTATGATTCGTTAAAGATATATTATTTTGAATTTTGTTAGGCTTATGTAATACGTGATTGCCCTTTGCAAGTTATTTGCAAAGTGTACAAGCACAAAACGAACTGCAGTGATCAACAAATATGATTTTCAATTTACTTGTCAAATGAAAGCGACTAGCGATTTTTTTATTTCATAGTACTAAATTCTATGTGCATAGACACCCATTGGAGAACAATTATTGAATATTTCCGTTATTTATTCACAAAATTTGGCATTCTATTTTGCTCAATTCGGTATAAGAAATGCTTTAGCCCATGTAATATGAGGAATTACACGGGGTATGTTCAAGAGATGAGAACAATTCCGACAAATTGATTCGAAATTGAAAAACCGATGTGTTCGAGACGTTTCTCCAAAAGACGTTCATTCTAATTTTATGAGTTTTGTTATTACACACTTTAGGGACACACTGAATATTTTTTCCACAATAATGATTAAATATATGACGTGAAAGTTTATATACAACTGTGCATAATCCAGACCAAAATAATATTTAAGATTTGCTTAATACACTATTGAACCTTAAAAACATAAACCACACTTCTCAAATTAGACAATCCTCCAAATCCAAATCAAAAAATGCAGGGAATACATATTTCCACCGACACTAGCAGTGCCGACGCTTGGATTCGTATCAAAACTACTAGACTAGTCAGTAGCCATTTACACTTGCCATATAAATTCCCTTTAACCAACTCAGCTAGAGTGGCGGCTGATATCGCTATAAATAAATTTCCTTTTAGGTCAGAAAGTGAAAATATTTCTTGTTGGTTCGCCACCACTGGATAAAATCAGTCTGACAAGGACGCATGTTCCCGAACGTGTTAAACCCTTTGCCCCGTGTCCCGGGCAGATGGAATCTAATAGTGTTTTAATTTAGACAAATGCAGGTGGACGTGAAGATATATCATTGGCTACAACAAATTAATATGACATTTTGGATGGGCTTAAGTCTAATTACGCTCTGTTCTATGGTAAGAGGTGTATCGGGAGTTATTCCTGAAGGAATATTTATAGGCAAAATTACAATAAAATAAGAGAAAATATTTATCATCCCGTACTATGAATATTGTTGATGTAACACTATATAACTGTATTTGCCTTTGTAAGCTACAGGCCCAGTTGAAACATCGTAAACACTAAAATATTGTAAATTTAATTTAAAAAGTTTTCTTAAAAAGTTTCGATATTACAATAAATACTTCTACTGAGTTTCCAATGCATTGTTAAAGTTTTCAATACTTATTTAAGTTATTAGTACAACAAATTTTAAAACAAAATCTTCATGCTGTTGTATATATAATCAAAATTCCTTTCAAATGAGGTGCCGAACAATCCACATAAAAATTTTAAATTTTCGGCTGTCAGTTGTATCTCGGAGAGGGTTAAAGTTACTACCCCCTCCCCAATTTTAATATATATAACCAAGTAAATCCTTTCATGTCTAATTGTAAGATTGAAATATAAAAATAAAAATCTGTCCGTTTCAGGACTTTAAAAATGATCAATAAGGCTTAAAATGAATTTACCACATAATATATACATATACTGCACTGTAAAAAAACTGCTATACTGGTTATAATACTCGATAAGAATGTATATATTATCGAGTATGTTCACATAAACTGTGAGGTTTAATCATCCCCCTGATGATCCTAGGTTAGTTGGCGTTATGCTTATCGAATAATATATAATCCCTCGGTGTCTGTGGAACGCTGGTGTCTTTGGTCAAATTTACCATTTAAATGTTTCCGAAAATCCAAAACAGTCTTTAAGAAAGGTCTGTCTTGCTGTCAAATTATTTAATTATGTTCCTTAGTAAAACATTGTTGCTCTAAAAACTATAATATATATATATATATATATATATATATATATATATATATATATATATATATATATATATATATATATATATATATATACCGGGTGTATCAAGAAAAACGCCCCAGCCTATAACTATTTAATTATCGATGCTAGAAACGCCATTTTCTGGGCTTTGGTGTTAAAGTAGGTTTTTTACAAGCTCTGCATATAATATGTAACATGTCGCTTCCGGAAGTGACCGGAAGTTATATCAACTTTTTTATTTTAAATGGAACACCCTGTATATTTTTACAGTATTAGATGGCACACTTTATTCTGAATCCATTGATATAATATTATTTCTAGTTACTGTCAACGGTTAGCAAAATACATAGCTTTATGTACTATACTGCGGTAATAACTAATAAATATAGTACACTATAGTCTAAGAAGGCCTATGACTACAATTTTAAAACAATAGTTACAAATGATGCTAGTTTGACAATTATGTTTAAACTGACCTTTCTGTTTATAGTCACAAAGTAAACGAATAGAATTAATTTAAAAATATTTCGGAATAATGGATGATGAAAAATTATAGTTCTATCAAATATGTTGGAAGTGTACTATGCTTCAAACAAAAATAGTGGTGAGGCCTTAAGAAGGTACGTTGAAAAATTTCCTAACAGGCAAGTCCCATTTAGAAGAAAATTAGTCATTTACATGAGAAATTTAGAAAAACTAGATCACTGAAGAAAATTAAAAAAGAAAATCCAACAATAGCAAATGAAATGAACGTTGGACGTTTTACTGGCAACTAAGGAAAATCCTCAAACTTTAACTCGGCAAATTGGAAATAATTTAAATATGTCGCATTCAATGGTGCACAGAATATTAAGAAATCATAAAATGCGGCCTTTCAAGTCTAATTTAATTCAACATCTACAGGAAATTGTTGCTCTTAAAAGAATTCATTTTTGTAATACTTTTCTGCAAAGGGTAAATGACGATTATTTATTTTTAAATAACATACTATGGTCGGATGAAAGTACTTTTTGTAACAATGGTATTTTGAATACGACTGTTCATTACTACTGGAGTGATGAGAATCCCAGACACACTAGAACTACAAATTTTCAGCAGCGTTTCAGTGTAAATGTTTGGTGCGGGATGAAAGGCAATAAAATAATAGGGTCTCACTTTTTTAATGAACATTTAAATGCTATTATTTATAATGAATTTTTAAGAAACGATTTGGAGAATTATTTAGAACAATTGCCTGTCAATGAATACGCCAATGTGATTTTCCATCAAGACGGCATACGGGCATTATGGCTAGGGGCCCCCCTAGCCATAATGCCCGTATAAATGTAAACTATTTAAATGGGCAATTTGGAGAAAACTGTATCGGAACGAATGGCCCAACAATATGGCCAGCTAGGTCACCTGATCTCAACCTATCAGATTTTTTTATGGGGCCATTTAAAGGATCTGATGTACCTAACAATTCCGCAAAACCTTGAAGACCTAAAGCAAAGGATTACAGTGGCTGTTGACAACATATCACCTCAATTTGTCCAAAATACCGTAAATGAGGTAATACGAAGGTGTCAGTTATGCATTGAAAATGAAGGTTGGCAATTTGAACAATATTTAGATTGATAAATTAATAAATACTATTTGACTTGAATTATTTTTGTTATTGATTTGTTGGTTTTGCTGCTGTTTTTCATTAAATAGTTTTGTTTATACCTAGATATTCTTATTTTATTTACCGTCATTCTCAAACTATTAACACACATTCTTCTAAAAAAAAAAAAAATGTGGTATAATGATATTCATTATTCAAGCTATGTCTCACATCTCCCTAGTGCTACAATGTAATGCAATGTACAAAGGTCTGTATTTTACTAACCGTTGACAGTAAGCACAAATAATATTATATCAATGGATTCAGAATAAAGTGTGCCATCTAATACCGTAAAAATATACAGGGTGTTCCATTTAAAATAAAAAAGTTGATATAACTTCCGGTCACTTCCGGAAGCGACATGTTACATATTATATGCAGAGCTTGTAAAAAACATACTTTAACACCGAAGTCCAAAAGATGGCGTCTCTAGCGTCGATAATTAAAAAGTTATAGGCTGGGGCGTTTTTCTTGATACACCCGGTATATATATATATATATATATATATATATATATATATATATATATATATATATATATATATATATAATGTATTATATCATTCGTGGATATAATGTATTAGAATATAGTAAAAAATATGTTATCTAATTATTTTAACTACTTTTTTTTCGTCACCTATTTTAGTTTTCTCACGAACCTCTGTAGTGTTTGTGCTAGTAACCTCCTCTACTATAGCCAACAAAGCCTACTTCGCAATGTCCCACGTACTTAAATCTAAAAATGTCGACCATACACACAACAAGCTGAGAGCATACAAGACAATAATAAGACCTATTGCAAGTTATGGAAGCGAAGCGTGGACCATGACGGAAAGAACAAAAAATATGCTCAATATCTTCGAGAGGAAGGTACTGAGAAAGATACTGGGACCAGTTAAAGACGATAATATCTGGAAAACCAGATTCAATCATGAACTATATAATCTTTTCAAAGAACCCCCACTCTCAGAATTTATAAGACTGCAACGTTTATATTGGGCAGGGCATGTGGTCGGAATGGAAGGCAAGAGGCTACCAAAGAGAACGTTAAACAGTCGAATGTACGGAAAGAGGCCAGTGGGGAGACCCCGGAAACGCTGGGAAAACGAAGTACAAGAGGATGCACGCGATCTTCTAGGAATCCGAGTTTGGAAAAGAGCGGTAGGAGAGAGAGAGGCATCGAGGCGAAAATTAAAGGAGGCCATGGCCCAGCTTGGGCTGTAGCGTCATAAGAAGAAGAACCTCCTCTACTATTAACTGAAACTCCTGCTGAGGAAAACGATGATTCATATAGCCATAGTATATGTGTAGACAAATATTCAAAGGGTTCAAAAAATATTCAATTGAAATGGTCAAGCGCCACTTCCTGGTGAAATTCGAATTGTTTCCACTGACAATCTCTTGAGCTATATGTCTAAAGCCCTTAGTGATATATTTTTAATGTCCTTAGTTCCTGAAGTTATATGCCAGTTCCTGGAGTTGATAAAACATTTTTTATGGAGTCATTAAAAACATTAACTTTAACTTTAAATTTTAAACTATATTACTCATAAATTATAGCAAAGTTGTCTTAAAAATAAAACAAAATGTCCATTTCTTCATTCATATGAATAATTTTATTCATTGCATAATACTGAGTTTATAAAATCGAGTAATATTTCTCACTGTATATTTGGAACTCTCGTTTGAAATGACATAGATTTTTTCGTAACTATATTTCCCACAAAAGATTTGTATATCATATTTTTTAATTATTACTACTTCCCTCATATTTTTGTATAAATGATACTGGGCATTGTAATTAATAATAACTAATGAGGCATGAACATACATACTGTTGACAAAGCCGGTTTTAATTACGTTTCATAATTAATTGTGATCACAACAAATTAACGTAGTCGGAACTTATATATTTATATAAATAAATGTGTACAAAAAAATCAAGTTACATTTATTTCTATGCTTCCAGTCCGTGATCGAATAGAATTAAATTGCGCAGAAGAGGAACGTTTCATCGTTTTTTATTTGTTGCCAAATTATGTACAGACCATTAGACAGTTGTTGGGGATATCGAATTCCTCATTTATAAACAATTCATCAAAAAACAATACCTTCTTGATCGGAACAAAGGAAACCTTGAGACGGCAAAAGAATTTTCTTTATACCTCTGTTAAATCGATGAAGAAATATGTTAATTTCCAGGTTTGGCGTCTAGAATAATTCAGTAAGCGCCCCTGTGATCTAGAGAAAGAAGATTGTTGTTTATTACCAGATGTAGGAATTCACTTTGTTCGATGACTTCATGGAAATTTTACTTTTATTCACTCGACTGAGTTGGAAACAGACACATACGATTTATAGACTACAAACTAAGGAGAAATTACCACTATAATAATAATAGTGATTATTTTATTATGATTATTATAAATTAGACATTTATAATAGTTGCAGATAACTTTTAAATAATATTGTGTCATATACAGAGGACGTAAATTATAAAGCAATACTTCTTTTCACATACCCAATAAATGTTCTATTTCGAATAATTTTTATGATTATTCGAATGAAATGTATTACTCGAATGCGAATAGGAATATGTCTATTAACTGATTAATATCGAAAGTAGTTTTATTAATACCGTTTTATTTTCTATAACATGGAAATATTATTAGTTATTTGTACATAATTTCAGGAAAAAATAATCAAAACAAAATGTTGGTGCAAAATTAGTGACATCATAAATAGTGTATCCTATCATAAATAAGTAACATCCCAATATGTAAATATATAAAGCTGCGTCTAAACATGCAACAACGAAGCGTATCGTAACGCCGCCCGGTGACAATTTAAAGGGCTCACAGCGTGACATCGTAATGTCTTCGCGCAACATCAAAGCATTCCGTGGCTTATCGGTTTTTCAGCGTCACATCAAAGGCTTGTACCGGGGTGGCGTTACGCATCGCCGTTCCATGTCTGGACGGAACTACAACAAATACAATGGATGGAACGGCGCGGCGTGGTGTTGAGAACCGATGTTACGCGTCGATGTCCTATTGCAGGTGAAGAGTATGTGTCCTGTTGCGATACGATGTCACGATGGCAAATTACGCGTCGGCGTTACGACACGCTTCGGTGTTGCATGTTTGGACGCATCTTAAAGCTTCGTACAGACTTGCAACTGCGCCGCGTCGCGAACCGCACCGCGAACCACGTACCGCGCCGTTTGTGGCGTTTTGGTACTAACGAACCCAACCGCGTCGCGCAACAAATCCTGGCAAGATAACTGCGTTCCACGTTCTACGTACAAACAACTTCCACAATTAGTTCAATTTCTGGTTTTGTGGTGGCAACTTCGAGTTTGCAAAAATGGATGTGCAATTACAGATAGCAGCGGCTGCGTACATATACATTCACTATGCTTTGAAGGAAAGTAAACGACAGCGGCGGCAGAGACGATGGTGGCAAACACATTTGTATAGTAGAAGATCGGAGTACAACTTAATGGCCGATTTAAAAGTTCAGTCAATAAGTGGACAATATAAAAATTTTTCGCGAATGCACCCTACGGTCTTTGAGTTTCTGTTGAATTTAGTCGGCCCAAAAATACAAAAGCAAGACACAAGGTTAAGAAGAGCCATAACTGCACAAGAAAGACTGGCAGTAACCCTCCGCTTCCTGACCACAAGAGATTCCTATGCAAGCTTACAGTTTATATTTAAAATTCCACAGCAGTTCGTATTTTTTATACAGTTCAATTAACTGCAAAACCCTGTCCTCAGAACACTCCATACTGCAACGTCTAAATGAATACTGATAGTCATCCCCGCTCGCGTCGAAGTTCGTTCGACTTGTCCATACTGGTGCAATGCCGTCCCGCAACCATCCTTTCATGTTCCGCCGAAAAACCGACAAGAGATGGAATGCGGAAAACCGCGCTCTGCAACCTCTTTTCCGGTTCGCGACGGCGTTCTCTTGCTGTCCAAATTGGTGCGGCGCGGTTTTCGGTTCGGTTCGCGACGCGGCGCAGTTGCAAGTCTGTACGGAGCTTAAGATAACTAGAGGTTATTATTAAGGTGCATCCAAAAATTCAACACCGAAGCGTGTCGTAATGTCGACGCGTAAGTTACTATCGTGACATAGTATCGCAACAGGACATATACTTTTCATCCGCAACAGGACATCGACGTGTAACATCGATTCGCAACACCACGCCGTTCCACCCATCTTAGTCGTTGTAGGCCCGTCCAGACATGTAAGGGCGATGCGTAACGCCATCGCGGTACAAGCCTTTGATGCGACGCTGAAAACCCGACAATGTTAAGGACGTCTACATATGTGGGAAAAGCCCGTCGCGAACATCGCAACGTTATGCGGCGATGTTCGCGACGGGCTTTTGTTACTTATGTAGACGTACCTTAACGTTTAAAACGTTACGCGGCGATGTTCGCAACGGTGTTCGCGACGGGCTTCTGTTGCATATGTAGACGCACCTTAACGTCGTCGATGTGGCCATGCATATCACAACAACGAACATTTCTTTTGATGCGACGCAAGAAAACCGACAACCGATGGATCGCGGTTATGTTACGCGACGGTGTTACGGAGTTCCGTCTACACTATGCAACGATATGAACGTGGCGATGTTCGCGATGGGCTTTTGCTACATATGTAGAGGCACCTTTACGGCTACGGCTACGGAACGCTTTGATGTTGCGCGAGAACGTTGCCGTGTCACGCTGTGATTTCTTTAAATTGTCACGGGGTGACGCGACGCGACGCCGACTACGATACGCTTCGTTGTTGCGTGCATTTTTGGACGCAGCTTTAGACTCTAAATCCATGGAATCTGATAGAGGCATATTACAGTGATTCAGATTCATGCACATGATGGAATGCAATGTAATATGGATTACATCAGTATACGAATATTGTCTTTAATATTTTACATTACCTACAGATCTACGATATACTATTCATTTCATCACTATTTGCCAAATAAAAAACTCTCTTATCTTGCCGATAGACGGAACAGTCTACCTGAGCCTAGCCATAAAAACAAGCTACGGTATGTCTTGAGATTTTTTATTTGGCAAATAGAGATGAAATAAACTATAGATAAGTATTATACAATTTAGTATTTTGTCGTGACTTGTCGTTCTTTTTGCCCTAATATAACCAATTAATCATTATTAAAGAGCTTGTAGTATTTTAGTGTATTTTTGGAGATATGTACAGACGTGATATGAAACACTAAAGGTTATACGACATAAGATACATCAATGGTAGTTACAGAATTATAGTTAGCCCGATAATGAAATTGGAAATACGAGATTTGTTTTTAAATAAACAATGTATTATACTGAATGACGTAAAAATAAATAAGCAATGACACAGATTCAGTTTTCTATATATTGGCCACTAGTTTTATTATTGGGTTGGTCAAAAAGTCGTTTCGTTTTTCCGAGTTAACCTCTTACGTCACGGTCTATGTTGTCATGCGCATAGCTGCAGCCTTGAAGCCTCCTCCCTATTTAACCCTGATATTTAACTGTTTTTTACTGCCGTTATACTCTTGCACTTGCTTTATTATTGTTGTGTGTGAGCTTAATTGAAAATGAGTGAAACCGAGCATTTTAGATACGTGATGCTTTTTTATTTTAGAAAAGGCAAAAAGCTGCAGAAACTTGCCGCAAATTATGTTCTGTGTACGGCAAAAATGTTAATTCAAGATCGAACGTGTCAAAAGTGGTTCAAGAGATTTCGATCTGGCGACTTTTCTCTCATGCATGCCCTAAGGTCAGGCCGACCTAAAGAAGTCGTTCCCGAGCATTTACGACGCAAGTCCTCGCTAAACTATACGTGAACTTGCATAAAAAATCGGAACGTCGAAATCTGGTGTATAGAATCACCTTAAACAACTTGGTTTTAATTTCCAATCCAATCCAATTTAATGGACCGTATTAACATCTGCGATATGTTAAAGATTCGTCAACGTAGCGATCACTTTTTGAGAAATATGTTTACCGGAGATGAAAAGTGGACCATTTACGACAACGTCAGTCGAAAAAGATCATGAGGAAAGTCCGGTGAACCTTCTCAATCCACACCAAAGGCAGGACTTTACCCCAGGAAAGTTTTGTTCTCCGTCTGGTGGGATTTCAAAGAAATAATTTATTTTGAGCTACTCCCGTGGAACGAAACAATAAATTCGAACATTTACTGCGAACAACTACAAAAATTGAACCAAGTCATGCATTAAAAGCTCCCAGGACTTGTAAATCGTAAGAAGGTCTTCCACTACAACAAAACTCGATCTTATACTTCTCTGCAGACCCGGAGGAACATTTGTCAATGACCAGGAAGTCAGAAATCATTTAAAAACGTTTTTTTTTGCGGGAAAACCGCAAAGTTTTTATGAAAATGGTATTATGAAGCTTACTTCGAGATGGCAGAAAGTTATTAAACATGGAGGAGCGTACACTGTTGATTAGAATAATTTGTAATAGCTATAATGTTAATAATAAATACTTATGAAAAAACCGAACGAACTTCTTAGACCACGCGATATTTTATGAAGTGAGCTGAGTAATTCTTCTTTACTAGCAAGACAATAAATAATATCGACTTAAAACAGTATAGATATCTAACAGTTTATTTTGTACTGTAGAATGACAGAGGTTGTATTTAAATATACCGAGGCTAAACATGTTCTTTTGCTCTACGATTAGCCTCAAGTTTATCTGCCTTAATTTTATTCGTCGTTGAATTCGATTAGAGATTCAAATCAGGAGCTACACTACCCAGTAGATCAAAGTATAGCTCATGTAGCAATAATTTTTCATATCCATTATCGTCATCGGACATGAAACGACCGTTCTCTTCAACATAGAAATTCACGTAAAGTTCTTACAGAAGTTTATCTTAAATGATCGACGACAATATTTCAACGTCTAGTTCTTGGAAAAGTAAGCAAGATTTCTTTTTATGAACAGGATTCGAAAATTTAGCTCCCAGACACACCTATAAACAATATTATGCTGTCCTAACTTTAAGTTGTTTTTCATATTTACAGAAAATTTGTTGCATATAATTTTCCCTGCGCATTTCTATAACTCCGCCACTGGCGGTACTTTAAGCACTAAAATACAGCGCGAGTCGCGACTAAACGCTTCCGAAAGCGCTGATCGACCAGATAAAAAGAGCTAAACTACATAAAGAGACGAAATGTGACATTATATGACATTTTCTGGTTGTTAATCATTGTTATGGGTTATGCGATGCAACTCCACTTAGTTAGGAAACGCGATACATTTGTTACGACTGAAGGGATAGGAAACCGGAAAACGGGAATATTGTACCGACTTTTACTACTTACTAGTTATTTTTAGTTATTGACAAGCAATACTTTAAATCATGAAGGTTTGTGGTAGGAATTAACGTCTATATTGTTTTATTCAGTACCATCTATAAATCTTTAGTTATCCTATATTATTCTATTGATTACCATAAGTATGTAGATTTTTATTACTGCTGAATATACAGAGAGATCCAGGTTGACTGAAGCTAACGTCTGAAGTTAATAAAACTGATTTATATTCCACTAAAACTACTTTTGTATAGCAACAGTTGGTGCTTTCATCAGTCACCAATCTGATGACTTCTTGATCCCCAGACTTTAGGGATTTTCAAAATGCTCTGTAAATATTTTATAAGTAAAAGAGACATATTAAGAATTTATGACGGTAGAAAGGCATACGCTTATCAACAAATTAAATATATGTCAGGTTCATGTAACTTTTCTGTACTAATTTCTCAAGACTTAAAATAAACTGCGGTCTACTAAAGCCTCGGCCACACAGAACCCGATCTACTGTCGCAGGCAGCGTTCTCTGTCCGCATCAGTCAGGCGATCTAGTTGTATGATGTAATATTGCATCATTCATGTCACACAGAATGCGGTCTGTCGCAGCTGGCAAATCTAGATCGTAGCGTGCAGCGATACAGTTGTACATAATTACAAAATATCGCACAGTTGAGCGGTCAGTTTCAATCAGATTTGTCTCGCGTGCGCTAATCAGTTTGGCAAAATGAGTGAACCTACAGAATTATTAATTGAAGAAGCGCGAAAACGTCCGTATTTATTTGACACGTCGCATCAATATTATAAAAATTTTGTTAAAAAGGCTGAAGCATGGACTGAAATAGGTTTATTCCTCAAAACATTCTCGAGACATACGAAAATATTTAAAAAACCGATCTTCATATGATTTCAGTTCAATACATAAGCGATGGTATTCCCCAAATTGTTCTCTTCTCTCATTGATATCATGCACCCAATGTCATCTTTTCTTTCTATTATTTCGTAATGCTAATAGAAGAAGGAGTGGCTCATCGCCAGAACGACTTATTTTGTCCCAAAATCTACGATGAAGAAAAAAACAACAAGGCTGTGTGAAACTGCTCGCCCGAAAGCAAATACAATACTGGATCACTCAGAAAGATATCGTACTGTAT
This sequence comes from Rosalia funebris, assembly GCA_037954035.1. NCBI lineage: Eukaryota > Metazoa > Arthropoda > Insecta > Coleoptera > Cerambycidae > Rosalia > Rosalia funebris. The sequence goes on from JAZFAV010000011.1 coordinate 21,057,456, forward strand.
GTGACAATGCCATATCGCTGACCGGTGTGACGATCGCACGATCGCTGCCCGCGGCGGTAGATCGCGTTCTGTGTGGCCGAGCCTTAAGGGATATATGAAAGTTAGAGATATATTGAGTCAGAATGAGTTTTGTCTGTCGCATTAGTAAACAATTCAATTGCTTTCAACTACGAATGTCATATACTTGTATGTTTTTTCTTCCTCAACGCTAAAGAACAACTGACTCGATTGCGTGGTAAAGTTGATAACGAGACATGAATTTTGTATGTATCTGATATAATTGACAATATTTAGGTTAGAAAGTGGTTTCCTCTTTGGAAGTCGATATGTTTATAGTCTCGAGGCTTACTTTCGATGTGTTTAAAGAAACGAGAATAATTGGAATAAATATTATAATTATTTATGCTTTTTAAAATTTCGATTAGTGTTTGCAAATGAATAAATGAAATAAAAAAGTTTAGTACAACATGCACTATATTTAGTAGCAAGATTTTGAAATACTGATAGTGTTTGCAAATATGAATTACCTGGTAGAAACATAATTATGTCAAAAAAAACTGTCAAAAAAAGGTATTCGTGAACATTTAACTGTTAGTCTGACTAAACCTTTACGATATGACCTGTCATATAATTATCCAACAGAGCGGTAAAAAGAACATTTTGAAGGTATCGATCGATTTAATTCTAAGCAACAATTCTGAGAAGGAAATACATACTGAATAATACCGATAATGAATCATGCAAATAGCAGCTGTTGTGAACTTTACTTACTCACTACATCTAGGAGAATCATAGTAGGCTATTTACTACCTATCATTATGGAGTAATTTCTTGTATGAATTGAACTGTATCTTGGAATATTAACACTTTCGTGTTTGTGATAGGCAATATGTTATTTAACATTAATCGCATCTATTTGTCCAGTACATGTAACTATAGATTATTACTGCTGTTAGTTGTTAACAGTTGGATGATACGCAGGCGGTGTTTTGATGTGATGTGAAGCAAATTAGTCTTGGACGCAGATAGTAACTGTTGTGCATAATTTATCGCATTTGAAATTGTATTTGGTTAGTAAAGTGATCTGTCAGTATTTATTACTTACAATTAGAATAAGTACATTGATTTTAAAACCAAACCCAGAAGTTTGTAATTATAATAAGGACGTACATCTCATCAAGAATAGGAACAAGTCTCTATCGGACCGCCCACGAGATGCAGTAAATAGCTTGATCCAAGTAAATAGACACTTTTTCCCATTATTGATGAGCAGTACTTTGTTACTTATTTATTCCGAAGAATTTCATTTCGGTAAACAAGACTGAACTTATTCTTTAACGTATTTATTTTACTAATGCCATCACTAATTCATCCGACCTAATCCAAAATATTAGCTGATGGCAAAGGCCGATTCTAAATATTTCTCAAATTATAGTGTAAGGGCAATGAATGGAAATATAGTATACATAGATTAGTACTTAATAAAAATTAATAAAAGCCAAGTGCTTGTTCTACGTCTACTACATGGATGGGCGACCTGCCGTATTCTCCTATAGGGGTGTGTAATAATATCATTCGTATTGTGGTTTGAAATGTAGGACTGAGCCACGAATTAGGGTTATTATATACTTGAATTCGAGTCCTAATTGTAAAGGGGACTACGCACCTGCTTGTCCGTGTAATTATCTGTCCTAAACCTTGAACTATATCTAAAGAAAGAAGTTCTTTAGATATAGTTCAATGGTCCTAAATAACTGTCAAAATCTGTACATTTATCTGAACTGAAGGTGTGAAGGTTACGTTCAGTTTTCGCCTCAGTTGCGTTCAGTTCGCTCAGTTTTCTTCAGTTCCTTTCTCATTTTCGATAGGTTTGGTTTAAAAAGAGTTAAATATAAATAAAATTCAGTGTGTGACAAAAAAATAATAGACGCAGTTTGTTGTATAATGGCAGCTGTGTTACTAGAAGAAGAAGGAAAAAACGCCGTTAACATTGTTGCAAATATTAGTACAAACACCAAAAGCGCATATTTTTGCAACCGTGGTCATCATGTACATAAACAGGACATCAACTGAACAAACTGTATGATAAACTGCATAAATTACCCAGATTATCGTTGCAAGAGTGTCCAAATGCGCAGATTTTTCAATTTGCATAAATGCCGGTCTAAACTGCGCAGTTCACACAGTTTATCGCTCAGGCGTGACTTCACATCTGATAAACTGGCAGATAAATGGAGGGTGTGTAGCCACCTTAAGAGTTTGGCACGTCTCTCTAAGCCTGGGTGTATTTGGATTATTTAAATGTAACCTTCCACTTTGGTGCTTAAGGCGTTAACGGAAGGATGTCGATTTCTATTGTTTCAAAAATATAGTTTAAAATATACGTATACTTTAGTAGTGGTATTTTTTAATATTGGTGACCTAGTAGAGTTAGGTCATCTTAACTTTTACAGGATATTAGGTTGCCAAGCTTTAAATATTGTTCTCAGATAAATTATCCCGAAATTAATTACTGTTATATCATAATTGTGAATAAACTAAAGATTCTATTAGATACATATATATGTATATTCGTCAAGGAATTTTGTCTACAGGATTAAGCAAAACAAACGTTTCAATCTGTGCTACATACTTATTGGAGATATATTTTCTGTCAAATAGAGATTATCATGATTATATAATAAATACAGAATTGGAATAACTATTCAATAGCCTTTTTTTTGAACCAATAACCCCTTTTTAAATTAAGCAGCAGTGTTCATATAGTAGTAACGCAATTAAGAATGTACCCAATTATTATTCATTATTTAATAAGTAGGTACATTCTTGATAAGATTAATATGTTACTATTAATAAGTATATAATAAGAATAGCAAATAAAAGGTGGTCCAACCAAAACGCACGATATTAATTGTAAATAAAACAAAAAGCTTTCAGAGAATTATCTTAATATTTTTTATTATGACAATTATGTGTGAAACAAAATATCGGCCAAATGCTCGCCACGGCTTCGGTGGCATATCTCTATCCGATGGTCCATATTTACAATGGTCCATAATTACTCATCCTTTAGCTCTTGAATTGTCCTTGGCTTATTAACGTACACTTTTTCTTTTAAATATCCCCAAAGAAAGAAGTCCAACGGTGTCAAATCACATGATCGTGGCGGCCAATTAACATCGCCACGACGTGATATAACACGGTCATTGAATTTCTCGCGCAAAAGTGCCATTGTTTCGTTGGCTGTGTGGCAAGTGGCACCATCCTGTTGGAACCACATATCGTCCAGGTCCATATCCTCAATTTTTGGTCACAAGAAGTCCGTTATCATCTCGCGATAGCGAACACCATTCACGGTAACTGCTTGGCCGACCTCATTTTCCCAGAAGTACGCCCGATGGCGCCGCCAGCCCATAAACCGCACCAAACAGTCACTCTTTATGATGCATCGGCTTTTCAACAATCACTCGTGGATTCTCATTTGCCCAAATGCGGCAAATCTGCTTGTTAACGAATCCACTGAGGTGAAAGTGTGCCTCGTCGTGCGCCTGAAATGGTCAGTAGGCTTCAGCTCTTGAGTCAATTGAACCTTGTAAGCATGTAAATTCAAATCTTTATTCAAAATTCGCATCAGTGATGTTCGTGAGATGTTCAATTGTTGGGCACGACGACGAGTCGAGGTTGACGGCTCTTCTGCTACACTATCGCGAACAACAGCAATGTTTTCCGCAGAACGAACTGGGCGAGCATGCACAGGTGTTTTCGCATTTCCTACAGACCCGGTTTGCTGAAATTTGCGCACAATTCTCCCGATTGTGGACACATTTGGTCGATTATGCTGACCAAAAAAGTCACGAAGTGCACGAAATGCATTTTGATTTGAACGCCCATTTTCGTAAAAGGCTTCAACAATCTTAACGCGCTGCTCAATTGTGTACCTCTCCATGGTTGAATTTGTTAAACACTGAAACAAAGAAATGTCAAATTAAGTTGGGCAAAAAGCAAAAAACTTGACGTTAAGGTGTAACTCACAATTAATATCGTGCATTAAGTTTGGACCACCCTTTATAAACTATTACTTAACTGCCCACCCAATGAAATCCTCCAGCGAATATATCAAAATTTAACATGTTTTAAGACATCTAATATCTATTAGTTTTAATAATCTTGGCCATGACAATGACCATATTTACTTCTTGGGACAGACAGTCAATTTTGGCATACGCCAATTATTTAAAAATTGTAAATATTTTAACAAATTTGTATTTTTTAAACAATTATTAATAGAGTTATTATTATTGGAATTTAGTTACTTCCTGAAAATAAAAATTGGTAATTTTCGTAGTAAAATTTATCATTTGTTTAATTATTACTAAACATTAAATAGACAATACATAAGAACTGACAGATTCAAAATATGCAATTACATTATCTTGTTTACTTCATCGTTGCGAAACACAAATAGGTTAGGTATGTGTATATAATGTCTATTCGGTGAAATCATTCAGCGAAAAATTTTTGCTTCTTGAGACATATAGAACATTTCATAACAGGAACAGCTATATCGACTCACGACTCAACTTTTATATTAGAACTAATGAAATTTTACACCATTTTTACATCATTAATAGTGATAAAGCTTTATCACTGCATATTTCCAACAGTGTATATATTTCCACACAGAAGAGTCTTTACGTACTTTCAAGAGACCCTGTATATTGCAGGCAGCTGGAAGAGCGACCAATACATTTATTTTATATTGTCTGATTTCTTATAAATATCTCGGTTATTTTCTAATGGTAGTCCATCATAAACTTTATTGGTAATAAATATGCCTTAACAAATTTCATAATTAATCAATATTTACGTGGCTTTCAAAGTATTGTATTTCAATCCCATTAATAAGTCGGATCTTTATTTACATATTTGTGAATGAAATCCGCGAAAGCTACCTCGTACCTATTGTTGTCTTTGTGCGTGCATTCTCATTCCAAAATAAGCTACCATACGATAGTGTATTCCTATTAATTTATTTTATAAAATCGCATATACCACTAATTCGTTGAGTGCTTAGTTTAGAAGCAATATAAACAGCGAATATTAGCGCTGTTTACATTGCCCCATCTCAGTCCATATTAAACAGTTCATTCCAGTATTCATTATGTTATGTCTATAGGAAAAATCCTGCAAATTAAATACGTTTGTAGTACTTAAAACAAAAATACAGGGTGACTGGTACCGCGACGTATTCCTTTGAAGAAGTGTTAGTAGGGACAATTTGCAGTCAATTGAAACATAATATGCATAGTACCATTGATAGTTTTCGAGATATTCAAATTTTTGTGTTTTCTTAGAAATGTACTACCTGATACTACTAATTGTAAAATAAAAAAAGGGATCATTTTCTTTGTATTTTTTTACTTCTACCATTAATACATATAGTGGTCATATTATTATGTAACAAAAATTATGCTAAATACTGAATTTACTGTTACTTGATGAAAATCCATATTTATAAAAAATTTAAATCTTCGCTGGTTAAATTTTCACTTTTTTATTTGTTAAACATAACAATTGTTTCGCCAACACAGTGGCTTCTTCAGATGTTGAGTACATAGACTGATATCTATGATAGATGAGATGAGATATGATATTATGATGATGAGACTATGATAGATGAGATTTTGAGTGCATAAACCGAGTACATAGTCTATGTACTCAACATCTGAAGAAGCCATTGTGTTGGCGAAACAATTGTTATGTTTAACAAATAAAAAGTGAAACTTTAACAAGCGAAGGTTTTAATTTTGTATATTATGCTAAATAGTTTGATATGACAAAAATACAGGAGCTAAAACCTGCCAGGGTTGTTAGAAACTTTAACCGAATTGTACATTCACCAGGATTTATTTCAGTAATTTGTGAATACGTTAAACATACAAATTATTTTAAAAACTTCTATGCTTCATCACCTTTCGAATGAGGTATAAAGGTTTAAGAAATTTCCTGTTACTTCCAGGAATAATACAATCCTTACAGGTTTTAGCTCCTGTATTTTTGTCATATCAAACTATTTAACATAATTTTTGTTACATAACATGAACCACTATGTGTATTAATAATAGAACCAAAAAAATTACAGATTTCTTTTTTCATTTTACAATTAGTAGTATTAGGTAATGCATTTCTAAGAAAACACAGACATTTAAATGTCTCGAAGACTATCAACAATGGAATTATGCATATATTATTATGGTTCAATTGACTGAAAATTGTCTCTACTATCACCTCTTCAAAGGAATACGTCGCGGTACCAGCCACCCTGTATATTTTTTATATTTTCGTTAATATCTGGTTAGAAATTATTACATCTTAATAATGATGTAAATTATTTGCAAGTAATTATGAGTATATAATTTATTTGAAACATATTCATTACTTTTATAGGTAATGATAATTAACGGCAAAATTTTACTACTTCCACAATTAAATGCATCAGATTTTCTCCTTCGCGTGTGAATTATTTAACTGCATCTTCATTTTAATTTATAGTGTATTATTATGGTTTAATTGACTGTAAATTGTCTCTACTAACACCTCTTCAAAGGAATACGTCGCGGTATCAGCCACCCTGTATATTTTTATATTTTCGTTAATATCTGGTTAGAAATGATTACATCTTAATAATGATGTAAATTATTTGTAAGTAATTATGAGTATATAATTTATTTGACACATATTCATTACTTTTATAGGTAATGATAATGAACGGTAAAATTTTACTACTTCCACGATTAAATGCATCAGATTTTCTCTTTCGCGTGTGAATTATTTAACTGCATCTTCATTTTAACGATTTCTATTAAACGGGAATAGTAACTGAAGCTTTGTTAGGCTGTTGCGAAATAGTATTTTCAAATAAAAGGTGAAACTAGCGCTTAAAGAACAGAACTGAAGACTACATTTATTTTATTTACGTAATTTCGTATATTTTATTCATGAACCTTAAACACATGCGACTAATAAAAATACAGCTGTACACTAGACGGTGAATATTTTGTTGAATTTTAATATACCTAATTGCCTATTTCACATATTTTCGGTGTAGGTATTGTAACTGTACTTCCTTCTTTATTATTTGTCTGTTTAATTTCCATTTAGGCTCGGCCACAACATGTTGACAATAATGAGTGGTACTCTTCACGAAAACAGGCTTTATATCGAAATTTTATACGATCTTTTCGGTTTCCATTAAATCTGATTTCGGCATAGAAATGTACTCGGACTCATTACACTACCAAATATAGAGACTGAATTCATTTAACATGCACGTATGTGTTATTGATAATAATTTGAATTACAAGTCGTGACTCTCATTACCGTTCCATTCAGAGATCAAACAGGTCATGAAGTATTCGGTTTAGGGACTAAATTTTATATATGTATTTATCTCCGCGTTGTAGCCCTATTATATTACATGGTTTCGGAATATTTCATTTCCAAAAATATGGATTAAATGCGTATTTAAGCGCAACTGGTGTTGTACTCTTCAATTGCCATTCATTATGTTTTATGTCATCCTGATTTCCATTTTCACCTCATTGACATGTCCTCTCAAACATATGTATGCATGTATAAAGACGACACACTTAAAATTGATGCAGTAGTTTATTATTGATAATGAATAGTAGTGCACGTCTTCTGAATTATATTGTACTTGGAGTGAATTATTTCAGTACAGTATAGTCACAATCAAAGGGTTGCGAAATTTAGTTAGTGACAATGATCAACGCAATTATATACAAATCACTTGGTGTGCTCCTCGATATGAGTCCGTTGATATTTACAAACAAAAGAAAACTGCGAAAGAAAATACAGAAATACATTTTGGTATTTCTCAAAAATATTGGACAAAAAATCCATAAAAACAAGACGAGCAGATTGCTTGTTTTCCTTATTTAGCAATCAAAATAATTTAAATTCTATGAGCTAAGGTGCTGATGATCACTAGTTATAGCTATGTCTGAATGGCATGATTGCCTTATCAGGTTGATATCCATCGATATCACCTGTATAAACTTAATTGACTATTTACAAATAAACAATTTTAAAACGTTAAAAGGGACTTTTCCGCATCTCTATCTCAAAATTTAATGGCCGAGAAAAAATAAACCAACACATAACTGCAGAATATGTGTTTTATGCGACAGTTTTACTTTTTTCATTGACGACTGTTTGAGTGCCGTATCAATACGTTTGTGATCGAACGAAATTATTTTTTTCTCATTAGTTCGTATATGATACAGGCCGAATATATGTTTTTCTCGTTTAATGCAAAATCTGCAATTTTTTTTCAAATAGTCCACCATCGTGCTTTCTCATGACCCATGAACAGGGTGGGGTGTATCCTACCCACTTCAAAATCAATAGATGTCATCTGGTAGACGTTATTAATCAGAATCAGTCGAAACCCGATCGATCCGATACGATTTAATTAAGTGATAGTGCTAACAAAAAAAAATTCTCAAATAGTTCACCTTTGTGTTTTCTCATGACCCATGAACATGGTAGAGTGTATCCACCTCAAAATCAATAGGTGTCGTTTGGGAGACGTCCCCGATTAGAATCAGTCAAAACCCGATCGATCCGAGACGATTTAGTTGAATTATCGTGCTGACAAGAACTTTTTAAAATTCCGACGATAACAACACACACACACAGACAACATTTTTTAAAGACCGTTTTTTTTATTTTTAGGCCGAAAAACGAAAAATGAACGCTAGACATTTTTTTTTCTATTTTTCTTTACACGATTACATTACTTTTCCGCTCTGGGATAGTTAAGTGCGGAAAGGTAATAACTTTACTATGATTACAAATACATATTGTAAAAAGATGGTTGTATGATCTTAAGATGTGTTTGCACCTATGTCCCTTTTATTTAATATCACCAATTTGGTCTTGATTTAATCACAAAATGCTTCATTTAACTTCAGAGATACCATATCTTATCTTAGCTCTATGTGTTATAAACCTCACATATTTATAAATAAATTTTGTGATAAATATTAAAGAAAGTAATTACTTGAAGAGAGAGAAACTCGGAAGGAAGTTCATATTCTTATATTTTCACAAGCATATACAAGATTTGCATATCTTTTATACACACTTTTGCTGACAATTGCGACATTCTTCATTTACTGTTGATCTTCATACAAGGTGAATATTATTGCCTATGGCAACCAGTCAAGTCATTTGGTAATAGATCTCAATGGATGGGACGTAATGAAAAAAATGTACCTACGTTTTCTTCTACCGATAGAACCTATGAGACAAAAAGTATTTTTAGCTTGAAATCAAAGAATCAAATGATTTGTTTTAAAAATCTGCACCAACCTACATATCAGGTAACTGAAATTGTTTGATAAGGACCAACACTTTCTATCTATAGTTGATGGCAGAATGATTGAAATATGTTGAAATATGAAAGATGATCCTTGAATAGATTTTTAATCTTTTGAAAAGATAGTTTTTCGATAAATTGTTCTAAGTAATATATGTCGACAACCGGGAGATTTTTTAGTCTGTTGACACCACCCTCGAAATGGAGGAAATGTTACAAACCTCTATAAATAAAATAATTGAGGAAATCGAGAAAAGAGGTTTCAAATTATCATTAGCAAAGACTCAAGCTGTTTATTTCTACAGCCTAAGAGTACTCCATGATTTCCCTAATCTTACTATTAAAGAAACAGCTATTCAGTTTCAAGACACTGTAGAATTCTTTGGGCTACTACTTGGAATTGAAGTTAATAATATCTATATTTCGTATGAAAACGAAATATAGGCCGTTATACTTAATTGTAACAGACATGAGCGTAACATTGAAATAACTTCAGTCAAAAATAAGATATATATATATATATATTTTAGATTTTCACTTTCAAAAATGACTTTTTAAAAAATAACTATAAGTTTTAAAATTGACTGTTTATTAGACTGTTTTATAAATATGTTTTTATGACTTGAGTTTATTCTGAACTGTCGTAATTTTGTATGAACATAATATTTATAAGCTTTGGATTGCCACGTAAGCATCAGCAGAATTCAAAGTGGCGTGATGCTTGCGTGTTCACAATAATATTGCAAGGAAGTTGTTATCACTTTTGATAATGAAATACAATATTGTAATATGATATGCCTGAGACTAGCTGCTGTGAATATTTGCATATAACAACTCCCTTTTTTCAAAAAAAGTTGATGTTACACTTCAACTTTTAGGATAATTCTTCAGGGGTGTCTTCATTAGTCTGGTGGATGTTGGGCCTTCTTCTTAGCAGGGTGTTAATTCTTTTTAGTGCTTCCCTGTGTATGGACTCTGGGCGTTCCTTGTCAATCTTGAACCTATTTCTACATTTGAGGGCTACGTAGAGTAGGATCAGGCTGATTAATAGAGCTATGGTTATATAAGTGAACCATGAAATATTTCTAGTCACGAAGGGTTCGTTTATTATTTTATCTAAGTCCCTGGAATATTGTTCTAGCTTATGGTTGGAGACTTCTAAGTTTTCGATATTTAGATTGTCGAATTGCAAAGGTTTCAAATTGGGCATTTCAAAATTTTCTGGTATCATACTGCAGCAATCGTAGGGAATTATCACTGGATGTGGATTACTTGTTACGTTAAGCAGCTTGCGGTTTTCGGCCTGTATTTTTGTAATGCCGACGAAGGCGTTACATTCTGATTGAAGTTTTAAAACAGAATTTTCGTTAATGATTGTAGTTTCTGTATTAAAATTTGCACATTTTATTTTAACGTGAGTGGGACTTGAAACTATAACCAGCCATGTATTGGCTTCGAGTTTTTGTACCTTATAGCCTTGTCCGTATACTAAAATGCTATGACAGTTCTTCGGCATTTCTACAAGATTTTTGAATAGTTGAGCTTCACATGCTGCACTATTATCTATCGGATATGCATAGAGGTTGGAACAGAGCTTCTTAAGAGGACTTAGTTGTTTGCATCCTGTTAGGTCCTTGATGGGTACGTACATCAAAGAATCATCATTTTTCGCGATATATTTTTGAGAAAGTGACAGTATGTGATGCAATCCAGTTCTATTATCTAGGACGGGAATTGGGTACAAATGGTATAAGGTGTAAAGTTGTTGTTCTACCAGTGGAATCTTTAGAACGAAAACAAGATCTGATTGTGTCTGGAATGCTTCTAATTCTATTATTTCTAAATATTTAGCAATTTCTGAATGTTTTACTGATAGGGGTAAGTTATTCTTGATTAAGTTCTGAGATATTTCCTGAAGGGATGCAATTAAACTATCTGGTGTAATGATTGATGAGTGAATAATTTTTAAACGTGCAAATGTAATAGAATTTAGAATATCATTAATGTTATCTTGAAGGTACATATAACTTTCTAGTAGGTTTTCACAGATTTCAAAGAAAAACATTTTGGCTTCGACTAGGGCAAGTTTGTCTCCTAGTTGGTGAATCGCTCTCTTAATTTTGTTTATGTCGTCATTGAAAGCTTTTTCGTCAATTTGAAGTTTTTGAATTGTTTCGTTAAATGTTTTTATAACTGACATAGTAACAGAAATTTGGTTTTTTAGTAGGTTTTCCACTTGACGTTGGTCCTGGTTTAATTTATTAATACTCTCTGTGTAGAATTTACCGTCAGAGGCGTCGAGGTTGCCAGTAATTGATTTAAATATGCTACCTAGTCCGTCTATTATTCCGCGCTTATAGCGTTTTGTTTCTACTAGGATTTCTTGGAGTTTTTCTTTAATTGAATTCGAAATTTGTATCAATAGCGTGACATGTGTTTTAACTTCAGAGTGAAATTTCTGCATGCTATGGTAATTGTTATCAAGCATGTTTGTTATCGCCCTTAAAATATTATTGTTACTGTTGAACGCATTTTCAATACTTGATAAATTTTTGTGTACCAATAGTGTCCACTTGTCATTGGAGACTATTAGTTTTGATTCGTCATGATAGTAGACTCCTATCGTATTTTTTACTGGTGTTATTTGAGATTGGGAATATGCTGTTCCGATCAGCATAGCAAACGTTAATGTTATCCACATTCCTCGGGGCGACCGGAGAATCCTACTTCGTGAACGTTGTTACACCGGGTTAGCGCTGGCTTGTTCCCAATGCCGAAGAGACCTGACGGACGGTTGGAATAGTGGCTGCTGTTGTTTTTTGTAAATTTTCGTAGCTTCTTTTCTTCTTTTAAAGGTTTTGGAAAACCACCGCGCCCAGTTAGTTTCCGTGTTCTGAACGCGTGCAGAATCCTACCACGACTGCGCCAATTTTTAGATTTTCACTTTCAAAAATGACTTTTTAAAAAATAACTATAAGTTTTAAAATTGACTGTTTATTAGACTGTTTTATAAATATGTTTTTATGACTTGAGTTTATTCTGAACTGTCGTAATTTTGTATGAACATAATATTTATAAGCTTTGGATTGCCACGTAAGCATCAGCAGAATTCACAGTGGCGTGATGCTTGCGTGTTCACAATAATATTGCAAGGAAGTTGTTATCACTTTTGATAATGAAATACAATATTGTAATATGATATGCCTGAGACTAGCTGCTGTGAATATTTGCATATAACATATATATATATATATATATATATATATATATATATATATATATATATATATATATATATATATATATATAGAATACTAAAATTGAATGGGAAAAGAGAGAAACCAGCAGAGAGAAATTCAAAACACACGTGACAGATAGAATGAACAAATACTATATCACTATGAATAAAATCTATCCACTGATTAATAAAAATAGTAAATTCTCGACTAAAAATAAGCTGCTATTATATAAAACAATACTGAGACCAATTTTAACATATGCAAGTCCCATATGGCATAATGCAGCTAATGTCCACTACAAAAGATTACAAACAGTACAGAATAAAACACTTAGATTACTAACCTCATCCAGTAGATACATAAACATACAACATCTTCACGACAAAGTTGGCATCCAATACATTAAACCACACATAAAACAAACTGCTAATAAATTCTTCACAACACAGATTAATCATGCAAAATTAACCAGACGACTAACAACATTAAACGCGAATTTTCCACATACGTACTATTATTTACATGAAAATCTTGACCCTTGACAACATTCACCACAGACGATAAGTCGCACAAACCAATGGTGAAAACTGTCGACAGCTCGTGTAGGCCTGACAGAAGCAGGAAAATGCAAGCTGATAGGCCGGATCGAGAACGCGACAGATCGCCATATTAAATACCTGCTAAGCAGGCAACCCATAATAGATCACTAGGAAAATCATTAGTAATACTGAAAATATATCAGATAAATTATACGATATCTCTAACAAAATTAACTAAATAAATAACTACTTACACATCCGAAATATCTAAAACAGGTTTTTAGCAATTTTTTCCTGTAAATGCAATAGAAAACATTAACAAAAAATATATAAGAAATACAAAATATAATAAGCTATCAAAATAACATTCAGTTATCATAGCCATATAACTCCCTGTAGCAAGGGGAACAGGGAAATTAAATTAAAATAAAAATAGATAGGCTAGTGCGACAAGGTCAGAAAATCTACGGGGCGACGCCGTTATCGCCTTTCTCTTTTAGGGTCAAAGCGTCGTCCATGGAAAAAAAATCCGTACTATAATCTAAGAATTGTATATATAATAAAACAATAAAGAAGTTTTTAAAGTAAAGTAAAGAGTAAGGGCTACTACTTGTAAGTTATCGTGTGGATCTCATATAGAAAAACTAGTACGAACCTGCAAAAAATCTCTCAACATCTTACACGTATTTCAAAGACACCAAATTTTCTATAAATTTACAAAGATACTTCTATACTGCAATCACCAAAAATCATAAGATAATCGATCCATATGTTAACAACTGAAACTCGAAAGAACTCATTCAGGTTTGTTGTTTATATTTAGGTTTTATAATAACTTGATAAATTGCTCCAGATTTCCATTTGTTAAATTTCCATATTCCCCCTTGCAATATGAGACAGAAGACAATTTATTTGGTGAATTATTTGATAGAACAAATTTACGTACTCCATAGCGAGAACAACATCCTTCCATAACCATTGTCAGCATACTGATCTCTGTAAATTATAAATTATTATCATTTAAGATGTCTATCAAATACCATATTAGTCAAAATTGTGATTTTTATTATCTTATCTTCCTTTTCTCTAGGTATTTTGTTATATTGTATTATTCGTAGATGTATATTACGTCCAACATTAAATTAAGGCGTCCGGTTTCAAAGTTCATTACAAAGCATTTTGACAGAAAATCCAAAAAATGTATAATTTGTTATTTATATGAAATAAAGTTTTTGTATGTGGTATATGTGAGGATAAGGTGTTTATAATGAATTTTTCATGGTAAAAATATATTAGACCGTAAAAAAAGATAATATGATAATAAAAAGTTTGAATTTAGAGAGTTTTGTAATCGAGCAATGGATTGAATTACTTACGAAACTGTCACTGTTGAAATAGTAAAGGTTTTTATTAATTAAGATGAGATTTTTACTTAGTATTGTATTTTATTCCCTTAATACATAAAAAAATTTAATTCTAAGCCCATCCTCTTCGGTTCCAAAAGTCTCAACGGCTTCTTCATGATCTGCGTTATCTTCCTGGTCAACAGCATTACTATTGTCAATAATATGTTTATAAAATGTTACATCTTCATTGGGAATAATTCTCTAGTTCTGCCCGAAGTGCATCTTTAAAAGGACATCTACATTTTGTATTTTAGCTGCTTTAACGGAATTAATATTTGGTAAATCAGCTCAGGCTTGATTGCACTGAGGCTTTTCCCTTTTTTTATTACCGATTTGTAAGTACCAAGATCCGATTTGTAGTTGATCTCTCCTTTAACAACAACACTTTCACCTTCTTGCTGGAGTTTCTTCTTAATTGATATTCTTTTGGCAGCTGAAAACTTGAAATGCCATTGATTCGGTGACACACACCCATCAAGAGCATTTTTCCAATCAAATACATCATAATCTTTTTCGAGATCAAGTACAGTTGCATGATCTGATAATATTATACGGTATTCCCTTGGATGAAAAATAACTTCCTTCTTTTTCACTTGTCTTTCAAGTCTTCCGGAAACTCTATCAGATGGCAGGAAGGAGTGCCCAACGATGGGAAATATTATGTGAATAACCTCAACTGCCAATCATAATAGAGTTTTTATTCTGCCCGGGACATCCATTTAGATGGGTCTCGCAACTTTTTTCTGCCTTTGTTAGGCGTACCAAGAATAAAAGAAGTCTCCATACTATAAAACTTCGCTCACAGTACAATTAATACATTAACCAAAATAATAGTTACAGTAAGTTGTAAACAACATGATCGCATCACTATCAGATGGTTACTAAACACAATAAAGACATGCAAGACACAGAAAGCAATTGAAGCAGTTTCGATAACGCCCAACGCTAAAATGTTAGTATGCTATTGGATGTAAGAAGTTTTGATACCCATATGAATAGAACGGAATGAAAGAGTTTTGAAACAGTATTTACAAACGAATGAGAGAGTTTTGTTACTGTAACTGGATTTCGTAATTTAGTTTTGAATGGATGTAGACACATTTGCGACCAGATATAATTCAGAATCATACATAATACGGGCACTAGATGGCAGCACCACTGTTGCGGGTTTTTTATGACTTGAATTTAGAGACTTTTGAAACCGGACGCCTCAATTGCATAATGGTGTATTAATTGATGTAATTTTGAAATTGATTACACCCCTTCATATGGAAAATAACTAAATAAATTAGAGATTAAATTAGAAATCTTACAGGAAACAACTTTTAAACCTATTAATGTAAAGAATTAGCGATATTTCATGGTTTATTTCACTTTAATGGTACACAATGTAAGATGAGTAAATGTTTATATAAGAAGTAGGTTGTAAATAGATAAAAACCAATAAAATAACTATTTAATATATAATAAAGGATATTAATTTATTTATTCATCATAGATAGTCGATGATCATATTTTACAAGTGAGTGATATGTACGTTATTTATGCGGATTTGACAGTAAATACCGATAAATAATGTTATTAGGAGCCCTAATTTGTTTTTTCGACACAAGCAGATTTGGCACGAACAGCTTTAAATAAATTAAGGCATTCTAAATGCAAATACATTTAAAGTTCATGTTCGTCGTAGTTTGCCTTAAAAGTATATACCAAATGTTATATTTATAGTCATGTAATAATAAAACATTAAATCAGCGGGAGGTAGTAACTAGTTGGAGAGGAATAGATTACCTTCGATTGTAAAAAATACCTCACCGTTAACATATTCCAGTGATAAATAATAATGTCTAATGCGTAGGAGAATTAAAGTCAGGATGTCTACTAATTTATGATCAAATGAACAATATTATTACCAGTGATACAATTCGACCTATATACCTAGAAAATTAGAATTCTGATCACTTCATATATTGGTACTCGTGTCGCTAAAATAAGTTTCACTACTATTACTTTCAACTAGAACAAATATTACAAACAAGGAATAAATACAGCAGAAGATATATATTTAGTTGTTCATAATAATGTTATATAATTGAAAAAGAACCACATACCATAATTATTTGAAGTTTAATTAAAGACTCACATAAAAATAATGGAAGTAAGTTGCAGTTTATTAGTATAATCTTATTAATCATATAATAAAAACTGTTTATTATGGTTTTGTGTAGTTATTATATGTACACATATTCATTAACAACATCATTAATGAGGCTGAAATAATACTATCATCAAAAATATCCGAATCATATTCCTTCCCCAGTCTTTCTGCTTGTAACGGATCAATAGCAGAAGAAAACAATATATATATATATATATATATATATATATATATATATATATATATATATATATATATATATATATATATATATATATATATATATATATAGCGAGGTTCTTGGCTGCTTCTGGCATCTCAACTTCCAGTAGTCCCTATTTTGCCAATCTCCTTCCTGAAGTCATTTGGCCTCCATAGCTTCTTCTACATCCTCTTTCCAATTTCTAGATGGTCTCCCTCTTTTTCTGCGTTCTGGTGGTATCCAGCTCCATACTTCTTTGGGCCATCTATTGTTTTCCATGCGTTGAAGATGTCCATACCATATTAGTCGTTTTGTTCCAATTATGTCCGATATATTTTCTTTCACATTCATGATCTCCCGTATTCTCTCATTCCTAACGTGGTCTAATTTTGAGATCCTTGCACTTCTTCTCCAGAAGTCCATTTCGAGGGATAGTAATTTCTGGCGGTATCTTTTGTTCAATTCCCATATTTCGGAGCCATATGTAGAAATACTCTGCACAATAGTTTTATACAAGGTGGTTTTAGTTTTCTTGTTAACATTTTTACTCCACAACAGTGAGTTTAGTTGCTGGATTACTCTTATTCCCTGTACTATTTTATTTGAAATATTCTCGCTGCTTCTTCCATTTGAGGAGAGTTACACCTAAATATTTAAATGAGGAACAATGTCTTATCGTGCAGTTATCTAGATTTAGATGGTACATCCGCAATATAGTTTTTTCACCGCGTGAATATAGGCTCTGGAGATATTGCTGTTTTCCATACAAAGCCATAACTTATTTAATGGCACGGTGTCGTATGCCTTTTGGAGATCTACAAACGCCATATGGACCGTTCTTCCCCTTTCTATTCTCTTATCTATGACGTTTTTAATAGTGAATATGCCGTCTTTACATGAGCGCCTTGCTCTAATTCCATTTTGTTCTTCGCACTCACTAAATTCGTCTTCGATTCTCTGCTTTAGCACGCGCCCATACAGTCTTGCCACTGTACATATGACACTAATCCCTCGGTAATTCGCACACTTTTGTCTACTTCCCTTCATGTATATAAATGTAATTGCTGCTCTTTCCATTCTCGAAGTGGTGCGTCTCCACTTAGGCACTTCTTAAATATACAGGCCAGCAGCTCCATGAGTATATCGGGGGCGGCTTTGAGTAGTTCCGCACTTATGTTCCCCGGGCCAGGTGTTTTCCCATTTTTCATCTGTATCACCGCTTCTCTTACTTCATGTGATGTTATTTCCTCTACAGTGTGACTCTCGTTGGTTTCTTGTTGTTCCCTTTCCTGCGTTATGTATTCGGGTCTCTGTTCTGTCAGCAGGTCTTTATAATATTCTTTCCACTCCTGAATTCCAATTGGGCTGATTCCTGCTGTGTCTTTATTCTGTTTTATCAAATCATTGACTATTTTCCAAGCTTTATTTTCTCTGGTGTTTCCTATGTTTGTATTTACTTGGGCACATATTTTCTCCCAGTACTCGTTTTGAGTTTTTTAATTTCTCTATGGACTTCTTTTCTTTTTGCTTGGTAACTTGAGATGTCGTCGGGTGTCCTTGTTTCCAGCCTTTTCCTGTGGAGTACCTTCTTTTCTTTTACAAGGGTCTCCAGATTGTCATTCCACCAGGGTACTTTGTTATTATTTTTGTTTTTGTGTACTTTTCCTAAAGCTTCTCCAGCTGCTTCATGTATGCATATCTTTATGTTTTCATACATATTGTCTGCAGTATCATATTGTACAATGCTTAATTTATTGGCGAAACGTATTTGATATAGGAACTTTGTCGAGTCTTCTCGCAGACTTTCGAGATTGCATCGTATTGCCTCCGCCTTTCTTTCTTCGTTTGCGTCTCCTGGTTCTCTTTGTTTGTATTGTCGGTATTTGATACCTACTTTTGGCTAATAGTAGGTGATGATCTGAGCCACACTCTAGGCCGCGTTTAACTCTTACGTCCATCATTTTTAGTTTCGACTCTTATTATATAATCAATAATGGATTTTAATTTTCTAGTGGGTTGTTCCCATGTATAACGATGTATCATTTTCTGCTGATAGAAACCATTTGTTACTTTTAGTTGCCAGTTTTGGCACATTTCAATAATTCTCTCTCCATTTGAGTTAACGTCATCTTCTCCAAATTACCCAATCACCGGGTCGTCCCTTTTTTTCCCACTCTACCATTCGGGTATCCCATTAGAAGTACCTCCTTGCGGTTACTAATGCTGTTCAATAGCCTTGTCAGTTCATCATAGAATGAGTCTTTTTCTTCTACTCTTGCGTCTTCTGTTGGTCTATATGCGGCTATTACCACTAGCAGATAATTGTTAATTTTCATCTCCACTGCAAGAATTCTGTCATTTATCTGTTCCCACGACTTTATTTTTTTCTTAAATTTCTTCATTATTGCTATTGCTACGCCACTCTTCGCTCTTTCTTCTTTTGGGACACCACTATATATGTACACATATTGTCCTTTCTCTTCTGCCCCTTTCCCTTTCCTTTTTGTTTCTGTCATTGTAACTATGTCCAGGTTGTATTTCTCGACTTCCTTCAAGAATTCATGGGCATTTGTTCCTATTCCTTGTACATTCCAGGTACCAAAACGCATTATCCTTTTCATTGCCAGTTTTCGTTATGACCTTATTACACCTCAAATAAATAAGAAACTACCACATAACGCTCACGAGATATAGTTTATTTCATCGCTATTTTCCAAATAAAAAATCTCAAAACATAACCTTGGATTGTTTTATGACTAGCTCAGGTAGACTCTTCCGTTTATCGGAAGGATAGGAGAGTTTGTTATTTGGCAAATAGCGATGAAATGAATTATACTTGTAGTGTATACGTTTTTATCCCTATTTCTCCTTCTATAAACAAATGACACTAATTCCTAAATCTGCTAAACCCAAAAAAGACATCTTATCCACCAGTTAGCCTACTCCAGAAATTCATCAAATTGTTTTTCATGAATCAGTGTAAATTCTAGTTATCGGATTGTTATTATGGGATATGGGGCCAAAATTCGTTGTGTACCCGCTTCAAAATATTGTACTCCCGATTTTCACCAAACTCTATAACTCTATATTTTTGTAGGCGGGGCGAGTGTTTTCAAATTCTGAAAACATGACACTTCAATTATTGCAGGTTGTCAAAATACAGGAGCAATAATATTCGCCGTACAACTGTGCGCGCTCAATTTCATTAATTTGTAACTCGTACTACATTTATTCAATTCGCATTCATTCAAAATGTAATCTATAGAATTTTTCGTCTATTTTCCGATAAAAATAGTGATTCTGTAAATGCTAATTTTGAGTATTTTTGCAATTTTTAATATGGTTTGGCATTTTATTCAAATTTGCACCGTTTTGATTTTTATAAAAGTATTTTTAATCGAAAGCTTGTGTCCTTTTTTCTAAAAATACTCCATAAGGAAATTGGAATTGAACGAATTGGTGACGAAGGATATAATTTAGTGCGCACTGTCGCATTTGACTTGCGCACGGCCTCACGTGGGGTTTCTTAGGAACTGACAGAATTTAAAAAACTTAAAAAATAAATTAATTAATCGGTAATGAACAAATAAAGTGAGTATAAGATGTTTATATACTAATTGATTATGAATTTATTTATTTACAGAACAGTTTATTATCTTGTTATTGAATTATGTTCACCGAATGAACGCTTTTGATGTATTACCCAATCATTTGGTTGTTGTATCCATATAACTCGAACTGTTTGCTTTGTTTGTGACATCCAAAGTGATTTGGACAAGTTATACATTCATTTGGGTGCCCGTAAGTTATTATTTGTACCACACGAAAACTCTTCACAACCAAAATACTTTGGTTTCTAAAAAGTAATTTCTTCGTTCAGTGTTGTTTAGGTCATGATTAAGGTTAAGTTTCGCCAAAGAAAGAGTTCTTCGAGTAATTTTTGCGTGTTTGCCATATTATATCAACATCACTCCAATTTATACAATATGAATAGAAATAGTTTTACCGATTGATGCTACAATCTTTTTAATTAGGAGAAGTACTGAAAAACTATGTGAGGTGTAAGGTATATTTCTGCAAATCTACAATTGGGGGCAATTTAAAAATACTTGCAGAACGCGCGATCAAATCAAAAGATCAAATTTTAATAACCGATGCTCTTTATCAATGGGCGAATCAGAACTTAAATGAAACGATCGTTTTTTTTTTCAGTTCCACAGTGAATCATGAAACAACAGCTCAATTGTTGAAGTCGCAATTTGGTTTTACTTAAACCTTGCCAGGCACAGTAAAATATGATTATTTCGTACCTGCACAAGAAGCGAGTTTAATTGTCCAAATGCATTCATCATCGTTGCGATATGATGTTTTCCAAAGAAGGAAAAAAATCAAAATAGCACGAAAGCCAGGAGCAAAAAGAACAAAGTAAATTGTAAACTTTCTTTACCATTTATTCTTAAAATTGTAAAACATTTCTTGTTCTGTAAATAATTGCGTATTTCTGTTACAAGTTTCATTGATTTGATTTAGTTTTTTAGAATATGTTACTCTAATTCAATGAGTTTATAACTTCATATCAACAATTTTGTTGTTCTTAGTTCAGCGTAGGAAGGAAAGGGTTACAATAATTCGGTTATGTATATTACTGTATGTTGACAACCTACAATAATTGAAGCGCCATATTTTCAGAATTTGAAGATACTCACTACCCTACAAAAATATAAAGTTTGGTGGAAATCGGGAGTACAAAATTATTAGGCTGGTACACTTGACGAATTTTGCCCCATATACGAAATTATGGTGACTGATGTGGAGTGCAGAGCAAAATAAATGACTTTGTAGGCAGTATCTATTATTTTAAGACGAATATACGTACTTTGTCGAAAACGGGTACAATTAAATATTTATTATGGATTATAAAAGAATATTCTAAATTCGAAAATCATATTGCAAATTTTTTAGATTCAAGGTGTTAGAAATTTATTCTGTGAAAATTTCACATAACGAAATATTCTGTTAGCCAAATAAGATCCTTTTCAACATATTTCGCTAAAATTACAAGCTATATCAGGTCAGTTGAAAATTCGGTAGTATTTCAATTGCCAGCTGATCTCGAGGAATTTAGTGTACATCAACATTTCAACAGTATATCAATATTTCTCCCTTCATTCATATAAAAAAAAAAATAATTTAAAATTATGCTTCTCCGTGATCTATAAACCGTGTTATGATAGATAATTCTATGTGAGCGAATCTGATTGTGAATAAAGATTATAAAATAAAAATAGTTCTCAAATGTATTACTAACATTGGTGAATTCTAATAAAGTTACTATGTATAGTCTTCGTTTAATGTTAACAATTTATTCCACAACTCAAAACGTTTCGTTTAATGATTTAATACACAACTGTAGACACCTTGTAAATTAACGGTTCTTCTTACGCCACATCCGATGCTATCTCCCCAATTTAGTCGATAATATCAATAAACTTATTATACAAAGCGATTGAGACGTGTTTGCTAGAAACATCAATTATTAATACGAAGCGTAACCTCAGAGCCAGAACGATAATCGTGATTACATTTTGCTTTCAGAATCTCCCAGGAGCTGAAGACTTAGAAGGATTGGTCGCGGCTGGGGGCCCACCTCCGGCTACCGTTCCGGGAGCTCGCCTCAAGCACCGGACTCGTAAGTTCCCCGCTTCCGGGAGCCTCAGTGATAGCTCCTCCAGTGTCAAACGACAGGTAGGTTGACTAACAGATCATTCAATGCGCTCGATGCGTTTAAATACGTTCCTATAAATGTCACTGTATGCGTGTATAGGAAATTTTTATCGCATATCTGACGCTGGCCACAAAAATCGTTTGCATTTGTTTACGGCAATTATACAGTGAGCCTCAAAGTATAGCACAATACCAGGAAAATTTAGACGTTTCATTTAAATTATTGAGTATATGAATTTTAGTTTATAAAAATACATATTAACTGGAAGAAATATGTTACCGTCATATATGTATTTGATTGAAATTATAGAGGACATCTTTTATAGACAATTATTTGAAGACACAATAAGGTTAATAAAAAACTAATTTAAATTGTATTAAAAAGCATTGTTCGTTACAAACTTAAAATTTTCTTACTTGTTTCTACTCTAATGAAATTACCCTCAAAAATTTTCATCAAACCACGTTCCTACATTTTTGTACTGAAAATGAATCTCCACTGAATTACTTTTCTTAAAAGCAGAAGCGATGGGATTGAATTGAACATAATTAAGAACATTAATATTCTTGTTTTAAGAGAATAAATCTCCAGCTCACCTTTTTGTGTTAAAATTGATTTTAATGAAAATCGAATGAAAATTAATTTTATTATAAATTAGGCTAGCGTGCTAGATTCTACATAGAGAGTCAGATGCCTATTATTATTTTTAATCTATGATTAGAGAGTCATCAAGTCAAGTAACTTGATGTTATTATAAATTACTTTACTTGACTTGAAAACCAAGCTTTTCAAAAATCCGCTACTTGACTCGACTTGATTTTTAATCGTTACTGCTTGACTTGATATCAAGTAATTTCAAGTTACTTGATATTACTTGATAACCAAACTTCCACATTATAGTTTCGTAGTTTGTTCAAAAATAAATGACCAACAATTTATTTTATTGCAAATAACTTGGAATAAAAAAGGCCAAAATGTAAACCACTTTTGTAACCGATAAAAAAATTCACAGTCTAGCAAAAAAATTGAAAAATTCTGAACATTTACGTAAAGATTTTGAAAAATTTTGTAATATTGTGAACTTGAAAATGGCTATGCCAAAACTTGATGTCATAACAAGGTGGTATTCAACGCTTGAAATGTTACGGTGGAGCTTAGATATGAGAAGGGCTTTGAACATCCTTTGTGATAATATAAACAACTTAAAGACTCTGAAGCCAACAGATACGGAATGGTCGGTAATGGAGAGAGTTTGCAAATACTTGAATACTTTTACGACTATTTCCACATCATTAGAAGGTGTACTGTACACTTCCGATATATTTCAGGTCCAATTCACTGCTCATATCATCTTCATCGTCAAAACCAGATAAAAATAGTGATTGCGGTGAATTTGACATCGATCTACTAAGTTTATGTAAAAAATCTCCTGTCAACCTAAAATATGAAATGGCTTGGCGCTATGAAATAGACAAATATCTGTCTGATTCACGAACTGACAGTTGTGAAGATATTTTAGAATGGTGGAAAAGACATAAAAACGTTTTTATCTTCAGCTCCTGTTGAAAGGCAGTATTTCAAGGCTCCTTTAACTATTACAAAAACCCATAACCGATTAGGCAATAACTCTATTAGAAGCCACATGTGCCTTAGAGCATGGATGGCAAACGATGATATTAAAGACTTTTTTAAATTTTGCTATTACTACTATGTTACTGAAAAAGAAGAGGGAATACATTGGAAAATCATTTTTATCGTTATCAGTTTTATTATTTTGTTTAATATTTTAGAATAATATATTATGTTATTAATATGTCCAACAAATAGTTTATTATTAGTATTTTTTATATTTATATTTATATATTTATTATATAGATTATAGTTGAAGATTTAGTTTTGAAAATAAAAGGCTTTATTGCAAAGCTTTCTTTATTCTTATTTCTTGAAAAATATTAAATGATTAATGAAAGATCAAGTAGTCTTGAAAAAATCAAGCGGTCCTCAAGAACTACTTGATTTTTCAAGTACTTGAAATATAACTACTTGACTTGATTTCAAGTCAAGTCAAGTAGCTTGAAAGTCATGTCAAGCCGTGCATCCCTATATGATATAAATGTTAAATCGACAGATGCATCAACCGCATTTTGCTGAAGTAATGAGTATCAAACTACTATAGCTACCAAAAACTAGTGGATATAAAATTCAACAATAAGTATTTTGTATTTTGAGTTGTGTAGACTAAATTAATTATTCAAACTAAGCAAAGATTTTACGCCAGTTTAATGTTCGCAACTGTCTTTCTCAATTAAAAGTAACAAAGCTGATTAGAAAGTGGTATATAAGTGGATCTGTTCGCGATAAAAAATGAACGGGAGTTCCTAAAATTTGGTAAATTGCTAAATACTAACAGTAAGTTGAATATGCTACTGTCATAAGTCCATAGTGACCTATACGGCAGCCTGCATCAATTCCTGTTTTTTTCCAAATCAAATATCCGCCGATTACTCTATAAAATGAAGTACTATCCTTAGAAAATTTCCGTTGTGTAAGAGTTGAATTTATGTTACCTTCAGGACACTAACTAGGCTAAATAAATGGATAGGTACGACAAAAATACAACCACTATGTTTGGCCATTAACACACCCTCTTTTCCCTGAAGATGATATTAAATACCTCGAAACGTTGGCTTTTATTTTAAGTTTTTAATGCAGGTAGATCATGCATTTCAATCTCCTAATACGTTGAATCATCAGCTTCGTCGAGAAAAAAGAAGAGGTCTTCAATATTGTACACATTTTTTGGATCATATAGATTTAACAGAGCATCTCTTTATGATTAATGGGACATATTTCCATTTGATTTGGTAATGTAAACAGACAAAGCTTTCCTTATTGGCCAACAGAAGATCCATAAAAAATTTACTGTATATTTTTCTACATTTTTGCGAAGTTACACTGACAGAATGGAATACAGAATAGTGACAGAATACCCTACTTCTTCGAATAAAATGTCAATTCTGTCCATGTAACTTCACAAAAATATAGAGAAATGTTACAGATATTTTGTAATATTTGTAAAATACTCGTTCGAGTAGAATGGCGCTACCAGTCATACGGCAAAAGTTTCCATGGAAGTACTCAGAGAACTGTTCCTTCCACGATTAATTTCACATGGTAGTGATTTTCCATGACAGGTGAGATCATCTAATATAGTAAGTTTCTTAGTACACGCAACTCGAAACATAGCTGGTGTAATAAATCGAAAAGCTTCACGATTTCTTACTCTCAGGTTGCTGAGTTTGATAAACGAGGTCTTTGAAATAACCTCATAAGAATACATCTACTGGCGTAAAGTTTGAGGACATTGCTGGCCAATTAATCGAATCATTCAAGAAAGGTTCTTTCAGGCAATTAACTTCTGTGGATAATGAGGAATTTCACGATTTGCATTAGAAATCTCATCAGCCTGCATTTTGTAAAAATACAGGCCCTCAGAATTATAAAATCAAAACTGTGTTAAATATTTTTTTTGTTGATAATATTGGTAGTGAAGTACCACTTCACTAATTCGATACCACTAGACTAAAATAACTAATGAAGAATAACCAACAAATTGAACTGCATTGACTATACTATTAAAAATTCTGGCTGTCAAGCCTCAGGTTTTGGCATACGAGTCCGAATATGAGGAAAATATTCGAAAAGTTCTGGTATCTGAGATTTACAAGTAACCAGTAATTGCGCAGCTGTAAGTTATCTTGTGTTAGTTTGTTTCGAAGAGAGGCCCCTACTATGGTATGGTACACTATGGTATGGTACACTTCCATACCATAGCTCTGCAAGGAGACATCATTTAGAATAGCTAACAACAATAGAATTCATGGAGCTAACGGTAATCTGTTCATTCATATAAATTGTAACCACGTTGTTCGATTTTTAGTTAAGTTTATAGCTTAAACTAGAGTTCTGACCTATACTGGTTTCATCTATTGAAGTATCTATTTAGATACACTTAACTTGGATACGAACACTCTCTAACCAGTTTGGTTAGATCGCATTATTGTTTAATTAATTATTTTTAAATATAAATCAATTATTCAATCTATAAGTGTACGGTAATATAGTTTTCATTTATTATGAACGTACTGTTCTGCACCAGGATAACATCTAATACATTATTGCGCGGCCAAAAGCTTATTTCAAATAAATACTGGTACCGCTACTTAGCATTAACATATTAAATAATTTATTTCTACATTTGATACAGCCGAAAATAATATTTTATTGCATTAAGATTCTTGTTTTTCAAGTAAAATTCGAGTTGAACGAACTATCGCCAGAAGGTTACAAAATCCTACAAACAAAATTAACGTTTAAAGTTAATGTATTCTATAATGAATATCCTTATCGCAATATTGCTTACAACGAATCAAATATGTATACAGTGAGTCATTTAATCCGAAGACAAACTGCCATAACCCACATCAGGAGGGAGAGTGCTTTCTTTTTTATTTCGGTTGGTGGCTATGTTAACTATTCATAATTATAATTATGTGGTATAAGTCAAAAAATAAAAACGTACTTTTGATAAAAATTAATTGTGTATTTATCCTGAGATTATTAGAAGTATGTTAGAAGGTATGTCGTATGTACGTGTGATATCGAAACTGTAATAGTGTACTGCTCTTCGATAATAGGAAAGAAAGTGTGAGATTTCTCTATGTATGCGTAGAAGAACGAGTGAGGACAGCATTCGGCTATTTACTTATACCAGGCTATTTATTGCACACCTCATGGGCGGTCCGATAGAGACTTGTTTCTATTCATGACGAGCAGCAATAAGCAATAGTTTGATCTTTTTTTGTTTGGGACATTCGTTCATACGAAACATAATACCATTCTAGATTTTCTAACCTATTTAATTTTCCTGTTAGCTCCATTCCATTCGACATACTTCAGTATGTCAAAGTCAAAAGAGTTTTAGTAAATTAGAATTAGATAAGGTCTTTTCGATGTTTATTTCCATATTTATTCAGTTGAAATATACCAAAAAGAACAAAACTATGATATCATCCAAGAAAGAAAGTACACATAGAATTATCATACAATGGTAAATGCTGGACCAGGTTACGAATTATAATTATTTGAGCACAATCGTAGAAGAATCGGGGAAATAGATTAAGAAATAGACACATAAACACAACCCCCTAAAAACTACGTTCCTGGGACAGAAATATATCCAAAAGGAAATAAAAACAGAAGTATACCAGAAAGTTTTAAGACCGTCTATACTTTACAGCAGTGTATCCTGGACATGAATAAAAAAATAATAAAAACAAAATTTTAGAGACGAAAGAAAACTAGATTTTTTAGAACAAAAAGGATTACATGGAGATATAAAATAAGAAATGAGCCAATAATACCAGAATTAAATATAAACCCGATAGAATTAGTTATTGGTAAAGGGCAGTTGAGTTGGATGTGCCACATACACAGGATGAAGGAAGAGAGACTAAAAAGAAACATCCACACATGTAGTGCACAGGAAAAGAACAAATAAGATGCCCCTGACTGAGATGGAAGAACCAAGTGCGACAAGAAGAGGAGAAACGGGAAATTTAGTGGAGTGAGATGAGAGGATTGGCACAGGATTTTCGGAAAAGGGAAATATGCTAAATGCTATAAGAAAAGATAATATTGTTATGTAACCTAGCCGTATATTAGACTTATTGACTAAATAAATAAAATAAATAGAATTGGATATAAATTTATCGCTAAAATTAATCATCACAATACATCAATTGTACACAGTAACCGTTAATATTAATACTATTTAAAATCTTTCAATATAAGAATTTAAACGTAAGAATACGCACAAAATACTTTTGATTCACTATATTATTCACTAATTGATAACTTAGTTGATCAGATGTAACAAGAATCTAGTATAGTTTATTTCATCGCTATTTGCTAAATAAGAAATCTCAAAACATAACTTTGGCTTGTTTTCATGACTAGGCTCAGGTAGACTTCCGTTTATCGGAAAGATAAGAGAGTTTTTTATTTGGTAACTAGCGATGAAATGAATAGTACATCTAACGTATGAACGTGAAATCGAGCATGAAATAGCGTTGTGAAAGTGAGGAGGGATATGGCCATACGCTACGGCAAGAAAATTACCGGATAGTAAAAAAGGCGTTGAAATATAACCCGTAGGGGAAAAGAAGTATCGGGAGACTAGAGGAGATCAAACTTGGAGAATAATTATTCTGGAGGAGAAACTAAGAATGGGAAACTCCTAGGGAGAAGTTAAACAACGGCGCAGAACAGGACCATATGGCGTGTGTTTATTGAACTTCCCGCAGGAGCTACATGACTTATTGTATTGTATTATACATCAAGTAAAGGAAATACTTTGTCTAGTACGCTTAAAGTAGAAGAAATGAATCGCCCGAGCCATATGACAAAATTGTTAGGAGTTAGACAATCCACAATTAGATGAACAGTTAAACATGTCAATGTACTTGGAAGTTACTGTCAAATCCCAGTAAAAGGTCGTACGAAGTGTGCAGTTGCAAAATATGAGCGATATCTTATGTAAGCCGCCTTAAGAAACAGGCATTCTACCAGCGCAGAGCTAGGCGGAGCCAAAACGGCTCGTAATTTTTGGACGAACGGTTAGGAGAAGGGTCAATGAAAGTTGATTAGATAGTATAAAACCAGCTAGTGCATCACTGCTCACCAGGGAAAATAGAATTACTAGACTCCGTTTTGCAAGAGAAAACATAAAATTGGATCATTAACGACTGGAAGCGAGTTTTGTATTCAAACTTTCAGACAAAACAGGGATAAGTCTTAATTCACTAGGTGGACGTCAACGAGTCTAGCAGAGGCTAAAAGAGAGGCTGCTACAATATCTTGCCGAGAATCTCATTTTTTGGTTAATCAATAATGTTCTGGGGGGACGAATTTGTTTCGGTGGTCGAACGGATTTGTGTCCTATGCGGGGGAGATCCATGAATGCACATTTTTACGTAGGAAATATCCTAGAAGAATATGTGGTGCCATTTACCCCGTTTGGCGGAGATAATTTCTTTTTTATGCTGGAACGCTCGACCTCACGTTACTATAAATGTTCCTTCGATTTGTAAATATTCCAACTACGGACTGGCCACCAAGAAGTCCAGATATGAACCCCATAGAGCATCTACGGGATGCACTAAAACTATCAATTCCGCGGCACATGTGCCCCTATGGCTCTTAGGAAACTCGAACAAGACATTCTTGTCGAATGGGGGAGTATTCCTCAGGAAATCATTCATAACTTTAAATGATTGATTCAATGATTAAATGATATCCATGTTAGTTGAAATATAATGATTTAAATCTTAGAAAAATGAAAGTAATAATGTTGAGTTTCACTGATGCTTTAATTTTGTCCAGGAGTTTATATAGGTTGTACATACTTTCTGTATGTACAACCATTAGCGATGTCAAAATAACGCCAACATTTTAAGTTTCAATGATTATAATCATCATAGGGCTATTGTAGTAGCTCACAATGGTGGAACAACCATAAGCAAAATTGTAGGTCGATTCTACATCTATAATGTATATTGTATCTATAAATATTTTATGAATCCAATTAAAGGATTTCATGCAAGCAAGTTTCTTCGAAGACATTCAAATACATAATATTTGTGTGTACCTAGCGACAGCTAATTAGTCTTTTTATTTACCTGACACCATAAATTGTTGACAATGATTTTGTTTATGTACTCTTAAATATATTTCTAATCCGTCTTGATTGTTCTATAATGAAAACATAGTTATTTTAAACGATATAATTGAATTGCATATCTTTAGATTAATTGTTGGACCTAACGTATCCTTTGAACCTAAATGTAGTATTTAGGTATATATATATTTTGTGAACCAGTTTGTCAACTTACCTTTTTTTATACTTTTTTGCTGATAAAAGATTTTTTTTGTCTAGTGTTTGTATTTTATTAGAGCCGCGATTTACCAGTTTGGCACTGTTTTGATTGTAGTGGTGTTGTGTTATTGTCTATGAAAAAAGTTAATAATATTGTTTTGGTAATTATGCATAGCAGTTCGAGTTTCTCGGACACAAGACGATTGCTAATCTTGAACGAATTAAGTTTTGACTCAGATGTGGTAAGTACAACTTTGAATGTGTATAGAATACAGTATGTATAGCACAAAGCCATCCCTATTTACAATAATGCTGTTTGTTGTGCGGTATCGTATAATTACCATTATATAATAAACAAAATGATTATTATCATTAAACGTCTGATGCCTGTTAAAATAGAATAACATTGTAACGTGAAAAATTCTGGTATATGTAGAATAGATAGAATGTTTCTTATTGTTAAACATCGCTAATAAGAGCCAAGAAAGCATACATAGAAGTCGAAAACCTATTGCGAATTACTAGATTCACAAAACAAGTTTTGTTGTAGTTACTGCCTGTAGTTTTACACTGTAGATTTAGGCAGCGAATACGTAGCAGATATTTTCCGAGACGAAATTCGTTTATGAGCATTAATAATTAATTTATAATAAAATATCTGTAGTGTGGTAGTTTAAGTAATATCAACATTATTATTTGCAATCTTTAAGACTTTTATTTGTTACTAGTCTGGATACAATTAGAGGTATTTGAGCGAATGAACTTGAACATTTACCAGTAGTATAAGAAGAGTCTGGACAAAGAATTTAAAAACACACACACACACACACACATATATATATATATATATATATATATATATATATATATATATATACGTTAACAAACTGTATATAAATAACAAAATAATATACTTTTAACAAGTTTAAAGGGAACAAATTTCTTTTCTCGACCATCGAAAATCCAAATATGTGATGAATAATTAGGTTAAGCAGAATCACTATTACGAAATCCAAGACTTGTTATATATCACAACATTTTGAGTATCGGGACTCACTCACTGTATTGCAACTTACTTGAAGCTTAAACAAATTTTTCCACAAGTGCCGGCCGTGTTACTACTCAGGCAATTTTCATGAAACTTCTATACGCCTGAAAATACATTTTTTCTGCCATATAATAAGTACTTAAGAAGAGTATTATAGTAATTTTTCATGAAAATCTGTAGTTTTTGCATAATTAATAAAATTAATTCACTCATTTATATAAACAAAGTCACGTGTTGGAAAACGCTAGTCTGATTGGTCCACGTCACTGTATGGGGAAGTATCCCAATCGTCACTGTCTTGATTTGGTTTAGTGCTAACAGTTTGTAAAATCTGTAACAAGTACGTTTTATAAAGTGTCTAACGGTATGGAGCCGATAAAACACAAATTTTATAAGTATTGAATCCTGCCAATGTGTTCAAATACTACGGTATCAACGCCCGAAAAATTGTTCTTCTGGATTCCCAAAGAGGAAAGAATGCGGAAGAAATGGTGCGTAGCAATGAGAAGGGACGAAAAGAAAAATATAAAGCAGTCAAGTTCGACGCCGCTATATTGTTGCGAGGATCATTTTATTGTGAGTACCTAATAACATTTATTTGTTTTGGATGTATTTGTACATAACCCCACTTTCACGTTGTATGCTGTTTTCATATTACTTGCCGCATGGAATATTTAGAAAATGTTGGTTTTGGAGGTTATTATATATAGATACTTAAATAATACTTAAATAAGATTTACATTTGAATCTTTTTTACAGTTGGAGGAAGACATAGAAAATTACTGGCAATACAGACTGGCTGGAAATGTACAGAGATTAAGTTTGAAAAAGAACATTCTACCTCATATTTTCAGCTGCCAGAGAGAACCAGTACCTGAGCGACAAACTGGGGGCCATAGTCTACACACAATTGTTCAATATTAATAATAATAAATAGATTCGCACACCGAAAAAAGAATATTTAACGAAATTACACTAAACGCCCATCTATCTATCAACAAAATAATATACAGTGACGTCACGCGACAGCCATTTGCATTTCTTGTGTTTACGCTCGCCGATAATAATTTCAAATTTCACTTATTTATTTTGTGTCTATTATTGCACAAAAAGCGGTAAATTTAACGCTGTATGAATTTAATGACATATAGAATGTTTTGACAACATAATTAAAAATCATGCAAATTGTCTATTAAGTTACTTCTTCATTTTTCTACTTCCATTAAGTTCCTATTCACAGTCTCTCGTATGTTTGTCTATTATTGTGTAGATTTGAATAATTCACGTTATGTTTTAAAATTTGTCGATATAAAGTTTTTTGTTTTAGTACAATCTATCATTTTTCTGTATTAAATCTAAAGTATTTTTTGTACTAATTCATGGGTCAGCCAGGAAGCTCCTTATCTAAATTAAAAATTAATTCATTACCCATCATAAACGGGAGGATCTTTTTTATTCAAAAGATAGTTTCATAACAGTCTGACATTTTAGTGCCTGTAATTAACTTATTAATAAATAAGATCACTAGTGTTATAGTTCATTTAAGTTCACTTCATCAAGGAAAGGCGAGGTAATCGAGAAAACCCAATAATAAAAAATATACCGGTATTGTATTAAACAAAAGAATCATCTTCCTTGTACTAAACTTAGATGATTCACCCTGTATATTTAAAATTACATTTAAAATACGTATCTTTAAATTTATAACTGATCTGTTCCGAGTATTTCTCGTAAACCTCCAAAATAATACCACAAATATTGTATTCTACAAGTGATTTCTACTTTGTATATGTACAAATTTAATCTCAAAATGATTTTATTATTTAAGTAGATGAAACGTAGATTTTCCCTATATCTATTTTGAGATATATCCATTCAGTAATTCTGAAGATATGAATATGATTATTCTGTAACAATCAGGCCATTTCCTTTTTTTTTTGTAATTAAATACATGAAGCATGAATGACATAAACCTGATACGTCGGCGCCGCAATTACATCTCTTGCATCTCTATTATTATGCATGTGCACTATTCTAAAAGAGCAATCGCAAGCAAATAGATGTTACATAGATTATTATTTAGGATCAAAGTGATCAAACAGTGTATAAGGATTAGAAAAAAATCAATCCATTATTAAATATAATCAAACAGTTCATAAAGACTTTATTTTAAGTTTGTAGATAATTTTGAATACAGGTTACTTGTTCGGTATAATAGTTATCCCGAAACCTGAACTGAGGAACTTGCCATTGAGGAAGTCACCTGTAATGGTTGACAAAATGTCGCCAAGTTGCCATTTAAAACGGAATCTGCCCGAAGATCTATTGTATAAGGAAAGATTAATATCATTATAAGAGTACAGTGCTTTTGTACAGTAATGAATAAATTCGTTTAAAATTAAAGGAATAACTTTTGGAGACAACTCTTGGCCTCGTCAAATTCTAGCATTTTTAGAAATATAATTAACACATACAGGGTGATTCGTGTAGGAGGTATAATATCATTGATATTTTTTTTTTAGTTATACCCCCTTTTCTTATTACGTTAATAACTACATTAGCGTGAATATACATAGGTTATATAAAAAAAATGAAGTAAAACGATTTTGCAATTTCAAAACTAAATAGTTAGAATAAATAACTAAATTTAATAGCAATGATTACTTAAAAAATCAACAAAATTAAATGTTCAAATTGTGTACCGTTGTTTGTCTGATAGTAGCCAAGACGATAAAAAATCCTCTTTAACATCGTTACTAACATCACGAGGTTACATTGTAATTCGTAACGAATTCTTGCTTTTAAATCTTCTAAATTCTAGAAATTTATACTTTGCTTCTTAAGTATCGCCACAAAAGTAATCTAGTGATGTTAAATCTGGAAATCTGGCTGGTTACTCAATCGGACCCCTTCTCCTTTTCTGCCAAATAAAAGATAAAAAATGTATTCGAAATAAATCCAAAAACCAAAAAAACTAATTTAACGAAGTAAGATTTCAAATTCTTCACGATCACATTAACCCTACCTATATTCACGCTAGTGTATTTATTACCGCGTGTGTAAAAAAAATCTGCTCTTTCACATTCTATAATAGAAAAACCAATAATAGATGACTTTATACCTCCTACACTAATCACCCTATATGTATTAGTTATATTTTAAAATATGAGCAACTAAACATAAATTTGACGGGCCTGACAGTTTTTTCAAGAGTTGTTTCTTGTACAAATCTTGCTGTGGGTCTATAAAACAGTTTAAACAACAGAAAGTTTCCTTTATATGACTTCTCTAATGTTTAGTTATCATAATCGAGAGGTGAGAACCATAAGGTTCCAAGCACCAAAAATAAAATTTTTGGGGAGAGCAAATTTAAAATGTGGATGAATATGCAGAGTTGCTTTAGTAAGGTTTACAGTAACTAATAGCTCTGAAGTATACTTTGGAGAGTTGTGATTGATGGCAATAAAGTTTTAACTGACATATGCTTTTTTAATTATACAAAAAATATATTTCAAAATACTGTTACAATGCACATAGAACCTTGTAGCTCTGTACTTAAAACCTTTTAGAACTCTAAACTGAGAAATTTAATTTAAATTTTAAAAATGCATGTTTCTTAAGATTGTAAATCTAACACTTCTCTCTCACAAGGAATTCGAGTAGTACGAATTATTTATTATTAAACTCAAAAATTAGTGCAACCATAAACTCTCTGCCTTCAAGTGGCGTAAATACTCAATTTTTAATATGCTCAATTTTCTTGTCAGTAAATGATTTTGTTGTAGACTGTTCTGGTTGGTAGATTAGCGAGGCATCAGTAGTATCTCGGCATTTTTTCCTAGTAACTGTAGTTTTTCTAAAACCAGAGTTATAACGATCAACTTCATATTTGACACAAAATGGCTGACCCTGAAGAAATTTTAACTGGCATACTTTAGAGAAGGGAACGTTATTGTTGTTGTATACAGAGGCATTTGTTTTATAATCCGTAAAGTGTTGTGTACACATACTGATTATTACAAACGGGTGTTTTCTATCCACTCATTTCAAAAGTCTTAGAAATGAGATACGTAACTACACATGTTGCACTGGTAAGCATTTTTCAATTCTGGAATGAAGGTTATCAACTACTTGAATGCTTGAATGTTCAGGTAGTGAATATTTTTATGTAATCAAATTTATGTTTTGATGTCGTAAAAAATCCGTAACAGTTATGGATATCAAAGAATTTCGGTTTTGGGGGACACAACTGTGACTCCACGTTATAATTTCTTCAATTTTCGGATTACTGGTTACTACTAATTCTAAAATTTGAATTAATGCGCTGGCTATGTCATTGCCTGATCGGCCACACATTGTTTCAGGCCAGACAGCGCAGTAAGCTGTTTTATTAATAGTGTTATGGGCAGTAAGATTATGCACATTCATATTTTGTTTGTAGAATAGAACGGAAAGTTCAGATTTTGGAACATTTATTACATCTTGTCGAAGTCGAAACAAATAATAGCACATTTCTTACTACTTTTGGCATTATCCGCAGCACATCTTTTCCTCATTAGCATCTTTCTTTCAATATGCAAATTGAACAGTTCTTTATCTTCTTGAATTTCAGTTTTTTCTTTGAAAGCTAGCCGGTGTTTCTTATATATATATTGCATCTGTCTGATTTTGGTTATAAAAATTCTAGGTTGTATTCATAGTTGAATATATGCCTGTATAAATATATCTTCTGTGCAGTTTTTTCTTGTTCATTACATTTTTCTACATGCAAGTCATACATTTTTTGGACAGTGAGTGTTGAGTCAAGATACTTTTTGATTGTAGCTGCCCTGCAGTAATGTGATTCCGCATGAGGGAAATATTCTATGTGAGCTTGCATTTCGGCTTTGTCTTGTTTGCTTATCTTTTCCTTTGTGTGCTTTCCTCTTTCTTCGAGCAAATACTCTGATCCAGAGCTTTCAGAATCTTCAAGAGGCTCTTCGGAATCAAAATTAATTCCTATAATACAAAAGAATTGCACTTGAAGGTTTACAAAATTTCATTCTTTTAATATTTATTTGGAATGGTTCTATAATAAGTACGATAAAGATTTAGAACTATGTTACTCGAGGAGTCATTCTGCCATATTTTAGACGATAGCCAGAATTATTATGCTAAACTGTGAAGAATTTTACGGGAAATTCTTTGTAATACTAAACGCATTTTTGAAGAGTTTGGCGCTTGGAACCTTCTGGTTCTCACCTCGCGCAATATCAATTCTCTCAACATTTTTCCTTGTTTGCAATTAGTATCATCTCATAGTACATTCCTCCTATTCTCCTATTCTCTCAGATTCTTCAGATGACGATTGGTCAATAACATATTTATAACCGCACGTAAAAAATACACCTTACTAATAAACAAAACCTCTTTTCTAAGAGCTATCTGATTAAAATAATCCGTACACCAAGCCAGTTACCAATTCAGTAAGAGAAACCTAATATTCTAGATTATATTTTATTTACAGCCAAACTCTTGTACGGCGAACAAAAAAAGTTAAGAGCTATGCCATGTACTCATAAGATAAATCAGTTTTTTATTACAGTTTTAATTACCCGTAGGTGAGGTGCGTCATGGAATTTGTAGGAGAAATAACCCGGTAAGAAGCCGTGGTACCATATAATAAAGCGGTTCAGTTCATGAGAACCTGATCATGCGTTACCTAGCCCAAATATCAAAATTAATTTATTCTAATTGTACCAAACTTAAAACAAGTCTTATTATGCTTTAGGTAATAAAATTTATGTTCGTTCATCTGCGGTTCACATGATCAGAATGTACGGCGGGGACCAGCAAAATAGATTACGGGCCCCTTCCACTTCTTGAGGTACGAGTTCAATAGAACTATCGATTTATTAAATAATACTTTTTCTCTGAATATACCTACTCGTAGTAAGGTACATTCATATTTTGATGTTTTCGTAAACAACTAGAAATTAAGCAGTGAGAAATAATACTTAATTAAAATTAGTTTCGGATTCACTTGTATTTCATCAATAATATACAACATATACATAGGGTATATAATTTGCAGAAGCAAATGGGTCTATTTGTATTTAACAAAACTTAATAACCTATTTTTTCGTATTATCGGATATAGACATATATCATGAACATAATTTTATATAGAATTTGTATTATTAAGTAGATAATGCAAGTATTCATTTATTTAAAATTTACTTTATACGTAAAAAGTATACATAAACCTACGATAATAATAACAAAATATTTTATTTGATAAGTAAATAATATGCAATAGAGGACAGTAAAGTATGTAATATTAAGAATACTGCATCAATTATTTATCATTTGATAAATAATTGATTACACATTTGGTATTCGTGCGTTTCACTATTCAAGTTGACATCATCAGGAGATAACTAAAACTTCACTCTGAACCCTCTAAAATGTGTAATTTTTCAATGTTATTTTCCACCAGTATTTTCGGTAGAGTTTCACTCATCAGTATTTTTTTACTACATAAAGTGGTGGTTATAAATATTGCTTCACATGTAAACGTGAATACTAAGCGAACTTAGTGTAGTGAACTGTAGTGAACTAATAACTCACTAGTATTACTAGTTGACTTAGTATTACACTAAGGATACACGACTATAAAAGTAAAAGGTCTTGACTAGGGCAACAGGGCTAACGGAGATATTTTTGAAAACGTTAATATTTGAAGATAAAAAAAATGTTCATATAAAAGAATAAATATTTTTCTACAATACAAACTCTTACTACTTTTGGAAAGAAACATATTATTGTTCGCATGGTCATAATATGTATACATTTGATATTATTTATTTTTTTATTATATTGTTAAAACTCCATGACCTAGGAAGATCTGTATTACGTTTAGTAGGTTTAAGTATATAATTAATTTTATCTAACGAACAACTAACGATGTTACTTAATTTGAATCATCCTCAAATGATGCTACTTTTGGTAAATATCTACAGTACCTATTAAAACATTGTTATAGAAGAAAAGCTTTCAGCCCTTTTTTCTCGATGTTGGATAGTGAGAAGAGATGGACAAATATACATATAAAACACACCACAATCCAATTAGACAATCCACCAAATCCAAGGCACAAATTGTCTGGGTGGAGGATACATATTGAAGAAAACGCAGAGAATACCGATTTCCACGAACATTGCCAGTGACAGCCGTTGGAATCGAACGAATATCACGACAGTCTGTAGCTGGTCGCATTTGCCACATTAAGAATTTTAACCAATTCGGTCACCGCGGCGGCTGTAGCAAAAGTACATATATACTGTCTTTTTTTAATACATTATATTACAAAAAATACAAATGATACCTAAAGTAGGTCTATTTGTTTGCTAATGAAAGTCGATCTTTAATATCGTCTGTATTTTTGCTTTTAATAAGAACAAAATAGGCTGTAAACTGTACTTGTATGGTATTTATACTGTAATAAGTAATTTGCGCCAATCAGTAATAATTTTATATCATATTAATTGGTCTAAATTTATATTGTTCTTATATTTATTTTTACTAAGATAATAAAATGTCTAGTTACTTATGTGCGTAAGTTACTGTTAAACTAAATAGTTTATAAATATACAGTGTAAATCCATGTAATTTATAACTTTCGTTTAACTATATTATTCCTCTGGCTATACCAGGATAGGTAGTGAAAAATTAAAACAAAAGCAACCAAAAGTTATTTCAAGAAAGAGGTTCAGAGCGGTTTTCTGCACAATTTGTATTTCCAGGATTGATATATTCAAGTGTGAGCCTAGTCTCGATCCAGTAATTGCCCAAAAAGCTTTTCTGAGGATGTCATTCAATAGTTGACGAAACGTTGGCATCGTGGAAGTTCTCAGTTTATGAATATCTATTTTGCCATTATCTTCTCTAACAAGAAGAGTAAAATAATCTCATATTTTAATGAATAGTCAATAGACGTATCGTTACAGATACAACATCAATAGGTATACGCTATTATGCCCAAAATTATAAAATAAACACTAGAAGCAGTATTTATACGTGGGTAAGAAGGATGGCCAGGCCAGAACTGGGTAAAATTTAAGAGTGTGAGTAAGGCATGAAAAGTGATATATATCAGATATTACATTAACTGGTTTCGGTCTTCATTTTATACTGGCGTTTGATGTCAATGAAGTCACAACATTATTTCAATGATATTAAAATATTCATTCATTGTCAATTAATTAACGAATTGTGTAAATTATATAAAGAATAT
This sequence comes from Rosalia funebris, assembly GCA_037954035.1. Classification (NCBI taxonomy): domain Eukaryota; kingdom Metazoa; phylum Arthropoda; class Insecta; order Coleoptera; family Cerambycidae; genus Rosalia; species Rosalia funebris. The sequence continues at coordinate 21,097,387 of JAZFAV010000011.1, forward strand.
GTGATATAATTACATCAATAATTTGAAAATATACACATTTTCACTGCTTAATACGAACCCTTTCTCTCTGAGCTACTGTTTCATTATTGCTCAGCTGAACTGCAATCTATACCGGAGGACATTCCAGGCAACAGCCTAATACTACCATCATTGAAAATTATAAGCTTTGCCTACTGTATCTCACAGTATCCAAATATCCGAATTATTTAACTTTTTTCTTCGGTTTATAATCTGATTAAGCCACGAAATTTAAACACTGTAAGTATACGTATTCAAACCAGTTTCAAACTGGTATTATTTTTTTAAGTAAAGTGTACTTATGCTCATTATACTGTACGTTCCTTTATGTTATAATGCTATAAATAATGGTTGAATTCGAGATAAGTATTAGGAAATTGTAGTTTCTCCTTACACGTAATTAAATACGAAATATTTTTGTTTAAAAAATGTGGACATCGTACTTTGGTTATGAGAAATTTGATAGCGGGATTTTAAGAGAATTATTTTAAGTTTTAAACCATATTTATGTAACTTATTCAGTAAAATAATATGCATATAGTGTTTTACTTTATTTATATAGCTAACGGAAATAACTTCTACAGTTTCTCAGGTTAAGTGATCTTTTCTATACATACAGTGAGGTGATAAAACTCTAGAAAGATATAGGGATAAGATAACCTGATAAAGAATTACCAAAAATCTATACTAATGAAGTAATATTTAATACAGATGACCTTGGGCTACTTTACAAAATAAAAAAATCTAACTGGCAGTATTGGCAGAAAGCTTAACAGCCTTAATATACGTTTTCTTCGGTAGGACTATCGCGATGATCGTTCAGCGATTACTGTTGAACAATTAAACATTGAACGATAATCTTTGGGTACCATTTTGCTCGGAACGTCTGTGATTTGTTGATTTTTCACTAGTTGCGTGTTTTCATCCGTAGTCAAATCATTCTAGAGGAATGATGTTTGTTGTTACATGTTGTGTGTTGTTAAACAGAATGAGTTTAAAGTTGAGTAGACATAAAAGATTATTACTTAAATACCTTATTATCAAGGAGATGGAAGGCGACGATATACATTGATGTAAATTTGTATTTGATGTAAAGGGCCAAAAAAACATCTTATATTTGAGCTCAAAAATTAACAGGGACTGTATCAAAAATTGATCGTTATCCATCTAAGTGAAAACAAGAAATATTCCTCCGAATTTTTTCGTCTTTCTATTGAGCAGTTTGGCTTCGTGTCAGGATGAATATGATATCTACAAAGAATCATCAATCTGTAATCTGATGGTGCTACAGTGTACAGATTTCTGTGTGTAACAGAAATCTGTACACTGTAGCACCATCAATTTTATCATCCGCCTCAGAAAGCGAGCGAGCCATGATGCACGTGGTTCTCTCACGACAAATCAATATTAGCGACTGACGATTATATTCATCCATCTCCTGAACGACTACTCAAGATGTACGATCTTCGTTAACGACTTTAGTGTCAGATGCTCGGAGCAGAACAACTCAAATAGGAAATTCAAAGAAATAGTCCTCAATGATTATTGTTGAACGGTTGTCGTTGAATGATGAACATTGAACGTCGCACTGAGGAAAATGTACCATAAGAACAGTGCTAGTCTCTACTAATACAAGTGTAATAAAACACATAATTTTCTAGTGACTGACAAATACAAGAATTTGCGATGTTTCAAAAATGTTAAAAATTTACTGATTCCTTATAAACGTAATCGTCAATCGGATACGGATATTCTTCAGCGCTTATGCTAAATTGGGGGCACTGGAACCTGACAATTTTACACTATACGTCAGTCAAACATCCCCAGAATCCGACGCGCCATCTTTTCTTAAGACAAGCAAATATTCTACACATATTCATATAACGAATTCTGTGATCAAATGGTTTTCTATCAGGTTTTAAGTAATTTTTCATTCATAACAGGTTCGCTTCAGGTTCGCTTAAGCGACATTATATACAAAGTTAAATAAAATATGGAATAAAGCAAAGGAAGTTCATAATTCGCAAGGAAGAGATTACAGTCACATATTTATGGACATGTAATATGAGGACACTGTAATATAACCTCCAATTGTACTCGTATTAAAGACTGGAGTTAACCAGCCATTATTTTCTTTATTCCATTTTAAGCATAGTTTCCAGCAATAATCTAACAATTGGCACAATATTTGTGAAAGGGATTTGTCAACCTCAACTAACCAGTATATTATAGACAACTGTAGTCTTATTTACAATAAAATCTAAACTGTGAAAAGGGTAACAAGATTTGTGTATCAGTCAATGTTACCAAAACAGGTGTTAAACAATGGGTGACTTTCAGAGCATTTAAATAAAATTGGAATTCTGAATATTCCCAACTGTTTTGCAATAGTGACTCTATCGACGACCTTAATTATATAATTTTTAATTGTGGACGTCGCGTCACTGTGCACAGTGAGCATAGACTTTATAAAAGAAATAGTTGATTTAAACATCCCACTCTAAACTAATATCCAGATACTACTTACCTTAAATAACATAAAGTACTTTCTTCTTAGTTACTTAGTTACCTTCTTCGGGAATATCTTATTGATGTCAGCATTCCACGAGAGAATATGGTAAGGACATTTGGTATGCAACAGAGTTATGGTTCCATGTGCTACATGACACGTTGCATCGTCTTGCTGAAGCCTCATGTTGTTCAAATCCAAATCATAAATCTGATGGAAAAAGAAATTGTTTAAAATGTCACGATAGCGTTCCCTATTTCGTTCCCTATTTACTATGATAGCATTACCAGTTTCATTTTCAAAAAAGTATTGTCCACCACTCCACCACTTTAAAATACGCACCCGTGAATCTCTGTGGATTCATTTCTTTTTCGTGAACAACATGTGGATTTTCAGCACCTCAAACTCGAAAATATTGTTTGCTGACGTATCCGTCAAAATGAAAATGTACTTCATGGCTAAACTAAATTTTGTTGAAAAACAGGCATTACCTTCTTTCTTTTCTAACACCCATTAACAAATGTACGACGTTGTAAATGGTTTGTAACTTTTAATCGTTATGCCAACTGAATTTTGTATGTTGACAGATGCAGATCTTTCTTTAAAATCCGATGCGTGGTGGTTCTTGACAGATTCTAATGTTGTGCACGACGTCAAATAGACGTGTTTAGATACTCCCATACACTTTCTCTCACTGCAGCAATATTTTCATCTGACCGACTACGATGAGGACGTATTGATGTTGCCATATCTTCTTGCCGTTTTGTTGCATTAGGTGCTTAATTTTGTCCCAATTTTGTTCAAATTTCTCTTAATGCAACTGTAAATGATTGCTCACTTTTATAAAACAGTTGTACACAAACTATTCGTTGTTGAACTGTTAATCGCCATATGTTGACGTCGTATGGTTTCTAGATGACAGTCGTCAAATATTGATGCCCTATTTTTGACAAGTCACAAATGGCACGCATTTCAAATCCTATAGTTCCAACTGAGACACCCTATATTATGAAGAAAGCGTTTCCATTCTAGATGATCAAATTGTATAATAAATAGATGTTCACTCTACATAACACTGATGCTGATATTTGTTTATCAGTATCACTTTGAAGAGATATTTTTTATAGATGGAAACATTTCTCTATTAAATGATCTTTCTCAGAACATATTTATTTTTTTATATAAAGCGCAGTACCAACACGAACGAAACTATTATTCCTTCCATTACTCGTTACCTCAATATAAATTCCAAAGTAGGCGATGGACTCTCCTGCATCCTGCCGCCGTGGTAAACTGATGACCTGAAGTAATTATAATCAATTTGGATTCGAATTTAATGTATTCTCTTACCGAGAGATAATTCTTACGTGTCGTATTATGGTGCCGGATGCATTTTCGATGTTGTTTAATGATTTGTTTCTCATGCATTACCGCTCGCTTGATCGATCGCCTACTTTGTATAACTCGATATGCGCTTTACGGCTCGTAATTTAGTGCACATTTAATAAAACAAAAAGGAAGAAAACGGATTTGGTCGGGTAATGATTTATAATTCAAATAAATGTACAGCGTGATACGCGTTGAAGCTTATATATCCCGAAAGTCATATATTGAGACGATTCAAAACATTACATAAACAATAAAACGTTACTAAACAGACATAATCAAACTTTCTAATGAATAAATACACAAAATCAAAAGCACACAGCAAATATAATTAGAGAAATTTGAATAATATAATAATATACCGATTATTAAATGTTTAATAAGTTCACGATATTAAATAAAGTAGAAATTTTTAAATTAAAATTAATCTGAGCAAATTTTTGACTAAAAGAACGGTAACATGAAGCATAAGATTGCAAATTGCAAAAAAAAATTAACCATGAGAAATGTAGAGACATGCATATTAAAAGAATTAAGATATTTCATTTTATCTATCGCTAACAATATAAAACCTGGAAAGCATAAAATAGCTTTAAAATTAACATTCAAAGTTAAAGTTGTAATTGAGATTTTGAAAAATGTCAAAATGTGACAGCATAAAGACCAATACACAAAATACATAAAATGATTGCAATATAATACTAAAATGAAGTTAATAATTCAAAATACGACATATAGAATTGTAAATTATATATGACTGAATATTGTACAATAATTAATGAGAGTCAAAAGTGCGTAACTAAAATAAAGCGGGTGTAAAAGGAAAGTGCTACGGAAAAGGTATGCGAAAGAGACATTACAATTTAGGAGGTATCTAAGGAAAACAAAAGAAGGTTGTTGATACAATAGTGAAAAACCAGCTTTTGGGGACGCCGGCGCCGCATCGCTAAAAAAAATGATAACAAAATTTGAAGAAAAGGTATAATTAAAGGTATTAAAACATAAAATTAATAAAATACCTACCAAGAATGAAGTCGAATAGGTTATCCCAGTGCCAGCCAATTTTTCACTCAGATTCCATCAAAAATAGCCCAAGGTCATACCAAAGGAGCCCTAAAGGTCTTAGAGGGGCCCACAATAATGGAAAAAGGCACCAAATAACATATAATTGAATAATAAAATCGTACGATAAAATTAACGTTACCTAACCTTAAAGAGAGGTTCATTATAAAAAGATACTTTCCTATATCAGATTAAACATATATAATAAAACAAGACTTACCCAGTTCAAAAACATGAAAATAAGTGTGTAAAAAGGACTGCTTAAAACAGTGAGGTAATATTAAGGACGATAAATCGATAATGATCTATAAACATTCACAGGTCACAGATCGTACAACACTTAATTAGGGAATTTTAGTAGTAAGAAAAGTAGGTTAGTGTATGAATTTAAAATATAAATGTTAGAATAGGCAACACTCTACACCTACCTATTGAAATTTAGATACAAATTATGATAACAATTAATAGTCAATAAGAAGGTAAAGGGTTAGTTTTAAGGATAAAAGAAAGTACAAATAATACTTGAAAATTTGATAACTCACCTTTATTTAGTATTAATTGATATCAAGAAACCAAAAAATATTAATTACATACTTAAATTTCAATGTTAACATTTGAACATTAAATAAATGTATAAAATTTAAATTAATTTCTTTAAATGGTATGTTTGCTATGATGTATGATGACTGTTTATGGCTTTGAACCGACTACTATGAATAAGAATCTTATCTCCAAAATAAAATAATATCATTATTATTAAACAATTATATACATTATAAAAAAATAATATCATTACAATATATGGAAAACTACTAATCAGATTTTGATCAAATTATTTGACGACCCAAAAATAATAATAGCGATTTTACCACAGTCTCGGTGTATTAGAAAGTGATAACATATTTTTTAACACTTTATTTAAAAAGAAAAGAAGTAATGAAGTATTACTATATATTATATATTATATAAAAGTATTACTATGAAGTATAATACTTATTGTCATTGACCGTATTACTTTCTGTAGACCGTTTATGTCGCATTAAGGTTTCTGCCCACTACACCGTACCATACTGAGACCGTAACCGTATTGGCACATGCAAACAAATATATAATTTGCATCAATGGTCCGGTCATGGCACGCTACGGTATTGGCTGGCGATGGAACGGTCTAGTGGACATATGTATTTGTAGTACTGCAATCTTAAGAGAAAAGTTATATATTAATAAATAAGGTAGCAAAATCTCTAATATTATACTTAAAAAAGTACTACTCACTTTTGCCTTATAAGGTTTTCTATTTAAACTAAATCTTTATACTCTTCCTGGTAAATTAATAGCTCGCTTACTCATAAGACGTCGTTTTACCTTAAGGAATTATTAACTAAATAAACAAAATGATAGATAATTACTATACTTTATAATTAATATATAATTAGTTTATTATACTATATATTTAAATATACTATATTATATTATAATTATATAATAATATTTTTTTATTGGATGTTAGCAGGCGACCAGTGTGTCTGTAAAAATATATCAGTCCAGCAACCATCCATGTTTTACGTCTTTTTTATGGCACACTCATACGCTATCAGTATTTCCTTGCACTTATTAAGGTGAAATACTTTTAATTTTTAAAGTTTCTTGAATTACAAATGCTTGGTTTAACAAGACAAAACATGATTTCTTGTTATTTTAAGACGGAACCTAAAATGAACCTTTCAATAATCAATAGCAGCTAATAGAATGAACATGTATTTTCATTCTGTTCGCCAATATAATTGAAAATGAAAAAATATTCAATCAATTATAATCTTGCCTAGAGTAAGTAGAATATCAAATAATAGTACTGTTGCGTGTGTAGTTCATAAGATGGTAATGTATTGCAAACCTCTTATTGAATGTCAGTCTCTATCGCCCGTCATCAAGCAACAGAAAGGGTTCTTCAAACGATAAATAACTTATCTCTATATATCTCTTGACAAATCCAAATTAGGAAACACTGGTAGTAGTAGCCTTGATCCTGCTACTATATTTTTTATACAAATTTTATGTTATTAGCCTTTTCCACTTTTTCAGTATGGTCAATCAGAAATACAAGGGTACTAAATGACACTGATTAAATGTAATATATAAATATTAAGGGAACTAAATATTTGGCCGGTGGTTTCTCTTATTATTCGTTATGTAAGATATTGAATATACTAATTCCCAAATGTTACCTCTGGAGTAGCTTACATGAAAGACATGGATCAAAGTGACATTAATTCCATTTAATATAGAGTATTCACAGTGTTGGGTAATGATTGAAGGTTATAGTTAGAATTTATGTTTAATACCGATATAGGCGAAGGACCACTTGCGTAGCAGGAAGATAAGGATTGGTAAATAGACTTACTTGGAATAATGTCCTGGAACACTGGATGCTGTTGTTGTGTTTCATACGTGTTGTGATAAGTCGGTACCGGCACCTTGTTCTACACGTGTACGATATGTTATTCTGCTTTCAACGCGTGCCACCCACGGAAGTGTGCGCTACTACTCAAGGGCATAGGCGGCACTGACATAAGGGCATAGAACACGGACAGGGATTTGAATTGCTGGCAGGAAAAGAAAAGCCGTTCGGTACAAGACACACAGTTTAAACACACTTAAATGGACCTTTCCTTCAAGCATCCAGTTGTGGAAGCAAGCCTGTTGTCTAAATACATCCCTAAGTATTTTACACTGGTGGACGTAGGTGTTTGTATATTATTCGGATAAACTGGAGGACACTTTATATAGTGAAATTTACAGGCGCTTATTTTGTTTAATTGATCTTGTTTTTCCATTTATTGTTCCAAGTTTGTACATAATTTAGAGATTTTTTAAAGAATTATATGCTACATATCGTAGTATCGTATTTTTATTGTCAGATAAATCTTGAATAGCGCTTACAGCAATGCACCCAAGACGCTGTCTTGTAATACTTCTGGAAATATATCTGGACTTCACTGAATCCTGTTATAAATTTCCTATCACCCAAATAGGATTTATGAAGATTGTAGTAAGTTATGGGCAGCAATATTATTTGACATTGTACACTAGTCCAGTATGCCAAACTTTGTCAAACGCTTGATGTGCATCTATGCAGACCGATATGAAAAATGTCTTGTGTTATAAAGATTGCTTGATCTGATGATTGATTCTGTGGGTTTGTTGTGTCGCGATTGTGATGGGAGCCAAACCATTCTTCAATATTAAGTTCAATATTCCTTTGTAGGAAGAACATTTCCAACAGTTTTAAGATTATGGGTAATAAATTATTGGAAAATATGTATGCATCTTATTTAAATATATGCCAAGCTCTGGGATTAATATTATTCTGGCTATTTTTAGCTAAGACTGTAAGAGTTATCCAGGAGGAGATGTAGACAGCGACCACAACTTGGTAGTTATGAAAGCTAGATTAAAGTTCAAAAATCTGAAAACCCGGAAGGATAAGAAACGTATAAATGTAGACATATTGAGGGATCAGAATATGAAAGATAAGTTCCAGGTGAAAACAGATTAATTAATAAATAAAACGAGTAAGGACGAAATCAAGAACGCAGAAACTGAGTGGGAGGGTATCAAGAATAATCTAGCTTCCGCGGCTACGGACGTTTTAGGACACGATAAAAGGGAAGCTAGGAAGCCCTGGATAACGGACGAAATCTTAAACTTAATGCAAAAGAGACGAGGCTACAAAAACAGACGAGACGAAGAAGGAATGAAAACTTATAAGTCAGTAAAGTGGGAAATCATTAGAAAATGTAGAAAAGCGAAAGAACAATGGATAGAGGATAAATGCAAAGAAGTAGAAGATAAGTTGCAAGTAGGTAAGACCGATGAGGCTTACAAAATAATTAAGAGGAACTTCAGGGATATAGGAACAATAAGTAGAAACGTTAGAAGTCAATCGGGGGACATACTGATCGGAAGAGAGGAGAAAGAGGATAGATGGAAGCAGTACTTAGGAAATTTATACGAGGGTCAAGAATTAGGAGAGATATTAGAGGAAGAATATATCTTTAGCATCGATAGCGAAGATGTAGGAAAACCTATATTGATAGAGGAATTTGAAATAGCACGAAGGGGGCTAAAGAATAATAGAGCGCCGGGTGTAGATAAAATACAGGCGGAAATTTTGAAATGTGCGGGACAGAAAGTAGTAAATAGGATGTTTGAACTGGTAAAATACATATATGAAACGGGCGAGATGCCGGAGGATTATAAGAGGAACATTATCGTTACTATACCGAAAAAGAGAGGAGCCGACAAATGCGAGAACTTTAGAACGATTAGCCTAACTTCCCATGCGTCAAAAATCTTAACTAGAATAGTGCAGAAGAGGGTGGAAAATAGAGCGGAGGAAATACTAGGAGAAGACCAATTCGGGTTTAGGCGAAATAGGGGAACTCGCGAAGCTATTCTGTTAAGAGTAATGTTAGAGAAAACAATAGAAAAAGGAAAGAACGCTTATATAGGATTTGTAGATTTAGAAAAAGCTTTTGATAACGTAAGATGGGAAAAAATGTTCGAGATACTAAAGAGCGCGGGAATGAAGTATAGAGATAGGAGAGTAGTACAAATCTATACAAAGAGCAAACTGCTGTTATAGAAGTAGAAGGGGAAAAAAGGGAAGTAGGTATTAGGAAAGGAGTAAGACAAGGATGTACGCTATCACCACTAATTTTTAATCTGTACATCGAAGAGGCGATTAATGTGGTAAAAGATAGAGTGGATTTCGGGATTAAAGTACAGGGACAGAAACTAAAAATGCTGAGATTCGCGGATGATATAGCAGTATTAGCATCTAATAAAGAGGAATTAGAATCAGCATTGAACGAAATGGATGCAGTGTTGACAGAGGAATACTGAATGAGGGTGAATAAAAACAAAACTAAAGTGTTAGTGTGCAGAGGGCGCGAGAGCAGAGCAAAAACGAAAGTACAAATTAATAATGAAAGATTGGAGGAAGTTAAAGACTTCACTTATTTAGGAAGTAAGATAAATTGGGATGGAAGAAGCGATAAAGACATAAAATAAAGAATAGCGCAGGGTCGAGTAGCTTTTAACAAAAAGAAAGCACTTTTATGCTCGGGGGTAATAAATTTAGAAACAAGGAAGAGATTTTTGAAAACATATGTATGGAGCACGGCACTATATGGCTGCGAAACCTGGACGGTAGGGGAAGCAAGTAGGAAGAAATTAGAAGCTTTTGAGATGTGGTGTTACCGAAGAATGATGAAAATACCATGGACTGATAGGGTTAGAAACGAAGAAGTATTGGAGAAAGTCGGCGAGAAAAGAAGTATGTGGAAAAACTTAAAGAAGAGAAGAGATAGAATGGTAGGCCACTTGCTGAGGCATGGGGGAATAGTCCGCGATATTTTGGAGGCAGAAATAGGAGTGAAGAAAGGCAGAGGTAGGCCTAGATTAGACTACTGCTCGCAAATAGTAAGGGATGTAGGTTGTAGCACAATTAGCGAAATGCGTAGGTTAGCACAATATAGGAGAAGCTGGAGGTTAGCGTCCAACCAGTCTTAGGACTGATGACCTAATGATGATGATGATATTTTTAGCTGCATGGACCAATATTTTTGTTTCACGATAGCATGGAACAGATAAATAATTAATTCTAGCTCTTTTCCTATATTTCCTTTACTTTTGCAAGGTACTCTGCAATTATTCTTGCTTTTTCTACATCACTTCTAGATCATTGAGACTTGGGTTTTGTTTACTTTTTACGAGGTACTTGAGCTTTGGGTTTCTTTAAGTTTCGTATTGGTTTTCAGATGAAATTATCATATCTGTTGACGCTGGTAATTTAATCGTGGAAGAACTGATCTGGTATTTTTTTTAAAATTCAGTTTTGCTTTTGAGTTGACTATATAGTCGATTTAATAAGTTTTTGTCTGTGGGTGCTTGGTCGCCATGTCATTTTACCCTAGATCTTCTTTTCTGTCATGATTCTTTTAAATCTTTACTCGAATATTGAATGGTTGACTGTGGTGTGGCTTGTTCAAAAGCATCTCTAAATTTCTCCTGGATTTTTAGGACTAACATTTAAATTTACGTTCTCTTGAGTTTTGTTTCCGTAATCTCGTCAGTTTGTTTTTCTGTTATGTGCTCTAACTTGTTTCTATGTTAAAACCGTTGAGAGAGAAAGCAGTAGGCGTAGGCGATCATTGTCAATACTCATGCAACATGATTTATATCTTACAAAAAATACTGCACTACGGAAACGTTAAAATATAAAATACTCACTCTATGACAATATCCCGCGATTAGACTGGTCCGATCAACAGTATTAAAAACAAATTGTGAAATCTATTATAGTATCGGGTCCTTCTAAAACCGTACTTATAGCTTGATTCAAATATTTCTGAATATATTTGTGAATAATTTACATTTCGGGCTCTTCGAACGGTACTAAATCGTTTCTATTTAAACCATAAAATATAATTTCCTGTACTGATAAAAGTGCCATTAAAAGATCCAACGACAGAACGGGTATTACGAAAATAAATCAAACCGAAGCCGTGTACAAAATAGATGTGAATAGACAGTGGTCAGTCCAGTTGAGATGAGTGTCTAAATATTTCTTTACAATGTATCAGAGCGTAATGAACGGCATGGCGGACTATGAATAATAAAGAGTAATAACTAGAAATAATGAGCAGACGTGAAAGTTGTTCTCCATTTCTTACATGTCCGTGTAACAATGATTAACTTCGAATAAATGGTACTAAACATTTTACCGATGATACCCGTACATTAACTGTATATCTGAGAAATATATCATACGTGTATAATTTAAAATAAAAAACATGACACGTAGCATTTGTACCGTTGTAGAACTATGTTACTGATATAAATAATATTAAAGGATCATTATAGTTGAGTAATGGCTATGTTAAATAGTGTTAAGAAATGAATAATAATAATAAGATTATATTTTGGAGGTGATTTCGCTATGAGAGGCGACTCAAGTGCTATTCAGATTTATAATAAGACCCTTTCAAATAAGAATGTAAGTAGAATTAATATATTATAATAGTTACATCATTTGAAATAAGAATAATGAGGATTTACATAGGTACTCATAAGAATGCCTAAACAAATTAAATACAGAGTAAATATAAATTAAACTAACAAGGAAAAGTACCCAAGTGTTATACACTTATTCGTTCTTATTCTTACTTATTTTGTTCAAATTGGGTATAAAAGAAGGAGGTTAGATAATGTGGGGTACCTATTTTCTTACTGTTATACTTTTCGATGTTTAGAGATGTGGTGAAATGAATTTTTTGAAAAATCACAAAAACAAAAAGAGATGAAACAAAACTATGAATTGTTGAAATGGTACAGCTTATCTAAGCTACTTATTAGTATACGACTATTATATAGGTTCTGAAATCCAATCAATATCACCTTTCTGTTGTAATTGAGGCGTTTATTTTAGAAACAACATATGTCCAAAATGTTATTTTCTTAAGAGATGAAAAAAACGTACTATTGAGTTTATAATAATTTTTTAAAAAACCTTTATATCATAGAATGTTGAATATAAGTTTAATAAAGATTTTCCGTACCTTTAAGAAAATATATCATGATTTTAAGAAAAAAAAATAAAACAACTTGGACTTATGTTGTTTTTAAAAGAAAGAAAAAAAATAAAATAGAAGGAATATTATAAATTTCGCTTTTATTAAATTTTAAGTTACAAAAAATAATTAGGATTCATCGCAACCACTACTGTTGTCTTCTTCATCGATTTCTAAGGCGTCATTGCTCTGCAGATGATATTGTCGTGAAAAAATTCCGTCATAAAAGCTTCGATTTTTTGCATTTCCTAAATACGGTAAAAGATCCCTTAAATTTTTTAGTTTGGCAGATGATATTGACACAGCTTGCAAATAACCCGTTGTGAGTTTTATTAAACTAGTTATTTGTATTTTACTTCTGACAATAGAGGATCTCCATGGACCATTATAGGTATCCCTTACCTTCACTACAGCAGTCTCTGCAGTAATTTCGAACATTGCAAACTTGTTTTAGAGAAATTGGCGGTTTAGCTGTTTTCAAAAAATAGTGATCGGTGGCTAACTTTATGTCAAAAAACTTTGAGGGGTCCATTTTGACTAAGGAAAATTTCGAGGGTTTACTTCGTGCTGACAATATCGCTTTATCCCACTCTTCAGGTGTATCTACTCTTTCCAAATGGCGTTTCTTTTTTTCAATCAGTGCGAAGTCCTGATCGTTTGGGAGATAAGAATGGCCTCGAACAGGAAACAGGCACGTAATTTTTTCAAAAATTTTAAGTACATGGTCAAGAATAAATAAAAAGTGCAACATAACATAATTCTTGTTTTGCCCGGGACATCCATAACTTAATGGTACGAGATTTGTTGTCGTAAAGTTATTACTGTTAAAAAAATGTAGCAACATGGAACATACATCGTTGGCACCTTTTTTCGCTTGTCCTTCAGGGTAGGTGTAAATAAATGCCTCATCTGTACCAAGATTGTAGATACCAAATACGTGATACCATAACTGACGTGAATAAAAAACTGGATTTGATGGAATATGGGGAAGAGGTAGATTCTACATGCAATCAAAGCTAATACAATCGATTTCTCCACCTTTAGCCTGTGTTTTGTATCGTTTTTTCATTGTAAAAAATGCTTCAGCCTTTCTTAAATGAACTTCCTTTTCTATAGTTATTTGGACTTTCTCTGCGTCGCTGATTTCTTGGGAAGTAAGTTTTTGTTGGAACGAATCACACTGAGCACATGTATCGGATCGTGGGAAGCCAAACTTTATATTAAAGTTGGTTTTGAATATTTTCCAGTATATTTTATAAGGAATATTGATTAGGTATTCAGATCGAAACATGAAATGCATGTCTTTTATGGTTAAACCTTCTGGCAGGTAAAAACGAAGAGGGTTTTTGCGTCGTGAATAATGGGATTGCCTTGGTTGAAAAGACTTAATGTGATCCTTAATTAAATAAATTATGGTGTCTGGATAATCAGTTGACCTTTGCTTGTCTTTTCCTTTTAAATCCCTTGGCGACATACCTCGTGTGACTAAGTGGTTTTGGATACGTCTAAGTCTACCCACAGTTATGTCATGAATGCCCAAAAATGTCTCCTTACAGACTTCTATTTTCTTGCCTTCATATCTTACTTTAAATGCATATCCTGCAGAATGTGGTTTCTCAGTACCTACATTTCTGTTTCTCGGACGGCGTCTATTTACTTCTTTTATAGTTATTAGGCCAGACAAATGAGAGTCTTATTCATATTATAAAACTGTTGTAATAAAAACACTTTTGCTTCCCTACTAATATTATCATCACACTTGAGCCGTTTACATCTATAGAAAAAAAAAATGTTGTAAGAAAAATATCCAATATTTACATAAAAGCTATTATTTACCTGAAGTTTCTTCCAATAGTGCGTTTTTCTATTAGTTTTCCTTTATGATTAATATGCTCTTCGCCTTTTACTTTGCCCATTTTTAATATACTGGCTTTTGCTGTTTTCTTTAATTTGAGCTCGGGTGCGTACTGTGCTCCACTGCCACCCGCTACTGCATTCTCCATGTCTATATGTATAAAAGTTGATGCAAAACTGAACAAATCACTTAAAATACAACACGAGACTAAAAACAGAACCGCCCCGTAATGAGACAAGAACGCTACTAAATTTGACAAGTCTCTGCCTGCTTAGTTTCTTTTAAAAACAACACTAGTACATAGATTTGTGCAGTTTTTAAAAGAAGCGAATAAAATATATGTCGTTTTTACAGAAATACTGATATTTTAGTGGTATCATCATATTTTCGTAAATTTTGGACATATGCTGTTTCTAAAATATACGCCTCAATTATTCTAGAAACTGATGTAGGGCGACCAAATTCCATTAGTCAATGAAAATTAATATTAAAAGTAAATTTACATATTTTTGAAAATTTTTATCCAATTCCTATTAACAGAAACTGTTTCTTTATAACATCTACAAACCTGCAGATTTTTAAATTCATATTTGTAATTAAACATTAATCGATTTATGGACCAGAGTTCCTTTATTAATTCAAACAAAAAGCTAGAAATAAGTATATCAATGTTATTGTTTTTTTTTTTTGAGAAAAAATAGAAAAGTTTATGTACTCGTATGCCTATAAAAGAAATATATCATACACAGTTTATAATACTGTTTATTTTTTCTAGACAGTTTTACATCCAAACTATCTAGCGCAGTTGATAAGGTTCATGCTTGTCATACTATGAGCAGTATAGTTGGTATATACAGTTGATAATAATGATTTATATTGACAGATAGAGTAACCTGAAAATGCAATCTCACATAATCAACTTTGAACTTCAAAAATAGCTAGGAACATATTTTATAATTACTTGGTGTTACTCTGTGTTTACTATAGAAATAATTGGAATACATTAGGCACAGAAATTAGGGGACGTAAAAAATAATCCAAAATTTTTAGAGATGTTCAAAGGGCTGTAACTTGGAGAAAAATAGTCGCAGAGCAATTTTAAAAAAAGCAAACGAAGGTCCATGGACTTCAATAATCCTTTTTCAGTGATTTTATCATAGAAATTTCTTAGATAATTTTAATAGTTTTTTAGATAATTTTAATAGATAATTTTTTCTTTTTTAATTTGAGCGATCTAGAAGCCTAGTACAATGATTTTTCGCTGAGTCATCCTCGTTGAAAGCAAAAGAGTCAGTTTTGATATTGATAATTAATTACTCGGGAAATACTGATCGTCCAGAAAATTCAAGTACGGTTTTTAAAACTGAAAAGTATTGTATACAAGTCACAGTTATTGGTTCTTAAAAAAAATTCGGTACGAGAATGTTGATGGAAAGAAAGGTAAAAAATTGGGAAAGGTAAAGACGATAACATTATCTAAAAAAGCTTTATGATGGAATCACTGAAAAATTTCAACTTAATATCTGAAAACTAGAAACTTGGAGCTTCAATTTTTTTGTAAATTGCTCGCGGTTATTTTTCTCCAAGTTGCAGCCCTTTGAAAATCACCTAAAAATTTAGGATTTTTTCATCCCTTAATTTCTGTGCCTAATGTATATCAATCACATTTTAAATTTGGACGATGAAGTAGAAGAATTACATTTTTATTAAGGAATCAAGGAAATAAAGTTTTTATGACATGAAACACGTATCGTAGTATGAGCTTTTGCAACGTCTTGTTGGAAAGAATACTCTTGCAGTTCAAAATAATACAGTTATGACACTATACTATTACTTTTAACGTCACGAACTCTTAATATGTCTGTTTTAAGTAAAAGGTTTATAAAGTATTTTAAAAATCCCTAAAATCTAGGGATCAAGTCATCAGATTGGTGACATTACCGAAAGCACCAACTGCTACTCTACTAAAGTACTTTTAACAGAATAGGAACCAGTTTTAATAATTTTAGTGTATTTTCTGCGTGATGTCATCTTCAATCAGTCCGGATCTCTCTGTATAACAATTTCTGTATGTAAAACGTAGTTCGTACGGTGATTTTTAGATATATAATGGCCTAGATAGTGAGGTAAAGAAAATGAAACAAATAAGAATTATATTTTGAGGTCTTACATAAATATAGAAGCTTTAGTATCTTACGATAGTAAAGTTAATTAATAATTGTTGCTGATAGTACAACAGGATATACATATATGGTTCTCGCCTTTGATAAATCATTGGTGTGTTTTGCCAAAGTATCTTAAATGAACTTATAAACAAGAATAAAAGAAATGATTTGCTAATGGTGCAAATTGACGTTTTAAAAATATGTAAAATTTTCGTCATTTATGATAACTATAGATAATTAAGAGGTTTATCTACGGAAAACATCAGTCAATCATTTTACCCCAGAATAATTATTCTTGTTGTAGAAAACAACTCACTTTTTCATTTTCATGGTACAAGTGAAAAAATAGATTGTCTGAATTTCATCAAATAATTGAAATTAGTTAAATGCAGGTAATTACTTTCAAACTTGACTAAAAGTCATGAAATTTTGACTTACTTCAGTTAGTGAACCTGAAAATTACAAAACACGAAAATTATTTGTTAAATAATCAGAATTAAGGATCCTACAGGACGTGCCTTATATTGTACTCATAGTCTTTTTAAATTACTCAATAAACATTAATTATGAGAAGCTGATTCAATAAATGAAATAATTAATAAGTCAAATAATTGCGATACATACATATATTTGAGTCACTTGAAGGTCAAACAGGAATTTGAATTCCAAATAAAAAACTGCAATTGTATACATTGATCATTTTTGTCGCTTAAAAAAACGTTTCCTTAATTCAGTTTCTATTACTCTTTAGATATTTAACTGTGTAATAATATTTAAGATTAATTTTAACTATATATTTTAATCTCAAATAGTTTATTCTAATTTAAGCAAATGTTATATCAGACCTTGACTATAATCAACATTCCGACGGTTTAAAATTTTACATAAGAAAAAATACCTTTACAACGGCAATGCATATAAATTTATTCTCAAAAATAAATAGGTATATAGAATAAGTAGGTACATATCTTGCCTTACATTTATTTAAATTTGAATTATGACCTATTTTAAAAGAACACAATAGCACCAAAGGTTGTATTTGCATCTAATAAATGAATAATATTACCTTCACATTTTTAAGATTTTCTGACGGATTTCCCTATTTATTACTTCTGTTTATCTAAACACTATTTATTTAGTTTTCGAGGTTATCAAGGCTGTTAACATGTGAGGCAGGATGCGCTTAGGATGTCATTGTGGTGTCCGATAAAATTATAATGAACGGTAATAAATGTTGGATATTCAGAAAAAATAGGTGGGCATTACTAATGATCATAATGAGCTGGACATTAATATTCTCTTACAGTCACCTTGAACCTGGTGATTGATTTGGTGATGCTATGGAAAATGTTCTCAATGAAAAGCTATTTTTCAAAACGGGTATAAATACATAATTAAAAAACATGAAAATTAACAAAATTTTCAAACTAGTTTGTAACACACAACATTCTAAAATATTAAAATTAAATAGATAATGAAAAACATAACATACGATAATAATGTAATATCTGTATAATGTAATAGATATCCCCTTTCCTGCAGCCCATTCTTGATATAATGCAGGGAGCATTAAACAAGGTTGGGAATTGGTGCAGGCATACTGGACTCTCGGTCGATCCCTCTAAGACTGAGGTGATGGTGTTCACCAAGAAATATAAGTGGAACAGAACATGTCCGCTGAAATCTGGTGGTCAAGAACTAAGCTATAATAGCGAAGTGAAATACTTAGGAGTAATCCTGGACGGAAAACTGTCATGGGAAAAACATCTAATTCACATATGTTCCCAGATCACAGCAATACTTTGGCAACTGAGAAGGGCCATTGGTAATAGCTGGGGCTTGAAACCGGAGACCATGAAATGGATGTATGAGGCAATTCTCAAACCCAGACTGACGTATAGAGCACTGGTCTGGTGGGAGAGAGCCTGTTTAAAATCAGAAGCCAACCGACTTAACAAGCTAAGAGGATTGATTCTAAGAAGTATAACCGGAGCCCCAAGATCAACACCGATCGAGGCGATGGAGATACCGCCTCTTGATGTCACCCTGAAAGCGGAAGCCGCAAAGACAATGCACAGGGTGGGAAATATGAACAGGAAGGTAATGGACCTGAATAGACTCTCAAGAGAGCTAGCTGAGGAGGGACTCCTATGGATGCTGCCTGACAGTACGGGTGTCCACTTCCTGTTAAAAAGAAATATAAGGTCACCCTCACCAGTAAGACCGACTGTATAGAGAGTCACGCTGGATTACCGCTCAATGAAGACATCTGGTACACGGATGGACTCAAGAGTGGGATCAGAGCGGGTGCGGGGGTGTATAAGCGACGCAATGGGATAGGTAAAATCTTCCCATTGGACAAATACACTACCGTACTTCAGGCCGAGCTAGTTGCAATTACATACGGTGTTCTGGGAGCCGACCAAAAGCGGACCCAGAAGAAGGTATGTATCTGCTCAGATAACAGGACGGCGTTGGTAGCCCTGCATTCAGCAACGAAGAAGTCGAAGCTGGTCTATAATTGCTATGAAGCATTGAACCACTTGGCAGGGAACGGGCCGGTGGAACTCTTATGGATATCTGGGCATAATGGCATTAAGGGAAATCTAATTACAGATGACCTTGCCAGACTAGGGACCAGGGAAAACCTCTATGGACCAGAACCTGCAGTGGGAACAAGTCGGAATCTGATCAGGGACCGCATCAATGGCTGGGCAAGAGACCAGCACAATAAAAGATGGAGAGGAGTAACGGGTTGTCGAATAAAACTCTTCATCGAATACTCAGAGATTGAGAAATGGGCATAAGAATTCATTAAATTGAACAGGCACAAAGCCAGAACCCTGGTGGGAATCATAACCATAGTAGCCTGAATGCATATAAGCACAAGCTGAGGCTGACTCATAGCCCGGCATGCAGATACTGTAGAGAAGACGAGGAAACCTCGATTCATCTTCTTTACACCTGCCCCGCACTGAAGCAGAAGATGTGCCTTATATTAGGGACATCTGTTATCCTAGAGGAGGCGAGGCTTAAGGCGGGGGACGTGCCTAAATTTCTCCTTTTACGTGATAGCATTTTTGGATAATGACCCGGATAAGAGGGGATCGCGATGGGACTACCCATGCGATCAGTGGCTGATGAGGCCCAAACCCATTTAACATATTAATAATAATAATGAAAGACATAAAGCTATATTATAGATATGCATCTAAAGACAACACTAATAAATGTGTATAAAATAGTACACATTATACACATTAATGAGAATGTGTCGAATATGTAGACTAATAATAATTATTATTATTTTAGCAAATATAGGTATAAAATATTACAGAAATAGTAAGTATATTTTTAATCAAGGATTATTCTTTTTAAAATTTACTTTCATCATGGGGATCTCTTTGACATATCTTATGAATGCGTTTATGTTTATTTAAACAATTTCTACTGTTTCATGTAACCACCTAATTATGAGGGCCAAAAACGCAAATGGTCTTCGTTGACCATCATTGACCGTCATTTCATAGTTTACTTTAATTAGTAACATATTCTCTTTATATTGAGTTTCAAAAAAAAATTTTTTTTAAATTAATAAATTTAACAAATATAATTATTTAACAATATAATTGTCGTGGATCCGTTAGTCAATCTCCTTATGAAGTACCCATATTTATATTGCATATATTAAATACAACTCCCCCTCTTTCTGTAATATGATATATGTAATGTGTGGTTTTGCCAACGCCATATATAGGGTGTAAGATGTATAACTGCCATTATTTTAGCAGTTGATACTTTGAACCTAACCAAACAAGAAAACAATAAAAATTATTTAGTGCAAATTAAATTATTTTGAACATGAAACATTATTTTATCTGGAGTATCAACAGAGATAAGAGACGAACGATTGTAGGTATATTAAAAATGTAGTGACTACAGTATTACCACATCTAAAATTAATGAGATATGAGACATTATTAAAAATTCATCATCACGTTTTCTTGCCATTATTTCAAAAAACAATAATAAGTAAAATTTAATATTCCAGTGAAAAGAAAAATAAAAGTATTTAAACTCTCCCCATTTAACCTTCACATTATCTCTGATAATAGAGAGTGGACCACACTGTATATACATTTTCTGTGAATAAGCTTTATTTTATTTTAAGCAAGCTATTGCGTCATCTTTGTAATTAAATATAGTTCATGTACAAAAATGTTCTTTATTATTTCAATAATGATTCAAATCCTAATGGAAATTTCTATTGTTTTTATTTTGCTGCAAGTATAATTGACATTAGATTTTAATTGGTATTACATGATGATGAAAATGTTGACCCTACAAGAATTTGAAGGAAATTTGGACTTGCCTGTAAAATGCAAGAGAATTATCGATGGATTTCGAATAACAAACATATGTAGAAAAAGCGGTGTTTGTTATCACATTCATAATAAATTTACTGATTATCGTGCTTAATAATAAGATTCACTACTACTAAATTCAGATAAACTTGAGTTTAATTTTTTTTTTTAGTTCATTCTCATTCGGCTTCACTGACTTTCTTGAAAACCAATATACTCTGATTGTTTTTTCATTTTAGTCTTTATCTTTTTAGAGGGTTACTCTAGATCTGGTTGGGTCTCTTTATTGTACTATACCTTCCCATGATGGATATAATTTAGAGGATCTTCTGAATTCATTGAGTAATATAACCACGAAGTCCTTTCCAGTCAGACGTATTGACGATTGCTACACCATTATTTTGTCATAGACACGCAACTTATAAGGGCTCCTTCGACTTTATTCGTGGAATGGTACAAGCTGCAGCAATCTTAGTTCGTTGAGTTAACGTGTTGGGTTATACTGGAGAACTAAAACAACCGGAGAAATTGATCTTGAATGCTGCAGCAAACATGCAAAATGTTAAACAGGCATGACATATTTTTCGAGGGATCAAACGACACTTCTCTCGCAAGAAAGTATCTGTCAATACAATGCGCCAATTATTGCCTCAGTGTAAACATATATGCAAGTTGATTCTGAAATAACTGTCGCAAGTTTATTGCTCGTGTATATCGGCCTTTACCAATAAAACCAACACTATTTGGTATGAAATACGTAGCAAAATATATTGCGAAATGAGCATAATACGTTATATAGTATATAATTTTTTAACTATGCTCCGGTAAATTATTCATAATCAGATAAACCGCCTTAAAAATTGCTCGACACTGTTTAAGAACTTAAAACGCAAGTTATGTTTTGAAACCTAATACTATTAATTATAATCAAGAAAACCCATAGCTGTAGACTGTTACTGGATACAAGTACGTAATTAATACTGATCTTGAATTGGTCAATACTATTCTGTATAATTACATATAATATGGGAATGATAAACATCAAAGGAAAAGTATTACCTACCCATTAAAAAAAGGAAGTGGAAAAAACAAAATAAAGTGTTGCCCGAAGCAATTTTAAACGTATTTATAAATGTTTAGATCTTATTTATGATGAGAATTGTTTGTCGTAGTCTCGCAGTCAGATACCGAATCTACATGTGAACATAATTTATTTTCACGAAATTGTTTCAAGGCAGAACAAAAAATCTTCTACGATTTTTAAATGCTGTTTTTATCAGGTACTCCTTAGTAATTTCATTCACTGTGTATAAAATAGTTTGTTATAAGTTTAAAAGCATTACATCATAAAATCTGTACAAAATAATAATCGTTAGCATGTAAAAATATACAAAGAATACTAAAATTAATGTACAAATTCAATAAAATTTTTACTAATATATTGTAATCACTCAGTAAAGTAAAATAAGGGATTGGTTATGTAAGAATGTTTATGAATAAGTGAATTCTTGAAATGATCAGGAAATAAAAATTGTTATAACAAAGTCATTGAAATAAAACAAAATCCTTCGTTCACATATAATGTTATTATTATTAGCAGTATTAGCATACAAACATGGAGCACATTTTGAATATTAAGTGTAAATTTATATTTTTTTAAATTTATATTTACAATAATCATTACAGTTTTATATGCGTTGTTATAAAAATAATAAATGGGGCTTTCTATCAAAAGAAATATCGATGACGTCATTATTTTTATAAATACGGCTCGAAAAAAATAAAAGGTAGCTGTTAAAGTGGCACTTGAACTCAGATCGACTAGCTGCAAAAATGTTGCAACTCTCATTACAAAGAATATCTGCACCTTTGACGCAATAATGAACATATCGTTTGAATAGGGCAGTTTTCTCCTTAATGGAAGGTATCACATTAAGCCTACACATAAAAAGAAAAATCCGGAACAATACAAAGATTTATGACCATTAGTTTACTCTACGTTTCCCTTAAAATCGTTAAATCTGCCATATATGGAAATATTTTCCGAAATGTAATAATTCCCCCAAAACGGTCAGGATTTCGAAAAGGCTCTAGTATCTCTACTTTGCTGGTTAGTGTGACTAATGACATCCTACGTGCTACTGATAGTTCATGGATTACATCTTTAACTTTATTGTATATGGTTAGAGTATTTGATTATTCAGGTATTAGTTATTTGGGAGCCAAATTACATGATTGTGGCATTTGTGAAAACATACTCTATTAGTTTTAATATTACCTTTCAGATCTTTATCAATTTATAGGATTAATACAAATTCTTCGATACCTGTGTCACACATGGGAGTTGCACAAGGTTCTGTACTAGGGCTACTTCTGTTTAATATTGTGTCTGCAGATATTTAGAAAATTTCCTTAATATGTAAAATACATTGATGACGTACAGCCTGTCTATAGTTTTTTATCTTTTGATTCGTACGCAACTTCCTAAATTCTAATTAATGATTTAAACACTATATAAAACATTAAAAAAGACATTCATTATAAATACTAATAAAATTAAAAATAACGTTTTTGGTACACCCTATCAACTTCACAGTAGGATTGATTTAAATGTTAAAATTAATGGTGAAGTAATCGTTTCAACTAATGTCAAAAACCTCGGGGTTATCGTCTGATTCTACATTGAAATTATTTAGTCATATTAATATGTAAGAAAGCATTTTTGTTCTTAAAGCAGAATTATTATTAAAAATATTTAGACATGGTTTTATCCTGTTTGTATTATGCAGATATTGTGTTTGAACCCTGTCTGTATAGGAAAATAAAAATGTTTAAAAACATTCAAAATACCCGTATGAGATATTTTAAAACCGTATCACAATTTGATCGCATTTCTCCGTACATGCGTACAATTAATCTAATGAACATGTTTGTGGGGAGATTTCTGTATTTTGTCGGATTTGTCTTAAATATTATAAAGATCAATACACCTGACGCTTCATGCAATATTCTGACTTGATTGGGCCGTTACTTGATGAAAATCCATATTTATACAAAATTAAAACCTTTGCTGCTTAGATTTTCACTGTTTATTTGTTAAACATAACAATTGTTTCGCCAACATAGTGGCTTCATCAGATGTTGAGTACATAGACTAAATTTTACATTGTGGAACTGCGTTTATATAACTAGGGTAATTCTAGGTTTATTACTATGGGATTTTCTACTATTAAACTATTGGAATTAAAATAAAATTTCAACGTATGTTATCTGTAAATTTTAAACACGATTTTTGGATAGTATGTAAATTTATTTTAGTTCTATATGCTATCCAAAAATAGCGATGAAATTAATAGTAAATCAATAGAACTCATGTTTATATATTGTACACAACTAAAAGATCACATCTACTTCTTGTGACTACATTACATACACACACTTCCTATATAAAGGAACTGTGCGTACCAATTCTGGTATGCACAGTAGTTAAAGTGTTAAGGTCAGTTTTGTTTTAGCAAGATACATATGCATGTATGCGCCAATTTATTTAGAGTGAAGGAATACTAAGTGAAAGAAGTCTAGGCCGGCCGTCCGTAACCACCTGGAACACTACTTTTAAATTAACATATTTTACATTGTAGTGCAGAAGTTTCCTCGGTCCTCTTTTAGCAGTTTCAGCACGGATTAAATTCAAAGTGGATGCCATAAGTTAATTAAAAATTAAATATCCGTGAAATTAGCGGGTGTGTTAGTTAGAAGGAAATAATACAAATATCCTTAACGACGAATAATACCCGTCGCAATGAGCACAAAATAACTCGAACGGTAAAACGTAAAATACACACAATAGGCAATTTATTACGGGCAAAAGTTAATTGCCTGGTACCTATTTCCATGTGCAGGTCACAGAATTCAAGTTATGTTGCCGAAAATGCGGAGTGCATGAGTCTCTAGCGTGACCAGGTGGAGTTATTTATCAAATTTAGTATCTGTTTGAAATTTATCTATGTTTTATAAGCTCTTGGTAGTATGTGGTTGAGGCAGAGACGTAGAGTTAATAACTAGTAATAAACTGCGGTTTATTTAAATTGTTTATAAAAAGTTGAGATAGGAAGGAAATTAATGAAACACTACAATGTTTTACCACTACATTAGCATAAACTGTTAAGTGCAAATTAAACAATTATGTCGTTATCGAATAATGACAATCGAATAAGTATAGTGTTATAAGAACAAGAAAGTACATTACTGATGTTTGACAACTTATCTATTAATCTTAATCTATTTATTCTGGATATTGAATGAAACAAGTTCTAATTTATCAACAAAGCTGGCCGTACTTGTCGGGCTATCACTGACGTTCAAATTTTGCCTAAAAATATAGATACAAAAATAAAAACTTAATATCCTTTTAATTCTGAGGCCAGTGGCGGCTCGTGATGAAATGAAACGGGTGTTCTACACAGGGCCGATCCTAGTGTATTGGCCGCCCGCGTGCAACTTTCAAACGTATCCAAACTACTGGCGCCGTAGGGGCCGCAAAAAAATTGCGCCGCAGGCGAAAATTTTTAAAATTTTCAAGGTCACGCGTTTTCTTGATACTTCAGCATTTTTATGTAAAATCCGTTTATACAAAAATATAGACTTTCACAAGAAAAATTTTTGGAATTTAATACCTTTCTGAAGAACATTCATGTTTGCCGTCATATTCTTTGGTTGAGAGAAAAGGCTTGTAAGGTGAATTTTCTACTAGAGGGTCTATAACACTTAAAATATTTTCCGAAAGAGTTTCAGCGTCACATTTTGTAGGTTTCAGGTGTCCAAAAACGTTCAATCGGTTCACCATCGAGAATATATCTTAAAACTACCACTAACTGAGTTTTTGTAGATACATCAGTTGTTTCGTCTGCCATAACTGCCCAAAATGAGGGTTTGTTAATTTCTTTAATTATTTCTTCATGACATACTTTTAATATACAGTCTAAAAGATCATTTTGTATTTCTTTAGAGGTTCCTTTAAATACTGAAGCATTTTGTAGATGCTCGCTTAAAGTTACATCAAGCTCAGCAGAAAAATTTATCAAACCACGAAATATCCCCGGGTTTTGAGAGGTTTCAGCTTCGTCATGTCCTCGCAGTGTCAGTTCAAAGGCCCCATAATACTTTATGCAGTATATAATTTTTGACAAAACGTATCTCTTTTTTGTCACATTATCATTATGCTTTTGCACATTCATCCAATAAGCTGAATTTAGCTGCGCTTTAATATTAGTTGTTCCTAATAAAGCTAATTCCATTGTATTATGTAGATGGCTTTTGGTGTTGTCGTGTTTTTTTATTTTTTCAGTTAAGTGCACCAAATCTGTCACCCCTACCTCCGTCCATGCTTTATCACCGCCAAAAAGTAAACAAGGAAAACAAAATAACGCATTTTTTTTGTTGCACCCACAAATCCAATTATTCTTCGAATAAATGTTTCTATTAAATTAACGTTTATATGCTTTTCCGCGGCTAACACCTGCAGTCTCAATAACAATATCGGGCAATGGCCTACCATTGTTTTTTAAATCAATTTTTTCTTCATAAGCGTATTTAAAAAATCGCTTCACATGAACTAAATTATAAACTAAATCCATTGTCACTAACACAGTATATAAATATTAATAATTAGTACAATAAATCACTACACGAGTTCACAAAACAGTATTTAAAATCTCAAATTAACACGAAATACGAAATAGGTACGATTTACGTCCGCCCGAGGAGTAGGAAGGAGTAAACATTCGCTGATGTTGCTTTAGCTGAAAAAAAAACAGCTCACTGACCGTGTGAATTCGCGCATTTACGAGCGCCAAGTGTGGATTGTCGCGGGAGTTGAGGGGGAGGACGGGTGTGCCGAGCCGTGCTGAGAACTACCTCGTGTGGCCGAGTTCAATGTACCGCGACGCGCTCGCGTAGAGACCCAGATAATTCATCTGGTCTACTACTCAATAGAGGACGGCGGACAGAATGCGACTTTAACGCAATAATTTGGTTAGCTGCACCAACTAACCAAATTATTTTATTAATAAATTTTAGTAATTATTATGTCGCGAAAATATACAAATATCTAATTTTTTTGGCAGTTCTGAAGCTCTGCAGCACCTATACACCAGCCGCCCCTGTCTGAGGCACAGATGTAATAAATGCAACGATAAAAAAGGAACAGAGTGACAGGATTGTAACATAAGTATAGACCGACAATAGTCGTAATTTTACTACAACATGGTGGACATAAGGCATAACATTTGATGCTACTTATGCAATCGATCTGGATTATTTACAACACTTCATATCCCTTTAGTAACATGAAAATGACAATTGAACAACGCACTATTTATATTCATTGCAATACTGAGATGTTTTTTTACCTTCCATTCTACTCCACGAATACAGTAGGCGAATGTTTTAGTGTGTAGTATCAGACAGCAAGTTGTCTAGCAGCACTGGTTGGCACACTTATGTATATTAACATTTCTATGAGCTGAGGGTTTCTTAAATCTAAGGTATTATTTTACAAATTTACTCTTATTATCTATCTCCTATCTATAGGGTGTCCCAGCGAGAGGTAGCCGATTATGTTTGTAACTGTTGGACAAATAAATAACATTTCTACAATAATCTTGAGTTCAATTGTTTATTTAAACTATGCCATTATACATGGAATACAATATCTTGTATGTGGCCGCCTCTGCTTCTCTTGCGGCAGTAGATTCCTTTGATGAAGTTCTCAATCATTTCGCGGCATAGCTGTGGCCCTATATCCGCAATAACTTCGCTAATGTTATTTTTCAGCTGTTCAATCGTAACGGGATTATTGACATAGACTTTTCCTTTAACGTAGCCCCACAAGAAGAAGTCTAATGGGATCAATTGAATGGTCCACTTAGTAGGTGCCTCACGACGACTCGTAATTTCACGTAATTTTCTTTGAGTGCCCAGAATTGAATGATTACTTTCGTAGTACGTTTTGACAATAAATATGCTTTGCCGAACAGTATAACGCCCCATTTTGTAATGGCATACTCTTCACGTAATAACTACGAAGCATCAACTTCCAAAACCTGCCGCAAGAGTAATGGTGGCAAGTTTAAATCGGCTACCTCTCTCGGGGACACCCGTTATAAGGGGTTGCAGTGCTTCAATCGGTATGTCTTTTGATTGCTGTCCAGGAAGCTGATAGCGAGGAAATATGAATGTACTTCAAACCGCGGTAGGTATTTCGTATTCGCTCAATGCTTCTTCTAGCACAGGTTTTATTTCGGTCAGAGTGTAATGTTTAGTTGGTCAAAAATCAGGGGACATTAATAAAAATTCGTAAGTTTTCGAATGGAACCTTTCTACGTTCTGTACTCCGTAGCTGTACGCTTATGTCCACACGGCTTGAGAATCACTTTATAAGTAATTAGTTTAATACCCAAAGATAACTTAGATTTTCATTCGATTAACTAGTAAAGTTTCAACAGTTTTAAACCTAGTTTCTTTCTCTTCATAAAGATGTTCGGATTCTCTTTGTATATGTTATATACATACGTGATGTCCATTAAGACTAACACTCTGGCAGAATTCTCTTCTAAGGGTAAACGTTATGTGCTACGATTTATATTAGTTCTCTCTTATTTACCATCTTTTTAACCATATCTGGATATTATCAAGAGCTTCTTGAAGTTCTGGATACTTTACTTGTCGCCATAACCTGAGTTCCCATTGAATGTTCCTGGAATGGTAGGCGGATAAGCAGTGAAAAGTTGATAGAGCATAGGCCCTAGTACGCTCTCTTGAGGTACTCCTGAACTGTATGGGATCTATGCAGGTTTTTTCTTCGTTGTATCTAATGGTAAAGTATTTATTTGTTAAATATGACTTCAATAGTAGGTAAATCGGTGATGGCATGTTAGATTTTAATTTAAATAATAAACCTGGCCGCAATACCTTGTCGGCTTATGACTAAGAAAGCGACAGAATAGAACTTTTCGTTATTGGATGACTTAATTATTTAGACAACTCTGTCTACTTGCTCGGTGGTTGCATAACCTTTACGTGAGCCGAACTGATGCTCTGGAATAATTTTCAGTTCCTCTAGAAATGGTTTCAATCCTACTAAGAATAATGTCTCAAATAGTTTTAAAACTATGGGCAATAATCTGTTGGACCTATATGATGACACTTCCTCTACTGGTTTGCCAAGTTTGGGGATTAGGATGATTTGTCCAACTTTCCACTGAGATGTGAAGTATCCAATTCTAAGGGTTGCATTGTAAATTTAGGTTAAGACGATTAATGCCCTTTCTGGTAGTTGTTTTATAATTTGCTCTCTGTGAGGTCATACTCCGGGCTTTTTTTTTGGATTTAAGTTTTTGCGAATCATATTTTAAAGTTTTATAATTATGTGGCGTGTATAAGGAGAGCCACTTGGGATGGCGTTTCTAGAAGTGATGTAATATCTTCTTCCTCTATGTTCTCAGATGATAATGGCTGGAAGACGCTGGCTAAGTGTTGAGCAAATTTTTCAGTAATACTGAGACATTAATAATTATCGTGGCCAAAGGCAGTTGTGGATTGTCAAATAGTTTGCTATTGTACGAGTATCTATTTATTTTGAATTATATTTTCTACTATATATAATAATATTTACATGATGAAATTATATTTTCAAACTTAATAGCGAATGGAATTTGGGGAATACAATCGGCGTTTATGTTTAGACAATTTTTGAAAATATTTCTTATTGTTAGAATTGTTAGACCCAGCCGTAATATCAAAGAACTTATATGCATGTCATAAGAATTGTGTTTCAATGAATCTTATTTTGTGATTAAAAAAAGAAAGGTACTAATTGGGATTTCAAGAAAAGCGATATGACCTCTGGCGACCGAATGCTGAAATAATCTCTACTACATGATTTCCCAACCTCACTTTTTGGTCGTGTTATTTTCGATATTTTACAGCATTTTTGGCTATTTTTCTGTGTTTTAAAATTATTGTTATTGTTGTTATCGTTAGTTGTTGTTATATTTATTATCCTTTTACACTATTATAGTTTTTGTGACTGAAAAATTGGATTGTTCTGTCGGTTACGTCTGGTAAGTAGGTACTTGTTATTATAAATATTTTTAATGTACAATATTCTTATTTTAGAACGAACTGTCCAAATTAGAGGAAATATTAAAAACAATTGACCTGCGCCTTATTAGAAAACCAGTTTACCAGCAAAAAAACATTTTATTTCTAACAAGGCCACTGCCTTTTTATTGCCTTCCAAAACAATGCCATCGGGTGAAAAGTCCAACCATTTATTTTGGGGGCAAATTACCATACCACACTCGGTAATCATCAATTTGGTATTTTTAACAAAAGCTATTCTGGCAGCATTTTCTCTTACAGGCCCCTTCTTATTTAACCAGGCTCAGGTAAATTGTTTTTTTGATATATCCTCTAATTTGGACAGCTCTTTCCTGAAACAAATAAAACAGAGATAGAAACCATAAAAATACTGATGGTAAAGTATTTTGTATTTAATTGATTTCACGTGATATGCTGCTTTTTCTTAGAAAACACACCTGGTCAGCATAATTAGAAACGCTGATATATGCTTGCAATGTTTACCAGCACCCGCTTTACACGAACAAACCATTGATTTTATTTTAGCCGACCCATTTAAAATAATAAGTTCTCCACTAATTTGATGGGGTTCGGACTGCAGAGCACTAGTCTGCAGACAAATGGCAACCAACTTAATGTGAGAAGAGCTGCAATCTGTTCTGTAAAATAATGTGACTAGCATTTCAAACTTCTTCTCCTTCAACCACACATCTTGCATTTATATTTCCACCAACATAGTTAATGTACTCTACTAAACTTAGAGTTATTTGGGCCGTGTTCATTCTAAAATAACAATATTTTACATTAAAAATGTTTTCTAATCAAAAATGATAATACCTGAGACAGACAAAAATGATAATACCGAAGACATAGACTCCTAATGAGTAGGTACTTACCAGACGTAACCGACAGAACAATCCAATTTTTAAGTCACAAAAACTATAACAGTATAAAAGGATAATAAATATAACAACAACTAACGATAATAACAATAACAATTATTTTAAAATACAGGAAAATAGCCAAAAATGCTGGAAAATATAGAAAATAACACGACCAAAAAGTGAGGTTGGGAAACCATGTACTAGAGATTAATTTGCGGATAATCCGTCATGGCGCTGCGATCTTAATTTGAATTCCCAATAGACCAACCGTTCATGTACTTAGATCAACTTGTCATATGACGAAAGTAATATCACTGGTGAGTCAGTTTATTCTTC
This sequence comes from Rosalia funebris, assembly GCA_037954035.1. Classification (NCBI taxonomy): domain Eukaryota; kingdom Metazoa; phylum Arthropoda; class Insecta; order Coleoptera; family Cerambycidae; genus Rosalia; species Rosalia funebris. Next base: position 21,128,741 of record JAZFAV010000011.1, read on the forward strand.
GTGAAGTTGATCGCAGGGGATTCGAATGCTATCTATCGATTTATAAATTATCCATAGCTGCACACTGAATAACCAAAATAGCCTAAGCACCCAAAAGAAAAATTGAGAAAACAGACAGGAGCAGCAATTATTTTCTTTTACGTTGTTGATTTAAAAAAAGTCTTGTGTCATATTGTCTTTGACCATGATCGTCAGATTGTTTTAGGAAGTTCATCGGGATCGACTATCAAATACATTTAAAACTGTAGGGCATAAATTCATAAAACCTTATATGGTGTAAACCTTACATGAGTAACATCACATGTATGACCCACAACATAGACATACATCCTACAGATGTACATATTGTTGATTATTTCATCATTACCAAGTGCCTTCTGATGTTCTATGTCGACAATTGGTGTTAATAAACTCAAAACTATTGACCCCGACTATTTTCGTACATATTTATAATTCATCCTGATGGAAATTATTAAGATATGATTGTGTACCTACTGGTAACGCCCACAGAAAGAAGTAAACCGTTTATTTCCATTTTCGTTTACATCTACTGCCATAAGATGCATGGACAAATATTAAAATCAATTAATTTAAGACATTTCCACTATCTCTAAGTGGAATTCAATGCACGTTCCCACATACTTTTTTAATGAGCTTTTCGCTTATTTAGACAAAGAGTTAAATAAAATTGTGACAAAACTAAATTTATTGTTGTTTTCCTAGATAAGATCGCATTCGTCAGAGAAGTGCGTGTATATGAGAAAGCCGCAAAGGAATACTTAATATCAATCTTGAACCATTATATTGTATTTGAGATACACATAGACATCTTATATATGAGAGATTTATGTGCATGTATGAGTTGGTTTTAAATTATTAATAAACCATTAAAAAGTATTATACGTATATACATTATAGTATTATATATAGTATGGTGAACTCTCAGTCTCTAGGATTTTTCATGCGGTAGTATTAAAGATAGAAAAAGCAAGAAATAACTGATTTTGAATATTTCTTTCTAAGTTTAAGGATACTCTGAGTTATTTGTCTCTTCCCTAGACACAACATAAGTTATAGAATGTTTTCATAACGTAATGAACGAATTCGTTAAAAAGTCTTTAATAACTGTTGTTGAAAAAAACTCTAGGACCCTTAAAATTTTATTTCTTTTAAAATCATCGACCCATCCCATATTTTAAAATATAATGAATTAGAATAACGAATAAAATATAATGAATAATAGGGTGATTCGTTTAGGAGGTATGACGTCGTCGATATTTTTTAATGGCAGGTTACATAAAAAAAATAACAGAAATGATTTCGCAATACTTACATATTTAAAATGTCAACTAAATCAAATGTTCAGTTTGTGCACCGTTGGCTGCGTGGAGTAGTCGATCTTCTTTTTTTCTTATTTTTTTATCTAATCTATATCTACTTATGCTAATGTAATTATTGCCATAGCGTATGTAAGAAAAATAAATAGTTTTAAAACCTTAAAACAGAATTTTCCGCACGAATAACATCTCTGTCTCAAAATTGAGTGGCCGAGAAAAAATAAACCAACACATAAATGCAGAATATGTGTTTTATGCGACAGTTTTATTTTTTTCAATTTTTGCCAAATATTCTACCATCGTGCTTTCTCATGACCCATGGACAGGGCGGGGTGTGTCCTATCCACCTCAAAATCAATAGATGTCTGGTAGACGTCCCTAATGAGAATCAGTCGAAACCCGATCGATCCGACACGATTTTATTGAGTAATCGTGCTAATAAAATCAATTTCTCAAATAGTCCACCATTATGCTTTCTCATAACCCATGAACATGGTAGAGTGTGTTCTATTCATCTCAATATCAATAAATAGGTATCATCTGGGAGACGTCCTCGATCAGAATCTATCACAACCCGATCGATCAGACTCGATTTAGTTGAGTTATCGTGTTAACAAAAGAACATTCTCAAATAACCCACCATCGTGCTTTCTCATGACCAATAGACAGGGTGGGGTGTGTTTTATCCACCTCAAAATCAATAGGTGTAGTTTGGGAGACGTCCCCGATTAAAATTAGTCAAAACCCGTTCGATCCGACACGATTTAATTGAGTTATCATGCTAACAATAATAAATGCCGACAACGATGACAACGACAGCAACGACAACAATGACAACGACAACGACAACGACACACACACATACACACACACAAAATGGTTTAAAAACCAGTTTTGCTTGGGTTTTAGGCCGAAAACACGATTACATTACTTTTCCGCCTATAGTGGAGTACGGAAAAGTAAAAATGTGTTATTTCACATTTTGTAATAAAAAAGGAGTTACCATTCAAAAAATATCGATATCTTCATACCTCCTACACGAATCACTCTGTATATATTAATTATATTTTCAAAAATGCACAACTAAAAATAAAACTTTACATGTTTGAGAGTTTTTCCCAAAAGTTATTCCTTAAATTTGTAACGATTTTCTTCGTTACTTTAAAGCACTGTATATCTTTAAAATACTAAAAATATGTTACCACGGTTGTTCTCGATACTCGCTATTTGAAGACTATACGTATTTAAAGAAAGTTGTATACTTACTATGAAGAATCATTTTTGTTCAATCCGTATGCAAACATATTCAGAAATATCTAATGGAATTGTTTATAATTTAGGTAAGCAATGTAACTGATTTTAAAACGGTTCAAATCTTCAGTTCAACCAGTCTACTCGTATTTTAATCGATTCTCGTAATGTTTCGATTTATCACTTATGCTTTCCTGGGAAGGGACTGAGTCCTTCGATGCAGCAACAAAACAGAATATCAATTTTCTACGAATACCGGAAGATTACACATTACTCGATGAGCGTTTCGCCAACCAATTTGGCATTATTAGGATATATTCTCATAATCATCATCAGCTTTATTCCAGTATCGTCATTTCAGAGCAATAACCATCTAATGATGCCAACTTTGTTGACGAAACGCATGGCGAGTAAGGTGTAATCTTCATGAAACTGATCGAGGAATCCGTTATTCTATAGTAGTTCATAATTCCAACGAAGCTGAGAAAAAATGCCTGTATAGGTATTTCATTGCTAATAAATATTTCATTCTTAGTTGAATCACCGTTTGATAATGACATAAAATGTTGAAACTGCAGTCACGATTTTTGTGCAAATATAGTGGTATAAAACTTAATAGTGTTTCTCTCAATTTCGTTGTAATCTTCATCTTCATGTTCATGGAATAATGGTCTCATGTTTTTTTTTACTTATGCTTTCAATAAACAAAAAGTAAACTTGAACTCTGTAACTGGTAATTACTAAGCATGGTAGCATTAACTATTAAGCAGCTTTTAAGCAAAATATTCCACAAATGATGGATTGCCTTATTTTGCACTTTTTAAGTACCTTCTCCTCTTCTAGCATGTTCAATTTCTCGCGCTGTGCGCTTCTCCAAACATGTACAATGTCGCGTTTACGTTTGCATGTGAATAATTGTCCACAATGCTCGAAGCTCATAGTCAACGCTACTCTATAAAACAAATCCCGTGAAAGGGCCTAATCATGCCTTCGCATGACTAAATTCCCGTTCGGGCGAATCATTTAATGCGACTGTATTTTCGGGTAAGTCACGAATACGGTAATAATTATTTAAATTTTCAATGTAGCTTTTTTATCGACAATAAAACGCTGCGTTAATATCGAGTTCAATTTCGTTATGCGTGGTGGTACCAGGTATGCAAAGCGTATTTCCCTGATTGCCCCAAATTCCATGTTTATCCGCCTTCTCTACTATAATAATGCGTCATAAATAAACCTTCTGTTGCGGCGAAATTATTAATACACTCTAAATTAATGCCGTTTCGAAGGAAAATATGAGGTTGGTGTGCATAATGTATGCCGACAACATGGCATTACTATGTGTAGTAAGATTTACATCGACATTGTGCTGCTGGAAATGAGCAAGAAACCAAGAAAGTTACGAAAAATTTTGAATAGTTAACTACAGAAAAATAGTGTGTCATATTCTATTGTGCCATAAGCCTGTTCATGTTAATAAAATGTTATGTATTCTTTCAAACTATTTTCTTCTATCCAAAATTGTTGAAAGTAGCATTTCGACAATATTTCGAATCAAAATTCAATTATGGATTAGATCAGTATCCTAGGACTGGATTGGATCATTATAAGACTATTTTAATAAGTCAATATTGAAAAAATATACACTCCAGCCTATATTTGATGGCTTTTATTATTACCTCCTGCAAGAAACATTCCTTCCGAAGAAAACCATACATGCGAGGTGTGACAATTAAGTGATGAGACTGATTTTATTGCTGCGCTTGTGGTAAACCTGCGACCTTTAAATTCCCTTCCCCTTCCCCGGCATCCTTCCCCTCTCCATTGATATATTTACCATCGCCCTAGCTTGTTTAGTTCGCCTGCTGTGTCGTGTTGAGTAGACGTGTGTTGGTGGTGCTCGTCACGAAACCGTCGCAGAAGACTGTTTGAAACAAGTGGAAAACGATGCCACGCTGCTTGATCGAGTTATTACAGGCGATGAGAGCTGGTTTTTCCAATACGACCCGGAAACCAAACGCCAAAGCTCACAATGGTTGTCTCCGCACGCCCCCCGCCCGAAAAAAGCTCTCATGAGCAAGTCGAAGGTGAAAACGATGATTATTGCCTTTTTGATAGCCGTGGAATCGTCCACAAAGAATTTGTTCCATCGGGGCAAACCGTAAATCAAGTCTACTATCGCCAAGTACTCGAAAGATTGCGTAAACGAGTCAATAGGGTGCGCCCAGACATCGCTCGTAACTGGATCCTCCATCACGACAACGCGTCGTGCCACACCGCCCTCAGCATGTCCCAGTATTTGGCCTCTAAAGGGATCGCCGTGTTGCAACAGCCGCCTTATTCGCCCGATATGTCACCCTGTGACTTTTTTTTGTTCCCTAGAATAAAATCGGTGGTCAAAGGAACCCATTTTGAGTCGATTACGGACATCCAGGCGGCCGTGACGAGGGTACTCGCGGACATCCCAGTCGAAGCGTTCCAGAAATGTTACGAAGCATGGAAGACACGCTGGAATCGTTACATAGCTGCCCAAGGGGACTACTTTGAAATGGATGGCAGAGTTGTAGAATAATTTTTAAATATACGCTTTTTATGGAATCAGTCTCATTACTTAATTGTCACACCTCGTATATTATCTAATACAACAGGGATACTAATAGCTAAATAGCGATAACGTGCTTACGGATTGCTACTACTTATTTGGCAAAAAGTCCTGCTGCATGTGTGTAAATAAGTATAAATTGATTTAAACAATGAGCGAAATGCATACCAATACAAATTTTATATTGGTGTGATTTTTTGGTGTGTGATTGGGATTTTTAAAGTATTTACTAGAAATGTAACGAATTTACTAGAAAGTCCTTTATTTTTCGAACACTTATTTACAACTCAACTATTCACAAGTCAAACTAACTAACTAACTTTCTTTCTACTTTAACTTTATAAACTATTTTTCGCACTGTATATCACTTTCGCACTGTATATCGCTCACTATCGCGGTCCAAATTCAACTCAATATCTTTATTTTCAAATGCAGAAACTAAGTCGTCATCGCACACTGGAACTCCAGCAGCATATAAATTAATTTCGGACGTTCTTAACGACCCCAAGGATACAATACGGCCCTTAATTTCTCCAATCGTTTCAGAACCCTGGCATTCTAGCACATGGGTCGACTGACCACGAAAACACAACTGCATTTTTGAATTTTAATCCGATGACAATAATTTATGGAAAATATAACACACCCCGCTTATATAGGATTTGTAGATTTAGAAAAAGCTTTTGATAACGTAAGATGGGAAAAAATGTTCGAGATACTAAAGAGCGCGGGAATGAAGTATAGAGATAGGAGAGTAGTACACAATCTATACATAGAGCAAACTGCTGTTATAGAAGTAGAAGGGGAAGAAAGGGAAGTAGGTATTAGGAAAGGAGTAAGACAAGGATGTACGCTATCACCACTAATTTTTAATCTGTACATCGAAGAGGCGATTAATGTGGTAAAAGATAGAGTAGATTTCGGGATTAAAGTACAGGGACAGAAACTAAAAATGCTGAGATTCGCGGATGATATAGCAGTATTAGCATCTAGTAAGGAGGAACTAGAATCAGCATTGAACGAAATGGAGGCAGTGTTGACAGAGGAATACGGAATGAGGGTGAATAAAAACAAAACTAAAGTGTTAGTGTGCAGAGGGCGCGAGAGCAGAGCAAAAACGAAAGTACAAATTAATAATGAAAGATTGGAGGAAGTTAAAGACTTCACTTATTTGGGAAGTAAAATAAATTGGGATGGAAGAAGCGATAAAGACATAAAACAAAGATTAGCGCAGGGTCGAGTAGCTTTTAACAAAAAGAAAGCACTTTTATGCTCGGGGGTAATAAACTTAGAAACAAGGAAGAGATTTTTGAAAACATATGTATGGAGCACGGCACTTTACGGCTGCGAAACCTGGACGGTAGGGGAAGCAAGTAGGAAGAAATTAGAAGCTTTTGAGATGTGGTGTTACCGAAGAATGATGAAAATACTATGGACTGATAGGGTTAGAAACGAAGAAGTATTGGAGAAAGTCGGCGAGAAAAGGAGTATGTGGAAAAACTTAAAGAAGAGAAGAGATAGAATGGTAGGCCACTTGCTGAGACATGGGGGAATAGTCCGCGATATTTTGGAGGCAGAAATAGGAGTGAAGAAAGGCAGAGGTAGGCCTAGATTAGACTACTGCTCGCAAATAGTAAGGGATGTAGGTTGTAGCACAATTAGCGAAATGCGTAGGTTAGCACAAGATAGGAGAAGCTGGAGGTTAGCGTCCAACCAGTCTTAGGACTGATGACCTAATGATGATGATGATAACACACCCAAGAAGACTAGAGAAATGTCTTCTTGAACACACCTTTGCACAAATCACGACGACTCAGGACAGAATATTACGCACGCAGAATTCTAGTTCCTTTCCTTCTAAAATATATCCGTCGGCCCTGCCGCACTGTCCAGGTCTCGAAGCCAAGCAAGCCAACAGCCTTCCGGCCTAGAACTGTTCTTCAATAGCAGGTTCTACTTTAGCGGTCTTTTGCCTAGTTTCATACTTCTTTTGAACTTTCTTACTACGTTTCTTACTTAAAATTGCCTCTTCCTCGGCAGTCAATTTAGCTCCTTTTTTGCGTCCTAAAGGTGTTACATAGTAACTTTCATACCACTGCCTAAATGGAGTAGCGTCAACAACAACTATAGCATTTTCTACCAAAATCTTGGCACGCACCAGTTTTCTTTTTCTTTTTTTCCTGTTTTTCTACTTTAGGTGTTTGGCCTTTTACCTTAACAGCACGTGCCAGGGATCTGTATACTTTACCACCTGATACTTTTAACGTTTGTTTTATTATTTTTTTTTATTATGCCGCATGGTAAAGAATTTAATGATTTAGAAAAATAACGAATAATTGATTTGCGGAGTTGTGGAAAAACACAGCAACAGATCTCCGTAATTATTAGTCGTTCACAAAGTGTTGCAAAAAGATTTCTTAAACTTGGAGTCGAAAATTATGGTAAAAGAAAGCGCTTGAGACAACCGTATAAATTTCCACCAACGACAAAGCGTGCTATGCTGAAGAAATTATCAACTACAGAAGCGCCATATTCTCAGGTTGTCCATCGTTTTAATTTAGACTGTAATTCCAGTCTCATAAGAAAATGGGCACCGAAATCAGGACGTTTTAAATACAAACATTTTTTAAGAAAACCTGCACATAAGAAGCATCACATAGAGATCAGATTAAAATTTGCAGAGGAGTAAGTTCAAAACAAAAATTTTGGGACCATGTAATCTTTAGCGACGAAAAAAAAATTAAATTGGATGGACCGGATCGAGAATAGAAAGGAGAGATAAATTATATCAAGAAGGCCTCAAACAGTTGGTTCTAGTATAATATGAGCGACTTTCAGAAAGGATATGAAAAGCCAACTGGCATTTGTAAATGACAGAATGAATGTGACTGTTTATCAGAACCTGTTAGAAGAATACCTATTACCATTTTTAACCCTTACTGAAGATGATGCTGGAATATTTCAACAAGATAATGTACTAATTCAACAGTATGAAATTGACCTTATGCCATAACCAGCACTAAGTCCTGATATTAACCCGATACACAATCTATGGAGGATTATGGCAAGAGCAGTATACAATTCAAAAAGACCTTTAATTAAAAGTGTTGTTGAACTGAGACGTCGAATTGTAGCCGCCTGGGACAAAATTCCAGAGGCAACTTTAAACAACTTAATACATAGTAGGAACATTCGCTTATTAAATATAATAAAAAATAAGGGTAAATATAGCAAGTATTGGTTCAAGTAAAATGTAAAAACACCAGTGAGTTTATTATTTTTCACAAACAGCACACTCATGTTTTTATAAATCTCTACTATTCTCCAATACATAAGATCCTAAAAACTCATAATATAATACACTGATTTTACATAATATACCGCTCTACTATATCTATAAAATGATTTTCAGTTTTGAATTTTACTCATCATGTAGTCCAAATTAAGGGTGAGTCTATATTTTTTTCACAGCACTGTATAAACGCAACATATTGTGGTCAAGATTTTATGAAAATAGTAAATTTTAATTATGAATACGTAAATATAGGAGTTCCACAGGGTTCAATATTGGGACCTATATTATTTATATCATATACTGATAAAATTGACAGCTTTAACATCTGAAACATTCTTCACTTTATAAGCTGACGATAAGTCTCTTATAATGTCAGAGAAGCAGTTAAAAATGAAATGTCATTTTGTCTTAAACTCTACAAGGAACTGGTATCTAAACAACTCTTTGTTATTTTAATACCAACAATACTGAATTTTCAGTTTGGTGCTGATCATTCTATGATATTTTTCGGAAGAGGTCCAACAATTTAAATTGAAGAAACTCTAGTTTGAAATCCAAAGACAGTATATACATTTCGTCTGAAAGAACTCATAGAATGACCAGGGTCAAAAATCAATATGAATGACGATCAGAACAAACTGAAAATAATTTGCTTTGGGGAACAACGGTGGTAAGAACCTACATACATTCTAATTAAATAATTGTTTAATTAGAATGTATGTAGGTATTTTTGTAATAATATCAAAAAAATTTTTGGATTACTGTAACTGGTTATTGTTACAGGATGAAATAATTTTTTAATAAACTTGTTATTAAGTTTTTCACTTAATTGAAAAGTCCTTTGTGAATTTGTATGAATCACTACTTATTAATTTTACATCGAGCAAAAATACCAATACACTTTTGACAGAAGGCAAAACGACTAATTCATTATTACACATGGGAATGGGAATCACTCATAGAATGAATAAAAGCAAGAAGAGACACTGTCACATCATCTATAGGTCCATACACCAACTCAATTCAAATTTAATTTAACATATCACTTCAACAAAACTAACACTTTTTTTTCTCGAGGGGAAAATCTTCAAAAGACACTTGGTCTCTGGTGTTCTGTTATTGTTTGGCCAGGTAGTGTTGGATCCGTATACGCCTACCGACTAAAAACCCCCCCTATATTATCAGTGTGATGCCGAAGAGGAACCGCTTTTCTCCGAGGAACAGGATACTTACTCATTCCCCACTTCCCTTTCCTTCTTCTCTTTCTCCTTCATGATGGACGTGACCATCTGCTCCACCACTGTCCATCTTTCTCTGCTCTCGAGCATGATTGGGATCATGTTGTCCGCAATGATAACATGTCCTATTTTTTGCTCTGCAGCTCTCCTTTCTCTTGTCCACCTTTTGTAGCTGAACACTGTGTATCCGGCATCGTCGACCTCTCTACAGGACCAGCACTCTCTGCTCTCGCGTTTGCCTATATCCAATAGGTAGTCCGCGAAACAGCCCAGTAAGGACTTGGGTTAAGTAATACCCGACATCGCCATGTGCCCTTTTGCACCATAGCCTTATGTCTGGGATTAGCACCCTCGTCCATCTCCCTCGGGGCTAAAAACCTAAAAACTAACACCTAGAAAACTCTAAGAGTTAAACCTCTGCAAAGGAAAGGTCAAAAAAGTCAACTTCAGATACACACTGTATATATGGCTTAATTAGAAAGTAATTTTCCCTGCACATATTCAAAGTTTCTAATTAAGAAATGCCAAATAATATGGAGAAATGTCCTTTCTCCATATTATATAAAATATTTTTTTAAAATTCAAAATGTTTACCAATATACATCAGCTAATATTAGATATTATAAGGATAAGTACATATTTAGGATATCTAAAAAAATTCACCATTTAGTGATTCAACTTTTAAATAAATCAATAAATTTATTTAAATATTCAAATAGTTTCTGAGTTAAAAAGCAACTCATTGTTGGTTTAAGAATAAAAGAAAAATAAAAAATATCTTTCAAACTTTAATTACATTTTATTTTGACTCGAATTGAAGTAAATGATGTCATATTTATTATTTATGTCAAAAAGTCGAAATGCTGTGTGTTACAGATCGAAAAACTTCCAACTGTGCAACATTTCCGAGAAACACAAAGAGTTATAAAACACCCTAGCCCACATATTCACAATACTACACAACAGTTAATCAATACTCATGTATCAGATTCCACCCTCGCTAAATGTTTCTTTTCAAATTTTTTCATCAACTTCTTTTTCGGCACGTCCGAAATAATTAAGTGATTGATATACCAAGATTGAAGTGTTGGATATAATCAATTAATTGATTTCAGGGTTTTGTATTCCCTTTTTTTTTCAGGCGCCATTCCAAACAATGAATCGCTTGGTACAGATAAAAAACATTAATGCTTTTCTATAATGGAACGATTTCGTGCTGTTGAGTTGTATCTGATTATATGATAGTTAATAATTTCATTTATCTCTATGCGTTATTGGAAGGATAAATATACATCATACAGAGAAATGTTAGACTATTTTTTTCAATCATATTTTCTAACTTCATACAAATATGCACACATTTTCCATAAAAATTTGTCTTAAGGAAATGGATGTAATTAGAAACAAATACATGACGCCCACTCTCGACAAAAAGTTAATCTTGCATAGTTTGATATACTCAGATTCTATAAAGGACAGGGTAAACAGAGTCCACATACACTCAGGCCATCATATTGGGTCATATTCTGCTGTTTCCATCAAAGTTATCAATTTGGCGCCAAGCGCTGATCTCACTCCCTCACTTCCACTTAGTGCAAGTGCAGTAGTAGTCGAAGATCGACGGTTTCCAGATAGCTCCTCACTTTGTTGAGAGTGCAAGGCAGCTCTTATCTTTTTATGTTCTGCAATTTCATTCTACGGATTGCATCATTTACAGGTGGAAGTGACAAGTGACAGTCCAGCCCATAACTTGGAGATGATTTTTTATGCTCCAGTGTCCCATCAATGCTCCTATTAAGATTCATAGATTTTTAGAAGACAGACTGAAGCAACATTTTGCTAGTTTGCTGGAAGGTGTAGCTAAAAATATAATGTCTGCTTATCTATAACTGTTAGTTTTGACTTACTTGTCTCTGTGATGCTTCAGCGTGTTTTATGATGGAATAATGGATGGAATTCAGCATGTGTCTTGTGATGAAATTTCGAGTGGCCCACTGAGCGCTATTCGATCCCAACAGGTAGATATGTATCTTCAGTATCTATGGAGAAAATGTCATTTCTTCATATTTGAGTGCTTCTATAAGCACATTTAGATGGGCTTAATACTTTTAAGTATACTCTGAAACATTTAGATGTATTTGAAATATGTTTAAATTGTAGTTTTTGCCTGTGGTAGTCATGTGGTTACGAATACTGTATAAATTAGAATCTTAATCTAGTGCAGTATTTAATATCTTTGAGCTAATTTATATATAAGAGTGCTTCGATCAACTCTTCTGTGGTCCAATATTATCCAACCCGCTGCAGGTATTTAAACCAGTGGTCAACAAAAGCGTCTTGATTAAGTTACGAACTTTTAATTGTGTAAACGCCTAACAATTCTGTCCTAATTATCTGAGAATCTTTCTTAGTGCAACTATAAACCATCGCTCATTTTCATAAAACAGTTGCACACAAACTATTCATTGTTGAACTGTAAGTCGCAGCATGTTGACGTCGTATCGTTAGTAGATGACAGTAGTTAAATATCGACGCCCTATCTTTGACAGAACGCAAATTGCGCACAACTCAAATCTTATAGTTTCAACTAGGACACCCTATATTATGTGTAAGAGATAATCACGTAATTTTTAATTTTGGCTATGTACAATAAGGAAGTTAAATCGCGATCACATTTGCGGAAAAGAAAATGATTCTATAATTTGTCATGTTAATATTTTATTCTTACATTGCCTCCACCTCGTTGCTTAAATTTATAGGCGTGAAAGTACTGAATTAATTGAGTGACAAAGTTTGATTGCACGACATTTATCAGTGTTTAGATTCAAATCTGTGTTCTTCGCATAATATATGTATCGTACAGGGTCGTTATGACTTCACTTCGAGTTTAAATCACGTTGTGTAATACTAAAAATTTTATACTTACATGATAGACCCTCGAAGGCACACATTTGCATATTCTATGTTGTAGAATCACAAAACATATATTAATAAAAAATGTACAGATGATCTAATAAATATGTATCTAATAAATACGAGAAGGTACAATTACTCTTACTACAGGATATATAATTATTACTGTGTATATCATTACTTAGGTTCCGTTAAGTTGTTGTAACATAAGTGTGGATTGTAAAAGCATATATACGGGGTATGACAAAAGATACTACTTCGGTAGCGTATTCTACTCATCACAATAAAGGAGTTGTTTTCGTGCTACAGTCTTATTTGTGTAACAATTAAGGTGATTCATGAAGGATTTATTTTAATAAAAATATATGCTTGTACTAAACAAATCCGTCCACCGGCACCGGTTACACAAACAAAATTGAACGTTCCATAAAAAAATATTATAAATCAAAAAAGTATGTTTTTTTCAAAAACATTCAATTTTCGCACTGTTGACGTTATTTGTCATTATAAATTCTAATCGAGCTGAGAAAAGGCGGTTTTACGAATAACATTTTCCAATCGATGCCTGCTGATGTCCCAAAAAACACCCCCTCATGCCCACGACTAAGTGAAATAATGTCTCAGAATAAAGGAAAATTCCAGGTAAATCAAAAGAATATCTATTTTGAGGGCATAAGTCAATCACATTTTTATTTGAAGAATTTTATACTTCTAGCTATATTCGTACGAATGTGTTACAATATGTCTTCTGGGTTTAGCCACGGTCAACTTGTTTTGACGGTTCGCTAATTATATTGTCAGTTTATTCAGAAGGTTCTCAAGGGCGTATGCATGTGAATTGTAATCGGGATGAGTCAAGGTTGTTTTACGAATAGCATTTTCCAATTCGACAGCTGCCTTAACAAAAAAGGTTTAAAAACGCCCGTTCACCCTTGAAAATTTTACGAGGAAGTCGACAACATGTTCAGCGAAACGTCAGGATAAGTGAACCAACCACAGTAATACCCGGAAGAAATAAGTACGCTTAAAGGTAGCCGTGAAATTTTATATATTATAACTTCCAACATGTTCAAGCACTTAATTCAAAAGACTTTGCTCTAAGGGTAGCCCTCTGTATTTGGTTTTTAGGTAGATGTGGAAATGATCCTAATTGTCTCTTGTCCACTTGGTTTGTTTACTGATGGAGCAGATTTTACCAAACATGGAGTAATTAATTTTCAAAATTTTCATATTTGGCTGAACGAATATCCACACTGAACCACCAGAAACAGTTTTCTCTAAATATTTGGGATGGAATAAATGACTTTGAGATTGGTACCACTGACGTTTAATAAGTGTCATCTACAGGCAATTTTTGGAAAACTATTTACCCCTTTGAGTGAAGACGTACCTCCAACAATTATAAGAGGCATCGTGTGGCAATAGTACTATGGTGCGCCGACGCATTTTAGTAGAATGGATTCTCCTGATCTCCTGATCATGCTGGATAAGACGTTATTTCATTGACACATTATGGCAAAGGTTTGACGACAATATACCTAAGGGATGAGGTAGTCCCGTATCTTCTCCTTTACGTTAATAATTTATCCTTGGTGTATCGTGTTGTTTTCAAGATACATGTGACTGATCCTTTTGGCGATAGATCTATTGAAATGATTCGTTTTATTGTTAATAGTAAATAGCAACTTAAATTTTACTTTCAAGTGTTTAGTTAACTTCAGAATTCACTTAAAATATTTTGAGGAAGTCATGGAACTATTCTAGTATCTAATATGAATTTGGAATTATAATTAGTTTGTTTTGTTTTTTTATTTCTAGAAAAAGTAGCGACTATTGTTTTTAAGTAAATTCTGAAACCTACAATTTTGAGTAAATCACTCATTATTAATTAATTTACTTTCTTCCCATTGTATGTCTTTGAACGAATGGTATCATTTTTACTTTTCCGCACTCCACTATACGCGGAAAAGTAATGTACTCGTGTAAAGAAAAAGTGAAAAAACAAAATGTTTTTTGGGTATGTTTTTCGTTTTTCGACCTAAAAACAAAAAGAAATGGTTTTTAAAATTTTTTTGCTGTGTATATGTCGTTGTCGTTGGCGTCGTCGTCGTCGGCATTTATTCTTTTTAGCACGATAACTCAACTAAATCGTGTCGGATCGATCGGGTTTTGACTGATTCTGATTGGGGACGTCTCCCAGACGACACCTATTGAATTTGAGGTGGATAGAACATACTACCATGTAGATGGGTGATGAGAAAGTACAATAGTGGACTATTTGAGAATTCTTTTTTGTTATATACGATCACTCAATTAAATCGTGTCGGATCGATCGAGTTTAGACTGATTCTGATTAGGGACGTCACCAGACGACATCTATTGATTTTGAGGTGGATAGGACACACTCCACCCTGTCCATGGGTCATGAGAAAGCACGATGGTGGACTATTTGAAAAAAGTAAAACTGTCGCATAAAACACATATTCTGCATTTATGTGTTGGTTATTTTTTTCTCGTCCACTAAATGTCAAGATAGAGATGTTCTACGTGCGGAAAAGTCCGTTTTAAAGTTTTAAAATCGTTTATTTAAACAACTAGTTCAAGTTGTGTGGGATTTTACATGAAATAAAACCAAAAAGGAGATCAGATTTCCCAAAAATATCAAAGTGTTATAAATATATTATAAATTTTAACTATAATAATAAATAATAAATTCAAATTTTAATAACAACTGAACTGCATGCATATATAGTGTCCTGATAATATTAATTTGAAATGTAAATTAAATATAGAACAATTTTGTTAGAATGTTTTGTAGTAAGATTTTCCAAAAATGGTTTTCCAAAAAATATTTTACAGATAGTAACAATAATAAATTTTTGTTATTTGATCAAGGGTTCCAATCCACTCATAAAATATAAAATAGCAAATCCTAATTTGTTTTAATCTTGTAATATATTGCCTCTACTTTGTATGATATATCAAACTTTCTTTACAGTACATCGGTGCCTATCATCATCTTGTCTATATGAATCTTTTCAATTACAAGTAAAATCATTTTTCATTTATAAGAATTTAAATATGATTGTTCTCTGTTCCGTGGTCGCTATTTCAGCCAAGACAGTGGTACCTAATTAATTTTCCATTAAACATTTTGATATCAGCGCAATTACCTAAACAAACAATTTTGTCAATATCACTCATATAGTTTCAATATTAGTTGATTGCCGATGACAACCATTTCACTATAATATAGAAGACACAAATAATAACAACTTCGTAGAGTCACATAATTAGTTTAATTGATAGAGCATCGTGCACGATTTAATCCTTTAGAAAACTTCAAAAAACATATCTTTCATCGAATAGTAATATATTTTGACTAGTTAATTTAACAGGAATGTATAAATTACTGTTAATTATAGCAGTGGAGGGTGGTTGAGAAAGTAAACCGGATGCCAAATGATATAAACCCGAATCGCATATTCTACTGATTTCGTAGATAATATTCGTCGCAATTTTTTTAGGCCACAAATTTTTATGTTAATGGAATATACCACATTATTTATTTCATACATTTGGCTGTTAATAGTTATATTTATACATTTATTGCTGGATTATTTATTCACATTAAATATTAGCAATAACAAATGAATACTTATACAAAATTCGCAATAAAAGTAAAGGTCAAATAATATGCCAGTTAGGAAAAGACTACTTCATTAATAATAGTACCTCCACATATTTTAATATTAATTATTGTTATTGCGATATGCTAATAATTCTCAGTTTAGGTGGAATGGGAGATTTAAATTATTTAACTAAAAGTGCAGTTTTAATCCTAAATACTTTGTTGTGAAGTTTGCGGATTTATCTTATACTCATTTATTTTAAGACATTAAAGAATAGAAAAAGAAGGTGTTATATAAGTTAAGCCGATTAGTAGTCAATAATAAGATATTTGCAAATATCTTATATTTGCAAAAAACAACAAAGAAAATTAAATATAAATTTTAATTATTTTTATTTTTCCATACTCCACTATACTAGCGGAAAAGTAATGTAATCGTGTAAAGAAAAAGTGAAAAAACAAATTTCTTTTTTGGTTTATTTTTCGTTTTTCGGCCTAAAAACAAAAAAAATGGTTTTTAAAAAAATTTTTGCTGTGTGTGTGTCGTCGTTGTCGTCGGCATTAAAATTTCTTGTTAGCACGATAACTCAACTAAACCGTGTCGGATCGATCGGATTTTTACTGATCCTGATCGGGGACGTCTCCCAGATGACACCTATTGATTCTGAGGTGGATAACACACACCACCCCCTCCCTTGGGTCTATTTGAGAAATTTTCTTGTTAGCACGATAACTCAACTAAATCGTATCGGATTGATCGGGTTTTGACTAATTCTGATTGGGGACCTCTCCCAGGCGACACCTATTGATTTTGAGATGGATAGGACACACCCCACCCTCTCCATGAGTCATGAGAGCACGATGGTGGAGTATTCGAGAAATTTGTTTTGTTAATACGATAACTAAACTAAATCGTGTAGGATCGATTGGGTTTTGACTGATTCTGATCGGGAACGTCTCCCAGACGACACCCATTGATATTGAGGTGGATAAGACACACCCCACCCTGTCCATGGGTCTTGAGAAAGCACGACGGTGGACTACTTGAGAAATTTTTTTGTTAACATGATAACTCAACTAAAACATATCGAATCGATCGGGTTTTGACTGATTCTGATCGGGGACGTCTCCCAGACGACACCTATTGACTTTGAGGTGGATAAAACACACTCTACCATGTTCATGGGTCATGAGAAAGCACAATGGTGGACTATTTGAGAATTTTTTTCTGTTGGCACGATCACTCAATTAAATCGTGTCGGATCGATCAGGCGTCAACTGACTCTGATTAGGGACGTCTACCAGACGACATCGATTGATTTTGAGGCGGATAGGACACACCCCACCCTGTTCAATGGTCATGAGAAAGCACGAGGGTGGACTACTTGAAAAAGTAAAACTGTCGGATAAAATATATATTCTGCATTTATGTGTTGGTTTATTTTTTATCGGTCACTCAATATCGAGATAGAGATGTTCTACATGCGGAAAAGTTTGTGTTAAGGTTTAAAAACTGTTTATTTATTTTACCACTTATCCTAGATTTTAAAGAAATAGACTACCTTTGGTAATATTTGAATTACTATTATTTTTTCTTATTATTATTTCTGTTAACAATTCTGATGTTACATCCAAATCAGATCTCAACTGCTAGATATTTAGAGAGGAAACAACTTAGTGTATGTATTTGGAAAGGATTGAAACTAAATTTCATCAAGCAGTGTTTGAAATACTGAAGAAACTGCAATAAATAAAACTGAAACAATTTTGTGAAATAATTTCAAATTTTATGCAGCAATGAAACCTGCAACCTAGTGATCATTTGGGAATCAGGATTATGCAAATGGTTTCGTTCAAATATTCAACAAGAACTCAACAGCATTCATATTCAACAAAAGAAGATATATTTCTCGAGCAATGCCACTTATACCCAGTGAATGTAGATTCTATTCTCACTGCTTATACCCTGTTGTTCTTAAGAAAAAGACAAATTTATTTTTTAAGTAAACTGGCGATTTTGGACCACAGTACGATTGACATTAAACGCCCATAGGAAAACAGGTTTGGTCACCAGGACTTTTATTAGGTATTTACATCAGGTACTGAAATTATAATGTATTAAAAGAAATATCCAGTATTAAAAGAATGTTTTAATCACCGCCACAATCTATGATAATGAATTAGGTACATTAATGCCCGCAGTTATGTATATAATTCTTTGATAAGATCAATAAGTGGAATTTCAATTCAGTAGTAATTATTTTTATTTTAAGGTTTTATTTCATACAATAAATAATATGGCAAAATATATAATATGCAATACTTTTTATTTTGTATAAATTATTTGATAATACCTTGGTACAAACTATATTTAATAATAAGGGAAAAAAACTTAAGAAATACACATGTTTTTTTGTAAATACAAAAAAATACATGAAATATTTACATAAAGTAATTCTATAAAATAGAAAAACAGCAAATACGACTTAAAAACTTGTCCTATTTTAATATGGTTACCGATTTTATCTTTTCAACTTTTCTTGACCTTTGTTTAAACATTCATATTCCGATCAATTTTTTTCGCAGCTAATAATTTTTGAGTGGTATAGAACTTTGAATGAAATGAAAATTAAGAACCAAAAAAGTAGTTAACAGAATACCGTGAAGAATACAAGTATATGAAAAGCATATAAAACTACCCAATAATACGAAATTATCATTTTTTACTTATTGTTCATAATAGTATTTAATTAGTTTATTAATGGACATGTTAGGCAAGTTCGATTGTTATGAGAGTTACCGATAGCTGTAAGTGATATAAAAAAAACTAAATGATGCACTTCTGATGTCTCTTTTTGTTGAGAAGAAATAGTCGTTTGAGATAAAATTTTGAGGTAAAATATGATATTTTATTATATTTATAAAGATAAATTTAAAAATTTACTAGTCTCATTTTTGAGTTATACATTATTGAGTCGAATTTCATTATTGGGTCGATATTTTAATTGTTTGTAAAGTTATAACATAATTCACATGTTCTTAAAGCTTTATTTTCAGTAAAAAGTGGCGACTATAAGTCTTAATTCAATAAGTTGATAAAATTTCAAGCAATGGCTTTTAACATTGATATACAAGTTCAACAAAGAGATGTAATAGATGTCCTGTACTTATTTATTAAAAAAGGCAGACTCTTAATGTATATCTGCAACATTTTTACAGTTTCTTTCAGAATTAATTGTGTATGGTATTAAAAATAGTATTAAAGTGTCTAGTTCATCGTTTATAATTATAGCTTTAATTATTATTACTGCATCTCTTACAGAGAAATGATAAAATAAAGCAAAAACGAAGTGTGTTTTTACATAAGATACCTGGTGTTTTCGCATACTTGGCATTTTTAATTGTATATATATATATATATATATATATATATATATATATATATATATATATATATATATATATATATATATATATATATATATATATTGCTAATATTGAAAATTAAAATACACTAGGCACAAAAATTAAGACATGTAAAAAAATTCTAAATTTTTAGGCGATTTTCAAAGGGGTATAACTTGGAGAAAAATAGTTGCAGAGCAATTTACAAAGAAAAGTAAATTAAAGCTCCAAGCTTGTAGTATTCAGATCTTGAGTTCAAAAGTTTTCACCATCAGCAATTTTTGAGTAATCATAAGAAAACCATCGGAAAAAAAATTCAAAATTTTTGCTTGCCTTTAAAAAGGTCCACGAACATAAAACTTTTTTAGATAATTGCATCCTCTTTAATTTGAGCGGTATAGAAGCCCTGTATTATGATGTTTCGCTTCTTTATTATTCTTATTCTTTATTAAGTTATCTTCGTTTAAAGCAAAAAAGTCAGTTTTGACTTTTTTTTTGAAAAACAAATTTTTTTTCATCCTTTGTCTTACAATAATTAACATTTTTTTGATAAGAAAATAAGGGCTATTGCAAAAAACATTTAAATCTCAAAAAATGAATAGAAAATGAAAAATTCATCCTTAAATTGATTTTTAGCAAAAAACAACAAATTCAATCATTCTAAACACAATGAAAAAAGATCGTAGCGCTTTGAAATTTTCAGGGCGTTTTTGACATACTTTGAAATTGAAGAAAACAGTTAATATCCTTAGTCTATCCATTAATGCTTTTATAGGTCACTCAAATTAAAGAGGATAAAATTATTACAAGGTGGACCTTTTGAAAATCAAGCAAACATTGGGTAATAGGCTTGGATATTAGATAATAGGCTTTACAAAATGTTATTGTATATTCTATTTATGGCACAGACGAGCTAAAAAATAATATTTGCTTAAAGACGAATACATGAGATCAGTTTTTTTCGCTGGAAAACCAAATGTGAAATATTTACTTCCCACATGAAGTTAGGCTTAATAAAGAATTTTGTAAAATCTATGGTAATATTTTGTAAAAGCTATTTTAAACAATGGTGACGCAATGTGACGCAATCCTAATTGTTCACAAATACGGCAATCAACTATTGAAAATATTCATTTTGACTTGATACTACCTACAAGAAAGTAGCAGACAGACATAACTGAAAACTATAATAAAAATGTTTTTGGAAAATCGTCTAACTAAAAATTATCAACTATCATTTGTATATATTTTAAAAGCTTTTAAAAATGTATGTTGCAGAATAAAATTAAAAATATATTTGTTTCATATTATGGAGAATATATATATAAAATGGATTTGATTTAATAAAATTACATTTAATTTTATAGCATTATTTATTTTTCCAATCGTTCTGAGAGGAAGGAAGATCGACGGTTTCTAATCGTGTATGCATCTTAGTTAATGCAATTAATTATTCAGGTCGTTCAAATATCCATCTCAATTAAATCAATAATCTTAAATAGCAGTTACTGTAGTTCTCAAATACTCGTTCGTCATACTAATATACGAACATCTATTAACAGAAAGCCTTTAAAAGATGATTACATGGATATTTTTTAATTTATTTTAAATTTCACCGTTAATTAATTAAGTTAATGTGCGAGTTAAAACAGCTGATGGATCTTAATTTAATAAGTAATATACGGATATTAAAAATAATATACTTACGAATATTATTCCAAGCAATTTCAAAGTATTAGACCGACAACATGTGTATTATAGCCTAAACTTGTCTGTGAAATTCCGACCATCAATTCGGTTATGGTTATTGCTGTAAATTTTCTAGCGACAATTCGACATAGAGAGTCTTTTAGCTTAAAAGCGGCGTCCAGTAAAAATAGTAGGTATTATCCGGAGCTTATGGGAGCAAAGACACTGGGAGACACAGCTCTAAAATAGAATGTTTTAAGTATCACATTCCTCTAATAAAATAAAACTAATGATATATGCACCGGTACATTACTAGATGGGCAGTTACATAGGCGTGCTTTAGAACGTTTCGAAATATCTAAGACGACATATACACGGGTATTTTTAAACGAGAAACGTACTGGAACATGTGTTAGATTTTATCAAATTGCATTGGAATATAATTTATATAAATAAATTATATTGTATATAATGGAAACTATTATATTTGGTTCTTGATATGCCTCCATATTTAGTCACATAATGTATTATACATTTTGTTTCTTACAAAAATATTTACAATCTGAGTTTTGTATTAAAATTTCAGAAGCAATTTTAGTAACAAGCATACAGATAATGACATAAGACTAGTTTCTTTGATGCCTTGGATCTAAATCTGACTTTTCTTTTGCTCTATTAAGTTCCCTTTCTGTTGACGTAGACTTACACCTTCAGAATCGAAACACGAACCCCCTTTTCGGATCTGATATCAAAATATTTACATGACAGATATAAAATGTAAATATATTGAAAAGTTTTAAAGATCCTATTTAAACTGTACTATTGCATACACAATACGTTGTAAGTGGTGATGGGCATAACTGGATGATTTTCATAATCGGATGTTTATAATCTGAATGATATTAATAACTAGATGATCATTAAAATGATCAGTAAAATGATCATTTGAATGATTACATTTTTTGCTTTACATTATATACATGGGGTTATTGTGGGAGTATTGCGATGTTACTGATTTCTAATGCTCGAAATTTTATTGTTGTGTTATTAAAAATTGCCTTTATTAGAAATTACTTATTTATTTTCAATCTATTCCAGACTTAGTGCTTACATAATCGATCTGCTACATTAGAACTTACAATACAATATAAAATATCATTTCATAATAGTGGGGAATAAATAATCTGCAGGTAGTTTTGCTCTCTAAGCTCTAGATTTTTCACAATTCGACATTTTCATTTACGCGAAATTTGACCCTTAGTATGATGACATGATCGCAAAAAAAATCAGTTGCGCAAAATGAAATACATATATAGGTAGGTACATTCAAATATAGGTAGATCATCATCATCATGAGGTCATCAGTCCTAAGACTGGTTGGACGCTAACCTCCAGCTTCTCCTATCTTGTGCTAACCTACGCATTTCTTAGGTAGATACAATACAAATAATTTTTATTTTAAATTAACGTATACATATTTTAACATTTCAAAATAAATGCGATACATGGCACGTGATTCGTAACGACTGATAAGGATGAAAATTTAGATACTCCTATTTAGGCAAAAATTTAATTTTATAGCTCTTGCGCCTGTCTACCTTCTCAGGGCAATCCCGCTTGGTACTCCACTATCTTAGTTAGCAGGCGTAATGGCTTTGATGGGTTTTGTCGACAAGTCGAGCGACATTACCGCTCTTTACTCGCCCATCGTGTAGATTTGGACGGTCATACGAAGGTAGGCCGAAATTTGCTTCTACTTTCGCGTCTCTCTACGCGAGAGACAAGTGCCGCCCGCAAACACAAACCGAGCGACTGGCAGCGGTTCGCTCACCTCGACCTCCTTTGGTCCTGACGCCTTTAAGTTCCGCTGGCATGAACTTCTCAGCTTTTTCTTAATCTTTGGCTGCCTTGTCTTGCCGCATCGCTTCGTTAGCGTCAGCCCCCCGGTGCTGTTGTGTCGTGGGCGCCGCCACCATCACGGCGCCCGGGAATTGGGTCATATCAGGCGATCTTCCACAACAATGAGGACGAATCGCGTCGTTTGGATTGCCGTCAGGAGAGTGAGTCTTGTTACTCGGGAGGGATCCTTGTCTATTAGAAAATTATCCCAGGATTTGGAGTCAGGTGTGTGTGGGAGAGAAGTCGTGTGCCTTTCCTGTAACAGGAAATGGTTAAAGGGCCATAGGGCCCCTTGACATAAATGGAATGGTTAGTGGAGCAATAGGGCTCAGTTGTAATAAAAACTTATGTTTGACCTGTAAAGGGGTCTATGAGGTTCTACTACCTGGATCTTGGGTCTCTTGTGTCTTCCTGGTCTTCCTGGGTCGTAGTCCGAAGCTGCTCGGATATCATGGGCACTTGCTTGATCGTAGAGCTTCCGAGTCCTGGCTCGGATTTTCTCCGTCACGGTGGTGAAGTTTAGGTCTCGTCGGATGTCAATGTTCCTCGCGTACCACGGGGCGTCCACAGCACGGCGGAGGCCGACATTTTTGACGGCCTGAATCCTCTTCACGTGTGTCTGAGCAGCGTAGCTCCAAGCTGCGTATATCAGTTGGGGCTGAAGTACTTGCCAGATGAGGAGCAGTTTGTTCCTAAGTTTCAGCTGGCTGTTGTTTTCCCGTCATCGTCCAGAGTCTGGCCGTGGTAGCTTTGACGCGTCCCGTTACCTCTCTATGTCAACGACTTGTCCATGACAACTCTAAGGGGTACTTGATCTTGTCTCGCCATTGGATGTCCTCGCCGTTGAAGCTCACATGTCCTAAGGTTTCCCGCGTCTTCTTGAAAAGCACCGCCGTGCTTTTCTCTGCGTTGATGGTTACCTTTCACTTGTTGCACCAGTCGGCTAGTTAATCTGCAGCATGCTGCAGGTACGTCATTACCACGTGCACCCTCCTCGACTTCGCGACGATCGTCGTGTCGTCAGCGTAAAGCGCAGTGGCCGTGCGCTCTGTCCTTAGCAGGTCTGACGTGAAGATGTTGAAGAGGTGAGACGACAGCACCGCACCCTGCGGTACTTCGACTTCGATGGTCCTGTAGTCCGATACACAGTAAGGACCTCTGTATCGAACTACAGGACCATCGAGGCCGGAATACCGCAGAGTGCGGTGCTGTCGCCTCACCTCTTCAACAGCTCTGGCTATAAATCGCCTTCTTGTCAGATAGAACTTCATCAGTTTCACCAGGGTCATCGGATATCACAAGTCTAACATCTTGATTAGAAGCCCGTCATGCTAGACTTTATTGAAGGTCTTGGAGACATCTAGGAATATCACTGCAATGACGTTCTTCCGGTTGAAACCCTCCGTAATGCATTCTACCAGCACTTGCAGCTCTGTCGAGTGTTGAGGTGTATAGACGAACTGCTCGTCGGGGATGACTTCCAGCTCTTCTGTCTTTTCGTGGAGGCGGGCCAGGATGATTCTCTCTATCACTTTGCTGAGCGTAGGCAGCAAGCTGATGGGTCTGAAATGTGACTGATACTCCAGCAGTCGTCTGCCATTATATACTTGTCTCACCCCTTTAGTGGACTTGTCTCACCCCTTCTCTTTATTACTTACAGCGCCAAAATTCTCTGGGAATTGATCGAGGTGACTACAAGAAATTGGGCTTGATTCTCATATTGCAATCAAGATTTCAAAAAATCAACAGTATTGTAGTAAGCAGAACTCTATAGTAGGATATTTTTTGTTGCCAAGGAAGTTTTGTATAACTGCCATGAAAGATAACCACGCTACTTTTTCCTTGCCATTCATTTTCCTGGCAGAGTCCTGCGTATGGAAAAGTGATTATTATAGAATTATTTTCGCAACTATTTTGGATGTGAAAATTTCACTGCTGCTAGTTACTTTTTCATCACGTTTTTATTCATCATTGTTTGTGTAATATTAAAGAAAACAGTTCTGAATTAATCTCCTTCATCAGTTTGTAACTTGTGATATATGCGAAAGTTTTGAACGAAATATAGTTTACACTGAATACTATTACAACTAAACTAAATGAAATTTAGTCCTCATATCTTATGGCAAATTGTGAATATTTTTAACACATTTCATCCGTATACCCAGAAATAACTTCTGAAAACAATCTTACTGTCGCCATTTTAACGTATAATAAAATACCTATTAGAAAACCGGTCACGTAGCTCATATAATTTGATAAGAAAGTGAAGTAGGCTTAAGAAAAACAATTTTCATGCGGCGAAAAGAATTATTTTCTACTTCTCTAATAATTGTCTTTTATATTGCATCGTACACAAGATATACTTTAATTAACAGGGTACTTCGTAATTTGTAAGGCTCATAATTCATAAAGAAAACGTTTCACAATAAATGCGGAATATGAGGCTCTTCCACATCTTATGTCTCAAATCTTCTTAAACAATAACATGTTCTCCAGTTTTTTGGGTATCTTGATGTCCTTCGTAGCATTTACTTTTTGTAGAAACTTCATGCATTTAGATCTTGGATGTAATATAGGGTGTCTAGGAATATTTTAGACTAACACTCCTAGTTACTGATTATGTTTTCAGTTAAACAATCTAAGTTATCTAATAGGTTATCTCATTCAATTATAAGGATATATAAAGGTGATCTGTCTTTTATGTATCACTTTACTCTGAATCCTGATTTGGGTAGTAGTACGACTCTTCGAGATTATCACAAACTATGTATTATTTTAGAATAGGATCACATTATGGAAAATACCTACGAAATATGTTAGTGATAAGTCTCAATGTAATAGTATATATAACGTTGATATGTTATTCGATAAGAATGTATCCAATATTCACAGTTAGTGAAAATGAAAGTAGATCTGCATGTCTTTTAAGAAGAACACGGGACTGGGTGAAATATTGGCTGAGGCGCGACGCTAGAAGGATCAAGTAGTTCTTTTAGAGTAACAAAGAGACGGAACTATCGCTCAAATTTTCCACATTGGTACAGCGAACATACACCGCATTTTAACGGAGGCTTTAAATATACGAATTTCATTGAATAGGTGAGTTTTCTGTTCCTACTTCCCCATAAAATACATAACGGAGCAGAAATGTGATGTAACTTTCCAGAATCTATGTTTATTTAGAACTTGACGGCAAATATTGATGGTGGATAACAGCTGGCTGTATATCTATTAACCTCTCGAATTAATCTATGTTCAATTTTGGCTAGTAATCATAGAGCAACCTCAGGAAATTCTTCATCGACAAGGGATAGAACATGAGTGTATGTTAATTGTTCCTATGTATTTTGTGGCTCTGTATAATACCATCTGTATGATGAGAAGGAAAGTGTTAACGTGAAGAAGTATTGTTAAATTCACCTTTTCTTGGGTCGCCCTTTTGGTCTTGTGTTTTGAGGTTTCCATTCAAGGATTCTCTTCACAATTCTCTCGCCCTCCATCCTGTATACATACTCTAACCACCTTATCCTTTGACGTTTTATGCATCTTATTATATCCTCTCCTTCTATAAGTGCATCAATTTCGTGATTCATTCTTATTCTCCACATACCGTTTTCTTGCACTGGGCCGTAAATTCTTCTAATGATCTTTCTCTCAAATATTCTTAATTGATTTTCATCATTGTTTGTTAATGTCCATGTTTCACATCCATAGGTTACTACGGATCTTATAAGTGTCTTATAGATTGTGATCTTAGATCTTCTATTTAGTATGCTGCTCCTTATTAATTTTAAATAAGCATAGTAGCATTTATTTCCTTTTAGAATTATTGCGCTTATTTCACCTTGGACGTTACCATTATTGTCAATTTTGGTGGCAAGGAAATTGAATATTGCCAATTTTGGATATGTACTAGAGACTAATCAAGAGACTAATTTTGTTAAAAAATTATTTACACTCATTTGTAAACTACACGAGATGAAATATAATAAAATTGCTTGACTCAGTGCAAGTCAACAAGCCTAGTTTAAGCTTTAGGCATATGTATATAATTGTAACATACTTTACATAAAATATGTAGTTCAATTAGTACATAGTTATTATTAAAAAATGTTTTTTACTGAAGAATATATTTTTAGCTCCTAAAAATCCTTTAGTCACTTAGAAGAATTAATTAATTATCTGAAGAAAATCTTTCATTTTGTCGAAAATTTCTTACTCTATAAGTACCTATTAAATAATTATATATTTATTAAGTCCGTAAAACATCACTGATTTTTCTTTAAATAAAAAAATACAATTCAATTCAGGTGATATTTCATTACAGTATGTATAAATTTATGTTATAATAAAGAATATATATATATATATATATATATATATATATATATATATATATATATATATATATATATATATATATATGTATTTAATTACAAGAATGTAACAAGATTTTCTTTTAATTACACTTTTAATGAAATTGTATTTAAAGAAACTGCAATTATTGTTAAAAATAACGTTTTTCCTGTGTTTAATTTTTGAACAAACTGTAATTATCAATATATCTTCAGTCATTCTCAGTTTTTAGCTTAAAGCTATTTATCTTTGATTATATAATTTCATGATGATTTATATAAAGCAGTAGTAATCTAAAACGTATTATCTTATTGGCGCAAAACAATATTCAGGTAGCCTTAGTGGTATTTGAAAGAAGGATGCAGGTCGAGCACGACTACTGCTCTTTACCCGCTCTGAAATTAGAGGGAGAAATGGAAAGTTATTCTTTGGTAGGAGCATGTAGAAAACTTACACATAATAATGTTATGTAAGTTTCGTAACTGACCTAATTATCTTTCGCAACATATTTTATATTCTGCAGTTATGTACTTGTAAACGAGTCCTGGGAAGGGATAACAGCCTTCGATGCAGCAACAAATATAGGAAACCAGTGTTTGACGAACATCGAAAGATTACATGTTTCACCAACCAATTTGGCATCATCGGGAGATGTTTACAACAGTATTGGTCATCTCTCAATGATACCACCTTAGTTGGAGTAACGGGCGTCAAGAAACGTGTAATCTTTCGGTGGTCGTGGAAAACTTGTCTCCTGTTTTAATAAATTAGTACTTGTTGATGGTAACAAACTATTATTTCATCATACATAATCATTAAATCTTGTGATACGATTTTAACGACAATTTATTTTAATATACAAAAAATGTTATTACTTTTCGTCATTCAAATAAAGAATGTGAACTCTTGTCCCCAAATATCAAGGCTTTAGATCTCAAAAGACTTTTATACGTAATTCGTCTCCAAAATTACTCCTTTATTTTTCATCGTCGTCAATCTTAAACTTATCTAGAAAATAATATTCAATTGAATATAATTCAATTAAACTTGGTGTGAATGTAGAATCCACACGATGAATAGTTTCCACATGAATTTATCCTATAATTAATTTAATATACATAATAATTACATATCGTGAAATTTTTGCGCAAGATGGACTGTGAGTTTCTTCAGTTTTAAATCGTTTCATTTAGATCATATCTTAAATACTGGATGAATCTGATGCTCCCCAAATGAAGGCGGTACGCCACTGGCTAGTGTCAGTATTAATTGATAGACATAAATTTCTTTACGACGGAAACCATATTAGTTTGATTTTAAAACCTCGTTACGAAGTTTAGAGCAGCTTTTCTAGTAGAGTGACCGCCTATACCCCGTAAATAAACTCCCCGGCTTCTCTGAAATTATTGGCTGGAACTTGTTTCGGGTTACATGATATGTTTCGCATATGCTCGACCAATTTCCTGTCCTTGACAATAAAAATAATTACTTTCCCACCCCCATGGAACCTGGCTACCCTTATTCGGTCGCACTTTATATGCAAATGTGAAATTTAAATTTTTATAAGTTAAAATAAACTAGATACCTATTGAATTAATTGAGTACGATGTGTTATTGTTGTGGGATGTTAATAAGTATCATGCATTAGAAAACTTTCTAGGTATACTATTTTTGTTTAAATATTTTTTTTTGTTTCCGATTTGACGTGGAATTAAAGGATATAAAAAATCCTAAATTTGTAAGTGATTTTCAAGGGACTATAACTTGGAGCAAAATAGTCGCAGAACAATATTAAAAAAGCAAATTAAAGTTCCAACTTTCTAGTTTTCAGACCTTGAGTTCGAAACTTATAACTTATAAGTTGTTGAGGAATCATAAGAAAACCATCGGGAAAAAAGTGCCAAATATTTGCTTGCCTGTCAAAGGTCCCCGGACTTCAATAAATTGTTTTCAGTGATTTCATCATAAATATTTCTTAGATACTTTTATCTATAATTTTAGTGGCCTAATGGCCTTGTAAGATGATTTTTGAGGACTGAGTTATCGTCGATCAAAGCAAAAAAGTCTGTTTTGACTTTGGTAATTAATTATTTGGGTAATAATCACGCTACGGAAAATTCAGGTAGGGTTTTAGAAACTGCGAAGTATTCTTTACAAGTCGTAGTTATTGGTTTTTGATAAAAAAATTGTCGGTGCGGGAATGTTGATTGAAAAAGAGGTAAAAATTGCGTATTTAGGGATATTCGCTATATATTTAATCATATTTTTAATCATTTTTTGAGGTTGAAAATGTTTTCTTAGCAGTAATCCATATTTTTTTATTGAGAAGTTAATTATTGTAAGAAATAAATAAAATAATTTTTTTTTTCAAAAAAAGTCAAAATTATTTTTTTTTGCTTTGAACGACGATAACTTATCGAAAAATCATCGTATAATACTTTTAAAACACTCAAATTAAAGAGGATAAAATAATTTAAAATAAATTTATAATGAAATCACTGAAAATAATTTCTTGAAGTCCGTGGATTTCTTGAAAGGCAAGCAAAAATTTGAAAGAAAATTTCTCCGATGGTTTTCTAATAATTACTGAAAACTGCTGAGTGTAAAAATAATTAACTCAAAATATGAAAACTAGAAACCAGAAGCTTCAACTTAATTTTTTTTAAATTGCTCTGCTACTGTTTTTCTCCAACTTGCAGCCCATTGAAGGTAACCTAAAAATTTTGATTTTTTTACAACCCTTAATTTTTGTGTCTAGTGTATTTCAACAGCAGCTATTTAGGAATATATTACTATACAAATCGCATTTTTGACCAATACATAAATACAATTTTTTTATGAAATTTCGTTATATAAAGAACGTCGAGGAGAACCTCGTCCCACGTTATATGTATCTTCATCCTTACGTTTAAAAAGTTATGTTGGAAACATTATACTTTAAGTATGAAACATTACAGTTGTATGGAGTGTCTCAATTGGAACTATAAGGTTCGAATTGCGCGCCATTTGTGTTCTGTCAAAAATACGGCGTCAATATTTAACGACCGTTATCTAAAAACCATACACCAATATACATCTTTGCTTCAATCTCTTTTTTGTCTCGAATTCTGAGGATCTTTGGTTGTGCATTCTTATTTTATTTCTGTTGTTCTTATATAGTATCCGGATGACTGTTACCATAAACTATACTTTCAAATTTCTTTAATATGGCAAATTAGGTTATGTATTTTAAATGTATTACATATTCTGGCATAATAGAAAAATTGAAAATATATATAAATACGCTTAAATTATAAAATTGTTCTCTACAAAGTGTATAATTAAATTCGTACTAATTAATCTAAGTCAAAGTGGTGATAATATCACATATATATTAAACCAAAATTAGTCGAAGTGTCATCCATATCTCAAATATTTTGTTAATTTATCTGGAAGAAACTTGTTTGCTGTTAAATAAGTTGAATTATGGATGATTTAAAACGAGTGATCGATAACCAATATAAAACTTTCTTAAACCACTAAAACTATTTTTAATATTAAAAAAATGTAAAATCGTTTTTATGCTATAGTTGATGCTAAGAGACTCTGAGATGGGTGAAAGGGAAATTTGTAGATCTACACTGTTTCAGGTGCCAACCGGAAATTATTAATCAAAAATAACTTAGACCTATATATTATATAAAACCCGTTTTGATACCAAAACAGGAATTTTTAAACATCTCGTTGATCTGAATTGTTACACATTGAAAATAAGACAGTAAAAAGTAAAATTCATGGATTGTAAGTAAAATGTCATAAGGCCATAAGGGAGGTGAAAGTTCAAAGCAAAATCGCGTTATATAATAATCGTATTTCAATTTATATTGCGTATGCACCGCCTTAGTCCTAAAATGAGAAGCAAACGGGTAAGATATTTTTGAAATCACTTTAACTTTTAATACCATCATAAGACTACTAAAAAAATAAAAAAATTTGAAATAGACCTTTAACACCCTGTATACTAGTTTCTCCTCTTAATATATTTTAAGGAGGAAAAATACTGTATTTTTTTTTGTTCAAAATTTTGTGTTCAATATTGAAGTTTATCTTTATTACCTATATAAAACAGTTACATTCCTCACACTGATTTAACTTAAATTCATGGACATTTATCATCAAGAAATCGAGCTTTCTATTGCATTTGGGCACCTTGTGCAAATGAGTAGCATACATATTTTAAGTGTAATTATTTATATCGATGACAAATAATTATTTATATGCATGTTGTACATGGAATCATAAGGCATTAAATAAACACCAAAAACGTTTCAATGTACCCATTAATTAAACCGAAAAAAAGCGACACTTTCGGCTATTAACCTTTAAATTATAGCCAAATTTTTCTACTTTATTTTATTACATACTTGCGCGGTTAAACACCTGCAGATCTTTCTGGGATAATGAGATTCTTATTGAAGCGATTGGATCAAATTGCAAATTTTAAGTAATTTAAATTAAATTTATTACATGGTCTAATCTGGAATCGCACCTCGGGGCCTTAATTGTTAGGAATAATAATTTAGAAGCAGCATAGGCAGCACAGCCTTTTCTATGATCCTATGGAGAGCTTAACTGTTCATTAATAGTTTATAAATTATGCTGGACCATAGATGTCACGTTCAGTCCGATGAATAGAACGACGTGTATTACTTTTATTGACTGTGAAGCGATTTTTAAGTTTAACTGTACATCGATAGAGCAATGTCTTGTAAAAAAGAAATCAATGCGCGTGGGATATTGATGGTTTCAACAAGTCACCACGCAAAAAGTCTATTTTGACAATTATAAGGATCATGCACATGAGGAGTAATCTTGAACGAGATGCGAATTTAATTAACATGGTTCAATATCGATGACCTTGTAATGTATTTTAATATTCAATAATTGTTTTTCACAATTTTGCCTACGCTGGAAGGAAAAGATGTTTGACTTTCTAAAAAGTGATATGAAATAATTATTTACTATTCATTTCATCGCTATTTCAAATCAATTCTCTTTTCTTACCGGTAAATAGAACAGTCTACCTGAGCGTAGCCATAAAGATAAGCCACGGTATGAGATAAGAGCCTTTTGGGATTTTTTATTTGGCAAATAGCGACGAAATAAACTATACATAACATTCGATATTACTTCTTAACATCTCGTGAAATATACATATATAGTCCTATAGAATTTCCATTTAAGTCCGAATAGTTAATTCTGGAAGCTACATTTTCCATTTTTTTTCACAACAACTCATGTTTTAATAAAGAAAAATAGATACCTTTCTTGAAGTATGCTTCATCGCCCATTAATTGGTCTCAATAAAATACAATAATATATGACATAGTGAAGAAGGCTCGCGCAATAATTATAATTTAGTTGTACCTAAATGATTTTTGTACAAACTATGAAATGACAGGCAACCATATTTTTTCTTTATAAGATATTGACTGATGTACAATTTTTTTTCAGTTCCATTCTGAAGTCTTTTTTAAATTGTAGGCCTCTCTTTGATTAATAAAGGTCAGTTCCATAGTTCCAATTTTTTTGGGCATAGTAGTACCACATATTAATGTGTTTCCTACTTACAGTTTGTAAGATGGAGGAATATCTTTTGAAAAAAAAAAAATACAAATAAAATAAAGACAACTTATTCTTCACACAAATTTAGTTCAAACACAAAGTTGCTCAAACTGTCCTCCATTAACCCTTCTCTACTACGGTGGTTTGGAATCACACATTTACTACGGGTGGGATCAAATCCAACCCCAGGCTAGTTTTCAAGTGAAAAACGTGTTGCTTGGTGAGTGATCGATCAAAAAACAGTTTTTACTCAATGCAAGTTTTATTTTAATTTATTAAACGTAAATTCTGGCGATTTTTTAAACATCAGCAGTCTCACTGCAGTAAGTTCCTTAGTAAGTAAAATGTTCCTTTTTGATCACATATTGACTATTTTAAGGGATATGTCCAACACTAACTCATGAAGTACAGGGTGCAAACAATATTTTGTCAAACGTTATAAAAATTATTATTGTTTAATTGGTATATTGTAAGATGCGTTGCTAGAATTTTTAATACGTAGTTGTCTTTCTTCAAGATGGATAATTCAACTTATACCTATTTGTGTTGAAACATTTATAATCGTCTTTAAATATAATTTTTCTGTGCTGTTGTATTTCTACATATGTAGAATCTATTGAAACTATTTTAGTAATTTTGTAATAATCCCTATTTATATAGACATAGAAAACGATAATCAAAAATACAGCCATTAAACCAAAAATGTAGTTTAGCATGATATGGTTATGCGTGATTTGCTTACACTCTTTTATACAGGGTGATTCAGTTAAACTGTTCTTTAAAAGTTTATGAACTTCCCATTGGAATTCATTTTTTAAAATTTGGAATCAGGAGTTAGCGAGGACGATCTATTCAACTGAAGTATTTTTGCTTTTCTGACACTTCCGGTTATACCGGAAGTAGCTATCAACTTCCTTATTTGAAATAGAACACCCAGTATATTATTACATTTTTGAATTACCCTGCTGATTTTAAGTGAACCTTCTTAACAATGCCCTATACCTATCTTCAGCAGTTTTTGAGATATTTTAATTTTTTTGAAAAAATTAGGTTTTGTAGTATCCCATTGGAATGCTCGTCACTTATTCAAAACAAAAGTTATAGTAGCAAATTTTGGGCTGTAATTAGGCGGACTATTAAGCTTTCAGGTGATATGTAGTTTGATATTTTATTATTTACAGAGTGTCCAGAAAGTTGAGTTCATTCTGACAAACTTCAACTGCTCAGAAGTCAATTTTCTTAAATAGAACACCCTGTATTTTATTACTTTCTGTGATGGAAAATTAAGTGATATTTTAATCTGTATTAGGATTCCCTATACCTATCTGCTACCGTTTTCTTGCTATCGAGGTATTTTTTATTCGATACCATAGTTTTCCATTTTATTAATTTACTTCTGACTAGCGGGCCATAAAAATTAAAACAACGTAACATTTATATTAATTTTTTATCATAAACAATGGTGCAAAATTGTTAAGAAGGTTCACTTAAAATCAGCAGGGTAATTCAAAAATGTAATGATATACTGGGTGTTCTATTTAAAATAAGGAAGTTGATAGCTACTTCCGGTATAACCGGAAGTGTCAGAAAAGCAAAAATACTTTAGTTGAATAGATCGTCCTCGCTAACGCCTGATTCCAAATTTTAAAAAATGAATTCCAATGGGAAGTTAAACTTTTAATGAACGGGTTAGCTAAATCACCCTGTATATGTATGTAAGAGTATATACATATGGTGGCATTAATAAAAAATGTTTTGCATATATTACATGTATACTACTGGACCCTTCTTTCTTCAGGTCTTATAAAAAATAAGTCTGTTAAATTTTGAGATTTTTTGTATTTTTCCAGTATGCCTCTGAAATTCAATAATGTGATAAATTAAACTAGAATATAAGTTGTTTTAAAGAAATAGATCAGAGTTACACAAGTGGTTGTCATTATTTTTGACACACTGTCGCCGGCAACACAAATACTTATGTCTCTTAGATAGAGAATAAAATAAATAATTCATCTCTAGCCTTTATCACAAAATACTTCGTTCCTAAATCCGACGTTTATCTGCATTTTAAAGTCAACGATTCTAAAAGCAAGCATGACTTTTCATAAAAATCCAAAAATCATATATCAGGTAAAATGTGCCACAGAAGCGAGAGGCATTAAAAAATAACAGATCTAAATTTTTCTATTGTTGTCCCAGGCAGGTATTTGTGTGTGAATAATCTTATTGTAGAATTTTCAGTTGGAATAACTCGATGCTATTTATCTCACTCCTACGCCAAATTTCGGTAATTTTATCTTTCTCTTTCGCTCGGATGCACAACGGCATCTGACAAGAACGGTCCTATTTTCGTAACTCCTGATGCATGCCCCGTGTGCATGCATTTGGCAGATTCCTTTATTTATGTCGATACACAAAGTACACTTGGGCCGTTCGGTAAATTATGGTACATAACATTTTATATTTATTTAAGATAACAATTGGTCGTGTATCTACCGAACGCCGAAATAAATATACAACGTTTCTCCGAAGGAAAAAGCTTTACCATTTCAATGATGTAAGCCTGTCTCTGTTTAACTAAATTAATATGGATTATTCAGTTTAAAAAGCTGATATTCACCATTATAAATGATCCTCTTTAGATTCGTATTATGGAATATACTATTGGTATTATTTAAGTGCATTTCATTCGTATTTTTTCCTCGAAAAGTGATATTTAAATAAATATAATGGCCTGAGTGCATGTGGACGATTTCTACCTAATAACCTTCCTTCTCTATGGAATGTGAATACAAAGGATAAAGCATGATAGGCCAACTATGGAATTGCGACTAGTGTTTTGCTTTTAAAAACGTTAAGCTGGTCTCCTAGTGCTATTTAGAAATTATTTAATTCTTAAATCTCGAAAATAAATAAATATATAAAAAATCTTAGAGATTTGAAGACATCTAATGAAATATTGAAATTAATTATTTTCACATTTCTTGTCTAGACTACGAATATACTGTTGTTTGGGTACATACATACAAATACATTTTCATACGTCAAATTATCTTCTTTCTATCTTTTCGTTTCTATTCGAATAAATATTGTACCGTAAATATCTATTCAATATTCTAAATACGTTTATGTTAACTCTTTTTCAATAACATAGATAATTTAATGGTACTTTCTAGTTATCTATTTTTATAATAGTTTTACATATACATTTATTTATTATAAAAAAATCTACTGAAGACAGTATAGTTCGCATTATCGGAAGACAATTATATCAGATTCAACCATTTACTGATGATGCCAAATTAATTTATGACACATGAAAATCATCATCATGAGGTCATCAGTCCTAAGACTGATTGGACGCTAACCTCCAGCTTCTATCTTGTGCTAACCTACGCATTTCGCTAATTGTGCTACAACCTACATCCCTTACTATTTGTGAGCAGTAGTCTAATCTAGGCCTACCTGCCTTTCTTCACTCCTATTTCTGCCTCCAAAATATCGCGGACTATTCCCCCATGTCTCAGCAAGTGGCCTACCATTCTATCTCTTCTCTTCTTTATGTTTTTCCACATACTTCTTTTCTCGTCGACTTTCTCTAATACTTCTTCGGTTCTAACCCTATCAGTACACGGTATTTTCATCATTCTTCGGTAACACCACATCTCAAAAGCTTCTAATTTCTTCCCACTTGCTACCCCTACCGTCCAGGTTTCGCAACCGTATAGCGCCGTGTTCCATACATACGTTTTCAAAAATCTCTTTCTTGTTTCTAAGTTTATTACCCCTGAGCATAAAAGTGCTTTCTTTTTGTTAAAAGCTACTCGACCCTGCGCTATTCTTTGTTTTATATTTTTATCGCTTCTTCCATCCCAATTTATTTTACTTCCTAAATAAGTGAAGTCTTGAACTTCCTCCAATCTTTCATTATTAATTTGTACTTTCGTTTTTGCTCTGCTCTCGCGCCCTCTGCACACTAACACTTTAGTTTTGTTTTTATTCACCCTCATTCCATATTCCTCTGTCAACACTGCCTCCATTTCATTCAACGCTGATTCTAATTCCTCTTTACTAGATGCTAATGAATGCTTTACATGAAAATATAGTGTTTTATTTTTTGATAATGCATGGAATGTTCCAGTAACTCAAGTAACTAGAGCTTTCCTGCGAACTTTACTGAAATAATTATTCTTTTTGTCCAAAGCCAAAGGTAAATCAATTCAGTTCCAATAAATCAGTGTATTTATTTATGAATACTACATTTCGAATTTTAATAAGGATAAGGAAACACATGTAATAAAAATCAACAGTTTTAAAACCTTAAAACGGACTTTCACGTAGAATATCTCTATCTCGAAATTGAGTGACCGAGAAAAAATAAACCAACACATAAATGCAGAATATGAGTTTTATGCGACAGTTTTACTTTTTTCAAATAGTCCACCATCGTGCCTTCTCATGGCCCATGGACAGGGTGGGGTGTCTTATCCACCTCAAAATCAATAGATGTCGTCTGGTAGACGCCCCTAATCTGAATCAGTCGAAACCCGATCGATCCGACACTATTTAATTGAGTGATCGTGCAAACAAAAAAAATTCTCAAATAGTCCACCACTGTACACTCTCAAGATCCATGTACATGGTAGAGTGTGTTCTATCCACCTCAAAATCAATAGGTGTCGTCTGGGAGACATTCCCAATCAGAATCAGTCAAAACCCGATCGATCTGATTTAGTTGAGTTATCGTGCTAACAAGAATAAATGCCGACGACAACGACACACACACAGAAAATAATTTTTAAAAACCATTTTTTTTTGGTTTTTAGGCCAAAAAAAGAAAAAATAAACCCAAAAAAAATTTTGTTTTTTCACTTTTTCTTAACATGATTACATTACTTTTCCGTGTATAGTAGAGTACGAAAAAGTTATGTCTACGTATATTTTTTTAAGTACCGATTGAAAAAATACTAGTACAAACTATTTAAATTGTTATATAGCTTGACTGGGCTTTTAGAGGGTGTATCAGTTAGAACTACAGGATTTGAATTGGGGGTGTGTTGTGTTCTGTCATCTACAAGCCATATATGGCGACGTCAACATACCGCGATTAACAGCTCAACAAAGAATAGTGCGTGCACAACAATTTTATGAAAGTTAGCAATCATTTACAGTTGCATTAAGAAAAATTCGTACAAAATTAGGACAAAATAAAGCGCCTACGGAGTTAACAGTTCGTAACTTAATCAATAAATTTGAAGAGACTGGTTGTGCTATTGATAAGGCAACACCAATAAGACCTCATTGTGGTCAGTCAGATGAAGATATTACTGCAGCAAGAGAGTTGTACGGGAGTGCCCAAACATATAAATTTGATATGCACAACAATCTGTCATGAGCTATCACGCATCGGATTTTAAAGAAAAAACTGCATCTGTCAGCATACAAAATTCAGTTGACTCAACAATTAAAAGTTGCGGACCATTTACAACGTCATACATTTGTTAATTGGGTGTTAGAAAAGATAGGTGATGCTGATTTTTGCAACAAAATTCTGTTCAGCGATAAAGCTCATTTTCATCTTGACGGATACGTCAGCAAACAAAATTGTTAAATTTAGGGTCGGCTGAAAATCCACATACGAAATGTGTAGAAATGCATCAACAGATGTGCACGGTTTTGTGCAGTTTTTGAATTGGTGGAGGAATTGGACTACACTTCTTTGAAAATGATGCTGGAAATCTTGACATCATGTTGACGCATGGTTGTAGATGACAGTCCTTATATATTGACGCGCTATCTTTGACAAAATATAAATGGCGCGCAATTCAATTCCTATAGTTCCAACTGAAACAACCTATATATTATTTGTTTTGATTTTATTTAATTTTAGTTGTTGGGTACATTTTAATTAAAATTTAATAAAAAATTTGAGTAAATTTAATTTTTAAAATATTTTACATTGCTAGTATGTTTTTCAAATGTCTTAGATATTCAAAGGACTTAAGTAGTAAAAGTTGAACAGAACTAAAGCAAATTATC
The DNA here is from genome assembly GCA_037954035.1 of Rosalia funebris. NCBI lineage: Eukaryota > Metazoa > Arthropoda > Insecta > Coleoptera > Cerambycidae > Rosalia > Rosalia funebris. Next base: position 21,168,000 of record JAZFAV010000011.1, read on the forward strand.
GTTACAAACAAAAATAGAACATTTTATATAAGGCTCCCATTTGACGAGAAAAACAAACATGATTTTGTCGTACAAATATATTATGTTCATGAATTTAATTGGTACACTCTGTAAATATATTTTGGCCAACGCCAAAATACGTAGCATTCATTGTTCGCAGACACCTACACTTCTGTGGCCATTGCCTTTGCCCTGTCATGATGTGTGTTAGTTTTGAACAGAATGGAGTAAATAATTATTACTTTGGATATTGTTGATTTATGCAAAGAAAAAAAAACATGCCGCTTTTCAGTCCCATGCTTCTCACGCAAACACTTTATTTCTTATTGTTAGATAAATGTTTTAGCAGACATAATACGAGACTCATATCCATTGATTCTGATGGAAATAAATCTTATAATTAATGTGGTATAGGGTGTCTCAGTTGGAACTATAGGATTTGCATTGCGCTCCATTTGTGTTCTGTCAACGATCAATATTTAACGACTATCATCTACGTACCATACGACGTCAACATGCCGCGACTGATATTTCAACGACGAATGTACAACTGTTTTCTGAAAGTGGGAGATCATTTACAGTTATATTAAGAAAAATTCGCACAAGATTAGGACACAATGAAGCACCTACAGAGTTAACAGTTCGTAACTTTATCAGGAAATGTGAAAACACGGGCTCTGTTATTGATGAAGCCGTCGAAACACCAATACGTCTTCGTTGTGGTCGGTCATATGAAAGTATTGCTGCAGTGAGAGAAAGTGTACAGGAGTATCTAAACACATCAATTCGACGTCGTGCACAACAATTGAATCTGTCAAGAACCACCACACATCGGATTTTAAAGAAAGATCTGCATCTGTCAGTATATAAAAATTCAGTTGACACAACAGTTAAAAGTTACAGATCATTTACAACGTTGTATATTTGTTAATTAGGTTTAGAAAAGTAAGAATGTGTAGCTGTTTTTTGCAACAGAATTTTTTTGAGCGATAAAGCACATTTTCGTCTTGACGGATAAGTCAGTAAATAAAATTGACGAATTTGGGATGCTGAAAATTCAAATGCTGTTCACTAAAAAAAATGCATCCACAAAAATGCACAGTATGGTGCACAATTTCGGAGTGGCACCCTCAATATTGACACAGTAATAGACAGTGTGCGACAACCCATTTCAAGTTTAGAACTAAGGGGCCTAAAAACCAAAAACTAAAATACGCACATTAATGCGTAGAAATGTTTTAGTTAATAAATAGTGGTATACTAATTAAATAGTGGTAGTGTAGCGCAATTTTAAAAATTATCTTTAAATACCAACAGTATGTGAGGTGCAACAACCTCATTTGTATAATGCGTCAAATATATATTCAAACTTCATTTTTATTTTGACATTTCATATTTCTAAAAATTAATTAAAATTAATATGAGTATATCAAACTTTTAGGCAGTGTCTCTTTATAAAAGCAACAGTTTTTTTTATGAAAAAGGGACGTAGATATTTTTACATATTATTTTTATTATAACAATTGCTATTGTTGTAGCACAAATCAATTTTCCATTAATAATCTTTTGAAAATGCAAATTCACACTCCTTCACTTAATAATTGCTTAAAAAAAATAAAATTTACCTACACAATTTGCATACATAAATTTGCAGTAGTACTCGTAGTATCGAAATTCGGTCTAACTTGATCTTGTAGTTCGTTAATCTCCAGGGATTAATTCTAGAATACGGGGCTTTTCTACAAGTTAAAAATTCAGTATCTAATAAATATATGATGACTTTGAAACTTTGGTTACCAACATAATCGAGTATGATTTATCCAACTAAATTATTTTCGAAAGTGCGGTGTTGCCACTTATACGTAAAACTGGCAACATCTTCGTTATTTAAAATAGAATACCCTGTATTTTTACATTTTCTAGATTGCTGTCTCTTTCTGAGTAACTTCTGTTAATATCTTCCTATACCCATCTTAAGCCGTTATCGAGATGATAATTCTTTTCTGAATTTATTGCCAAAAATTTCATTTTCAGTAAATCGTGTTTTTGCCTACCTACGCAGGAATTAAAAGATAATGTTTTAGTTGCAGCTAGGCAAGGCCTGGGGGCACCTTCTTCATTAATCAAATGTTTCGAATATCATACAGGGTGAGCTAGAGAATGCTTTCTACAAGTGACTTAGATAAATGCACAAAAGTCAATTTTTTAAATGGAATACCCTGTATATTATTTCTGATTTAGAAAGGTGATATATTTACTTATTTAAAAAGGTTAATGTACCCTATAGGCGCACCGCTTTCGATTTATGGGCACTTTTCTGTAACCTTTCCAAGGTTACAGAAAAGTTTACAAAAAAAAATGTTACAAAATCTATTAAAACTCTGTTTGTATAATTTCTTTCTGTCATATCTATGCTACAGCTATTCAAGTTAAGTGTAAATATCACTAATGTCAAATTTATTTAGAGAAATAGCATGTCTGTTGTCATTACAACAAATAAAAATTTCATGGCCACCCGCCAAAAATAAAAATAAAAATTTTATGGCCTACCCGTTAGGACATACCAAAATACTAATATTCTTGGAAAAGTTGCAGAAAAGTGCTCATAAATCGAAAACGGTGCGCATTAGCTATAGGGTACACCTTTTTAAATAGATAAATGTATCACCTTTACGAATCAGTAAGAATAATACACAGGGCATTCAATTTAAAAAAAATACTTAGTCACTTATAGAAGGCATTCTCTAACTCACCCTGTATGATATTTTAAACACTTGATTAGTGAAAAAGATACCCTTTGGCCTTGCCTAGCCGCAACTAAAGAATTATCTTTTGATTGCTGCGTAGATAGGAGAAAACACGATTTACACGATTTAAGTAAAATTTTTGGCAATAAATTTAGAAAAGAATTATTATCTCAATAACGGCTTGAGATAGATATAGAGAAATATTAAGAAAAGTTACTCAGAGAGAGAAGACAATCCAGAAAATGTAAAAATATATAGGGTATTATATTTCAAATAACGAAGATATTGCCAGTTTTACGTATAAGTGACAACACCTCACTTTTGAAAATAACTTAGAGAGATCATACTCGATTATCCTTGGTATCCAAAATTTCAAAGCAATCGGTTGATGCGTTCTCCATATACTTTTAATACTCCATCCACCGTGGCTCACCGTGTATATACAGTAGATTTATAATCTAAATTGTTGTCTCTGCATATATACTTAAAAATATTTATACTTAAAAAAGCAGGGATTTCATCAAAGAACTAACATGTTTTTATTCACTTTAATTGAACTTAAGTTTAATGAACGCGTTTAAGGATTAACCATTTTAATTTAAACACTCATAAGTATGCTCGATGACTTTTAACTATACCCCTTTCTTCCATATTATGATTCTACTAAATGCCGTAATCGCATTAAGATATAATAAATAGATGTTCACCATGCAACAAGTGGTAACTAATTCGGCCAAGTAACCATCTTTAGATGGTATTATAATTATATTTCTATAATTAAGATTTAAGTCGTTTGCATAAGTGGAATCGAATAAGGTAGGTGAGACAAGAAGAAATGTACTCCATTTATATATGCCATTTGATGGACTAATCTGTGTTTAGGATTTAGATATTTTTTTTATTTGTATGTAAGGGAACTAAGGGATTTTGTTATTCCATAAGAGTATAATTTTATTTTTATATGTTGTAATGGCTACATGAATTACTTACCTAAAAATGAGAAAATGAAAAATAGTTACTGGTAAGTAGACTTACCCACGTGGATGCCACATCAAATTCGGCGTCATACATATATAAATAACTACTATGTACGTAAAGTTATAATAATTTATATAATATATACTATTATTCATATAATATTTAGGTAATCAAACATGATGGTAAAGCTAAACCGAATTGCTTGGACCTACAGCGATTCAAATATCTTTAATCTACGTGAAAGTATCTCGACTACCCTGAAATTGACTCTATTGCAATATCACTGATGCGGTACTCATTGTGGATAGCCTTACTGATAAGGCTGAATGTATGATTTTTTTTAAATCTGCTAGTTGATGTCAGACTTTCATAAAACAAAACAAAAAAAGAAAAAGCATACACACGGAAATTGACCTCCCTTCCCTAAAGCCTCTGGCTGAAGAGGAAAACGTTACATGTAAAGAACAAAACAAACACACAGATGCTCAAAGAGAGTTGCTAAACTCTCCTTATTATATGAATCCAATAATAAAGAAACAGGAGACCTGTTCTTTGTGAAAACCGAAATATTCCACATTTCTCGATCAGCGTTTCGCCAACCAAATTGGCATCACTGGGATATGATTAAAATTCACCATCATAAATCGATTTTAATCATCTCTTGATGATTCCAACTTGGTTGGTGTTACGCACGGTTCAGAAACAAGTAATCTTTCAGTGTTCCTGGGAAACTGATATCCTGCATTCATTGCTGAATCGAGGATTTTAATTCTTTTCCAGGTACCAATCGACCAATATACAATAAGAAAGAACCAATATACGCGGTGGCCCACGAAGTTTTGGCCAGTCGATATCTCGAAATCTGTTTGAACAATCATTTTGAAAATTGACGATGTTAAACAGTCGAAAGCATTGCCTATTTTTGGCATAAAAGGACTTTATTTCACCTGCACATTTCCGGTCACGTGACATTAAGTTTTAAATGAGACACACTGTATGCTATTACAATTTTGTGATGGTTTATCTAATACCAATCCAACGATACCATATTTATTAGCACGTTTATGCAAAACAGTGATAATCTGAGCTGTTAAATGAATGGTTTGATTTTTTAAAACTTTTATTAAAGAAGATAAATAATTACATAGCAAAATACAATAATTATAAAAATCATTACAGTTGATGCTCAAATTGATGTCCACCTTCATTAACTCAATACTCAAATCTTTTAAAAACATTTGTGTAGCAAGCTGCTCTAATCATTTCTGGTGTAACAGTTTGGCATGCTGCTCTGATTTTTTTTTGCAAATCGTCTAAATTTTTAGGCTCTGTATTGTAAACCAAATCTTTTAAGTATCACCATAGAAAGACATCTAAAGGTGTTATATCTGGGGAGCGAGCCGGCCAAGATATTGTACCATTGCGCCCAATCCATCTTTCAGGGAATATATCTTCAAGATATGTCCTAACTTGTTGGGCAAAGTGAGGAGGTGTACCATCCTGCTACCACCACAGCGCCCTTTTTTCGTTTAAGGAAACACCTTCAAGTAAATATGGATGCATATTCTGGAGAAACTCTGAACATCTTTCGCCATTCAAAGTTTCTTGATAGAAATATGGCCTAATTAAACGGCTGTTGAATAAACCGCACCAAACATTTACGCCCCATGTTATCTGGAAATTGGATTCTCGCATCCAATGGAGATTCCAATATCTCGCATCCAATATCAACGTACTCGTCGTAAATAAAATGTGAGTAAGTAAGATGTGAGGCATAATAATCTTATTACTATTTTTACATAAAATCTACTAACACTGCTTGACAGCTCTTGACAAGTAGTGATGTCTTTCTGTTGCTAGAACAACTTTCTGTTTTTAAGCTGCCTCTTTTTTTTAGTAAAAATAAAGAAACGTTCATAAACAGTCGTTTATCTTTACTGTAGTGCTGAAAAACTTGACAAACATGGTATCATTGGATTGGTATTAGACAGACCATCACAATATTGTAATAACAGACAGGGCGTCTCATTTAAAATTTTTAAATTGATGTCACGTGACTGGAAATGTGCAGGTGAAATAAAGTCCTTTTATGCCAAAAATGGGCAACCCTTTCGACTGTTTAATATCGCCAATTTTCAAAATTATTGTTGAAATAGATTTCGAGATATCAACTGGCCAAAACTTCGTGGGCCACCCTGTATACCAATGACACGTCATGATCAATTACATTCGTCAACGAATGATATTGCATCTTCCTATATAGATGAATAGCTCAGGACACTCATCGGTCACAAACATAAAATTTTTAAAAAATGTACTAAAATTGCATATGACAAAAGATGGGAAATATTTCGTGAATTCTTTTAAGTTTGAAAGAGACAAAGTCAACTTCTTGGCTCAAGCAATAGTAACGTACTCTTTTCTAATAGGAGTGAGAAAATAGAGTTGGTCTTGTTGATGGAAGAAAATTTAATAGAATTAGAATGTTATTCCAAAATAAACACCAAGTTGTACTATAATCACAAATTTCCCACCACATAAATAGAGCGTTTGTATAAGTATTGAACGCGTGCGGTTTCCTAGACTAAATTAGCATGTATATTGATGTTAAGTGCTATACCTCCATAGCAACTACTAGCTGGATGGGTGGTAGATGAGCTTGTCTATAACTTCCATCAGTTTATATGTCATGGAGTCGCAGAAGCCACACAAGCCACAAATTTGGATGAGATTTATGAAGAAGATATAATTTCTCTCAAATAGGATGTAAAATCGATAACTGTTGGATAAAATACTTTTTAGTGATGAAACATCTTAGTGGTTATGTAAATTCATAAACAGATCGTATCTAGTTTGTAGAGGATTCCTACATTTTCAGAGAGAAAAAATCATCATATGAAAGTTGAAGTTCGAGTGGCTGCATATGACCGCATAATAATTGGTACGACTTCATTGGATAATATCATAAATTCTGAACGATGTTGTATAAATAGGAAATCCTGAACCTAAATAAATCCTGGAAGCTTCTGTAGAATCACTGCATGACGATGAGGCAAGAGGGTTACTTATTTTAACAAGACGGTGAAACAATTAATACTGCTATGTCAGTTATAAAAGGTGGTCCAACCAAAACGCACGATGTTAATTGTAAATAAAATAAAAAGTTTTCAGAGAATTATCTTAATATTTTTTATTATGATAGAAGAATCTATGACAATTATGTTTGAAACAAAACATCGGCCAAATGCTCGCCACGGCTTCGGTGGTATACCTCTATCCGATAGTCCATATTTTCAATGACTCTGAGACATAATTGAGGTTCAATGTCGTTAATATGCCGAATTATCTCATCCTTTAGCTCTTGAATTGTTCTTGGCTTATTGACGTACACTTTTTCTTTTAAATATCCCCAAAGAAAGAAGTCCAACGGTGTCAAATCACATGATCGTGGCGGCCAATTAACATCGCCACGACGTAAGATAACACAGCCATTGAATTTCTCGCGCAAATGTGCCATTGTTTCGTTGGCTGTGTAGCAAGTGGCACCATCCTGTTGGAACCACATATCGTCCAGGTCCATATCCTCAATTTCTAGCCACAAGAAGTCCGTTATCATCTCGCGATAGCGAACACCATTCACGGTAACTGCTTGGCCGACCTCATTTTCGAAGAAGTACGGCCCGATGACGCCGCCAGCCCATAAACCGCACCAAATAGTCACTCTTTGTGGATGCATCGGCTTTTCAAAAATCTCTCGTGGATTCTCATTTGCCCAAATTCGGCAATTCTGCTTGTTAACGAATCCACTGAGGTGAAAGTGTGCCTCGTCGCTGAAGATGATTTTCTTTGTAAAGTCACCATTCACTTCTGTCTGTTCAACCAACCATTCGGCGTATTGACGACGCTTGAAATGGTCAGTAGACTTCAACTCTTGAGTCAATTGAACCTTGTAAGCGTGTAAATTCAAATCTTTATTAAAAATTCGCATCAGTGATGTTCGTGAGATGTTCAATTGTTGGGCACGACGACGAGTCGAGGTTGACGGCTCTTCTGCCACACTATCGCGAACAACAGCAATGTTTTCCGCAGAACGAACTGGGTGAGCATGCACAGGTGTTTTCGCATTTCCTACAGACCCGGTTTGCTGAAATTTGCGCACAATTCTCCCGATTGTGGACACATTTGGTCGATTATGCTGACCAAAAAAGTCACGAAGTGCACGAAATTCATTTTGATTTGAACGCCCATTTTCGTAAAAGGCTTCAACAATCTTAACGCGCTGCTCAATTGTGTACCTCTCCATGGTTGAATTTGTCAAACACTGAAACAAAGAAATGTCAAATTAAGTTGGGCAAAAAAGTTGACGTTAAGGTGTGACTCACAATTAACATCGTGCATTATGGTTGGACCACCCTTTATAATTTGTTAAAGGGTTGTATGATATCGAAACAAGTATCTGTAACTTGTGGCCGTAACGACTACCTGGTATGATACCACTAGATTTTCATTTATTTGAATCATTAAAGGAACATATTTATATAAGTTGTTTGCAAATTCGTAACAATTTGTTAGATGAAATCTCGAAAACAATTAGAGGTGTAATAGAATAAAATTATATATCTCTAATAAGTTAAAAAGACGCCTACACTTCTCTTTAGTTTATCAAATGAAGACAGATGTATCATCTCCTGAAGATGATACTGATTTGTCACATCGTTAAAATATAAAATTAGGTTTTCGTGTTATATCAAAAAGAATTTTAATCAATTCCTTCAAAAAAAAATAATATCATTCACGAACTCTATTATACACATTTAAAATGTTAAATTCAAATTCAAGTCTTTATAATAAAGGAAAAGTTATATAAAAGTTTAAAAGTTGGCGCACACAGAAATACCTCTTTCTCCTGAAGGCTCAGGAGGTGTAGAAGAAATTTACACGTTAAGACGAAAACAAACACACCTATTCTCACGGAAAGGTACTAAACTTCCCTGGTCAGGTCTTGAACCCAAGTATACAATAACACTGTCGATACTATAGTATGAATGATATTGCAGCCACTTCTATAGAAAAATACGATAGATCACTCACCCATTTAGTGACCACAGCGGAATGTGCTGCACCTTAATACCCAACTCATTCTTAAATTAGTCGAATGAATATAAGATGTTTAGATTGTCTTCTTGTAAACGTTATTATTAGGATTTAGATTTATAGGGTTTTCTATTTGTCAGTACAAATCATTCCTGCCAACTGTATGATTTGAAAATGTTAGTAGGTATGATAAAATATATGGGTCACACATCAAAATATTTAGGGAGCGGCTTGTTCAATCAATCTGTATTTTTCTGTATATGTAAGTAACACAGTGAGTCGTTTTCAGAGGTCTTCGATATATTCCGTAATCTGTATAAATAAATGGTACAATAATGTGATATATATAATATAATCTATACCTCTCCTACCGTTAGGTGTAGAGGCTAAATACATCTTTCTTTAAACAATTAATCTAAATAATACAATTACAGTTACTTAACTAAATACCCCATTCCGTGTTAAACAACTTAAAAGAACTTCTACAATTTCATCCCACCCTATCTTACTCTGTCCCTATATCTAAACTCCACTCTGTTTGTGGTATCATTTGTCACTTCACTACACCTTCCCGTATACACTCCTCTTTTCTCCTCTTTCTCATCCCAAACCTATCAAGTATGATGAACACCTGACTTCCCTTCACTTACATTTGCTTCCCCACTTTCACGGTTTTATCATTAGTTTCCATCTAACCCTGTCCTTTGCTGTAATTTCAGCCTGCTTGCATGTGATTCCTCTTGTCTTCATTATCTTCGCCACTTCTCCGTCCCACGTCATACTTGGTCTACCTTTATTTCTCTTTCCAATGGCTTCTGCTTCCCAAATGTTTCTTACTTGTCTTTCTTCGCTCAATCTTTTCATGTGCTCCCACCACATCAGCTGAGCCCTCTCTATGACCTTCTCGATACTTTCGCTATCCAATCTTTTCCTTATTTCTTCATTTCTTATTTTATCCATTATCGTAATATTTGCTACTTTTCTCAGATACTTCATTTCTAATACCTGTATCTTTTTAAGTTACCTCTCTGTCAACACCCATGTTTCGCATCCATACAGTAGCGTCGGCAAATATACAGTTTTATAAATTGACATTTTTGTTTCATAGCTAATTTTTGCTTTACTAATGAACCCCCTTTTCATACTATGGAAGAACTTTGTTGCTGCCGTTATTCTATTATTTATTTCTTCATCTTGCTTTTCTCCTTCGTCTATGGTTACTCCTAGGTACTTTAGGCTTTTTACTTGTTCCACTATCTGATTATTTATTTTTATAATCATTTCTCGCTCATTATTATTGCTTATAACTGCTACCTTTGTCTTGCTTACATTTACTTTCATTCCCTGTTTGTCCAACTCTTTCACCCATAGATCCACATTAAATTGTAACTTTGTTTCCGTATCTGCCACTATTGCAATATCGTCTGCAAACACACATTCACTCACTTCTACTAGCTTCATTTTATAGTGTCCTACCGTCACCTTCTTACTTTCTCTGCTTACTTTTGTTATTATTTCATTCATGAAAATGATAAAGAGCAGTGGGCTTGGGTTCTGAATTTTTTGGTTTCCATATTGTCCTTCCTTACTATATTTTCCATTTTACTGTACAAAGATTTTACAGCTTTTATCAATATATATATATATATATATATATATATAAATATATATATATATATATATATATATATATATATATATATATATATTTTTTTTTTTTTTTTTGTTATAAGGAAGCATTTTCTCTATTATGTTTCTTAATGTAAATATATGGTCTTGTGTGCAGTAACCGGACCTGAAACCACTTTGTGCTCCATGCAACTTTCCATCTACTTCCCTCCTTAATCTTTCTTCCAAGATCATCTCATATACCTTGCATGTTATGCACGTTAGCGATACCCCACGATAATTTGCACAGTCTTTCTGGTTCCCTCTTTTTAAAAATAAGTACTATTATTGCAATTATCCACTTATTAGGTACTGTATGTGTTACCCATGCTCTATTTAATATACTTTATAATAACACCACTCCTTCTTCACCCATTCACTTCAATAGTTCTGCTTTTAATCCATTTACTCCTGGAGCTTTTCCGTTCTTCAACTTTCCTATTGCCTTCTTAACTTCTTCTATGCTAATTCCATCACTTACTTTATTCTCTTGTCTATTCTCTCTCTCTTTTCCAATTTCCTTTTCCTTTTGTGTCCGTTCTTCCGCATTCTCCACTGTTATCTCTTCCCCCTCTAACATCTCCTGGAAATATTCCTTCCATCTTTCCATAATTTTATCATCTTCCATTACTATTCTTCCCTCCCTGTCCATAATCTGTTTCGTCCCGATTTTCCTTCTTTTATTTCTCTGTTCTTCAGTACCCTAATGTGATATATTCTTTTATAATTCCCAGTTTAAAATACCATTTTAATAACGATTAAGCATTGTTATTCAACCGTTATTAGGGTTTCGTATTTTCAATATTATATCAATGTGGTTGAATTATACCTTGATATAAAAACAGTCAAACGGATTTATGCATTACAGATTTAAATACCTTGTTATCTTGTGCGTGCTGAAGTCAATGCCTCATACCACGCACTAATATATTTAGTTACGTATACATATAATTACAATTTCTCAAGCATCTACATTTGAAATTAATTCTATAACAGTCCGTATCATATAACTTTGCTGGCATTTCACGAACTGAAGAAATAATTACTCTCGTATTTAGGAACCATTCCGACCCATAATTGTGGATTATATTTGCCAATTCTCCGTCAAGACAAGATCGTGCAGACACCACGAACTGCTAAAATTACAGTAAGAGGTAACCTTCTTCATCTTGCAGAGTTAATGACTGCCAAAATGTTCTTAATAGTAATAATTTACATTTCATACATCTTTCATGAAATAATATAACAATGGGAATAAAAAAGTACGGGTATATGACGTCTTCCGTTGGTCATAATTACTGTAATTTTATATTACCAACAATTCGGGCATTATTAGTGATAACGAATAATCAATAGCGAGGCAAGTTGTAAAAAAATGTTCTTAACAAAAGGAAGGTACTGGTAGGTATACGTAATTAGAATGACTATAAATCCTTCTAGATGTAATTGCTACGGATATAAGATTTTTTTATCATACTATAATAATTATGTGTCAGTTTTAACAACGGTAATTATATTTGTTAACGGGAATATTCACCTTGCTTAAATATGATACGTATGGTAACAATTAAAAATTAAATAAAACAATTGCTTCAAAATTGTATTCTAAGTTTTAGTGTAAGTTATACTTTTCACACTACGATACATTTGAACTACACGGAGATTATATGTACTGAAGGAAACGCCATTATTACTAATAATTATTAATAATCTTATATTTTCAGTACAGTTAGTTAATATTATTCCTAGAAACAATTATATTTTTGTAAACATTTTTTTTAATTTTTACTTTTCCGCACTCCACTATACGCGGAAAAGTAATGTAATCGTGTAAGGAAAAATTGAAAAAACTAATTTTTTTTGGGTTTATTTTTCGTTTTTCGACTTAAAAACCAAAAGAAAATGGTTTTTAAAAATTATTTGCTATGTGTGTGTCGTTGTCGTCGGCATTTATTCTTGTTGGTACGATAACTCAACTAAATCGTGTCGGATCAATCGGATTTTGACTGATTCTGATTGGGGACGTCTCCCAAACGACACCTATTGATCTTGAGGTGGATAGAATACACTCTACCATGTTCATGGGTCATGAGAAAGCACAATGGTGGATTATTTGAGAATTTTTTTTTTTGTTAGCACGATCACTCAATTAAATCATGTCGGATCGATCGAGTTTCGACTGATTCTGATTAGGGACGTCTACCAGACGACATATATTGATTTTGAGGTGGATAGGCTACACCTTACCCTGTCCGTGTGTCATGAGAGAGCACGATGGTGGACTCTTTCAAAAGAGTAAAACTGTCACATAAAACACATATTCTGCATATATGTGTTGGTTTATTTTTTCTCGGCCACTCAATTCCGAGATAGAGATGTGCTACGTGCGGAAAGTCCGTTTTAAGGTTTTAAAACTGTTTATTTTTGTGAAAGGCTGATGTTAAATAACCCAATACGAAAGACAAAATATAACCAAACATGGACACTACACAGAAAATTGCTCTGCGTGTAGATAAAGGTGGAAATTTTCAATTATTTGATTTACATACTAAATATTAGGAAAAGCTGTAGCCAGTAACACTGTTTAAAATGGTGATAGACCAAAATGCCAAAATTGATGTTTCCTGGAAAATTACCGATCATATTTGTACCAAGTAACTTATACCTCTTATGTATTAATGCACAATATATCATATATGCTCAATTACGGATAGGTGAGGAGATCATGATGGTCACGGAAGAAGATTGACATTTTCAGAAATGGAAGGGGTGTTGGTTGCAGAACATTCTGTATATAACAGTAGATTCTTACGTTACCTTGAATAAAAATCAATCGCGATCTGCTACAATAATAAATACATCCTCATCCATAACTTCTATACGTACATATGTATGTACGTATACATGTTCTACATACAGAACATACGTATGTATGTTCTGTAGAGTGTCATGTACACATATGGTGTACATGACACTCTACAGAATTCGAGATTTTACCATTATTCCACACCTTATCTTTATTTTCATACTGCCGTTGTGAATTTCAAAACAGCGACAGAGTATCACTTAATGCAATACCATTCCATTCAATGTCCCTTTAGACCCTTTATCTGCTCTACTACAATCGCTGACGTTAATGATCATCAGAAAATGGTAACATATAATGTGGGTAAAATGAACGAAAATACCATATACTGTTCGCATTATTATTGTCTTAATTACTAAATCATCGATTCATGATAGCTCGTGTAAATCTGTCTATTACTGCTTGAGATCATGATCTTTAGACTCTCTATTCCTTTTTTCTTTTTGGAGCCCGATGCCTTGGAGTTTTCGTGTTCTACTTTTTTTAAGCTATACCTGCTGGAATTTCATCACACTTTATTAATTTCGACACGACATATAAACAGCTTCCTGTAACCAAATTCTGCGTCCTATTTTGTATTAATTAACGTAATTAAAATTGTTTTTCATCTTCGTACTTAGTAAAGATTATTTTTACCAAACATACTAGCATTCTGACGACTACGTCTAAGCACTTGGGAAAATAAATGTTTAAATAGAAAACGTAAATAGGCATTTTCCTGCAGTAAAACCTCGAAGCCTATCACAACAGTATTTTGTGCAATAAAAAACTCGTTTCAACGTCTACTGTCATCAAATGATACCACGAGGGAGAGGGAGGAGATTTATCTCCTATATATACTCTATAGTAGATAATTCTTCAAGCGTATTCTTTAGGAATCAACACGTGTGTTCCAAACGTCTGTATTCAGGATTTTTTGTAAACACGCCTTGCAAATTTTTTTAATGATGTTATTGACTTGTGGTTGCCTTTTTTGTTTAATAGCATCTACCGTAAACTGTTTTTGTAATGATAAGTCATATGTTTTCAGTTTCATTACTGTAATAATTAAGGTGAAATAGATACTATAACAAGAATATAGAATAAGATGAATTGTTATGATCACTGTGACGGACATCATCGAGTACGTTTTTAATAGGTTCTGCACTGTCTATATGGCATTGCTTTCGTTAGAATCAAACCTAAATATAATACCTTTTAGTTTCTCAAAGTGCTCGTCATAATAAGCTATAGTTTCTAACCAAGTACCCCATCTTGTGATAACTAGTTCAGGGGGTAAAGGTATGTCTGGCAGAGCTTCTCTAAACGTATCTCTCCGAGTAGGCGCTTTTATAAAAAAAAATGCACATTCCCTATTACCCCGTTAACTAAAAATAAATTGTCTCTTATTTTTTTTTTTCTGTTATTCGTACATGTAAAGTCTATCATGTTTGGAAAAGTTTCAGGTTAACAGATCTGCGTTTCCTATACATGCAGCTGGTTCCTTTAGCATTACTAATTATTTATGAGAATTGCCTTGCTTAATGCAATAGGATTAGGGAGTTTTCAATGGATATATTTTTTCTGAAATTGGCGTAGTATGAGGTTCTTCAGTTTATGTAACGCAACATCATTTGTAAAAAGGGCTACCGTGAGGTCATAGAAAGACGTAGTGTTATCGTGACCGCTAGACGCAGCATGGATTTTTACAGGTTACATTATTTTTTTAAACGAATTAATAATTCGTCCACACACTTTACAAAATAGATCAATTCCTCCAATATGCATATCCGCAAACAACTCCTATTCACATCAATCTAGGTTTATAGTCATCCTACTCCAGACTTCGTGGCATGTTAGTTTTCATGTTACCACATAAATAAAAACAGATATTTAAATATATAACGTGATCCGCAACGCGCAGAAACAGTGAAAACAGTTATGAGATGAAAATAAACACATAATAGGCCTCTGTGTAAAACGTGGTGGCAATATTGTTGCTATAGGAATGGACATTGGTGGCGTATCGATCGTTAGTCCGTCTCTGTTACAGCTCGTCAGAGTAGACTCTTACTTATGATTACACTCTTTTGAATGTATTACCTTCCTCTCTACAGTCTGCAGCTTTAAGTGAAAGAAATAGATTTCTGTGTGTCTATCTAACCTCAACTTCAATAACATAATTTCCAAATTATTGCCGATAACACGGGCCTACAAATTTTGACAAGTTGATTTGGGTTTGATAAGTGATTATAAGTGAGTCATTTACACTGATTTCCATATTTTCCATTTTTACCCCTCACGTAAGTTTTTTGATCAACTGAATAATCAGAATATATTAAAAACTAAAAGAAAAATTACATTTTAATAAACATTATATTTAATAAACATTAGAAAGCATAGTAGAAAACAACAACACAAATAGTTTTGAGTCTCTAACTTTTCGTTTCCTTGAAAATATTTCCATTTTTAACAAAAAACTTCAAACGGTAGTTTTTCTTGTATCACTCGTTGAATGATGATTTCTTTTCAGCATCCTGCAGTATTCTGCCATCATCGCCACATTCCATCGACCCTGGTACTCCTTTCCATCTCCTTTATATCTTGATCGAACCTTTCACCTCGTCTTCACTAACAGCACCAAGATTTTCTGGAAAGTAATCCGGATGAGCATGCAGAAAGTGAATTTGTATGCTCACATTACAACCAAGTTGCTTAAAATTATCCAGCATTTTGTTGACAATTTCTTGATACTACAGATGTTTATAATTTCCTAAAAAATGTTATGTTACATTTTTAAAGCATATCCAAGATTCTTTTTCGATTTCTGTTATTGTTTCTTCAAACTTTTGGTCCTGCATTAATTTTCTTATTTGTAGTCCTACGAAGATGCCTTCCTTTAATTCCTCTTCATAAAGACCTGGAAATTTGCTACACAAGTACTTAAAATAATCCCCATTTTTTATCTACAGCTTTTACATATTATTTATACATACATATCCTAATTTAATATGAAGTAGCGGCAAAAAATTTTTTTGCGAATCAACCAAATTTGCATAAAAAACGTTTTTTAAACCAGGTGTTAAGTTTATAACAAAATATATTTGGTGTATTTTTACTATGCAATTTTAAAACACACGACGCGATGTCACGAGTAAACGTACACACATTAAAAACGCACTACAGCGACTCTTACGACTACAGCGAATAGTATAAAACCGGAATATCCTCACCGATTAAACACAGGGGCGTCACAAACAGTGAAACAAAATTTAATCTTATAGAACCTCGGTTTTAAAAACTACAAATTATTGTACAATGCACATTTGCAAATACTAGTGCGTAATGGAAACAAAGAAATAGTGTTTCTGTAGTTCGTGGTATGTAGCTAAGCCAAAAAGAAGTCCGATCATAAAATCTTTGTTGGCTTTAGTAATATTTAAATAGCCCTAAATAAGTGATTAATAATTTTTCTACTCTTTCAAGATTTTAAGATGTTGATATGATACTCGTATGCGTCCCGAAATATTGAAAAATTTAAATTCTTTTGTAGACGACATGAAAACTATGAGGGTTGTAGTTATTGTTTGCAATTTTTACTAAAGGAAGTTCTGAGAATTATAATCCTTTTATTATTAATAAATAATCCAATTTCTTCACTTTTATACTAGTGAGTAAAATAATGTTTCTGCGACAATTTACGAAGTTATCTTTCTTATCCTCTTTACAGAAACACATGTGATCACAAACCACCAGCATATCGTGTTATATTCAGAAATAGGCAAGACAGGAAATGTTCAACCCAATATTATTATTCTATTCAATATCACCCGGCGGGAGGTTCATTGAGAGGTATAAAATTTTATTTGTTTTTAGCATGTGTCGCTTTGGGATGTGACAACTTAATTCTGAGCGATTATAATAACATAGTGACAAAGGTGAACCAAGCTCTTAAAGTGGATTCTTGGAATTTGTTTGACAGTCCGTTCTGTGGAAAGATGACAAGGGCATGATAAAAAAAATATGCTATATGTTTAAAATGCATTAAATAGTGATTTCTATTTGATATATCCAAACTAACTAGAACAAATTTATCCGAATGCACAAATTAATTAGAAGAATTATTAATTAAGGAAAGCAATGTTAGTCAATAAATTAACTTAAGATTTAAACTTTTTTTTCAATGCATTAATGGGTTTTTACATTTTTTTGCATTAGATTTGGAAGAGAAAAGAGCATCCAAACACATCAATTCGACGTCATGCGCAACAACCGAATCTGTAAAAAGCCACCACACCACCACACATTGGATATTAAAGAAAGATCTGCATCTGTCAGCATAAAAAATTGGTGGTGGCTCTTGACAGCTTCAATTGTTGCGCACAACATCGAGTTAAAGCGTTTGGATACTCCCTAATGCTTTCTATCACTGCAACAACATTTTCGCCTAACCGACCACGACGAGGACGTATTGGTGTTGCCTTATCAATAAGAGAACCAGTCTCTTCAAATTGCTTAATTAAGTTACTGACTGTTAACTCTGCAGGTACTTCATTTTGTCCTAATCGTATGCAAGTTTTTCTTAATGCAACTGTAAATAATCGCTCACTTTCATAAGACAGTTGTACACAAATTATTCGTTGTTGAACTGTTAATCGCGGCAGGTTGACTGCATGGTTTGTACGAGTAGATGATAGTCGTTAAATATTGACGCCTTATCTTGAACAGAACATAAATAGTTCAATTCAACGCGTAATTCAAATCCCATAGTTTTAACTAAAACACACTATATATGTTTAGGCCATACTTGATCGGCAAGAGAATGAGTGAATCACCAAGTGAATCAATTAACGACTAAGACTATTAATGTTCACTTATTCTAAAATGAACGAAATTGAACAAAAGTTCGTTCACTAGAAAAACAACTAGAAGTTGAACAAAACAAAATTTATCTTGGAGCTTAACTAGGGTATCTGTTATGAATCCTTATCAAGAACTTCTGTACCTATGCACGAAATGAATATTCTTAAAAATATATATGAACAAAAAAATATATAAAAATAGATGACACTTTGTGAAAGTTTGTTTAATATAAGGATATATTAAAACACTACATTTCTTTTATGCCACTTTTATTATAATTTAATTCTGCTAGACGTAATAACTGAATTGCGAGTCGATTTCAACAATCTGTCGTGTTCTTTTCTCACTGAATATATCTAACAACTATGTAAGAGATTATTTTAATTAAAGAATACAAATAATTGTGCGTAGCATTTAATCCTTCATATAAAGTATTTCAGTTATTTATATTATACATAATAAACCGACATATATGGTACACAAATCTGATAAAAAGAATTCCCCATTATATAATATGCATCAACCTATATTTGTAAAAATAATAGTCAAATACTTCTTGTTATTATTTGATACCTCATTTCATAATAATCAAATCAGTAATAAATAAATTAAAATTCAAATACGTTTAAAACGATCTGCTGTTTTATGCGGTTGGTCTCTCACCGAAGAAAGAATTGTTAGAAATCTAATTTAGTTATGCATGTAGTATGACATCACACGTACTTTATATTTAAAACTCCTTTAATAATAATATAAATTAGATAAATATGGTTGTTTAGAAAGTAGTGCTACTTTTGTTATAGATATATTAATAAATTACTTTCAATTTTGTCAATTATCGTAGATTACATTTAAGACAGGATTCCCGCGTATAAAAGTAAAAGTTGAATGATTAATAGATGAAATTTAATGTTACATGAAAGGTCTCTTTACGTATCCGTCTAGTAAAGTAAAACAATGACGTCGCAACAATTGCTGTGTCATAATAACATTAGGCATATTTCGGATGTGCGATGAACAATGTGACACCCACCATTCATTGACAGATTTGGAATCTTGCCCACCAGGTGGATGCTTGTACTTTTTTAACGTCATCATTTCAAGAGAACTACATTGTATTTGTTTCGTCATGTATTTAATGACACCAATTATTATTGAACAAAATATGCCCATCGTAATCTATATATTTACTAAACGGCTGTTTTCGTGAGTGTGTCACGAAATTTTTAGGTCGATGTACGAAATGCTTTTCGTTCGAATTTCAGCATTTTAACAAAATCAATATAGTAAATCGACCCTTGCGAACAACGTGATAACTTTGGTTTTTTGATCCGAAGCCTCTAGAAGCATTCTCCGGAGGTGCCTTCGATATAAACGAGGGGGGCGGCGCAATATTATTGCGATTTGTTTACACGTAAAACGGCTGTCTTCGTGTGTGTTACGAAATTTTTAGGTCGATGTACGAAATGCTTTTCGTTCGTATTTCGGAATTTTGACAAAATCAATATAGTAAATCGCCCCTGCGAACAAGGTGGTAACTTTTGTTTTTTGATCCGAAGCCTCTAGAGGTATGCTCCGGAGGTGCCTTCAATATGAGCGAGGGGGCGCCCGGGCGGCGCAATATTATTGCGATTTGTTTACTCGTAATAGTATTATTATGCAAATGAACTTGCAGTTCTAATAAATATTTAAGGTAAACATTGTTTATAATGTACAGCCTATGTAATATACAAAATAAATTCATTATCACAGTAAACAAGTTGTTTTTGTAAGAACTCCTAAGATGAAACATGTTTCCATTTTTAATATGTATCTATCGTATTATATTTCTCTTTTTAATATGTCCGTATTTTCACAAATTTATATTTCATATATGCCAGTGTAGTGATGACATCAATTATTTGATAGAAACGTTTGGAAAAGATGAAACATATTTAACCATTCAAATATCACTGTGGAATAATATGTCTTCAAACTGCCCACCCACGCGTAATAATGATATAGGTGAAATGTAAATTCTACCTTAACTCGTTCAATTATGACCAGATTGTTTTATGAAATTTCGCCGTTTATGAGACGTTATTGGATTCTTTGAATACAAGTTTTTTAATGTTTGGGTATATTTCGACAAACATTGAAATCTTTTTAACCGACTTCAACAAAGGCGGAAGTTCTCAATTCGTCTCTTCGGGTTTAACTTTTGTGTTTATGAACCAATTTTAATTATTCTTTAGGTTCAGTGTAGATCCAAGATCATCCCATCATAATTTCATTGGTATTGGACCATGGACTTCGAAGATACGCAACGGAACTCCTTATTCAAGCAGCCGTCGTTTTCTCATTCGCAAAGCATCCTCAGTAGGTCTACCCATCACTTAAAATTGTAAAATAATAAGTTTAAAAAAACCGACTTCAGAAAAAAAGTAACTTAACTAAACATCAAGAAATAAATGTGTTGCGGGCTATTTACTGCGCACCTCATGGACGATCCGATATCGCAATTTTGCGAATTGTTCTATTCTTGATGAGCTGTACATCATTGTATCCTTGATTCAATTATAATCTGACTTTTTCTAATCGCAGCTGATTCTTTAATATCGAACTGACTCTATGTTTTTAAACTACATATAATGAAATGTTGACTCTCGTATTTATTCCTATTTAAACAGGAACGAGCTGGAAAAAGCTTCATTTTTGTATAAATATAATAACACTGGTTGCAATTTAAAAATATTGTGATGACTCCGCCGCTTAAACAGAAAATCTGAAGAAAATAAAATCCTTCGCGATGCAAAACCCTACAAGTCTAACCAAACATAATATGAGATACTTTGTAAAAACTTGTAACATTTTTATTCAATCGAATGCAGTGACCAAATTTGATAAAATGGATTATTATTTTTGTAAATGATAACAAATCATAGTTTAGAAATCAGAAGCATCTATATGACCCTCAAAATTGGGAAATAAGATGGATATGTCGATTTTTGCACCTAATTCTGTTTGAAGTGTTCCAAAAAATGTATGTAACTTTTGAAAATAAATTTTATTTCTCATTATTATCGAACAACACAAAATACATTTTCAAATACCAAAATTAATTGATTCTTCTGCGCAGTTACCTTCTTCTTCGACTGCTTGACCTCCATCTGAAACATTTTGGAAAGCTTCTCGAAAAAAAATCTTTTTCCTATTCCTTCGCATAGTGTTTCTCTCATAGTTTCGCTATGCTTTTTTTCTTGTCTTTATTAATCAGAACTCCAATTTTCAATTCCTTTGGTCCCATTTGCGAGATGTTTTCTTCTTTTACATAAGCTTTTGAATGTTCTCATAATATTTTCATTCGTGTAAAATGCTTCGCCGCTTACAAGAGGTGTGTTAATTAAAGTCAAGTAATTTTTTTTAACAATGATTATCCTTTTTGAAGGTTGAAATTTAATGTGTCAATATTCTGGTTGTTTTAAAACATTTTGAGTTTCACGTCTCCAATCCCTGATTACAGTCTTCTCCAAATTCATGATCATACCGATGTACTCTTTTGGATGAATAATTTCTATTTTCTTATAGATTTTTTCAATTTGACAAAAAATGCGACCGGAGGGAATATAATAATTCCCAACAACGGGAAAGAGCAATTCTATTTTCTCTACATGTGGAGGAGCTTGAAATTGTAACTAGTAACTCAACATACCAATGATAGTAGAATTTTTATTTTGTTCCCCACATCGATCACATACATGTTATTCAACTGACAAAATCTACAAATTAAGCATCACGTGATGAAATATTTAGCTCATATTGGTTCATTGGAAATGTCTTCCTTTGCATTTAAGACCGCAAGGGATATGTTCGGGTTTTGCATCTGAGATGAAATTTTAAACTCAAATTACTTTTAAATTGTTGGTATTTGTTTTAAAAATTCCCTTGGAGTATGTTGGCATTTACATTTTTAATCTATTACCATAACAATTTCATTTTTGAGGAAAGGGTGACTTGTTGGTTGTTGCATCTAGGCGACTGAAATAAGGTTGACGTGTTCAGAGATTTTCAAAAAAAAAAAAAATGACTGTACGGAACCTTATCATGGCGCTGTATATTTTATGTATATTATTCATAATTTACGGAAGAATTTACGAGACTACGTGTATATTTTCAGTAATACATTAACATCAACATCAAAGTAATTTAACGAATTAAGACCTATTATTGCATAAACTTTATACATGATTTCGATTTTACATGAAATAAATGTGCAAAATTCGTATCTATCACACTTTAAAACCGTTCATCAATGAGACAAGTTTTGATAGATTTCGGGTTAATAAGCAGCTGACAAGTTGATTTGATCGGTGCGGTCAAATAAGTTAATTTTATTTAAATTTTGATAAATTATACGCATAAAAAACATACTACCGCGGATAACGTGGTAGCTCCCACAGTGTCATGCACCGTCGACATGCTAGACAGCTCAATCGTTGGGCGATCTGTCAGGCCTCTGTGCAGCAATCAATTTGTAATATCTTCGATTTAATAAGAGATTACCGTTTCGATCACTGGCTTTTCATGACTTGTAGTTTATTCCTTCTGTTCTTTTTTATGTAGGGGAAAGTTGGTATAGAAAGAAGTGATATTATATTTATACTAGATCGGATATCTAGGTATTTTATCGCGTATTAATTTAACTAATTATTGCTATACTAGAAGTTTTTATGGCTGAGTATTAAGTAACTATGGCGAGGCTCGATAATTGCAACATCTAGATAATCAGGGCGAAGTACTTACGATACCTTTTCATTTTGAAAATATTCTCATAATCAGTTAAGAAAAACTAGTATAAATGATTTTTCTACAGTGGCCGTGGCACTAAAAGCATTTTTAAATCTATCGAAAATCTCATTTGATTATCCTCATAAACATATTGTATACTACTGTGAATGATCCTATCTTTGATTGTAACCAGGGTCTTTTAATAGGAACGCTCGAAATTTGTTGGGTTATAGCGGCCATATTGTTGAAACAACATCCGTTGAATTTACTGTAAATTGCCCCGTAATGTATGGGAAATCACAATGGAAGGTTATAGCGTTCATATATTTGTATAGGACGTATACAAATTATCAAATTTTATTTTCAAAATCAATGCTCCATTCGAGAAATGTTCCGAGCATTACGTGATTTTTATCCTCGCCACAACCGTCTGCCGAGTCGACTATTCGACATTTGGTGGCCAAATTCGAGTCAACCGGTTTGATAAATAATCAGCCAACACCCGTACGTCACCGTTACGCAAGGTCTGCTGAAAATATCGCTGCTGTGCGTGAGAGTGTTCTGGAAAACCCGAGGCAGTCAATTTTGCGTCGTTCACAAGAACTTGACTTTATGCGACTCCATCTTGGCAAATTTTGTATCAGGACTTGGGCTTGCACCCGTATAAAATCCAACTGCCCCAGCAACTTAAACGACCATAGACAACGCCGTGTGTTCGCTGATAGGGCTCTGGAGCAGTTGGAAGTTGACTCAAATACCAAAAAAAACATCTTTAGCGCCGAGGTCCATTTTTGGATGAATGGATATGTGAACAAGCAAAATTGTCAAATTTGGGGCGATACCAATCCACACGAGAGTTACATCAGCACCAAATGCATCCCCAGAAAGTCACTATTTAGTGCGGATTTTGTATAAAACTGGCATTGCCATAACCGTCAAATGCGAGCGCTACATATCGATAATAAGCAACTTCTTGTCTTGGGTGGCCTAGACTGGATGACATGGATACTATTATATTAGTTTAGTCGTAATTATGTTAACCACTTAAATCGTATATCCTTGTATACATGCTGATGTTTTGTATTTAAAACAGTTTAAGTTACAATACGTTGGAAATAAATCAATTTTGCATTTCACTAATTATCAGTACCTCACGTTTGTAAGCTATATTTTTTGTCCACTTGTAATTGGATCTACTAATGTTGTCTTTGTGATTTTCTAATTATTCTACGTGACTGCTGAATAAGCATTAGTTATCATAATGTTCTTCGTGTGTTTTATGATACTGTTTTTCGACTATCATCTTACTAATAGAATATACATATATAACATAACACAGTCTCTGAAACTAAAACGAGTGATAACAGAATAACTCTTTGAATTAAAAATGCATTTTAATTGTTTAAAATTCACACCTAATGAAAGACTACAATGAAAACATAACTACAATTTTAAATATCTACAGATAGTTGTTTCATACTGAAAAAACCTTTAATTTATTGGATCGAGTAAATTGAGATTAAATGAGTATAACTTATATCGTACCTAGCTTAAATTAGTGCCTTATCTCCACTTGATGTTTTTAGGAAATTGAATCAAAAATGGGTGCTCAAAAATGGAATTAATTTCAAATAACCTCAAGTAAAAAATAAAAAAAAAATCGATCGGAATCCTGACAGTTAAAGCATTAGAATGGACACTTGTAGATACCCATTCACCATTCTTGGTTACACCAGGCTATCCCGGAACTGCATATGGGGATTTCATCCCTATTAGGAATTGTCAGTGCAAGCATACTGACTATGCCTGGCGCTCTGAGAATATTAGAATATTAAGGCCTGGTTACACAGTGCGAGCTAGCATGCGAGCTGGCCTAGTCAGTTACTGCAGTACAGCTATTCGCACTATAAGACCGCCTCATACTGTCATGAGCGAGTCAGTCAGTAGCTTGCGTCCGAGTTACTTCAACATTCTTCGTTTCTACTCGCCCGTCGCCTTCCCCCACCACCCACAAAGCAGCAGCTCGCACGCGCCTCGGACGTCAACTCGCACGATTCTACGAAATGTCAATAGCTCGTATGCTCGGTACATTTGCATACAACGAAATTCACACTTAACTGTAGTCTCTCGGGCAATACCTGTCATAGTAGCTACTCTCATCATATGACCGGTCGAGGCCAGTTGAGCTGCTGTCATGCGAGTACCTATACAGTGGCAGTAGCTCTTTACTATTACATCAGCAGCTCGTACTGTGTAATCAGGCCTTTAGTTTTGTACTAAGCTGGCATTATCAATACATGTAGTTTGGCAAAAGGCATATGCCTCCTACAGGAAGAAACCTCGTTGGACGAAGTAATCTGCGTTAGAAATGAGAGGTAAATGGCTTCCTGTAAATGATATCTTGTGTATAGTAATCTTATAAGACTCTGGAGTCATTGCAAGAATTCATTGAAAAATTCGCAAGAGACGTCAAATTAAAAAAGATCTTATTACGAATACACTTTGTGTTAAATAGTAATGCTATGAACTTGTGTAATGTAGTTGATATGTAGATGGAGTAAAATGTAAAGTGCAGATTTTTTTCCTGATAGGACCAATTTTTATTAATATTCAGTTAAGTGGGTCATTATTCAGCTATAACTAATTCATATACTATTCGGTTTTGTCAAAGTTATAACATCTATTCTTAGAAAAGGTTATTTTTAATGTTGAGTGTATCTTTTTCGTATTTGGAAATGTCTGGGTCAAATACTATCTATGCAATTTTCCTATTCAATATTCAAATAGAAGCCTGTCTCTTTTTGATTTAACAATTAAAATGATAAGCTAAAAAATAAAAATCTCTCATTTCCACTGTGATATTTTGATAACTGCTAAGTACCAAGCTGGTGCGCTAGGTCAGCAGTAATCAAGATGTCACAGTGTTTTAAGCCACAATTTGCCTGAAAAAATACATGTAGACTTTTCCATATTATAATAAAATGAAAGCTGACACTTTCTAATATAAATTACAATGGTAAAATATTTGCCTAAAAATATTTTCTGTAGAAATTTATATAGTTAATATCGAATAAAGTTATTATTAATTCTCTATTCTCTCATTTGTTACTTTAGATAATTAATTTTTATCAATTAGGAAATAAGAACTGCAAAATAATCAAGTAGTGTACATATACACAATAAACAAGAATATTTATTATGTATTCATCGGTGAATATTAATACCAGTTTTTAGTAACGTGACACAGAGTTATTCAATAATTTAAATAATGCCCAAGATTAACGTTTCTCACAAAATCTAGAGATATTATTTATTGCCTTTTCAATATTATTTAGCAGCCACGTTCATAGTTATAAAATATATTTTTTTCATATCTTTTTTTTCTGGATATTTCAGAAAATATTCGTAAATATTTAATGAAAACTTTTTGCGGCAATAAATCTTCAGTACTATTTAAAAATTGGCAAAATGCTTTAATCCTACGTTTCTTAATAATCGATTTACGTTATTAGTTTATATTTGCATATTTATATATTTATGTATATTAACTTAATGAGTAAAGGTCCTAAAGACGATTTATTTGGAAATGCACCTTCATATTAATTTACAGACTGTGAGAAAGAGAAACTGCATAAGTGAGTTAAGCTAATTCGTGAATATGTTTTTAAGAGACTATAACACAACAATATCATTGACATTCAATCTTCCATAAAAAAATAAGATTACGTCAGCACATGATCTCAAGTTTTAGTATAGATCAAGATCTCAAGTAGTTAACGATTGCAGATATATTATTGTTTATTAACCATTTTGTGTATTATTTAATTTATTTTTAAAGAATTCTACATTTTCTGATTCGTGCAAGATAGCGCGAGTATGATTCTTAAATTTGGACAATTCTTTATTAAACAATTATTATAGACCAATTTTGGTGCGATGTAATTTCGCAAAAGCTTTGGAGATGTCACTATACAAGTGTATATATTCTTTAATTAAAAATTATATATTCTCTAATCAGCTAATCTAACGGTTTTATGAAAAATTGCTCAACCGTAACGAATCTAACTACCTTTACTCAGTATATATCCATACAATTAATAATCAAGTAGATGTTGCATGCACTAACTGCTCACAAACTTTTGACATAATTGTCCACGGACTTGTATTAAATAAATTAAAAACATTAAAACTACGTATAAGTTATTATAATTTACATAACATGTATTATTAGATTTATATAATAAGCAGGTATTCAAACACGATGGCAGAGTGAATTTCACTTAACTGTCTGTACCTACATCGATTCAAATATCTCAACTCCATGCGACGGGATCGCGGCTGCGGGGAAGTTACCCAAGTACAACACCACTGATTCAACCCTGACGGTAGGCAGCTTTAACTGTAAATAACATTGTGCCTTGGAGATGTTAGATCGATTGTGACTAATCCGTCGATGTCGACTACGATTACAGCAGATTACATCTCAGATAAACTATCTTGATTATGGCGTCCTCCGACATTGTTTCGTGAGTTCAAAGAACATTACTCCCGTTGGTACAGTTAAAAGTGTTATCGCGATGATTTTGTAGCACACTTATATGTGCTTGTAAATGGTGACTGAATCAGTTAATAATTTAATCAGTTTATCAATGAAAATCTATTAAATTGTATGCGGTCAACATTTATTTATTTGTGAATCCTGAAGATCATATGAAAATCATGCATCTATATGGTGCCGATGACGTGCCGTACGTGATAGAAAATATACGGAACTTAAAGTTATCCTTCCTTGTATAATATTTATTAATTTAAATCATGATTATGGCGTTTATATGAAAGCAGTACAATTTTCTCTACTATCTATAACAGAAAAACGGCAAATGTTACAAAATATTTATTAATATAATTAATGGAACTGAAAATTAATAGGAAAATAACCACTTCCAACTGACTTATTCAAATTATTTACGAATAGTTTGAATGCTAGATAGTCGGTCGAGTGGGTCGAGTATTATATATAAAAAATAATATGAAAAAATAAATTCGAGTTTGTAGCGGTGAACCCAGTGTGAATGATCTTAAATCGGGGAAATTTGTAGTCTTATAAATGGTACGGCATAATCCCCACCTGAGCTCATCATTTTCTTATTTATTATTTATCTTAACAATATTGGGAACTGCTTTGAGTATTGTCTAGTTTCTTTATACTGACGATCTCAAATATTTTATACAGTACGATAATTTTATGACATTGCACTAATACAGGCTGATATAAATAATACAGGATGATAAATAGATTAATTAATATTGTGAGTTAAACTTTCTTTCTAAATTTATCAAAATCTTGTACTATTTCATTTAGTCAAAACAGAAATAAATTTTTTTATTTTGTATAATATCAAGTGGTGTATTGGAAATATTAATCATATTGAATCAATTAAACAAGTATATTACACCTAAGTATTTGGCAAAATAAATTTCAAAAATAGAAAGAGGAACCACCTAGTGACATATTAGCTTACGGTGTTCGTAGAGAATTGATCTCCTGTTTCTGTTGCTGCATGCAAGGTTCCAGCCCTTTCACAGGATAATACATTTTGATTTAGCTCGAACGTTTCTATTATATTCTGTGAACGTATTATTCGCTCTGTGCAGAGTATGGGTTGGGGGTAGATAAATCGATGGCAGCGCTTGCAGTGGACACAAATTGCATTAAAGTAGGCTGTCAGGCCATATGTGTGTTTACAAAAGTTAATTAGTAAACGAATCTAAAAATGGGGCGTTATAGTTGCTGTGTTGTAAATTGCAAGAATACCGAAAGAAACAGTAAATGCAAATTTTATCGATTTCATACGGCAGCTTGGAAATTAGAATAATGCAATAAATGAATAGAAATGGATAAAAAGGGGTTTACTAGGAAGTTGCTCATTGATATGACTCATGGAGGCTTTATTTGATTCAAGTGTAAACTGACAGGTGGAAGGAAAAGTGATTCACAAGTGACTGTAGAATCTTGATTAATAAATTATTTGACGATGATGGTAAAGAGTTTCCAGAACTAAGACGAGTCTTGGACGAAGTTGGAAGCAAGTGAGGATAGTTATGCCACCTTTTCTATAAGAGAAAAGTGAATTCTCCAGAGAGGGAACTCAATAAACTTACAATATTGCCCGTGTCAGAACTCACGTCGAGAGAATAATGCAAAGACTGAGAATTTATCAGATTTTAAATAAAATTCCAATTTATCTGTTTAACTGTGTTGATGCCATTGTATGTACATATAAGTAGAATTATCTTATGAAGAGCAAGTCGGCAATAAACCGTGTGACAAAGACCAATGTATAGCTTACCTTTCCACGCGAATGCAGTAAAAGAATTTGCGCGCGGAAATGATTTATAGACAGATCTGTGTCTCTTATTCAGATTGGATTGGTATGGAAGAAAGTCAGACATGCATCTGTCTTTGTCGCACGATTTGTTGCTGACTTGGTCTTCATAAAATGATTCTACTATATTTGTTGTGTGTTGGTAAATTTATAACCCCCAATAATTAAATAAGGAATGAAAAATAAACATTTATTATTAATAGTTAAAATAAACATTAATTCTTATAACCCTTTATAAACATTTCTTCTTATTTATTTATATTTTTTCTTATTTATTTGGAATTACATAAAATCTATATTAAATTATCTACATATTTTTCAGTGAGACTTCGTTTTTCATGTGTCACATTACTGCTACCAGTAGAAGTATTTTCTAAATACAACGCTCGTAAATAATGTTCAAAATAGAAGATTACACTACATAATATTGCACATTTTATGAAATCTTCATCCCTTTATTGAAAAAAAGCGCTTGCTAAAAATTTTGTCCACAATAATTGATGCAGTGCAATCAAATTTAATGCGAATGAAATTTATTGCAATTTTAATATTTCCAATTTAATCAATTTTCTGACAGACACATGACAGTCTACAAAGTTGTAAACGCTACGCGGCGCTGATGTCACGCGTATAGCGAATACTATATAGAAAATTAGATTGAGAAACGCTCAAAATAAGTCTATTAATTATCTTGCTTTCAAGAATATTTTTTATATCCAAAACTGTGACTTTTTTATTATCTAAATTTATATATTTAGAGAACCAAGTTAAATGATAATTCTAACTCTACATAAGAAATTAAATAATAAAATATATTGCTATGATCTCTTACATATAATTAATATTAGAGCTCTAGTGGAGAACACATTCTGGGTTCCTATGCGATTGAAGGCAATGCTAGCCATTGTTTTCAGACTTTATTGATTTTCAGAATCTATTATTTGATTACAATAAAGTCTGAAAAATAAAAGAACTATTGAAAACCGCTGCACTCTACTTCTATGATTAACTAGTCCATCTTGAAATATATAATTTAAAAATATTCAGGTCATTCACTTGGATAACAAGGGCTTATTGAATTACCATTGAAATTGTCACATGGACTTTCTTCTGGTGTTATATAAGAGTGTAGATCTACGAAGAAGAACACAAGCTAGAAACTAAAATTAGACATGAAATTCGACTATTCTACCAGAGTAGTTTCAGGAGGCTATAAATTTTGACTCGGATAGACTTGAACACTGTCAATCTGCAGAAAGCAATAGTTTTTGCACATATAATTTTGATTAGATTGTATCCTATATTTATTATTAAAAATTAATTACTTCTTAATACCGTACGGTGATATTCTATACTTAATTGTAATGTGCATGCATAAAATAAATATAGGGTCTTACAATTAAAAAATCGAGAGGGTAGTGTGTCATTTACTCCAAACACGCCCTATACAGGAATGGTTTTAAAGATTGCCTCCCTTAATCTCCCTGTATATTTGTAAACTCACGAGAACTGGATATTAAAAAAAATATATAAACGTGAGTCCCATTTATATT
The DNA here is from genome assembly GCA_037954035.1 of Rosalia funebris. Lineage (NCBI taxonomy): Eukaryota > Metazoa > Arthropoda > Insecta > Coleoptera > Cerambycidae > Rosalia > Rosalia funebris. The sequence continues at coordinate 21,198,901 of JAZFAV010000011.1, forward strand.
CCACAGGTACATAAACACATAAATAAATAAATTTACTATCATATACCCTGCACCTATTTTTTATTATAATTGACATATCTAAAAGGCTTGCATCGATACTTCACGCTACCTCCAAACTGACGAATTGCTTGCTTATCTGATAGCATAGACTGCAACTCACATTTGTCCAAAGTTAGTAAAGACTAACCTTGACAAATACTTGAGTTTATCAGTGGTGGTACAAAAGTCATAATTTTGTTCCCAGTGACAATAAATAATGTTAATAAGTAATGTATTAACATAATCTGGAGAATTTTTTGAGCTTGTTGATGTAGAAGATATAACAGGTGGATTGTGATTCGAGCGATCATGATGAAAGACAAATTTCAAAATGATATATTTGTGATTGACATAATCCGTATTTAGACAACAAAATTGCTGTTATGCCTGTGATTTTTTCTCTAATAATAAAACTGTTTCTTCTATTGTGTACTAAACAGCTTAATTTTCCTTACGTTCTATATTTTACTAGCTGCACCCCGTCACGCGTTGCTGTCGCTTTTTACCTGTCACAGGTGTGATATCTATATAATAGTAGATACATAAAAACACGCACGTATTCGAATGCAACGTTGTATCAAAATTGCAAAGCAATCAGTGAAGAACTTTCGGAGATTTAAGATTTTGAACAAACGAACATTTACATTTTTATTTATCTAGAAGAAGATTTGGTATGCATGTACTATAAGGAGTAATTGCTTTCAACATTTTTACCCATACATTTTTTTAATAATAAAACTCCCGGGCCATCTGATCAAAACCTCAGTGGAAATTTATAACTTTGATTACAATATATGTACTATTCATTTCATCGCTATTTGCCAAATAAAAAACTCTCTTATCTTGCCGATAAACGGAAGAGCCTACCTGAGCCTAGCCATAAAAACAAGCCAAGGTTACGTTTTCAGATTTTTTATTTGGCAAATAGTGATGAAATAAACTATAGCTCAATAGCCTTAAAAATACTATATAATTCGTTTTAACTCATCATTGACGAAGTAGCAATTGTGTGAAAGAATATTTTACAATATCATGAGTAGTACTGGATGACAACCTCTTACGTACGAAGTTGAATATCTATTATAGGCATTGACCTCAGAGATATGTATACCTTTATATATATCTACTTTGACTATTTATTGAATCCCAAAAGCGACCGTTTCCTCCAATACCCTTATTCGAATTTTAACGGTGTGGTCTTAGAATAGCCACCTTTTTTATTGTGAAGGTTGACTGATGTTCTGTGAACCTAATCATTTTATGCACGCTTCACAATCAGGTTAAAGAAAAACTGAAGCAAAGTGTCAAAATTAACCCACTCCGATTACCCCGCAAAGCTCGACGGAGCAATTTCGCATGAGCGAGGGCACTAAGACTTGTAAGGAATTACCAAGTCATTGTGTGTGTTCACTCGCTATAAACATCGATAAAGGATAATATACAGCAAATGAGGAGAGGATCATTGGAGCATAACATATTCAGATTCATCGCGTATACGCGAGCGTGGAGAAGAGGTAACGTATTGGCAAATAAACAGTACATCGTACGGATTACGTACTAATTTGTAAAGTGAGTCTAAGGAGATTATCGTCTAATAGATGGTATACACTTTGGGCAGTGAATGCTACTGATATGGTGGATTTAACTTTGTAAATACTGTTACCAAGTAATACGGGTATAAAACGGGATATTTGATTCGGTCCATCAAACCAATTGTTACACAAAGGTTGTTACAGAGAATACAAATGCAACATTACAATGTTGAGCTGATTTCTATTTAAAAAAAAGAACGAATTGAAAATCTCTGGGTAAGCAAAAGAAAAGGTTTTCTCAAAAGGGGTTCACAGCGAGGTTATGACTTGTTTCACATTATGTAAGGCCTTTGGCAAAACTTCGTCTTCTATGGTTGAGTTTTTAGTAGCAAAAGAATGTTTTTAAATCATTTAAAATAAATTTTAAATAATTAAAATAAAATTTATTTCTTATTATTTTATTTTGGTAAAAGTGGTTTAACAGGTTACAGGTTAATACCTTTGACGACAGGTTAATACCTTTGACGAAACCTAAATGTACTACACATGTTGAGATAATATTATTTTGGCGCACAGTTTTGCAAATAAAAAATAAAAACCAAAAATAATCACAAGTGTGGTATTATTCATATCCCAAAGAAAAATAAATCCAAAACTGGTGTTGTAACAAAATAAAAGGAGTGAAGCTTTCATTTTATCAGAAGAATGATTTCTAGAATCCTTAGTCTAATGCTTAATTAGCAAAACAATAATTTTCATTGCCATTCAACTTCTTGTCTAGTGGTATTCCTAATAGTTAAAAAGATGAAGTTAAAAAATTACAAATTATTTTAACTGTACTTTAAGCTTACTCGTGTAATTATTCTTGCGGTAACCTACCTTATTTTCCATTTTGTAAAAAAATAATCGATTTTCATTGTTGAATTTGAAATGCCACGCTCCATAAGTTTTACAATGTTTTTGCATGACTTTTCTCGTTAATGTCTATTATTGTAGGTGTAGAATGCCTTCTTACTACGGGTTTTCAATTATTTTTCTATTATTCATAAAACTGTGAACAGAAGAGGAATAAAAGGATAAGAAGTATGAGCACAATCATTTTAATACTTCCTAGAAACTCGGTCTCTGGACTTCTTCTGAAAAAACTAACTAATATGATTTCAAAAAATAAAACCCGCCACAGGTAGGATTCGACATTTGTCCCGGATCGGAACCGAACGACATACAGCTGTTTCGAACTTGTTAGTTCTCATCAGTGCCGTACACGGTACGCCGATTCAGGACAAGTGCCGAATTAACTTTATGGCGTATACATCTTTATCGATACGATCTCTGTCAGTAACATATAAGTCGGAAATCGAGAAAGGAACCACCAAGCCGCCAAGCGGTTATCAAAGTAGTTCCCGAATAGCAAAGCTATTACATAATCGCTCTAGGAAACAACTACTCCTCGGGCTAAAGCCCCGCCAGGCATTGAGTTATACCCAGAAACGATCCTCGACCCCTTTCTCGTGTTTCTGCACGATCAGGTAAGGTTTTAAAAAATAAAACCCGCCACAGGTAGGATTCGACATTTGTCCCGGATCGGAACCGAACAACATACAGCTGTTTCGAACTTGTTAGTTCTCATCAGTGCCGTACACGGTACGCCGATTCAGGACAAATGCCGAATTAACTTTATGGCGTATACATCTTTATCGATGCGATCTCTGTCAGTAACATATAAGTCGGATAACCGCTTGGCGGCTTGGTGGTTCCTTTCTCGATTTCCGACTTATATGTTACTAACTAATATGATGTTCAGTGAAATATAAAGTTCACCACAACCACGATATAATCTGGAATAATTTGAGTAATTTCAACGCTGGACAATATTTGTGAAAGCCTTCACTTTATCATAAAACCAGATCTTGTCATACTCCATCTGCAACCTATTATTTGTATGTAATATGTTTTATTTCTCTTACCTTATAAGAGCCCACAGTGAATTCCTATGACAGCTTGCCTTATAACAGCCCACAGACACCTGCATCAGTAATGTCATACTTGACTAACTCCGTCGCAGTCCAGATACCGTCATATGAACCTGAAGTATTGGAATAGATGTAAGTACAAGCGTTTTAGTGTTATTCAATTTAGTTTTTCCAACGTGTTCGACCACCTACATATTATATAAATGCAGTAATACGTATTATATGAGTTATTATAAATTATACATAGTTGCTTATATACGGCGCCCAAGTGGATTTTTTTAATTATGACGTGTTTCATTTAGATCATACTTGCATACAAAATACAGGCCATGAAGAGGTATCCCCATAGAAGTATACCCCTATATGTAATTCAGCCTCTACTTGAACGTTATTAAGGAGCTACTTATTGATCACCGTTATAATCTTTGATGATATCCTTTAAGTAATAATTTCGTAGAGCAATAATAAGTTTATTGATGGTTTCCACCTTTTGAATCGGCATCTATGTTGGATACAGGTTAATTTGGATTAAATATAAATTTCTTGGTCTCAATTTTAGTCACATATTCATTATTTTAATGCCTTCAGGATGTAGTGTTTTGTAGATCTTTATTTCCCAATTTATGGATCTAATTCTTTCAAAAGTATTAAGTAAAACAACTACTATGTTTTATACCACTATATATACACAAGAATCGTGACTGCAGTTTCGACACATTTATGTCATTTTCAAAACGATGATTCAACTAAGAATAAAATACAAAAATTCGGTTCCTATAATATATACTATCTAATTACAGAGAATAAGGGTTATGACAATAAACAGGTAATTAAGGATTTACAGGAAAACATGTTTTATAAATGGTGCAATTCCGATCAACAAATTGTGGGAAGAGTTAATTAATTCTGGTAACAGTAAAAAGAGGAGAATATAGTATATCTACTTGATCATTTAAAAAGTTAAAATTATCACTATGGTATATCTGGAAAATTATGTCCACTTTCTAAGATATGATTAGCAAAAGTAGAGTATTTAAAAATATATGTTTAAGTATATATTTTTGTATAATCGATAAATATATTATATTCTTGCATACATGATATAAACATAACAGGCGTAAGGTATGTGTGCATGTATCGTCGACAACTTATTATTTTTTATCGCAACGCATACCACTTTCTTCATATGAAATACTACTCTATTCTGCATCTAAGATGCAGAATTTTATAGTCTACATTGTTTGCTTGAAAAATTTTTCGATATCCCTCCAAATAACGGCGTAATTCCTTAAAAAGTGCGAAGATGCACAGTTTTCCACCCCCCACTCCTCGAGCCCCCCCAAGGAAATTAGGTGTACCATCAGGAGGCCCATGTCTACCATCCTACCAAATTTCATTTTTATCTGACCTTTTACAAGTCAACACCCTTTTTTGTACCCTTTTTTTGTATGGGATTTTTTTAATTATTGGAAGAATATATGCTCTATGTCTTCAGGTTCGAAAGAATTACACAGACTACACTAAACGGTTTGATCCCTTAATGTATATTGCAGTAAAAGATTATCAATTCTTCATTTTGAAGATATTCTAAACTGTACTGGGTTAGTCACCTAAAATTAACCCCCCCTTTATTTCACTTAATTTCAATCGAATCGAAAAATTCAAACAAGAGTTTCACATTATTTTTTATAAATTTTTTGAATATTTAAGCAAATTTTCAAAAACTCTGCAAATTGAAGGGGGGCGAACTATTTTTTATTTTTTTTAAATGGAACACCCTGTATTTTTTTACTTAAAAAAGTTACCCACAGTTTTCTGATCACAAAAATATATAATTTTTGTATCTTGGTAAGTATAGTTCTTGAGATATTCATACAAATATATAGTCATATCACAGGAATAAGTTTGGCATAAGACCAGGTTTATTTGTTTATTATAATTATTATGTGTTGCCGCATCAAAGAATTTTCATACTTTTTTTCTTAAAAAACAAGGTGTGTCGTTATATCTCAAAAACATAGCTCTCCTGATTTATGGTCTCATGCCAAACTTATTCCGATGATGTGACTATATATTTCTATGAATATCTCAAGAACTATACTTATCAAGATACAACAATTATATATTTTTATGATCAGAAAACTGTGGGTAACTTTTTTAAATAAAAAATACAGTGTTCCATTAAAAAAAAATAAAAAATTGTTCGCCCCCTTTCAATTTGCAGAGTTTTTGAAAATTTGCTTAAATATTCAAAAAATTTATAAAAAGTCATGTAAAATCCTTTTTTGAACTTTTCGATTCGATTGAAATTAAGAGAAATAAAGGGGGGGGTCAATTTTAGGTGACTAACCCGGTACACATAATCGTGTGATATGCATGAGATTTTTAAGTAGACATGTTTTGTATTATTTGAAAGGTAGAGGTGATCATGGCATAAAGAATATTGACACTCAGCTGCCTTTTGCAGATCATGTTTCTCGCAAAAAAAATTATATTTCAGAAATAATGATTTTTTATTAAATTTTAGTCAGGCCAACTAAATATCATTCCATATATGCAAACAATTAATATTAACAAATTTTTTTGCAAAGTGACCCAATTATGCCTAATATTAGTTTTTGGATTATTCCTTTATAATAATTATCATTATAAAGATTATTATCATTATAAAGACCGGTATATTCCATTCAGAAAACGTAACGACAGTTTATAATGCACGTTACATAAGTTCTGCAATCTTACAATTAATAGAATACATACAGAGAACATAATATACCGATAAATATATTTCTCACCATAAGAGATTCATTTCTTGACTGTAATGGATACACCAGAAAATTTATATGGGAAATTGCTTAACCCACAAAATGAAATATTGGAATAAGACTATTACTGAAATATAAATAATAATACAAATGGCCATTTTGTTATTGAAATTTAGGACATGTGCGAGTTGTTTACTTGCTCAATAATTATAATTGGCTTCTTCAAATTTAATGAAGTCTATTAGCGAGTCATATATGGCGTCAGTCGGGTACTATTGTGGGATATTAATTAGAATATAATTAACTTTTATTCTAATAAATTCAAGTATATCCAGTTTAACGATTATGTTTTATTTTTTAACGGTTCCTGAAACTCTTTAAAGGCTTATACCCGCTGGGAGTATTTAGAATTTATTATAGCAAGTTTTTGTGAGACCAACATTATCGTACAGGAACATGCAAACGGTTTTATTCCTATTAAAACTATGAATTAAACAATTGGCAATTAAAGTTGAAGCACGAAGAAATTCGTTTTATTTTTATTTAATATACATTTTATGCAATTATATAATTCTGTATGAGTTGTAATTCGGGTTAACGTTTTCTTTTTAAAAATAATTAGGCATAATGTTTTACACGAAATTATGGAAAGTGAGTAAGCTCTCTGCTGGTTTTTATGATTTATTATCCGTTAATTTTTATGTAATTACTCCGCCTAATTTTCGTAATATTTAATTATTTCCTTTTGTATGCAAATTGAATTTGATGATTAAAATTAAGAATTTAGCTTCTTCCCAAAAAATATCTCATAATTGTGTTCATTGTACAGCATGAATATTATTCCAGCCTAATGTTTCGAAATTGTTTTATAATGTACATTATATTGCGCTAAAATAAATCGTTTTATGATGATTTTGTTGCTACTATTTGCATTATAATGCATACTGAATTAATGTGTAAAAATCTCCTATTTCTATAAAATAAAAGTAGCCACATGAAGACTAAATTCAAATTCAATCGCCAAAAGTACTAGTGCAGTTTTGAGTAAACAGAATTATTACACGCCAATAATAATTTACAAATGCTGTGCTATAAACTCATCCGTTCATATAAATTATTTCTATACAATATTTTCGTAAAGTAATGAATAAATTCCTTAAAAATTCAAGGAATAACTATTATGAGAAACTCTCGGACCTATAAAATTTTATTTTTAATTCCCATTTTTTTTTAATTAATAGATACAGGGTGATTCGTGTAGGAGGTATGATGTCATCGTTATTTTTCTTAATCGCAACTCCCTTTTTTATTACGGAATGTTATTAAACACATATTTTACATATACTAAGGTAATAATTACATTAAAAAAATAAAGTAAATTAAATATACAAATTGTGCACCATTAGCACAATTATTAGACAATAGCCTTAAGCTAGGTACACACCGAAATCAACACCTAGGAACATGGCGTTTATGTTGCTTGTTTCTGGATCTTGTTTCTGAATGTTTCTGAAAGTTTCTTGATGTACCTTATTGTTTATGGTTGCAGAAATAAATGTTCCTACAAGATGCTTGTTTCCGTATTTAGCGGTAAATATCAAAAGAAATTCGGGAACACTGGTAAACATTTTGGTCCTCAGATGCAGCATGGACACGTTGTAACTCGTTTTTTAAACTTTTGTGTCGTAAATAACACGAGTGCAGCATTTGTAAACTTGTATTTGGATTGTAGTTAGTTTATTGTTTGCTAAAAAATTTAAAACATGTCGTTCAACTGGACACAAGAAACACACATATCTGATATTAAATCATCTTTCTTTAATGAACTACGATACTATGTGTCTTTCTATCTAAAAAAGTCTGGTCCAACATTTACGGACTCTTTCTTTCGCTTTTTTTTTTTTCTTTAGGAATAATAATTGCAGCAACTGCTGCCTGTAAATCGTCTTCACACCACATTGTTTAGGAATATCGAAACACACAGATACTACACTGGTACACTGATATAGACGGGACGTTTCTTGTTGCAGCAACACAATAATACTGTGACTAAAATGAGCTTACTTGATATGGACAGAATGTTTACGGTAATTTTGTAATACTTCTGTTTCCATAAACGGGTTACGACAACCAGCAACACAATGTTTCTTTGTGTTTCTTTGGTGCGGACTTACCTTTAGCTACCGATAATGTTCTTTTTATTGCTGTCAGAAAAAAACTTGAAATCGTACTTCGTTAAATAGTTTTTTTAGTTTTTGGAGTTATTCGTTTAAAGAATACATTTCTTATCTTTTGTTTAGTATAAACAATATGTTTGAAGTGTGTATTGAATTGTAACTTTGTAAAGTTTTTTACAAAATTATTATTTTGTAAAAAAAATTGTTAAATTATCTGAACGAAAAATAATTGAAATCCTTTGCATGATCGGATTTGATCAGGCAAATCTAAATTTTGGCTTCAATATAGTAGCGACTTCAATACACAAAATTCTGAGAAAAGCAAAGCACCATAATTATAAGGTATGCCTTGTCCATGATTATAGTAAATAGAATAAGAATAGGGGAACCTCTTTAAACAAAATTTCCCATATTTTAATCAATCATAAGTTTTATTACAACCATCATAAGTTTTATTTAAAGTACCTTAATGGTCAATTGTTTCAATCTGAAATTGAAAGTTAACTTAAACACAAGCAAAGATTCTTTTAAAAATTGTTATTCTTTTTATTTTCTTTATCCTGAAAGAAACTTAAAAATTTTTTAATAAAAAAATTTTCTATATTTTAAAATAAAACTACACCATGTAATTTATAAAAATACATGAAGAGGGCGCGTTGTAATAAATTTTGTAGATAATTGATAAAATAAAAACAATTTTCAAAATGCATATTGGATTTGCAACGTATTATTTAATGCATTTGTTAGTTTCATAAACTTCTCTTTTCAAGTACAATCTGCACTAAACTTGTTGCTAACATTTTTCTACTCATTGCAGTCATGAATAAATCACCTTAAATGGATTCGAAACGCTGGTACCAAATTCCAGTTTGACTCGGGATCTGTACGTAACACAATAAGACATTTATATACTTTATTTTGTAGTAAACATATTTTTTGTATGTTGTATATAATATTGTGGAAAATTAATCAGAAGTTTTCAATATTTACTTAAAATTTCCTACAGCCCATTGAATGACCCTAAAAACTTACAACTATATACATTCATTTAATAGTTCCTAATATTATACGATGATATAAAGTGGTATAGTTGCTTTGTGAAATAGAAATTTATGCATCGTTTGTATTGCAAAATATTTAAAATAATATTTGATTACGTGTTACTAGACTTATATAAACTAAAGAGGAAACGTATTCTCATATAATTTATTAAATACGTTAATGTGGTTATAAAGTACTGTTCCGTTGTTATAAATCACCCCATATAACTGTAAAAGTACATAAGCCATTTTAGATTTGCACAAAAAAATAGATTTATATACATTATACTGCTGACTTGGCTGCGTTGGTGTAAATAAAAATTTGCATGCCATTGAAGATATAGAGTTGATACTTATTTTACATACTAATGACTTCTGGTGAACAATATTTTCTATTTATCACTTTAATGGCGGTTTATTTCGAGGTATATCACATAACAATACCCACGTACAAGTAGCATTTAATTTTAATGGACATTTTTTATCAGATTTATTATTTTCTTAATTAAATAGCCTTATTGACATTTAGATATAAGTACGATAAACAGACAAAAAAAGTGTTGTCGGTAAATTTATAATTCATATTTTATGTGCCTATTTTGGTGTTGACATGATGCAAACTTCCATTAATATGGAAATTTAAATATATATAAATCTTAAGGACGACAAAATTGCATATTATTGGCGTGCATACATGAATTGATTAAGTGTAATATTGGCATATCATTTTTCTGCAGTGCCTTTCTGTAGAAGATACAGAAGTCCAGTTGCATTAAGAACTTTGCAGAGTGAATATCGATGAATATATTATGTACACACAGTTCGATGTGGTCGCGCGTACAGCGCATCCTTTTCTCACAAAATGCTGCATCACTCTTTCTTCTACGCATACCTAGAGATCCACACTTTTTCGTATTACTGTACTAGATACCTTTAAATAATTTTAAAGTAAATCCTTAAAATGTACACGTCCCTCTTACTGATAATACAGCATTCTGTTATAAAATTCTTCGCATTCATTCAAGTGTTTCTCTACAAAATTTAGGAATTTTGAGATTTTGAAATTTTACATTTTTCAGGTTTTTGGCTTTTTCTATTTTCCAGTTTTTCAGTTTTTTTTCAGTTTCCAGTTGTTTTTTTTCAGTTTTTCAGTTTTTCATTTTTATAGTTTTGCAGTTTTTCGGCTTTTCAGTTTTACATTTTTCAGTTCTTCAGTTTTCCAGTTTTTCGGTTTTTCAGTTTTCAGTTGTTCGGGTTTTTAATTTTTCAAGTTCGATTTTGATATTCCTCAAAGTTAAAAAAGTGTTACTAATATAACCTTTAAATAGTAACTACTGGTAGATCTATAAAAAAAATATCAAACCTATTCCCATATAAATTTAATTTATGAATGAGTGCCTCAGAAACTAACTCAGTTTAGAAAGCGCTAAATAAACGACCCTGTATAATATCATAGATCGACATATCTCAGTTTTATTATTCAGCAAACTGACTAATTTATGTACAGGGCATCCATAATACACGGCCATTAAAAACCATCTATTACAATAAGAATATAAAATAATTAGTCATTAGTGGACCTAATAGACTATACAAAGTTAATCAAAGCGTAAAATATCACATCTCTAGAAGTAAGCAATAGATATTCCCTCTGACTCCTAGCCGGTAATTATGGCGTTATTATTCATAAGCACATCGCGCTGTTACTTTTTTTTTGGTATAAGCACAGGTCATTCATTACACTAAGCTGGTTCCCTTCTTAGAAGCCATGGTCAGCTATTACCCCAAATTTGCGCAATATATTTCTATACTTTTCTCTTTGTTGTGGTGAATAACTTCTGTAAAATAAAAACTATGTCGTGTTTTATACAACATTGACGATTAGGTACTATCCTGAATAGTAAAATAATATCATGTATTTATTTTAAATAATATAAGTATATAGTGATATTGTCATATTTTATTATTACAGGTTGTATGTTATAATAACAAATTCAGTTCATGACTACATAGAAAGGTTTTTAATAAAAATAAATGATCATATAATAGTTAAATGGAATAAAATATAATACGCTTAAAAATTTTGTAAATGTTCTTTAGTTGACATATATTTACATCTGCACGTTCAAAAGTATACAAGAAAGTTCAAGACTCATCCTAGCATATTTCTTAAATATGTATAGTGTTTACCACGATTTGTAGTTTTTTTACTACTTTTACACCAACTACTTTTAAACTAAACTACTTAAAAAATACTGTAAACAGGGTAATTAGAAGAGCTGCCCCTCTTCTACAAGTTTTATCAGTGGCAGTGCCGTATAAGTCCTACTATATTTAAAATTGTTATAATAATTCAACCAATACAATACATAGGCGGTTAGTTTATATAACATGTATATGGTAATAATAGTGGGAGATTTTAACGCAGTCGTAGGTGAGGGGAAAGAAGGAGAATTTGTAGGTCCTTATGGATTACGAAACAGAAACGAGAGAGGTAGCAGACTGATAGAATTCTGTGAAAAGCACAAGATGGTAGTTGCGAATACATTGTTCAAGAATCACGTTAAGAGGTGGTATACCTGGAAAATACCAGGAGGGATAGACAGGTATCAGATAGATACCTGTCTGATACATTCTGGTTAGGAAGAGATTTAGAAATCAAGTAAAAGACTGTAAGAGTTATCCAGGAGCAGATGTAGACAGCGACCATAACTTGGTAGTCATGAAAGGTAGATTAAAGTTAAAAAATCTGAAAACCCGGAAGGATAAGAAACGTATAAATGTAGACATATTGAGGGATCAGAATATGAAAGATAAGTTCCAGGAGAAAACTGATCAATTAATAAATAAAGCGAGTAATAACGAAATCAAGAACGCAAAAACTGAGTGGGAGAGTATCAAGAATAGTCTAGATTCCGCGGCTACGGACGTTTTAGGACACGAGAGAAGAGAAGCTAGGAAGCCCTGGATAACGGACGAAATCTTAAACTTAATACAAAAGAGACGAGGCTACAAAAACAGACGAGACGAGGAAGGACTGAAAACTTATAAGTCAATAAAGTGGGAAATCATTATAAAGTGTAGAAAAGCGAAAGAACAATGGATAGAGGATAAATACAAAGAAGTAGAAGATAAGCTCCAAGTAGATAAAACCGATGAGGCTTACAAAATAATTAAGAGGAAGTTCAGGGATATAGTTCAGGACCAATAAGTAGAAACGTTAGGAGTCAATCGGGGGACATACTGATTGGAAGAGAGGAGAAAGCGGATAGATGGAAGCAGTACTTAGGAAATTTATACGAGGGTCAGGAATTAGGAGAGATATTAGAGGAAGAACCTAGCACCGATAGGGAAGATGTAGGAAAACCTACATTGAGAGAGGAATTTGAAATAGCACTAAGGGCGCTAAAGAGCAATAAAGCGCCGGCTGTAGATAAAATACAAGAAATTTTAAAATGTGCGGGACAGAAAGTAGTAAATAGGATGTTTGAACTGGTAAAATACATATACGAAACGGGCGAGATGCCGGAGGATTATAAGAGGAACACTATCGTTACTATACCGAAAGAGAGAGGAGCCGACAAATGCGAAAATTTTAGAACGATTACCCTAACTTCCCACGCGTCAAAAATCTTAACCAGAATAGTGCAGAAGAGGATGGAAAATAGAGCTGAGGAAATACTAGGAGAAGACCAATTCGGGTTTAGGCGAAATAGGGGAACTCGCGAAGCTATTCTGGCGCTAAGAGTAACGTTAGAGAAAACAATAGAAAAAGGAAAGAACGCTTATATAGGATTTGTAGATGTAGAAAAAGCTTTTGATAATGTAAGATGGGAAAAAATGTTCGAGATACTAAAGAGCGCGGGAATGAAGTATAGAGATAGGAGAGTAGTACACAATATTTACAAAGAGCAAACTGCTGTTATAGAAGTAGAAGGGCAGTAGGTATTAGGAAAGGGGTAAGACAAGGATGTACGCTATCACCACTAATTTTTAATCTGTAGGTACGTCGAAGAGGCGATTAATCTCGTAAAAGATAGAGTGGATTTCGGGATTAAAGTACAGGGACAGAAACTAAAAATGCTTAGATCCGCGGATGATATAGCAGTATTAGCATCTAGTAAAGAGGAATTAGAATCAGCGTTGAACGAAATGGAGGCAGTGTTGACAGAGGAATACGGAATGAGGGTGAATAAAAACAAAACTAAAGTGTTAGTGTGCAGAGGGCGCGAGAGCAGAGCAAAACCGAAAGTACAAATTAATAATGAAAGATTGGAGGAAGTTAAACTTCACTTATTTAGGAAGTAAAATAAATTGGGATGGAAGAAGCGATAAAGATATAAAACAAAGAATAGTGCAGGGTCGAGTAGCTTTTAACAAAAAGAAAGCACTTTTATGCTCGGTGGTAATAAACTTAGAAACAAGGAAGAGATTTTTGAAAACATATGTATGGAGCACGGTACTATGCGGTTGCGAAACCTGGATGGTAGGGGAAGCAAGTAGGAATAAATTAGAAGCTTTTGAGATGTGGTGTTACCGAAGAATGATGAAAATACCATGGACTGATAGGATTAGAAACGAAGAAGTATTAGAGAATGTCGGCGAAAATGGAAAAACATAAAGAAGGGAAGATATATAATGGTAGGCCACTTGCTGAGACATGGGGGAATAGTCCGCGATATTTTGGAGGCAGAAATAGGAGTGAAGAAAGGCAGAGGTAGGCCTAGATTAGACTACTCCTCGCAAATAGTAAGATATGTAGGTTGTAGCACAATTAGCGAAATGCGTAGGTTAGCACAAGATAGGAGAAGCTGGAGGTTAGCTTCCAACCAGTCTTAGGACTGATGACTTCATGATGATGATGTATATGGTAAACGAGAAATACGTATTTGACTATTTAAGTTAATAACATTATTATAACATGAATTTATTATACTCATTTGGTATCTTTTCGTGAATAGGAAAGAGTTGCAAAATTCAGTTAGTACTCTTGAGAGTCCCAAAGAGTTAATAAAAGCGCTTGAGATCTATCAATTCCTTACAAATAGTGCAGGAATGTGAAACAAAATCTATAAGGACATGGCAAGCATTAGTAGAGGACAACGTGATCTATACTATGTGACGATTAGACATAACAGCTATATTACTGTGATGAAGGATCTAGAGCAACCGTACTCTGTATTTTAACGGCAGACCTCAATAGGCGATACTACTAAGGGTACCCTGCATTTTGATGGAAGGCATAATCACCAGACATGTGATGTGAATGATAGACAAAATTTTGGCTAGCAATCGAAGAGGGACTATCGCAAATGTCTTATCGAAAAAGAGCAAGCAGAATATGAATATATATTGATCGTCGGAGTTGCTTCTGATGGCGTTGATTACTGGCATCTATACGATTAGAAGTAAAGTGCTACGGAAGAGCAATATTTTCAGTTTATGACTGCAGTATTTCAGAATAGAGAAGATCAGCAAGGACGTTTTCTTTTTCCATTATAGTGTCAGGTTCTTCAAAGCCAGCAACCTTCCAACCGGCCTTTACAGTATTCACATGATCTCTGCTAGTTTGAACATATATTCAATTAACCATTAATTTTGACACTAATAGTCAAAATTTGCAGAAGAAGAGTATTATATAAGGTAAGGTATTTACCCTTAAATGTATTTTTCACTTAGAGTATTCATATTTATATTTTTATGTATAAAATTGTATTCCAAATTCTACACTAATTCTAGTTCTGAGTTCTAATTCTTAGCTCTAATTACAAAATGTTCTAAATTCTACAATAATGAACAGTTTAAACCTTAAAACGTTCTTTTCCGCACGTAGAACATCTATATCTCGAAATTGAGTGGCCGAGAAAAAATAAACCAACACATAAATGCGGAATATGTGTTTTATGCGATAGTTTTACTATTTTCAAATAGTCCACCATCGTGCTTTCTCATGACCCATGGGCAAGGTATCCTATCCACCTCAAAATCAATAGGTGTCGTCTCGGAGACTTCCCCGATCAGAATCAGTCAAAACCCGATCGATCCGACATAATTTAATTGAGTTATCGTGTTAACAAAAAAAATTTCTCAAATAGTCCACCGTCGTGCTGTCTCATGATCCACGGACAGGGTGGGGTGTATCCTATCCACCTTAAAATCAATAGGTGTCGTTTGGAAGACGTCCCCGATCAGAATCAGTAAAAATCCGATCGATCCGACACGATTTAGTTGAGTTATCGTGCTAACAACAAAACTTTCTCAAATAGTCCACCATCGTGCTTTCTCACGACTCATGGATAGGGTGGGGTGTATCCTATCCACCTCAAAATCAATAGGTGTTATCTGGGTGACGTCCCCAATCAGAATCAGCCAAAACCCGATCCATCCGACACGATCCAGTTGAGTTATCCTGCTAACAAGAAATTTTAATGCCGACGATAACGACGACAACAACAACAACAACACACACAAAATTTTTTAATAACCATTTTTTTTTAGTTTTTAGGCTGAAACACGAAAAATAAACGAAAAAAAGGTCTTCTTCCATTTTTCTTTACACGATTACGTTACTTTTCCGCTAGTATAGTTGTGTGAGGAAAAGTAAAAATAATCTACCGAAATATGCAAATTTTATGATATATAAACCAAACTTAGTGAATTTAAAATAATTATTACCAACTAAATATGGTAGTATAAGGTAAACTAGTACAAAGGAAAAAAGAATATGATATATTGTTCACGTAATCATTTACGGTTGGATTGTTGCTGTAATGTTAGCAGATCGACCGATATATCTTAAAATATAGCGTACTTAGTTTATCGTACTCATTTTCTATTTGTTGACAGGCAAATAATTTTCTACATAATTTTTGCTTGCACGTTTATAACATTTTTACAAAAATGCAGCCCAAGTTCTAAAAGGTACAAATGGGTTTTATTAATTACTTCTAACCAAAATTACTTGTACATATATTGCTCGATTTAAGGTGCTGTGATAGAATTAGGCTAATAAAAATTTCACCAACGGAATGCACGACGAGGCTTTATTAAGTGATACTGTCGGCGCCGAAGCTGCAGCTGATGACCCAGAATTAGAAGCATTTAAAGCAAAAGTACGTCAAAAGGAAGGATGGAGGAGGAAGCAGAAAAACTAAAGCAATTACAGAGTGAAGTTGATAAACAAATGAGTGGGTAGTCTTTCAGAGCTGCCGAACCCGTCAACCCAGTGAAATTATAATAATTACTACCAACCAAAATGTCCTAATCAAATTCCTTTCACTTACCACAAAACAGAATATTTTTTTATTTTATGTGAGTTTTTTTCTATATAGTACCAACGCAGATGCTCTAAAACAGCTGTAGAACTATCTTTAAGCGATATTGGAGCGATTTATATTTCTGATATCCGCAAGTATAAAAGAGTTATCCATCCTAAGATCTAAGCTATTAAAAAAGAGCACTTGCAAGTGCCAGCCCCATACTTAACTCCCTGTAGGAACGCCGATGGGTCGGGTACAATTGAGGCTAGATTTCAAACATAATAAACGCCTGTTCTGTGTTCTGTCGGCAAATAAAAGTCCTGGCGGATCGTCGATTCGAGAAGGGAGTAAGTTCTGAAAATCAAAGGCCACCTGCTGTTTCGAATTAAGCGTACTAACACACAAAAAATGTACCTAAATTTGTCCTTGGGACATGGGACTTGAGACTGCCTCCGTTCGTGAGTAAATGTAAATTATTTGCACTACTATTTGTGGATGGCGGCACATGGTTCCGTGTTGTTCTCAAAATTGTGTGACTAACTGTGGAATGAGCCTTATAAAGCCCAAATGCTCTGAGAATATACCCAAAATTGTTTGTTAAATAGTAGTAGCGGCATATTACATGCATGTGTATAATGATATGAAAAGTGAAGTCAGTGAATATTAATTTTCGTTAAAAAGGTCCTCGTGTTAAAAATACCCTCATCACCATTTTTAGTAAGTGTTATAACTGATATTAATTTCGGACTATATATGTAGGTCGTCAACAAAAAAAATTAATATCTACCGAGGAAGTTGAGAACGAAAGAAAGAAACTTGAAAGAACTTTGGAAAGCAAATTCACAATCGAATATTTTAACAATTTAATTTGTCATTTTTATTTTTGCAAGTAGATGTAATCTGTGGCAGTTAGTAAACTATAAACTGCCTCGAGTCTGTAGAAAAATGTGAAACTCACGCTAGGTTTCATATACATAAACATTATTCATCCCAAATAAGAATTCTTACAATTAAAAAATTTTTAAACGAATGTTTAAAAATATTTTGTGTTCTCCTGAGCTCTGCAAAATGAACTGTAAGATACTAACCGGCTTGAATTTAAAATTAAGTGAAAATTATCAGTTTTATGTTGATTTTTATTAATATATAAATCACGGCTTTTATAAAACTAAAAAAAATATCCATTTTAAAAATATCTCTATACTGATATATCATTACCATATTTCATAGAAACATTATGAGGGTTGTAAGTTTTGTACATTGATAAAGCTGAAATGGTCAATGTTGCATTTGTGACTGTGAGATTTAATGAAAAGTATATGGTATCTAGTAAAATAGGCTTAATACAATGATAGCATTCATACCTGTAAACAGTGAGAGTAAAATAAGAAAGGGCTACAATATAGTCTACAAAAATTCCACCAAAGTAGCGGTTCATACGCCGCCTCGTAGTCGTTCCGTAATTACAACGTATGGACATTCGTAATAGCGTAGTCGACGTTACGTAACAGTTACTTAAAAAATATCCATCATTTTAGTCTCCCATCCGTAATAAAGCCCCTACATTTACGTTCCCTTGACTAGCGAAACATACCTTTAAGTTTCGATGGTAGTAGTTGGTATGTAGCAACGACTAAAATTGCTGCTGAGGTAGCATTGCAGGTTATCTAATTTGCATGGTATATTTTATATTTCTAATCAATAAAGTTTTATTCATATTAAATGTAAAATGGACTAATTATAATAGATAAATGGATTGGTAATATATATTGACAATCTATATTTATTTAACTTTTCCGCATTCCACTATACGCGGAAAAGTAATGTAATCGTGTAAATATTTTTTTTTCTAGGGTTTATTTTTCATTTTTCGGTCTAAAAACCAAAAAAAAAGTAGTTTTTAAACCATTTTGTGTGTGGGCGGGGGGTGCGCGTGCGCGTGTGTCTGTGTCTGTGTGTTTTTCGTTGTCATTGTCGTCAGCATTTATTCTTGTTAGCACGATAACTCAACTAAATCGTGTCGGATCGATCGGGTTTTGACTGATTCTGATCGGGGACGTCCGGATCGATCGGGTTTCGATTAATACCAGATGACCGTCTCTATTGATTTTGAGGTGGATAGGGCACACCCCACCCTGTCCATGTGTCATGAGAAAGCACGATGGTGGACTATTTGAAAAAAGTAAAACTGTCGCATAAAACACATATTCTGCATTTATGTGTTGGTTTATTTTTTCTCGGCAACTCAATTTCGAGATAGAGATGTTCTACGTGCGGAGAAGTCCGTTTTAGGGTTTTAAGACTGTTTATTTCACCTTGTATTGACGTTTCTCGTTTGTTAGTATAGTAAGCATGAGGTATATGTATGTATTAAATTGTCATAACATATTTTATGTTATGTATGTACATTAAAATGTTCAGGTAAACCCTTAAGTAATTGAATAAAATTAATAACTTGCTTTTAAATAATTAAATAAAATTGCATGTAAATTAGACAATTGTAAGAAGACAAAATCTATAAATTTCAAAGTAAAAATATCCATAAACACATCAAGAGCTACATGGGCATAAAAGATATGATAATGTAAACTTAATTGCATATGGTATGAAGCATGGAGCCGAAGGATTCCTCATGATATTAATGCATCACTAAAAAATATAATTTCAAAAAGAAACGAGCAATAAAACAGAACAAAATCAATGATTTATAGCCCACAAAATTAACAAAATAATACCCACAAATAATCGTATTCTGGGAATCACGAAAGGCCACTGCCGCACAACACATACTATGGAAATTAAAATAGGTTTAAAACTAATTTCATAAAACAGAAATAAATATTGCCGAGAGCCATAAAGTACGTTTTGGGCCATAACTTACGGGCAGGGGACGTGAAAAAACATATACGACTCCATATCGTTATAGCGTCCAGCCATAGGAATCATTTTGGCTAGTTTCAAATAACTTTACTGATCAATTATCATCTAAGACCACCGGGTTTGCAAGGGGTCTGTACCTGCTATTTAGGTTTATAGAGATTTTAACGCTACGTCAAGACTAGCTTGCTCTTTCCATTTTAGGCCGTCCAATAAGTTCCAAAGATTCATACATGCTACAAGTAAGTTAATAAATGATATTGTGTTAAATTTTTTAATAAACAAAATAAAATAAATTATTTATTTCCTGGCATATTATATTAAGTATTTTAATTATCGAATGAATTTTAATTTTAATGTTTTTTAAATAGTACGTTTTTCCTTTTGTTATTTGTAACTAGGTATCATTAACTGCAAAAAAATATGGATGAGTACTATTAATTGTAGAAAACATGTTTTTGGTTGCTAATAAAAATACAAAACATGTTTCTTGGAAATTTCAACGTTATTCAAATTTGATAATTTCCACGACTATAAATTGATAATACTACAAACTCTTTATTGAATACAGTTATTAATTAATGATTATATTCATTTATTTGTAGCTCCAAATATTTATTTAAGCGAAATAATGTAGGTAGGTACTCGTATATAAAATAAACAGTTTTAAAACCTTAAAGTGGATTTTTCTCCCCACGTAGAACATCTCTATCTCGAAATTGAGTGGCCGAGAAAAAAGAAACCAACACATAAATGCAGAGTATGTGTTTTATGCGACAGTTTAACTTTTTTCATAGGCGACTGCTTTAGTGCCGTATCAATACGTTTGTGATCGAACGAAATTATTTTCTTTCTCATTCACTCGTATATGATACACGCCGATAATGCGTTTTTTTGTTCAATCCAAAATTGGCAAATTTTTCTCAAGTAGTCCATCATCGTGCTTTCTCATGACCCATGGACAGGATGGGGTGTGTCCTATCCACCTCAGAGTCAATACATGTTGTCTGGTAGACGTCCCTACTCAGAATCAGTCGAAACCCGATTGATCCGACACGGTTTAATTGAGTGATCGTGCCAACAAAAGAAAATTACTCAAATAGTCCACCGTCGTGCTTTCTCATGACCTATGGACAGGGTGAGGTATGTCCTATCCACCTCAAAATTAACAGGTATCGTCTGGGAGATGTTCTCGATCAGAATCAGTCGAAGCCCGATCTATACCACACGATTTAGTTAAGTTATCGTATTCATCATCATCATTAGGCCATCAGTCCTAAGACTGGTTGGACGCTAACCTCCATCTTCTCCTATCTTGTGCTAACCTACGCATTTCGCTAATTGTGCTACAACCTACATCCCTTACTATTTGTGAGCAGTAGTTTAGTCTAGGCCTACCTCTGCCTTTCTTCGCTCCTATTTCTGCCTCCAAAATATCGCGGACTATTCCCCCATGTCTCAGCAAGTCTATCTCTTCTCTTCTTTATGTTTTTCCACATACTTCTTTTCTCGCCGACGGTCTCCAATACTTCTTTGTTTCTAACCCTATCAGTACATGGTATTTTCATCATTCTTCGGTAACACCACATCTCAAAAGCTCCTAATTTATTCCTACTTGCTTCCCCTACCGTCCAGGTTTCGCAACCGTATAGTGCCGTGCTCCATACATATGTTTTCAAAAATCTCTTCCTTGTTTCTAAGTTTATTACCCCCGAGCATAAAAGTGCTTTCTTTTTGTTAAAAGCTACTCGACCCTGCGCTATTCTTTGTTTTATGTCTTTATCGCCTCTTCCATCCCAATTTATTTTACTTCCTACATAAGTGAAGTCTTTGACTTCCTCCAATCTTTCATTATTAATTTGTACTTTCGTTTTTGCTCTGCTCTCGCGCCCTCTGCACGCTAACACTTTAGCTTTGTTCTTATTCACCCTCATTCCGTATTCCTCTGTCAACACTGCCTCCATTTCCACATGTTTTCCACATCTTTTACCACATTAATCGCCTCTTCGATGTACAGATTAAAAATTAGTGGTGATAGCGTACATCCTTGTCTTACTCCTTTCCTAATACCTACTTCCCTTTTTTCCTCTTCTACTTCTATAACAGCAGTTTGTTCTTTGTATAGATTGTGTACTACTCTTCTATCTTTATACTTCATTCCCGCGCTCTTTAGTATCTCGAACATTTTTTCCCATCTTACGTTATCAAAAGCTTTTTCTAAATCTACAAATCCTATATAAGCATTCTTTCCTTTTTCTATTGTTTTCTCCAACATTACTCTTAGCGCCAGAATAGCTTCGCGAGTTCCCCTATTTCGCCAAATCCGAATTGGTCTTCTCCTAGTATTTCCTCCGCTCTATTTTCCATCCTCTTCTGCACTATTCTGGTTAAGATTTTTGACGCATGGGAAGTTAGGCTAATTGTTCTAAAGTTCTCGCATTTGTCGGCTCCTCTCTTTTTCGGTATAGTAACCATAATGTTCCTCTTATAATCCTCCGGCATCTCGCCCGTTTCGTATATGTATTTTACCAGTTCAAACATCCTATTTACTACTTTCTGTCCCGCACATTTCAAAATTTCCGCCTGTATTTTATCTACACCCGGCGCTCTATTATTCTTTAGCCCCCTTAGTGCTATTTCAAATTCCTCTTTCAATATAGGTTTTCCTACATCTTTCCTATCGATGCTAGATTCTTCCTCTAATATATCTCCTAATTCTTGACCCTCGTATAAATTTCCTAAGTACTGCTTCCATCTATCCGCTTTCTCCTCTCTTCCGATCAGTATGTCCCCCGATTCACTCCTAACGTTTCTACTTATTGTTCCTATATCCCTAAAGTTCCTCTTAATTATTTTGTAAGCCTCATCGGTCTTACCTACTTGCAACTTATCTTCTGCTTCTTTGCATTTATCCTCTATCCATTGTTCTTTCGCTTTTCTACATTTTCTAATGATTTCCCAATTTATTGACTTATAAGTTTTCAGTCCTTCTTCGTCTCGTCTGTTTTTGTAGCCTCGTCTCTTTTGCATTAAGTTTAAGATTTCGTCCGTTATCCAGGGCTTCCTAGCTTCCCTTTTGTCGTGTCCTAAAACGTCCGTAGCCGCGGAATCTAGACTATTCTTGATACCATCCCACTCAGTGTCTGCGTTCTTGATTTCGTCCTTACTCGCTTTATTTATTAATTGATCTGTTTTCTCCTGGAACTTATCTTTCATATTCTGATCCCTCAATATGTCTACATTTATACGTTTCTTATCCTTCCGGGTTTTCAGATTTTTTAACTTTAATCTAGCTTTCATGACTACCAAGTTGTGATCGCTGTCTACATCTGCTCCTGGATAACTCTTACAGTTTTTTACTTGATTTCTAAATCTCTTCCTAACAAGAATGTAGTCTATCTGATACCTGTCTATCCCTCCTGGCATTTTCCATGTGTACCGCCTCCTAACGTGATTCTTGAACAATGTGTTCGCGACTACCATCTTGTGCTTCTCACAGAATTCTATCAGTCTGCTACCTCTCTCGTTTATGTTTCCTAATCCATAAGGACCCACAAATTCTCCTTCTTTCCCCTCACCTACGACTGCGTTAAAATCTCCTACTATTATTAAATTTTCATGACCCTTCACAAATCCTATTACCTGCTCTATGTCCGAATAAACGGCTTCTAACTCTTCCTCACTGTGGCTAGAAGTAGGCATGTATACTTGCACTATTACTGTTTCCACTGGCTTCGAATCTAACCTAACCATCATTACTCTCTCGCTGTATTGTAGGTAGCTATCTACACACTGTCCTGCGTTCTTCCGCATAACGATCCCTACTCCCGCGTTTCCATTTACCGATCCTGTGTGTATTACCCTATAGTCACCGCTCCAAAAATCTCCTACTTCCGGCCAGCGCATCTCACTTATACCTACTATATCTAATCCTAACCTATCCATTTCTATCTTCAGATTCTCTAGCTTCCCTACCTGTCTCATGCTTCTGACATTCCACGCTCCGACTCGTGAAATGCTGCACTTCTTACTATTATTGCACTCGATCTCGTCTCCCGGAACAATCCTCACCCGGAGATCCGAACGGAGGACTATTTTACCTCCGGTGTTTTTTGCCCCAGGAAACGCCATCATTATTTTGGGATAAGCTTTCTGTTAGCTGTTCTGAGGATTATAATGTGGTGGTTTCCTCTTGCCTTCCACATCGCAATCGTGTGTGTCATAGCACCATACCAACCCCCACGGTTTCTGACACTATGACTACTGAAAGAGCTGCTGTTATCGTATTAACAAAAAAAAAATCTCAAATAATTCACCATCGTGCTCTCTCATGACCCATGGACAGGGTGGGGTGTGTCCTATCCACCTCAAAATCAATAGATGTCATCTGGGAGACGTCCCTGATCAGAATCAGTCAGAACCCCATCGATCCGACGCGCTTTAGTTGAGTTATCGTGCTAAAAAGAATAAATGCCGACTACAACGACGACACACACACAGAAAAAAAAAATTTAAAACCATTTTTTTTTGTCTTTGGACCGAAAAACGAAAAACTTTCTTTTTTACATTTTTCTTTACACGATTACATTACTTTTCCGCTAGTATAGTTGAGTGCGGAAAAGTAACAATTTAATATGTTTTATTTATTTGAATTTATCTGAAAATATTATGTAGCGATTAATTCAATCTAACAACAAAATTGACATTATTAGGATACTGGAAAATTATATTTATATACAGTAGTATCCCAGTTTCCATGGTGGAAACTTCAGAGAACGATGGAGCATCGAAATTCTTTCAAAATTTCATGCTTCAGAGCATCGAAAAATAATGTTTGATCCTTAAACATCGCCATCTTTAATGTACAGAGTGTTGTATTTCTTCTTTAACGATTCTTATCCTTACTCTTTATTTCTTAAAAATGGGTTTTGTAAATATTTCTCGAAAACTGAACCACCCTGTATATCCTAAATTTCAACAAGTAACGAGGAACGTGGAATCCTCTGGTATTCGTAGCAAATTGGTCTCCAGTTTCTGTTATTGCATCGAAGGTTCTAGCCTCTTCCCAGGCTAGAACTTTCGGCTTATATTATATATCCCTCAATTTTACGAAAATAACGAAAGAAAGGAAACTGAATAATTGTATTTGCATTACGTCAACTGGTCTTTTAGTGACGCACATTTTGAGTGTACCGCGCATTACGAGATACCCAACGAATGGAGATATCTTCTCACAAATCACAATTGATATCTGCTAGATACAGTTTTGGTAACGATAATGAACATAATTTGTTTACATTGATCTGAACAATTACGTTTTTTCACTTACTAAAGTATATGCTATTTATATGTTGCTTTATAAGTTTACTATGTGGTAATAGAGAATATTGTTCTTCTCTTGTGTGAGGTCCAGTCAACCTACACAAAAATATTATTTGGTTATAAATTGGTTGACAGTGTCGGAAATTGTTGCCAGAAATTCAAATGTGAAATATTTACCTCTAATCTAGATACCTCTGGCAATAAATGCGTAATTGATGTTAATTTTATTTTTACCTTTTATTTCTTTCTCTTACTATCTACAAGACAAAAACCGTTTTCATTTATTTATACTTAAATGGGATCGAAAATTAATAGAGAAATAGACAATTTTGTTAATATAATATTCTCTTTCCTTAAAGTAAGCAAAGAAAATAGTAAATTCGTATTTTACTTCCACAACATTAGGCATAACATTTAAAAGTAAATATTATATCATTATTATTTTTAAACATAATTATACCAGTAACTTAAGGGCGTCACTAAAGTGCAACGAAGTCCCTTTTTATGATATGCTTATGTATATTTGCAGAGAAAATAAAAATATAACTGATAACTGGAAAATAATAAAACTGCGTAAGTCGGGAAATGTTACCCCTTTTTAAAAATAAAAAAATTTATGAACAATTATTATTTTATTTTCTTAACTACTGTATCACATTATTGTGAACTTACTATGAGAATCGATCAATGTGCCTGAAATATTACATGCACTTGTTGTTGCCAACTGCATTGGAATCATCAGGAGGTTATTAAAACTCAAGTGTAGCAGATCAACTGTTGTTTAGATGATAAAAAAAGTTAAACATAATTTTCCATCGAGATAGATATTGAAGTATCGTTCACATATGCCAACATTTTGATTTCTTGGCACTACAATTTATTACTTTTTCAAATACGTCCGTGAATAAATTAGTTACTACGTCCATGAATAAATTAGTTAAATTATTGATAAAAGTAAAGATTCCATAGCTGATCCCGCAGGTATTCTTTATTCACAACTACTGTCGCGTTACATTTGTCTACTTTCAATACTCATCATATATTTTGGTCAATGTAAATTTCAAGTGCTTCTCTTCCTGTCAGTTGATATGTATTTTTGGAGGTAGTAATCTAACAATTATATTTTTACAATTATCAATATTTTTGAAAATAATTGTTCTACCCACCACAAGCAAGTCAAAAAAAAACATCGATTGAAGATAGAAGAGAAGACATCACCAATTAGAAGAATTTAAATATTTTGTCTAAATGTTGCATTTTAATGATCTAATTTTTGTTTCAACGTGGTAATTACAAAATAATGTTAACTAATAGACACCCGCATAGATAACCTGATACCTATTTTTGTATGTATCAGTATATTACGTTATGTATCTATAACAATGTGAATCTAGCTACGTGGAAGACATCACCAATCAACTGAAGCATTTATTTTTGGATCCAACTTTAGTTTTATTTGATTATCAGTAACTATACTGAATTCTATCTAGTTCCTATTTTAAGTATCTATCTTTTTATTGATTTTAATGTAACAGTTTTTATTCTTTAATGGTAGTAATAAAATGACAATCTCATTGCATGTTTTAAGGTTTGAATTCAGATCTGCCTTACCCGGAAAAGACGAGTGGCAAGAGGAAAAACATAGCTTTTCATCAAATCCACATTGTTCCAAGAAACCATCAGTTTTCTGGAAATCCAAGGGCAAGAGCTTAGAAAATAGCAGTAAAAGGAAAACACACCGAAAGAAAATGAACAAGTAAGAAACATTTCTTACTTGTTCAACTTCTTCAGTCGAAAGTTCGAATATTGTTTTCAACCTCAGCAATTATCTCTCTCTTTTTTTTTCGGGATAATAGCAAACTTGATTTCTTATTACTGCCTTTAGCCAATGTCTGGGTTACTCTAGATTTTCAAATTTCCTAATATGTTTTTGCGCTATCCTCTTGCAGTTCTGCTTATTTATGAGTAACTCTATGGACTATTCTCCACGGATATTCACTTAGTAGCAGCAGTTAACTCTAAACGTACATTGTATACATAGTTCCACGAATACTAGATATTTCGCTCTCTTTCTCTCTTTATAGTTAGCTCTGTTCTCCTGAAGATTATCTTCCCCCACAAGGTGTTTGTGGATTATATAACTTTTAGGTCCTGGCTTTTGGCATCTGTTATTTTTCTTCCTTAGCTTTTCCAGTCTCCTAATCTTCATGAAGATGGGTTTCCCCACAAAGGTGTCTAATGTAACTTGTCTTGATCTGTCACTGATTATCCTATCAACCACTCCTCTAGGATGAATGAAAAGACAAAGAATATTATCCTGTTTTATTTGCACTGAATATGCAATATATTACGAAAATATATTGTAATAATAATACTTTCATTGATGTAATGATACGTATAATATTAAACGTACCATTTAAACACATACGGAAAGGAATTGCGTATAGATATATGGAATCATACATTTAATTACAAATATACGAGGGCTGATCAAAAAATACGGTGAACGAATTTTTATAATAAAAACTTTTGACGCTACATCTATGTGATAAAATGTGTCTGATAACATCATCTTTTGGGATAGTCAGTGTCAAATTTAAATATGTTGTGACTTATCAATTGGCTTCCAGAGCCGGAAGAATGAGGACGTGTTTGCCGTGTCTGTCGTGCATCATGGACTTCAAACAACGCATTAACATTAAGTTTTGATTTAAGTTGCAAAACAGTGCCAAAGAGTCTCATGAAATATTAAAATCAGTGTATGGTGATTATGTGGCGACTCTGAAGACTGGCTACAAATAGTATAAGCGATTTAAAATGAATCTGTTGAAGACGAGCAACGGTCGAGACGTCTACCGACCTCAAAAACAGATGAAAACATTGCAGAAGTGGAAATAGTAATTCATTCAAACAGGTGATTGACTATTTGAGAGAACGATGTATGGAGAAGAAGACCAGAAAATGGTCCAATGGCTTCCCTCTTCATCACGATAACGCGCCGTGTCACATTTCGCTTCTGTTCCTACATTCTGATGATTTTTGGCTGCAAAGACAATTTCTGTCTGTCCACATTCGCATTGAGAGGGCCACGCCGGATCAGCTGCAGACCCTTCAGAAAGAGGCCTTCCGGAAATGCTTCCAATCATAGAAACAACATTGGAATAATTGCATCGCTAGCCAAGAATAGTACTTAGAGATTAGTTCAAATTTGAAGTAAGCTTATTACTTTGATCATAATAAAATTATTCGCCGTATTTTTTGATTATACCTCGCATGACACTTCAAGTTATATTGGTTGAAGCGTGCTTCAAATTATGCTGGGTGATAACAAAACTACGTAAAGAAAATAAGTATTAGAGTAAAGAAAGAATGATGAGAGCATTTCAGTGTAGCCGAATACTTTTGTCTTCTATAAGAATGGAATTAAAACGTTTACAAGTTTTGTTTTAGTATATTTATAAAACAGGTTTTATAAATATTTTATCTACGGTACTTTATAGTTCTCTTGGTATAAAACTAATTTACTAATCGTTATGTGAAGATATTTGCTATTATATCGGATTTATGTATTTCATCTCAAATGCCTTGTCTAATATTTTGAAATTCTTTAAAACCGGTCGAACCTCATAATGAGGGGAATACTAAATCATCTACCAATCGTATTTCCAAACTAAGTCGCCCAGAATAACGCGATCTATTATGTCCAATTACCTGAGACCGTAATGTATTTAATATGCAAATTTTTCTATACCGAATAAATGGTATTGGGTATTTGGAATTGCAAAGCTTCTTTATTCAGTAATTAATGATTTATGCAAGGTCCCCACCGATCAAATTTGCGGTCGAAAATAAACGCTGGTTATTCGAATATGTTCTGGGAATGGCAGCCATGTAATTATATCCATCGGTATGGGTGAATACCTGGGCCGAGATGACTTTTAACGCAATTTCAAAGTGGCATATCTCTGATATGGGTCGAGGGAAATGCCTTTTGTTCGAAATCGCCGGGACCTGCCATCATAATGTGCTGGATGTACTTACTACAGCTCGATCACTGCATCAATAGAATAAATCGTGACTTTGTTGTGTTCATTTACAGTATATTAATCATAAAATCATTAATTCTTAATTATAAAATTATCATTTTTCTTTTTGTATGTATTCGTGATTTTTATATATTGCAAAGCGAATTGAAAAATAACGTAAGTTTACGATTTTGAGTAAAAATTATTTGAAATATTTTTTAATTACATATTCTGTCCTTATCAAATATTTTCAATGTAATCTTTAGAACCACATTTGTAACCAGGAAGGAATTTCATCTTGCGAGAAAATCCACATTAGTTAACTCTCATTTATTAATTTTATATTGAGAAATTACTTCAGAGTTAGGTCTAGTTCATAATTAACCATTTGGGCTTCGTAATGTATAAGCCTCTTAGCACAGTAGTTTGCCCAGAATCTGCAAAATTACCAACTTTTCATTTAATTTCTATTGTAAAACCAATCTACAAAAGACAAGATAATACAGTAGCTCTATATTTGAAACCAGTATCGCTTTTAACTTACAACTAATCTAAAACTAATGAAAGTGGCATTGTGAAAAAAGAGATAATTTTTTTAAACATATATTTTGTTATCCTACAACGGTTTCAGAAAAGCAAATCAACAGAAAATGCGATTAATGTACTTACTCATAAAATACAAAGCGTTGATAATTAACAACCCTTGCAATGTCTATTTTGGACTAAAATATGGATTTCAATATAATCAGCTATTCTCTACTATTAAAGAATTAAAAATATATATGTTTTAAGGTATGGGATTACAATTAACTAATATACAACAACGCGAGGTTTTGACAATATTAGAAGCGATTATAAATATAATGAATACGGTATTCTCGGAGCAATACATGAAGGGTAAAATAGGTAAGACCATCAGATAGCATTCACCACCATCAGATGGCATTTTGACATGAAATTCAAAATCGACGCAAATTACATTGGATCTAACGTCAATTGACAATGAGAAACAAACGTTTTTTTTTCTGTAAAATCGAACTGCTTTCTTAAACATTAAACATTTTAAACATTTTTTCGAACTGCTGATTCAAAGTAACAACTTCGAAATTCATACCTACCTAGGGATTTGTTGGATTTATAGTAAATATGAAAGCACTGCTGAATTTGTCTGCTCTTCTTACATCCATACGAAGGTTCTCAGAGTTTTTTTCGAAAACTTTTTTTTTTATAGAAGACTCGATAGACCGATCGATATAGCAAGGGAATTTTGTAGAAAATACGAAAGAGACAAAATTGACGCAAATTACATTGAATATAACGTGAATAAACTTCTGAATACGATAACAATCTGCGCTTTAATGAGAGATAGCTGATGTTCTCATGAAACTGAAAATGTTTTATGAAACTGCTGATTCAATGCAATAATTTCGAAATTCGTATCTACCTAGAGAACCGCTGAATATAGAGGAGATCCGATGACATCGTTGAACTTTTCTGCTCTCCTTGTGCCTGCTCCTTTCCTTATCTCGAAAAAAACGGTTTTTTCTTTTTAGTGGAAGAAAATCGATGAATTCGAAGTAAAGGAATTCTGTAGATAATATAGGGTAAAATCGACGCAAAATTACACTGAACATAACATGAATCGACCTCTAAAATCCAATAGCAATTTTCATTTTAATGAGAAACAGTCGATTTTTCATAAAACCGAAAACGCTTTTACAACCTGCTGACTCAAATAAACACCTTCGAAATTTATAACTCCTTATAGAAAACGTTGAATTTAGAGAAAATTTAAAGGCACCGTCAAACTCGTCTTCTCTTCTTGTGTCCATATGGATTTTTCAGACTTCTTGAAATAGAACAAAGAACAATCTTCTTGAATAGAAACGGCCGGGTTCCTCATAAAACCAAGAACGTTTTTTCGAATTGCTGATTCAAAGTAACAACATCAAAAAGTATATCTACCTAGGGAACTTCTAGATTTAGAGGAAATTCAAAGGCGTCATTGAATTTACATGTCTTTCTTATGTCTATATCATTTTCCTCCAAATATTTTCTCGAGAAAACGTTTTTTGTGGAAGAAAATCGAATCACTTATGAGGAAATTTTGTCGAAAATACGGAAGAGTCAAAATAAACGCAAATTACATTGAATATAACGTAAATCGATTTCCTAAACAATGTAGTACTTTTCGCTTTAACGGAAAATGGTTAATTCTCTCGTAAAACACAAAACATTTTTTCAAGCTGCTGTGAAATACCTCAAGGAATCAAACTTAGTTTAACATTGTACAAAATTTATTTTATTTCAATAATTTCTCTGAAATAGAAATGTAAGTCATATAAGTTTTTCAAATGGTGCAGCCTTATTCCGTGAATGTTAAAAAATCTAAATGATTTTTTGGAAATTAAATAGTGTTTTAATTACAAATTACTTTCGCTAAATTTTGAAATGACGGTATTCATTGTTAGTTACAGATTTTCGCTATCAAGATTTCAAACAACTAATATAAAATATGATTATTCTCATCATACATCACTTTATTATCAGACCTAAATCAAATATCAAGTATTTATGTTTAATAATTGACTGTGATTTAGTTGAAATCAATACATTTAAATCGATAGCTAAATTAATATTGCGTGTACATATTTTTAAATATTCCAAACAGGTCTTAAATGTAAATTATCTGAATATAATATATATGGTAATAGTTGAACCTCACATTAGATATGACATATTATGCTGGGGCTATAATGAACATTGTACCCCCAGCTTAATAACCTAACTAAATTAAACAACAATTTATTTTTTAAGTCTTTCTAGTTTGCATTACTCTGAAACTAACGGTATACCATAATTGAGCATGAACTTAACAATAGAAATAAAACTACCTACCTGGTAGAAAAGTGCATAAAGCAGCTAGTTTATGATTTCACCAAGATGTCCCGTTAAAGGCACATAATTTCTTCCTGAAGCATTAAAAATACTAATAATGGAAATCTATTTAAAGGACAATTTAACGTATTATTGTAAAAATCACTAATAAATACAATATATGAAAAAATAAACTTAAAGATGTATAATAAATAATAATAAATTATATAATAACAAAACTAATTGTAATAGAATAATACTTAGACTTTTTCATTATGTTCTTATATTCTTCTCAAGTACGTAGGCTCATACACATGTTTCATCATAACTATTTGACAACAAATGGATTTAAATAACAATTAATGAATTAAATAAACTAGGTTTCCTTATTTTCTATAAAAATTCGAAAATAGACAAATACGTTTACTTGCTGTTTTTGTGGTTATATAAAATATTGTTTCGGTATAAAATAAAGTGGAAGAATGTCTTGACATGGAAAATTATAAAAGTGGAACGAAAAATTATTATGTATGCCAGTAATCCAAAAAATTATTAATACAATGCATTTATATTGTGCATAAAATATTATGTTTCATTTATGCTACTACAAAACTTAACTGACGTTTTATTAATTTCACGAATAGCTACTATATATGAAACGTACGTGTGACATTTGGAATAAGTCTGACTGTTTATGTGAGCCACATACTTCTACTTATTTGCTCAAAGTTTTTTAATATGTTACTGCCACCAGAAGTTCTTATACAAATTTAATTCGGGATCCCATTCACAATAACTTCCAATAAAGTTGACATATTAATTCCATTTTCCGAGGACGTAAATGTATTCTAACTTGATAAAATCTATCGAAAGGAAAATGTTATAACAAAACTTACATTTGAGTTGAAAACTTTCTAGAGCATATGGTCTGCTAGAGATAATAATGAGTTACAATAAATATTTAGTCTCGTAATTCTGTATGAAATGTCTAGTATGCTGATGCTGCAGCTGATAATGTCCAGCTACATTTTGTACTTTTTATTTTTCCGGATAAGCATCATATAAAATATTGAAGAATATAACACATTTTTATGATATTTAGGAAAAATTAACTTTCCTAGAAAAGCCATATAAGATAATATAAGAACTGGAACGATAGTTGGGTTATGGGAAAAACGAAAACCCACTAAAATATCATTATTGATAGTATTGGGTGTCATTGATTCTTACAGATTTTGTCTAAATTAGTATTGTCCAATTTAGACACATAAATCGAATTTATTCCTCTAAATTCTAAGGGTGTGAAAGGGAACGTTACATTCAGAGATAGGAATAAACACACCCATCTTCAGGGAGTTTTCAAAACTTTCTCCGCGACAGCACGTGTTTGACTTTTGTTAGTTCTACTGAATACTGAACTGAATGCTTGCTATATTTTCGATAAGTATTTTGATCAGACCATATCAGTTTCCTACCCTTAAATTATTATCCTAGTCATCATTTGCGACCAGTACCTAAGAGACTGAAGACGAAAAACGTCCACGTGTTACAAAAATCAATAATTTGCCGTCTTAATGCTAATTTGATGTTTCACATTCGTGAAGGGAAATCAACAGTAACAGAAAATTCGAATAGCAGTATCGGAAATTGTTTACATTACATCAGATTTCGTATTTAAGTATACGTAAAATTTTATTAACAAATAACTACCACCCTTACAAATACACATGCCATCAATACTTGGAAGCTGGTTGTTAATAAAAATGAATGCAATTTTGACTCTGGTATCTTGGACAATATTTCATCGATCGATGGAGTCAATTTTACGAATAATAGAAGGAAAAAAATCCTCAGAATTCTTGTATTTCTCAATGTATAAGTTTGGAGCTCCGCCCCATAATATCGCTGGGGTTAACCAATAATTAACAAATGTTTTCGATGACAGACTTATTGCAAACAACGGTTCATTCTGGTGTCTCGCACAGACTTCTGACTTAAACCATCCGGACAAATTTTTGTTTGGTTATCTACATTAAATGCCATATTTACAATAATGAATGGTTAAAAAAAAACAGTGGAAATCCGGGTGCGAGAGTTATTAGAAAATATTTCAGCAAATATGATATTGAGAGCGGCTCCTAACATATGACAAGAGGAGAAGCTTGCCTCTTTTCTTCCGGAATTAAAAAAAAAAAATATGTTTAATGTATCTTGTTTTGTCTGTTTCATATAGTATTTCAAATGCATCTTTGTTTTGTTAAGTTGAAAGATCGACCAAGTATATTAAAAAGTTATTTACTCATAGAGTTGTTCTTGATTTTGGAGATATAGTTTTATTTGAAAATTTGTTTATAATTGATGGTTCGATAAGACTATACAGGTATAAAAACCGGGTGTCTGATTTAAAATTCTAAAGATAATTTCGGTTCGACTTTCAGTCGTTTACATGCCAATATGAAAAAAGTTGGTTTCAAAAAACCTATATCATAAACCCATTATTAATAGAGATATATAGGTATTTTCTGTTAGCAGAATCACAGTATATGTTATTATTTCTCCATCGTTTGTGATTATACTGTTAAGAGAACTAATTTTTCCTAATGCATTTTCAGCTTTTTCGAGTATTATTCTAGCTGTATTTTATGCAGGAACAACAACGAGGAAATCCATTCTAATCTTTTCTCATCGTGCGATCTAATACCTCAAATATTGTATTTAATATAATGAGTTTGAAACCTGAAACCTTTACCAGAGCATTCAGCAGAGTGTTACCTCTCCCAAAATTGACTGAAGCATCTTTAAGCATTGCCATTCTTTGGCATTTTGGTCACTAGTG
The DNA here is from genome assembly GCA_037954035.1 of Rosalia funebris. NCBI lineage: Eukaryota > Metazoa > Arthropoda > Insecta > Coleoptera > Cerambycidae > Rosalia > Rosalia funebris. The sequence goes on from JAZFAV010000011.1 coordinate 21,233,623, forward strand.
TTTCTTATCAGTCCTTGGGGAATATATTTTCGCTCCAGAAGAGACTTGTTAAATGAGTGGAGTAATATTCGCTATGTGCGCGACATCAGCACCGCGTGGCGTTCACAACTCATGTGCCTGCCAGAACTTCTGATTAAATTGGTAATAATAAAATTGTACGTAAAAGCGCATTAAATTTAATTGCACTGCATCAATTTTTGTAGACAAAAATCTTAGTAAGCGTTTTATTTCAATAAAGGAATGAAGGTTTCATAAACTATGCAATATTATGTAGTGAAATCTTTTATTTTGAATAGTATTCAGAAGCGTTGTATTTGGAAAATACTGCTACTGGTACCAATAATGTGACACATGAACATCGAGTTTCACTGGAATATATGTAGACAATTTAATATACATTTTATATAATACCAAATTAATAAGAATAAATATAAATAAGAAGAAATATTCATAAAGAATTATAAGAATTAATGTGAACTATTTATAATTAATGGTTATTTTTTATTATTTCTTTAATTATTGGGGGTTGTAAATTTACCAATACACAACAAATATGTACAATGGAATCAACATTGTTAAATAAATAATTCGGAATTTTATTTAAAATCTGATAAGTTCTTAGTCTTTGCATTATTCCCTCGACATGCATTCTGACACGGACAGTATTGTAAGTTTCTCGAGTTTCCTCTCTCAAGAATTCACCTTTGTCCTGTAGAAAGTGTGGCATAATTACCGTCACCTGCTTCCAACTTCGTCCAAAACTCGTCTTAGTTTTGGAAATCCTTTGTCCATCAAAATAATGTCGTCATCTTCCAAATAATTTTTTTCCAGGTTCTAGAGTCATTTATGAATTACTTTTTCTACCACCTGCCACTTTAGACTTGAATCAAATAAAGCCTCCAGGAGTAATACCAATAAGCAACTTCTTAGTAAACCCCTTGTTGTCCATTTCTATCCAGTTCTTTCTCCCAGCTGCCTTAGGAAATCGATAAAATTTGCATTTACTATTTCTCTAACATTTATAACAGTTATATAACGGCCAGTTTTTAGATTAGTTTACTAATTAACTTTTGTGAACACACATATGACTTGGCAGCCTACTGTAATGCAATTTGTGTACACTGCAAGCGCTGCCATCGACTTCTTTACCCCCACCCCATACTCTGCACATAGCGAATATCTGTTGTTATATTCACATGTCTTTAGTATGTCTGTAATAATAATGTGCCTTCCTGCTACACACTGTTTCCCATTTTTTTATTTCTAGTAAAGCTTTTATCACTTCCTCTCTTAAGAAAACGATGATTATACCGATATTAAATCCTAATATAGACAATAAGGGAAATATATTCAATGTCTTTTGGATTTTTTACTTATTTCTATAACGGACGTAATAAACAATATACATTTAAATATATACAATTTATCACCATAACTTTCATCAGCTATTGTATGACATTGTTATATTTTGCAATATAATGCTGATCTAAATAAAGATACAGGGACTAAAGCAGATAAATCTCGAAGTAACCAGAACGTAGTCGAACTGTAGAGTTGAGATGAGAAAGATGAAGTTGCAATAGTACCTGTGTTAGCTTTGTTTACCAGTAGTGAACTGAGCAGGGGCGATAAAAAGTCGTCTGCGTTACCGGTCAGGTTCTTCAAACAAGGGTGCTCAACGCCAAAAACCAAAAATAAATAACAAATTCACATACGATTCTCCCTCCTCCTCCTTCCTCCAACCCATCCTAAGTAGTAGTCATATAATTTGATGTACAGGCCAGGTTCTTTGTTAAGACATTAACGTCGTTCATAATATAATATAACGAGTGATTCGGAATACTGAGACTATAATGTACAACGTATAATGATTACGCTTTAGTTATTAAAGATAAAAGTGATAAGAAAAGCGTGACTAATGATTGCGGAACACAACACATAAATATAGTTAGTTTTGTTCTAGTTAGATATTTTGTTGCAGTTTTTATTGATTTAATAACAAATATTTGACAAATATTTTAATAATATTATAAAAATCCAAAGGGCAAAATTTAGTCACGGTTCCTTAATGTATGTTACACTACAGCTTAATGGTTAATATAATAAAATGTTACAAGAAGTAATAATATTCTTGTTTTGTTTAGAAAAACATCGACATTACGATTTGATTAAAGATTGATCAATGAGTAATATTGTTCTATCCTAATTTAACTAAGGTTTTAATCTTGAGAATTAAGGTCTTACTCAGTAGTGTACCTTAGGATCTGATATATGATTATGATAACTTAATTGCACTACTATTAATGTATAACACTCAATGCCGTTCAATATTCTGCTTTTACACTATCGTAATCATTTCACTTCATCTGGAAGGTGGACTAGAAGGGTTTGATCCTCTTGAGTCTTCTTGTCATATTGGTATTGTCGAGGAATTGGATAGCCTCAACGTTCACATGCCGATTGAGTCATTGTTCGTGGCTCCTTGCAAATTTACTAATTGTCTGGTCTACAGTGTTCAGTTAAAGATCTCCATGGAGGTCACTGTTCCACTGTTCACTGCAACAACTGTTAATACGCCAGATACACCAAGGCGTATTAACAATTTTTTTCAGTACTTTATTCTGTAATCTGTGGATCATTAGAATGTTACTATTACATGCACAGACCCAGAACTATAGGCCATATTTCCACGTTGATTTGTCTATACAGTAGCATTTTATTATAAATATACGAGTAAGCCAATCGCAATAATATTGCGCCCCCCCCTCTCATATCGAAGTCACCTTCGGAGCATGCCTCCAGAGGCTTCGGATCAAAAGACAAAAGTCATCCCGTTGTTCGCAAGGGTCGATTTACTGTATTGATTTTGTCAAAATTCCGGAATTCAAACGAAAAACATTTCGTACATCGAACTACAAATTTCGTGACACAGACACGAAAACAGCCATTTAGTATAGATTACTATCTATACTATATCTATACTACTTATATCTATATTACAGCCTAGTATAGATTATAGGCTAGAGTATTTCTCGAGTAGGCAATACATTTTTTTATATCCAGTTCTTCTCTCTTGTTTTTACCGTGGACTTTCCAGAGAAGTCTTGTATCCAATGTAATACCTAGATATTTTACTGAGTTAGCGTATGGGCTCTGAGTACTATTTATGTTAATTGGAATTAATTGTTCTCTTTTATTTGTGAAGAATATGAACAGATTTAGTTTCTTTCAGTTTGATACATGAAGTAATAAGAAAACTACGATGTTACTGAGTATAATGAATACTGTGGTGTATTCACAATCATTTTATACCGAAAATATATAAAAGTTTACAGTTATTGTGATGTAAAATTTCACCAGTTAGCCTGATGGATTGAGAAATACTCAAATTATGCACCATTTTCATACCATTAAAAGTGGTTTTTGTAACGATAAATCAAGTCTTACTACGACAGAGTTTCAATAGTGTAAGAAAAGATGAGAAATGTCTTTATCTTTCGGTTATTATACCAGGTCCGATAAAAAAATACTATGAATAATTTGATTATGAACAAAGTAATAAGCTTACTTCAAATTCGAACTAATATCTCTAAAAGTACTACTCTTGGCTAGAGAAGTAAGTATCCCACCGTTATTTCCATGATTGGAAGCAATTATGGAAGGCTTCTTTCGGGAGGGCCTGCAGCTGCTCCACCGTGGCCCTCTCAATGTCAGAAGTTATGTCAAAAAATTTTACTTTTAGCACGGCTTTGATTTTCGGAAAGAGCCAGAAGTTGCATGGTGCTCATCATCATCATTAGGTCATCAGTCCTAAGACTGGTTGGACGCTAACCTCCAGCTTCTCCTATCTTGTGCTAACCTACGCATTTCGCTAATTGTGCTACAACCTACATCCCTTACTATTTGCGAGCAGTAGTCTAATCTAGGCCTACCTCTGCCTTTCTTCATTCCTATTTCTGCCTCCAAAATATCGCGGACTATTCCCCCATGTCTCAGCAAGTGGCCTACCATTCTATCTCTTCTCTTCTTTATGTTTTTCCACGTACTTCTTTTCTCGCCGATTTTCTACAATACTTCTTCGTTTCTAACTCTATCAGTCCATGGTATTTTCATCATTCCTTGGTAACACCACATTTCAAAAGCTTCTAATTTCTTCCTACTTGCTTCCCCTACCGTCCAGGTTTCGCAACCGTATAGTGCCGTGCTCCATACATATGTTTTCAAAAATCTCTTCCTTGTTTCTAAGTTTATTTTAACATTTCATGAGATTCTTTGGCACTTTTTTGCAACTTAGAACAAAACTTAATGTTAATGCATGTAATGTATGAAATCCATAATGCGCAAGAGACACGGTAAACACATCCTCACTCTTCCGTCTCTGGAAGCCAATTAACAAATCACAACTTGTTCAAACTTGATACTGGCTATTTCAAAGAATCAGGCTATCAGACGCATTATTTTACACAGATGTAGCGTTAGCAGTCCGCTATAAAAATTCGTTAACCGTATTCTTTTCACACCTCGTATGTTCACTTTACAATGAAGTATTTTTCTCTTTATTGTCTACGACATGAATAATAATAATGCATGCAACAATTTTACCATGAAAATTGAAGAAACCTGAGTTACTATGTCCTCTGTGGGTATTATTGGCGTTAAAATTGTTATTGCTTTGTGTCTCTTTTGAAATCATTAATTTGTTTCATAAATGATATTATCCACATGTATAAATATATAAATAAAATTCTGAGGAATACTCTTACCTTAACCATATACCGTTTAGGCTAATAGTGATAAAACACTTTTAATATTTAACAATTTCAAAATAATCACTACTTCTATTTTTACCTATTTGTCATTAAAGTTAAAAAAATTCATTGCAAAGTAAATGGTTATGGTTTATTGAGAGAATAGTAGACAATTAACTATACTATTTTTTTCATAGTTATGTCGCAAACACTTAGAAGTAAAACTCAGACTTCTGGTTTACTGAATCATCATTGTCACTATTTACCTATTTATCAGATTAAATTGTTAGATAAATATATGTCCTCTATATACTTAAAAAATCTCACAAATATTCAACAGTTTATTATCGACTGTACTTCTAATTCTAATACCTAGAGTTATTTCTATTATTAATTACAGACGTATGTTAAGCAAAGGTAATTTTTACCTTTTCCAAGAATTTATGTACCTGGGTCTTTTGTAATTGATCTCTTTGCTAGTTACTTTTTAAATTCTGTTTGCGATCATCCGAAAATTAGTATGGGTTTAAAAGAAATTGTTTTAAAATAAGGTAGGTATGACAATTAACGCCATCTGTTAAATAACGCTCAAACTACAGAAAACGTACTTTTATTCGAGTACGCCGCGTTATGGCTCACGCACATATAGAATACACCAATAGAGACACACCTAGCGTGAACGCAAGTCTGTCGTGCCGTTATCTTGCCAATAACGCGCCGAGCTTCAAGGACTTCAGCACTGTTATAAAAATTATTCGGATAAAATTGGAAGTTTTCTGTTATTGTGTTGGACTTTTTGTATACACGTATATTTGTGTTATAATGTAGGTAACTACCCTTCATGTTTCGTTAATACTTTTAAAGCAATATACGTAATTTAGTGTAAAAACGTTCGAAATGACAGTAACGGTCACACGGATATTAACGCCCCGTCAAATTATCGGTATATAATATTATTTTTTTGGAAAAAATAGGCATTATGCTGTTATTCTTTATAAATGTTAATGTTATAACTTAAAAAGTTTTGTTAAAAATGCTTATAACTAGAAGTTTCAAGTTACTTTCCGCGTATTAAGAAGTTTGATAGTTTCTATGTTAAATATTGATTTGCTCAATTTCTTTTACTTCTAATAAAGAAATTTATATGTGACTATTATGTTTTATTAGACATACAACCCCACATACAAGAATATATTTTTTTGCGTCCAGCATCTTATTTCGCAAACGGGCGGTAAACACAGTATTTTTAATAAGGCCCAAGACACGGTTTTTAAAAAGATGTTATTGACACGGAAATCATATGTTATTGGTACGTCACAACTAGTGTCTTTCAATTCAGAAAATTATGTTCAATCTTTTTATGGTATTATTTGTTCCATTTATATAGTATTTATAGAAAAAAAAAGATTTCAAGTTTGGTGGGTGTTAATTGCCACGGGTATCTTAGTACAATCTCAATTCGAATAAAAAATAACTTAACAAATTTATATTTATATAACGTTCTTATTAGAGAAGGAAATATAAATGCAGAGTAGATGTCCCAGAACAACACATTGTTCCCGCAAAATTTATTCACAGCCCTTAAACATTCATTACCATGTTCTGTATACCTCCACTTATAGTACACATCTCTTTCAGCGAGGCTGGGTAGATTCGAAATAAAAAGGAATGGTCCAGGTTGTTTCCGTTTATTATTAACCCCGGTCATTAAAGGGCACGATGAGTGCCCTAATAAACATTAGCAAAAAAGATTAAAGTTGAACTCGAAAATTGTTACTGCTCCTTTAATGCTTCCCTGACAACTACCTTTATAAGTACCTACTGAGTTTCTGTTTACCTAGTGCCGCACAATACATAAATATTTTCTGAAGTAAAGCATAAAACGAACTCGTTACATGTTAAAGCACTTCGTAAGGGCAGCTGTTTTAAAACGATATTAGACCACTAAAGTAGCTCGTTACGGGGGTGAAAACCGAATTATTTTTAGCTGCTTAAGGTTTTAAAAAATAGTCACTGACGATATTTACGTCCCATTTGTTAGCTTGGTTTAATTGTGTAATATTAAATTTGGTCCGTAAAATTCCCGCAGATAAACTAAATAGACTAAAGACAAATAAAAAATAAACAGTTTTAAAACCTTAAAACGAACTTTTCCGCATGCAGAACATCTCTATCTCGAAATTGTGTGGCCGAGAAAATATAAACCAACACATAAATGCAGAATATGTGTTTTATGCGACAGTTTTACTTTTTTTCAAATAGCCCACCATCGTGCTTTCTCATGACCCATGGACAGGGTGGGGTGTGTCCTATCTACGTCAAAATCAATAGATGTCGTCTGGTAGACGTTCCTAAACAGAATCAGTCAACACCCGATCGATCCGACACGATTTAATTGAGTGATCGTGCTAAAAAAAATAAACAGTTTTAAGACCTTAAAACGGACTTTTCCGCACGTAGAACATCTCTATTTCGAAATTGAGTGGCTGAGAAAAAAATTAACCAACACATAAATGCAGAATATGTCTTTTATGCGACAATTTTACTATTTTCAAATAGTTCACCATTGTGCTTTCTCATGACCCATAAACATGGTAGAGTGTGTTCTATCCACCTCAAATTCAATAGGTGTCGTCTGGGAGACGTCCCCGATCAGAATCAGTCAAAACCCGATCGATCCGATACGATTTAGTGAGTTATAGTGCTAACAAGAATAAATTCCGACGACAACTACACACACACACACACACAGCAAAACATTTTTAGAAACCATTATTTTTGTTTTTAGGCCGAAGAAAGAAAAATAAACGCTACAAAAAAAATTTGTTTCCATTTTTCTTTACACAATTACATTACTTTTTCACTCTGGTATAGTTGAGTGCGGAAAAGTAATAAATCATGAAATAATAGTGGATGTTATTATCAATACAATACAAAGTTTTACTTGGCAGATGATAAGTTTTACAAACTACTGAAGTGGATAGGTATCTTCACACCATCTGCAAATACCTTATACAATAAGGACTAAACAAATTAAGCCAAGCCAGCTATTCTCCTGGCTACATGCCAGGAGACAATTATATTTAGCAGCAAATATGCAAAACACATAAGAAACAAATGAATAAGTCGTAGGTCTATTTTTGACAATCGCAGTGAAGAAGAACATATGTAATTTTCCACACTTAAACTTATCCAAACTGATTTTTTGACAATACTGGAACTATGTATATACCAGCCCTAAATGTGGTGTAAATGAAAATGAAGATTTTCATCATGGATATTTATCGAAATGCGGCATTGGTTTTAAAAATTGATAAACGTGAAGTCTTCTACTAAGGAAGTTAAAGGAAATTAAGTAATATTATTGCAGAGTCTAAAATAATATTATTTTTAAGGTGAAGCTGTCTGTAAAAGAGGTGTTAATCACATATATTGTAATTAACATCACTTGTGTTTCATGCAAACTAGGGTAACAACATATAAAAAAGACTTGCCCAAAAATAATGTAATATTTGCTACTTGAAACTAGTCGAGGCATATAAACGATAATTTTTTGAAAAGAAATGACAAATTCCTGAAACAGGCCCACTTTTGTTACATTACCAAAACGTCCGTATATTAAGGACTAAAGTGAACGAATTTTATTCATCTGTTAGTGCAAACGAGTTCGACATTATTGGCTTAACTGAGACCTGGTTGACAAGCGAAATTTCAAATTCGAAATATTTTTTACGGTGTTTAGATGCCTATAGTGTAATTAGAAATTATTGTTGCTTCTAAATTAATTTTAGTAGCTAATAATAATTGAATCTATATATTAATTTTTCGTGTTGCTCTTATTATAATGTTTTCATCCAATTATATATTTATGTATCCATTTTTACTTAATCAATTACTACTAAATTTATTATATTGTGCTTTTTACACTAGTAATTTTTTCTCTCTTTTCGTTCGTGTCTAGGCATACTATAGTTTTATATGTTCAATTTGTATGTTTATATTTGTCCTATAATTGGAGTTTATCTGTTGGACAATAAAAGAATAAATAAATAAATCAATTAATTTCTGTTTAGGGAGGGGGGGCGGGGAGGGAGTCGTAAGGCCATCAGTAACTACCTGTCCACATTATAAGGAAAAGGGGTCATATTGAAGGAATTGGAGGAGGGATCATATTGGACGAATTCTGTTTTTAAAGGTATTCAACACAGGCGGTTTATATTGACTAAATTGTGGAGTTATAAATGTTGATAAAAATTAACAATTGAATTTTTCTGATTTCCTTAAAAAGTCCCACCCTTTCATACGCGAAGACGCCCGCATCTTGCGAAATAAGTTACAATAGTAATAATATTAATAACATTAAATTCTGTAACATTTTTTGAAAGTCAAGTAAGTTTTATGTTGTAACAAATTAGAATGTTTCATAGTTGAAGACTTTTTAGGAACTTTTATTTTATGTAATAACGGTTAAATAATTACATTTATGAGAATGTTATGTCAGAATTTCGGCTTCTTCTTCCGTAAAAAGCCATAAAACTGTACAAAAAAGTATTGTGGTATCACAAGACGCCACATATCATTTCAGATTTGTAATGGTTGACGAATGGAGGCGAGGTTTGAGTTGCAACAATCGAAACTAATGGAAATCGGCATGTTTTGGAGAATTTTATATGCGATTTAGTAATAATTTTTATAAAAAACAATCTTACTAAATTCTCAATTTTTTATAATCCCGAAATTAGTAGATCTAGATTGGTTCAATATGAGGCATCACTTAACATCTAATTTCTATAATAATTTTTAAAAGCCTGGCAACCCTGACCATACGGTAATGTTATACATCTGAATTTACCACAGTTATGCAATCCCCGAAACAAGAACTCACCTATTTTAGGGTTTGTCCTTAAAACAAGAACCGGGTTATTTATGATGGGCGCTCTTCAAAAAATCACTGTGTATGACATCATTTCAATACCAATTTAGAGAATATTACAGTGCTAAAATGTAAACTACCTAAGTTATGTCTTTCTTGTCTCTCCTAACCATCATGTGTTAATTAATTTCTAAAACCACAATGTTCAGTTTTAATTCGTCTTTTACTGATTATCTCGTCGAGATCTTTACTTCTGCCATAAGCATCAAATAATGCATTATTGAGACCATTTGGTAACATTACTCTGTGCTACCTGATCTCTGTGAAACCGGTGCAGTTGATGGTCATTAAAGAGCAGTGCAGCGTGGGTATTTTTTGTCCCCTTTGTGCGCTTAACTGCAGCGATATTTATTATTTGGCCTTTGTCTGGTGATATTTAGGCACATTATTCTTGGAACTGATGTGCTAATGGCCGTAAATACCCAAGAAATTACTAGACTGCTAATGAATGACTGCCCATAATCTACAATCTACCTATTGTGGTATGCATCTACACAGGGCGTTGTATTAGAACAACTCTTTGTAATACATCTATAAAGTTACATAATACTTTTACAAAACTTAAATATTTATAATAAATTAAAAATTAGGGAAAATATTGTTTCAAAATGCATCTTAATTGTGAATTGATTATTTGTATTATATTGCATTGGATATTAATACCAATAGTCTCTACTAACACCACATTTAATCCATTATCTTAATGGCTGTAAAATATGTTTCATATCAAGTTGTAGAGGTTTTACAGATTTGCATAACTTTTCATGACCTGTTAAATATCGAATTAGTTGATATTACCATTATCATTTTATTATAAAAACTTACTTGTAAAAAATCATTTCCGATTACAAAAAGACACCGCATACTTAATTAACTTTAATTACATAAAATCCAACCAAAAAATATAATTACAACGTTGATCAATATACGTTTACTTGGACATACAGAAATCGACTTCCTTCTTCTAAAATTTCAGGCTACGAAGGGAAAGCTTACAACTTACAAGCATACAAAGACACCCCACTACAGGGCACTGTCCGCCACCCTAAACCACAGTATGAACGACATTGTTACAGCTACCTCTATACAAAAATACGCTAGATCGTTCATGAAATCGTCGACTATTCCGTGCTTCGAAATATTTGTTAGTTTCAATAATAATTATCAAGTGAATTACTTTATGAATGTCACTATAATTTTAATTTTTATTATTAATTATTAAATAAAGTATTTCAGTGAACAGGGTTTTACTTTTTCGCACTCCGGAAAAGTAATGTAATCGTGTAAAGAAAAATTGAAAAAACAATTTTTTTATTTGGGTTTATTTTTCGTTTCCTGGCCTACAAACAAAAAAAAATTGTTAAAAATTTTTTGCTATGTGTGTCATTTAGCTATGTAGTCATTTAACATGTTTGTCGTCGGCATTTTTTCTTGTTAGCTCGATAACTCAACTAAATTGTATCGAATCGATCGGGTTTTGACTGATTCTGATCAGGAACGTCTCCCAGACGACATCTATTGATTTTGAGGTGGATAGAACACATTCAACAATGTACTCGTACATAGGTCATGAGGAAGTACAATGGTGGACTATTTGCGAATTTTTTTTTTGTTAGCACGATCACTCAATTAAATCATGTCCGATCGATAGGGTTTCGACTGATTCTGATTAGGGACGTCTACCAGGCGATTTTGAAGTGGATAGGATACACTCCACCCTGTCCATAGTGTCCATGTCTACCAGACGACATCTATTGATTTTCAAGTGGATAGGACACACCCCACCCTATCCATGGGTCATGAGAAAGCACGATGGTGGACTATTTGAGAAAAATTTGCCGATTTTGCATTGAACGAAAAAAACATATACTCGGCCTGTATCCTATACTAATGAATGAGAAAAAAATAATTTCGTTCTATCACAACCTTATGGATACGGCACTGAAGTCAATGAAGATAGTAAAACTGCCGCATAAAACACATATTCTGCGTTTATGTGTTGGTTTATTTGTTCATGGCCACTCAATTTCGAGATAGAGATGTTTTACGTGCGGAAAAGGTTTTAAAACCGTTTATTTTGCTTAGTATTTAGAGCCAAATGAGTGCAAAGTGCTAGAATGACGATTAATAGACTATTTTTCTCTGGTAAGAAAACATTGAAGGATAGTTTTAAGATACTGTATAGAAATTGACATTTTGTTACATAAATGATGGAAGAGAAATTGGAAACCACCAAAAGAATTGACTGCTGGTCATGGTATGAAATTTAATAACGTAATGCTGTTCCATTAAAATTATTATTACTTGGCAACGAAATATACATTGAATAAAATAATCGGATACAAATTGGATGGCTCCTTATAGTTCTGATTTAATACAATGCACCTTTTTTGGGGTACTTTAACCCTTTTGCTACGACTTTATTTTGGAAAAGCATGCTATCATTTTACTAATGGGATATATGTGTCCGAGAAAGGCAGGTGCAACTAAATTACGACTTTTAAATTTTGATTTTTTTTTTACTATAGGTCCTATTATGTATATCTTGGAACACAAAATAAAACATATTACAACATAGTATTAATTTTATTTAACACCAAAAGAAAAAATTAAACAGGGACGTATGTGTCCCAACAGCAAGCAACACTGGGACGAACGTGTCCCACCAGGAATGAAAGTATGCAATACGAACTAGGCTATTACATATGAAAATGCAATAAAAACATTAAATTTATGTATGAAATGTTGAAAAACAGTTATTACAAAGTGGAAGATCACATCCTGTACACATGGTCCTCGTTCGTTTTTCAATTTTTCTTGATGCACAAGAATGGCATCTACGTCGAGTTTTTCTTTGAACAGGCAAATGATCTCCTTCATTTACTAGATTTCTCGATGAACTTGTAGGTCTTCCGGTACTACGTTTTCTAACTATCCCTGCATTTTTTCTTCCTAAATTAATTAGCGATTCAGCTAAATTTACTAAAAACGCCACGAATGGAACGTCACGCTTGTGAAATTCTTTGAATAATATCCATGCATTTGTGGCTGCTATAAGTAAAAGTTTGTAAAACACCTTTCTCCACCACTTCTGTGATTTTCGGTCGATGTCGTACAAACCAGATAATTGATCAGAGAGATCTACCCCGCTCATATAGGAGTTATAATCTTTAATTGCTTGCGGGCATGGCACTGTCATTTTGGTTCCATCTTTCTGTCGCCTTTCGACACTTCCTGTCTCAGCATTGTGGCAGTTTGAGAGGGCAATCACTTCTTTCGAATCTTTCCATAGGTACGCAGCCACACCCACATTGCTAAATAAAGACTGAGAGTCTCCTTTCTTCATTTTTTGTTTTTCAAATTTTGGAATATTTTTACGGTTCGACATACATGTGCCCACTGCAGCAAATTCCAAACTAGCCGTCAAAGACGCGGTTGTAAAAAATCTGTCAAAGCATAATAGAACATCTGGATCCCTTATGGTCCTACATAATGTCTTGACAACCCGTTCACCTAACCCTTGGTCTAATGCAGCGTCTTCATGCTCAGTGTCTTTTCCGCTGTATACCTATATTCATGTCGTATACATAGCCGGAGCGGGAATCGCATCTTTCCCAAATTTTGATGCCCCTCTTTATTGGTTTTAGTGGAGGATATTGCTTGAGAGCAGAGCGGCCTTTACATTTCATCATTGACTCATCTACGCTTTGGAAAGTACTGTCTGAACGAGCTTTTAGAAATGTATGTTTCAAACTTATTATATTACTTCAGAAATGTAATACAGTTTTCCTGAATTTTCTGGGCGAATAGGATAATTGTAATACATCTTAGAGGTAAGTAGAAAGAATCGATCTCTTGATATGGCAGCTTTTATTGCTTCATCCCGAATGATTTATTGGAAGACCAGTAATTTGCCATAGATGGTACTTTGTTGTATGCCATGACGATATAATACCCAAGAACTAACATAATTTCATGCTGATCTGTTGGAGCTTTCTTGGTTTTTTCACCGAGAATTTTTAATCGCTCATTAGTGCATTGGGCAATATGTATAAGCAAACTTCTAGGAAACAGTTTAAAAAAACATTGGAATTCAGAAGACTGATGAGTTATATCCGAATGCAAAATGCTAGGGGTTTTCGCATTTGGTACAGTCTTTGCCGAAATAAACGAGCTACTACTCGTGGTCCAATGAATGTTTGAATTATTACAAATTTTACGTTCACTGTTGTTATCCTCGCTTTCGATCTGATTGTTATTACTCTCAAGCTCGTTGTAGCTTTCAGAGCTATCATTGGTACTGGAACTATGGAGCAGTTTATGGTTTGAAATATGAATTGCCATCAGATAACCCATACTGGTCAATGTGGGCAGCTAGTTCCCTATGTTCTTCAGAGTTGAGACGCTTTCTACTGTAAAGAAAAGAAAAAATGAAAATATTTATTTACAATATAAAAGTAGCAATAATGACACATTTTCAACTTTAAATTACTGTTAATATAAATACATTATAAAATAGTTAATCAATACACTTATAACAATAACAGTCAATATCATTATCAATCAGTACATCAATAACTTTCATTTAGACACAGAAACTACATACATATTTGATTTTAAGGGTGGGACGTGTATAATATCCCGCAAAAAAATATACTAATTTTTATCAAAATTTCAAATACATTCTACTCTACATTGTTGCATATATATTCACTAGAACTTACCTTGCCATATTTTCAGTTCACTTTTACACTTGAAAAAACACGAAAAACTATCAAAGTAACAAGGGCACCATGTACACCTGTTCACATATAACGGATTTACTGAAATACCTAACCTCAAAATATAAATTCTCATGGTAGGTGGCAAGTGACAAACTATAAATTACGACTGGGACAGTGGTCAACGTAAAAGTAGTCCTGTTTTACGTCAACAGTGATAGAAATGTTTCGTGTGGGACATATATGTCCCTACAGCAATCTTCGTCATGCTTGTCAACAATAAATGCGTAATTTAAAAACCGCTTTTTTACTGGGACATATATCACTCGTCAGTAACGAAAGGGTTAAGAGTCATTTATTTAGCTCCATGTGTTTCTTTGGATGAATTAAGAATAAAAATTGTTGTGAATGCCATCAATGAAGATAAATTTTAATCGAAATGGAAGAATACTGAAAAAGTATATGCCGTGTTTTAAGAATGGGGGTTAAGAAATATTATTATTTTGAAATTAATGATTTATTTTCTATTTTCGATAATTATTGAAAATAGAAAATATATCATTAATTTACTAAACGAAATAAAAAAAAAACGACCGAGGAAAGTATGAACATACTTTCCTCGGTCGTTTTACTAATAACAATTATTAAGAAACACAATGATAACAGTATCTATGGTTACCATTTTGCACTTTTGCACTTTTTCTAGAATTGTTGTTAATTTAAGACAAACTAATATGTTTAACAGAAAATATATAAGGTGTTTCGTTAAAAATAAATATGTAAGTTTCAAAAAATGTTTACAGTTAATCGTTTTCGAAAGTTTATGGAAATAATAACCTAAGAGAAAACTATATAATCTGTTCTTTCCATGAACTTTATAGCTTAAGAAATAAATATTCTACTGGTATTTAAAAATAGAACATAATAAAATTAAAGTGTTCAGAAGAAACAAGGCATAGATACCTAAAAGACTACATGCGTGTATCCTGATGGTACTGAGATTACTAGTGATGTATCCTTAGTAACCTGAGCAGTATAAGAACCACATATATTATGAAATTGGGGTTCTTTCTTAACGGCCTTAAAATAGATTTGGTATTAGTCAAATAGGATTTAGTGCTTTTTTAACATTAATGAAGTTTAATTAAATCAGTTAAACGCCGTGATAATAATGTAGTTAATGTGAGCGTGGGTATTTTTGTCCTCATCTCCATGATTTCCCTCCACTGTCTAAGAGTTTAGGGGAAGGAGGTCAATTTCTGTGTATATAATAGTTATTATTACAGTAAAGAACAACTGTAATTATCCTATTTTTTTTACAAATTATTCAAATTGTGCTATTAAATTAAAAAAAAAGGATTTCATTTATAACTGAAGTTTAAGATAAATCTTCCTTTTATAGTAGGAAATACAAAGACAAAAGACTAAATATCGTTCTTATTCTTGAGAGAATAAGAAAAGTGCATTTTAAAACATTTTCGGTAGACTACGTATTTCGTTTGCAGTATAAAAAATCTCAAATACTTATATTTGCCTAAAAAATTGTGTTAAAAAAGTTCATAGATTTAATTTCTTAAACAAATTACTCCGTAGCAACGAGACAGTGTACTACCACTACAAACTATGCCTATCTTACAAAAAATGGATTACATATTTAGCATAATCCATTTAACCTGTAACTCTTATTTCGTACGTGAAGTGATTGTCATTTAAATTCGATTAACTATCTAACTAAAAAGTGCATTAAAAAGTTATAAAAAATTTTCTAAAAAGTTATAATACTCAAAATAATATGAAAATGTATTCCCAATATTGAAACCTTGTGAATAGTGATTCTATCGAGAATATTAAATATATAAAGTACATAAAAAACAATTTATGAAAAGATACAGAATGTAAACATTTCTGTAATTAGTAAAATATAGTGAATCTTAGATATATTTAAAGACACTGGTCCACTGAAAATTTTGTTGTTGTTGTATATTTTGGGAGTTTTTAAACATTTGCTTTAATATTATTGTTCTTCTAAGAATTTGTTTGACTTAATTTTGATTACTTCAAATCGGTAAAAAAGGGGGATACAAGGAGACCAGGTCCTTAATTTGCGGAGACTCTGTATACCAAATCGCTTAACATAACTGCAAATAATGTAGAACAAATTTTAGTTTTAACCGTTTTGCTATAGGGACAGCGAATATTAGTCATTCTGAATAATAACATCGCAATAAACAGTATGTATTTTATTACTCATATAGTTTTACTTTTATGTAACTCCTTAGGTCTTTTTAGTCACAATTGGACCTTACTTTATCCCCAGATCATAGTATTGTATCTCTTCCTATGTATACATAACAAAAAAATGTTAATAGAGTCTTACTTGCTGACTGCGTTATATAAATATATTGTTTTATATAATACATACATTTGAAACTTCGGAATATATATTTATACATAATACCTTAGTATATGATTAAACATGTAAAAACGTTTCTGCCTGGCTGTGTCGCAATTAAGAAATACTAGTATGTCGCATAATTAATCTTCATTAGACAAATGAATAAAGAGCCATAAAATTCCTATAACAGATTTATTTTTAAAAACACAAGGGTCGATGAAAGACATATTCAAACACATTCTAATAGCAATAATATTTTGATTATCTGATAAAAATTGTAACAGGAATATAACCGTAAAAAAGAATAAAGACTACATAGAACTGCAACTTTTCCGGTAAATTGATTTTAATATGAAATAATATAGTGCTTTCAGTAATATTTACAAACCACGTGACCACCAAATTTACGCTATTAGGACTAAATAACTGAAGAATTCCCCAGCATCCGTGCAGTTTATGCTGCAGAATAATAAAATGTAATATTAGAACTATCAAAATAGCTGTTAGGAAAAATTGAAATGAAAGTATGTACTTACCTAGCTTTAACGAGTTCAATGTCTTTGAAATAGTAAAACATCCAGGGCAGTTCAATTAAACCAAATACAGTGGATAAATTTAAATAAAAGTACCCTAAATACTTGAAGAGTGAAGTTAGCTCTAGGAACCACAAATTCCAGTTTTTGGTTGAATTAAATATCATCAATAAAATTAAAAAAAATCCCATGAGATAAGATTGTTTGTAGGAAAAAAAAGATTGTCACTATTTGATGAGAGTTGAAGGTAATAATGACTTTTAGAATCACAGATTAATTAAAAACAGTAGATAACATAGGACATCATTTTTAAAGAACTAACACAGAATAAAAACTACTGGAATAAAAACTAATATTAAAACTACTTCAGTCATAGGGTCTTTAAATCAGACACAATTACTCAAGGAACTATTGAATACAGATTTAAGATACCAAGTAAAATATAATGAAGCTACAAATTATAGTGTTAATGGCTTATTAAAAATTAGGAATCAAAAGAATTCCTGGCTTAGATCTATTCAGTTAAATCATATAAATATATTCAGGATTGTACTTGTCTTACTAATGTGTGAGAAGTAGATAAAACTGATGTATATGATTTACAATTCCAGTATCTACATATAATTCTATGATTTTATCTAAGAAAACCTGTCAAATACATTAGGAAGAAAAATGAAGGGATTTAAAAAAATCGTAAATTCTTAGGTGATTTTTAAAGTCCTTCGAAAATTAAGGGCTTGAGGACAATTTAAAAAAAAAGTAAATTGAAGCTTAAAGTTTATAGTTTTCAGATATTGAGTTCATAATTTTTTGCCATCAGCAGTTTTCAACTAACCATAAGAAAACCATCGGAAAAAAAATTTTTTGCTTACCTTTCAAAAGGTCCGCGTACTCTAATAATGTCTTTTCAGTGATTTAATCATAATGCTATTTAGATAATTTTATTTTCTTTAAAATGTTCGAGATACTAAAGAGCGCGGGAATGAAGTATAGAGATAGGAGAGTAGTACACAATCTATACATAGAGCAAACTGCTGTTATAGAAGTAGAAGGGGAGGAAAGGGAAGTAGGTATTAGGAAAGGAGTAAGACAAGGATGTACGCTATCACCACTAATTTTTAATCTGTACATCGAAGAGGCGATTAATGTGGTAAAAGATAGAGTGGATTTCGGGATTAAAGTACAGGGACAGAAACTAAAAATGCTGAGATTCGCGGATGATATAGCAGTATTAGCATCTAGTAAGGAGGAACTAGAATCAGCATTGAACGAAATGGAGGCAGTGTTGACAGAGGAATACGGAATGAGGGTGAATAAAAACAAAACTAAAGTGTTAGTGTGCAGAGGGCGCGAGAGCAGAGCAAAAACGAAAGTACAAATTAATAATGAAAGATTGGAGGAAGTTAAAGACTTCACTTATTTAGGAAGTAAAATAAATTGGGATGGAAGAAGCGATAAAGACATAAAACAAAGAATAGCGCAGGGTCGAGTAGCTTTTAACAAAAAGAAAGCACTTTTATGCTCGGGGGTAATAAACTTAGAAACAAGGAAGAGATTTTTGAAAACATATGTATGGAGCACGGCACTTTACGGCTGCGAAACCTGGACGGTAGGGGAAGCAAGTAGGAAGAAATTAGAAGCTTTTGAGATGTGGTGTTACCGAAGAATGATGAAAATACCATGGACTGATAGGATTAGAAACGAAGAAGTATTGGAGAAAGTCGGCGAGAAAAGGAGTATGTGGAAATACTTAAAGAAGAGAAGAGATAGAATGGTAGGCCACTTGCTGAGACATGGGGGAATAGTCCGCGATATTTTGGAGGCAGAAATAGGAGTGAAGAAAGGCAGAGGTAGGCCTAGATTAGACTACTGCTCGCAAATAGTAAGGGATGTAGGTTGTAGCACAATTAGCGAAATGCGTAGGTTAGCACAAGATAGGAGAAGCTGGAGGCTAGCGTCCAACCAGTCTTAGGACTGATGACCTAATGATGATGATGATTTTCTTTAATCTGAGTGGCCTAAGAGCTTTACACGATAATTTTTCGCTGAGTTATCGTCGTCTAAGGGGCTACATCCACCTAGAGACATGAAAAAATAGTCGATTTTCGGGATGAATTTTCTTGGGAATTATTAATGATAAATAAACATTTTTTAAAATAAAGATAAATTTATTGTAAACACGGTGAAGTGAACACAATGTTAGAATCTTTAAAACCGGAAGAGATATGCCCGCTAAAAGTGGAGCGTCTATTTCGCGACTCGGTTTGCGGTGTCCCTTCTCCTGCTAGAACTGATCATCTGAAATCAAAGATAGTAAGCTGTCATGAAGCTAAGTACATACGAAACATATTGACGACCGCCGTTTCCGAGAATTGTTCTTAAAAAGACAGGGAACATGGAACTGAAGTACGAAAATTCGGTAAAAAGCTCAGTTATTATCGTAATTTGTTTAAACAATTTTGCTAATTCTTGAAAAATGCGTTCGGTATTCTATTAACAACCGTTTATAGCGTCAGTGTGCCAAATTTGAAATGAATCTGTCGATCGGTTCTCGAGATATGACGGTTACCGTTGCCTTTTTTCAGGTTGATGAATTCTCGTGCTTGTTTAATTTTTCACAGCGCGAGAAATTTTGTGCGTATACATTATTACAATATAGTAGGGGAAAAATACATGAAACAATGATTCCTCAAGTTTGTCATTGATTAGTTAAGACGATCATTGTTCCGCATCCGACGAGGGTGCTCATTGAGGTGCGCACGTAGTACCATTAGCCGTCCTCAACCCCTTACTGAAAGGTTTATATCTCTGTAAAATTTAAAGATATCGACTTGAAACTTTCAGAATATATTCTTAAGTCTTCGTACTATAATAATATATAAAAAGTATCGAATATTTTGAGGATTTTAGGTGGATGTAGCCCCTTAAAGCAAAATAGTAAATTTTGCTTTGAACAGTCAAAACAAAACTCGCATCCGCTCGTCAATGGTACAACTTACATGTCCTCTTACAAAATGCAGTCTAGTAACTCTTTGTTTTCTGGTGAGCAGTGGTGCAATAATTGTTCTCTACTATCCGAACTATCTAATTCTTCTTCATTAAGCCTTCTCTTGACCCTTTGTCCATAAATTCCTACAGTTCTAGTTGCTACTAGGGCTCTGCTTAGCTCTAAACTGCTAGAATGCCTGTTTCTTAAGGCTACTTGCATAAGATGTTGCTCATCTCTTATATCTGTAAACTTATTACGAGCTTATTCTGGGGTTCTACAGTAACTTCCAAGTTCATTGAAACGTTTAACTTCGTTCGACTAATTGTTGATTGTCTAACTCCTAACAAATTAGCCACATATCGCTGGCTACGTCCCTCATTAACCAGAGTTACTGCTTCATCTTCTGTTAATGCGTTAAGAACGGATGAGGTACATAGCCATCAAGGGGACCTATCGCTAAGACGGATGATGGCTATATATATCATGGGGGTTCCGATTCTCCCACTCGCTTTTGCGTCGTGGTGGGGCTAAAGCCCACCCAAGGCTGGCCCTTTCCATCGTTTTCTATTCTCAACTTCGTCTTCAACAGTACCCTTCGTTCCTGGAAAATCAATTGCCCCGTTCACAGCTGTTTTTTTTACAAGTTAGTATTTTTATTATACACCTACATTACTTTGCGTCTTCAATTTATTGTATTGTGTGATTTGTTTCTAATAAGTTTATTACACTTTCAGTTGATTTCGATATTCTCCACATTTTTGGTTATAGGAGTATTATATGTTAGGATTGACCTGGTAGATTTGATAAGATGTTTATAAAACAGGTTGCAAAAAGTACAGGGGCGAGTTGCGCTACAATATAGGGAAATTGCCTAGGCGACTTGCGCCACGGCCTGATGGGGTACATATACCTCATGCCAAAAAATCACATTTACGAGTGTTTTAGATATTGTTAAATATTTTTCCCCAATTCTCCATACAAAAATTGTCCGAGAAACGTAAAAAAAATCCCGTCTTTGGGGGTGGTCTTGGCAATAGGGCACCGTACTGAACGTGTTAAGTTGCGTGGATGTTTAATTTCTTTTACTCTGAATGTACTGGACAATGTGTTTCATTCATTCAATGACATTAAATTTAAAAAAATCACTAGGGTAATTGAATTTAATGCCTTTTACAAATCACTTTAAACAACGTTAAATGCATTATTAATAAACAATTGCATAATGTTACTTTACATCTATCAAACAATTTCAATTATTTATTAATAGTTGAAGAGGAAACCATGGGTCACCTATATAAAATATTTAAGGATTAAAAACTAAAAAACTGTAAGAAATAATGAAGTTTTACTGATTAATTTAGTTCATGAGTGTATATATCTAACATTTATTACATTACATATTACAACAGTTTCCCTTGTATTTAAATAAAATCAATTATTACCTGAAGCTGTGCGACATCATTGAGTAACACTAAAAGTGGATCTTCTTGAACCAAATGTCATTACGACGAGGATGTGTCTCAACAGGATTCCTGACTTCACGTAAGTAGGTATGTGGTGACGAGTGACATTTTATAAAATAATTGTTCACGGTACAAAAACATTAATCCTATCTTAATGCAAAGCAATAGTTATCTTAAAACGTTAGGTGGGTGACTTACGCAACACGTTTTATGTGATTTCAACAATTACTTTGAATTATTAATTTACATAAGAGGCCCGTCAGTTACCTCCAATTTAAAGCTCTTAAGTTATTACGACTGTTCAAGAAAAAGTATGCGGCCTAATGCCTACCATTTGGAAGGTAATTAATATTTTAGCCGAAATTGTTTGTGTAGGTGTACTCTCGGTAAATGATCCCTAGTTTTTGTGAGTACCGAGTTTGATTGTTTTATTATGCCGATGGGTAGTGTGGGTGTTTCTCGAATAAATTATACCTGTTTGAGAGTATTATTACGTTTAGTTTTAATACTGTGTACTGGGATGCAGGAATTTTTTTCCTCCTTTGTTCCTTCCATAAACGAAAACGAATTTTAGTCCTGTTTTTTCGCTGAATATGTATTTAATTGCTCAGTAGATGTAACGATTATCGAGAGGACTTGAGATACGAATAGGAGATAGGTAACGAG
The DNA here is from genome assembly GCA_037954035.1 of Rosalia funebris. Taxonomy (NCBI): domain Eukaryota; kingdom Metazoa; phylum Arthropoda; class Insecta; order Coleoptera; family Cerambycidae; genus Rosalia; species Rosalia funebris. Next base: position 21,256,071 of record JAZFAV010000011.1, read on the forward strand.
ATTTGAGGTATCGACAGACAGATAATCTATTGTGTTGTGTATTCCCCACTAAATTCCTGTTTGGTGAATGAAGTTGTCACCAATGATGAATGAAGAATATAAATATTTATTAATGACATATGTACATTATAGCATTTTCATTGCAAAAAAATACATATTTTATGTCTTCTAAACATTTTAGAAGTTGACATTTAGTATATTTATTAAACTGTGAAAACTGTAAATTTAATTTTTTAAATTAAATTAAAATAATTAGTACGAAAAAAATCATTGTGACAAAATATATACAGGGTGACCACCGGGAACCGGATGTTTTTAGAATGCGTAGTGCGGAGCTTAGCGCAGTTGGAGTGGGGCAAATGTGATGTTACCACCTGCGTAATGTTGTGCCATTTCAATAACCATGGAGCAATGGACAGCAGTGAATCGTGTGTTTCCATACGACACGTTTATTCGCAATGGAGAGTCAGTAATAACTACACAGCGGCTTTTTCGCATTCACTTCAATATTGGTCGGCGGGGAGCTGTTTCGTCTCGCAACACCATCCTAAGATGGGTAAAAAATTTGAGAACAATTGGCAGCATAACGAAGAGAAAGTCACCAGGTCCACAGAGGACCGTTAGAACCCCTCAAAACATCGAGCGAGTGAGAGAGGCGCTCATCAGAAGTCCGCCCGAAAACATGCAATGGCATTGAATCTGCATCGCAAATCGGTTAGGAAGATCTTGCATAAGGACTTAAAATTCCACCCCTATAAACTACAGATTGTTCAGCAGTTAAGGGAAAGAGATTTTGAAACTCGTGAGGATTTCGCTATCAGAATGCAAGTGATTTTGGAAGATAATTTAGGTCTACAGCTTTTAATGAGCGACGAAGCTCATTTTCATTTATATGGAACGGTTAATAAACAGAACTTCAGGTACTGGGCTCCTGAAAATCAGGAACTATCCATCAACGACCCCTTCATTCCGAAAAAGTTACAGTGTGGTGTGCTATTGGCCCTACTTGCATTATTGGTCCCTATTTTTTTGAAGAGGCCGGGCGTACCATCACCGTTAACTTTAACCACTACATTGAGATGCTCCAAAATTGTGTATGCCAAAACTTCACAGAAAACGGATAAATCTAAGGACTGTGTGGTTCCAGCAAGATGGTGCCACGGTACATACTGCTAACGCATCAATAAATGTTGCCCGGCACATGTTCCTAGGAAGACTAATTTCACGCTTTGGAGATGTGCCGTGGCCACTAAGATCTCCAGACATTTCAATCTGTGATTTTTTTCTGTGGGGGTACTTGAAGAGTCGGGTATATGCTAACAAATCGCAGAATTTGATCGACTTGAAGAATGCCATTCGTGAGGAAATTACGAGCGATGTTGGAGCGTATCATGCACGATTTCGTGAAGAGAGTCGAAATCTGAATTCGACGTGATGGGCACCATCTCGATGACATATTCTTCCATACATGATACACATCGTAACTGGCATTGTGTACGCTTCATTCTCATGTTAATAAAACCTTATTATCTTGCAAATTCTCTGTGTAACAGTTATTTCAAAATCATCCGGTTCCCAGTGGTCACCCGGTACTATAACACACCTTGATTTATATCTACTAGTAAGTGTACTAGTAGTATATACGAATTAAATTTGATCCGGGATTAATAGCGAATCCCGGATCAAACTTATTCGTATTAAATTACAGATCCGCGCTCGAGTTCGATATTGATTTTAGTCATTAATATGCATGCGAACTATTACTTAATCTGCGCACTGACTTATTACCAGGACCAAACAATGCTTACTTTTATTAGTGTCCAAATAGCTTATAGCATTCTTCGTTAAAAATCATGTCGATGGTACAAGAAATATTTCCGAGTTGTTGGAAAAGGGTTAAGGTCACGCCTATATTTACAAAGAAATCAGGCAGTTTTGGTCCGGGTTCCAATAGTCCCGACTTAGCTCATCGCGCTGGCTGTTTGAGCCTTCAGTCGCCACTCACTTTAGTCAAGTGTTCGTGCAGTCTTAAAAACTAATCGCACACGCTTGCGGGTACGAGACCACGTCAATGCAACCATAGTTAATTGCCTCAATAGTACTAGGTGCAACAAAAAGAGTAGCTGCATTTGTGGATAGTAGTCTTAATATAGGAGGACAATTTGGAGAAAAGTAAAGGACGTGTGCCACACTATACAACTCAAGCATATTCCTATATGAAAGTATCTGCATTACACTTTAAAGAAACATACAACTACGTCAAACATATCTAGCATAAGGACTTCATCATTTTATAAAAACTGTTAGAGACTGCTGCAGTTCCACAATCGAGAAATCAGTAGCCAACGTGAACAAAGCATTTTTAAAAGCGCCCTTTCGAAGAAAATTATTTCAAGACGAATTTGCCGAATATGCCATAAGCACCGCAGCCTGTTGCGACGCATTGAGGCTCATGATTAGAGGCGTAAGCTACTATTCTTTTCACTTTGATAATGTAAAAAGGGTTATCGATAAACTAAATGCTAACGAAACACTATATCTCAGATGTTCAGAAGCGGTTCAATGACTCAGGTGTTCCAGAAGATTTAATATACATCGACAGTCATTTTTCAAGAATTTATTTATTAATAAGCAATCTTAAGTGTACCCATGCTCCCCTGGATACACAGTAGTGAACTCCGTAAATATTATATTTGGCCTGCGCCAAGCTCTTTTTGAGTTAATAGAACACTATTCGGAACGCATGAAAACTAAATTGGAAACTGTTTTACAAACACAACTCCAGGTATCATACACTGTGTGATCTTGTGGATCTTCTTATAGGTAAAAAAGTAGACTTTTCTCAACCGAACATATATGTGCCCCCTTTGAAAAGTGTCATGTATTTTAAATATGCTCCAGTTACCTTTGTAAACATTGAAAGGTGTCTTTCTGCATATAGATGAATTTTGAGTGATAGACGGCGACGTTTTACTCATGAACATTTAAAAAAGATTATGCTAATATACTGAAATTCTAAAGATGAGTGCGTAGTGTTGTATGTTCAATGACATTTATTGCCCCTGTTCTGGATACTGTAAATTTGATAATTAAAAGGTAATACATTGTTTATGATATCTTTGTATGTATATGTCAGCGCAGTGCCCTGAATCCGCCTCTGACTTTTACGTTATGCACGATTTACTAGCGGTCATTGATAGTTGTACTTTTGTGAATAAATATGATACTTGTAAACAAAAAAACATTATAAAACTAATTAATCAATTAAAATCTTACAGAAGAATACACGTTTTTCTTCTAATATAGATCCCACAATCCATATACAAGCTATTGATCTCTTCAAAATTCATTTGAGGTCAAAGCGAATGCAGCTGATTAACTCAAAACATCCCATTAATCCAAATATCGGCGCTATGGGTGATTAAAAACGCGACATTCGTGCGTCACACCTGTCTACTGTATTCAAATTAATTTATCTACGAATATAAATCAAATTAAGGTGCTAAGTTCCAAGATAGCTTGTATCATTTCGAACTATTGCCCCAAGGCAACATAATAGAAGGGATCCCGTATTTTGACAGCCTACAAATCTGATGAAAACGAAAATGATTAACACGGAAGACAGTTAATCACCTTATTGTAAAACTTATTGGATAGCTAAGTGACGTTAGCCGGCGAGATTTTTGGGAGAAATTCTTTAAAATAATGAAATTTAACCAGGTGTAGTTACGTGTATCGTAAAAGGTGCAAATAGATATTGGAATAAAATCATTTACTATTGAAATTGCATTTAATCAATAGGTATAACAGCAGACTGAAATAATGGAGTATAATATTAGATAGAGAATTATGAACACCACAATATCTGATATAAATTTGGAACATATGTGAATCAAGTTATGTTATAATTATTGTATGGTATAATTAATAATATTGTATTATATTTTCAGGTCAACGTTGAATAATTGAAGGTTTTCTAGTCGCAAATATTTCCTCTTAGGTTTGACAAATCATTTTATATTAATTTTTATATTACTTTGTTTTTATTTATAGTATTGTTATTTGTTTTCTTATTTATTCCATGGGTATCTTTAAATTTTCTCTATATCTATCTAATAGTTAGAAAAATATTTGCAGTTATTTATTGAAATTATTACAATGCGATTTTCAAATGTGATTTTCTAACAAATATGATTACACCATAAAGTTTTTCAAAGTTTTGTTAATTCAAGAACAAGGTTAATGTACAAAAATATGCCATCGAGGAGGTAAGTCATAATGTACGTGATAATTATGCTCTTGGCCTCCAAGTAGTCGTGCCCTCTGCTGACCAAAGACAATATTAATTCTCAAACAAATTGATTATCGCTTGGACTTGAAGAGAATTTATTGACAGTATCTCATTACATTTTTTCTCGATGGTACAACGTAAATAAACGTAAATTATTCGATCGGAATCTAATAATAATTTTTTTACAGTCTTTCGTTTTATTTTATATAGGATATTACGGATCATATACAGGATATATACGGGTACAGATATACAATACCATTACCGTATTTAAGAGAAACTATCAATTTTCATAAATAGGATAGTATATTTCTAAAAATCACTCTTTATTCTATATCAGATTATCGTATACACATTCCCACGCCTTAATTCTGACAATGAACATTTTCAATTCATTTACATTTGCGTAAAAAAATGTTTGTGGTTTCAAATTTTTTTTCACAGTTTACTTAAAATGTTCGAAAATATATCTTTACCAATGAAATTGTAAAATTTCATTGGTAATATATTAGAGTTTTCCATGAGAACTACATATCACTGAGAACTGAAATTCATATGAAAGTATAAGGAAACCTTCATATCTAAGAGTATATATGCAATGAAACATGAATATGTAAATCATAAATAACACGTATTTGTCACCGATTAAGTAAGAGGAAATAATTAAACAGGCTAGTATACAATTCCATTTACTAAATAATGCCTGTATAAATTCGTTAATTTTAATTATGGACTTATGCAAATCCATTTTGCCTTGGAATTACGATAATGCGTATTTTAGATTATGTTTCCTCTGTTTGTACCATATTTAGGGACCTTAAAACTGTACCATAAATTAACTTTAAATGTTTTTGTGCATTAGGAAGGATATCAATAATTAATAAACATTTGATTTCGTTTTTATACACGTACCTTCAACGTCATTGTCGAAATTAAATATGAAATCATTTTGAGATATGAGTCTAATTTAGTATTTACACAGAGAAGATGAGAGTATTATTACATATATTACTTTAATCATAATATCAAAAAAAATCAGCCATTGTATTTAAATGTATCCCGTGGGTAGATAGTTTTATATGGCGTTTCATAGTAAGTTTAAATAATTATCTATTATAATAATTGTATATGTGTTTCATAACGGATATCTCAACGAAAAAAGTGGGCATGGCTTTTGACGTTAGTTTTTTATTTTATTTAACTGAAAACACATTTTTTGTTGCAACTGGATGATGCTAAAACCCTTATTTAGATTGTAGTGAAACCGTATTCTAGAAAATAAATGTATACTGTATGAGTTTTAAGATTAATGTATTATAAACGTGCTATCAAACCATCACCATCACATTAAAAAAAAAGAATATCTTACTGAGCTGTGAAAATTTTATAAAAATTCAACAATAGTTATTGAAAGTTATAAGCTATTTAAAGTTTATAATATTATTGCTTTATGTTTACGTTTATATTATGAATTTTGCGCCTTTCTTAAAGTATCACTTTCATAATATTTTCATATTTGATTTTTTTTGTAATTGAAAATTAAATACTACTTTACAAATTAGTAATTTTTAATTGTGATATTGATACTGTGTTACTAATATTTATGCAAATTTTATCTAATTTCATAAGCATTTAAAATGTATATTAGGTCATAAGTATTAAAAATTTATATTAAATTAATATAAACTTTCACTAAGCTGTTTTCAAGAAAAACTATTTTCTTTATTCTGCTTTTTGGTCATCTTATAACGACACTATAGTTTTTACTGATCAAAAAACAGGTACAATTCAAGCACAATAAGAAAGCAATCTCATTTGTCTTTAACATTGTCTTCAGGATTTTTTTATGATTGATAGTTCGAACTTATGTATAGAAAAATTTATCGAAACAGTTTCTTGAATACTACAGTTCAAAAATAAATCACTGATCTAAAAATGGTTTCTGATGTTTAGATTAGAAAGATTTTGTAATCATTAATGATTTGTCCTTTACTTCAATGTTTATATAACCAGTAGGATGTAAACACGTACGATGTTATCGAGTCGGTGATAACGATTGGCGAAGCTCTTAGACTTATTTTTCTAATAAATTTCTTAATCACGATAGACCATCGTAGATATATACTAAGGTTTCTTTTTCCTCTTGTAGTAGGTTGTCTTCTTTTCCATTTACTTTAGATGTTTAGTTTAGATCGGACTTTTAACTCCTGAACTCATCTAAAATAATGTCTTCAAGGACTTTCCTGTCTCGTGAACTCCGTGTTATTAAATTTATTAGATTAAATATAAAAATAAATCAAATGGGTAAGAACAAATTCACGTCTGTACCTATATTTCTATACGTATTTTGGTGTATCTTCTTCTTTTTGTTCATAATGAAAGGTCTCCTTACCTAAACCATTAGAATGTTCCTCCTTGTTTTGGAGTACGTACATGGTTTTCTTCTTAGAACGTGCAAGGTTATTATCCTTCAAGACCAAATGGAAGTGTTTTCAAATTATTCCTCTTCCTTGTACTTACTTCGTATTACTATACGTGATAATGAACCTCAAATCATTAAATTAAATAGATTTATTATATTAAATTTATTAGGTAAAAAAGTAATGAAGAATAGGTTCTGAAATTCATGTAAAGCCATTGCATAATTATTTTCCCTCCATAGCTTTTCTCTTCTTGCTCCAGTGGAACAACTTTCCATCTGTTTATGATCAAAATTGTTCTTATTTAATCATGATAAAATTTATTTTATTTTTGAGTAGAAAATTTTATATTTAGAATAGTAAAAAGTGACTTCTTACGTATTTATTTATATGAATTAATGTATAATTTAGTCCGTACAGTTTAAGTAATTCAGTGTAGTGTAATAGTAAAATCAATGGCAAAATAATTATACTAAATATGATAAAAGTTCAGCACTCACATTCACATGAACATAAACCGAAATTTAGGACTCTTTGAAATTGGAGCAGGTACTACGTTCCAAGAAAAGTAATTAGATATGGTATTCATTTTCTTGTGGTTTACTTAAGAGGTATATTTTAATGCAATACTGTTTTAGTAGGAGTATATAGTTCAGGAGATTATAGTAAACCTATATTTAAATTATGTGATTTCGACAAATTACAAAAATTATTGGTGGAAAGAAATGGCTATGCCTATAGAAATATCGTTCTTTCTAAAAAATCGTATAAGAAAATACACAACATTAGATACGGATCACAGAATATAAAGAAAATCTTACGAAATGTATTTAAAATAGGATTAACGAAATTTACTTATTGCCTTATTTCTAGTGACAATTTATAAGGAATTTAATACCAATAATATGTAAACAAAAAACACATCTTCAGAAATCTTATTCAATGACCGATTATATCACCGATATAATACAAATCAGTTTTTCTCGAAAATATTACAGATAATAGATTTCGATGAAAATCGGTCAAAACAGCATTTTACTTGGCCATGATATTTGGGTGGATAAATCTGCAATATACGTGTAAGTGCGGCATAATATTTGGCGATCTGTCATAGAGATAATTAATATATTCTATTGCTCCTGGAAGTGATATTTTTAAATATTTAATTAATATCTATTTTATGCTTACACATAATATTGAAATCAGATAATAATAATAATATGTAATTAAGAATACCGAAATAGCTTAGCGAAATTTTATTCTTCGAAAATTGGCACACCGGAAACTGTAGATTTCATCGGCAATTATGTTTTATGCAAATATATAAAATAATAAATTTTTTATCAGTTCTTACATGGAGTCCCAATATGTCTATAATATATAGCTGAAACAATACACATTGAATTAATACCATTAATTATTTAATCAGAAATCTAATTTAGAATTTTCTTTTATTGTTCATGATTCATTTTTAACTGCACCTCCACTTCGCCAAATTTATTCTTCTGAAAACAACAAAATTTATTGCACCATCATTCCAGGCAAAATGATTTATTTTGTACTCCACATTAACAATGAATATTTCGTATACCAGATGAATGTACACTAACCAACAGACGACTAAAATTAAGTTTTCAGAATTATCGCACATTAAAGATTTACTACATAAATCAGAGGGGGAAATAGCCAAGTTGTTGATATTTATTTTGGTATCACACGATAGATGATTGCAATGATTTTTTTTCATGCAAGTCTACTTGATTTATTATTTGAGATTTTCAATAAAATCTAATGTAAAAAATACAAACACTAATTTTATTGTAATAATTAAAGAATGCTACAAATTTCATCACCCTTTTGAGCCTGGAAATATTAAATAGTTATAATTTAAATATAATTAAGAAATATAAGATTACCCTCACCAGTAAGACCGACTGGATGGAGGGTCGAGCTGGATCACCGCTGGATTACCGCTGGATTACCGAGACATCTGGTACACGGATGGAGCCAAGAGTAGGAACAGAGCGGATGCGGGGGTATATAGGCGACGCGATGGGATAGGCAAAACCTTCCCCCTGGGTAAATACACTACCGCACTCCAGGCCGAGCTAGTTGCAATTACATACGGTGTTCTGGAGGTCGACCAAAATCGGACCCAGGAGAAGGTATGTATCTGCTCGGATAGCAGGGCGGCGTTGGCAGCCCTGAATTCAGCAACGAACAAAGTCAAAGCTGGTCTATAATTGCTATGAAGCATTGAACCACTTGGCAGGGAAGGGGCCGCTGGAACTCTTATGGATACCTGGGCATAATGGCATTAAGGGAAATCTAATTGCAGATGACCTTGCCAGACTAGGGACCAGAACTTGCAATGGGAATAAGTAGGAATCTGATCAGAAACTGCACCAATGGCTGGGCGAGAGTCCAGCACAATTAAAGGTGGAGAGGAGTAACGGGTTGTCGAATAACCAAACTCTTCATCGAATACTCAGAGATTGAGAAATGGGGGTAGTCCCTTGGCGATCCCCTCTTATCCCCTATTATGCGATCCCCTCTTATCCCCTATTATGCGATCAGTGTCTGATTAGGCCCAAACCCATATAAAATAATGTAATGTTTAATTTAAATCCTGTGATCTGTCAAACCAATATAAGAAGATTTACCTTTCGTTCATTCTCGTTTGAAATTGCAACCGCTTGGCTTAGCTAACATTGGCGCTAGATGTATTACAAAATTCAGAACACATAGAGTGAGTATATAAATTTTGGAACAATGCGAGAAAATCGATACTGCGTAACTAGCACAATAATGCTCATATAGGCCGATTTTGTTTTTTAAATGCAATTTTTATTTTGTAAGTCATATCTGTTGGAGTTATGACATCTTCGAAGATTTCTTTAAATGTCAACGTCCTTTTCTAATGTCATTTATGAGAGCACATCTTTTTTACGTATGGTACATAAAATTACCACCATTATGCTAAATTGCAGAAGTTTCGAAAAATGTATTAACTTAATTTTTAATAGCGTGTATTCCCATTCTTTCGTTCCGACTCAAGTAGTACCTACTTTTTTAACTATTCTAATTTTTCCTTCCTGTTTCTAAGTTTCATTTTTTTTTACATTATTTGGCATGACTTTTCTCAAGAATTCTTCTACTCTTTCTAAATTTTCGTATTGTTTTTACTACATACATTCATTTTTCTACATAGCAATTTTACTTATCTATTGTCTAAATTTTCAAAATATGGCGCGTTGAAGTTAAACAAAACGAACTGATATGTTTATGATGATTGAATATGTAGACAGAATCCGTACACAAGTTGAAGTTTGTGAATTATTTAATAATAAATATCGTGAACAACCTACGAGTATTACAAGCTCAACTGCAAATAAAATGGAAGCAGAATTTAGAAATGTTAGTACTGCGAGAGACAATTATATTAAAGGTTGTTTGATCCGGAATGTATGCAGTTGGATATGTTACTAGTTGTGAAGGAAAATCCAAATCAACCAACTCGCGAAATGGTATCGATGCTTACAATGTGTCAATAATCTGTTCTTAAATGCCAGAAGAAGAATAATTTACATCAATTAATAATGCAACTTATTTCCACTTTGCTTATTGCACCTTACTTATTCTATCATATTATTAATTAAGTTAATGATGCAGCCATGTAATAATAATCCCCCGTTTCTCTGACAAGACTACTTCTTGATTAAATGGTTCAATGCAGGTATAGATAACCCTCATTGGGTGATAGAGCGACGCACGCAGTTCTCAAGGAATACTGGGCAGCTACGACAATCAGAGGACACCAGAATTATATGACATTTTTTTATTAATGGTGTATTAACGCTCAAAAGTATTTGAAATTGCTATGACAGTATATAGTTCCCTCGCTTGTGGCACTGCATCCAAATAACGAAAATTCCTAGATACCAGAACAGTCAATATAGTACAAACACGAATATGCACCACAACATTACTCATGAATTGTGCGTTATTACCTTTTCAATAAGTGAATTGTAGAGGAGGAAGTAGAGGAGTGGCCAGCTAATCTACGGATCTAAATCCACTAGACTATTTATTTGTGGAGTAACCTTAAATCCAAGGTATGTCTTTATAGATCAAATACTACTGAGTCATCTCAAGATAGAATTTGGATCAAAGTAAGACTAATTAACGCTGGCACGTTAAATAACGTCTTACTTTCGACGACATGCTAAAATGTTGCCCAGAAGTGAATCGAAGATAATTTGAACAACCTAATTTAATGGTTTTGGTTTGTATTATTTATTATTTTTCATACCATGGTTTTGTTTAGTTTGCTAAAATATTTTTTGTTTCTAAAAGAAAATTGTTATGTAACACTGTCACAAAATTTTACGCATCGTATGAAATAAAGAGCTCTTTTAAATAGCATCATCAGATACGGCGTTGTCATTTAAAAACAAATTTGATGTCATAACTTCAACAGTAATAACGCTTTAAAAACGTTAACAAAACATGCGCGTCTAAAAAACAACATAGACCTATCTGAGTGTTTGAAGGAATCCTGGACCGGCTCATCTCTTTGATGCCGAAGGATAAGATTAAAATATCCTTCATCTTTGAACATGGGTTCAAACTGATTAGACTCACTAGAAAGGACAGGAGAAAGGGTATGGTCCTTCTGGTCGGGGACATCTGGTTCACGGATATCTAGATCAGGGTCGAGGAGGAGACTGAGGCTGGAATCTACAGGGATAATAGAAGAGACAATCACTCGCTTCCTCTCAGAAGTTATGTCACAGTGTTTCAGGTGAAGGTAACAACGATCCAGGTCTACATACAAACGTGACTGCTGAATGAAGTAGTTGGTAAGATCCATTATCATATGCTCCGACAACAGAGAGGCCCTGGATGCTTTGGAGGTTCTAGGAGTAAAATACTAGCTACTGAAGGAATGTAAAGATACCAGTGTCCGGCTCTGGCATGGTTTGGGTGCATTTTGAGCCCTTTTTCTTGGACCCGAGCAAGCTGGGAGAGATCGCCCTGAAGAGGATATTGAGCTTTTGAAAGAAGTCCAAATCCGTACCCTAACGCTGACTTATTTACAGCAAGTTATAAAAGGGCAAGCTTGAGTATTGCAGTACTTTGCGGCTCTCCCCAGAAAATTAAACTTAAACCTAATTAAACCGAGTACTAACTAAACTACTATCTGAATATTTATTTTCTCACTTTGCAGGTACAAATTTTATTCAATTTGTTCAAACCATTACGCAACCGTTGTATATTTGTATTGGTTTAAAATGTAGTACGTTATTTAAAAAAAATACTATTGAATCTTTGATCATATTCCCTATACCATATTAAATTAGATCTCTTGTTAATAAAGTATTAAGATTAAAAAGTGAACGGCAATTGTCAATATTATAATTTCGATTATAAGATAATAAAACCTGACATTAGAACAACAAACTAAGTAAAAATGATTTCTTGTTGTGCTTCCTGTCTGTAATGATTGATGAAGTGTTGCTTGACCTACATACTCTAAAGCCGTCATTGAAATCAACTTATACCAACCTTGATCATTAACTAATTAATTAAAAATCACAATACTTTCATTATCAATTTCTTATTATGTCATCTTTCAATTGTGTGAAATTCACCATATCCTGTCATTATCATGATTTAAATTCTGGAGAAGTTATGTTAATATAATAGAGCTTGATATCAGGATAACAAACCTAAACAAAAACAATTTCTTGTGCTTTCTATCTGTTTTGATTGATCAGGTGTTACTTTATCTACATACTCTAACGAAGGCGTCACTGAAATCAACGTATACCAACTTTGATGATCAACAATTAAAAATCACTAGACTTTGATTTTCAATTTCTCATTATGTCATCATTCAAGTGTTTGAAATATACCACATCTGTCATTATCATAATTTAAATTCTGGAGAAGTTATCTTAAAATAATAGAACTTGATGTTAGAAGAATAAAACTAAGTAAAAACAATTTCTTATGCTTTCCGTCTGTTTCGATTGATCAGGCGTTGCTTCACCTACATACTCCAACAAAGCCGGCACTGAAATCAACTTTGAGTACCAACCTTAATCAGCAACAAAAAGAAAATCACTAAACTTTTATTTTTAATTTCTTATTTCATATTTTCGTTATATGAATCCACTATAGCTGTCATTATCATTACTTAAATTCTGTACTGGTCTGTAAAGTGAAAAATGTTATTTGTGTACATCAGATATGGTGCTCATCTCCCGTACTAACCGAAAATTAGGCACAAAGGCCTACATTATAAGCCAAACTGACCTTGGGTACATTTGAAGTCGAGTCAGTCGCATAAAATTCGTGGCGGAAAAAACGACATACAAAAAGCGCTGCATTGCTGAGCGTCTGGACCGTATATAGGTCGGCTGGTTATATAAGCCTGTTTGATGTTTTTTTTTTCGCTTTTCTTGGTTGGCAACATGTCTGGCTGCAAAATGGCATCTGCTACGAGGCAGCACGCGCTTTTCGAATATAGGTGAGCAACTTCTTCGTGCCTGCCCTACGGAAAATATTTAATTATACGCCTTTCGACAACCCCCGGTTGGTTTCCCTTTTCTGCCAGAGCGCGATTACTCCGGAGCCATATGTTAATATTTCTAATTTATTATAACGATATGTCTAGCTTTACCTACTATTTCCTAGAAATTTTTATAATGGTAATTTTAATTCAGCATGAAACACTGATTAAAATTGTTTGTCTGGTACCGGGGCCTTGTTTTTCGGTTTCAGCTGTTCCAGACGGGCCGTTCTGCAATTTAAATTAATTGTATGTATCAGGGAGAGATAACGCTTGTCTGCCACGAGGGCGCGCGGGCAGTAACGATGATTATGTTTTAGGTAATAATTGCACATCTGCAACCACGACTGGCCAAATATTATACAGGGTATTGAGAGAATAGTACATGAATTCAGTACAAAATTTATTTTTCAAAGGGCAAAAATTTCAGTATTTTGAGTATTTAAGTTAACTACTACAGAACGACAAAACGATCTAAGTAATAATAATTCAATGATAGATCGATATATGGAGGATAATATTAAAAACAAACAAAATAAAAATTTTCAAATTTAAAAATTACTATTATTTTGATATATAACGCTTATTATGACGCAGTGGCGGACTAAGGGCGGCGGCCCGACCCTGGCCTCTGGTCCTAGGGGCCACCAAATCTCGAGAGGTCCTTTTAAATCCTAAACAAAGCCAAAATATGTTCAATAAGTAAGAGACAGTTTGAAGTTAGAGGCCACGTACATATGTAAAATATAAATGCACCTAATACAGGTACCTACTTACCTATTATCAGGCCTATTTATATTTACAAAATGTACACTACAAATACATCAATTTCTGAGCGAACTGGAGGCCTCATTTAGTTTTGCAGCTCCGGGCCTCCGACGGGCTTAGTCCGCCACTGCTTTGACGTACATATATTATATTACTATTATTAGTACCTCTTCCAACCTCACAGTAATTGTCATCGATTGTGAACTTTTAAATAGATATTTTAACATGTTCCCTATGTACTTTAGATATACCCTGTATTTTTTAACATATTCCAATCCTGCTTGCTATATAGTGAATCTAAATTTCTAACTTATCCTTAAATAAGGAGACACTTAAATTGTTTAAGGCAATTGGAAATTAATTTTTGAGGCTGAGTTGTAATACTAATTGAAAACTAGTATTTCATTTTTGCAATAAAATTTCATTGTAATAAATTGAATATTTATTGAAATTACATTATTTGAAAACATTATAAATATATTTCTTCCTCATCCCTAGCCGACAATATCCTTCCCTATAGGAATCGCTATAGTTTAAATTTTAAATAACGATATAAATGTTCAAGTAATTGATGTAAATATAAGAAATTTCATTATAAATTAATTATTATTGGACTTTATACGATCAAGTCTTGTAGACATATATCGAAGCTACGTTGCTTTTGGATACATACCTGAGGGATACCTTTGCTCAGGTAAGCACTCGAATAGAAAGATGACAGACTGGATACGAGGATATTCACGTATTGATATTGAAGCTGCTTTCGATAAAATAACATTTAGTTCTATAGAAGGTGATCTCCGTAAACGCGCTGTTCCATCAAAATTTGTTAAATGGGTTAAACATATGTTCGAACAAAGGCTGAACAAGGTAACAAAAAAGGCTGTCCCCAAGATGATGTACTAACACTTCTACTACGGAACCTGGTAGTAGATAGCCTTTTGGAACTCTCAACAAAGCTGATTACTAGACAGTGTGTTATCCGTATGGCAGTGATTCTAATAACCGGACCGGATGCTTTGAAGGAGTATTTATTATGGGAGTTCATGCAAAATGCCCTGATAATTATTGATAGCTAGTATAGGAAGCAGCAAACTTTGTCGATAAATCCGAATAGAACGGAGCTTGTTCTATTCACCAGAAATATGAAGCTGAAATATATCATAACTACAAGGTACGTTACGTGCCACAATTGGGCAGCCTTAGTTTTCGCCGCTCTCCCTCCAACCCCTCAGCAAGGGTATCCCTAGAGAAACAAGCATCCGATGAGAAGGCTGTTAGCGTCATCACAGCTACTTAAATCTCTCATTACGACAAGGTCCTGAACATAGAGGGAGATGTCTTTCCGAAGATTTTCCCCCCTGCCAAAAAAAAAGTTACGAGGTACAACAATGCTCAAACTTTCAAGTGAGGTCAAGTATCTGTGCGTTACTTTTGATAATAACCTAAATTGGCGAGTCATTGTTATTACAATGACTCGCCACCGTTGTACAACTGGAAGGTCATGGGGATTAAATTTCAAGACCATCCTTTGAATGTGTACTACTATTGTCAGGTGAATGTTAGTATATGGAATAATTGTCTGGTGGCTTACATACATCCAGGCAAAAAACCACGGAAGTTACAGTATGTTCAAAGATTAGCTAGTATAATTATGACTAGTGTTATGAGGACTACACTCATAGCGGTCTTGGAAGTTGCCATGGGATTGACACTCCTTGACTTGTTTATTGAAGGGAACGCTTTAAGTATGGCTCGAAGAGTACATGTGGGAGGTACATGGAAGATGAGTAGGTGGTTGGCGAGACAGACGCGCGTATTGAAGGATGCTAGTAAATAAGTCTTTTAGAGGCGTGGATAGAATTTCCTCCATTTTTCTATTTAGAAAGAACTATTGTATTGGATCGAATTTTCGGTTTAAAGGAGTCATCAAAAGATGAGTCTGGATCTTTTGGTCTACACTGATGGTTCCAGAGTGATAGGTCTGGATATGGGATTTTATCTGAAGATTTAAACCTCCGGATCAGTGAGTCACTAGACGCCCATGCCACACTATTCCAAACTGACACTATTCCTGACTGACACTCTAAACTATGGGAATACCACGGACTATCACACTAATAAATTATTAATCAGAAGATTAGTGGTAAAACCACTGGCATATTCAACAGATAGTAGTGCCACGTTGATAACACAAAACAATTACAGTACTAACTCTGAACTGATTCTGCAATGTAAAGAGTTATTCAATATGACAGAATAAACAAACAATGTAGGTTTATGTTGGGTGAATATAATGGAGTATGTGGGTCTATTATGATGACCTGGTGATATGTGGACTCTGTCTACTCTCCCCTATAGACTCCGAGAATCTAAATTACGTATACAGATCAATAAAATGTAATAAGAAATTTAATTATTTTCCTTTGAAGGCGCTTCAAGAATTTCTGAAGAGATTTCGAAAATTGATAATTTTAGAAATGGGTTATTTGGTACACATTTATGATATGGTAATTTTATTCACTAAGCTAGTCCATATTGAGAAATTTTAATTTTAAATATCTGTCAAGGACGTCCAATAGCCAGGCGTCCAAATCTCTGCACTGACGTTTCACAACAGGGATTCAAAATCACGATGTGCAGTTCTCGTACCCGACTCGTTTCCCATCGGAAATAGATGAGACAGGACAATTATTTTGTAAAATATACATTTAACAAGGTTTTCGTGTATATTTGCGCTCGGGAGAGACTCTTCTGGTGAGTGTTGGTACCTTGGATCTCCTGCGAAGAAAGTTGCTTTGAATTTTTATAGGTAGATAGCTACAGTACTAAATTCATGATATAGAATCATGCTTTAAAAGCAAATCAATGAAAAAATCCATACTATTGAAAACTTATTAAAAAAATAAAATGATCTACGTCAATCACCAAATGAGCCAATTACTAATTTATTTGATTCAATAAAGTTAGGAATATACAAGGTATATGATTACATAACTTAGCTAAATATGTCCATGTAGATAATGTAAGTATGGTAATTGTTAATATATTTTTTTTATGTAACAAAGGAACAAAGTAGGTGGTCATCAGTAATATTTTAACATATAGCACAAAAGTAATAAAATAAAATATATCGAAATTATACTAAGTTGGTGACTAATTCTGTAAAATCCGCGTTTGATTTAAACACATACTTAAATTGCCTTCTTCTCACTACAGACATATATTGTAATTTAATACTTTGACCTCTTTTAAGAATATTGTTTTAGAAGTAATTCTACATATTTATAACTATACAGCGTCTACGGCCTTGGTCACATGTAGATATACATGTATAGCTTGACACATAACAATATTCTGTTAAATACGTTTATGTAAAATAATATTTTTTATACACGGTATTCTATTACTCACCTTTAACGCTTGTTCTTATAGTCTTTTGAAATGCTTCCATCTTCATGAAATAAAAAACAATTAGAATACACAGACGGAACATTTTTTGTTTGTTAAAGTTCCATTTCCGTTTTAAGTAAATTTTTAACTTATGAGTTAGCATTGGCAAAACCAGTACTTGAGTTAGCATTCAAAGTACGCAATCGTCAAAATTAATATGCAATTGCACTTTTTATATGAACCGACAAGTTTTCATACAAATCTAATTAAAATCAACATATATATTTAACTATTAATATCTGGTACTGTTGGCAAGGTTATTTGTATCAATATTTATTCATTTAACCAACATTTTCTAAATATTTAATTTCCTGCCGAATATTTTTGATATGTACCTTTATATATATATAGGTGGTGTATTTTATGTAGTTTATTTCTTTATGTATGATGTTAAATTATTGTTCATTGTTTTACAAGATCAAAATACATAATAAAATACCTACTACTTTATGTATCAGGCATGGATGCGCACCATTTTTGTAAAAGGTTCTGCAAAAAAAAATAAAATACAGAAACATATATCTATTACATGTTTAATATTATACCATTTACTATTTTCCACGACATTTAATATTAAATATCATTTAGACCTTTTTTTTTAACCGGACTATAACCCAGTTGATCATAACAATTTTGTTTAATATAAGGTTTAATACACTAGGGCTAATCTGTTAGAACTCAGTGCTCTGTTGCAGTTCTGCTAAAGTATTAGCTCTATTCTCCTGGGATATAAAAATTTTAGTTTTAGTATATCCCTAAAAGAAGAACTCATTTAAAATAAGTCAGGATATCTCGCTGACCACAAGGTGGTAACCCGTCCACTTCTGGTTTGAGAATGTATTGGTGGGATATTCTAGTACTAAAGTGCTATTACAGGATACCTACAGGGTATATTAAGAGAGGCTCGCAATTTGTTAGATTATAACGGCCATGTTCTTAAAGCAACATCTATCAAATTTGTTGTGAATTATCCAGTAGCGTATGGCAAATCACCATGGAAGGTTATAGCGTTAAGCAACGTGTGAAAATCAGCAAACTTTATTTTCAAAATCAGTGCCCCGTTCGAGAAATATTCCGCGCATTACGTAATTTTTATCCTCGCCACAACCGTCCCGTTGAGTCGACTACTCAACGTTTGGTGGCTTCGTCATCCACAAAAATAAGACCTTTTTTCAACCTTAACTTGGCGAATTTTGCGTCAGAACTTGGGTCTGCACCCATATAAAACTAAACTGACACAAGAACTTAAGGTAAACGACCATTGACGATGTCGTGTGTTCACTGATTAAGCTCTGAAGTAGTTAGAGGTTGACCCAAATTTCGCCAAAAAAATAATATTTAGCGACGAGGCCCATTTTTGGATGGATAGATATGTGAACAAGCAAAATTGTCGGATTGGGGACGATACCAATCCACACGACATACACCAGCACCAAATGCATCCCGAGAAAGTTACTGTTTGGTGCAGATTTTGGTGTGACGGAATCATCAGTCCGTACTCCTTCCAAACCGAAACTGGCATTGCCATAACCGTTAACGGTGAGCGCTACAAATCGATTATAAGCAACTTCTTATGACCTAAACTGGATAATATGGATAACGATGACATGTCGTTGCAACAGGATGGCGCTACGTGTCACACAGCGCATGCCATGATGGACCCTCTGTACGATCGATTTGAGGGCATGGTTATATTGCGCAGCGGCGACAAGAGCTGGCCACCAAGTTCGTGCGATTTAACACCTTTAGGCTTCTTGCGTTAGGGCTATCTTAAATTGCGAACTGGTCTATGCGAATAAACCGAAGACAATTGATGCCCTCAAAGTCAACATAGCGAAAGCCACCCAGCAAATTCAGTCGGATTCATGCGATAACGTCATCGAAAATTGGATTTCTCGAATATGTGCCACCAAGCAAAGCCGCGGCGGACATTTGAACGACATTATATTCTATCCTAATGCCATAAGATGTTCTTTCAAATAAAGAAACTGTGTGGATATCTCATACACAGCTTGTTTTATTTATGTTTAAAAATCGAGCTTCCTTATTGAAAGACCTTTTATCTTGTGTAAATTTCACTTGATTAGATTTTGACTTTGTAATTCGTTGTAACAATTTGTAGCAGTAAAAGATCCAACCATTTCAAACCGATCAGTGTCTCTTCAATAAAAAATGGATCAATAATATCATCCTTTAACATCATGTCCCATTTACGTTTTGGGGATATTGACTTTCAACTCGAAAGAGAAGAATTGAAAAGAACAAATATATATAGCGGGAAATATATTTTTCCGAGACCAATACCGAACGGCTGGGTATGTAATTCAAAACTAACTCATCTATACAAAACAATATTGTTGATGAAAATCTTATCATTATGCCCTTTGTCCATTACACGTTCGTAAACTAAATTATCGATGATAATCGAAAATGTTTCATAAGATTTTCTTACTTTATATGATCGATAACCATTTTTATTAAGAACCCGCCTTATTGTCCTATCACTTGATTCTGCCACATCAACAATTGCTCTGATGGAAAGTTTGGGGTTTTTATTAATATTAACCAAAACATGTTTCTTAGCGTCTCGGAGAAATCATCCATGTTATTAAAAATTTTAAATAATACGATGGATTGTTGTCGGTAAAGGAGAAAGCGTATTTGGAAATGCTTCGTTAAAATATCTCTAATTCCACCTATGAATCAGCTACGAAAATGCCACTTAATGATTTGAACCTTTTCGACAACCTTGTAAACATAATTTTTTTTATTATTAATTACACATATTACATAATACACTTTCAAAGTTATCTAAAGAGATCACTAGTTAATTCCCCGTGACTCAGTAATCCGTAGTAGCTTATCGCTTTCTGTACAGAAGGAACAGCTGTAGATAGACGGATGTCTACCACACGGATAAACTGGGTATAAAACGCAAAGTACCATATCCTATGTTCTATTTGAACGCGTTATAATACAAGTTATACCACACTCTCGAAAATCTATTTAATTTCTGTCATTTAATGTCGTCCGCTTTGAATTAACATTCATTACTCTTTTGTTGCAGGAATCCTCTCCAACTTTGACGCTCATATCGTCAAAGGTAAGCAGGCCATGCGACCGCAGCGTTGTCCAATCAAGGTGTGTGTAACTGTGTGCTTTTATTAATATTACCAACTACCACAACGTAGCAGCTACCCACCACTTGTTATGTTCACTGCGTGTCTGCATTGTGGTTGGTGTTTTTCTTTTTCTTAAATGCCGTTTTCAGAGGCGTACGTGCATTAGATACTTAGCATATATTTTTCTTTCCCTTGTAATATGTTTTGTTATTTATAGTTATGATTTCGATAGTTTCTTATACGGATCTTGATACCAAGTTGTTCGACTGATTTCAAGTAATACTTATTTTTTATGTCAGTCATACTATGGCTGAATTAAAAAGTATGAAGTTTCGTCAGGAGCTGACGTAGGAGATAAATTACATCTTATACTATGTAAACTAAATGGTATAGATGTAAGTTATGTAAGTTATACATCTATCAAATATTTTACAATTTAGCTTATATTCGAGTTGAACAGCCTATGACGGGTTCACTGCCAACTGATTATATTTTTGTTAGTTGTAACGATACAGATGTTTGCCTGAGTTAACAGTCAAGTAAGTAAAATTGATATTTACTTCACCTAAAAGAAACTGTTGCAATCCAGTATTGCAACATTCTGCAACTTTCACTTTAAATATTTTATGAGTCCTCATCTATTCAAGTATACACTGTGGACCATAAATAATGAATAAATTAATAGCCTTCGTAATTTGTGATTTCTATGTGAAGCACTAAACAATTTTTTGATTTTAAAGTGACATTATTTGAATAAAACTGAATACCTCCATTGACCTTCTTAGAGTGACAGTTACCCCTCTAGAATGGAGTGGCCACCTGATTTTATATCGTCTCGCGAGCAATCTAACTGGCCCACTTCTTGGTGATGTTTCAGTTATAGAGCTTTTGATTGCTAGTAACACTTAGTATCAGTAGAATAGACTTACCCCACATTTTGGAGTGGAAGGAAAACCTTACCTCAGTCAGGTCTTTTCGAATAGGTGGATTGGTAATTTGGTCTGCAGCCGTGGCTTGCATCGCTAGCTGTTTTGTTATGAACTACTTTCGTTTCTTCTTCTGATTATGCTCTAGATAATGGCAGAGTCACTGGGACATAAAGATCAATCAGAATCAGAAAAAAAAATCGTCAAAGAAATCAGTCAAACCTCTAATATCAAAGTAGATTCTATACAACTTAAATTGTCGAAAATTAGAGTTGAGCATTTGTCATACCAATTTAAAACACTCCTACCTTTTGTTAAATAAAAATTATCTTTTTAGTGAAGAACGCCCAGTGAATCTAACCATGAAACATATAAGAGTGTGTAAATGATGAAAACTGTCGCAAAAAAAAACTTGTAGCTGCCCTATAGTTTGAAGTAGCTTTGATGAAACCATTACAATTGAAGTAAAATATATTTGAGAATAATATGGTATATCTCCACTAAGTTTTGAAGTGGATCTAGACCCGATCTCACTTTATATATGTTATTAATTTGGTCTGCTCGCTTCTACTTGCTGTATCTTTAACTAGCTGTTTCCAAAATGGTTTCGTTTATTGTATCTTAACGTTTCGAGACGCATAAGGCATAATACGCTTTAATATAGGAGGTTTTCTAAAAAAGGGTTGCAAAGGCTTCTACAGAAGAGTATGATATATGTCTAAACTATCGATACATCTATAAACTGTCTAAGATACAATAAACTGTCACGTGGCAACTGATAAACTGATACTGAACTGAGATTGAGATACTTATGTTCTTTTCTTCAGAGGGCTTTCCGAAGAAAACATTACGTCTCGAAACGTTAAGAAACAATAAACAACAACGTGGAAACCTCGATTGGAAGTTCGGAGACCAACCAGCTATATATAATTCCAGTCCAATTCCAAAAAAGGTTTCTTTTTAAATATTACAAAAAACTATATAGTTTATGCATTATATGTCTCAATAATTAATTAGTTATAGTTCTTTACCTCTAGAGCATGCTTAATTATCTATAAATATATTTAAAACTTCTATTGTTTTTTATATAAATTATAAAAAAAAAAATAGAAGCGTATCTATTAATACAAGGAAGTTGAACGTAGAGGTATCGAATGTCCTACTCAAATAATGTAATTTTATATTAAACACTTTTATTTACTTATAGACCGCAATGTAGGTATGTATGAATAATGGACAACTATAGGATTCCCAATTTTTTAGAATAATATTAATATTATATTAATATTATAATTGAATATTACAGAAATAGAAATAATTAATATCTTAGTAGTTTTAATGAACTTATATTTCATTGGTGATTTGCACAATGCGCAAACAAATAGTTAAAAAAAATTACAACATAGGAAAAAAATAACAACTATTGTTTTTTATTATTTTTACAAGTCAGTAAACTCAACTACACGTTAATAATTAATATTGATAGTTTGATTGAAACCCAGTGGCGTTATTCAGTGCACAAGGTTACTGTTTGATTTACCATTAGGAAAAAACCATAAAAGGTTTTACTCCATCGCATACATATTATTACGTAACTTAAAAAAGTATTAGATCTTTATTCCAAATAATTTGATCGTCTTCTCTTGGCCGCGAGTAACTATGCTTTTTATGTCTGAGCACTGTGATAATCTTTACTTATAACTGAGGAATGCCACAAGAAGACCAAGTAGGTCCAATTTTGAGTTCAGATGAGTTAAAATGATAGTTAGACATTAAAGTTATTTCGATAGTTATTTCGAAACATTTCTTTGAGGCAAATATGAGGCTTCTATCTTATTTCGTCATACACCAAACAGAATACTTAGGAGCTATGCTATATCCATCATATTGTATTTTCTGGTGCAATAACGATGTAGCTATCTATGTATATGAGGTACCAAGAGATACTATAGTATTATGTTTCATGATTTGAAAAACTCTATTTGCACAAAAATTAAACACTTCAGAAGGCCTTTCCATATAAAATAATATATTTTCATTAATGATTATTAATTCAATTCTAACTATTTACTTGAATCGTCCATATCGTATATCAAAAAGTATTCCTATGAGTATTTGACTCGTGAGATGGCGACATAGTCTTTTTCTTTTACTAAATCGAATTTTGCAGAATAGGATGGAAAATAGAGCGGAGCAAATACTAGGAGAAGACCAATTCGGGTTTAGGCGAAATAGGGGAACTCGGGAAACTATTCTGGCGCTAAGAGTAATGTTAGAGAAAATAATAGAAAAAGGAAAGAAGGCTTATATAGGATTTGTAGATTTAGAAAAAGCTTTTGATAATGTAAAATGGGAAAAAATGTTCGAGATACTAAAGAGCGGGGGAATGAAGTATAGAGATAGGAGAGTAGTACACAATCTATACAAAGAGCAAACTGCTGTTATAGAAGTAGAAGGGGAAAGAAGGGAAGTAGGTATTAGGAAAGGAGTAAGACAAAGATCACCACTAATTTTTAATCTGTAGATCGAAGAGGTGATTAATGTGGTAAAAGGTAGAGTGGATTTCGGTATTAAAATACAGGGACAGAAATTAAAAATGCTGAGATTCGCGGATGATATAGCAGTATCAGCATCTAGTAAGGAGGAATTAGGATCAGCGTTGAACGAAATGGAGGCAGTGTTGACAGAGGAATACGGAATGAGGGTGAATAAAAACAAAACTAAAGTGTTAGTGTGCAGAGGGCGCGAGAGCAGAGCAAAAACGAAAGTACAAATTAATAATGAAAGTTTGGAGGAAGTTAAAGACTTCACTTATTTAGGAAGTATAATAAATTGGGATGGAAAAAGCGATAAAGATATAAAACAAAGAATAGCGCAGGGCCGAGTAGCTTTTAACAAAAGGAAAGCACTTTTATGCTCGGGGGTAATAAACTTAGAAACAAGGAAGAGATTTTTGAAAACGTATGTATGGAGCACGGCACTATACAGTTACGAAACCTGGATGGTAGGTGAAGCAAGTAAGAAGAAATTAGAAGCTTTTGAGATGTGGTGTTACCGAAGAATGATGAAAATACCGTGGACTGATAGGGTTAGAAACGAAGAAGTATTAGAGAAAGTCGGCGAGAAAAGAAGTATGTGTAAAAACATAAAGAGAAGAGGTAGAATGGTAGGCCACTTGCTGAGACATGGAGGAATGAATAGTCCGCGATATTTTGGAGGCAGAAATAGGAGTGAAGAATGGCAGAGGTAGGCCTAGATTAGACTACTGCTCGCAAATAGTAAGGGATGTAGGTTGTAGCACAATTAGCGAAATGCATAGGTTAGCACAAGATAGGAGAAGCTGGAGGTTGGCGTCCAACCAGTCTTAGGACTGATGACCTCATGATGATGATGATGAAGTCGAATTTCAAATATGCTCAAAATATAACTTGCCATATAATAAAAATAAGGCGTGTATTGAAGCAGGTCAGAATTCCATTAAGTTTATTTTCTATTTATTTTTAAATTATCTACTAAAGCTATCACTAAAACAGCTAATATAACGATTATTTTCTATATAGCTAAATCGGCATAATATCTTCCATATAAAGCTTTATGATTTTTCAAAAATAGAAACATAAATTGTACACTTTTGTCACTTACCTAAACATCATAACGAACCACTACTAAGACACACAAATAAAATACAGTGACTTATACAACTTCCTTGCGCATATTTTGATATAAAACTCTCGTGATAGAAATATATTCAGCGTTATGATAGGATGCAGTAAGGCCTTAAACATCACCAAATGTGTGATCCACAGTCCTTTGTTCAACCGTAGTTATTTAGATTATGGTCGCATAGTGTATCCTTTCAGTTCGGGGTTCAACACTGAATAAATCCCATAATTAGTGTATGTGAAAATGGAATTCCATCTTTAAAACTAAGAAGTCGCATACTACCAATTAATGTCACTGATGCCTGAGAAAATAACATATATTAGTTATCGCTGATAACAAAATATACAGAAATACCACAGAAAACCCCATGGACACAAGATCAGCAGTAATAAGCATCTGAGATTTAATAGACAAATATTCACTTTCCACAGATCCTTCCCATCTAATTCTCAGGAGTTGAACCCTGGCTGATCTCTTAAATAAAATGCCGTCTATAAAATGTACAATTCACTTCTATAACGTTCCAGTAAATATTAACAATCTATGTCTCTTATTGACACATTAAAGACAAGGAATTGAGCGAATGCTGCGTTTTCTGTATTAGATCAAAGTTGCTCTTGATAATTATCACATATAGCCTCAATCTATACATCAGACTTGTACACCATCTGGTAGTCCCGTCGGTGCTGCGAATCTTCTAAGAATAAGAAGACATATATTATATGCTTTAATCCTTACGTTCTCTACATTGTTTATGTAATTCATTTGTTCAAGATGCGATAATATTGAAAATTAACCACCTTTATTGTCAACTCATAGCCATCTGGAAACAAGACTGCTTTTCTTTAGTGGTACTGATACATCAGATTTGTACACTATCTTGTTATCCCGTCTCTGCTGCGAAGCTTCTAAGAATAAGAAGACATATATTATATGCTTCTATTCCCTAAGTTCTCTACATTGTTTATGTAATTCATTTATTCAAGATGCGATAATACTCAAAATTAACCACCTTCATTGTCAACTCAGCACCATCAAGAAGCAAGACTGCTTTTCTTTGGTGTTACTGATATTGGCGGGCAAATGAAATAGCTGACCAAGCTATATATGAAAGAGTTAACTCCAAGAACATAGACGCAATCCCAATTAGGCTGAAAGACATAAAGACAGCAATCAAGACAAGAGCTGAAGATATATAGCAGACAATGTGAAGTAATACCTGCTACAAACTGAGAAAAATAGAAAATTTTTTTACCAAATTAAAACATACGCCATTTTAGTTGAAAAGAGGCAATGATATTAACAAGATTGCGAATACGACATACTAGATTAATATGTGAACTTTTTCAAAAAATAAAACCCGCCACAGGTAGGATTCGACATCTGCCCCGGATCGGAACCGAACGTCATACAGCTATTTCGAACTTATTAGTTCTCATTAGTGCCGTACACGGTACGCCGATCCAGGACAAATGCCGAATAAACTTTATGGGGTATACATCTTTATCGATACGATTTCAAAAAATAAAACCCGAAACCTTATCTGATCGTGCAGAAACACGAGAAAGGGGCGAGGATCGCTTCTAGGGATAATTCAATGCCTGGCGGGACTTTAGCCCGAGGAGTAGTTGTTTCCTAGAGCGATTATGTAATAGCTTTGCTATTCGGGAACTACTTTGATAACCGCTTGGCGTTTTGGTGGTTCCTTTCTCGATTTCCGACTTATATGTTACTAATATGTGAATGTTTATTCAAAGAGGAGGACCAATCAGTATGTGAAGCTTGTAAAAGCTAGATTATTTTTAATATATCCTGGAAGAATGTGACAAGTATATATACCTCTTTACTAATTATGATTTGAGAAGAAATATTTCTTTTCTTTCGTTAATTTCAAATAAAGAGAGAAAACGGCAACTCATAGATCTATGCACATCTAAATAAAAGACAATCCTAAATAAAAATACGGAGATTACAGGGTGAAACAGGAATAAATGGGATTAATGACCTGGCGACTCATTGAACGACCGTTCATTGCTGATATACTCGTATGTTTGAATCTACATATGTTTATCATTATTTCGAATGAGGCGTATTTAAAACGGCATACGTATCATCTTTTGATAAAATAAAAACAACACGTTTAACCTTTACAAAACAATAGTTCATTTAATTAAACGCGCTTAATTAATTTTTTACAAGTTAATTAAATAACTTAAATAACTTTTTTCAGTCTCAGTTCCGACATCGGTAGCAAATTAAATGGTATAGAACTAAACGGTGGGGAAAAAGTGTTAACGCCCGACTTGTCGATGATGTCTTATTCTATTTAAACGTCTTAACATAAAGTAAAAAGTAAAAGAGAGATCAATCGCTATGATTGATCAAGTCATGCACAGCGTTTTCTTTAATGTGCTTCTTTACCTTGAACCTACCATCTGCCGGCTATACTAATTTCCTTACATTGTTTTAAATAAATAATAATAACCGTGGGTGGTACGGCAACGTAAAGAATAAGTGCACACTATTCGGTGAATGGGTTCGTAAACATTTTGCGGTTGGAATCACCCGAGGTGTGCTTTGTTCAGTTTCCCGTTCTTTATTTTTGATAATTTCTTTAACAAATCAGGCATTCCTGAACGGAAGACTATGATACATTATCATCGTATGATTTCAAAATTAATAAAGAAACAAAATAGCAAATCATAATATGGAAATCTAGACCCTTCGTACATTTCATTTAAAACCTCTATTTTAATTTGGTTTGTATTACTATAAAAAAATTATAACCTTAATTATATGTACCCATACAGGTTAATATACTATATATAGAGTTACTGCAAAATCTCCAATAAGATTTTTTTGGATATTTTCAAATGCAGAATAAGAAAATACACTTCGAAACATTTACAAAAATTGCAAAAAAAGAATGAGAACGAAACTATAGACATAAGATAAAGGTATTTGAAACGAATTATACTTCTTGGAAAGGGTCTGAAATCCTCTATGCAGTAACAAAAACAGGAGACCAGTTTTCCATGAACACCGAAACTACACATTTATCGACGCACATTTCGTCAATAAAGTTGGTATCATCAGGAGATGATTAAAACTGAATTTTTTTTTAGTGATGTGATGTTTTATAGTTTTAATCATCTTCTAATTATATCACCTTGGTTGGTAAAATGTGCATCAAGAAACATGCACCTAACATTTCGATATTTTCTTGGTGCCCTATTTTTTTTTTCAAATTATACTTATTAATTCAAGCATTTATAAAAAATGTGGCAGATCAGCTGGGTCACTTGTTGCTTCCATACATGGAATATATTATTCGTATTTTTCGAGTGATCACGTTTTTTAAAGATGTGATAAAATCATTTAAATCAAAGATCCATTCACGGTATGGTATATTTGGATTTAGAAACCAGCTATCTTGGTGACAATCTAAATTGTTAGAGCAATTATAATTCCTCTGAAATTATAATTATAATGATTCCAATAGACTTATTTCAACAATATTAGCATACCTATTCATATGTTGTATGTATGAATTTTGATGATTCAAATGATTTTATTTTTGTTGATGACGACAATTATGCCAGCCTATTATAAATATTAATTTCTCTGCAAATTCTATTAGAGCAAATAAATCGGTTATTCAAGGAGGAATGTCTATTATCTGTAGGATGTGAATTCCATTTAATATTCAAAACATTCAGTTTTCAGGTATTTTATGGAATAGTTTCTGTATATAGTCCTGCCGTTCAAAATATTAAGTCAACATTCACTGGACTAATCTATTTCTGATTATTGAGTGATGCAGACAATTTATGCAAGACAGAATGAATATATGCCGACAATTTTTAGATATTTCCTCACTTTGTAAACCTCCTCTACTTGATTTAATTGAATTCAGATTATATTTAAACTTGAAGTTATTAAGAGCCAACAATGAAACTCCCAGAAAACAGGCTTGTTGAAAATAGAAATACATTAAATGAAGGATATATGGTGTATGTGTATATACGAAGAAATATTAATTAAATACAGGAATTTATGATATATTCTGTATCTAATCAGTCTTTAATGAAATTTATTTCAATCTTGATAAACAATATTATATGTAAATGTAAAAACAATTTTCTAAGCTGTGTAGTTCTATTGGTGATGATTCCTTACATATATGTACGTACTATTTCTGTTTGTTATTCTGTCTTTTGAATCTCGAAAACATTCTGATTGTTCTACAATAGAATTCAGTCTTCAAATATCCTCATAGAAAATAAATTTTGATAGATTCATATCGGTGTACATAGCTGATCATATGCTAAATCCATTCTAATCTATTACCTAACAAGCTAATTATTCTATTGCAAAGCATGTATTTCTTATCTTCTCATGTTATGACAAAAGCTTTACTGTTGATATTAATATTACTATAATTGTTTCTAATAGTCAATTGCTTACCGGATATTGGACCGTTTAGGGCGTAACGTATTCAAGTTTGTTCCTTCTAATGGTTGTTTCCATTTGGTGCGACACAAAGACATGATCTGTATGTAATTTAAATAGGGACCGGAGCTGTGATTTATGCCATAAAAAACCACGAATATCGAAATAAATACTTATCTCTCATATAATCACTTTGTTATTGTACTTTAACGATAAATTCAATGTTAGATGGAATAATAAATATAATTAAGAACTCGTTTTGCCATTAAAATTTTGAAGGCCAAAAACTATCAATATCCACCATTAAAGTATGTCCGATAATTATTATAATTCGTAATAAAATTGTACTTTGCCGACCAACAGACAGCAATAACAATAAATCAACTCTGTAATGTAATTCGTGAGCGTTAACGTAATTTTTGGCAATGAGTATCGGCGCGACGGCTCTAAATCCAGGCCGGGTCATAGACATGTTGTCCAATACCTCAAACATGTTTCTGTTGCCTGGAATTGTCAAAATTATAAATTTTCGAGTAGCAAGTCGACAGAATAGTGATAAGAGACATTTTACATGTATTTAATTATTGATAACGTAATAAGGACTTGAGTAGCGTGGTGGTAAATAATTGTATTATATTTTAAAGCATCACTTTCGTTAAAAGATGAATATACTATAAATATATCGAAAGAACTTTTTTAATTGTATCCATGTCAACCACCACCCACACTCAAATAATTAATAAAATTAATTGGCGTAAAATATTGCATAGATTGTGTTACTCAAATTAAAGAATAATTTGCATACGACGAATTTAAATTAAATAAAACCGATTCTCGAAAAAAACTGGAAAGTTTATCTGTCGTTGATGGTGATTTGAACAGAAATTAGATAATTATGAATATTAAGCTGACAAATCTTAAGGAAACGTATATGAAGGTATTAACATGGAAACAACAATTATGGTGTACATAATAATTATTACCATGTGACCTTATTTTATATTCTTCATATCAATTTATCTGATAGTAAAAAGTTTTAGTTAAAAAAAGTTTATATGAAAAATTGTGTACATCTGTACAGTGAATAATTTTATTCCATTATCACACGTGTTAATCAATAAAATTTTATGCTTAAAAATTTTCGAAATTAATTCATGGAAACTATAGAAACTGGGTTGTATTTAAAAGTTCTGGTAATATTTCAGGTTTAATTTAAAAATAATGCAAATTGTATATAAAGTAAAACGATTTATTTGGTGTAATGTTTGTATAAAATTCATTTCTTCTCAATACCTATTTATATTATTTCTTCTCAAGACCTAATAAATTGATGTATTCTTTTGTTTATAAATTGTTTATATACGGGCTATTTTCCATTTTTAGTATTAGTTGTACTACAGTATTGCGAATATTTTTAAGTATTCACTAAATTGATTTAATTAAAATTGAAGTAATTATCAATTTAATGAAATAATGTTTGTTTTTGGTTGAGGTGTCTATTTAATACAAATTTTCACTTTGAAATAATTTAAAACCATGAAAGCAAATGGCATTATTTTTATGAACAATGACATTTAAGAGTTTGCTTTTTATGAGAAGGTGTACAGACTTAAAATATTTCTTTCTAAAGCTGTCATTAAATATTGACATTTTAATTATATTTTCTATGCGTCAAAATGACACTTTTGTTAACTACAACAATTGTTTTTTATTTTAGAACTAGAAAGTATTTGTCGTATAAAATATAATTTATTTTTTATAAGAGTTTCTCTTTTGTATAACACATGCCACCGATTACTACAAATTGCTAATGTCAGTCCATAAGAATTGTGAACAGTTTACACTTTAAAAATGTAAAAGAAAACATTACATAAAAATCTAATGTTGTCATAATTTTCATTAACTGTAGACCTAATATTGTATTTTCTTTCAATTAATACACAATGATTAAATTGCACTGTTATATACTCCATTATGTTATAGAATAAAACACATTCCAAGTTAGGGGTATAATGTTGTAAAGTGGACTCGTCAATGCAGTGTATGTGACATTTGCCATCTTATCGAAGTCATGCTTACATGATATCGTAAAGAATCAATAATATAACACCTATCAAATGTTAACAGCTATCAAAAGGTACATTTAGTAAGTTTCAAGACAGTTGTTTTAAGTTTTTCATATAAATTACTGAAATTACTTTTTTGTAAGTAAAAATATATACTTTTCTGGTAATACTATGATGTGACAAGAAAAATATGAGGACGTAAAATATTCTTGTTCGCTGTCAAGTCGTTTACGTGGGGTTCCAGTGTACCGAACTATAACTGTATAATATAGAAATTTTCAGAGGGATATACATATGTTGCATTCTTAACTTCTTGATTTATGGACGGTTGAATAATTACCATTCTGAAATAACGGCACCTGCACCTAAACGTGTATAGTTCTATAATATTAGCTTTTCATTACAATACTTGGTCTCCTATGAAGCATTTTCAATACCAGAAATTAACTATTTATATTATGCATTGTACTGTTTTTATAAAGAAATTTATTCTTTGTTGATTCTGATATTATTTAATAAATCTGCACGTAGCACGTAACCATCACTTAAATATTCTGAATCGAATATGTATATGGTAAATTTAGCTAGGTTCAAGTCTTAACTAACAAGCTGACTTCATAAACTACGGTACTTTTGTCACACAGTTCTGCTAGAGATATTGGATAGTTGTAGTAATTATCAAACTGTTAGAATATTTATTCACTCCAGCAAATTTTGTTAGAGAAAGTTGTAAACTTGATTTACCAGAATTGCAGCTAACTATTCCTATTATTGACATAAATCAATTATCTTATTGAGTCTTGAAATGTACTAATATTTCTATACTTAAAGCGCTGGATGGCTTAGAGCCAATTATACAATGTGAAGTTTTCATGATTCCAGTAAAAAAAGTGCTGTCGTGTTATAGACTGCAATACTTCAGCTACAGCTAATTCATATTGTCACTATTGATTCTCCATTAAACCATTTTGCCCGACAATTTTGGAATTTAGAGGAAATTCCTCAAACTGCAGTCACTTTGTCCTAGAGTCCTAGAAAGTGGCTGGAACCTTCGATGATGCAACAAAAACAAGAGACCAGTTTTCCGCTAATACGAAAGATTATACGAGGAAG
Organism: Rosalia funebris; assembly: GCA_037954035.1. NCBI lineage: Eukaryota > Metazoa > Arthropoda > Insecta > Coleoptera > Cerambycidae > Rosalia > Rosalia funebris. Next base: position 21,288,922 of record JAZFAV010000011.1, read on the forward strand.
TTAGTTCATGTTTATTTACAGTTACTTCACTTAAGGGTATTCCATATGCACACAATTAACTTAGTAGTTTGGTTAACTTTCTAAAATGACGTGAATCACATGACAGGAAGTAAATGTTAAAACGAGTAATTAAATTTTTGTTTGGTTTTGGAAAATCTTGTCTTACACGTCTTATACACGTACACTTCAAATAAAAACCTTCTAATTCCATTTTTATGAGACTGAACATATTGTATATATTATATAGAGCCTTTTCTTCTTGGCGATCTAAACATATAATGTTTTGTTTTATTAATATTAACAATTTCTTTAATCCCACCTTGCCGTATGCATTTCCAGCAATATATTGCCTACATTCCGGCCCGCTTTGAGACCAGCCAACGGCCATAGTGTCAGTGGTTTTTGCGGAGTTTCGGCATAGCTGATTTCGGCGGTGCCGGACCGCCTGCAATACCTGGGGAGCAAGAGCACATCTCGTACCTACTCTAGACGATCATAAATTGGGCACTAACACTATGGCATACTGGCTCACCTTGGCTGTGACTCTGAACAGTCGATAGTTCTTTGCGCTGTACGGGCCGTCGAAGAAGCTGGCAAACGTCAATTGCTCTTACTCACAACCAGTACTGGAGGTGTATGTCTTTTTTATTTGTAACGGGCAGTACTGTATCATAATTCAGTTATTTATAACTAAAAAGAAAAAAGATTCCCTAAACGCTACTACAGGAAATACAGAGTATATCCTATTATTTTTTAACATAAAATAGTTGTTGCTGAAGTAATTTATTATCTCCTGATCTTTTTTCATAAAAGTATATTCATAGTTCTAAGATCGTAATGACATCATTTAAATTGATTTCAGTCCAGTTCGAGTTCAAATCAGTTTGAGTTCAGTTCAATGCAGGTTAGTTCAATTTAATATAGCTCAGTTCAGCTAAGTTCACTTTAACTCAGTTCCGTTTGTTCCAATTTTTATCCCTATTTTACTGCGTCTGTGTTTGTGTTCCCCATGATGCAAATTGAGATACCTAGAACCTTAAAACATTAAAATTGGTACATTACAATCCCAGTATACATACTTACATATGTACTAAAGAAACATAATAAAAAGTACCATATTCTCCATTTTCTTTCACGAAATATCTTTTTCGCCTCCAAAATCACCAACAAAATTTGCAATATTTGAAAGTATTTTTATATCAATGCATGTATGTAATAAGTATAGCTGCCCACCATAAAGTCTGCATCAATGATGTTAATCTTGGTTAAGTTCTCTGCAACCGACATGCTGTCGTGTAGACTTGAGACATTAGAATCAATGTGGGTTCAAGCAATCCAGTACATGCTATATAAATGCAGTAATGCATATATACATTATTATAACTTATACACATTCAAGTGGAAAGCTTTACTAATAAGCATAATGATACACTTATCACAGGAACGTTAAGAACAGTATTAAAATTGTAGATAGTATATTTACATTTGTATCATATTGAATTTTATAAATGTGGATGATACATTTTGAATTTTCGACCTGCTTTTAACATTTATTTCGTGAATTAAAAGAAACACTTTTTTGTTTCAATTGTACAATATATTTACCAAATTGCGAGATTATGTATTTTCTTAATGAATTAGAGTATACTTTTTTAATTCAACCCTTTAATATATTATCACATTTCAGGCAATTTTTTTCTATAGATTTCAGTTTTATTTAGATTACATAGAATTGGTTCGACTGATCGGATAATGAAAATTCTAAACAGTATCTTTGGAATAGATATGTTCGAGTTTGTAATAAATATCAATTTAACTAAAAATAAAAACTGTTACTAACTTCGTTGATAGTTTCATAAAAAATAGGAATTGTAGAAATGATAGATAATAGATTAATACAATTCATATTAGCTACATTTTTACCAACAATTACCAATAATAAAAATAGTAAAAGATATAGTGTGAAGTATACTAAATATATATTTTCAAATATTGTTCTTACGATAACAAAGATAGCAGAATTACATAGTTAAGTCAATTTAATCAATTTCTAATTTAATCAATAAAGTGATACTTTTGAGATAAAACTATTCAGGGCTTTATGGTTTGTTTTCCAAATGGTGCAAGAGATCTTTGTATATTGACGTTTGTATCTTTGTGTGACATTTAAAAGAATTATCCTTAATAAGTAATCTAAGCAATAACCATTTCCTTCAAATATTTTTTTATTGTAATGTGTCTTTATTATTGATGGAACAATTTAGGAATTACCATGAAGCTATGACGTTTAAGCTAGACAATAAATATTTAAATGGTTATTGTATGAAAAAATATATAATTATTACTGAATCTAAAAATTAAATATACTAATGTAGACTATTAAAACATTTCTAAGAATTTGGTAATGTGTGACAAAGATACAAATAACGGTTAATGTCACCTACACCTTCAGATATTGTGTTTTTTAATTATTCCATAATATCAATAATACTTTCACGGTGTGTAGCATTGCTGACATTGAATCTCAGTCTATAAAAACAATAACATCTAAAGGCGTCAATTTAGGTAAATTAACTTTTATATTTTATGATAAGGAAAATGATACTTTAGTCGATATTATGAACTAATATTTGATGTCGTCTTATATTTTCTGATGTGCATCCTTTTTCTCTTTAAACTATTATATTAATAAGATTTCAATTTCTAGAATACTTACTGACTATACGTAGCATTACATTTCAAATTGAATAATGTGATTAATTCTGCACTACAATATATATTGTAAGTTTTATGGTGCCCAAAGTAGTAACAATTAAAACGTTACGAGAGAATATCGAAAAAATGTTTTCAAGAAAATTTGCAAATGTTGCACATGTGAAATGTGCTCAAAACAGTGATAATTTGTTATAAAATATGTAGGCCGAAAAAATAAACTATAATATAAAAGGTGTTTAAAAACTTTCTAGTATTTTTAAAATAAACTTTCAGAAAAATAGTGTAAAATCTGATATTCCATAACAAAACAATTCAAGCATGTTGAGAACTGAACAATCCACCTTCATTGAAAAGGACTGTTTGACAACTTATTCTCACACCACATTTCACGCATTCACAATAAATGATCAATGTTACCACCTCTTTCGTTATTATAATACAACAACTCAATCTAATAGAAAATAAAAAATAAAAAAATTGATTGCAGATAAAAACAGCTGCATCTCTAAATATAATGTTCACAGGGAAATATTGTATTTCGTTATTGTTAGTTAGCAAAATAATTATACAATTCTACATCTGAGCATAGTCTTGTTTTAGCAAAGCATGAACGTTTTATACAAGATGTAGAAAATGTTTGAACACCATTTGAACCATTCCGCATTACTATAAATATGTACCATGCCTTTTAATAGTCACAATGACCATTTTTAATAACACAATAAAGGAATCAAAAATAAATTACTACAGTTTAAACACACATAAAATATTATTTATTTGTAAAACGTAATGTGAAATACAAGAAACTTATTATGGAAATTTTTATATTTGACTTGTTGGCTTTAAATTTCAACGTCTCTAGCACCACCTGCGCAATTAGGTATGTATATATTTGCTAGCTAATGGCAATAGAAATGTCCAGGGTCCAATAGTAGAATTAGTATGAAGTACACGTACTAATATTTACAATAGAATTTTTTACAATCGGTTATCTCGTCAATGCTTAACCACAGTCTTCCATTTTGTAATTTACATGTAATCTTCTCTATAATGTCGTATTATATTTGTGCCAAGACTTTCTAAATAGTTCTTTATTTAGTATATGAAGCGGAATAATACAAGCTATCAGTATCAACAATAAATCAAACCTAAATTGAATTTGCAAGGGCACGCTCTATTTTATATGCACAAAATTCATGTAACGTGTACAGCCGCTTTTGGACCAGCACATTAAGGGTTTATCGCATACTTTAGACATTACTTTGGCTCCATCGTAGAATATATCATCAAATACATTAAATTTTTCACTTTATGGGCATATAAATATTTTCTACGTTTTCGCATGTGCGCCATATTTTATTATTAATTTAAAACGTTTCAACCAACACAGGGGACACCGTACGTACTCCTCTATCAACTACGTGCATCGCTGATTCCACTAAACTACGGTTCGTCTACCACTCACCTCATTGCAGCGTTATGATGGCACCATTACGTTTTAACTGGTGTTTAGAAGTTAAAAGGCAGTTATCTCGGTGAACTATCATACATTGTTTACAATCTAATAGAAATTTTTCAAAAAAAAACGTTCTTTGCAGTAAAAATATTCATGCCACCACATGAAGCGCCAATGGAATTCAGCGCTCGCTCACAGCCTTATTTATAATATGCAATGTGAGTATTCCTTTTTGCTAAGTCGACTCAAATTGATCTACAACTTTTCACAGTAAAAATTGTAATACATGTTGGTTGTATTAAATATTCGACTTTTTTTCCAACTGTTCCACAAACAAAAAGAATTTGTCTGACCCTGTATATAGATATTAGATACGTAAATTTAATCAGTGAATTTATTTGTTAATAGAAGTTTAACTGTGCAATAATACAGATAAATGAAGTATTATGTACTGAAATTGAAGATTGGGTGACATGAAGTAGCACAAGCGATCCCTTTCTTTTAGTATGACAGCTGCATTTTGTAAAACAACGGTTTTGGACCTACAGCCACATCGTAATTGTATTAACACACAAATGTGCTCTAGTAATAAATTTTCAGATAATCTAAAATTACACTGAAAATTGCGGTTAGAGTTTAGGTTTTGGTGTGCCAGAAGAATTAGCAATATCCGCCTAGTTCTTGCAGTTAATACCGTCGGTCCCGCTAACCGCTTACATTACGCCCGCCATACATCACTTACATTATACAGGTTGGTTAGTTGCCGAATTCCGATTGTCGATAACAGTCGTTATTTATTATTCAGTTTTCTTCGATTTATTGCCTTTGTAAGTCAAACTACGGGATGAAAGCTATACCGCATTCAATGCCATATACGAGGTATGTGTATATACATATTTACGTATTTTCAATCCTATATACCGTGCTGTGAAAAAATATAGAGTCAAAATTTTTCTCACATCGTGAGTAGAACTGAAGACTGAGCGGTATATTACATGAAATCAGTGTTCTATATTACGAGTTTTTAGGATGTCATGTATTGGTAAATAACACAGATTTATGATAAAATGTGTCTAGTTTGTGAAAAATTATAAACTCACTGGTGATTTTATATTTTACTTGGATTAATACTTGATCCATTTACTGTTATAAGCAAATGTTCATTATTCATTAAATTGTTTAAAGTTGCTTCTGGATTTTCGTCCCAGGCAAATTCAATTTGACGCTTCAGTTCATCAACACTTTGAATTGGAGGCTTTCTATATATACAATTTATTTCTAGATATTCTATATAAATATATAGTATATATTTAATTAAATTACGTTTAGGGTTACCTGAGTAAAACCCAAATATACAGCGCGTTTCAATAATACGGAATTGAAGCTTTTTTGAAATAATTCTATAAAACTTTGTCAAGTTATAATAGATACCATACCGGCATCGTGAATAAAGTGCAAATATGTCATTCTTGAGATAAGATAACAATGAAATACTTAAAATTTAAATTAAAGACGTTTATATTAATAAAAAATATCATGTGCAGCACAGTACACGTGATAGAAGTGAATACTTCTTTAGAATACAGAATGAGGGAGATTGAGAGTGAGAGATTGAAAGAGAGAGAGAGAGAGAGAGAGAGAAAGGGAGAGGGATAATTTCAAAAGAAATATAACAATATAAAATTTGTGTAAAAAATATTCGGTTTAGTCATTATCTACACTATCATCGGCTGGTGGTTCAATTGGTAATACTGATATGATTGGTTTGTGATAACTAAAATATGAAATATATGTTCGTGATTCGATATATAGGGATACGCGAATAGCCTAAACTGATATATATGATGTATAGTTCTCTTTCTCTTTCTCTCTACGTTATATCTATTTTCTCTCTCGTGTAACGAAATCTGGAAACGTTACATTTTTTCCAATTCACTCTCCATTCTCGTCAAATATTAGAACGCCGCCAAAGAAGTATTCACTTCAAAAATGCCAAATGAAAGACAAACTGTTGAAAATGTCTCCCGTCTTACTCAGTGCATAAGTTTACACGCCCCTTATGATATAAAAAGGCGTCATTTAACTATTTTAGGCATTATGGTTGCAAATTCTTCATTAATCATTTATTCAAGTTCTTTGAAATTAGCCTGTACAATTTCTGAGAATCGTCATTTTCAAATAACGGTTTTCTCTAAATCTAAAGTAACTTAATAAAATGCTAGGCTAAAGTTGTATGGCTCCATTGTTGTTAACTCATTATAATCATGCGTTTCAGTGTAGTCCCTTTGTCATCCGGAAATTATTGAACGAATACAAATATCATATTTTAAAACTTTACTTCTTCCTTTTCAGAATACTCCTGGTATATTAGTGTGCTTGAAAACTAGTACGCTGGTTTATTAGTACGCTTGAGTAGTTATTACACATATACCATTTTTAATATTTATATATGCATTAAATTTTTAATGAAATCCCAAGAAAATGTTTTTTTTTAAATTATATAATTTTATGACGAAAGTATAAGTGACGAAAGTATATACTAGTGACGAAAAATATAACTGAGTTCTAGTTACGTGTGCCCTCTCAACTAGCAACAAGCTAGAAAGCTAGATAAGGAAGCTCAACAACAACCAGCGTTCACGACTGGAGCATTATTAATTTATACCTCGCATTTTATATATATATTTTTTTATTTTTAAAAACGCGAGTGCAGAATCCAAGCACATAAATTTTTGCAGGTTTAATCACTATTCAATGACAGAGGAAATCAAAAGAAATAAGATAAATAAAATAAATGCATAAAAAAAGTGTATGTAGTTACTTTTAAAATAAAGAATAAAATGTAAAAAGTGCATAAAATGCACTTCTTAATAGATATCGGTAATTTTGTCACAGCAAAGACATGCTCGTAGATCATTGAGAACATTCTCACTGAGTTACTCAACTATAGAAATATAGAACCTTATTTGAAATGCAAAATGTACATAGCTTTTGTTCGTTTAATTGCACGACTACATTTATCTAATGCGAATATGTTACGAATCAAATTTAAAGGATGCCACTACAACATTAATTTAACAGAAATTTGTTCTTTGTGTAACACTTTCCAACCACAAAATTTAATTCGTTTATTTTTTGACTATATTCTGCTTTCTGTCATAAGGCCATGTGAAGCTTTTCTGGAAAAGCCGAATTGATATTTTATTAAATGAATTATATGAAAATGTTAAAGCAGTCAACGAAGCATAGTGCTTTTTTAATGAATATATAATTTGTTTCTTTTTCTTATAATTATTATATATTTGCATAATTATTCTGTTTTATTATTGGTATTTTTTTTAAATTTTGTCTTTGAATCTAGTTGTATTAAACTCAACTTGTGTATGCAAACGTATCAGTTAGTCGTCACTAAATTCACGGAGAAAAGATATAGCGCCTCGTTTTTTATACGATTTTGTACCGTCTCGCTGAAAATAATCACGATAGAATTCATTTGTTGATTACAGGCGGTCAAAATATGAAGGTGAAAAAAATTGGTTCAATTATCTTTTGTGGAAAACTAGTACCAAAAAACTGCATCCATTGTATCTCCACTGCATCCCCACACTTTTGTGGGGATGCAGTTGAGATACAATGAAAATATGCAAATTATGAGTACTTCCACATTCAGTATTAGAAGTTTCATCCAAAATAGATATTTATTTCTCAGAAATGTGGACATAAACTCATGTGCTTCTTAAAAAGCGCAAACTTTCAGTCCCAAACGTGGAATATGAGTCGGTAGATGTAGAAGACGTTTTAGATTCAGATTTATTTGAGGAGATCATGAAAAGGGATACAGCAGAAAAGGTGGATAAGGAGGATATCCTGCCAAGCTAATGAACAGTATAGCTGAAATTCAAGAATTACCGAACCCCGAAAGACGAAACCACGATTCATCAAAAAATATTTTAAGTTAAAACAGATCGTCATTCATTGAATTGTAAACAAACCACTGGTCGTACACAAGATGTCTGGTATGGTCTGCCAGAAAAGGGCTTGACATGATTGCATCTTATATTGCTGCATCATCCAACTTTCAGAGGCAGCCGTTTCAAAGGGCTTGTAGAGTCTTCACCTATATTTTGAAAAATTTCCTCACTCTAAACAGTTGGTCTACCAAACCCTATATATGAGCCATAAGATAGGCCTCACTCAAATTATATCAAAATTTATTTTTAAGTATACGTAAAAATCACTTAGCATTACTGCTAAGTCTAGGAACTGTTTTCGAAAATAGTTCAAATATAAACCCTGACTAAATTTCCAAATTCCATCAACTAGCGCATCAATTCGCAAATGGGCTTCAGTCAAATAAATATTGTACTCTGTGATGAAAAATGCAATCTATACATAAAATTACAATAGCAAGAAACTTTCACTCCAGTTGTATGATAAATTTTGACTATCAAGCAGTTATTGACATAAAGTATAAAATCCACGACCGCCTTTGACCACCATAATTTTTGCAATACTCGATATACGTATATATAATAGAATTTGGCAGTGATAAAAGAATATAAAACTAATATGATATAAACGCTGTTTTGTTAGATTTATCGGACTATCAATGGCAATAAAATATCAGTAGTCTAAAAGGTATACCCATGAAAGACATTTTATCGATATTATTACGAGCGAGGTACATGTGGTGAAATGCCCTTGGAGGGATATATCGTTATTCTATTTTATAACCGCCTTAAAACAAAAGGTAATATATCACCACAGTTCTTGTAAATTGTTTTAATGCTAATGTTTCTTAAATGTATTCTAGAGATCATGTCATGTATATATTACCATTCCTAGTAGATGAAGAGGATGTTTCTGAAAGAAAAGCGCCTGACAAATAGCAAAAAAAAAATACGATTAAATGTTCAAATCAAAAATGTTTTTCATAGATCTTATGTTATCGTCACTCTTTTACAGTAACCTAAATCTGTCGGGATGAAATATGGTGATAAGTACGTATGGTATTTTGGAGGTACCCAAAAGAAATTGAAGTGATGTTGTGGTGGGCGGAGTTGATGTAGTACCACGTTCTGCCGCTAGGAGCGTATAGATCTATCATTCCCGAGTCAGTAAGCCAAGCGTCACGTCGGCGTCGTCGCTAGAGAAGGTTCCGTTTGACTTGTGTGAATTTTTCAGTCAGAGTTGTATTGTGTGCTCGTTGTTTTTTGATTTTCGTGAACAACGCGCGACTGTATAGTTTTGCTTCTATCTCCGCAAAACTGACACAGAAACTCTTGAAATGTTAAAAATGGCCTACAAGAATGAAATTGTCGGGAAAACTCAAGTGTTTGAGTGGTTTTCTCGTTTCAAAAGAGGTGAAACGTCAATTGATGATAAACCTCGCTCTGATCGTCCTTCTTCGGCTCAAAGCGATGAAAATGTTGAAAAAAATCGCAAAATCGTCCTGGAAGATCGACGACCATTACATCACAGAAAACAAATTTAAAAGATGTTTTGAATAATGAACAATTAGACAAGTATACTAGTGCTAGTGAAGAGTACTTTAGAGGGGATTGAAAGTTTTTTGATTAACAATTAAATAAACAAATTACAAAAATTTATTTCTGTTTCTTCTGGGTACCCCCTGGTATATGAATTTGTTCATAATATAGTAATGTGGCAATATAGTTTTGGTTGTTGGCCATGAGGCACGTTTACACTAAAGAATTTTGTAATGTTTTTGCATTCTATTTTCGTCCTTTTTATGCATTCAGTAGTTTTAGACTAAACGGTTTCTGTTTATTCTTTATAAAATAATTTTTATACATGTTGAAATATGATTCCTAATCTTAGTTCAATAGTAATTGATGTTGTGATAATTATAAGCAATTTTTTATTATACTTATTATGTTTAAAATTTCATTTCAGATTTGGGATTCAACTTTCTTTTTAGGGCTTAGTTAAGGCTTGCTTTCGATAAAATTAGAAAATTAGAATTAAAATTATAATGTTCATCAATTGTAACAATGTTGTTGATTTCTTTATTAACAGTTATGATGTCTTGTTGTTCATATTCTCAAGAACGCAAAATAGTCAAATAAAAATCAATTCAAATAAATAAAATCAATTTTTCAATTTAAATAGATTTATAGATCAATTTAAAATTTAAACTTTTTGAAAACCTTCAGGCGACTCTTTATTACAGTTGTTCATTAATTAGGAGAAAAAGGTTGAATATTTCTGGCATATTAATAATTTACAACTGGATTCCCATTTCCTTTATTTATTATGTCTTTTTTAATATGTGCTGTATTAAACTGAACATCAAGGGATTTCTTTTCTGTAGAGAAATACCATGCATAATTTATTAATAAGTGCAGATTCTGGGAATCTACATTTCCGTTTTGTTGGCTTAGGTTTTACGTAAAAAGAGTACCGGGTACCTACATGCTTAACAATTCCCACGTATTTGCAGTACTCCATTAGAATGCGATGTACAGTTTTAGTGGGAATTTTCAGTTGGAGGGAAATTTCAGCGACTCTCAAATCTGTTCGCTGTTCCAGAACGTCTTTCACTGTAGCATATGTTCGTTATATCTATGGATTTTTTCACCCAATCCTGCACTATTCCTAAACAAAACGTTTATATGTCCTTAGTAAATATTGAATGTACTGCTTTTTCTCAGTAGCACAATATTTTTTATATTATTGTGTTGCTAATTATCAGTTTGCTACTTCTATAATACTATAGACATGCACTACTGCTCATACCAGCGTCGACAGTAAACTGATGCATATTTGGGCAGCGTATGATCTATAGGGTCTTCCAATAAGAACGCTCGATTTTTAAACGTAAATAAAACAAGTTATTTGTGAGATAGTCACTCAATTTTCTTTGAAAGAATATTTTATGGCATTAAGTATAGAAGATAACGTCATTCAAATATTCGCCGCGCTTTGTTTGCTTGGTGACACGTATTCGGGAGGTCTATTGCTTTGTCGCATAAATCTGGCTGAATTTGCTGAATGGTGCTCGTTATGTCGACTTCGAGGGCATCGATTGTTTGCGGTTTGTTCGCATAGACCTACGATTTAAGATAGCCCCAAAGGAAGAAGAATCGCACGATCTCGGTGACCAGTTCATATCGCCGCTGTACGATATAATCATGCCCTCAAATCGCTCGTGCCGAATGTCCGTCGTAATATTGCTTTGTGGCAAGTAGCGTCCTCCTGTTCAAACCACATGTCGGTATCCATATCATCCAGTTTAGGTCACAAGAAGTTGCTTGTCATCGATCTGTAGCACTCGCCGTTCATGGTTATGGCAATCAATGCCAGTTTCGTTTTGGACGAAGTACGGACCGATTATTCTGCCAGATCAAAATCCACACCAAACAGTGCGAATTTTGATTCATTTGGTGCTAGTGTATCTCGTTTTGATTGGTATCGTGTTAAATCTAACAATTTTGCTTGTTCACATATACATGCATCCAAAAATGGGCCTCGTCGCTAAAGAACATTTTTTTTGGAGAAGTTGGGGTCAACTTTCAACTACTCCAGAGTCCAATCAGCAAACACTCGGCGATGTCTACGGTCGTTTAAGTTCCTAGGTCAGTTGGATTTTATACGGGTGCAGACCCAAGTCCCGACGCAAAATTCTCCAAGTTGAAGTAGTTGAAAGGCCAAGTTCTTGTGAACAACAAAAAATTGACTGCCTCGGGTTTTTCCGCAAACGGAGCACTGACTTTGAAAATAAAATATAATGATTTGCACACGTTGTTGAACGCTATAGCCTTCCATGACGATTTTCCATACATTACTGAACAATTCACAACAAATTTGACAGATGTTACATTGACAACATGGCCACTATAACCTAACAAATTTCTAGCGTCCCTATTAAAAGACCCTATATTAGTATACAAATATTTAATACTTTAACACTATAGCTTGTTAATGAAATTAAAAAATAATTGCAGTAAAAAAGTTTATTGTGGAGAAAATTTAGATGTGTTTGTGAATTACTTTGTCGCAATATTATTTCTATAACGAAAACTGTATTACTTGTGTTTTACATCTCTGGCATATGATTTATTGCGAGTGCACTCGAAGCCATCGATCTTATTATTTGTAAGAGTATTTTTCGCATTTTTCTTCTTCTATTTCCGCATCACGTTCTGTGTCAATTTCGCGCCAAACAATACAATAATTCATCTTAGTCGTAGTTACGCCACTGCCACCGATATAATAAATTATGGAATGGCGTGTTATAATTTGCGAGAAAGCAGAGTAACTCACGTTACTTTGCTGGAACGTTTCAAGTATTTCGATAAAATTGAGCAGTACAAATGACACCGATTTCAACTTTAGTACACCAATGCGACATAATTTGTTCCGAGAATAATATCAGATCTTCTTTAGGAACCAGTCGAAATATTCTATCGGGTTCTGGGAGTGGTTTGGTAGGGACCAGTACATGCTACATTATATTTTCAATGCCTAATTATTGTTTACATCTCAAGGTGACCGTATATGTATGTGTAGTCGTAAATACTGCTATATGTCTTAGTCAGGTAAGATTCTGGTACCTGTTCCCATCTTAATGCAGCTTTTATATTGACCAATTTCGGTCTTCGGGCAATAGCGCCGATGCTGTACGCTTCTTAATGTGTTATCGTATTTCCAGGTATTTAACCGAATTCATTAATTCCATTACACAGTCGGGTGCCACCGAACCATTATCTAGGTGTTCATAGACATTTATTTAGGAGAGAGAATATTGTCGTATGTACACGAAATTATTAGAAACTTCGTCTATACAATTTCTCGACGGGAAAAATGTGGTTTATGAGATAAGATATCACATAGATGAGCATTTTCGTATTTCCTTATATAGGATTGTTAACGTGTAAAGTAAGAATACAAGGTGATCCACTAAATTTGAAAGAGATGCTTCGCATATTATTTAGCAATTTCACAATTTTTTAGGAATATACTTTGATTTGGTTTTTTTTTCTAATATAGGGTAGCTCGGTTTGAACTATAGGATTTGAATTACTCGCCATTTGTGTCCAAGATAGGGCGTCGATATTTAACGACTATCATCTACAAATCATACGACGACGTCAACAGGCCGCGATGAACAGTTCGACAACGAATAATTTGTGTACAACTGTCTTTAGAGTTTTTTAAGAAAATTTACAGTTGCATTAAGAAAAATTCGCAGAAAATTAAGACAAAATATAGCTCCTACAGAGGTAACAGTTCGTAACATAATCAAGAAATTTTAAAAGACGGATTCTGTTACTGATCAGGCAACACTAATACGTCCTGGTCGTGGCCAGTCAGATGATAATATTGTTTCAGTGAGATAAAGTGTACAGCAGTATCCAAACATATCAATCGACGTCGTGCACAACAAGTGAATCTGGCAAGAGTCACCACTCATCGGATTTTAATAAAAGATCTGTCAGCATACAAAATTCAATCGACACAACAGTTGAAAGTTACAGACCATTTACAACAGGTACATTTGTTAATTGGGTGTTAGAAAAGTAGCACATTTCATCTTGACGGATACATGAGCAAATAAAATATTGTCAAATTTGGAGTGCTGAAAGTTCACATGCTGTTCATTAAACAGAAATACATCCACAGAGATCCACGGTTTAGTGCGTATTTTGGAGTGGTGGAATAATTGGACCATCCTTCTTTGAAAATGAATGCAGTCACAGTAAATGGGAAACAGTATCGTGACATAAACAATTTCTAATTCCACCAAATTGATGATTTGATTTTAATATGTGGTTTCAGCAAGACGATGCAATGTGTCACAACTCTATTGTATACTAAATTTCCTGATCATATTGTCTCATGGAATACTAACATCAATTGGTCTGCAAGATTATCTGATTCAACAAAAGTAATGTAATCGTGTAAAGAAATAAACAGTTTTAAAACGTTAAAACGGACTTTTCCGCCCATAGAGCATCTGTATCTCGAAATTGAGTGGCCGAGAAAAAATAAACCAACACGTAAATGCAGAATATGTATTTTATGCGACAGTTTTACTTTTTTCAAATAGTCCACCATCGTGCTTTCTCATGACCCACGGACAGGGTGGGGTGTGTCCTATCCACCTCAAAATCAATAGGTGTCGTCTGGGAGACGTCCTCGATCATAATTAGTCAAAACCCAATCGATCCGATACGATTTCGTTGCGTTATCGTGCTAACAAAAAACAATTCTCAAATAGACCAATGGACAGGGTGGGGTGTGTTATATCCACCTCAAAATGAATAAGTGTTACCTGGGAGATGTCCCCGACCAGAATCAGTCAAAACCCGATCGATCCGACACGATTTAGTTGAGTTATCGTGCTAACAAGAAATTTTGATGCTCACGACAACGACACACACACACACACACACAGACAAAATTTTACTTTTCCGCACTCCACTATAAGCGGAAAAGCAATGTAATCTTGTAAAGAAAAAGTGAAAAAACAATTTTTTTTTGTATTTATTTTTCATTTTTCAGACTAAAAACCAAAAAACAAATGGTTTTTAAATTTTTTGCTGTGTGTGAGTCGTCGTTATCGTCGGCATATATTGTTAGCAGGATAACTCAACTAAATTGTGTCGGATCGATCGGGTTTTGACTGACTCTGATCGGGGATATCCCCCAGATAACATCTATTGATTTTGAAGTGGATAGCACACATTACCCCCTCCCTTGAGTCTATTTGAGATTAGCACGATAACTCACCTAAATCGTGTCGGATCGATCGTGTTTTGACTAATTCTGATCGGGGACGTCTCCCAGCTATTGATTCTGAGGTGGATAGGATACACCCCACCCTATCCATGGGTCATGAGAAAACACGATGGTGGACTATTTGACAAATGTGTTCTGTTAATACGATAACTCAACTAAATCGTGTCGGATCGTTCGGGTTTTGACTGATTATGATCGATAATATCTCCTAGACGACACCTTTTGATTTTGAGGTGGATAGAATACACCCCACCCTCCCCATGGGTCATAAGAAAGCACAACGGTGGACTATTTGGGAATTTTTTTTTGTTAACACGATAACTCAACTAAGTCATGTCGGATCGATCGGGTTTTGACTGATTCGGATCGGAGACGTCTCCCAGACGACACCTATATTGATTTTGAGGTGGATAGAATACACTCTACCATGTTCATGTTATTTGAGAAATTTGTTTGTTAGCACGATCACTCAATTAAATCGTGTCGGATCGATCGGGTTTCGACTGATTCTGATTAGGGACGTCTACCAGACGACATCAATTGATTTTGAGGTGGTTAGGATACACCCCACCCTGTTCATGGGTCACGAGAATGCACGAGGGTGAACTATTCGAAAACAGTAAAACTGTCACATAAAATACACATTCCGCATTTATGTGTTGGTTTATTTTTTCTTGGCCACTCAATTTCGAAATAGAGATGTTCCATGTGCGGAAAAGTCCATTTTGATGTTTTAAAACTGTTTATTTTAAAAACCATTCACCCTTTATTTGTGATATTGTTATTTTAATTCTTAAATTCACACATTAATGTTAAACTGCGACTGAAGTTCAAGTCACTTACCTACCCAAGAGCTAAATTATTAATTGATATACATGTAAATGGTGTACACAAAGGTTATAGTTGTACTTCTATTTTATATGAAGCTAGAGAAGAAGAGAAGTTGTTTGAATCAACTTTGCTGATAATGTAAGAAGATTTTGGGCTTCATGATGGGCCGTCTGGGCCTCTGGGATTTCAATTCTGGGGCTTTATCCCTAGGCACAAAGACAGAGCGGCATATCGCATTCGCACAAAAAAGTGCGAATACTGTATGCACTCAACATAAGTTAACGATAAAAGGTTTGTTCGTAAAATGTAGAAGGCCTTAATACATTCATTAAGGTCTTCATTGATATCTACTCATCTATAATTAACATGTTAATTCATAGTTAACAGTAAACATTTATTATGCAAGGAGAAGAAAATTAGTATACCTAATACACCTGTGTCCTTACCCTTAAGTCCGCTACAGACTATGGCTGTATTCGCGATTCGTTATGCGCGATACGTAATTCATCCAGTTCGTTGTAGTTCGTAGCAATTCGCAAATCAGAGCTTACAGACTATGCGTTTGTTCACGATTCCTGATGTGCGTTGGCATGATTCATCATTCGTGTTAATACGCGGCCTTTAGTATTCGTCAATTTACCGCCTCCAAGAGCGAATCACTGCGAACACACGAATCATGTTGTTTACGAATCGATTTGCAGCGAACAAGTCCCTACACACTATTCACGAATTGCTCCCGAATCGCGAATACACGCATAGTCTGTAGCGGGCTTTACAGTTACTCAACATTGTGTTTACAGTTACTCAACATTGTGTTTACAGTTTATACTACAATATTACTAACAATACGTTATCATCAGATTTAAAGAATAATATTTCGTTATTTTTAATTTGTATTCCTAACTTACAACTTTCTCTTGATACGATCGCAATGGAAGTCACAGTAATGGACAAATATATAGTCGATAAAGGCATCAGTGATTTACCAATTAGTAGTGGTGATTTGCCGGCCAGTTAATTTAATTTTACCTCCTACTGAACAGATACACTGAACCATAAAAATATACTTTGCACGTTAGAGTGCATTTGTGGGTTATCTCTTTGACCAAAACATAGCAATCTAATTTATGGGACACAAGTCTGGTGATATTTGCACTATTCCTAAAACGAGAGATCACTAGACATGGCGGCTGCTATACGTTTTCACGGTGCAAAATATTTTATTTATTTATTAGTATTATTATCACATAATTCAACATCACAATGGAGTATGATTTTATTCAATTAAATCTATATGCACTTCTGTTAGGTCTATGTTAGAAGGCAACATATTCGTCATGGCTAGTTGACATCTACAGTTAACAACAATAGGCTAGTTAACATCAGTCGTATATTCTGTAAATGAACTGGGTGGCCATTTTTATGGCCATTATATTATTTCTACCATATAAATATAAATTATCTAAATCGAGGTTATCCTCTAGGTAGCACATCTTAATATATTGGCACAAAGATATTAAAGTATTTATAAAAAATATAGATTATTTCAATTCTTTACAAAATTCGTAACTACGATATGTCTTAGGTTAAATGCCTTTTATAAGAAAACACAATTTTTACATGTGTCAACTAAATGTCATTAAAGAGATTGGTGATTCAAATCTCCATCGTTATCCATTTTACTTTTATTCTCTATCATCTTCTTTTTCCATGCCTGACTAGGTAGTTGAGAAAATCTTTTTGCACACATAGAAAACGTTATGTCCATTTTTCTTTTATCCTCTATCATCTTCTTTTCTCATGCCTGACTAGGTAGTTGAGAAAATCTTTTTGCACACATAGAAAATTTTAAGTCCATTTTCTCTTATTCTCTATCATCTTCTTTTCTCATGCCTGACTAGGTAGTTGAGAAAATCTTTTTGCACACATAGAAAACGTTATGTCCATTTTTCTTTTATCCTCTATCATCTTCTTTTTCCATGCCTGACTAGGTAGTTGAGAAAATCTTTTTGCACACATAGAAAACGTTAAGTCCATTTTCTTTATTCTCTATCATCTTCTTTTTCCATGCCTAACTAGGTAGTTGAGAAAATCATTTTGCACACATAGAAAACGTTATGAGCATTTATTTTCTACAGAATGAAATTCTGATAGTGTATTACAGTTAATGTTAATGCAGGTAAGCGTATAATCACTTTACAAAAGTATTAGCTATTTTAATATATCGTTCCGCATTTTAGGCCCCGCTTTGCGAGGCTGCTGAATTACTGTCTTTTTCTTAAATTGCTGTCTTGCCTTAATGTTCTTAGTACAGATCCACTTGCTGGATTATTTAATATTTTCTCTTTGTAATTACTGGTGGATTGTAGAATGTGCTGTAAGTCACATGCAGTGCTTTCATGTGTTGCATGTAACTTACAGTTAACTGGTATCTATCAAGGGCAGGTGCAAGGGTTACTTCCGAGATGTTATAATGATAACATCACGGAGCCAGTAACTAATACCAAGCATCATAACTAATACTTGCTTGTAACTAATGCCAAGTAACGCCACAAGATAAATTCCCTAACACCCCCAATACTTATTTAAGCACATCTAGACAAATAGGCGTTATCTCTTATGTTTGTTTTCATTATTAATAAATATATAATAAAATATCATTGTTTAGGGCATATACGATGCTAGTCTATCTGGGCTTACTCATAGTTATTAAAAATTTAATATAACAAGAAACATTTAGTTACGAACTAAAGACCCTCACATATATAGCTTTTCTAAATATGCAGAATACAACTATAAACACAATAGCATCCCTGGGTGAAAACAGACGAATACTGTAGGTTTTATTTATAATTTACATAACTTGTCATATAAAAAATTACTTTTCTATTTTATAATATCATTGGTTGCTCCATTTAGAACATACACTAGAAATGTACGTTTAGAAATGGTGTTAATGAACAACACCGTTTACTATAAAACTATAAAATTTTATTTTGCACTAACGAGTCTTTCAATAAGGACGCCCCATTTCTAAATGTAAATAAAACAAGTTGTGTGTGAAATATCCACTCAATTATTCTTTATTTGAAAGAATATTTTATGGCATTAAGTATGGAATATAACATCGTTCAAATGTCTGCTGTTGACTTTGTTGGGTGGCACGTATTCGGGAGGTCCAATTTTCGATGACCTCGTCGCATAAATCTGACTGAATTTGCTGGATGGCGTTCGTTATGTTGACTTTGAGGGCATCAATTGTTTGCAGTTTATTCGCATAGACCTACGATTTAACATGGCCCCAAAGAAAGAAGTCTAAGGGCGTTAAATTGCACGATCTCGGTGGCCAGTTCACGCCGTCGCTGCGCGAGATAACCATGCCCTCAAATCGCTAGTGCAGATTGTCCATAGTGGCACGTAGTACCGCCCTGTTGGAACCACATGTCGTCGATATCCATATCATCCAGTTTAGACTACAAGAGGTTGCTTATCATCGATCTGTAGCGCTCGCCATTGACGGTTATGACAATACCAGTTTCGTTTTGAAACAAATGCGGACCTATGATTCCGCCAGACCAAAATCCGCACCAAACAGAGACTTTCTCAGGATGTATTTGGTGCTGATGTATCTCGCGTGATTCCAACAACTGATAAACAAAATCTGACAATTTCGTTAGTTCACATATCCATTCATCCAAAAATGGGCCTCGTCGTTAAAGATAATTTTTTGGCGAAATTTGGGTCAATTTCCAACTGATCCAGAGCCTAATTAGCGAACACACGGCATTGGCTATGGTCGTTTACCTTAAGTTCCTGGGTCAGTTGGATTTTATACGGGTGCAGACCCATGTACCGAGAGGTACGGTGCAGACCCAAGTTAAAGTTGCAAGAAGGTTAAGTTTTTGTGAACGACGAGTAATTGTCTGCCTGGGGTTTTCCCGTACACTCTCACGCACACCAGTGATGTTTTCAGCAGATATTTCAGCAAGATACCTTGCGTATCGGTGACGTACGGGTGTTAGCTAATTATTTATCAAACCGATTGACTCGAATTTAGCCACCAAACGTCGAATAGTCGACTCGGTGGGCCTAATGGTGTAGTGATACTAATGTATATTAATGATGTAGTGATACCTCTATTCAACAGTAAATAAAGTTAAAAATATTCGAATCTAGACATAGGAAGAAGATAGCCATGTCCATGATCCATAAAAATTATTTAACTGTTGTTTTGTCATAATTTTGTCATAAATTTACTAAAGAAATTACTTATCTGTATTGTCTTTATCATAAATAGAATAATATTTCTATTCTTTTTTATATACTCTTTTGTGTTATAATATATTGCAAGGCATTTTACAAAACTGATAAAAATTATTTTTCTGGGCTTTATTCTAAAGTATCTTGAAAATTTTGAGACGATTATTACATTCCATTACACCTTATTTAAAATTGATTGTGGCTACAGCACAGAGGTTACAACTTCCACTACTGTAGTCCACTCAAAAGTTCCTACCTAATGTCACATCTTAATAGATTTATCAAGTTTCATAATTCTTTCGGAAATACTGTTTTGGTATTTATTCGGCAGTCACTACGGTAATTTTAGAAAAAGCTGAAATTATTTATGAAAACGTTCATGTAAACTAGATGGCCTTATCAATTATTGTCATTACAATAAAGTAACTCATAATAATGATGCGCTTTTTTCAGAAAATTAATACAACAGTATACTTGTAGTTCAGTATCTTTGCTTGCTACTATAATAACTTTATCAAGCTTATTCAACGACTATCAGAAAGAAGAATACAGTTATAGTTAGATTTGCATTAAGTGATACTGAAATAAAATTAAACTACAAGACACGAAATTTTTAATTAAATTTCCTCTTCCTTGTGCTACTCCTTGTTCAAATATCCTGTTGAAGCAACAATCCATGTCTCTTATTCTTCACTATACGATTTATTTTTTAAGTGTCTTTAAAATTGATTTATTGCTTTTGCAAATTTATGACTATAGGTATTTCCGTACATCGTATATAATTTGTATTAGTAAAAACATAAATTTTAGAATTCTCCTCAACGATCTTAGTGTAAAACATAAATAACGAATAACTATTTACGTCAACTGATATCGATAACTTTCTTTTCCTTCAGATAAACTCCTGTGGAGCAATTCATAGACATATGGTTTGTATAATGATTCTTTGCATGTGCATTACATGTAACAATCGTATGAATCAATCAAGTGACATTTTTGAACAGTGTCGTGCCGAAAACATATTTTAGGATAACAGTTAGTACAATACAAATCTGTCAACCTATGACAGAGTAATGAAAAGGTTCTCCACAAAAACATTCAATGGAAGTGATATTTACATCAAAATAAATGAAATAAATTCAACAACAATCAAAATAAATTAAACTAAAATGAAATAAATTTTACAGAAGTATTGAGACGCCAATGAATTAAATTATACAATAAAACTAAGACGTGACTTCATAATTGCATTTTGTTCGGCAAATTATTAACTGTCTATGCCGTACGTAGTTGATTGAAACATATGTCGCTAGACATACGTGCTGGTAATTGTGGCATATTAGTAACAATTGCGAGTGGTGTAGCATGTGATCCGTGCGTCGTCACTATATTGATACACGCGCAAAGATCCATTATACAAATTTCTAGGTATTGTTAATCGTTTACGTGATTTTAAAGCTAGAGTCTACTATTGATTCTGTACATAAAAAGTTATTCTATACGATAAAATATTTAATTTAGCAACAGTTTGATATTTATAATTTTGCATAATGACATTCCAATCATTTTCGCTGTAACTTTCCACCTTGTTTTCGATAATCATTGCAGTGAATATTTTAAGCACTCTGGGGCATTCTTACTGCCTGTTTTGTATACTCGTATTAAACATTCTTGTCAAGTTAGAGTAAACAAATCTCTTTTGTTTGGAGCATAGCTGGTTTTGCATTATGTCAATAACCTGGAGTAAGCCATGGTAGATGCTCTTATAAAAATAACTAGTGTGTACATACTATATATAGCGAGCTGAAATTGCCACCCCTTATCTTTAGGGTTTTGTAAACTTTTTAGAACCATTTTTTTTTAGAAAAATACTAAATCAAATCATTCGTATTTTCATACTGCTTTCTACTGACATAGAGCTGCTAAGGAAATAAGGCAGACTTCCTTATAAATTATAGGATTATAAGATATTGTATTGCATATGCAATATGCCATCGGGCTACGATTGCATCAGAAATTGTTATATTATTTTATACTATTACTTTATGAATTAAGAAACACGAAAGTCAAATAATTTATTTAATTACATTTAGCCCAATATTTTATAACAATTTAACGAACCCTGCAATAGTTTTTTGGCGAAAATCTTTAAAAGCTGTTGGCTCTGTGATCTATTGGCTGATGGTGGTTCATATAAGAATAAATAATGATAGTATATACCAGTTTCTAAGTATAGTAAGAAATAATCTGATCTGCTAATCACTTAATAATTTTCTGAATTCTATGGTATATTAATATGTAATTAGCTTTATCAATTTAGCAGGATAAGATATTATATATCCAGATATATATGCAGTTATAATAATGCTCACTGAAATAACCTGAAATTTATTAAAATTTTTATTTTTTGATTGAATCTCTAGTACGAATGTAAATAAATAGAGCTTGAATTTTAACTCTATCAAAACTTAGGTTTTGTTCTGACGTACTTTTCTATTTTCTGACGTAAAAAAATCTCAACCCAAAAATTCTTATAAGATAGAACAAAATGGCGACTGAGAGAAAATGACTACACTGTAGAAGAAAAATTGAAACGAGTAAAAAATTGAGATTAATTGAAAGAATTTGATCACATTTATTATTCATATACATCATGATCACATACATCATGATATTATACTCATAATTAAATAATTTCATTTCATCTATATAACGATAGATACACATAACAGAGGAATGAGGGAACGAGATATATCAGATGAAGAATCAGAAAGAGGGACATCAATTCGCAGCTACAATGAAAACTATGTATAGTTTATTTCATCGCTTTTTGCCAAATAAAAAATCTCAAAACATACCGTGGCTTGTCCTTATGGCTAGGCTCAGGTAGACTATTCCGTTTATCGGCAAGATAAGAGAGTTTTTTATTTGGAAAATAGAGATGAAATGAATAGTAGATGCGCTTGAATAGAAACTTAAATAATACACAGAAACAAGCAGCTGTTGTGATAGTTCCCACATATTAGAACCATCCATAGCTGGGATGAAAGTACCATGTGGATCACATAATAGATCAGAGAGATGGGCTAACAATTCGCGAGTAGGAACTAAATACGCTTGAATATAAATGTGCAGAGAGTGTACAACAATATGCAGTAGTTATGATTCTTTCATATTCGTACTTTCTCGTATAATAGGAAATTTTCTTGGATATAATTCCTTATCTCAAAAATCGTTATCTTGATTGGAACTTCGAAGTAATTATAGAAATAAAATAAGGATGGAGGAACCAGTTGAAACAGCTAATGGATCGGAGAGATTCATCAAAGAGATAGACAACGATTCGCAAATAGAAGCTAACTAGATGCGCATGAATAGAGTTTTTCGGATAATTTTCAAGAACATGTAGCAGTTGTAGTTATTTCTACATATTCATATCTATTCTTAAGTTATGAAATTCTCTTGAATTTTTAAACATAATTGTACACTAGAAAGAAGAAACTAGATGTAAGTCGAAGGGAATAATATAAATAAAATAAACAGTTTTAAAACCTTAAAACGGACTTTTCCGCGCGTAGATCATCTCTATCTTGAAATTGAGTGGCCGAGAAAAAATAAACCAACACATAAATACGGAATATGTGTTTTATGTGAATGTTTTACTTTTTTCAAATAGTCCACCATCGTGTTTTCTCGTGACCCATTTCGTTATCGTGCTAACAAGAATAAATGCCGATGACAACGACAGCGACACACAGCAAAAATTTTTTAAAAACTATTTTTTTGGTTTTTAGGCCGAAAAATTAGAAATAAACCCAAAAGAATTATTTTTTTCACTTTTTCTATACACAATTACATTACTTTTCCGCGTATATTGATTGGAGTGCGGAAAAGTAATAGTGAATTAAGAGAAATATAATTTAAATTAATTAATTCAAGAAAATGATATAAGTCCAATTTTAAATAAAATAAAATAAAATATTTAAAAGCTGTTTTTATATATTTCTCCGTGTGTCGTTAATTAACGTGTCCCGAGTAGTAAATAAAGTTGACTTGCTTGAGAACATTTGATGGACAGTCTAATGTTATAGTAGTACAGCCACTCATTTAATGCTAGTGTTTCGTTTTACTTAATTTAATATCATACTGGCCCCTGAGCAATAGAAATTTAAAAAACTTAATTTACAAATGGGATACATCCTCCAGCAATAATACTTGTTAAGGTAGTAAACCGGCGACAGAAAAACTGAGTAATAATAATACAAAAACCTAACTGTTACTTTAAACTAAACCAATTACGATAGTTTAAATAGAGAAGTTACACATTACATTACCCACTTACATTGGCTTTAATGTAGGTGGGTATTTTTAACAAATAAATGTTATGTAACCTATAAAAACTATTATTTTTCAATTATTTTAGAAGAGTCTTATTTTAGTAGATACATGGTGTTTATGGTGTTTATTGGAAACATATAGTTTTAATATTACTAACTAAATTACATACAGGGTAAGACTAGAAACGATTGGATTCCACGTTTCAGTGACAGATTTCCAATAAAGAAAATATAAAATAAATAAAGGTTCTATAAATTATTGCAATCATTTTCAGAAATTATTTTTTTTGAGAATAACGTAAATTCTTATAGGTTATGCTGTGGTTGTCGTGGATCAATCTTGATGACTTATTGTTCTATAAGTTTCTTCAAAAGAAATGCAAAGACTAGCTGATGAGAGCTGACATGATAATAAATGATCAACGAAATGTCAATACAAGTTCGACTATAACTACGATATCAACTGGAAAAGTTTTCCTTATTGGACAACGACCGTCAAAGCTCCTATTATACTTTATTATGTTTATTATGTATATAAAATATATTGCTCGTTAAATATTGCTTGTAAAACCAAAACATGTGACGGTTCATAAAAATCATCTAAAAATTCCAATATGATGAGTTATTACTTTTTTTAAAATTGTCATAGAATAAATCTAAAAAAAAAACTGAAACTTTTTGGACTTTGATGAATCTCTACTAATATTATTTGTTTTATATTTATCTGGTGACAATATATTGCCCATAATGGATTTAATTGTAAAATATTTTGTCCTACCTATATCTGGAGTATCACAAGGATCCAATCTACGGCCATTACTGTTTATAATATTTATTAATGATATTACTACCGTTCTATAGCCACACTATGAATTATTTATAGACGAATTTAAGATATATTATGTTATTGACACTCTGGACGATTGTTTATTTATTCAAGAACAATTATGAAATGTGAAAACTTTGTGGTGTAGGATAAATGGGCTAGATTTAAGTTCTGAAAAATTTAAATCTCCAATTTGTACTCTGAATATATAGCCAGTTGTATAGTCTCAGATAAATACTTGTCAGTTTATAAAGTTTATAAAATATTTAGGTGTAAACTTTGACAAAAAGCTCTAGTTTACTGAAAATATATCAAATTGTATCGCACAAACCACATCAATAACGTACAATACGTTGTGGGTCATAATTCGAAGTTGTAAAAAAATTTTAAAATGTTAATTCGATTAAAATAATTTACTATTCATTTGTACGGTTCAAACTACTAAAATAATAAAAAAAAAATAGTGGAACAATTTCGGAGGTTTTTAAAATTCTTACATTTTAATATATATGGAAGATACTCGTGTACTGAAAGAGGCCACGATCATCAGTTACAACTTTTTAATTATCAAATGTTGCCCTTACACTTAAGGCACGTCTTATCTAATATTAGTTTTGGCTATAAGTTAATACATAACGAAATCGACCGTAGTTATCTTCTTGGTCAGTTAAATTTTCGAATACCACAGTGTTATTCTATACAACACATCTTCTATGGAATATGTTACAATTTACATAACGTTAGTTTTTTGTGACATTACTACAACAATTACAATAATATTACTACTCAGTATGATCGTCTTCTTTAATGTATTTTTTTTCAGACATCATACATATACGGGATCCGGCAGTGATCTATGACGTTTTTTAAATGAGTATAACAGTTCAGAGGCATAGGCTATTGTTTTCGGAATGATTGGTACGTGAATGTCAG
Source organism: Rosalia funebris (assembly GCA_037954035.1). Taxonomy (NCBI): domain Eukaryota; kingdom Metazoa; phylum Arthropoda; class Insecta; order Coleoptera; family Cerambycidae; genus Rosalia; species Rosalia funebris. The sequence continues at coordinate 21,315,044 of JAZFAV010000011.1, forward strand.
GAGATGCAGTTTTAGTCACCAAGGAGCCATGAACGTTGAGCATCCTGTTTTTGTTTCGACACGTTAATAGTTACTGATCGTTCTGTTGTCGTTGCGCAATGCAGGTTCTGAAATCTTTTCAATCTTGGAGAGCACGGCAGTATCCTTACTCAGAACACGATTTTCAAGTGTGATATTATAATATAGGGGACAATAACAAAATAAATTGAAGGTATTCCAGCCAATGTGGTACAGTGATGCATGGACAAGTTTTCTATTTATTTACGGGAGAACTTTTAAAAAAATTGTCGCCACTTAAATGGAATTATTTTTTGCTCCTAATTCTTGTTTTTCAATATTCTCCATGTGATAACAAAATGGCATCTTATAACGAATGTTTTAAAAAATAAAAAAAAACTTTCGTTGAAAAATAACAGAATTATTGATTTTTGAAAATCATACATCTCTGCCGGACTCTGTATTATCATAACTTTATATAACTTTATATTGAATATACCAGCTTAATCTGATATTTTAATTGATTTGCTCTTTAATTGGATTGTAATCTGTTGGACAATAAAGATATATATTGCTTTTCCGCACTCCACTATATGCGAAAAAGTAATGTAATCGTGTAAAGAAGAATTGAAAGAACAACAAATTTTTCTTCTGTTTATTTTTCGTTTTTCGGCCTAAAGACAAAAAAATTGGTTTATAAAATATTTTTGTTATACGTGTGTCGTTGTCGTCGTTTTCCTTGTCGTCGGCATTTATTCTTGTTAGCACGATAACTTAACTAAATCGTGTCGGATCGATCGGGTTTTGACTGATTCTGATTGGGGGCGTCTCCCAGACGACACCTATTGATTTTGAGGTGGATAAAACACACTCTACCATGTTCATGGGTCACGAAAAAGTACGATGGTGGACTATTTGAGAAATTTTTCTTGTTAGCACGATCACTCAATTAAATCGTGTCGGATCGATCGGGTTTCGACTGATTCTGATTAGGGACATCCACCAAACGACATCTATTGCTTTTAAGGTGGATATTACACACCCCACCATGTCCATGGGTCATGAGAAAGCACGATGGTGGACTATTTGAGAAAAGCAAAACTGTCGCATAAAATACATATTCTGTATTTTTTGCGGCCATTGGTTTATTTTTTTCGGCCACTCAATTTAGATATAGAGATGTTCTACGTGCGGAAAAGTCCGTTTTTAGGTTTTAAAACTGTTTATTATATTATATGTATAAATATACTTTTACATAGAAAACACTATGGAATATAATACTGAGAAATATGTTTTGTTTTTCATAGTTAAACCATTATAATAATTAAGTAATTGCCCAAGTGATGTCTACGCCTATGTTCTATTATGGAACACCTAACTAATCGAGATAGAAATCAACTAGTTTCACATTCGGCTCGCTTAAAGTACATACTTCAAATTTAACATAGGAAGTTACAGCTACGGCCCTTACCATTAAATTCATGTTCAAGTCTTTGAAAGGAATTTTAATTAGGGTCACGGGATGGGTAAATTATTAATTGATCGATATATGTGTAATCTAATTTTGGGTTGCCACATGAGTTACATAATATTGCTCAGTGCACAGCTCTGAGGTAATTAAAACTAATAGCTTACAAGACTCTTTTACTCTTGGTATTACATTCTTGAATATATAATTTCCTTATACAATAGTAGACAGTTAGTGTTATACGCTAAGGTTTATATTCTGAACAATTGTTAAATTAAAATGGTATAATTGTAATTAATTAACCTTTAGATTGGTTTAATTAATTATAGCGTTTTAAATGTGATTATAGCCCCTAAATGTAGCTGATTATCAACCTGTGGGACACCTTCTCACATTACGTCTAAAGGAAACGCGAGAAACTAAAAAACTAAATTTTTCTAGCGTTTATTTTTCGTTTTTCGGCCTAAAAACCAACAAAAATAAACAATTTTAAAACCTTAAAATGGACTTTTCCGCACGCAGAACATCTCTATCTCGACATTGAGTGGCCGAGAAAAAATAAACCAACACATAAATCCAGAATATGTGTTTTATGCGACAGTTTTATTTTTTTCAAATAGTCCACCATCGTGTTTTCTCATGACCTATGGACAGGGTGGGGTGTATCCTATCCATCTCAAAATCAATACATGTCGTCTGGTAGACGTCCCTAATCAGAATCTGTCGAAACCCGATCGATCTGACACGATTTAATTGAGTGATCGTGCTAACAAAAAAAATTTCTCAAATATTCCACCATCGTGCTGTCTCATAATAATAGTGTAAACAAAGTTTGTTTCTTGATAATAAATTTAAATATTTTAAAAATATATTTACAAATATATTCATTACCTTAAACACGCCATTAACTCTTCGTTTGGGCCAATTACTTCTCTAAATGTGGTGTTTTGTTTACGAAGTTTTTCTAAATTTTAATCAAAAGCTGGCAAAATTGATTTTGATTTATTCTAAAATATTTATAGAAAGATATTTCTTCTTCTGCCAACTCCTTAAACCAAGTATAGATCTCCTACGTATCTCCTTGTCACAAACATTTTCTTTGTCCACTTTTTTCTTGCCCAGTTAGCACTCTCATCTTCTTCACTCAATATCGCAGCGATCATTGCCAATTTCTTAATGGAGAAATGTGCCATGACTGAAGTTTAAAATCAAACTGGTGGTTTTTTGTTGTTGTATTCGAGCTGTTGACAATTCATAGAGGGATGAATGACAAGCAAATTTGACGTGGCGTTGCCAGTCCGTTACGTGACGCTCACGTTCGTATAGTGTGAATCGGCCTTTATTTTGTAAAGTTGGCGAGCAAGTCTACATCGGGCGTGATCCGCCCCTAGAAAAACAGCGCTACAAAAATTGTACTCAACTCAAGCACCATATAAAATTTAGTTTGCAGACTTCTTCTCTTATAGATTGGCTCAAATAGTAACTATTATCTTGTGTTTTATTGCTAGTATTCCATTTAAGCATATAAAGAATGATATACCATCTTGTATTTTCCTTTAATGCTCAGAAAACATGCATTAATGAGTTACCAAGAATGTGGAATTATTTGAATAAGTATGGGTAACACTGCCTACTCTCTTTGAATTATTACAGCGACTAAGATAACACTAGTATAGGCAATGACCGTATCAAAAATGCAAACGGCTTTTGGCGCCGGATTCTGAATTACGAATATTATTGCGTTAATCAGGAAGATAGTTAAAACTAGAAAGTTGTGATAGTGATAATCGATAATGGATAATTGTGTAATCACCTTATCAGTTTGCAGATCGGGATCGTGAAATCACCGCTAAACGGTTAACTAATGAATTCTTGTTCTACACACGTATGTATGTTGTGATTTTAAATTTATTTGCCTGCGTTAAGAATATATGGAATAGAAAGTATAAAATTTTATTTAGCTGTAACAAATATTAATACACTGATTAATATACCCAAATGAATGGTAGTCAGATATAATCTTTAACAGATCCCATTAATTACATGTTGGAATAATTTTACAACAGCATTTTTTGAAATAACTGCCATGCGCCCTCAGTTTACAAATGCAGACAACACATGGACAGTAGACTAACAACTGTTTGCCTAATGGGAAGCCTAACTCTAAACGCTAAATTTGTGGGTAGATTCATTGTGAGTAAAAATTGTTTGAATACACAATGGATCGATTTTAAAAAAATCAAGGAATAACGTTTAGCGAAAACTTTCGCACACGTCAAATTTAATTTTGAGTTGTGTATACAGGGTGGAAGCAGTACTTAGGAAATTTATACGAGGGTCAGGAGTTAGGAGATATATTAGAGGAAGAATTTAGCATCGATAGGGAAGATGTAGGAAAACCTATATTGAGAGAGGAATTTGAAATAACACTAAGGGGGCTAAAAAATAATAGAGCGCCGGGTGTAGATAAAATACAGGCGAAAATCTTGAAATATGCGGGACAGAAAGTAGTAAATAGGATGTTTGAACTGGTAAAATACATATACGAAACGGGCGAGATGCCGGAGGATTATAAGAGGAACATTATCGTTACTATACCGAAAAAGAGAGGAGCCGACAAATGCGAGAACTTTAGAACGATTAGCCCAACTTCCCATGCGTCAAAAATATTAACCAGAATAGTACAGAAGAGGATGGAAAATAGAGCGGAGGAAATACTAGGAGAAGACCAATTCTAATTTAGGCGAAATAGGGGAACTCACGAAGCTATTCTGGCGCTAAGAGTAATGTTAGAGAAAACAATAGAAAAAGGAAAGAACGCTTATATAGGATTTGTAGATTTAGAAAAAGCTTTTGATAACGTAAGATTGGAAAAATGTTCGAGATACTAAAGAGCGCGGGAATGAAGTATAGAGATAGGAGAGTAGTACACAATCTATATAAAGAGCAAACTGCTGTTATAGAAGTAGAAGGGGAAAAAAGGGAAGTTGATATTAGGAAAGAAGTAAGACAAGGCTATCACGACTAATTTTTAATCTGTACATCGAAGAGGCGATTAATGTGGTAAAAGATAGAATGGATTTCGGGATTAAAGTACAGGGACAGAGACTAAAAATGCTGAGATTCACGGATGATATAGCAGTATTAGCATCTAGTAAGGAGGAATTAGAATCAGCATTGAACGATATGGAGGCAGTGTTGACAGAGGAATACGGAATGAGGGTGAATAAGAACAAATCCAAAGTATTAGTGTGCACAGGGCGCGAGAGCAGAGCAAAAACGAAAGTACAAATTAATAATGAAAGATTGGAGGAAGTTAACGACTCCACTTATTTAGGAAGTAAAATAAATTGGGATGGAAGAAGCGATAAAGACATAAAACAAAGAATAGTGCAGGGTCGAGTAGCTTTTAACAAAAAGAAAGCACTTTTATGCTCGGGGGTAATAAACTTAGAAACAAGGAAGAGATTTTTAAAAACATATGTATGGAGCACGGCACTATACGGTTGCGAAACCTGAACGGTAGGGGAAGCAAGTAGGAAAAAATTAGAAGCTTTTGAGATGTGGTGTTACCGAAGAATGATGAAAATACCATGGACTGATAGGGTTAGAAACGAAGAAGTATTGGAGAAAGTCGGCGAGAAAAGAAATATGTGGAAAAACATAAAGAAAAGAAGAGATAGAATGGTAGGCCACTTGCTGAGACATAGGGGAATAGTCCGCGATATCTTTGGAGGCAGAAATAGGAGTGAAGAAAGGCAGAGGTAGGCCTAGACTAGACTACTGCTCGCAAATAGTAAGGGATATAGGTTGTAGCACAATTAGCGAAATGCGTAGGTTAGCACAAGATAGGAGAAGCTGGAGGTTAGCGTCCAACCAGTCTTAGGACTGATGACCTAATGATGATGATACAGGGTGATTCGTGTAAGAGGTATGACGACATATCATAGATATTGGAATTAATTTCTAAAGTCGGTCTCACTATCTATAAATGCAATTTATTTTTAACATACATTGGAGGAATTTTATTAGGAAATGTTACATATTTTTATAATTACTTAGATTAATTCACTAACTCATTCTATTAGTAGCATATCTTAAACAAAATTACTCATATTACTTCAAAAAAATTGTCATTTGTTTTGAATAAATGACAATGATAAATATATATTTCCACCAGAAATAAAATCAACAAACTACGTTCTAGTCATCTGCTCGTATAGATTGCAGAAAATTTATTAAAAAGCATTACGAGTACAAATTTTTTTTATAACTTAGAACTACATATGACTAGTTAGCTTAATCAATAACATATTTTATTAATTACATATAACAATGTAACATATACAGCGTGCAGTATAGCTCCATGCCAGTGGCGAAGCGTTGATTAAGGCTGTAAAGCGCAGCGTACCCTATATATTTTAGATTGACTCCGTTTTTACATTGCCACTTGCCTTTGCCACAATGATAAACATGTATTATCATACCTATTTCCATTTAAACTGAAGCGCCAGAATGCCGCCAATCGGCAGTGCGCAAGCCTTGGCAAGCCTGCGCACTGAAAATCTGGGCTGACTCTCTACCGCCTTGGATTTTATAGAGATCCGTGGTACACAGGGGGGAGAGGGGAGTACGCCAAAAAATATGTGCAATTTAGCTAGCCTGATCGATGAGTTTACGTAATACAGTGGCTATAATATTGACCTTGTTAGAAGAAGTAATCTCTGATTGGCTCAGTTCAGTTAAGTTAAGTTCTTTAAGTCTATGATCTATGGGGCCATGTATCAGTGTGTATGTTCTGTGATTGCATTCGATAGTAGTAGTTATATAGAAAATAAATATATTTTGCTTAGTCTGCATTCAAGAGTTTCATTTAAGAAACAAGTAAAAATAAAGCGCAAGTAAAAGTAACAATTCAACAGACCTGTCGTTAGTCGTAGTGATTAGTGTTATTTTTAAGGATAATGGCGGCCCTAGACACTGCCGATTTAGTAGACTTTTTAATTAATAAGAGCTGTTATTTTAATAATTTATCTTTAGAAGATAAACTGAAAAATTAAAGCGGCAAAATCTACCAATTTATTTCAAGAACTATAGATATTTTTGCAGAAAAGAAAACGCAGCGAATGGAATTGATATACAAAAAATATATAGGTGAGTTGTTTTTGCGATTCAACTATTCAATATATATGTTACGGTAAAGGTACGAACACGGTGAATGTGTACATTGTCCGGTCAAAGTGAACATCATCCAAATCGACAAGGCAGGCAAACGTGTACATTTTTCGGCGAATGTGTACATTTGCCGTTATACGTACTCTTACCGTAACATATGTATTGCATTAAAAATGAGCAACCCCCTTCCCTCGTCTAATTCAGGACAGCCCACCCTCAGCATAAATCGACGCTTCGCCACTGCTTCACGTCTGAGAATTGACCTGAGTGCCATCGTACTCTCTAATTGTGATTTCAGCAGAGCTACATATTCTATTGGATGTAAATAATCGTTACCTTTACATACAAATGTAGGTTCTTTAGAGTTATAAGAAAGTGTTATATGTTATGTAATCCATTTACATTTTATATGAAGTAGATAAAATAATACCGTAACATTTCCGTCGCTTTTCTCGAGCTTATACTTCACTTAATAATTTCCCTAGAATTCGCAATATTTGCACCAGTGGCTGATTTTCCCACTAAAGTACACATTGTGTTTCTCATTGTAAAAAGAAACCAAATAAGCAAAATTTCATTTTACGTGTTTCCTCCTCAAAAGTATAAATCTTCTAGGGTTCCTGATAAACAGGAACATAAAAAGTTGCGTAAGCAGTATGTCACTGAAAAAACATTTCAGCATTCGTTAAAAACTTTTTCCTGTGTCCTGTGTACACGCTTTTTTTTATTTCAAGCGTGGGTTTCAACTTCGCTAACTCTAGCTAGTGCTTTTAACCTTTTTTCTCTTTATTATGTCCCTTTTTTGTGACATTTGCATCGCCGTTTCGCAATTCGCTGGTATGGTTTAGACGATTTATATTTGAAGTTTCGCCGTACTTACAGTTGCCCGACCTTTACGGTCCCCAATAAAGTCCTGGATCGGGAATCGTTATGGCTGACCGAAATTTAAAACTTTGATAATTGCTTTACGCACAAAACAAGATCTTGACTTGGCAATAATAAAAAACGATTCACTAACCGCACATTATAGTCGGAGTTTATTGCCAGCTTATGCATATATTTTATGAGAACACTTTTATGGCCCCTTGTCCTATTCTATTAGTAAAACAAGGAGAATAAAATATTTTATTCTAAAAACTTCATTTCAGTCGCTTATTTTCTTCCAAATTTAGAAGTGTTGTTTTCATTACATATCATTCAATCTAAAACAATCAACTAATACCTATTACTCCTGAGCTGGTTTTCAAAGAAGGGTTTTTAAAAACTATATTTAGGACAAATTCACCAGTCTCATAATGTTTAATAGTTATTGTGTAACATTTCCATCACACAATAGTTAATGTGGTCATTGGATGTTAATAAACAAGTTATTTAATCACAGAATTACACCTAGGTATCATAAACTATATTTATCAAGGGTGGTCACCGATTTTAAAATAATTGTCGTAGCTAATATCATGCTTTTGTATTAATAATTTTTTGATTATCACAATTTGACAAGTTTTGGTGAAGTTTCCATGCTATTAAACTCTTAAGCTGCAGTTTTTAAAATATTGTTTTCAGCGCTAATAAGACTTATATGACTGAAGTCTATCTTTTAGTGTTCCATTTAATTGAATCTAGAAATAAATTTAGTGGTAGTTAATGGAGTACGGTCAGCAATAAGAAAACAGGAGACCAGTTATCCATGACTACCAAAAGATTACACATTACTCGATGGTATTTCTCTAACTAAATTAGAGGTGAATATAATTTGGAGATGACAGAATTTTCTGGTGTTGGTGGTGACGTGGGAAACTTGTCTGCTGTTTTTGTTGCCGCACCGAAGGTTCCAGGTCCTTTCCCAGGAATGCAGTCAGCGTTTAAATTTAAATAACCAACTATTCGTACAGAAGTTGTTAATGCTGTTCGTTAAGGACACGACATATTAAGACTGTTCTCCGCCAGTTTTTTGATAATAAGCCAATTAATTTGCTGGTACTTGATTTTGAATTTCCTCCGATGTCTCCCCATTTTACTAATATGGGCTATTTTGTGCTTCCCTACTTAAAAGAAAATAATAGGGGTTTCAGAACTTCTTCAAACAGGTATGCAAAGCCTGCATTACCTGCAGGAGAAGGTAAGCTTATTCTGCAGGTAATTTGCAAGAATTAAAATCAACACTGAAGAATGTTGAACCACAGCAAAAGGAAAATACTTTTGTAGCTCGAGAAGTCATGTATGTAAACATGTGGATTGAACCTGGAGCAAAGCATTTCCTTCGGTTACTTGGATTTGATTTAGCTTGTTAGTAAGAACAGTACTGTTTTTTTTTTCATGTTAATTTCTAAACGTATTTCACTATTATTTTATCTCTAGAATTGATTTGCTTGCTATTGCATAATGATGTCAATATGACGCGTGGTTTGACAAGCTCTGACAAACTTATTTCAAATAGCTGTTATATACAATATTAAGACGAATGTTTTCATTACCACTTTTAACCAAGATAATTCTTCTAGGTATTTCCAAGTTATTCATCAAACTACAACGACTATTATCTCGCAATTAAAATAATTATTAGTTAATACAGTTATTAAAATAATATTACATTAAAATAATTTTTTAATTAATTTAAAATGATCATTGACATTTATGGTGACAGACAGCTGGCAACAAAATAGAAAATGAGAAGACAAGAAGAATGTCAGAAAATACGGTTGTCAAGAATAGGAAAAAGTGTGACATTCTCTGTGTATGCGTAGAAGAAAGAATGAGGCAGCACTCGGAGGGAAAAGGATACACTTTATGCACGACCAGATCGGACTCTGTGTACAGTCGTATATACTCCACCAGGCTATTTACTGCGCACCTCGTGGGTGGCCCTATTTAGCAGTTTTGAGTCTTGTTCCTATTCTTGACAAGCTGTATATTTTTGCCTTCTTAATTTACCCAAGCGAAACGGAGAAAGGCAAAGCCGTAACTCTAAATACGGTTAGTCCCAGTCTACAGCGACGAATATGTAAAGAGCAGTAATCCTGCTCGGCGTGTATTCCCGTTAAAAAAGCACTACGTCTGCTAGAATATTATTATGAAATCGAACAAAATGCAGACAAGTTGTCAATAAAAAAACTTAACAGTATTCATATAAATATAATATTTGCTTTAAGTAGATATTAGGAATTTGAATTTAAAAATAATTCCAAAACATACAACCTTTTTATAATAACGGGTTATTTTATTATTAATATTACCTATTGGAGCAACCAGTAGTAACAAAAATAATTTTTGAAATTATTTTTAATATATTACTGAAAAAAGCACATAATACGTATTTATAAAGGAATATTAACAACAATTAAAAATGTTACAGGGAACAAATTTTATGAAATATGTGGCTTTAGTTAACTCAAATCCATATAAATAAAGTTTTTTATATGAATAGTCTTTTTTTATATTTACATATAGCATACACAGATACAATCATTGAAAACAATCAAAAATAGATTATTTTTAAAAGTATGTGGTTACCAATAATTAACCATCAAGAAAATGGCAATATTTGACTACTTAATGTTTATGTTTTTTAATATGTTAAGGCATTAAAACAATGCCTACTAGTTTTAAGTAAAAGGAAACATTGCATTGATGACTTGACATACACTGATGTATGTAACAGTTACAACTACTACAAGATAAAAGGTATATAAAAGATGTGCTAATATTTTACTACCTGAAAAGGAACTTCCTGAAATTAGGGTTTTTCTTAATGCACACTTAAAACGAACTGGTACCATTCAGTAATTCGAGACCCAATGTTCTCAACTTTACTTGAGAGTAATACAATAACATAGAAATTCCAATTTAGAAAATCCATGGATGATTGAATTGGATTGTTCCTTAAGCGTGTTAGCGTGTTAAGTCAGTCTAGCGAAAGGTATGTATATGCATGTAACCCGACGCCAACCTATCCAATTCTTTGAGATGCCTCTTGGTGACTTGTTACGGTACTGTCAGTATTATAACAGAGAGTGATCAGTGATCAATTTCTATTATAATACTGACAGTACCATGGCAGCTCAACTCACCTCTTGCCTCTTTTCCATCTCTCAATGGACATGCCCTTCTTTATCTTAAGAACAAAATTTATACTAGTAAATTAAGAATACCTTCATATTGGCATATGCGTTTACAGAAAAAATTTCTAATTTACTAGAAATTATTGAAGTACATGAATTACTTTGAAAATAGTAAACTCTGAATACATTTAAATGGATGGTTTATAAATATATTTCTCATACTTTCTTACAATTTTGCTTGGGCGTGATCCCTCACCATCTTGGGGAACTTCCTTTTGGTACCCTATTAGGTACTCTATATCATTAAAATGCAAATATGAAGTTGAATAGCTGATAGTAGTGATAAAATCAACTATAGCAGTCAAGCCAGCCGCCATGTTATAAACAAAAACCGAGTTCATCAAAGTTTGTTTCACTCTCCAAAAATAAAATATAAGTGTGGCATTATATCTATATGATTGATATGAAATATGAAAGATTTCTCATAAAGTTCGTAAATCTAAACTTTGCCAAGCCATTTATCAAATGATCTAAAAAGCACAAATAATATTTGAAATCGTCTTGTTATCTGCATATTTCATTATTGAATTTGTCACATTCTACAGTAAGTATGTACAATTATTTGATAATAACGCCTCGCAAACTCAAGAATTAATAATACCCTTGTGAGATCCCCTGTGAGAAATTTTATAGATACCTTAATATCCCTACAGCTTTTTATCGATTGAAATATATCACTTTCAGAAATTGTCGGTAAGCGAATGAATGAATAAAGAAAGAGAAAAGCTACCTTCCTTCTTAACTCTAATGTCAATATTTTTGATTAAGTCGAGATGTTATGATCCTCTGTTTTATTTTGGGCGAAAACATATCTATTAAATGTAGGCCATGATAATTCTTTTTCTTAGTACGTAACAACAATAAAACTTAAGTTTTTGTGGCAAATATTAATAGTACGATGCTTCCTATTAATTTATTTTAGTGGTGTAGGATGTTACTCAAGGTTAAGAGCAATAGCTAACTAAGGATTCCTTGAATTAAGAGGAATAATAAGTACATAAGTTTCAAATACAGCAAATTTCTTCAAACAGAGTACTCACTCATTTGTATACTCTAGCATTCTGTTCATACGTATCTCCTTATTAGAAAGCTTGATTCTTTGTAATGGTGTAAGTTTTTGAAGTTCTATTGTTTTGTTTCGGGAAGATTCCAAAAATCATAAAATTGTGTCAATTATAAATCAAAATTTACCAACGTCTTTAAAAGAGTTTTGAAAGATTTGGAAATGACGTGCACTCTGGAAATAAACTGCAACAACTTCTAGGAAATCCCAGAGATAACATTGGAAATAATATACGGGATTTAAGGAAAAGAATAGGTATTATAAAGAGCGACGCAATAAATGGAAATCAATTATTTCTTCACTGTTCACTGACCATGCAGATAAATTTTCAAATTGAGTGAATTTATTAATACACTGTGTATGAAGACGTAAAATATTTGTAATGGTTGCCTGAACCTGAAAAAATTTTTAGTATAAATAGAAATTGGAAGTAGTTTAAAATTAGTTTTAACCATCTCCCGATTATGCTTGGTTAGTGAAAGAGTATCGAGAAACGTGTAATATTTTGGTATTCGTGGAGAACTCGTCTGCTGTTTTCTTCTTTTAATTTAAATGGAAATAAAATATCTGAAATAGCTAGTCGTCTTCTTAATATGATTTATTCTTTCTTTATTATGTGTTTCTTCAAGATTGATGATCGTATTATAACGTTTAGCATATATTTTGGTGTAGAGTATGTTTAGAAATTATTTTAAAAAATCACCAAAAATAAAATTCATATGATTTTGATGATATCTAACACTTCTTTATAGCAAATAATATATTATTCTGAAGCAGAACGTCTCAAAAGCAAAAATTGCGAACTGTTGTTGAAATAATACTTATTTAGTTTAAATAGTAACTGTTTTCTATAATTTATTATCCTTATTAACATTCACTATGTTAGTATTGTATGAAATATAGCACTAATATGAATCATTATATAGAGTGTCTCAGTAGGAACTATAGGATTTGAATTGCACGCTATTTAGAAAAATTCGCATAAAATTAGGACAAAATTCAGCACCTACAGAATTAGTAGTTCGTAAATTAATCCAGTAATTTTAAGAGAGGGTTTTGTTATTGATAAGGCAACATCAGTACGTCTTCGTAATGGTCGGTCAGATGAAACTGTTGCTGCAGTTGCAGAGAGAAAGTGTATGGGAATATCCAAACACATCAATTCGACGTCGTGCATAACAATTGAATCTGAAGAGCCACCACGCATTGGATTTTAAAGGAAGCTCTGCATCTGTCAGCGTGCAAGATTCAGTTGACACTTAAAATTAAAAGTAACAGACCATTCACAACCTCGTACTTTTATTAATTAGGTGTGAGGCAGTGGCGGCTGGTCAGGGGAAGCAGAGGAGGCTAAGCCCTCTGTCAGATCTGCAAACAGGCATATTGTATTGCCTTACATTTATTAAATTTAAAATTACATTTGCAACTACATTTAAAACACCAACTATGGCTCAACATGACTGCTTATGCTCCTGCGGGCCAAAAAATCGTATTTCTGGTATATTTTACATAAAGAACGCATGGTTAACTTATTTTATTAGGATCTGCCAAATGACTGCTTCTAAACGCTTCATTTATAGTATATAAACTTGAATATAGTATACTAAATACTACGAGTATATATAGTAATTTTCTGAACCATGTGTGTTAGTAAACTATAGTAAAATTTTCAGTTCTAATATTCTGAATGCTCCAGTAATAGGTGTAATAGAAGATATATCATTATAAGAGAAGTTAACAAAGGAAAATTTACCTAGATTATCCAGAAACAAAACTAATTCACCAGTTGTTGAGGATTTATTTATCTTTTAAAATAAACAAGGGGTATGTATACGTAATTTCTTGCGTCAAATAACATCATCAGGGCTTTATACACTCAAAGAAATACGTTTAGAAAATGTTATATGGTATTTTCCTGAACATACAATTATATTTCCAGTCAGTTATCCTCTTCATCCATTAATCGATCATATTATTATTAGTATACATATATAGGGTCTCTCAATAGGAATGCTCAAAATTTGTTAGGCTATAGCGGCCATGTTGCTAAAGCAACATCTGTCAAATTTATTGTGAATTGTTTAGTAGTGTATGATAAATCACCATGGAACGTTCTAGCATTCACAAACGTGTGAAAATCATAAAATTCTGTTCAAATCAGTGCTCCGTTCGAGAAACGTTCCGCGTATTACGTGATTTTTATCTTCGCCACAGCCGTCTCGCCGAGTCGACTATTCGACGTTTGGTGGCAAAATTCCAGTCAACCGGTTTGATAAATAATCAGCTAACACCGATACGTCACCGAAACGTAAGATCTACTGAAAACATCGCTGCTGTGCGTGAGAGTGTACGGAAAAACCCGAGTCAGTCAATTTCTCATCGTTCACAAGAACCTGTCCTTTCTGCGACTTCAACTTGGTGAATTTTGCGTCGGGACTTGGGTCTACAGTCTGCACCCGTATAAAATCCAACTGACCCAGGCATTTAAGATAAGCAACCATATACAACGCCATGTATTCGCTAACTGGGCTTTGGAGCAGTTAGAAGTTCAAATTTCACCAAAAAAGTTATCTATCTAGCGACGAGGCCCATTTTTGGATGAATGGATATGTGAAGAAACAAAATTGTCGGATGTGGCATGATATCATTCCACACGAGATACACTAACACCAAATGCATTCCGATAAAGTGACTGTTTAGTGCGGATTTTGGTCTGGCGGAATCATCGATCCGTACTTCTTTCAAAGCGAAACTGACATTGCCACAACCGTCAACGGCGAGCGCTACAGATCGATGACAAGAAACTTCTTGTGGCCTAAATTACGGAGACGAAATGTGGTTCCAACAGGATGGCGCTACATGTCACCCAGCGCATGCCACGATAGAAATTCTGCATAAACGATTTTAAGACATGGTTATCTCGCGCAGCGGTGACGTGAACTGGTCATAGAGATCGTGCCATTTAACATCTTTAGGCTTCTTTCTTTGGGATTATCTTAAATCGCAGGTATGTGCGAATAAACCGCAAGCAATTGATGCCCTCAAAATCCACACAACGAACGCCATGCAACAGGTTCAGCCAGATTTATGCGATCAAGTCATCGAAAATTAGACCTATTGAATACATGCCACCAAACAATGCCGCGGCAGACATTTGAGCATCATTATATTCCATACTTAATGCCATAAAATATTCTTTCAAATAAAAAAATTCAGTGAATATTTCACACACAACTTATTTTGTTTACGTTTAAAAATCGAGCGTCCTTATTGAAAAACCCTTCACTAATCTTTTAATTTTCTCCTTTTTCTACAAACTAAATAAATTACTTAAACTTAATTACTTTTTACAAACTTGATCGCAAATAAAATTCATCCTGGTTTTCATAAACAATAAAAGCGCCATTCCATTCGATCCAGTAAGTAGTCCTATTTTTACTCCTTGGTTACCAGTGGATAAAGATAAAAGTGAAGAAAAATCACTCAATTAATCCGTCCAATTTAAGCTGCTCTAAAAATTCCCTCAAAGCGCCTGTACCTGACTTTAAAAATAATTCACTTCAAATTACAATCTGTTACCTATTTATTTACTCGCCGAGAAAAAAGCGCTGCATTACTGGCTGTAAATAAAGTTGTATTTCCGTCATTGCGCCTTGCGAATGTAGGGTACGCAGAGGTTTTTGCTCCACCGCAGTGGCGTGCTGTCAGTTTTCATAAGGGTCATCATTTGAAACAATATTTTGTTATACTAAATCGGTTATATATTGCAAAATTTATTTGAATTGATGCACAACTACTATAATTGCGATTTAAATTATTGAAAAATACAGTTTTGTTATATTTATATTACTATCCAGCCTCTGTTCATTTTAGTGATAGATAACTTTTTTCAAAAGTATTTTATAAGTAAATTATTATCTGAAATCAAAATGTTTATAATTTTGACAACCGAATGAAGTAAGTATTTTTTATGATGTGGCAATCGTATAATCCGATTTCTATAACTTTATTATAGTTTAAAAAATCATTAACGGCTTACTGTTATTTATAGTTTATGATATTGAAAATATATGACATCTATAGTACTTGTAATAAAAAAGTATTGGATCGAATGCTGTTCACTTACATAATGGAAAATTAGATATTCATATAATTTTTTTATGTTACATTTGTATTATTTATTTGTCCTATGTGACTGTGTGTGATCACTTGAGTTGATAGGTATCTATCTAGTCTGATAGATCGAAAATTATCATCTAGGTTAGGAATTTGTAGAACAAATTCGAGAGACTTAAAATAGATGGATAGAAATAAATAGAGAATTTAGAAAAACGCAAATAAAAAGCCTAGAATCAAACTTTTCAGTACCTTCATTGATGCGAACTTTGTATTATTATATTGTAATTATATTTTTTCCATTATATTAAATGTAATTTCGAAACAAAGTACCATAAATTGGTATAATTTCGTTAAATTAAATTTTACTGAAATAAAAGCGGAATATACAATTTATTAATATTACTGTTAAATAATCTAATTTTGGTCTTATATTGCTCTCATATTAACCTTAAATTCGAACGTCTTGCATATATGACCATATGCGTGCTTATATGAACACCCTGTATAAGACTATGAACTTTGAAAAAATATTTCAAATAAATTGTAATAAGAGTCGTTAATATGCATTCTAATTGACGAAAAATATAGCATTAGAAATGTTATATTGAGAACATATCCTATAGATTCTTTTTCATTTTTTATAAGATAATTTAGCTAAAGTACGAGTTCTGAATTTCACTTTATCCTGGATGTTTTATAATCAAACTATAATACTTGTCGTTTTTTTATCATATAACTTTATAGGTTATATTTGTAGTCCTTCCTTTCAAAATTGACATATGTAAACTGTATTCTTCCTCTTTTTAAGTCTATATGTTGTATAAAATATATCTTAACATCGTTTATAATTTTGTTTCCCTTTATTTTTGATAGAATATAATCTATATATGTGTATTCACTTCAGTTGTGTACTATTCATTTAATCACTATTTGCCAAATAAAAAACTGTCTTATCTTGCCGATAAACGGAACAGTCTACCTGAGCCTAGCCATAAAAACACGCCATGGTATGTTTTGAGATTTTTTATTTTTCAAATAGCGATGAAATAAACTATATATAATCCTTATCGCGAAATAGTCTCTCATATGAGATAAACAACGCTGACTCATATATTTTAAAAGTAGGAAAATATTGTCATCTGTACCCAAATTGTAGCTTTATGTAATTATTTGTTCGATATTTTTTTACTTATGTAATTTAGGACTCATGGCCTAAATTTATCGAAATTTCATATTGGTCCCATTTCCAGAAAAAACTAAAAATTTCGAAAGGATGCAATCAGTCAATAGTTTACGTTTTGTTACTTCTCGTGGCTCAGTTTCTTAGAATGGATTTCTGAAGCAGGATCTTCACCATTCGCTCCACGCCACTGTTCACACGGGCACGTGCGTACACAGCGTGGGTGTATTCCGTCTCATGGCATCTCTTGCGTTTACGTGCATCGATCATTCAAGTCCTTCACGCCGACGCCAGAGCAGTCTAGCGTCGCGACGCCGAACCAGGACGACGTTGGCTCCGCTGGGGATATGACGACGGATTAGCGATTACAGATATGTGCTCTATAAAGGGGGCAGATTTATTGCCATCTTCATTTCGGGGCATGCGAGAAGTTATCTTGGTTTGACAAATAGCTGAATTTAGGTCGACGGCAGATACAGGGGGTTGGCTTGGCTGGGGAAAGACGAGGGTTCGCTATTAGGTCACGTTCTTAAAATAGTTCACTGTGATGGGGATACAATTAGGTCCGAATTTATCAGACTGTCTCGTGTTCATTTCGATGTAAGAACACGAATAAACGCTATTATTTTCAAAGTCGATCAAAATAATATTAATATATTACATTTATTGACAATATTGTATACAATAAGTATATTTTATATGGCACATTAGATTAACTACCCACTGTAAAATTTATATAATTACTGAAGCTATAAAACCACTGATCAAAGAAAAATAGTTTTACAAACGAGTAAAATTATGTATAGCACAGACTTTTTATACTTAACAGAATAAAATTACTGACCAACTTATTGTAAGATGTTAAAATTGATTTTGCACATTTGCCTGTATTGAACCGAATGATGTTAGTCTTCTCTTCATTTAGCTTTATCTAATTTTCCGAAAGCCATTTGTTAAGATAGTGATAGTGCCTCGGAGTTGTATGCGAACATGAATATTAGAAAAAATAATATATTTTCCAATGTGTGTAAACGGATTATTAATTCATCTAAAGATTAATGTAATAAAACATGTGAAAATTATGCTTCGTCTAGTAGTAACGATAACGATGACACTTTATTTTTCTATGGCCTCACGGTAGCCTTCTTGATAACTAATACTCAGTTACATAAACTGAAGAACCCTACATGACGTCAGTTACATGAGCGGAAATGCTAGAATGATGCATGGGCGGAAAACTCCCTAATCCAACTACACTAAGAAACAAATATGTCCCACCACAAAACAATTGTAGATTTTGTGACTGAGTGTTTTCCCTGTATATGGCCAAGTCAAGACAATTCTCAGAAAGTGTTAGTAATGCTAACGGACGCAGCTGCATACATGCGAACAGTAGGAGATCTATTAACTGAAACTTTTCCAAATATGATACACTTTACATGTACATGCACAACTGAATGGCAGAAGCGATAACAGATAGTTTCCATTTAGTTAGACAGTTAACGAGGTAATAGCGAACGTGATTTTTTTGTAAAAGCGCTTATTCTGAAAGGCATGTTTAGAGAATTTCTACCAGACATAACTCCTGACCCATTTGTCACAAGATGGGGTACTTAGTTAGAACCTGTAGCTTGTCATAATAAGCATTTTGAGGAACTAATTGTAAGATGTGTCAAATTTAGGCTCGATCCCAACAAAAGCAGTGTCATACACGGTGCAGAGTATACTGCAAAATAACTACAAAGTATACAAGAGGATATCCGTTACATTAGTAGTAACTATTCCATCTTAATTACTGAAAAGTCCTTTGTGGATTTTATGAATCGCTATTTATTAATTATTACTTTGAGAAAAAAATACACTTTTTGACAGAAGGCAAAAATGACTAACTTACAGGTTATTACGTATGGCTAGAAAAAAAACAGGACTGGTGCTGTGAGACGTTTTATTAATAATTTTTTTCCACAACAATTTTGTCTCCCTCTATATACTCCCCTGCTCGATCCCTACACCGCTCCATGCGACTTTTCCACTGCTCAAAGTAGTGTCGAAAATTTTCTGAAAGCTGCTTCATGACGTCCGTCGCTTTCTTTTGTACCTCCTCTACTGTAGCAAGCCTTGTTCCCCTTAAAGCAGATTTGACTTTTGGGAACAAAAAAAAATCACACGGTGCCAAGTCAGGCGAGTAGGGCAGATGTTCTAACACGGAGACCTCATGGTTGGCCAAAAACGTCTTGACGGAGAACGCATTGTGAGCAGGGGCGTTGTCTTGATGAATAACCCAGGACCGATCTTTCCACAATTCAGACTGTTTTTATCTTATCCGTCCACGAAGCATATGCAACACCTCTTTGTAGTACTCTTGGTTGACAGCTTGATCTTCGGGTACCCATTCAACATGCACAATCCCTTTGATGTCGAAAAAAACAATCATCACCGCTTTTAACTTTGACTTGCTCATGCTTGCCTTTTTTTGTCGTGGTGAACTGGGACCTTTCCAATGCATCGACTGCCACTTTGTTTCTGGATCGTAGGTAAAAAAACCATGACTCATCACACATTATGACTCTCTCCAGAAACCTAGGTTCCCTTTCAATGGTCTTCAAAAGGTCATCGCAAATGTTCATTCGGGCTTCTTTCTGTTCCTGCGTGAGGATCATTGGCACCATCTTCGCACAAACCTTTCTCATGTTGAAACTTTCGTGCAAAATTTGTCTCACGCTTTTTTTGTCGATTCTCGCAAGCTCAGCCACTGCTCGAATGCTCAAACGACGGTTTTCCCGAATGATTTGACCGACTTTTTCAACGTTTATGTCCGTTTTTGATGTGGGTAGGTCTGCCAGAGCGGAAATCGTCATGAAGCGTTTCCCTACCTTCTTTAAATATTTTCACCCACTCAAACACTTGTGTACGTGATAAAATTTGATCGCCATAGACTTCCCTTAAAAGTGAATAAACTTCCGTGGCTAATTTTCCAAGTTTCACTAGGAATTTCTCGTTGACACGCTGCTCAACTTTTACACTCAGCATTTTTCTGACGAAGCGCGAATGCACACTGTAGTACAGTCACAGCTTACGAGTAAGCTGTGGTACAGTTCTATGTTGCGGACAAACAAAGCAACCTACGACCTTGAAATTTTAGTGATGGATGGGGGAAATATCACGCCACATTGCCGTGTATTGGGGAAGCGTGATCCTGTTGTCACTTAGAGACAAAATAATCAGTCCCGTTTTTTTCTAGCCATACCTCTATACATGGGAACATAAACACTCATAGAGCAAACAAAAGCAAAAGAAAGACACTATCTCGTCATCTATAGGTTCACACATCAACTCAAAATTCAAGTTAAATTTAACACGTCATCACTTCATATCATTTCATATATAACAAAAATATATTACGTATACTTACAAGAAAAGTTTATGGTATTCGATATTACTGTCAGATAAAGAATAAACAACCAAAACACACGTGAAGTTAATACTATAATTTAAAAATTGCAGGATGTGTTAGTGAAATATCCTAGATGCAGTTATTTGGAACACATGTGTTGATTTCTAAAGGGTACTGTGACGTATTTTATTAGTGGCACTCCGCTCTCGCGACCCTGTATACGCTTATAAACTGCGCACAGTGCGATATGTTCTTTCGCTCCCCTTATCTTCAATTTGAATGCTCTTTTTCCTCCTTTCCGTTGCTAATAACCGTAGAGTCAACTTCAATCTATAAGGCAAATTGTCTTCTAATAAGAATTAATTAATTGTTTCACTTTGCAATAATTCTTAACGTCTAAATGACGGATTAATTTGAAGAATCAAGCACTACTAATGTCGGATTAATGTTTTATAAATTCAAGCTCTGACACTGGGAATTATTTTCGTGATATAAATATTATCAACAGGACTAGCGGGCACAATTTTCAAACATGTCAAGAGATCCAAACAAATAAAACACCTTATTTGCAGTACTTTGGTTTAATTTGTCTGTCCGTTAAGAACGATCGTTACAGTACATACACGTCAGGTGTTTCCTCCTATTTTCTGGTATTGTCCTTTGCTGACAGTAGATGTTGAAAGGACCTTTTCATTGCATAAACTACTGTTAAGTAATAGGTGTCGAGGTTTTATTGCAGAAAACTTGGAAAATTACCTAGTGATAAACTTTCATTATCGGTATCGGTCTCCATGCGAGTCAGAAACCAATACCAACTGGGATGTGAGGTTTCTTTATTTATTCATATATTTTCTCATTTTTCTATTTATTCGAGTATTCATTAATATTCATTATTCTCTTATGATGTATTTTCTGTGAACTATCGTTGTGTAATAATAGTGACCTAAGTTCGACTCTGTTACGGCTCACTGGAATAGACGCTTTAACTACACAATCCCACAAATTTTGACATTTTGAAAGTCGATTTGGGTTTGATAAGTGAGTTATTTACGCTAATTTCATATCTACTTTCCGTTTTTGTTCAACTGAATAATCAGAATAAATTAAAAACTAAGGGAAATATTACATTTTAATATACATTATATTTAATAAACATTATATTTAATAAACATTATATTTAATAAACATTAAAAAATATAGTAAAAAGCAACATCACAAATAGTTTTGAGACTCTAATTTCTTTTTTTCTTTGAAGATATCTCCCTTTTTAACAAAACTCTTCGTTTTATAGTTTTTATTGTGTTATTATTCGTTGGATGTTGTCTTTTCAGTATCCAACAGTATTCTGATATCACCGCCACATCCCATCGACCCTGGTACTTCCTTTCCATCTCCTTTATGTCTTAATGGAACCTTTCACCTTGCTCCTCAATAACACCAATATTTTCTAGAAAATAGTCCAGATGAACATGCAGAAAATGAATTTTTATTCTCATATTACAACCAAGTTGCTTAAACTTATCCACCATTTTACTGACAATTTCCTCATACTGCAGATGTTTATAATTTCCTAAAAAATGTTCTATTACATTTTTAAAGCATCTCCAAGACTCTTTTTCAATTTCTTTTATTGTTTCTCCAAACTGTTTGTCTTGTATTAATTTTCATATTTGTGGTTCTACGAAAATGCTTTCCTTTAACTTTGCTTCAGAAAGAGCTGGAAACTTGTCACATAAGTACTTAAAACAATTCCCATTTATCTATAGCTCTTACATATTGCTTCATTAATCTTAATTTAATATGAAGTAGCGGCAAAAACATGTTTTGTGGATCAACCGAATTTGCATAAATAACGTTTTTTGAACCGGGTGTTAAGTTTATAACAAAATATATGTAGTGTATTTTTACAACTTCTAGGCATTTTTAAATCAAAATAATAACACGCGACATGATGTCACGAGTAAACGTACACATATTAAAAGCGTACTACAGCGACTATGTATATACCCGAATATTATAAAACCGGAATATCCCCACCGGCCAACTCTGTTTCGGTAAATCCCCCACACTTGTATGTACGTTTCAAACCAATTAAATACAAGGGCAACGCAAAGATTGAGGCAAAATTTAATTTTATAGAACCTCGGTTTCTAAAACTACAAATTACTGTACAATGTATATTTAGAAATACCGGTGCTTGATGGAAACAAAAAATTGTGTTTCTGTAGTTCATGATATGTAACTAAGCCAAAAAGTCAAAAGAAGTCCGATCACAAAATCTTTGTTGGCCCGTGTTACTTTTCTTTATGTATATATCTGTATAGCATATTGTTCATACTTAAAACCTTTGAATTTGGTTTAAGATTTTTATCTATTTGTCATAATGTCACATCACATACAAGTCTACATCTCCAAAAATTCGCCATAAACAAACTGATCGTAAGCAACTGTTGGTGCACCGTATTACCATATTAAAGTAATAACTAAGTCCCTGTTTAAATAATAAACTTAAAAGTTTCAGGTAATATGTAGACGATATTATATATTTCTTTTGCTTAAGACTCAGATGGTAAGAATGCCTATTGTAGAACCTTTTACTACAGATCTTTTATCCCCGGACAACAGTGGTGATTAATTTCGCCGGTATATAATCGCAAACCCAAACCCCGGCATATTTACCATTTTACCTAGAAATCTTAATGGCGTATTAATTCGCGAATAGTTTTTGCCCGGGGGTGGCAGTGTCTGGACGTTAGTAAGGCAGGTAGCGAGTACGTGAGGATGGACAGAGACGCGTGAGGTTATCCTTTGTAAAATACCGAATGTGAGATTTATGCGCGTCTTCACGGGCATACCAAGTATTCAGCCCTTTTGGGAACCCTGCCTGACTCTCTCCGAACTGATCCCATCTCGCCCGCCGCTAGCTCTGCGACCCAATTAACGGAGTAATTACTTAATTTGGTTAACTCAGGCTTCGGTTCTAATGTTGTTTATTGAGCAGGGACCTATTTGTCTAGCAGACAAGTACAGTTGACATCCGAGGGTTTTACTGCCGGTTATTTCACTATACTACAGTAAGAATTCCGTGCTAGTATTGATTTTGGTAAGTAGTGCCAGGAAAATACTATACACCGATCCTCCATGTTTAATATTTCAATATAAAATAAACAGTTTTAAAACCTTAAAACGGACTTTTCCGCAGGTAGAATATCTCTATCTCGAAATTGAGTGGCTGAAAAAAAAAACCAACACATAAATGCGGAATATCTGTTTTATGCGACAGTTTTACTTATTTCAAATAGTCCACCCTCGTGCTTTCTCATGACCCATGAACAGGGTGGGGTGTAGCCTATCTACCTCAAAATCAATAGATGTCATCTGGTAGACGTCCCTAATTAGAATCAGTCAAAGCCCAATCAATCCGTCAATATTTAATTGAGTGATCGTGCTAACAAAAACAATTCTCAAATAGTCCACCATTGTGCTTTCTCATGACCCATGAACGTGGTAGAGTGTGTTCTATCCACCTCAAGATCAATAGGTGTCATCTGGGAGACGTCCCCGATCAGAATCGGTCAAAACCCGATCGATCTGACATGATTTAGTTGAGTTATCGTGTTAACAAAAAAAATTTCTCAAATAGTCCACCATCATGTTTTCTCATAACCCATAGACATGGTGGGATGTGTCCTATCTACCTCAAAATCAATAAGTGTCATCTGGGAGACGCTCCCGAGCAGAATCAGTCAAAACTCGATTGATCCGACACGATTTAGTTGAGTTATTGTATTAACAAATCAAATTTCTCAAATAGTCCATCATCGTGCTTTCTCATGACCCATGGACAGGGTGGGATGTGTCCTATCCACCTCAAAATCGATTTAGTTGAGTTATCGTGCTATCAAAATAATATCTCAAATAGACCCAAGGGAGGGGGTGGTATGTGCTATACATCTCAAAATCCATAGGTGTCATCTATGTAGGAGACGTCCCCGATCAGAATCAGTCAAAACTCGATCGCTCCGACACAATTTAGTTGAGTTATCGTGTTAACAAGAATAAATGCCAACGACAACGACACACAGCAAAAATTTTATAAAAACCATTTTTTTTGTTTTTAGGCTAAAAATGAAAAATAAATCCAAAAAAAAATTTTTTTTCAATTTTTCTTTACACGATTACATTACTTTTCCGCTTATAGTGGAGTGCGGAAAAGTAAAAGAAGCTCCAATTTGGTATACATGGTGTGAATCTAGAAATTTATGAGAAATGCCCGGCTAGATCAATTTTAAATCTAATAGATATGAGTATCTTCCAAATTAAATTTGAAATATACTGGGTGATTCATGTATGTGCAGTACAAGAGAGATATTTTTTAATGAAGCATCCTATATATTTTTTTATTTAGGATTTTTATTTTCTATTTTTTATGAATGATGATATCTTTTATTATACTCCTGGACAAAATTAGCGCATCCGCAAAACTTATTTCTTATAATTTGTCGCAGTTTTGAATCTTTAAAAACTTTATGTAGGCGGCCTAAGATCTCCTCTATCATTACTGATAAACAATTCTAATTGTTTGACAAATGTAAAGCATCATTTTGTAATTCGTTGTTAATAATACATTTAACAATGTTTAAATTGATTTGTAAAAATCAATAAATTTAGATACGCTAGCTTTTTTTAATTTAATATTAACAAGTGAATGAAACACTTTGTCTTCGTTCTTATAAAAACTTCATTCCTAGAAAATAATGCTCACCTAAGGACTAACAGGCAATAAGAGACTCTAAGACTAAAGAGTTCATTTATAAGAAGAAATCTGAACAATTTGGATACCTTATAGCATTTTATTTTTGCAATGGCGTTATTTTAATAAAATCCGATAACAGTAATGATCTTAAATATGGAATACAAGCAAACAAGTAAATATAATTAAAATAAAAATGATGAACAGGGTGGATCGAAATGAGTACCATTGAGTGGCCAGTTAGATCATTAGACTTTACACCGTTCGAATTTTGCAATGACGTTATTTTAAGAATATGCAACAAATCATATAACAGTGATCTAGAGGCGGAATAAACACAAGCATAAATACGGGAGATTTCACATCCAATTTTAGATGAAATTACATATACGAGTACGTTTGCTCCTAAGACACTGGAGAATATGTTTAAATATATTTCAATAAAATAAAAAATGCAGGGTGTTCCATTTAAAAAAAAAGTTCTCATATACGTTGCATTGAATTTATATTAATCACCATCTATACCTATTTAAAATTTAGGACCCGATTTTTAAAAAATTGTGCCTTTTAGATTAAAAATTTACTTTCCAGCGTTTTTCATAAAATAAATGTATTAGGTTGGTTTCACGTCGTATTAAAATATGCTTATTTGTTATAACGCGCTCCAGATTTTAGGATGCATGTTTTTTTTTAAGCTGGGTGATACAATAATTTTAACATAATTGTATATGTTGTTACGAATTGAATTATACAAGTTGATTGAATGTAGATTGATTAAACTGATAAGAAAATTAGGCACTTTAAATAAAATTTGTCCATAAAGTATGTATTCAATAAAATGTATGTTTAACTGAGACTATTAACAATTAGGTATTATAACTTCTAAAAGTAGATAAAAACTAGATTAATTTTACCTAAATTGCTCATTTCTATTAACATATATAATTAAAGTTTCTACACAGCAAATGGGTGAATAACGGAAGGCTCATTATTTCATGACAATATATCAATTATTTTTGCACATCTTAACTAATTCTATTTTCCACAGGGTATACGAATGTTTAATGACCGAATTGATTAAAAATAAAACAATGATATTACTGTGATTTATATTGCCCTGAGGTTATTTATACCAACTAACATTATACCTATATCAAATAATTATGCTTTCAAATTCTTAAATTACTGTTAAATGAAAAAAAAAAGATCTACCGAAAATAATATCTGTTGAATTAGAAAGGGGACAAATAAAATATTATTTGATTGCACTTGATCAATATCTAAGGTAAATCATAAAATTACAATCACCGTTATAGTAATTTACTAATACCACACCAGCAGATGTATCTCTATCTATAATAATGTTAACAACCGTCAGATACTGATCAGATTAACAATCATAATTACGAAAAACTAAACCACTGGGTACTTAAATACGACTCTATTAACTAATTGTCTCGTATAAATAATTAATATGCTCTAGTTAATCTGATATTGTCACAAAATAAACAGCCCTAATTTCGTTGTTCGTTTATTAACAAGAAAATTATAATTGAACTCACAGTCAAATATTATAAAAATAATTTAATCATCCTGTGACTTTGATAAAATGTTCAGCAACAAGTAAAAAAAGGTAATTTAATTAGGGGTAGTCACTTTTCGGTTTTACTGGAATTTAGCTATTATTTTTGTATTTTTATCGGTGCTAAATAAACTGCACAGATATTGTGATGTGATCATTGGGTAATGTTTTATATTAGGGAAAAAATGTTGAATGATTAAGATGCGTCTATTGAGGTTTTCTTCTGGAAAATGTATTTTGGAATATTTTTGCGTTGACTTAGTAGGGCTTCGAGGGAACTATACATATAAGGAGGAGAATACTATATATATATATATATATATATATATATATATATATATATATATATATATATATATATATATATATATATATATATATATATATATATATCAGGTACATATATATCGAAACCGATTCTTTCGCAACATTATTTTTTATTTTCAGATATGTAAGGATAAATAGGATCTCATCTTTCAAATAGAATGATCTATTTATAGGCGAATGATCAACAAAAGTTATGATAAAAAAATTAACATATTTAAGAATGGATACATTTTCTTTCTACATACGAGGAAAATTTTACTACTTTGGAATATTTATTATATCGTTAAGCAAATAGAAAAAATTGTAACTATTGCTATTTTACAGTAGTTATGTTACTATGTGAAGTCACTATGTCGACCATTTCTTTCAAATAGAACACTCGACAAAAAACAAAAATTGAGATAAACTTTCAGTTCCCTAGAAGTTTAACTTTTGCATTAGCAGATGCGTTAACATTTAACGCATTATTCCAGTTTCATTTCAGTTTTACATAGAGTTGTTACTTAGGTTATATAGTTATTATTCTTATTGTTTTGATTTGTATCGTTTTTATACAGTTTAATATTTTGTGTCACTTGACAGATATAATGTTACTTTCGTAAATCTTCTTTACTTATTCTCTATTAGCAATATTAAGAAGTAATTGTTTATTTCTTGAACCATAAAATGTGAACTATGTGATGCATTCATCATATTATGATGCACTCATCCGACTGTTTACATATTAAATAGTAAAATGTGAACTTTGTGATTCATTAGCATCAGTTTATGATGCTAATCTGATAAACTAATCTAACTCATCTGATATAGCGATGATGTAGATGATTCAATAAAAGAAAAAAAAAGGTGATTTTTTGAACAATTCTGTTTCTAGTCGAGAACATATTTCTGGATCTACATATTCGGTTCATACTAATTGGATAAGCTTACTTTAAGATAACCACATGAAACAAGCAACCGGCAAAGAGGATTCTTTAAGAATCGTTCGGTAAGCTCGTGGTGTAAATGTTTAAAATATTAATATCAAAATATTTCTTTCAATACAGTAATAGCAAAGGAATTCTATATACCAAATATATATATATATATATATATATATATATATATATATATATATATATATATATATATATATTCTGCAAGAGAATCTGCAGTATATCTAAATATTCAATGGATGTGGTAAACAACGCTCCAGATTTTGACAGGGGCTCCGAATTTAACTCCGAACGACAGCAAAAATTAGTCGTCTTTTACATGATTCCTTGACTTTCGGCTTGAGTCTGAATTGACATGAGTATGTATATGTTTTTCAGCCAGATTTTCTGAGAGTAAATTATCCCATAATTACCTTGTAGGTCTTCAAGTTCCCTGGATTAATTTGGGATAATGATACCAATCGCTGGCCTGGATTGCCAGCCCGAGGCAATCCGGGTATGGGTAGGATTCCCACAAAAGTCAGCTGGGTGTGTTTATGTGTGCTCTGGATAATGTCGTGGAAAAATAGCACTAGGCTAAACCTCGCCCCCGTAAAATCAAATGCGCAATGATAGACCCAATACATTCCCATGACTCAAAAAATTAATTAACAATTAAATTTTATTAAAGGCCATAGGACGATAAGCATAATGAATCGGTCCCAGAATGATATCTGAATTTGAGAGTATGTTTGTATTAATGAGATCCGTTGATTCTGCAAGTTTCAGAGCGCCATCTATTTTGATTTTTGAATAAATCGAAAAATACGAAAAATTAGAAATTTTTTTTTTTACCTAAAAACGGCTTAATTGATCTAAATGAAGTTTGAGCACATTATAGAGATATATGAAGGCTATACTCGGATAAAATAACAGCTCATCATCTTCATAACAATCATTAGAAACAGGCGATTCTATCCGAATTTATTTTTTTATGATATCCATTCTAGAACAATTTTGAAACTATTTTTATGTCTTTTTCGATGTAGAGTAACCTCTCAAATCCTTAAATCGATCGAAAAGGTATGCCATATTAAAAAGAAAATAAAAGGCGATTTTTTATATAAAAATAAATTTATTTCAATGTTTATACCTTTGAAATAACAGAAACGAAACTTAAACAGAAACAGAATTATTTATAAATGCAAATAACATTAAATTTTGAAAGCAATAATAGTAAAACAATTCTGTTTATTAAAATATTAAAATATTTTTCGAATATAGCCTTTATATACATCTATAATGTGTCTAAACTTGATTTAGATGGGTTAAACCGTTTTTTGAGAAAAAAATATTTTCTAATTTGTCGGCTTTTTCGATTTATTCAAAACCCAAAATAGATAGAGGTCTGAAACTTGCAGGATCAACGTATCTCATTAGTACCAACATGCTCTCAAGACATGATACAGATATCCCTCTGCGGCCGATTCACTACGATTATCGTCCTATGACCTTCATCGCTAGTACTTATCATATATTTCAGCAGACATACTCGGAAGTGTTTGGGAAGAAATATCATGTACCATTTTCACCAACTTCCAAAGAATATAATGTGCTTCTCTGGAAATACACATATTTTACACGTAATAACATTAATATAGAACAATCATCGCATAACGATACAATTTCAATAGATTTCCACTCAATATCGAATACTGTCAGTACGTACTACTTATATACACGTATAAGAGAGTAAAAAAGCTTCTGACCCATGCCTATTTGTTAAATTATTACATTTTGGGAAGCAAATGTGACAGGTGCCAGTCTACCAGCGTCAGGTAGACCCACGCATGGTGCCTAAACACGATATTAGCGATCTTCTTCCCAGAAAAAAAAATATCACGTACGACACCGTTTCTTATACACCAAAGCTAGATATAATGCCTGATCATTGTTCGACATCAACATCACGACGCAAACGAAATTATGTATATAAATCGATTACAATACTAAATCATCTCCTCAGCTTACCGACAAATAAATTAAATGCATCAAAAACGTGTTTTTTGTTATCATATATTGTCAGATGTCTTCAACGTTACTCTTTTTGTTTGGTTGCTGCTGAATGAGATTGGTTCTGTCCTTTATCTGACAGGGAGGGACGAAGATTATATTAAACTGAAATGACATTAGTATAATTCTCCTCATATTGAATTATTCATCAAGTATCTCTTAATAGGTACCTAACAAAGTTACATTTGTTAAAAATCGTGAATATTGTCTTTTTATGAATATTGCCTTTTTATGAATGTTGTCGTTTAATGAATTTTGTCTATAAGTTACAAGTCACTGTATAAAAAATTTACAAGCACGCCGCTAACATAGATAAGAAACTATGTTAAAAGTATGAAAATAGCCGACCAATAGGAGGCAAGCCATCATACTCTTTCCAATGACTTCTGAATTACGCAATTTCATATCTTCGATCTCTTTTCAGGTTATTTATATCGGTTTATGAGGAGTCAGTACTCCTTGTTAGTTTGCGCCCGACGGAGAGTTTTCTTGTCCAACTCTCCGTCGGGCGCAGTTGATCTGTGAGATCCGGCAGTCAGTTTTTTCTTTGCCCTTTCGTGTGTATTACGAATATTAACTCGAACTCCCTCATAGCTTCCTAGCTCCAAACCACTCTTCTCGATATGGTGTCTATTTTTTTTGTATATTTTCCGGCCGTGTATGGGCCGTCCGGATCTGTCAGATGCATTGCGCCCTATTACGTCATTATTTTGATTTTTATGTTTTGTTAGATTTCTTTGATTATTTAAATTTATAATATTTTTTTGGATCTCTACACTTACTTATTATGGCTTTCTATGGTATTATTAATCAAAATTAACGCATTGGGGTTAAATTATTGGTTTATACTAAACATCGTTACCAACAATGTGACGTTTATTTTTGTTTGGAGTATGCTTAAATGATGAAGAGGATTTATAATTCTTTACACTTAAAATAGGCAGTCACTTATAACATTTCTTTGTAATTTACGTCTAATATTTTTTTATACATAACTTTATTACTATTGCATGGAAAAATAGGTGTTAAAAATATTGTATTATTAAAAATAATACAAAAAATTAAAATATTGGTAAATACTATTAAAAATATTGGTAAATACTAATTTATGTTTGTTTTTTATGCTCACAACAGAAAGAAACTTGTCAATAGCTCGTTCACATATGAAAATTTTCCAAATTTATTGTTTTACAACATTAAATGAGTTCCTTTGTGCAAATTCAATTATTGCGATTAAAAACTAGTGTGAAATATTTATTATTGTATTGTATTAATTAAAATAAGCGTTTAATTAAGTCTCCACCTCATTAAAATCTACATTGTGTTAGATTTGATTATGGGATCTCTCAGATCCATTGCGCCCGAAGGTGTTTGGCTTCATACTGAGCCCGACGAAACATTAATACTCTGAATTACCAAAACGACGCTAATAAAATATAAATACTGCTTACTAAATAAGCAACATAGAATATTACGTCCTGCATAATATGGACGTATAACATAACCATGAAAATAGGTCTCCTTTTTCAATCTTATCAATCAATCTTGGTGTTACATTATGGTATATAGGTTTGGGCCTCATCAGCCACTGATCGCATGGATAGTCCCTTGGCGATCCCCTTTTATCCGGGTCATTATCCAAAAATGCTATCCCATAAATGGAGCAATTTAGGCACGTCCCCCGCCTTAAGCCTCGCCTCCTCTAGGATAACAGGGGTTCCCAATATAAGGTACCTCTTCTCCTCCAGTGCGAGGCAGGTGTAAAGAAGATGAATCGAGATTTCCTCGTCTTCTTTGCAGTTAATTGGTGTTAGTCTAAAGCATATTAAGGGTGTTTAATCTCTGACATTTTTCGAAAAAACGAATACTTTTGATCATATTTGTATAATTTAGTCAAACTAACTGCTTTCATCAGTCTTGAATGCCTTTCAAGAATGGAAAATTCATACTTATTCAGCATTTTTGAAATTTTCGTTTCCATTCTTGGAAGACACTACAAAATTGAACAGATCAATTTTAATGCAGACTTCTGTGGTTGGTGGTTTTGACAAATGTCTTTTCCAATAATGTTCACAGCCATCCAGGAATAGCTATATAATTCAAATTCATAGAAAATTCGGATATTTCTGAACCAATTTAATTTTTTTTTAATATAACTTCATTTTAGTGCAAAATGTATGTGTAAATAAGAGTAAGTAAGCTCCTCTAAGTATCCCCTAATAACTAAGATACGCTTTAGAATATTATCATAGTGGTCACAGTTTTATTTTCTCATTTCGTTTAAATATCTATTATATAACTGTGTATGTATTTATGTTAATCTCTAATGCTCGTACTGGCAACTAGATGTAATTCATAATCTATAACTCAAACGAATTTTATAAGGAATTCCATGCTTCCATAAGAATTTCGGTACGCATATTGTAAGCAAAATTAATATTTGCATAACTAATTTATGTTAGAATTCCCATTTTTAACAGTAATTCCTGAATAATCTTTATGGAACATGCAACTGATGATGGCATTAAAATACTAAATGAATAGCTATTGAAATGTAAAATTTTTTATATTGCACTATAAACAAGAAATTATATAAAACAATTAGAATATTTATTGCTAGAGAAAGCATTAGAAACTATGTTATTAATTTTTTTCTTGAAGGTGCAAGCACATAACTTCATGATATACATATAAGGCGTATGAATAGTTTCGTAATTGAACTGACATCTGCTATATACTAAAAGAGAATAACTTTTTATATGCTAATATTTTTACTATCCCATATGAGATGGTGTTAGAAGATGAATCTAAAAGTTTTTTCCAGTTACGTCTCACATTGAAAGTTTATGCATCAGACAAGATCATTACACAATGAAAATTGCAATCAAATTAATGTTGACCGTCTACTTTTAAAAGAATATTTTCCTGATATACTATTGTCGACTATTCCAAACGAGAGATCCACTTGCTTATTATAGCGCGTGACTTTCTCATATCCAAAGGGGATTCTAAAGGTTCCAAATCGAGAATTATGTCGCTCCATAATTCCTCATAAATAAAACGTTACTTTATGAGCTTAGTTAATTATATTAATTAACTGAACTGTGTAAAATGATTCTCGCAATGTAGAATAGATAATATTTCTCAATACATCTTTCCACATCAGATATTCCAAATTATGTATATTTTAAAATTCATCTTTCATATTCGTACTTTCAAATACGATATAATGAAGAGACGAATTGTTTTTATGAAAAAGTGAAGATGAATTGTACTTGAAATAATATAGTAAATTACTTCAAATAATTAAAGTATTAAAGTAAACATTTCTAATTTAATTGACACCAGAGAAATATGCCTTTGCTTACTAAAAATATAAAAAATTACTGAAATTGTTTGTCTAGTTGTTAAAGAGAAAGCAGGAGCCCAGTATTCCACGAACACCGAAATATTATATGTTTATCAACGTTGGTTTCGTGAACCAAGTTGGTATCGTATTCACTTTTAATCATCTCCCGATAATGTCAACCCGGTTGACGAAACGTGTAAATTTTTCGGTGTTCGTGAAAAATTGGTCCCCTGATTTTTCAGGGGATTTTCAGGTTTCAGCCTCTCCCTAAGATTCGTTGTTTAAACTTAAGTAAATTAATAAATTACAGCTAAATAGATAATATTTAACAATGTATGTAGATTTATAAGATTATTACAATTTTTACGTCTTATATGTAATACTAAAAAAAATTAAATATTAAAAATGTGAATGTTTTATTGACCATTAAACTTTACACCAGGATTTTTCGCTCGTACTTACATCTGAAAGTTATTATGTGTATTGTATTGAAAATAGTTAAATTTCTATTAATCATACTGTTTGTTAATCTAAGCTGAATTTAACGTTACTACCTAGACAGAACAGTTTTTTGGACAGTTTACTAGGAAAGCGAAACTTCTTAATGAATCTATTTGAGTACGATGAGATACAATAAGTTTAGCAAGTTATTCACAGCAGTTCCCTAAGGTACTTTTAAATTCTGTCTGTAATTCCTGTTCATTACTTTCTCCGGAAATTTCATGTGTCCATCTCTCGTCAAGTGAAGAGGCCCAATACCTACTATAGAGAATTCTGTCTATTTACTGAGCCTTTTCCAAGTGGAAATAGATCTGTTTAGAGACAACAACATAGTTTGAGAATCGGCGATTATTATTTATTATATCGCTCCATTATTAATTCTTGTTCCCATAGCTCGTGACCTAATTGCAGTTTACATGAATGCCACTTATCCCTCACTCACTCTTTTCAGACATTTCAATACAGATCAGTGATACATTGCAAGCTCCGATGTAATTTCGCGAGTTGGTTGATTAGAACTTTCCTACACAGCTGGTAACACATCCAACTGTGTATTTTCTGGCACGATAGGACTACAGTTGATATAGCTATTTCTCAAAATGCCAAAATGTTTAGATTTTACTTCTATTTTACTTAGACTTGATCGTCCTGTTACCATTTTGAACAGATACTAATGAGCTGATGAACTCCCGTATAAACGTTGTATTTGATTTATTGTTTTACGAAATTCGACTTGGTAGAGGTTTGCTTCCCCGCAACTCATTACAAGGAAAAAATATATTAACTATAACGTAGTCAGATACGCTCTCCTTTAAGTTGCTCTTCTCACCTGATTATGTAGTTATTGCCCCATTCTATTTATTTTTATGTAAAATCGGTTACATGTGTGATGTGCAATATGTAAACATTCCATATCACTATCACCCAAATGTTACAATTATTTACATTTGATAAAAGAGTAAAAATGAACTAGAATCGTCGCGAATTTGAAGGTTGGCAGATAGGCATGTTTCGTGGTGTTTATTTCGTTAAAACTGTTCTCTTCACAAAAACTGGAAAACGAGTGAAGCTCCATTTGGCACTCACTTCCACCTCCAGTGTTACCTATTTGGCAACCAAAGTGAAGGAAAGAGGTCACTTCCCTTCATTCTATAGATCTGAAAAATTTTAAAACTTCCATCCATATACCTCCTTGCTACAGCAACACCCCTACTAGGATGTAACAATGACCAATCCTTCATGATGAGAGATAGTTCACCTCACTTCAGCTAACTTAGGAACTTCAGTTTATATAAAAGGTTCTGAAGTCCTGTTTCCACAACTAACCATCATAAAAAAGTCAATTAGTACTGTTTCACTTAAATGTACCATATTTTAAAGGCCCTGGATAGCTCTACGAAATTTGGAGATATAACGTTCGCGCTACATCTCCGACAGTCGGATGTTTAACGTTTATGCTTAAATATACGAAAGTTTTTATATTGGTCACTGCCGGGTCTTTAGTGTTTACGTTTAAATCTACGAAAGTTAGGTTAGGTTGCTAGAAATACTAGGTACTTCATCATAAGTTTATAATTAAGTTTAAAGTTAGTGCAATAGCAGAAATACCCATTTTGGAAAAGGGCAGGCACTTTAAAACATTACAAGAACTTGAAGAGTTTGTAAAGGATGTTGAAAATGAACAGTTTATACAATTATTTTAGCGTTAATTGTTTTAGCTTTAAAACTTCATTTTTTCTTCTGGATTTAGTTTTCGTTGTTTAGGAAATGTGAACATTGTTTCGTCCACATCATGGTTATTTACATTTTCAACATTAGATAATACCAATTCCTCCCATCTGAGGACAATATGAAAATCGATTTCATGGTACAATCATCATTGGCACAAGCATAAACAAGCATGTAATAACTTTTTAAGTTTGTAAGAAAATTTGCACTGCTACACTTCTTTGAACAGGTTTTAATCATCGATTTAAATTTCTTCGAGTCCTTTTATATTATTGTATACATTATTCATTTTCCTTTCATCCAACATCCTATATAAACTTTTCAAGTCCTTGTAATGTTTTAAAGGTCCTGCCTTTTTCCAAAACGGGAATTTCTGCTATTGCATTAACTTTAAACTTAATTACAAACTTAATTATAACCTAGTATTTATAGCAACCTAACCTTACATTCATAGATTTAAACGTAAAAGCTTTTGTAGACTTAAGCATAAACGTTGAGCATCCGACTGTCGAAGATATAGCGCAGACGTTATATCTCCGACTTTTGTAGAGCTATCCATAGCCTATATTAAAAGCCTATGACAGAAGATAAGTAAAATTGTTGTAACAGATGCAAGTAAATAACCAAGTACCGCCAAAATAATACAAAATCTTGGAAATAGTAAGTAGAAAAATTATAAAAAAAACACATCAAGTAAGGTAAAAATAGTAAGAAAATTAGAAACAGTAAGAATTAGAATTATCAAAAACACTAGCTACAATCGATATTAGAAGGAAAGGATAGAAATACATGCTACTATAAATGAAATTAATACATTTTTCCAAGGAATTGTTATGTAACTTACCACAACATCTGACGCATCTTACACAAATAAGTGTGCTCTCTTAAATGGTATTATCATATAAGGGTGTCGTTATTAAAAAAAACTGTCGATGGCATCATAATTCCAACAGTGCTGACGTCTGAAACTCATGTCAAAAATATTCCTATACTAATAAGTGCGCATCTAAAAAACAGAATTGATCTGTTGAAATATTTTAGTCCTAGTTGCCCGGTAACAATTTTTGTCGAGTTTGCTTCAAATTTTGTGCCCATTATATAAATGTTAATCAAAACTCAACATAATTAGGTACGTCGTCAGGTCATTTTATTTCATGAATC
The DNA here is from genome assembly GCA_037954035.1 of Rosalia funebris. Classification (NCBI taxonomy): domain Eukaryota; kingdom Metazoa; phylum Arthropoda; class Insecta; order Coleoptera; family Cerambycidae; genus Rosalia; species Rosalia funebris. The sequence continues at coordinate 21,351,946 of JAZFAV010000011.1, forward strand.
TCCAGAAAGGGCTTGGGAAGGATGATAATCGAGGCCAATTTTTAATTTATCCATTTTATTATCATAAAAACATATACCTCTTTGGGTACAGGATGCCTCAACCCCTATAATTTAGATATTAGTAAAAATTCCATTTCCAAAATTTGTCTTCGAACGTTACTATTTTCGGAATTAGTACTGAGAAATATATCTCGTGATCAAGGAAGAACTAAATTATTGTGCTAAATCGATAAAACTCGAGAGGTTAAAGAAAATATGTAAATCCGCACGTTAAAATAACACGTTATAGAAAATTTGATTGACTATTTAATGATCTAATACAATAGTTCTAAGAGTAATGTGGGCCAGGAGGATAACTTTAAATTATGTATCCTTGAAATTCGGGCAACAAAAGTTGTTATTACAATTACTACGCTAAATTGCATGTTTGTAAATCAACGCTATCGTTTAATTTAGGTTCATTTACATATCAAAACGTTTTGCTATGTAGGTATAATAATACAACATCATTTTTAATGTACTCTAGTTGCCATATTATTATATAAAGTTTATCCGAAACGGCGGATTATTTTTTTTAAAAAGTTAACTGTCCAAATCAAAACTATAAAGTTCCTAGTAAACGATATTTTGTCTATGCAGAATTTTAAAAATATAGAGCTTCAGGGGATTTGATTACCCCCTAACCATCACATATAGAAAAAGGTCACGGACTATATGAAAGATTCATATTATTTTATCATCTCGAGACTTTTTACCTATATATGATTGTAATTCTTCTCGTTTAATTCGATTACAAAAAATACCATTAATACAAGTATTCATATCTGTTTGTTCTTAAATTTATTTTATTATTCTTATTTATTACTTTAATTACCTATAACCTATACATATGTATTTTATTCTGTAAATATCTTCATAAATAAGATGAAAATTTAAAAATATCAAGGTTGTTTAAGTAGAAAATATACACGTGAATTTATTAATTATCCACAAAATCTGAGCAACTGAAAGTTATTTCATATATATATATATATATATATATATATATATATATATATATATATATATATATATATATATATATATATATATTAAGATAATTATTTATACATTACTAATATTTTAGCATTTATTGCAAAATTATGTATACTTTTTGCCATACTAATTCCAATGAGATTTTAATTTAATTAATATTAATTTACGAAATAATATAATTACAATATATAACTATTTTATTATCTTCAAATATTGAAAGAGGTTCACGAAGAATTCCACAAAATTATTGACATAACTTGTTGAAAATGAGGAATTTATTCATCAATCGTGTGTTCAATAGGTATTCTTATCTAGTAGCAACGAATAGGAAAAAAACGAGTAGAGTCGAATTTTGTTACTTAGAAAAATCACATCTAACAGCACATGACCATAGAATCCAGGAGGTGTATCATAAAAAATATTAATTTGACTATTATAAGCCGAATTTCAATAATAAAGCTTATTTCATGATATTTATTCACCTACACTAGTTAATTATTAATAACAGCTAACAGTTTCATGGAACATACGATAATAATTAATAGAAAATAGTCCTGAAATAAACTAATATGTTTCTGTGAACACAGATACTGCTTTTTTATGACAAGGACGTTTTCACAGTTGTCTATTAATGTTTGGAAAATTTAAATTTCATTATAGATAATTTATTAAAGAAAATCTCTTGTAGAAACAAACCCATTCAAGATATGTAACAGGTAGAGCTATTACGGATAGTAGTAGCAGAATAAAATTATCTATCAGAAAATGAAAAGAAAATTGGGACATTGTATTTGAAAAAATCAAGTTTTGAAGGTTTAATTTCACACCAAAACAAAGTTACTTCTTGCACATTCTGTAAGTGATTTAGTGATTTAACAATAATTACATTTTTGCGTAAGCGTTAACAATTGGTATAACCACACTACTAATATTGTACCTTTCGTTTTCAAAATAACTGCAGCAGACGGTGTGGAGTCCCACGATTGTAAAACTATTTATTTTATTTCAAAATCGAAAAACAGTTGAATTTAGGTATAGGGAAGGTTACTAAAATTGCTCTTAAAGTAATCACTAGAAACTAAATGTTTCCAACAAACAAATGTACAAGATGTTCAAATGTTGAAACAATTAAACAGTTTTAAAACCTTAAAACAGACTTTTCCGCACGTAGAACATCTCTATCTCGAACTTGAGTGGCTGAGAGAAAATAAACCAAAATATAAATGCAGAATATGTGATTTATGTGACAGTTTTACTTTTTTCATTGGCGACTGCTCCAGTGCCGTACCAATGCGTTTGTGACCGAACCAAATTATTTTTTCTTATTCATTCGTATATGATACAGGCCGAATATATGTTTTTTTCGTTGAATGCAAAATTAGCAACGGGTTAAATGTTCATGTTTAAAATCTCAGAATGAACATAAACATTTACATCGTGCTTTCTCATGACCCATGGACAGAGTGGGGTGTGTCCTATCCACCTCAAAATCAATAGATGTCGTCTGGTAGACGTGCCTAATCAGAATCAGTCAAAACTCAATCGATCCGACACGATTTAACTGAGTGATCGTGCTAACAAAAAAAAATTCTCAAATAGTCCACCATTGTGATTTATCATGACCCATGAACATGATAGAGTGTGTTCTATCCACCTCAAAATCATCCTTTGGGTGTCGTCTGGGAGACGTCCCCGATCAGAATCAGTCAAAACCCGATCGATCCGACACGATTTAGTTGAGTTATTGTGCTAACAATAAATTTTAATGCCGACGACAACGGCAACGATGACAACGACACACACACAGACACAAGTTTTGTAAAAACCATTTTTTTATTTTTAGGCCGAAAAAAGAAAAATAAACGGTAGAAATTTTTTTTTCTCATTTCTCTTTACACGATTACATTACTTTTCCACTCTGGTATAGTTGAGTGCGGAAAAGTAAAAATACGTCACGTATGTCGAATCGGTTCGAGTCTGTTAAGGTAGGCATGACTAGGGTCCTGTACGCTCAGAGTACTTCGGATCGACTCGGCTCGGTTTAGGTCGAAGACACTCGGGGTATATCGGATCGACTTGAGTTGGCTATACTAGGAGTGATCCGGGTCGGCCCAGGTTGTGAGCACTCGGGTATTTCGGATCGAGTATAATCGGGGTAAACCTGATCGATTGGGTTCAGCTTGAGTCGGGTGCACTCAGAGTTTGTTGGATCGGCCCGAATCGGCTATGCTAAGAGTGAAATTATTCGGATGGAATAATAAGCAGAACATCCAATACTTCTAAAGGCCCCTACACACGCTCCGGTTTTCGCTCCAGCGTGCCTGCGCGGGCTGGGTTTGTGCAGTTAAGCCTGAGTGTGTATGGGTCATTCAGACGGCCTGCACGGGCCATAAGCCCGGCCTGTGCAATGTCTGTTCGGTTCTGATATTTTAGCCTGAATGAACATGTCTGTGCAGGCAAGCCGGCATGTGTGTTGACATGCCGCGCCAGTCCAGTACCACCGTTTTGAATGAGCTGTCATTGCGTTCAGTTCATACCTGTTGTATTTAAAGTAAAAATATGGACACCAGAAATTATTTAAGAGATTTTGTCAAAGAATTTATAGAGTTGTACCGGAGCTATCCTTGTATATGTATGTTTCTTAATCCATACGAAGGTGTTAAGCCAATCAGCCTTTGCAGTCTTTAATTCAGCTAGCAAATTGATATGAGAAAAATGTCTCTTTAGAAGCCAATCTGTAACCCATTTATTTCTTTTTTGTTTCTTTTTGCTTACTTTAATACAACGAATAGTCAAAATGCTTAAGAAGAGAACTTGTGTGTTTTGTCCGATTTTTATGATGTTGGAGAAAAAATTTATATGCAACAATATAAGTAATAAGAGATGCCGTCTTGAGTTTGTTATTCACAACAAAAAATTGAAATCTCAACTGAAAAACGTCTGTGCAGTGTGAAGACAACTCAGAGGTCATGCAAACCCGAGCGTATTTGCTCACGCAGGCAAGCCGGAGTGAAAGCCGGAGCGTGTGTAGGGGCCTTAATAGACAATTTCTATCAATCAGCCTGTATATATCCTACTGTGTTATTAAGTAATATGGAAACCTCTCTAACACTTTTATGAATTCTTTGTGAATATCGGATTTCCCTTTTGTCGACTAGCACATCGACTTTTATATAATTGTACTGATAATTGTCAGTAACCCTTAACGCTTGAAACTGGACTCTTGTCGAATCATATTTCTGAAAATAATGCACAACCCATTATAATGCGTAAGACTTGCATTACTACTCATGCAGCGTAATTTATTGTTGCCTTTTTCAGTCTTGATCTATTAGAAATGTGAATTAACCATATATATCATGTTTATTAAAGTAAAATATTATTGTGTAGACAATAAAATTCTCTAGAGGCAAAATTTATTCAGGCGTGTATAAACGTCCACTACACTACATATTTCTTAATTTGACTCTTATGTATGTAATATTCCAAATGTGAAATTTACCAACAGGAAAGGTGTAACAACTAATAAAATATATGTTTTTTATATGCAAAACAGAAACTCAATAAATTGCTTTTACGGTGAAATATTGCGGAAAGTGCTCATAAATCTAGATGTATAACAGATTAAAGAAAGTTCGGGTAGGATGCCCTCGTCTAAAAAACACACGCGTTTTTTTTGTGGCGTGTATGAAATCTTTGTGACACTAAATTTATACCCAACAAACCAAGTTCTCGCTATGCCATTAATTTAACCTAACTACGTCTTGGAATTAATTGTCATACGTATATAATATGATTTATAAATTTATGTGTATTTTATTGAAATTAGCAGCGATGTTCGGAATATTTACAAGAACGTTAAATGATGGAAGTAACGGGTACTCGTCTTGATTTCGTATATTTGTTGTATAAATTAAGTAGGCTTGGGGCACATTATAAAAATCCGTTTTATGTAACCTGACGTAAAATTTACTTCACACGCAATGCTGCATGATGATTTCTGCACATAAAGATTGTTAAATTGATTATCGTTAATAATACAGGCTAATTTCATAGCAGTGTATGTGCCGATAGTAATCTAGATTAAGTAGCAACAAAAAATGATTACAATGTAATTTTTGATATTGCATTAAATGATAGGCTGTTGATAAAGTGCGGTAGATACTCAAAAAAAAATAGCTGTTCATAGTAGCAGTATCTAAGGATAGAGCCAAGGCATATTATATATCTAATATTTACTTATTTAAATACATTATGATACATCATTAGAAAACATATTACATTTAATTCACAACTACACTCATAAAACTATTCAGTATTTCTGTTAAAAGAAAACGCATCTATTTATTTTAATATATTCAACATACATTTTCTAAATAGTAACTGTAATGAAGTTTACCACCACAGTTTTTAATTGTAAATTTGGTCAGTAATATTTTATTTATTTAATCAGATAAATGAGAACACATTGTGATATTAGTAAATGAAAGAAAACACTTGGTCAAAAATTGCAAACTATATTTCTAACAACTGTATCGACTTCGCCATTTCATTCCATTCCTTTGAGTAAATGCGATTCTCAAAGAGTAACATACTTTAACATTTATTCTTTGAGATTGGCACAAAAGCCGAAAGAATTGGTATAAATATAGCTTGCAATTTTTGTGAAACCTCCCAAGTGTATTTTTTCTTTCATTTATTAATCAAAAATGTTTCATCAAGTGCCCAATGACCTCTTCATTTCTAGATTAGTATAAATAACAAATTATTTTTTGAACAGATCATCTTTTGAAATCACAAAATGTAATTTCGCAATTAGAAAATCCGGTTTGTCATTAATTTATTGTTTTAAATAAGTCTATTACTGTTATATACTAAAATGATCACATATATTGCGCTAAGTATATACCGGGTGTCCAAAAAGTCTGGAAACGGTCAAATATCTCGAGAAATACATATTGGATCCAAAGAAGAAACAACACTGCTTTAATAATTTTAAAATCGCTATCCAATGACACCAAATGCAACCCCCCCGCCCCCTTCCCTTGGGACGGGGCGGGGGGCAACTCTAAAATTTTAAATGGGTACCCCTATTTCTTATTGAAGAATCGAATTCTACGGCAAGAACTACGTCAAGTTTGTTTGAAACGTTTTTTTCAATTCGTGACAGATGGCGCTGTAATCGCAAAAATATTTTTTTCGTAATTTCAAAAAAATTCTACAGAAAAATCATTCAATAGTGTTAAATTTAATACCCTCCCACCACCATCGAGGAGGGAAAGTGGAAGGCATTTTTCAAATGCTAAATGGAAACACTCATTTTTTATTAACACTGACTTAGTTTTCCACAAAACACCAGACCATTATACACTACACTCAATGCGCGTTTCGCCAACAAAGTTGGCATCATCTGTAGATGAATAAATATTGTTGAGTTTTACTAAACTGTGCCACGAACGATGATAAGAGTTTGGAAGTTTGTGTAAGCGTTGTTGAAAGCGTCCATACGTCTGTTAGAATGATTGTCCGACAAACCATATTGAGATGAGATGAGAATCCTCATTGGATGAGGGATTCCCATACACAATATCCGCAAGAACTGAATATTTGAGCTGGAATATTGTGTAACCGAATTGTTGGGCCGTTTTTCATCGATGGTAATTTGTTGGACATTTGTGACAACAGGTCAAAAGTACGTCGATTTATTTGAACATCTCATTCAGTAGGGGACTTTGCCGATATAGCTTTAGCGGTGAAAGGCAAGAGAACTCACCTAAAACAAGCATCTTAGTGGTGAGACGCAAGGGGACTCACCTAAAACAAACACTCCGATGGTGAGAGGTAAATTACGAAAACAAATATTTTTGCGATTACAGCCCCATTTGTCATGAATCGAAAAAAACATTTCAAACAACCTTGACGTATTTCTTGACGTAAAATCCGATTATGCAATAAAAAATAGGGGTTCCTATTTAAGATTTTAAAGTTCCCCCCGCCCCACCCCAGGGGATGGGGGCGAGGGGTTGCGTTTGGTATCATTGGATAGCGCTATTAACATTATAAAGGAAATGTTTTCTACTTTTTGGATTCAATGTGTATTTCTCGAGATATTTGACCATTTCCAGACTTTTTGGACACCCGGTATGTACCTAGGTAGTTTTACTTTCTGATACTTAACATACACCCTTTTATTTTTACATGGAATTTCTAGCGAAGCTTAGTTCAAGTGTAAGGTATTTGACTATGTTTGCGTATGCTACTATATATCCAACTCATATTTACAGGAATGTGTTCTATCCATTTATTGGAAAAATAAATATGTATCGATATGTACCATTTGCTTGCCACTTCTTCACTATACTTCCTTGCAGCAATGACGATAGTACTGTAGGCGAAGGTGGCCACTGTATTATATGCCACTATCTAATTCTAAAAAATCACAATTGTAGAACAAGTAGGGGACTGAATCTACGACTTTTGGTATTCTAGCTTTAGTCTCTACAATTAGAGTAGACGTCCTGTTAAACACTAAAATAAATTTCCATTAAGTAGGATTTGAGAATATCAGTGTATTCTCTGGGAAGGATGTTTTAACTTCTGGTGTGTTCCCTGATGCTACACCTAGTTGAATACCTGTATAATACCCCGGCCACGTCAAGAAATAATTCAGTACAAACTGATTCTCTTCCAATGATTTTTTAATAATATTAGTTCCTCTATGAGTTTGGTTTACCATCGAATGATTATTTATAAATCTTTGGGATTACTTTACAAGTACTTTCTTAAAGATTTTACACATTATGCCCAGAATTTATTAAATACATTTGAATATACAAACTGTTTTGAAATGTTTTTCCTCATTTGTTTGTTGAACATCCCGGAAAGTAGTGGTTTTAAATGTGCACACGCATCTGTTTGTTAGACACCACGCTTTATAAATTCAGTTGCAGTGAATCGTTTCACCGATGAGCAGCGTGCCATGTGTGTCTGAAGCTTTTACAAGAACCATCGTTCTTCCATAACAACTTGTTACCTATAGCAAGCGTACTACTTCCTTCATGATGTTAATTAAGCTTCTTCAGCAGTTAATCAAACCATGGGACGCTAAATTGGAAAGAATACTAGACAAGAGCAAAAGCTCTACCATTAATAAAAAACAACTGGTTGGCACAGAAGAGCAAGAAGTGTCGGAAACATCGAGTGTGTCTGCAGCAGTGACGCGTACGCCTCGTCATTCTGTGCGGAAACACTCAGCCGTCTTAAATATTCCGAAATTCACTGTTTGTGGCATTTTGGCAGGATTTGAACTTTTCAATCTCAAGATTCACCAAACTTTATACATTGAGAATTATCCAATTCGATCCGCTATTGGGTAAGAATTGTTCGAGAACTTTGCACATTTTAATAATATACTATTCACGGACAAGGCATTTTTCCATTTACATAAACACAATTGTCGTTACTGGTATAAAGTAAACTCTGGAGAAAAGAACCGTTACATTCTCCCAAATTAACGGCACGGGCGGCAATTAATGCACCTGGCATAATTGGCTCTTATTATTATGAAAATGCAAATGATCGTTGCTTCTCTTCGATATAGAGATATAATAGATAATTTTTTTGGCACCAGGACATTTTTTAAAACATTTAAAAACAGTTTTTTGGATTTAACTAGGACATAATGTTTTTAGGAAGAATGGGCTACAGCCGATACTGCAAATTTATCAATGGAAGGCATTAGAGCGATATGTTCCCTGAAAAAGTGATCTATAAGGTGATGACATTAATTGGCCGCCCCAAAGTCCCGATTTAACGCCTATGAATTTCTTTTTGTTGGGTTACTTGGAATTTAAGGCGTACACTGATGCTTCTAGGATTTTGCTTCAGTTAAAATCGAGAATACGCGATAATATTCACAGGATTGAACCAGTATTATGTCGGTTATGTCGGAGTTATCGCAAGTCACGCTTTGAGGAGGTGCAGTAGAATGAAGGTACCATGACGATGTTATTTTTCATACATAATTTTCCCTATATAGTAAATTCAAATAAAACAGAGTGAATACTCGTACAGATATTTTTTTGATTACCAAGTTTTATTTGCTTAAAAAGAGGAAAACATTGCACGTCACCTGTTATTATTTGTATAAGAGAAGCTTATCTTTGTTTCGCCATATTTAAGTCCGCATTTATTTGACATAAACGTAATTCATTGACAACAGATAAATTGGTCTCTCGGGAAAACTATTTTCATGTTTAATTTTTAAGAGAAGATACGAAATTAAAAAACATTTATTACATTAATTTATTGTAAATTGGTCAAAATAAAAACAGCAAAATGTATTTCCCTTTTATTTTTTCATAATCTTTTTCAGTAGTTCTATTTTTCATAAAATGTTAATAAGTTGCCTGAAGTCTAGACCTTCAGAAGAACTAAATATACTAAATAGGAATATTATTTTTAGTAATATCGGCATCTGAGAACTGGAATGTTCCTTTAATAACTTCACTAAAACATTACTTCTTCCTATTAATATCATATAAAATAGATATTCACCTTTTTATTACTGTCATACACGATAATTTTTATGTGCAGTTGATTAGGCGACCCTTAATTATTTATCATAAAATAATTTAATTAATTCATAAAACAAACGCATAAAAACACTCTCTCGATAATCGCCTTTAAAGTGCACTTAAGTACTTTACTAATATATCCTGGGTGCATTAAAAATCTTCCAAATTTAAATTCCTCGTTGGCATTTATTGCATTCGGTTTCGAAATCAAGTTGTTTTCAAAAAGCATTCTTCATTAAAATACGAATGTATAAAAGAGACAATAAAAGTCTCGGAGAAGCGTAATAAAAGTATCACACCTACGTGTAATCTAAGTCCTCATGAACGCAATTTAAAAATAAAATAAAAATAACAGACTAAGCAATGGCTTGTGTCCAAAATGTCCTATAACCTATTTACATCTGTAACCAACTCTACATGTTATTTTCCAGCTCTTTTTATTACGGCCTTTATTCATACATGGTGGCTCACTATAGCGAGTCATTAACGACAATATTAAGCAATAATTAACGGGTGATTAACGGGTTTAAGTAGTCACTGGTATCTAAGTTAAAAATAAACACTTATTTTATTTGTTTTGAATATATAAAGGGTGGTCCAACCAAAACGCACGATGTTAATTGTAAATAAAACAAGAAGTTTTCAGAGAATTATCTTAATATATTTTATTATGATAGAAGGATCTATGACAATTATGTATGAAACAAAATATCGGCCAAATGTTCGCCACGGCTTCGGTGGCATACCTCTATCCGATGGTCCATATTTTCAATGACTCTAAGACATAATTGAGGTTCAATGTCGTTAATGTGCCGAATTATCTCATCCTTTAGCTCTTGAATTGTTCTTGGCTTATTGACGTACACTTTTTGTTTTAAATATCCCCAAAGAAAGAAGTCCAACGGTGTCAAGTCACATGATCGTGGCGGCCAATTAACATCGCCACGACGTAAGAAAACACGGCCATTGAATTTCTCGCGCAAAAATGCCATTGTTTCGTTGGCTGTGTGATTTTCTTTGTAAAGTCACCATTCACTTCTGTCTGTTCAACCAACCATTCGGCGTATTGACGATGCTTGAAATGGTAAGTAGGCTTCAGCTCTTGAGTCAATTGAACCTTGTAAGCGTGTAAATTCAAATCTTTATTCAAAATTCGCATCAGTGATGTCCGTGAGATGTTCAATTGTTGGGCACGACGACGAGTCGAGGTTGACGGCTCTTCTACTACACTATCGCGAACAACAGCAATGTTTTCCGCAGAACGAACTGGGCAAGCATGCACAGAGGTTTTCACATTTCCTACAGACCCGGTTTGCTGAAATTTGCGCACAATTCTCCCGATTGTGGACACATTTGGTCGATTATGCTGACCAAAAAAGTCACGAAGTGCACGAAATTCATTTTGATTTGAACGCCCATTTTCGTAGAAGGCTTCAACAATCTTAACGCGCTGCTCAATTGTGTACCTCTCCATGGTTGAGTTTGTCAAACACTGAAACAAAGAAACGTCAAATTAAGTTGGGCCAAAAACTTGACGTTGAGGTGTGACTCACAATTAACATCGTGCATTATGGTTGGACCACCCTTTACTTCAGGAGTCGACTCCTGATATACGTTGTTGCCATTTTCAGTGATTGCTTAAGAAAATACGGGGCACTTTAAACTGGAAAATTGGCATGTTGGCGATAGAAAAAATAGTAATCTTTTCTACACTATCGTATATAATAAGAGTCTAATATAATATATACTTTATATGTATATACATTTTATCTGATAATATGGCAGTATGGATAAAAAATTATAGAAATGTTATAGATGAATTTACACTAATTATTGTACAACTTATGGGAAACTTATTGTACGAAATTATATAATATATGAAATTGTGCTTGTAAATCTAGTCATAATAATTATAATAATAATGAGACTAATAGGTAAGGCGTCAACTTATCTTCCATTTTCAATAGCGTTGCTTTTGCTGACTTTTTACGCAGTACCTATCCAAGCAGAAGTATGAAGAACATTTAAGGGCTCACATACCCCTGAATGCGCTGAAAATCGAATACATTTGAAAAATTCCTATAAAGGTTATATGGTAAAAAGAATAAATTGCTGATTTCACATTTTTCAACTATAAGAAAAAAATATTTTTTAATAATATTATTTTTTACGGGTATAAATGGTCTACTGATGAAAATCATGGCGCCTCCTTGTCGACATCATAACTTCGTCAAAAATTATGCTATCTGCAAAAATAGAAAAGAATCTTCTAAAATAATGTAGTAATAATAGTCTGACGGAGGGAATTTTTTTCAATAATAAAGAAATTACAGTATTTCAAACTTTAGTATGAAATAAAAAAAATTGTGTTTAATAATTTATAAAAAATTGTCCAACCAAAAAATTAAACAAACCTCTTGTCCAACTAAAAAACTATAGAGAAAATAATTATCGTGCTGACACTGTATAAAATAATTATAGTTATCGTGCTGACACTGTCTAAAAACATAGTTTCGAGAAAAGCGCGTTTAAAGTTTCTGGTAGGTGCAACCTGATATTACAACGAGTCTCCCATTCCAGCTTCATACACTGTACTGTACATCTTCTTCCTCTTGTATCTGCGTGTTCTTTATAGTTTTCTGCAATCTCTTATCAATTCTAGCATCTTTTGTGGATTGAATTGATTGTATCATTGCGCATTTCAAACGGCTAGCATCTTCTTCTTCACAATGACTATGCGCTTGAACCCCAATGCTGATTCCAAGTAATTCTAGCATTTGTAAATAACTGAGAGCTCCATCGTAAAATGTAGATACTGCAACGCCGGTTGCAATTTACTTACCTCTCTTCTTCTTTGGACGTTAATCTCTCGATCCTTTGAGATCGACGGAATGATGTTTCAACATTTTTAAAATTTTCATGAAAACACACGAACTGTTCTCTTCGAAAGACGATAGTCAACCAATATTATAGTTTATTTATTAATTGTTTTCTAAGGCGAACAAAAGAAATACGAAACGCAGCTGTCGAGAGGTGCGCGGCAATTAGCTAGGTAGCAGTCCCAACCCGATGTCCGCTTAGATTTATTGCTATAACTTTGTAACGGAGGGGTAATTTTCTTACTTTTTTTTTTGAAAAATTCTTACTGTAAAAAAATCTGGAAAAAATTCGATTTTTTGAAAATTTCGGGTGTATGTGAGCCCTTAAGAAATTATTGTATTTGATCAGAATCATCGTAAGTCGTAAATAATTACAAACGAAAGACCATGCATCGTTAGATATGCATATACGAGTATCAAGGACCTGGGGAAATCTACCCTGGTCGACTCTGCAACCCTCATCCCTTAGGACAACATCAGGCGACATCTACTGCCAAAGTAGGAAATCGTCGACGCTTTGGCAATGACTATTTGCATCCAAATTGCAAAGGCACAAAGCCAATCAGTTTGCCACATCTGCAGATTTAAGAACGTTTGAAGCTACTTCAAAATACATATACTGCTGAACTACGATATGCAAAAACCTTTTACTACCTACTAATAACTACAGACTCGTTTTATAGGTTTATTTGGGTTCTGTTTATTTTTTGTCAAAATTAAAGAGAACACGATTTAATATCTACACATCAAAGAATCATATAATGTCAAAGAAAATTTTGTTTTGCAACATATTGATAGGAAACAGAAGACAAAGAATAAATTATCAGCTGTCAGATATATATCAATTATGTATTGACAGGACAGAAGGTACTGACGAAATTAAAAGGAAGCTATTAGAGAACAATTAGGTCATTTTGTAATATTTTATATTATTACACTAGGTACATACCTTCCTATCACAATTTCCGTATTTTTGAGGTTGACCTACATTCGTTTATGTAAAATAAACAATTTTAGCTAAATATTCAATAAGTTCAAATTGTACAAATTTTCATGTCAATATTAAATGAAAATTGTTAGATCATCAGAGACTTTGTACACCGAGAAACCAATTTACTGTTAATGAATTTGTGTTTGAATATATTATCATGATCAATGCAAATATATTGGATATGCTTTACAATCCTTATTTGTTAGGTAATAAATATGTTTGTTATGTGTACACTTCGACTATTCTGCTAGTTAAAAGACACACGATAAAAGGAAAAAAATTAAACTTGTTACTATATTTTCATTTTGTTAGTCACTGTATTACTTAAATGTTATCTCAATATATTACCTGTAAAATCAATAAATAAGTCATGTAATTTATATATTATATAGAGGATGGTCCACAACTGTTTAGACAGGCGATATTTCAAAAACGCTTAGCATAATGAAAATGAAATTTGGGAAGTGACTTATAGTCTAATCAGTGGTGTCAACTTCAGAATATTTAATTATATTTGTATATTATTACATTTTTCGTTTATTTCTTACAAGGAAAATTTTTCGATACGTTTGTTACGGGTTATATTATAAAATAATAAAAAAATTAACAGATGAGTATAAAATATTCACAATTATTAAACAAACGTATTTTTGGACATAGGAAATAAATTTAAACACATCTTGTAAGCTTTGCAATTTCATGTTATACCTATTTGTTCATTTTAATTACTTATGAGTCTTTTTGTTTATATTTTGGGTATTCGGGACTTCTAATGTTAACTATAGTTTATTAACTTCGTGTTAGGTCCATCGTTGCTAATAAAATAAAAGTTGTAAAATTCAATTCTTTCATATTTCATTTCCCTTGAAAGCTTTTCAAGTCTGAACATACAGGGTGGGGTAGAGCAACTTGATTATTTGAATTTCGCGCCCTGAAGCGATGATTGCTCCTAGGAGGGTGAGGATAGGCACATTCGAGAGGACAGAGAGAAAAGTTATAGCTCCGCTTAGTTTAGTTAGCATCAAGGAGTGGACGAATGTGGAGAGCGCGTTCGCTGTTGAGGCATACTTTTCTAACCGTCGCTCAATCATCGCCACGCAACGTATCCAATTCAACATTCCGCCCCATGGTCGCATTTTTAGTCGGCAGTCGATTGTTTCATGGGTAAACAACTTCAGGGAAACTGGTGATCTGAATTGCGCTTGTTGGCATCCAACGATTGTCCTAGGACCCCGGCTCCCTGAAGAACAACATTCGTCAATCTGTCGCCAACATACCCGTCGATAATATACTGGAAAGAGTTGAACAAAACTTCCGAGTTCGATTAATGCAGCGTATTGAAAATAATGGACGCCACCTGCCTGATATCATCTTTAAAACTGTATAAACATAAGATTTAAATGTTGTACTTGATGCTGATCAAGGTATTAAGTATATATCGGCATTATTTTTTTTTAAATAGAATTTCTAAATAATCAAGTTGCTCTGCCCCACCCTGTAGTATATGATTTTTATTCAACTGTCAGTATTTTTGCTATTTTACAATGGAACTCCTACAAACATGGTATCGCCGAATTTATCTTGTAAAGGATATGGAAAATCTAATAATACATAGAATATCTCATTAAAAATTCTGAATTTTATGGCACTTGATCCATAATTGAAAAAAAAATTTAATCACAGAAAAACATGTACCAATGCAAGATAAATCTTCCCAGATATCATTTTCATCATGGTAAGGGTTTAGAGATATCGTCTGTATACATCTTCGTGGATCACCTTGTATAATATATTATACAGGGTGCCAGATTCATATTCAAATGTTTAATTTAATTGGATTGTATAGCTCCCATACCGTTTATAACATATATTAATTATTTGATGTACTTAGCGCAAGTTAAATGATCATCATATTAGTATGCAAGAGGAGGGCATAAAAAGGGGGAATATTTTACTAAACAACTAATATATTGTTGAATAAGTATAGTTAAGTGTTGAATAAGAATAGTGACCATTTTGTGGTAAAATATATTATATTATCCAGGGACGTAGCGTGAGAAAAGAATCTAGGGATGTGATCAAATCAAATTTATAAGGGGAAGAAGTATAATCGGATGTATGGTAGGCCGTATGCAAATGGTAAAAATAAAAAGAGACACTAACCTAAAATGATTATGCCGAGGTATATATTCTAATATTTAAAATGAAGATCAATTCTTTGGTTTTTGTTTGTCCAGCGAAAACGTCTATCACTGTTTCTTCAAATGTTGGAGACGATCTCATATGTTCTAACAAGGCACTTTCAATATTTATTAATGCTAAAGCTGACAGTCTTTCTTGTTTTTGAGAATTTCGCAGATAAGTCTTTATTCTCCTTAAACATGAAAATGATTTTTCCGCGGAACTGCTTGTGGCAGGAATAGTCAAAATTAAACGACACAATTTTGATGACTCCGGGAAAACAGAAGATAATTGAAGGGACATAATATATTGGTGAAGCTCAAACACAGTGCTCTTTATCATATCGGGATCACTATAAATCACTGAAAGTTCAGTTTTTAAACAATTTGCGTCAAAGAATATTCCATATGTATCTACTAAAGAAGAAAAATGTTCGTCAGGAAAACATTTTACGAATGAAGTAAATTGTGTGGAATCTAGATTTAAGAATTTCAGTTTAGAAATTTCACTAAACCGTTCACTAATGTTCAAAGTAAAAACGTCCAAAATTTCATAAAACAATCATACGTAGGTGCTCTTCTTATCTTTTTAAGGAATTGAATCCAAATGCATTATTTTACTTGGTGGTTGATTTTCCAACACAAATCTGTCCATATAGTCCCAAATGTCACTAAACTCGTTTTTCGTTTTTCGAATATGTGATTTGAAATCGGCGATCTTTTTATTACAGTAACTAATATCTGATATTTTTGTCTGTAGACAAAAATCTGTTCTTAAACAGACTCTCGGAATGTGGGAGTATTGCAGAAAACACTGCCAAGGAAAAATTAAAATCAGAGTCGCGCAATAAAATTAAAAAGCACAAATAGCAGTTTCTAACCTTTTCGCCCATCTAACGCGTAGCTTGAATGTAACGTGGACCATCGCATTTCAGCACTGCAGCAAGTAACGCGGGAGTCCAATAATTTCGGGCGTCTTCACGGCCGATTTAAAATAAAAAAAATCATGGTAGCGTTTAAAGTAAATTAATAATGTATGTTTGCGATCGGTTTAAGATAATTAAAAAATTGTAATAATTGAATAAACCAATTGAACTTTTAAACAACACTAATTTGCCAATTTTTTAAGGGATGCGACACTTCACTCGCATCCATGTACGCTACGCCCTTGATATTATCTACAATGTAACATATTAAAGCTGAACAAATTAAGGTTAAATAAGCGCATTTTGTTATCAGAAAGAAACCATTTTCTCAGGGTGCTGCACTTTAATATAAGTTTTATTTCTTGACGAAACTACAATTTCTATCTATAGATTGTGAAATATATCTGGAGTTAATAGAAGATTTAGTGCACTGTCGCCGTTATTATTCACTTTTATTAACGACATTAATATCACCTTAATAACCCACATGCACCTCGAAATTTTCTAGTCGGAAATTCTAATATTAATTCTTTCTTTGAGATATAAGGAGCGGCCTGAGACCCATAAATTTTATTTCAAAACAGCAATAAAAAGCAGCTTCACTTGACAAGCAGTCATTAAAATCCTTAAAGGCGATCCAGCCCAGAGAGAATAGACGCGTCGATTACGCGGACCGCCCTGTAGCTCACCTAAAATTAAAACAAATTGAAGAATACACCGAGAATGAGAACAAAAATACGTGTTTTGCAACGCATGTGTAAGTCCGTATGTAATTTATCTAAGGAGGCTGCGGTGTATTTTTGTATAATGCGTGCGTGTGCATATGCTTTTTACGCAATGTTACGAGCCCACGCAGTTTATTGTGGCATCTTTGATCTTTCTCTATGGAATGCACCGAGTATTGATCAGATACCGAACGTATTTTCAATTACAGCAAAAGGTTTTTTATGTCTGCTATATAATCACTCACGAGGGTCTCGAGGAACAAAAAATCGTTGAAATTTAATTTTGCCCAAATTATGTCTGGCTATAAAAAATTAAAATCATAAAATAATATCCGAGCGTTCGTAAGATCAGCTTTTGAGTGATATTTTTTCATTCCTGTTTAATGGAAAAAGTATATCACTTGGTAAAATATTTAACGTCTTATAAAATATGGGGTTAATAAAGAGAAGAAAATATATGAATTATTGGTTATAATCTGTATTGTTAATTTATTTACATGCACGTCATGAAGTAGCTCATCACCCCAATATTTTTGATCATTTTTAAGACACTGCATTCATAATATAAATCCTTACTTTACACACAAATTTTCCTTACTTCGATTTAATTTATCAGTATATAAAAGGCTATTTTGTTTATTCTTGTATTTTTCTATTACTCTGAAATACATATACAGAGAGTATATAAAGGTTGGAGCAAATTCGATAAAATCATTACCGGACAATAATACTCAGATAGGTCGATTTTTGTTTTTAGTAGCACATTTTTTGGTATACGTAATTTTTTTTGGCATCACCAGCATGTTGGACTTATGAGATCATGAACTTTTTTTACGAGCAACACTCTTATCTAATGATACCATTTAACTTTTTAATATTGTGAATATTATAAATAGTGAATTTTTTTACGATGTTCACAGATCTAAACTATAATCAATTACATATATAGAAGGTTTATGTAAAAAATACTAGTTTTATAATATCATACTTCCGCAAGATTGAGATCTTGAGTTGTGTAATATAGTTGTACCAAAAAATAATATTCTGTTTTTTGTGCAATCATCGACGTAAAAAACAATTTTACATAGAAATAAAAATTGTTAAAAGTGTAGACACACATAAATTGACTTCCTTCCCTCAAAACCAGCTGTGGAGGGGAAAATTATACTTAGAGATAAAACAAGCGTCCTCCTCCTGAAGGAGAAGGTGTTCTTGCTCAAACGTACCTATTCAAGGAAAGTGCTGAATTATCTCGATTGGGACTCAAACTCAACATACGTCACTCCAAATTCTGTATTCAGTCTACCATTTAAACCACAGAAAATGCATTATTTCACCCATCCACTCTCCTGATGCGAGAACAAGTGCTTAATTGTACCTGCAGCTCAGTAATATAAAATCAATTTGTGAAGAAATATGTGAAGAAAATATTAATAGTAAGTACTTTTTAACTCTATACATATATGAGTACTGTTTTAATTGTAATTGTAATTGAATCATTTATTTACATTGTTTTCTTTGCAGAATCTGGTAATTTTCAATTTGTGAGCACAACTTAGCGCAATATAGAATAAAATAAGATAGAAGTAGTATGTGGATATCAGTATGCTCGTGGGTTGTCTAACGATCTATGGGAAGAATTGCTTTATTTCTTACTTCTAACAGTTGGCGGCATCAATCAAAACAGATTATTCCGGAATCGATGTTATTTGAAAGCATCCATTTGAGAAATTAATTCTTTGCAGGATATAAGTAATTAAGTATGTAAGTAATCATAAGGCGTATATTGTGTATACAAGAATTATATAATATAACACTAAACTCAAAGATTTGTATATATATCAAGTTCATATTTCGAGGACTAGAAGTTAAATTCAGCCCAGTTTTATCGGCTGCTTAGTTTCCATGGCCCTTATATTCTTTGAAAATACTCGTCGAGATCCCAAAGTTTTTTAAACCCTGGATTTTTAATGTTTTCATCAGGAAGTTTTTTTGCAAAATTTGTCTGCCATATCCGTCGCGCCACTTTGAATGTTGAAAGTTGCACTCCAAATTCCCAACAGATTTCGTTAATTCCATGCCACGTGCTTGATCACTGATGAACAATGTTTTTCGAGGTTATGAAACAATTCTGACATGATGAAACAAGTCTGATTTCAGATTTGTGTTCAGTGTATTAAAGTCCTTAATATACTAGGTATTCTTAATATAGGCACTAGGTATATTTGTAGTAATAAGGGTAATCTGGTTTGCAGTACATAGTACTTTTTCTGTGGGGCTGTCATTATCGAACTTATTATTTACTGATTACATTTTTCATGTAATATGCAACTTTTAGTACATTATTTTTTCTATTTTGAACAGACCATTTACATAAGAGGTTTCAATAAAATTAAAGCTACTAACTGTATGTAGATTCTGTAAATGTTATACATTATATTGTAAATAAATTGGAGCAAAATACAGAAACTTTTGTTATAATTAATTAACTGGTCTATTATCAACTTTGTGCGATGTGTCCTGGTATTGCGTCAAAAGTTTATTAATTTTGATATTTGTTTCCTTTTTCTTATTTAGTGGAATAATTCCAATAATTGACACCTCCTTGGGTTGGGTTCTACCATTAAAACCCCCCTAATTTTCACTAGAGCGGCCGCTAACATCCCCTGCTATAATGAATCAGGACACTATAGGTAGTGTAATGATTCAAATATATATAATCGGTTTCTAAAGATGTGGAAAAAAGCCATTGTCATGGAAATGTAGAATTTGGTTATATCCTCGCGGCCTTCTTATTCTTTAAAAATAAATTATATCCTACTTGAGTCACAAATGATTAGAAATCAATTTTAACTTAAGTTTATTCGGAGAGAGGAAGGATAGGACAAGAAGATATAAAATTACTGATCATACTAGAAATACAATAAGTGCTAAACAAAAAATAAAGTAAAATCCATGTCATCTTAAATATTAATTTTCTTACGTGGGGTACACCACATTACTTCGTTAAAATAATTATAATCGCTTTGAAGCAGATATTGCGTTATTATTGTTTCTCAACGAAAGAATGTATCGTCTAAAAATAATGCATGTGGATTTGAATGGTTACCACGGTTATTATGCTTCAAATTATAGACAAAAAGCGTATATTTATAACTGTTACAAGCCATTGAGAATTTCTTATACTTGATTTAACAAACCGAAATACTACGTGCCCACAAGCAGAGAACTTGTTTGTTGTTTATTTCTGTATGTTCCGGTGTATTTATTTATTATCTATCTCTGTAAAACACACGGAAATATTTCTGTGTTTTGAAATCTATCGAGTTTATAAAGGCTACTATACAATTATTTAGAAAAAGTTCAATCAAGCTTTTATGCATTTCGTGATTGATATACATATAAATCTGTGGAAAACATAACTACAGGGTACAAAAATAAGTTAAACAGTGAAATAATTAAGCAATATCTCGTCACTGAATTATCTAAGTCAAACGCTCAACTAGAAAAGCTGGTTTCATGCGCTCGATAGGTAGTAACACTTTACTTTTAAAAGTAATTATATAATTCAGACAACACATGTTATCATCCTGATTTTCAGTGATTTCATCATAAATTTGTTTAGACAGTTTTATGCTCTTTAATTTGGGGGGCCTAAAAGCCTTACACGATGATTTCTCGATGAGTTATCGTTCAAAACAAAAAGTTTTTTTACATTTTTTTTTGAAAAAAATATATTTTTTTTCTTTCAATAATTAGCATTTTGTGATAAAAGAATATGGATTATTGCTAAAAAATATTTTCGGTCTCAAAAAAATTAATAAAAAATGGGAAATTCATCCTTAAATTGATTTTTAGCAGAAACGACAAATTCAATTATTTTGAATACAATGAAAAAAAATCTCAGCGTTCTGAAAATTTCAGGATTTCTTTAGGATACTTTGAGGTTAAAGACAAGCAGTCAACAATCTTAATTTATCCGTTATTTGAAATGTTATGCCAAGTTAAGCGAATGTCCTTAAATACGCAATTTTTTCTTCTTCTTCAATCTACATTCTCGCACCGAAATTCTTGTTTTATCAAAGACCAATAACTATGACTTGTTTACAGTTTTCAAAACCCTACTTGAATTTTCTGTACGATTATTATTTTCCAAGTAATTAATTACCAAATTCACAACTGACTTTTTTGCTTTGAACAACGATAACTCTTTGTCTTTTGATGAAGAACTTATAACTTTGTCTTTTATTACTTGAGGAGGTCTTATTATCCTATTACCTTTAGATACCTTAAGGTGTCAAGGTTTGAAAGAGCACTACTCCTTTTTGTTTTAATGTAATTTTGACAATTTAACTTAATCAGATCTGATAGCGTAAGTACATCAAAAGAGTCTGGTCAATGCCACTAAGAAAATAGTAAATTTAAAGTTCGAACGTTTTATGTTATTCTCGTTATAATACTTTGGTTGTTCAGTGTTTGATTAAGTACATCGTTTTTAATATAACTGTTTCGACCTGACCTAATCTGGTCTTGACATGAGACTATGGACATGAGTCTGTAAAAAATCTATGATCAACTTTATAAAAACAACTATAATTTAATATTTATTCCCTTTTTAATATTGAGACTATTCAGTTCTTATTTGGATACAGTTGAAACTTTTTAAATGTACTTGTGATAACCTGGACTAATTTGCTCTGACATAGGTGAATAAAACTTCCGACAAACATCAGTAAGAGAATAATCAATCAGAGTACAAAATAATTATTCTGTATTACTCTCCTTTAAATATATCAATCTTTAAATCGTTGAAGAGATTCTAAATCTTTATTTCTTAATACAATTGTAATACACAACGGAAATGAGTAAAAAGAACTACTACGTTCTTATACCACTATATTTTCACAGAAACGTGACTGCAGTTTCGACAATTATATCATTTTCAAACGATGATTCAACTAAGAATAGAATACAAACATTCTGTTCCTATAATATATACTATCCAAATACAGGGACTAAGTGTAATGACAATAAAGAGGTAGTTAAGGTTATATGAAACGTGTTTTCCAAGTGGTGGAATCCCGACCATCAAATTGTGGAAATGTCCATGAATATTATTAAGAACTATTATACAGGGGGTTTATTAATTTGGGTGACACTAAAAAGAGGAGAATATAGTATATCTATTTGATCATTTAACAAGCTAAAATTATCACTATGGTTGTATTTATAGATTTCTATTGCTTTTAACCAATTAAGTTTATTTAGGATTTTCATATTATTAATATCTGGGAAATTATGTCCACTTTTCAAGATATGATTAGCAAAAGTAGAATCTGTTTTCTGTAGTCTGAAGGATCTATTATGATCAAGGTATCTAGTTATGAATTTACGTCCTGTTTGTCCTATATATGTGCTATTGCACTCCGAGCAATTTAACCTATAAACTCCCGATTTTTCATATTTATTAGTTTTATCTTTGGCGTTATAAACTAAATGTGATAACCTTTGTTGGGGTTTCAATGCTACTTTGATATTATGTTTTTTGAGAATATTTGATATTCTTGTTGACAATGTATCATAATATGTGATGGTGGCATAAGGCATTTGTTTATCTTCTCTAATATTTGGATAAATTAATTTAAAAGTATACTGATTTTGTTTTTTGTTTATTAATCTGGTAATAGTTTTTGTTGGGACACCATTGTTTTAGGCTATATTTTTAATTGCTGTAAGTTCTGTTTCTGATAAAGGTAGTGAAAAAACTCTATGTAACATTGAATTATATGCAGCTATTTTATACGAATATGGGTGACAAGAATCAAAGGGGATAGTTATGTCTGTATATGTAGGTTTTCGAAAAACATCAAATGTGAATTGACTATTTTTGTGTGTTATAGTAAGATTAATTTCTTGAAACAATTATAATAATCTGACCTAATCCATTATATATGACATATTCCCTAAATTATTGAAAAATCGGCCCAATTATACTAAGAAAATAATCAATTAGAATTATTTGGGTTATAAATTTTTTAGTATTTTGTTTATCTAGTTTTGTGTACGCCTGTCAAATATTTATTTATATCGTTGCAATTTGAGCTGATCTGATTAACAACCTGAGAGTATCAAGCATCAAGCATACCTGAGAGTATCGCGCAAATAAGTATTCGACTACAGAAGGAAAATGTCCATGTTTGTGAAATGTCCACCAGAATTAGTTTTGATCACCATGCTTGAGCCACGCCATGATTGATCACGATTGTGACCATAAAATCATTGTTCATAAGATCTTTGCAGGGGACTTCTTAATTCCTTAATTTACTGTAAACGCTAAAACCTAAACTTATTGGGTATTAAATAATTTTAAAACAAGCGCCACGTTCAATTGTATTCACATTTCACATTATCGATTCATTTTGTATACTCTCTAATGCTAGATATTCAACTTAATTAGAATTTTGGCATCACAGACGCAATTGTGCTAAATTTTCGTATCTGATTAGAACGTGAAACAAGTTCATAAATAAATAACGACTACGTAATCCAATTAAATTATTTAAATTGGTCACTTTTCTATGGATGACTCCAATACTTGCGATAGTATACGTTACATATTTAAAAAATCTAAATACTAATTAGGAATAAAATATACCGATATATGTATCTGTCACGATAATAAATTTCCTCTGATGTCACCTGGTAATCATATTTTACAGCCATTAGAGAAACTTTGTTATAATTACCGAACAGCATATAGCTCATCCGCACCAACTTTCTACTTCTTAATAAGTGTCCTTATTGAAATGATATATATTTAATTTATGGAATTACTTTAGTCTGTACCCAAAATAGTTGAAACACAAAACCAGTTTCTAATCGAGATTTGGGTAATGGCGTATTTTCTATATACTTTTACGGTAGGTAGTAACTGTATACAGGTAACACTATAGGTTTTGATTCTCATGTACCTATAGCATGTGGTAAAAGTAGTATTATAATTAAGGAGTCTGGAAAATTTGCTAGTAGTTTTTTTATAGAAATATAAAAGGTTTGATTCTGCTAGAATCGACTATTAAATTATAATTCTGCGATATTATTTTCACGGCAAATAAAAGTTCTTTCTCTCCATTCGAGAAAAAGTCTCAATTCATGACTTATATGTTACTAATATAGATCGTATCGGTGTAGATGTATACCTCACGGATTTCATTCGGAATTTGTTCAGGATCGGCGTACCGTGAGAACTGATGAGAACAAATAAGTTCGAAACAGCTGTCTGCTGTTAGGTTCCCCTACCGTGTCGAATCCTACCCGCGGCAGGTTTCATTTTTTGAAATAAATGTTGTATGTGAAGCAAATCACTTGAGATATTCGGTGATACCCTCTAATTTATAGGATGCTTACCAATTGCGCATCTATACAATATTTGAGTTATATTTCATGGTATAATAATATTAGTTTATTATTATTATATTATATAGGTTTGGGCCTCATCAGCCACTGATCGCATGGGTAATCCCTTGGCGATCCCCTCTTATCCGGGTCATTATCCAAAAATGCTATCCCATAAAAGGAGCTATTTAGGCACGTCCCCCGCCTTAAGTCTCGCCTCCTCTAGGATAACAGGGGTCCCTAATATAAGATACCTCTTCTCCTCCAGTGCGGGGCAGGTTTAAAGAAGATGATCTGCAGGCCGGGCTATCAGTCAACCTCAGCTTGTGCTTATATGCATTCAGGCTACTATGGTGGCCCGCTATGATTCCCACCAGGGTTCTGGCTTTGTGCCTGTTCAATTTAATGAATTCTTGGACCCATTTCTCAATCTCTGAGTATTCGATGAAGAGTTTGGTTATTCGACAACCCGTTACTCCTCTCCATCTTTTATTGTGCTGGTCTCTTGCCCAGCCATTTATGCGGTCTGTGACCAGATTCCGACTTATTACCACTGCGGGTTCTGGTCCATAGAGGTTTTCCCTGGTCCCTAGTCTGGCAAGGTCATCTGCAATTATATTTCCCTTAATGCCATTATGCCCAGGTATCCATAAGAGTTCCACCGGTCCCTTCCCTGCCAAGTGGTTCAATGCTTCATAGCAATTATAGACCAGCTTCGACTTTGTCGTTGCTGAATTCAGGGCTGCCAACGCCGCCCTGCTATCCGAGCAGATACATACCTTCTCCTGGGTCCAATTTTGGTTGGCCCCCAGAACACCGTATGTAATTCCAACTAGCTCGGCCTGGAGTGCGGTAGTGTATTTGCCCAAGGGGAAATTTTTACCTATCTCGTCGCGTCGCCTATACACCCCCGCACCCGCTCTGTTCCCACTCTTGGCACCATCCAGAGTGCAGTGTACCAGTGTACCAGATGTCTCCATTGAGCGGCAATCCAGCTCGACCCTCCATCTAGTCGGTCTTACTGGTGAGGGTGATCTTATATTTCTTGTCAAACAAGAAGTGGACACCCGTACTGTCAGAGGGCATCCATAGGAGTCCCTCCTCAGCTAGTCCTCTTGAGAGTCTATTCAGGTCCCTTACCTTCCTATTCATGTTTCCCACCCTGTGCATTGCCTTTGCGGCTTCTGCTTTCAGGATGACATCAAGAGGTGGTATCCCCGTCAGTATCACCATCACCTCGATCGGTGTTGATCTTGGGGCTCCGGTTATACTTTAAAGAATCAATCCTCTTAACTTAAGTCGGTTGGCTTCCGACTTTAAACAGGCTCTCTCCCACCAGACCAGTGCTGCATACTAGTGCATATATGCAGTCTGGGTTTGAGAATTGCCTCTAATAATATTAAGGCTATAAAATGTATTACAGTAAGAGGGGGAGATATGAATTTTAAATAAAATATGGTTATTCGTAGCACATCATCATCATTAGGTCATCAGTCCTAAGACTGGTTGGACGCTAACCTCCAGCTTCTCCTATCTTGTGCTAACCTACGCATTTCGCTAATTGTGCTACAACCTACATCCCTTACTATTTGCGAGCAGTAGTCTAATCTAGGCCTACCTCTGCCTTTCTTCACTCCTATTTCTGCCTCCAAAATATCGCGGACTATTCCCCCATGTCTCAGCAAGTGGCCTACCATTCTATCTCTTCTCTTCTTTAAGTTTTTCCACATACTCCTTTTCTCGCCGACTTTCTCCAATACTTCTTCGTTTCTAACCCTATCAGTCCATGGTATTTTCATCATTCTTCGGTAACACCACATCTCAAAAGCTTCTAATTTCTTCCTACTTGCTTCCCCTACCGTCCAGGTTTCGCAGCCGTAAAGTGCCGTGCTCCATACATATGTTTTCAAAAATCTCTTCCTTGTTTCTAAGTTTATTACCCCCGAGCATAAAAGTGCTTTCTTTTTGTTAAAAGCTACTCGACCCTGCGCTATTCTTTGTTTTATGTCTTTATCGCTTCTTCCATCCCAATTTATTTTACTTCCTAAATAAGTGAAGTCTTTAACTTCCTCCAATCTTTCATTATTAATTTGTACTTTCGTTTTTGCTCTGCTCTCGCGCCCTCTGCACACTAACACTTTAGTTTTGTTTTTATTCACCCTCATTCCGTATTCCTCTGTCAACACTGCCTCCATTTCGTTCAATGCTGATTCTAGTTCCTCCTTACTAGATGCTAATACTGCTATATCATCCGCGAATCTCAGCATTTTTAGTTTCTGTCCCTGTACTTTAATCCCGAAATCTACTCTATCTTTTACCACATTAATCGCCTCTTCGATGTACAGATTAAAAATTGGTGGTGATAGCGTACATCCTTGTCTTACTCCTTTCCTAATACCTACTTCCCTTTCTTCCCCTTCTACTTCTATAACAGCAGTTTGCTCTATGTATAGATTGTGTACTACTCTCCTATCTCTATACTTCATTCCCGCGCTCTTTAGTATCTCGAACATTTTTTCCCATCTTACGTTATCAAAAGCTTTTTCTAAATCTACAAATCCTATATAAGCGTTCTTTCCTTTTTCTATTGCTTTCTCTATCATTACTCTTAGCGCCAGAATAGCTTCGCGAGTTCCCCTATTTCGCCTAAACCCGAATTGGTCTTCTCCTAGTATTTCCTCCGCTCTATTTTCCATCCTCTTCTGCACTATTCTAGTTAAGATTTTTGACGCATGGGAAGTTAGGCTAATCGTTCTAAAGTTCTCGCATTTGTCGGCTCCTCTCTTTTTCGGTATAGTAACGATAATGTTCCTCTTATAATCCTCCGGCATCTCGCCCGTTTCGTATATGTATTTTACCAGTTCAAACATCCTATTTACTACTTTCTGTCCCGCATATTTCAAAATTTCCGCCTGTATTTTATCTACACCCGGCGCTCTATTATTCTTTAGCCCCCTTAGTGCTATTTCAAATTCCTCTCTCAATATAGGTTTTCCTACATCTTCCCTATCGATGCTAGATTCTTCCTCTAATATCTCTCCTAATTCCTGACCCTCGTATAAATTTCCTAAGTACTGCTTCCATCTATCCGCTTTCTCCTCTCTTCCTATCAGTATGTCCCCCGATTGACTCCTAACATTTCTACTTATTGTTCCTACATCCCTGAAGTTCCTCTTAATTATTTTGTAAGCCTCATCGGTCTTACCTACTTGCAACTTATCTTCTACTTCTTTGCATTTCTCCTCTATCCATTGTTCTTTCGCTTTTCTACATTTTCTAATGATTTCCCACTTTATTGCCTTATACGTTTTCAGTCCTTCTTCGTCTCGTCTGTTTTTGTAGCCTCGTCTCTTTTGCATTAAGTTTAAGATTTCGTCCGTTATCCAGGGCTTCCTAGCTTCCCTTTTATCGTGTCCTAAAACGTCCGTAGCCGCGGAAGCTAGACTATTCTTGATACCCTCCCACTCAGTTTCTGCGTTCTTGATTTCGTCCTTACTCGTTTTATTTATTAATTGATCTGTTTTCTCCTGGAACTTATCTTTCATATTCTGATCCCTCAATATGTCTACATTTATACGTTTCTTATCCTTCCGGGTTTTCAGATTTTTGAACTTTAATCTAGCTTTCATGACTACCAAGTTGTGATCGCTGTCTACATCTGCTCCTGGATAACTCTTACAGTCTTTTACTTGATTTCTAAATCTCTTCCTAACCAGAATGTAGTCTATCTGATACCTGTCTATCCCTCCTGGCATTTTCCATGTGTACCGCCTCCTAACGTGATTCTTGAACAATGTGTTCGCGACTACCATCTTGTGCTTCTCACAGAATTCTATCAGTCTGCTACCTCTCTCGTTTCTGTTTCCTAATCCATAAGGCCCTACAAATTCTCCTTCTTTCCCCTCACCTACGACTGCGTTAAAATCTCCTACTATTATTAAATTTTCATGACCCTTCACAAATCCTATTACCTGCTCTATGTCCGAATAAACGGCTTCTAACTCTTCCTCGCTGTGGTTAGAAGTAGGCATGTATACTTGCACTATTACTGTTTCCACTGGCTTCGAATCTAACCTAACCATCATTACTCTCTCGCTGTATTGTAGGTAGCTATCTACACACTGTCCTGCGTTCTTCCGCATAACGATCCCTACTCCCGCGTTTCCATTTACCGATCCTGTGTGTATTACCCTATAGTCACCGCTCCAAAAATCTCCTACTTCCGGCCAGCGCATCTCACTTATACCTACTATATCTAATCCTAACCTATCCATTTCTATCTTCAGATTTTCTAGCTTCCCTGCCTGTCTCATGCTTCTGACATTCCACGCTCCGACTCGTGAAATGCTACACTTCTTATTATGATTGCACTCGATCACGTCTCCCGGAACAGTCCTCACCCGGAGATCCGAACGGAGGACTATTTTACCTCCGGAGTTTTTTGTCCCAGGAGACGCACATTCGTAGCACAGTATTGAAATATTTATTTATTCATAATGTAGATATTTGGGAATTATGTATGGTACGTATCGGGTAAATGACTGCCACGGCTTTGGTGTCACACAAGTACTCTTCTGGCTATATTTTTAATAGCGGTTTTGCATAAATGTGACGGTGTTTCGTTGATACAGTGCCAACCCCACATAAGACAATTTTGTCTATTAACGAAGCCATCAAGGTGAAAAATGGACTTCGTTTCGCCATCGCTGAAAATGATTTTGTCCACAAAATCGGCATTTATTTCTTGTTTAATGATCCAATTGGTGAACTCTCTTCACTGTGTATGGCAGAAGTAGTGAAGTTGTTGAGTCAATTGGACTTTGTGAACATAGAGATGCAAATCGTTGGTGGGACTGCGATAAAGAATAGATGTTGAAATGTCCAATTTTTCCCCTGAAAGTCCCTGAACTCTCGGCCACACTTTCGAATTGTTTAATTATTCTATTCACAGTTGATATATTTGGAACATTATTTCTACTGAAAATTGGACACACTTTACGAATCGTAGCAACCAAACTTTCACCATTTTGACAGTAATGTTTAACAATAAGGACGCGTTGTTTTATCGTGTAGCTCCATGTTTACTATCGACCTGTTACAATTGTTCACTTATCGAATCATGACAGCCAATATGGCGCGCAATTCAAATTTTGCGCTCTTATTGTAATGTTTATAATAAACATAATTTTATTATAATAAACAACAAATTAATAAATGATTTATGTTTGGACGAAAGGCAAACGAAATTCAAAGACATTATTTATATACTACATACATCAGATGAATTTTCCTGGCACCAAAAGGTATTATAAACGTTAAAAAAGTACGAACGTGAAATGCTCTTATAATTTAACAAAGACGCCTTTGAAATACTGTAATAAATAAAATAATGTGACTGCTGCTATCAACGACAATAATTTTAATAGTAGTGTGTGATGAAATAAATTTCCTTACTTATTTAGTATATTTAACATTACCTACCTATTTAGTAGAACATCGTTTAAAAATGGAAATGATTCAGGAAAACTATAATAATGAAGACATGTTCGAAATAATAGTTTTATTTGGCGAGCACTAATACTAAAAGGAGTGTAAACAAGTCGCAATAATATTGCCCCCCCCCCCCCCCCCCCGTTCATAAAAATCTTCGTGACACACACGAAAACAGCCGATTAGTAAATATAGATTGCAGAGAAACGTGCAGATAATTTAATTTAAAATACCCACATAGGAAGAGACTTTATTCTCAAATCCTTGTGCTAAATGCGGCGGCTTGGTGGTTCCTTTCTCGATTTCCGACTTATAAGTTACTGACAGAGATCATATCGATAAAGATGTATAGGCCATAAAGTTCATTCGGCATTTGTCCTGAATCGGCGTACCGTATGCGGCACTGATGAGAACTAACAAGTTCGAAACAGCTGTATGTCGTTCGGTTCCGATCCGGGACAAATGTCGAATCCTACCTGTGGCCGGTTTTATTTTTTGAAACCTTATCTGATCGTGCAGAAACACGAGAAAGGGGTCGAGGATCGCTTCTGGGTATAATTCAACGCCTGCCGGGGCTTTAGCCCGAGGAGTAGTTGTTTCCTAGAGCGATTATGTAATAGCTTTGCTATTCGGGAACTACTTTGATAGCCGCTTGGCGGCTTGGTGGTTCCTTTCTCGATTTCCGACTTATAAGTTACTGACATTATGATTATAACTACTGGATTACTGTAACTTACAAGTCGGGAATCGAGAAATGAACCACCAAACCGCAAAGCGGTTATCAAGTGGTTCCCGAATAGCAAGGCTACTCGGTCAAAACCCCGCCAGGCATTGAATTATACCTAACAGCAATCCTCAACCCCTTTCTCGTGTTTCTGCACGACCAAAGTTTTTTTTTTTTTTTTGAGAAGGGACCCCGCCACGGGTAGGATTCGATATTTGTCCCGTACACGGTACGCCGATCCAGGATAAATGCCGAAACAAATCCGTGGGGTTTTCATCTAAATCGATAAGATCTATGTATGTGTATACTGGAATACTGAAAATCGAAAGCTGTATAAGGACACAAATTTTCATAATTCTTGGAAGGTCAATGTAAAGATTGTTTTAATAAATAGTAAACAATAATTATTTAGATAAACAATTTCTTAGATAACATTCATCGTACGCAGAGAAGACAACTTTTGTTTTTCAGCGCAATAGAGCTCCACCCCATAAAGTTGCTACGGTTAACCAATATTTAACAAATGGTTTCGATAATAGATTGATTTGAAACAATGGTTCATTTCGGTGGTCCACACTGCCTCTGGCTCTAAATAATTTGGACTATCTTCTGTGAAGCTACATTAAATGTCAGATTTACAACAATGAATAACGAAATAATGAATATATCAATATTTCATCTATCGTATTATTATTTTGTAAATATTGACTGATTGAGTTTCCTAAGGATGTCTTTTTTATGTCTGGGTAGTGAATAAGCTGAAGTCGCGATTTATTTTTTTTGCATCGTTTGCCTCGGTTAACCTCACGGTCAAAGATTTCTTAATTATGCAGGCATAAATGTTGTATTATTAAGATATGATCAATATCGTCGATTTAAAAATAGTGTTTGGAGTACCTAAATGATGTGAAAAGTTTATTATGAACTATGAAACACCATATTCTTCCAAAATAATATAAATAATATAACTCAGAAGATACTTGCGTTAGGTACGTTATCGACGTAAAATAAGGCTAGGTAAAAATCAGCTACATGAGTAGTCAGGTGACCAAAATGATGAATCTAGAGGCTTTTCTGTGGTGAGTTATATATATATATATATATATATATATATATATATATATATATATATATATATATATATATATGAAATTTGGATGAGAACTACATGTATTCTTCAATATCTCGAGGTATTATTGGAAACTCCAATCTTTCTTTCATTTATCATTTTATCAACGTCAAATTCAGATATGCAAGCAGGAAATGACATACGATTATACAAGTATCAAATTCAATGTTGTGTTAAATTAATAAATTATTTCCTTATTTGTCGTATAATGGACATTTTATTTTGGTTTGAGTTGGGATTGAATAATTCGCATGGTAATTAGTTATAAATAAGGCCGATCGTTTCGTCAGCGTACCAGATATCATCTTCATGGCTTCCAGTTCTACATAAACCTACTGACAAGGCACTAGAACCAGCTATTTTTGATGCAGGATAGTTAATAAAAGTTTATGAAACATATTAAAAACATTGTGTATTCTGTTTAGAATAAGAGGTTACTGTCCGATGAATATCAAGACAAAAATACCATTTGGGCACTTATATAAATCAACCTGGACAATACTATGCAATCTGAACCATTTTGGATTTACTAAATAATGTATTTAGTTATAAAGTATCTCAAATTTGTAAAATATTCTTGATAGTGTAGTTATACATCATACCCTTACACATAGAAAAATAGTTATTTAATTCAAAGTAAAACTCTGCTTCAAACCTTTTTTGCATATTGTACATATTTGTAGTATCACATATTTTATTTGTGGCTACTAATAATTTATGATAAGCGAATTAGTGATACGTCATGGTCAACTTTATTCTTTATTTATCATCTGATGACAAATAAATGTAAATTTATGAAAATAAATAATTGTGAGGATGTTCGATGCAAGGCTACTAATCAAATCAGTTTCTATCGCAGCTGTGCTTATATTTTACTCACTGGTATAGGACGTTATGTAACAGTTTGTGTAATTTAACAGGTACTTCATTCCAAAATTTTATTTGGCAACTATTTATAAATAATTATTGAATCATATATTTAAATATAAAGCGTCTATAAAATTGTAAGATATTTATACAATGATGATATGTCTCATTTTTGCAATACGAGGATTTGAAATTTAACAATGGTATAAAAAAATCCCTTTTTTTAATTAGTCATATATACATATACAGTATTGAACATAATGGCTGGAACTTTTGCAATTTTAAAATAATTAAGTAATTATGTGACATATGCATTACTCATATTTATTAATAGTTAGCTAAGGCGTTTTGGGTAAAAATAAGTACACTTATAATTTGGTTCAAAGTATATTACATTTTTGAGACAAGAAAATAAAAAATAAGTTGGCCAAAATGGTTGGAACAAAAACGATTTTTCTAAAAACTGATTACGTAATTAACTTTTTTAATATTTGGTGTGATATCCTTTTGCCCTAATCACATCTGCACACCTCTTCGGCATAGATTCGATTAAATGTTCAATAACATCTCTGTCAATGCTATTCCAGGCTTCTGTCAATTTTCAAAAAGTTCAGTTGCATTTTTTACATCTCCCCGCTGAATTCTTGTATTAAGCAACTCCCATAGATTTTCTATGGGGTATAAATCGGGACTTTGTGACGGCCACTTCAGAATATTTATTTTTTCGCATGATAACCACTCTCTTACAAGCTTCGGTGCGTGTTTTGTGTTGTTATCATTCTGGAAAATAAAATTTATCGACATGGTTGCAAATGTATAGGGTTCCAGTACATCTCTAAGAATGTCTCTGTACATAAAATGATCAATCTTTCCATGTATACGATGTAATGGACCCATACCATACCACGAAAAACACCCCCACACCATAATACATCCTCCGCCATACTTTACGGTTGGGAAAATATACTTTTTATTTAATCGCTGACCCTTAGGACGCCGTACACGTTTGATTCCTTCACTGCCAAACAAGTTAAATTTAGATTCATCCCTGAATATGACTTTTTTCCAATCCCTAGTAGTCTAATTGACGTAATCCATTGCAAATGCAAGTCGTGCTCTGACGTTCTTTTTACTTAGTAATGGTTTTTTTAAAGGTCTATGGCTCAGTAGACCTTGTTCACCTAACTTACGCCTTATTGTTCTGTCGCATATGCCGGATGGTGAGGTTTCGTCAAGTTTCCGCAGAATTTTCACAGAAGACAGAACTGGATCATTTTGGAATAAACGAATAATTTTTTTATCCAGGCGCGCAGTTGTATTTCTAGGCTTTCCTGGACTTTTACTTGGAAGCACATTACCACACACTTTAAATTTTCTTATAATTCGAGACACACTGGTTTTTGTACATTAAGTCTTCTTGATATTCCACTTTGCCGAATGCCTTCTTTATAATAATTAATAATTCTATTGCGAAGATCTACAGAAAGTGCTTTTCCTTTCGCCATTATAGAAAATATCAGTATGCTTTACTGTTCAACTTTTAAATACTCTTTGATTCTCTGTGAGTAAATACCATGAAATATTTTGATAATATATAAAAAGTTCCAACCTTTTTGTCCGAAAAGTAAAAATATGTTTTTGTTTTCTTTTGTTATCTTCAAATACCAGCAAAAATTTTGTAAACTGTAGGAAATATTTCTAATAATCCGAGAGCAACTGTACATTTGCCGGATATTTATTTAATACATTTTTTGGTGCAAATTTATTTTGTTACAACTATTATATCCAATACTGTATGTATCAAAACTACTCGCTATGTGTGCGACATCAACTCTGGGTAACGTTCACAACTTTGTAGGCTGTCATGTGTCTGTCAGAAATTCTGATTAAATTGGAAATATTAAAATTGACGTAGAATCGCACTAAATTTAATTGAACTGCATCAATTTTTGCAGACAAAGACCTTAGCAAACATTTTCATTACATAAGGGGATGAAGGTTTCGTAAAACATGCAATATTATGC
Source organism: Rosalia funebris (assembly GCA_037954035.1). NCBI lineage: Eukaryota > Metazoa > Arthropoda > Insecta > Coleoptera > Cerambycidae > Rosalia > Rosalia funebris. The sequence continues at coordinate 21,386,887 of JAZFAV010000011.1, forward strand.
AGTGAAATCTTCAATTTTGAACATTATTTACAAGCGTCGTGTTTGGAAAATACTGCTGCCGGTAGCAATAATGTGACACATGAAAAACGGAGTTTCACTAGAAAAGATGTAGGCAATTTAATATAGATTTTATATAATACCAAATAAATAAGAATGAATATAAATAAATAAGAAGAAATATTTATAAATTATTATAAGAATTAAAAGACTGTAAGAGTTATCCAGGAGCAGATGTAGACAGCGATCACAACTTGGTAGTCATGAAAGCTAGATTAAAGTTCAAAAATCTGAAAACCCGGAAGGATAAGAAACGTATAAATGTAGACATATTGAGGGATCAGAATATGAAAGATAAGTTCCAGGAGAAAACAGATCAGTTAATAAATAAAGCGAGTAAGGACGAAATCAAGAACGCAGACACTGAGTGGGAGGGTATCAAGAATAGTCTAGATTCCGCGGCTACGGACGTTTTAGGACACGATAAAAGGGAAGCTAGGAAGCCCTGGATAACGGACGAAATCTTAAACTTAATGCAAAAGAGACGAGACTACAAAAACAGACGAGACGAAGAAGGACTGAAAACGTATAAGGCAATAAAGTGGGAAATCATTAGAAAATGTAGAAAAGCGAAAGAACAATGGATAGAGGAGAAATGCAAAGAAGTAGAAGATAAGTTGCAAGTAGGTAAGACCGATGAGGCTTACAAAATAATTAAGAGGAACTTCAGGGATATAGGAACAATAAGTAGAAATGTTAGGAGTCAATCGGGGGACATACTGATAGGAAGAGAGGAGAAAGCGGATAGATGGAAGCAGTACTTAGGAAATTTATACGAGGGTCAGGAATTAGGAGAGATATTAGAGGAAGAATCTAGCATCGATAGGGAAGATGTAGGAAAACCTATATTGAGAGAGGAATTTGAAATAGCACTAAGGGGGCTAAAGAATAATAGAGCGCCGGGTGTAGATAAAATACAGGCGGAAATTTTGAAATGTGCGGGACAGAAAGTAGTAAATAGGATGTTTGAACTGGTAAAATACATATACGAAACGGGCGAGATGCCGGAGGATTATAAGAGGAACATTATCGTTACTATACCGAAAAAGAGAGGAGCCGACAAATGCGAGAACTTTAGAACGATTAGCCTAACTTCCCATGCGTCAAAAATCCTAACTAGAATAGTGCAGAAGAGGATGGAAAATAGAGCGGAGGAAATACTAGGAGAAGACCAATTCGGGTTTAGGCGAAATAGGGGAACTCGCGAAGCTATTCTGGCGCTAAGAGTAATGTTAGAGAAAACAATAGAAAAAGGAAAGAACGCTTATATAGGATTTGTAGATTTAGAAAAAGCTTTTGATAACGTAAGATGGGAAAAAATGTTCGAGATACTAAAGAGCGCGGGAATGAAGTATAGAGATAGGAGAGTAGTACACAATCTATACATAGAGCAAACTGCTGTTATAGAAGTAGAAGGGGAGGAAAGGGAAGTAGGTATTAGGAAAGGAGTAAGACAAGGATGTACGCTATCACCACTAATTTTCAATCTGTACATCGAAGAGGCGATTAATGTGGTAAAAGATAGAGTGGATTTCGGGATTAAAGTACAGGGACAGAAACTAAAAATGCTGAGATTCGCGAATGATATAGCAGTATTAGCATCTAGTAAGGAGGAACTAGAATCAGCATTGAACGAAATGGAGGCAGTGTTGACAGAGGAATACGGAATGAGGGTGAATAAAAACAAAACTAAAGTGTTAGTGTGCAGAGGGCGCGAGAGCAGAGCAAAAACGAAAGTACAAATTAATAATGAAAGATTGGAGGAAGTTAAAGACTTCACTTATTTAGGAAGTAAAATAAATTGGGATGGAAGAAGCGATAAAGACATAAAACAAAGAATAGCGCAGGGTCGAGTAGCTTTTAACAAAAAGAAAGCACTTTTATGCTCGGGGGTAATAAACTTAGAAACAAGGAAGAGATTTTTGAAAACATATGTATGGAGCACGGCACTTTACGGCTGCGAAACCTGGACGGTAGGGGAAGCAAGTAGGAAGAAATTAGAAGCTTTTGAGATGTGGTGTTACCGAAGAATGATGAAAATACCATGGACTGATAGGGTTAGAAACGAAGAAGTATTGGAGAAAGTCGGCGAGAAAAGGAGTATGTGGAAAAACTTAAAGAAGAGAAGAGATAGAATGGTAGGCCACTTGCTGAGACATGGGGGAATAGTCCGCGATATTTTGGAGGCAGAAATAGGAGTGAAGAAAGGCAGAGGTAGGCCTAGATTAGACTACTGCTCGCAAATAGTAAGGGATGTAGGTTGTAGCACAATTAGCGAAATGCGTAGGTTAGCACAAGATAGGAGAAGCTGGAGGTTAGCGTCCAACCAGTCTTAGGACTGATGACCTAATGATGATGATGATAAGAATTAATGTTGACTATTCGTAATCAATGTTTATTTTTTATTATTTCTTTAATTATTGGGTGTTGTAAATTTACCAATACACAACAAATATGTACAATGACATCAACGTTAAATAGATAAGACGAAATTTTATTTAAAATCTGAGAAGTTCTTAGTCTTTGCATTATTCTCTCGACATGAATTCTGACACGGCCAATATTGTAAGTTTCTTAATTTTTCTCTCTGGAAAATTCACTTTTGTTTTGTAGAAAAGGTGGTATAACTATCCTGACTTACTTCTAGCGTTGTCCAAAGACTCGTCTTAGTTCTGAAAACTCTTGTTATCGTTTTAATATAAAATACTGGTGTTTTTTAATGACTATCAAGCCTGCTGTTTATTCTCAGTTTATGAATTCGAATATGAATTAATTTACATATCCATCGGCGTATTACCGTTCCTTTATATTTAATAACGCAGATAAATAATTATATTTGAACGTGTCCCTAATTCCACCAAGTGCAAAATTGTTTTACATTGGAAGGTTTGTCATTTATTTTATGAGTGAATTAGAATTTTAAATTTGTTCATTGCCAAAATTATTTATATGGAAAACAGTTTATATTCAATGTGTTTAGCTCTTACTTTATATGTCACAAGTAGCACAGTAAAAATGTTGCCTAGTTTGTAAATCCTTATGACATTTTAATAACATATACGGCGAATCCTTCAAAGGAAAATGGGAGCAATCCTTTAGTGCACTGTTCTCTTCAAGTTTTCGAAATTAATATATCAGGAATTCATAATATGTATATTTCCCTGTATATAGAACTATAATATATCAAAGAATCTAGAGAAGAATAATTTTTTATCTTTTCTTCTGTGCGAAACTCAATTTCAGAAACATATTTCTTCGCACTATCGATTTTTTTTATTAAACCTTAAATTGAGGAGAGCTACACTGAGAGAATGATTTACTTATTTCTAATGAATTATGTTTATAACAAATGTTGAATTTGGATATGGCGATACAAATACAGGTTACTCTGAAACATAATAACTAATAACATTCAAATTTATTTATGTGAAATAAATACTATCTTTCGGATAAGAGGTTTAGTCTTATGTTAAATAAATATATAAAAGTTATTATGTACCAAGTCAATACTGTATACCTATTTTAGTGCCTCCCGTTAAAAAGCACAAAAAAAATTATGAAATATTTTACTGTTTTCTTTTTGTAAAATACTATATTCCATATTCCACTAACAACGTTATATAATGCATTATTTATTAGTTTCCAATATAATTTTAAATATATGATAGGAGATATCTTAAGTTACCTGGGATAATCAGTAATATTTATCAGTTACAAAAATAGGTGAAGTATACGTTACCCTAAATCAGTCATACTCAAAGTGTGCTCCGCAGAGCCCTAGGGCTCCGCAAAGCCTCGGTGAGGACTCCGCGAAAATACTGGTCATAATGAAAAAAAATACTAAAGTGGTACTATAAGATTGCAGAGGAAAATAAAATCTATCAATATATTCTAACATAAAGTCAAAAAATTAACTAAAAGAGTAGTACGTAGACCTTACCCTTCCGTCAGGCGCAGCCAATCTGTCCGTCACTTCCAATCTGCCAATCCGGCAGTCACTTCCTTCTTTGCCCTTTCGTGTTTATTACGAATATTAACTCGAACTCCCTTATAGCTTCCTAGCTTCAAATCACTCTTCTCGATATGATGTCGATTTTTTTTTAGTACATTTCCTGACTTTGTATGGGCCTGGCCTTGAATGGGAATCTGTCAGATGCATTGCGCCTGATTACGTCCGTTATTACCACTTTTATATTTTGTTTATTATTTACATTAATAATATCTTTTGGCATCTCTACACTTCCTTATTCTGGCGTTTTATGGTGTTATTATTAAAAATTAACACATTTAGGTGTTAAATTAGGGGTGTATACTAAATATCGTTACCAACAATTTGACATTTATTTTTGTTTGGAACATACTAAAATGATAAAGAGGATTTATAATTTTTTACACATACTATAGGCAGTTACATATAACTTTTCTTTATAATTCACGTCCAATATTTCTTTATATATAACTTTATGACTTTCACATGAAGAAATATGTGGTTTGTTTTCTGTATTCAAAATATTATTCAATACTAATTTATGTGTGTATTTTGTCACTAAAACAGAGAAAAACTTATCAATAATTGGTTCTCCTATAAAAAACATTCTAAATTTATTGTTTTACAACATGAAATGAGTTCCTTTCATCATCATGAGGTCATCAGTCCTAAGACTGGTTGGACGCTAACCTCCAGCTTCTCCTATCTTGTGCCAACCTACGCATTTCGCTAATTGTGCTACAACCTACATCCCTTATTATTTGCGAGCAGTAGTTTAATCTAGGCCTACCTCTGCTTCTCTTCACTCCTATTTCTGCCTCCAAAATATCGCGGACTATTCCCCCATGTCTCAGCAAGTGGCCTACCATTCTATCTCTTCTCTCCTTTATGTTTTTCCACATACTTCTTTTCTCGCCGACTTTCTCTAATACTTCTTCGTTTCTAACCCTATCAGTCCACGGTATTTTCATCATTCTTCGGTAACACCACATCTCAAAAGCTTCTAATTTCTTCCTACTTGCTTCACCTACCGTTGAGGTTTCGCAACCGTATAGTGCCGTGCTCCATACATACGTTTTCAAAAATCTCTTCCTTGTTTCTAAGTTATACCCCCGAGCATAAAAGTGCTTTCTCTTTGTTAAAAGCAACTCGACCCTGCGCTATTCTTTGTTTTATATCTTTATCTCTTCTTCCATCCCAATGTATTTTACTTCTTAAATAAGTGAAGTCTTTATGTGAATTCCTTTATGTAAATTTAATTATTGCGATTAAAAACTAGTGTGAAGTATTTGTTGTTACATTGTATTAATAAAAACAAGCATTTAATTGAGTCTCTCCATCTCATTAAAATTTAAATTGTGTAAGATTTGATATGGGATCTCTCAGATGCATTGCGCCCGAATATGTTTGGATTCAGACTGCGCCTGATGGAAGGTCAAAATACGTGATGGGTGACGTTTTTCATCTGTTATTGAGGGATATGTCGAAGAAACAAAATTACGTTTTCAAAGCACATTTTACATGAAATTAGAAAAATTATTCTGCCGAACCTATATCCTAGTATTGAAACGAATGTTGTAGAGAATAAGTATATCCCCGCAAACATCCCAATAACTTTCAAGAATTGTTCAAGCTGTTATATCAATATTGTTTTTGATAAAATAATAATGTAAATATAAATATGACATATTTACGTTTTAGTTACCAATTTATTCGAGCATAACTTTCTGATGTCATAATTAATACAGAGAACATATCAAATTACTTGATCTTGCAAAAATAAATTAATACTTTCTCAATCTTCAGCTTTCATCAATTATACAGTAAAATGTTATGAATATCTTATAGAACTTTATCATCCACTGCACGTTATACTTTCATATTTAACGATCACACCAATTATTGTGTGCGCTTATTGTAACTTAAATGAGTAGACAATTAAATAAACTACAATGCATATTCGGTCAAACAGTTACAGATTATATTACGTATTCAAGTGGAAATATAATACAACACTATTCACCTATCTATTTTGGAATCTTTAAGAAGCATTCCACATCCTAAATTTATTCTATATTTGACATTAACTGTACCTATATCTCAAGAATTCCCCATTAAAATACTTTATTGTAAGTAAATGTTTCGAAATCGACTAGTAAAATGTGTCTTTTGATTTGAAATGCGGTCTCTACATACAGATAGGCTTAGAATAACGAATTAAAGATTTTCTAATTTTATTTATAATTCTTCATAAATCAATCTCTTAGGTAATCATTCGTCATCTAAGGTTTTCTAGGAAATGAAGTGGATGTCGCTACAGATATCTCTTTATTACATAAATTATGCACCTCATAAATTGATAAAATATTGTTTAAATTATTTATTTTTTGTTATTAATTATTGTCCTGAATCTGAATCTATACTCAATCAATGTAAAAATTCAAATGGTTTAATTATGAGGTATATTTGTATATAAAACCAAGTGCAGTTTTATACATATAATTTTAAAGAATAATTATAATTATTGATAATAATAATTTTCGCATTAAATATGAAAATCTCTTTAAAAACCTTTTTCTTACGATATTTCTGTATTGTTGAAAATAAAATATATTTTTCATTTCGAAGCTACCTACCTTCGAAACTACCTACCTTCATTATTTTAGCAAGACAAATGACCTCAACAAAAAAAAAACAAAAAAACACGTGAATTAAGTATCGCAGAGAAATGTTTAAACAGTGTCCGTTGTATTTTAGGATTCATCCCCTTACTCCCAGCTACCCCATGTACAAATCTTAAATGACACTTCTTGTAATACATCATTTTAAAAGTCTTAGATATTCTGATTTAACTCCGTTTAGAAAACTGACAGCGGTTGATAATTTCTCGTGATAGAAACAAAATTAAAATAACTTGAATAAAGCAAGAAACAAATTAATAGAATATTCTAAGGATTGTGTCATGGGTTCAGTGAAAGTCCGGGGGTACTGATTTTGTGGAATCGCTGCCGCAGACTCAATACCAAAAGTATTAATGAAAATTAATACTTACTTACACACATCACTTTTCTTCTGTTGATATTTGATGTTAATTTTGTTGATAAAGTGAGATAAGAGGGCGTTTATTTTAACTCATCGCTCATTTGTATTTTAGCTTACAATTTCCTCCTGATTACAGATTTCAAACTTCAAGCCTAAATTTTGAAAAGAATTACAGGGAGCATTAAAATCTGTTACACTACAGGAAAAAATCTTACCTTGCACGAAAACCGGTGTCCAGCTCGTTCGGAACTTACCTGCAAAGAAACATATTCTTACTTAATTAACAACTATACATCTGTATGTACTTACTTCATAGGCAATATTACCACCAAAAAAATTTACTGTTTTGATTGTTGGTTTTATATTCATTCAAAGTATTTTTTACTTAGAACAAAGTCAGTCATGAGTATTTATTAACAACAAAACATAATTATATTTATTCTCCATTAGTTTTTATATGCAATATATGTACGAGTATGTATCGATATCGATGTATTATACTCAATTTTAAAAAGAATAATCTTATTCGACTACTACTTTTTTCTTCAAACACTATTTTATTTACTGGAGTAGGTCGAAATCCTCTGGTGAGAAGATAGCTTAGTTTTCCGCAAAATGCCTTTTTGGTAATGGATTCCTGGGAAGCTTTTTATAAGGACCATTACTAATCAGGTTGTCTACCCTTTCATAACAGTCATTTTTATATTTTATTATTTTTATCAGATTTTAAATTAAAACATTCATTCTCTCGCAATTGTTTAATAATGTTTCTATTCTTCGTAGATTTTGACATTTTATTATTTATAATATTTGTGGAGATTTGATTCAAGCTTTGTGGCAAGCTTCTTTCACGAATCCTTTAGAAGGATCATGAAGATGTTGAATTGAACTTTCAATACTTGCAACGATCCCATCTAAGCTCTCAGAGGCAGGTAATGCAAAATTCAACCGCTTGTTCTCAACAAGGGGTTAAATCTTGCACCTGAGTAACGGTCCTTATATAAAGAATCCCAGGAATCCATTACAAAAAATGATCACGGAAGTAAGAAATATACTCAAATCTTATATAAGTAATAACCTTATTACTCCAGCTTCAAGGTAAGATTGCATGTATCCAACCCAAGTGTGTTGGTGTTTTATGGAAAAGTAAGTCAGTGTTACTATCTTATATTCTAATTAAAACTACAGTAATTAAATACTTAACTCACCTATTTAACTCCTTACACCCTAATTTCAGTTGTCTAAACCAGTTTCGATCACAGACAAATTACAAAATATGTCCGTAAAATTATTTATATAACCCATTACATATTTATACCACACATATTTTCGATTTAATTAAAACACAACTTCAATGTAATTGAACAAAAAGAAAATCACTAGTGCACTTCACTTTTCTCTTCATCAAGTCCTGTCTTTTAATGGGTTTTTTATTTAATAAAACACCCGATAAATCTTAACGTTCAGTTTTTTTACACGTATAAAGTAACATGAGGTGATATCTTTTTCATACATTATATGAAAAAGGGATGGCGAGAGATCTTAATAAACTGTTATCGGTTGCCGTGGGGCTCATAATATAAATACGAATCTTCCTGTCGATATGAATCTCAATGAATTTTTTAAAATTCGACAAATAGTTAACGGAAAAAAAGTTAACAACTGATTCCTCCGCGGAGAAAGCAATTAAAATATATATTCCTGGCTTTTTGTTGCTGTAATTAAACATTTTTAGAAAACGTTTGGTTTTGGGTTCGGGAAATTATATAAATGATAGTCTATTATGATATAAAAAAGTTAGTCTAAATGAAAATGAATTATATTTAAATTAAAATAAAATTTGTATGTATATATGTAATGGTTTTATAAATACGTTAATATTAACATACTAAAAATTTATTTATACTGGTTTTAGTTTGAAAGGTTTTATTTAATATAGTAGAAAATTAAACAATTCCTCTTTGGATAAAGTACATAATATAGTTCCATAAGAATTATTTCCATGTACTATTACTACTATTTCTCAATTAATTTTTGTTTGATAACTTTATTTCAATCATTTAATTATGGTTGAGATATGACGTCACTAATTATTAAATCTGCCTACAATGAATTATACATCAGTGGCCTTATACTTAAATAACTCGGCGGCAGCCGAGATGCCGTCGCGTCGCGTTGAGATATTTAAATCGATGTAGGTATAAACCATTTACTTTACCATATCATGATATAGATTATATAAACATAGCAATACATTGTGTAGATTATTATTACTTATACGTTGTTGTATATATACGGTGCCATCATTAATGAGGGATCCAAGTGGGTAGCTCTGGTAATCGTAGAGACCTTTGAAAAGTGATGTGAAGCAGCCTACGCTGATATATAAAAATCGTTCACGTGCATTTATTTCAAAAAATATATGCATATCAAACAGAAATGTTTCATGATTTTTAAAAATTTGTCTTTATAAGATGATGAATTTAATTTGTATTGATACTATATCATGATGTCTATTGCATAAATGTTTATAGATTTAATTCTGGAAAGAAGACTACTTCCTGCGCAAACATCATATTTCCATGAATAATATATTTTTTTTAAGTTAAGCTTGAGCATATGCAAATTAAACATTGAATAAACATGTAATAAATCATTTGAAATTTAGTAGGTTTATTGAAATCTTCAAAGAGATTTTATTTATTAATTACTTGAAGTGGCGTTTTTCTTTTGTAACAATTTGTATTTGCTATTGTAGGTCTTATCGTACTCTTACTGTAATATCATATACTGTAATATTTGTTTATAGCCATATGGTGTTTTAGACTTCAATTTGATCGTGCCTCGTATATCTATAATAATGTATCCTACAAGCACATACAATAAATTTTACAGTTCAATAACAATTTTTAATTAAAGCTCATCAGTTTCAAAAATGAATTAATATTTAATAATTTATTTAATGACAGTTAAACACCGACAAAGACGTAACCATTATTTAAACATAAATAATAAAAAATACTTCACCTACCTAACTATTATATAAATTTATGGTATCAAATTCGAAGAGAAAATAAATAATTGCCTTGCCTTCCAATATCTAACTGTAACTAGATTTGAATTTAGACATTAAGAAATATCGATACAATAACAAGTTTAATCGTTCAACATTACAATATTAATTAATTATCTTACATGGTAGGTACTTTTTTATATTACCGCCATAGGGGAATATGTGTATGTAATCCATTTGCCTAATCGAATATGTGATGTCTTTTTACGTACAGATAAAATTTATTAAGTTTATCTGTATAAAAATAAGCAAGATATTTGTTTTATTGTTTCAATTTTTGTATGTACTGGGTGTCCAGTCATCGTCGGCGATATCCGTAATACTGAGATATCAAAGAAAGTATGTTGATCAAACATAGTCATGAAATAGAAAATATCCGTCTTAACTAGCATAATTTTTTTGAATGCTAAAGAATAATTCTGCCAAAGTTTGTCGAGTTACATGACCATACGGCACAATTTTTTGCTAGCCACAGAGCTATTTCCGCGAAACCCACCAATATATTTTTAGACACACATAAGATCATTAGAACTGCTGGGTCTAGAGACTGCGCTCAGAAATTCAGAAATTATTCAAACGTAAATACTAGCTATATTCCCAAATCCATTAGCTAGCACATCACATCATCAGTAGGTTTTAGTTGTATAAATACTGTGCTCTGTGGTAAAAACCATAATTAAAAAACTGTGTTAAGATTAGAATAGCAAGAACCCTCCACTATAACTGCTTGATAAATTTTGACAATCAAAATATGATTGACATAGTGCACGACATTTATTTTTGAAGCCACGATCATCTTTGACCAAGATAGTTTTTTACACATTTCAATGAAAACAAAGTAGAGTATCCTCAATAGTATTCTGCAAGGAAAAATATATTTTCATAATGGTTGTTAATCAAAAATTAAGTCATCAAAGATTTATTTAATTCTGTCCTAAATTAATTTGAAATCTACAACATACTATCGAAAATTCAACTTTCCTTTTGAATTTAGAAAAATTATGATAATAAATGTTGCGAATATTTTCCAATGCTATTCTAATGAAGATAGATCTTAAACATAATGACAAAATTCTTATATTGAATATGTGCGAGCTAGCTTCTAGCGCCACTAGAATGCTCTTTTTATGTTGAATGTCCCCTTTTTATGTTGTTTACCATTACTGTAAATGCAAAATCGATCGTGCAAAATGCACGATAAAAATATAATTAATAGTGCAGTTGTGAGGAAAATGTAAGTACAATAAATAAATAAAATAAAAATTAAAGAATACAAAGAAGTCACAGATTATCATAGTCATAGATTTACATAAGAAAATAGTAAAATATGGAGAGAATATTGAGGTCAGGATTCGGAGCCGTTAGACACACAATAGATTTTAATCCTCAAGGAATACAAAAAGGAATCGCCTTTGTAAACTCTCATGTCGTGAGAATAGACGAACGACAATCACCCGAGCTGGACCTGGATAGGATTAGAAGTTATGTCATTCTACAAAAGTCTATAAGTTGACCATCTTGTAAGTACGAAATATGCTTTCTCATCATTTTATGCGGAAATCAATTAGCATGTAACTGAATTTTTATTTCATTTTATATAGATAACTAATGATCGAAACGTTGTACAAGTGGATTGTACTTGTGTGTCTAAACGAGGCCACAAATGTAAACATGTTTATGTCATGATACATTATCTTAACACTGATTTCCGCCCGACAAATGAGAAATGTTCTTAAGAATGGGTTGTTTTTGTCTTCTTAAATATTGTTCAAACCTGACGAAAAAATTAATTCGTATCTTTCTATTTATTGGGCGTAATTTTAATTTAAAAAAAAATGGTGTATTTCTTACCTGTCGATTTTGTTTGACACTGCTCTTTCTAAGCAGAAGGGAAAATTATTGGAATAAAACTTGGACTTAAGGGATGGTCCGATTTTTATTACCAACAAAATGGGCACTGCATATTCTACTATATTAATACACTTTGTTTAAATGAGGTGACTTGGTAATTGCAAGATTAGTAGGTAGGTTACCTTTTTCTATTGACAGCAGTTATTCACTTATCTCGCTGAGGTTTCTTATGTGTCACAGAAGGAAAAAGTAAAAATGACACTTTGGAGAATTACCATAATTGTTTTTGCATCCAACCACACAACACTAATATTTTTTCTATACAACCACGTGTATAACCCAGTATAATCAGTGTAAATTTACCTACAAATGTTTCTGAATCTTGCCACTGGTCGCACTGCATATCAGCTGCCACCACTTTCTATCCATTTTGCACATACTCAGGTGTTTATGAGTTCATTGTGGTAGCTTACTGTGCTATTCGTTGATCTGCTGTTCTGTGTACGTGACAAACTTTTATTATTTATAAATTCATTTGTACTTCTATTTAGAAACCAGAACGCATAAATAAAATAGTCATAGTGGCAGACAGAATTCGATAAAGCAACATTATATCCGAACCTACCCTATATATCACATCTATTGCATTGGTGTATCATTTTTCTTGTCAATATTAATTTTCATAAAAAATAATAACATAAATATTTATTTTTAACGTAATCAACATTAATGACACTTTGGTTATCAATGTTTTGTTATCCACTGAAGATGACATCTTATGGCATTCTTTCTGGATTGCTGTACCGAGACAAGTACACGCATCTCTCTACCAATATAATAATGTTCTTGAGAATGCCTTTTTTGAGTATATTGGTAAGCCGTGGTACAACTCATTCCTGAAATTAAACTGTAGTCAAGTAGTGCATAATTTTAACATCCTTGAGGTCTTCTTTGTAGGAGTATTCAACTTACTTGTTGCTTTTTTTGACTAGACTGACTAGTCTCCTAGCTCTATAATGGCTACACCCATTTCATGTATACACTTTCCACAATACTATTTCAACTTACAATAAGATACTTATGCGATACTAGAAATCAAAATGTATCAGACAAAGTTTGTTGATTGGTTGTTTGAATGATAAAGTGATGATTATGTTTGATTGGTTCGGTTTTGTTAGAAATCTACATTGCATTCAATTCCTAATAATACTATCAACTGGATTGTGAGTTAGTCAACAGGAGGTTATTTAGGCGCCGAAAGTAAAGAAGTATGCGTCGCTATAATTTGATCACATGGTGCTTTACCGCACTACTAAAATGGTAGTTGAATATGCGGCCACGTCTCTATCCACGTGGTTATTTCTGGATAACTCATACACTAAGTGACATAGTTGGTTGATACGAATTGCACAGATGAGGTGTAAGTTAATAGTAGAAAATAATTTAGAACTTATTCAACACCACAATTTTAATATGTTTATGCTTTCAATCATTATGATACTAAAATTATTCGGTAAAATTGATTTAAAAAGAAAGTGCATAAAAATAGAAAGTAACTCTAATTAGACTTAAATATATTCTAGATTCTGTTTATCAAATGATTATATACAGATTATGTACATAAATAATGATATGGCAATCGACAGAGTGAAATAATCGACACAGTTATATGATCTGCCACAAAATATGAGCCATATTCATATATAGAAAAATTGCTCACTTAAAAGGCATTATCAGAAAAGGGTGGTATAATATAAAAAAAATTATCGACGATGTCATAACTCCAACAGTTATGATTTAAAAAAATATTTTTTATAGCCCATTTTTCTCTGTAAAATGTTCAAGAATTGTTCGTAATAAAAATGTCTATAGGGGTTCCCTGAAAATATCTTATGGTTACCCTAGTAGATCACCCTTTATAAAAGTAGGTGAAGCCAAAAACATGGCGAAAAATCCTCTCCGAGTATTTGTGAAAACAGAAATAAATAAAGAGGTGTGGTCATATTGAAATTATTACATTCTTTACGAAAATACTGGATAATACTAAAACAAACAGAAATCTAATTTGGTAAGATTTCGTGTGCACACTAGTATACATTGGGTATATACAGACATGTAGAGTGAATTAGACACAAATTAGATAGAACGAGTATACTGTTCTGAATAGAATATGCATTAAATAATATTTTTAATTCAATAATTCTCACGGCATCGGCATGAAGCAGGGGAGCAGCTATTTGGAAAAGGTTCCCATAAAATTGTATTATTTTCATAAATCTGTTCTTCTTCAGTACGGTGGCATATAACGGCACAAATTAAAAGTAAATTGTATTGTTTTTTCTCAGACTTTTACGTTCCCTAATAGAAAGAGGAGCGTAGAAGACGATAACTATATACTCTTATTCCATTGAAACTGTAGTAGTTAGAAGTTTTAATCTGAAAGTTTGATAGCTGAAGCTAGCTGCCAGGGAGATACATGTCGAAAAAATGTAGACGACACGCATTCCTATCGACATTAGTAGTGTTGGCGCTGGGATTCAAACCCAGGACATAACAGTTAGAGACTCATATTCGCCACACAACCTGCTTCAATCAACTGAGCTATCGTGATGATTTGTCATTTATTATTATGGTATGGGTACGGGTAACACATAAAGATATGCAACCACGGAATCCACACACTGCTGATTTTCTTCAATGCTATATCAAGAACTTTTCTTATATTCATTTTAGCCTATGGCAGAATTATAGACAAATAGTATGTGCCACCACTGTTTAAAGAGTATAATTTCATGTTTAATTAACATTAAAATGAATTTTAATTGGATGCCTATACCAATAATGCATTGAACTTATACTTCCATCGACATTAGCAGTGCTGGCGCTGGGATTCAAATCCATGTCATAATGGTTAGTCGTATATTTTCACATAACTCGCTCTATCCAACTGAGTTATCCTGATGACTTGTATTTATTATTATTGATCCGGATACGGGTAGCACATAAAGTTATGCAACCACGGAATCCACACACTGCTGATTTTCTTCAATGATATATCAAGAACTTCTCTTATATCAATTTCAGCCTATGGGAGAAGTATAGACAAATAGTATGTGTCACCACTGTTTAAAGAGTATAATTTTCATGTTCAATTAACATTAATTAATTTTAATTGGATAATACCAATGACGCATTAAACTCACATTTCCATCGACATTAGCAGTACTGGAGCTGGGATTCAAATCCATGCCATAATGGCTAATAGTTAGTAGTATTTTCGACATCACCCGCTCTATCCAACTGAGTTATTGTGGCGATTTGTTATTTATCATTATAGTACCATTAACTGGGGTTACTTTGCCCACCGGGGTAGCTTTACCGATTTTTGAAAAAAAAAGGTTTGAACGCCAAACATTAATTATTGAATGATCGCTAGATACGCAGTAAATAATCAGGGCTACATGTTGTGATGTTGACAAGGGTGGCCCTTAAGTTTTTCCATGTGGTGATAGTTTATCAGTGTGAAATTGCGAGCTGTATAAGAAAGAGGACTCCAAGACCTAAGACCTAATTGGAGTACCTAAGCAACTTTCATCAGAGTAGCCAATAACGAAAGCTGGTAAGTTTTTTAAATTATTTCTATTTGTGTCGCATATAATAACGATTAGAGTAATATGATAGGGGTATTTTTATACCATCATTTCCATGTGTTTATTTTGATGGACAATGTTACCCCATCTGTAGGCAAATTGGAGTTATCTTGCCCACCTCTCAATGAGCTGAGTATGGATGAACTAGGAAGACTTTTAAGTAGGTTACCATAGTGTTTTCAGCCACATGGTTTCCATTCGTAGTGCGCACTGTATAGTTGAGTAGCATACCGTCCTTCCACCCTGTATCAGCATGCGGGATGATTGGGGGAGGTGCAAAACACAGCACACAGTACAAAGTTGCTAAAGCTACCTAAATTTTGATACCTACCTACCTAAAGATTGATACCTACCTAACTTTTTATTTAAGAATAATGTCACGAAAATACAAACCGAAGTTGGGGCGCCGTCAATACAAAGATTATTCTCAATAGGATCTTGAAGAAGATTTGGCAATAAATTCACAGGGAAGCACACAAAGCCTGTTGGTCACCCAACTTCACTTTCTCCAGCTGGAGAGTCTAAGATTCTCCACAAAATTCTTGTATGTGCTGACTGGAGAATGTTTTAGATGTTTTGGAAGTGATACTAATCTTGAGAGACTACTTGGTGAGATGTGGCCGGGCTGTTAGGAATTTTAAAGGCGGTAACCTGCCAGGAGAAGATTGGTACAGCTCATTCATTCAACGCTACAGAGATGAGATAACAGTCAGAAAATGTCAAAAATTTCTGGAGACCGAGCTACTGTACGTGAACTACGACGAAACTTATCTCATCAAGTTTATTACTTCAGAGGTGGCAAAATAAATTTTAAATCAACTGTTCTCATGTTCGTATTGGCTTATTTTACTCCCTACAAACGTAATATTGCCCAGAAAATACTTTGAAGGCAGTTCTCAATAGAAAACCAAAGTTGCGTCTCTTGTGGGCAAAGTTACCCCTCTTGTCCAGGTAAATTTGCTCACCAGGTTTTTGAATTTATACAGAAAGAGAAAGCAACGAAAATATATTTTAACATGATAAATCAATTCTACGAGCCTTCCCCCTAGAAAATTTTCCCCCCTCCAACCGATAGAGAAGTACACGAATTTTTTACTTGAAATTTAAAAGTAGGTAAAATAACCCCAGTTTACGGCCCTATCGAAAATCACAAAAATTTATGCAACCACGGAATCCGCGTGATGGTGTTTTTCTTTATTGATATATCAAGACCTTCTCTTGATCCTATAGCAGAAGTGTAGAAAAGTAGTAAGCGCCACCACTGTTTAAAGAGTGATAATTTCATGTTCAATTAACATTAATTAATTTTAATTGGATACCTATACCAAAAACTCATTGCGATGAACACGTTCCCAGCAGAAACGTGTTAATTAATGTAAAACAAAAAAGGAAATAAGACCGTGCAAAAGTAAATTAAAATCTGGTTCTGTTTAAACGACTTTTTTATAATAAAATTCTGTATGCCATACTCTTCTCATAAAAATAAAATGCGTCTAAGTTCACGATAGGTCAGTCGCCTTCTAATAGTCGAGTGTCCAATAGATATTTCAAATGGTTCGATATAATGCTTCATGAAAAGTTGGTCTTTTTAGTGGATTATTAGGTGAAAAAAACGATTACAATAATTTATTCGGCGGTAATATTGAGATAGTTGTCCTATTCATATTTAAATATATAAGTATGGTAGATAATTATAGAAAGCTAGCACAGCTAATTATAATAAGGTTAGCAAATAATTTATCGACATTAAGCTTAAAATCGTTACCAAGTTCGTGAAAGTTTTATAAAATGAGACCGTAATAAATATTTCAGTAAAAATCGTTTCAAAATATTCCCACAAGTGTGAATTAGAAAAATTAAAAATATATACAAGGTGTTCCGAAATGTTTCATATAAAGCGTATACATTTGTCATAAGGAAATATACAGTGCACGATATAATAATATGTGGCATATAGAATAACTGGAGACTATTTTAGTCAATACGTGGTGTTGCGATCAGATATGACCAGATCTTCTCAATTATAAAAATAGAGTAAGTATGAAAATCTTTTGGACGCGTCTAAACCTATGATTTTGAGACGTCCATAATATTTTCACACTTACAGTGTTCATATTAAAGTGTTCATGTACATTTTTTATGTAGGATGTCTCAGTTGGAACTATAGGATTTGAATTACGCGCGATTTTTGTGCTATCAAAGATAAGGCGTCAATATTTAATGACTATCTGCAAACCATACGACGTCAACATGTTATGATATCATTCTCCATTTACTGTGATAGTATTACCAGCTTAATTTTCAAAGAGGTATGGTCCAATTACTTAAAAATGCTTCATTATTCCAAGATGCGCGCCAAACCTGCGTCTATTCGTATGTGGATGCATTTCATTTTCGTGCAACAGCACGTGGATTTTCAGCACCCCAAACTCAACAATTGTATTTGTTGACGTACCCGTCAAGATGAAAATTTGATTCACTGCTAAACAAAATTTTGTTGAAAATATTAGCATCACCTTTTTATTTTCTAATTAACAGATATACGATGTTATAAATGATTTACAACTTTTAATTGTTGTATTAACTGAATTTGGTATGCTGACAGATGCAGATTTCTTTGCAGATCTCCGATACGTGGTGGCTCTTGACAGGTTCAATTGTTGTGCACGACGTTGAATTGATGTGTTTGGATACTCCCGTACCCCTTTTCTCACTGCAGCAATATTTTCATCTGATCGACCACGACAGGGACGTATTGGTGTTGCATATCAATAACAGAACCCGTCTCTTCAAATTTCTTGATTATGTTACGAACTGTTAACTCTGTAGGCTTTGTTCATTTTGTTTTTAACTTCCACAAAGTAGTTGTACACAAACTACTCGTTGTTAAACTGATAATCGCGGCATGTTGACGTCATATAGTTTGTGGATTGATAATCGTTAAATATTGATATCCTATCTTTGACAGAACACAAATAGTGCGCAATTCAAATCCTATAGTTCCAACTGAGACACCCTATAGAAACTATAAATTTATATTATCTGTTTTCTTTTACAGATCATTATATTTAATCAGCGGCGATCAGTTGTATAAAACAATTTCCTGCAGATCATTCTCTTAAAGATACATTTTTTGTTCATTTCAAATTGTGAAATTGGCCTTATGAGAAATTTAATTTTTATTAACAGCTAGGGGAGTCTATAACAGTATGAAAATTATTATTTTCCTGATGTGAATTACAAAATTCGGCTTAACCTGGTTCATACACCTTTCAGATGTACCTAAACCATATATATTCCACTATTATAAAACAGAATGGTGTATTTCCATTAGAACTATTATTTGAATCAATTATTGTTGAAAGGGACATACTTTCAGAAAATGGGATTATAGCTCCATTTACTTCTCGCTAGATATACTCATAGTTTAATGTTGAATGGAGCTAGCTTACGACATTTCTTATAGATAATATTGCAGTCAGCACTCAGTCGGTTATTGTTGAAAGGTACTTAATGCAGCAATTGCCCCTTTCAACAATGAACGATTTCTATAATATTGTGAAACATCTGAAACACAATTGACAGTAATTGTGTATCGTATTTATAATCTAAAGACAAATATTTTATTATCTTTACCATGATGGTGTGGCAAACAAGGACCCGGATGAAGTATGTTCATTTTTGTGTGATTATTATCAAAAGTATACCGCATATTCAGTACCTGAACTTTTTTGCGATAACTGCCCTGAGCAGAATAAAAATCACAATTATTAGAATGTGCAGGGCTTTAGTAGATACTGGTAGATTCAAAAAACTTCAACAATATTATCCTCTCCGAGGTCATTCTTTTTTGCCCTGTTATAGGGACTTTGATGTAATAAAGAGAAAGCTAAAAAATATGATAGAATATATTCTTTACATCAGTATACCGAAATTATTATAACATCCAGTTCATTCAAACGATTTACTGTGAAAGAAGCAAACACCGAGGATGTAATGGACTTAAAAAATTGTTGGAGTAAATACTACAAGAAAACCTGCATCTCTAATGATACAATGAAGTTAAATGTTCTTAGAGATCAAAAATAACATTTCTGTATTTGAAAATATCACCATTTTATCTATGATTCTGAGAAAACCGGCTATGTCATCGCTTCTGAGTATATCAACTCATGAGTAAGCCATTATTTTCACTTGGCTATGCCCCAAAAACAAGTAACAGAAAGAGTACTTCTACCAAAGAACAAAGCTTATGCAACAGGTTGTGTGCCAATAACAGAGACTAAAGTAAAGCACATGAAACTAACATTACAGTAGATGAAGAATTTAAGAATTTTTACCAGAACATTATCGATACTTGGCTAACAAATAAAGATAAAAAGGACACACAATAGTAAAACTATAAATAAACTATTACATTTTGTGTGTTTTAGTATCTAGTTATGTTAGCTTTTCAGTTATTTCATAAAGTTTTTGTAACAAAAAGTGATGTAGTTTTTATTTACATTACATTTATTGTTGGAAGGGTCAGGCACAATTTTTTCTTTTAATGATCTAGTAACAGTGAAAAAATAAATCACATAAGTAATAATAGTAATCTCTCAAACTGTATTATATTTCTAAAATTTCTGGAAATAAATTGATTTTGGCACAAATAAACAGTTTTCCTTCTTTCCTGTAAAATTTGTTAAAAGGTGCTTAGCCCTTTTCAACAACAAAGATGTACAATATTAGACTCTCAATAACTGTTTATAGTATCCTGAGAATAAGACACTGAATACTATTTAATTAAATAAAAGGAACTATTGAAAATCATTAAAATAACATAATAAATAAATTAAAAACCGCCCTCCATAGTTGTTCAAAACACCATTATGCACTGCATCAACGTCACAACTCCTTACCGTTCAAGTTACTAACTGAAATTTTCGCGCAGGTATAAATAAAAGTATAAAACCTGCCATATTTTACCGTGTAAGTTATGGTAGTAATACTGGTATTACCATTGAAATTGTGAAAAGTAGGAAAATATGAATAATGACATCATTACTAAAAGTGCCGGGATATTACGAATAATCTACCACTTTATAAAATGACTTCTTGATATATTGTCCTTTTGATCTCGCTTTAAAGGAATGTCTAAACGATTTCCTATTATAATATAGTGTCGTTGTGCATGGGCCACATTTTTTATTCAATTCGTTATGGTGATATATCAACATTTATCACTGACTAAAATCAAATTCACCCTAGATGAATATTCGGATATTAAATATTGTGAATTGTGTCTATTTTATGTAAATTATGGAAAAATATTAAGCATTAAATACAAGGATTAATGCCGAAAGTTCTCAATTTGTAAATTATTTCATCATCAATTTCATTGACTTCTTATAAAATGCCATACCCAATAAAACATTATAACAATAAACAGTTTTAAAACCTTAAAACGGACTTTTCCGCACGTAGAATATCTCTATGTCGAAATTGAGTGGCCGAGAAAAAATAAACCAACACATAAATGCAGAATATGTGTTTTATGCGACAGTTTTACTTTTTTCAAATAGTCCACCATCGTGCTTTCTCATGACCCATGGACAGGGTGGGGTGTATCATATCCACCTCAAGATCAATAGATATTGTCTGGTAGACGTCCCTAATCAGAATCTGTCAAAACCCAATCGATCGGACACGATTTAATTGAGTGATCGTGCTAACAAAAAAAAATTCTCAAATAGTCCACCATTGTACTTTATCATGGCCCATGTACTGTACATGGTAGAGTGTGTTCTATCCACCTCAAAATCAATAGGTGTCGTCAGGGAGACATCCCCAATCAGAATTAGTCAAAACCCGATCTATCCGACACGATTTAGTTGAGTTATCGTGCTAACAAGAATAAATGCCGACGACAACGACGACACACACACAGCAAAAAATTTTTTAAAACTATTTTTTTGTTTTTAGGCAGAAAAACGAAAAATAAACCCAAAATAAATTTAGCTTTTTCAATTTTTATTTACACGATTACATTACTTTTCCGCGTATAGTGGAGTGCGGAAAAGTAAAAACAAATTAAGTAAGTAATGTTCAATTTTTACTTTTCCGCATTCCACTATATGCGGAAAAGTAATGTAATCATGTAAAAAAAAAATTTTTCTAGGGTTTATTTTTCGTTTTTTGGCCTAAAAACAAAAAAAATAGTTTTAAAACCATTTTGTGTGTGTGTGTGTCGTTGTTGTCTTTGTCGTCGGCATATATTCTTGTTAGCACGATAACTCAACTAAATCGTGTCGGATCGATCGGGTTTTGACTGATTCTGATCGGAGACGTCTTCCAGACGACACCTATTGTTTTGAGGTGGATAGGATACACTCCACCCTGTCCATTTGTCATGAGAAAGTACAATGGTGGACTACTTGAGAATTTTTTTTGTTAACACAATCACTCAATTAAGTCGTGTCGGATCGATCGGGTTTCGACTGATTCTGATTTGGGACGTCTACCAGACGACATCTATTGGTTTGGTTATTAGACGACGTGTTGGTTTATTTTTTCTCGGCCACTCAATTTCGAGACAGAGATGTTCTACGTGCTGAAAAGTCCGTTTAAAAGTTTAAAAACTGTTTATTTCAATACGCCTTATCTACATGACAGTTGTTTTACTAACATAATGTCGTCGTGTAATATTATTATAATATCAAATGTTACCAGGTAGTTATATACACCAGGTGTGTATATCTACGGACGTAAATCCTCATTACAATGGAAAATGATCGAGACACTGAAAATGTATCGAATATTGGATAGCAGGTAAGTTTGGAAGTGGGTCTTATAGCGACATAAATTATGCATATTAAATTAAATCTGGCAAACGAGATGAATTTGTCTCGTTTAACTTGGTCATTTAGTCCCAGGCTCTAATTTTAGAATAATTTGAAAATACCAATATTTGTATGTTTCCCAAAACAATGCATTACGAACTTGCATCTAAGCATATAAAATTTGATACTCGTTTGCTGCATACATTTACTTCGTTGTACCATTTCTTTACTTCATTAAACCTGCTACCATCCAGGGCATGATTGTAAATGTTACACAAAATTTTTTATAATGAAGTATATAGATTGAAAGTTACTAAAATATATTTTAGCGATATATTTATTATTATAATTAAGTCGTTTCTATCAAACATCATCTGCTGCCTCACTGATTCATGTCAGGGAAAATTATTATGATGGTCAGACCCACAGCACTCTTCCAAAGTCACAAGATTAAATAATATTGTAACAGTGTGAACTGTTTGGCGATTTAATTAATGATTCTAACCTAGAAGGTGATATAGTTTTTGATCCACAGTTAATAAAAATAGGAGTCCACTTTTTTATAACCACTGAAAGATTACGCGTCGAACTATACTCAGCGTGTGATTCACCAACTGAGATGGCGCCATAGGAGGTGACTAAAACTGATCACTTCTCACCACTCATTTTTAATCACCTTCTGATGATGCTAATTTTATTGGAGAAACGTAAGTCGATTAACGTATAACCTTTTAGGAGTTGTGGAAAACTGGTTTCCTGTCTTTATTGCTGCATCGAGGGTTCCAATCCTCTCCAGCACAGTTAACAATATTCTTATAAAATGTAAGAATATTTCTCGAATCATTGTTCTCTCTACCTTTCTACTCTAATTTCTACCTCAATATTTGTAATTACTAGATTTACATTACTCTTTATATTTATATCTTTATATTTATATTACTCTATAATTCCTATCAAAATTATATGTAAATAGATGTACATTTTGTCATATATTATAAATTATAACACACTCATATGGTGTCAAAAATGTACTTAATTTTTTTTTTTTTTTTTAGCTTTGTAGGGAAGTCTGGTATACATATGTATTAATGATGATGGCATAAAACTACTCTAGTAGCAGTTTATACTACTTATAGTATATTTTCTGTATACTCATAGTACCTGTATAATTCATATAGAGAACAATTCAGAATATTATGACACACTTTACTGTCTCTCAAATCTACTTCTCGGTTTCTACTTTCTTCAGCAAAAAGTGCAACAACAAAAGAATCACAAAAATTATTTCTAAGGTTCTTTAAGCACGACCAGATCCAACTCTGTGTACATTCATACATATAGCTCATCAATAATAGGAAAAAGTGTGAGATTTCTCTATGTATACGTAGAAGAAATAAAGGGCAGCATTCGGATATTTACTTAGGCCAGACTAATTACCAAGCACCTCATGGACGGTCTGATAGAGACTTGTTCCTATTATTGATGAGCAGTATTCGATATTCACTCATATTCGCAAAGGTCCCAATGCGACTGAATAAAGACCAGGCTATTTACTGTGCATCTCGTGCGCGGTCCGATATCGCTGTTTCGAGACTTGTTCCCATTCTTGACAAGCTTGTATATTGTATATTCTTCGGGAAAGTCTAAAGAAGTGTTTGAATCTCAAAAATAAATTTAGGTAATAACCGAGTATAAAATAGTCAAAAAAGAAAATCGATCAAATTTATTATGCATAATCAAGTCATAGTTTTATATTTGATTCAACGATGATACTTGATTGCTGATAATTATTAATTAAAATAAAAATTAACTTATTTATTTGTGGCTCAATTCAAAAGACTTAGTTTTTTAAAAATTTCAATATTATAAATCAACATCTTTAATCTACTTTGCAGATTTTTGTCTTATATAATCATATTTATCCTGATTACAGTTAAGGAGAAGAGCAATCCCAATAGTTAGGGAAAGTCCCAACTCTCCCTAGCTATTAGTATAAAGTCCCAACTCTCGGTTGGAATTTTAACACATACATAGAATAACACCCCCAATATTGGGCCTAGTCCTCCACTTCGAATCACAGTACTAATAATACTGTTGGAGACACTTCTATGGAAGAATGCTATAGTTCACTCATTCCTGTTATAGATCGTACAGTAAACACTTGACTTTTAGAAACACTGCGTCAAAGATTAAACTGAATGTCCACTGTGTTCTCACAATATCTAAACAATAGAAGTGTCTCATATCATATTATCACAATCTTTCATTTTCGTGCATGGAAAAAATTTGGAAACTAATCTGACATCCCTGTAAATTTATATGTGTACTTTAGATATTATCTGAAGATGGTTCTGATAGACCTATGGAATTTTGTAGTAATAGACAATAAGGAACAGAAATTAACATACATATCTAAGCATTTACGAAATACTGGTATTATTGAGATTACGAAAGTTCATTGTTTTATGCATACATATACATAATGTTAGTAGTATATGTATAATTTATTAGTGACCGATATTATGATGATCGTTATCTAAACCAAAGTTTTATCTGTTAATGTTTATCTCACCTCTATATAATTTGTTCCACTAAAATCAGTTCAGAAAATAGATCGTTTATCACAACCAACCATATACATAAATATTATATTTGCGTAAGCCACTCACTCCATTAATATATCCTTACATAAATAATATCCACCATCCTGTTGTCGACTAATTTGAAACCAATTTCTAACAAACTATTGCTGCTAATTTATATTCCAGCACGTAGCAATTAAAAAGTATTAATTTATAGCAATAATAATGAATATAATATTCTTAGATCATGTGATAAAGTCAGTGAATATTTGTCAGGATAAAACTTTTGAGGTCAATATGAATTTGTTTCGAAATTAAAATATGCGATTATTTTTTTATGGCTGAGACAAAACTGCATTAAAGGTCACAAAATAGTAATAACAACTATAAATAGTCCAATCCAGGAGATTGGTCAGTAATCGACATTACTATTAATTAAACTTTATTATTTTGAGCTTAGTTAAACGGGTGTGCCTAAACTCACAACAAGATTAAATCGTATTATTGGAATCCAGAGCAGGACCTAACAATTTTCCACAGAAAATTGTAATTTATGGGCATCAAGTTATATTTTGTAAAAGTCCGCTTTAAGCATTTTACAATACTCACCCTATTTATTTCTTACTTCAATATATACGAGTATAAACAAATACCATAACAAATGTTGACCAGTTTTCCACTAACACCGAAAGTGCACATTAAGAGATCATTAACCCTCATTGGTTCGTGGAAAATGACTCTCCTCTTTTTGCTTCTTTATCGAGGTTTTAGCCTCGTCTGATGCAGGACAAACTACCGTTCTTGTAACGAATATGGGCATATCATTACATAAGCACCATTTGTGTAACGTACTATCCAGAGCAGGATGATATATATCCATATGTGAGTAGCATACTTGTCTTCTTTTTCAATCGCTGTAACAGAACAGAGCATAGGAAACTATCTGAATAAAACTTTATTTCGAAGCCAAAAACATTAATGAATTACAAGATAGTTATCAGGTTATCGCTAATGAATTAAAACTGGAAATTTTAAAGTTTTTAACTATAGTTTACAATGCAAATGTATAATCCTTAACCTTCCGTCGGGCGCAGCCTGAATCTAAACACATTCGGGCGCAATGCATCTGAAAGATTCCATATCAAAGCTTACACAATTTAAATTTTAATGAAATAGAGACTCAATGAAACTCTTATTTTAATTAATACAATACAACAATAAATATTTCACACTAGTTTTTAATCGCAATAATTAAATTTACATAAATGAACTTATTTAATGTTGTGAAGCAATAAATATTTGGAAAGTTTTTGTAGGAGAACCAGCTACTGACAAGTTTTCTTCTGTTTTAAGGATAAAACACTAACATAAATTACTATTGAACAATATTTTGAATACAGAAAACAAATCACCTAATTTTTCATATAAATCATAAAGTTATATATAAAAAAATATTGGACGTGAATCACAAAGAAAAGTTATAATTAACTGCCTATATTAAGTATAAATAATTATAAATCCTCTTCATCATTTTAGCATTAGATTAGATTATATTTGATATGGCTTGGGTCGTTTAAGTTTCTTCAGGCTTCTCCGCACTGCGAGCTAATTGGATCTATTGTGCTTCTATTGGATCTACGAGTTTTCCTCGATTCCTAGGCTTCTATAGAAGCCTATTCCTATATTCTCTATGAGCCGCCGTTATTACCTCTGCAGGAGGAATGTCTACCTGCTTTAAATAAAGTGGCCTTTTGCGGTATCATTTTAGCCTGTTCAAAAAAATCATTTTAGCATATTCCAAACAAAAATAAACGTCATATTGTTGGTAACGATATATTTAGTATAAACCAATAACTTAATATCCAAATGTGTTAATTTTGAATAATAATACCATAAAAATCCAGAATAAGTAATTGTAGAGATCCAAAAATAATTAATTTAAATAATAAAAGAAATCGAACAAAATATAAAAGTTAAAAATAATAACGTAATCCGGGTCGCCCATACGAATATTAGGCCAAGGGATGCTCTAAATAGAAATTGACACCATATCGAGCAGGGTGGTTTGGAGCTAGGAAGCTGTAAGGGAGTTCGAGTTGATATTCGCAGTACACACGAAAGGGCAAAGAAAAAAGTGACTGCCTAATCTCACAGGTCGGCTGCACCCAATGGAAGGTTAATAGGTCGGAAAACTTGTCAATCTAAAATACCCCTAACAAACTGGACCATATCTACTATTATCTATAAAGTTAGATATTTTCCTACAATTTTTCATTTTCATGGGGAGCAGATGAGA
The DNA here is from genome assembly GCA_037954035.1 of Rosalia funebris. Lineage (NCBI taxonomy): Eukaryota > Metazoa > Arthropoda > Insecta > Coleoptera > Cerambycidae > Rosalia > Rosalia funebris. The sequence continues at coordinate 21,414,250 of JAZFAV010000011.1, forward strand.
TGAGAATTTATCAACTATAATCGTTAGAGAAGTGCGAAGATTTTAGAAGTATTCATTTATTTTTTAAAGGAAATTATACTTTATATATATATATATATATATATATATATATATATATATATATATATATATATATGTATATTATACTTTTTCCAAAAAAAGAAAGGAATTAACTTGTTGTAAAAGAGACAATCACTCAAAACATTATTAATACTTTTTTACTAATTATATCTCCCTTTTTCAGCCCAGCATTAACATAGAGAGTTTGATAAAATTTTTTGATAAAAAATATTTAAACTGACTGAATTCATCACATGGGTGTCCGCATAATTAAATCCGTCCCTGCTCCACAGTCTAGACCGCCGAAACTTGTCAACTCAAATTTCTCAATTTTTTATCGAATGTGTGTACAGTTTATTCACTCTACTGTCTGTAAACTAAAACTAATTGCATGTCTAGTTTTTTAAAGTACGTTTAATATGCATACACGATTTAATGAGCACACATAAATTATTTATAAGAATTTAATTCGCTAATGTCCTGTTTCAATTTCAAAGATATCGTCTAATAGAACATTTTACTAATTAGGTTTTTTGTACACGTATGTCTCAATGTACATGAATTTATAATTGGGTATTAAAGTTGATTATTCAAACTTCAAGCAACAAAAAACTGTTTATGTTTACTTGTCTAATAACATTTGCTGCGACAATTTTTCAAATATCTGCTGAAAAACAAAGGGAACAAATATAATGTACACCAGATTAAACCATGCATCCCTAGCCCTGTCCACCAAAAAAATTATTGAACAATAAAAAATCTTAATGGAACCCAAATTATTATACTTTGGAAAATGAGAACAGCACTACTAAAATTGCTATGTTGCGTATTATTTTACCATTGCTTACATTTTAAATTCTATATATCTATCGATTTTACTAAATGTTCACCAAATTCAAAACGCTCAAATTCCGCGTCCGTGCTGTATATAATAAATATTCGTGCTATCCATTTATATTTATTCTTTCTCGAAAAAACTACTTGTGCATCAAATAATTATTATGTTACTCCAAAAATTAAATATGCTTACACATCTCGGCCTGCTGGTTCCAGACAAGTTTTTGCAGGCTTCAGCTTGCAGTCGCACACTATGCTTGGTAGCTTTTACAGTGTGTTTAACCAGTGTATTGCCATATGATAAAATAAAATGGCCGATGAAAGTTTACCAGGGCCGAGTAAACCAGGGAAAATTATATTGTTTTATTTCTAAGAATTCGTAACACTAAATTTCGTTTTTGTTTCGTCAATTTTATGTTGCATTTTTAATATATTGATTTATTTTCATGAATTCTTTACTTATTTCTTTTCCCCCATTTATTAACGAAACCTAATAAAACACGATAGTTCTTACTTATAAGTGAAATTTAGGGTAACAAGAATAAAAAATCTGGGTATACTTTTCAAATTGAATGTGGTATAAAATATAGTAAACATTGTGTATTTTTGCTCAACAAAGAGTGTTTTTAACTGCTAAATAATATAAATCATCGACGAAAATGAAATATCTGGGTATCATGTTAGAATTAAATGCAGAATAAAATTTGGTGAACATTTAGCATTTATAACCAACAACAGTTATTTTTAGGAATAAATAATATGAAAGACTAGCATTATGTCAATATTTGGTTGTCGTTTTAAGATTATGCATTTTCTTAATTTTGGTGAGCATTTAGTATTTTTGGGAAATGAAAGTATTTTTTTGTATGAAAATATTGGGTACAGTTGGTAGACTGTTAAATACCACCCAAAAACAAATTGGTAGGATTCCTAAAAAACGGAAGAGTAATGTTTGATGCAGGATCAATATTTCAAGAAGGTTGTTTCATTACCTTAATAAGCGGAAATACATGAAAATAAAACAATTCAACTCAAATGTTGAAGTAATATTTCCATCAAAGAAAATATTTATTAAACCGTCTATTGCGGCGAACAACAACAGAGATGGACTAACAATGGATACGTTGCAGATATCCATTTCTATAGAAACGACATTGCCAGCATATGTTACATAGAGGCCTGTTATGGAGTTGCTTTCATCTCATCGCTGTTTTCACAGTGTACATGTCCTTGCAGACCACATCGTGAATTTCTGTTTTTATTTGTGCGGTAACATGAAAACTAACATACCACCAGACAATATATCCAGACAAGACTTACTGCAAAACTTAATTGATAGTAACTCGAAGTTGCGGACATTTGTGTTAGAGAAAATAATATATTTCATAATGTGTGTGAACGAATATAATTATGAGGTTTCAGTGAAAGTTTGTACATAATATTTTCAAGAACGTATAGGCAGAAATTAAGTACATATGAGGATGGGAGACTCGCTTTGTTTTAAACATAATTTTACTTGTAAAAGATATGCCTCTAAACAGTCTTTCAATAGGCAATTTGCATGATTTTTAATTATGTTGTTAAAACATTCTATAGGTCATTAAATCCATATAGCGTTAAATTGACCACTTTTTGTGCAATAATAGACACAAAATAAATAAATGAAATTTAAAATTATTATCGGCGCGCGTAAACACAAGAAATGCAAATGGCTGTCGCGTGACGTCACTGTATATTATTTTATTGAGAGATAGATGAGCGTTTAGTGTAATTTCGTTAAATATTCCTTTTTCGGTGTGCGAATCTATTTATTATTATTAATATTGAACAATTGTGTGTAGAATATGGCAACAGACAGTGGATTTGTGCAAGGACACTCTGATAACTTGCCAAAGATTTATTCCTTGACCATGTTTTTATTTCTAGGAAATAATTCACAATTTATGGGTATTGAAATTAGAGGAATTAAAATTTTCTCCAACTATAAAAAAGATTCAAATGTAAATCTTATTTAAGTATCTATATCTAATGACCTCCAAAACAAACATTTTCTAAATATTCCATGCGGCAAGTAATATGAAAACAGCATACAACGTGAAAGTGGGGTTATGTACAAATACATCCAAAACAAATAAATGTTATTAGGTACTCACAATAAAATGATCCTCGCAACAATATAGCGGCGTCGAACTTGACTGCTTTATATTTTTCTTTTCGTCCCTTTTCATTGCTTCGCACCATTTCTTCTGCATTCTTTCCTCTTTGAGAACCGAGAAGAAAAATTTTTTGGGCGTTGATACCGTAGTATTTGTACACATTGGCACGATGCAATACTTATAAAATTTGTGTTTTATCGGCTCCATACCGTTAGGCACTTTATAAAACGCACTTGTTAAAACTGTTAACACTAAACCAAATCAAAACAGTGACGATTGGGATACTTCCCCATACAGTGACGTGGACCAATCAGACTAGCGTTTTCGAACACGTGACTTTGTTTACATAAATGAGTGAATTAATTTTATTAATTACGCAAAAACTACAGATTTTCATGAAAAATGACTATAATATTCTTCTTAAGTACTTATTATATGGCAGAAAACATATTTTCAGGCGTATAGAAGTTTCAAGAAATTGCCTATTGAAATAGTTTTATCGATGATAGACTGAAAACATTCCCCTGTTATGTCAAACAATAATGTCGCACTTTTTTTAAAAATTAGAATAGATCTCCCTTAGACCGCATGGTTTTTTAAAATGAGGTAATCCCAGGGAGATAGATATTAATATCTATATTCTATAGTATATATACTTAAAAATAATGCATATAAAGATCTAGTTATCATCAATTTATAGCAACTTGAAGTGTGTAATCATTAAAAACGTGTTGCACACACTTGCAAAGTCATTTTGCAAATGTTCAAAGTTACATTACTTTTTTTTTAGTTCTTTTTGTATTTCAAATAATTGTCTTTTATAATTATAATAATAATTTTATGTATAATTATTATTTTATTTTTAGCACGTGTTTTCTTTATCTGTTTGATTATTTTTCTTAGATCCTTACATAATTGTAGTACTTAAAAACTAAGAACGGATTAATGAATTTGTATATACTTTTTGGTTACTTTTCTAAACGGATTTTCTAAAAGAAATGAAAAATAAAACACGGTCAATACAAATGGACAATTTATATTTCTCTAATGTATTTAAAATGTTATACCAGTCAATTTTAAACATATTACTAGATTATTTTGTTTAACTGAAAACATGTGGTTCTTAGTAATGCATTTAAGAGATGGAGAACTACCATGATACAGTTAGTAAATGATGTCCCAGTTGGAAGTATTGTATTTGAATTGCGTGCCATTTATGTTCTATCAAAGATGGGGCGTCAATATTTAACGACTATCATCTACAAACCATATGACGTCAACATGATGCAATTAACTGTTTAACAACGAATAGTTTGTATACAGCTGTTTTATGAAAGTTAGCGATCATTTACAGTTCCATTAAGAAAAATTTGCACAATATTAGGACAATATGAGGCGCTAATTCAAATCCAATAATTCAATTTAAGACACCATATATAGAAGCCTAAACTAAATTCTCCTTATATTTGTACTACTAATTAATTGGAATAATAGTCATGCCGAGGTTTACTAAAAACGTTTTCAAAGGTTATTTGAAGATAAAACGGTTTAAAAATATTAGTGTAATGACCACATATCTAAGCGTTGTAAAATAAGGTAAAAAGTATATATATATATATATATATATATATATATATATATATATATATATATATATATATATATATATATATATATATATATATATATATAAGATATGTATATATATTATGGCAAAAATAAGATACTTATTAGTTGGGACAAGCTGTTTCGTATTTATTTGTATAAGTTTATGTATAAATATATTAATTCAATAAAAAATCGAATCACGCAAAAATGTTACCCTACAGTAATGAGAAGTAAAATTTAATAAAGGACTAAAATATTTAAAAGAAATAAAAAAAAGCTGTGTTAATATGGTATAGGGTGTTCCATATAAAATATTAAAATTTTATATGGATATCTCATCATTGATGGGGGTATCAATTTTTTTTATTATGTTCAATTATTGAATTCTACGTTATAAGAGTGCGCCAACAGTGATTTTGCTATTTTTGTTTATTTTTGTCATTTGACTAATGAAAGACAAGTATCATTTTACTGTTTTTTTTTTCAAAAATTGGTACAGAAATCACCCATCGGTTTTGTGTATCCTTTATAGTTTTGAAAGAACTCCAAATCCAATCGAATAAGGACCACCCTGTATAGTTATGCTCAAGTTCTTTGAATTCTATCCCATATCAGAGATTGTCATGATAAGTTTAAACATCTGTTTCTGATAAGTAGATATTTTTGATTAATTTTTGTAGCAGTATATTTCGGTTCCAGATTATCAAAGGTGTTATTGAGTTCATACATCTGCTATTGATAAGAAGTTCTTGATAAATTACTATACCAGTATATTTCGGTTCCAAATGTGGTTAAAGACTGGTTTAGATATTGAAGAATATTTTGGAACTCGCATGAATCTTCATAGTAAATCTATTGTAATGACTGGTAAATATTACCGGATTATTATTACATATTTATTTACATCTATGTTGATACTATTAAAATCCTAGGTCTCACAATTTCTATTTCTTTTCCAACATGAATAAGTGTTATACTGTATATAAATAAAATAATTTAATGTTTCTAATATTTCAACTGTATGTTGCAACTGGGGGCATTTTCTTTCTAAAAACACTGCTTGTAAATATATATAAAATGTCTTCAAATACCATAAGATCGACGAGCGACTATAGAGGAACTCACACAATATAAAACGTACCTCTCCGCCCGAATATCTGAAATATTTATTTATGCTGACGGGTATTAATACAAGTTACGTGTTCTCAAAGCGTTCTGTTAGGGTTCTGCAAAGAAAAATGGTAAAGTGCGAAAGTAATAGGGCCAGATGCAGTTGTTATTAGAAACACATTGAACTTCCGGCCTATGTGTTCGGCACTAGTTAGACTGCTAAAACAACAGATGCGAGCTGCTTGCAGTTCTATATTATACATTTAAGTTGGGCTAACAGTCTGTCCCTTACGGTATCACACATATATTTCAAGTAAATTATCTCGTCGATAGTAGATTTAAAAACTCTGAAGTATGTGAAATTGATAACTCAAAAATGTTTGCCCTACACATTAGTTAAATATAATTTGTATAAAAGTATGTCACTGAACTAGTTTTTATTACAATTTTTATTTTATTATTTTATTTTATTATTAAAAATTATAAAGATACTATTCATTTCATCGCTATTTGCCAAATAAAAAACACTTTTATCTTGCCGATAAACGAAACAGTCTACCTGAGCCTAGCCATAAAAACAAGCCACGGTATGAGATAAGAGCCGTTTGGGATTTTTTATTTGGCAAATTGAGATGAAATAAACTATACTTATATAATTTTTTTAAATGTATACAATAATGCCCAAACGATGGTAACTACATCTGAAAAAATATATACAGTAGTGGGCATACAAATAGTACACCTGATGTAAAAAACAAGTAATTGTATTTGACTTGAATACAAAAGATTCTGGGTTATATACCCTCAGGGAATTTAAAAAGTACTTTAATACATAGGCTGTAGTAATAGTTTAGAAATAATCGTTACAGATAAATAATTTTATATACGTTTCATAATTCGAGTGGCCATATACACAAATAGTTCATCATAATATAGAATATCTTTATTATACAGTTTGTAAAAAAAGAATTTATATACAAATATGAAAGATTCATTTATCAATTATTTAAGTGAGGCGTCCGATTTCAAATGTCTCGAAATCCAAGTCCTAAAAGAAACCCGTAACAGTGGTGCCTGTATTATGTATAATTCTGAATTATATCTGTCACAGTGTCTAAAAAAATCCATTCAAAACTAAATTACGAAATCCATTTACAGTAACAAAACTCTCTCAGTCCTTTGTAAATACTGCTTCAAAACTCTCATTCCGTTCTATTCATATGGGTATCAAAACTTCTTACATCCAATAGTATACTAACATTTTAGCATTGAGCGTGATCAAAACTGTTTCAATTGCTGTCTGTGTTTTGCATGCCTATAATGTGTTTAGTAGCCATCTGATAGTGATACAATCATGTTGTTTATAACTTGCTGCAACTATTATTTTAGTTAATGTGTTAATTGTACCGTGAGCGAAGTTTTATAGCATGCAGACTTCTTTTATTCTTGGTACGCCTAACAAAGGCAGAAAGAAGTTGCGAGACCCATCTAAATGGATGCCCCGGGCAAAATAAAAACTCTATTATGATTGGCATACTTACGCATTGGCTATATTGTACATCATCTTCAGTTGAGGTTATTCTCATAATATTTCTCATCGTTGGGCATTCTTTCCTGTCACCTGATAGAGTTTTCGGAAAACTTGAGAGACAAGTGAAAAAGAAGGAAGTGGAAAAGAAGTTATTCTTCATCCAAGGGAATACCGTGCAACATCATGAGATCATGCAACTGTACTTGATCTCGAAAAAGATTATAATGTATGTGATTAGAAGAACGCTATTGATGTCACCGAATCAATGGCATTTCAAGTTTTTAGCTGCCAAAATATATCAATCAAGAAGAAGAAGATGTACCAGCAAGAAGGTAAAAGTGTTGTTGTTAAAGGAGAGATCAACTACAGGTCGGATCTTGGTACTTACAAATCGGTATTGAAAAAAGAGAAAAGCCTCAGTGCAATCAAGCCTGAGCTGATTTACCAAAGATTCATTCCATTAAAGCAGCTAAAATACAAAATGTAGATGTCCTCTTAAGGAACCACTTCGGACAGAACTGGAGAATTATTCCCAATGAAGATTTAACATTTTACAAACATATTATTGACAATAGCAATGCTGTTGACCAGAAAGAAAACGCACATCATGAAGACGCCGTTGAGACTTTTGAAACAGAAGAAGATGGGCTTAAAATTTAATTTTTTATGTATTAAGGGAATAAAATACAATACTAAGTAAAGATCTCATATTAATTAATAAAAAACCTTACTATTTCAACAGTGACAGTATCATAACTAATTCAATCCATTGTTTGGTTACAAAAAAAACTGTTACGCTTTTAACTTTTTATTATCATATTACCTTTTTTACGGTCTAATATATTTTTTACAATGAAAAAATTCATTATAAAGACCTTATCCTCACATATACCACATATAAAAACTTTATTTCATATATATAACAAATTATACGTTTTTTGGATTTTCTGTAAAAATGCTTATCTAGGATTTAAAGAACTTTGAAACCGGATGCCTCAAGTAAACTACCAGGCTAATTTCATCATCATGATCGTCTGTCATTTACTAAAATCTGGTAAAAGTAAGGTAAGGAATAATATTTTACTGTAGCTTGAGAAGTTTTAATACTAGGAAAAATAAATTCGATTTTTTAAAGCCGTTTAGTAAAATTATTTCTCCGGTTCAAATTATTGGTGATAAATCATAATAATAATAATAATAATAATTCCTTTATTGCCCAATAGATACATCCATTTATAGGACAAAAAATACAAATAAATACATACATACGTGTACTATAACTAAAAAAAGAAAAATAAGTAACAAAGGGTTAACCTCTAAATAACCTTGATACAAATAAACAATCGATTACTTCAGTAGCATATAATTTACAGGACAGTAAAAAGTTGTTTCCCTACAGACAGTAACCCATTATGAATGGTTAAAATCACAAGTGCTAAATATTACGTTAAAATTCTGAGACATGACAAACACTGGTGACTTTAACAGCACATTAGTTCTTGCAGGCTGGCAATAAAACATACTTTCTTCTCGAGAGCCTAGTCTAGGTATTCGTATATTGAACGTGCTTAGAAAGTGGGTGCACCTATTCTATTGTGGAACAATTTAAATAAAAATGAGAGGCTGGTAAGCACCCTTCTAGTGTTCAATGACTGGATATCAAATCTTTGTAGAAGCAGAGTATGGTCGTAACCTCTTACTGGATAGTAATTGTCTATACGAAATGATAGATACTTCAGGAAACATTTTCAAGTTGATTAATGTGATTTAGATATCGAGGATACCCATTACGGCTACAATATTCTAATTTTGAACGAACTAACGCAAAATATAATGATTTTAAGGTAATAGTGTTATTGAATGAGGTCGGGTTCCTAATGACAAAACCAAGGGTTTTATATGCATTAAGAGTCACATGACTGATATGCCTAGAGAATGATAATTTATCATCAAAATATACACCAATATCCTTAATATTTTCGGAACGTGTTAAAACTGTACCACCAAGAGAATACTCAAAAACTAGTGGTTATTTCTTTAAAGTCTAGGAGTAAACTTTACATTTATCTATGTTTATTGATAGTTCATTTTTGGAACACCATGACACAATAAGGTATACATTTTTGCAACTTAAATTGATCCTCAATAATATACACCTCAAAAAAATACACCTATTATATATAATACAGATAATCTTAGCAATGCTTCTTATTTGACTGATTTTCTTTAGTGTGGTACTTCTAGAATGTAGTTTGTATCCACTTTTCCTTTAATTATAATTTTAAATCCGAGAAGCATTATTGCATCCACTCTTTCGTTGAATATGATTGTGAAGCCTTAATGTAATATCCGCCACTCTTTCTTTCAGAAGTTATCACACGTTTCCAATAAGCAAAAGATTCGGTGATTGTGAAAACCAGCCGAAACATATTTTGTTCCCCATAAATCAGTCCTTGTTTTGTCTTTTATTTGTTTTGTAGGTGGATTATTACTTGTTGTCTCCTTCCTTATTTACTGATTATTTACTTTGCTCATACCTCTTTTAAGTACTATTATTAAGAGTCCCTACATTTGAACACAACTGTGGTGATAAAATAAGGACATCGACGCATAGGACGCAAGTGGAATTGTTAGGAAGTACCCTGACCCATTACCTTTCCCAGTTAGCATTCAAAAAATGAAATATCTTCTAAAGAATAAAAAACACGACCCGTATAAAATTAATGTTGTCCAAGACCTTAAGACCTTGAACCTTATTAAAATTTTATGAAATTATTATAAATACACTAGGCACAAAAATTAAGGGATGTAAAAAAATCCTAAATTATTAGGTGATTTTCAAAGGGCTGCATTTGGAGGAAAATAGTCGCAGAGCAATTAAAAAAAAACATGTTGAAGCTCCAAGTTTCTTGTGTTTAGAGGTTGCCTTTCAAAAGGTCTACGGACTTCAATAATTTTTTTCAGTGATGTCATTATAAAACTTTTTTATCCTCTTTACTTTGAGCGGTGTAAAAGCCCTGCCATAGCTTGGCATAACTTTGCAAATAATGAATAGACTAAGTATAGGAAAAAAATAGTTGCAGAGCAATTTTAATAAATTAAAATGGAAGCTCTAAGTTTCTAGGTTTCAGATTTAAAATTTGTTACCATCAGCAGTTTTTGACTAATCATGAGAAAACCATCCGAATTTCTTTTTCCAAATTTTTCTTGCCTTTCACAAGGTCCATGAACTTCAATAAATCCTTTTCAGTGATTTAATTATACTTATTTTTTATATAATTTTATACTCTTTAAATTGAGTGGCATAAAAGTCTTGTACTAGTTATCGTCATTCAAACCAAAAAATCTGACTTTAGTAATTAATTACTCGGGAAATAATCATCGAATTTCTTTTACAATAATTAACATTTCTTAATAAGGAACATATGGATTATTGCCAATAAAGCATTTTCAATCTCAATAAATTGATAAAAAATGATAAATTCATCCTTAAATTTATTTTTATCAAAAACAACAAATTACGACCACAATGAAAAAAAATCGCAGCGCTTTGAAATTTTCAGGGTTTCTTTAGGATATTTTGAGGTTGAATAGAAACAGTCAATATCCTTAGTCTATCCATTATTTGCAAAGTTATGCCAAGCTATGACAAAGCTTTTACACCGCTCAGTAAGGAGGCTAAAAAAGCTGTATAGTAACATCACTGAAAAAAAATTATTAAAGTCCGTGGACCTTTTGAAAGGCAAGATCTAAAAACTAGAAACGGAACCTCAAGATATTTTTTTTAAATTGTTCTGCGACTGTTTTTCTCCAAGTACAGCCCTTTGAAAATGACCTAATAATTTAGGATTCTTTATATCCTTTAATTTTTGTGCCTAGTGTAGATGCCAAAAGAATCTGTTAATTATAAAAGAAATCAAATGACGCAACATTTATCTCAAATGAAACAGTCAGTCAGAACATGGACATCTAATATTTAAATAGACAAATTAAAGCAAGAATTGCATTGAACCACAGTAATTCACACTCGATACCCGAAGAAAATGTACGTTTTAGCTAGAATAGATATTCAAATTGTCGAACCATATTTATTTAATGAAACTGTAGCAATAACCAGCACGCGGCGACTGGAGATCCTTTCTCAATGGGTGGTCCAATACATACTGTGATATTGAGTAGCCAGGCCCTTCTCCCGATTTAACTCTGCTTGATTATTTTTATGGGGATTTTAAAAACAATTGTCGACTTCAACTGCTTAACAATATAGACAGTTAAAAATAAAGTAAGGCATGAAATGAACCATTCAACATCACCTCTATTAATGTCAAGAGGTAATCGACCCTGATTGAATATTTAATTTAAACTGTTTTTTTTTAATATTGTAAAAAAGGAAAGGGAGAAAATAAAAAATGTATTACAAATTAAAAACTTAAAAATCATTTGGAATGAGTAAGTGCACAAACTTATTTAAAATTTTTAAAGAGTTAACTGTCATTCCAGAGTGATTGAATTAACTAATACTTCAAATAGTACAACAAAACACAATTTTGTACGAATACCAAGAGATTATAGTTTGCTTGAAGTGCGTCTCGTCAACCAAGTTGGTATCTTCATGAGTTGATTAATACTGAGTTTTAATCATCTTCTGATGATGTCAACTTCAAAGGTTGAAATAATCTGCCGGATAATGTAATTGTAAAATAAAAATTAACATGTATAATCGGCACTGCACCTAAAATACGTAAATTATGGGGGTATTCTAGTCTAGAATTTCGAAAAAATAATTTTGTTTACATATTCTTAAAGTTTAGACCTTTAGGAATATATTCTCAAGAGAAAATTTTAAGATTCCAATGATTTACGGAGTTATAGCTATTTTAGTGACGCGGCAACTAAACCGAGCAACGAGCTTCTGATGCTTCTAAGGAAGCTAGAACTTCTGATAAATCAGACGAGCTTCCGAGAATATATATTTTGAAGTTGAAGAAGACACACTCTATGAATCAGGAATCGCCAGTTAACAACATGTACGAGTACAATTCATTTCATCGCTATTTGCCAAATAAAAGACTCTCTTATCTTGCCGATAAACGGAACAGTCTACCTGAGCCTAGCCATAAAACCAAGCCACGGTATATTTGGAGATTTTTTATTTGGCAAATAGCGATGAAATAAACTATACGCATAACGTACCTTTTTATGACTTAGACCGCTGCGGCTGCCTGAAACTTTGAACGCGTTTTTCTCAAAAATACTTTTTCCACCTTGGTTGACATGATATCTGAAGTTCTATTTAATCGATTTACTTCAAATTTTGTATCAACCTTCAATGTATAACTTTCTATCGTTTTTGTATCAAATTATATTTTTACTATTTTAAAAAATTAAAAATTATGAAGAAAGAGTCGAAACATGCTTTTTTTTCAGATAGACGCCATTTTCCGAAAAAAATATAACGAAATTTTTACTAATTAGGAATATTTTTCCTAATTTTGTTTCATAGGACTAGAAGGGTTGCAATTGTGTCAACCAACACACCCATTTTTTTAATCCCAATTTTACCAGCTTATAACTTATTTCATTTTAATTTTTTCTGTTCAACATTTTTTTGTATATTTTCAAAATTCAATAAATATGTTGTAAAAATTATGAATGGTAAAAATATTTTTTGTTTTCTTCTATCGAGCTCGACAAAACCCCCAGAATTTATGCCTCTAGACCAAAATACACCCTTAAAACCCTTAGTTTGTGTACCAGGGTCAAATTGACCCGGTCAAAATTTTAATTGGTAATTGCATTGCGCATTTATGCTATAGCGCGCCAGCGGTCTCGGTACCTTCAAGTTAGTTGAGACTGCGCTCTGAAATGTGTCGATCGCTTATTTGCTGCCATGGCTTATATCAGTAGTAAATATCGTAGGGTCAAATTGACCCTGGTTCACTAAATGGCTAAAAGTACACGTTTTGACGATTCTAAGTTTGAAGCTACTCTATTAAAATGGTTGGCCGAAGATGGTGATGCAAATAGTTATGTGAGCACTGATGCAGAGGATGAGAATGTCATTGAAAGCGAACACAACTCTGAGCGCTTGCAATCAGCATCTAACTGAGATGAATCAAATAAGGAACATCCCAGTCCAAGTCGTTTTGTGTAAAAAAACTTCGTTTTTATATTTATTGTGCAAAATACGAATTTGTATTGACTGCAGCGAGCACATTTGCAACGAATGTCAATAATTGAGAATGCATTATCCACATTAAGTTTTACCTTACGTTAGAGTTGTACGTTTTTTTGTAGAAATAAGTTTCGTTCATATGTTTATATTTTCTTAAAATTACATCTTTATTGTTATTATTAAGATTTTCAGGAGGTCAATTAATCATTGATTTGTTATTATAAAACACTAATTAAACAAATGTGTCAAAATTAATCAATAATTTACATTTCTTTTTGTATCATAAGCTGCGATTATTTTCTTATAATGTCATTTGATTATTTTTATTTTAAAATATACTACTTAGCCAGCTAATTGCTCTATTGATTTAAAAATTATCGCATTTTGTCAAAATTCGCATTTTAAATGACAGGGTCATTTTGACCCTGGTTTACTAGGTATGTTGCTAAAAACAGGCTCACCAACTAAGGGTTAAGTGAAAATAAATGTATGCTTTACTTTTAGCTTACAATGTATCTATTATTCTGACTTAAAAACATCTGATCATGAGAAATCATTCTGTTTCATTAGTTTCTCTCCGCCACTGATCCAACCACCAACGAAATAAAATGTGAATGCGACATATGGTGTGACTGGTCGGTGCTGGTAAACGCATTGCAGTTCCTAATGCTCGGCTCCGCTGTATCGAATTACCTACCTCCGTGCACCCCTTGCAACCCCGAAACTGCAATTTCTTTTACCTACACGACCATGTGACCTTCTTAGGACGTACTTGCGAGACTTTCGGTTTAACCTTCAACACCCTCCCAACGCCCACCGGACTGGCTTCTTGTCGTTATACTTTCGGGATTATACATCTGTCCATGCAGAATTGGAATTTAGGTGCCGGTAACATGTGGAATTTTTTGTGTGCATTATATAGAACGGTAATTGGCTATAGAATGTGACAGTCCCTTCCGTAATTATTTACATGGAAGAGAAGTATATTGCTGTAGGAGGATGCTGCCTAGTGCCTAAGATTGATTGTATGATTGTTTATTACTATTTTATTTATATGTTTATTTAATTTTATTGTTTATCATGATACAAAACATCATATAGCAAGAGTTTGTGATAATAATTAACAGAGAGAATGAAGCAAAAAATAAAACAGTAGTTATAATGCAAAACTTTGTTACAGAACATGAATGTAATATGTAGATCAGAAAATATGCTTTTATGTACACATATTAAGTGGGAAGGCCACTGTGACGACCGAAAAAATAGCCGAATTTTATTCACACGAATAACTAATTCATAAAGGCATCGAGTTCTCGTTATTTTATTAACTATATATTAAGCTTGTTTCATATAATTTTATTTAAATATTTTAAAAATTAACAGACATGGACTTAACGACTAAAAAAATTTTTCCCTCCCTTGTGACATCAATATATCGGTAAAATAAAAAACAAAATGTTGTCTGATATTTTAATCTGATTTTATCTGATCGCTTTTTTTATTATTTACAAAATTGTGACGGATTGATTTTTTTGTACTTTTAATTTCTTTTTTTTTTATTCAAACAGTTTATAAAAATAGTAATTATTAAAATTTTGAAATGGGCTACGTACAGACTTAGCCACTGCGAGTTAAATATAAAAAAATTGAAAATCGGCTCATAAGTTTTCGGTTTTCGAGTATTCATTGCCACAAACGTATATATTTAGAGCTCAAACCAAGATTGAATAGTTTGGACCTTAACAATGCACACCATCAAAGGCCTTTTTGAGATCTACAAAAGTTGCATAAGTACTTCTACTCAAATTAATCTGAATTACAGAATTAGGACAATAAACATTGTCTATACACCCTCGTTCTTTCCTAAAATCAGTCTGAAATTCTGAAATTAACTGCTAGACATAATTCTATACGAGCTAAAATAATTATAGACAAGAGAGGAATGATTGTACTTATAGGTATATGTATTCCTCTTTTTGGAAATTACATAGACGTAATATTATAAATACATGAAATATATCAACAATCGCTTCCCTGTTATCACACTCTTCCTAATCTATTCGCTGAAATAGATAATTATTCTTGTACACATAATATTCAAATATTCTTTATATAGCATGACTAATAACTCTTGTTAGTTTGATTAGAATTATTCTCACATTAAAAGTTGTATTTATTTATCTAGAATAAAACAATTCCATCTAATGAAAAGTAAAATAAACAGTTTTAAAACCTTAAAATGGACTTTTCTCGAAATTGGGTGGCCGAGAAAAAATAAACCAACACATAAATGCACAATATGTGTTTTATGCGACAGTTTCACTTTTTTCAAATAGTCCATCATCGTGTTTTCTCATGACCCATGGACAGGGTGGGGTGTGTCCTATCCACCTCAAGATCAATAAATGTCGTCTGGTAGACGTCCCTAACCAGAATCAGTCGAAACCCGATCGATCCGACACGATTTAATTGAGTGATCGTGTTAACAAATAAAATTTCTCAAATAGTCCACCATTGTACTTTCTCATGACCCATGTACATGGTAGTGTGTTCATTTCATGAGTAGTAGCTTTTTGTTAACACTCAATAAAATTTATTTTAAAAAATCGATAATATTTATAATAATATATTTTCAAACTTACTTTATTTTCACTTTTTGTGTTGAACCAATAAAAATGTTTTGATCCTGAAACATTGCCTAAAAGGTTAAGAGTTCCCAGTAGTTGTCAATGTTGTGACTTGAAAAGAAGGTCTAATTATAATTAGTGGTTACGGAAAGAGATGTTTCAGTGAAATGTTTAACTAAGAGTTAACTGAATATATAGTATGTCCATGGAACGGAATATTACTTCTTTGTCTTCAGCAGGTAGTATCACCATCAACGTTTCTGTTAATATGTAATTGTCTAATTATTTATTAGATAAATGGTCGGTTTGGGAAAGAACTATGATATCTCAAAAAAAACTAGTTTTTCGGTTTTTTTTTCCATTAAATAATCCAAAGTTGGTTCAAGATTTATGAAAGAGACTCTCACAAGATTGGTGCGCCAAGAGGGCTCTATCAACACTTATTCTTTTAGACTCCTGCCTTGCCATCATTGAGAAAATTTGAAGTTGAATTCTTTAAAAATTTCAAATGGCTTTCCTGAAACTTTTACTTTTTCGATATATCATAGTCTTCTTCCAAACCGATGAAATGTAAATTAGTTTGTATATGCCTAGTTTTCAGTCTACGATAATTAATTGACTGTAAAGTATGCATACAATTCGTATTTCAGTGCCAAAGTATTATTTGAAAACTTTGGCGTAATTCCTTTACAAGCAAATGGTCTGTAAGAATTTTGTTTTAAACGACACTTGATGGATATTCTTACATAGTTATGACTGCCAGTATACTGGCACTGTTACTGACGCTGGTACTCGCATGTTATAACTGTACTCGTAGTAGTTTTCCTGTAGTAAGTATAATTCAAAAATCAAAAATTAAACTATTTCTTAAAACTAAGGTCCAAAATAGTCAGGTCATTGTCATTAATGTACTGATAAATACTTTCTGGCTTGTGGTAAATTTTATGTAATTTGTCCAGAAGGAAACAACAGTTGACAGATCATTTTATTATAACAAATAGTTATTTTCTAACAATTCTAAATACTCGTATCTCTCAAGGATATTTTTTTTGTTTAGTTGCATCTTCCATTAAAAACATAAATGCCATATCGTAAACCTTTATATGATTTTTTACTATCAAATAAAATTATCCTGTATCCAGACATATACAATACATTATACACTATCAAGTATATTATTAATTATATGTTTAAAATATGTGACAAGATGAAAGTCTATAAAATGAGTACCATTGTTGTAAAAACATAATAAATATATTACGTGTTATCCAAATCACTTTAGCAATTTTTTTGCTTTTAAAGCTATAGAAAGAAATCTAACTTTTGTATTGTTGAACTATTGGGTTTTTTTGAAATGACACGTGGCAACTTTAATTTCAACAATGATACTGATTCTTCACAAGGATATTATATTCTTTTGAAATGGGAAATAGATAATTTCCACTGCAAACTTAAATTATAATTTCCATTGTAGTTTCACACATTTAGCTGCTTTGAAACGATGCATTTTTAATAGTGGATATAGAAAACAGAAATATATATATATTTTAATTACCCTACAAACAATATAACATTATTATCTTCGTATTACATAGTTAATACGAAGGTGTTACCAACACCATATTTACAATATTCATTTTAAATCTTTTGACCTTATTATAGCAGCAAAATGGTTTTTAATAATTGATATGTCCTTGCCTTCATGTTGGCTATTATATTACTGTGGAACATACAAAAATTATTGCCCTATAATTAATGTTGTAGTTGATTTATATATCATGAGATAATGACTAATGATTACGAATGTTATTGCGTTTAATCGCAGTCCTAAAACTTCAAAACTAAAGTTTAAATTGTAAATTATCGAATACAAATGTCCACAAATGTATTTAATATAAATGCTAATATTAAATATAAATCACTTATACTCGTATCTACCTTCTACATTACTTATTTATTATAATAAATCTTATAAGCATCCTAGAAGGAGTCGATGGTCAAGGTTAAAGAGGTACATGGTAAAATTAAATTAACTATAAGAGAGGTGGAAAAATTGTTTCGTTTTTATAAACGCAATAAAGAAAACCTACCGACGCCTCTGAACTTCTATGAGCAATGCTGTCAGTAGTATTGTTTCTTATTTCACTTGTTATTCAACAGATTCGCGTCTTGAACACTTTCATTTTCAATACTTATAATTAAACCAAGAAATTCACAACTACACCAAGAAAACTGTTTAGTGTTATCTCAATTGTTGTATATTATCCGTGATAATTACATAGTGCACATTTTTTTATAAAATTGTATTAATAAACCACGGCCTACTATTATAACTGTTTAATGGAGAATTACTACACTAGGCGCAAAAGTTAAGGGATATAAGAAGAATCCTAAATTTTTAGGTAATATTCAAAGGGCTCTAACTTGGAGAGAAATAGTCGCAAAACAATTTTAAAAAAAGCAAATTAAAGCTCCAAGTTTATAGTATTCAGATATTGATATCATAAAATTCGTTTATCTAGTTTTATCTCCTTCAATTTTAGCTATCTAAAAGCCATGTACGATTTTTCGTTAAGTTATCGTCATTCAACGCAAAAAAGTCAGTTTGGTAATTAATTACTCCGGAACTCAAGATCTGAAATCTAGAATCTTGGAGCTTCAATCTGCTTTTTTAAAATTGCTCTGTAACTATTTTGCTCCAAGTTAAAGCACCTTGAAAGTCGCCTAAAATATTTTTTACATCCCTTAATTTTTGTGACTAGTGTATAATGAACAATAAATATTTTATATTGTTTCAGTCTTTCACAAATTTTATGCAAGATTGTGCTCAGTTACGATGAAATTTAAGATTATTTGTTTGTTGTTTCCTAAACATACATACCTATATAAAAATCTTGAATTTTCAAATGAGGTACTATATTATCTCGTATGATTATTAAATAATGCAGATATATTGTGAAATCCTTAGACTTACAGCAGAAATATTTTATCATTGCTTTTTACGATAAGATGTCTATAATTCAGTTTCATAGCATAGTGATAACTATATTTATAAAAAAAATTATTTTTCCATATGACTTCGTGTAAACAGTTACATCGTCAATACAAATTAATGACTTCGTATTTATTAAACTTTTATTAATTAAATTAATAAATTATTAGCATATTTTGTGAGTATTCAAACCGACTAAATTAAATACAGTTGTCTAAAATACAGATATACAGGTATATTAAACTAGGCAGTGGCGGCTCGTGATGAAATGAAATGGTTGTAACGGTATGTTCTGCACAGGGCCGATCTTAGGGTATTGGCCGCCCGCGTGCAAATTTCAAACGTATCCAAACTACTGGCGCCGTAGGGGTCGCAAAAAAATTGCGCCGAAGGCGAAAATTTTGAAAATTTTCAAGGTCACGCGTTTTCCTGATACTTCAGAATTTTTATGTAAAATCCGTTTATACAAAAATATATACTTTCACAAGAAACATTTTTGGAGTTTAATATCTTCTTGAAGAACATTCATGTTTGCCGTCATATTCTTTGGTTAAGAGAAAAGGCTTGTAAGGTGAATTTTCTACTAGAGGGTCTATAACACTTAAAATATTTTCCGAAAGAGTTTCAGCGTCACATTTTGTAGGTTTCAGGTATGTCCAAAAACGTTCAATCGGTTCACCATCAAGAATATATCTTAAAACTACCACTAGCTGAGTTTTTGCAGATACATCAGTTGTTTCGTCTGCCATAACTGCCAAAAATGAAGGTTTGTTAATTTCTTTAATTATTTCTTCATGACATACTTTTAATATACAGTCTAAAAGATCATTTTGTATTTCTTTAGAGGTTCCTTTAAATACTGAAGCATTTTGTAGATGCTCGCTTAAAGTTACTTCAAGCTCAGCAGAAAAATTTATCAAACCACGAAATATCCCCGGGTTTTGAGAGGTTTCAGCTTCGTCATGTCCTCGCAGCGCCAGTTCAAAGGCCCCACAAAATTTTGTAAGAGCTGAATCTTCCGCTCTTATCACAAAATGCAGTAAAAGAGATATCCATATAAAACTAGGCAGCACATGATTACTGTAGATATTCACTACTTTACCTAGTAATGGTGCTCTATCCATTAAGTTACTTACAAGTTATCAGTTGAGTATCAATTGATTCGAATAATGTTCACAACAAAGTGTTCAGAAGCGATATTCTGTATAGAAAACCAAAACATTAGCATAATTGACGGACCAAATCTAATAATTCCGAACCTCTCATATTCCATCTTTATTCTTTTATATTCTATATTTGATTTACTTGTGAAACAAATAATATACAGTAAACATAATATCTAAGACAACTATGCTATACTGTATTGATACATTCAAGAAACCCAGTGAAAGAAATTGATGAATACACAAATATATCCAAAATATTTCCAATGTAGATGATTATCATATTTTAAGATAGTAGGTATGTAATATTTATGCGGGCGATTGCACAGGTCTCTTTGGCGCATATGTAAGCTCGATTAAATAACAAGCAACGGTCGTAGCGTTCATCACTTGGATCCAGACTCGCCTATAATTTCTACTGGCTCGTAGTCAGTGACTTCGCAGAAGCCATACATACCTGGCGATGTTTGTGTATGGAATAGAGGATGTATAATCGAAGATCTCTTACTTATTATATGCTAGGCCAGTAAAACCTCCCTACTTCACTACTACAGAGCTTACATAGTTAAATAGTTCTTGAACAGTAGAAGAACAACCTATAATATTCATTAGTATATCAGGAACCCTTATTTATCATAGGTATTGGATTTCTGTTCTTGAGAACAAATTGCACGCATTTTGCAATGATGAACAATTCTGTGGTAAACACACTGAATTTTGGGTTTGAAGAGGCGAAAAACAATTTTTTTGGATAAGGCAGTGTATCATTTCTTGGTTTCAGGAGTGACATCTCTTGAAACTCTTTCAACAGGGAAATTTTTAGTGTTGACGATTATATAGATTTTGTTTCAGATAACTAATCTCTGTTTTCAACAGCATAGGCCTTAAACAATCTTCATATATAAAATAAACAGTTTTAAAACCTTAAAACTGACTTTTCCGCACGTAGAACATCTCTATCTCGACCTTGAGTGATGGAGAAAAAATAAATGCAGAATATGTGCTTTATGCGACAGTTTAACTTTTTTCAAATAGTCCACCATCGTGATTTCTCATGACCCATCGACAGGGTGAGGTGTGTCCTATCCACCTCAAAATCAATAGATGTCGTCTGGTAGACGTCACTCATCAGAATCAGTCGAAACCCGATCGATCCGACACGATTTAATTGAGTGATCGTGCTAACAAAGAAAAATTCTTAAATGGTCCACTATTATACTTTCTCATGGCCCATGTACATGGTAGAGTGTGTTCTATTCACCTCAGAATCAATAGGTGTCGTCTGAGAGACGTCGAAACCCGATCGATCCGACACTATTTAATTGAGTGATCGTGCTAAAAAAAAATTCTCAAATCGTCCACCATTGTACTTTCTCATGACCCATGTACATGGTAGAGTGTGTTCTATTCACCTCAAAATCAATAGGTGTCGTCTGAGAGACGTCGAAACCCGATCGATCCGACACTATTTAATTGAGTGATTGCGCTAAAAAAAAAATTCTCAAATCGTCCACCATTGTACTTTCTCATGACCCATGTACATGGTAGAGTGTGTTCTATCCACCTCAAAATCAATAGGTGTCGTCTGGGAGACGTCCCTAATCAGAATCAGTTAAAACCCGATCGATCCGACACGATTTAGTTGAGTTATCGTGTTAATAAGAATAAATGACGACGACAATGACGACAACGACGATGACACACACACAGCAAACATTTTTTAAAAACTATTTTTTTTTGTTTTTAGGTCAAAAAACGAAAAATAAAGCCAGAAAAAATTTTATTTTTTCACTTTTTCTTTACACGATTACATTACCTTTCCGCGTACCTATAGTGAAGTGCGGAAAAGTAATATGTAGATGATTATGTTCATTCAGCTAGAACAATAATATCAAAGGAGCTACTACCAGACAGTTATGTCAGGAGGCTAATGAAAAGTGAGATGCAATAGCGTAATGGCTAATTGTAAGTGTTAGCACCAACTAACTAGAAACAAAAAATTATAAAGAATACCTTGTACAGGGTGCGGCAGAGATGTATGATGATTTTCAAAAATCAATAAATCCTTAATTTTTCAACTAAAGTAATATTTTATTTTTTAAGAACATTCGTTACAAGATGTAATTCTGTTATCATATGAAAATCATTAAGAAACAAGAATTATAAGCGAAAAATAACGTCATCTAAGTGGCGACCAACTTTTTGAAAGGCACTTCCGTAAACGAGTAGAACTGTCCATGCACCGCTGTACCACGCCGTCTGGAATAACTTCAATTTTCCTTCTTATTGCAACAGAATGTTCGGCAAGGGTATGTAAAATCGTGTTCTGAGTAGGGACACTACCGGGCCCTCGAACATTGGAATGATCTCGGAACCTGCACTGTGTTGTGGCAACAAAACGACTGGTCTCTATGGACGTGTCGTGAACAAAAATACGGTGCTCGAGCACCGACGGCTCCATGGCGACTGGAACGACATCTCTTGACCTTCACACACCAAATATTCCGAAATCATTAGCCTCCACCTCTGAACTCATATACTCATTTCAAAAGAGTCATACATCTTTGCCGGACCCTGTATAATTTCCGTATATTAGTACTTCGTGAAAACTAGAGAACATGGAAATTAATCCGTCACAAATAAATTTACATCTTACGCCTTACGAAAATTTTCTAGTAATCTAATTCTTGTAGATCCTTCAGTTTTACTGTCCGAGTATTTATTTCACTAATAACGTACGTTACTGAAACGTTATCGAAACTGATTAAACGAATACAACTCGACTTACTAGTCGACTTGTATCCGTTCCATCAGTTTCAATTAGCACAGGGCTACGTTACTAGTAATTTGACTTGTATTCGTTTCATCAGTTTCAATTAGCTCAGGGCATATTTCAATACAGAACTCCAAATAGATGAAGAAGTTATACTAACGATGGTCGAATCTGATATTGTAGAAGATTTGTAATCTTCTATGAATAGAAGGTACCCCATTTCTCGGAATAAGTACCCTAGATTCTGAGACGTTAATCTCAAAAACTACTAACATATGCTCATGTCAGGAGACACCGTTGCACACAATAGTATTCAATAACAACACTAACTTTATAACTGTGCGTATATTATATATATATATATATATATATATATATATATATATATATATATATATATATATATATGTATTATATACGATATTATGACAAAATGTGTTCTCGATCATTTTTAAGCTAAATATTGTGCTATTGCTAACTTAAGGTGGTGAAAACAAATGGATGACAATATCCATCCTTAAGATTATACAGTATTTATCGCAAGAGTAAGTATCAAATACTATTAGTTCTTTAAACTTATGTCAGA
The DNA here is from genome assembly GCA_037954035.1 of Rosalia funebris. Taxonomy (NCBI): domain Eukaryota; kingdom Metazoa; phylum Arthropoda; class Insecta; order Coleoptera; family Cerambycidae; genus Rosalia; species Rosalia funebris. The sequence goes on from JAZFAV010000011.1 coordinate 21,437,868, forward strand.
CTGTTAGCTCCTTCAAAATGTATAGCATGGGATTTTTGTAATTCATTTTTCCTTATTGAAATTGGCTACTTTCAAAATTTTCTTTACTTTTCATGGCGATATTGCAAAGTAATAAAATTATTTTTATAAATGGTAGTAGTACTATGAAAACATTTTCCCTACTTTATTGACGATACCTAGAGGTATCGAAATTCTCAAAACCGTTTCAAGGAAAATTTTCTTGAAATCTCCTGGAAAGAGTATCACCTTGTTGTAGGTGAAACTAAAGATAATTTTGTTCTATATAGGTACATATTATGTTACTGGAGTTGTGTCCGATTTTCGATATTAATCGAAATTCTCCTATATATGTACAATAGATCACATACTTACATTTTCCACAAAAACTTATACATATGAAGGGTGCAGGGGAAAAGATGAATGGCACAAAATACAGTTTGTGAGATAAACGGATTTTCAAATTTATAACGCTGTATGTTTGCGGCTTAAAAACATATTTCTTTGAAGTATTGTTTGAAAGTTACCTATGAATATAGAATTTAATTTTATACTACTACCGCCATCTTGTTTCCAAAATAGATGTAGAAAAAAATAAAAAATGGGGTTGAAACAGAACATTCAGGTGAAAAAAGATGAATGTCACGGAAGGTGCACTGGGAAAAAGTAAATAAGCGAAAGAGAATCAACATCAAACTTATTTAGAACTTAGTTGTCTTGCATATGTAAATTAAGGCTGAAACAATAATTTAATATAGAGCTCAGAAAAACCAAAAACTTTTATTAATAATAATAATAATGGTTATATTAGAAACTGCAATACCAATATAAAATAAAAAATTAACGAAATACAAAGCATTTTTTGCATAAGCTTAGTCACCATCTTCTCTTGTAGTTTGGCTTTTGGATTCTCAAAAAACAGTTTCGCAGTAGGGTCTTGACAACCGTTTAAGTTGTTGAAGATCTCCATACTTCTTTTCAGATATAGGGATTCGTTCATGGTATTTTAGATTAGGTAATATAAATTCTCCAGTAGGTAGCTTCTCTCCAGTGACTTCTCCTGTTTTAGTTTGGGTGGTACTACTACTGATGTAATGTAGGATCCATTATAGGTATCGCGAAACTGCATCATTCTTGGCAACTCTTTAACTATTAGAAGGTTTTTAACTGGTCTGCTTTCAAATGGACATTTTTTCAGGAAGTACTTGGCTAGGTGGCTAGTCCAAGATCGAAATATTTACTGGCCTTCGCAACTTATTACTCTAAATGGACTAGGCTTTACTCTTGCATTCATAATCTGTTCATTCCAACAGTGTGGAAGCTCTACTATGGCTTTTTGATTGATTAGTCTCATGTTTCGGTCGCACTCCAAATAGCTGTGGCTACGAATTGGAAACGTCATTTGAATGATGTGTAATCGGTTTGTTTTGTGGACAATAAAATGCAATAGACGAAATAACGTGTAATTCTTGTTATGGCCGCAACACGAATCGCAAAAGATTTCAAGTTTTTCCACGGTGTCGTTCAAGTGATTAAAGATAAAGTCAAATAACATAGATGTCACTTCGTCGGATCCTTTCTTGGCAGCCGTTTCTGTATATGTGTAAAAAAAGACTCGCCAGTAGATATCATGTGTATATTAAAAGAATAAAATGACAATTGCCTTTTGTAATAAACATCGTTAGTGCTTATATTGGGCACCGGCAGGTTTTTCTGAAAGTCCATAGCTATAGCTTCGATGTTAGTATGCTTCTGTGACGTCAGGCGAGCTGTGCGCTTTCTTTTGTAAAATGTATCAGCTTTTAAAAGATGCACTTTATACTCTGTTTCCAGACGCAAAAGATTATCTTTTTGTGAACGATCGTTTTCCATGCTAACCCTTTTTGCCTTGTATTCATAGCAACAGCTGCATGTGTCTGTTCGAGGATAACCGAAACTTATATTGAATTTTGTTACAAACATACATCTATAGGTTTCGTAAGAAATTTTCTTATCAGAATGGTCTTCGATGTCTTTTGGCAAAGCGATATGCAATTAATCCGGCTAGATGCAGACTTTGTTCATCATGTGTTTTGAGTTTATTAAAATGTCTTATTATTGTCTTTCTCTCTTCCTTTGTGACATTCTCAAAGCATTTAAGCCTAGTACAAGCACAGCTAGCACCAGTTTCGTAATTACTTAGTTTTAGTCTTTTTGATACATCACTCATACGGCCATGCTTGACTCTCTTTTTGGAAGTTGATGGCAACTGGCCACATTCTTCGTCACTCATTGCACAGTACTTCTTTTTACCAATTTCAAAATAATAATTAACTAAATAAATAAGACGCTTCTTGGTTGCTATTACTTATCAGGTTACAAGCCAAAGACACGAATACAACAAAGCGGTACAATATGATGTAATGTAAACACCTATTTCACGCCAACTAAACGTTCAAGTCTACATCATGCTGTCTAGAACGTTGACGATACGCGGGAGCAGTTGGACATTCATCGTTCTTTCATACATCGCTAGGACCTTCATCTTTCTTTCCCTGTACGACATATTTTCATTTCGCTGTAAGTTGTGAGCCTTATCCCTTTTGGCCTGTACGTTTCATTCTTCAGAAACCACTTGACCTTCTACACCTTTTAACCGATTTATCTCAAAATTGCAGTTTTTGGACATTCATCCTTTTTCCCCAGTACCCTTCATATATTGTGGTATAAATTACATTCAAATCGATGTATTCCTGCTAGGACTATAAATAACACTAAAATAATGTGAAGCAACCAGTTGGAGTATCACAAATTATCATAAAAAATACAAAGTAACTACGTATTGGTAAAAAAGGATTATTCTGTAAAAGATGGCAAATATTTGCCTTGAGTATACATATATTTATTTTTATTTTATTACTAAAAATTATAGTTTTGATAGGATACGAAATTTATTTACAATTAATATTTTGTATTAAGTATTATTAACGTAGGCATAATTATACTATTTGTAGATAATTATATTTAAAATATATTAATTTATTTTATTATGAAAAGGTGTGGTATTAGTTTAATCGGCTTTCATAAGACTTGATACATATCGATATGATACGCTGCACGTGTGTTATGCTCTACTTTCTTTAAAAATCAGTTGTACGCTACGAGCAAAGATGTCTTTTTGCTCGTAGGTTGTACGTAATGAAGAGGTAAACCATCCAAATAATCGTTAAACGAGAAAGGAAACTAATAGGAATTCTATTCCTCATAAACAAAATTATCTAACACAGAACAAGTCAGGCTTTCGTAACCGCCAAATAACACCTATTAAGAAAGTAAGAAAACCGATATTGCCGTATTGCCTCAGATCCGACACTTGGCCCAATTTGTATTCAAATTAATTCCCGCATCAAAGACTGATACTCTCGGCTCCCGGTACAAAATTTAAATATTTAATAGTTGGCAACGAACTATGCAAAGAATTTGAATAACAAATAAACACCTAGACGAAACGACCGGCGAATTCGAGACAGTATTGCACAAAGTTGTGGAGGCTCTCTAGCAAAGAGTGTGGCACTCGGAGTTGTTATTAGCTTGCTACATCTAGTGGGTGGCGCTTGGCGGCATAGTGGGAACCGTTTCACGGTTGCGATATGCCTCCTTTATTGCATCATTTGCGTCTAATGAACACTGAAAAACGCCAAATAAAGTGCTCGACGACAATTACACTGGAAATTGTACTTTACATTGAAATAATTTAGGCGTTAGTATGGTGTTTCTATTACTCACCTCATCAATTTATTTTAGTACAAGCATGCAATCTTTGTAGGCGCCTCTTTAAGACCTACAGGAATAAATTATAGTGATTTGTGTTGGTAAGATGTAGGAGGTAAAATAAAATTGGAATAATTTTTTCACGGATGAAACTCAAAAAGTCATAAATTACTCACGCAGTAGATTCTGGTGACATACTCATCTATATTATTCACAGAGTAATTAAAACGGAATAACCTGTGCTGATAATTTTTCAATGATTAACTTAAAAATACACCGAGAGAACAGTGTATTTATAACATAACGTTTTTATTTGATCTAAATCTGCTTGTCTTTACTCTACTTTTAAAGAACTTACGCTCCTTCATCAGTGGTGAATCGGTATATTTTCCGAATCCATGTTAATTGGGTGCAATGTTCACATAGGTTTTTTTTTCGGAGTCCGCCTAGAAAAGCACGGTAGAGGTTTTTTCTATAAATAAATATAGGGTGTCCTAGCGAAAGGTAGCCGATTATGTTTGTAATTATTGGGCAAATTAATAACATTTCTACAATAATTTTGGGTTCAATTGTTTATTTAAACTATGCCATTAGACATGGAATACAATATCGTGTAAGTGGCCGCCTCTGTTTCTCTGGCAGCAGTGGATTCTTTTCATGAAGTTTTCCATCACTTCGCGGCATAGCTGTGGCTCTATTTCCGCAATAACTTCGCTAATGTTATTTTTCAGCTGTTCAATCGTAACGGAATTATTGGCATAGACCTTTCCTTTAACATAGCTCCACAAAAAAAGTCTAATGGTATCTTAAATGCTTAGCATGTGCCTCACGACGACCCATAATTGCACGTAATTTTCTTTCAGTGTCCGCAATTGAACCCTTACTTTTGTAGTACGCTTTGACAATAAGTATGCGTTGCTGAACAGTATAGCGTTTCATTTTGTAATGGCATACTCTCCACGTAATAACTACGAAGCATCAACTTCCAAAACCTGCCGCAAGAGTAATGACGGCAAGTTTAAATCGGCTACCTCTCTCTGTGTGCTACGACACCTGATATATTCATTCGAACTTCGTGATACTGATAAGGAATATATGCGCCACTAGTAACTGATGCCAAAGCGTCCGAATCAGGTGTTTTACTGTACATGGAGTTTAACCTAAAAAGATGAATGCATACAAAGAGAAATAATTAGATTTGGAAAATCACTGTGCTGCATTTTTCTTTTTAATACACAAAGTTAATTTCTTTATCGCACTAGTGTAATATTGGAGTAGGTGTCCGTGGTGCTAAGTCTAAAACATAATTATGTATTCGTGAATAAAAAAGTCAAATTCCTAAATATCATACATGGTACAAATTTGTATAATTGAGCTTCCAAATTAAATGTTCTGACCCTATTCTAATGTGAGTGTTCTTCCTGGTTAATAGCTAATACATATTTCTTGTTAATATGCAGATAAAGAAAAACATAGAAAAGATTCAGATAAGGAAACATTATTCTTATATTTTTAATACGGGGATTTAATCTTCAATGAAAATAAATATTTTAAATTTAAATAGTTTTAATATAGTAGTAGAGATTTAATCGTTTAATAATTAGGTATACTTTTGATAATATTAATTCTTGGTAATTATTACTAATACATGGACAATAAGGATAGCAGGCGCAAAATATCATACTGTTAAAATATAACACATTTTCCAGACATCTAGTAGGTACTATTAATTTTAATAATTAATTTTAACTATTAATTTTAATTAACTTAGCCCTGGTTTTATTATTTGAAACCTTATCTGATCGTGCAGAAACACGAGAAAGGGGTCGAGGATCGCTTCTGGGTATAATTCAATGCCTGGCGGGGCTTTAGCACGAGGAATAGTTGTTTCCTAGAGCGATTATGTAATAGCTTTGCTATTCGGGAACTACTTTAATAACCGCTTGGCGGCTTGGTGGTTCCTTACTCGATTTCCGATTTATATGTTACTGACAGAGATCGTATCGATAAAGATGTATACGCCATAAAGTTCATTCGGCATTTGTCCTGAATCGGCGTACCGTGTACGGCACTGATGAGAACTAACAAGTTCGAAACAGCTGTATGTCGTTTGGTTCCGATCCGGGACAAATGTCGAATCCTACCTGTGGCGGGTTTTATTTTTTGAAACCTTATCTGATCGTGCAGCAACACGAGAAAGGGGTCGAGGATCGCTTCTGGGTATAATTGCCTGGCGGGGCTGTAGTCCGAGGAGTAGTTGTTTCCTAGAGCGATTATGTAATAGCTTTGTTATTCGGGAACTACTTTAACAACCGCTTGGCGGCTTGGTGGTTCCTTACTCGATTTTCGACTTATATGTTAATATCAGTAGTATTATATAATGAGACAATAAGGGAGAAACGGAAGATACAAATATTACTTTGTTTACTTCGTCATAGCGATACACAAATAAATTAGGTATACAACTATTCGATAAAATCCTCCAGCGACTTATAAAGGACCACATATTGTTCAATCTAGGCAACATTTTTAAATAAATTTGAAGAAAACGCACAATGTTTGTTTTTTGGGTCATGCAACAACATTTGGCCATAAGTTGGTTAATAAAAATTTGTAAGACCCATATTGCATTGCGTTTTAACGGCGTGAAAATAAAGACCACATGTATGCGCACTAAAATAATTACCATGTACGAATTATAATCTGTGCGTAGTAAAGTGTATTACATTGTAGTGTATTTATACTAGCTTTATACCTAAAATATATTAAAATTTACAATTGTAATGATATAAAATTATACCAGTTACACTGGTGTTCTGTTTTATACAAGAAATAATCAAAATTGACTACATATTCACCGATAAAAGTGGCAAAGGATTACGGCGACAGCTTTTCAACAGTGTATACAATACCCTCGAATGACAATATTCAACATAATAGACCCATATTCGAGAACTACATTATAAAATACTGCTTCCTCATTTGTTTTCTCTTGTATATTTTGAAGGTTTTATAATTCAGAAGAGGTTTTATAAGGTTCAGAGACAATAGATATATGGTGGTTTTCTCATGAAATCGGCAGTTGTAATTATAAATGTTCACGATTTTAATATAAATAATTAAGAATGTCATAAAGTTGAATTTGGAGCTGTCACAATAATATGAAGAGAACTATACCGAACTGTCAATTATTTGTTATTGTGTACTATTTAGATCGTAACAAATAATCGATAGTTCGGTACAGTTCTCTTCATATTAAAAGTTTGGACACACAGAATTCCTTCCCTTACAGTCTTAGGCCGCGGAGGAGAAGGTTACACATAGAGACAAGGACAAACACACCCATACTCCACAAGAGGTGCCAAACTCCTCGAGTTGAAGTCCCCGTTGGGACTCGAAATCGATCATACCGCAAGACACCACCCGGACACAGTATAAATGACATTGTCGCATCTCTATAAAATACTATAAGTCGTCCATTCATCCATCAATTTCCGATAATTAACCTGAGTGTCCATTGTATTATTTTAATGAACATCTTCAAAAACTCATACATCTTCATGTACATTTGCAGCTTTTAATTATGCATTCTTGCTATAAACGAGTATTTAAAAAGTATACCAAAAATTATATTATTAGTAGGTAAGGTATTAGTCAATATTAAAGCAATTTACATATCAGATCAATGAGGTTAAAATTATTCCAGAATTACAAAGCATTAATGTTTGAGATAATTTAAAACTTCATAGATACTTGATGTATTGATACAATTGATTTTAATACAATTAACAGTAATATTTTCAGAAAATACGATGCAGTATAGACATATACATAGATGATTCTAATTACCACTAATTTTCCATACTATTTATTATTGCCATGTCATATTATTATTTTGTTTTGCCATGTCATATTATTATATTATTTCCTTGTTTTTATTAAGACATTTAAGAATTACAGCGAAGATGTTTCACTAAGTTAATTTAAACATTTGAAGATTGTGTGTCGTTATTCATGTAATTTATTTCAAAGATAAAAGAATGGTAAAAATTATATATAATTCCTATAAAATATTACTTGAAGTAACTTAAATTAAATTTAAGTTACTTCAACATAAATTTAAGTTACCCTATTTAAACTACCATCTTTATTGAAATACTGTGGCTCATGAAATCTACGGATATAGGGTTATGATGATGATCACAGAATGTAACTGTACGTGCTTAGAGTAGATAATGAGCAGTAGCACTGCTTGGTCTTCAAATCTGCTTATCGAAAGGCCATCATTATCAATACCAAGTATGCTTTACTGGCCAATCAATACCAAATACTTTCAAGTGTCATAAAGTTTTAATATTTATGAATTATGAATTATTTTAATGAATTATGGAACACCCTATATATTGAAACGTTCCTATTCTGCATGAGATTTACCATCATCATCATGAGATCATCAGTCCTAAGACTGGTTGGACACTAACCTCCAGCTTCTCCTATCTTGTGCTAACCTACGCATTTCGCTAATTGTGCTACAACCTACATCCCTTACTATTTTCGAGCAGTAGTCTAATCTAGGCCTACCTCTGCCATTCTTCACTCCTATTTCTGCCTCCAAAATATCGCGGACTATTCCCCCATGTCTCAAGTGGCCTTCCATTCTGTCTCTTCTCTTCTTTATGTTTTTCCGCATACTTCTTTTCTCGCCGACTTTCTCCAATACTTCTTCGTTTCTAACCCTATCAGTCCATGGTATTTTCATCATTCTTCGGTAACACCACATCTCAAAAGCTTCTAATTTCTTCCTACTTTCTTCCCCTACCGTCCAGGTTTCGCAACCGTATAGTGCCGTGCTCCATACATATGTTTTCAAAAATCTCTTCCCTGTTTCTAAGTTTATTACCCCCGAGCATAAAAGTGCTTTCTTTTTGTTAAAAGCTACTCGACCCTGCGCCATTCTTTGTTTAATTTTAATGATATCATATAAAATTAAGAGTTTAATCATTTTCTGATGGTGGCAACTTGTTTGGCGTAACGTGTATAACGTCGGAGTTCGTGCAAAATAGGTCTCCCATATTTTTTCCTGGGTCGAAGGTTCCAGTCTCGTGGCAGGATTCTAGAATTTAGGATAATAAATACAATTTAGCATCTAATAGTGAACCATAACGAAATTATTAAATTATGTTTAAGAAGAATATGAACCATTATTATCAGTATTAATAATCAATTCTTATGAATTCTTATTTATGGTAAATTTGCGCTTTTACTCATTATTTGCATAATAATTGATATCTCCCATGTAGGTAGCTTTTTAATAAGAACACAACAATAAATACAAGGATAAATAACTACAAATATCACAGATTAGATTAAATTAATATCCCACATGACCTGAAAACCTCAAAATATTAACAAAATGTAAAAAGGAATTAATTATGTGATAAAGTTACTTAACGTATTAAATAAGTTTATATCATGAAGAGTGTATACTTTTATAAAACTTTCTGAGGTATTTTTCTTGATAATTTTTTTACATTTTCATTTAAACAATGTGTATTAAAAATGTTGCAAAAGATCTAAATGAGTTGCATGGATGGCGCGAGTGACAATGCATTGACGACATGAGTGGCCATCTTCCGGGATGTCACTGAATCACTCTCGATCCTGAAACTTGATCTTGCAGAAACACGAAGCGGCTGAAATGAGCTTTCGATCGTCATCTAGCGATGAAACGTTGAACTCTCATCCATTACGAATATATATAAATATCGCGCATATAGAAATGAAAGTGAAAGGCGGGAATATGTGCTTATAGTTTTTACGACAGATGTCTCTGATGCGTTGGCCGTTGAATTTTTGTTTTAATATTCAAAAATTCATCCCTTGGTTTCTAGAATTGTGCAATTACATTCATTACAGGGGCACGTTAAGTTTTGTAACAAGATTCCATTTTAATAAACGCAAATGAAAATATTCGAAATGCTTGGTCACGTGTTTTATAAAATGTGTTATTTTTCTTTTGGTTACTACTATATTTTATAATTTTTCTCGTTTTCAGTCACTAAACAAGGTAAAATTACAGGGAGATCTATGTTTATTATTAATGTCACACAGAAAATACATTAAAAAGTTCTTAAAATTACCTTCGAACAATATCAGTTGGGGTATTCATTAGACTGACAAGTTTGAAAACATGAGCCCTGGATTATAAACATTTTTAAATGCCTCAAAATTTAAAGTTTATGCCGAGTTTTATCATCTTACTTGGAAATATTTATTGGTCATATGTTATTCAGTGTATGTATTAGGAAATACTTATTATATTAATAACATTTCTAAAATTACATACAACACGGCTATGAGGATGAAAATGTTTTATGTATTGGTCGATGTTATAGTATAACAAAACAAAGACGTGTTTGAAGTACCGTGACTGCTGGTGTCGACAATAATTTTAACAAAGTGGTTTGCATTTAAATAAATACATACCTATTTAGTAGAACATCGTGTAAAAATGCAAACAATTTAGGATAACTATAACAATGTAGACATGTTGGAAATAATAGTTTTATTTGACGAATGTAATAAAAAGTACAGACCCGCGCCTGCAATTTTATTTAAAATACCTGCGTAAGAAGAGACTTTATTACAAAACCCTGAAATATATCGGAAATAATTTGAAAAGGAATGGAATATTGAAAGTAGCAAAAAGGAAACCGACTATCATAGTTATAGAGCAAAAATTAGTAGGATTGCGAAATGGACGTAATTGACTAGAGATCTCCTGACCTAAAATATTCCATAAAATATTAAGATATTTAGAGCGATGAAAAAAGTAGAGTTGCTTCAATAAAAATGAGGAAAGCAGAGGTGGAAGTTTTGTAGTACTTCAAAGACGACTTTGTTTCAAATAATAAAATCGACAAAGAATATTAAGTTTTTAATTAAAACAATAAAAGTTTTTTTAATCATAGTTCAGACGATTTTGATTTTGGAAATATAATGCTATTTTAAAAATTGTTTACAGCTGATAGTTCTATAAAATTGCATAAAAATTACAGGGTGGCACATTTAAAATTCTCAATGCCATTGCAGATGGTGTTGATACTATTTCTCTTCGCCTTTCATTAACTAGGTTATACGTTAATATAGAAAATATAAAAAAAAACTGAAGGATATATTATATTGTAAACTTATTATTAACGGAGATGCAGAGGTGTAGAGGTATTTTCCTTTAAAGAATAACCGCCTATAATATTTATTAATATAAGTTGTTTCACATAAATAAAGTTTAGTATATTTAGTTTGTGTACCAGGGTTAAATTGACGCGGGCAAAATTTTAATTGCTATACATTGCGCATTTACGCTTAGCGCGCTAGCGGTCTCGGTACCTTCAAGTTAGTTGAGACTGCGCTCTGAAGTGTGTCGATCACTTGTTTGCTGACATGACTGATATCAGTAGTAAGTATCGTAGGGTCAAATTGACCCTGATTCACTAAATGCGTTATAATTCTGTGAGTACATAGCGGATTAATTGTTCAGGATAAAACTAAAATTATGGCTAAAAGTACACGTTTTGGCGATTCTAAATTTAAAACTACTCTATTAAAATGGTTGGCCAAAAATGGTGATGCAATTAGTTATGTGAGCACTGATGCAGAGGATGAGAATATCATCGAAAGCGAACACAATTCTGAGAGTTTGCAGTCAGCATCTAACTTAGATGAATCTAATAAGGAACATCCCGGTCCAAGTCGTTTTGTGTAAAAAAAGAACTTTATTTTTATGTTTATTGTGCAAGAAACCAATTTGTAATGACTGCAGCGAGCACATTTACAAAGAAAGTCAATAATTAAGAATGCATTATCCACATTAAGTTTTATCTTACGTTAGATTTGCATGTTATTTTGTAGAAATAAATTTCGTTGATATGTTTATATTTTCTTAAAATTACGTCTTTATTGTTATTATTAAGAGTTTCAGGAGGTCAATTAATAATTAACCTGTTATTGTAAAACACTAATTATACAAATGTATCTAAATTAATCAATAATTTATATTTCTTTTTGTATCAGAAGCTGTGTTTATTTTCTTATAATGTCATTCGATTATTTCTATTTTAAAATGTACTACTTAGCCATCTAATTAGGCTATTTATTTAAAAGTTATTACATTTTGTCAAAATAACAGGGTCATTTTGACCCTGGATCACTAGGTATGTTGCTAAAAACAGGCTCGCCAACTAAGGGTTAAGGGATTTTCACAACTTTGTTAATACGAGAAACATCGGGCTCCGTTCGAATGCGGAAGTAATCAATTACGAATTTGTTATGTTCTTAAATAAATCCGCGATATTAACAATTCTAGAAAATTACAAAATATGAAGAATAAAAAAGTGTGTATGTGCAGCATAAAGTTAAGTGTTATCACTATTATCAGTATTATGTAAACCAGAACAAAACACTTAACCTTGTACTTGTTTGAGGTAGCCGCTAGACACATAACTAGATCAATTTTAACAAAACTAAAATAGATAATTGTGTCATTACCAAAATGTAGATTTCTAAAACGTACAATTAAGGAAATTACGATGTGTGTGGATAATTTCATTTCCCATTCCCCTTGTGTTATTCTGAGAACAGTACCGATGTACTTCGACCATTCTAGTCGTAAGAACGACATAAATATGATTAGATTGGATATTATGGGACATTAAGTTAAAAGTGACGTTAAGTTAATTATTTTTAGACTCATCTGGCAAAGAATATATAGACTGTCTTGGCGTTGAGATAGTTTCCAAACTAAATATTACATTAACCGCCTGTGATCTGGACACATTCTTTTTTATTTATTTCAAACAAAGAAGACTAAACAACCCTGTGATATCCTAGTTTTTGGAAATATAATACTGTTACGTGTTTTCTAAGTCGTTTAAATTTACGAAGTGCTCTAATCAAGTGTTCTGTGATATATCAGTAATATGATGAAGAAGAAGCATCACCACCCCCCTCACCGTCATCATCATCCGAAAAAACACCATTATATCCCATTCATCAGGAGGGTAATTAAATTTTGTAATTGTGCCTTTAACACTGAAATCTGTATTGGTTTTGTGATTTAACTGCTGTAATAAAACTGTTTTATGTGTTGCATAAAACGTGTACGCTAAACTTTGGCAAAGCCCTAGTGTTACGTGTATATTTAGCTTCGATTATCTTGTGTCTTCCCCTCAAAAATCGACTGGACCTCCAAATACCTTCAGTGAGTCGATGAGGAGGTTCAATTATTTTTAAATGAACATGTTAAGATTATTAATGTTGTATAGAATTATACACAAACTAATGTGGGTTTTATGTATGACTCGAGAAGTTGTAACCGTTGTAGGTATCAAAATAGATGTTCGTTTCCAAGAGTTTGTTTATTTCAAAATGAAATAACTTCACATATTTCTGTTAAATGAATGGGAATGCAATGGTCGAGGAAGCTATTGAAATTGTGTTATTATGTGACAGTTCAAGTAAAAAATGTTGTAAATGTTTATTTGCAAATACATTATTTAGAATATTGCCCAGTCATGAATTACGTAAAATTAGCAATTCGTTGTTAGGGATGTATATACTATACCTGGTGTTCTAAAATAGCATTGAATAATGTTTAATTTGTTGAATACTAATTGTAAAAAAGTTACGATTTTAAGAGTCTTTCAATAAGGACGCTCGATTTTTAAATATAAATAAAACAAATCGTGTATGAGATATCTACTCAGTTTTTTCATTTGAAATAATATTTTATGGCTCTAAATATGGAAAATAATGTCGTTCAAAAGTCCGACGCGGATGTACTTGGTGGCACGTATTCGGGAGGTCCAATTTTCGATGACTTTGTCGCATAAATCTGACTGAATTTGCTGGATGCCGTTCGTTATGTTGACACTGAGGGCATCAATTGTTTGCGGTTCATTCGCAAAGATATTCGATTTAATATGGTCCCAAAGGAAGAAGTCTAAAGGTGTTAAATCGCACGATCTCAGTGGCCAGTTCACGTCACGGCTGCATGAGATAAACATGCCCTCAAATCGCTCGTGAAGAATGTCCATCGTGGCATGCATTGTGTAGCACGTAACGCCGTCCTGTTGGAACCACATGTCACAGGTATCCATATCATCCAGTTTAGGCCATAAGAAGTTGCTTATTATCGATCTGTAGCGCTCGCCGTTGACAGTTATGGCAACACCAGTTTTTTTGGAAGAAGTACGGACCGATGACTTCGCCAGACCAAAATTTGCACCAAAAAGTGACTTTCTCGGGATGCATTTAGAGCTGGTGTATCTCGTGTGGATTGATATCGTCCCAAATCCGACAATTTTTCTTGTTCACATCTCCCTTCATCCAAAAATGGGCCTCGTCGCTAAAGATGATTTTCTTGGCGAAATTTGGGTCAACTTCCAACTGCTCCAGAGCCCAATCGTCGAATAAATGGCGTTGTCTATTGTCGTTTACCTTATGTTTTTGGGTCAGTTGGGTTTTATACAGGTTGAGTCTGCACCTGTATAAATTCGTCATGTATGTCGCAGAAAGGCCAAGTTCTTGTGAACGACAAGAAATTGACTGCCTCGGATCTCACGCACAGCAGCTATGTTTTCAGCAGACTTTGCGTTTCGGTGATGTACGGGGGTTGGCTGATTATTTATCAAACTGGTTGACTCGAATTTGGCTACCAAACGTCGAATAGTTAATTCGGCGGGACGGTTGTGGCGAGGATAAAAATCCCGGATGCGCGGAATGTTTCTATAACGGAGCGCTGACTTTGAAAAATAAAATTTGCTTATTTGCACACGTTGTTAAACGCAATAACCTTGAATGGTAATTTGCTGTATACTACTAAACAATTCACAATAAATTTGACAGATGTTGTTTTAACAACATGGCTGCTATAAGCTAACAAATTTCAGGCGTCCATATTGAAAGACTCTGTATTACAATATGTCACCGGACACATGAAATGATATTTAATTCGAGCAAAAATAGTTTTAAAAAATGTGTTTAAATATGTTTGCTTTGATATCCAAAGTAATTTAAAAAGAAAGCATTATTAACAAGTCCATCTTCAAGAATATATACCTTTGTTAAAAAAAGTTTACAACAAGGTGAACATGTGAAACACATCCGTAAAGTAATCCAAGTTTATCACTAATTTTTTTAATACATCCTGAAAGATCCTGTGTGGTTTTACGAAAAATGTAAATGCATTTTCCTCCACGTAAGACACTTGATGTCGATGTATCAGATGCTGGTTATGTTTTTATGTGCCGGGTATGTATTTCACACGTATTGTAACTTTGAAAGTTTGAAATAAGATGTATAGCTCAGAAGGAACTTTAAAATTGGATTTCAACATTTTACAGCAATCTTGAAAAATTAAGCCAAATATCACCATGAGAATTTTCAGAAATATATAATTTATAGGTTAATTCCTTCATCATTTCGAGATATTTTTCTTTTAATAGGAAATGCTTGTTACTCAGCCTTACATACGTTGTGACTTTTGTTGATCACAAATAATTACAAACAAAAATCTATTAATTTTTTTATGATTTTGTTCAGACATTTCTGTAGCCTAAAATAGAACATTATTCATTTATTCATTGTGCAGTTCCTTTTTTTTTTATTCTATTACTGTTGTTGTTTATTGCTCAGTTATTAACATTATTTTGTCTGTATTGATAAACTTTAAAAACTATGTCGAAAGATAACAAATCGACAAATATGTATATGGAAAATTGTTTTTAGAGATTCAGAAAATCGCATAAGTTTTCATCAAGACAATGGACGTAACATTAATTTCTTCGTTGACAAATATATGAGGAAAATATTGAAACTTTTGCGATTGAAACTTTTAACATTGTAACCTATAAAATTGTTAATAACGGCGCCAATGTATTAAAAATTGGCAATGAAAATTCTTAATAAGTAACGTAAGGATTAGAATACGGTGGATATTTAGGCCAAGATAAGAGATTCAAAGGAATTGTAGATGTACTGAAATACTGCTGCTGAAATACTGAATTAAGTTTTCAGTTAATTATATCTATATATAGGTCTATAGAAGGCCTGTTCATATTGAGACTAAGAACATAATTAAATCCGATATTAAGTTTAAATGAAGAGAAACCCACTTAAAAAAAATTACAATTAAAAATCAAGAAATAAATGATTTTTTCTACAACAATTTAATACTTGTTTGTTGTTCCGCTTAATGTAATTAAGAAATTATTCTTTATGTTTATTATTTATCTGTTTATATATTATTATTTATCTTTTATAATTGTTTTATATAATTTTGAAGTCAAGTTACGTCATCCCACTGCACCGCAGCATATAAGAATAAGATGATAATATATTGCTGACTATTAAATTTCATTATACTTTTGTTCTAGTTCCGTAGGTTACACAGTCAGTCTGTATTATACTCTCTTGTAATTAACATAAAATATATATATTGTATAATTAATCCAGAAATAAAGTTCGTTCTGTTCGTGTTAAATCAAATTGTAAAAGTTTTTAAAAACCGTTCGGTTGTTACACGAAACGTAACTGTCAGTAAAACAAAAAAATATATACCTTGCTACTATAACAACGAGGTTACATTTAAAATTGCCGAGGGCCGGCATTCCATTCACATTACTAATATTCTATGGCACCGATTTCAAAATTGTATAAAACAATTAATAATAATTACATAATAAACAATAATTTCTTAATTATAGTTTATTTCATCCCTATTTGCCAAATAAAAAATTCCAAACGGCTCTTATCTCAAACCGTGGCTTGCTTTTATGGCTGGGCTTAGGTAGACTGTTCCATTTATCGCCAAGATAAGAGAGTTTTGTATTTGGCAAATAGCGATGAAATGAATTATACATTAAACAGCGCAACAAATAAGTATTAAATTGTAGAAAAAAACATGTCTTTCTTGCTTTTTAATAAAGTTATTTTTTTTTGTTTTTTTTAACTTATTATTTTATAATTTTAAGTGAAGGGTAGACCTAATAAGGGTGCTTTGCGAATGAGAAAGCGACGGTTACTTGAATAAAGAATTCCATTGTGTATTTTCAAAGTTCAAGATCTAATACGAATGAATTCAAGATGGTACCACCTTGGAGCTATACTGAACCCAACGTAAACAGAATAATTAAAATCGGTTCATAATCACAAAAGTTATATCCGAACACACATAAAAAATACATATACGGACGAATGGAGAACCTCCGTCTTTTTTGAAGTTGGTTAAAAATGTATTTATTATTCTGTTTTTATGCATCTAAAGCTTATTATAACTTAATAGGTCGTAATGCCAGGGAGGCAATTACTCTCTTGCGCCCTGCGAGTGCTCATGATTTCATCTTGTGCGGGTATCGTCTGCACTAACTACGTTTCCTGACCACTATCTTTGTAAATACGAGTACATATTTTCATTAATTTTCGCTAATTTCTGTTCAATTTTACTTTCTTCCATTACTTTACATTAGTTTTCACTAACTTACATAAGTTTTAATGGACTATATGGCTTTTATTGATTTCTACTTACTTCCAGCGACATATATTAACTACATAAACAGTATTTCACTGACTACCATATGCTATTAACAAAATTCGCAGATTTATGGCGTAATATAATTATCTCTCGTTATTCTTTAATAGAAAAGCGTCATAATTTTAAAACTTTAAAAAGTGTGGCTTTAAAATTTCTCTGAATAAATAATAAACAAACCCAATAATTTCAGGATAATCCACTAATCCACTGATTGGTTACAAATTTTATTCCAGCATCGATTTATAAAAGTTTAACTCATTCACTAACATTTAATTTTATATTCTATGTAGTATGTATAATACAGTAGATTAATAAAAGCGTATAACAAAACATACAAATATCAAAAATTAAATATTTGTTGAATAAATATTAACTTTGCTATTACTTTACATTCAATTTTAATTGAAGTTGAATGTGAATTTTAATTAAAAATTTTATGCCCCAAAAAATCTGTTACGAATTACAAAATGCTACTTTATAAAAGATAAATTTAATAGGACTTTTGATTGAAAACTCACTTAATCAAATAATTTCTCTTTGATGTCAGTACATAATTACATAATATTTTACCAACCAGTTTACCATATCATATATTTATAATGTCAATATAATTGTTTCCATTAAATCAATCTTCTTAAAGTGCGTTGAATTTTTGTATAAACAGCGGTTCAAATATTTCTATAAGCATAAGGGCTACTATTTTAAAGTAACAAATACATATACGAGCTTAATGGCGAATTTTGTATATAAAGTTCATTTTGTATACAGCATCATCCAAATGTTTATATATATATTTAATTGTTAATAGAATTCAACTGGCGTTAATATATTGCAAATAACTTCCAATACTATGGTAGTTTTATGTTCTTCATTCATATTACAAAGATTTATTGTTGTTTAAAATGCAAGTGAGATATGTCAGTCACTTCTTAAGTCAACGTCTTTAATCATTCGTGTTGCAGACCTACTGATTGTGAGATCTACGTTTTGAGCCAAACTTAATGTATATTAGACAACATTAAAAAACGTTACGCAAGTCATTCTGTGGTAGAGAATAGATTGAATTATGTCATGTGAGGTATTCAAGATTTGCCTAAACGATTTGAAAATTTTACTTTGAATGGCAGTTTGGAAACAAACTGACAGTTCAAGTGATTCCACTTGAAGAGAATTTGGCTTAAGGAATCAAAGGATTTTATCACTAGTATTAAAATTTTATTTTGATATTTGAGTAGATTAGTTATACTCATAGTATTAGTTTAGTATATAATTAAACTTCAACCTTATATTTTGCTCACAAAGTTTAAAACAAATGCCACGAACTGATTCACTAAAATAGCTATTCCCAATAGAGGATAGTTTTCCACTTTATACAGATCACAAGAATTAACAATCAAACCTAAAGAACGGAACGTATATATTCTCTTATTCCACTTAGTATATTTTTTGCGACTAAAAGACAAACTAGTACTATGGATAGCTATGGTACCCATGTGAACCATTTTCGAGAAGAATTGCATATAATTACATTTGGGGGAAGTTTGGAACATTCGATGCAACAACAAAAAATCTTTTCGTAAATACACAGTATATTGCACTTGACAAACGTTTCGGCTACCAAGTTTATATCATCAGGATATGACTAAAACTGACAAAATAAAATTGCTTACAAAACAGTTGTATTCATTTCCTACCAATATGAAATGGGTAGACAAAACAGTCGAGTGATGAAGACAAAGTCTTTCGGTTTCTATGGGAAACTGATCTTCTTAATGTTTTTTAATATGTTCCTTAAATCTGTGGTAATATTGTTGTCTACACTGTAAAAGCTCGCATTAGTTTGTATTTATCCCTATTTTATCAACAGTGCAGTTATTTTATTAATATAAGAACCACCAATCAATACAAAAAATACGTTCTTGCATTATACCATGAAATACCTTATGTATGGACTAGCAATTAGTCTGGTTGCATGATAAAACTGGACATTTGTGGTAGGTAATTATATTAACTGCTTAATTGATGAGTTATAAAACAGCCTTCTGTAAACATTCACAAATTGAGTCATGTATTTGAATGAACAAAATATTTCTCTTTTGAGAAAGACATATCTTGTACAAAACTACTCATTTTCAGCAACTTGAAAACATGATATTGCCCGATTAACACTAACTTAGTTTTCCACAAAACACTATATACTGCACTCGACGCGCGTTTCGCCAATAAAGTTGGCATCATTTGAAAATGATTAAAACTGGGTTTAAATATCTCCTGAGTTTTGTGGAAAACTAAGTTAATGTCATCTTCACACTAAAGGTTCCAACTTACTTCAGTATTACCCGATTATAGAAAAAATTAAAAAAAAAAATAGAAAATTATATTCTCATCTGATCATATTTATTTATATTCTGACATGATTATATATATATATATATATATATATATATATATATATATGGGTATTTGATCTGCAAATTTTAATAATGCATAATTAAATAAAATTTTTGGGGGCCGAAAGATATTTTCAGAGATAGAAGGAAACTAGACCGAAACAAAGAGAATAGGAATTAATAAATTAGTGAGAATTAACCGTTTACTTTATACTTAGCTTCTTTTGTTAACTATGCAGAAGTAAAAATACTAAATATAAAAGGTGGTCCAACCAAAACGCACGATGTTAATTGTAAATAAAACAAAAAGTTTTCAGAGAATTATCTTAATATTTTTTTTATTATGATAGAAGGATCTATGACAATAATTATGTGTGAAACAAAATACCTCTATCCGATGGTCCATATTTTCAATGACTCTGAAACATAATTGAGGTTCAATGTCGTTAATGTGCCGAATTATCTCATCCTTTAGCTCTTGAATTGTTCTTGGCTTATTGACGTACACTTTTTCTTTTAAATATCCCCAAAGATAGAAGTCCAACGATGTCAAATCACATGATCGTGGAGGCCAATTAACATCGCCACGACGTGAGATAACACGGCCATTGAATTTCTCGCGCAAAAGTGCCATTGTTTCGTTGTCTGTGTGGCAAGTGGCACTATCCTGTTGGAACCACATATCGTCCAGGTCCATATCCTCAACTTCTGGCCACAAGAAGTCCGTTATCATCTCGCGATAGCGAACACCATTCACGGTAACTGCTTGGTCGACCTCATTTTCGAAGAAGTACGGCCCGATGACGCCGCCAGCCCATAAACCGCACCAAACAGTCACTCTTTGTGGATGCATCGGCTTTTCAACAATCACTCGTGGATTCTCATTTGCCCAAATGCGGCAATTCTGCTTATTAACGAATCCACTGAGGTGAAAGTGTGCCTCGTCGCTGAAGATGATTTTCTTTGTAAAGTCACCATTCACTTCTGTCTGTTCAACCAACCATTCGGCGTATTGACGACGCTTGAAATGGTCAATAGGCTTCAGCTCTTGAGTCAGTTGAACCTTGCAAGCGTGTAAATTCAAATCTTTATTCAAAATTCGCATCAGTGATGTTGGTGAGATGTTCAATTGTTGGGCACGACGACGAGTCGAGGTTGACGGCTCTTCCGCTACACTATCGCGAACAACAGCAATGTTTCCGCAGAACGAACTAGGCGAGCATGCACAGATGTTTTCACATTTTCTATAGACCCGGTTTGCTGAAATTTGCACACAATTCTCCCGATTGTGGACACATTTGGTCGATTATGCTGACCAAAAAAGTCACGAAGTACACGAAATGCATTTTGATTTGAACGCCCATTTTCGTAAAAGGCTTCAACAATCTTAACGCGCTGCTCAATTGTGTACCTCTCCATGGTTGAATTTGTCAAACACTGAAACAAAGAAATGTCAAATTAAGTTGGCCAAAAACTTGACGTTAAGGTGTGGCTCACAATTAGCATCGTGCATTATGGTTGGACCACCCTTTGTAAAAAGAACAAATAAAAAATAATGTAACCGCAATTGATTTAAAATCGTTAAGTTGTTCCCAATAACCGATAAAAAACTATTAAGTGGTACCAAAACCATTAATTGGCACCAATAGCCACTAGTAAAAGGTTTTTGGCATTGAAAGAATATTGAAGGTTTTTCGGTTTGACTAAAAAAAGTTACTCTTCAGGGGTAGAAAAGTTACTTTTTCACAAAGTTAAAATATTACAGTGCATTGTTGGAGAAAGATTGCATTTATTTTGAGTCGTATTATATACGTTAGTTATTCTGCAGTTAATACTATTTTTACATTTTGCCATTTTAACAACTTCTTATTTATCAAACGTATTTACTGAATAGAATAGCATTAAAATATGACAGATAAAAGGCAAAATTAAGACATCTGTATATTATTTTCCACGGTACGATGAACGACCACCGTTATAATGGCCCAATTATTTAATTGACCCGTTTATATTGGCCTAATTAACAAATTAGGTCAACTTGAATGCTCTCTGATCCGTACAATGTCGAAAATCGTACCACGATAAATCGGGCTACTACGATATAATACTGAAAACGGATTGTCAATAAAATAACATGTCCCACTTTAAAAAAGACTGACTATAATTTACAGATGTACATCTGTTAAAGGCAAATATTCAATAGGTATTGAATCCGAACGCAAGACTCGACCTTGGGAAAGCTCTAACCCTTTAATAGATGACCTATTTAGCCAAATACATAAGAAGTCTAATTTGTATAATTAATTTCGAACGAAGCCGACAGTTTTCGGCGAAACATTTCATTCATACGATGAATGAAAGGAATAGAAAACAGGTATAAAAAATTGTTATGCGGTGATAAAAGTTTAAAAAAATTCTTGCCACCAATGCTCGCAGGAAAACAGAAAAGACGTGAAGTCAAATAAGACACACCCCCAGTCGAGTGTGTAGTCAGTCAGTTGTTCAAATCGATACTTGCGCGTGCGCGCCGCCCGCCAACCCCACCTTTGAAAAATTTGTGCGTACAGAACCGGACTTGGCCCGATGTGTCCATCGGGTAAATGACCTACCGCACATCGCATACTCCCATTTATAGTGTGGAATTTCGGTGACTGTTGTTTAACGTTATACAAATTTCTGGAGTAGCTATCGATTTATTACCGGAATGATATATTATAAATTAACTGGAGATGTCATTTGTAGTACGTATAATATTGTTTCTATAAATTCGTAAATACTGATTCTAAATTACCTATATTGTACGAAAATTAGTGCCACAATCTAATTGAGATGCGTATTTTGCTACGTTACATAATGTTAACATAGTGAAATTATTTAAATGTAATGCTCTTTAGGATTGTTTTTAGGTATTCTATGTTATATATGGGAGTCTAAAATAATAATATTTACATAGTTAGTAAATAATATATCACAATTGATAAAAAAAAACAATATGAAATTATTTCATTTAATTTATATAAAGTATTAGTTGCGCTAAGGAATCACTGACATAGAACGATTAGTCAGTTCATATTTACATTTTTTAAGAACCGCTACACACGTTTCATTAAATTTTGCTTATAATGTATCAGTTCAATATTGGCCACTGCATTTCATTGGAGATTCCAATTTAACTATCTTGAGATTTAACGGTTTCAATGAAGTGAAGTAAATCTAATGTGAATTATACAACACAAAGACTACGAAATTTTGTAGATAAAATAGGCCATGTGGCTAGGGGACATAAATTTACGGGTGGACTAAGTTAGACAGGGACACTTGAAGATTTCCACAGTTCAGCCAGCAGAATCATAAAATGAACTTTTAAGAATAAGAGAAGGGATATAATACAGTATTAGCTCTTGTGACTATACATATATTGCCAGTTTAATAAATATATGAGTCTGACATGATTAGCGGTCAATATAGCCAGTAGGTTGAGTACTACGGGTATATGTAGACTTTTTTAAGATATGTTTTACATAATGTCACTGCGGAATATCTATCGATTACCATAAGGATATGAAAAATCAAAGGCTGTTATTACGGCTATGAAGTTCAGTATTGAAAATAAATCTAAATCAGAATTATAGCAACCAAATCGGGAGTTACATTCAGAAACTGGGAAGCCTGCTAGTTAGCTCATATTTTTTTGTAGTTTATACTTTATCATCTGTAGTAAACTGTATTATTTTGTTTTCTTGGCACTATGTAGCAAGTATTTGATGTTCATGCGTAGTTTTCGTGGGTGCTCAAAATATAAAAATTTTCAAAATTATTGAATGATAACTCACTTTTCCCTAGTTTAACATCTAGTTAATTAACAATTATCGTTAGAATTAATATAACAGGGATCCAATAAAAATATATTCAAATATAACAATTTCTTGATATATATTTAGTATTGCCTATAATAACATATATAATTTTTTTATTTTCATGTTATTCGTGATGAAGTTTTTAAAGATACCCTTAAATCAATTATATTGCTAAGTAAGTCAATAATTCTGCTAAGGTTTTGAAGTAATTTGATTCATAATCCACTTTAAATCACGTTTAGTCTTTTTTCTGTACTTCTTTACCTAAAAATTACAAAAGATAATCTAATACTCCATTATCTCCTAGGCAAACATCTGAAATGTATTTCATAAAAAAAATATAGGCCTACGAATATGAATTTTTAATTCATTCAAGATGTCACTCTACTTTGGTTATTTTTGTTACAACATACGAGTATATATATTTTTAATATAAGGTAATATGTATCTGTTTTTAGGCAAAAATAAATCGTTATAAAATTGTATAAATAATATTTAACAGATTTTAATTCACTTAAAATCTTCACTTTAATTATTGTTATTTATAAGAAAAAATGCTGGTAAAACAGTACTTGGTTACGGCATACTAGTCAAGATTCATTAGATGGAGGAGGAATTATATTCCTCCTGCACACTCGCACAAATTCTTAAACACAAGGAATTGTTAATTAACATATACTTATTTAATAACAATGAACAAGATTTTGACAAACATATTACTATTACATAGCATTTTATTTATAAAAGCCTGACTTCTCATGAAATATTTTTACTATTTAATAAACCGTTTTCGTTAAGTACAATATATTCACGTGCAAATCGTTTGTTGTAGTTGTCAATCACTCTTCTTTAAACAAGTTAACCAATGCTGTAACATCAAGGCGTGTATTAGTTAAGCCAGTCCGGCCCTGCGTACAGTCGAAAAGCTCTTATGCCTGAAACCACCACGCTATGAAAGTTTGAGCTTTAAATTTCAGCAGGAGTGTACACTACCTAGCGGTAGTCACCCGCATTACTTCACATATATTCTGGTACAAAACATAACTTTTTCATTCAGAAATAACGTTCGTGTTATAAATATGTTTAAAGTAACATTCTGCAGTGAGCTATGGAGAGTGATCTCATATCGCGCGTACTTATGAAATCTAGCTAGCGTTGTACAATACGAAATCGAAATCAACTGGAATTTAATTAAGTTTATATTAGTTTTCGTAAACAGTTTGGCTAAAACGATCCACGGAATACGTCATTCTTTTGATGAACTAATTTTTCGAAACCGATGTTGTTTAGTATTTAGGTGACGTGACAGTGGCCTCTGGAGATCAGTGAGTGGGGCGGATTTTTGTTTAATTAAATGTTGGTACGCATCATTGTGCCGAGAAATGTCGCAATATGATAGGATACAACAATTTCAATAATCAAGGATACAATAAATTATTCACTCAGGTGAGTTTTAATAATTAAGAAGCCGGCAATATTACTCGGTATTCTTATTTCAGGTCAAGATGTATATCATCTGCAATTAATACTTGTACTACTGTTAGTATACTGAAAAAAACTGATTTCAATTGTTAACAACTCGAACTTGAAAAATTGTGATTTTCAACATATAATTCTCGGAACCACAGGGGATTATACGTATGCGTCATATGACGTCATCTACCTAGGGTTGTTGGTAAACAATGAAAATCTAGCCCTGTGCCTAACGACAAGTATTATCTAGTTAAATTTTAATTAAAGATTTGTCAATTAACTTAATATTATAATAATCAACACGATATCCATTAATTCATGTGGACTGTTTTTGAATATTTTTTAAGTGTAACAATTTATTTGTACTCTGTAACGCTTAAATTTAAGATATTTCAAATCAGACACTATATTATTTAACATGATTATAATACAACATGATTATATCAACTTAAATTAACTATGAACTATAACTTTAATTAATTTAATGTTAATAAACAGAAATATTACTAATTCATGCCCTTAACCAAAATACTTACCTACTAAGTTTTAAATTAACTTTAATAGAATTAAATCCAGTAGTCAAGTATTAATCACTGCGATAATAAATAAATGAAAGGGGGTAACCACTGGGCAATCTCCAACATGTTAGTAATTCATTTGTCAAATCGGTTACTGAATATTCTTGATTAAACAAAATTATGCCATTTCTGAATACTTTTCGAAGTAAAATGTTATAATCATTTGGGTAGACTATGTGACATTTAAACTTAAGATATGTACAAAAAATCAAGTCCTATACTAATCATGTTAAGAATTTCTGATTAATATAGACCTTATTAACTCATAAAATAACTATCAACTAAAACTCTAACTAATTTAAAGGTAATAATCAATATGTTCTTAATCGATTCATGCCATTGTTTTAATATTGTAGTATTTGGCGTACAATATTATCATTATTTAAATAAACTGTGATGTTTAAATTTAAATATCATAGCCTGTATTTTAATCCAATTGTGACACTTTGTCCTTATTTTGTTCTTATCAATTGTGTATGAATTATCAGAAGCTTACACAGCTACTTGTTCAAAAATTGTTATTTTTTCAGTACCTATTTTTTTTTAGCAATTTTTTTAGTTTCAATATTTTTCGAGTTAGTTTGTATATTTAATAGTATCGTTCATATATTTTATGCAAACTAATCTGTGTAACATAAAGTAAGGTTATGTTGTCTAAAGTGAAGACACTGTAAGTTTTCTTTTGCTGTATATGAGATTTAAGTAGTAAAGTAAATCAAATGAGAATAAAGCACAAGCTTGAAAATAAAATAAACAATATTTTATTGTAAAAAATATGTATTTAGTAATAAAAGTGAGTATTTAATAAACGTAAAAATACAAATAATTAATATAAAATTATGTTGAATATTCATGAAAGATCTATTCATAGAATTCACGTTTATTAATACATAAATCTATTTGAATTATATGAAAATATAACAAATTAAGGTGAAAAGAACTTATTATGTCAAGGTGCTTACTTTAGTGGTTGCAAACTTAATTGACCTCCAATGTAACAATAACATAGTGATGCTAAAATATTAAATTAATTATGTTAAGATACAACTTATACTTCTTTAAAAATATAAATCATATGTTCATAAAATGAGCTTGAAATTATAATCAGTTTTAACTGAAGGACTAAGAGACTAAGTAATCTAGAATAATAGATATAGATAATATTTAAAAATTGTGGCCTTGAAATAAGGTCTCATATACTTATTATTTACTCTAACGAAGATGTTATAAAGCCTAAGGTATAGGCTATATAGTTTAGTTCCTCTTTTATTTAAAATACAATATATTTTAAATAAAAGAGGAACTAAAGTCTAAAAGTTTATTTTAATCCGATCATATCAACCTAACATCATAAAAAATTAATATTAGAAGAGCTTACTGTGGATCACTATCCTACTGGATTATACGAGTATAATAATTTTATCTCTTAAATGTTCACTTATCTGATAAACTTACTGATCAAAATTCGTAAATAATATTTACTTACATATTTATACCAATTATTTTATTATTAATTGGAAAACATAAGATTTAAAGTATAATATACTCTAATTGTAAGTAAATCAAAATATACAACAAAAACAACCACTAAGAGCATATTCCATTGCTATATGAAGTATAAACTACCAATAATTATAAAATTATTGCCTCTAATATTTTTTTCCAATATTAAGTGTCTCTATATTTACAAGGACATCAAAATATTTCTCTAAAATAAATTTTAATGGAAACATGGAAACTAATAGATACTGCACATTTATCTTATTACTGTGATATAAAAATACGATATCTTCGAATACTAGGGGTATTCGATTAATTATTATATCATATTTAATTATAAATCATATATCATGTTTAATTTTAGGAAATATCCATTAATATTGAAGATCCATATATTCGTTATCAGTATATTCCTAATGTAATTTTTAAAACATATATATAATCTAAGAAATTTATTAGATATTATTTTTTTGATTATATGCTTTGCCACGTCATGTAAAATAAGTGATAGACTCTGAGTTGGCGGAGTTAATTTAGATTTAAGCAGATTGCACTATAAATTATAAGCTGTCCGATCGACTACATTTTGTCAATTACTCTTTAATTTAACCATATTAACTAAATTTATTAGTTTATATTTTTTAAATGTGCCGGTCATAGAAGACTAGTGATGTGTGTAGAGAACTGGAGTAGTAATCACCCTGTAATCTGCAAAAATGCAGATTTATTGATTCCGGACACATAAAATACTATTTGTTTTAAAATACTAAATTAAGTACTTTCTATAATCATCATCACCATGAGGTCATCAGTCCTAAGACTGGTTGGACGCTAACTTCCAACTTCTCCTAACTTGTGCTAACCTACGCATTTCGCTAATTATGCTACAACCTACATCCCTTACTATTTGCGAGCAGTAATCTAATATAGGTATACCTCTGCTTTTCTTCACTCCTATTTGTGCCTCCAAAATATCGCGGACTATTCCCCCATGTCTCAGCAAGTGGCCTACCATTCTATCTCTTCTCTTCTTTATGTTTTTCCATATACTTCTTTTCTCGCCCACTTTCTCTAATACTTCTTCGTGTCTGACCCTATCAGTCCACGGTATTTTCACCACATCTCAAAAGCTTCTAATTTCTTCCTACTTGCTTCCCCTACCGTCCAGGTTTCGCAACCGTATAGTATCGTGCTCCATACATACGTTTTCAAAAATCTCTTCCTTGTTTCTAAGTTTATTACCCCCGAGCATAAAAGTGCTTTCTTTTTCTTAAAAGCTACTCGACCCTGCGCTGTTCTTTGTTTTATATCCTTATCGCTTCTTCCATCTCAATTTATTTTACTTCCTAAATAAGTTAAATCTTTAACTTCCTCCAATCTTTCATTATTAATTTGTACTTTCGTTCTTGCTCTGCTCTCGCGCCCTCTGCACACTAACACTTTAGTTTTGTTTTTATTCACCTTCATTCCGTATTCCTCTGTCAACACTGCCTCCATATCGTTCAACGCTGATTCTAATTCCTCCTGACTATATCCCCGAAGTTCCTCTTAATTATTTTGTAAGCCTCATTGGTCTTACCTACTTGGAGCTTATCTTCTACTTCTTTGCATTTATCCTTTATCCATTGTTCTTTCGCTTTTCTACACTTTCTAATGATTTCCCACTTTATTGACTTATAAGTTTTCAGTCCTTCCTCGTCTCGTCTATTTTTGTAGCCTCGTCTCTTTTGTATTAAGTTTAAGATTTCGTCCGCTATCCAGGGCTTCCTAGCTTCCCTTCTCTCGTGTCCTAAAATGTCCGTAGCCCCGGAATCTAGACTATTCTTGATACTCTCCCACTCAATTTCTGCGTTCTTGACTTCGTCATTACTCGCTTTATTTATTAATTGATCTGTTTTCTCCTGGAATTTATCTTTCATATTCTGATCCCTCAATATGTCTACATTTATACGTTTCTTATCCTTTTTCAAATTTTTGAACTTTAATCTAGCTTTCATTACTACCAAGTTGTGGTCGCTGTCTACATCTGCTCCTGGATAACTCTTACAGTCTCTTACTTGATTTCTAAATCTCTTCCTAAACAGAATGTAGTCTATCTGATACCTGTCTATCCCTCCTTTCATTTTCCAGGTGTACCGCCTCCTAACGTGATTCTTGAACAATGTGTTCGCGACTACCATATTGTGCTTCTCACAGAATTCTATCAGTCTGCTACCTCTCTCGTTTCTGTTTCCTAATCCATAAGGATCTATAAATTCTCCTTCTTTCCCCTCACCTACGACTGCGTTAAAATCTTCCACTATTATTAAATTTGCATGACCCTTCACAAATCCTATTACCCACTCTATGTCCGAATAAACGGCTTCTAACTCTTCCTCGCTATGGCTAGAAGTGGGCATGTATACTTGCATTATTACTGTTTTCATTGGCTTCGAATCTAACCTGACCATCATTACTCTCTCGCTGTATTGTAGGTAGCTATCTAGACACTGCCCTGCGTTCTTCCGCATAACGATTCCTACTCCCGCGTTTCCATTTACCGATCCTCTGCGTATTAACCTATAGTCACCGCTCCAAAAATTTCCTACTTCCGGCCAGCGCATCTCACTTATACCTACTATATCTAATCCTAACCTATCCATTTCTATCTTCAGATTCTCTAGCTTCCCTGCCTGTCTCATGCTTCTGACATTCCACGCTCCGACTCGTGAAATGCTACACTTCTTACTAACCCTACTATTGCACTCGATCACGTCTCCCGGAACAGTCCTCACCCGGAGATCCGAACGGAGGACTATTTTACCTCCGGTATTTTTGCCCCAGGAGACGCCATCATTATTTGGGATAAGCCTTTTGTTAGTTGTTCTGAAGATTATAATGTGGTGGTTTCCCCTTGCCTTCCACATCGCAGTCGTGTTTCTATTTCTATAATCAAAATGTAATAATTTAG
This sequence comes from Rosalia funebris, assembly GCA_037954035.1. Lineage (NCBI taxonomy): Eukaryota > Metazoa > Arthropoda > Insecta > Coleoptera > Cerambycidae > Rosalia > Rosalia funebris. Next base: position 21,467,954 of record JAZFAV010000011.1, read on the forward strand.
ATTTAGTGACTTATATACTGTATATTTACACAAATCTTTAATTTTTACTTTTCAAACGTCATAAACTGCAAGAACATACTATACTTAAGAATTTGTGAATCTAAACAATTCTGTAATCGTCAAAAATAGTCATTTTCATACGCATTTTCCTTTCTTTATGTGACAAGCAGCTGTTCTTTGAAAATAAAATACACTAGTTGTCTAGTAATCTAATAATAATAAAGTGATTGTTACTGTATAACAAATAAATATAGTTTTTAATTCAGTACAATCATACAACCATCATAATACTTTAGAATTAATTTGATATAGCGGTCAAGGTATTCCCACTTAAATAGAACTTATAGTACTAACACATAACTATAATTGAATGGTGAAAATGGTAGTTTGTCTAGAATATAAAGTGTAGCAATGCGCTGAATCTTTTTATTAGGATATATAGTAACTTTCGTGTGATATTCAAATAGTTTAAATGCCGGATAAAGATATTTTAAATATTTTGTCATAAATATTTACAATTACAAGTAGTTCATTCGATGGACCTAAGGAGATCTAAAACAAAGGAAGTTAATAATAAAAATGTATTGACCTCTTTTAGCGAAAGTTACTTTATAAATACACAAAACTTAATACGTTGAATATTGATCCATTAGAAATATGTACATTACATATTATTTATTTATATACTTCTTATATTAATTGGTAATCCAAATATATATTATTCCATTTAACAAAAGTAATTACAATTCCCTAATGATTATGTGAATATTTAATTGAAAGTAGCAAAAATTTAAGCCTTACCCTAAAATTTAGGTAATTGATTATAATCTAATATACTATATATCATTTATTTTTATTAAATTAGCGTTATCTTTTAATTAATTTTTTTTGGGGGGGGGGGGGGGGGTTTAAAATGTCATTTTACTTAATTGTATAGGTTCTCCCAAATATACAGGTAAAACTGATTATAATCTACATCAATTTTAGTTAAATTACGATTTTCATTTCGTCGTCTTTTTGTGTTTTTAGACACAGTTTCACTTAACTGTATAGTTGACTTATTATTATTTAGCATAGTATTTATGGTATATTTAAACTACATTTTCGAGTATTCGCTTTTCGATACATTTGTCTATTATTTTATTAACTTAATTATATCAACTGCTACGTAACTGGTTACATGTACTGCTTATAAATTGCTTATTATTTGAATACCAGTTCCTGAAGCTGCTACTATTTAACTAACATATTTTATTGTACTACTATTAAGAAATTAACACATTTTCCTTTTAATATGACATTATGGTTTGTTCAAAAAATTTACACAATTTTTGAAAAGATATACAATAGCCGAAATCATATTTATTATTAATTGAACATGACTAAAAATATCATCATCATTAGGTCATCAGTCCTAAGACTGGTTGGACGCTAACCTCCAGCTTCTCCTATCTTGTGCTAACCTACGCATTTCGCTAATTGTGCTACAACCTACATCCCTTACTATTTGCGAGCAGTAGTCTAATCTAGGCCTACCTCTGCCTTTCTTCACTCCTATTTCTGCCTCCAAAATATCGCGGACTATTCCCCCATGTCTCAGCAAGTGGCCTACCATTCTATCTCTTCTCTTCTTTAAGTTTTTCCACATACTCCTTTTCTCGCCGACTTTCTCCAATACTTCTTCGTTTCTAACCCTATCAGTCCATGGTATTTTCATCATTCTTCGGTAACACCACATCTCAAAAGCTTCTAATTTCTTCCTACTTGCTTCCCCTACCGTCCAGGTTTCGCAGCCGTAAAGTGCCGTGCTCCATACATATGTTTTCAAAAATCTCTTCCTTGTTTCTAAGTTTATTACCCCCGAGCATAAAAGTTCTTTCTTTTTGTTAAAAGCTACTCGACCCTGCGCTATTCTTTGTTTTATGTCTTTATCGCTTCTTCCATCCCAATTTATTTTACTTCCTAAATAAGTGAAGTCTTTAACTTCCTCCAATCTTTCATTATTAATTTGTACTTTCGTTTTTGCTCTGCTCTCGCGCCCTCTGCACACTAACACTTTAGTTTTGTTTTTATTCACCCTCATTCCGTATTCCTCTGTCAACACTGCCTCCATTTCGTTCAATGCTGATTCTAGTTCCTCCTTACTAGATGCTAATACTGCTATATCATCCGCGAATCTCAGCATTTTTAGTTTCTGTCCCTGTACTTTAATCCCGAAATCTACTCTATCTTTTACCACATTAATCGCCTCTTCGATGTACAGATTAAAAATTAGTGGTGATAGCGTACATCCTTGTCTTACTCCTTTCCTAATACCTACTTCCCTTTCTTCCCCTTCTACTTCTATAACAGCAGTTTGCTCTATGTATAGATTGTTTACTACTCTCCTATCTCTATACTTCATTCCCGCGCTCTTTAGTATCTCGAACATTTTTTCCCATCTTACATTATCAAAAGCTTTTTCTAAATCTACAAATCCTATATAAGCGTTCTTTCCTTTTTCTATTGTTTTCTCTAACATTACTCTTAGCGCCAGAATAGCTTCGCGAGTTCCCCTATTTCGCCTAAACCCGAATTGGTCTTCTCCTAGTATTTCCTCCGCTCTATTTTCCATCCTCTTCTGCACTATTCTAGTTAAGATTTTTGACGCATGGGAAGTTAGGCTAATCGTTCTAAAGTTCTCGCATTTGTCGGCTCCTCTCTTTTTCGGTATAGTAACGATAATGTTCCTCTTATAATCCTCCGGCATCTCGCCCGTTTCGTATATGTATTTTACCAGTTCAAACATCCTATTTACTACTTTCTGTCCCGCCCATTTCAAAATTTCCGCCTGTAAAAATATAGGGACGAAAAATAAAACGTAGTGAATATAAAGAGTAAATTACTCCATAACAATTTATCGAATTAATTCCTTGATTCTTTTCGAGAAACTATAATCCAAATTTTTTGAAATCGAGAAACATAAGATTCTAAATAGCCTTCTCTGCATTTTTAACACCCTTCAATCTGACATAAATATACCCCCTATATTTACGTCAGATTACTTCCCTGTAAAGTTAATCTTAATCCACATAAAACTTGTGAATGATATCCTTAAACATATGTATATCTCTAGAAGTATTTTTCCCAAATTTACAGTATTTTTAAAATGCTATGAAATATGCATCGTATAGTACATTACGCAACTCTGTAATTAATATCAAAGTATTGTACCGTTGACTTATAAACAGTAATTCTTATATTAAAATACATTGTTAGGATATATACAACCCCATCAACATATAAACATTATTTTTTTTAATCCTCAATATACAAATTGTACTCGATATTTAATTGGGTACAATTTTAGTCATGAATTTTTTATTAACAGGTATATCTATTGTATGATCTAAATACATAACATGCAATCATCACTGTATGAAGCTAGAAATATAAAGTTGTTTATAGTAGCACATTAATAAATATACAGTGTTGTGTGACACGTTTTAAAGTTTAAAAAAGTCATTTGTTGTTCTGGTTATCTTTTATTTGGTTATTATAGAAAACAAAAAAATAAAAATAAATAATGCTTATATAAAATTATAAATATATCATCTATATTTAAGTATAAGATATTTTTACTAAAAGATAATTTTAGATTAATTATTCTAAAATAAGTCAGCCAAAAGTAGAGCTATCCCTAAGGCAAAATATAAAATTGTACTTTGGTTTGTTCTGAGGAAAACTCAAATACTGTTAAGTGATTTTTTTATATTTGACAACTTCTTCGTTAGTTGTATCTGTATTTTTCGACACCCCTGCATTAAATCATACATCGATAGCCTTCTTATAGAATGATGGAATGGAAGAATACTTGTCGCGTATCAATGGTACTGTAAAGTCATATGAGATGCGATTTATACTGTGAAAACTACTAGAGCAAAGATATAACATGTATATATTGTTGTAATCGGAAGAGCACGTAGATTTAAAAAATCGAAAAATAAACAGGATGTTCTATTAAAAAAAAAAAAGTTTGGTCTAGATTTCCGAAACGCGAGATTCGATTGTTTTTCTAAAACATGTCTGCAATCGCAGCAAAGTTTCCTACAACTTTCGGATTTACCATTTTTTTCTGTTTCAAAAAATGAAACAGTTAAGGGGGGTAGAATGTTATGTGGATAACCCTATACAGCTACAATTAGTAATTTCTCTTTGCAGGTTCTCACTTAAATGGATGTTGGTAAAGTGTTTATCTTATATAGAAATTAATAAATTAATAGTTAATTTGATGATAAAACCAGTTTTGAGGGAAAATTGTTGTTTGGAAAATAGTTGATTATATTACGAAACATAATTTTCTAAGTAAAAGAAATTAATGTGGACAGAAAATATATTATTTTTATTTCAGATTCGCAATAATAAGATAATAAAAACAAAGCGTGTGCCAAGTTACAATGAAAACGCTTTTAAGTGAAATGTATTATTCTTTGCTTGTTCATTGTATTGATGTGATTTTTACAACGTTATTCCTAACTATTATATATATCATTACGAGGGTCACTATATATAAAATATAATACAAAAAAGCGCCAAGTAATCAAAATATAGTCTCTGCCAAATCACAATGAAAATAGAACTTCTTGTAACTCGATATAAAATTGTACTATTCTAAATTTCCATGCAAATCTAGAAAAATAACATGACTAAGTAAAAAATTGCGTGAGTGCCAAAAATGTGTGTAAGAAATGCCAAAACTAGTAATTTACATATATATATATATATATATATATATATATATATATATATATATATATCAGGAAAATTTTGATAACATCTAAGGGTTACAAGGCATTGCTACTGTTAACTAATTTTGATATAACTTACCATTTATTTATTCACTATCAATAAATTTGACTACTGATGGTTTCTTTTTAGAGAAACTTAATATTAATCAAATTAATTCTATATACATTTATATAGTCTTAATATAATATTTTACCTCTAATTTACATGTTTTTTTATAGAATACCCTTAAATGAAGGATTTTGGTGATTACTGTATCTAGAATTTTTATAATTAATCCGTATTTTTTTAAAGTGTTCATCAACTATTTCCAAAACATAAATAGTTATTTTAATGTTTGTATATTTTCTTTTGATTTATGACAATTTTTAATGAATTATGAGTCAACGTCACGTAATTGACGTTCAGTTTACGAAAAAAAAAAATAAATAAAAAACTAGTAGATACTATTGTTTACATTTAATAAAAATACATACAAAATTAAACAATACATATTTATTTTATTCTACTTGTAAAATATTCCAGCTTTATATAAAAAAAGGAAGTAACTAAACATGTACATACTAAGCAGATTTTGGAGCAGTATTACCCATTATCAGAACCACTAGATTCCACCACAATTTCTTTTAAAATACGCCTATTTTCTCTAGAGTACGGGGAACTCAGCTGACCGTTTGCCGCTGTGGTTAACACATAAATACAACTGTTTACCTAAAATTAATTGTCAGTCACCTAGAACTAGCTAGTACTATAGCGCCGCATTTTACTATATCAACATACTTTTAAAATCAATTGATTCTTCGATGTAGTTACCATGGTTTTAATGCAAAACCCACTGAAATAAACAGTTTTGAAACCTTAAAACGGACTTTTCCTCACGTAGAAGATCTCTATCTCGAAATTGAGTGGCCGAGAAAAAATAAACCAACACAGAATATGTATTTTATGCGACATTTTTACTTTTCTCAATTTTTCTCAAATAGTCCACCATCGTGCTTTCTCATGACCCATGGACAGGGTGGGGTGTGTCCTATCCACCTCAAAATCAATAAATGTCGTCTGATAGACGTCCCTAATCAGAATCAGTCGAAACCCGATCGATCCGACACGATTTAATTGAGTGATCGTGCTAACAAAAAAAAAATCTCAAATAGTCCACCATTGTACTTTGTCATGACCCATGTACATGGTAAAGTGTGTTCTATCCACTTCAAGATCAATAGGTGTCGTTTGGGAGACGTCTCCAATCAGAATCAGTCAAAACCCGATCGATCGGACACGATTTAGTTGAGTTATCGTGCTCACAAGAATAAATGCCGACGACAACGCCAGCGACACAGCAAAAATTTTTTAAAAACCATTTTTTTGTATTTAGGCCGAAAAACCAAAAATAAACCCAAAACGAATTGTTTTTCAATTTTTCTTTACATGATTATATCACTTTTCCGCGTATAGTGGAGTGCGGAAAAGTGAAAAGGATATAAGATACCAACATTTTTACATAAACCCTTCAAATATTGCTACAAAAGGAATAGTGTGTATCATCGCTATGAATACAGATCTGAATTGTTTTAAGACTTCTTCAATAGAATATGAAACTTGTATATTGGGTTTTTTGTGTTTTCTTGACTACAATTGTAGGCAAAGGAGTTCGTTTTAAGTTATAAAACTAAAGGGTAGTAGCAGTGGAATAAGTGCGCGGTTATTCCATCTTTCGTACTTCTGTAACAATAAATTTCTTTGAGATACAGCTTGTCAAGAATAGGAAAAAGCGTAAGTTCTCTATGTATGCGTATGAGAAAGGGTGACGCGGTATTCGGAGGAAAAATAATGCACTTTACATATTCAGTTAAAGCTGAAACTAAGTCGGAATGTAGAACTTCCAAATATCTAGAAACAGTCACATTTTCTTCAGCGAAGTAAGGTCCGAAAATATGACGATTTTGAAATAAAGTTAGGGTCTGGTGCGGCACTAGTGTTCAACGAAACTGTCTAGCGGATCCCTGATACCTGATATGGTGACCGTTATATTCCGAAAATTTCTATGAAATTATTTTTACTTTTCCGCACTCAATTATACCAGAGCGGAAAAGTAATGTAATCGTGTAAAGAAAAGTGGAAATAGTTTTTTGTTTCTAGCGTTTATTTTTCGTTTTTCGACCTAAAAACCAAAGAAAAAAATGGTTTTTAAAACAAGTTTGTCTGTGTGTGTGTCATTGTCGTCGTTGTCATTATCGTCGTTATTGTATAACAAAAATAACGTGGTGTTTTGTGAAAAATGATTGATTGATCTTTAATACCTATATAAATTTCTAAATACACTCCAAAAATCATATTTTCAGTAATAAATCGGTATAGGGAATCTGTATCAAAGAAATATTTATGGACAACGAACAATGGGTAAATGTATAGAGTCAGTGTCAGATGGTATTATGTTAATTTTATACTCATTAATTAATCTTATAATTGTCCTTATTTTCATATTAGAATACTAATAGATTTATTATCTTATAAACGTTTTTAATAATAAATTAGTTATAAATGTTCAAAATTTTAACAGCTACAGGAATTTTATATAAATATTGCAAAATATTGTGTATGTACCACTATGAAACGTTGTTGCCATAAGTTTTTTAAATTTAAGGACAACAATTGAGTGGATGATATTTTTATAAATACCATAAAATCAATTTGTATTCTAGTGCCGATTAAGTTTTCAATAATAAGATCCCAGATGAGACTGGGATAGCAGAAAATTTGTTGACTTAGTTTAATTTTTGAAAGGCAGTCTATATTGTTCTACTTTTACTCATTTTCTGAAAAATTGTTTGACGATGTGGTGAAACCAATTAGATCGGGAGACTAATATTGAGAATCACAATACTAGATGATTCAGAAATCTTTTACTTGCTTATTTACTTTTAGACTATTAGTATCCAATTGTCATGGTTACTTATTATTCTTATATATATATAGTTTATTTAATCGCTATTTGCCAAATAAAAAATCTCAAAACATACGGTGGCTTGTTTCTATGGCTAGGCTCAGATAGACTGTTCCGTTTATCGGCAAGATAGGAGAGTTTTTTATTTGGCAAATAGCAATGAAATGAATAGTACTTCTATCATATAATTAATTCGTAACATTGTCTGAATTAATAATATTCTTTCCAACATGGGCGGTATTTATTCCTGAAAATTGTATATCGTAAAATCGATTTCAACACTTCTGCCTGTCCTATGACCTCACTCAAAATTTTCCAAGTAGTGTACGTAATAGACTATACATGTTTACTTTATGTTAGATCCTGTTTATATTTCATCCTAAATAACCTACATATAGTTATTATTAAAAGCAACCGTGGGTTATATCTGCTGAAAACACTTGTTATGTACATACTTTATCTGCAAGATAAATTGTTATGAATACGTATAAGCGGCAAATTCTTGGCTCCGTCCATGTAAACTTTATGTGAGAAACTACAGTTTTGCCGAAAAAAATCTGCGTTTAATGTTTCACTACTAAATGTATTTTAGTTTATTATGGACCATTATCGACCACGTCTGTTTGTTCTTTTGTTATTAAACACTGAGATTGTTGAAGAGAACTGTTAAATATGACACCTAGTTGTTTTCTTACACATATGCGTTAATTTAAATTTCCAAAACATATTTTAAATTTGACGACTAAAATGTAACTACTAATTATAAGTACGAAGAACGTTGCATATTTCGCAATATTTTCTTAAAACATTATTAACTTAATTTTATAAAACATTAACTTTCAAAACCTAACCCTCTGTATATTTTTCGGGAAAAATGTTTTTATTTGTCTGGTCCACTAGAAAACATATGTACCAAAAGTAACAAAAAATTGGTTTTAACAGAACATTTTTATGTGGGGTGAAAATAGGGGATGTTTAAATATTCATACATCAGGCTCTAGTAAACTTTTATTGAACATTCATTGTTTACTATTTTAACATACAAACTGAAGTATAAGCAAAATGCAGAATAAATACACCTTTTAGCGTGTGTGGTATGATTTAAAATAGTTGATATGAAGATCAACATTACATTTACTACATATAAAAATGACACACTTATGACATTCTGCACATCGCCTCTGGGTGGGATTCTTTTTTGGCCAGTCATCCAAGCGATCATATCTCACTTCTTCAGGAATATTTAAGGCTCTTTGTGGCATTAGAACTCGCGGTTTTGGAGTTCACAGTATTGGTTGCACAATGTCTAATAAAATCAATTTGTTTTATGCGAGGTTCTATATTTCGGAACAAAATCCACGAATTAACGGTGGAAGCATTTATACAAAAACGGATAATTGGCCATTACTATTTTCGGCTTCTTGTATTTATTCTATTCTTTTTTACTCGGCTTTTCATAGGATTTCGGACACTCAGCCAGTAGACCAGGACCCAAAAAATTCACACTGTCAATATTTACTATATTTTCGTCTTCAACGACCTCATCCACATCTGTATCTCCGTCGCCTTCAGGAGGAATCAATGTGATATAGATGGAATTTGCACCGGCAAATTCATCTTCCATGTCAGATTCCTCTAGACTAGCCATGAACTCTTCTGTTGTAAGAGGTCTCCTGGAAAATAGAGAAAAAACATTTTTCAGGCATTATTTCATGTACCTACGAAATTTTAAATTTTTATTGTCGTGGAAGCCTAGCGTATGAATTTTCATACGCTATTCTTTTATATTTCCAAAACTTACCCCATCTTACATTTTGAGGGTTTTTTTGCTTCTGTTCACTTTAACCTGACGTGGAATCCATATTTGCAAACCATACACTGTAAATGCTTGACAGTATAAGGAAAAAACCTTTTTTATCGGCATTTTAACCAGAACAATACATACTATCGCTATCTCTTAGCCGTACACCATACTAAACTATAGCCAGCATGCGTATGAATATTTAGAAGGTAGGTTTTAAAGGGTTAATTAATATTAAAATCGCCACACCCTTAGTAGACTTTGTAGAATCTTGATATTCACAACAGATATCCCTCAGGGACTTTACTGAGTCATCCTTATGACAAATTTGACCTAATATTTTTTTACAAATGGTACAGTTTTCTTAATGAAAGAAGTATAAGATTGTTAGAAAAGAATATTTTAAAAAATCAGCAGACTCTTAGTGCGCTTTGCATAATCTTGATACTAACAACATATATCCCTTAGAGACTAAGTCACCCTTATGACAAATTCGACGAATATTTTTTTTACAAACGGTATAATTTTCTTAATGAAAAAAGTATAAGGTTGCTAGGAAAGAGGATTTTAAAAAATCACCAGAGTCTTAGTAGGTTTTATAAAACCTTGATATTTACGACAGAAAACTCTTATAGACCTTCTACTTCCCTCTAGAAAAATACGATCTAATATTTTTTTTACAAATGGTACATTTTTTTATGAAACAAGTACAATATTTTTTAAAGAAGAGGATTTTAAAAAATCACCAGACTTTACCTATTTCAGCCTAGTACACCAGCTTATTTTAGTAGGTTTTGTACAACCTTTGTGTTCACTACATACAACTCTTAGAGACTTTACTAAATCACCCTCGAGACAAATCTGACCTAGTATTTTTTTTACTTTTCCACACTCAACTATACCAGAGTGGAAAAGTAATGCAATTATGTAAAGAAAAATTGAAAAAAAAATTCTAGCGTTTATATTTCGTCTTTCAGCCTAAAAATAAATAAAATGGGTTTTAAAAAATTTTTGTCTGTGTGTGTGTCGTTGTCGTCGTTGTCGTCGGCACTAAAATTTCTTGTTAGCACGATAACTCAACTACATCGTGTCGGATCGATCGGGCTTTGACTGATTCTGATCGGGGACGTCTCCCAAACGACACCTATTGATCTTGAGGTGGATAGAACACACTCTACCATGTTCATGGGTCATGAGAAAACACAATAGTGGACTACTTGAAAATTTTTTTCTTGTTAGCACGATCACTCAATTAAATCGTATCGGATTGATCAGGTTTCAACTGATTCTGATTAGGGAGGTCTACCAGACGACATCTATTGATTTTGAGGTGGATAGGACACACTCCATGAGGAGGCACTATGGTGAACTATTTGAAAAAAGTTGTTGCATTAGATATGTTCTACGTGTAGAAAAGTCCGTTTTTTTTTCCAAATAATTGTATTAAATCACTGTACTGTACCCCTGTACCCGTTATTACCAGTTATCACTGATTAAGACTATTAGACTATCAGAGACATAGTGAATTGTAATTCTGCAGAAGCTTCTACAAGAAAATTTACCTCGAGTGGACGGTAATTTTGTGTTTTCTTCCATGATGTAACATTCTGTTCGAGATTTTCTCGAGAAATAATCACAATTTAATGAAAAAGCTACTTCTTTATTTCCTTGTGGTATTACAATTACAGTAGAGGTACATAACAAATATTTATATAATAAAAGAGGACACAACCAAGAATGAGCATTTTCTGGGAAATAATATAACAATTTCTAATTTTCTTCTCTCTGTATGATAAGTACTCTCTGGAGCCTACATAACATTTACAGCGAATCCTGAATCAAGGATGATTAGTTTTAAATTTTATTGTTAACTTGTTAAGTTGTTTAAGATTTATATTAGTAAGTTTCCTAAAAGGCGTTTTGTGATGAATTGAATGTGAAAGCAGAAGTGAACATAATTTTCTTTTAAAATTGCCTTCATTTTCATCGACGAATATAATAATATACACTTACATAATATTTTATTGAAACAATTCTAGCTATTACGAAAACCTAGATTTTCATCCTTTCGTCCCTTTATGATTAAACATAAAGGGACGAAAAAGTACAAAATCAATTTCGGATTACTATTAGCTTAACACCTTTATCAACATTATTTTCCCTTCAACTTAAATACACTATCAGAGTGTGGTAAACAAAAGATATCTTAATGAAATTTAATATGGAATACTTTTTGATAACGTATCATTAACAGAGAGAAAATGAAATCCAAACCTCACCTATTGTAGCATAGAGACATGATTGACGTATGTATAAGAATAAACAAGTAAAACCTTATATTCGTTTTTGTTTCGTTTTTTTGTGACTTTAGTAGACTTTAGACTTTAGTTTAGTAAAAGTCAAATATTATAATACAATTTTCACTTATTGGTAGGTTTCAATATTATTATTCAATAATATTGAAATTACATATTCAATATTGTGTTGTCGGTGATTTAAAGAGACTCATGCAAAAATTCACTATGTGAAATTAAACATAATAAAAACGAGCATTTTGTATAACATCGTTATACAGAAAGTCTATAGTAAATATACAAGAATAATTACAGAAGTAGTTATATATAAATCATTACTCATATGGTAATATACAAAAAATATTGAGATTTGTCAAATGATAAAAGTATTATGTGTATTAGAATTGCAAGTGAGCTACCGAACAGTATACAGAATTTAACGTATACAAAAAGACATAAGTTCAACACCCAGTAAACGTAGTTTCATTCAATCAACACTGAATGAATATATTAATATTAACAAGAAATTACAGATACAATCTGGGTAAAAAAAAAAACTTTAGAATTACCAAGTAAAATTCAATAATGAGTTGGACTTCCTCTATGGACTATGTTCAATAGCGGAGGGGTTGAAGGGATCGTGATGGCCATATTAGGATATTGGTTTATCGTTGTAAAATACACGTTCTTAGAAATGGCCTGTTCTAGTTCTGCGTTAAATCGCACGGTTTAGGTGGCCAGTTCACGTCACCGCTGCGTGGAATAACGATGCCCTCAAGTCGCTCGTGCAGAATGTCCATCGTGGCATGCGCCGCGGGGCACATAGCGTCGTCCTTTTGGAATCACATGTCGGTATCCATATCATCCAGTTTACACCATAAAAGGTTGCTTATCATTGATCTGTAGCGCACACCGTTGACGGTTATAGCAATGCCAGTTTCGTTTTGGAAAAAGTACGAACCGATGATTCTGCCAGACTAAAATCGGCACCAAACAGTGACTTTCTCGGGATGTATTTGATGCTGGTGTATCTCATGTAGATTGGCATCGTCTCAAATCCTATAACTTTGCTTGTTCACATATCCATTAATCGAAAAATGGGCCTCATCGCTAAAGATAATTTTTTTGGGTCAACTTTCGACTGCTCTAGAGCCCAATCAACGAACACACGGAGTTGTCTATGGTCGTTTACCTTAACTTTCTGGGCCAGTTGGATTTTATATGGGTGCAGACCTAAGTCCCTATGCAAAATTCGCCAAGTTGAAGACGCAGAAAAGCTAAGTTTTTGTGAACGACAAGAACTTGACTGCCCCGGGTCTCTCCGTACATTCTCACGAACAGCAGCGATGTTTTCAGCAGACCATGCGTTTCGTGACGTACGGGTGTTTTTTGAACCTAGCACTGAGTTTGAAAATAAAATTTGATGATTTGTACACGTTTTTGAACGCTATGGACTTCCACGGAGATTTGTTGTACACTACTAAACAATTCACAGTAAGTTTGACAGACGTTGCTTTAACAATATGGACGCTATAACCTAAAAAATTTCAAGCGTCCATATTGAAAGACCCTGTGGATAATCCTTTTCTTTAATGTTATATATGTACCTGTATTATTTTCAATATATCCGTCAAACATTTTAGTTCGATATGATAATATAACATTTCACAATTTTCTGAGACTGTGTAGATAACTCACAAAAACAAGAAAAGCTCACCCATTTATCTAATTTTCAAAGAAAATGAGGGATAATTTTTACATGCAACATGCAACATGCAACATGATATAAACTCAATATAGTTATATGCTTTCTTTTGTTTGATATGATATGAAATATTTCAATTTTATAAAAATAATGTGTACACATAAGTATAGATAATCTAATTTATGTGATTGATATTCCTTCATAAAGTATATGACGATAAAAAAGGTGTTACATAACATCATATTGTATTAAAAACCATCCTCAATTTAACGCCGTTCTGTGGAATATCGATTGCACCGTAATAGGTTAATTTAATTAACAAGCCTGGCGCTCCATAACCTAGAGAATAACTACGTGCTAAAGCTTAAAATTATTTCTACAAATTCGGAATTTATGATGCGATCTTATACACAGACAGAACATTATAAATTGTATCCGATAAAATAACGTTTTTATGATGAAACTGAATGATGCGCCGTCTGCCTCTTTCATGTCAGAAAATATCTGGTCTTCTTTCAGTCGAGAACAAAGACACAAAGTAACTGATAAAATGAAAGTTGTGTGCAAAAAATTATTCAGTTGGGACAAATTGAAATTATTAGTAAGTTTGACGTTACTTATAGATAATATAAAGGTATGGTACATATATTTTATTACAAACACTCAACATCATTAAAGTTTTGTGTTATGAATTACTTCTTATATTAGTTAAATTTACTTGTATATAATAATATTTGACAATTTTAAATTTAAACCTTATATTGAAAAGTATTGATAACTCTAATATAGAAGACAATAGTTAATTTTTTCGGATGTGGAAAATATTCCGTGAACTATAGAATCAATTGCAATAGGCTATTCATTAACTTTTTGAAATGGAGAATATGTTGTATATCCATATCTTCGACTTCGTTTTAATTTTGAATACAATATGCTAGTTAGTAGATGTTAATAGTAAAATACAATGACCATCAAATACTCAGCCCTAATGTTTTTTCATTACTATGGCATTTCAGTACTCGTGTTATTGACAATCGTACATCATAGTCATAATAACAATTTTGAAGCAGAAGTTTACATCCACAATTTTTAGTTGCATTATAAGAGATATATATTTTTGTAAGCAATAAAACAATATAGAGACGTATGTTTTTAATGCCACACATTAGAATAAATAGTACATTTAAAATGTCAAATTGTCATCAAAACTAAAACCCCCCAGTAAAAGAAATGTTAACCTTTTTATCCTTAAACGAATTTCCTACCTGTTCTTTTCTTTTTTTCACATTTTTCTAACGTTATTCTAGTCTTGAAAATTTACATACAACTAAAATAGCTGTATTTGGTTTACTTAAAATTTATTTTTTTTTATTTAACGGTTGAAAAAAATATAAATAGTGTTTTATATCTTTTTCATATGAGATATTCTATTTGTTGCTCAAATCAATAACTTTACATCCTCGAACTACATTAGATTTTCTAATTATAAAACATATCCTGTAAACAATATTAGCAATTTTTCACCTCCTTCCAGAGTTATTGAAAATATCCTAACAATGTGCAAAAGTTTATAGGGATTTTAAATTCTTTTTAGTAATTTGTATTAATTATTGTTAGTAATAAAATGTACTGAAATTTAAAATATGTAACTCAAATTAGCGAAATTATAGATAGTTCTAGAGCTGTATTTCAGAGGGTATATAACATAAAGAAAAATAGTAACGCTCCATCATAGAAATACTATGGTTTATATTAGACGACAAAGACAAGCACTTATACGTTGTGTTAATATATGGATATATTATGTTATAAGATCATCCTGTATATGAAATAGTTATTCACTTTTTGTTCAATCGTAGTGAATTTTTAGGTAATATCCAATAAACTTTCTTATCTGATCAATTTTTCCGAAATTTTAAGTTTTCTCAAAAATTTTTAAGTATCTTGGGGGTTATAAAAGATTTAGTAAAACATGAATCCGACAATTTAAAAACTGATTGTGAATATGGGTACATTTTGTTTTTCTACGAACAAAAGTAATGGTTAATTGTGTAGAAAAAAGAGTCACAAGTTTTCAAAATAATGAGAATTCCAAGATGCATATTTATGTTATCAGAAACATACTTGATTGTATACGTTTTATAAATGAAATTTGAACTTGAAGAAGTAGTCTGATTTTTTAAAGTTTAATAAGTCGTGTAAAGGTGGGTCAATGTCAAAATTTTCATTAGTATGTGTAATTTCTCAATTTATTTCTATAGTATATAAGCTTGGTTTTGGGAAATATTTATAAAATACATAATAGCTAGTTGCTCTACTACCTACGCGAATGAAAGATGTTCTTAATTACAGCGGTTTGATTTAGGGTTTATTCATTTTTGAAAGAATATAGGATTCAACTTCTAAATGTTTGTCAAATAAAAGTTACCTGAGAAATATGTCCGACAGATATTTGTCACGTACACAAAACATATACAGGGTAGAAAATACTTTTGTTTGTCACTCAAACTAATTTCGGAGATAAACTTTACTAAGGATATAATAGATTCTATACAAACAATTCACAGTTATTTGGCGGAAACAGAAAGTAACATATTAAAGTGCCATCATACACAGTATTTACTAAAGTCTATATACATATGTATTATGATACAGTTTTATTCTTACATAGTTCAGGCAAATTGCACAATTCGGGTTTAAGTCTTCTACGTTTCCTTAAGTTATTGATATGCATAATAATATTAACTACATAATAATATACAGTTACGTTTATAAATATTAATTTACATCATCAAATATATCTATATATGTATTTCTGAAAAACAAAACCAGGAAACCAATTTTCTACGAACACCAAAAAATTACACATTACTGAATGCGTCTTTCGTCAAACAAATTGACATTATCAAGAAATAATTAGAATTCAGTTTTAATCAAGCTGTTGGTTTTAATGAAGTTTTCAATCTGGTTTTTGTTGCAGCATTGAAAGTTCAATAACGAAACTTTGATAATAATGATATTGCAGATTAATTTAAATTTCAAATCCCTCTATTTTTATAGAAGTTAAATATACAGGGCACGTCAATCTTGGGGTATCTGTCTCTTGTACAATTCTTTGTATAAATAATTGTATCTTTATACAAAGATCAAAGTACAAGTAAAGAATTTTTATAGTGTGTCCTTTGTAGGATTTTATAAAATTTATAAATGCGAAGTAGACAAAAATTTTTGTGAGTTTATTTTAGATGTAATACGCAAATTTTTGTTTACTTCGTAGAAGTGAGGAGGAATAGTAAAATTTTGAAGGTCATTCGTGAGCTGACGCCCTGTAATATTGTCGCATGCTCGCCAGTGGCACCGCAACTAACCTATGTCCAAGTACACCTCTCTGGTAAGATATGCAACCACTTATTTGGCTCTCGTAAACGTAGATAACACATCCAAAAGCGAGACCATTTGCAAACACCTTTAATAATGTTCACAATATTAAAGACGAAATTGGAAATTTGTTAAAGAAAAATTAAAATTTGCTCGTTTTTGGAATTAGATTGGAAGACAACACACGTTTTTTGCTTGGCTGCACTGTATGTTCTTTGATATTTTACTAGTAGATGACTAGCATTCTGGTAGATATGGTAGGTAGTTAATTAAGTATTTCCTTAGGTCATAATTTTTGGAGCAATAGGTTCCACTAGGTGATTTTTGAACTCATCTATGAAACTCCTAAGAATATGTACCATCATTTATAAAAACAGGATCAGTATAAATTCTTATATTTTTGTATAAGAGATATGTAAGTAATAATTTAGGAGTGTTTTTTGCTCTTTAGTCCTTGTCATTACATTGAAAATTATATATACAATTTGTATATATGAAATTAAATCTAAATGGAAAAACATATTATAACATATTTGCAAGATGAAATATACACCTAATATGTAATAAAGAAATTGAAGATTTATTTAATATAAACCTTGTAAAAGTCAGTACAACATTTAAATTAATTTTTCATGATACACAAAAACAAAAAGCCAAAAAAACATAAATCTATGTTGTTTTTATGAAATATAATCAGAATGTTTCAATGTTTAATAAAATCGGAGTGTGCCCTTCCTATTTCAAATTATCAATAATACCAATTTATAAGAGTGAGTTCAAAATGGCTTTCACAAATTATAGGACATATGTATCTATTATAAAACATTTTAATCGATTTTTTGATAAAATCAGTAAAATTAGGTCAGTAAGATAATTACCAATAACAATAACAGTTTTACATTTGGTTAAAAAATCAAAAATCGCATTATATGTATATTGACCCAGCAAAGACATTTGGCAGCGTTTCTGTTCTAGTTTATCAATATGTTATAATATTATTATAAAAAACCAATTATATACTTTTCCTATTTACAGAAAGTTCCTATAAAATTTTTGTGCCATTAAAATTTTCACCATAATTCCACTAAATCAAATATTTAGGTCTAATAATCAACAATTATATGATATAACATATTATAATAAGCTATATTATATTATGAACTATGTAATATAATAAATTATATTACCTATATAAAGTGGAGATATATTATCTATTAGTTCAAAAACTGACCTCACTTTCTAGAGTAAATCTACCATGTATTAGTACAACTTCATTTAAACTATGAAATAAATATATGTGTGAAATAAATAGGCTTATCAGATTCTAAATAACTATTTTCTTTTAAATTTCAACATGAAAATTAGAATTATTGACGTATTTTCGGGCCATGAAATTCAAGAAATGGAAATCACTACAATCTCTACAATATTTCAGAGATGTTATTATTCACTATTCAAGCTATTATCGTCTGTGCTCGAGGAGTTAAAATTGAATAAAAAAAATTATATATTACGTACAGGGTGAGCGAAACTCGATGTCTCAGCTCTATTATAAGAAAAGGAAAAATGATAGAAAAAATTTGAAAAGAGGTTCTTAAATGGAATTGAATAAGGTCAATTTTAAGCCAAATTTGCATTTTTCCATATTTGGAAACTGAAGTAATGACGTCATTGAATTTTTTGTCCAGAAACATCCATATATTTTGGCAGATTCAAAAAGAGCAATTTTTGTGAACAAATTTTGTAAAGACAAAAATGTTCTATATTTTTCCGTTAAGAAATTATAAGCAAATTAAAAAAAAAAGTATTATAAAAATTCGCAATCGTCACGATTTAAACAAGTAGCCTTTGGAAACAAATAGCAAAGTCGGATCTGTCAATAATTAATCTAATGGTTGGAAAATAATGTTTTGTTGTCATTTGACTTTGAAAAATGTTCACGCACAACGAAAAAGTCGATATGTTATTAGTTTATGGGGAATCTCAAGAGAACCCTAGAAGATCAGCTCAGTTATACGCCCAGAGATACCCCGAACGTGTTATTTCAAGCTTAAAAATATTTGCAAGATTTGAACGCAATTTACGTGCAAATAACGAGGCATTTTCTTCTCGAAAGGGAAGAAAAATTGTTAAAAGGGTCAATTCTGACAATACTGTTGCCACTGTTTTGCAGTATTTTGAAGGCCATCCAAGGAACTCGATTCGGCAAGCCTGTCGTGAGCTGAATTTAAAATATAGTTCGGTACGAAAAATTTTTAAAGAAAATACTCACGATTATAAAATTCATAACTTAGAACACTTGTCAGATCAACATCAACAACGAAGAATTAATTATGCCAAGTGATGGTAAACTTAGAGATCAATGACAATCGGTTTTTTCAGCATGTGTTGTGGACGGACGAAAGCCGTTTTATTAGTAACGGTAAACCCAATAAAAAAAAATTAACATTTTTGGTATACTGAAAATCCACATTTTGTCAATCCCATTGAAAATCAAGGATACTTCGGAATTAACGTTTGGTGTGGTATTATTAATGGGCATTTGATTGGTCCGTATTTTTATGAAGGAATTTTAAATAGTGAGCGATATTTGCAATTCCTTCAGAACAACTTCCTGTGCTTCTCGAAAATGTGCCATTACAGCTGCGACCAAACATGTGTTTCCAGCATGACGGAGCTCCACCGCATAAATCAAGAATTGTCCAACAATATTTAAATGAAACTTACGGAGAAAATTGGATAGGTATAAATGGACCGATACAGTGGGCGCCTAAATCACCGGACTTGACCCCACTAGACTCCTCCCTGTGGGGAACTTTGAAAAATAAAGTGTACAGAACACCATCTGTTACCTTCGACCATTTAAAAGAAAAAATCAGAAATGCTTGCAATGAACTATGTAGAGAAATGTTTCGTAAAGCTTCAGTGAGAGAAGTAAAGCGGAGATTGGATAAGTGTTTAGGAGTAGGAGGTGATCACATTGAAAACTTGTTGTAGTGATTGCCTACATACTGTTTTTCCTTCTGTGGTAACAGTTGTAACATGTTATGTGTTTTGTAATGTTAAATTAATAAACAATACTAATTAATAATGTTTAATTATTGACAGATGCGACTTTGCTATTTGTTTCCAAAGGCTACTTATTTAAATCGTGACGATTGCGAATTTTTCACAATACTTTTTTTTACAAATTTGCTTATAATTTTTTAACGGAAAAAGATTTTTCTTTACAATATGTATTCAGAAATATACAAAATTTACAAAATGTATTCAGAATTGGTTCTTCTTTAATATACCAAAATATAGGTATGTTTCTGGGAAAAAAGAATTCGATGACGTTATTCCTTTAGTTTCCAAAAAATATGTAAATTCGGCTTAAAATGGACGTTACTGAATTTCATTTAAGAACCTCTTTTCAGACTTTTTCCATCGATTTTTCTTTTCTTATAATAGAGTTGAGACATCGAGTTTCGCTCACCCTGTACTAATTAAAAATTAACAGAACGGATCTAAAGTATACAATGATTAATTGATATAAAACTGATAATATTTCATCTCCATATTTTCTACAATTTTAATTTAATTACAGTTAAGTAATAAGTTTAGTTATTAAATTTGCTTATTAATTTATTGCCACACTGCTCTTAATTTAGTAATTAAAAGCCAAATCATTTAATTAATTATTTAATTAGGCAAATGAATTTTATTTGCTTATAATTACTTTTACCAAATTATCTAAATCAAATAGTGAATCTACGATGGCTTATATAAGATATTAACTTTTATTGTTCTTCCTTATATGTTTTACTAACTGTCACCGTTCTTACATAAAAATACGGTTAACGGCAAAATATCTTTGCAACGAAATATTGTTATAATATAATCATCACCAAATATTCTTTGTCAAAGTTTTCGACAGTGTATATTTCAGTTTCACCAAAATATTACTTACAATATATAGTAAATGTACATGAAATATAAATTATGCACGAGAATATACTGCTCCTGTTTTTAAAAATACATTTACTGATGATGAATATTTTGTGATTCAACAGTAGGTACTCATTATTGCGTCATTTTGTTTTATAGAAATTATATTTTTAGTTCTCATCTTCATACTATAACTAATAATTAGTATTAAGTCTACATTATTAGATGAACTAATTCCATAAATATCATGATAGTGAATTATAGTATTGATATTTTTATTAGAGCATACATTCCTTTTATATTAGACATTCTTTAGGAAAAGAAACTCATGATATGCAAAATTTACTTCTTTTCCAACTGCATCTGTTTCCGGATATAAAAGGAATTAGTTATGTAGTCGTTATACAAGTTCATTCATATATTATTATAAATCAATTATGTAAGTTATTCAATTTTCTTCAAGGTGAATGCATTAATAATTGAAATGGAGCTATATATATATATATATATATATATATATATATATATATATATATATATATATATATATATATATATATAAATTGAAAATGGTAGCTTTAGAAATGTATTGGCAAAAATGAATTTAACTTAATATAACAATTTGTTTCAATGTTTGATATTTTATTTAATTTATTGTAAATTTGATACCCATATTTCTGTCTCTGCTGACTTCAGTCCTACAATTTTATTATAATACTTGTCGCTTATAATTGCATTTAAACCCTATTTTTCCCCAGTAGAAGAAAAACACTGACGTTTCCTTCTTCTTGAAGACACCTTCATATAACTGATAGTATTTGGATTTTATTAATATTTGTATAAATGTTAAATTTTGTACATTATGAAAATATTAATATACTGAAGAATTAACTTTATTAATTTGTAACGAAAATTGTACACAGTGTATTTAAATCTTAAGATATATATATATATATATATATATATATATATATATATATATATATATATATATATATATATATATATATATATATATATATATATAAAGCCTAGTAATTTATATTTTCTAAAAACGACTCCGAATAAACACATAAATATTCAATTTAAATATAGTACCCACCCGTGTATGAGTTACCTGATGTTTACATTGGCTTTGAAATTCTATTGAAATTCTTATTTATTTGAACTATTCATACCATCATACAAACATGCCCACTAATTCTGACTGTATACTAAGAATATCGTACATGAGAAATTATTCTACAAATTTCATGAATTATAGGAAAAATTATAATACTATCTCTTTTCAATATGACGAATTTGTAGCCTTCATTAAATAATATATAAAAAAACAAAAGAAAGTCAAGTTGATTCTATTTTGTATCTTTTTTACAGCATTTTATTTTCACAAAATCAGGAATTTAGTACACTGAGAAAACAAATTCTTTGTTTCTTATATCTCACTTTCTTTGACTAATACTTCATTTGGTCAAAACAATATTTTTCATTCGAGTTAAACATGGATTTGTCGTATAAGTAAATCGCTTCTATTACACGTGTGAGTTATATTTCTTTGCTTGGAAGAAATATGTATATTTTAATAACAATTTTGTTAAAATTGATTAATAATATTAATTAATACATATTTCTTCCAAGTTATTAACAATGTTTCATTGAATTGAAATACAATTTTATATATTATTCAATACACGATGAAAGTGGATTTAATAAAGAATAGTATTAATTCAAAAGATTATTTCATTAACATTTCGAAGAAACCAGTTTGCTTGTTAATAAGATGACTATTGAAAGAAGGGGTTTCTTTGTGATAATTCTTCTTTGCTCGTGTCCATTCTGGTAAAGATATTTAAGATAGAAATCATATCGTTTAACTATCCGTAAGAGAAAGACCTAAAGTAGTAACATCTGGGGACCACACTGATGAAGTATTGTCTTGTTTCGTCCAATCTATCTCGCAAATAGAAATCTAAATATTGGGTAGCAGACAACATAAACTGATAAAAATGGGAACCAACTAAATGGCCGACAGATTTCCTTGAGATTTCCTTGAGATTCTTTTTCTCATTCTTTCTTTAACCTAATGTGACTTTCAGGCAACTAATAATAATTGGAACTAAGAGGAACGTGTTATGAGTTCCTGGAATATTATTAAGGAACAACATATACCTTGGAATATTATTAAGGAAAAATAGGTGATATACAAATTTTTCTGATTTTCATCATCAAACAGGATCCCCAAGGGTTAAGCACTGAACCAAGTGTATTTATAGTGATGATACTTGTGATTTTTTTTAGTAGGTCAAGTGGTATATTAGGTTAGACCCTAGACACTCCGGTTTCTCATTTTCGGTTTCCATGACTTATTGACTCCTCATCCGCGCCGGATTCACATGAATGGAAATGACCAGATCTTTTGAGTGTACCTATACTATACTACAATTGCCTGACAAAACAACTCTGAGTTCTTGAGATTGATCTAAGGCAACGTTGCTAATCGCTTGAGGTTTAGATGGTGGTTAATTAGAGCGTGGGTTCGAGTTCCAAATCAAAATCAAGATCAAAATAAAGACGTTTAATAAATGAAATATAATATAAACTCGTTATTCTATAATATTGATGTCATACGAGCTAATACGTTGATGATATTGTTTTACACTTAAATCGGCTTTGTTATAAATAAATGCTTCTGGTTATCAGTCTCAATTTTTGTAGTACATTTAAAATATTACGACCTGTGACTGCATGATCTATATATCTCGTGATGTACAGAATACGGGCTTGCCTAATTAATAAACATGTTAGCATATTCATTAAATATGAAAATTGGCATTACTTTACTGCTCTTGATTAAAAAGAAACCACGTGCACAAATAGTGAAAGACATTGTTACGAAAAACAAATTATTTTAATTACTTTCATTTTAAAATATATTAGAAGGCCATTTTCAAGCAATTTAGCAGTAATCCTTTTATTAGAAAATATAAGTATTATACAAATTTGTTAATATAATTATTAATATGCATCACCTTGAATGTTACAGGTATTAGTTAGTATGACTTACGTATTTGAGTAAACCAAAATATCATCCAAATTCTCTTACATTTCAGGGCTCTGCTGACTCTAACTACTCTCAGCCTTCTTCGGACCTGTCGCTCGACGAAGAGAAAGAAACGCTTCGACGGGAGAAGGAACGGCAAGCACTTAGTCAGTTGGAAAAAGCAAGGGTGAGGATCTATTTTCTATCATATAAGGCACTATTCTTTCTAATTGTTAAACTTGTAAAATTGTAGGGAGGACAGATTTTTTTAAAAATTGACCATTAAAATATCAACTTGGAATCATTTTTTTTATTATAAAGTTACTATAATATTCTGATGGTACATAGAATTGGAGCAGGTCCATGCACTGGTGTTAAAAGGAAAGACGGGGGGCCGTCTACCCCTACACTGCTGTTGGTGTGGTTCTTCCATACCAACGGCAGCGTTGGAGGCTCAGAAAGCGGCCTATAGAAGTGACAGCCAGGGCGAACGAGGGATACTCGTTTTCGCAAAGAAATCCTGGATCGGCCTAACTTCTTGATGCCACAGGACAGGATGAAAATATGCTCCATCTTTGAGCATAGATTTAAGGTTATTAGATTCAGTAGAGAGCACCCAGTACCGTCCCTCTGGCCGGGAAAATCTGGTTCACAGGTGGCTCTAGTCCACAGGGGTGACGGGGGCTGGAGTATACGGGCATAATAAAAGAGAGGAGTACCCTATTCCTCTCGAGAGTTATTCCATAGTGTTCCAGGCGAAGGGATAGCCATCTATTATTGCGTACAAACTGCTGAATGGAGTGGTTGGTAAGCACATTGCCAATTATATTCTCCGACAGCAAAGCAAACCTGGATTCTTTAAAGGATCCGGGAGTAAAATCCTGGTTGATGAAGAAATGCAGAGATGTAGTAGAAATACTGGTCAAGACAACAACAATCTGACAATGGTCTGTGCGTTGGGTCATACTAGTATCTAAGACAACGAGAAGTTAGTCAAACTGGCCAGGGAACGAACCGAGAAGAACTTAATGAGACCTGAATCAGCGGTCGGGATTGTATATTGCCTCGGCAAGAAGGCATTCTAGGAATAGATAGGAGATTGAAAAACTCAATCGTTGATGGAACAGCCAGGACTGCAGGCAGGTTAAGCTGCTACTTAGTTTAACGCTTAGCCTGGAGTTTTGCCTGGATGGCACAACTTCTGAAGAATGATCTGGAGATCACATTAATGTGATCCCCATTACTCCCTTTTTTTCAGGTTATATTGAGAAGAAAGCCCCTGTAGTGTTGTTAAAGTCTTACGACCATTCCCCTGTTGAATTCTTATATGAACGAGTCCGTCTTGAACATCATCCCTTACTTGCACCCTTACTTGCATCAGCAAAGGGGTCAAATTTATTTAAATTCTGGATGGACATACGATAATCAAGAGATACTTTTGGAAATAAAAATATCTGCAAACTGCACGTACTTTTGTAATTAACCGGTAATCACAAGTAATTTTTATTTCAATTTGCGTTAGTCGTCAATTCGTTGCAAACAATTAGAATTAGATGAAACACTTCAGCATTTAAGGTCAATTAGAATTTCGTGCTCTCCTCTTTGTGCGACGTCGCGCGACGTGTACCTTTCGATTTCTTTGAAAATAAGAAACGCAAGAACAACGTAAAAACGCAAGTTGTATGTACGAAGAGAATTCATAAATGTCTGGGAATTCACGGGGTTGTTAACAAGACACTATAATCTTAACTACCATCTTAGAAAGATTGACTTGAGTACCAACAAGGAATGGCAAATAATGCAGAGGAGAGGTGGAGTATGTACTGAATACGTGCTATGCCAGTGCCCGAATCTGGAATAGGGTAGGCACGTTTAGGCCCTTTTACTTGGGCCCAAACGAACTGAGGAAGATCGGCCTGGAAGGGATATTCAGCATTTGAAAGAAGGCCAAATTCGTACTTTACGTGGAGATACAATAGGCGATAGCTTGAGTTAGCAGAGCTTCGTAGCCCTCCTCAGAAAACTAACCTAAATCTACTATAATATTCGCTTATATGTAACATTTTTACTTTTAATAAACTGAAAAAAAGAAAGGGTGGTGTGAGAAAAAGAAAATTTATGAAGTTGTTTTATGTAACTAGAGTGAAATTATAGAAGATATCAAGTATTTTTCATCAATTATCAATTTAAAAAATGTATCAATATCAGTAATTATTTATTTGTTTTTTAAATAAACGATGTTCCTTAAGCGTTGACGTTACAGTATACAAAATTTGTAAAATAAATATGGATCACAGAAGTGTTCTATGTTCTTAAATAAAGAGGGAATAAGTTATATATGAACATATTATCTTAATACTGGAGTAGGTCGGAACCTTTGGTGTGAAGATAAAACTGATTTAGTTTTCCACAAAACACAAAAACATTATACACTACATTCGACGTGCGTTTCGTCAACTAAGTTGGCACCATCTGGAGATGATTAAAACTGGCAGTTTTACAGTTTTAAAACAGTTTTAATTATCTCCAGATGATGCCAACTTTGTTGGTAAAACGCGCGTCGAGTGTAGTGTATAGTGTTTTGTGGAAAACTAAGTTAGTGTCATATTATCTTACCTTTAGACTCCATTAGAATGATTAAATGGTGGAATATTTTATTTGGCGACCGATGGCTTAAGTTTCTGTTATTGGAAATAAAATAGGGAGAACAGAAATGACCAAATGTCAAAATTTTGTTTTTCGGATAAATAAAGCATCAAAACGTTGGATTCTGAAGTTGCTCATATCGGAACAAAAATTGTGCAAGTGAAACAAGTTGAAATTAGCGATAAGACATGTGTGTTTAATAACCTACCACCATAGGAGTACGGGGAACAAGTATCGATGCACCGAATACACAGCGGATTCCCACCACACCCGCCTCAGTCTTGATCTAGTCAAAGTTTACAGAATAAATAATTATTTATTCTGTAAACTTTGATCTAGTACTCTATGACTATTGTATGTTCCCTAAATTGAAAAAACCGTTGGTGTGGCTAACTTTTATGTGACGTAATAGAGGACTATTTTATAGTAATATCAGATTAATAGTTTTGTTGGATATACACTGGAATAAATGTGTGAATGTTAATGGAGTTTATGTGGAAAATTATGTTGTGTTTTACTATTTCCCCATATTTCTCGATTATATCCAACTTGAGTCCAATATTAGAGGTGACATTATATGCATGAGCTTGAGTCTCAACAGGAGAAATTTGGCACCTCTCCTTGAGCATGGGTGTCTATTATTTTCTTTACGTGTGACCTAACTTCCCCTCTACAGCCCGAGGTTTTAGGGGAAGGCGATCAATTTCTATGTGTGCAAACTTTCAATATAACATAGAATGAAACTAGCCTTAAATTTTTTATATTCAGAAATGAAATGCCCTTCCAAATTTTATACTTTTTCTGTCGCCGACAACTACAACCACTTCCTGATTACGTCACCTTGGTTGTACATCAAAATATCAAGCAAGGTGATTATAAATATAATTAGATACCTCATAATCAATCATCAATGGTATCAACTTGATGCTACCGACAGTGTGATTATCAATTAATTTCATTCGAATTCATATAAACTAATACGGAATATTTCACTACAGTTACTCAATAGTAACTTATTTTCATTGTACGTTCATGACCCCCCCCCAACTTGTAAAACACGATATTGAAAATTAGCTTGTAGGAAAGTTGTTTTACGTGTCGAAAACTAGAATGAATTGATAAAAGATCGAGTATATTGTGTGTATTTTACGTGCATTTGATTATTTAAACACGTATGATTTGAAAAAAAATCTAGCATCTAACAAAACTGTTTGTTTATAATATCCACATAAAATTTTCCTAAGTATTGCTATTTACTATATTATTATACTATCTGATTTTTTGAACAAATGTAACTATATGAATATTTATGGTTGAATTTGAAAATATATATCTACTAACCAACGATATTACGAATAAGAATATCTGAGCGATAAATTATCTTAGCAATATTGTCTTAGATTGTTCATTAAAAATGTATCATAGTATCAAATATGTTTCATTTTGTTGTCAGATTTGTGTTTGCACACATAGAAATCGACTTTCTTCCCCTAAAATCTGAGGAGGCTGCGGAGAGGAAGGTTACACTTAAAGACAAGGACAAACACACTCACGCTTAGGGAGAGGTGCCGGACTCTCCCGTTGGAACTCGAAGTCGAGCATACAATAATACCCCAATACTGCGCCCAGTTCGCCCTGTTATTGCTAATAATGATGGAAATATGCCATTACTGAAAATAATTCATATTACAAATACAAATAAAAAATAAAACTAAATTGTCCAAAGACAATATATTGACTACCCAGTTTTTATTAATTTTTACTCCAGTGGACAAGACGATCGCTCTGCATTTCATATACTAATTAAGTTGGTATCTAGTAGACCAATATATTAGTTCTGTCTTAATAACGTATGTATACTACACGACTTAGTTAGATCTAAATTTGTCCATCTAATTAGTTTTATTATATCTATAGACTTGTATGCTAAAGTGAAAATGTTGGACGCACATGAGATGTCAACAAACGACTTATTTTGTAATCTTAGACCTTAAGAATATTGACAGAATGTATAATAAAGTACTGTTGTCTTTGGCGTAATTACTGAACAGTTCAACAATGTTATAGAAATATGTGTTAGTAATACTAGAGGTGAACTTATTTCATTATTCTCTTTTGTTGCATTCTAATATTCTTATTATCCTTAAACATATTAATTTTTATCCACTTACTATATCTAGAAATTTCATCTGTATTAACCTAATTTGACGTGTTATTAAAGATGTGCGAATGGGGATTAACTGTTTTTCATTCAGTGTTCATAGCTGGTTCTTAGGCACGTTTTCATCTTTATAAAAGTAGCACAATGTAACGTATTGGATCAATTTATCACACAGCGTAAATTTTCAGCAATACACACGATCGTCTAGATACTTACGAAGTCTTGTTATAAACATTCGGACTATCGGCGGTTCTACTAAAATTACAGCAAATTAATCACTGATGAATCATACACAGTTCACTTATTAAGGAAATACGACTTGATATTTCAAATAAGGTTTGAAAGATCAATTGATTTAATTCCGTGTTAGTTCCAGTTACTAAGTATATTCAATGTAGGAGTCAGTCTTGAAGATTAATTGTCTTCTAATAGCAACTACTGGAGAGCAACTGGATATTTTAGTGGACCAGTGTCCTGTAACTTATGAATGTCCAGTCATGCTGTAACATATGAATGTCCAGTTATATTGTAACTTATATTTGATAAACATTCGTTTGTGTTCGTTGACAGTCAGTACAGTTCACTGTCTCAAATATTTTGATTGCCTAGAAATTTTCTAAATTCTCTAGAAACTTACATCTTCACTATTTGCAGGAAAATATGGTGCCTCTATATATTAACATACGCCTTTTCCGATTCTATAACAACATCCCATTTTTCCATCTTCAACTATGCCTTGACTTTTTCATATTAACACCCGCATGTGAAATAATTATGTGTTGAATCATTTTTATTATACCGTTGTTTATTGTTGACAAATTTCTAATACCAATGTACATCGTCCATATTAGGAGATGCCCGAAACATAGATATTTTTCCGAAATTCCACTTTTGAAGTAGACTGAACATATGGGAGACAAAAGTCCTTCGATTTTATGTGTAATCAGACTAAAAATGTCATTTCTATTCAAATCTCGCCTACGTTTATATAGCTCCTCAATATTCACTGATATTCAATGAGTTAGAGATTATAGGCGATCCAGCTCGTTATTTATCCAAATAACAGGTGCTACAGCCGTTGCTTGACTTTTAGTATTAAATTAGGTAACCACCTACATTGTACCTCCTTTGTGCATTCACATGGGTATCAAAAAATAAGCCAGATGTAAGAGTCTACTCTTCATTCTCTTCTCAAATTCTCACATACAAATGAATCCTTGGTCGAAGTTGTCTTTATTTTACCATATCAAATTATTCTTCACGTCGTGTAAAAAATATAGAGAAAAAACCTGAACTTTAAATTGTTTCTTTATAAAAATTCCAACATTATGTGATAAGATATAATTGGAACAACTTGCTGAGGTGATAAACTGCATCCATACTTGATGTAATTATAGTATTAAATTGTTATTAAAAATATGATTATTATTAAATTGAATAAATTCTTATTTGTGTAATGCTATAACAAAAAGCAATAACACAGACCAACAAAGATTTTGTGATCGGACTTTCTTTTGACTTTTTGGCTTAGTTACATACCATGAATTACAGAAACACTGTTTTCTTGTTTCCATCATGCACCAGTGTTTGTAAATATATATTGTAGAATAATATGTAATTTCTAAAACCGAGGTTTTAAAAACGAGGAGGCTATAAAATTAAATTTTGCCTCAATCTTTGCTACGCCCGGGCCCCTATGTCTAATCGATTTGAAACACATTCACAAGTGTGGGGGATTTACCGAGACAGAGTTGGCCGGTGGGGATATTCCGATTTTATACTATGCCTGTACTTACATAGCCGCTGTAGTACGTTTATAATATGTGTACGTTTACTCGTGACTTCGCGTCATGGGTTTTTATTTTGTTTTAAAAATGTTTAGAAATTTTAAAAATACACCAACTATATTTTATAAACTTAACACCTTGTTCAAAAAACGTTTATACAAATTTGGTTGATCCGCAAAAAATTCTCTTATCGCCATTTCATATTAAATTAGGATTAATGAAGCAATATATAAAAGCTATAGATAAAAATGGGAATTGTTTTAAGTTATTACGTGGCAAATTTACAGCTCTTTCTGAAGCAAAATTAAAGGAAGGCATTTTCGTAGGACCACAAATAAGAAAATTAATCCAGGAAAATTAATCCAGGTTTGAAGAAATAATTACAGAAATTAAAAGAGAATCTTGGATATGCTTTCAAATGTAACATAATTTTTTTTAGGAAATTATAATCATCCGCAGTATGAGGAAATTGTCAACAAAATGCTGGATAAATTTAAGCAACTTGGTTGTAATATGAGCATAGAAATTCATTTTCTGCATGACCATCTGGACTACTTTCCAAAAAATCTTGGTGCTGTTACTGAGGAGCAAGGTGAAAGGTTCCATCAAGATATAAGGGAGATGGAAAGGAGGTGCCAGGGTCGATGTGATGTGGCGATGATGGCCGATTACTGCTGGATGTTGAAAAGAGCACATCCAACGAATGATTACACAAGAAAATCTGCAAAACGATTTTTTAAAGGGAGAGATTTTCAAAAAAAAAAAAAAGAAATTAGAGACTCAAAACTATTTGTGTTGTTGCTTTTTACTATGTTTTTTAATGTTTAATAAGTATAACGTTTATAAAAAATGTAATTTTTCCTTTAGCTTTTAATTTATTCTAATTAAATTCTGGTGAAAAACGTGAGGGGAAAAGGTGGAAGGTAGATGTAAAATCAACGTAAATAACACACTTATAATTACTTATCAAACCCAAATCAACTTTCAAAATGTCAACATTTATAGGCCTGTGTAATCTACCTTAATATGATGTTTTAACAACATATAGCAAGTGTAAACTACTTGCGTACAAACAATGAGAGAATTTCTAATGGACGGACCACGCCTCAGATGACCATGTTGAGTAAAATTAGGGTACCAATAGAATTTTTAAATGAAACCGTTTCATATTTAGAACAAAAAGTGTGGTAATATATAAACGAGGCATTTCTGAGGCTACAATGCCCTGTACAAAAAAATGTCAAGTTATATAGGATATGTCGTGCATCATAGCGTTAATATATTAATTTAATATGCTCTCTATATTCAACATAAAATTGCATAGAAATCAGAACATAAAACAGATGTAGTTAACTGAACATAAAACATTAAGTTTCAGCTGTTCGGTAATAAAATTCATGAAAATCTCTATATTTCGTGTATTGTACATAAAGAATTATTAAAACCTATGAGAAAAAATAAATTTAAATAAGTATATGCTTGTGCAAGTCTTTCAAATATTTTTACTTACTTAGGTAATATATTTATATTTAGTGAGCCATTAAATTTAATTTCTCAAATTTAATGAATGGGGAACTTCATTCCTCAAGTGAAATTTCCTTCCTCAAGTGAAACTTCAAATTTCTGTATTAACTTTCTTTCTTCTTTTTCAGACAAAGCCGGTAGCATTTGCTGTTCGAACCAACGTAGCCTACGATGGCTCTCTAGACGACGATTCGCCAGTCCACGGGTACGCCGTATCTTTCGAAATTAGAGATTTTTTACATATTAAGGTAAGTGTGCTTCCCCTGTGCCCACTAAACCAAATATGTACGTGCACAGTTAAGTATGAACTATTGAATAGTATTTCTTCACATAATTTGGTGACGGAAATACAAACATCTTTTTGTATTTCGAGGTCGTTGATTTTATTTTATTCTGTAGCTACTTTACTCAAAGCTAAATATTTGAAGGCAATATTCCTATGTTCAATAATTGTCACATCGGAGACAAATTTGAAAAAAATTTGTATGTAATGAGTATTTTTCCAATTGTATAAGCAGTTTTTATATAATAATTAAGTTATATTGTAATATATTAATAATAATTTGCGAAACTATTATTTTTCTATATGACAATGATTAGTACTAGATGATATAGTGACCCTATTATGCACTACACAGTTCCAAAAGATTCATAATGCACGGATAATGTATCCTTTTTGCCTCCTATTTAACATTAGATGGTATATAACCTAATGGTTATATAATACATAATGGTTTTGGTATACCATATTACGGTATACCAAAACCTATAGTTTCCATATAACCACATTTAAAAAAAATTAATATACTCGTCTTGTGATAAGTATAACATAATTGGTATAAAGTAACTAAAATAAGTCCATTGTTGTTTATATCCTATTTATTAAAATATGTCCAGATGCTTTGATACTATTTGGATAATAATACAGACTTTTGCTTGAGTTAATTTGTTGCGGACGTGTATTTCAGAATATGAGATGAGAGAGAGAAAATTACACATTATTCTATTATTTTCAGGTGTTTTGATAGATTCTGGAAAATTATGAAATATTTTGCTTAATCAATTGGATTAAATAATGTAATGTCATGGGGGTCCATTTTGGAAATATCATTTGTGAGGAATTAAAAATAATTTTTCCTTGTATTTATACAGGGTGGAGCAGAGCAACTTGCTTATTTAAAAATTCAATTTAAAGAGAAGCAATGCAGATATATATATTAAATTCTTTGAACAGCATCAAGTACAACATTTAAGTTTTATGTTTACACAGTTTTAAATATGATATCAGGCAGGTAGCGTCCATTATTCTTAATACATTGCGTTAATAAAACTCGGAAATGTTGTTCAACTCTTTCCAGCATTTCGACGGATATGTTGGCGATAGCTTGACGAATGTTGTTCTTCAGGTGAGCCAGGGCCTAGGACGATAGTTGTAAACAAATGATTTTAGATAGCCCCATAAAATATAATCGCAGGGGTTAAATCAGGCGACCGTGCTCGAACAAAACAACTCTTCTTGAGCAACGAAATCGCGTGGATTAAGTTGCTGCACCACAGTTAATTTGTGGGGATGAAATTTTTCTTCTTCATGAAGGATTCGCCTCACAGAACGAGTAGACAACCCAAGAGCAGCTGCATATTTGCGGACAGAGCGCTGAGGGGATCGCAAAACAGAAAGCCTTACTATATCAATGTTTTGGGGTGACCTTGCTGTTCGTGGAAGTCCAGGTTTCTTTTTCAAATCATCAGTTTCCCTGAAGTTGTTTACCCATGAAATAATCGACTGCCGGTCATCAGGAATACGACCACGGGGCACAATATTGAAATGGGTACGGAGTGCACGTCGCGTGGCGATGATTGAGCGACCGTTAGAAAAGTATACCTCGACAGCGAACATACGCTCTACCCTCGTCCACTCCATGATGCTAATTAAACCAAGCGGAGCTACAGCTTTGCGCCCCGCCCTCTCGAATATGTCTACCGCCACCCTCCTAGAAGCAAGTATCGCTTTAGTGCGCCAAATTCAAATAAGCAAGTTGCTCTGCCTCACCTTGTAGTAACGTTAATTTTATTATATCTTTTCTTGACTATGATTTATACTCAATTTATGCAAATATATTATTATAATTAAATCGTTATTCCGTTGAACTTATAGTAAAACAAGGAGCATGACATATTGATCAAATGGAAAGTTTACATAGTAAATTTGTAGTTATTTTGATCACATTTTATAAGAAAAACGTATCTTAAATTTAGTATAAAATTTTAATTTGGAGAAATTGGGGTAACAAATTTAAATCTTCATTTTCTTTACTTTGTTTAATATGAAGATAGTGAGAAGTGTGACTGATAAGAACATAGAATATATGTCAACTTCAGCTCTCTGGATTACACCAAAATGCCATGATTAGTTGAAGAACCAATGCCTGCTGACATTTGAAACATAACAAAAAATATATTGCAAGTTGAGGACTATACATTTCAGCGAAGCAACTTGAGTATTATGTCACAAAGTTTCTTCAAATAGCACAAATTTGATGATCGTCGATGTTCACACATTTAAAGATCCACACCAAACCATTCCCTGTTTTAGGGTCCAAAACCAAGTCAACTTGGAACAGAATAAAATAATTCGGAGTATTGGTAATTCTTCGTTAACTAACTCGTTCATATAAGGTCTGTAGATGACTTCACCTTAGTGTCGCTACCATGATCTTACTTAGCTTACGATCAATGACATAGAAGAACTTTAATTTGCTTCTTCAGTATTATCAAGAATTTATTTCAATTATCTCATAGAATGTTATAGCCTTTCACGTGTTACATCATAATTAAAAGGTAATAGATTGTGATCTGAAGTAGGTCTAGGATTTTATTCTATCTAAGTATCTAGTAACTATTAATTGTTATGATCCTGGGGGAGGGTTGGTACCTTTAATACAGCAACGAAAAGAGGAAACCAGTTGTCCACAAATACCGAAAGATTATACATCCCTCGATGTGTGCTTTGCCAACTAAGTTGACATCATTGTCTTCAAAACTCTCATATTGTGCAATATATTTCAATATCGAAATGTAATGTGTATGTAAAAGTATTAAACATCTCATGGTGACTTGGTTGTGGAGTGATGTACAATCTTTCGGTGCTTGTGAAAAACTTATATCTCGTTTTTGTTATTGCAGGGTTCCAACCCTCTTCCAGGACCATTGATAACTGATAATCCTAGCCCTACTTCAGCCCAGAGCGTATTGTTTTACAGATCACTAATCATCGATTTTAGTTCAGGTTTCCTTCCTGAATAGTTCAACCCCTTCACACAAAAAAAATTCAAAAGATAATTGCAAAATATCCTGCTTCATGCAGCTAAAAGGGTTTGTAATTCTATTGTTAAAGAGACAGACTATTTAAATTCTTTGACGTACATACGACAACTAAATGACCTAAACTAGTAAAATGTATATTGAAATACGGTTAAGGTACTTGTGTAATAGAGAGATTTTTGATAAATATTTATGTTGTGTGAAAACAACTCAGTGTATAACATGCTCCTGTTTAGATTTCGTGCAATGATAGTTATGCACCAATCTGATAAGGACTTGTACATATTGCACCATTTTACTTTTTACTAAAATTTACGTTCGAAATTAGCTCACGATTGACTTACATCATAATATAATATTCATCATAATAAAGTAATGATTTTTCATGCCATTATTTTAATTTTTTGTTATATAACTTTGACGGCGGTGGGGAGGAGACTTGAATAGGAATTGAAGTATAAACTCTAAAAATAGCAGTCCATAGCAATGTTTGCGCAGTTTTTATAGGAAAAACTTAGATAAAATCAGGAAATTTATTGTGTTACAGTGTTTAGCTGATAAGTGGTAAATTACAGCTGTAGAAAAATAGGCAAATCATGTTCTTCCGCAGAGTTATCCAACACAGCTGAAGGCTGTAAAATTTAATGGTGCGTGCACAGTCTGAAAATACCATAATCCCTCAGCTGAGAGGGTTATTTATAAATCTACAGAAACCTATATAATTCCTTGTGTTACCACGTGACTTCGTATAAAATATATTTACGATACAATTAATTCCTATTTCCCTGATATTATCATGACGTTCAGTTGTAAGCGGAAAAGCTTTAGTTGCGTTATACATACAAAATATTCATATTATAATTTCAGTTCAAAGATTCATATTTTGGAAGGTATTAAAATATTTACTGAAATAGGAAAATAAAAACGCAGAAATGATTTAGTTCTGCATATTCGGATCTTGTGTAAATTAGATGCTACATTACTTCGCGCGATAAATAAAGAACAAAAATGAATACAAGGTAGCTCAAGCGTAATGGACGTTACACCAGTTATCAACGAGGTCATATACCAGCCCGCAATTAAAAGAAAAACAATAAAATTATTTTATTGTCCAGCTACATGTTATTCCAGATTTTGAAAAATGGCAGGCTAATATATGATATATAACACGTAGATAGGCTGATATATGATCGGTAGACATCTGATGTACTAGCTGTACTCATATACATACATACATACATACATGTACATGTACTCATAGTTTACAAGCTTCATATAATTTTTTTTTATTTTTCGTATTAGAATCGATAGTTAAAGTTATTGTCCATGTTTGTGTGACATTATCACAGTTTAACTACTTCTAGATCATTAGTTATTATATATTGTAAAATAGTTTGAAAATTTTTGGGTAGGTCAATTTTCAACTTGTTAATTTCCGGGTCATTTGAAATCCCCTGTATTTAAAATTTCATTCTATCTGTATTATAAATCTGTTAATTGTCCACAGTTAGCGATTCATTGCATCACTCATATCTTGGAGTTAGTTCGTTATGTAGAAGGTGCATGGATGTTAAATTTGGGTGTCCTATTCTTAACTTTTCTAAAGGGTGATACAAAAAGGTTTCGTCATGATTCGATAGATCAGTAATTATGACAGATCGATACAATACAGATAGGAGTTAATAAACATGGAGCGGTACACGATACCAGAACGCGCCTTTATTGTTCAACATTACTATCAAAATCGTAGGTCTATCGCTCGGTTTCGGTAAATCTATCAACTGTGAAAAGAATAATCGAAAAATTCGAAAGTACCGGTTCAGTTATTGATGTAAAACATACGACACGAGCCCGTATTGGTCTTTCAGAACACAACATCACGGCAATTCGCGAAAGCGTGGCAAAGAGTTCAGAGACCTCGATTTGTCATCGTGCACAAGGATTGAACATTTCAACAACCACTCTTCGCCGTATTCTCACTAAATGTTTGCGTCTCCATGCTTACAAAGTTCAATTGACTCTACAACTTCTTCCAGCAAATCATGTATAGCGAAGAGAGTTCACCAACTGAATCATTGAACAACATGAAGTGAATGCTGATTTTGTGGACAAAATCATCTTCAGTAACGAGGCCCATTTTCACTCTGATATGAATGATTCATGAGAAAAAAATGCATCTCCAACGTGGCACTGTTTGGGGTGCATTGTGGTCTTTTTGAAGCGAGGCAGGTAATGCATTAAAAGTAAATGGCGAACGCTATCGTGATATTATAACCCAGTTCATTATGCCTCAATTGGTATTGCTCTTTAAGAAATGTGCATTCAGCAGGACGGTGTCATTTGCCATACCACCCGTGAAACATTGACGGTCTTGCACGTGTCTTTTCCTGGTCGCGTCATCTCCCGTTTTGATGACAATAATTGGCCACCACGATCTCGCGATTTAAGACCTATTGACTTTTTTCTGTGAAATTTTCTTAAGTCTCAGGTTTATGCCGACAAGCCCATGACCCCTCAAGTATTGAAGGCCAAGATTGATTCCCAAATATCTACATTATAAATCAATAAATATTTCAATACTTTGCTACAGAAAACCACGTTTTATTTAGAATTCATATCTTGCGCTCGTATTGTAACAACTTTTATAACCACTGATTCACGGCCTTTTTAAACTTGAGATACTTTCCAGGAAGTTACAGATGGTTTAATTCTCTTTAGTGCAGCTTATTCTCTATCCCATATCCTCTATTATTCTAGAAATTGTCCTTATTCCATGTTATTAATAAATCATCAAGTCGAATTTTCGTTTATGGTCACGTTTCCAGATCAATACATTTATCTTACAATAATGTACTAAATTACTTGTCCAGAGACATTTTACTAATATATCTCTATATCTGAAAAATATTATCAAAAGTTAATATTTTTGATAATATTTTTCCCTGTATGTCTTAATATACATACAGGGTTTTCCATTTCAAAAGACATCTTTCTTGTACTATTACAAAAATCACTGAATGAAAAATTACTATATTACTATATTCGATTAAAACAGGAAAAACCTTTAGTAGACCAGTCATTTCATCAATATATCATCTATATAAACAATGTAGACTGTACATATATAAACATTTTCACAAGATGAATTTTATAAGTATTATAAATATAAGAAGTGACGCAGATAGAAAGTTATAACTTGAATTTGTATTGTAGATTGTTTAAAATATTGTATAAGTAAATAATTGTACAGTAAATGTACGAGTATTATCTACTTATGGAATGATATGATACAATAACTACTTTTTTGTTATTTTAAGATAATCGAATAGACCAGGAACATAAAATTGGATTCCACGAGATCAAACGACGACTGAGAGATGATATTTCTGATGCCACAGACGTCTGACTAAAGCAAAAATAGCCTATCTTGATAAATCCAAGTGGCACATGATTCAATGTTAAATTCTTTCGATGTAATACTTAGATGGATTGTTCTCGTGGGATCAACTATAAGAACACATGTTTTATTGAACCCCATCGGGCTCAAATCTACAGACCGGCTAATGTAACATCACATTCATCGACTATCATGCTCAGTAGGATAAGTGTTTTTTAAATCTAATAGTGACTTTTTAACGTATTTACTGGAAAACAAATTTTGCAATTGTACTTTAAAATTTAAGTATTTTACAATAGCAGACGATATTATTATGATTTAAACTGGGACACATAAATTAGCTCTTTTAATAGGTTTCTGTTTTGAGAAATTGTAACAATTGTGTGAAACTAATTTTCTGGATATCTCGTAATACAAATAACATATAAATTTTTAAAATTTTTTAATTTAAAATACACCTACCCAACAGAAACGAGACATTTCCAATTACAGGGTAGGAACACAATAAAAATACAATAAATTTAAATTCTAAATATATGATTAACGTGGAAACTAATTATATGCCCAATACAAAAGTTATATAAAATACAATAATTATTACAGAAACTCATATTCAGAACTATTATTCATAAAAAATACTACATTGGCATACAAATAACATATAAATAACATGATGTACTACGAAATAGATTTGCTGTACAAAACGAGCATCCATTTTTTCTATCACTAACATATTAATATAAAATAAATATTTAGTTAATTTATATTAATATATGAGTGGTATATAATTACATACTGTATAATTACATTCACACTGAAGAATTTAATCTTTCTTATGCATTTTATAACTATGTAATTCGGTCGTTGCCATAAATTGTAAAATGAATTTTATAATTTCACTAAAATAACTTTCATATCAACTTTTCTTCTCATATACGGAAAATGATATGGTTTAATTGGGTAATTCTAAAAAAACTCTTAATTTTAACATCTTTGCTTCTAGGAAAAATACGACAACAACTGGTGGATAGGTCGTCTAGTGAAGGAAGGCTCTGACATAGGCTTCATTCCTTCTCCGGTGAAGTTGGAAAATCTGAGGCTGCAGCAGGTCCAGACGAGGACGACCAAGCTCTACGCGAGCAAAACTAGCTCCAGTTCTAACATTGGGGCCGCTGGTAACGATGTTTCCAGAGGTAGCACTCCTCCCACGCCCGGTATGTCCCATCCAAATCACGGATTTTTATTATAATTGGTGTTGTCGTGGATGATTTTTCTTATTTTTCTAAATACGTCAAATCAATGTTGCAATACCGCGTTGCTAACTTCATGCAGAGCTTTTGGAAAGTAATAAATAAAAATTCAAGGAATAAC
This sequence comes from Rosalia funebris, assembly GCA_037954035.1. NCBI lineage: Eukaryota > Metazoa > Arthropoda > Insecta > Coleoptera > Cerambycidae > Rosalia > Rosalia funebris. The sequence goes on from JAZFAV010000011.1 coordinate 21,508,038, forward strand.
TTTTGGGAAAAACTCTCAAACCAGTAAAATTTTAATTATTTATTTTAAAGTAAAACTCTCAAATCCTCACCAAATTTTGGCTACCTCCCATTTTCGAGGGCGCTGAAAACGAATATGACTTCAGTTTTTGACGGTCGGATACAGTTTTCGAGAAAATGAAATTTCAACTTTCCCGCACGACATCAATTTCTTCTCTTCATTTTATATTACGTAGATAGATACCTAATATTAATATAAGTGGATGGTGCAACACTTCCTCTTTACATATCATGCATTAAAACCGTCATAAAACTCATTATTCATTACGACATTCTAATTTACTTGCATTTACAATTTTCATGCAACCGTTCATTTGCTATCCAAGCATTTCGAATTAGAGGGCGCTAGGATAGCAAGTGGATGGCTTCATGAAAATTGTAAACATTGCAAATAAGTTAAAAAATCGTAATAAATAATAAGTTTTATGAAAATTGTCTCAAATCCTCACCAACATTTGGAGAGGATTTGAGTGTTTTACTCTAAAGAAAATAATTACCAAATTTTATTTTCAGTTACATTTTTTAAAATATACAATACATGCAGGATGACTAGTGGAAAAGGTGTGATGTTATCGACATTTTTTCTTGGCAACTTCCTTTTTTATTACGGAATATGAAAAAGCATATTTTATAAACACCATTGTGATTTTGTTTTGTATCACTAGACCGTACTGTTGCACCACATCTATTACGAGTATTATAGCTTCAAGTGTTGCGAAATAAACGTAGGTGTTTACTACAGTACATAAATTTATTGAAAATGAGCTATAATAATGAACATTACATAAAGCGTTCTAAAATAGTTATGAAAACTATCTAATACATAGATTATGTACAAGGCAGTGGATTACGTGCAATGCATCCTGGTTGGCTGTTGGTTATCCCTTTTATAGCCTGTCGCTAGCATCTATTAGTGACTTTAGGGAACCCAAACTATTTAATATAACCCTGATAAACATACTGCCATAAACTAGTAGAAACCTTAACAAACCAACACGGTTATAATTAAATTAGCGTGAGTATAGATAAAAAACATGAAAAAAAAAAAGAAATTACGCAATTTCAAAAAACAATGAAATTTAAGAAAAATGATAATTTAAAAAATCAACTAAAATAAATGTACACATTGTTCACCGTTGTCTGCCTCAAAGTAGCTGCCCGCCGATTAATAAATTATTTTTCAAGATATGAAGTCAAGAACTTGAGGAGATATGTTGTATTTCGTGGCGAATTATTGCTGTTAAATAATCTAAATTCACCGACTTAGTAACGAATGCCTTGCCTTTTAATATTCCCACAAGTAATCTCGGGGTGTCAAATCTGACGATCTGATAGACCACTCAATCGGCTCACTTCTCCCTATCTAGCGATTCAGAAACATCTTATCTAAATAAGCAAATCGTCTAAATCCCGGACAGGTGCTGCATAATGGGGAGGTGCATCATTTCGTTGAAAGAAAAGTAATTTCTGAGAACACCGGATTCCTTTATATATGAATATAAAGTTTTTAGTGTAAGAATAAGGTCGCCTTAACGAAACTTTATCTGACAGCAAGTTTTTAGAAAATGTGTAACAAAAAATAAAAGTTGACGGGTCCCTCAGTTCTTCCCAAAAGTTACTTCTTCATATTTTAACGAATTTATTGATTACAATGATTACTTTTTTCATTACAGAAAGCACTGTATATTTCTTACAAAGGACGTATTCTATGCACGTTTACACCTATATTAAAAGTTGAAAGGAAATAGTATAAATTAATATGGTTATAATAAATATATGTCGCATAAGAGTTTTGGAATTAATTCTTCGACCAATTTTCTAATTAAAAAACAAAATTAGACAAAGTAATGCTTAGTACTGAGTGTACATAATGTATCATCAGGACTCTTGATAATAATACCAAATTGATAATATAATTTAACTTATGTTTAACAACCGTCAATAACCAAAACTTATTTAGAGTAAGTATCGATACTGTTCATTTACTTTGAGTTATCCTTGTTTTAATTTCCTTTATTTTTCTTTTTGTAAAAATACGATATTTTGTCTAAAAAAGACACTTTTAGTAATTGTTTTATATCAAGTTCTATATACGATTTTTTTTTCAGTTTATTTTAGTTTTTAAACATATAAGCGAATTTATATCTTATAGTAATATTATAAAAACAGTCGTGCACAATATATTGCTTGTTGTATGAAATAATTTAGTATAATTTATTTAAGACTGAAATATATATAAATTTGTACCATGAGAATGGGATTGTTGCACGTATAAGATATCGAATATATTTTTTGAATTTATGTATATTTTCATTCTGTAAATTTTGTATATTTTTTTATTTTATCAAATCCTTTCTAAACTTTCCAAGTCCCAGTCACATTTAGAAGTAGATATAGAAAATGCATAGCTGTAGTTTATGAATAGAAAATAATTAAAAATAATAATAACTATATAATATAATTAGAACTAGAAATATAAGAGCTTCCGCAAAGAGAAATGTAGTTATTTATACATCCAGAGAATGATTTATTTATTGTCGTCATGTTTAATAAAAAATATGGCTAGTAGTACCTACATATTAAACAAATAATAACTTTGAATACATTAACACTGACTTAGTTGTCCACAAAAAAAAACACTATACACTACACTCAACGCGCATTTCGCCAACAAGCTTGGCATCATCTGGAGATGATTAAAACTAGTCTCATGCTAACAATGTATCCTATGTATATCTAAATTATTGTTCGGTTCAGTGAACTCTGACGGTCACAGTTGCAGGTCATTGAGCTACGACCGTCACGGTTGCGGTTGTGAGCTGTGAGTAATTATTCAATAAAGCGAGCTATGTTAAATAGGTCTTCTATCACTATTCATACTATTTTTATAATTTTCAATTTCTAAACTTTCAAATTCCTCTAGCTGTCATTTGTTATATTTCTAATCTTAAGTTGCTAATATCTACCTTCTGGTTGTTCTCGAAGGCATCTTGGGCAACACTGGAATTATCTGTTGTACCATATTTGAGATGCCCTATGTGCTCTTTAAACCTGGTTTAAATAGATCATCTGGTCTGTCCAACATAGCTTTGATTGGAGTCGTTATAGCCGATTTCGTAAATCCCCGACCTGTCATTTGTGTTAATTTTGTCTTTTAGATTACCTAAGAGTTGTTTTAATTTATTTCTTGATGAATTAAATACCGTCATCCCTATATCTTTAAAAATCTTATTAATACCACGGGTGAATCGAGGATTGTAAGGAATAGATACATATTTTTCTGGATGTTTCCTTTCAGTTGGAAAGGTCGAGGAATTTCGAAGTGTTTCTTTATATCTGTGTTTCCTAATAATTTTTTCAACTATACCAACAGAATATCTATTACACTCAGCTATGTCCTTGATTAGCACTTTTTCTATTTCAAACCTATCTTTATCGAGAAGGAAGCTTCTTAGTAGGTGATGGATTAGAAAATTGAGGCTCGCCATTTTGCGTTGAACACAATGGTGGGAATCATAAGTAATATATACATAAACATAAGTAACCAAAAATGGTTAATTTTTAGGTTAATGAAAAATTACTTTTAGTCATTTATGCTCATAAAAAGATGATCCCTTCACGTTACCTTTTATTTTTTTCTTTTTGTCGATTCGAAAATTGATTTTTGAGATTTCAGTTGAAATAAGTTGCATACTAATATCTCATTTTAACACAGGAGTGCTAAACGAGTAACTTAATGCATCTTATTCTACATCAACCTTAAAATATTAATTAGTCCTCTAGACTGTCTTCTTCTCTAAATAACAAGATAAGAGCTTACTAATTTTTAATTAAACCATTACAGGAGATGAATCAGACTCAATGGGCAATGCCCGAACGGGAAAATCGCTTACGACACCCCCAGCTAAGGAGAAGAAAAAGCCGTTCTTCAAGAAACAGGAGGCGACAGCCCCATACGACGTAGTTCCTTCCATGAGACCGGTAGTTTTAGTAGGACCTTCGCTGAAAGGCTACGAGGTCACCGATATGATGCAAAAAGCCTTATTTGATTTTTTAAAACATAGGTTCGAAGGACGGTAAGTATTCCACTGTCATGTAACAGTAGATAATGTATAGTTATATTATATATCGTGTACATATTTGTCTTAGAAATATAAATTTTTCTACTGACAGAATTCACGAAAATTATCGTATTAGTAGAAGTTTCGCGATAATTATTCAGCTCAATTATACTGCAAATGTTTTAATAAAAATGAAAGGAAGAAGCAAATGGTAATTATATTTCTCGTCAAATGAATTATGTGAAATTGGATGAAACGCATCAATTATACTATAAATTCTCTAAAAAAACAAAAAAGGGAACTAAAGTGATGCTCAAGATGAGAAGAAATAATATTATTAGATTAAGACTTAGAATAGTATTGTACTTTATAATATTATATCAAGGCATTCACATATAGGATGTTATGTCGAGAATAGAGTATACCAAAGTCAGTTTGGTTATCAAGTAATTAAATCCTTTCGCGCTTTATGTTAAAACTACATTGTATTTTATCACATTTATTGCAACTCGCGAAACTTAAAGAAAACACTTCTTAGAACATTGCTGCCGTCTCAGCAACAGAAATGTTTTAAATAGAGAAACGTCCAATTATTCGTAAGTAACTTCAGTACCTCCGTAATTCGCAATTAGTCAGCAAGTAATCATCAAGTAATCGTTAAAAAGTTTCAAATTTAAAAGTATAAAAAGAGGTTACTCTTCTTTTGACATGACTATGTGTTCAAAATCTTAATTTGAAATTAAATAATTTTAAAAAGTGAAAATAATAAAGAGTGATATAAAATAGATATATAAGTACTCCTAGAGAAACACTTCTTCGTCTAAATCTTGTGTTTCTTCGTCTCTTTCTTTATCATTTTCATCTTTCTCCTATTAGTAGCAGTATAATCAAAAACGCCTTATTAAACCACGCCCTATTGGAGACTAATCTTTCGGCTACCCTGGTGTTATTATTGTATTGCAAACATGTCCTCTTGCAACTTCTCAAATATTACTATTTCTCCATATTGTCTCGTTCAGGTATCATAATTAATTTGCTTTAGTTACTTGATATTTCAGTCCACTGGCTTTATATTCACATCTCTAGGTAGTTAAACATAATTACTATTGGATGATGAGTACCTCTAATTCTATTTACATATTTGTATCTTAATAATTCCTTCAATTTGGAATACTTATACTCATACAAACTCATCCTCATAACATAAGCTTATTTTTTTAATATCTATTTAATATCTCTTTTGATAATGAAATTCGGGAGAGAGGTCTGGACGAGGACATGTGGAGAAATAGAGAGGAATGGAGATTAGGAATCGGAAGACGGCGAAGGACGTTATAAACCGATATGATGATGATATCTCTTTTATATCGACCAAATATATCATAGTATGAAATTAATTGTAGACTTCAACCAAAGTACTTAAATTGGAAAGATTGTTTTGATTTTAAATTAAAATTGCAAAGGATAGAGACCGTTCATAGGATTGTAAGGCGATTTAAAGTGTTGGGGTTTACAAGTATACATATAACTTATTATATTATTAATTTTCTAGATAAGAGCACTCTTTTCTGCCAAGTCATTACTCTTGATTCCTACATGATCTGGTGTTAACATAAATATGATACCGCCTTTGCGTTACGGTACAACCAATTTATCATCGGAAGTGCTTTATATTTAAACTAATTATGTTTTATGCTTATAATCGAATTTAGGGAATCAGAGCAAACAAAAACAGGTATTAGCAAGGGCAGAATAAACGGAAATGATTCAACTCTCTTTATTAACAGGAAATCAACGTCAAATTTTTTTAAATACTATTGTTATCCTCTAAAATTATTCTATTGTAAACAATCGGTTGAACATATCTTATTTTGCTGTTCACCACGTATCAGTTTATTGCACTTCGTGTAGTACATCGTCGTCATTCTCTTTCTTCTTTTGATAAGGACAACAAGTACAATATTTTCTTGGTACAGTTGATTTGCAGATGCAGGCGTTGCATTTTCTTGATTGGAGTCTTTTGTCAACGCAGAAGCTATTGTTTTTTTAATTCTTTAATGCTGAAAGAAGGAGATTATAGTCTTTTCTGGCGCCAATTTACATACAACTGGCCACTGAGCTTGAACATGAGGTTTAACCGTTTCATTGGTTGTTCGCCATCATCCCCGGAAAACTTGTGAACATAAACAACATATTGCAGAAATGTTCAATATATTGTAAAAATATAATGGCCATCTTCTAGATTTGCGTGGCGTGTCCATGCTTCCACACATCTGTTCAAAGGTGTCAACTTTAAACTTTCAATCATTATATTACTATGTCATGATGATTTCAGGTTTTTTTCGTTAAGGGATTAATTGAATTATCATCGTGCATTGATAAGAGCAATGTTGCAGGCTTGTTTTTGGTGGGCTAACTAAAAAAATTAACCTTGAGAAACGAAGATGAGGTTAAAGGCACATCCGTTTATACTGGGATATTGTGGGTTACTAATCAATGAACGAATAAATTAGGACTATGACAACTTCCAGCTGATTGGGAAGGTGAGGCGTGGCTACAACTTGTACGGTATGTTAGGCTTACGTGCTCTATTTGATCAGGGTTAAACTCATCCTAGTATCTTTATGAGGCTCTGGATGTTTGTTGAGAATATAGTAGAAGGTTTTTTTAATATACAATATTATTTGTTTAATTCATTTTGTAAGTAGGTCTGGTATGATACACTTATGGGCCGGTTTTCTATTGGTCTCTGTTTGTAGCTAACTTTGTAGTTAAGGAATAGTCGCGCCTTTCTATACTTCAAACGTAGAATTCTTCTTCACAACATAGTGCTAATAACAGCGATGTATGAATTTCAGCAGCTTCTTTGCATTTTGACTAAGACTAATGTATCTCACATGCACACATATATTTTGTTGTATCTCTGAACATTATTCGCAACCGTTTAAGAGAAAGTTGATGATCATTGTAGGATATACGCAGTCTACAAAGTGGATGTAGTGAGTTTTCATTGAATGTTAACTTCATATTTATTTGATATTACAATTTCCCGATTTGTCATAACTTAAAAATAGTGCATTATATAAAATGCTTATTTATATGAAATAAATTACTTATATTATTACTGATGCTAAACAATAAAGGCTATAAAGTCGTCACACACAGTTATTTGAAGATATGTCTATCTGGTATTGTAACAATAATTTTATGACCTATAGAAATTTTAAATCGTTTTACATTAGACATTCACTTTACGTCTTTGTATTTTCCAGAATTATTATAACTAGAGTGATGGCGGACATTTCACTAGCTAAGCGTTCGTTACTAAATAATCCTTCAAAGCGGGCCATCATGGAACGGTCGACCACACGTTCGACGTGTCTCTCTGAAGTCCAAGCTGAAATTGAAAGGATTTTCGAGCTTGCCACAACGTTACAGCTTGTGGTGTTGGATTGTGATACTATAAACCATCCTTCGCAACTTGCCAAAACTTCATTAGCACCTTGTATTGTATATCTTAAGATTAGTAGCCCTAAGGTAAGATACTACTTAAATATTTACGAATAAATTGTCATATTTAATTAGTTTTATTAATGGCGCACTGTAATAAAGTAAATTTTGACTTATTTAATGATAAGAGTAACTGATTTTTATAAATAGAAATACTTATTTTGTGAGGAGTGGCAATTTACGAACTTCTTTTCACAATTTTTCTCGTACATATACCTATATCAAATAACAAAAGTGATCTGTTTCTGGATTTTTCTCCGTGGTTTTATATAAAGGTATGCAGAATAAGGGGGAGTCTCTTATCTACTATAGGGTCTTTCAATAGAGACGCTCCAAATGTGGTAGGGTATAAAGGATATGTTGTTCTGTCAAATTTGTTGTGAATTATTCAATAATGTATGATAAATCACCCTGGGAGGTTATAGTGTTGAACAACATATGCAAATCATCAAATTTTATTTTCAAAATCAGTGCTCCCTTGGAGAAACGCTCCGTATTACATGATTTTTATCCTCGCCACAGCCGTCCCGCTGAGTCGACTATTCGACGTTTGGTGGCCAAATTCAATTCGAGTCAACGGGTTTGATAAATAATCAGCCAACACCCGTACGTCACCGAAGTACAAAGTCTGCTGAAAACATCGCTGCTGTGCGTGAGAGTGTACGAGAAAACCCGAGGCAGGTAATTTCTCGTCGTCTACAACAACTTGACCTGTTTGCGACTGCAACCTGGCGAATTTTGCGTCGTAACTTGGGACTGCACCCGTATAAAATCCAACTAATCCAGGAACTTAAGATAAACGACCATAGACAACCCGTACGTTCACTGATTGGGCTCTGGAGCAGTTGGAAGTTGACCCAAATTTCGCCAAAAAAAAATCATCGATCACTTAGCGACGAGGCCTATTTTTGGATGAATGGATATGTGAACAAGCAAGAATGTCGGATTTAGGACGATACCAATCCACACGAGATACGCCAGCACCAAATGCATCCCGAGAAAGTCACTGTTTGGTGTGAATTTTGTTCTGACAGAATCATCAGTCCGTACTTCTTCCAAAACGATACTGACATTGCCATAATCGTCTACGGCGAGTGCTACAGATTGATGATAAGCAACATCTTGTGGCCTAATCTAGATGATATGGATACCAACGACATGTGGTTCTAACAGGACAGCGCAACATGCCACACAATACATGCCACGATGGACATTCTGCACAAGCGATTTGAGAGCATGGTTATCTCGCGCAGCGGCGACGTGAACTAGCCGCCGTGACCGTACGATTTAGACTTCTTCCTCTAGGGCTATTTTAAATCGCAGGTCTATGCTAATAAGACGCAAATAATTGATGCCCTCAAAGTCAACATAACGAATGCTATCCAGCAAATTCAGCCAGATTTATGCGACAGAGTCATCGAAAATTGGGTTTCCCGAATACGTGCCATCAAGCAAAGTCGCGGCTTACATTTGAACGACGTTATGATATTCCATACTTAATACCATAACATATTTTTTCAAATAAAAAAATATTTAGTGGATATCTCACACACAACTTGTTTCATCGACACAAAAAGATCGAGCATCTTTATTGAAAGATCCTTTACGAGCTTGTGTACTGCTAATAATATTGCTTATTGTCAATGGTGATGTAAAAAAGACAACACTACAAAAATGTATTCAGGATTTTTATTAGGAAAATGTATTTTCCAATACATATATTGTAGCTTAATTTCATTGATCTCGAATATTGTATATAAATATTAATTGTACGTTATTGTTAATGTATTGTTAATCTTTAGATGTTGTGAAATTAAGAATATGTAATACCAAACACAGGCAATTCTTAATATTTACTATAAACTGAATATGAGTTAACTAATTCTAAACTGCTAAATTTAGTAGTAAATAATCTATTTATTAATCTTACTATCCAATTGAAATTTGAATCAATAATATAAATCTACTTATTTATAGACCATGATAATAATGAAATGAATAAAAGTATAGTATGCAACGGCATAAACATTTTTATTTCACTTCATGGTCACCTTTCAGGCACAAATTTTCATCTTACACGATTCAAAAAAGAATATAAAATTAAGAAAGTTTTAAAAAAATATACCTTTAGGTCAATATAGTCCGAAATTTCAACTAATTCATGTTTTTCATTTATATGAAGATACATTTATGGATAGTGCACATACAAAATATAGAAGTATTGTAATAAAATGCAGTATAATTTAAATTAAAAAAAAAAAAATAACAAAATATAAAGTTGGCTGTTTCTATAGTGAATTTTATTTTATTAAAATGATTGTGTTACTTTATTCGCCCTTGAGCAATAATAACAGTGGAAATTGCCGTCTACTATTCGGATGTTTCTATACATATCTGATAACTATGGCACCATAAAGATTATTGTAACTTAACCTGTCTTGTTTCTTGTAGGTTTTGCAGAGACTTATTAAATCGAGAGGAAAGAGTCAGGCTAGGCATCTAAATGTACAAATGGTCGCATCGGAAAAGTTAGCTCAATGTCCTCCGGAAATGTTTGACGTAATTTTAGATGAAAATCAACTGGAAGATGCTTGTGAACATATAGCTGAGTATCTAGAGGTGAGTAAAGTGATTTTTATGCACACTTCTATAAAATAATCGCTACGAGAATTTCCTTGGATATTGTAGGCTTATTGGAGGGCGACACATCCGGAGAGCAGTGTTCCAAATGTACCTCGACCAATAGGATCTTCACCGCAAACTTCTCCTAGTGGGGACCAAGGAAGACCCACATTGCCAGGTAAAAAGAACTGCGACGTACATTAGTAGCTTTTTAGTTTTAATCTGTTTGCTTTGTCAAATCTACTCACATTCATTGTGATGCTGTTTTGTTAATTATTGTAACATTTCATTATTGTTCAATTGTTTAACCTGTCGCGTAATATCAATACCAAGCGTTAATATATTGATTATAATAAATTCAGTAATGTCTTTATAGAATTCTCTTTAAGCACTTAATTTTTTCGTTAATACATCGAAATAGATAATGAAGATAAATGCGATGTAATCTTAAATGTTAGGCTATTTATTTAGTGGACCTAATTCATTGGTCTATTAAGACTGTTTATAACTGATAGTTTTATACATGACATTTTATTTTATTGCCACTAAATAAATTACTGATTTCCTATTCTGTTGACAGGACAACAGACAAGACCTGAACAATGATCACTACACTACTTTTGTTCGCTACAATTGTCACTACACTACTAGAAAATATTACACTACAAATTCAACTTATCTGCCACTGAAAACTTACCATTTATAATGAAATAAGTTTTAGGATACCAATAGGCCATACAGAGGGGCATTATTTATATTTTGCACTAATAATGAAAAAACATTAATGTGCCATTGAAAATTACTTTATAGTTTTTTCACAATATCCTCCTTCGTGAACTATACACTTTTTCGTGTGTTCGAATCATTTGTGAAAGCATTTTTTCTTTCTGTGAAACGCTCGTTATACCAGTGTTTCACAGTGGTAATGGAAGGAGATTTATCACCAAAAGTGTAAATAAGTTGATCGACGCACTGTTGTGTTGATCATCCATGTCGAAAGTCGTAACAAATCATCTCGCGAATGTCTTCACGAGTTGATTCCATTTTGTTCCCTGAGATACAATTTTCGAATCACTGTAAATAACACAAATTGCACTTAAATGATAAAATGTTCCGAAGAAGGTTATGGTCAAAAATGTCAAAATTACCATTGAAAACGTCCGATGACGTCTGACAACACTTGTTGTCAGACGTCATCAGTGTTGCTAAAACTCAAAATATAAATAGTCGTATGTACATAATTTTGAAGTAAATTATTTTTAGTACGTGTTTTATGACTTTAGTAGTATGACGAATTTAGTAGTATGAGTTTTTACATTTTGACTTAAAATTTACATTTTCACAAACAAGAGGAGGTGGAGTCACTAACCACTAACCAGTATATTGATACATTGATGTAGATGAGTTTGTTAAAAGAAATTATGTCGTATAGTAGATATAACATTAATTTTATCAGTTTAAATTGTGGGGATATTAGACGTTATAGTCTGTTATTCATATATATTATTCTACGTTTATTTTTAGTGATGATTTTGAAATGACATTTAATTGTTTATCCACGACCACTATATTAGGAAGGTTTAATACGACTGTTTTTCGTGGATTAGAGGCGTTCTAATACACTAGTGGATTAAAATTCATAATACCACTCTTCAAATCAATATCCTTGATCAAAATAAATCTGTAAAGTCTGACGTTTCTCAAAACTAGGATTTTATTGTTCACCTCCTAGTTGACCGGTTTTGCCCGCGGTCGTGGATAAAACGTTGAAACACATTCGGGAATTAACAATCTTTAATTCGCTCGAAAAAATGGGCGCTCTCGGCTGCGCTCGAATGCCCATTTTCACTCGTGGATCAAAATCTTGTTAATTCCCTTATATAATTAATAACTATTAGTAATACAAGTGAGACACGGGGTTGACACAACAAAACGTTTATTTCAAACTTACAAGATTCACTGTTAGTAATGAAGGACAGAAATGAGTATTTATAAAGTTTCTTATCTAAGGGCTGTGTCAGCTTCTGTTGAGATAAATGATTCAAATAATTATATTACGTTAAGCGTAATATTGCCAAGAGATATGTTATCGAAAATAAAAGGAATGGTATAAGCATGGGTATCATATTACACCTCCTTCCCTAGGTGGAAGGCTATCAGGTTCTGAAGGACCTGTAGGCTTCTTAAGAAGTAATATTTTTACCTTTTGATGGCAAAATTTGAGGTATATATAAATAAGCAAGCCCATGAACAGTATAGATAATAAAATATAAAACATAGTATTCTGAGAATTGTTTTTTTCAAAGTCTTTAATCCGCACAGGGTGTAGGCTGCCAAGTTGGGTGGAAAGGTCTGCTAGGTCCTGTAGTTTGATGTCCTGAAGGTGGAGTTCCGCGGTCGGGGTTGAGTTCAATTTGAAGGTAGGTAACGCCAGGGACGTTTCGTCGGGAAGCTCGTGATTGGCGTTGAAGATGTCGTCGTTGATAATTACGGGGCAGCTCTCTAAAGTAACAATTGAGGGCTGCTCGATAAAGTGGTCCATGGGGGTGTTACAATTTTCTTCGATTCTGGTCCTTTGTATTGGGACGACTATGAGTTGTGTCTCTGCAATTTGTTCAACTATGGTAGCTCCGAGTCGTACGCTGGTTAGATTACATTGTGGATTTTCTCCTTGTAGAATAGGAAGATAGCACTCGTCGTGGTTGTATGGGCTATCCTTTCTACACAGGCATACATTTTCTAGCCGTGGACAGGAGTCCTCTTTCCAAAAGGTGAGTTTGGTTCGTAAACTTGCAATGAGATAGGGTTTGGTTGGTATAAGAACTTTGGATTGGTAAGGCGTGGGAATCAAATGGTAAGTATAGTAAGGTGCTTGGGTGGCTATTGGCACTGACAATTTTATGTAGATTTTAAGATCTTTAACCGTTGCTGAGATATGAAAAAGATTAAGGTAACTATGCATATTACTAAGATGTATCAGTTGATCTCGTTTATATAGACTCGAGAGTTTAGTTAAAATAATTTGTATATTTGGGACTGGCAAAAAATAGGTGTGAATGATATTATGCTGAGCCATGGCGACTGCATTCTCTAAAGTGTCTAATAATTCTAAAAATATATTAAATTCGTTTTTTATAGTGACACCAGTTTCAAAGTATGACCAGTCTTGTTGAACTTCTTTGAACGTTTTGAAGAGTAGTTCTATATTCGCGTTTATCTGGGTTAGGCTTTGATTAACTTTGTCGCTAAGAGCTTTAAATAGAGAAGTTCTTAAATTAATTTCGTGCGTTAGAGTTTCCTGATTGGACATTAATGTATCCATTTTAGAATGGAGTTCTTGCACATCATTGTCATCGGCAGTACCAAATAATATTTTTTGAACGGAACCTATAGCGTTTATAAGTCCACGTTTAAGTCTGACTTCAGGATTCCTAAAATTATTTAATTTATATTCGGTCAAGTTTACGAGGTATTTTAACTGCTGATTAATAGTACTATTAGAATATTTATGTTTATTTTGGAAAAAGCTTAAGTCGGATTTTAATTTGTATAAATTGTTTGTTACGTCCTTTAAATCGATAATGTGAATAAAGTCATGTTGCGATTGTATTATTTTAGTTTCACATGTTAGGCGATTTATGTGAATGGAGTTTCGTATAGTCTCTATTCGGATCGCGGAGGCGTAGTGAATAAGAATGAGAAGGACCAGGTTGGTACTTAATTGTAATTGGAGGGATTTTATCCTCAAAGTCAACACCTTCATCTGTCTCGCTGCTTAGTTCAATAGGTTGAATTTCCTCTGGGGGTTTTTCCTGTAAAGAAGGTTCAGTATTAACCTTTTGTTCGCTTTTCTTTTTCTTAAGCCTGGGTTTTCGTTTGATATAGGCTTTATGATATTTGCCTTCAGCATGTGCCTTACGTTGAAACAGTTTTAGAGTGGGACCTAAGTCTTCTACTACTTTAGTTTGAATGAATTTTTCGTTTAGTTTCCCGCGTGCTGGATTTGCAATATATACGTCTTCGTTGGGTTCAAAAGTTTCCGGTAGTTCGCGTGTTTCATTGGCTTTTTCTATGACTCGCATTTTAGATTTGTCTAACTTGGTTTTTATTTGATTGTAAAGGTTTTTTAGAACATTCTTATGGGTGTTAATGTACTCTGAGAGTATCCGTTCTTCATTAATATCGAAAGGGTCAGGGCGTTCGTCTCCACGAATTATATCGATAGGACACATTTTGGTGCTTGAATGAATTGTATGATTGTAACTTATAACTGCGATTTGTACTAGATAGTCTAAGGGTGCATTTGGATTTTCATGTTTAAGACATCGGACGCTGTCTAATAAAGTAGAGTGGAATCGTTCGATGTTGCCGTTGCTACTATGTCCTTGTATTGAAGTAAAGGTTAGTTTAATTTTGCGCAGATTGCAGAAATCTTTCATCATCGCGTTGTTAAACTCTAGGCCAGTATCCACCAGGATTCCATAGGGTAGTCCATGATGTTCGATAAATTTCAGTAGCGCACGTTGTATTGACATGCCTGTCTTAGTTTCGACGGGGTAGGCTTGAGCTATTTTCGAAAAGGTGTCAATGATCGTTATAAATTTTTGTCCTTGGATATCTAGAGTATCAATGTTTATGGTTTCAAAGGGTTTCGTAGGCGTTTCAGTATATTGAAAGATTGGTTTCACCGGGTGCCGGTCAGTTTTACACGTTTTGCATGTTTCGCATTTGGCGATAAAGTCCCGTACGTGATCAAACATGTTAGGCCAGAAATATTTCTTAATTAAAGCTTGGTGGGTAGCCGTTACTCCTTTGTGTGTAACTTTGCCTTCGTGGTTATAACGTATCTTCAGTTGTTGTTCTTGTTCTGATGTTACGTCTTCTACTTTCTTCTTGCAAATTAAAAACTTGAGCCAATGAGTTAAGTGGTTTTGAAGGATTCTGATGATCTTATTTTCTAACTCTGGTTGCTCGAAGTATAGAGCATGTATGGTGGTGTTACTTTGAACGAATGGAGATAAAAATTTAAAAATTTCTTCGTCGGATGAGCGTGATTTTAGGTGGAAGTGATGTTCTTTAACTTTGGGGAAAGGCTGTATTGCATAATGCGAATTAACTTTATTACTATCCTTTTCCAGGAGGATCCATCGGTTGTTATACCTATTTAAGGGTGTTTCGGAGTATTTGACTTCTAGAATGGGGTTTTCGTGACTAGAGTGGATAGTCTGGTTAGTTCTTGAGGGCGGTGCGCGATTCGGGTCGTCTATTGAATTTAAGTCGTCTAAAACTTCTTGGAACTTTTCTGGGTCTGGTTCTGGTAGATTATCGAGTAAAGTACTTACATCGGGGGCGTTATTTATCATTGACATATTGTCTTCTTCTATTGCGTTAAGTTCATCAATTTTGATACGCGAGAGCGGGTCAGCTTGGTTTGTTTTTCCTTTTTTGTACTTTATTTCGTATTGGTATTCTTCCAATTTTAGACGCCATCTTACTAGTCGCGAGTTAGGGTCCTTTAGGTTGAACAGCCACTGCAAAGGCTGATGGTCGGTTTCAATTATAAATTTAACGCCAAACAAGTAAGGTCGGAAGTATTTAACGGAATTTACGATGGCTAGTAACTCCTTCTCAATTGTGCTATAATTACATTCAGCAGGGTTCAATGTCCTGGAATAATAACTGATGGGGTGTCCATCTTGTGAAAGTACGCTTCCTATTGCATACGCGGATGCGTCGCAAGTGAGAGTAAATGTTTTATTAAAGTCGGGGTAAGCTAGGATAGGCTCATTGCAGAGTAAATCCTTGCAAGTTTCAAAGCAATTGCGGTAGTCTTGGGTTAACTCGATTTTTTGGTCTTTTTTGAGGCAATTGGTAAGGGGTTTAGTTACACGAGCGAAGTTGGGGACAAATTTGCGGTAAAATCCGAGCAATCCTAAGAAACTCTTGATTTGCTTCGCCGTTTTTGGGATTGGAAATTCTTTAATGGCTTTTATCTTCTTCGGGTTTGGCTTGATACCATCTTGGGTTATAATGTGGCCAAGAAATTCCACGTGTTTACAGAGGAATTCCGATTTGTCCAATTGAATCTTCAGGTTGGCTTTTTCGAGGGTTTTAAATACCAGTTCCAGGTTTTGTAGGTGTTCTTGTAACGACGTGCTGAAAATTATGATGTCGTCAATGTATACGAAGCATATTTTATTCTGCAGATCTTTTAATATATTATCCATCACCCTCTGGAACGTTGCAGGCGCATTCTTGAGGCCAAATGGCATCCGTACGTATTCGAAGTGGCCATTCTCCATGTTGAAAGCAGTTTTTTCTATGCTGTCAGGGTGCATCTCAATCTGGTGGAACCCTGAAGCGAGGTCGAGAGTCGTGAAATATTGGCATCTGCCCAGTTTGTCCAGTATATCCGCTATGTTAGGTAACGGGTATCTATCAGTCTTCGTTTTGTCATTTAATTTCCTGTAGTCGACCACAAGCCTCCATTTTTGTTTGCCGCTCGCATCGAGTTTTTTCGGCACGATCCAAATGGGGGAGCTATAAGTGCTGGAGCTAGGTCGAATGATTCCATCTTGTAACATTTTATCAATTTGCAATTGTACTTCTTTTTGGTGGACATAAGGATACCTATATGATTTTGCGTGAACGGGGGTGTCATCGGTAGTTTTTATCTGGTGTTTGACTTCGTTTGTGAAAGTTAATTTGTCACTAGGGAAGTGAAATACGTGTGAGTAATTTTTACAGAGTTCAAGAAGGTTAAAACGTTCCTCTTCATTGAGATGGTCAGTGCGTAGAAGATTTTGTATGTGTTGATTGGTGAAATTGAGAGAATTATGAGTTGGCTTATCATTTTTTGAAATTTGGGGTTCAAAACCAGTATACTCGGAATAGAGTTGGACATCAATTGGTGTATCGAATTGAGCCGTGATAGGGTAAGTGTTGGTGTTAAATATTTCGACTTGAGCTAGGCCATTCTTGGCTTTGCTTATACCAGAAGGAATAAGATAATTGTCGGTTTTTTGAAATGGGATGACAATTTCGCCGTTGTCAATAGAGACAGGGATTTCTCGAACAATACATTCGACGGGGTTTAAAGAATAAGTACGTGAAATTTCTTCGGGTTGTCGAATAGAAATTGGAATCTGGAAGTAGTCATTATAGATAAGATGATTTTGGAAATCTATTTGGATACCTAACGTTTGTAGGTCTTCGAAACCGAAAATTCCATCATAGAAATCATGGAAATCATACAGAAGTACGTTTAAATCGAAGTCTATATTAAATTCTTTAAATAAAGGGATGTTTGCTTGGAATTGACAAGTCGATTTGCCGGTTGAAGTTTTGAAAAGTGTTTCATGAGAGAAAATATGGTTGGGGTAATATTTTTGAATTATTTCGGGACGAATTATGGTCTTTGATGATCCGGTATCGATCAATAATTTTAAAGCGGGTTCTCGAATATTAATATATGGAAGCGAACACGGTGTATTAGCAGAGTTTAGTTCTACTATGTCCGGTTGTTTATATTCGGGGCTGCAGGAAAATTTTGTTCTTGACTTTCTTCATAATCATTCGGTATATTCTCTTCGTTTCCATTTCCGTCGTTTAAGTATACCCATTCTTCTCCTTGTGGATTTTCTTCTGGGAGGTCCATTTGACTTGTTGAGGGTTCGTCGTAAGGTGTCAGTGGGGTATTGTCCATCCAGCAGGGATTCTGCGATGTAGGATCCGTTTCTTGATTAAAAAGTTCTTCTACCATGTACTTCGGCTGGTTGTATCTTGGTTGCCAGTTGTGGTTTGGGGCGTTCTGAATTCTTGATGTACTAGGCTGTTGTCTAGTTGCATTCGTTCCACTGATTCCAGACATTGGGGTAGGTCTAGCGAATTTTTGGTTCGGGTTTGGTCTCCACACATTTACGTTGGATCTATTATTTTGGTTTTGTTGTATTTGGGTGCCAAAGGGGCGTTGTTGTTGTATATTATGGTTTTTAAAATTACCAGGGTTATTCAAATTGTTTGCATAATTATTGGGTTGAGATTGAAATATTGGTAATCGCACCGGTTGATTCGTTTGTTGGCGTGGTTTAGGCATTGGTAACATGGGATATCGAGGTGTTGTATTCTGTCGTCCGAACGCAAAGCGTTTGAACTCATCGTATTTAACCTGCTCGTCGATAAAAGTAATGGCGTGTTCTAATTCAGTAATGGCGGTATTATACCTAAGCATGTTTTCATAATTAAGGGGCATATTCATTTTGTAAATATTAAAAACTTGGTTCTTATAAAACGCTATAGACCCAGCCTTTTCATTTATTGGTATGTTTGATAACTGAATTTTTGAAATTATTTTAGATTTAAGTTCAATTAAACGATTGCCAAAATTAATCAAAGGTTCGTTTGGTTTTAATCTACAATTTTGTAACTCTAGCTGTAATGTTTCTAAACTTTTATGATCTGAAAAGTTAGTGGAGAAAAGATTTCTTATTTCAGGCCATGTTTGAATATCAGGTCTACTGTTCAAAAGTTGAAGAGCTTTGCCCTTAATTTTAGTTTTTATGCAGCTTACTACAATTCTAATATGTAGGGGAACATTTGAATTGCACACTTCCATTAGATTTTCAACAGCATCAAAGAAATTACTTATTTCCGTTTCTTCGCCAGAAAAAATCGGAACAAATTCAGAAATGTTCTTAAGTTTATGCAAATCTAATTCAGACATCGTGTTAAATGAAAGAGTGTTATTCAAAAGATCAGAAATATCCGAAATCTCGTCTTTACTTAAAGTGTGAGAATAATCTTCGTCTTCTGAAGAGTATAAACTTGTCATAAAATTCAACTGGTGATTTCTTAGCAATGTAAATAAAAATAGAAAGAAAAATAAAAATTCAACTGGTAGTTTCTTAGCAAAAATAAAAAGAAAATAAAAAATCAATTGTTAATTTCTTAGCAATGTAAATAAAAAATAAAAATAAAATAAAAGTAAGGAAAAATAAAAATTCTTTAAACAGTAAAATAAACGGTAATTATTTAATCTCTACTGAAGTTATCTTTAAAATTATTAAAATGTTTTAATAAATTTAATTTCTTGTTTTTTGAATTCTTAACCTAATCTTTTTAATTTGTACGATACAAAAATAAAAAGCTTCCCTTAGAATATCGCACGATGCGGGACTCCAAGAGGTTGTCACTAAAATTACACACTTTCCAAAAGTAGCTTGAAAATTGTCAGTGCAAAAATAGGGACGGGTGAACAGGAATAATGCAAGTTTACTTACGTTTGGTGTCGTTGTGCTCTGGGATTACGTTTTGAAGATTCTGGATAGTTGAACCGTTGAGACGGACGATCAGCGACTTCTGATTCTTCGGGAAATTGAAGAGTGCTCGATACACAGCAGAAACGTTGAACGACTATCCACTACCGACTGCGCCAGTAATACAAGTGAGACACGGGGTTGACACAACAAAACGTTTATTTCAAACTTACAAGATTCACTGTTAGTAATGAAGGACAGAAATGAGTATTTATAAAGTTTCTTATCTAAGGGCTGTGTCAGCTTCTGTTGAGATAAATGATTCAAATAATTATATTACGTTAAGCGTAATATTGCCAAGAGATATGTTATCGAAAATAAAAGGAATGGTATAAGCATGGGTATCATATTACATATTATTAATTAATATTCATAATGTTTATGCTGAAATATAATTTACGAAAAATCAGGCATATAATCAAATGATAACATAGCAGATGGCAAGAAAGCTCCTGTACAAAGGTGACAAATTTATTTGGTGATATAAATTGTCTACCTATCGCAATCATAATATCAATTTCAAATGGATAATGCAATTTCAATTCTTATAAAGATGTAAAAACACTAGTTCTTTTTTGCATTAACTGTACTACACAAAGGTAATGGTAAAATTCATAGTTTTAGAAGATATCAGTAATCCGTCAGAATTTTATCAGTATCATATCAAGTACTTACTGTCTTTACAGCTCCTACAAAGTATTTTATTTCACAGTTCTCTTCTTATAACACTACTGCGTGTTAAATGATTACCATTTTCGAAATAAGTTTGTTCTTAGTGAGTGTATTCAGATCCATTAATTACAAATTTTATCATTAAAATCATGTTACTAAGGGTTTCAGTGTTAATTTGTCTTTTTCTTCTAAATAATTTCAATACTTCAATAACATTTATTTTGTTAAAGTATACCTTGGATTTAAGGTAACCATACAAAAATAGCGCAATAGTGTTAGGTCTGGAGATATAGCTGGCTACTCAATAGCTTCTCTTCCATTCCTAGTTCACTATTAGGAATAACAATCCTTAGGTAATCACGCACAATTTGTGAATAATGTTATCCATCCTGTTGGTACCAAATTAATTGTTCGGATATTTGGAGATTTTCGTTGTTTAGATATATTGTCATAAATAAGGGAACTGTATGCTATTGTAATAAGGTATTTTCAGGTATTTTTTAGCAATTGACACACCCAATTGACGATTCACTAATTTAAATAAACACTTTTAAAAGCTTAAAACGGACTTTTCCGCGCGTAGAACATCTCTATCTCGAAATTGAGTAGGCAAGAAAAAAACCAACACATAAATCCAGAATATGTGTTTTATGCGACAGTTTTACTTTTTCCAAATACTCCACCGCTTTCTCATGACCTATGGACAGGGTGAGGTGTGTTCTATCCACCCTCAAAGCCAATAGATGTCGTCTGGTAGACGTCTCTAATCAGAATCAGTCGAAACCCGATCGATCCGACACAATTTAATTGAGTGATCATGCTAACAAAAAAAAATCTCAAATAGTCCACCATTGTGCTTTCTCATGACCCATGAACATGGTATAGTGTGTTCTATCCACCTCAAAATCAATAGGTGTCGTTTGGGAGACGTTCCCGATCGAAATCAGTCAAAACCCGATCGATCCGACACGATTCAGTTGAGTTATCGTGCCAACAAGAAATTTTATTAATGCCAACTACAACGACACACACATAAAATTGTTTAAGAACCACTTTTTTTTAGGCCGAAAAACGAAAAATAAACGGTAAAAAAAATTTACACAATAACATTACTTTTCCGCGTATAGTGGAGTGCGGAAAATTAATATATAGTGGCTTCGTCAGAGAAAATAACGTGATTTTGGAATGGGGGATTATTACTACATAACTCCATCATTAACAGGTTGCTTCATTATTACAACCCTTAATTTACTCACTATGTATTAATGTTTGTTTATATCCCAACGACAATTATAAATACAACAATGTGATTCTCGCTTATCTACTTTCAATGAAAATCGAGTTTTCATCGACTAATCAACGATGACTATGATATTTTTAAAACCTAAATGAAAAGTAGTATCTGTGGTTTTACCAATCAATTGGTACAAAATGTGATTCCCAAAAAAAGCTACCTTAAAATAAAGAGAAATAATAAATACGTGTTTACGATATTAATTGAAGTTTATAATCAATATATTGTCGCAACGGTTATAATCCCATACTGTATAAAACGGGTATATAATGATAATACACCTATTCTTGTTGTTTTCTTATATAATATTAATAAATAATTCGTCTAATACTAAAGTTGAAATAACTTTATCTAAAATATTCGCTAATGAACTAACCAACTAATCAATTTTAACATACTAACATTTCTTTTCAGCACACCATGATGTATACGGATACTCCCATGATTCTAGAGGTAGTCATGCAGGTGTTAGATACATAGGATTGCAAAGTTGGGATTCTGTAGACTCTTTAGAATCACTTTCTTTTTTATAACCACTGCATGATTGTCTTGAATTATGCATCTCTCTCTAATATTGTAATTTCTTGCTTAGTAAATTTGTTTCTTGCATTTTATTTTATACAGCAAAGTATTAATAATCTTGTATTCAACGGAAAGTTGTTGTGGCACACACATCCTTCCATTCAAAGTATAAAAAGGACACTTTTATTAGTATTAACGACAACTTTTCGCGATGCTGTTATAAAGACTAGTTTATTATTTTCTTTTTATAATTTTAGTATAATTTGCGATAGTATAAATATGTACTACGTGGGTCCAATAAAATTATGTGATGAGAATAAATCTATTGAAGCTAAATTCCGTTTTTTCTTTATTTCGATTAATTTTTAATGATTTTTCAGATTGTACTGGTTCAATGACACCAATTCCATCTAATTATTAAGATATTAAACAAGGTTCAGTTATAATTTTGCACGGTTTTAATACGTTTTTCTCTTTTCATTTTCTATATTGCTTCGCTACACAACATTTATGCAACGCTTTCGCTAAATCGCACAAAACTTAACAAAAGCGCAGAGGCACCTGGTAAAATTTGGCGGGCTGGCTCTACAGATTTATTTGCTTAGCTGATGAGAGTGTGTAAGTTTGAGTTTATGTAGGAGTACCATTGTACAAGTTCGTAGCTTTTCTGACTCTAAAATATCTAGAGACAATAGTTTATAAAATTCTGGGACATTTGTATGAGTGATCGTTAGTATTGTGTTTGCTAGTGAATTATTGTCTTTCGAATTAACCAAACTGTTTTTGTTTTATCCGTTGTAGACACTCATACATCCAGAACTAATAATAAAGTGATGTGATTGATCCAGTAACGTGATGTATGGGTGCAACAACGATAATCATTTTGAGGTGTTCAAATATCTCAATAGAGTGGTTTGATGTGTTTGGGATTTAAGAAAGATATTAAATCCAGTTAATATACTGACTGATATATTCTATACAGTTCCAACTTTTCATACAAGTCACACGAGGAGCTCCAGGGCGAGGCTAGAGAGAGAACGGGAGTACGAGGAGTATTCAGACAGAGAACTTTTAAATACTCACAGTGTTCCTCACCATCTCCAAGGAGGCGAAGACTATAGGGAGCGTCCCCTAGACAGGATACCCCCTAGAGACCCTAGAACTAGAGAAGAAGAATACCCCTCGCATCGAGGGTCCTCCCGGAGAGCACTGAACGCCATATAGTGGAGGCTTTCCGCGGAACAGCCTATTGAAGAGGAAATTCATGATGAACTCTCCCCGAGAGCCGAGGCCTACTACAAACCACAGATTCCCAAGGAATACAGGGATGACAGGGCTGATAGAGAGCGTAGATACGACGATTCCATAGCAGAGAGGAAGAGACCTGAGGACGATCGAAGGTATGCCGATAGGCGTACCGATGATAGGACGAGGTATAGTGAAGAAGTAAGATATGAAAATGCTGGAAGGAGGTATCCTGACGAGAGGAAGGCAGTGGTTGTAGACAAAAGTAAACTCGAAGGGAGGAATTACAGGAAGGAGTTGTTGGAACGGTTCGCCGATATGGATATTGAAGATCATCATGAGTTTCCTAGCCATCAAAGATACTACGAATAGAAAAAATCTACAAGGTATTTTTGGCCTAAATAAAAATAGATTAGTATTAATTTTGGGGTTTCGACTTAAGCAAATAATGTAACATTATAAGGATTATTTACATCTAATATTGTTTGAATGAGCAATAACATGTTTAGTACCCTTATCTTGCCTATTTGAAAAAAAGACATATATTCTTTTAAATAGTGAACATTAAATAGTTAAAAGAATTCTTGACTTTGCAGTAATTTAACAAAAACATGTTTATTTTATTTTTATGCTTTAGTAGCGATATCTCTTTTTCTTACTCATTCTTAGTATTTAACATTTTATAATTCTGATTATATATATTTGAAATACAATTGAAATTATTTATATTTCTCACTATTTATGACGAATTAAGTATTCTCAATTAGATTATTTGTAAGATATCTTTGAGACGTCACCACAGTAAATGTAAACTGTAAATTGATATAAGTGGAAAATACCCAGTAGTAAAAGTTAGTACTGAAAGATACTACGAATTTTCAAAATTATAGATAACATTCATGTAATACCCATTATTCAATGGAAACTTAAGTTTTAATAAAAAAGTCATTTAAAAGAACGCCTTTAAAAGAGTAACTCAGAAAGTCTAATATTTAATACCTGGAAATATGTAATACCTAAAAAAAAATCATTAAATAAATGGCTTATAAACGAAATAACGTCAAATAAATTTTTACTGTTTGTTTTAAGATGTAAGGAAATTTAAAAGACGTTTTATGAGTCCCGTTATTTCTAGAAATAGTATTTCTTTCGTTCTCTTAGCAACATGATACCTGACGATAATATTACACAATACTACATTAATCGTTATTCTAATTTTTTTATTTAAATTATTTAGCGTTAAGTAAATCTACGTTATATATACCAAGAGTATTAGATGAGGTTTATAAATATAAGTTATTATTTAGGGAATAACATGAATATTATTATAAATAAAAGTTAGATTCTAAAATAAATATTTCAAATATGAAATTTAACATTGAATTTGAACCTTTGTTATGACATTATCAAGATAGTTAATAAAAATATTATAACTACCTCAGTATAACGTTTAATAGTTTATTTAATTTTAGTCATCTTCAGAGAGGCAAAATAAGGAGAAACATTGTTACTTATACAGTTTGTCGTATTTTCTAATTTGTTTCATAATTTTTTTTTGTATTTGCTTAAAAATATATACATTACTCTTCTCAAATGAATTGTAATCTATGTAAACTAATTTGTTTTCAAAAGGCAGACTATACTACTCTAATATTATAAAAAAAATAGAAATTCTTGGGAAACTTAATAGTGTAGATAGGTACTAGAGATGCAAATATTGATCAAGAATGTATTTTCAAAAAGCTTCAATATAATGCTTATAATCAAAAACCATGTTTTATAATTCTAATACTACAGTATAGAAGTTCTTTGGAAACTTAATAGTATATATAGGTATTAGAGACTCAAAAATGTTACGTGGAGATAAAAAACTATATGAATTCATAACCAAGTTAATTTTCTACCATGTACATTAAAAAAGTGTTTTTTAAAACTATTATTTCTATCTGTTAAGGAATTCTAAAATCTATGCGTAAATTAAAACAGTTAAGCAAACGCATATTTGCGAAGGTATATGTTACATTATTTGCTGTCTAAATTTGTACGCATTTTTTATATTAGAATAGAAATTTGGAATTGAAAGAATGAGCCTTGTAGTATCTTCTTTGGGTTCTTCAATGGGATGTTCCGTACATTGTGATTCTCTACTACAAACATTAAAAAATTTGACCATTTTGGTGCCATATTTGAGTAATAGCTCAATTTTTAATCAATCTAATTGAAATAGAAAACATATTCAAGCTTTAATCTGTAGCTGTACTTAGGATTTTTAAAATAATTTATAAGAAAGGGTACTGTTGAAAGCCATAATAAATTTATGTATTTTATATATTATTGTATAACAGCTTACAAAGTACTGAGATATTATACTTTAAAAGAGTGTGTGCTCTATATTGGAGTGGTATTTGTATTTTGCTTAATTTTTCACAGTTTCAAATTACCTACGTGATATTAAAGTTTAACGTCAAGTTCTTGACTGATGCTAGGAAAATTTAGGAAAAGTTTGCACAGCTGTTAGAACGTTACGAAAACTAGTACATGCATGACGAGGTTGAAGCTTTTCAAAGATAGTTACCGGTTATAAATGATAAAACGTATAAAATATTGTAAATTTATAAATATACTGATGACATTTTCAGAGTTTATTGCCTACGTTCCTATTAGTATTCGATTGGCACAAAGTGCCATCTCGATGATCATATGTTTCGCCAAAGTGTTTTTGTCACGTTAGAGACGTTCTGTTACGTTAAAACTCAGAACTGTATCATTTTATTGAATAAATCGCCACCGCCACGTATGTATTATAGAATAACCATGAAGCTAAGGATATTGCTGAGTGCCAATCGATTTATAGTTTGCAACTCTTAACGACAATCAAAAAAATTTCTAATAATTTAGAAAATAGTTTAGAAGTTAACAGAGGCTTTAGATTTAAAATGTTAAATCGTGTACAAATTACTTTATTGTAGTTTTGACGCACATTTAGTTTAAAATTAAATTTTCAGACAAATTAAATGTATTTGTACAGGTAGGTACAATAGGTTGGAAATGAAGTTGATTTTGATACTTTCTAAATTAATTATAGGACTAAATTCTTTATATTCCTATACCTCAACACTTCTGAAACCAATTACATACCGACAGTCGATTGTTCTTGTTTGTTAATTGTCATTATTAAATATTGCTAATATATTATGCTGATATACATTATACAGGGTCCGTCTGGAAGGTATGGGCGCCATACTCCTTTGGAGCACGGTACAAGGAATCCTTTCAATTTCGCACGTTATGGTTTCGGAAAGAGTTTCAAGAATTTGCGGTTTGTCTATGTAAGCTTTAGTTTTTAAGTAGCCCCATAAAAGTAGTCATAAGGTGACAGGTCTGATGACCGTGAAGACTACTCCACATCCCCACGCAACAAAATCAGGGAAACGTTCCAGAGAGCACCACAGAAAGACCAGTTTCAATGAAAGTGTTGTAAATAGACACACGATGTGCCACAGATCACGGTTTCATGCCTACTGGAATGGCATCCCGCAACGAGTAGATATCAACCATCCTGAAAACATTCGCTCCCCGCAGGTGCGCATAAAAGTTGTCTCAAAAACACCATACCTCCCTGGCGGAACCTATATAATTACTAGTGGTTGTGATAATGGTTGTTGGTAATATGAAAGTACGTCTTTTATATGAATCTCAAAGATGTGTTACTAACATGGCGATAATTAAAATGTGCAATCATTTGTACATGTAACAATTAACCAAAGCACGTTCATATATAAAATTATTCAGAGAATGATCAGAGATTAGTGAAGGTATTACAACAAAAGGTTTACACTGGCCAATGTAAAACTTCCCTTACTATATTTAAGTAGTCATTTTTAAACCACAAATGTTGAAAACTGATGCTACCGTACTTTATTTTACGTGGGGTAACTTTGATGCATGATGAGGCAGGTATCCATAAGAGTTCCACCGGTCCCCTCCCTGCCAAGTGGTTCAATGCTTCATAGCAATTATAGAGCAGCTTCGACTTTGTAGTTGCTGAATTCAAGGCTGCAAACGCCATCCTGCTATCCAAGTAGATACATACCTTCTCCTGGGTCCGATTTTGGTCGGTCCCCAGAACACCGTATGTAATTGCAACGAGCTGGGCCTAAAAATTTTATAATACTTTATATATATATTTATGACTTCACTGATGGGGAATACAATTAATAATCTATTGTAGAAAAAATTAGAAAATGTACTTTTAAATGTCTCATGGATTAGAAGGTTCAACAATTTCAATTGAAAACCTCATGTCACCTGTCTTACTTTTTTAAAAAGTGACTATATAAGTGAGTTAATATACGAATATACATACTCGTATATTAACTCAAGAACAATCAAGTACAATCGTTATAACATAACTGTCTTGTAAAAGTCCTAAACCGAAGGTTAAAGCTTTATTGTCCTGATTTAATCTTATTGTCTTTTATTGTAATGGTCAGGCCGTTCTCACTTTTAAAACAATAATTTTGTCATTGAGTAAAGTTATATCATATATTTTATATTATACTTTCTATTATAGCAACAATAAATATTCATATATTTCTCGTCTATTTTATATTATAGCAAGAATAAATTATATCACATGTTTACATATACTCGTAAATAAAATTGTTAATATAATTCTTGCTATAAGTATTGTTATAAATGATATTCACATATTTCTTTTATTTTAGGTTAAAAATGTACATTATTTGTTTCATAAACACGGTAACACCCATATTTTGTGCCAAATTATTTGAGATAATAAGTACACTTTCTTTGAATTAAATGTGCGTGGCAGTTTGTAGGCAATAAAATTTGAAAATAAAAGCTTTACAAATTGTAAATTATGAACTGCATGTGCCACAAGAAGTGGTAATATCACCGACCAATTACACTACACGAAAAACAAAATATTTGTATAGTTGTAGTATTATATTACGAAGTTATTTAGGTTTTGCACGACGACATTGACAAAGTTTTGAGTTGTATAATTATGTTTTCTTTAATATTTTAATATTTTATAACTTGTCCAAATTTTCAGAAGAATTTTAGTTTGAGAGAAATTATTGTGTCATTTATCAAATGCGTCAAGATCTTCTGCATACCCAGAAATAATATTAACTTTAAATATTAAATATTTTTATATGATGTTAAATACCCTATAACATTGATACTTTTATCTAGTATAGTTTCATCGATGTGATAAAGGTTTGTGTCAAAAACAGACATAGTTTACATAAAGCTTTAATTCTGTATTAATGAGAAATATCCTTTATTTGATATGAAACGATTTTGTTAAGGATCCTGTAATGTCACATTACTTATTAAAATTACATCAATTTATAATAAAATGATTAGATCCTGAAATACGTGTTCAATTCTAATAAAAATTGTATAAACATTATGTTGTATTACAATTTTTCAGGTACATTTTGGACCTACATATAAAATTAAATAAAGTTCTACCAACTCCCGAATGAACAATTTATTTTATAGACGTTTCATATTAATTACTGTATAATTCTTCAAAATTTTGGCGAGATAATATATAGAAATATAAATAAAAATAAAAATAGACCAATATTCTCTATTATTTTGAAATAAGTAATTTATTTTTACATTTTATTTAAATTTTATTTCGTATTTCAGATAAATAGTATATCGTCTGAAACGGCAAATTTATCAAGTATAAAATAAAAACAAAAATATTGAATCTGGTTTTTCTGTCAAGGTATTCTTTCCTGGATTGCTGTAGGAGAAGTACAAATAAAATAACATAAAACAGACCGTTTTATCAACTTTTCCGTTGAGAATAGTATTCTTTTACACGGTAGTATAAGGTAATATCTCCAGTATACATACATGGTGTATACGGTTCTCGGAAGTTAAGATTAATTCTGGTTAGACTGAGCTACAAAGTCAAATATTGGGAAATAAATTAAAATTTTGTTCAAACAGTGAGTGAATAAAGAAAACATTTATTTAAGTCTCTTGAGAGTATCATAGAGTAGACATTACACGAGCTGTTCAGTTCTTATTGGTAGACATGGATTCCGCGTCCAATTGAAACTAGTAGTTTCATCATCTACACCACGTGAGCTCCTCATGGCACGTTGGCACCTCCTAGACTGACACTGACCAGTTTCTTCCCAAATATTGTCTATAGAATTGCCCTGAGGATGCCACCGATAATGAATAACGAAACATTGTCGCCAAATTAGGGTTTGATAAGTTAAGAAACATTTTCGAATATTTTTTGTTCATATTGCTTTTGTGGATTAGTAGAGGTTTGTTTTTCATAAATGTGTTACTTGCATTATTATAATGCAAAATTATATCCTCTGAAAGTGTTGGACTAGTTTTATCTGTTTTCAGCAATTACAGTTAGAATATAGTAATTATAACTTTGTCGAGTACGTCCTTTTTGTAGATATAAAATAGTGCCATATTTTTCTTTATATTTCATCGTGATTAGAATGTAAAGAAAATACCTACTATGAAAATGCTGTTAATACTGAATGAGTCTATTGAATATTTCAGATATAGGTAATATTATAATATTTAAATAAAGAGCTAAACTTTGATACATTGTAAATAGCTATTAAATATTACAAAAATTCTATACTACTTATAAACAATTGTGTTTTTCATTTATCGTAGCATAAGGTAGCTAGTACGAATAAAAGGAAGAAATATTAATTCAATTGTTAATGAGAAGTTTTGTATTTATAATTTATAAGTTACTCTAAATGCCTTGCTACTATGATTTTTATATTATTATCCATTTAAAGATATTTAAATGAATATGAGACGTATGATGGAGGGGCACTGTTGATGTGCGTTTTTCTAAATAAAATAAATACATAACAAATTCACGTGTAAGTCAATTAGTGTAGAGCTATAATGAACTTGTAGATTTATTTTCCATGAAAGATATATCATTATAAAGTAAATCCGTTGAGGGCAATGCACCTCTGGAAGAAGTGTAAATTCCCTTTGGTCAGGCCAGATAATAATCTGAGCTAGGCTGGTAAATCAATACCACGAACTGAGTGTATTATAATAGCCAGTAAATCTCTAGATAAATGATATTTTTCTCCACACAGAACTTAACATTATAATATGTTTATATACGTATTCATGAAGGTTTGACGTTTGACTCAAGGACTCACAACTGTTGGTTGTATTACTGTTTTTGACATCTTCATCATAATGGCGTATACCCACTGTAGTAAGGAATTGGCTAGTGTGCTAATGTCAGTATGTGAGATACATATCAGGTAATATTGAGATATGTTATTTTGATTCCAATCCTTGATACCATTTTTCAGTACTTTTTGTTAATAAAGGCTAGTATTCCTCCTTAATATTTAATTATACACTATATGAGTTTTTTTTATTGAGATGTATCTGTCATTTAACATAAATCTACCAGTTCAGACATACTTTATTTCATCGGTAAAGTAGTGAACTATATATATATATATATATATATATATATATATATATATATATATATATATATATATATATATATATATATATATATATATATATATTTACATAACAAGGATTCCGATTTTGGCCTCAAATCAGGTAGGTACTTCTTAAACTCATTAATAATGACAATAAGTTCTACCCATTAAGGGGTACCTTATTTTGAAAGAGCTCTAGACAAATCAAGTAAGATTTATTATTAAAAATAGTTAAGTCATATTCACAATAGCTAAGGTATTTAACTATTATTTCTGCATTTGGATTTCTGTTGAAGTTGATAAGATGATCAACAAATCTGACATATTAAATGGTTCACTTACATAAACTATATAACAGGATATTCTTGTGCATCCTATACCATAGAACATTATATCAATTAGAATAATATATTATAGATATTATATCAGGTATAGGATTATATTAAATTAGGATACAATGGATATAAGTATCTACAGTTTATTTCATCACTATTTGTCAAATGAAGAATCTCAAAACATACCGTGGTTTGTTTTTATGGCTAGGCTCAGGTGGACTGTTGCGTTTATAGGCAAGATAAGAGAGTTTTTGATTTGGAAAATAGCGATGAAATGAATATAAATGCACGATGTCGTAATAGTAGTTTAGTGAGTTGGTAAAATTGGGTTAGGAAACATATTGAAGATTGAATTAGTTACATTAAGACAGTACTTTCATTATCATTTTCATCATAGTCACTTTTAACTTTTTTGACATTTTAAGCAACTATATGTTCAACATAGGTTTTCGGGTTTTCTTTACGTATAATCAAACATAAAGTAAATAAAATGAAATATTATGATAACAAGATAATTCCTCAACAATCTAGCCAAGTATTGTCATAGTTGTACTGTTGTAAAAGTATACTGGGTGGTTGGAATTGAATTAAGTACAGTTAAATTAATTAATTAATACAATTAAATTAAGTACAGTTAAATTATTCCAGTCATGATTTTGATAGATTAAGAGAGCAGTTGCCTTACACCTTAAAATCAAACAAAGAGATAAATCAGTAACGTTTGCAACACTACATTTCTATTCCAAATATATTGACGTACCTATATGAAAGATAGAAATATTTAGGTCAGAAATTAATATTGAAGATATCACATTGAAAAAGCACATTGAAGAAAATCCAGTACCTCACTCTCATTCATGTAATAAATCTAAGATTATCCAGAACCCTATTTAACAAGTCTCATGATACTAGGATATTTTCCACTAATACTTGGTTTTGTGAGGAGAAATCTGAATTATAATTATAATGTAACTTCATGGTACTTGTCAATGTATAATTGGAATATACTCAACTTAGACTGGAATAGACTAGATTTGAATTAGAATGGAATTTTGATATCCAATTATTTTCATGGATATATTCTAAAAATTATACAACAGTTAGTAAATTTACTGTTTTGTTATACTATTAATTATACATATACAACTGTATTGCATGGTATAGCAAAGTACAACAGTTATAATATTGATAAGAATTTCTTCACGGAGCTGTCAGGTTTCATCTTCTCTTCAAAATGGCTGGAAGCGCAGATATCTTAAGGCCTCTCCTAGCACATATTTCTTGACAAAACGTTTAAGTTGTTTCATCTGTTGGACCCATAAAACTCATATGTCTTTGATAACCTTGTTTGGTATTCTGATGGTACACATTCCTTTCCAAAATTGCTCCTTCCTTTCTTTGAGATTTTCTGCCTATCCATGCATTTATACACGTACTAGTGGGTGACTTGGCTATCCTATTAAATGATTTGGGTCCTATTGAAGCCATAAAGTCACAAGTATGTATATCTTCTCTGGCTACCTGTCATGACCATATAACTACATTCCTTATCTGTTTCTGTATTATATGCTGATGTCATTACTGGAGTCACTATTCATTACTTTAATTTCCTATCTATCCTACAAAATTACTATATATTCCTGTCATCGACAAAATCTAACCTAAGGATTAATGTCCCTATTTTCTAGGCTATACGTAATAATTCCAACATTTCAAGAAACAGATACGAAATACCTTTTTAGAAAAATAATAAACGGTTCTTATATTTGATCTACAAAAGTATATTGAATTGATTGTATATCTATGTAGAGAATCAGTCAGTTTTAAACTAAACCTTATGTAATGAAATGTAGAAGTTTCATAGCTAACTACGAAACAGTTTCATAACTACGAAATATAGAATAAGCAAAGCTAGAAGCTAGAATATATCTTGACGTAGCGAAATATCCACTTGACATGTCATCATCATCATTAGGTCATCAGTCCTAAGACTGGTTGGACGCTAACCTCCAGCTTCTCCTATCTTGTGATAACCTACGCATTTCGCTAATTGTGCTACAACCTACATCCCTTACTATTTGCGAGCAGTAGTCTAATCTAGGCCTACCTCTGCCTTTCTTCACTCCTATTTCTGCCTCCAAAATATCGCGGACTATTCCCCCATGTCTCAGCAAGTGGCCTACCATTCTATCTGTTCTCTTCTTTAAGTTTTTCCACATACTCCTTTTCTCGCCGACTTTCTCCAATACTTCTTCGTTTCTAACCCTATCAGTCCATGGTATTTTCATCATTCTTCGGTAACACCACATCTCAAAAGCTTCTAATTTCTTCCTACTTGCTTCCCCTACCGTCCAGGTTTCGCAGCCGTAAAGTGCCGTGCTCCATACATATGTTTTCAAAAATCTCTTCCTTGTTTCTAAGTTTATTACCCCCGAGCATAAAAGTGCTTTCTTTTTGTTAAAAGCTACTCGACCCTGCGCTATTCTTTGTTTTATGTCTTTATCGCTTCTTCCATCCCAATTTATTTTACTTCCTAAATAAGTGAAGTCTTTAACTTCCTCCAATCTTTCATTATTAATTTGTACTTTCGTTTTTGCTCTGCTCTCGCGCCCTCTGCACACTAACACTTTAGTTTTGTTTTTATTCACCCTCATTCCGTATTCCTCTGTCAACACTGCCTCCATTTCGTTCAATGCTGATTCTAGTTCCTCCTTACTAGATGCTAATACTGCTATATCATCCGCGAATCTCAGCATTTTTAGTTTCTGTCCCTGTACTTTAATCCCGAAATCTACTCTATCTTTTACCACATTAATCGCCTCTTCGATGTACAGATTAAAAATTAGTGGTGATAGCGTACATCCTTGTCTTACTCCTTTCCTAATACCTACTTCCCTTTCTTCCCCTTCTACTTCTATAACAGCAGTTTGCTTTATGTATAGATTGTGTACTACTCTCCTATCTCTATACTTCATTCCCGCGCTCTTTAGTATCTCGAACATTTTTTCCCATCTTACGTTATCAAAAGCTTTTTCTAAATCTACAAATCCTATATAAGCGTTCTTTCCTTTTTCTATTGTTTTCTCTAACATTACTCTTAGCGCCAGAATAGCTTCGCGAGTTCCCCTATTTCGCCTAAACCCGAATTGGTCTTCTCCTAGTATTTCCTCCGCTCTATTTTCCATCCTCTTCTGCACTATTCTAGTTAAGATTTTTAACGCATGAGAAGTTAGGCTAATCGTTCTAAAGTTCTCGCATTTGTCGGCTCCTCTCTTTTTCGGTATAGTAACGATAATGTTCCTCTTATAATCCTCCGGCATCTCGCCCGTTTCGTATATGTATTTTACCAGTTCAAACATCCTATTTACTACTTTCTGTCCCGCATATTTCAAAATTTCCGCCTGTATTTTATCTACACCCGGCGCTCTATTATTCTTTAGCCCCCTTAGTGCTATTTCAAATTCCTCTCTCAATATAGGTTTTCCTACATCTTCCCTATCGATGCTAGATTCTTCCTCTAATATCTCTCCTAATTCCTGACCCTCGTATAAATTTCCTAAGTACTGCTTCCATCTATCCGCTTTCTCCTCTCTTCCTATCAGTATGTCCCCCGATTGACTCCTAACATTTCTACTTATTGTTCCTACATCCCTGAAGTTCCTCTTAATTATTTTGTAAGCCTCATCGGTCTTACCTACTTGCAACTTATCTTCTACTTCTTTGCATTTCTCCTCTATCCATTGTTCTTTCGCTTTTCTACATTTTCTAATGATTTCCCACTTTATTGCCTTATACGTTTTCAGTCCTTCTTCGTCTCGTCTGTTTTTGTAGCCTCGTCTCTTTTGCATTAAGTTTAAGATTTCGTCCGTTATCCAGGGCTTCCTAGCTTCCCTTTTATCGTGTCCTAAAACGTCCGTAGCCGCGGAAGCTAGACTATTCTTGATACCCTCCCACTCAGTTTCTGCGTTCTTGATTTCGTCCTTACTCGTTTTATTTATTAATTGATCTGTTTTCTCCTGGAACTTATCTTTCATATTCTGATCCCTCAATATGTCTACATTTATACGTTTCTTATCCTTCCGGGTTTTCAGATTTTTGAACTTTAATCTAGCTTTCATGACTACCAAGTTGTGATCGCTGTCTACATCTGCTCCTGGATAACTCTTACAGTCTTTTACTTGATTTCTAAATCTCTTCCTAACCAGAATGTAGTCTATCTGATACCTGTCTATCCCTCCTGGCATTTTCCATGTGTACCGCCTCCTAACGTGATTCTTGAACAATGTGTTCGCGACTACCATCTTGTGCTTCTCACAGAATTCTATCAGTCTGCTACCTCTCTCGTTTCTGTTTCCTAATCCATAAGGCCCTACAAATTCTCCTTCTTTCCCCTCACCTACGACTGCGTTAAAATCTCCTACTATTATTAAATTTTCATGACCCTTCACAAATCCTATTACCTGCTCTATGTCCGAATAAACGGCTTCTAACTCTTCCTCGCTGTGGTTAGAAGTAGGCATGTATACTTGCACTATTACTGTTTCCACTGGCTTCGAATCTAACCTAACCATCATTACTCTCTCGCTGTATTGTAGGTAGCTATCTACACACTGTCCTGCGTTCTTCCGCATAACGATCCCTACTCCCGCGTTTCCATTTACCGATCCTGTGTGTATTACCCTATAGTCACCGCTCCAAAAATCTCCTACTTCCGGCCAGCGCATCTCACTTATACCCACTATATCTAATCTTGACATGTAATATGTATTTTTTACTGATGTTGGTAGATTATGTACATATTTGCAGCTCGTCCTAAATAATTCCAAACTGAGAATAAAGAATAGAAATAATATGTGTGAAGGTACTAAAGTTTACTCCTCCTTTCATTGATAGTATTTTTAATATTATTAGTGCGTTAGTTACAGACACTTAGTATCAGTTAATAACAAATTATAATTTATTTCATCGCTATTTGCCAAATAAAAAATCCCAAACGGCTTATATCTCGTACCGTGGCCTGTTTTTATAGCTAGGCTCAGGTAGACTATTCCGTTAATCGGCAAGTGAAGAAAGTTTTTTATTTGGCAAATAGCGATGAAATGAATAGTAAATGAATTTCCAAGATTTCCAAGTGGTTTTGGAAGGAGCTTTATCCATTTTAACACTAACTTAGTTTTCCACAAAACACTATACACTACACTCGACGCGTATTTCGCCAACAAAGTTGGTATCATCTGGAGATGATTAAAACTGTTTTTGAGTTTTAATCATATCCAGATGATGCCAATTTTGTTGGCGAAACACGCGTCGAGTGTAGGGTATATTGTTTTGGTGTTTTGTGGAAAACTAAATTAGTGCTATCTTCACACCAAAGGTTCCAACCTACTTCAGTATTTATCCATTTTGAAAATATAGTAAAGGCTTTTTGATAACCAAGATTGCCTTTCAAGATCTATTAGTTCTTGTGCCATTTGTTTCAAAGTAACTGTCACCGATCATTTGAATAAAAACACTATTCGAAACTAACTATAGATATATTAAAGTATTTACACGTATTTCAAAAATAATGCAATATACTATTATTCTTGAGGAATATCACTGACAGATTACGTATACTAACTACTATGTACAATATTAAATACACCGTATTTACATAATACAAAGACAGTAATTGAGCGCATTAATCCCTAATATGTAATTACTTTACAATATTACACTTACACTACTCTAATTATAAACATTCGGTTGATTACCACGACCTAATATGGCAAAAATACTGATAAAGTTAATAAAGCCTATGAAGCTAATATCATATGTCAATCTTAGAATTCGAATCTGACGTAATCTTAGCGTTTGTGATATCGTAAGACGTGATCTCGTCTCTCTCTTCTTCTTCGTCTATAATACTGATATCCCGTATAGAAGGGCGATGGCTTCTTCTCCAGCCCTCGGGCTCCATAGGGAATTTAGTTTTCGTTAACAATCGAGGGCCGAGTATCGTCATCAGGATTGCAGCAGTCGGTGCCGTTAACATTATTGCTAGGACGCAGGATTGTAGAACTTTTTCGGAGTATTCAGATTCTGGCGTTCCAACTGTTGTTATACTAAGCGCCACAGGTCCTAAGGCGGCCTGCAAAATGAAAGAATATGATTAAAATTAATTGAGACGTGCTAGATATATTCATTGTAGTTTTACAATGGTTCAGTTATTCAGATAATAAATAAATATGGGGA
The DNA here is from genome assembly GCA_037954035.1 of Rosalia funebris. Lineage (NCBI taxonomy): Eukaryota > Metazoa > Arthropoda > Insecta > Coleoptera > Cerambycidae > Rosalia > Rosalia funebris. The sequence goes on from JAZFAV010000011.1 coordinate 21,545,396, forward strand.
TGAGTATATCAAGCATCAACTATCAACTATCGTCCATTTGAAGAATATTTTATGATGAAAGATCTCATTATTCCACCAAAATTATGCTCAAAAAAAAAAAAGAAATGCAGAGTATCATAATTTGATGTAATGCGTATGTTCATACAATACATTTAAACTACAATATTATATAGGATGTCTCAGTTGGAACCAGGGGCGCAACCACGGGAGGGGCTAGTGGGGCTGAAACCCCCCCAGACCTTCAAAAGTATGAATGAAAAATTTACAGAATAAAATATATCAATCGTATATCAATCGAGCCAAATCCGATCGTATTATTCCTAAACGGGAAACGGGTGAGGGCTACGAGCTAGGAGTAGGGAAACGGTGTTGGGGAGCGAGGAAAACACAAACGACAACGCGTTGTCTTTTGTCTTTTCACGTTGCAACGTGACACACGACGCAAAACACTACTACTGAAATTTGTGAGCTGTGACTTGTTTTTTTTTTTAGGTAGAAGTTCATTTCTGTTTCCTGTTTCTATGAATTGTGTTGCGTATATAGTCCCTATATAAAATATTATACAAACTGTAATAAGACTTATGCTGTGTTTTAAGTTGTTTATAATCTAACTTAGTAACTTAAAGTTAATTTGGTGATTACCTTTTTAGTATTATATTATAATATTGTTTTAATAAATTAAATGGGTGGTTGATCAATTTTAGAAATACAATATATTGTGTACTTATGACTTAAACGATAAATTTTCTTCTATTTTTAGGGGGTTCCGAGATTCGCATAAAATTGACAGGTTACAAAGATTTTCGTTGCCTTTCCAGACAATTTACATACATATTTCAAAATGAGCGAAGGTAAAGGGAGCGAAAAAAGGACCATACAAGATTTCTTCAGTATAACTTCTACCGCTAAAAAAAGAACAATTACTACAGAGTGTGAAAGTGAAACTAACTCGGAAAACAATGCTGCAACGTCATTGCGTGCTTCAGAACCACCTGCATCGCCTCGGTCATCACACATAATAAAAACATCATCTTTAGTCGCTCCATTATCTCATATGGACATTTGTAATGTTGAGGGTAAAGTTTTAAGCGACCAAGAAAAATGATTTCTTAGTAAATACTTGAATTCCTGATGAAAATTATAAATTTCCTGTCTCTAAAATTGGTAATCAAAACAGAAAATTTAATCATTCCTGGATTAATAAATACAAATGGTTGGCTTATTCCCAAGCAGAAGATGGTGCCTACTGCAAACATTATGTACTATTTACTAGTAAAGAGGTAGGACTAACTGCATCTCAAGCCACTGGTCAGCTAGTTAATACACTTTTCAAAAAGTTGAAGAAGGCAACAGAGCGTTTTGATGGCCACGAGGTTTTAAATTACTATAAAGCTTCAGTAATTCGTGCAAAAAAACTTTACTACGGAAGTTATGATGGGAAAACTACACCAATTGATAAGAAACTTGATACAGCTTCAATCACGCAAGCAGTTGAAAATCGAGCCAAATTATGTTCAATTATAAAAACAGTTATATTTTGTGGACGACAAGGAATTGCATTACGGGGTCATCGTGACTCCAGCACTTTTTATGTAAACGAGAAACTATCCGAAAATGAAAATGAAAGAAATTTTCAAGCTTTATTACGATTTCGAATTGATGCTGGTGATCAAGATTTAAAAACTTACTTAACTACAGCCAGTCGCAATGCAATTTATATAAGCTGGAAAATTCAAAATGAGATTATCGATTCACGCGCAACAATTATCAAGCGTAAAATAGCCGAAGAAGTTAATGCCTCCAAAAGTTTCTCCGTATTGGCAAATGAAACTGCTGATATATCCAACGTCGAGCAGTTCACACTTTGTGTCAGATATGTTAAAAAAGAAATGAATGAGTATAATATATGTGAAAACTTTTTACAGTTTATTCGAGTTGAAAGTACAACGGGTGCTAACCTTGCAGAGACATTAATTAGATGCTTACAAGAATCTCACATAGAAGTTAATTACCTAAGAGGGCAAGGCTATGTTGGGGCTGCTTCTATGAGTGGGAAATTTAAGGGAACGCAAGCGAGAATTTCGGAAAAATACCCAACAGCAATTTACGTTCACTGTGTTTCTCATAGTTTAAATCTGGCAATTTCTGACTCCGTATAAGTTCCCATGATCAGAAATTCTTTTGCAATCGTTGGAAAAATTTACAATTTTTTTAACTATCCGAAACGACAACTAGTCATTTAAAAACATATCTCTAAATGTGAAAACGCGAGCAAGGCTAAAAAACTAAAACAACTTTGTCCCAGTCGATGGGTGCAGCGTCACGATTCAATTATAATTATGCTTGAATTACTATTGTTTATTGTTGACGCATTGGAAGAACTGACGCATACTTCCTGGGAAGATAAAGAAGCCGCCTCTGACGCCTTGATTTTAACGAATTCTATTAAGCAATCTGAATTTCTATTAGCATTTCTATGTGCCGAGAAGTTACTCAGCTACACACTAAATTTAAGTAAAAGTCTTCAACAAGCAGATATAGAGCTTCACTTAGCAATTATCCAAGCTCGAAATGTTATTGATTCTATACAAAGAATAAGGAACAATGCAGAAAAGGAGTTTGCAGACTTGTTTCAAGGGGCTTTAAAAATGAGAGCTAATGGACTTTTCAATAAAATTACCAAGAATAACTTCTGTGCAAACTAAGCGGTGTAATACTCCTTTTACTAGTGGAGAGGAATATTACAGGAGGTCTATATTTTTACTTTGGATAGATTAGTTTTTAAGTAATATGTCGGAAAGGTTTGAAAAATACAAAACAATACTTGCGAATTTTGCTAGTCTTCTCCCTATATCTTCCACTAAAGATATTTCTGCAAAATCAGCCGATTTTATTAACTTAACATCATTTTATGAAAATGATCTTGAGCAAAGTAGCGAAGCAGCTCTTAAAGATGAATTTGAAATGTGGCATCAAGATTTAGCAGTCCAATTGAATGAACCAAAAAATGCTATACAGTGTTTAAATCTTTGCAATGAAAATTACTTTCCGAACATACATAAACTTCTCAAAATATTTTGTACATTGCCTGTGTCTACTAGCTCAGCGGAACGGTCCTTTTCAACATTGAAACGAACCAAAACTTATTTGCGCAATACGATGGAAGAAAATAAACTAAATGGTCTAGCGCATTTAAATATCCACAGATAAATACCAGTATCGGTTGATGAAGTGATATAAGAACTTCAAAATCGCGGACCTCGTAGGCTTGATTTCCATCTATAAAACATTTAAATAAATACTTTGCATTTTTAGTATATATGTATTTTTAATTCAAAATAAAATTTTGTTATATTTAACTAATAATTTTTTATTAAAGCCCCCCCTAGAACCAAATCCTGGTTGCGCCACCGGTTGGAACTATACGATTTGAATTGCGTCCCATTTGTGTTCTGTCAATGATAAGGCGTCAATATTTAACGACCTATACAGACCATACAGCAACATATATTTGTGTCTGATTTGGCTATAGGATGCGATTTTTGAATAATACTAATAATATTTGATAAACCGAGGTTTACTCCACCACTCCAATATGCATACCAAGCTGTGCATCTTTTAGGATGCATTCCTTTTTCGTGAACAGCATATCGATTGTCAGCACTCCCAATTCACGTTAGCAAATCCAAAATTTCACAATTTTGTTTGCTAACGTATCCGTTAAGATGAATACGTTGCAAATAAAATTTTGTTATAAAAATCTTTCTTCCGCCCTTCTAACATCAAATTAACAAATGTACGACGTTGTAAATGGTCTGTAAATTTTAGTTGTTGTGTTAACTGAATTTTTATATGCTGACAGATGCAGATCTTTCTTTAAAATCCGATGCTTTCTCGCTCTTGACAGATTAAATTCGACGTCAAATTGATGTTTTTGGATACTCCCGTATACTTTCTCTCACTACAGCAATATTTTTATCTGACCGACCACAACGAGGTTGTTTTGGTGTTGCTTTATCAATAACAGAACCCATCTCCTAAAATCCTCTTGATTAAGTTACGACCTGTTAACTCTGTTGGCGATTCATTTTTTCCTAATATTGTGCTAATTCTTCTTAATGCAACTTAATGATCTCTCTTTTATAAAACAATTGTACACAAACTATTCATTGTTGTTATCCGCGGCATGTTAATGTCGTCTGGTTTGTAGATGATAGTCGTTAAAGACACTCTATCTTTGACAGAAGCAATTCAAATTCAAATTCAATGGAGCGCAATTCAAATTCTATAGTTCCAACTGAGACACCCTATATAAAATCTGTTTATGATAGCTTTTTAAAGATCATCCAATGAGATAATACATATTCATATGCAAATATTTGTGAGAAATTGCATCTGCTCTAACTCTTCTAACAGTTGATATAGCCGTCAATATCTCTTCAAAATAGAAATGCAGTAGTCAAAATGATTGACTACATTCATACGATTGACTACTACATTGAATACATTGATACGCGTTTTCAACATAACAAAATATTATGCGTAAATTAAACTATAACACTATTAACTATAAAATAAACCATTACCTGTACGGTAGCTTTAGCCATCAAAGAAAACGCCACAAACACCTTTTCCTTCAGATTGAGCTTACAACCAATGCCGACGAGTACCGTAACTAATATCCTTATGGTAGCAGCTGCGACCAACATTCCAACAATAGCACCTACGATAGCGCCATCTATTTCATTCAGTTTGATCGAAGCGCCGGTGATGCCGAAGAGAACGGGCTCGCAGATCATCCAGAATATTTGAAAGGCCGTCGCAGCTGGATTATCTTCAATCTCCCATCCTAGTTTGTTCCAATAGACTAAGCACATAAAGGCTACCGTAACACAACCCAGTGGTCCAGCTCCGCCATACCCAATGAGTTCACTGCCGAACACCGATATCATTCCGCCGACAAGCAGAAGTAGTACCCTGAGAGGAACCATAAATGGGTCATTCCTCTCAGGAGCGTAGTTACATATTGTACCCCAAAAAATGCCGAATCCTATTCCTATAAGAAAAACGTGATAATTATAAACCCGAAATTTCTGGAACAACTTCAAGAGAATATAAGAAATTAGTTCTTACCTCCTATGATCGATATAGGTCCTTGAATAATAAGGGTAGCCAGTGAGGCAGTGGAAAACATGACGCTTTTTACTATGCCAAAAATTGCTACAGACACAGCATCGTCGATACCAGCTATGGCTATTATAAGAGTAGGTATTCCTTTAGCCACGCCATAGCCTTTGGCTCGCAATCGGAAGAGACATGGTACCACCACCGCTGGAGAAACAGCTGCGACTATAGACCCTACAAAATAAAATTAAAACTAATTATACACAAATTAAACGAAGGTTATAATTAACGTAGAAATATAAGAATGGTTGAGCATATATGCGGTTTTTTCATAAGTTGATTATGCTTACCAGCCAAAATGCTGTAATCCCAGGGTAAGCCCAAGATGAATACTGACAAGACTGTAACCACTAATGCTTCAACAGTCCATGGAATCAGTCCTATTTTCATGACGGTGAATTTCAGCCTACGCAAAGCTTGTGGATCTAAATCAAGTCCAGCCCGAATGAGGAGTATAACCAAAGCAGTGCTTCTAAAATAAAGAAACCAGCATATGAATATGTTATTCAAATTTTACTTACTAATTTAACGTACTAAATTTCACGTACTTAATTAAGGACGTTAAATTTACTTTCTTAAGAATTAACTTTTGAGTTTATTAATAAAATAAATCAGGCTCCAGGTTTACAAGCTCTAATTTCTGTAAACAAGGAAACATCTGTAATCGATAACACAGGCCAACAAAGATTGTGTGATCTGATTTTTTTGACTTTTTCGCTTAGTTGTATACTATGAACTACAGAAACAGTGTTTCTTTGTTTCCATCACTCACCAGTATTTGTAAATGTACATTGTACAATAATTTGTCGTTTTTAAAACCGAGGTTCTATAAAATTAAATTTTGCCTCAATCTATGTGGCGCCCCTATGTCGTCTAATCACTTTAAAACGTACACACAAGTGTGGGGGATTTACCGAAATAGAGTTGGCCGGTGGGGATTATATTTATATAATTCAGGTATTTACACACTGTAGTACGTTTTTAATGCGTGTACGTTTAGTCGTGACATTGCGTCGTGTGTTTTTATTTTATTTTAAAAATGCCTGGAAGTTGTAAAGATACACCAAATGATATATTTTGTTATAAACTTAACATCTGGTTCAAGAATTTGGTTAATCCGCAAAGAATTCTTTTGCCGCCACTTCATAAGTTAGGTTTAATGAAGCAATATGTAAGAGCTATAGATAAAAATGGGAAGTGTTTTAAGTACTTATGTGGCAAATTTCCAGCTTTTTCTGAAGTAAAATTGAAGGAAGCCATTTTCGTAGGACCAGAAATAAGAAAATTAATGCCGGACCAACAGTTTGAACAAACAAAGACAGACATTGAACCAAAATCTTGGACATGCTTTAAAAATGTAACAGAATTTTTTTTAGGAAATTGTAAACATCCGCAGTATAAGGAAATTGTAAACAAAATTCTGGATAAGTTTAAGCAACTTGGTTGTAATATGAACATAAAAATTCATTTTCTGCATGCTCATCTGGAATACTTTCTAGAAAATCTTGGTGCTGTTAGTGAGGAGCAAGGTAAAAGGTTCCACGAAGGCATAGAGGAGATGTAAAGGAGGTACCAGGGTCGATGGGATGTGACGATGATGACAAATTACTGCTGGATGCTGAAAAGAGAACATCCAACGAATGATTACACAAGAAAAACTACAAAACGAAGTATTTTGTTAAAAAGGGAGAGATTTTGAAAGAAAAAAAGAAATTATAGACTCAATACTATTTCTCTTGTTGTCTTTTACTATGTTTTTTTAATGTTTATTAAATATAATGTTTATTAAACTGTAATTTTTCCTTTAGTTTTTAATTTATTCCGATTATTCAGTGAATGAAAAACCTTACGAGAGGGACAACAAGGGAAGGTAGATATGAAATCAGCGTGAATAATTCACTTATAATCACTTATCAATCCCAAATCAACTTTCAAAATGTCAAGATTTGTAGGCCTGTGTAATGGATTAACAGACATTTAACTTATTTCAACTTAACCAGATGGTGAATACAGAATTTCTATCGCCTGTCAGTAATTTCTATATGATAGATATCATTCTACACTGGATGTTTATGAACTGTAAGATTGAATGGCAGATATATTTTTTAAAATCGTTTTGAAGTAACCTCAATTACATATAAATGACAATATAAATATGTCTAAAAGTAGAGACATATAAGAAGTTACTTCTTGTATATCAGACAAATTGTGGCAAGGTACAAAAGTAAATTAAAATAATCCTAATTAATAAATTATTCGAATAATGATAAGAAGAATGTTATTAATAATATCATATTAATAAGACATTACCAAGGGAATATTATTAGAATTGTTTTATAATATGGTTTTCTAAAAAAATCAAGCGAATTATAAACTTTACTATCTCATTTTGTAACGTTCATGTATTAAGAAGTTTTTTATTTTTTTTTATATATTACAAATGACAACCTCTTATTTTCCCTTTATTATTTACCCTTTTCATGATTTATTTGCAGTATACATAACCTATTTTATCATTGCACATCTCCCATTAAAACTATGAAATATTAGAAAAATGTTAGGAAGTTTGCAAATTTCAAACACCCACCTTTAAATACTCCCCTAATTTCTAACCCAATACTCTATCTAATTACTTCGATGGTAAAAGTACTAATGTATTTTTATTAAATGTCACTATTATTTCATTAGAAGTTTTTCTATCCATCATTTACTGTACCCTACTTTCGATTAGAGTATATTGCTGCCTTCATTATTATCAAATATACAATCTTTATCAAATAGAGTAAAATGCCCCAAGTACAAGTAGAAACTAACCCAAAACAGTGTTGTTTGTATTCAAGTGTTGTTTAGTTCATTTAACATCATTCCAGTTTATTTAATATCATTCATCATCACTAAATATCAAATAGAAAGTTGCTATAAATAAGTGTAAATACTTTTCCGATAACGGACTAAAAAATATTAGAAAATAATAAAAGTGGAATTTTTGGTTTTAGGTCAATATTTCGAAAACAACAACTGAAAATCCTTTGATCGTCTGAAAATAATGAAGATATTTTTAACAGCATTTCTCATTCTGCCAATGTATCTTTAACAATAAACAAAGTTTCAACATTTACCTAAATAATTCGACACATATCAAATAGTAGGTACATCAAGAGAAACATACCTCAGTTCTTTTGTGATAGCGGTAAATGTTTGATCGATATTTACAATTTGTACATTCTGAAGCAGAAGTCCGGTGAACAGCATTCCAACTAGTGCGGGCAACGTCGTTAAACTGACTATCCATCCCCCAAAATATGCACATATGCTAAGTATGATCAGTTGAAAAAGCTTTCCATTTGGCGGTGCCGCCGTTTCTCCAACTATCGAGTAGAGTACGCACCACGATAGAGTTCCGATAAGCCCTAACGCCATCATCCTGGTAAATTGCCGATACGAGGGGCAGAACGGGTGGGGGCATATTTTGGGCCAAAAATACGGTTGCCATGAGGGTAAGCCTTCGTCAACAGATCGGCATTTTAAGCAGAACGAATACCACCAAGATCTGAAAAAGTAATTTTTTTTATTAAATTGTTTTAAAACCATTGTGTATGGTAACATAATGTTAATTCTAATTTAGTTAGTACATTCAGGATATACTGTTTCACAGTAAATTACATGATCCAATACAATGTAGACAATACATAAGCAAATGCTAAAATCTGACTGCAAGATGTCAGGCCTAGAACTAAAAAAGTACTAAACATGCGCTAATTCTCATTGTACGTTGCATATCTAATAAACAGTTTTAAAACCTTAAAATGAACTTTTCCGCACGTAGAACATCTCTATCTCGAAATGCAGAATATGTGTTTTATGCGACAGTTTTACTTTTTTCAATTTTTCTCAGATAGTTCACCATCGTGCTTTCTAATGACCCATGGACAGAGTGGGGTGTGTTATATCCACCTCAAAATCAATAGATGTCGTCTCGTAGACGTCCCTAATCAGAATCAGTCGAAGTCCGATCGATCCGACACAATTTAATTGAGTGATCATGCTAACGAAAACAATTTCTCAAATAGTTCACCATTGTGCTTTCTCATGACCCATGAATATGGTAGTGTGAATTCTATCCACCTCAATAGGTGTTGTCTGGGAGACCTTCCCGATCAGAATCAGTCAATACCTGATCGATCTAACACGATCTAGTTGAGTTATCGTGTTAACAAAGAAAAATTCTCAAATAGTCCACCATCGTGTTTTCTCATGACTCATGGACAGAGTGGGGTGTGTCTTATCCACCTCAAAATGAATAGGTGTCGTCTGGGAGATGTTTCCGATCAGAATCAGTCAAAATATGATCGATTCGACACGGTTTAGTTGAGTTATCGTGTTAACAAAAAAACTTCTCAGATAGTCCACCATCGTGCTTTCTCATGACATATGAACAGGATGGAGTGTGTCCTATCTACCTCAAAATGAATAGGTGTCGTCTGGGAGACGCCCTCGATCAGAATCAGTAAAAACTCGATCGATCCAACACGATTTAGTTGAGTTATCGTGATGACACAAATAGTCTACAATCGTGCTTTCTCATGACCCATGGACCGGGTGTGGTGTGTCCTATCCACCTCAATATCAATAGGTGTCGTCTGGGAGACCTCCCCGATCAGAATCAGTCAAAACCCGATCGAGCCGACACGATTTAGTTGAGTTATCGTGCTAACAAGAATAAATTCCGACGACAACGATACACACATACACAAAATGGTTTAAAAACCATTTCTTTTAGTTTTTAGTCCGAAAAACGAAAATTAAGCCCTAAAATTTTTTTTTACACGATTACATTACTTTTCCAGGTATAGTGGAGTGCGGAAAAGTAAAAATGCTACATCCTCATATTTGACTAGCATTGTCTACACCATCTGAGAATGAAATTAGAAAGTTTATTATTCAGAAATTAAACGTTTTTGAAAATATTAACATGGTTAAAGTCAAAAATCAAAAAGTGAGGTTATTTGTATATTATTCCAAAATTTTTTAAATTCGTTAATTACCATTTAGAAATTTATAAATAAACTGTTAAATTATAACAGTGAAACGACATCTTGAAAAAAGGGGTTAAGTAGTCTTTTTCTATGTTTTTTCTATCACCCTACTTCTTTCGTCAAAAATTGCGTAGATAGCAATTTTATAGATAATACAGTTCTTGTAATTCATCGAGGAAGCCGTTATTCTGTGGTTGTTCATAATTCACAATGAAATTGAGTAAAACAACTACTAGTTTTATACCACTATATTTATACAGAGACGTGACTGCAGTTTCGACAATTTTATGTCATTTTCAAAACGATTCTTAGTTGAATCATCATTTTGAATAGTAGTAGTAGTTTGAAGTAGTTGTTTTACTCAATTCCGTTGTGAATAAAATTCTTTACAACTTTTACTCATAATTTTTTTATGTTACATTAATAATAAATAAAGAAATCAGCCGGAAATTTGTTAATACTTTTGTGAAAAATAGATATAATATTTCTAAATTCCTTTCGTCCCCATTTTCAGAAACTCCTCCTTCAGTTCACTGAACGAATGACGAATTGACAACACGGTATTATAATAAACATAATATATATATATTTACTGTGCTAACTATTGCAGAAAATAATTTTTAATTTCAGGCAAGTATGTTCGTCACAACAATTAAATCGTTCGTCACAAGCTGGTTTAAAAATATATTTTTATAATTGATATGATGATATAATCGTTTATTCCATAATCTGATGCAACCAGTAGCTCCTGAAGGAAAAGAATTTTAGCCGCTCATGTTTATGTTGAAATATTAAGAAAATATTGTCAATCGATTTTATTTGTGTATCGTCATTTCTATTACACTTCCCATATACGCTATTAGGTTAATAACTTTTAGAATGAACTATTAAACTGCCGATGCCGTGTACATACCGAATTAATTAAAAGACATACTTGGGAATCTAAAATAGAAACAATTAAATATGTAGCAAAACTTTTATATCTCTTATTTTAACTCATAAATTTCATTACCTCAAAGACAATTCTATACAAGAATAACATCAATAAAATAGTTTATAGCAATATAATATTATATCTATGTCGAATATTAACTTGGATCAATATCAATAATATAACTTACTAGAAGTAGACGTAATTATAATAGTAAATAAATAATGATAATATATCAATGCAGTATTTTTTAATAATAAGCGTCATATAGGGTCATACAATATTTATAGCATTAATTATCTTGTATAACCACAGTTACAGATACATAAATATTTAATAGCTTAGATCCGTATCAACTCTACATAAAGTAAAGAGTTAGGTAATGACAGAACTTACATATATTCGTAAGAGTTGTGTATATAATATTATATAAATAATTATTAGTTTGCTCAAAATATGAAAGAAATGATAAATCATGACGTGCACCAAATCATGTGCATCATAGACAGTGTTTATTTAAATTCGTTATTATAATAAGCGAATCGACTAAAAATATCAATCAAAATCAATTTTAAACATACCTGTCATCATCACCTGTATCTGAAAATCTGGCCCTCGAATGCACAGAGTCTGTCACCGAATTCTTCTTAGTTCTGGCATCACCATTCACCTGTTTGCCACCATCTGAAAATAGGTCGTCTTTAGAATCTGCATAGAACATCACATTTAAATCAAAATAAGCTACATAGTACTTTTTAAAAGTTAGGATATGCGATATATTGTTTTGCTATCTGTCATTTTAATGAATTAGCGTCAAAAACATTGCCCAATCGATTGGAAGTACACGACTTACATGTTGTTTACGGGAATGTTTTTGTTCAACGCAAAAAGAGATGAAGAACTTGTATTGTGATACTGGTTGTCAGTTCCTGTTATACTAAAGCTAGCCACACACGTACAATTTTGTATGCACGGATTTTAAATACTGGAAATGCTACGAGATCTGCGCGAGTGAAGTGTGAGACATATATGGTATATATATTTAGAACAATAAAGTCGTACTATATCATAAAAGCCATATTAGTATCCACGCAATGACAGGGCAGATAAGGTTACAGTTTAGAAGTTTGTTCATCAACGAATATAAGCTATTCTTAAACGTTATTGGTAATAGACCGTATAGTAAAATTTGAGCCTCTATAATATATATTGCAAGCGGAAAGGTCACAAACAATGATAACAGAAAACAAATATTTAACCACATTTTACTAGTTTGATAATAAGAGGTGTCGATTCATGGTACTTTGATATACTTGTATTTGAGATTTTTCGGTTACCAGGTGGTATTTGTACTTGGTGGAAAGCTTTAAGCTATTTAGTTTTCTTATAAAAGAGGCTTCAATTTAAAAATACTATGATAACGTCACTACTCAACCACAGAATTGGATGTTAGTCAATATATTTTAAAAAAACTAAAATTGGCGTATATAAGAGAGGTCGAAAAAATCATGTAATAACTAAACAATAAATACCGTATGACACTTTATTATCACGCTGTATATTACCAACTGTAGTAAATCAAAAAACAAAAAATTAAGTAAGGTAACGACCAAATTTTATGAAAACATACCCGATAATAAAATCTCCTTTGATATGTAGTAAAACCTATCGTTATCAATATGACAAAAAAGTGCGAGATTTTCCTTCAGTTTCAGTTAATTGGGCCAGTAGACAGACACCAGTTGAGCTTTGTTCGAGTGTTAAAAATATTAAGTAATTCTTCTCATGAAAAAACAGTTTCAATAGGGACTTTAAATAGTGTGGTGATAGTATAGTGTAGTGTAAGTAGTGACAGTGAATTGTAAAATATGATGAATGGTAATGAGCTATTTTGAAAGGACGACGTGCTTTAGGGATAGGGCAGTAAAGGTATGTTATTTTTTTAATTTCAAAATATTCTGTTAATTTTACATTGTTTTCTTGTTTTGCAGGTAGGTCCCGAACGAGTGGATGAGGCATTATAAAGGTAGGAACTCTCTTTATTCTTTTAACAAGGCAGAATTTTTTAAATAAATAAACCATCAGAAGATCTCTCACTAAATGGCCATTCTTTTTCCGTGAGTTAACCTAATAAATTATACAAAGTGAAGGAGAATCTATATTCTATATTCTACTAAACGAAAGTATATCTTTTACAGTATTTGATAAAATTCACGTAACAGTGCTTGAGAAAAAGTTGTAATTAAACAATAGATCAAAGAAAAGTTGTTTTAGAGAATGCTGGGCATAGGTCATACCTATATGAAATTATAATACTTTGATATAAGTCAATATGCAATGAGACCCAGTTGAAATTAGAATTCCCCAATAAAGTTTTGGTTTGCCTTTTGCTTTTTAATTATAAAATGTCGTAAATTATACATTATGATACATTAGCACGTGTTTAATAATAATTAAGATACATTATGTACTTTTTATGGTCCGTGAATCTAAGGAACAATATTGGCCACATTTTTACCAAAAACATCGGTAAAGAAATTACAAACCAGCTGTTTTTATGAACATATTTCTTATTCTAAAGGAACCATGATGATAAACTATGAAATTTATTCAAAATTGTTTATTACTTATTTCAGACTATAGGTTTATATATATAAAATATTATCAGAAGTAGAAAACTAATAAATACCATTACCATTTCTATTTAAATAGAGTGTTCAAGTAAGTCGATGTAACAAAGTAGCAGTATAGCAAAGCCTATTGTCCTATTACAAAGTTTAATACGCCAACTTTTTAGAAATAGTGTGTCATCATTTTAAAGTTCACATTATTGATCTGTTGTATATTGTAAATATGATAAGACAATATTTGCTAGGAGGCACTATCACATTGATTTATGAACTGATAAGAAATTACTTCCGGAAGATATTATGTGGCTTAAAAATTTCCGTCCGATTATAAAATTCCAATACATTGGTATCTAACGCAGGAATAAATAGCGTAGGAGTGCCTACATATATGTTCAAGTAAATAGTATACAAGTCGAGATTGCGATCAATAGAAGACCTAACTGCTTTACTTTAGTAGACGATTTTTGTTTTTGTTTTATTATGCACAGGGTTCAGCAAAAGCTATCGTAATAGTAATGGTTTAGTTTCATTTTCGATAATATATTCGCCCTGTGTGTCTCGTTTTTAATTTTTTTAGCGTTCAAACTATACCAGTTTAAACTCACTTGTATTTAATTAATTATAAAGCCTTTATTTCTTTATCTTCAAATTAATTAATAAATATTAAATAGAGTATAGATCGAGCAAAGTATCAGTCACTACTATATATCAACCAATAGTCTAATATATCAATACATCAACCATTTATACATATTCATCTGGATATTGTACAATACTTAAACTGAAAATATAGATATGTTAAGCATTATATGGAATCTGATTTTTTTTTAATTAGAAATGGTATCGTATGTTGGTTCAAGTAAAGTATTGCAATATTTATGCCAGTTAATTTACAAAATCAGTTGTGTAGAGAAAAACTATAATAAATCATGAATATAGATGAATGTTACAGATTCTTGAGTTTTATGGAAATTATGACATATAGATAGAAATTAGTTAGAGTCCAGACATCGAGCCTTGAGGTACGAATATGAAAGGAAAATCACTCAGTACTGTGTAAGCAATAATTTACTCATCTACAAAGCCGAACACATTCGGCATTGTAGATGCATGACGTAATATTAGTATAAATTTTATAATACAACAATTTATTGTATAATACCTTCTGATCCATTGAATCTATTGAATTCTTAGAGTAGACAGAATTGTCGTCAATGCTTTTGAATAATTCATCAGAGATATGCATCAAAGCGATCGTGGTACTGTATTGAGGTCTGATTGCAATATTGGAATAATATTTTTCGAAAAAATATAATTAGAGATCTGTTTTCTCATTGCCATTTCTAAGATCTCTGAGATCGTTAAAGGACTAGCAATGAGACGAGGTCAGATAATGCTAATGGTCCGATAATTCAATACTATTAATGTTTTACCAACTTACAATATTAATATAATTTGTCAATTTTCGTATACATATTTTGTTTTCAATATCGATAAACTTTCAACTTGAGTTAGAGAGATGCTTAAACATCGAAATTATATCGATTAAAAAGGTTATTTTTTTCATTATGAGAGCATGATTGTTGTATAAGGTGTTGCATAAAAGGTATACGGTTGTGACCAGAGTGGAAGTGACCATTCGACTACGTACTAGGAATTTATTCTTTTGAAGAATGTTATCATATTTTATGTGGTACTGATCGCATCAATAGTTTATTTGCTCCAGAACATATAACATACGAAATCTGTGTTGGGGTACATTTTAAGAAATATTGTTTTTTCTAAATAAAAATTTGCGTATATATATATATATATATATATATATATATATATATATATATATATATATATATATATATATATATATATATATATATATATACAGTGCTATTCAAAAGTCCCCTCCCCCCCTCTTATCTTTGGAACGATTATACATAAACTAGTGACATTTGGTAACTGAATATTAAGGGTTGTAAACTTCCCTACTAGTATGATAGATGACGTATGCGTCAAATATGACGTCACAAGGTCATTGTCACCAATAATTTTAAATGGAACCCTATGGCAAGCGACACCTCTTTTAAAAGGTATCGAAAAAACCTATTCAATGATACTAATATTGTGTCTGTTTACGGAGTTTTGACAACTGGCTTTCAAAAACCGCAAAGCTGTGATGAATTAAATCAGTTAATAATAAAATTTAAAATTCAAGCTCCGCCACTGGATAGTTGGATAGTAAATAATCTGACGTTTTTTACAAGTCTCCCCAATTTGATGTTTTTTTAGCTGTCAAAGTTTTTATACATTTAATAATTTGTGTATTGTTGATCGAACGTTTAACTGTTTTAGTACCTTGTGGTAATTTTAAAATATTTGTACATTCAATAATTTGTTAAACTGTTGTGAGCTGAACGTTTAAGTGCTTCAAGAAGAGAAATGGTACGTGTTTTAGGTGATAAAGTAGCAGCGATCCTAATACTTGGTGAAACTGGAGAAAATATTCATGCAGCAGAACGCATTTTTAATGAAAAGTTTCCCGATCGCCCAGTTTCGAAGACTTATTTGAGTGAGCTTCTTCGTAAGTTTAAAACAACGGGTAGTATTAATGATGCAAAACGATCTGGCAGACCACAAATTTCTGATGAGAAAAAAATTGATATACTGGCAGAAGTAATAGTAAATTCTACTTCAACAACTCATGTTGCATCAACCTGTGAAGTCAGTCAAAGTACAGTGCACAAGGTGTTGAAAAAAAAACAAATTTCACCCATACAAATTAAAAATGGTTCATCAACTCTCAGACGACGATCCAGACCGAAGACTGCAATTTTGTGAAAATATGGAGACTAAAATTAACCAACAGCCAGACTATGTCAAAACAATTTGTTTTAGTGACGAAAGTACTTTCTATCTAAATGGAAATGTAAATACACAAAACGTGAGATATTGGAGTGACGCAAATCCTCACATGTTTCGTGAAACACATACTCAGTATCCCGAGAAGGTCAATGTTTGGGCAGATATACTGGGAAACCACATCGTTGGGCCTGTTTTTTTAAATACCAACTTAACCGGTGAGGTGTATGTGCAGATGTTGCAAAATGCAATAGAACCGTTAATCCTTGAAATTTTGGAAGATAATCAAGATTAATTCGACATTTTGGAAATAACATTCCAACAGGATGGTGTTCCTCCACACTATTACGGTGCAGTAAGACGGTATTTGGATGAAGAATATCCTGGTAAATGGATTGGACGACGAGGTTCAATGGAATGGCCGCCTCGATCACCGGACCTCACACCTTTAGATTTTTTTCTGTGGGGGTATCTTAAATCGAAGGTTTACGCCACTCAGCCTGACAATATTGATGTTTTAAAACAACGTATTGTTACAGAATGTAGGGCTATTTCCGCAGACACATTTGAAAAAATACGAAAAGAGTTTCGCAATAGGATGTTTTACTGTCAGGAAGTAGATGGAGCTCACTTCGAACAATTACTATAAGTAGGTACTGATTCTTGAATCTGTAGTTAAAATTATTATCCAAGTTTACTGATTACTGATTTAATCCATCAAAACTACCATAAATACAAACAGTATTAGTATCATTGAATACGTTTTTTCGATACCTTTTAAAAGAGGTGTCGCTTGCCATAGAGTTCCATTAAAAATTATTGGTCACAATGACCTTGTGACGTCATCTTTGACGCATACGTCATCTATTATCACTAGTAGGGAAGTTTACAACCCTTAATATTCAGTTACCAAATTTCACTAGTTTATGTATAATCGTTAAAAAGATAAGAGGGGGGGAGGGGACTTTTGAATGGCACTGTATATATATATATATATATATATATATATATATATATATATATATATATATATACGAGGGTGAATCAAATATATTCGAGCTTTTTTTTTTTTAATTTCTTTTATTTGATCTTGAAAAAAAAGAATAACAGCTCATTTTTCTACATAATCTCCTGATCTGGAAACACATTTTTCCCAGCATGTAGGTAATTTTGTATTGTCCCGCTCGTAGAATGATGTTGGTTGTGTCTCCAGCCAATTGCGCACGTAGGCCTCAACCTCCTCATCGTTGTTGAATCTTTGCCCTCCCATGGCCTCCTTGAGAGGACCAAAGAGGTGAAATTCGCAGGGTGATAGGTCAGGACTATAGGGAGGGTGTTCAAGTGTATCCTAGCCCAATTCTTCAAAATTTTCTCTGGTCACCGCTACTGTATGGAGACGAGCATTGTCATGAAGAAGTTTCACTTCTTTCATCGGTAGGTCACGTCGTTTGCGGCGGTATGCAAGTCTAACCAAGCAGTACGCCGCATCAATGGTCCTGTGATCATGCCAAAAATCGAGGTGCAACAAGCCACGTTGGTTAAAAAAAAACTGTAGCCAAAACCTTGCCTGCTGACAGCCTTGAGTTGGCTTTCACTGGCTCAGCCTCCCCTTGACGTCTCCACTTCTTGCTCGCTTGTTTCTGCCCAGGGGTATAGTGGTGCACCCACGTTTCATCGCAGGTGATTACATGAGTGGAGAAACGAGCCTCCCTCTTCCCGAAATTTCGCTAGGAGACGCTCACACACCTGAAAACGATGCAATTTCTGCTCAGTTGTCAGGCGGCGAGGGACCCACTTTGCGTACACCTTACGAAACCCTACTTCCTCTGTGATGATCGAAAAAGTGCTTCCATAACTTATTCCAACCTTAGATGCAATCTAATTGATGATCGACCAGACGCCTGTCACCCTCAAGAAGTTGTTGAACGCAGACGATGTTGTCGCTGGTGATGCTGGTGCGAGGTTGGCGGTCATGGCTCTCATTTTCAACTTCTCACGACCCTCTCCACAAACTGTTTATGCCATGCAAACACTCTAGCTCGGGGCAGTGTCTCTTCCTTGAACTGCGCAGTCAATCTCGTCAGGATTTCAGCTGGTTTTACACCTTTCGTCGCGAGAAACTTGATGACAACATGCTGCGCAATTGATGAAGGCATCCCCTGCTCAGACATCGTCACGATAGTTACTGAAAGAAACGAGCGAGGTTGCCCACCTGCTCTCCCCCCTCCTGACATCACTACCCAACACCCCACGAAGCGGGAATCCTCACGCGTTACTATTGCATGCCCAGGACCAAAAGTCTCGTTTATATTTGATTCACCCTTGTATATATATATATATATATATATATATATATATATATATATATATATATATATATATATATATATATATATACAGTCCAGCTCCAGCAATCTGAATCAAATAAATAGTAAGCAATCCTTTCGTAGAAATCTAAATAATTTTAACGTTAGAAATGGAAAACAGTACGCGAAATTGTACATAAAATTTGTGATCTGATCAGTTGGTTATTTACATAGCACTGTACTGCAAGATTCTGCATCGCGTTGCCAATTTCATCAGTTTGTCTGCCGTCTTCACCGGAAGATGTAAACCTGTCTCACACAGAGTGAAATTAGTACGCACCATGAATATTGTACACAAAATTCTGATCAGTTGGTTATTTTCATAGTACTGTCCTGAAATATTCTGCATCGCGTTACCAATTTCATTAATTTTTTTCCCATTTTTACTGGAAGATTCAAACCTGTCTCAGATAGAGTGAAATTAGTATGCAGTATGAATATTCTACACAAAATTTCTGATTCGATCGGTTGATTACTTTCATCGCACTGTCCTACAACATTCTGCATCGCGTTGCCAATTTCATCGGCTTTATTGCCATCTTTACCGGAAGATTTAAACCTCTCTCAGATAGAGTGAAATTAAATCATCGGAATCACAATCTGAGTCTGACTTTATTGTCGCGATCACACCATTGTCCAAATAGAAAGGTATTTTTCGTGAACATACATATTTAAATTAAATCAGCGTTACCCTAATGTTTGAAGAACAAAAACACTGCATCCTTCAAAAATTAGACTCTTCAGAGTACTGGAAACCTAACGTTCTTCAAAAGATAAGATGGCTCTTGCGTAAGAGCGTAAGGGCCAAGAGGCTCTTGCGTAAATGAAGTTCGCGTAAGTAAGCGGTAAAATTAAGTAAAAGGGACACGGTTTCAGTTCTACCGCGGTTACTGGGCAATTGCATCTCTGTTGCACCGATACCAAGGGCATCGTCAATTAATAAAAGCATTTTGCCCAGGAGATTCTAATACTTTTACTTGTTTATAGTTCAGTTCAGATTATAAATCTATTACTTTCGTATTCTATGACTAGGAAATCGGATTATCGAAGGTTTACTGTGTTCTTACTGGACAGTGAGGGTAATTTAATGATATACTGTATTAATATGGGGATACAAATTTGAGAATGGTTTAAATAAAAGATTGCATTTCCAAGGTACTGTACCTTTGAAGGCATTGGGAGTAACCCTGTGTATGTGAATCCACACCATAGAATAGATCACCTGTCATAACATTTATATTGAAATTCTTTGAACCTATGCACTTCTTTAATATTTATGAAGCAATGCGTTGAGACCGCAATGTGGCTAAAATAAATCGAGGAAACCTCGACCCTTCTGTCAATTTGCGTGAAAAGAATATGAATTTAAACGGATCCTATAATATGGTAGGCGGCACGACTTGTGGCACGTAATTACAGTTTTGTATGACATGCATTTTAATAACTCTGATATTACGGCGCTAACTTTAGAGTTATTTTTCTGTTGCCATCATTTAATTCTTGTAAACACACTGAAATAGATAGACTTGACGGTAATAAATGAGACGAGTAGATATTTTGGTAAAAAATTGGGTGGTCCAAAAACACGTCATCTTCGCTTATAATTTTGTTATTCAATTTTTAAAATTTCTGCTGCAAAATTTCAGATATTTTGATATGCCAGACGTCCTAGATGAACTAGTCAGAACACAAATACATACAAGACTTGGGAAGATTACACATTTATTCATTTTTGTTATGATTATAAATATCTAAGTTTAGATTAAACATCTTGATCGAAAAAAAATTATTTGAAACTTCTTATAAATACTACGTTCAGTTGATCAAGAAATATATTTAAATTAACTCTAATAATTTCTGGTCTTTTAAGTGATTAATTAATTTTGTTAATTCTTATTTCGCAACTAGCCTGTTTCACAAAATTACTTCTCTTACTCCAATTATTTCTTCTAGGAATAAACAGTAATAAAATTATATTCCAAAATTATCTAAAAATTAGTGGTAAGAAGTTCATTGAAATCAATTGATAGTTGTTATAACAATAACAATTTGTCGTTGTTACAATAATAATAATGTCAACTGAAGTTAAGTAAATAACATGAAATTAATTTAAAGTTTTGAAGTGTTCAATATTTTATAACAATTTCTCAGTAGAGTTTCAATAAAATATTTTACGATATTGTGCTAAAGTGGAAGAAAATCAAACAGGCAGTTAATTAGATATTTTTCCAATATATGACTAACAATTGGAGTCTTGTCCAATTAATTAATTAGACAAAATTCCAAGATTTTTTAAAAGTAGTCATATTTCAACACATCTTATTCGGTAAACATTTCCAAAACACAAGTTCTTGAAACCGAGTTGTTTAGTTGTATGATTTAATGTTCAACCGAGCCCAAATTGTTGTAAATTATTAAATAAATAACAACGTCATGAGCGAGCGTTTTAGTTGCAAGTTTATTGTTTGTGTAATAGTTATAATTTTTGTAAAACATTTCATTATTCAGTTCAATTTGATTATAAATAGTTAAATTCCAACAGGAATAAATCTGATGTAATATGGGATTAAATAGAGGAAACTATATTTAATTTAGTTATTTAGTTGCAAGGTGCAGCGCTGATTTAGTTTTTCACAAACACTGACATAGTTTTTGGTATTTTGTGGAAAAATAAGTAAGTGTTATCTTCACACCAAAGGTTCCAACCTACTCCAGTATGCAAGGTGTAACTTTGAAATAAACGAAAAAGTTCAATATGTTCTTGAGCTTCTTCAGGAAATTACTTAATTCAATATAATTTTACAGATTGCATAACAACAATATATATTTAAATGAGCGCAAATGGTTTAAGCTATTTTTTGAAAATTTAACAGCTGAAAACAAAAAGACAATCATCCTAAACATTGAAAACGTCTAGTTATAAAATAAAAAGGGAATAATAGAGGTAAAATAATTGAGTGAAGTAGGTATTTTATTCACACACTTCCTTGTGAAGACTAAAATGAAATGCACCTACATTTTCAATTTAGAGCAGCAGATTCTTAAAATTCGTCGCATATAAAAGTCGTTTTCTATACATTCAAGGGTGCCCTTGAAAATACCAAGCAATAATAGATAAAAACTACTGGATATATGAAGTCTGTTATAATGATCAAAGGCTCAATTCATCTTATAACACAAGCAATGTTTTAGTTAAAAGATACTAAAAACACTCACAGTGGATACCTGTTGTGGATGTTCATGTAGTTTTCACAAATACAACACAAGTCTTACATAACCAATATTTTTATGCACCTGTATATCTTGGGTAAGGGCTGAACATTCGATGCAGCAACAAAAACAGGCTGTGTTTCCCCGAACAGAGACTCAACGCGCGTTTTCGCAATCCTGATAATACTAACTTGGTTGGCGAAACGTACATCAAGTACATAACACATAGTATTTCGGTATTCGTGGAAAACTGTAAGTGTTATAGTTGTGAACGTGGTGAGGTAATGAAATACTTTTCTTGTGGAATAGATTAAGATTTTAGTAAGGCTATATAGAGCTCTATTTGATATAACATTGAGTGAACATTATCACATAACAGATAATTGAAATAGACTAAATTAGATACCCAATAACCTTTTAGGAAACATATTATTTGTATCTATTTTTATAAAAATAGTTAAATGTAAATTTTAATTATATTAAACTGTTTAATAACAATAGAAGATTATTCTTTTGGATAGATCTATGTGCGAGTAGAAAAAGACGTTCTACTATTTAGTAATCTTTCGTGTTATATGACATTAATTTAGTATTCACTTAATGTCAATTAGATGACAATATAGATTTCTTGGATTTTCTGACGTATTTGATACTTCATGTATGCTTACGTGAAGCTTTACCTTACTTAAGTAATATATTATTTATTTAGTATTTAAAGAAAACGTGAATAGTTTACAACACCGATTTATTTTTTTTATCAGCTATTCGGAAACATAAGACATCAAAGTGTCTTATTACATAGTTGCTTGTGTTACAATATAATTTTTTTATTTGATCCACTGTTTTAAGTTACGCCAATAGCACAAAGCACCACGTCACTTATACATAATAGTATTTTTGAAACAAACTTCAATAACAAATTTTGACAAACAATTTTTCTCGGCTGCATCCAATTGTGCAACTGAAAATCAAACTTATTCATTTTTGTTGATAAACTTTACATCATCAAAATCATATAGAATATCATATAGAGTATAGAATAATCGTTTTCTTTTATAAGCGATATGCAAATGACATGGGCAATTCATTTCAATGCAATTCATTTTTGTTGATAAACTTTACATAAGCGATATGCAAATGATATGGTCAAAGAAAACAGACACCCTCTGTACCTGCTACCTTCTATTTAATTTTAAAAATCGACAATTTTCCTCTTACCACTGCGTCCAGAAATACTGTTATTCTCAAAGTCGCTAGACTTATGTAGAATGCTCTTTTTCCGAACAGGGCCTATCTCTGCATGCTCTGAGGCTGCCGAGACCTTCCGACTGCGCGGAGACTCAAAAGCTGGATTATCGTGGCCATGTGGGCCATCTGTTATGCCCTGTTTTCTGCTGGGATGATGTGGCTCTAGATGAGTAAGTGGCGATGGATTGGGTGAGATATCCAGATCCTGGTCTACGGACATACCTAAAACAAATACGTGGAATCAGCCTGTCGTATTGATTAACACATGTTTAATACATTTATTTAATATATCTACTCGCAATAGCAAAGAATTATCAGAAAATCCACTATAACTTTCCCTTATCTAATTATTTTTTGATTCATATTCACCTTCTATGTGAGATATATTATCTCCCTATACCTATCAGTAAATGATGTTGCAATTTTAGTTTTCCCCTATCGCTATCATAAAATAAGAAAGGTCATATCTATACCCATCTAGAATAGAATTTTCAGAGAATCCACGTTAATTTACCTGGTCTACATATGTTTTTGATTCATATTCACCTTCTATGAGCGATATATTATCTACATCTATCAGTAATGATGTAGCAACAGTATTTTTTCTCCCATGGTTATCATAAAATAAGAAAGTTGCCAACTCCTGGTTATTATTAAAATTTACTTATTTATTTTATTTGTCTACATCTAGAAAGTTTTAGTCCTGAAGTAGGACTATTTTAAGGCATTTACGACATCTATTTAAAAGTCAAAAGTTGTCATGAAATTGTGCATTGGCAACCCTGAACAAAATTAATATTTACCCTGCACGGCAACTTGTAGAACTGAGGTGGACTATGATGGTTGAGCGATTTTTAAAGTTGTCACTGTTTAATTTCAGAAGTCAACAAGAACAAATAACGGCGATCCATAATCAGTAGAACTATGCCCTGAAGTTTTGGTCTGAATTTTTGATTTGTTTAATTTTGGAAAGTATACTTGTTGGTTTTAACTGGCTCACATTACCTATGTGAATGATAAATACAGTAAAAGGTATTGCCGACTGGTTTACAAAAGCTCTAAATCCCTTCTATGTACAGCTAATCAAGAATAGGAACGAATCTCAAAACTGCGATATCGGACAGCCCACGAGGTGCATTAAGATCTTTGGGAAGTCTTTACCCAGTTGCATTGAGGCCTTTAACACAGAGATGTACAGAGTTCAATCTGGCCGCGCGTAAAGTGCATCCTTTTACCTCCGAATGCTACCTTACTCTTTCTTTTACGCATACCTAGAGAATCACAGACTTTTTCCTATTCTTGATGAAGAGCATATAAAACTGTTCATGCCACTAATATGTCGAAATAAACTGCATATATAACAATTTAGGTAAAATACTTCTATGTAGTAATTTGGAACATCACGAAAAAATACATAATGATTCCATGAGGCAACGAGCTATTGAATTCACTACTATTATACGTTAAAACTGAGATATGGTATACAAATCGTAATTAATTAAGTCAATTTATCGTTAACTTTGTTTGTTTGTTACTTACTGGCAGCTTTTATGCAACCAACAAAATATTTTGCTTTTTTGACAACGTTAACTTTGTAACTGCATTTTATTGTAACACAATCTATTAATAAAGAATGCAGCTACCTTAAACATTGACAATTTAAGATAAACAAGACCCGAATATTTGTATTTTCTAAAAACTGAACTGGCTGACTTGAATATTGCACTGCCTGACAATGAGCTGCTATGGAGTCATTTTCTTCATACATCTGAGCAATAAAATGCAGAATGACTCTTTTACTATCTACTATCGTTCAAATATTGCATTCGCATTTTGAGTTTCATGCTATGGTAAATTCTGAGTTTACTCGGAATATTTTTAAGTTCGTCTGAAGACGAACTTTAAGTTTGACACAGGACTTTGCTTTATTATTGATATTTCTCTTCTGGACGTAATATCTCGAACGCGATTTTGTGTTATGTTGCGATACTATAGATGTCACAAAATATATTTGATCCAATTGATTTGATCCAATAACTTCCTGATACTTTCATGAGCCTAACTTTTTGACGAATTTTTATAATGCTTGCTTAAGGATGCAGAACTTTTTTTATAGAACTTTTTGCGATAGAAACGGCGTAGTGCAACCAGATAATCACCAGACACCAGAACTATCTGTCGGTGCGAATAATTAATTTCCATATAGTAAAAATGTTGTTAATAGCCCATCTTTGATACGTATCAGTAGACAATAGTCTAGAATAGTAGTTTAAATAGAAATATCAGTTCATCGTTGACCAACGACTATTGTTAATTATAAATAAATATGTTTTATCCACACCTTTTTATCTATAGAGTTCATAATTTTACAATATTTGACTACTGAGTTTGCCGATTTATAAAAAGAAACATATATAAGCTTGGTATACATAGTTGTAAACCAGTTTTAATTATAGTATTTTAGGAAATACGATGTAATTTTTCTTGAACTTAATACTCATTATCCATCTGCATGAATCATTGACGGGCAAATCTAATAGAATTAATTTATCTTTCATTTGATAGCATATGGCTTTGTTCTAAGATGTATTTTCATTTGAATATTAATTCCTTTAAAATATCCTGGAAGCTTAATTGTAATATATTTTCCGTGAGTTTAAGAAATAATATTTTATTATTCACTTTAATAATTGTTTAGATATTATTTGTTAAAGTGTATATAAAACATTTATTTATTTAGGTACTTCAGTGACTATTTTATTCCCTAGCTGTGATGTTACAATACAGTACATCTTAGTAATTAGTGTCCAAGAATTCCGCAAGTACAGCTCCATATATTCCAATCACTTAGTTATTTTGTTTAAAGAAATACCGGACTCTTTTCTTTATATCCTTCACGTGGCTCCCGTATATTTTGAATAAATAATAAAATACATATAATATTCTTAGAATCTTACAGATATTCCACAGTATGTGTTCCCGAGAAATAATAATTAATGTACAGTAAAGTGTATAATTCTCTAATTAGCAATTAAATCGTTTATTAAAAGTGAAAATTATAGCAAACATTACTTTCCTGTTTTATAGATTATAACGCAATTCAGGTATAGCTGATTCTCCTGCATTTCATTAAGATATTTCTGCGTGTATGCTACGTAATGTCCAATTAAAACTTTGAAAATAATCCTGGATAGAGCGTACGACTAACTACTACTGGTATTTACAACTAACATTCCAATGAATTTATATGTTATAACGAGCTTTTATTGCAACGATAATTCATTTATCTTACGTCATGGATGCTAGAAATATGAATAAATATGCACATCATTAAAACAAGTAGATCCAGTGTATCATTAAGAAAGAAGATATAAGATACATTTGATTCGTTCCCCTAAAATAAAGGTAATAATGAATTAATATTAGAGTTAATTACGCCCTTGGTCTCAAAATATCCTCATCTTCTATTGACCAAGAGCATGGTTAACCTTCGGTTAACCGTGTCTAACGAAGAGGAACCTAACGGTTCATATTGTTTTTCAGCTTTGACACTGGGAATTTTCTTCGTGACATAAATATTATCAACAGGACTAGCGAGCATAATTTTCAAACATATCAGGAGATCCAAACAAATAAAACACCTTATTGACAGTATATTTGGTTTCATTTGTCCGCCTGTTAAGAAAAATCGTTACAGTATCTATATTTGTAGGGAAATTATTAAAATTGATTCATTGATTTTTCTCTTAATAATACATATTTTGATTTTGAATAACTGAATATATAAACAAAAGTTTCTGATATACACTAAAAAACCACTAAAATAAAATCTTGTTATATTTTATGATAATAATATAATGTGAAATAAAGTATTATCATTAACTGTACTTACGTACTTTCTAAAGTATTATGAATGAGTCTAAAAATGAATGAACTGCTTGGCTGTTACAATACGATTTTCAGGTTATTTGAAAATTTGTAACTCGTATCCTCGCTCGATTCGAAATTTCCAGGCCTTTTTAAGAATATAATAAATCAATTTTTGTGAAAGTTTCAAATAATTCTAAATTCAAAGAAAAAAGTTGAAGTTAATTGAAACTAGCTATTTTTTTAAATTCGATTAAATTTGACAGGTCATATTACGAAGTGTAATAATTAGATACTTAAAGTTGTTACTAATTTTGAAACTATGAATCAAGCCAAACAATATGAGCCCATACATAATTTTTAATTTTGAAATTTGTACAAATAGCGGCATTTTAAAAAAGGGTAAAATTTTATGAAATTAACGGATCAGTTAAAATCTTCTTCCGAAAGCGTGCATACGATCTAAGATTTAATATAATCTTTTTCGATAAATAGAGAGTTCAGCGAAAAAATGCGATCAGGTTGAAATCAATCAGTAAATCGGAGAAATAAATTTTTGAAAATTGCTAGATTTAAAATTTAAAAAAATTCTCTTGAAGCCAAATTTGCCTTGATTGGGCTGAGACTTTGGAAAACCCCATATATTAGGACCTACTTTCATAACAAAAATCATGAGCCAAATTGCTAATTCAAGTGCGCAAAGTTTCGTCGAAAAGTAATGGATGTGCCCATATGTATGTAAACGTCAAAATTTTCTCAAAAGGTCCACGCTTTCGATGAGTAAATCTTTTATTATTCCACGTGTATATTTAATTCAAACTGACACTTTAGAAGTGATCAAACAGGACGGTAATTGTAAGTTTTCTTTTCTTACTGGTATTGTAGTACCACTTTTCGTCACTTGAATACTTTTCAAACTATTGGATATACAGAAATCGACTATCTAGACCAGTCATGGGCAAAGTACGGCCCGCGGGCCAAATGCGGCCCTTCGGTGTAGTCAATCCGGCCCGCGACATGATTTCGAATAACCCCTACAATTACACCTAGGATAGGACAAAATGTATTTTCTGCGTAGCTAGAATAGAATAATGGTTTCCTTCTCATCGAGTTTTAAGTACGGTATTATCTGAGTTTACACGCAACCTCACGTAGGCGTAATGCAATACATGTGTTGCTCGGCTAAGTTCGGAACGAATCGGGCGCTACCATTTTCGTTTCGTCTGTTTTCAAGGTTAATGTAGTTCGGACAGTCACGTAGTCAGTGTCAAGTCACCTCTGCGGCTGTGTGTCTGGCTTGTGTTTCTATAGTTTTGCTTTGTTGGTAGTGTTTTTTGACATTTTTTGTCGTTATAATGGCAAGTAAAAAACGTAAAGTTGATTCAGAATGTCGTGATTTTAAAGATGACTTGGAAATACTTTTTCACGCCTATTACGAATAAACCTGTGTGCCTCATTTGCAACGAAGCTGTAGCCGTATTCAAGGAATTCAACCTCTCACAACACTTCATGATAAAACATAACAACACCACTTATGAAACTATGACCGAAGAAGAACGGAAGCAAAAAGCAGAAGCTCTACGTAAAAAACTGTCAGGTCAGCAATTTTTTTTTAAACAAAGCTATTCTCAAAAGCTAGCTAGACTTCATGCCAGTTACGTTGTGGTATACGATATTGCAAAAAGTAACAAAGCATTTTCTGATGGCGAATTTGTAAAAAGTTGTATGCTCCAAGTATGTGACATTTTGTGTCCTGACGAAACAAAGGATTTTGAGACAGTAGGTTTGTCTCGAAAAACAATTACTTCTAGAATTGAAGTAATTAATAAGCAGTTTGTCTCACAACTAGAGTTTAAATTCTGAATATGCGAGTTTAAATTCTGTTCTTTTGCGTTTGATGAAAGTACGGACATAACTGACACAGCTCAGTTACTGATATTTATAAGAGGTATTGATGACAACTTTTGTGTTACGGAAGAATTAGCTTGCATGCGTTCATTGAAGGGGACGACAAAAGGGTCAGATATTTTTCAAGAATTTCAAGAAACTATCACGTCTTTGAAAGTACCTTTGACCAATATTTATAATATTACTACAGATGGAGCACCGAATATGACAGACACGAAACCTGGTTTTGTAGGCATATTTAAGGAATAATTTCAAAACGAAGTTGTGTTTTTTCATTGTGTCATACATCAAGAAGTTCTGTGTAAATCTGCTCTAGACATGAAACATGTGCTTGATATTGTTATTAAGCTTGTTAATAACATTCGTTCACGAGCACTCAATCATAGACAATTTCGAGAGTTTCTTGACTCATTGCAGTCTGAATATTCTGATGTACTTTACTACACTAAAGTAAGGTGGCTCAGTGCAGGACGGGTTTTCGAACGAGTTTGGTATCTAAAAGACGAAATAATATATTTCATGGAAGAAAAAGGAATGGACGAGTGTGAACATTTAAAAGATATTGTATGGCTTTCAGACTTTGCACTTTTTACAGATCTTCTCAGTTACATCAATAAATTAAACCTTAAACTCCAGGGAGGAAATCAATTAATCCATGATATTTGGAGTCATATCAGGGGTTTCAAAATGCAATTGAATATATTTTCCAAACAACTAGTCAAGAAAGAATTTACTCATTTTCCAAGACTAAAAACTATTGCAGTTAGGGAAGATAAACTTAGGAGCCATGAGAAAAGCCTGAAATGTCTTCATGAAGAATTTGAACGAAGATTCCAAGACTTCAAAGTTATTGAACAGGACCTGGATATTTTTAGCATGCCATTTAATGTGGACTGTGAATCAGTCAAACCAGAATTGCAGCTCGAACTGATTGAGTTGCAGTGTAACACTGAATTGAAGCAACTATTTCTCAACGTATCTAAAATTGAGTTCTACAAGGCCCTGTCAAAATCAAGTTTCCCAAATCTGAAATCTCACGCTCAGAAGATAATTGCGATGTTTGAATCTTCCTACATCTGTAAACAGGTGTTTTCTACTATGAAGCTTCGCAAAATCAGCGTTAGAAACCGATTGACTGACCACCATTTAGCTTCACTACTGCGAATTAGCTCATCCCAGTTTCTGCCAGATTATAAACAATTTTTAGAAGCTTAGTCACAGTTTCATCTGTCACATAAGCCGTACCCTTCTAAAGAATAATCAATTTTTGTAACTTTTTTTTCTAATAATATAAGTATAATCTATATAATATAAGTTGTGTGTGATGTAAAAATCAAAAATAAAGTTTATCACTTATAAAAATCTGTTTTGTTCAATTTTTTTTTCGGCCCGCCTAGATAATTTTTTATTTTATCTGGCCCTCCCCTTAAAAAGTTTGCCCATCACTGATCTAGACCATAGTACAAATAATATTGTTACAACCGCATTTATAGGAGACTACAAAAGGGCTACTCATCCATTTAGTGGACACGGAGAAATGTTGTACACGTTTACTAACTCCGTATCAGACGTGAATGCCCATCGTATTCTGAAATGGAATATGAATGAAACAAAATAATAAGATAATTTTCTGTCTATTTCATATTATCAGCTCCACATCTAAAACAATAAATTTTCCCAATGCGTGATTCAAATTTAAGAAGTGCTATTTCACTTGATTCTGTGAATTATCCATACAAACAAATTCCATTATTCATGTCGTTAAAAAAATATTTTGATATATTTCTGAAATTGTTTTTGTTCGAAATGAAAACAAACCACTTAACCTTTTTCAATACCTGTAATTATTTCAATATTATTTATATGACTTAATTCCGCCTTCGTTGTTATTGTGGACTGTAAATTAAAATTTGGATATTAGACATCTAATAATTACACAGATTCTCATGGAAATCGATGATAAGTATCAACAAAAACATAAGTGTTATTTAGATTCTTTCCGCACCTTCATTTAATTTCAGTATAAAAAATATCTAAAAGTAACTGATCTTATGATAATGATAGATTAGGAACCAGTGAAATGGAAAACAAAATAGAAGTTAATTCATTAAAGAGGGTGAAACTATTATTTATGATGAAATCTAATACACGTTTGATATTAGTTTTATCATGACCCAATAAAGCCATTTGCGAAATAGAACGAACGGTAAGAACCATATTCTTACATGAACATGTAATTTCTCTTACAACAATCATATGCTTATATCCGTACAGCAGCAACAAAGGCCAGGTTCATGTGGAAGGTCTTCACCAATTCTTGAATTCTGTATTTATTTTCTTTCATTCTAGGAAAATGAATAGTACTTTTTCGATTGAATTTTTATTAAAATTGTCTTTAGAAGAACTTGTACAGTAAGTACATACAATGTTATTGGTCTTCAGCAATAATTTAGTTTAAGAAATATTAAAAGTAGAAACGTGAGCGATCGGTTGTTTATTATTGAAAGCAAAATATGTAGATACATCAAAAACTCATTAATTATAAAGTATTGGTAGAAGTAATAATTATGGATAGTTTGCGATTGTGACTAGTATAGATGGTATTCATTCGATATTTCATGGTAAGTTTAACAGAAAACAACTAAAATAAACTAAACTAAAACAATAATTTAAAAACAGACACTAAAAAAATAATTTAACCACAAATGAAATAAAAAACATATTGACCGGTGTTGAAATCAAAATGTGTGAAGTTAAACATTTTATTAAATTATAATAACTGCTTATGAACCTTCAGTCCAGACCCATGATAGGATGACTGTATTTGACTTTATTCAATTCGAATGCATAACAAAGGTAGAAAATTCAATTTAACGTTTTTCATTCGCTAAAACTGTTAACATATCAGAGAGGTGTGTCCTGAAAATCGGTTTCATTGTTTAGACTGACTCATGATAGTCAGGCTTCTAATTCATATTGGAATACAATTACCATTATCAACCCAACCTAGGCGTCAATGCAGAACTTCGTAATCATGCAATGCATTGATGCGTTTAATTCCAGACAGTAAAAGTACAGGGCAGGATTATTATAATTTTGTTAATATAGTAAACCAATGGTAATAACCCTGTAAAATATTTTTCTTGATTGAGTCAAATATCACTGAATTATTTTTAATTGACTATATTATGACAAATTACTAGTTTATTAACAGATACTAGATTATGATAGTTATGGCATGGAGATATATTGCGTATGATAGCAGTCTTATACATGAAGTAAATCTTCTTAGAAGATAATGAACAATCCTATGTGCAAAAGGTAACGATAAGCTTCTTGGAGGCTTCTGAAATCATTTTACTCAATGGCCACCACGATCCCTCGATATCCTGAATCATGTATTAGATATTATGAGAAGAAGACAAAGTACATGAACTGCCTTACCATAGTCTATGGTCGACGTCTAACTCATTACTGAATTTTACTCGGCAATTATAAAGTTTCGCTAATCTCAATTATAATGGTGGTTTTATTATTAGTATGAACAAAATATCAAATTAGTTATACCATGTTTACTTTTGTAAACATAGTGGTGCTGTGGCGTTCACTTTGTCACTTAATATAGATAAAACATATAATTTTATTGTGACAAGAATAATAAAAAAATTTAGAACATCACCTTTTATGTTCTAAACTTATATATTATAATATTTTAAAATCTAAATGATAGAATAAAATAAAAGACATATTTTAACAGAATATGTCAACTAAATGGCTGAAAAATACACAATAATAATTTCTATATACATTTTATTTTCGTAAAAGCATGTTTCGTTTTATATACGACTAAAAATTAATTTCAACTTTAAATATTATGGTGATTGTGTAACTATTTTCTATATTTTTATAATTCGGAATAACTTTTTACATTCAGTTTAGATAGATAACATTATAGATTTTCCTTGGTCCGAATTACCACACCATTACAATATACTCATTGTTATCTCTACCAGAGACTTTACGACAAGGTACTCGTCGTGCATTCAAACTCTTCTGCATAGTAATATCTTTAAAAGCACGTTAGAGATGCTGACTTACCTCATCATCTAACTTATAAGTTACTTTGAAATTTACATCTAATATACATATTACTACTGCGATATGCTACTTCAAATTACATTGAGCTATTTCTAGTAATATCTACAGCTAATGATAACGATAAAGAATACGTAGATCATGTTTTAGTAATAAAATCATGACATATATCATAATAGCAATTTTAAAATTGAATACAATTGTTGTACATAATCTCAATAGGTAAGAGAAGTAATGAAATAGTTCCAAGATACGGAAAATAAAAATATGATAATATCATACTTTCATGGATATTATAATCTCAATTTCTACTACTTTCATTTTTGTAAAAATCCAGGTATTCTTTCAAATATGGTGATTATAAATGAAATAGTAATTCAGTAAAATATTTAGATAAAATATTTACGTAAAATATTTACCATGCTAATGTATAAGTTTGTTATTTATTTGTTTGAATAGAGCACTTTAACTTCTTCTTATAAATTTTACAGATTTGTGTTATAAAAAATGAGTAAATCCTAAAAACATATACATATTTATAACTTGTTTCCAAATAAATTATAATCTTCAGAAAGGGCCGGAACCCTCGATGCAATAACAAAAACAGGAGACTAGTTTTCCATAAACACCAAAAGATCACATGATTCTCGACGGGCGTTTCGCCAACCAAGTTGGCATCATCGGGATAATTCAATTTTAATTATCTCCCGACGATGCTGTATAATATTTCGGTGTTAATGGAAAACTGGTCTTCTGTTTTAATTAAAATATACTTATTTAATAATTCTCGATACAGAATTTTAATACATTCTAGTACGTATTCAAATATAGCTGCAACAAAGAAAAATATTATACTCTCTAATATTGTTTATGAACCTTCCCCATTAATATTTACTAAGTAATTGATACAATTATTGTTTTTATTATTCTATTAAAAATAAATGTATTACTGTTAAATTATAGTCATAGAAGTTTGGTTCATTGTAGTCATTTAGTGTTATTGTTTACTATATTAAAAATAGTTTCATTAAGTTCAAAGTAAACACTACTTGCTCTCATTATATCTATGGCATCTATAATACACAGCGCCAAGTCGATATATATTTTTTATATGCAATATTTAATACAGGGTCTTTCAATAGGGACGCTCGATATTTGTTAGGTTATAGCGGCCACGTTGTTAAAGCTATATCTATCATACTTACTGTAAATTGTTCAGTGGTATATGGCAAAATACAGTGGAAGGTTACAGCTTTTAATTAACAATTTGTACAAATCACCAAATTTTATTATCAAAATCAGTGCTCCATTGGAGAGACGTCCCGCGCGTTACGTGATTTTTATCCTCACCGCAACCGTCCCGCCAAGTCGACTGATCGACGTTTGGTGGCCAAATTCAAGTCAACCGGAAAACACCCGTACGCCACCGAAACGCAAAGTCTGCTGAAAATATCGCTGCTGTGTGTGAGAGTATACAGGAAAACTCGAGATAGTCAATTACTCGTCGTTCACAAGAACTTCATTTATCTGGGACTATCCTTGGCGAGTTTTGCATGGAGACTTGGGTGGGCACCCATAAGATCCAGCCAACTCAAGAACTTAAAGGTCAACAACAACGTCGTGTGTTCTGATTGGGATCGAGAGCAGTTGGAAGTTGACCCAAATTTCGACAATAAAATCATCTTTAGCGACGAACCCTGTTCTTGGATGAATGGATATGTGAAGAAGCAAAATTTTCGTATTTGAAACGGTACCACACGAGATACACCAGCACCAAATGCATTCCGAGAAAGTCACTGTTTGGTGCGGTTTTTGGTCTGACGGAATCATCGGTCCGTACTCCTTTCAAAACTAAAATGTCATTGCGATAACCGTCATCGACAAGCGCTATAGATCGATGATAACCAACTTCTTGTGGCCTAAACTGGATGATATGGGTATCGACAACATGTGGTTCCAACAGAACGGCGCTACGTGCTACACAGCGCATGCCATGATAGACATTCTGCACGAGCTATTTGAGGGCATGGTTATCTCGCGCATCTGTGACCTGAACTGGCCACCTAGATTGTGCGATTTAATACTTTTAGGCTTCTTTCTTTGAGGCCATCTTAAATCGCAGGTCTATGCGAATAAACTGTAAACAATAATTGATGCCTTCAAAGTCACCATAACTAACGCCATCCAGCAGATTCAGCCAGATTTATACGAAAATTGAACCTCCCGAATACATATCACCAAACAAAGCCGCAATGAATACTTGAACGACGTTACATTCCATACTTAATGCCATAAAATATTCTTTCAAATAAAAAAAAATGGAGTGGATATCTCATACACAACTTGTTTTATTTATGTTTAATAATCGAGCGTCCTTATTGAAAGATCCTTTATATGTCTTTATACAAAGTATCCATTACGGTAGTATCGTATTTTCCATACAGTCACCTCATCGTTATTATGCACGCATAATTAGTAATTATTAAAGTCCAATCACACCCTGAGGTCGTCCGTCATTTCGGTATTCGTCGGTTCAGTTATTACTTTCTTATGCCATAAAAAGTACGAGCTTCCTTTGTGTTCGATCGATCGTATAAAATATATATTGTCCTATGAATTTTAATGGATTTTATAGGCACACTAAAGTAAGGGCTAACAGTGAAATAATTATGATAATTCTAGGTTTAGTACGATGCAATAAATAATCTATTTGTAAGGTTATTGCTGCAAAGATTTTAATACAGGGTGGATACCCTAACTAGAATAAATTCTGTCAAACGTATATGGAGGATTTTAATAAAAATTCCTGAAACAGGTCGATATTTAATTTGTTTGTCCACTTTTAAGGGGTAATGACCTTATCTAGCGGAAGCTCTTCATATGGCAATTTTAATGATGATCGGATATAGCAACAAATGCCGAACAGAAACAAAAGATATTCAATTATACACTGATCAAAAATCAGATCTGTTACCCATTAGCTGCTAAAGTACAATCAGCAAAATTGAGTCTCATCACCGAGAATTTGATCATGTGATAGCTGAACCTAAAGATAGTTTTACATTGTAGACGATGAACCAAATTAAATGTGTCGACAACTCACTCGTAACTTTAATGTTAGGCATCATAACTTTGTACTTATTAAAAGAAGTACAATTATTGACATTGGGCTAACGGCAAATATCTAAATTTCAAGAATATTTGGTTCCATGTTTGCCGACAGGATGAAATTACATCCCCTTATACCGTAACCATTTATTAGTATTTAGACATAAGTATTGTAAGCCTATTAATCCACGAAGTCAAATTGAGGCCGCCAGGACCTCCAGGCCTTACCCCACGTGCTTTCTTCCTGTGAAGGTACTTGAAAATAATGGTTTTCAAACAAAATTGAGGCTTTTCAGTATCTGATATGAAATTAACTCAAACATATCACTCCGGAGCTGCTTAGAGATTGTAGTGGTAATAACGTTTATTTTCCTTTAAGACAGTATAGCTAACGTATTATATACGAATAGTCATTTTTAAAACTGTATCTGTCAGAGACCTATATATAACAAGACGACATACCACAAATATATAAATACACATTACATAATAAATGAATTATACACATAAAATATTTTGGCTACTAAAATATTCGTCGATATTATATATAAACTGAGTTATCAAATAAAAATGGTTTTAGTTGCTTTTTGTATAAAAACAATATCATACGATGTAAAAGATAGGTTAAGGGTAATGTAAGAGATAGGTAACTAGATTACATGAGTAATGTAAGAGATAAGTTTTATCGTGTACTAGATTATTGTTAAGAAAAAACATATTTTACGATGAAATAATCAATAACATAAAAATTAAGTGTTTATTTTTCCAATAGGTAATAATTTAATGAAAAATTTAGAAAGAAAATTACGCACTATATTCCTCTCGATGCGACCTTTAAAATGATGCCTTATTCCAAATACCCAATAAATAGAACATAATTTGAGAGGTCGATCGCATCGAGAGGAATATAATGCATAATTTGATGTAAAAGATTGTAAAATTGGAGAGACTTGAAAGAAGAATACGTTTGAAAAAGAATTTGGAGCGATACACCCCCACAGCGTGGGAGTATATTGAGGCAACCAAAACCAAGATATGATTTGTTTCAGACATTTTCTTTGAAATTCTCCATATTGAAGTTACATAATTAATTTGAGTTAAGGCTTTCACCTTGTATGTTATAAAAATATTAATTTTTATATCCATTAAACCTGAAGTAATAACTTATACATCTATCGAGTTATAACAAAATGAAATAGAGATTTATTGGCGAACAAAGTAATTCTCTTACAAATAAAAGCTGAGGTACATTGATTTTGTTTCCAAGGAAACAAACATGAGGTACATGTTTTGCATAAATTCAACTCTGATTTCTGTACATTTAACATAGGTGGCAAATAATTGATTGGTTATAGCAAGTAGTTTCAAACTTAATAACATATTTAGTTCCGATAACAATACAAATAAAGGAGTTTGCCAGAATACTAGGAACAAGGTTAAAGGAAAACAAAACTTACACAGCGAAAATGATCCTCTACTGAGGAAAATAGATGTTTTAGTATTACATATGAATACAAAGAATTGCAAATTGTACTATACGCAAAAAGGTTTTGTTTTTATAAAGCTAGCTTTTGAACATGAAATTAATGAAGAAAACAATACGTACATAGTTTTGTCAATAATTACCAAATATTTATAATAACATAAGAACGTAGAATTTTAAAAATTTTATTCTCATATGGCACGTTTTTGATTTTAAGAAGCAGAGGGAATCCACACAGTGGAAGATAATAGACAAAGAAATATCTCGACTGGATGCATTAAGAACATATATTCCTCAAAAAGTAAACGTATTAGACAGTAATATTTTGGTGGAGAATTTGAAATGTCAAATACGAATAACGATTAAATTTAGAACATGGCGTTCCAAAAAAATTGGAACTCATCCTTTTTACAATCGACAAATTGGTGATACAAAAATCTCCAAGTATAAGCCTTCAGCGCCCTAAAATTAAAAAGGTTTGCATTTTGTTCTATATGCGCATCAGAACTACCATTCATATATAAAAAATCCACTCGCACTTTTTAGACAAAGAGAGGGAACACAAGATAAATTCTTGAAAATTAACTAAATATTCATTTAAAACTTTAAATAAAAAATTGTGTGAAATTACAATGTTTGGTATAGGAGAATGAGTTTATAAAACATACACAATAACGATAAATTTTTCTAGTTCGCTTCAAATGTACAAAATTACAAATTTACTATCAATGTCGTTAAAATACAGGTTTCAAATACCAGAAAGTAAGAAATGGAATTTTGCAGTAGATATCAATACAGAAAATCGAAACAATTGATGGTATATAAGTTGTGAACATATAAAGAGGACTACTCTTTATTAATTCTGTTAAATAGCATTTGTATCAGTATTATATATTTTATATAATCAGTATTATATATTGTAGATAATTTACTGACTTATTTCTTATTACTATTAAATATATGTGTTTATTATTAAAAACTGGGCATATGTAAGAAATATTTGGGAGTCAAAATTTATTTTAAAAAATCATCTATAATGTGTGTAATTAGTTAAAAATTTGCAACAGTTATAGTCATTGCTTTGTAGTACTGATAATACAGATATGTTAACGTGACAGACATAATCATTAATGATAATATATACAATCTCTGAAATATGCACCTATGATTATGATAATGATGTAATTAATTGTAATATCAACGACTTCTATTATCTCATCTTCTGAATTAAAGTGGTATGATGAGTGGATAAAAAATCAGTTCCTTGAACACTTGAGGGCTTTTTAAAACTTATTATATGTCATTCCAAACAATAACATGCAGGAAAATATCGTACTCTTATATAGAGTGGCTTAGTGACAGCAGATTTTACTACGAACATCTATGTAATGATGAACTTCGCCAGTAACATTTTAAATTCTATGTTAAGGAAGGAGTTAAGTAGCGAATATCTATAAACGATTGCAATTTTTTGAAATATTGCTTAAATAAAAAAAATTAAAAATAAGTAATGACCGACCGAAATTTCGGTTTCGGTTTCGGTAATGCAAAATACTGGTTTCGGCCGCAGTTTCGGTTTCGGCGAAAAATTGGCCGAAACTTCGGCTCGGCCGAAATTAGCGTTCGTGTCGGATAACGTTCGGAACTTCTATATATAGTTGTTTTTTAGTTTTTTTTAGTTTGTTAATCGTTTTGTTTTGTACATTATTTCTTCCTTTTGAAAATATTATTATCGTTATTCTAAGACCGTTAATACAAAGGTGCTAAATGCAAGATCCCATTAATTTAATTTGTAGAATTAAGGCTTATGGTAGAATTATGAAAATAGCAATAAGAGCAACTTATTTTAAGAGAATAGCATACATTATAAAAGAACTTGTCAGTTTATAACAAATACTTCTTGAAAATACTATTTATTTGATTGTGATAGATAACTAAAGGCTTAAAAATTTATTTAAGTTGTAGTTTTATGGAATTCTTTCTAAATAATTTTGTACCTACATTGTATTCCAAAAATAAAGTGATTTTCTAAATCGAAGTCTTGTAAGTTTTATTTAATCTAATCGAATGATCTGTTACAAAGCTACGAAGAACATTAGATTTCAGGATATAATGAAAATTTAACTAAATTTTAACTTAACTACATCAGTTTCGGTTTCGGTTACGGTTTCGATCGAAACTAGAAGAGGAGCCAAATATTCGGTTACGGTTTCGGTTTCGGCTAAAAATCGTGTCGGACACTAAAAATAAGTATAAATGTAGTTAATTTTGTTAATATGTATCGCATACTATAGAATTAGATATGTACATATTATGTGTATAGATAATTTATCGAATTCTAAGATATATTTGAATACAATTTATTATGTACTTGATAATAAAGATTATAGACTAAGAATGTCACGTTCAAATTACTACCAATATAAGAAACGTAAACATATTTACACTACGAATTAAGACGGTGTCGTTAGTCATGGAAATGAAATCAGATAGTTGAAATAAATTAACAAAATACGATGGCTTCAATATGCATTTCCTGTTTTTAAATTCTTACATTTTCGAATTTTAATAACATTTATATAATGTAAGTCATAATCGTAACTTTTATGATAATTGGAATATTATTATTATTATGTTTTGTGGGTTTGGGCCTCATCAGCCACTGATCGCATGGGTAGTCCCTTGGCGATCCCCTCTTATCCGGGTCATTATCCAAAAATGCTATCCCATAAAAGGAGCAATTTGGGCACGTCCCTCGCCTTAAGCCTCGCCTCTTCTAGGATAACAGGGGTCCCTAATATAAGGCACCTCTTCTCCTCCAGTGCGGGGCAGGTGTAAAGAAGATGAATCGAAGTTTCCTCGTCTTCTCTGCAGTATCTGCATGCCGGGCTGTCAGTCAGTCTCAGATTGTGCTTATATGCATTCAGGCTACTATGGTGGCCCGTTATGATTCCTACCAGGATTCTGGCTTTTTGCCTGTTCAATTTAACGAATTCTTGGAATATTAAGAAACTAGCATTTCGAATCTAAACAAAAATTTGCAGAAAAATAGCTTCTTGGTCACTAGAGGACGTGGTCATTTTGATACCAAGTATCATTTACTCTAAAACTAATTTATTATTGCCTCAGACTAACAATACTGGCTATCAGACTAACAACACTGAAAGTTTGAGCGCGCGGAAATCGACTTCCTTCCCCTAATGTCTTGGGCTGCGAAAGGGAAGGTTACACATAAAGACAAGGACAGGCACAGCCTTGGTCAGGAAGAAGTAAACTCCTTCCGTTGGGAGTCGAACTCAAGCACACAATGACACTCCAACATCATTACCACCATAACACCAGTATTATTAACCATTTCCAACTCAAGTCGGTGCCAAGTTAAACATATCTTGCTACTATAACAACGAGTTTACAATTGCCGAGAGCTGGCATTCGCATTATTAATATTGTATGGCACCGACTTCAAAATTATATAAAACAATTAATAATAGTTACATAATAAACAATAATTCGTTAATTACATTAAGCGAAACAACAAATAAATATTAAATTGTCGTAGAAAACCTTTATTTCTTGCTTTTTAGTTGTTATTTTTTAAGTCGGTTTTTTTGTGTGAACTTATTATTCCTACTTGTCCGGTTCGATTGTTCAACCTTTATTTGCGCAGTGTATATTTAGTCGGAATAATAATAGACTAAATAAAGTAGTAAACAAGATGGGACTTTTATTGATAATTAAACTAGTAATTTTATGAACTAATATACCATTCCGTCTTTCCACGTCTGTGGAATATAATACCGTGACGTATTTTAGTCTCCTCATTTCACTTCGCGAAGCATGTGGTCAGCGACGTCTCGATATTCGTTTAGAAAACAATCAAAATTTAATTGACAATCACATGCATTATCCAGTATTTTATTGATCGAAGGTTCATCAATGCAAAAAGTACATTTCATTGACATATAATAATACGCAACTAAAATGGATACTGCAAAGTAATACATTTAATTGTTCCTTCATTTTGATAGTTTTTACACTTTAACACATATATAAAAAATAATATTATAGTAAAATAAGGTACACACAAGCGAAGTCATGGTATAGGTCCTAATTATTAACATAAATATTATTAATTGTAGTAACTTACCTAAGATATCACAACTCATGTTAAATATTTAATATAATTTAATTTAATAAATTAAGGAAAATATATCTACTTCGGCTTTGAATCTGTAGAACTCTTCGCTAACATATTATTCCGTAGGCATATATATATATTTACAGAGAATACAAACAAACAATTGACCACACTTCCAATTAAATCTAATCGACCTTAATGTGCAACGCCAGCATGGCATTTTTTAGGCTGACAAAAGTACATATAACAGATTTTAAGGTAAACTTAATTCCCTAGCATTATCGTCAATATAATATAAGGGATGTAGGTTGTAGCACAATTAGCGAAATGCGTAGGTTAGCACAAGATAGGAGAAGCTGGAGGTTCGCGTCCAACCAGTCTTAGGACTGATGACCTCATGATGATCGTCAATATAATTATCCTTATATTTTAACACAATCAAATAGAGTAATGTAGAGTATCCGCAAGCCATTTCAGTGATTATGTTGATTACGATAGATACCCAAGTAAGCCAAAAATAATAGGTTCAATTAACTATTGATTTTTAATTATAGTTTATTGTGAAATATATTATATGTATAATATATTTTAAAAATTGCTTGTTCAATATATCGGTATTGTAGAACTAACACAAAGTTATTATGAACTTATTTAATAAAAAGGATTGTACTTGACGATCTGTAAATCAGTGAGTACATTAACATATAAGTTGAAAATCGAGTGAGTACATGTTATGGCAAGATTTACCGTAACATTGACTGAATGGCTGAATTAACTTGTTTAGTTTCAATAATTGATTCATTTGTGCACGCACTTCCTTAGTTATATAACATACGTTTAAAAGTAGTAGCTTTGCAACTACTTGCAACGAAGTTCTTTTTTCATCGGTATACAAAAAAGGGGGATAAAGAAAATATTGAAATATTTAGGCCAGTAGCTACAGCAGCAAAAATCTGCCGAAAAATTTGTGGCAATATCGCTGTCTGTGGAACCAATTTGTGCCCAATAGATATTATCTTTACTAAAGTTAAAAGTCTTAGCTAAATTCATTAAAGATAATTGCTTTTTTGACTGAAAAATATGTTGAATTTTAGAAGTAACCAGACGGTTTCGTCGAATAGGTATGCCCTTAGTTATATATCATTTTTTCATAAGAAAATGTATTCAAGAATTATTATTAGTTATTAAAATCTATAAGTTGTCTATTTCTGTTTTTTGAATAATCACCTTATGCTCAGTTATTTATCTGTCCTAAGAAATGGACATTAAAAGTAATGGCCAAATTTATTATCGTTAATAAATAATAGATGTATGAAAAGTGTACAAAAGTTGCTGCAGAATTTCACTAAGTAGGTAATGAAATAATATTTTGTCATTCTTTTTTCTTATCAAGGATGTACCCAATCACTAATTAGTTTATTTTGTCAGTACATCTTTACCAGTACATCAAAACTGTTCATTGGCAAGAATGTAAATCGAAGGCAGGATTCAAAAAAAGTATGTGAATTTTATAATTTCCGGGAAGATACTTAAGTTTAACTTTTTATGTCTCAAATAAATTTTATGACCTGATATTTTACTCACGTTAAGCATTATGCAATTTTGACATTTTTTCGGTGTCCTGAAATACAATATTACATGACATTTTCATAGTATATAACCGTAGAAAATATCAGGTACTTTTTCATCGTCATATCTAAATTAATTCATTAAATAATTCACTGGTTGTTTTTGTATTAAAAACTATATTGTTGCTTCATAAAAATGTATGGCTTCTGCAAAATAGTTGAAATAGAAAGCAATAAATAATACTATTAGTTATGTGTTGAGCAGCGTTTCAAAGAATTATTG
This sequence comes from Rosalia funebris, assembly GCA_037954035.1. Taxonomy (NCBI): domain Eukaryota; kingdom Metazoa; phylum Arthropoda; class Insecta; order Coleoptera; family Cerambycidae; genus Rosalia; species Rosalia funebris. Next base: position 21,589,307 of record JAZFAV010000011.1, read on the forward strand.
ACGAAAGCAGAGTGTAGTCCTCAAAAAAATTATAATGTATGGCCTTTTCTCTCTTTATACTGAAAATCAATGTTTTGTATAGTTATGTATAATAAAAATAATAATTAAAAAATAAAAAGAGTGGAAAAATGTATTCTCATATTTTTATATTAAAATCAGTTTCAGTGTAGTAATAATAGGATTATTATTATTATTAATATATTATATAGGTTTGGGCCTCATCAGCCACTGATCGCATGGGTAGTCCCTTGGCGATCCCCTCTTATCCGGGTCATTATCCAAAAATGCTATCCCATAAAAGCAGCAATTTAGGCACGTCCCCCGCCTAAGCCTCGCCTCCTCTAGGATAACAGGGGTCCCTAATATAAGATACCTCTTCTCCTCCAGTGCGGGGCAGGTGTAAAGAAGATGAATCGAGGTTTCCTCGTCTTCTTTACAAGATATCTGCAGGCCGGGCTATCAGTCAGCCTCAGCTTGTGCTTATATGCATTCAGGCTACTATGGTGGCCCGTTATGATTCCCAGCAGGCTTCTGGCTTTGTGCCTGTTCAATTTAATGAATTCTTGGGCCCATTTCTCAATCTCTGAATATACGATGAAGAGTTTGGTTATTTGACAACCCGTTACTCCTCTCCATCTTTTATTGTGCTGGTCTCTTGCCCAGCCATTGATGCGGTCTCTGATCAGATTCCGACTTATTCCCACTGCAGGTTCTGGTTCATAGAGGTTTTCCCTGGTCCCTAGTCTGGCAAGGTCATCTGAAATTAGATTTACCTTAATGCCATTATGCCCAGGTATCCATAAGAGTTCCACCGGTCCCCTCCCTGCCAAGTGGTTCAATGTTTCATAGCAATTATAGACCAGCTTCGACTTTGTTGTTGCTGCTCTATAATACGATTAATGAATTATTCTATTTGTAACGGACTCTAGCCTTATATCAAAACATTTCCAATGTAAAGAAAAATACCTTTAAATCCATTGTAAATACTTGTAGTGTTTGAAAAATATCTTAGTTATGTTACTCTGAAGAACGTACTATAGAAATAAACTATGGCGTCAGTCAGCTCGTCGGTACTGATGAAGTTATAATAAGGCCGAAACCGCGATGTTCAATTTTCAATTCTGATGCAGTCATGTGAAATGTATGCGACGTCGCCGTCGCGTCGGCTTGTTTTGTCGATATATTTTATTCATCATTTATTTTAGAAGCTTCAGTTACATAAAACGCTTTGCCTGACTGAATATATATTCCAAAAATTTCTTTGTCATTCCATGACATGAATACAATTAACTATATGTATTATTCCTTAAGTTGTAAATTTTTTTATAAAATTTAGCTATATATGAACGCTTTGCATGATTCTCTATAATAAATATAGTTCGCAGGCGTTTCGTTGTTATTCGATTCTATAAATATAACTTTCTACTTTTGCACTTCTTTATCAGTGCAAATTCCGTTGTAAAATAAATGGATCTTACATGTACGTACATATATTGTCTACGACAACCCACTATCGTTGTACTACAAACTCTTTTGTTAAAGACGTAAGCCTATCAACGCTAATGAGCAGTTGAATATTACAAAATTTTTGTTCGATAAAATTTGCAATTTCGATTTTGTACGATAGTATCAATTAGTGATGGAGAGTGTTTCAGGAAACATATACGCCACCTTATGATAGAAAGCAGCGAGGATAATAAGGTAATACAAATTTTGTAAATGTAATATAAAAAAATACATTTCGATAAGTTAAGATTATAGTAGGATTTATGAAGGTAATTTTTAATACGTTATATAAATGTAGCTCTACTACTAAATAAGTTAATATAAAGTACGTTCGTTTCCTATATTATTTAAAATAGTATCGAAAGTCTATTTTGCGATAAATTATGAGAAAAGAATGCATCAAAAATTTACTAAAAATTTTATGTACGAGGTCTGGGTAAAAATAAACCGGACAAGTATCAAACAAATGTTTATTTAGTGTGAAATACATTTTAAGAGTGATAACCTTCTATGTACACCTCTTCTTGATCGACACACCGCTCCATACGAATTATTCATTAGGAAAACAATGTTTGAAGTCTTCAGGTGAAATGTTTTTCAGAAGGTTTGCCGTTTTCTCTTTGACCTCATTCAGTGATGAAAAATGTGTTCCTTTGAGTTAAGTTTTGGGAAATTTTTGGGAAAATGTAAAAATCACATGGGGCTAGATCTGGCGAATACGCTGTTCGAGAACAGGAATGTTTCTTTTTGCCAAAAATTGGTTAATCGAGAAAGCCTTGTGAGCTGAGACGTTGTTTTGGTGAAACACCCACTTCCCTTTCTGCTACAAATCAGACCTTTTCTTCCTCACTCACTCGTTCTCGAAGAATTTCTAAAACTTCAAAATAGTGAAGAAGGGAGGACTTCTCAACATTAATGATACCACGAATGTCAAAGAACACAATCAACATTGCTGTGAATCTTGATTTCCTTGCTCTTGCTGTTTTCATTTTTGGTGAGGATAAAGTTTCTCAATGTATGGATTACCGTCATCTCCGTACACTTCCAGCTTACAAAACTTTCTATCGCTGATTTGTTCAATTTTATGAGGAATTTGATGTTAATTCGCTGTTCGGTTTTCAAGCTTCATATGATTGCGGCAACAAACACAAAGAAGGTTAAATAAAATCTACTTCATCACTCTCTACAATTTTACTAGACAACTGAGGTTTAGCGGTGGTACTCAGATGGGGGATGGAGTTCACAGAAGCTGCCTAACCATTTTTCAGGTGGCCTTCTTCGAAATTTCTGAAGCCAGTCCGGTTTATTTCTTGCCAGACCTCGTATGTTGTTGTCACATACTTGCTAGTCATTTGAGCGTCTTTTCATTATCGGTTGCGTGTATTTGTGGATTTAGGAGGAAAACATTATTTAACTTTCAAAATGTTGTTCAGTCATAATAATCAAAAAAATAAATAAATAAATAGTTTGGATATACAAAAATAGTCCTCCTTCCTGTAATGTTTAAAGGTGCCAAGAGCAATGTTACACATAGATAAACACACACAGACTCAGGGAACAATGCTAAACTTTTCCCATTGCTACTCTATTATATAGTAATCGTTACTCTATTGTATAGTAATCTAACCATACAATAATACCCCCAGTAGTAAGCCCAGCCTGCTACCCCGGATCATAGTACGAATAAGATTGTTGCAGACATCTTTGTATGAGAATATGATAGGTCACCTATAACATGGAGTACCTATAGCTTTGTACATTTATTAGATCTATATAAAGCAACTGACCTGAATGTTCAACATATTCTTTTAACATTGAAAGAAGGTTCAAGTAACAAACACTTTTTGGATACTGCGAGAAATTCACAAAAAAAAATGGTTAGAAAACTTTCATCATTTTTAAATATTAAAAGGACGTATCTGTGGCGTATAAAAATCAATGGTATTTTGAAACCGAACACGGTACATATATTAGTATATTTTCATAAAACATAAATTGTTTCATATGCTTGAAATTATTTAGTAACAAATCATGTGTTCATTTTTGATAAAAAAATATCGATCACAAAAAACACATATCGAATAAAAAAAAGTTAACGTAATTGTTTGTTTTTGTTTGTAATTGTTTCAGATAAAAATGAATGTAAAAGCATTGCAGTCACTGTTCCTTTATTTACACGCTAATTTTCGTCATCTATCCATTAAAACAATTGTAGATTTAAAATTTCAAAGATTCAATAATGTATATAATTTACATTGTTTCAGATAAAAATGAATGTAAAAGCTTTGCAGTCACCATCCCTTTATTTATATACTTATTTTCGTCATCTATGCCCATTAAAGAAATTGTAGATTTAAAATTTCAAAGTTTAAGTAATGTTGGGTTTTCCACATACATTTCAAGAGTGTATACCTTTGCGTCAGCATGTACGTGAAGATATAATAATTTCAAGATATAATCGTGTACTCATTACTGAATATTTTATATATTATTGATCAGTGGCGGCTGGTCAGGGGTGGCAGGGTGGGCAGTGCACACCCAGCTGTTTCCTAGAAGAAGAGGAACACACAGTTCCAAAGTTCGTTATTTATCATTGATAGAAATTAGTGACGATATAATTATGTAATATGTAATTAATTAAATACATTACATAACAACAATAATACAATGAAAAGTTCTGATTATATATACTAATACTAACAGCGCAACCATGGTGGAAAATTGCAGTGCAAGTATGTGCAGAAATTCACTCTTCTAACCGTGAAACTAATAGTTATCGTGGTTATGCGTATGCCTAGCGTGGTAGGTGCCGGGCCGGGTTCACAGCCATGCCTTTTGCCTTTCTGGTTTTGTACATACGAGACAACGCCTCGCACAAACAAAAAATTATATTTATTGCTTTAATAAATAAATGCAAGTAAATAAGTGTCTACCAAGATTAGTTTTAAAATTAATATTGATACTATTAACATAGGTATTTAAACTTTCAACATCCCTTGAAAGTTTAAATTATTTCATAATAATATAGAAACATTTGAATCTGGAATATAAAATTAAATAAACAGTAAACACATACATAGAATTAATTAATAGAATTACGAATGATTTGATTGATTTGAAGACATAAAAACAAAATTATACACGTGTAAACTACATGAAACAATTTGAAACACGGGCACAGCTTACTCGAGTCTCGAGTAAGCTGACACGGGTGGGCTAGACCACCCTGCTGAAGAAAGCGGCAAAGCGGGAATGGAATCGAGACTCTCCGATCAGTCCGATCTCTATATTTCTGAGTTCAGTTTTCAGAGATGTTGTAGATTGTAGAACGTTGTTTATCTCAGCGAGGTCTGTACTCTGTAGGTTAGGATTTTCAAAATTTTAACGGTTCTTTAAAAACAATTACAATAAATTTGTGCAGCGCGGCGGTCTGTCTGTGAAAGTTGATACTTTACATTTGTGTTTGTTTAGTATTGTATTTATTTAGTATTTATACCATGGTGAACGTGAGAGAAATTTCAACTTGAAAGCTGAAAGAATTTTAAATCTTAACATATACTTGTGCAGTGACTAACATAGAATGATAAGTCAAATTTTTTTTTACTATATTTTACTTCATTATTTTGGACTATATAACCTACTAGTAGTTAGTTGTTGCCCACCCATAACAAATCACCACGAGCCGCCACTGTTATTGATTATGTCGTTATAATATACAAGATTTCCCAATGGCTTTCCCAAAAAAATTTAATTTTGAAAGAAAATAGTTGAATTTCAGGTCTTAATTATATGAAAAATAACTTGTTCTTATTGGCGAGTAGTAAACCTTTGACGAAATTATAAGACGAACATAACCTTTTCATTCCAAAGATACATTACATATAATATATATTCTTCATTCCCCAAACATGTATATAGCTCCAATACGACATAATATCTTGTAAACTCCGCTCTTTAATTGTCATTATATATTCAAATATGATACTTCTATAATTTTTAGAAATATTACATACGGTGAGTAATTTTTGGATGTTTTGTATATTTCAAAATCAAAAATTTCAACATTTATTTAACAAAATATTTCTTTAAATTGGATACCTTAACGTGCATATAACAATAAGGTATTAAATTCTTAATGGGAGTAAATTCAGATATTCTTGAAATTGTCTAAAAGTTATGGTTGTCTCGAATATACCTAGATATGACACAAATGTTAAACATATAATACTGATATTTCACAGTTGGAATCTTTGTAGTTGATAGTTCAGAAGGTTACCTTTTTAAAAAGCCCTACAGTTGTCGAATGAAGTTGTCGAATTTTAGTTACGCCATTTTCATTGATAAGAAATATGTTATTGGAATCAATTAAAATATGCATCCATTACTGTGGCTGATAACAGTAATGTTTATCATAACTTGAAATGATGGGACCCTCTATGTTAACACGGCGATAGTAGTGAATTACTGCTGTTTGTTATACTGTTATACATACTGTATAACCGATTATAATACTACCTTATAAATAGTAGAAATTCAGACCTGTTATGTGTTACCTCCATATACATATTTAGCCACACCGTAATAGAGTGGAAGAATTTAATTCAATAAATGTAGAAATTTTTCAAAAATTGGATGGGTGAAGCCGTTACTTTATGGTAATTAATCATTACGATATAGTAAAACACATAAATTATTTTGTTTAACTTTTCCGCGCTCCACTATACGCGGAAAAACAATGTAATCGTGTAAATAAAAATTGAAAAAAACATTTTTTGGGTTTATTTTCCGTTTTTTGGCGTAAAAACAAAAAAAATGGTTATTAAAAAATTTTTGCTGTGTGTGTGTCGTTGTCGTTGTCGTTGTCGTTGTTGTCGCCATTTACTCTTAGCACGATAACTCAACTAAATCGTGTCGGATCGATCGGGTTTTGACTGATTCTGATTGGGGATGGCCAGACGACACCTATTGATTTTGAGGTGGCTAGAACACACTCTACCATGTACATGGGTCGTGAGAAACTACAATAGTGGACTATTTGAGTTTTTTTTTTTTATTAGCACAATCACAATTCAATTGAATCGTGTCCGATCTATCGGGCTTCGACTGATTCTGATTAGGGACGTTTACCAGATGACATCTATTGATTTTGATGTGGATAGGACACACCCCACCCTGTCTATGGCTCATGAGAAACACACGATGGTGGGCTATTTGCAAAAAGTAAAACTGTCGCATAAAACACATATTCTGCATTTATGTGTTGGTTTATTTTTTCTCGGCCACTCAATTTCGAGATAGAGATGCTCTACGTGCGGAAAAATCCGTTTTAAGGTTTTAAAACTGATTATCTTATCACTGCTTATTATAACAAAAACTGCAGTTACGCTAAGTGAAAATGGTACGCTAAGTGCTTAAACTGCAGTTACTGCAGTTTAAGCACTTAGCGTACCATTTTCAAACCATTCACAAAGAATCAAAATTACAAAGGGTCTAATTTATAACAAAATGTGGTAATACGGGGGTAATATACAGTAGGCGCAATATAGCGCCTGTATAGGGAATTTTTGAATAGTTTTACAATTAATGAAATCAAATAGGAGGTTGTCTTTTCATTTTGGAATGTCCTATAGGATTATTAACGTAGGAAAAGCCCTACAATTAAGTTAGAAACAAATGGGACTTTCGAATTATTTAAGGGAATTAAAATTTAAACACATCAAATAATGGAGTTTGAATAAGATTAACCTGATTATTAAGAAGATAGTTATCGGAGCTACTACACGATTTATGAATTTCAAGAGATTCTAACAAATTTAATGCATATTCTTTTCTTGTGTATCTAATAATTTCATGTTATGCAAATTTGGAAAAAAATGTTGAGTAATGTTGTAGTCAGTTTTTTTAAAGTCTGAAGAATCGAAAATTTCCTTTATATCTAATTTCAAAAGAACGACCAGTTTGACCGATGTGGAACGACAACACACTCTGGACATGTTAGCTTATAAACTCTTGATTTTTTCCTATTTTCAGTCTTATCTTTAGCATTATATAGTAAATGCCAAAGTTTAGACTGTGACTTGAAACATACATCAAGATTATGTTTAGACAATGTGTTTGAAATATTTTTTGAAGTCTTCCCGTAATAAGTCAACGAAACGTATTTTTTAGTATTAAGCTCATTTATATAGGGGTGAATACTGTAATAAGCATATTTTAATTGTTTTTACGACTGTTGGATGGTTTTTACTAAGTATCCGTTATTGTAAACTATTTTTTTTTGTGTTTAATTCGGATTTAATTGTTCTTCTGATAAAGGGATGGATAGTGCTCTATGAATAATCGAATTATATGCCGCAAGCTTATAACTTTTTGGACTGAGTGACTGATTTTAAATTGTTAAAGTCAATTTTCTGTGTATGCCGAACGAGATACGGGTTTTATTATGTGTTAAAGTTAAGTCCAAAAACTGATCGTTCCTTTGAAATTAGATATAAAAAACATTTTCGATTCTTCACACTTAAAAATACTAACGTAACAATTATTAACCATTTTTTAGATTCAGGACATACTTCTCCAAATTTAGTTAACGTGAAAATATTATACACACAAGAAGAAGGATATGCAATAAATTTGTTAGAATCTCTTGAAATTCATAAATCATGTAGTAACTCCGATAACTATCTTCTTAATGAACCAGGTTGATTTTTTCAAACTCCATTCTTTGGTGTGTTTAAATCATCATTCCCTTAAGAAATTCGGAAATGGCTTGTTTTTATGGCTAAGCTCAGGTAGACTGTTCCGTTTATCGGCAAGTAAAGTGAGTTTTTTATTTGGCAAATAGCAATGAAATGAATAGTAACTTAATTGTAGGATTTACCCCACGTTTATAACCCGATAGAACATTCCTAAACGAAAAAGCCCCTCCTATTTGATTTCATTAAAATCAAAATTATTCAAAAATTCTTAACCTGCTATATTGTCCCTACTTTATAACCCCCATATTACCACATTTTGTTATAAATACTATTAGACCCTTTATAACTTTCATTCTTCGTGAATGGTTTGAAAATGACACGATAAGTGTCAAAACTGCAGTAACGTTGTTGTTACAATAAACAGTGGTAAAAACAAAGTAATTTGGGTTTTACAGTATCGTAGAAAATGTTGTCTAATCAATAATGCATCCACAGAAATTATGACGTTTATTTCCCTCAACGAGCTGATTTTTTAACCATCTAGATTCTGAGGTTCGGTCGTATAGTAAATTTGAAAATATACCTATGTTAACCGAGGAAAATGGTAGTTAACAACTCATGAATATTAAGCTAATATTAATGTCCATGTAGATGTAACTAAATGTTTGGAGTAGTGGACCAAATAACTGCACTTACATATTCTGTGTTTTGAAGTTTTATACCCAGGACCACGAACTTAGATCAACAAATTGATGAAACTAATATATCAAATGACTTTGTAAATTATTCTCCTTACATATAACTACATTCGTAATCTGTTGGTTTTTGTAATAGCTACGAAACAATAGAATTTATAATTTCTTTTCATATCGCGATGTTTGTAAAAAAATATGTACCCCTAAAAGAATAGTCGTCCCTCAGCAATCTACTCAAAAATGCAATTTTATTTTTATTTAAAATGTTATTTAAAAAAGTTATTTAACTATGTATAATATATTAACAAAAGTTTTTGAAATAAAAACGATAGGTTCGAAGCCTTTAAGTAACTCTATATAAATGTAATATATTGTATCTTCATAATACCAAAAGCATATTATATTATTACTCTATTTACAAATATATGTACGTCAGAAAATTGCATTTTTTCAAAGCTTCTTCTTGATATATAATATTTTTTATTAAATATTTATTATTTGTATCAATTGGGTCAATATTGTTCATCAAAACTTTTGTGATATCTGAAGTGTAGAAGGATTCGAACAATATTCGCAACAATGCATCTTGGTATATTTTTTTATATATATAGTTTAACATTTATTTTTTACAACTGTTTACAACGTCAAAGTATATACTCTCTTGTTGTGTTTCAAATGTTTGGAGTATAGTTTTGTAATTTGCTTATATTTTTATAGTTCTTGAATTAAAAAAAAAAATAGCAAATGCATATTTTTAAACTTTCTAATCATAGGAATATATCAAAATGGCTAATTTAATTATTTAAAAAAATGGCTGAGAAGTAAACGAAAAACGAAAGGGCAATTTAAAATTAAATAAGGAATATAACATCAATCACCCGGTACATATCTTTAACCCATATTTGTTGACTTGAATATTTTCAAAGATTTTTCTGTAATGTCGTTGCAACATCAGGCAAAGAATTTAATTTCAAAATAGTTACAGACGATTAAGAAACATTACAGAATAATAATACCCATATTTAATTAAACGTAATTAAAGTCGTATCCTTTTTTGAATACACATATGTCTTTCAATATTTCAAGAATATCGAAACGTCCCAAAAAATAAATATGTATTTTGTATTCAAGATCCATATCTTTGAGCGTATGTTAAAATAAAAATGACTTACTTATGGTTACTGCTCCTGACACAAAAAGTTCATTTTAAACACATAATAGTCAATAAATTCACTTCCACCTTGACGTTGTTAACGTTCCACTATCTTTAGGGAGCTGTACAATAGATACAGTAACAATCCTGTCCTAATTGGCATTTATGGTTCGTAAGGAAAAAATCGTGAGTAGCGAGCTTCAAGCTTTCGTAGCTTACTTGATTCTGTCGTACCTGTCCACCGTTTGATTATATGTGTGTTTACCTGCTCATGATATTCCTCCCGATTGTCGGCTGTTCTACGTCACAGATAGTCATATACATTTGCATTATTGTGTGTATTTACAATTAATAGTGAGTTGGAACAGAGCTGCTGTGGAATTCCGATGTTTACTTTGTTTATATGTACAATTTTGATAATATTTACCATTGTCAGGAAATGCAGATTTAATTTTGATAAATTGATTTGTTGTTTTGTAACTTTTAAATTTATGTTGTCTAGCTCATTAACTGTATCGAAATAAAAGTGCATCTAGATGACGTTTCTTCGCTTTGGATACACCAGAGCCATCTTATCACGTTACCTTATGTCCATAAGGTAACGGATATAATCCATACAATCTGTTGTTCCAATAAACGATTTGTATTCACTTATCTGCAGAGCTTGAAGATTTTGAAATAGGAAATTTAAGGGCAAATTATTTGAAAATATATTTAGTAGTTCATTTTACAATGCAATTCATTAAGGAATAATAAGTAAATTCTGGTTTACATAATTATCTAAATCATTTATGGTATAATAGTAATGAGAGTATATCAGCTGTATACCTAATGAATATCAAGCTTTGCTCTTGTGTTTGAAATGTTGATAGATTTAATATATTTCTTATAGAGGCTTCTACAATAATCTCGTTTATAGTAGGTATCATTCGAATCCTATTGGGAAAAGTGGCACCGCTCCAAGGCATTGTCTCTAAATGAAACCTACTCTTCACCAGTCTGAACTTTTAGGGGAAGGGAAGAGAATTTACCTGAGTTTATACTTAAAAAAAAAATAGACAACGCTTTAATAAATTGTATTTTAAAATAAATATTACGGTGCATTTCTTAAAACTTTAAATTTAAATCTACTAAATAAATTATTGCTAAACTAAACAAATTATCAAATTGGATGACATTGTAAATGACATTTTTCCGCTTCTACCATTATTACACTAACGATCATTATTTTACAAGTACACAAAGATAATTTGTCCTAAAAAGTAATTTTATATTTCTAATATAAATAATAATATTACTTTGTAAATATATAGTTGCAATTTATGTTATGTGATAATATATTTTACCTCCATTCAAAAATTAATATTATTATATTAACTTGTGAATGATAACTAATAATGTAATTATTAAAAGTTATTATTATCATTATATAATGTGTTCAGTATCGTAGAGAAGGATATATTCCACAAAGTCACCTTTTTATAAACAGATGGTTCAATACAATAATAAAGTCACCCAAACGGCACATTTATTATATTCCTCTTATCACAACCGAAGTTTTAATGAACCTGCATATGCATATTTCGATAGCAATGGGGTTCTCTTCAGCAGTATACATAGTTTCTTTATTATAATAGGAACTCGAAACTGATAGTACATCTTCTACTGTTTACATCAGTCTGAAAATCTTCATGATATTACAATACTTACCTTTCCATTTCTTCTTAAGCAGAATTTCGGACCATCTACTTTACATCATTGTATTACTTACTTTGTTCCATGTATTACTAACTTTACTTATCTTTATCTAAATAGTTTATTAGTACATAGACTTTTAATAAATTATTTTAGAGGCTATACATCTGTCTGTAGATCTATATAGAAGCTGTCTATATATCTATACACATTGACAGATAGTTGCCTAAGATCCAAATTGTTAAATTTAATTTATTCTCTTTGCCATTTCTGATATACATGCTCCCAATACTGAAGTCCCCTATTGCAATTTACGGATTTGAATAGGGTTCTATTAGAATTATCCCGATTCATTTTATATCCAGTCTCAGATATAAGTTACTCGGTACTTTTTATTTTTCAACTATATTATATATAATGTGCATTACATGTTCTTTCAGTCTCGTCAACATTGTTCTTCTTGTCTGCCCGACATAAAATTTATCTAATTGTTAGTGAGTTTAACTGATTTTGCATATTCCCGAAATTAAATTCATATTTTCTATTTTATCTCTACTATTGTCTATTGCATTTTTTTACCTATTGTTCATATACTATACAACTTTATGTATTTTTTAACATTTAATTCATATGTTAAAAAAACATTATAAGTGTACAAACAAAAGTAAGGTAGGGATAAGGTAAGGGTTAAGAAAGTAGAGATATATTTTACCACTTAGTCACATTATGTAAGCCATACACGCTACGGTCCACCGGAGAGGTTACCTGTGCAGGTTTGCCTGCGCAGATCAACCCCACAGCCGCAAAATCTGCACAGGTCTATTCCCACATACGCTCCGGTTTATCTGCGTAGACACACATGCACAGGTAAACTTCTCCGGTGGACCGTAGTGGGTATGGCAGCCATAAGACCAGGGAAATTGTAAATTTTACATAATGATAAACATTGTCATATTTTTGTATATGGAAATTTATATCAATTCTAAAGCGAATTAGTTTCTTTTATAGACTGAACAGCATTTGATATAATATTTGTTAACGAATTTTCTTAAACAAATGAAGTATTTACTTTCATGTAGTGTAACTTCATCAAATTTTTTTTTAATTTTACTGAAATCAGATATATGTCAATTCTAAATTAGGATAATAAGTGAATTATTATTAATATTTAAATTGACTCCAGCGTAGTTCAATGACTCTCGTTTTATCTATTTACATTTAAAGTAGTTCAATGACTTTCTCTGTTTATCAATTTATTGAATGTAAGTCTATTAAGACCACATCTGAAAATTTCTAATTATCTAAAAATATGATTCCAGTTGTTGGTGGTGGATCATATTTATTGTTAATATACATTAAAAACATAATTCGTTCACAATAAATATTTTCCCGTTATTAATATTCATGTTTATTGCCACATATGATAAAAGATGTGTTTGTACAGAATTTGAGAATACGATGGGCATCCAAGCCCATTATCCAATGCAGAGCTAATCAAATTATAACACTTTGCTTGGCGTCTATGGGCGACTTATTATTCCGAGCTATAGACGTTGTACTCCTATTCTTATATGGAGATAGGCGAAGCAATGTTGTTCGTACTTTAGTTCGTGTGTAGTCTAGGATTTGACTCAGTTCATATCATTGTATACTTAGGCTAAGTCCCAATGGGGAGAGTTTGTGTAGATTTATGTGTGTTTAAACTTTTAAACTAGTTTTCTTTATGCATATATTAAGACTTCTTGGTACTAATAGCAATATCATTACTATATACTCCGACTGGTATTACAATTAAGAGTTTTTATATATGTACACTAACGTTCTTCTATTCTTTTAGTAAAATTGTTACGGTAAGTCCGTAAACGTTGGATCGATTCGAACTTAACTGCTGTTAAGTGTTGAGATCTTTGTTGTTCCCCACAACTAGCCACACAATATAAGTTAGTGAGTTTGACCTAGTCTTTGTGTGACTTTATTTTAGTACACCCCTAAACACAATGTAACATGTTGATTTTCTTGAACTACGCAATTCAGTACTTGCTTATTATATACAGTTTCTTAAACCTAAACCTCTAGAATCCTCTCTTCTAGGTTAAACATCTAGAACAAGACTTAGACGTAAAACTAAGTTCTGAAAAATTCCATTAAAATGAGTTTATAAAAGTCCAACTATATATGAAATATGGAGTATGAAGCAAAATCTTGAGTCAATGAATCAATTATCACATTATTCTAGTTCGCCCTTAGAGTGATCTTTATAAAATAAATCTAACTTCTGATAATACAATGACTTAAATCTATTGATTGATCGACAATATTGCACTTCCTACTTCACATCTCATATATAGTTGTATTTTAATAAATTATTTTTAATGGAGTTTCAAAAAAGCAGTTGTTGACAAGAAAAAATATAGTACGATATAAACTGTATTAATTGAATCTGATTTATTTGTGCTATCATTTCCTTATTTAATTTTTTACTCTTCGGCAATATATTTATTTTAAACCCCATTGAAGTATATTTCGAAATAAATTCTCCGAAAAGGTTTATCCAATATTTAAAAAATTACAATTTGCTATTTTATTTTTTATTGTGATAATACAAAAACACGGATTCATGTTAACAATTCTTTGCTTTTGTCCGATCTAAACTTGAGTACGGATCTTTACTATGGAATCCTTATTTTATTATCAATGCCATATTTAACAGCTTAGAAATGGTTCAAAGAAGGTTTCTGAAACTACTATAGTTCAAATTAGACACTGTGTATCTACCTATTAGATTCCCTCAGAATGGTCTTTTGACAAGATTTGAAACAAGAGACAGCACTTGACGCGAGGCGGGAATGCTGCTCTCAAATATTTCTATATAAGCTTATACACAATATGATTAACTGTCAAAACCTATTAGGCAAGCTAAATTTTTATGTACCTCAATTGCATGCTCGAACATCCAAAAGCTTTTACCTCTCTATTCCGCGTACTAATGTTCTAAAATCCTCACCCCTGTTTTTAATGTGTACTAAATACAACAACAACTGTGATAAATTCGATATATTTAACTGCACTCTTCTGCTTATTAAACATTGTTATGCTTGATCCGCATCTTTGTTTTTCTTGTTTTTCATATATTGTTTCATATACCTAGGTATTAAATATGTATATACGTATTTGTATTAAATTTGATAGTTATGTTTCTGAAATTTATTAATCTAATTAGAATACTCATTGTACTCTACCGTCTCTGTAAATTGGTTTTCCTGTAGAGTAGTTTATTATTCTATTTGTATTTCTTATAGTATTTCTTATTGGAAAACATCTGCTGTTTCATAAAAATTTCTTCTAAGATTTATTATGATATGGAATAGTTGCAGCATGTATTGGATATATGTTAATTATTCTACATCGCCCTGTATCTATACCTGGATAACCTTATATGTATAAAAATATCTAATAATCGATACACTAACAATAGCATATCTTAATGATGTAATTTTTATTAAATCTTAAATATTTTAGCGAATAAAAGAAGACAATATTGATAAGTTAATTTATGTGATCTTATTATTAAACTTTTCATGCATATATACGCTTTACTATTTTTATATTACAGTATAAAACTCATTCCAACTTTTCTACTTGTTTGTATGATTGGTCGTCTATATCTATGATCTATGAAATAATATAAATTTTAAACAAATATTGTTATACAAATTTTGTGATGTAATTTTAATAGCAACAAAACCTTGCACCTTCATCTACCCTTTACTCTCTACCTTACTTGAATCATTTATTTATTGATTTGTCTATTTATTTATATGCACCACCATATAGGTAACACTAATTACAGGGTGGAAAAAATTGCATATATACAGAAACTTAGATTAAAATACTATGTAAAAAGAATAATAGGTAACGCAACATATATTCGTAGCAATTAATAAATAATAATAAAATATGAATATAAAACTGAGTTAAACCTGAGACTAATATTATGAGTATATGAACCAAGTAAATAAATTTACAAAAGAGAGATTTACAAATTTCTTAACTTGATCAGTGGTATTACAAAATATGTCCAAGCTGTCCTCCAAAGCTAAGTAATGTTTAGTTATCTGATGAATTGGCAATGCAGTTATTAAAGGTGATTATATTGGCTAAGAGAAAGTTTAAAGAATGGTTTAATGATAGATAGTTTACGGAACGCTAGTCATTAATTTCTTCTAATACCTTTTATAGTGGCAAGCAGTGTTTCAACTTACATATGCAAAAAGTATCATATCATCCGCATACATTGAAAACTGAAAATGTTGATTATTCACTATATCGTCAATAAAAATTATGAAAAATAGTAGCTTCCTTATATAACATTGGGGAATACCTGATATATTTATATACTTTTTTGACTGATAACCATGATATTGGCCATACTGAACGCCATTTTACAGGCAAGACTGAAATAAAAATAAGGAGTTTATTGCGTAAGGAAGAATTTTGTTTTTAAAAATGTCAATAGCTATATTAGAATCCTTTATGTTAACCAGAGAATTTAAGTTTATGTATGTAAATTCACTATAAACCCCATAGCCTTTTTAAAATTGAAATTTTCATTATACCTACTGAAATATGTTGATCTTTGATTGTAACTATGATAATAAATGAACTATTTTATTTGCGAGGAGACCAGCGTTAAAATTGCCAGATGTTACTACTATTAATTTATATTACTTATATTCATCTTTAATACTTTATTTTATATTTTTGAATATAACTTATCTTGGGCATTTTTATTTTTTGAAAATCAACTTTTTAACCCATTGCGATTTTACATGTAGACGCCTTTTTTGTTCACATGAAGACGAGTAAGTAGCTAAACCGTAGATGTTTTGTTCATTAGCTCCCTATAACTGATTACAAAAACAGAAACTACATAGAATTATAATAAATCATTTATTATGAAATTTCAAATGAACCTTGGAGCCAACAATTACATATAAAATTTCATTTTTGATGAAAAAAAATAGTGATTAGTATTTGGGAAATAGTGAATATAATGTTATATCTCAAATGGCGGGGGTAATGAAGGGAAATTCGGGGAAAAAATGACAGGGAAATTCGTCCCTATAAAATTCTCTTGTAGTTATGGAACAATAGCACTATTACATTGGGACACGATAACGCAAAACGATAGACCGAGTCCATTTGCAATAAAGACAGTGCCTGTATGGTCTTTACATAAATGATACGACTTGGACAGTGACGGCTCGTGATGAAATGAAACGGGTGTTCTGCACAGGGCCGATCCTAGGGTATTGGCCGCCCGCGTGCAAATTTCAAACGTATCCAAACTACTGGCGCCGTAGGGGCCGCAAAAAAGTTGCGCCGCAGGCGAAAATTTTGAAAATTTTTAAGGTCATGAGTCTTCCTGATACTTCATAAAGACTTTAATACCTTTTTGAAGAACATTCATGTTTGCCGTCATATTGTTTGGTTAAGAGAAAAGGCTTGTAAGGTGAATTTTCTACTAGAGGGTCTATAACACTTAAAATATTTTCCGAAAGAGTTTCAGGGTCACATTTTGTAGGTTTCAGGTATATCCAAAAACGTTCAATGGGTTCACCATCGAGAATATATCTTAAAACTACCAGACCAAACTACTGAGTTTTTGCAGATACATCAGTTGTTTCGTCTGCCATAACTACCAAAAATGAAGGTTTGTTAATTTCTTTAATTATTTCTTCATGACATACTTTTAATATACAGTCTAAAAGATCATTTTGTATTTCTTTAGAGGTTCCTTTAAATACTGAAGCATTTTGTAGATGCTCACTTAAAGTTACATCAAGCTCAGGAGAAAAATTTATCAAACCACGAAATATCCCCGGGTTTTGAGAGGTTTCAGCTTTGTCATGTCCTCGCAGCGCTAGTTCAAAGGCCCCACAAAACTTTATGCAGTTTATAATTCTTGACAAAGCGTATCTCTTTTTTGTCACATTATCATTATGCTTTTGCACATTTATTAAATAAGCTGAATCTAGCTGCGCTTTAATATTAGTTATTCCTAATAAATCTAATTCCATTGTATTATGTAGATGGCTGTTGGAATTGTCGTGCTTTTTTATTTTTTCAGTGATGTGCACCAAATCTGTCACCCCTACCTCCGTTCATACTTATCACCGCCAAAAAGTAAACAAGGAAAACAAAATAACGCATTTTTTTTTTGCCCTCACAAATCCAATTGTTCTTCGAATAAATGGCGAATTAAATTGACGTTTATATACTTTTCCGCAGCTAACATCTGCAGTCTCAATAACAATATCGGGCAATGGCCTACCATTGTTTTTTAAATCAATTTTTTCTTCATAAGAGTATTTAAGAAATCGCTTCACATGAACTAAATTATAAACTAAATCCATTGTCACTATCACAGTATATAAATATTAATAATTAGTACAATAAATCACTACACAAATTCACAAAACAGTATTTAAAATCTCAAATTAACACGAAATACGAAATAGGTACGATTTACGCTCGCCTACTGTACGAGGAGTAGGAAGGAGTAAACATTCACTGATGTTGCCTTAGCTGGAAAAAATACAGCTCACTGACCGTGTAAATTCGCGCATTTACGAGCGCCAAGTGTGGATTGTCGCGGGAGTTGAGAGGGAGGACGGGTGTGCCGAGCCGTGCTGAGAACTACCTCGTGTGGCCCAGTTCAATGTACGACGCGCTCCCGTAGAGACCCAGATAATTCATCTGGTCTACTACTCAATAGAGGATGGCGGGCAGAATGCGACTTTAACGCAATAATTTGGTTAGCTGCACCAACTAACCAAATTATTTTATTAATAAATTTTAGTAATTATTATGTCGCGAAAATATACAAATATCTAATTTTTTGGCAGTTCTGTAGCTCTGCAGCACCTATACACCAGCCGCCCCTGGACTTGGATCTATTTAATTATCATAACTTCAGATGTCAGTGGTTCCTATTACAGTAATTGTTTTGCTCTAAGAAAATTGGAGTTCATTTTCTGTTTTATTATTTAGTATTTGGTGCCTTTTGACATGATACGCCTATGGTATTGTACTTCCTGTATTGTTCACTGATCTAACCCGGTCCACATAATGCAGATAACATAATACATAGAGAATTCCAGCGTAACGAAGTTCCTATAAATTAACCTCAAATTATCGTTGTCTCTCAAATTTTATTTATACAAAAATTTTTTATAGAACAGATTTTAAGAAGAGATATTATTAAATGGTTCTAAAGTCATAATATTTCTCTTGCTGTATCTTTATTCTTGAAGGTCATGGAAATCTTGAGAATGGCTCTCAGATAATTATTTAAAGTCATTTTTAGTCAACTTAATTTTATTTTTAATTACGTTAAAATTTTATCATAAAATATCTTAAAAGTATTTACAAATTACGCTAGTGTTTCAAAGTATGCAATATTTATACAGGGTCTTTTAATAGCGACGCTCGAAATTTGTTAGGTTATAGCGACTACGTTGTTAAAGCAATATCTGTCACACTGTATTGTGAATTGTTCAGTAGTGTATAGCAAATCACCACAGAAGGCTATAATATACAACAACGTGTGCAAATAATCAAAATTCATTTTCAAGGTCAGTGCTCCATTCGAGAAATGTTCCGGGCATTACATGATTTCCATCCTCGCCACAACCGTTTGGTGGTTAAATTTGAGTCAACTGATTTGATAAATAATCAACCAACATCCGTACGTCACCGAAACGCAAGGTCTGCTGAAAACATCGCTGCCGTGCGTGAGAGTGTACAAGAAAATCCGAGGCAGTAAACTTCTCGTCGTTCACAAGACCATGGCCTTTCTGCGACTTCAACTTGGCGAATTTTGCGTCGGGATTTGGATCTGCACCCGTATAAAATCCAACTAGGCCACCGGAGCAGTTGGCATTTGATACAAATTTTGCCAAAAAAATCATCTTTAGCGACGAGGCTCATTTTTAGATAAATGGATATGTGAACAAGCAGAATTTTCGGATTTGGGATGATACCAATCCACAAGAAATACACCAGTGCCAAATGCGTCCCGAGAAAGTCACTGCGCAATCTGGTGCAGATTTTGGTCTGACGGAATCATCGGTCCGTACTTCTTCCAAAACGAAATTGTCATTGCCATAACCGTCAACGGCGAGCACTACACATCGATGAACAACTTCTTGTGACCTAAAATGGATGATATGGATACCAACGACATGTGGTTCCAATAGGACTTCGCTACGTGCCACACAGCACATACCACGATGGACATTTTGCACTAGCAATTTGAGGGCATGATTATCTCGAGCAGTGGTGACGTGAACTGGCCACTGAATTCGTGCGATTTAACGTCTTTACACTTCTTCCTTTGGGACTGTCTTAAATCGCAGATCAATGCGAATAAACTTCAAAACTGATGTCCTCGAAGTCAACATAACAGACGCCATCCAGTAAATTCAGCCAGATTTATGCGACAAAGTAAACGAAAATCGGACCTCCTAAATACGTGCCACCAAGCAAAGCCGCGGCAAACATTTGAACAACGTTATATCCCATATTTAATTATACAAAACATTCTTTCAAACACAAAAAAAAAAATGAGTGGATATCTCACACAGAACATATTTTATTTACGTTTAAAATTCGAGCCTTATTATTGAAAGACCCTTTAATAACAAGGTTTAGTAACGTGTCTAGTTTCCTACATTAATAAATTTGTTTTTCGTAGTTTGAAACGTCAGTGCTTCGAAATCATTAGCATCAATTTAATAAGTTATGTGAATGTGTAAGGAGAATGCAGAATGACGCACTCTTGATACACTTTTTCACATAAGATTGAATGGAAGCCACCACTTGTGTCATATGACATGTCACATGAGTCATACGACAGAAAAGTGCCGTCCTCGAAATCAACTGAAGCATGCTAATATTTTATCTTCCAAATAAATTAGTTATCTCGAGACGCATTTGTTTCATCTTCGATAGTTTGCACTGGATAATAGCGTAAGTAAATTCTAATGAATAGATTCAATATGGTATGTTTATATTCATTTTAAATCTATGTAGATAATTAAAAGTGAAATTGTTCTTATTACTTTTCCACACTCCACTATACGCGGAAAAGTAATGTAAAAATGTTTTTCTAGGGTTTATCTTTCATTTTTCGGCCTAAAAACAAAAAAAAAAGATTTTTAAACCATTTTGTGTGTGTGTGTCGTTGTCGTCATTGTCGTCGTTATCGTTGTCGTTGTTGTCAGCATTGATTCCTGTTAGCACGATAACTCAACTAAATCGTATCAGATCGATAGAGTCTTGACTGATTCTGATCGAGGATGTCTCCCAGACGACACCTATTGATTTTGAGGTGGACAGGATACACTCCACCCTATCCATGGATCATGAGAAAGCACGATGGTGCACTATTTGATAATTTTTTTTGTTAGCACGATAACTCAACTAAATAACCGTGTTGGATCGATCGGGTTTTGACTGATTCTGATCGGGGACGTCTCCCAGACGATACCTATTGATGTTGAGGTGAATAAGACATACCCCACCCTGTCCATGGGTCATGATAAAGCACAATGGTGGGTTATTTGAGAATTTTTTTTTGTTAACACGATAACTCAACCAAATCGCGTTGGCTCGATCGGGTTTTGACTGATTATGATGGGGGACGTCTCCCAGATGACACCTATTGATTTTGAGGTGGATAGAACACACTCTACCGTGTTCATGGGTTGTGAGAAAGCACAATGATGGACTATTTGAGAAATTGTTCTTGTTAGCACGATCACTCAATTAAATCGTGTCGAATCGATCGGTTTTCAACTGATTCTGATTAGGGACATCTACCAGATGACATATAATGATTTTGAGGTGGATAGGACACACTCCACCCTGTCCATGGGTCATGAGAAAACACAATGGTGGACTACTTGAGAAAAATTGAAAAAAGTAAAACTGTCGCATAAAACACATAGTCTGCATTTATGTTGCTTTATTTTTTCTCGACCACTCAATTTCGAGATAGAGATGTTGTACGTGCGGAAAAGTCCGTTTTAAGGTTTTATAACTGTTTATTTATGCACACAATATGTAATATAGAAAAGTTTATACAAAAGCAAGTAACAGATACTAAATGTATGAGGGAATAACAAATCCAAATTCTGACTAATGACATAAACTTTTTCGAATAGTTACGATATTCTTTGAATCACTTTCGATGCAAGGACTTAATTGGATTTAATTCTATTAGTGTAAACAAAACAAGTTAACAATCGATTTATCAGTGTGTACACAAAAAATTAGAGCATTGTTACGAACACGAATCTCGTGACTTAATGGTTTTTTTTCCTCGCGAACCGCTCGCTCGTGAGTTTCGTGTCTAGTTTCGACATAATTGGAGCTAATTTTATGTGAAAATATTTACAGATATTGTCGGATGGTGTAGGTGATATAACTGGATAACTCGGCGTCAGCCGCTAACGCAAATAATGTAGTTTAATGCGCTGGCATCATGTTAACATGATACGAGTTAATTGCAAAGATAAACAGTGTAATATTATACAAATGTGATAGTGTATACAACTCTTATTAAGTGGATGTTGGTTCGGTAAATTCTGAAGACTAAGGGGAGGTTCTCATAAATTCGACCAAAAAATCGATTTTCTTTTTCCATTTAACTTTTTCGCACTCCACTGTAAGCGGAAAAGTAATGCAGTCGTGTAAAGAAAAAATGAAAAAAAATTTTTTTTGGGTTTATTTTTCGCTTTTCGGCCTAAAAACAAAGAAAAATGGTTTTTAAAAATGTTTTGCTGTGTGTTGTCGTTGTCGTCGGCATTTATTTTTGTTAGCACGATCTAAATCGTGTCGGCTCGATCGGATTTTGACTTCTTCTGATCGGGGACGTCTCCCAGACCACATCTATTGATTTTGAGGTGGATAGTATACACCACCCCCTCCCTTGGATCTATTTGAGAATTTTCTTTGTTAGCACTATAACTCAACTAAATCGTGTCGGATCGATCGGGTTTTGACTTATTGTGCATAGGGACGTCTCCCAGACGACACTTATTGATTTTGAGGTGGATAGGACACATCCCACCCTGTCCATGGGTCATGAGAAAGCACGACGGTGGACTATTTGAGAAATTTTTTTTGATAACACGATAAATCAACTAAGTCATGTCGGATCGATCAGGTTTTGACTGATTCGGATCGGGGACGTCTCCCAGACGACACCTATTGATTATGAGGTGGATAGAATACACTCTACCATGTTCACGGGTGATGAGAAATTATATTGGTGGACTATTTGAGAAATCTGTTTGTTAGCACGACCATTCAATTAAATCGTGTCAGGTCGATGTGGTCGGATTGAGGTGGATAGGACACATCCCACTCTCTTCATGGGTCATGAAAAAGCACGAGGGTGAACTATTTGAAAAAAGTAAAACTGTCGCATAAAACATATATTCTATATTTATGTGTTGGTTCATTTTTTCTCGGCCACTCAATTTCGAGATAGAAATGTTCTACGTGCATAAAAGTCCGTTTTAAGGGTTTAGAACTGTTTATTTTAATACCTCATTATATGTGGAATATGTTCCTAAAACGATTTGGCCGAAAACATTTTCATAAAAACGTAGAACATATTTTATCCTAATAAGTATTCTTGAAATGCGCGCCTATATTAACATTCTATGGTAAGTATAGTTACGCCAAATGCCACCAGATGTCAGGGTATATGATATAATATTAGATAGTTTGCCTCTCTATACGTTAATGTCGATGGATATAGTGTGTAGTGTCAGTTGAACACGAGTTTTTCTCGAAACTGTTTTTAAACTGGTGGGAACTGTAACTCAAAAACTAATTTACGGATTGTCTTGATTTCTATTATTTTAAAGTAAATTAAATTTATTGGAGCTTATACCTAAGAAAACATCGATTTCGCTGTTATTTCTTATAACACTTCAAAGAGCGAAAAATAATTGAAAAATCGGTACCGAAAATTTGCAGGTTGTTAATTTTCGATTTTTTTTTATTGGTATAAGCTCCAACAAATATATTTTATATAGTTTTATTAATTTTTTTGAAATTTTGATTTCAGATGATTTTTACAAGTGCTAGAGTTCCCACCGATTGGACACCTTTTTTGGGACGGACACATTACCGAGCATATAACTAATTACCGTGTCATTTTTTTTTTAATAAAGAAAATTTTTTGTATACCTGAATACTTGATAAATATGTATAAATAATTGATGGGAATTTTTGGATGCATAATTTCCTTTTCTCTGCATATTTTTATCTGTGCTTAAAGAAACTAAAACAAGTAGCAAAATTAGACTACAGTTAAATTAATTGACAGGCGTCAGTGAATATTGCCACTATAGTCAACACTGAATATATATTCCATTAGTCAGGGAACCGGATACTTTATATTAAAATGCGATCCCGATAAAATTGTCTAAAGTTATAGTATAAGTATTCCAGTTCCAGTGTGCATGGGGTCCAAAAATCAGATGATCTGGTAGTTGTACATAATTATGGTCGATCGATCACCAATTGATTTCTTGTAATGTCAACCCTTAAAGATCAAGTGGAGATTCAATATAATTTCATCATCGGAATCATTGACAACACTAGCAATAATGGCAAAATCAGAATAATGGACAACACAATGGAGTTGAACAAAATGAATGATCCAATTATGGCAAGATAAGTGACATGAACACAAATTACATCCACTATCTTGCAATTATTGATTGGACTGATTTGTGGTCTTGGCAGTCTCGCCTGTTGGCCTGCTTGAAGGTCTTGGCTTTACTGTTAGATCATTTGGCATTTCCATTTAATGGCCACAATCATTACCCTTATTAATTAAACTACTCTTACCGGAATAATGGTGTTGTCAGTAATTTCGCTGAAATATTTTTATTGAAACATCATCATATGTGCTTGATACTTGAATTAGTGACGGTACAAGGAATCCATCTGTGGCCATATTCATATATCTCAATCCTCCTCCCTAGAAAACTTTTGATGCATCTATGGAATGCTATGTATCTATGGAAGTCTTGAGCATATTCTAAACTGTATTATACATTGGTGAGTTTCACCCCAGCCTTATTTCCACGTAAAGTATACAGTAACCCGGATGAGAATTTTATCGATTAATTATTATTAATCTCGTTAACTAACACTAATCAACCACAAGTGAGTACTTGGTACAAATACTTATTCTTGTAAAATAGTACACTTAATTATATTTGTAACAGACTAAGGGAAATGACTATTACTACAAGTAGGTGACTTATAAGTAGGTACATTTTAAGACCGAAAGACTTTTTCTTTTAAATTATCAGAATTTGTACCGAGATATCAATAATTATCTTGATCAAAGTAAGACATGATATAGAAAACATCTGGTATCGAATCTTTTTGAGTTAATTGTAGCAAAGTTTGACAACTTTCGCACCATACTGATATAATCAATAAATTGTAAATGAGTTATTAATTTTATAGATAAAATAGAAATGAACCATAAATTTGAATATTATAACGAAAAATTAATAGCGTTTCTAATTTTAATTTTATCTGTTAAAATATTCCCTCCTTATTAAATTCACACACTTATGTGTACTCGTGCTATGAAAAATTTTTTTAATATTTCTAAAGTTATAGCTACGCATTTTCAATAAGTCTTTATCGACAATAGGCATGCTATCTAAGAAATTTCATTTTCGTGACACATATGTTTCAAAAGTTTTTATACGCTCTTGTTCTATACGTTAACCAACATCATTGGTCACTCATTCTGTATGAATGGATGATTTACTAACACCGTAAGTCAGAGATCCAGTTCTGTAAAACACAACAGTACAATTACAAGGTCCTTCAGCATTACTGCTAAGAAATACTCTCTTGGTAGATTAAGAAGTGCTCTCGAAAATTGTTCAAACTTCAACGCACGTTTCTAACTCCCACAACTATTCTAAAACGGAAACGATAACTTTTGACCAAAATATTTGGACTGGAATCTTCGATGCAGCAACAAAAACAGGAGATTAGTTTTCCATGAACACGAAAGATTACACGTTTCTATTTACACCAAAATTTTGTCCAGGTTCAGTAAATCGTTAGGTATATATAATAAAGTCACCCGACGGTACTATTTTTGTTCACGGTGTGTGAAGGGTGAAGGAATAATTTATTTCAGTTTATAGCGTCACTTCTTCTAATACATAATCTCATCTCACATTTAGCTATCTTAATACTTTTTATGACATCCAATAGTCCATTATTGGTTATATTTTTTACTTAAATTACTAGAGTCCAGAATATAATTATTGATATTACAATTTATCATTGCAATTATTTTTGTCAAAATCATATTAAACCACTAAAAATTATCTGAAATATCCATGTTTTTAAATAAGTCATACGAGTATAATTTACTTGTATTTTATCGAATATTTCTCATCTGTGTCTAGTAAATTACAGCTTATAATGGAAAAGAAGATCCACATAGCACACAAACACGATATTTATCAGTCTATTTCTTTACAAAGTAGGTGAAATGATAATATCTTCCAACTATAAAATTAGTTACGCTTTTTGATATCTCATATTGATTCTTGACATGAATATTACTTTGCTGTTAATTACAGGGATACTTACGAACTTACTTTATTTTATATATACAGGATGTCCAACCGAAAACAATGCATAAGTTTATTCGGTAAGTATTTGATCAGTGAAGTCAGATTTTAATATTTAAGTAAAGGATCGTGTAATTTGCTCTAAGGTTTTTAAATAATAAAAGATTAAAATGGGACGCCGTAATAAAATTTGTAAATAGTCATGGAATCGCAGATGATTCCTAAGTTAGGGATGGTTGCTTTCCTGATGTATTTTGAAAAAATTAATTTAATTGAGAAGTTAATTAAATATTCAATTTCTGAAATAAAAGCGTTTAAACCAGTGTATACTCTGTAGCTCTATGATGATTCGTCATGTTTCAATCTCATTCGAACGAATAAATCGTTCGATTGAAATTACATATTGCATATGCATAAAAATGTTTAGAGAAGTGGGATCATCTACGAGAATATAGACAACAAATTTTTGTACAACATCGCAAAAATGTTTCTATATGCAATTAAGATAGTATCTATTCTATCCAGAGACCTTGAGATCTGGTAATACAGTCAGAGTATCATAAATGTCTGCATCTAGCGGCTGATTT
Source organism: Rosalia funebris (assembly GCA_037954035.1). NCBI lineage: Eukaryota > Metazoa > Arthropoda > Insecta > Coleoptera > Cerambycidae > Rosalia > Rosalia funebris. Next base: position 21,616,337 of record JAZFAV010000011.1, read on the forward strand.
TTCAATACAAATCATGAGTGAAAAAATACATTTTCACCTATCGAGATATGTCAATAGACAGCACATTGGATTTATGTCACTACAAATCCTTAAATTATGCACTAAACTCCTTTATGTCATATTTCTGTTTCTACATTCCCAACTTAGAGGTTGGTGAGGTAGAAATGAAAGCAGGATGTAAAATAGTTCATGCACTTTTCATAAACGGTTTTTCATAGTGAATTTAAGTCTACGCATTCTACGCTTGAATTTTAGTCCTAATGGTAGAAGTGTGGAAGAAGAAGAACTTTCCCATTTGTCTCTATGTATAACCTATCCCTCCACAGCCTGTGGGAGGAAAGGAGGTAGTTTTTTGTGTAAACAAAAAACTACTTTTTGTGATATTTTTACATTTATAATGAAAAGAAGTACGTTATTTATACTCGTAGGGGACTCTACGGAGTGGATGATGAGTTTTGTCATGGAATAAATATCTAATATTCTTTCGTTATAAATTTATAATTAGATATACAATTTTTTTAAATATTTAATAAACCCCTTCTTCTTAGTAAGATGCATAATTGTTATTAATATACACAGTGATTATAGAAACTACCAAAAAATGTAGATTAACCTTGAGTCGTAATAAGGAATATTAATAAAGAGTTCGAATGGAAGAGAATATACAATAAATACAATTTTAAAACATTAAATGTTAAAAATAATTCAATAAAAAGACATTCGATACAGTCTTCTAAAATATAAGTAACAATCAATAAACTTTAGTGGCAGTTATGCTTTTGGAAAGTAAATACGTGGCCCTTGAATCAATAGTATAACTGTCAGATTACTTCTTGTAATCTGTTCTCCAGGGTAGCGTGTCAAAATTTCAGATTTGCTCCAAATGTATTATTATTAATATCGACTTGATGAAGGCATTGGCCAAACGCCGATAACTCGATCGGTATTTCCAAAAATTGTTTTCACTTAAAACTGGAGAAACCTAAACTTATTGCCAGTATTTCATTACAATTTTCCTTAACCAAGTATTCTGAGGAAGTCGTCTACTGTGAATGGCGAAACCTTGGCAACAGGTTCTATATTGACGTGGAATATATCTATATAGAAAACAAACAGTTATTATTTTTCAATGAAAATAGTTCACCGACTTAGTTTTCCACAAAACACCTAAACACTACACTATACTCGACGCGCGTTTCGCCAATAAAGTTGGCAGTTACCGAGACAGATGTACCGGGACAGAGGGGAATCCTACCTGTGACGGATTTTCTTTTCTGAAACCTTGCTGATCGTGCAGAAACACGAGAAAAGGGTCGAAGATCGTTATTAGGTATAATTCAATGCCTGGCGGGGCTTTAGCTTGAGGAGTAGTTGTTTCCTATAACGATTATGTAATAGCCTTGCTATTTGGGAACTATTTGATAACCGCTTTGCGGTTTGGTGGCTTCTTTCGCGATTCCCGACTTATAAGTTACTGACATGAATCGTATCGATTTAGATGAATACCCCACGGATTTGATTCGGCATTTGTCCTGGACCGGCGTATCATGTACGGCACTGATGAGAACTAATAAGTTCGAAACAGCTGTCTGTCGTTCGGTTTCCATCCGGGACAGATGTTGAATCCTATCTATGGCGGGATTTCTTTTGTGATACCTTAATATATTCACATGCAATGATAAGAAATTATCTGCATAAGGAAGTACATTTAAACAAAATATACTCATAATGTTCGTAGATAATAGTATGTACTGGTAGTTCAACCAGTCAGAACTTGTACCAATAGTCAAAATGGTTAAATCTCGTAGAAAAATTTCTGTAAAAAATCCATATAACATGTCTTTTTTACGAAGTCACTAATTCGGAAGTCATAACTTATGTTTCAGGATAATTAACTAGGACTACTGCAGTTCGTAATAGGCAGATTCGTCCTTGTCGGCTACTTCTCGTTTCTCGAGACAATTTGGCTTCTTCATTTAGCTACATTAAACTTCTATATAACTTTCAAACAGCCTTCAGCTTAACGATCTTACCTATATAATTAGATTCACAGACCAGTATCTGATATTTTCTCTGTCCAATATTATACACATATTTTTTTTTCAATTATTTTATAACGGTTTTTACTTGGTGGTTATATATTAGCATCTCTGATAGATACTACCACCTTTATTATTGTATCTTCTTGAAAAATAATCATGTAACTAAAGACATTTATTACTAGTTTTTGATATAATCTGATCATTTTGTTTGCCATTTCATCTCATTATAAATGAATTATTTGCGAAATATCATGCAAGTTGATAGAAGATTTATAAAAACCTGCATTTCTATGTTATATTGCGCACTATATACATATGTCCTCATATAGACGACACCTTGATTTTTTTAATACTATTCTTATAGACTACATTGTTGACTTCCTCTTATAACTTTATGTGGGAAGGACTCGAATAAAGCTCATAGTTAATATTTGTACGTGCCAGATAATAAAAAATATGGGTTACATACGGTATCATAAAAGATAAGCGGACAGGGTAAATCTGTCATTATTTCGTACAATACTTTTATATTATCAGAATAAAAATATATTTATGTTTTTACAACTCGATTTGTCAAGAGAAACAGATTTGTATTTTTATGATTGGATGCGTCTGATGAAACAGGTGACTACTAGTACAATGTGGTAGAAAAAAAAAGTTACTTACCTGGAGGAGACAAAAAAATTTTTATACGTGGGGGCTTCATTAGGTTTCCTCTTGTGGTAAACTATAACACATTTAACTTCGTCTGTCATAAGCAAATACCATATGGTATAGATATATTTAGTACTCGAGGAGACGCGTACATCATTTTAGATGCGGACAAACTAATATTCATCAACCTACATACACCCTGCAGTCTTCATTCCCCGAAAGCAATTAAGTAAAATACTTGTTTATAACTTGATTATACAAGTGGGAAATTCACATTTACATACAGCAATTTAGACACAGTAAAATACATTTAAGACTCACTGCAGCTAGGTTACTATGGTTATTAACCATAAATAAAACAATTTAATGTACCGAATTGAAAATATATTAAATTGATCGCTTGCACTCATTGTTGACTCATTTAGTTCGGTTTTGAATAATAACTGGCTATTAAATATGGTTAAGTGTTTCGCGAGTATGTATTTTTAACAATATTTGAAAACAAATAATACCAATTTTTGTCAAGACTCTAAAGGAAAATCGTAACAAGTATACAGGATAATCTTTCTTCTAGTTAATAAAATATGGAAATTAAAATGAAACGACAGCTGGTAGCTAGACATTTATTTGACCAACACATGCCATGTTAACTGTTTCGACATCGTTGTGTAATTTTAAACAGAAATACTGATTCTATTATTCAGTAGAAAAATTCAGTAGAAGCGATATAAGTATTGACGCAATAGAAGTTATTTCGGAATTGTGAATAAACAGTGTCAATATTGCCTTTAAGAATCTCTTTCACCCACTGCTTCACTGTTCTTAGGGAGTATATAGATCTGTTTAATCCTTCTTCTAACTCACTAGCGTCCTAATTTTCATAAACTGCATTGATCACTGCCTCTAATTAAATTCTAATCACAACTGTTGTCGAATTATGTTTCATGATGTAAAATAATATATGATATATGTATTACAATGTGATCCATACTAATCCAATATGTATTCATCCTGTTGGAAGAAGCTTGTAGGAAGTCTCATCCTACTGGAATAATATTCCAGTCTCATGCAGTTTATTTCTGTTTATGTCTTCTAATATTTAACTGGTCATGTAATTATTCTCTAATCCATCAAGAAAATTTCTTCATTAAATTTCCATATATAAAAAGAAGGCCAACGGTATGCTCCTCCAGAATAAACAAATACTCACCAGACATGAAATTCTCCTGATATTTGTTTATTATATTCCTCATAGAGATAAATGTTTGTAGATAACCAATACATGCAGTTGTATGTCTTGGCATCTCCAATCAAATAAAACCTACTGTTACCTGAAAAACTGTTGAGATTTATGTGAAAGTTCAATTTTGTGAATGAAATCAGGCAAGTTGAGGATTTTTTGAACGAAAGTCCTGACCACTCTAGATTGTTCAGCGGCGGCTGTTTAGTACTTTTAAATTGAATTTAATAAATTTCTAGAAGTCCTATTTAAAGATTTAAAGGGATTCGTTAGTTATGTTTTGCGTACATATGCATACTTGCGAATATGTTTTCTATTTTCAACTAATTCAGTTTCGTCAAATGATCTCTCCAGCTCCATTGTTTTCTTGGGTAGAACGTTTTCATTAGCAAAATGTTTCTTTATATTATCCTATCCCTAGACAATCAATAAATGAAATGCAGTTATCATCTATACTTCAGGTTTTAAACTATAACTAAACTTTGAACTACGTTTACAGGCACGTATGAAGTAGATGTATTTCTTACCCAGTTTTTATTATAAACCATTATCTATTATTAATCCATTAAAGACCAAAATTACATCAAAGTCCAAAGTCGTAATTAGAAGGAAGATACATTTTAAATGATATATCTCTCGACCTATATTTGCATTTGAATATTGGTATATTGAATTTGAATTTGAATATGAGGAGGTAGTTTTTTGTATGAGGGTACACCAGTAACAGTTACAGATTTTTCATAGATAAGATGTTTCTTGAAAAAAAGTAAAATACTTCGAGTCATGTCGGCATGAGACTGTCAAATATATAACAAAGTTATAAGAGAATATAAGTTCTTGCTCTTTAAAATACAAATATCTTAAAAGTCTTAATGTGTTTGTAGTCTGTTGATTGTATTTATATCCGGTAAATGACTCTATCAATTATTTTAGGAGACCTATATTATGAAAATAACTGATACGTAACCCAAATTAAACTCACTTATTTATATTATATAGCCCACATTAGGGTTAAAAATTAATTTTGGAAGTAAGTAAATAACGGACCATATATATGGCGAAGAATTTTTTTCAAAAACTCATGTGGATGTAATGACTATATAATGGATAATCATTATAAACTTCCATCATCTAGTCATTCTATCATTCTTTTTCTACTACTACAGCATTTTTATGAATAAGCGGCATATACATATTAGGATTTTTTTCTGATTGGTAGACTGGCCATTACAAAATTTTTATCCCCGTATATAATTAAAATTTTGAACTAATTTAACAATGTTGATGCTATTTTACTATGAGCGTCAGTATTTCGTTTTTACTATATCAAAATGTCATTGTGTTTCCTAGGACCACATCATCATCTCATTATCATTTGTATCTTCTTCATCAACCTTAGCAGAATTATTGTTATTCACGTACATAATGTTAACACCTCATGCTATTCAAGTATCCTAATATCAATACCTAGTATTATAACATCTTCATCAATAACGTTATGCATGTTTATTTAATCCCTCACATCAATAATATCAAGAAGTCCAATCTTAGATTTCAGTGCTGTTTCAAAATAGAGGTCAATTATAAATACTCTTGCTTATATTGATGAAAATTATGTTATAGTGCTCTTATAAACTACAATAATTATTATGTATAAGATATTATGTATTTTTTATGTATATTTTTAACCCATAATAATTTACTAAAACTAATATTTTCATTTACATACTAATTGTATTCGAAATGATGAAAGTACATTAGGAATTATATTCAATTCTAGTGAGCAATAATATCTGTAAATATAGGTATATGTACATACATTTACATACAAGTTTTCAAATACTTAAGTTAATCTTTTTGATAATTCTCTGTTAGAAATGTTACTTTAATATTATAAAATTAAAGTATTAAACAAATGCATATTTTGACATAAGAGAAATTAAGAATAATTCTTTAGTAATTTTGTATAGTGCCTTTGTTATGTAAACCGTAATCTAGTAAACTGTTTGTATAGAGGATTATAGAAAGAATATAGTTCATACTCACAGATTAAAAACAATTGATCCGTTTTCTGATTATAAAAACAAAGTCAATAAGTAACATTAAATATTGGACAACATTAGAAGTAAGATTCATTTTTTGTGTTTTTGGCAAACAATAAATAACAAATGGATAAAAAAATGAACACCTTAAAATAACATTTCTATTTTATTTAAATCCATTGAAAAACACATATTTATGTCTTTATGCCTTCCAAATATTTTAATTAACTCATTTAGAGAAGGACTTTTCTATTTCCGTTCTATCTAAATTAAAGAATTAAACATGCATCTTTTGAAGCAGAAGACAAGTTAAGAATGATGTTTCAGTGGGTTTGTAAAGTTCCTAGAGACCTTTCTATCTAAACTGTAATTTAGTAACTTTTTATATAAAAGATCTATAAGATCTCTTTTTATAAGAAAGACTATATTTGATACTAAGAGATTAAAAAAAACAAACAAAAATTTTCTGATTCCAAAAATAGTCAATAACAAACACTAAGTATTGTACAAAAGTTTAATCAAATTTTAATAAATCAACATTCAAAGTGAGTTCAATTAAATCAAAATAAATTGATTAATAATAATTGATAAAAATATGAACACCACATAAAATAATATTTCTATTTTATTTAGCTCCACTGGATAAAAACATACGTGTTCCTTTACCCCGTCCAAGTACCTTAATTAACTCATTTTATTAAAACCAATGAAATATTTATACTACCAAATCGAAAAAAGTCTGCCTTAAATTTAAGAACCAAATTTGTAACTGAACAGTACACATTACTGAAATATATCAATAGATAGGAAATTCTGTTTAGAATTATAAGAATAGAAACCTTCATCCCTAAAGGGAAGGGATATTTTATGAATTTCGAAATTCTTGTTTATGTATGCTAATTAAAATAAAAGGAAGCAATATACAATCATATAATTGTTCATGCACTTTCCTTATTAATAAATATTTCTTGAAATAATAGCTACCTAGATTTATAGAAGGCTACACGGATTTATTAGAATGATCACAAAACTATATCTTATTATTATTATTATAAGATATTATGTATATCTTCTTCTATTATGCTTTACCTTTCTGAGTAGTAAATTAATAAATAATACTTTTAATTTATGTAACACGTCCATACAGAATCCTGTTCAAATGTATGTATAATATGTAAACAAAAAAAAAAGCCAGTACGCGTTTCTCTTAAGCAGATGACACTAATATGATGAAAGCAATACATATAATACTTACTGAAAATCTATGGAATACGAATATATCCAACACTTTATTTTATGTATAGCTGTATTATATTCTATTTTATAGTTAAAGATGAGTATAAAGGAGTTTAATTGAATCGAACAGAAAGGTATTAAAATATTTATCTTCTTTTGTAATAATATGAGTATAATAATATAAAAAGAACTATAATTCTGTACGTAGGAAACTAAAAATGTTTGACACAAACTATATTTTTTTATAAAAAGAACTCCAGACTTCTATTATGTTATTTTAATATTGCTTCTCTAACATACTTTTCCTAGATATCTTTTTTAAAGTTTGGAAAATATGTAGCAGTAGTTATTTTAAAATTTAATAGTTTATCAAATATTTAAATTCCAAATATGACAGTATATCAGATATTGGCTCAGCCTGATGTTTAAAAATTAAAACCGATTAAACTTCACGTATCTAATTAATAACAATTATGCCTCACCTCTCAAACTATCTGTCACTACCAGAAAAAAAGCACAACAGTTTATGGATCTTTTAAAATAAATTAATTCATATATGTACATATTTGGTAAATAATTGTTTGTGTTGGTACAAACTGTTACCTGAAACATTGCGGATACCTCTGACGTAAATATTTTCTTGGTCTATCATCCTGTTTGTGCGTGCTTCTTATTAATTTTATATGCACATATAATTAGAAAAGGTATTGATGATATATTAATGTACTTTCTTAATTAATTTAGCACTGCTATGCAAACAAGATGTGAGAGCCGTAAACAGTTATTATGAGAATTTACCTATATAGCTCATATTTGGCTTTACGTCCATTTATCTGTGGACGTAATGTGGTCATAATCATAATATAGATTTTATGTAAAATGTGTTCGAGAGTAACTAAATGTTAAAAAATTATCTTAATACCTCAGAGTTCAGATTTTATTTATTTATATTTATTTTATACTTATCGATATTAGTATGAAGTGTCAAAATATGATGCTATTGCTTAAATATGTTCATATATTTTATAGCCGGAAGTAGTTACTTCGTCCTCAAATACCATTCGAAGCATATCTTCTGATGGCCTTTGGGGGATCTTTCCGAGGTGTTGCGGTTTTTGTTTTTGCGAAAATTTTTTATTTTATAGTCAACTACGTAATTTATTGGGATTTTTTTGTAAAAAATATTACATAATTACATATTATTTTGTATTAATTTTGGGGGTGATTTGATTAACTTATTTCCGTATTATGTTCCAAGGCACCGACCTTATTTGATCGATGACATTCGATATTATCTCATCAAAAATAATCAATCATCAAGTGAGGTCAATATCGAGCTGAGTATTCAATTTTATTGCATATGTCGAACTACATATTAGAGAAATCTGTATTGGGATACCCTTACTGTAAAATATCCATGGTCTCTTTTGCTGATATCTAATATTGTTATTACATTCAGTAGACTTAGAGTAATTAGGTATAATCCTCGTTAATTCTAGAATTAAGAAAGGCCAAGAACGATAAAGAAGTTTTCTCCAAACACCTAAAAACATATTTAAGCCCTTCCCTCCTGCACTATCCACATATGAAGAAAATTTTGCAAGGACTCAAAGAAAAGTATATAAAACTAATAACCATTATTTTTAATGCAATGTTGCGTAAAAACTACTTCCCTATCACCTGGAAAGTGGCCTAAATCATTGATTCTCAAACCTGGGAAAGAACCTGAAAATGTCTCCTACTACTGGCCTATAAACCATCTACCTATTTTATTCAAAGTATTCGAGAAGACTCAAAAATATAACAGAAGAAAATCCCAGAACATCAATTTTGATTCTGCAATAAGCACGGCACAATAGAAAAATTGCATAGGCTAATCAACTAGATAAACAAAGATTTAAATACAAAAATATATTATTCAGCCACTTTTCTCGATATATCCCAGAACTTCGACCTGGTGTAACACGCTACATTTCAAGTCAAACTAAAGAGGGTTCTTCCATTGAAATCTTATCTAACAGATAGATACTTTATAGTTAAACAGGGTAGTGAATACACCGGATTACATTCACTATTCTCAGGCGTTCCTTAAGGAAGCATCCTTAGCCCTATATTATACCTCTTGCATACAACTAACCTCTCAATAACAAGAACTACCACTGCTGCAACATACGTTGATGACAAAGGAGTTTTAGTATCCTACACAAATTCAATATCAGCCTCAAGAAACCTTCAAACACACTTAAATAAACTTCAGAAATGTTTAAAAGCATGGTACAGCAAAGCTAATGAGAACAAATCCATACAAGTAATATTTACATTACGAAGAGGAACATGTTCTTCTGTAAAGATGAACAATTATCAACTTCCTCAAGTCGAAGATACCAAGTATCTCGGCGTGCATTTAGACTGACGCCTTGTATGGAAAAAAACATACATATATGCACCAAACGTAAGCAGCTAGGACTTAAATTAGTCATATGTATTGACTCGCAGGCCGTAAATCTAAATTATTACTATATAAGTCCATTCTTAAGCCCTTTTGGACTTACGGAAATTAGCTGTTGAGTACAGTCAGTATCTTTAATATTAAAATCCTGCAAACTTTCCAGAACGAGGTATTGCGTGCCATCATCGACGCACTTTATTACATGCCCAACGAACTGATTCAACATGACGTCCCTTTGGAGTCCATATATCAAGGAAACCATACAACGATTCAGTGAGAAATACAATAAAAGAGTATCCAAAATGTACTAGCCAATTTGTTAAATATGCTCGATATCAGTGAAGTGCGTAGGCTAAAACGTCTACTGCCACTCGACTTGACCTAAGACCACTTAGACAAATAAACTTAGACAAAATTTTAGATTTAGATTAATTTTTAAAGATTATTCATTGGAGTGATACTCTACATGACATTACATTCTAGTCACAAAAAACACTTATTACCCACTAGGCACATTGCATATCTCTCAAAAAAAAAAAAAAAAAAAAAAATAGAATTAAGAAATTATGACAGAAATCCGGATAACTGCGTTACAATGTCATCAAAAATATATAGTTCCACTATTCGCGTTCATGGGATATTTAATGTATGCCTTCATCGTACGATCTGCATATTATTTTCTACCTCAGTTTCCACAGTTTTGTTTATTGACTGTTCTAATTCCATTAAGGGTTGTCTCATCAGAGAAAATAATTTTTTTATAACAGATTTTTTACCACTGAACTTTATTTACCGATTTCAGGATCATTACGGTTCAGTGTTTGAATCAAGTGCCTACAATATGGATTATATTTGTTGTAGACATCTTCGTTCGTAGATCTTAGTAGTTCTTCTGATATAAGTGACAATTTGTCTTGTATATGAATTTTCTTATGGAGCTTTATGTAAATTTTCTTCGATATCTTTTAATATAACTATATCCTATATTGCCATAAGTTTCTTATCAAATTTTTAAAGATATCTAATCTTTCTAAATTGACGAAATGGTTTTTTTAATATACTAATCGTAGACTGAAAAATTTTACTGTCAGTATATCAATCATTGAAGATATCACATACCTTCTTCCTTATTGTTGTTATATCACCATATACTAATAAGAATAATTAATTAATAACTAATAATGAAATTAATAATTTTAATTTCAGTTCTGCAATAATCAAAGTACAATGAGTAAACTTGAAGAATACGATAGCCATTCAGGTCAGTAGGATAGACGCGGAGATATGAAAGAGCAGCTCAGTAGTCACCATGTGGATGGAGGACTTACCGTATTCTCCAATAGTGGCATCTGCAATACTGGTATTTATACTGTGGTCGGGGGTAGAGGACAGGGGTTCAAATCTCAACGGGGATTGTTGGTACCTGCCTCGTTGTATGTCTGTCCTCGTTTTAAAGTGTAAATTTCCCCTCCAAAAGTCTGTATTCAATATCATTAAGATCTATAGCCACGACTATTATATTCTTTATTGATGATGAATCTGTAGCCTCTTCGATTGCTAACCAAAATTGGGTCTGGCCAACTTCAGTTGTCAATATTATTCAGTGTTTCCAGTTGTAGAGAAATTTCAGCAACAGACTAATCTCTTCGTAGTTTATAATATTTTTCACTATATTATTGTATTTTTTCCTAACACTGTGTAGACTTTTTCATCTTCTTAACTACCTCATCTTTCACTAGTATCGGCTTAGTGTTCGTAAGGGATGTGCAGACTTATTTAATGGCTACTAACTCTTTGTGAATGGCAGTGATAACATCCCAACACAACTCTTCAAACACGGTGGTAAAAAACTAGTTGAGTACACATGTATAACATCATCTGTAAAATCTGGGAAGAGGAACACATGCCAACAGAATGGAGGTTAGGACTCATATGCCCACTGCATAAAAAAGGAAATCAGTTAGATTGTTAAAACTATAGGGGAATAACTCTCCTCAATACGTCATACAAGATTTTGTCTAACATCCTAAATGAAAGACTGACATTCCCCGATGTGGGCTTCCGTGAATGGTTTCAGTCAGGGTTCAGACCAGGTCGATCAACCACAGACCAAATATTCACTCTGCGACAAATCCTAGCGAAGTCTAGAGAATTTAACATTGATATGCACAACCTTTTCATCGACTTTAAAGCAGCGTATGATAACATCATTAGGCCTAAACTCTACGAAGCCATGAACTACATCGGAATACCAAAGAAGCTAATATGTCTGACTAAAATGACCATATCTGACACCATGTCCGCAATTAAAATTCAGAGCGACATATCGGAAGAATTCGAAATACACAAAGGGCTGCGACAGGGAGATGCGCTGGCGTGTCAGCTATTTAATAAGTATAGTCCTGGAGAAAATTATTAGAGACGCCAATCTTGAGACTAGGGGAACAATATTCACTAAGTCAGTCCAGACCTTGTCATATACAGACGATATCGACATAATAACAAGAACGGTAAGAAAGTCTGTAGAAACTTTCTTAGACCTAGCGACGGCAGCGGGGGCCATAGGACTACAGGCAAACGACAAAAATACAAAATACATGTTAACCACTTTGCAGACAAGAGCTGGTAACGCAGGACAAAATTTAGTAACTGGTAATCACAACTTTGAAGCAGTCAGGGAATTCACCTATCTAGGTACTCAAGTCGATCCAAACAATAACATCTCGGAAGAAATTAAACGGCGCATAGTAACGGCAAACAGATGTTACTATGGCCTTTTCAGGCATTTCTCCAATAAGCGATTGTCACAAACAACAAAGCTGAGAATATACAAGACCCTAGTAATCCCTATACTGATATATGGATCAGAAGCGTGAACCATCACAAAGGCCGACGAAACCTCCCTACTTTATTTCGAGCGGAAAATACTGCGAAAAATTTTCGGGGTCGTATGCGAGAATGGATCATGGAGGCGCAGGCATAATTTCGCGCTATATAACCTGTATAAAAACAAAGCGAAATGAAGAGATATTGTCACAGCGACCAAACTAAACAGACTGTGCTAGGCAGGACATGTGGCCCGAGCCAGTGAAGCGAAACCCATTAAAAAGGTGCTTAGCGTAGAACCTGTAGGAAGCAGGAAGAGAGGTAGGCCAAAGCATAGATGGGCCGATGGTGTAACACAGGATGCCATAAGTATTGGTGCTCCCAACTGGAGAGCAGGAACACAAAATCGTCAGGAATGGCGGAGGACGCTTGAGAAGGTCGAGGCCCTTGCAGGGATGTAGCACCAATGATGATGATGATATCTCTTTGTTAATATCAAAGGCACTTTTACGAAGTATTACTGGTTTTATATAATTGCGTTAGTCATTGTTATTAACTGAGTCTCATAACATTGGTCATTTCATGTTTCATGATTCAAAAATAGTACAATTTACTATAATGCGGAAGTCTCGTACGTCTACAACAACCAGTGTCAATAGTAAACTTAAAACTTTTACCTACTTAAAAAACTAGGCCACTTTTATGTACGTCTTCTGGGTCATATATACATATATGACCCATTAATCAAATTCATCGATAATCTCATAAGTATGTTCGACACCACCGATTCGACTGTGAACATTGAAAATACCAATTCCCTTTAATAATCAATAAAAGTTAACCATTAGTAATAAAGTTCTGTGAGCATAAACTACGTTTGTCGAGCGAATCTATAGAAACTAAGGAAGATTTTCTAAATACTAAACTAAGTAATAGATATAATAACGATGCAAAATTCCTACAACTAAAACCATAGGACTGGAGAGGCATCAAATTCAATTTAGATTGTGTTGGTGATAAATCTAAGAGTATAATTTATTTCTGTAGGATTAAGTGTGCACGATTATATGTAATGAATTAGGCCTATAGGAGAGTTCGCATAAAATAATGGTTAGAGAACTCTTTATTCACGTTTGTACAAAAATGAGCAAAAATATAGTTCTAAAATTTCCAAGAGATTGCACTACATTTTCGATTCGGATAGGATTATACTATTAGAACCACAATTTTGGAATGATACAGCAACTCAATCTTTTCCTCCTATTCCTACATTTCCAAAAATTCATTTCGTTAGTCTTTGCATTCACAGGATTATATTTTTAGAAAACTTAATGAGATATAAAATTTACCATGTCATATTTCTCGTGAGACAATTAGTCATACAACGATGATAATAATCACATTTGAGGTGCCAAATTTGGGGTTACATTTTGTTGATGATGTTGATTCCTAAACATTTCTCCCTGATTGATGTAACAACCAAGTAGCAAAATCTAATTTCTGGTAATTTTTCTTAGGTTTGACAATAATGGACTAAAATATTTTAGTATTAATATATTGAACTGGCATGAATCGTTGAAGTTTGAACTCACATTGATTCTTTTTATAATTTAAACAAGATATAGAATATTAACTTAAACTATGCATACATAATTAAGATGTCATATCTAAGAACCATTAAGAATACCAGAGAATATCAAATATATCCGACCAGTATTTTGTTTTAACACTGTATATAATATACTCAATAAATTTTGAAACTTACTTTTTGTTAATATAATGATACTCCACAAAATTATCTCCAGACCAATCTATTTTTAAAATATTTGGCCATATAATCCTTCGATTGCATGTATCTGGGTGAAAAATATTAAAAATATATTTTTATAAAGCGTGTACACGCAGTTGTTTCAAGTGTTTACAAAGTAATTATCTTGGGATAATAGTGATAAATAGCACTCAATGTTTTCTGTCGTCTAGTTATTTTCCATCGAAAACATGTGTTATCTCATACGACACCATTTTCCATCTTTGTTCATTACAGTAAGGATTAGTTCTATCCCCCTTCAATGCTGGAGCGTGTACACGTCGTTATGAATGTTTTTCAAGTACTTATCTACTAGATATGAGATACAAAGAAATCATTTATTCGATATGATGTTTTTGAGATAAAATTTGGCTTGTTGTATACATATATCATATCATATGTATTAAAAGATATTAGTCATTTCGTGTGTACAAAAGTTGATTTAAGGTCACTGCAAAAATGTGGAAAATATGGGATCGAACATTATTAAATTTAAAAGGCAATCAATCCACTGTTCCTGTTTCTTCATGACGATAACAGTTAAACTTTAAATATTAATTTGGATTATAGTTAGGAGTTTTTGTATATACAAATTTACAATAATAATAATAATAATAATAATAATAATAATAATAATAATAATAATAATAATAATAATAATAATAATAATAATAATAATAATAATAATAATAATAATAATAATAATAATAATAATAATAATAATAATAATAATAATAATAATAATAATAATAATAATAATAATAATAATAATAATAATAATAATAATAATAATAATAATAATAATAATAATAATAATAATAATAATAAGCAGGAGGGGCCGCACAACATCCATCTGGCCTTTGGTGAGTAGCGACACCACTTACTCCAGCTGGGGTGCAAAACCGGACCGGCAGCACCAGCGCACCCGGGAGGGGATAACATATTCCCCTCTAGTGTCGGCCGTGGGCTTACTGGGCTAACTCCCCGGTAAGCCCGAACTTCTTGTTCCAAATGGCAGAAGATGAGGCCCCCACGATCGACCCCGTTCGGATAGGGGTCATGGGCAAGGTGGTGGGGCCCAAATGGATGGATTGCCTGAAAACGACGCACGCCAACGACATGGACGCTTTGAGTGGACCGACGAGCTGAGGGACGACCTGCTGCATTGCTATGAAAACAGTGAGCCCATACGGAGGGGATACATGGCACGTATGCATGCCCTGTGGTGTGAATTACACCCAGAGCATGATGCCTTCACGCCGCAGAATCTGCGTGATTATGTATCCTATCTTCGTGGAAAGGGCTATGTGAGGACTGCGCCCCGATTGGCGAATGAGGTAGCTGAAAGGCTGCCTAATGAACCAGTTGAGGATGCGGTCTTCACCGTTCCACCAATAGTAGAGGGCCTCAGTACCAGAAGGGGGTTACATCGCATAAGACCCCCTAGGCCACAATACCTGGCCAGAGTGGATGCTGAAGTTCAAGCATCGCTTCCAGAAGAGGCCGACATCTGGCACATAAATTGTGCCCTGTACACTGCCGCCGAGAGCTTCTCTCATATGGAGAGGGCGAACAACTCTTCCTCTCCGCGAGAGAGAGCGGAGTGGCGTGTACGGAAGATGGAGGCCAAGATCCAGTCGGCAAGACAACAGGTATCTCGTATCCAATGTGTGATGGACTATATGGCGGCCAATAGGCCTTTCACGCAAAAATTACGGCGAATCGCCGCTAATTTAAGACGCGTCCATCACACACTTAATGAGGTGGTGCTGCGTACCATCAAACAGCACTGCCTTGATAGGATACGGATGCTAGTGACATGCAAAAAGTCACTAGTGAGGCGGGCGCGAAGACTGGCGGAAAATAATTTATTCCGCCAAAAACCCTCGCGTCTATTCGAACCGCCTCAACCTGTTGTCGAAAATCCACCGACTGTAGATCAGGTGGAAAACTTTTGGAAGGCGCTGTACGAGCAGAAGCTCCCACTCCAAAGAGACACTCCAGCCCTGGCACACTTTGAAGACTCTTGCGAAGGTCTTCAGCGACCAGAAGAAGTGTGCCACCCGATAACCCCTGAAGAGGTTCAAAGGGCTCTTGCGGGCTCTAAGAACTTTGCTGCTCCAGGTCCCGACGGGATAAATAACTTCTGGTGGAAAAAATTACCTAGTATCCACCGCCATTTAGCCAGAATTTTTACCACCTGGCTAAATGGGGAGCAGCAAATTCCTTCTTGGGTTGTTGAGGGGCGAACCGTGCTAATCCCGAAGACCGGAGATTTGTCCAACCCAAAGAACTACCGACCGATAACCTGCTTAAACGCCTGTTACAAGGTGTTTACACGCATCTTGTACACGCGAGTACTCCTAGCAGTTGAGCCGGTTTTCGAGGGGATATACGAACAACGAGGGTCTAAGAGGGGTGTCGCTGGCTGCAAGGAGAATCTGTTGATTGACAGATGTATTACGCAGGACTCCGTGCAGTACAAGCGAAACCTTTCCATGGCCTGGATCGACTACCGCTAGGCATTCGATATGACATCGCATGAGCTAATAATTCACTTGCTCCAATGCCTTGTGGTGCCCGGTCCTATAGTGAGATGCATTCAAGAACTGATGCCGCTCTGGAGGACTCGGTTTACCATAACATCGGGTGATATTAGAGTCCGGACAGAGCCGGTGTCGTTTAGAAGGGGCGTGTTTCAGGGAGACTCCCTTAGCCCCCTTCTGTTTTGCATCTCACTGTTGCCGTTGTCCGTGTCCCTCAGGAAGACCCGTGGCTATAACTGCGGCACCCCCGGCGATCGGAGGCATAAGGTCACCCATCTATTTTACATGGATGACCTAAAACTTTATGCCTCCGGAGAAAGGGAATTACGCCAGTCCCTGAGGGTGGTGCAGGAGTACACGCAGGCCATCGGGATGGAGTTGAGGTTGGACAAATGTGCACTGGTTCATCTCAAGAGAGGACGAAGCCGGGAATACGCAGAGGATGCGCAGCTAGTAGACGGAAGCATCTTACATCACTTAGATGCCGGAGAGTCGTACGCCTACTTGGGCCTTGAGCAACGCTCCACCCAAGAGGTAGGGGTCGTAAAAAACGCTCTCCGCGGCAAGTATCAGCACCGCCTCCGACAGATCTGGTCTTCAGAACTGTCGGGGAAGAACAAGGTGTCTGCAACAAACATGCTTGCCGTTCCGATCCTTGTCTACTCCTTCGGAGTAGTCAAATAGACACAGGAGGAGCTGCGACAACTCGACGTAGTAACCCGAAAGAGGATGCATCTCAGTAGGAGTTTGCATCCTAGATCGTCCGTTCCACGGCTATATCTCCCACGACATCGCGGAGGTCGTGGACTCTTGAGTTTGGAGTGTCTTCATAACAGGATGGTTCTGGACGGAGCCTGTAAAGTTATCAGGAGTTCGGATCCCCTTCTCTGCATGGTCCGAGATCACGAACATGCAGGGATAGGAGCCTTTTTATTTAAGGCAGCACGTAGAGCAGCCGATGATCTCGGCCTCGTCTTCGATACCGAACGGGCCAATCACAACTCTGTCACCGAGTTGGAACCCGTTCAGTTAAAAGCCCAAGTAAAAGCTGCAGAGCATTTAAGAGCTCTGCAGCTTCACAAGGATAAGCCCATGCACGGGGTCTTCTATAGGAATATGGAAGCCCTGGGCTTATCCGAAAGGCTGACCTTTGCTTCCTTAAGGTCTGCCGGGCTAAATTCAGAGACCGAGGGATTCATCATGGCTTGCCAAGATGGTGTATTTAACACGCTCGTCTATCGGAGTCGTGTCATGGGTATGGAGGTCCCTGATGTCAGCTGCAGGGCCTGCCGTAGGGCGCCGGAGACATTGATGCATTTACTGTCGGCTTGTCCGGTATATGCAGTCTCGGCCTATATCCATAGACACAACGCAGCGTTGCGGGTGCTTTATTATCATTTAAGGCACTCGTATCAGATAGACGAGACACCAGTGCTGCCTTACGCTCCGGGGGATATTGAGTCCGTTGTGGAAAACGAGAAGTGCCGAATATATTGGAACTATTCGTTTTCCACCGTCAGGCAAATACAAGCCAACAAGCCTGACGTAGTCCTCCTCGACCACCAAATCAGGACAATGTTCGTCATCGAGTTCTCGGCACCCGGTGATGGTAACATTGTTTTGAAAGAGGAGGAGAAACGGACAAAATATCGAGATTTAATTTTCGAACTACGTAGACTCTATCCAGACCATACTGTTAAATTGAAGGTACTGATTATAGGAGCCCTTGGCGGAGCGAGAGATACACTGCTTTCTGAATTACAGAACATACCGGCATGCCGAAACTCGGCAGAAATCTTAGCCGGTCGCATGCAGAAGGCCGTAATTCTCGGCTCACTACGTCTACTCAGGGCACACGACTCGGCCCAGTAATCACTAACCGAGCGGACGCGAGGAGTGATTGCTGGTATTACCAGCGCACCTTCTGTGTGAGTCGGAGCCACAGAAAGGGGTGACTGGCTTTTAGTAAAAAATAATAATAATAATAATAATAATAATAATAATAATAATAACATTGTTTTGAAAGAGGAGGAGAAACGGACAAAATATCGAGATTTAATCTTCGAACTCCGTAGACTCTATCCAGACCATACTGTTAAATTGAAGGTACTGATTATAGGAGCCCTTGGTGGAGCGAGAGATACACTGCTTTCTGAATTAAAGAACATACCGGCATGCCGAAACTCGGCAGAAATCTTAGCCGGTCGCATGCAGAAGGCCGTAATTCTCGGCTCACTACGTCTACTCAGGGCACACGACTCGGCCCAGTAATCACTAACCGAGCGGACGCGAGGAGTGATTGCTGGTATTACCAGCGCACCTTCTGTGTGAGTCGGAGCCACAGAAAGGGGCGACTGGCTTTTAGTAAAAAAAAAAGAATAATAATAATAATAATAATAATAATAATAATAATAATAATAATAATAATAAATAAGCAGGAGGGGCCGCACAACATCCATCTGGCCTTTGGTGAGTAGCGACACTACTTACTCCAGCTGGGGTGCAAAACCGGACCGGCAGCACCAGCGCACCCGGGAGGGGATAACATATTCCCCTCTAGTGTCGGCCGTGGGCTTACTGGGCTAACTCCCCGGTAAGCCCGAACTTCTTGTTCCAAATGGCAGAAGAGGAGGCCCCCACGATCGACCCCGTTCGGATAGGGGTCATGGGCAAGGTGGTGGGGCCCAAATGGATGGATTGCCTGGAAACGACGCACGCCAACGACATGGACGCTTTGAGTGGACCGACGAGCTGAGGGACGACCTGCTGCATTGCTATGAAAGCAGTGAGCCCATACGGAGGGGATACATGGCACGTATGCATGCCCTGTGGTGTGAGTTATACCCAGAGCATGATGCCTTCACGCCGCAGAATCTGCGTGATTATGTATCCTATCTTCGTAGAAAGGGCTATGTGAGGACTGCGCCCCGATTGGCGAATGAGGTAGCTGAAAGGCTGCCTAATGATCCAGTTGAGGATGCGGTCTTCATCGTTCCACCAATAGTAGAGGGCCTCAGTACCAGAAGGGGGTTACATCGCATAAGACCCCCTAGGCCACAAGACCTGGACAGAGTGGATGCTGAAGTTCAAGCATCGCTTCCAGAAGAGGCCGACATCTGGCACATAAATTGTGCCCTGTACACTGCCGCCGAGAGCTTCTCTCATATGGAGAGGGCGAACAACTCTTCCTCTCCGCGAGAGATAGCGGAGTGGCGTGTACGGAAGATGGAGGCCAAGATCCAGTCGGCAAGACAACAGGTATCTCGTATCCAATGTGTGTTGGACTATATGGCGGTCAATAGGCCTTTCACGCAAAAATTACGGCGCATCGCCGCTAATTTAAGACGCGTCCATCACACACTTAATGAGGTAGTGCTGCGTACCATCAAACAGCACTGCCTTGATAGGATACGGATGCTAGTGACATGCACAAAGTCACTAGTGAGGCGGGCGCGAAGACTGGCGGAAAATAATTTGTTCCGCCAAAAACCCTCGCGTCTATTCGAACCGCCTCAACCTGTTGTCGAAAATCCACCGACTGTAGATCAGGTGGAAAACTTTTGGAAGGCGCTGTACGAGCAGAAGCTCCCACTCCAAAGAGACACTCCAGCCCTGGCACACTTTGAAGACTTTTGCGAAGGTCTTCAGCGACCAGAAGAAGTGTGCCACCCGATAACCCCTGAAGAGGTTCAAGGGGCTCTTGCGGGCTCTAAGAACTTTGCTGCTCCAGGTCCCGACGGGATAAATAACTTCTGGTGGAAAAAATTACCTAGTATCCACCGCCATTTAGCCAGAATTTTTACCACCTGGCTAAATGGGGAGCAGCAAATTCCTTCTTGGGTTGTTGAGGGGCGAACCGTGCTAATCCCGAAGATAGGAGATTTGTCCAACCCAAAGAACTACCGACCGATAACCTGCTTAAACGCCTGTTACAAGGTGTTTACACGCATCTTGTACACGCGAGTACTCCTAGCAGTTGAGCCGGTTTTCGAGGGGATATACGAACAACGAGGGTCTAAGAGGGGTGTCGCTGGCTGCAAGGAGAATCTGTTGATTGACAGATGTATCACGCAGGACTCCGTGCAGTACAAGCGGAACCTTTCCATGGCCTGGATCGACTACCGCTAGGCATTCGATATGACATCGCATGAGCTAATAATTCACTTGCTCCAATGCCTTGTGGTGCCCGGTCCTATAGTGAGATGCATTCAAGAACTGATGCCGCTCTGGAGGACTCGGTTTACCATAACATCGGGTGATACTAGAGTCCGGACAGAGCCGGTGTCGTTTAGAAGGGGCGTGTTTCAGGGAGACTCCCTTAGCCCCCTTCTATTTTGCATCTCACTGTTGCCGTTGTCCGTGTCCCTCAGGAAGACCCGTGGCTATAACTGCGGCACCCCCGGCGATCGGAGGCATAAGGTCACCCATCTATTTTACATGGATGACCTAAACTTTATGCCCCCGGAGAAAGGGAATTACGCCAGTCCCTGAGGGTGGTGCAGGAGTACACGCAGGCCATCGAGATGGAGTTGGGGTTGGACAAATGTGCACTGGTTCATCTCAAGAGAGGACGAAGCCGGGAATACGCAGAGGATGCGCAGCTAGTAGACGGAAGCATCTTACATCACTTAGATGCCGGAGAGTCGTACGCCTACTTGGGTCTTGAGCAACGCTCCACCCAAGAGGTAGGTGTCGTAAAAAACGCTCTCCGCGGCAAGTATCAGCACCGCCTCCGACAGATCTGGTCTTCAGAACTATCGGGGAAGAACAAGGTGTCTGCAACAAACATGCTTGCCGTTCCGATCCTTGTCTACTCCTTCGGAGTAGTCAAATGGACACAGGAGGAGCTGCGACAACTCGACGTAGTAACCCGAAAGAGGATGCATCTCAGTAGGAGTTTGCATCCTAGATCGTCCGTTCCACGGCTATATCTCCCACGATATCGCGGAGGTCGTGGACTCTTGAGTTTGGAGTGTCTTCATAACAGGATGGCTCTGGACGGAGCCTGTAAAGTTATCAGGAGTTCGGATCCCCTTCTCTGCATGGTCCGAGATCACGAACATGCAGGGATAGGAGCATTTTTATTTAAGGCAGCACGTAGAGCAGCCGATGATCTCGGTCTCGTCTTCGATACCGAACGGGCCAATCACAACTCTTTCACCGAGTTGGAACCCGTTCAGTTAAAAGCCCAAGTAAAATCTGCAGAGCATTTAAGAGCTCTGCAGCTTCACAAGGATAAGCCCATGCACGGGGTCTTCTATAGGAATATGGAAGCCCTGGGCTTATCCGAAAGGCTGACCTTTGCTTTCTTAAGGTCAGCCGGGCTAAATTCAGAGACCGAGGGATTCATCATGGCTTGCCAAGATGGTGTATTTAACACGCTCGTCTATCGGAGTCGTGTCATGGGTATGGAGGTCCCTGATGTCAGCTGCAGGGCCTGCCGTAGGGCGCCGGAGACATTGATGCATTTACTGTCGGCTTGTCCGGTATATGCAGTCTCGGCCTATATCCATAGACACAACGCAGCGTTGCGGGTGCTTTATTATCATTTAAGGCACTCGTATCAGATAGACGAGACACCAGTGCTGCCTTACGCTCCGGGGGATATTGAGTCCGTTGTGGAAAACGAGAAGTGCCGAATATATTGGAACTATTTGTTTTCCACCGTCAGGCAAATACAAGCCAACAAGCCTGACGTAGTCCTCCTCGACCACCAAATCAGGACAATGTTCGTCATCGAGTTCTCGGCACCCGGTGATGGTGACATTGTTTTGAAAGAGGTGGAGAAACGGACAAAATATCGAGATTTAATCTTCGAACTCCGTAGAATCTATCCAGACCATACTGTTAAATTGAAGGTACTGATTATAGGAGCCCTTGGTGGAGCGAGAGATACACTGCTTTCTGAATTAAAGAACATACCGGCATGCCGAAACTCGGCAGAAATCTTAGCCGGTCGAATGCAGAAGGCCGTAATTCTCGGCTCACTACGTCTACTCAGGGCACACGACTCGGCCCAGTAATCACTAACCGAGCGGACGCGAGGAGTGATTGCTGGTATTACCAGCGCACCTTCTGTGTGAGTCGGAGCCACAGAAAGGGGTGACTGGCTTTTAGAAAAAAAAAAAAAAATAATAATAATAATAATAATAATAATAATAATAATATCCAATATATTGTCCAATAGAAAAGAATCTACTTATAGGACAAAAATATAAATAAGTACAGCGATTTTATCACCATGTTAGTTCTTGCAGTCTAATAATAGACATATTTTCTTCCAGAGAGCCTAGCTTCGGTAATACGTATACTAAACATGCTCAGTAATACGGGTGCATCTGTATTCTGAAATAGTTTAAAGCAATGTGAATGGATATAAATGAGTGGATATCAAATCATCGTTGAAGAAAAGTATGACTGTAACCTCTTATTAGATTATAATTATACATGCTATTTAAAGAAACGTCCTTGAATATTTTGAAGTTAATTCATATGCCTTAGATACTGGAGATACCAAATAAGGCTGCAATATTCTAATTTCGAACGAACCAATGCAAATTATAAACATTTTAAAGTAGCAGTGTTGTTAAATGATGTCGTTTTCCTAACTACAAAATGAAAGGGTTTGTATGTTTTAAGAGCCACATGATTGATATGCATAGAGAAAGGTAGTTTATCATCAAAGTACACACCAAGGTCTTTAATATATTCGGAACGTGATAAATCTGTACCACTAAGAGAATAGTCATACTTTAGTGATTGTTTCTTTAACGTATACGACCAAACCTTACATTTATCAATATTTATCGATAAATTATTCCTCGAACACCACGATAAAAGATACCTTTTCCAAATATGTATTTTTTTTAACCAGTCACCCCTTTCTGTGGCTCCGACTCACACAGAAGGTGCGCTGGTGATACCAGTAATCACTCCTCACGTCCGTTTGGTTAATGATTACTGGGCCGAGTCGTGTGCCCTGAGTAGATGAAACTAACAGAGACTTACGGCCTTCTGCGTGCGACCGACTAAAATTTCTGCCGAGTTTCGGCATGCCGGTATGCTCTTTAATTCTGAAAGCAGTGTATCTCTCGCTCCACCAAGGCAAGGGCTCATACAATCACTACCTTAAGATTAACAGAATGGTCTGGATAGAGTCTGCGAAGTTCGAAGATTAAATCTCGATATTTTGTCCGTTTCTCCTCCTCTTTCAAAACAATGTTATCGTTACCGGGTGCCGAGAACTCGATGACGAATATTGTCATGAATTGGTGGTCGAGGAGGACTACGTCAGGCTTGTTGGCTTGTATTTGCCTCACGGTGGGAAACGAAGAGTTCCAAATATATTCGGCACTTCTCTTTTTCTACAACGGACTCAATATCCCTCGGAGCGTAAGGCAGCACTGGTGTGTCATCTATCTGATACGAGTGCCTTAAATGACAATAAAGCACCCCTAACGCTGCGTTGTGCCTATGGATATAGGTCGAGACTGCATATACCGGGCAAGCCGACAGTAAATGCATCAATGTCTACGGCGAACGGTGGCAGGCCCTGTAGCTGACATCAGGGACCTCCATACCCATGACACGACTCTGATAGACGAGCGTGTTAATTACACCATCTTGGCAAGCCATGATGAATCCCTCGGTCTCTGAATTTAGCCCGGCTGACCTTAAGAAAGCAAAGGTCAGCCTTTCGGATAAGCCCAGGGCTTCCATATTCCTATAGAAGACCCCGTGCATGGACTTATCCTTGTGATTCGATTCCACGATGAAAGTTTTGCTATAGAAATGTTTAATAAACGTCACGATGAATGCCACGATGAAAGATACCTTTTCCAAATATGTATTATTATTATGTCATCTATTTTAGGTATATTTAAAGCAGCAATCATGAAAAGGAAAGTATTACATATAAATTGTAGCAAAGATATCTGGACTCTTATCAGAGCCAACAATTTGAGTATGTACATAGGTATAGGTACCTTTGAAATGACTGTATTTATGTTTTACTTAATCGCAAAGATGTTAAAATATCGGAGAATAAATTGCACCGATTGATTGATTGATAAGTGGTCGTTTGAATAAAATCATTTGTAATGTACGAAGCAATTAAATTGCAATGTTACAAACTATCAGCAAGGACATCATTCACAATGATATATTTCAAATTATTTATATTGAAGTCAATAATAAATGTTCCTAATAAAAATGCTAATACAGGTGGTGGTATGGAAGTATATAAAGTGAAAATCGTCTTAGTCTTACTATGTAAAATCAGAAATTAATGCAGTAAGACCAATTATTATAATAAAGGAAGATATAACCAATAGGGTAGTTTTTAAGCAAAGTTGGTGATGACAATTCCATTACGTTATCTATTCCAGCTTTAAAGTTGCCAAAATACCTAGTGTCAAGTAAACGCTCTAACTACCTTTCGCTAATAGCGACCTTCAAGAAACTTAATTAATTTGCATTTCCCCAAGACTAGATTACATGAGTTATATAATTACTCCTTCATATGTATAAATTATATCTCACTATTACTAAAGATAACGAGGAATGCTGTCAATGACTGAACAATACTTCATATATGGCTTTATTAGAAACTGCTCTCGATCTGATAATGAAGACATTCCTATGTAGCCATTTTATGCTTACATGCTCTAAATCCAACCTCATAGAAAAACTGTTTGGTTTCAATAAGATGGGGCAATACCCCAATATAATGTGATTACGAGAGAGCACTTAAACTAACCCCTTTCTAATAAATGGATTAGACGAAAAGGTACTTTTTTTAATACCATGCTTATGACATTCTATTCTTTTTTATTTTAAATGTACTCTAGTACTTAATTTTCCAAAACCTTGTCTAAAAATTAACAAAAAAATTAATTTTTTCTGACTTCTAGTTTTTTTTTATTGAATCTACAAATACCCCTTTCTGGACACCCGTTATATCAATTATATAGATTATAATATTATCATAACTTCATCAAGCATATTCCTTTTGATAATAGCCTACGTTCTTTTAGAGACTGTGATAAAATAATAGTTTTGTAATCATAAAAACCGTCGGGATATCATCACATAGATTATATGGACACAAAAGTGAACCAAAAGTCTCAATATATATATATATATATATATATATATATATATATATATATATATATATATATATATATATATATATATATATCTTCGATACATTACGAAAATATCTCTTCACCTTCATGAGATTCATCAAGGTGAAGTGCACAATAAAATTAAGGAAATCCAAGATGATAAATTTTGAAGTATGTGGACAATTTACATATGAAGGGAAGGGGGTAAATTAATGAGATGATGTGATTTATCAGTACTAAAATATATTAGATATGACGCAAGTTTTACAGATAAAGGGTTATTTAATGATAATCATAGTATCAATACAAATCTACAAGAAAACGAAGTAGATACAGATCTAGTTATTACGAAGAACAATACCTAATTGTCAAATAATTTAAAGAGAACGATAAAGTTATAAAGTTATAAACGACAAAATTGGAGATGAATTGTGTAAATAGGGTGTCGATTGCTGTTCTGTAAGTCTTGATAAAAGTGACAGATATATAGCAACAATATTAGAAGAATAGAATCCTCTGTTACCTGGAAAATGGGATATGCCTGATAGATTTCTTCAGCATTTTGCAACTTGCAACTTCGAGTATTGAATAATTTATATGACAGTATAGTTGATAAACAGGAGGAGACCCATTGGCATTCCCCACTGAACTTAATCATATGATCAATGTTTAACTACTGGCCTTTTGCTTATAAATTAATTAAAAGTATAATTGGTAAGTCTCTCGGTCATGAGGTTTGAGTCTACAGTTATCAATAAGTCTTCTACGAATTGGAAGTACCAATCTATTTGGATAGGCCTTAATGTTTATGAGTATCTCTGATCATGACTCTTCATTTCTTGTTTTATGCTCACTACACATAGACCTCAGACGATGAAGGATGACTTTAAGAATGAAAGATAATTTGCAACATTGAGATAGCACCAAGTATATACAAGACTGATAAGCTAATTAAGACTATATTGACGCCATGCACAGGGTCCAGAGTGAACCAGAACACAAACTAAAGTGGTAAAGATTGTCCGTCTAATTCAGTAAAAAAACTAATAGCTTGATCAGTTTAGTCATTAATTAAAATTAATAACTAAAGAGTGTAACGGATTTGCGAATATTCCTAGTTTAGTTCATAACTAAAGACATTTTATTTATTTCTTCGTTATAACATGTTGATTATAACGTGACATATTGCAAGGATATTTCATCAATGTCTCATTTATTAGATGTAGATGCTAATGTTGATGAGGATTTTGCATTTTATTATTATATATTAATAAAGCCATTGTATGCAGAGATAATAACATTGTATAGAATAGGAAAGAAGTGGACTTTAGAGTAGATATTCTATAAATTGTTGTAGAATATGAATTTCTGTATCATGTTCAGTGCCAAAAAGAAAAGTAAATTTATTGAAAATACTATTTGTTTTGAAGAGTGTTATTGTGAAAGACAAAATAAAGAATTTTATTACCAAGAAACTAAAATTTTTAGAAAATTCTAATTATTTTGCGTAAACAATCACAATAAAATATTTGAGACTAATGCAAATATTTATTTTCAATATATATATATAAATTTGTATTATGAATATATATTTACCAAGGGAAAAGCTACACCCAAATTATTTCTTCTACAACTATCTATAACTGGGTAGATCTATAACTCATTCAACTACCACAAAGAAGATCGATGTCTTGAGAAGCAAAAAAATATGATTATTTTATTTGGGACCGCTCTAAAGAGGGCGATGGTATGTTATAACTTTTTCTTTAACTGTAGTTAAGATAAATAAATGAGTAATAATACACGTACACTAGGCACAAAATTAAGGGATATAAAAAAGTCCTAAATTTTTATGCGGTTTTCAAAGAGCCTGTAACTTGGACAAAAATAGTCGCAGAGCAATTCCAATAAAAGAAAATTGAAGCCCCAAATTTCTAGTTTTCAGATATTGAGATCTTTCAACATGTTTTGCCATCAACAGTTTCTAAATAATCATAAGAAAACCATCGGAAAAAAAATTTCCGATGGTTTTCCTTTCAAAATTTGATTTGAAAGGCAAAAAAATTTTTGTTTGCCTTTCAAAAGGTCTACGAACATCAACAAGTTCTTTCTTGCCTTGCAAAGCCAAGTCCGATGTCTTTTCGCTGAGTTATCATCGTTCAAAGCAATAAAGTCAGTTTTGACTTTGGTAATTAATTTCTCGGGAAATAATGATCGTACAGAAAATTCAAGTAGGGTTTGAAAATCACCTGAAACTTTAGGATCTTCTTACATTCCTCAATGTTTGTGCCTAGTGTATAAATAAATCTTAATAAAGCCAAACCCCAAAAGCTGAACACAAAGTCCAAAACTTGAAATTGTAATCGTAATATTTGTAAAACAATGTAAATTTTCAGACCTATACAAAAACGACTATTCAATATTGTGATGAAATAAAATTCAAATTCAATTGATTCGTATTGATTCTACCTAGGAATATATATGGGAAATGTCCATTTAAATAATTGGTTATATTTCTATATATCTGTTTTCACATTGTCGTATAATAAACATCGACGATGCTCTTTTATAATTTTTTTTTCATATAAATAAGATTCTCATTACATTATTACCCAAACGAAATTTAAATTTCCCTTGTTTTATGTGTATTCATAAATGTATCCATTTACGTGTGTATTCTCTATTAACTAGTAACATTCAGTCGATTATTTGATTAGTATAAATCAATTATTCTAAGTTTTATCACTTTATTGTCAATTGGATGAGAATGGGTTCACTCACATTGTGAATTAGAAGGTTGTACCTGGGAATTCTTTTATTGTAGTTTGTTGTTCCATTTAGATAATATAGAAAAATATTTGCTTGCTATTTAGAGCAAGTCCATGATCAAGTAAAGAGTACAAGTTCGCTTGTGTACAGGGTGTCCTATTAAATCTTGTTACGCAAAAAATAATATTTGCAATTAGATATGGAAAGACACGTTTCATTTTATGTTTTATGGATACAACGTATCTCAAACTTTCAATGAGGAACATGAATTGATTCACATGTAATTTAAATGATTCATAATAAGTATTTTAATTTCGAATAACTTATCACAGATTTTCTTGTCCATGCATCCTAGGGGAAAAAGGAGTTAGTGGCACAGCTATTAATTTTGTTTTAAGTTAATTTTCTTTAGTACTTGTTTTGCAGAAGAATAAAAACCATACTGTATATCGTAGATTACGTTTGTGCCAAACATATTTAATGCCTACTGTCATGTCCCAAATGGTTTTCAAGTGACGAAAACGCAATATCTGTTAATATTCATTTAATAGAAAATTATTAAGGAAATACTTCTGAGGTGTATATTATTCTACAATGTTTTGTTTAAAAAATGAACAGTTTTAAAACCTTAAAACGGACTTTTCCGCACGTAGAACATCTTTATCTCGAAATTTAGTGACAGAGAAAGAATAAACCAACACATAAATGCAGAATATCTGTTTTATGCGACAGTTTTACTTTTTTCAAATAGTCCACCCTCGTGCTTTCTCATGACCACTGAACAGGGTGAGGTGTGTCCTATCCACCTCAGAATCAATAGGTGTCGTCTGGTAGACGTCCCTAATCAGAATCAGTTGAAACCGGAGATCGATCAGACAGGATTTAATTGAGTGATCGTGATAACAAAAAAAATTCTAAAATAGTCCACCATTGTGCTTTCTCATGTCCCATACACGTGGTAGAGTGTGCTCTATCCACCTCGAAATCAATAGGTGTCATCCGGGAAACATCCCCGATCAGAATCAGTCAAAACCCGATCGATCCGACATGATTTAGTTGAGTTATCATGTTAACAAAAAAAATTTCTCAAATAGTCCACTGTCGTGCTTTCTCATGACCCATGGACAGGATGGAGTGTGTTTTATTCACCTCAAAGTCAATAGATGTCATCTGGGAGACGTTCCCGATCAGAATCAGTCAAAACCCGATCGATCCGACACGGTTTAGTTGAGTTATCGTATTAACAAAATAAATTTCTCAAATAATACACCATCATGCTGTCATGATTCATGGACAAGGTGGGGTGTGTCCTATCCACCTCCAAATCAATAGGTGTCGTCTGGCAGACGTCTCCGATCAGAATTAGTCAAAACCCGATCGATTCGATACGATTTAGTTGAGTTATCGTGCTAACAAAAAAAATTTCTCAAATAGACTCAAGGGAGGGGATGGTGTGTGCTATCCACCTCAAAATCAATACGTGTCATCTGGGAGACGTCCCCGATCAGGATCAGTCAAAACCCGATCGATCCGACACGATTTAGTTGAGTTATCGTGCTAACAAGAAATTTTAATGCCGACGTGCATTTAATTTAGTGTGGAAAAGTAAAATGTACGAGTATATATTATAGAAAGTCAAATAATTAGATTATTATTAGATAAGATTAGTGTCCGTTGCTGTTTAGGTTTTACGCTCTTACCTCCTAGCTACCCTCACTTAAAAATTTTAGAAATCCCCAATCTTGTAATACATAACACAAAAATTTTTAAGACCATTAAAATATATCTATCTAACATATAACTTTGTTGGCGAAACGCGCGTCGAGTATAGTGTATAGTGTTTTGGTGTTTTGTGGAAAACTCAGTTAGTGTTGTCTTCACACCAAAAGTTCCAACCTACTCCAGGATTAAAATATATCGGTCTTAAAAATTTTGGTCAAATTCTCCTCTGATTTTCGATCCATTCTCATAATAAAAGCAATAATAGAATAACTTAAATTTAACATAAAATAAATAAATGGAATATTCTAAAGACTATATGTTATAAGTTCAATAAAAGTAGGAGACGCTATTGTTGTGGAATACTACCACAGACTCAACACCGATAAGTTTTATGAATTTTTAATTTTTATTTACATGAATTACTTTTCTTTTGCAGATATTCAAAGTGAGATAAAAGCGTGTTTTAACTTGCAAAATTTAAGTCACGGCCCTTTTTTATTTTAGCACACAGTTTCTGCTTGATTGCAACTAGTTCCTGAACGCACAATATGAAAATTAATAATATAGAAAGTACGCTTATTGTATGGTCGTTACTTCTATAAATTTTGAAAGTACATTAAACTTAAGTTATTCGTTATATAACACCTAAAGTCCTACATTTTATTTAAATTACCCTATTTTTGTCTTTCTAATGGATTGGATACATTTAGATAATTATACAAAAGAATATAAAATACTGTCCTTCAAAATTCTATAAAAACAGTATGAATTCCTATAAGTTCTAGGAAAGCATGATGTACAAATTATTAGGAGTCTTATCGATGTAGAAATTATTAGAAAGTATCATTTTATAAAATTAAAGGTTTGAAACTTCACCATTACAACAGACAATAAGCGAGTAGGTTTCCAGAAAAACACCAAAAATATAATTTTGAGCCCATTCCTGATCAATTACGAAATTATACTGATTACGGAAAATATTTTTCTTATCCACCTTTATATACTGTGCCCAGGTATATAAAACGACGACAGTGTATCTTATGTAGCTGCTAGGCGATAATAACCGGAACAAAAGGACTTAAAATCCGGACTGTTTCTCCTTAATTTTCCTATAGACCAATACTACTGCTATTAAGTATGCAATAGTAACAGTTGGATTGTAATCTCATTTATGATGCAATTCATTCTAATTTATTTTCCAATTCTTACAATGTCTTTGATAGACATTTAAATTAGTTTTCTTAATTTGAAGGTTTTATAGAATTATAGGTATATTACGTTCCATAATCATAAAACATGTCAAAGCGATATCTTGCGATTTAAAACTTAAGTAGAAATAGAATACCAAGTGGATTTCGAATCTTACTACAGAGATATAGCAGCTATAGATTTGAAAAATAAGCAGTAGAATTCTAAAATTAGTTTACATGTAGCTAAGGTAAAGGTGAATATTTTCACTTATACTCGTATCGTCACAGAAAATGATAATTTAAACGTATGTAAGAATTCTTGAATGTTCTGGTCGACTAAAGGTTTTGCAATATATATGTAGCTCTCGCGAGTTACCTCAGATCAATTTCTATACGATTTCAATAGAGCAAGGGTAATATATGGTCAAAAGAGCTATAGGCTAATTCATAGATGCTACGTTCCTGAAATTTCATCATCAATGAGTTTAGGGATGTTTAATAGCTATGAAAAATTTAGTACTGCCAATCCATGCTTCGAAACTAGATAGTTCATTAGCAAATCTTAGGTATCCCAATGCAATTAATGCTTCAAAATGTGGTAGACATAAAGCATCCTCCAAGTGAGATAAGATTTCTGTGCATATATTTTATCTTTTTCAGTGAAAATCATTATTATTACCAAAGGTTTGACGAAAATAGTTGTTATTAATTTTGTCTCTATAACTTACACTTTTTAACTTTATACAAATAAAGAAGATTTAGAGAATTCGCTGTAAATTTCACTTCTTTAGTCTATAATCATTTTTATGATATAGTAATGCCACTGTATCATCATCATGATGTCATCAGTCCTAAGACTGGTTGGACGCTATCGCTTCTCTTCTTTATGTTCTTCTACATACCTCCTTTCTCGCCGACTTTCTCTAATACTTCTTCATTTTATAACCCTATCAGTCCACGGCATTTTCATCATTCTTCGGTAATACCACATCTCAAAAGCTTCTAATTTCTTTCTACTTGCTTCCCCTACCATTCAGGTTTCGCAACCGTATAGTGCCGTGCTCTATGCATACGTTTTCAAAAATCTCTTCCCTGTTTCTAAGTTTATTATCCCCGAGCATAAAAGTGCTTTCTTTTTGTTAAAAGCTACTCGACACTGCGCTATTCTTTGTTTTATATATTTATCGCTTCTTCCATCCCAATTTATTTTACTTCCTAAATAAATGAAGTCTTTAACTTCCTCCAATCTTTCATTATTAATTAGTACTTTCGTTTTTGCTCTGCTCTCGCGCCCTCAGTACAGTAACACTTTAGTTTTGTTTTTATTCACCCTCATTCCGTGTTCCTCTGTCAACACTGCCTCCATTTCATTCAACGCTGATTCGAATTCCTCTTTACTAGATGCTAATTCTGCTATATCATCCGCGAATCTCAGTATTTTTAGTTTCTGTCCCTGTACTTTAATCTCGAAATCCACTCTATCTTTTACGACATTAATCGCCTCTTCGATGTACAGATTAAAAATTAGTGGTGATAGCGTACATCCTTGTCTTACTCCTTTCCTAATACCTACTTCCCTTCTTTCCCCTTCTACTTCTATAACAGCAGTTTGCTCTTTGTATAGATTGTGTACTACTCTCCTATCTCTATATTTCATTCCCGCGCTCTTTAGTATCTCGAACATTTTTTCCCATCTTACATTATCAAAAGCTTTTTCTAAATCTACAAATCCTATACAAGCGTTCTTTCCCTTTTCTATTGTTTTCTCTAACATTACTCTTAGCGCCAGAATAGCTTCGCGAGTTCCCCTATTTCGCCTAAACCCGAATTGGTCTTCTCCTAGTATTTCCTCCGCTCTATTTTCCATCCTCTTCTGAACTATTCTGGTTAAGATTTTTGACGCGTGGAAAGTTAGGCTAATCGTTCTAAAGTTCTCGCATTTGTCGGATTCTCTCTTTTTCGGTATAGTAACGATAATGTTCCTCTTATAATCCTCCGGCATCTCGCCTGTTTCATATATGTATTTTGCCAGTTCGAACATCCTATTTACTACTTTCTGTCCCGCACATTTCAAAATTTCCGCCTGTATTTTATCTACAGCCGGCGCTTTATTGTTCTTTAGCCCCCTTAGTGCTATTTCAAATTCCTCTCTCAATATAGGTTTTCCTACATCTTCCCTATCGATGCTAGATTCTTCCTCTAATATCTCTCCTCATTCCTGACCCTCGTATAAATTTCCTAAGTACTGCTTCCATCTATCCGCTTTCTCCTCTCTTCCGATCAGTATGTCCCCCGTATGCAATTTTAATGCCACTATATGTAATTTTAAATATAAACGCCCTAATAACTACATAATACCCCTAATTAATAGCTCGAGTCAAACGGGATCCTTTTCTAAAGTGTTTAGTTTTAATAAAATGTACATTTTTTTTTATTTCTAGTTAACTACTACCGATAAGTTAAAGGCGCCTAAATTGAAAAAAATATATGTACCATGAATTGTATAATTTTTTATATGAATATAAG
Organism: Rosalia funebris; assembly: GCA_037954035.1. NCBI lineage: Eukaryota > Metazoa > Arthropoda > Insecta > Coleoptera > Cerambycidae > Rosalia > Rosalia funebris. The sequence continues at coordinate 21,650,514 of JAZFAV010000011.1, forward strand.
TTGTACTCGAAACATACTTTATATTATAATCCTTATTTTATAATTAATAAAGGAGATATATATATATATATATATATATATATATATATATATATATATATATATATATATATATATAAATTAATGCAAAAATATACATCTAAACATAGTTCAGCAGTAAGCCGAAATAGGAGAGATATTATATAGTTGAAGCTGTCTAGTAAAACTATAATAGAATCATTACTAATAAGATTGACATTGACACTGTTTTACACACTTTAAACTGGAAAGTCTCATCTTAATAAGACTAATAGATGAGTAGGTGACTGGAATGCGACTTGTTATGAATAATATGAAACAATTGTATTGATTGAATTGATGTTTACGCTAATGGATTAAGTGTTCTTTCATATTTAAGATTCATAATATCGAGAGTTAGAAAGTCGAATGTTGTCAATTAACTGAAAGTAATTTAGTAATTATTAATTGGGTATAAATTGTTAGAATGACTGTAGTAATTGAAAAATATTTAAAAATAAAACTGTTTTTTACAAATATTTATTTTCATATAAAACTCCCAATAATTGACACGATTCCAAATAATTTTATTTCAAACTTAAGTTACTATATTTGATCTATTATATATTTTGAAAATTTGAGATAAAAAATAAACAGGGAAATCAGTTCATGAAATAATCAGCATATAAATTCAATAAAAGGAAAGTAGTTAATCAGTAGTTAATCATCAGATGCATATAAAGATGCCTTAAAAGAATTAAGTGGCAATTAAAGTATCAGAAATAATTTTTCTATAAAAATACTTTTCAGATATCAGCATTTTCAAAAGAAATTTGTTCGTTATTGATCATTAGTCGATAACATACATCGATTATTAGGCTTTTAAAATTTCCTCTTAAGCAGCATTACTCCCAAAAAAGGGTACATTCTATATAATCAGTAATATATAAGTCGGAAATCGAGGAAGGAACTACCAAACCGCCAAGGAGATATCAAAGTAGTTCCCGAATAGCAAGGCTATTACATTATCGATATAGGAAACAACTACTCCTCGGGCTAAAGCCCCGCCAGGCATTGAATTATACCTAAAAGCGATCCTCGATCCCTTTCTCGTGTTTCTGCACAATCAGATAACGTTTTAAAAAATAAAACTTGCCACAGGTAAGATGCGAAAGTGTGTATAAATAAGCAAAATTTATTACAATAATAGCGAAAATATGATATAAAAACACATTATTTATTACCTGGTGCTGCGTTGAGATACGCAAAATCGAATTGTTCCTGAATTTCATGACATTTCATCATCAGTCCCTATAAATATGTCAGAAATTTCAAATAATATGCTGAACATTTTTGTGGTTATTATAAGCTTTGCCTTTGATCATATAAATACCATAATTTCTAGAATATAGCAGAATGTTATTAAGTCGCTCATTATGGAAATTCTATCTATCTGGAAAATCCTCATAAATATCGAAATCTAGAAATAAATTTTCTATAATATAGTGCTTCTCCACACCACATATTTTCGAGATCTAGAAATAAGTTTTTAATAGGATAGTGCTCATTCACGCTATTATGGTGCGGGAAGAGTTCATCTCAATGAACAGTGTCCCAATAGGTGAATTGAACGCCGGGGTACAATAGATTGACCTGCTTCGTCTCCAGATCTAACGTACTTAGATTTATTTTTATAGGGCTACTAAAAATAAAATTTATACGATTTATACGCTACGCAACCCATTACGCCATCGAGATTTTGAATCAGTGAATTATTGAAGACTGTAGGTTAATCTCTGCAAAAACTCTTGAACGGATGAAACAAGAATTTTATAATAGGTAATGTAATGTTGTATGTACTGTCAGCGAGAGAAAGAGAGAGGATCATATTTTGATAATCTGGTACTATTTTTTACTATCATGATTTTATTTGCGGATGAATTTTATTGTTTTCCATTAATATAGAATTTGTATATGGATACATAAAATTGTCCAACTGATATTTTTCGTGATTTCTGTCAAAAAAAATCTGCCATTTAGCTTTTACAGGGAGGCATTGCTCAAAATTGTTTGAATAAATATTTGAATCAGCTTTTAAATAAGGTGTTATTTGCATATGATTTTCATTTAAAAATAATTTTCAAGATGGCTACGCAATGCCGTATTTGATTATTGTATCACAAATTATTAACTAAAACGCCATTCTTAAAATGTAATGTAGGTATTCCAATTTTTGTTCTTTTAGGTTTCTCGTTTCCAATTTTGGGACAAGGCCTTTGAAACTCAAGCTATAGAATATGATACGCTGTTAATATGAAATATCGATTATGATATTCTATTATTGCAGGAAATTATTGAACAGGGAATTAAAACAATTGTTGACGACAGTTCTTAATTCGTCCTCTTTAATAATATATTTTACAATTCGTTATGAAACACCATGTTTTTATCATAGGATACAAGTTTTTATTGGAAACATCCATTGTGCTTTATATAACTTCGATTAATCTCGAAACTAGGTGGAAAAATTACAATAACCATAACACAAATTAATACTAATGGTTTTGTTTAGAGTGTTTATAATTCCAGTAGATTCTAATATTGATAATAACAGATAAATAATGTTTCTGTCATGGAACTTTATAAGTGTAGCTTGCCCTAGTATGTAAGAGTAGCTACTTTATTGTATACTGCTGTGTTATATAACTATAAACTGATTGTATAACATAGTATACCGATATAAATATCCATAGTTATATTATATATCAATCCCAAGAAGTTTCCAATATGAACAAATATAAAATTTGGTTAATTCTCGCAAACGGAGACTTGTTTCTTGGACATTCATTCAATAACTAGTTATTTTCTCCACATGCTAGTTGGATTTTTAAAATTTGTCCCATATTATAAGTAATATGAAACTCAACCATTCTTTGAAGTATACTTTATTCATCACATTGTCGTAATTTGCAAATGCAAACCATTCTCCAATGAAACACCTTAAAGAACCTTCCAGAAATTCATTTTCTTTCCTAGTGTGTAAAATTATTACTTATCCAAATCCAGGTAGACATTTAATTCTATCTCGATATTCATTTGTTTCTTGCATTCCTCTTCTGCATTGATAACAATTGTCTCTAATTTGAGGTTGGCCGTATTCAACCGATCAAGTTTATTTAGAGTAATTGCAACAATGCCATTTTCATTAGTATAATAGATATTTCAGACAGATATAGCTATGATATCTTTTGATATTATATAAAAAGTCTGCTCTTCGTGTTTCCACAGAATAATTCTTCACTAAAATAGGCTTCTAAGCAATTTTTTTATGAACATTTAGTTTGTCAAGCCCTTTATGTGGAGCTAATATGGGAAATTCAGATAAATCGTGGACGCCTAGATTTTTGATCTTATACTTCTAATTTGTTCTTCATAATAAGAGATAATTACATATATTTAAGGTTCCTTGATGAAATTCGTATAGTTCAATCCTCCTTAGGCCTCAAGTGATATTATTTATTTTTATTACTATTTATATATGCCAATTTGAATTCCTACTATCACTATTGTTTTTTCAGGTTACCACAAAAAAACAAGTCACCTGTTTACATAATGAGAACTAATACAAGGTCATACGAGAAAAATATGTCGCCTTACTTATGTTGTTGAAACATTAAATAAGAAAATTATAAAATGAATTTGTCAACAAGCCACACATACTCACAACGGTAGGTAATTTATTTGATGTAACATATTAACTGTCAACAATAACAAATTAACTGTCAAAATTACCTATACGTATTCCAGCTTATAAGAACTCTCTCTCGCTTACAATTTTTCTCAAATAGTCCACCATCGTGCTTTCTCATGACCCATGGACAGGGTGGGGTGTGTCCTATCCACCTCAAAATCAATAGATGTCGTCTGATAGACGTCCCTAATCAGAATCAGTCGAAACCCGATAGATCCGGCACGATTTAATTAAGTGATCGTGCTAACAAAAAAAATTCTCAAATAGTCCACCATTGTGCATTCTCATGACCTATGAACATGGTAGAATATGTTATATCTACCTCAAACGCAATAGGTGTCGTCTGGGAGACGTCCCCGATCAGAATCAGTCAAAACCCGATCGATCTGACAAAATTTAGTTGAGTTATCGTGCTAACAAGTTTCAAATGCCGACGACAACAACAACGACACGCACACAGAAAAAAGGTTTTAAAACCATTTTTTTTTGTTTTTAGGCTGAAAAACGGAAACAAAATACTTTCTCAATTTTTCTTTACACGAGTACATTACTTTTCTGGAGTGTGTAGAAGTAAAAATCCGAAATTCTTGCATTAGATAGTTTACAACTATAACGTACAATCGCCACATCACTTTTTATTTACGTACGTAATATTAATTTATTAAACATATCTGAGAAGAAATCTTTTCATATTGTTGGATTTATTCTTGATATTTTAAAGAACAAGAAATCAACTTACCTATTTAATAAAATATGGAAGATAACCTAAATTAATATCAGAAATTTACTAGGTAAGAAATAGAATCAGCATTTCTTCTCGTAAAACGCAAGCATTTAAATCTTTGCATTCATATCAAATTAAAATCTTTGTATTCATATATGGCTTCATATGTTATTAATCATATATTCATATGTTCATTATGACACGTTCCCAGTAAAACATAATTTGAAAAATGATATACTTTCTTCGGAATCAGACAGTTTTAACATCTAATTAATTTAATTATAAGCTAAATTTAAGTTAGCAAGTTCTTCTTATATTCGCCTAGAGTGATATTGCAAATCCACTTTGTCGGCATACTGTCCTCTTGTGCAAAAATGTACATGTACATTTTTCAATAAATGTATTGTTATTATTATACGATAGGTAGATGCGTCTAAACCAAAACATTTTTCCGGTATTAGCATCGACATCCTCTGGCGATATTCGCACCTAGTGCCTTATAAAACAACGTATTCAAGAATATCGAGTGGTGGCACGTGGATTTACTGATAATTTTTTAAATTTGATACGGGCACGGGTTTTATTTACATTAATTTCGGTTGTTTCCTAAAAATATTTAATTAAGGATTATTGAATAATACTTCCTCTACTAATGCATCTAGATAGAGAAAAACATTTCGTTAGTTTAAACGTGGATTTCAGATCAAAAATTCCGTTTTTAAATGTATGTTAAAAGTCGCATAAAAATAAAATTTAATAAAAAAACTAATTTCATTTATTTCGTCGGTAATATTCATTTTTTTAAGCCCGAAAGTGACGTATTTTTACAAAAATACAACCGTTAAACTCTACTATGAGCTGTTTTAAAGTTTTATATCTGATAGTAAAGAACAATCCTGGTTCTGTGAAACAACCCTTATGTATGTGTTACTAAAAAATGCTTGCTTGGGTTCTGAACTCATTCCAAATCAAATGATGTTATGATTATACTTTGTTCTCAAATTTAATCCAAACCTATTTGAATATTTTGTGAAAATTGAGTAGTCTTGAAAAATGGGAAAATTATAAATATAATCATATTGATATTAATATGTTCTTGGTAAGGTTTTAAGGACCTTAATAAGGGTTCCTATTGTCTGTAGTGTAAATAGATGAGAACAGGGTCAAGTATGTTATCTTTTGGAACACTTTTCTAATGGTTTTATAATAACAGTTGAACATATAAAATCAATATTCCTCCCCCCAAAGCCTTAGGCTACGGAGGAGAACATTACACCTAGAGATCAGGACAAATACATCCATGCTTATGGAAATTTTTTAAAGTCTCACCAATGGCACTCGAACCGAAGCATTAACTGATACCCCCAATAATGGTCCTAGTCAGCCACCTCAGACCACATTACGAATGACATTGGCACAGTCTCTATAGGAGAGTACGATAAGTACTGTATGATTATCAGAGCTTTTATAGCCGTGTAACATCCGTGGTGCAATTGGCTTCAATTTTGTTAGCTCCGTATCGGAAAATTGATATAAATGCCCATCGTATTTCTAGTTTTATTTTTCTCTAGTTGTTCGTTTTCCTAGTTGTTCTAGTTTATTACCCTGAATTCTAGACATAAATTAGAAATATTATTATTCAACATCATTCACTGATGTACATCATTTAACATCATTCATTGTATTTAGATAGTTCTGAGAAGAATGAACAGCTTTTATGAATGAGATGATTAAATACTAATTAGACAGGGAATACAATAACCTGATTCCATCATATCCACTAGTATAATATTTCAACTTTGGAACTATTCTATCAATATCTGCACTTAATTTATTTTGAAGTAGACTACTAAGATGAACACCAAATAGCACTTAGTCTCCATTTCGACAGTCTAGCTGTTTATAGTGTATTATGTAGCAAACATGGTTAACCGTTGACTATTATTACCAAGGTTTGAATCCTAGCGGCGGCACTAGCAATGTCGGTAATAATGGTAGTTGTCCACATTTTCTTAATATGTGGTGTGTTTTATGTTTTGTTAATGTTCGTAACCCTTGTCATTAATTAAAGTAGTATAGAGATGAAAAGAGATTTACAGATGAAAAGTGAAAATGCATTCAGAAAATTCGCTGTCTTTCTTGCGCTGGCGCAAATTGAAATTGGACACCCACTGAAGTTTATTATTCATAATATTTAAAAAAAAACTTGGGATACCTCGATGATTTAAAAATGTTTATTTTTCCCTTTAGCTGAACAACTTATTAAATTTCATTCAGTTAAGTTAATTTTTTTTTATATACATACTTGGGCTTCAAATATACATATGCTTCTGTTACATATTATTGTTATATACAACTAAATTAAAAGCTTGTTGTCTACATATTTTTACAGGTTTTAATCAGTGCGTGAATATAAAAAAATATAGAAAATATTGGAATACATAAATCTGCTAAACCCTTAATATCATGCTAGCTTAACGGTTGACATAATCCCAATTAAGACTGCATGTATTGTAAAGATAAATTATAATTAAACAGAAAGTCTATGTATTACTCGAACATAATCGGTGGTAGTTCTTTGTAAGTTTTTGTAGCACAGAAACATATAATTACGATTTTTATATCATGTGATAATTAATTTAAGTATTCCAGAAGTTTCAGTAATTCATGTAACATCAGTCACGATAACTGTATACATTGTAACATAGTTCTGCTAATTGTATAAATTTTCAGAGAACTATATATCTACAATACTCGTACAATTCAAAATTATAATATTAAAATTAGTATATACGAAAAAGGTTTAAGTAAAAATTAAATTATTATTTTATTTATTTTTTAACAGTTTAATTTTCTTTGCTATACAATATACAATAGTTCTCCAGTTTTAAAACCTTAAAACTGACTTTTCCGCACGTAGAACATCTCTATCTCGAAATTGAGTGGCCAAGCAAAAATAAACCAACACATAAATGCAGAATATGTATTTTATGCGACAGTTGTATGTTTTTCAAATAGTTCACCATCGTGCTTTCTCATTAACCATGGACAGGGTGGAGTGTGTTCTATCCACCTCAAAATCAATAGATGTCGTCTGGTAGACGTCCTTAAACAGAATCAGTCGAAACCCGATCGATCCGACACAATTTAATTAAGTGATCGTGCTAACAAAAAAAATTTCTCAAATAGTCCACCATTATGCTTTGTCGTGACTCATGTACATGATAGAGTGTGTTCTATCCACCTCAAAATCAATAGGTGTCGTCTGGGAGACGACCCCAATCAGAATCAGTCAAACCACGATATATCCTACACGATTTAGTTGAGTTATCGTACCAACAAGAATAAATGCCGACGACAACGACACACACACAGCAAAGAAAAAATTAAAAACCATTTTTCTTTTAGTTTTTAAGGCGAAATACGAGAAATAAACGCTAGAAAAAATTGTTTTTCATTTTTCTTTACACGATAACATTACTTTTCCGCTCTGGTATAGTTGAGTGCGGAAAAGTAAAATAGTTCCGTTTAACAAACTTCAATGTACGCAATTAATATGTTTGCAATATTACAACTACTGCAATGATAGAGCAACCTGAAAATTGAAAAAATATGCACATAACTATTACAAATGCAGTTTCTAAAAGACGATTTTATTCTTCAAAAAGGTCTTGCAGGATCACCTATACGTTATATCGCATAGATATTGAATTAGAAGTAGATACAGATAATCAATACATCGAATCTGACGGCGATGTACAACTTTTTATAGAACTGAAAATAAAATTTCCATTGTTATGCTATTGAAGATTTTCGATCGTTCTAATCTCTTCAAGTATTTGTAAACTTTTCTGTATCGGTATCACAGTCGTGAGAACTTGATGAGAATTAATTCATATTTACACCAAATACAAGGTCAAGTGCTTCCGAAACACCTCCAAGAGGATGTTTTCATTAATTTTTTACTTTATAATAATGTTATTACGCATTATTATGGAATATTAGAGTGCATGAGTATTTTGTAAATGACAACGGTGATACTTGTATACCGGGTGGTCCAGGTTAAACGTCATTAATTTTAATAGGTGATAGAACAACAAGAAAGAAGTAGACTTTCATAAGAAAACTTTGTTCAAAAATGTTTCCTAACAAAGATACAGGGTGTCAAAGTTGTAAAAAAAACTGGTTTTCCCATCATAACTTCTAAACCACTCGATAGATTTTCATAAAACTTCTCACACAGACTACTGTAATACATCTCTAAGTAATGATTAGTAATCATTTAAAGAAATTCTCCAGTGGTGTAGATAATGGGAGTCGGCAGCCCATTCTCCCCTCCCAGTTTTCGGCGCCACTGGATATTTTACAAAGAAGATTGAATTTTTGTATTTCCTGTTTAATTAGAAAAAAAATTAGCTTTGTAAATTTTTGATTTATGGCTTCGTTACTTACGAGATACTTATTTTAATTTAAAGTGTTGCAAGCAGGCCAAAACTTATAACTGAACTACCAAGAAAATACGATGAGATGCCAACATTTTTTTTTACATTTTATTACTTACTAGAAATAATGTATATCAAAGATACAAAAAAAGCAAATAAACAAATAATTACACTAATAAGTTCTCATTTCAATATCGTATTTTCTTGGTAGGTCAGTCATAAGGTTTGGCCTGCTTGCAACACTTTAAATTAAAATAAGTATCTCAAAAATGAAGCCATAAATCAATAACTTGCAAGGGTAATTTTTTTTTCTAAATTAAACAAGAAATTCAAAAATCTTCTTTGTAAAATATCCAGTGGCGTCGAAGATTGGGAGGGGAGAAGGGGGTGCTGACCCCCCTAGTATCTACTCCACTGGAGAATTTCTTTAAACGATTTTAATCATTATTTAGAGATTAGTCTGTGTGAGAAATTTTATGGATATCGATCGAGTGGTTTAGAAGTTATTATGAGAAAACCAGTTTTCTTTTACAACTTTGACATCCTGTATCTTTGTTAGGAAACATTTTTGAACAAAGTTTTTTTATGAAAGTCTACTTTTCTCTTGTAGTTCTATCACCTATAAAAATTAATGCGTTTAAGCTGAACCACCCTGTATAAATGTAGTTGTTAACCAACCAATTACTAATTGTCTATAGCAGTACATACTCATGATAATCAATTATTGGAATAAAACTACTGCGTGGATGGTGAAATGGAAAACACAAACCCTACGTTAGGCGCGGTGATAAGAATCAACCACATCTACATTTATGGTCTTCAAAACTGATTGGTGGAGCTGTGAGACGTCTTCCTCCATATTCCTTCCTAAAACTGTCTAATGAATGCTTGACACGTGTTATTTGTATTAAATTCAGTGAGGTTGTTTCAATTCAGTGTGGGTGACAGTTGTCATCCGCGCCCCTAACCACGTTATAATTTATAACAAAAGAAAATACCCAAGTTTCTATATATTTGAGTGCTATTACATCATAATTTAACATTTTCACTGAAGGTAATTTTAATTGATAAGATGTCACAACAGAAAAAAAAAGAAAACTGAATATAGCAACGATCCTAACAAATGGCTGGAACGGTTTGCTGAACTTAGCGAAGAAAGCGATGATGAATTAGCAGATGATGAAAGCGATCACGACGAGGAAGATCATGAAAAAACAAAAAAGAAACACCTGTTGAACTTTTACCAAACAAACAAAGAAAACCAAATACATAAATATTTGGTTATCACAATGATGTTCCACTAGTGTCCTACTGTACTAAGCCATCAGCAGTAGTATTGGTGTTATCTAGTTTGCACTTCAATAATACTATAGACATTTCTATCGGTGAAAAGCAAAAGCCGGAAATAATAACTTTTCAATAAGACGAAGGGAGGTGTTGATCTGGTTGATTAACTTTGTGAAAAAAACAACACGTTTCGTAATACTAGGAGATGGCCTATGGTGCTTTTTATAATATATTGAATATAGCCGCCATCAATTCTCTGTGTATATATAGGTAAAATTCCGATGCATTAGGTAAAAGGGTAAGAAGGGTTGATTCCATAAAAAAAAACTGAGCTGGGAACTTTTAAAATCTCAAATTGCTCACCGTTCGACAATTGAAGCACTTCCACGAGAACTTCTTCAGAAGAACTTTAACCTGAAAATGGTATTTAATTTTTAATTTATGAATATAATCTTATTTTCACATCATGCTTGTGTTTGTTTCTTTTTCCATTTCGTTTGTAATTTTTTTTTATAAAATATGACAATTCGGAAATGGGTGACACCTGTCTACCACGCGCCTAACCACATCAGTTTTAAACACACGCCTAACGCAGGCTTAACATTACATTGATGGCGCAGAATATTGTAATAATCGTTTCTGATTTTGAGCATATTGAAACATTTTGGCAGTCATGGTATTAGTAGATTACATAAATATTACTTTAGTAACGAATGCATTTACTAAATGCGAAATTTTATAACGTTTTCATTATTGAAAAGTACAACATACAAGTGCATGAAGTAAAATCTTCGGGATTATGCTATGATCATCGTAAAGTTCATCTTGATGTTTCACTGATTATCCAAAGACTAAGATCTATAGATCAGCATTTTCCAATATACACTGAGGGTTATTGAAATATTTAACATTTATTTCTGTTGCAAGTTGTCATTGCGGTGCTTTTGTTAGTTAAACCAAATCATTGTAGTAGTTAAACCAAAATGGAGCTTTCCTTGTTAGTTAATAATAGGTAAATGCTTATTAATTGAAATTAAATTACATGATGTTAAATAACAAGCCAATGAAAGAAAATTTGATTTCATTATATACATCAACAAGCGTGTTATAAAATTTAATGAAAAAGTGTCATGGCAAATTAAAACTACATATTATATATACATCAATAAAAATCAACATAAGATAAATGTCAAATTTATACTATGGTAAAAGACATACAAGGATGTTTTACGTAGAATGGAACTTTTTTCACAAAGTTATAAAAGCTTATAATATTGCACAATAAATAAATAGAACATCAATGTACACCAAAGCTTAGAACAGTAGATCAAATATTTACTGCCCAATAGCGGGAATTAACTATCCCTCTTCTTAATTTTGCTCTCCTCATACTGGTATAACTATAACTTATATTATGTTCTAAGTGATGTGTAAACTGCACTTTTAGTTTTTAATTTTATTCTTAGGTATCTAGATTGAATTTCATTAAAACATTTTCGGGTATGTGTAATGATTTTTATATACATATTTATATATCAATATTCTTCTCTTGAATACTACTATTATACATACAACTATATTAGCAATCATACTGAAAGCCTGTGATTTAGTTATCTTGACTTTTAATCAGTGCGTGAATATCAAAAATATAAAAAATTTTGGAATCCATAAATCAGCCAAACTTTTAATATCATGTAAGCTTAACGGTTAACATAATCCCAATTAAGACTGCATACATTGTAAAGATAAATTATAATCAAATACAGAATCCATGGATTACTTGAATATAATCAGTGGTAATAAAAAATGAAGGCAATCGGTTAATCTTTTATGAAGAAATATTATATCAAATCATGATTTTCAGAAGAATGATATAATCCATTTACTGCAGATGATGTCGATGTTCTTCAGTTGTTAAGGGATCATATAACAAGTTGAGTTAAGATGAGGGGTGGTTTGAAGAAAATTGTTATCAAGAACCAGTAAAAAGTTTTTCTAGTGGCAATGAACGGAAATAGATGAGACCTTTTTTGAGGATGCAGAAGATGATATGCCTTCGTCTAGTAAAATTACTATTAAAAGTTATATATAAGAACAATACAGTACCCTAAGAGAACAATTAAGAAATATATAAATACCTATATGAATGAGTATGAATTACATTAAGAATTTCAGAACAGCTGCTGAATAAAAGCACTTCCAAATTGCACGTCCCTATAGAGGGTATTTTAATTTTCAAGAATTTTAGAATAGGACATACCTAGAGTATTTTATTTTTTCATCAAATATGTTTAGATATACTCATTATTAAACCGATTGTATCTTCCAGAAACATAATTGCCGTAAAAAAGTACGTGACAGACAGCCAACACCTTGGGTTGTCAAAACATTTTTATAACAAGATAGTAAGACACAAATTTCTAAGGTAAACATAGAAGCTTTTGGACTGGGTGCTTGTGCTATCCAGTATCTTTCTAACAGGATTCAAAAAGAAGATTACAAATGTTGTTCTATGATAACTATTTTTTTCATACCTGCTCATACAAATTCTAAAATAGAACAAAACAAATGCAACTAGAGCAATTAGACTAAATAAGTTTCTCTCATTGAAATTCTCGGTTAAACCGTCTTTTATTTGAGGATATTATAAGAAAAAAGGAAAGGTTTTAGTAATGAGATGGCTAGGGAGAATGTTAATGAGGTCCTTACTAAAATGGATAGGCAATTGATCTGTAGCCCTTGGATTCAACTTAGTTGGTATTGGCAATCTAGATGAAATATCTATATGAAACTAATTTAATAGAACATGCATGAATCTGCCACATCTGGAAATAACAAAATTCAATAATCACGATGGTTAACCATCTCTAGCCGAGTTTATTAGAGCGCGTTATGTGGCAAATGCGACTAGCTACTGTCTGTCGTGATCTTGGTTCCATTACAAGTACCGGCACTAGCAATGTCGATGGCAATTAGTGTTATTCCCGTTTTCTCAATGTATATTTCCCACAAAGACAGCTTCGGCTTGAGTTCCGGGGGGATTATCTAGTTTATGTGTTGTGTTTTTTAATATATGGGAACGGTTGATTTTTGTTTAAATTAATACCGAAAAGATTGGAATAAGTTTAAAATACTCCAAAGAGTTACAGCTGCTTGATAAAAATAGTAAGTAACTCAAAACTTCTAAAAAAGTACGAGAAAGATTGACTTTTTGTTTTATTGTATTTAAAACAAAAAACACTTTTTGGAATACAACATGACACATTTTAATCATTTGCCTCAATAGAGACGGCAGGAGGTACAAACATTAATATAACAATAAGAAAGTGTATTTCTTTATACAGTGCGATGAACATGTATATCAAATAGAAAGGAAAATGTTTTGCTACTTTTCATAGAAAGTAATCTAATACAGTAGAATATCATCCTTTATTTATAGGAAACGATGTTATGTTACTTTAAAAGTTCTATTTGCATCAGGGAAATTACTTCAGTCAAACTATCTCTGTATACATTTTTTATTAAACAAAATATTTTTATTTTGAAATCTACGGCTATTTAAAATATTTGCATATTAGAAACAACTAATTAGCCATACTATTTTAGAAATTGTTTTCTGTTGTTAATTATTTTGTACTTGTACACAAAAACAAAGTCTTAAAAGAAGTGTTTTAATTTTTTTTTTTGCATAAAGTTGATTACACGCAAGAAAGGTTTAAACCCGAACGGCCATATATTACCTTTTAGTAGGTATTATTATTATTCTTATAAAGAATTATTCCTTTATTTTTATTGCGTCCTTTTAAATTCCAATTGCATAGCACTAAATCATGTTTATTAATTCTGTTAATGTAATGTTTGACATTATCATAACAATTATTCTTTCACATTGTTTGCAGGACTTCTGCTCATCAAAATACAACAGTTTAAGAGTTTTTTATTACTATTTTCTTGTTTTCATTAATGTTGTAATTATTTTTACAGCAACTAGCCTATCTAACTGTAATTATTGATGAAATACTAATAAACTTTTCCTTTTATTTTATTACTGAAATGTAAATCTTATGTAAAAACTAACAGTATATTGCAATGATCTAAAAACTGAAACCTTTGCACTAAAACTGAAGCCTAGTGTTCATTTATTACAGTTAGTTCTGAGCCCAAATGCATTGATTTGCTGTGATCCTCATTCTCACTACTGTCCGCATAGTCTTCCTCGTCGATAATACTTATATCTCTAAACGACGGCCGTCTGCTTCTTCTTCTTTCCATGTCGGGTATCATGGGGTATTTTGTTTTCGTTAATAGACGAGGGCCGAGCAGTGTAGTCAAGAGGGCTCCTGTGGGCACTGTTAATATAATGGATAATACGGAAGCTGTTAATATTTTCTCTGCGTATATGTATTCTTTAGTATCATGAGCAACTAAGGTGAGAGCAACTGGTCCAAGAGCGGCCTGAAAAAACGTTTATATTATTTTAAGTCCGTTAATAATAGAGATAATTTAGATCCCCGATATGATGAAAATCTCAATTATTAATACGGAAATCAATCGATTTGTATATTTGACCAATTGACGAATTCCTATAGCTTTTAGGTAGGTATTAGTGTAATACGAGGGTTGTGTCAAAAATAAGGTTCCCACATTTTTTTTAAATAAACAGCATTGTTTATTATCAGAGTTATTTACATGCTTGGAAAGCTCGAACATTAACCTATTTTTCTACATAATCGCCATTTTTCTGAATGCATTTCTCTAGACGTTCTCCCAACTTTTGTATCCCCGTGTCATAGACCTTCACCGTCAATCCGTTGAGGTAGCGATTAACCTCTTCGTTAATTTCATTGTCGGTCCGCAAGCGCAAGCCACCCAAGTGTTCCTTCAATTTTGGGAACAGGTGGTAGTCACTAGGGGCTAGGCCTGGGCTGTAGGGAGAGTGGGGAATGACAGTCCAGCTAAATTTTCTCAGGAAATCCTGGGATTTCCGAGAGACATGGGGACGAGCGTTGTCGTGTAACAGCTTCACACCTTTGCTCAGTTTTCCTCTCCGACGGTTCTGGATGGCTCATCTGAGTTTCTTTAGTGTTTCACAATACCTCTCTGAGTTGGTTGTTGCCCCAGAAAGCATAAAGTCGATGAGCAATATTTCCTTATGGTCCCAAAACACAGTTGCTATGATTTTCCCCGCAGATTGCGGCTTTTTCAGTTTAAGGGAACTTGAGTGGCGCCATTCGCGTGGTTGTTCCTTTTTTTCGGGAGAGAAATGACACACCCACGTTTCGTCGCCTGTGACGATGGAGTCCATTAATTCCTCCCTATTGTTGCCACATTGTTGAAGAAGTTGGCGATGGCGACGGCGACACAACTGACGATGAATGTCTATGGGTGGAACCTTTTTTGCGTTCAAAAATCGGATCACTGCGCGTATTTCACACCTGGCGGTATCGGGAGGCCCATCACAGACGACTGTCAGATCAACACTGCGCGGCGTAGCTTGATAGTGAAGGTGAGGACCAAGAGAGGGAGAAACGGTGCGCACGACAGTGTGTCAGATTTCACCTAATACTTCTCCTTGCTGAGCTATCGCGATGGGGACCTTACTTTTGAAACAAGCCTCGTAGTTAATAATTATTGATAGAAAATGTATTACAACAATCATTTTACATAAACATAATTTTTATTTTAAAGAAAATGTTTCAGTAAACTATTTTTCTATATATTTACTTTGTTATTATCAATACAGTAACAAAATAAGAAAAGAAAGACGAAAAGAAGAAGATTAAGAACATCCTTAAGAATGATTCTCTAATAATTTTCTGTGAAATTAAATTTGTGTTAGGTAATGCAAATATTTATACTGAAAAGATTTTCATTAAACCACATTAGCTTTTTGTACCTATTAGTACATAAAATTCCTGATTTGAATTGAAATGAAAAATCTCCTTATCCGAAAAATGAAGAATGGTAAAATTTTTATTTATTCATTTTCGTCAGTAACTCTAGGATATGAATACAATTTTCCACATAAAATACGTGTAATTTATCTTGAAGAACTGATATTCTACCTGCACTATCGCCTTACACATCCATGCAATGGACACAAATATCTTCTCCTTTAAATTTAACTTGCATCCTATACTAAGTAAAGTTGTTACTAAGATTCTAATTACAACTCCAGTAACGAGTATCCCAATGCTAATTAAAACTATGCTACTATCCAATTCATTCAGCTTTATTCTGGCACCAGCTATGCCAAATAGAATGGGTTGGAAGATCATCCAGAATATTTGAAAAGCAGTAGCTGCTGGGTTATCTTCTATTTCCCAGCCTTGCTTAGTCCAAGAGGATAAGGCTACAAAAGCAGCTGTTACACATCCTAGAGGACCGGCTCCACCACAACCAATCATGTCGCTACTAAAGACTGACACCATTCCTCCAGCCAAAAGCAAGAGTATCCGGAGCGGTGTCATGAAGGGATCATTTCTCTCGGGGACGTACCCACACAACAGTCCCCACAGAATACCAAATCCTATTCCTAAAACCATAAGAGAGAAGTAATAGAAATATAATATCAAGAAATAATATAAACAAATTGAGTAGAACAAAAACAATATTGATATAGTAAGGCTGATATACCAAATCCATAGTATTGATACCACACTACCTAAACATCTACTACTCTTTCTTTATCTTCAAAAAGGATAATGGAATGAGAGCAGTTTGTAAATTTAAAATAAATTGATAAATAATAATAAAAAATAAGAATTTTGTTCTGGTCGTAAGCTTTCGCATTTCTTTGAATATCCATTCATCCATCTATCATCAAAACCAATCCATCCATTCAAAAACCATCGTTCACTGTTCATTTACTAAATCAGTTGAATTTGATGATTTATCCATTATGTGGAAAAATCATATGTACCCTGCATTTAAAAAAATAATGATAAAAAATAAATGAATAATTTCAAAACAATGAGAAAATTGCGTGTATATTTCATTAGCATCAGACTTGGAAGTAACACTGGGAAGGGGCTGGAATCTTTGAAGCAGCAATAAACAGGAGACCAATTTTTCATGAACACCGAAGGATTACACGTTTCTCGACTCACGTTTCGCCAAACAAGTTGGTATAATCAGAAAGTGATTAAAATTGAGTTTTAATTACCTTCTGACGATGCCGAAAAATGGTTGACAAAATTCGCGTCGAGAAACGTGGTCAGTGTTCGTGGAAAATTGGTCTCCTTTTTTATGCGAAAGGAAGTATACACAAATACCTAAAGTACTACCCACGAGCACCACAAAATGCTACAAATTAAAGTATATAATAACGTAATTAATTAACGCTAATGGAAAATTGAATATATTTTAGTTTGTTAAATTAAGTATAGATTAAATTAAGTGTAGATAAAATACAGGCGGAAATTTTGAAATGTGCGGGACAGAAAGTAGTAAATAGGATGTTTGAAATGGTAAAATACATATACGAAACGGGCGAGATGCCGAAGGATTATAAGAGGAACATTATCGTTACTATACCGAAAAAGAGAGGAGCCGACAAATGCGAGAACTTTAGAACGATTAGCCTAACTTCCCATGCGTCAAAAATCTTAACTAGAATAGTGCAGAAGAGGATGGAAAATAGAGCGGAGGAAATACTAGGAGAAGACCAATTCGGGTTTAGACGAAATAGGGGAACTCGCGAAGCTATTCTGGCGCTAAGAGTAATGTTAGAGAAAACAATAGAAAAAGGAAAGAACGCTTATATAGGATTTGTAGATTTAGAAAAAGCTTTTGATAACGTAAGATGGGAAAAAATGTTCGAGATACTAAAGAGCGCGGGAATGAAGTATAGAGATAGGAGAGTAGTACACAATCTATACATAGAGCAAACTGCTGTTATAGAAGTAGAAGGGGAAGAAAGGGAAGTAGGTATTAGGAAAGGAGTAAGACAAGGATGTACGCTATCACCACTAATTTTTAATCTGTACATCGAAGAGGCGATTAATTTGGTAAAAGATTAGATTTCGGGATTAAAGTACAGGGACAGAAACTAAAAATGCTGAGATTCGCGGATGATATAGCAGTATTAGCATCTAGTAAGGAGGAACTAGAATCAGCATTGAACGAAATGGAGGCAGTGTTGACAGAGGAATACGGAATGAGGGTGAATAAAAACAAAACTAAAGTGTTAGTGTGCAGAGGGCGCGAGAGCAGAGCAAAAACGAAAGTACAAATTAATAATGAAAGATTGGAGGAAGTTAAAGACTTCACTTATTTGGGAAGTAAAATAAATTGGGATGGAAGAAGCGATAAAGACATAAAACAAAGAATAGCGCAGGGTCGAGTAGCTTTTAACAAAAAGAAAGCACTTTTATGCTCGGGGGTAATAAACTTAGAAACAAGGAAGAGATTTTTGAAAACATATGTATGGAGCACGGCACTTTACGGCTGCGAAACCTGGACGGTAGGGGAAGCAAGTAGGAAGAAGTTAGAAGCTTTTGAGATGTGGTGTTACCGAAGAATGATGAAAATACCATGGACTGATAGGGTTAGAAACGAAGAAGTATTGGAGAAAGTCGGCGAGAAAAGGAGTATGTGGAAAAACTTAAAGAAGAGAAGAGATAGAATGGTAGGCCACTTGCTGAGACATGGGGGAATAGTCCGCGATATTTTGGAGGCAGAAATAGGAGTGAAGAAAGGCAGAGGTAGGCCTAGATTAGACTACTGCTCGCAAATAGTAAGGGATGTAGGTTGTAGCACAATTAGCGAAATGCGTAGGTTAGCACAAGATAGGAAAAGCTGGAGGTTAGCGTCCAACCAGTCTTAGGACTGATGACCTAATGATGATGATTAAGTATAGAGGATTAGTACGTTATTTTTCATCTACCTAGATATTTTACATATCTTGGGAAATAAAAATATCTCAAAAACGATATTATCTACGTCACTTGCTTTATACATATTATATGTATTACCAGTAACATAAATAAACGCACAGACTATAAATAAACAAACTATATACAATTGTATTTTAAAAGAACAGACATAAAATAATTAAGTAAGACCCATGTACCGAATGTACGAATATAAGTAGCTGTAAAAATTACTTAAATAATATTCTATATTTTATTAATCATTCTATTTTCTTTGAAAATGGTCATTGAAAAAGGAATATAAAAGTGAAAATTCTTGTATAAGGTCCTTCAATAGGGACGTTTGAAATTTGTTAGGTTACAGCGGCTACGTTGTTAAAGCAATATCTCTATAATTTATTGCGAATTCTTCAGTAGTGTATGGCAAATCACTGTGGAATGTTACAGTGTTCAACAATGTGAAAATTATCAAACTTTATTTTCTAAATCAGTGTCTCCGAAAAACATTTCGCGCATTACGTGATTTTTATCCTCGCCACAACCGTCCTACCGAGTCGCTTATTTGACGATTGGTAGCCAAATTCGAGTCAACCGGTTTGATAAGTAATCAGCCAATACCCGTACGTCACCAAAACGCAAGTTCTGCTGAAAACATTGCTGTTGTGCGTGAGAGTGTACGGGAAAGCCCGAGGCAGGAGACAGTCTATTTCTCGTCGTTCACAAGAACTTGGCCTTTCTTGCGACTACAAATTTTACGCAGAAACTGAGGTCTTCACTTGTATAAAATCCACCTAGCCTAGGAACTTAAGGTAAATGACCATAGGCAACACCATATGTTCGCTGATTTAGCTCTGGAACAGTTGTAAGTTAACCCAAACTTTGCCAAAAAAATCATCTTTAGTGACGGGGCCCATTTTTGGATGAATGGATATGTGAACAAACTAAATTATCGGATTTGAGACGATACCAATCCACACGAGATATATCAGCACCAAATGCATCTTAAGACAGTCACTACTTGGTGCGGATTTTGGTCTGGAGGAATCATCGGTCCGTACATCTTCCAAAACGAAACTGGCATTGTCAAAACCGTCAACGGCGAGCACTGCAGATCGATGATAAGCAACTTCTTGTGGCCTAAACTGGATGATATAGATACCGACGATATGTGGTTCCAACAGGACGGCGCTACGTGTCACACAGCGCATGCCATGATTGATATTCTGCACGAGCGATTCGAGGACATGGTTATCTCGCGCAGCGGTGACGTAAGTTGGCCACCGAGATTATGCAAATTAACGCCTTTAGACTTGGAGCTATCTTACATCGCAGGTCTATGCAAATAAGCCGCAAATTATTAATGCCCTCAAAGTCAACATAACGAACATCATTCAGCAAATTCAGCCAGATTTATGCGACAAATTCATCGAAAATTGAACCTCCCGAATGCGCGCCATCAAGCAAATCCGCAGCGGATATTTGAACCACGTTATTTTCGATACTTAATGCCATCAAACATTTTATGAAATAAAATAATATTAAGTGCATATCTCACACGCAATTTGTTTTATTTACGTTTAAAAATCGAGACTCCTTATTGAAAGACCCTTTACTTCATTTCATTAAGTATTAGTTAACTGAAATCTCTAACAGAAGATAAATAAAACATAGTTAATAAATAGTTTTGATGAATTAATATTTTGATAAAAATTCTCAACAAAGCATTTTTATTACCTCCGATAATGGATATTGGTCCTTGAATAATAATACTGGTAATGGAGGTGTCGGAAAACATAATGCTCTTAATAACGCCGAATATAGCTACAGAGGTGGAGTCCCCTATACTGGCGACTGCTATTATGAGCGTCGGAATGCCCTTTGCCACTCCGTAACCCTTCGCTCGTAAACGGAAGAGACATGGAACCACAACCGCTGGAGCCACGGCTGCTACGATAGTGCCTAAAATAGAATTGAATAAACATGTATAATACAGTTTAATTAATTTAAAATAGAATATATTGTTAATACACAGGACGGAAGCTCAAAAAAATTTAAAAAGTTCTTATACAGGGTGGACCAGATTTTTCGTGACGAACTTTGATCGTCTATAGGAAATGTTTTTTTATGACAAATAATCCATATCAATAAATTTCCTAAATTGCTTTGTTTTCGATATACATGGTGTTAAAGTTTAATTTTGTGTAACAGTGTATTAACAATCTTCATTTTCAGAATTAATAACTAAAACTAAAGTAAACAATAATTGAAAACATTAACAAACAATCCCTATTTTCTTGAGCTGAGTGAAAGACCCAGCTACAAAAAGTGATTCTTTTCTCTTCGTCTCCTGGATGTAAGCCTTGAACAGGTTATAGGTGAAATGGACACCTGTGATCTCGTCTTAGAGTACGAAGTACATACATTGGATTTAGAGGTGCGGAGAATACGAAAAGCTACACGGAAACTCATTGTTGGATCTCTGTCAAACTCATTTAATATCCGTCCAAAAATTCTTCTTTGTTGTTGGTTCTTGTTGGCATTATTTCGATCCCCATGTAAATTTCTTAAACCTTTCTTTATTAATTACTGGTGAACTCTTGTGAACACATTAGGACTAGAATGTGTTCTCTGCGGATTTTCTTCTGTATTCTTTAGCGGCCACCCTTGAGTTTCCATTAGCAAATCCATACACAAAGTGCATATCCGCTATTTCTCGATTTGAAAATCTAAACGACATTTTGACACTACCGGATAAGTCTCATGTTAAAATTCTCAAAGGCTGCAATGAAAACAAACATGGCAAATATTAATTATCTCGAAAAGTGACAGAGAAGAAAATTATAAACTGAAAAAAAAACTAAACTTTAACACCTTGTATATCGAAAACAAAGAAATTTGTTTATATGGATTTTGTTTCATAAAAAGACGTTTCCTATCGACTGTTAAAATTTGTCATAAAAACCTGGTCCACCCTGTATAATAATTTAATAAACAATTAGACTGTATCTTTTTTGTTGTGTACTGATAATGACTTTAAGATATTTCTAGAATTGCTGTAATTTAAAAAGGTATAATAACTAGGCATTGAATATTAGGGCTCACTATTGTATCTAAAATTCTTAGAATACAAATTACCTAAACATTAGCAAGTTCCTATATACATGATATGTTCCAAATAATACTGGACGTCAATAAATAAAAAATTAAGTTTTCTAATTAGATGTGATCATTAAATACATTTAGCCTAAAGCACTAACAAGACGATGAGACAAAGATAAATTTTGTTCTTAGGTGGTTAGGAGGTTCTTAGGTGTCATGTAAACTTTTTTACATGTACCTAAAACTGTCCCAAAAATACAATATGCATTTATCATTTAAAATATTATCATTGCATGTTCTCTGATCACACTAATGTAACGTATTTTATTTAAGTCGAGTATTCAACTCGGTCAATTTCTGAACAGGAATGGCCATAAGAAATCACTGTAACAATTATGGCTCAGTTTGAAATAAATGTTACTCATCTGAAAAAGGGTTGGAGCCTTCGATGCAACAAAGAACAACCGTATAGTTAGGTTTTCCCTTCATTTAAAACAGTTCTAATCATCTCCTGATTATTTTAATTTGGGTGGCCAATCGCGCATTGAATAACATGTAATATTTCGGTGTTCGTGAAAAATTCTACTGAAATAACCTTATCATTCTCGTGATTCATTCCTCTACGAGCTTTTAGTTTCAATAAACGAAATTCTATTATTGACCTCAGTTAACCCTAGAACGCTAAGCTTCGTAAATTTTACGACGGCGATTTTCATTTTCGGCCACCGTCGGGCACATTCATTAGGTATCGAGTTCTGCGTCTAGCTAGTCTCTTTGGCATTGTTGGTGTTTATCCCAAGCGTCTTAGTTGATTTTTAAGTGTAACATATGAGCAGCTATAAGACGAGCGTCGTAAATTTTACGAAAGGTTAGTCTTAACGCAACTTTTGTCTATATTGCGCCATACAAAAAACAACAGTTTCTTTCAAATTAGTCCTTTATGGATTGAACTTGTTGGACTTGCGAATTACTATTAAAGGATATGTCTGAACGACGAGAAAAAAACAGGCCTCTGACGCAAGCCGAACTTGAGGAAATTGCAAATAATTTGTTTCTTGAATCAGATGATGACAGCGTCCAGGAGAGTGGGACTGAAACTGAGGATGCTGTGGAGTTTGAAGATTTTGAGGACAACGGGAGTGAATATGAACCTTCAGAGGATGATAGCGAAGATGAATATAGTCTCTCAGGGCAAAAAAACAAAGACTTTTACATAAAGAATCAAATTACGGGAGACATATGGGTGATCAGTTACTGGTAGATGATTCGTTGCTTGGATCATCCAGAAGTAACGAACCTGAGCAACAACAACAGATAATTCGATCACAAGTAAGACTTGTAGGGAAAAACGGTCATCGATGGAATGCAGTTCCCAAAGCAGCATCGAAAACACCGCAACGAAATATATATTACATATTTTCCCCGGTCCAGTAACAAATTTCCAAAATGACTTTCATGCGAACGAGTTCTTCAGGGTATTTATAATGGATTCTATGATAGATAAAATAACATTACACACAAACGCTATGATTAGAACAAAATCTGCTAAATATCAAACAAAATCTGCTACCATATCCATTTCTAGTGCTAACGAGATAAGAACAACGTTAGGATTACTGGTATTGTCGGCTTATTTGAAAAGTAACCATTTGTCAACGACAGAGCTATTTGATGACAAAATATGCGGAGCTGTATTCAAGGCAGTTATGAGTCGTGAAAGGTTCAAGTTTCTATTGGACTGTTTACGATTTGATGATAAAAACAAGAGGGACGAAAAAAAAAAAAAACAGATGCGTTGGCGACTATCAGAGAAATATGGGATGAGTTTATAGTTCAGTGTAGAAATATGTATAAACCAAGTTTTTACGTTACCATTGACGAACAACTATTAGGTTTTCGAGGAAGGTGCCCTTTTCGTATGTATATACCTAACAAACCGTCGAAGTATGGAATAAAAATAGTTTTGGTATGCGATGTTTCATCAAAATACATGTTTGACGCCATGCCATATTTGGGCAAAAGTACAAACACTAATCGGATTCCTTTAGGAGAATACTATGTCAAAACTTTGTGTGAAACAATTTCCGGTTCCAATAGGAATATTACAATGGACAATTGGTTTACGTCCGTCAAACTAGCTGATGATTTGCTAGTTCCGCCTTACAATCTTACTATGGTTGGAACTATTAGAAAAAACAAAGGAGAGATTCCAGCAGAAATGTTAGTAACCAGAAATCGCGACCCAGGCAGCTCTAAATTTTGTTTTGACAAAGACAAAGTGCTTGTGTCTTATACTCCCAAAAATAACAAAAACGTTCTGCTGTTATCAACACTTCATCAAGGATGTAGTGTCTCAAAAACTTACATACATTAGACCAAATGTGTTCAAATATGATTACTTCTAGGAAAACTAAAGGATGGCCTCTATGCATTTTCTTTGGAATACTAAATATTGCTTGCATAAATAGCTTTATTTTATACAATGCTGATAGAATAAAATGCCGACAAAAATCGATTTCCCGAAAGGCATATATGATGGAGTTGTATAAGCTATTAGTGACGCCATGGCTACAAGAACGAGTGAAAGTACCCACTTTACAACGCTCACTCCGTGAAAGTATTAGTCAGCTTCTAAAAGAGACAGTAACAGAAAACAGGGAGACAGTTCTGAAAGAGAATACAGTGCCTAATATGTCCAAGAGAACTATTTGTGCGAGTTGCCCATCACAAAAGAGACGTATGACTACACACTTTTGCTCAAAATGTAATAAACCATTTTGTAATGAACACCGCGGGGAAATTTGTAAATCATGTACTTAAATGATATTTTAAAGTCTTTATGTTCAATAAATAATGCATCTGTTAATTGAAGTTTATTTGGGTATGAAAAAGAAAAAAATATTATCGTAAAATTTACGAATGCTTAGTCTTAAGTGGTGTTAGAAATATGCTTAGCTATCTAGGGTTAACTCAAGGAATGCTTCATGGAACCTACACCAGTGGGCAAGTATTTTCACTGCAGAACTCTATGGGATATTGAGTGTACTGAACTTTGCTGAACACATCGATGATACATCAATTTTATTATGTTCAGATTCTCTAAGTGCTATTCAAGTCATAGAAAGTAGGTTTATCTTTAACTCACTGCTTCAAAATATTCTCAATATAACCGAGAATTTAAATGAATTGGGTAAATGGTGTATTTTGTGTTGGATATCTAGCCATATAGGAATAACTGGCAACGATATATTAGACCATCCTACGAAGAATACAAGAAATGATGAGCCATATAATAATATGAATATCTTTCTGAGTAACATAAAGACATCTATTAGAAATCAATCCATTCAATTAACAGTAGAACGATGGCATTTCCTCTGGTATCTCAAAGAGATGAAGTAATAAAAGGAATATACTAAAATTAATACAGTTTCTCAGAAAGTCCAACCTATTGTATAGAAAATGAACAAAGTATTCCACAGAAAAGCAGTGGTTAATGACCATAGATGTTGATACTACTATAGAAAAAACATCAATTAAATATAACTCGTCATTTCACTTTCATTGTTCATGTAACATTTCAGATGAGTAAAGCATACCTACTTTACTACAAGAGTGGGAGTTCGATAAAATTTCCAAATTTGGAGTAGCTTGTCTTCTGGCTTGGGTGATAAGCCTCGGTAATTCAAATAGGCCGATATACGTTAAATAATGTTATAGGGTAGGGTATATAACGTTATAAGGGTTAAAATTATATAAGGGTTATATATTATATAATTTTATATATTATATAATTTTATATATTATATAAAATTATATAATATATAATATAATTCATACTATTAATAACATATTTTAATTTTTGTTTAGACATTATGTGAACAGCTCACCAACATATTATCGATAACGTAATTGAATCATGAAAATTGGTATAATACAAATTAGAAAAATGTAAATAAAAATACTATGGTGATACCAATATTTGAAATCGGACACATTACATATTAAACGTGGTATCGTATATTGGGCGAATATGTACAGTTCCTTTCTTACAATGAGATCATATATAGGAAACTCTAATTGAAATTGATGGTCGAGTACACGATAGCACACTTTGCCTCATTCTGATGTCACAAGACGATTCTTTGAATTGCGGTTGGGTCGCTGTAATGTGTAAACTGTAGATGTATACAAATTATATTTAATAATATTGAATGTATTATTTCTCAGGTACCTAACCTCTGATATAATTCAGAGTCGTAAAAAACCATTGACATTGAGCGCATTGGCTTAAATGTGCTTATTTAAACGATGCCTCATTTAAAATACACTCACATGATAAGAAAGGAACAAACAATATGCATAAATTCGCCATCTGGCGTAAACTATACTCTAAGACATCTTGCGTAAGTCAATTTTAAGGCAATTTTTTCTTGCACCTTGCCCGCGTTTTCAATATTACTTTTCCACACGCCACTATAAGAGGAAAAGCAATGTAATCGTGTAAAGAAAAAGTGAAAAACAAAATTTTTTTTTGCGTTTACTTTTCGTTTTTCGGCACAAAAACCAAAAAGAAAGGTTTTTAAAAAATGTTTGCTGTGTGTGTGTCATCGTTGTCGGCATTTGTTCTTGCTAGCACGATAACTCAATTAAATCATATCGGATCGATCGGGTTTTGACTGATTCTGATCGGGGACGTCTCCCAGATGACACCTATTGATTTTGAGGTGGATAGCACACACCACCCTCTCCCTTGGGTCTATTTGAGAATTTTTTTTGTTAGCACGATAACTCAACTAAATCGTGTTGGATCGATCGGGTTTTGACTAATTCTGATCGGGAACGTCTCCCAGACGACACCTATTGATTTTGAGGTGGATAGGATATACCCCACCCTGTCTATGGGTCTTGAGAAAGCACGATGATGGACTATTTGAGAAATTTGTTTTGTTAATACGTTAGCTCAACTAAATCGTGTCGGATCGATAATTTTGACTGACTCTGATCGGGAACGTCCCCCAGACGACACCTATTTATTTTGAGATGGATAGAATACACTCTACCTTGTTCATGGGTCATGAGAAAGCACAATGGTGAACTATTTGAGAAATTTGTTTGTTAGCACGATTACTCAATTAAGTCGTGTCGGAGCGATCGGGTTTCGACTGATTCTGATTAGGGACGTCTACCAGACAACATCTATTGATTTTGAGGTGGATAGGATACACCCCACCCTGTTCATGGGTCATGAGAAAGCACGAGGGTGAACTATTTGAAAAAAGTAAAACTGTGGCATAAAACACATATTCTGCATTTAGGTGTTGGTTTATTTTTTTTTTCGGCCACTCGGATAGAGATATTCTATGTGCGAAGAGGTCAGTTTTAAGGTTTTAAATCTGTTTATTATCAAACTGAGACATCATCAAATGACCTAACAAATTGAATCTCCTTTCAATCGGTGTGAAGTTTGTAATAGTTTCTTAAATCAGTTGGCCAGAAATATCGATAGCCAGAAATTTCTTAAAAATGTATACCTCATTCGAAAGGCGCTGAAGCATATAAGTCTTAAAAAATAATTCGTACGTTTAATTTATTCACAAATTGTTTAAATAAATTCTGGTGAATGTACAATTATGTTAAAACAACCCTTGCAGATTCTAGCTCCAGTATTTTTGTCATATCAAACTATTTAACATAATTTTTGTTACATAACATAACTACTAAGTGTATTACTGGCGGAAGTAAAAAAAATAAAAAAAAACTATCCTTTTTTTAATTTTACAATTAGTAGTATTAGGTAATACATTTATAAGAAAACACCTAAATTGAAATATCTCGAAAACTATCAACAATGGTATGATACATATTATGGTTCTATTGACTGCAAATTGTCTCTACTAATAACTCTTCAAAGGAATACGTCGCGGTACAAGTCACCCTGTATATTTAGATAGATGCATTGTCTTTATATAAAAACACATTTTCACTGCACTGGATGTCGCATACGCAAACGACTTTATAAGCACTTACGCAATACTTCAAATGTTTAGCCGAGCCAATCCGGATTTATAAGGCTAACTGGGTAAGTATTACATATTATATAAATGATTATAACTTATAAGTAGAAGACTTATATACGACACTTCACTAACCAGACATCTAAGTGGCAAGCAGGGTTTATAAATTAAATAAAGCTATAACGGCGTTTCTAGAATGTACTAGTAAAATGCTTAAATCGCCTATTACGGTACAGGTTCTCCAATAGTACGTTAAGCAACAGTAAATCTAGAAATTTGTAGTACGGAAGATTACCTCATTTAGCAATGAACTGTATTGCTTAGTCTATTGCTTCTAGCGGCTTTTATGTTAGTGCATATGCAGAAGTTGCATAAACTTAAAATTTGTATAAAATTCACATTACTAAACATATAAAACGTAAACGTTCCATGGCAATTATATGCATATTACATGTCTGTTTTATAGTAAGGAAGCCAAACTGAACAAAAGGTTTAGAGATCAATTATTAAATTTTAGATTAATAAACAGTTTTAAAACTTTAAAACGGACTTTTCTACACGTAACTCATCTCTATATCGAAATTGAGTGACCCAGAAAAAATAAACCAACACATAAATGCAGAATATCTGTTTTATGCGACAGTTTTACTTTTTTCAAACAGTCCACCCTCGTGCTTTTTCATGACCACTGAACAGGGTGGGGTGTGTCCTATCCACCTCAAAATCAATAGATGTCGTCTGGTAGACGTCCCTAATTAGAATCAGTTGAAACCCGATCGATTCGACACGATTTAATTGACTGATCGTGCTAACAAAAAACATTCTCAAATAGTCCACCATTGTGCTTTCTCGTGACCCATGAACATGGTAGAGTGTATTCTATCCACCTCAAAATCAATAGGTGTCATCTGAGAGACGTTCCCGATCAGAATCAGTCAAAACCTGATCGATCCGACATGATTTAGTTGAGTTATCTTGTTTACAAAAAAAATTTCTCAAATAGTCCATCGTCGTGCTTTCTCATGACCAATGGACAGGGTGGGGTGTGTCTTATCCACCTTAAAATCGATAGTTGTCGTCTGGGAGACGTTCCCGATCAGAATCAGTCAAAACCCGATCGACTCGACACGATTTAGTTGAGTTATCGTATTAATAAGACAAATTTATTAAATAGTCCACCATCGTGCTCTCATGACTCATGGACAGGGTGGGGTGTATCCTATCCAGCTCAAAATCAATAGGTGTCATCTGGGAGACGTCCCCGATCAGAATTAGTCAAAACCCGATCAATTCCACACAATTTAGTTGAGTTATAGTGCTAACAAGAAAAATTTCTCAAACAGACCCAAGGAAGGGGGTGGTGTGTGCTATCCACCTCAAAATCAACAGGTGTCATCTGGGAGACGTTCCCGATCAGGATCAGTCAAAACCCGATCGATCCGACATGATTTAGTTGCGTTATCGTGCTAACAAGAAATTTTAATGCCAAAGACAACGACGACATACGCAGCAAAAATTTTTTAAAAACCATTTTTTTTTGGGGTTTAGGCCGAAAAGCGAAATATAAACTCAAAAAAAAAATTAGTTTTTTCACTTTTTTATACACGATTACATTACTTTTTCGCTAATATAGTGGACTGCGAAAAAGTAAAAGAGCGTAGAATTTTAATAGGTTTTAAATGTTTAAATGTTTTTCTTATGGAAAACATTTGCTTCTCCTTTTACATTATTGTAAAATAAATATAAATGATCGTGATTATGATAACAAAAGCCTAAATATTTAGTTTATCATTTTACAATTTCCTATACATATATTTCTTGTTTCCTAAATATGTTTATTAAAATATTTGTATATCTTCTCAAAAATGCAATGATCCATATTTTATAATACCACCTTTAGTTCCTAATCATGATTGAATTGATGACATTTGTGGAATAAAAAAACTTCATGCACAGGGACCGTTTTACATACTCGACATCTTTATGCTTTATTAGATAAATAAAAAACTATGGGCTTTATGTAATTGGAAAATCATGGAATTCATATAACGACCATGTCTCGTTCCACGTCTTCACATCTTAGTGATACTTCAAAACTACACATATAATAATGTATTTTTCTTACCTAAAAGTATGGCATAATCCCAAGGAAGACCTAAGAAATATTTGGACAATACAGCGATGGTTCCCGCTTCAGTAATCCAAGGTATGAGAGACAATTTCACCACAGTATATTTGAGTCTGTGTAAAGCTGGGGGATCTAAATCAAGACCTGCTCGAATTAGGATTACAACTAGAGCAACATGACTGGAAACAATTTTGTATATTATTCAGTGAAATATATTGATTGTATTTTACCTTAGCTCGTTGATGATTTCCGTAAACGATTCATCAATATTAACTATTCTCACATTCTGAAGTAGCAACCCCGTAGAGAGCATGCCGACCAATGCTGGTAAAGTCGTTAAACTCATCAGCCATCCCCCAAAATGTGCACATATGCTGAGGAGGATGAGCTGATAGAGTTTTCCATCCGGAGGTGCTGCTGTTTCCTCGACTATAGCGTAGAGTGTACACCAAGAGAAGATTCCAATCAAACCCAGGGCTAAGATCCTCGAAAACTGCCGATACGTGGGAAAAAACGGATGGGGACAAAATCTTGGCCAAAAATCTGGTTCCCACGAGGGTTTGTCATCAGTTTCCGAATGACATTTTAAGAAAAACGTGTACCACCAAGAACTGAAAACGAATAAATGTTTAATTATGTTGTTATTGTTCAAATTCACTACTTGAAAGTTATTATTTAGACTAATAGTTTTACCTATTTTCTTCATTGTTTTCAGAACATGTCCTTGAATGAACTGAATCCGTTACTGCAAATTTCTTGACACTGGCATCTCCATTCACCTTTTCTTTAACTGTAAATAAAAATTGGATTATTGAAGAGAGAGTTAATTAAAAATTAAACAAAGAATGCAGAACTTGATATATAACAAACGTTGAAGTTAATGTAAACTATTCGAATACCTATTGGTGAGATATATAATATAAGAGTCAAGGAGAATATTTGGTATTATAACAAAAATATTACGACACTGTCTCATCAAATGTAGATTCTACTTTTACATTCACTATTATTTATTAAACATCACATTTTTATTAAATAAGAACATTATTTTCAATCTAGATTTATCAATCTAGCATCAAATAGACATACAAATTTTCATATGTTGTTAACATCATGAGAGCTCTACAATACAAATCCAATTTCCTTAAAACTATCATTAGTAACAGCATTTACATGCATAATAAAGTATAACTTTTTATCAAAAATTACATCAAAGCATCGAAATGTATGTGGTATGTCGAGAACCAAAGTCCTCTAAAGAATAATTGTGTAGAAGGCTGTTACATACTTTTAAGAAAGTATGTAACAGCATTATATTTGCTGATATATTTAACTGAAATTTATTAATATTACACCAATTATATATATTGATCTTTCTATAGAGTTACACAGTCAATAATACCATTAAATGATTCATGTATTTTCATATCATCGGCTTATGAAACACGAAAAATACGGAGTTCATCAACAATATCGTTTATAAATATATTAAGTAATACGAGTCCTAGGATAAATCCTTGAGGTGCACATGATGCTGATATGAAGGTCTTTAACTGTTGAACACTGTATTCAACGTACAGATGTCTGCTTTCAAGATTACGTCAATATGCTTGAAAATCATAATTTGTTTTATTCTGAAAGTAAAATGCCCTGATAAAGCGCGTGGAATATCCTGCCTCAAACTGTACTTACTTAAATTCATTAATCCAACTGTATTCACATTTAGGGTTGATAATTAGTTCTATTTTATCCCCATTTATTTTTACTACCAATAAGTTCACATGGAAGAACTTGGAAGAATGGATGATAGTCTGAAAGATTTGATAGGCATGCTTGAGTTATATGACTTATAGTTCCTTTAACTAAGTAATAATTATGTTAATAGATATTTGGAATACTGAAAAATTTAGTAACATTTTATAGTTAAACATGTAACAAAAATAACTAATTAATGTTAATGACATATTACAAAAAAATTTAAATTTGTCGAGAGAGTACGTTAAATGTTACATGTAGACAAAGTTAACATTATTATTACTACAGTTTTATTTATTTATGTATATGGTTCCCATAAGAATTTAGTTTTTACAGTTGTTATTTCGGTATCTCTGGTGCTATCGAATAATACAAAACTAACTGATTTTCGAAATATTTCCCATGGGAATTTCTTCATAAAGTAAAGCAGTACATTGTGTTTTCATTTCAGCCACAATATGAACTGAATAAATATATTTAGGTGGATTATTTTAGAAACTCGTTACCTTCTGTAATATACTAATGTATATTACACAAGTATAATAAATATAAACTTTACTGAATATCTTACATTGCATCAAAAATCATACCTAAATAGTAAAGCCTTGAAAAATCTTTGGTTATTCCAATCTTTTAATGGAATAACCAAAGAGTTTTCAATAATGTAAAGATATAGTAAAGTTTCAAATATAGTAACTTAATATTGGAAATTGACTTTATTACTTTAAATGAAAGAATGAAATTCGTTATTGATTGCAAATTTTAATATAGCAAAATACTCATATAGAAATACACACTACCATGACTGAAAAGGAGCCCTTGTAAAATAATTATTTATTAAGAAAAAGTAGGAAAACTACGAGTATCATGAAAGATGATACGCAATAAACTGTGACTGATTTTGTTGGAATATCTCCTATTTTTTTTATTTCGTTTCGTGACTACGTAAGATGAAACGCTTTTGCAAGAAATATTAATTTCAATATTTCAAATGAAATATTTTACAAAAGCATACAACCATTTTCTTACACAAAAACAATTATTTGATTTAACTACGTTAGTTGTGCTAATCTTGTTATATCTCATGTTTCAGTTGTACTTTCTGGCAACTGACTATATACATTCTGGATACTTTGGGTTGCATATATTGACAATTATAAATTTGAGGAACTATTAAAATATAGAATAATGAATGTCTCCGTTTGATTATTAATTAATTATTATTTATTAGTGGCACATTTTTATTTATTTTTGGATGGATATTTCGAAATATATACTTCAGTATTGTTAGATAAGAACGTCGAGATTGAACACAGAATCGGAATCGTAATTGTCTACTAATATTAAGAACTCTATTATGTATTGATGCTTTCTTATTAATACCATTAAAATATAAAATATTTATTAATTTAATAAGCCCAATAATTTATTTTCCCAAGCCATCAAGATACAAAATTGAATTAGTAATAAAATGTTCACACTTAAAGTTTTTTTTTTTTGTATAGGACGTTGTAACTCCATCATTATTGTCTCGCATAAATAGTTATTTTTCTAATAATATTATAAAATTTCTTTTCTCTGTTAATTTCCTATTCATTTTTCTTTAACTAAAAAGTTCAAAATAGAGAAAATATCACCACACCACTATACTATTTACTACATATACATCACAAATATCTACTTATATAAATACTCGTATATACTTACATATGCTTGTATATATATATTTTCTAAAATTCTATACTAATGACATATACAAACTATAATTATAAGATATGTCAGGTGAGTTAGACATACAGTTTTCCATAATACAACTATTTTATAGAGTTATTATTATTATTATATTATATAGGTTTGGGCCTCATCAGCCACTGATCCCATGGGTAGTCCCTTGGCGATCCCCTCTTATCCGGGTCATTATTCAAAAATGCTGTCCCATAAAGGGAGCAATTTAGGCACGTCCCCCGCCTTAAGCCTCGCCTGCTCTAGGATAACAGGGGTTCCTAATATAAGATACCTCTTCTCCTCCAATGCGGGGCAGGTGTAAAGAAGATGAATCGAAGTTTCCTAGTCTTTTTTACAGTATCTGCAGGCCGGGCTATCAGTCAGCCTCAGCTTGTGCTTATTTGCATTCAGGCTACTATGGTGGCCCGTTATGAGTCCCACCAGGGTTCTGGCTTTGTGCCTGTTCAATTTAATGAATTCTTGGGCTCATTTCTCAATCTCTGAGTATTGGATGAAGAGTTTGGTTATCCGACAACCCGTTACTCCTCTCCATCTTTTATTGTGCTGGTCTCTTGCCCAACCATTGATGCGGTCTCTGATCAGATTCCGACTTATTCCCACTGCAGGTTCTGGTCCATACAGGTTTTCCCTGGTCCCTAGTCTGGCAAGGTCATCTGCAATTAGATTTCCTTTAATGGCATTATGCCCAGGTATCCATAAGACTTCCACCGGTCCCTTCCCTGCCAAGTGATTTAATGCTTCATAGCAATTACAGACCAGCTTCGACTTTGTCGTTGCTGAATTAAATGAATTAAATTAAATGATGAGTTAAATGAATAAAAATCTTATTTATTGTATCCATATAATATTCTACCCATTGTTATTACATCATTTTTTATTTTTCATTTTTGTACTTTATCATATGCCATGTAATAGGTATGCCGCCTCTTGTTGTGACAATTACATGTCTGACACAGAAAAAAACATTATTCATTTACTCGTAATATACATTTGTATAAAATAAGTCATATTTAACGTTATACCACGTGATAAGCCCTTCATGTATAATATTCATTCTATTCAATCCCGCTTTAAAATTACTAAAATTAAAGAGAAAGGGGAAAAAAAATAACTGTTTACTAGTAACAGTGTTTAAATAATTTAACCACAGTTTCATTAACTAAACGTTTTGTCATCCATTGTAGGTGACTTCATCAGGACAGTGTACTAGACATTTGTTAGGTCGAGAATCTCTTACGCTAAAACCCACACTTTTCTATGAAATTAGATTTGGTCATTGCAACATTATCAATTAATTTTATTACGGATATATTTTTAAATTTAAATACTTTTTAATGACAATTTGTTAGAAATAATTTTATTGTAATATATCAGCTAAATGCATCATATTGTTCACATTAATTAAAGTATGCCTACGCGCGTAAATGTAATCATACGCACCGAAGGTAATTCTACAAATTCTATACACTTTTCTTTTAATTGCACTTACTATTTTGTATTCCTCGTTTGTATGAAAAGAACTCTTGAATTCCCTGTTATTTGCTGGACTTTTTCCGTCCGTAGATGTCATCTTTAAAAAGTTAGAGGAGTTACACATAAAAACGAGAACAAACACGATCATGCTCGGAGACTGGTACCACACTCCCCCGGTTGGTATTCGATGCATGTAAAGGCACCACCAGTACTGGGACCACCAGAGGGGCCACGATACAAATAACTTTGTTCCAACCACCTTTCTAGAAGAATACGATATGTGACTCATTTATGTAGTGATTGCGGAAAAACGTACTGTATTTTTATTTGGCCCCATGACTGGCAACTGACCTGTATACCCATGGTATTCTCAAAAACATTCATAAGTCGCAAACAAAAGTTATAAATATTTGCTCTCCAATTTATTGGTTAAAATATTACTATAATCGATATTTAACAATATTCCACCAATTCACATAAATATTACTGGTTGTTGGATTACTGAATAATACATAATTCAAAGCAAGATAATCCATAATTTGGATCTAAGTGCATAACCTCATACCCACGTACAATACCCAAGGATATAACGTCAAATGAGGAAAATGTTTTTATATTCTGTTATTTGTAGAAAGCTAGGGTTCTATGTTTGTAGATGGTGCTCTTTTAGCAACGTTTGCATATCTTATAAATAATTATAATAACAAAGAAATGTGTTATTGACTGAACCAACAGAAGAAACCAAATTTATTCGTAGTCCTTATATATTTTATTAAAATATTTATTTAGAATTGTATTTATATATATATATATATATATATATATATATATATATATATATATATATATATATATATATATATATATATATATATACAATTCGAAATAAATGTTTTAATAAAATATATAATATATAATCTAATCATACTCGACTATTAATATATATATATATATATATATATATATATATATATATATATATATATATATATATATATATATATATATATATATATATATTAGATTTTTATATTATATTAAAAGTATATGGAGAACGGATCTACCGATTGCTTTGATATTTTGTTACTAAAATAGTCGAGTATGATCTATGCAACTAAAATATTTTTGAAAGTGCGGTGTTGCCACTTATACGTAAAACCGGCAACATCATCGTTATTATAAATAGAATACCCTGTATATTTTCGCATTTTTTGGATTGTTGTCTCTTTCTGAGTAGCTTTTGTTTATATTTCCCTATATCTATCTCAAGCCGTTATCGAGATAATAATTCTTTTCTAAATTTATTGCCAAAAATTTTACTTTCAGTAAATAGTGTTTTCTTCTACCTACGCAGGAATTGAAAGATAATTTTTCAGTTGTGGCTAGGCAAGACCTAGGGCATCTTCTTGATTAATCAAATGTTTCCAATATCATACAGGGTGAGTTAGATAATGCTTTCCATAAGTGACTTAGAGAAATGCACGAAAGTCAATTTTTTTAAATGTATATTATTACTAATTGGGAAAGGTGATATATTTACCTATTTAAAAATGTTAATGTCCCCTATACCTAATGCGCACCGTTTTCGATTTATAGGCACTTTTCTGTAACCCTTCCAAGAATATTATCTTTTGGTATGTTGTCATAACGGGTGGGCCATGAAATTTTTATTGTATCATTTTGTAATGACAACAGACATGCATTTTTCTAAATAAATTTGACATTAGTAATACTTGCACTTAATTTGAATAGCTGTAGTACAAATATGGCAGAAAATAATTATACAAACGCAATTTTAATGGATTTGTTTATTATTCATGGACAGTGCAATAAGATTATCAACAGAACTTGTAGGATATTTAATGAGAAGTATCCGAATTTGCCGCAGGTAAACAACAGAAAGTTTCTACGAATTCAGAGAAATTTTATAAATTTTGGTTCGTCATTAAGAGAACCAAGAAATTTACCGAAACCTGTGACATCTGATGAGGTAAATGAAATCAATGTGCTAGTATATTTTCATGTAAATCCCGAGTATTCCATACGTTGAACAGGATTTAGGATTTCCATATTCATCCATTCGAAGAATATTAGCAAACCATAAAATGCATAATTATAAATTTACAAGAGTCCAATTTTTCATGCCTCAGGATTATCTACGGAGAATAGAATTTTGTGAAATGTTGCTAGTACGTATGGAAGAGGACCCCAATTTTTTAAAGAAAATTATATGGACTGATGAATTCAAATTTTCTAGAGAAGGGATTTGTAACACACGAAATCGTCACCATTGGGCCACAGACAACCCCCACATTACTAGAGAGGCTGGTTTTAAAGTTAAATTTAGTTTCAATGTTTTTGGTATGTTAATGGATGATAAGATAAAATATTACATATACGACGAAAAATTGAATTCCAGAAAATATTTAAATGTAATTAGAACAATTGTGGAAGACTTCGTTGACAATCTGTTACTTGAAAAATATAGAACTTGTTGGTATCAACTCGACGGAGCTCCTCCACATTGTACATACGAAATTAGTATGGAGTTGAACCGCATTTTCGATGACCGTTGGATTAGACGTTTTGGACCGCAGAATTGGCCTCCGAGGTCCCCTGACCTTATCCCGTTAGATTTTATCTTTGGGGTATACTTAAAGATAGAGTTTATAAAACTCCAGTCCACAACAGGGAAGAATTAGAACGTCGAGTGATTCAAGAGATTGAAAACTTGGACCCCGCTGATATAAGAGCTGCTACAACAAACGCTTTCATTTCAACAAACATTTCGAACAATTATTATAATAGTTTTAAGTTTTTTATACATTTTATTAGTTATTGGTATTATTTGTTATTGCTACTTATAGCCTTTATTACTGTTATTGCTGCTTAGGTATTATTTTTTCTTAATACTAACACTGTTGTTATTGTTCTCTAATGACGAACCAAAATTATTAAAACTCCATCCACCGTGGCTCACCCTGTATATATATATATATATATATATATATATATATATATATATATATATATATATATATATATATATATATATATATTGTGTTTATATAAATAAATAAATTTTGTAAAAGGTATGACATTATATTGAACGTCATAAAGACATACTAAAATCTAAATCTATGAGTAGTGATACTTAATTCTCCTCTTTAGTTTTTATGACGGCAGCATAGACAGAATACAAGCCACCATTACAATTTAGTTATGAGTTTAGGAAATTATTTCCAGTTACTATAATGACCATGGTTAACAAACGCACCCACGATATCTAACTGAATAGAATACTGGCTTTAACTTGATCTGTACTTAAAAAGATATTAGTGGTATATACATTATCATTTCCTGTTCTACAAAACTTTTTTATCTAATATACGTTCTATATAAATTCATCTAATGAACATTTTTTATTTATGTTACTTCGATAACTTCTATCAGTTTTTATATTTCGGATAGATCCAGAGTCAAACTGTATCTTACTGCTAACTTTCCGTCATTTATTGCAGGTGTCTGCAGCAAGGTAGTGTTTTGAATATTCGTTGGGCTAAGACAAATACATACCCCAGAGGTATGTAGTCAAGCATATAAATATTTTTGTCTTAGGCTACAAGTATATACGAATGAGTAAACTTACGAAATTTAGTTTATTTTTAATTATATGCGTTAAGGTTTGAAACCCGTGCGTTGAGGTAGTTTCTCCGGAAATCCACTTTTCTATAGAATTCTGTATATCGTCAAATTCGGGTACACATAAAGAATAAACTTCCCAAAGGAAATTATTTAAATGAAAACTTTTTGCCCGTACAATAAAGGAGTTTTCACTATGAAACTTGGAACGTTTTGAATGGTTTGAATGTATCAGTTGACTAAAAGTTACACAGTTTATGAAAACTTGAAAAGTTTTCTATACATTTTTTTCCCAAAAACATCTCATATATACATTAGTTTATTAAGAATTTTTAGAATTAAAAAATAGATTGTTGCCCAATTTGTTGAAAAGATAAACATTTTTAAAATATGTCAATACAAGCTTTGATCGGTAAGTCGAGAACTTGTCAATTAATCTGGCAACGCAGCGGCATGTATTTTACCAGTCTGCACTTATGTTATTCCTGCATTCGTCACAAACAATATTTAAAATTTAAATTAGTCCTAAACGACTTTCCTTTTTTATTTTTTCAAGCGAAAGAACGTTTTTACATTCACAAAATCTTACATTTTTGCTAAGCTCGCTCAATTCAATAATACGTCGTCCAATGCTTAAGTTAGTTACTCTGTTTACCTTTCGCAAGATTCATTTTTACAATACAATTTAAATGTTTCCGTATTATTTTCCGCATCAAAAATGTTCCTTTATTGTCCCGCAACTGATCACGACAAAAATTCATTTTTAATTTTTCTATAAATTTTGTTTAGGCTTCGAAAAAGTTTACACAGACAGGTTAAGTAGAAGACATACACAATCACATATTAAAATGCGACGTTGCCATGTATTTAGTTTCAACTAATAAATATGTAGTTGTGTGTATACACATACATGAAGTGTCTGAGTATAGAGTACAGTATGAACAAAAATAATGACCACTAGACTACTGATATTCCAAATATTTTACGTTTACTCGCGCATTTATTTTTGGACCGGATGGTACCGGAGAAACTACCTTAAATCGAACCCTTTAATATTTCTTTGTATATTGTAGATTTGAAAAAATGTATATTAAAAATAATTATGGTTCATATAAGAATATACGAGTATAGAGATCGCTTATCCAGTACAACACTGAGACAAATGCACAAGATATAGTTTCGAGAAATTACGCTTAAAAAATTTTCGATTTTTTGTTTTTGTTGTAAATTTTAAACAAACTGAAATTTCGTAATTTTTCTTGAACATTTTTGTTTTTATAAATTTAACTTAACACTGACTGCAGAGTCATGAAAAATATATTAAGTATTTTTTTTAATTCTTACAGATATCTCAGTATTGCACCAAAGCAATGAAAAGTATTTTAAGATCTATGGGTTAAATAAAAAATGACTACTTTTTATAAACATTTATTCAAAATTTTTGTAGCAAAGAACTAAAAATATTAAGTGCAAAAATAGAGACCTGTTAATAAAATTCACTCTGCTGTCAAGGTTCTGACAAAAACTTGATATTCCTTCTTAATATGGTTTTCATTACAAAGAGAAAACAGATGTTGAATGTTGATGGTTTAATTTTGACATTTTCGGCGCATTTTAATAAGCTAAAGGCAAAGGGAGGTTTATATTTAATTTTCTTCTGGGATTCTTTCTAACATTTATAACCTTATACTCTGTTTCTGTAAGCTTGTTTTATAAGAAACACTGTTTCCACATCTTTCTCAATTCAAAAAACCTTAACGTCATTCCAGTTGTCATCTTGTTCTTGTAAACTGAAGTTAACTCCCATTTCATCACAGACCTTCTTCCAGTCATAAAATTCATTTGTTGTCATTTGATATACTGTGTATGGAGAGCCCGTTTTTTTTGCCAATTTTGTAATTATTGCCATCTGAGAGGGAATAAAGATGGGACCATTTCTCAGCCCTCTTGCTTTTTGTTTTTCAATACACGAGTGTATTTGACCTCCCTCATTTTGGGTATGACCACTAATTAAATATTTATGGGTGATGGAGTTTATATCTAACATTTTTAAACAGTACAGATACATGCAAAGGAAAAACTTATTTTTATGTTGCCCAACGCAATTATCGGAAAACAATATGATATCTTTACTGCGACCATCATTTTTTAAAAATTTATAAAAACACGTTGCAATTTCATTGGCCCCGCGCTTATCTAGAACATCATGCCACAAATAGCAATACCCTGATTTATCGGTAATGTTGTATACTGTAAAATTTA
Source organism: Rosalia funebris (assembly GCA_037954035.1). NCBI lineage: Eukaryota > Metazoa > Arthropoda > Insecta > Coleoptera > Cerambycidae > Rosalia > Rosalia funebris. The sequence continues at coordinate 21,691,710 of JAZFAV010000011.1, forward strand.
TACAGTTAAGTTTGCTTTTATAAGAAAAAGTCGATATCTCTCCGCATGGCAATGGAATTACGGCTTGTAGATCATACCAATACACAAGGAAGCTTGAATTTTCTTTCATGGATAATTATTTGTCTTTATTTTTTTCATTTCTTGACTTTTTTTTGCTTGTAAATGTGTATCGTATATTTCTTGCATACTGTTCTTTTTTCAATGTCATTCCCATTTTGGTACTGAGCACATATTGCGCATTTTTTTTTTAGAAGCAGAAAATCCTATATTAAATTCCTCGTTAAATATTGTTTCATAGGTACATTTTTTCGCTGTTGTCCAATTGTTTGTTTTACAATACTCAGTAAATAATCTGTACATTGTAGAGATATTCAGTGAACCATCCAAATATTCTGTTCTTGTTTGGAACGACAATAATGTGATTCAATTCTTGGTAAGAGATTAATGTGGTCTCTTATACATATTTCCTTTTGTGGCTTCACTCGCTCTCTATTGATTATTATGCTTTCCTCTTTTTTCATTCTCTAGAAGTCCTTCTGAGTTGGTCTTCTTTCTAATTGTGGATATGGTATTGTTGCACGCGTCTAATGTTCTTTTGAAAAATCTTTACAAACTTGGATGTATTTTCCATTTACTTCAAAAAAGAATGCATAATTATTAGCACTGATCTTCTCTTTTTTCAGCTATTACGAACAATTATCTCAGTGTTTCACCGATATAACTTGCGGACGCACACTTTCTGGTCACAGTGCAATACTGGGTCATCTGCTTTGTTCCATTTGCACTCAATATGAACACTTCTTTCCATTTATACAACACTGAGTTAAATTATTTTCAGCCTGCTGTAACTGGTTTAACACATATCCCATTGATTCATTGAACACATACGTGATTTTGCTGGCCATAGCGATATTATCCATAAGTTTGAAATATTGGCAGAAGTCTGAGTATTGCACTGAGCAAGCGATGTGTGTAGATATAGACAATAGACATGGTATAGAGACATAAAATTAGAGATAGTAGGCAAGAAAGTAAGTTAACCCTCCATTACCTCCCGAGTTGTAAATCATTAAACGTTTATTAACTGCCATCTGTACTTTAGTGAGTTTTGAATAACTTATATCCATAATAATAAGAATGGATACAATTATTGTATGATAGGTCTTCAGTAGAAATAGAGGCATTGTATTATTTATAAAACAGAAATAGTTCAGATTATAATAATAAATATTCAAAAGAAGATTTTATCAAAACCTATCTTAGAGTGAAGGTCCGTAACATGACAGTGTTAGTCTCTTCAAGATCTTCAACTCTTGTAGTCTACTAGGTACACAAATTAAGGAGTGTAAGAAATCCTAAACTTTTATGTGACCTACAAAGGGCTATAACTTGGAGAAGAATAGTCCGAGAGAATTTTTAAAACAAACAGATTGACGCTTCAAGTTTCTACTTTTCATGACTCACAGCCTTCAATAATTTTTTTCAATGATTTCATCATAAAACTTGTTTAGATAATTTTATTCTCCTTAATTTCAGTGGTAAAAGCACGAAAAGTGCCTTGTACGATGATTTTTCGCTGAGTTATCGCCGTTCAAAGCAAAAAAGTTAGTATTGACTTTCTTTTAACAAAATTTCTTACAATAATTAACATTTCTGAATAAAAACTATAGATTTTTGCTAAGGAAGAACATTTTGAACTTTGAAAAAATTAATAAAAAAATGAAAATAGATTTTTAGCAAGAACGACAAATTCAATCATTTCGAATACAATGAAAAAATTTCGAATACATTGTGAAACTTTTAGGGTTTCTTTGGAATATTTTGAGGTTGAAAATAAACAGTGAATATCCTTAGTCTATCCATTATTTGCAATGTTATTCCAAGTTAAGCGAACATCCATAAATATGCAATTTTTTATCTCCATTCAATCAACATTCTCCCACCGAAATTTTTCTTTTGTCAAAAACCAATGACAATGACTTATAAAGAATACTTTGTAGTTTTACTTTAATTTTCGGTACGATTATTATTTCCCGAGTAATTGCTTACCAAATTCAAAACTAATTTCTTTTCTTTGAACGACGATAACTCAGCGAAAAATCATCCTACAAGGCTTTCGCGGAATTCAAATTAAAGAGAATAAAATTAACTAAACACTCTTTATAATGAAATTACTAAAATAGAAATATTGTAGTCCATGGACCTTTCGAAAGGCAAGCAAAAGTTTGGAGAAATTTGTTTCCGATGGTTTTCTTATGATTACACAAAAACTACTGGTGGTAAGAAAATTTCAACTCAGTGTCTCAGAACTAAAAACATGGGAATGAGTTTTCTTTTAATATAGCTCTGTGACAATTTTTCTCCAAGTTACAGTCCTTTGAATATCACCTAAAATTTTTTTATTTTTTTTGATATCCCTTAATTTTTATGCTTAGTATTTCTATATACACAATTTAAAAAATGATGAAGAAAAATAGATTTGATACTACATATGATACAGTAAATAACTTCTATGGAAATGAATTTTGTTTTAACAACATTTTACTTTCTGATCAAGTTACGTCCTACTTTAATGAACCAGTTACGTCAGTTGCCTACAATCGTCAACTTAGCTTGTAGTTGGTGCGTCAAAAATACATACTGATTGAATGAACCTAGTTTGGAGAAACTTGATTATAAAATATTTTATAAAACTTCCACGAAGTGAATATTTGCAGACTGATTTCTGACAATAATTTTCACCATTAAAATAATTTTTGGAAACATAATTTTGTTAATTTACGAGAGTAGGTAGACGCTTAGATTAAATAATGATGAACGTTCAGATCATACATAGTATTAGAGAATAAAATGTAGAAGTTTTCTTGTGATTAAGTCTTATCAGTACGATTTATGACATAGAGTTTGTAAACTTTAAAACTTTAATTCCCAAATATAATTTAAATGTTCATTACTGAATCGAAATATTTATCTAACTGTGACAATTTATTTTTGAAAATGATATATTTTCAAAAATAAAAAATGGTCTGCATTTTAGAACGTTTTAAATGCTTCTAAATTGAAATTTACAAGTAGAAAAGATAATTTTGCAATTGACAGCCACTAGAAGACGTAATACGACAAGCTTACTCATATTACGTCTTTAATTTTCTTAAGAATTATGTAAGCTCAATGAATGGTAAGTGAATAACGACATGAATCAAAATCTATAGGAGTTTATAAAAAGTGTTAAAAAAATTGTATCCAAATTTATTTGAACTATATTATTTCTAGGTTGGAAAATAATTGCGTTAACAGTGAAATCGAAGCCAATGATAATAGTTGAAACATCATACTTATCTTTTATTTTATATATAATTCCACAGGCCAACAAAGATTTTGTGATCGGACTTTTTTTGATTTTTTTGCGTAGTTACATATCATGAACTACAAAAACACTGTTTTCTTGTTTCAATCATGTACCAGTATTTGCAAATGTACATTATACAACTATTTGTAGTTTTTAAAACCCAGGTTCCATAAAATTAAATTTTGCCTCAATCTTTGCGGCCCTCCTCTGTTTAATCGGTTTGAGACGTACACCAAGTATGGGGGATTTACCAAAACAGAGTTGCCGGTGGGAATATTTCGGTTTTATACTATTCCGGTATTTACATAGTCGCTGTAGTACGTTTTTAATGTGTGTACGTTTACTCGTGACATCGTGTGGTGTGCTTTTATTTTGTTTTAAAAATGCCTAGAAGTTGTAAAAATACAATATATTTTGCTATAAACTTAACACCTGGTTCAAAAAACATTTTTTATGTAAATTTGGTTGATCCACAAAACATTCTTTTGTCGCCACTTCATATTAAGTTAGGATTAATAAAGCTATATATGTAAAAGCTGTAGATAAAAATGGGAATTCTTTTAAGTACTTATGTGGATAATTTCCCGCTCTTTCCGAAGCAAAATTAAAGGAATGGATTTTCGTAGGACCAGAAATAAGAAAATTAATGTAGGACCAACAGTTTGAAGAAACAATGACAGAAATTGAAAAGGAATCTTGTATATGCATTAAAAATGTAACAAATTTTTTGTAGGGAATTATAAAAATCTGCAGTATGAGGAAATTGTCAACATAATGCTGGATAAGTTGAAGTAACTTGGTTGTAATATGAGCATAAGAATTCATGTTCTGTATGCTCATCTTTACTACGTTCCAGAAAATCTTGGTGCTGTTAATGATGAGCAAGGTGAAAAGTTCCATCAAGACACAAAAGAGATGGAAAGTTTAATTCCAGGGTCGATGTGATGTGGCGATGATGGCAGATTACTGCTGGATGCTGAAAAGAGGACATCCAATGAATGATTACACAAGAAACACTACAAAACCGAAGTTTTTTGTTAAAAAGGGAGATATTTTCAAAGAAACAAAGAAATTAGAGACTCAAAACTATTTGTGTTGTTGCTTTAGTATGTTTGTTTAATGTCTATTAAATATAATGTTTATTAAAATGTAATTCCTCCTTCGGTTTTTAATTTAATCTGATTAATCAGTTTATCAAAATTTTACGTGAGGGGCAAAAACGGAAGATAGATACGAAATTAGTGTAAATAACTCACATAAAATCACTTAACAAACCGGAATCAACCTTCACAATGTCAAAATTTGTAGGCCTGTGTTATTATACGACATCGTTCAAAATACAGAAATATAAAAAATTTTAATTTCCTAATCTAGAAGCTAATATAATTAAACGTGTCTGTTACTATTATTTTTATTATTCCGGAACACAACGTTCTGATTCATTGATGAATTAGGAACATTCCTGATTCTTAATCCTTCGTAATGTATGTATGACATAAATATCCTTTGAATTTGATAGGAATGAATATTTTGTATAAATATCTTCGAAAATAATTAATATTTTGTAACTGCTAAAAACTGCAATGCGAATTGTAATAGAGGTCATCCAACGTCTAAAAATTCTGAGACTATTTAAACATGAATATTCTAGACTATACCTACTCACAATCGGTTAATAAATAGTACTTTGTTACTTTTCAAGATTTTGCAGAAGTTATATAATTATTTGTGATCATTCGCTACTAGAGCGGACAAGAATAAAATATAGTATGACATATTAACGACCACAAACACCAAGAGAATATAATTGCCGTTATAGGCAAGGAAACAACTTACTTGATTTACAAGAAAATATCTGTATACGTGGGGTACTCATTAATATTCCCTGGTCGCCGCAACAAAAATAACGCACTACACTGGATCCACTTGGGGCATATTATGAGCAAATGATACAAATCGCTGCACTAAAAAAATTACGCTCCCCGACAGCAGAAGCGTACCATGTCTGTATTGCGAACACACTAATGGTGCCATCCTACACCCTATGTCCAATGTATGGAGCAGATAATTAATAAAATGCCCGTTTATAAAATGATTATTCAAGTCGGAAATTTATATTTATATACGACCATTTGTTCAAGTACAGTAAAGAACAATGCGCGTGGCCAACGCATCAATAAACGCGACAACCTAAATCGGTAGTATAACGAAATTAGGAAATAGATTTCCCAAATTTTATCCCTTGTCGAATTACAAATATTAGACAATATATTTATAATATTTTGAGACACTAGTTGTTGTTATATATACATATAATTTGAAATATATTATGAGAAAGTAACCGACACTGGATCATATGTTAAGTATCGCTACGGTTCTATAGACACTACTACTTCAATCGAGTTAAACATATACTGTCTCAACAATATTCGTTCAGTAGTAAATTGCAGAAAGTTAAGTTTGTCTAGAAGGTATATGCTTCCATTATATAGCATGGTAATAAACTTTAGTATAATATTTATAATGTTGTTAATAAATAAGTTGTGCTTCCATGACTGTATTTTTAAAATTTCATTCTTTTATTTTTTGCTAAATGGAAGATCCATTTCACCACTATATTTAGTAAAAATAAATTCCTTAAACTTTTACAATGGTACTCCATATTAAACGTTCCTAGAAGTGTTAGTTTATAAGATGGAAGCTGTTAAAGTTAAAATTGTAAAATACGATTACATTTAAAAATAATCAGTTTTAAAACCTTAAAACGGACTTTTCCGCACGTAGAACTTCTCTATCTCGAAATTGAGTGGCCGAGAAAAAATAAACCAACACATAAATACAGAATATGTGTTTTATGCGACATATTTACTTTTTTCAAATAGTCCACCATCGTGCTTTCTCATGAGCCATGGACAGGGTGGGGTGTGTTCTATTCACCTCAAAATCAATATTGACTCTATCAGGGACATCTACCAAGATGTCCCTAATCAGAATCAGTTGAAACCCGATCGATTCGATACGGTTTAATTGAGTGATCGTGCTAACAAAAACATTTTCAAATAGTCCACCATTGTACTATCTCATGACTCATGAACATGATAGAGTGTGTTCTATGCACCTCAAAATCAATAAGTGTCATCTGGGAGACCTCCCCGATCGGAATCAGTTAAAACCCGATCGATCCAACACGATTTAGTTGAGTCATCGTGCTAACAAGAAATTTTATTAATGCCGACGACAAGACGACAACGACAACGACAACAACACACACGCACACACACACAAGATGGTTTAAAAACCATTTTTTTTGTTCTTGGGCCGAGAAGAGAAAAATAAACAAACCCTAAAAATTTTTCTATTACTCGATTACATTACTCTTCCACGTGGAGTGCGGAAAGTAATAGATATGTTTTGCAACTACAGAGGTAAGTAGTACCAGAGATCTGGTGGACATTTTGACTAAAAATAAGTTTCATATCATACACTTGTTTAATTGGATGGGTAAAAGAGTCCTGTCACAATTTTTATAAAAATTTTAGGGAGTGTGAGCGTTTTTCATAACTTATAGGAAAAGTGGTCCCCTTTCAGAATCGTTTTCTGAACTTTTAATTAATATTTCTGCTTGTACAGTATAGTCTATTGTAAAATTAAGGCCTGTAAATTTTAAAATATAGTTTAACAAATTTTATTGACCTGTGATACATAGATTTAAAAATATCCCATTTTCTTACCTCATGTTCAAAATTTTGTTCTCAACCCCTGAGTAATATTTATAATAAATAACCACAAGCTATGAGTTTATATTTTGTACAGATACACAGACTGTATATACTTGAAGTTAATGCAATCAATCGATTTTGAGAACTATCTTCCGAAAACCAAGAAAATGCAAATTTTCAGGAAATGAAATTTTCTGAAAAATTCATACCCGGTTTTCAGAAGCAGACCTCCACTCGCGTAAGTTCTTTAAAAATGTGCTGTTTTTTAACTGCTACTCTTGCAAAATTTTACGGAAGCAATTCGTGAAGAATGACCGAGATGCGTTCTTTTTTCATCTGCTTAATGACAATGCGACATACGAAATAACGGAAACCCAATATAAATTAATCCAACTTAGCTGGGACACATTTCTACCTCCACCATATTCGCTGGATATCGCGCCGCCCGCCGTCGTGCGCCGGCTGATTATCATTTATTCAGATATTTAAAGCAGTTAATGTTGTAGATATAGGTGGTAATTATACTGTTGATGAAAATTAAATTTCCTCCCATTTTATTTTCCAAAACTGTATTTAGAAATTTTATATCGTAAATAATATTAGTTTGTAACTGTAAACGGTAAATTAATATCTAATAAAAGAATGTTAACCCATAGACAAAAGAGTAAATAAAAATTATTCTAAACCAAAATTGTTGAAGAATTATTTGATGTCGTGAATTATTTTATTCATTGTATTTTTTATCTTTGTTGTTTGTTATAGACATAGCTATATCGATTTGTCTATCCACCCTCCATTTTCAATAATAACTTACTTATAGAAGATTCTTTTACTGCACTGAAATGAAAAAAATATTAAATATTCTTCATAATGTCCATGTACTTTTTTTTCTCTTATATGGTTTTGAATGAACTCCTCGTGATTGAAGGTTACATAATCATCTAGACTTTTTCCAGGAGAGTAATTTTGATATGTCCTTTGTAACATTACTTTTTATTTTTTAAGGATACGAAACATGCAGAATTGAATAATAATTTGATTTATAACATTTATTTTATGAACTTGCGAGAGAAAACTTTGTTCTCCATGGCACACTGCTCCATTTTGACATCAATATAATAATTTTTCTGAATAACTCATTGACCGTACTTTATAGCTATAATGACTGTATGTTAATAGAATAACAAAATACATGTTCAACTTGAAATAAGCGATTTAGTTGTGGTAACATTTGTCAAAGTTTGACCTCTTTTGCCATCTAGGTGCCATGTAGAATATGTAACATTTGTACATATTCAGCTGCATATCTCCTAAATATATGGAAAAACAATTGGTAATTTTATTTGTCATAGCGAAATTTAGTTTTCATATAAGATTTCAAAGAAATATATCTATATCTCAAAAACTTGCACATTAGATATATAAAATGAAAAGACGTTGAACGTTACCTTAAAATAGTAAATAAAATTTTAATGTAATATAATAATATATTGTGCTATTTAAGACGAGAGAGTTGACGCTAAGTTCTGGTAAAACCAGAATTTGGGAGAGTCACATGACATGTATGTGACTTTTTTGCATTTCTTGTTTTCTCATATGATTTAAAAAATATATTGTAGATAACATATTATGAGATGCTGAAATACTATTCAATCGTATTATTGATTTATATTTATAATTTAAAATCTGTTTCGACTTTCTTTTGATATATTTCATATTGAATAAAAAAAAAAAGCAAAAGTGGATTAAAAAGAATGAAAAGCGCTAAGATTCCTTAATTTATTTATTTACAGTAATGTACAGTAACTTATATATTATTATAAGTAAAGTAAAATCTTAACAATTTTGAAAATAAGGCTATTAAAATTAGATTTATCAAGTAAAAATTCTAATTATTACCACGAATTGATGGTTATTATGATAGTATTAAAAAAATTTTGTATTCACGTAAAATCACAGACATAGAAATTATAACATAACATAATTTAATGAGCTATATGCTACTAGAAGCTTTTTCTATATTACTAACGTCCTGCTTTTTGAATTCTTCTTCATCTATAATACTCATGTCCCTGATGGACAAACGTCTGCTCCTCTTTCTCCTCCTTACGTCCGGAAGGGATGGAAGATTGGCTTTTGTGAGAAGTCTTGGACCCAGTACAGCTATCAACAAAGCTCCAGTCGGGGCTGTTACAACTATTGAGAGTATGCATATTGACAACATCGTTTTGGCGTATTCATATTCATAGCTGTCGGATGAAACCAATGTTAGTGCAACTGGACCTAGGGCAGCCTGAAAATTGAGACAGTTACATAAATATTCTAGCAGCCTAAGCTGTTTAGATTTTATTTCTTATTTATTTATGAAATATAGATTTTTTTTATTTAATAGATCGCGCTATTGTACATCGTTCTAGGATTGTACGTGCGTTGCGCCCACGATGTAAATTTTTATCATCTTCTGATGATGCCAACTTGGTTATCAAAATTCTCATCAAGCGGTGTATGATAGTTCTGTATGAAAGTGGTTTCCTGTTTTATTATCATCAAGTATTTCTCAAATTTTCCTAGTCAGTAGAATTCAGTTATTATTATTATTATTATATTTTATGGGTTTGGGCTTCATCAACCACTGATCGCATGGGTAGTTCCTTGGCGATCCCCTCTTATCCGGGTCATTATCCAAAAATGCCATCCCATAAAAGGAGCAATTTGAGCACGTCCCTCGCCTTAAACCTCGCCTCCTCTAGGATAACAGGGGTCCCTGATATAAGGCACCTCCTCTCCTCCAGTGCTGAGCAGGTGAAAAGAAAATGGATCAAGGTTTCCTCGTCTTCTCTACAGTATCAGCATGCCGGGCTGTCAGACAGCCTCAGCTTGTGCTTATATGCATTCAGGCTACTATGGAGGCCCGTTATGATTCCCACCAGGGTTCTGACTTTGTGGATGTTCAATTTAATGAATTCCTGGACCCATTTCGCAATCTCTGAGTATTCTGTGAAGAGTTTGGTTATTCGACAACCCGTTTTTCCTCTCTATATTTTTCTGTGCTGGTTTCTTGCCCAGCCATTGATGCGGTCTCTGATCAGATTCTGATTTATTCCCACTGCAGGTTTTGGTCCATAGAAGTTTTCCCTGATCCCTAGTCTGGCAAGCTCATCTGCAATTAGATTGCCCTTAATGACATTATTCCCAGGTATCCATAAGAGTTCCACCGCTCCCTTCCCTGCCAAGTGGTTCAATGCTTCATAGCAATTATAGAACAGCTTCGACTTTGTCGTTGCTGAACTCAGGGCTGCCAAATCCGCCCTGCTATCCGAGCAGATACATACCTTCTCCTGGGTCCAATTTTGGTTTGGTTCTGTCCCCAGAACACCGTATGTAATTGCAACATGCTCGGCCTGGAGTGCGGTAGTGTATTTACCCAGGAGGAAGGTTTTACCCATCTCATCGCGTCGCCTATACACCCCCGCACCCGCTCTGTTCTCACTCTTGGCTCCATCCATGTACCAGATGTCTCCATTGAGCGGTAATCCAGCTCGACCTTCTATCCAGTTTGCTTAATGGTGAGAATTCAGTTATAAAAACTATATAATTTTTTGCGGTATCATTTTTTTGGTTTACAACGATGAAAATAAATTGGGTACATTGGTAGATATTGGAAATAGAAAAGAATCCATATAAATGTACAAGTTGTTGTTAATAAAACGATTATATTCTTCTAAAAGGAGAAAAACTTACAGTCCATGTAAAATTCATAAAGTTCAAGAATTTAACGACGATGATTTTGATCGCTACTGAGGTATTGCAAAATAGTGGTGAAGAGGAACAGAGGAAGAGGAACCGTTGTACGTAAGAAATATACCTTTTTCTGTTAGTAAATGTTACTGAACGTAACTTTTACATGGACTAGTAAAAAATAACTGTGTATACTGGTGTAGAGAATGTTGACATGTGAATATATAAAGTGAAATTATAAATACCTATATATCTTTGACGGTATGGTAGTTGGTGTGAGTTTTTTATTTGTTTCTTAATCTTTTAGTTCCAGGGTTAAGAGATTTTTACTGATGATGGGAAGAATATATATACCGATTCTATAGAATCGGTCTAGATATTTTACATCGAAAATAAGAAGCTACTTCAAATAATTTTTACTAAGGGTGACCGATGCAGCTTTGGGAAAAGATGTAATACACAATATAATTGAGTGAATACCTCATTATTGTGACATGACTCCTCATAACTGCTTTTTATAGTTGTAAAAGATCTAATTTAACAGGCTAAATAAAGACAGATGGTTAAAAAGTGGAATAAGCTATATAATTAATTAAATCACCATAGAAAGTAACTTACAAGTCAGGAATCGAGAAAGAAACCATCAACCCGCAAAGCAGTTTTCAAGTGCTTCCAGAATAGCAAGGCTAATACATAATCGCTGTAGAAAATACCTATTCCTCGGGCTAAAGCCCCGCCAGGCATTCAATTATACCTAACAGCGATCCTCGACACCTTTCTCGTGTTTCTGCACAACCACCATAGAAAGGACAAATATTAAAAAAAAAATTCTATAAAATTTATTTTCTTGTCAAGAAGTAACTAGCTTTCAATTTAAACATTTAAGAGATATGTCAGTTGAAGGATGATGATGGGGGGAGGTAGTACATTACTCTCATAAAATGTAATTTTTCAGGTTAAAGATTTACGTATTTTAAAATTTTACTTAACATCTTAAATTGCGTAAATTATTAATTTATAGGTTACTTAGAATAGAGTTTATGCAGATACTTAATAATAATACTCAAATCAATTTTCCAAAAAACCACATATATCACACTGGATGAGTGTATTACTTACCAGCATCGTGTCACAGAGAGGCGAATAAAAATTGTTAACTAGGAAGCATTAATATTCGTATAACATGAGGATGGAGAATTCTTAATATGGGAAAAAGGGTTCATACCTGCACCATTGCTTTACACATCCAACATATAGAGACAAAAATCTTCTCCTTGAGGTTCAACCTGCACCCAAAACTTATTAGGATGGTAGCTAGTATTCTAATAACGACACCAGCAATCAATATGCCTACACCAATCGGGACAACGTTGCCTTTCAGCTCATATAGTTTAACACGAGCTCCGGTTACTCCGAATAGAATTGGTTGGAAGATCATCCAGAATATTTCGAAAGCCGTAGCGGCTGGATTATCCTCCACATCCCAGCCTTGATTACTCCAGAAGACTAGGGCCACGAAGGCAGCAGCAACACAGCCCAGCGGGCCTGCTCCTCCATAGCCCATGGCTTCGCTTCCGAAAACTGATACCATTCCTCCAGCTAGCAGTAGCAGTATTCTTAGAGGTACCAGGAATGGATCGTGCCTCTCAGGAATGTAGCTGCATAACATTCCCCAAAGTACTCCGAATCCTATACCTACAGAAAATATTTTAGTTTAGTTTTACATAAAGAAAAACGGAACATTTTTAAAATGAAATTTGTTTTGAGAGTGGTGGTGTGTAAAATGAAGCTGATTAAATCCGTTTGGAACTCAGTAAAAAAATAAAATCTATAACTCTCTTGTACTAGGTCAGTATAAATTATAATAAAAAAAAATAAGGGACCAGTTTTCCATGAATACTGAAATATTACACTTTCTTGACGTGCGTTTCGTCAATCAAGTTGACATCATGGGTATCTAATTAAAACTAGTTTTAAACTACCCCCAATTTCTGAGTTATTTCAAAACATCATTCAGACTCAGCAAAACGTTATGGATATTTTCCGTCTCAATACACTATTCACTAATAAATTTGACTATTTATCTTCGTGGTCAGTCAGCAGTGAAGAAATATTTTTTCCGGTTTACTGTGCTACTTCTTCTGGTAACTAATCTCTCATAACTATTTCCATTCAGGGTTAGTGAACCATAATGAGGTAAATATTCGGTTCACTGATCCATTAATGTCATCGTTCACCGTATTGACAAAAACAACGGAATGTTAGGCATAGAATCCTTATCTTTGTACATGCTATTATCACATTTAGCTATCTTAATACTTTCCATGGCATCTAATAGTCTGCTGTTGATTGTAATTTTTGCCAACTTTAAGTTACTAGTCTTTTCTTTCTCTCGAGGGGAAAATCTTCAAAAGACACCTGGCTTCTGGTGTTCTGTTATTGTTTGGCCAGGTAGTGTCGGATTCGTATACGCCTACCGACTAAAAATTCTCTGCTATCCTATCAGTGTAATGCCAAAGAGGAACAGCTCTCGCTTTACTTCTCTTCGGCATATCAATCAGGATACTTATTCATTCCCCACTCTCCTTTCCTCCTTCTCTATTTCCTTTCTGATGGCCGTTACCATCTACTCCGCAACTGTCTACCTTTCCTGCTCTCGAGCATGATTGGGATCATGTTATCTACAATGATAGCATGTCCTATCTTTTGCTCCGCAGCTCCCCTTTCTCCTATCCATGTTTGCGGCAAAGAGGGGAGTCCTCAGTTGGGTGGTGCAGTCGATCTTACTGCATGCCGCTCCGGTGTAGGTGGATATATTGAGAAGGGACAAGTGGAGGAGAGAGCTCACCAAGGCTCACCTTGCTAGAAGGTGTTCAGCTGCACAAGGTGGAAAGTTACTAGAGTCTATTCTAAGATTGTTTTCGAAGCATGTTGAGCAATGAAGGAATTTTCTAATCTTCCATATTTTAAATGGGCTATGTTCTCCTTAAACCTAATTATAATTTGTCATGGACACGGGTCCTGTCCGGACCCTCTTGGCCGGTCTCAAGCAACTTCAATGACTTCGTGATTTCAAATAGTTGTTTTGCATAAAGCTAACACAAACTTAGTTTCCCATAAGACGCCAAAACATTATACACTACACTCGACGCGTGTTTCACCAACAAACTTAGCATCATCTGGAGATTAAAACTCAGTTTTAAGCATCTCTAGATGTTGTCAACTTTGTTCGTGAAATGCGCGTCGGGTGTAGTGTACACTGCTTTTTGTGGAAAACTAAGTCAGTGTTACCTTCACGCCAAAGGTTCCAACCTACTCCAGTATTCCAGAAAGGTATAAAGCAGCATGAGTCCAGCAAGTCTTGGTCACATTCGTACCAGCGCTGGACTTGTGAAGCCGAAACCTAAAGACTGAAATTGGATACGGAAACCTGGATTTTCTATATGACCGTGTGCCCACATAAATTTATTGGGGGAAGTTATTCATAGTTTGCAAAATCATCAACCACCGAGAGCTTCTTTGCCCAACCCAAGATCAGAGAGTGGAAGCTACCCTAGTGGGAAGAACAACCTACCTAGGGGTAGGTTGTGATACGATTACCGCGTCGCGAGTGGTGATACGATGGTATCCAGTGCCATGAATCACCGCCAGACGACGGGAGTGAGTGTCATGCAAGAGATGCTGACCGGAGGCCACTACAGAAAGCTGCATCAGACGGAAGGAATTTGTCTATTCTGACCAATCTAGATTTCGCCCACCGTCCATGCTCAGTATCGCGAAAAGCGTCATCCCAACGCCCACGTGTTGAGGAAATATCTGGACTAGTGAACAAAGGGATACTGAGGATGGAAGATCACCAACAGGACATGGAGACCCGTAAGGGCAGGAAGGACAATTGCCCACGGCGAGACCAAGCCGCTATCTACGTAGGATCAATGAAGATCTCCAAGAACGAAGTCCTGAGGCCAGGCAACACCACAAAGCAGTCCACCCCTAAGCTGATGAGGAACGCATCGACGAGAGTCTTAGAGATGTATCATCGGACGGCGACGACAAAGATCACTCCATCCAGGCAGGATCGGGGCGAGGACGGACCCTGACGGGTCCAGATAGGTCCAGACGAGAGGTTGAAGTTGAGCGTCGCCCCGGGCCAAAGAGCAGCACAAGCGCGACCCGGAAGCGGGGACGAGATTACGGTAAATTATCCTTTTTGTTTGCTGAACAGATTTTTGACAACTTATTTCATAAATTCCGGACCTTTCGTTATTTCCAAATTTGTATTTACATTACATCGCCTAACTGCTAGGTGGCGCACATTACAAGGGGTGACGAGTTCTAGGCTGACTGCCTAACGGAATTTACTTCTTTATAAACCTTATCCGTATGTATGTCATTATTTAAAATTTAGTTTTCTTAATCTACTTACCTCCTATTATTGAAAGTGGTCCATGTACAAGCACACTAGTGACAGAAGACTCGGCGAAAAGGATACCTTTCATTATACCAAAAATAGCCACTGACATGGAATCACCAATGCTGGCGACCGCTATAATTAGCGTAGGAATACCCTTTGCCACTCCATAGCTCTTAGCGCGGAGTCTAAAAAGACATGGTACTATCACGGCTGGAGCAACTGCTGCTAATACGATACCTATTAAGAAGAAAAATGAAATTAAGCATTCTTTAGCATAGAATTAAAAACGAATTAAAATATAATAGTACTACTCTGTAACGTTTTTTAACTGTAACGAATAAAGCTTTCGACAAACTAAACTGAATTTCACTGAATTTATTGTACCTATATCGATTCAAGTCTACACTGAAATATTGTCATTATAAAGAGCTAAGTCAGTTTTTATCTTTCTGAGTGTTATAGAAACTCATCTGTTTTAGTTAATCTTAGGCAAATACTATTATAGAGGTAAAGATTCGGGTAATTTTCTACTTTAGTATCGTTTTATTTCAAATATCCCTAGATTTATTTATACCGAACACCATCGGTAGTATTTTTATTACATTTTTTACAGCTTTCTTTTAACTTTATTAGCATCATGTTTAGCTGAATTAAATTTCCTTTTGTAACAGTTATATATTGACTTTTTTCAATTAACTTGTTTAGTAATTTCTATATTTATTGTATTGCCCATTGGTGTAGATGCATGCAGGCAGTATGAAATATCAACTAAAATTACATATTACGTGTACGTAATATATATATATATATATATATATATATATATATATATATATATATATATATATACATATATATATATATATATATATATATATATATATATATATATATATATATATATATATATATTTTTTTTTTTAAACCATAAAGTTGAATAAAAGTGCATCCTCTATAAAGTGATTGGAACTACAAACTACTATGGAATGAGCTGATAAAAAACACATGAAGAATTTTCAAATATTCCGAATATTTCAGCGAAAAGTGTCAACTATGCATATGGACTAACAATGAGAACAATATAAACAGGACTTCTCAATTACCTAGAAGTGTAGCAAATTTCCAGGAGAAGTCTAAAATATATCTTGCCAATACGACAGTCACTCCTGCCTCTACACACCAAGGAACTAAAGATAACTTTAGTACAGTAAATTTATGTTGTTGTAACGCTTTGGGATCCAAGTCCAGTCCTGCTCTTAACAAAATGATTACCAAAGCAACGTAGCTGAAATGAAACAAGAGTTATTTTAAATTCAGCAAGTAATCACATTTGTAATATCTAGACCAGTTTTTTTTTTGGACTAATAGAAATCAATTTATTTACTGATGTACACTAAATGTTGTAAATACTGTAACCATTCAAAGACATATGAAGGCAATACTGGGTTATACCTACCTCAGTTGTCTTGTGATTTCTGTAAACGAATCATCAATATTTACAATATTCGTATTTTGAAAAAGTATCCCAGTAAACAACATTCCTATTAGTGCCGGCAACGTTGTCAGACTCATCAACCATCCACCGACATGTGAGCACGCACTCAGAAGGATCAACTGATATAATTTCCCATTCGGTGGTGCTGCAGTGTCCCCTGCTATAGCGTAGAGGATACACCATCCAAGCAAACCTATGAGGCATAGAGACAAGATCCTTGAAAACTGACGATACGAAGGAAAAAACGGTTGTGGGCATAATTTTGGCCAACATTTCGGTTGCCATTGTTCATGTTCTCCGTTCGAACAGCATTTCGCGCAAAATGAATACCACCAAGATCTGCAAGTAAACATAAAGACAAAATTAATATTTTTTAGAATTTGTCAACTGCCATCTGAGTTTGCTTTAAGTGCATAGAGTAATAAGCGGTAGATAACCTAATCCTTTGATGAAATAACTTAATTTAATAAAAAATCTCGATAAGCGTAAGTTTGAAGTGTTATGTATCTAAAGTGTGTATAACGAAATACTGCATAAATCTTCGAGAATCAATGGAGTCACTATATTTAGTTCCGATAACAGTTAGGGTCCACTTATATTAGTGCATGAGTGAGTGGTAAAACTTTAAATATAAAAAAGTATGACCAAAGAATGAACAATGAATTGTATGTAAAAACGGACCGTGTGATAATTGATAGCAAACCTGCAATATACTCTATATCACTCTCAGACTTTTGTAAGGAATGACCCGCCTTTGAAAATTATAATGCCGATTCTGGCGATTCTCTTGAGATAATTCTATATCTCTCAAGAGAATCGCCAGAGAATAGTCTGGTATTCTGGAAATTTCCACGAGTATTTAATCATTTTATCTTCATTAATAATGTCGAAATGTCGAACCATAATCATTTTTTAAAATTTAATAATTAATAGAACGATCTGCGTTGATAACAGTGCAATCAACAGTGCATCTCCAGAGATGAGAAAATATAAAGAAAATACGAGTATATTTAAAAAATATAATCTAAAATTGCACCTAAATTTAAATGGATGTAAAGTTAAAACTAGTACTTACTTTGTTAGAACCCGTATCATTTCATTTTAAAGAATATGCAGGAATAGTGCTTCAGGAATGATAGCTTCAAAACGAAGCTATCAAGTGTTAGGTGTAATTTTTAAATCATATTTATGTAAGGCAATTTTCTCGAGAATGTATATATGTATCCCATTGCATGTGTACTGAATATGATGACCGGATTTCAGAACATACTTCTGTAAAAACAGTATATGTCGTAATATTTTTTAGCGAGGTGTGTATGTGACGGGGTACAACTTATAACTAATATTACATTTACATTTTAAAACCTGCATGGATCATGTACTTTAATAAGGAAACTTTAGTAGTGGTTTATCCAAATTCATGTAAAAATAGTACTGATGCATTCAACTATTCAACTTTCCAGAATGGGCTTTAAAAATTAAAAGGAAACATTTTCAAGTTTACTCTAGTTTTTTGTTTTGATAAATGTATGCAATGACGAAAATTTTATATTTTATTCTTCCACCGCTCTTTACTTTTCCAACTATGTTTCTGTTTTATTTATTTAATACTTTCTATGGAAACGATGGAACTTAACCTCAAAATTTTAAAATAAAGGGAGTCAAGAGCAACAATTTTTTTATCTCCATTAAACATTAAACATCTCATCATGAGATTACTAGAGATGAACATATATTTTAGTCACTTGAATGAATGTAAACTGATTACAAGCCATAAGTAGTTGAATGCAAATACCACAGAAGAAGAAGACATCAATTATTTACCTATTGTCTTCCTCGGCAATACTGGGAAGTGGTGTCCTTGAAAAGTCTGATTCAGTAACTGACCATTTCTTGGCATCCCCATTTTGTCTTCCACTATCTAAAACATCCATAAAATTGATAAAATGGATTATTATTTATCTAGTTATGTGACTATGTGATCAAACAACTTGTTTAATTTCTACGAACACTCTAGACAAATCGTTTAAATTTGTATAAATATTCTAGTAGCTCTAGTAGCACTATTTAATGAAAAATTTTAATATTAAATCTTCTAAACCACCATTAACATTTTTAGCCACTATGAAATAAAATAGTAAATGAATATATTCATACTTCAACCGTTCGTTATAATAAAAAAATATGGCATAATCATGTTTTTAAGTGATACGTTTTTTAGGATAGTCCCTTATTAATAATGAACCCATATAGAACCCGAGGACAAATAATAAATAAAGAAATTGTCTCTTTAGATAAATCGGTAATATTATTCAACAACAGATTAAAAAACCGTAGAGCAATATCTCGAAATCTTCGTACACTATCAGAGCTGGATTTTTGGTTTCTATATGAAAATAGTGGTGTTATTTATATAAGCTTACAATAAATAATTAATTCACAAAATAATGTTTCATGATTATCGGTGTGCAGAAAACTATTTGATATACCATTGGTAATTTTAAAAAAGCTTTAAATTTTTTTTATAATATTGTATAAGACTATACTGTTAATAGACAAGGAGTCTATATAGTGTAAAAACATATATAGGCCCGTTTAGACATATATAAATATACTATTCTTCACAAAATACAACATATTTGCTTTAGAACTTTCTTCGGATGAAGGGAATCTGAACATCTAACAAGGTATGATATGAACAAGCTTGAAGTAGATCTTTATTTTTCTTTTTAGTGTTTAAGTTTGTTGCAGATTACAGACTAGAGCATTACAGCTCTGCGTAGTTGGCCATCCTTGCCCACCTTGCCCATCACGATCGTCTTGGTCATTAAGTAGATAGGTTCCCCTGACGTTTCTGGCTAGAGCACTTTATCCAGCTTCATATTTTATTACTAGATTTCATAATCTTGATAAAAGCCTCTTTATGTAGCTATTAGTGTTTGGTTTTTCTTCACCAAATATATATACTGGAGCTTCTTCTTTCTATTAATAGCATATACATGTTACTTCATCTGTTAGCCCAGTGAATCTTGCCCAACACCGATCAAGTTAGATAACCCACTATTATTCTGATGACTTATATTTTAGGCGTTAATTCATTTATGAACGAAATAAGGCGTAGGAGGCGTAGGAGGAATTCCCGTGAAGGAAAAATAAAACAAAAACGGTGGACTATCGTTCCATAAAATACCGAAAATTAAAATTTCTAATTTTAATTATCTACTGATGACGCCAACGTGATTAGGACAACGCAGTTCTAGTGACATAAAATGTCAAATTCTTGTGGAAAACTAGTAAAACGCTCCCTCGGGAATTCTCTCGGAGGAACTAAGGCATTTCCTTTTTTGTATCAAGATATTCTAACGATTATAACCAAAATTTTAGGAATCATTCTCATAATTAAACTTAACCTTGTTCTAATAATGGAATATCGTCAGTATAAGACAACTTAATGAATATCTTATATCAAACTCTTCGAATTAAGGATATAGAGAATGATATCGCCACGAGATGGTTTTTGGTGGCAGATGTACATCTTGG
The DNA here is from genome assembly GCA_037954035.1 of Rosalia funebris. Taxonomy (NCBI): domain Eukaryota; kingdom Metazoa; phylum Arthropoda; class Insecta; order Coleoptera; family Cerambycidae; genus Rosalia; species Rosalia funebris. The sequence goes on from JAZFAV010000011.1 coordinate 21,711,965, forward strand.
TACAACATTAGTGCCAGTGCACATAAACGTGGAAGCACTGTATTAACTTAATTTTATATCCAATACAATTTAATGGTATCTTGTTATATCCCGCGTTTAGGAAAAATTATATTATGCAAGTCAATGTTTTTCATTTAATAACGATTGAAGGTATCAAGGTTTATCTATTACATTTTCAGTTATCTCTGCATGCATTTTGAAACAATCAACCTCTTATGTGTTATGATTCTGAATGATCTACATGTGCTTACATCATAATGATTTCTACAATGAGTTGAGATAAGTACTATTACAAACATTTATATATGGATACTTCCAACTAAAATCAGCCTATATTTTTTTATTACAAAACTAATAGAAATTTATAATTTTCTAACATAATTACTTTCACAGTTGAATTATTCTTTATTGTATATATTTTTAATACCATTATTGAAACCATTATCGACGCATCCTCCAACCCGAAATATTGCCAAACCTCTTGTCTATTTCACGATTGCCTAATAAGTAATAGATAAGGAATTTACAATTTTACATCATATTTGAGGGATGGTATGTCTTCTATACAGACCTTCCCAAAAGGTTTTTGTAGTTTACCTAGTCCAATGACAACCGTCAAATAGATCTACCATTCTGTTACTAATCCAAGGGATTGTCGCAAATTAAAGAACGGTATAAATATTAATTTACAGTTTTTCAAAATGAACAAAGTAAATAATAGTATGTGCATGTGAAAAAAAATTGATTGCTAAAAAATAATTGAAAGAAAATAGTAAGAATAATTACAAAATTATAAAAATGGCCTATTTTGTAGGAGCTTTAAAGAGAGCTTTGGTTTCAGATTTTTTTTTGTAATAATAATAATCTTCATACAAAATACTTCATGGCATCCAAGGTGTTTTGCTAGGTAATTTAGATTTCCATATTGTATACAAAATAAAAGAGAATATAACTTAAAATAATGTAACATATTTATCATTATATTCTTAACCATAGCCGATATTTTAATACACCTGTATATGTTGTACATTTCGATAGAAACACCATCTTTATCGATCGCTTCCTGTTCGAGTGTACACTTGAAGCTAACCATTAATCAATTTCAGTCTTGAAACTTCTCTTTCAAGTCAGCTTTAAGTTCGCATTTGAAGAAAGAAGAATAATAATAAAATAATATCCTACTGACGAATATTGCACTACTATTCGTGCAAATTATAAGTTGTGGTCAAGAGGGGTACAATAAATGTATCCCATTTGTGAAAAACAAATCCAGTACATTTATTATACCCCTCTTGAAAAATACATTGTCCAATAAGAATCCTTTTTAGTACATTGTAGCGATGGAATGTATGTTATACATTACAAGAGATCTTACAAGTTACATTTCAAAGATTATCCTAAGCACATTACTTTACTTATGCATCATGACTCTGTAAACGATGTACAGAGTCATGATGCATAAGTAAAGTAATGTGCTAAAAAGAAAATAGTATTTATCTCGGACTAAAAAATAGTCTTACCAAAATTTGTGAGAAAATTTTCAGACAGTTCATTCATATGCAGCAAACTTTTCTTTCTAACAGGTCCCATATCTATATGGTTCGATGCTGTGGAAACCTTTCGAGATTTAGTTTCGAAAATAAGATTATCGTAGCCATTTATTCCTTCTACTGTACCCATTTTGCGAGACATCGTCCGTTCTTGATGGGATGCTGGAGCACTTGAATTCGTATCGGCTTCATTTTCCGACATGGCTGAAATAATAATTATGATATATATTGTACGAAAAATAGTATAGCAAGAAAATAACTCTTATATTTAGTTTTCTAATAATCATATATTACCCACTCACTGCTTATTATATCACGTATAGGTTGTTAATACGCAAAATGTATATGCACTTAAAATACACTTTTTTATACAAGTTCTTTGACAGCGGGTACGATTGAAATGCACGACAATTTTCAGCTGAATAGAAATTGCAACTTATATTCATATTAGGTACACAGAAAAATCGATGTTTACTCTGCAACGTCGTTTGATATTTCTTCAGTTATCAGTGAGATACTTATTCTTATTAAATAAGTGGATAATCGACACAGTTTCCTATCATCAAATACATTGATAAAGCGATTTAATCGACTGTTTCGAAAACATTCAAGTGTTTATGTCGAACTTTGCTAAACAAATTTCATTATGCTTTATGTACAGGGTAGAACAAAATATGCTGTAGCATATGCCTAAACAAGAATAAATTCTCCATATCGCTTCAGAAGGAACAAGTAAACAGAAATAAGTTCTAGGGATTGACTGAGCTGTATGCATCAAAAACTGAACATCATTAAGTATATGGTATATTTCTCCCATCTATCTATGGTTTTTGATTTGGTATATCCAGCTTAATTAGTGTAATATTCCTGAACAATCACAAATGCCTATCACCAGCCAATCCAGTTTCATATCAAACTTACTCTACAAATAGTATGAAAGTAAGTTGTTCTCGTTCACCAATAATGACTATTATGCCGATTAATGATGCCATTACTGTGAAATCGTGATTCATCGGTTCACGAGGAAATAGGGAATCATCATATAACTAACTATACGATAAAGTATATACTGAATTCCATTGTAATGAATAGGGGCTAAATGTTGGACCTAAAGCGTATTCTATAAGGATGATATCCATTATCTACTAGAATTCGGTGCACTGAAAATTTCCTTGCGTCAATATCTTTCTCTGGACTGCGATGTATACTGATTTACAACTATAACTGCAAAAGCAAAAACACCGTCTTATTCCTGCCTTCTTGAACTACCTCTGGATTTAGAAAGGACCTAGTAGGCAGTTTTTGTTCTCTATTTAAAAATAACTAACGACATGCTACACGCAGATTAGAATTTCATTTGATATAAACACTGGCGGTATATATTCATTATGATTTAAACCACATCGAATGATTTGATTTGAAACTTAAGTAGATTGTCTAAAATATAACTGCCACCGAAACTGTCACAAAATATTTAAAGAGCAAATGACAACACACTGGCCTACGTCCTAGACCTACATGCAAAAATTAAATTCTGTTAGAGGACTTAACAACGTGATAAATTAAATTAAACCGTATTTAAAGAACCCACATATTATGATCAGTGTTGACAACATCATATCATAGTACGTTACAAGACTAGAAGTTACACAAGGCTCTGCGCTGGGTCCACTACTGTTCATTACGTCATCATTAACCTCTATATTATTATTAGGTTGGCGATGTACATGATACAACATGGGGAGATGATACAACAGTCACTATATTAGCCAATACACCTAAATAGCTAAGAGTTCCTGTACAATATGGCGTTTCTGAAATTAATACTAGGTATCAACGACATAGACTAATATTTAAGATTAGTAACATACAATGTATTAACTGTTTTTATGAGAAAAGAAGTTGCCCATGACCTTATGTTAGCGATATGCGTTACACTAATTTGAAGAGCTCTACTGGAACAATAACATTCCAAGGTACATGCTTTGATAAATATTTCCATTGACATAGTTTGTAAAATAGTCACGGAGAATAACATATATTCTATTATAGTGCAGGTGAAATATGTATTAAATACAAATGGATATTTAATGTATGTTTTAAACGCTACTATGTTCAGATTTCTCTCAAAATGTTAGCGATAGAGCCGTAGACGTGATTGGTATATTTCACAGATGAAAATAAAATGTATAATTGCATTTCTACAGGATCTTTCAATAGGGACGCTTGAAATTTGTTAGTTTATAGCGGCCATGTTGTTAAAGCAACATCTGTCAAGTTTACTGTGAATTATTCAGTTGTATATGGCAAATCAGCATGGAGGTTATAGAGTTCAACACGTATGCAGATTATCAAATTTTATTATAAAGATCAGTGTTCCGTTGTAGACACGTTTCGCGAATTACGCGATTTTTATCTTTGCTACAACCGTCCCGCCGAGTCGACTATTCGACGTTTGGTGGCCAAATTCGAGTCAACCGGTTTGATAAATATATAATCAGCCAGCATCCGTACGTCACCGAAACCCAAAGTCTGCTGAGAACATCGCTGTTGTCCATGAGAGTGTATGGAAAAACCCGAGGCTGTCAATTTCTCGTAGATCACAAGAGCTTGGCTTTTTTGCGACTTCAACTTGGCAAATTTTGGGTCGGAACTTAGGTTTGCACCCGTATAAAATCCAAGTCACCAGGAAAATAAGGTAAACGACCATAGACAATGTCGTGTGCTCGCTGATTGGGCTCTGGAGCAATGGTAAATTGACCCAAATTTCGCCAAAGGAATTATCTTCAGCGACGAGGCCCATTTTTGGATGTATGGATATGTGAATAAGCAAAATTGCCGAATTTGGGACGACACCAATCCACACGAGATACACCAACACCAAATGTATCTCGAGAAAGTCACTATATGGCGCGAATTTTAGTTTTTCGGAACCATCGGTCTGTACTTCTTCCAAAACGAAACTGACATTGCTATAACCGTCAACATCGAGTGCTACAGATCGATGATAAGCAACTTCCTTCGGCCTAAACTGGATGATATGGATACCGACGACATGTGGTTCCAACAGGTCGGCGCTACATGCCACACAGTACATGTCACGATAGACATTCTGCACATGGGATGTAGACATGGTTATGTCGCACGGCGTCGTCGCATACTGGCCACGAAAATCATGCAATTTAACGCCTTTAGACTTCTTCCTTTGGAGCTATCTTAAATCGCAGGTTCATGCGAATAAACCTCAAACAACTGATGCCCACAAAGTCAACATAACGAACGCATCCAGCAAATTCAGCCAGATTGATGCGACAATGTCATGGAAAATTGGATCTTCCGAATATGTACCACCAAACAATGCCACAGCGGACATTTAAATGACGTTACATTCCATATTTAATGTTATGAAATATTCTTTCAAATAAAAAAAATTAGTGATATCTCACACTTAACTTGGTTTATTTACGTTTAAAAATCGAGCGTCCTTATTGAAAGAACCTTCATATTCCCTCTCATAATACTATTATTTAAAGATCCGCGAAGTTGTAACGGTATTATGTTAATTCTGGAAGGGGCTGGAACCTTCGATACAACAACAAAAACAGGAAACCAGTTTTCCACAAACTCCGAAATATTCCAGATTTCTGGACACGCGCATCGCTAGCTAAGTTGGCATAATCGGGAGATGCTTAAAACTAAAACAATAAAGGAGAACCAGTTTCAGTTATCTCCCGATGATGCGAACTTGGTTGGCGAAAAGCGTCTTGAGAAATGTGTAATATCTCGACGCTCATAGAAAACTGGTCTCCTGTTCGTTTTAGTATGATGTAGTTTTAGTATTATGTTACATAAAATGTTATTGGATAAATTAAAAAGCATATTATACATTAATTATAAGCATATATATATTTCCCAATCAAAACAAATTATTAATCAATTGAACTAGTGGAGAATGTTACGAATATTTAAATGATTCTAATAATTAATTGTAAAAAACAGTAAGGTTTGCAGAATGTTTTCTAAAAATTTTTTTATTAATTGAAAAGTTATCCAGACGTATATTATTTTTTTCATATAATAGATTTAAATCCGATACAATTTAGCGTCCTTTGAAGTACCACAAGGTTCAAATTTGAGACCATCATTCTTTACATTATTTATTAAATAAGATAAAGATAAGATTAAAATAGTACGGTTGACAAGACAAGTTAAATTATATACTGTTGGATGTTACGCAAGTATAATTTATTAGTTTCAAATTTCACTACCGCTTAGAAGTTTACGAGCAATTAAAATACCTAGTAAAATGTAGACTTCTTATTCGAATAAATTGCTAGTTTAAAAAAATTGTATAAATTTTCTCCCTACAAAAATTATTTCTGCACATTCACAAGACATCCTGTTCTATTATAATTCGTATTTCCTATTTGTTTAGATTTATGAAAAATAACCAGTTTGTTTTTAATTAATTTTATTGATTAATTAGATAGATAATCATCTTCAAATTCTTACTTTTGTAATTTGGAGTATTTCTGAAATATATGAGTCAATTGTTTATATACTAGATTATTATTTATAATCTGTTATTTAAATACCTAAAGTGAAAAACATGTACAGCGTGCGATGTAAATGCGGAATTTATAATAATTGTTGATTCTTTGACAAGTTATAAAAATTCTACATAACTAATTAGTAATCTAAGGAATTTGTAAATATTATAGATGACTTATGTCACCTGTGGACAGGTAAAACCTTCCCCCTGGGTAAATACACTACCGCACTCCAGGCCAAGCTAGTTGCAATTACATACGGTGTTCTGGGGGCTGACCAAAATCGGACCCAGGAGAGGGTACGTATCTGCTCGGACAGCAGGGCGGCGTTGATAGCCCTGAATTCAACAACGACAAAGTCGAAGTTGGTCTATAATTGCTATGAAGCATTGAACCACTTGGCAGGGAAGGGACCGGTGGAACTCTTATGGATACCTGGGCATAATGGCATTAAGGGAAATCTAACTGCAGATGACCTTGCCAAACTAGGGACCAGGGAAAACCTCTATGGACCAGAACCTGCAGTGGGAATAAGTCGGAATCTGATCAAAGACCGCATCAATGACTGGGCAAGAGACCAGCATAGTGAAAGATGGGAAAGAGTAACGGGTTGTCGAATAACCAAACTCTTCATCGAATACTCAGAGATTGAGAAATGGGCCCAAGAATTCATTAAATTGAACAGGCAAAAAGCCAGAATCCTGGTAGGAATCATAACGGGCCACCATAGTAGCCTGAATGCATATAAGCATAAGCTGGGACTGACTGACAGCTCGGCATGCAGATATTGCAGAGAAGACGAGGAAACCTCGATTCATCTTCTTTACACCTGCCCTGCACTGGAGGAGAGGAGGTGCCTTATGTTAGGGACCCCTGTTATCCTAGAAGAAGCGAGGCTTAAGGCGAGGGACGTGCCCAAATTGCTCCTTTTATGGGATAGCATTTTTGGAAAATGACCCGGACAGGAGGGGATCGCCAAGGGACTACCCATGCGATCAGTGACTGATGAGGCCCAAACCCACAGAACATAATAATAATAATATGTCACCTGTAATATGTAGTTAATATGAATGAATTAAATTATTATATTAAAAAAATCGTTATAATTAATTCAAGACAGTTAACATTAATTATTGGAGAAATGATATATGAAGGCGCAATCTGGTAAGTCCTATACTTATTCCTACCAGAACAGTTTTAAAATGTGACAAAGTGTGCGAAATATGGATTTATGACGTACTTCAACGTAATCTGCATATGAATTCATTAACCATGACATATCTTGTCGCAAATCATGCACCAACATACCTTAATAAATTGATTGCTAAACAAAAAGTACGAAAATTTTTTCTCACCTAGTTTGTAAGACGAATACGAAAAAAATATTGTAAACTTCTCACAAACTTTCCGTTATCATAATTTATAGATGTTTTTCTGCATCAGCGATTACCTCAACATAAGTTATTGTTATATGAATATAGTGTAATATAGAAGATAGCCTTAATTCACATACCTCGCCAAATTTATAACTTTCAATTTCTCTATAATCGTTTTAAACTATTTCTTAGAAAATCGACTACCTAAATTAATATTTTAATTGGTATGTCCTTCGTACGTATGGTATTCGTACGTATGGTACGAAGTTCCTTTACAGATCCTAATAAAATATTAATTTATTTTTTATCAAGCCGTTCATGGTTTGATAAAACTTACTTAGTGTTTGTGCCCTCAATTTCTGGTTAAATATTATTAGGAATAATGTCCTTCAGCTGAAGTAGATCTCAGAAAAGTAGCAAATGTTACGATAATGGATAAAATAAGAAATGAAGAAATAAGGAAAATATTGGATAGCGAAAGTATCGAGAAGGTCATAGAGAGGGCTCAGCTGAGGTGGTGGGGGCACATGAAAAGATTGAGCGAAGAAAGACAAGTAAGAAAAATATGGGAAGCAAAAGCCATTGAAAAGAGAAAGAAAGGCAGACCAAGGATGACGTGGGACGGAGAAGTGGCGAAGACAATGAAGACAAGAGGAGTCCCATGGAAGCAGGCTGAAATTACAGCAAGGGACAGGGTTACATGGAGAATAATGATAAAATAATGAAGAAAACCGTGAAAGTGGGGAAGCAAGTGTGAGTGAAGGAAGTCAGGTGTTCATCATACTTGATAGGTTTGGGATGAGAAAGAGGAGAAAAGAGGAGTGCATAAGGGAAGTGATAGTGAAGTGACAAATGATACCACAAACAGAGTGGAGTTTAGATATAGGGACAGAGCAAGATAGGGTGGAATGAAATTGTAGAAGTTCTTTTAAGTTGTTTAACACAGAATAGGGTATTTAGTTAAGTAACTGTAATTGTAGTATTTAGATTAATTGTTTAAAGAAAGGTATATTTAGCCTCTACACCTAACGGTAGAAGAGGTATAGATTATATTATTATTATGTCCTTCAGCTGAAGTAACAACGATTTTTTCTCAGAAAGATTTTTAGGCAGTAACTTCCTGGAGCAGCTAACTGTCAACTGTTCTGTGTTAGAAATAACCCTAATTGATATGAGCATCGTAGAAAATCTTAATATCGCTTGTTAATACTGAAACATATTTTATCAAAGACGGATGAAGTAAAATCCACCTCAGAGCTGGCCAAGTATGTGAAAATTTTAGAAGCTGTTTCTCTATTTACTAAACGGCTATTTTCGTGTGTGTGTCACGAAATTTTTAGTTTGATGTACGAAATGCTTTTCGTTCGAATTTTGGCATTTTGACAAAATCAGTACAGTAAATCGACCCTTACGAACAACGTGGTTACTTTTGTTTTTCGATCCTAAGCCCCTAGAAGCATGCTCCGGAAGTACTTTCGATATGAGCGAGGGGGAAGCGCAATATTATTGGGATTTGCTTACTTATATTTTTTAATAAAACCGCCTGGAAGAAGGGTACGTCAACAATGATACAAAATTGTTTTAAAAACCCATCTTGTGTGAGATTACCTTGAAGTCTATCACACTGTAGTAATGAAGGAGATCAGTTTTGATATTGACAATAACTGAAAATATAGTTGAAGATCCTTAACCACAGAAAGACTAATTAATGTGCGATACATGAATGAGGACTACTTCGCATTTCAGTACCTTCAAAATTTCAATCGAATTTTTTAAAACAAAAAATACCACAAATGCTTCCATCTAGTTTTCCGTTTATTTGAGAAGAAGCAGAAGGATTGTGAATTTCCGGTTATGGTAAATTTCGCTGTATATTTACAGATATATCGCAAATATTCATGTTAACCTGTTAAGAAATTCAAATACCATACTACATATGACATAATGATATTTTTATTAAAGATTACGTACTGAAATATGTTTTAATTGATTATCGAGAATATTATGTTTAGCACTTAATAGATAATTCGCAAACTGAAATATAAATTTAAATACTTTTAACATATTTAAATTAATAGTACTAATAAATATATATACAATAACTTTTTTAAGCAATTAACTAGAGTAAATATCCTCACCTTTAGCAAACAAACGTGGTGCCACCGTACCAGTTAAACTTCCTACTTCAGTACAATACGTATTTTACACCTTATGTTGCATATTTGTCAAACAAATTACGTTAAAACCTGTCACGAACTGTTGGCGCACTTCACACCAAATGAAAACGACCTTTAACTAAATAGGTTTTTTGGTATTGCTCCTGCCCCCTCCTCATATCCCGCCAAGTTCATATATACAAGAATAATATCCTAGTAGTCTAAAACAATTTACATCACAATATTTTAAATATCAACTGTCTCATAATCAAGAAACAACTATCACATTTCATTTTATTTACCATTACAGACGCTACTACGTTATATATCCTAAGAGTTAGTATCCAAATGTTAATTCGAGCACAAATATTATCGCATAAATTAATAAAAATTGAGCATTCTTATATATATTTTTTTGGTTTTTTAAGTATGTTTTGTTGTTGTATAAATATTAACTTTCTGCAGAATAGTACTTCATTAAAAAAAAAAAAAATTTCATTCGTTTTGTCACTCAGTGATATGACTAAACAGCCATCTTCATTGGTACGTGACGTAGTGAAAATCTTCCGCAATTACTGAAAAGGGTGGCTACAATTATTATGACTATATAAGTTTTTCATTATTTCCTGATGATCTATCGGTGTTTCGGGTAATATAACATATAGCTTTGTAGTAAACTCTTTGTTTACCTATCTACAGTTATCATTCATAGGATATATGAAAGGAAAATACACTATTTGGAAATACGCTATTATATTTTTTCAAAAGGACTAAGACAAAGCAAGAATAAGGGTAAAGCTATATTCCTACAATCTTATACACGAATCGGTATCATATTTGGATAGCATATTTTCCCTTCAAGCTCAGACTGCGGAAGAGGAGGTTACACATGGAGCCGAGGACAAATACACCCATGCCCAGAAAGAGGTACCAAACTCTCCCCCGTTAAGACTAGAACCCAAACATGCAGTTGCACTTCCAACAATGGACTTAATTTGTTAGTACATATGAAAAGGTACTAATGACGTTGTTGCAGACTATTCTAGAAAAATGCAACAGGTTAACTATGCCTAATGTAGGTGCGGAGCAAAGTGCGGAACTTTTATTATCTCCGCGTCGGGCAACTAACTTGAATGCCCACCTTATTCCGAAAGGTAAAACGTTAAAATCTATACAGGATGAATTTTAATATCCATGCAAATTATTAGGGATTTCGTTACTTACTTCCATGACTGTTAGTACTAAGTTATAATAAAAAAAAAGTGAAATACACCATATAAATTAGAAAATACTCTAATTTAAAAGACGACATAATGTTTGGAAGACTTGAAAGTATATGGAGAAGGATATGCATTGAAAACTCTCAGACAACGCGATGGCCGGTGCTGGGGTTCGAATTCAGGAAATGGTAATCAGTTAATCGTCATATAATTCACTCTAAAGGGTCGATTACATTCAGCGAGCTTACTAGCTACTAGCTGGCGAATTGACTATCTAGAAAACTCGCCCAGTGTAATAATATTCACTAGCGAACTAGCAGATTGTTAGTTAGCTAGTGAACATGATTACACTGGGCGAGTTTACTAGCAGCTAGTAAATTCGCCGACTAGTAGCTAGTAAACTCGCTTAATGTAATCGACCCTTAACTGAGCTGTAGTGATGGTTCAGGTATTTAAATACACTACTGCATATTTGTCAGTGTCAACTATAACTTGAGACAAAGAATATTTAAAAGAGATTCAACAGTTATACAAATAATAATTTATATTAGATCATCATCATGAGGTCATCAGTCCTAAGACTGGTTGGATGCTAACCTCCAGCTTCTCCTATCTTGTGCTAACCTACGCATTTCGCTAATTGTGCTACAACCTACATCCCTTACCATTTGCGAGCAGTAGTCTAATCTAGGCCTACCTCAGCCTTTCTTCACTCCTATTTCTGCCTCCAAAATATCGCGGACTATTCCCGCATGTCTCAGCAAGTGGCCTACCATCCTATCTCTTCTCTTCTTTATGTTTTTCCACATACTTCTTTTCTCGCCGACTTTCTCCAATACTTCTTCGTTTCTAACCCTATCAGTCCATGGTATTTTCATCATTCTTCGGTAACACCACATCTCAAAAGCTTCTAATTTCTTCCTACTTGCTTCCCCTACCGTCCAGGTTTCGTAGCCGTATAGTGCCGTGCTCCATACATATATTTTCAAAAATCTCTTCCTTGTTTCTAAGTTTATTACCCCCGAGCATAAAAGTGCTTTCTTTTTGTTAAAAGCTACTCGACCCTGCGTTATTCTTTGTTTTATGTCTTTATCGCTTCTTCCATCCCAATTTATTTTACTTCCTAAATAAGTAAAGTCTTTAACTTCCTCCAATCTTTCATTATTAATTTGTACTTTCGTTTTTGCTCTGCCCTCGCGCCCTCTGCACACTAACACTTTAGTTTTGTTTTTATTCACTCTCATTCCGTATTCCTCTGTCAACATTGCCTCCATTTCGTACAATACTGATTCTAATTCCTCCTTACTAGATGCTAATACTGCTATATAATCCGCGAATCTCAGCATTTTTAGTTTCTGTCCCTGTACTTTAATCCCGAAATCCACTCTATCTTTTACCACATTAATCGCCTCTTCGATGTACAGATTAAAAATTAGTGGTGATAGCGTACAACCTTGTCTTACTCCTTTCCTAATACCTACTTCTCTTTTTTCCCCTTCTACTTCTATAACAGCAGTTTGCTCTTTGTATAGATTGTGTACTACTCTCCTATCTCTATACTTCATTCCCGCGCTCTTTAGTATCTCGAAAATTTTTTTCCCATCTTACGTTATTAAAAGCTTTTTCTAAATCTACAAATCCTATATAAGCGTTCTTTCCTTTTTCTATTGTTTTCTCTAACATTACTCTTAGCGCTAGAATAGCTTCGCGAGTTCCCCTATTTCGCCTAAACCCGAATTGGTCTTCTCCTAGTATTTCCTCCGCTCTATTTTCCATCCTCTTCTGCACTATTCTGGTTAAGATTTTTGACGCATGGGAGGTTAGGCTAATCGTTCTAAAGTTCTCGCATTTGTCGGCTCCTCTGTTTTTCGGTATAGTAACGATAATGTTCCTCTTATAATCCTCCGGCATCTCGCCCGTTTCGTATATGTATTTTAGCAGTTCAAACATCCTATTTACTACTTTCTGTCCCACACATTTCAAAATTTTCGCCTGTATTTTATCTACACCCGGCGCTCTATGGTTCTTTAGCCCCCTTAGTGCTATTTCAAATTCCTCTCTCAATATAGATTTTCCTACATCTTCCCTATCGATGCTAGATTCTTCCTCTAATATCTCTCCTAATTCTGGACCCTCGTATAAATTTCCTAAGTACTGCTTCCATCTATCCGCTTTCTCCTCTCTTCCGATCAGTATGTCCCCCGATTGACTCCTAACGTTTCTACTTATTGAAGCCTGATCCGTATTACCTACTTGCACCTTATCTTCTACTTCTTTGCATTTATCCTCTATCCATTGTTCTTTCGCTTTTCTACATTTTCTAATGATTTCCCACTTTATTGCCTTATAAGTTTTCAGTCCTTCCTCGTCTCGTCTGTTTTTGTAGCCTCGTCTCTTTTGTATTAAGTTTAAGATTTCGTCCGTTATCCAGGGCTTCCTAGGTTCCCTTTTCTCGCGTCCTAAAACGTCCGTAGCCGCGTAATCTAGACTATTCTTGATACCCTCCCACTCAGTTTCTGCGTTCTTGATTTCGTCATTACTCGCTTTATTTATTAATTGATCTGTTTTCTCCTGGAACTTATCTTTCATATTCTGATCCCTCAATATGTCTACATTTATACGTTTCTTATCCTTCTGGATTTTCAGATTTTTGAACTTTCAGATTTTATATTAGAATATAGTACAAAGTGATTTAGCGTGATGTTTCAAATAACGTATTTGATATGCGAAATAATACCTTAAACATCTACTATTTAGTATTAAATATTGTAGGTAACTCTAATTTACAATTTTCTTCTCGTGTCTTTGTAGTTATTCATGGTAGTTATTTAGATTTACTACGTTGTATTTAAGGGGAAATACAACTTGGGTGACGGAAATAGAATTAAATTTCCAGGGCAATATCAAGGTGGATACGATAACTTTGGACTTGGAGGAGTATGAGGTATGATCTATGCACAAACAACAAATCAATAAAGAAGAATGTCAACATATACTGAAGACAATAGTAGCATTAGTGAAGATAAAGAGACAATCGGAAGTGGGAAAGTGATATGAAGTGAAGGAATGGAAGAAAATCCGAAGAAAATATTCACATAAAAGTATCAAAACTTAATACAATAATGTAAACTAACAATAAGACCTAAACTATTTGTCAGTAATATATGAATAGCCAAATGATTACCCTAAAGCTATGAAACCTGCAACAATTAGAAACACAATTAGTTGGTGACGTACTTTAGAAAAATAATATATCCTTTAGATACGTTGACACGTTAATGTTCGATAATATTGAATCTAAATAAAATATTGTATTTAGTTACGTATAATGATGACAGTAAAAACAGCTATTTACTCTTATTGTTGAATCTTACTGAATAGAATTGATTAAGTGCAATACCAAATATAAGTGCATTTCGTATGAAAATAAATAAACACATAAATATGACTATTATGCAAATAAAGGAATACTATTTAAATTTTATATAAATGAGGTATTGTCTTATTTAATCACGAAAATATTGAATAAATAAATATGTGCTAAGATAATAATGTACCATGGTCTCGTAAGAAAATACCCCACGCATCTTTTATTTATCAGTATCACACTTGGTCATCAGTATCATGTACAGATACGTTTCCAGGTTTACTGAAGGTTTGGTAGAAATTATATCATAAAAGACATTATATCAAAAAGTAGAGACAAAACATGTACATATAACAGGGAACTATGAGGAAAAATTAACACCTTATCAACATTACATCATGGAATAGAAATCAAGAGTAACTAATTATATCTGTTAACTAAATAACAGTGGACATAATCTAACGATAGTGGCATTATGATAGTAGTAATTGATAACAAATTAACTGTATTAACTCTAAGAGTATTTAAATATTAGTTATTCAAGATAAATAATTGTTTTAGTAAATAGCAAATAATATATTTACAATTCTTTAAACGATATTATTGTAGTGTACTCAAAAAGCTTAAGTATACCACTCGATGTTTCGTTAAAAGTTTACAGATGACACAAGGTATCTCACTGAAACCGCTAACTCAGGTTTCATAAATATATTCGACGTACATAATATTACAAGATAGGACAAAGTATATAATTGGTCTACCATAGTCAATAGCGTTTCGTTATCGACATTGGAATAGAAATTGTCAATCAGCTTTGAGTTTGAATATTTTGATGCATTTTTTGAAAATAAAATGAAATTTCTTCCGATTCCACAAATCGAAAGAATATACGAAACAAGTTTTCAACAACAAACTCCGCTCCAAAACACATACAATCCATACTGATTAAAACTTCGACCAAGGTATTTATTTGTAATATCACATATATATTTTTTTTTAGCGGGGGTCCTACAGCCTGTGCCGCATCCCGCATTTCGATCGCCATTTCCTTCTATCCCTCCAGTCATCTTCTCCGATTGCTCGATCTCTCATATTTTTTCTAATTCCTTCTATCCATTGTGTTGTCGGTTTTCCTCTTCTTCTCCTATTGTATGGTATAAACTTCAAAGCTCTCTTTGGCCATCGTGTCTCCTCCATCCTCTTTACATGACCGTACCATAGTAGCTGTCTAGATTCTACTCTTTCTGTTGTTGTAAGTACGCGTTCCGTTTTCCTTCTTACTTCTTCGTTCCTAATACATTGAATTCTGGAAATATTACATGATCTTCTTAAGAAGTCCATTTCTATTGTTTATATCATCCTTTTCTCTTTCTCCGACAATTGACAGCATTCATAGCCATAAGTTAAAGCAGGCTTCAAAATAGTTGTGTAAATTGTCATTTTGGTTTGTAGTTTCATCTTGCTTGACCAGAGTAATGAGTTCAGTAAACAAACAGCCTTCTTCCCTTGACGTGTTCTATTTTTTATTTCATTTTTTGTTGTTCCATTATCCGAAAAAATGCTTCCCAAGTATTTAAACTGGCTACATTTTTTTAATTTTTGCAGTTGTAGATCTGGGTCTTCTACATGCGTGTCTCCTATTTTCAGATATTCAGTTTTATCGATTTTCATCTTTAGTCCCCATTTCTCATATTCTTCTTCCACGTTTCTAAACATGTAGTCTGCACCGTCCTCGTCGCTTGTTATAATTATCTGGTCGTCAGCGAATAAAATAGTTGCCAAGCATTGTTCGTTACCTGTATTCCCATTTCTGAAGTTTTCCTCCTCCAATTACTTATGGCTTCTTGAATATATATTTTAAACAGGGTAGGTGACAAACTACACCCTTGTTTAAGCCCCTTTGTAGTAGGAAAACTTTCTGACAGGGCATTTCCCACTTTCACTAAATTCTTTGGTTCCTTATATATATTCCATATAGCGTTGACATAAGTTTTACTCAGGCCAAACCTCGTCAGAGTTTCAAAAAGTTTCATTAAAGGTACTGTGTCATATGCCTTTTCTAGATCGACAAATACTAGGTGGGTAGACAGATTACGAGACGTTCGTTTTTCTAATATTTGCTGTAAATCAAATATATTATTAATACATGATCGCCCTGCACGGAAACCCGACTGTTCTTCTATGTCTTATATATCCATTTCTATTCTTTGCTTCAGTATTCTGCCGTACAACCTCCCCATTGCACTGGTCACATTTATGCCCCTATAATTTTTGGCATACCATATCAACAATATCACAAGAATATTAGAAGAAGACTAGAATATCAGACAAGAATATCACATATATTCTTTTAAAAATATGATATAGTAGATCAGTGTTTACCCCAGGAAGATGCCATTTTCTGTTGAAATTTTTTTTCACATTTTTGTAAGCCTTAAAATGCAATTATACTATGCACTACTGATCAAAATATTACTGTTCTATGTTTAGTTATCATCGGGATTAATAATTTAATTTTTAGTTGTATCGAAAATCATGTTTATCAATATTTTCAGGTCAAAGAATTTAAAAAAATTGTCATTTCTTATAAATTTGTTCATTTATTTACATTTTTATAATACTCAGTTTCAATAAGCTGAATTATAGATATTTTTTCTCAAAAGTAAAATAATATGAAAAGAATGTCACACAAATATTATATTCTCTATTATTTAATACGTAATATTAAGTTTCAGCAAGAATTGATTTGTCTCCAAAATAAAACAATATAAAAATATAACTCATATATTATGTTCTCTTCATTATAGCTCTCGGCGCCACTTTAAAACAACTACGACCTAACTACCTGGCATAGTTATTTTTAATTACCGAAATACTTTTTTTAATTTTTGTACAATTTAAAATATGATTTTCATTCTTATTATAAATATTGATATTTACGTAATCAACTGTGCATGGGTGTTAATTTCTTATATAACTAATCTTATTAAAAATATTATTTATATATTTTTTTGGCTTGTGGAATCGAGAGAATTGCATTCCGATAATTTCAGCAAACTCATTTTAAAATGCAACTCGCCAACCATTTTTAATAACGTTGATTTTCCATAATCTAATTTATCAAAACGTCATTTCACCTCTAAGTCTCTAAGTCATCTATATAATACGACAATAGTGACTACAAATGATTGACTACATTTCAAATCTGAGCAGCCTGATGCATGTACGTAATGAAATTCTATTGACCGTGGTGGAACTACAGTTCGCTCCTTCTTGGTGCTGTCAAGCCCAGAGCTAATATGACCGGTGTCATTTTTCCCATTAGGATGTGAACCCAAACATTTAATAGGATTCCACCCAGTCGATCATCCCAAGTTAAAGCCCAGATGCTACTATCGCAATTTTTTTTAAAAGGACATTGTTTTATATGTCATTTACCTCTATTATTTCTACAATGAACAGAAACCTCTTAAGCTGAAAATCAACTCATATCTTGGTGAGTTGTAACCGAGAGGTGTGCAAGAATCTTCCTAGTTAATACCAGAAATAAATTAATTATGTGATACTTTCCCACAAAATTCGATATTGTTAAAATGTTGATGGCGACTACTTTAACACATTAAAATAATAACATTATAGTTACCTCTTACTATTAATTTAATAATAAATTAAATAAGAATAGGAAGAAAAATCACAAACATCTAGTTCCTATCTAAGAGATAGAAACAATTTAGATAGTATGTTAAAGAGCATCACTTTATATTCCTCAAAGTTTTAATCATCCCTCGATGATACCAACGTGATTAAATTATCTTGTCGAGAAACGTGTAATCTTCCGGTATTCGAGGAAAACTGGTCTCTTATTTTTATCTATATATCATCAATTTGCTCCGAAATCAACTATCTAAGAGTTCATCCAAGAACTTAATTTTAAAATGTCGTGCATCTTTATAAATAATCGGAGTATATAAAAATTGAATCCGTTATCTACAATGTGGTGTTAATATTTGGCATAATATTCATAATTTCGTTAAGTGTATTTTTTAAATTTTTCTTAAATTTTTTTACTTACCATAATATTTTCATAAATTGTAACACCGTTGTTGTTTACAAAAGAATAATTCTCTAATATTTTCCGATATTACATATTACAGGATTCCAACTTACTACTCTCAACATCGTCTGTTAGGGCCTTACTTCTTTGAAAATAACTGCTGTATATTTAGAATTATTACATGAGCATGGTTATGCTCCCCACGAAAGAACATGGTTTCAACAGGACGGAGATCCTCTTCATTATGATGTCGGGTCAATCCTTAACGCTACTTTCCCATGAAAGGTAGACAGGTTGACGAAGACCAACTGAATTACCTGATTTGAGCTTCTTGGATTTATTATTACTGGGTTCATAACATATAAGTCGACAATCGAGAGAGGAACTACCAAGCCGCCAAGTGGTCATCAAGTAGTTCCCGAATAGCAAGGCTATTACATAATCGCGACAGGAAATAACTACCCTCAGGTTAAAGCCCCGCCAGGCATTAAATTATACCTAAAAGTGATCCTCGACCGATTTCTTATGCTTCTGCACGATCAGGTAAGGTTTCAAAAAATAAAACGTGTTCTGGATCGGCGTGCCTGTACGGCACTGATGAGAACTGATAAGTTCGAAATATCTATCATTCGGTTACCACCCGGGACATATGTCAAATCTTACCCGTGGCGAGTTTTATTTTTTGAAATCTTACTGGGGTTACTTAAAATCAGGGGGTGTATTTTAAATGTCCCAATAATTTAGAGGATCTGAAGCAATGAAATCGCATCGAAATGGAAAATACTATCCCAAAATATTCAAACCATTAAATATTCAATATGCAGAGTATACACACGTTACGATCAATATTCGATTGAGAATGGAGAACATTTAGAAAAACTTTCAAATTTCTTTCAAAAATAAAGGCGAATTTGTTTTATTTGTAATTTTCTCAACAAACTTCCTTTACGTTATAAACGATAAGGAGAAACGACTAATATGGCTACTCGAAACAGTTTCATTCAATTTCAGAGCTAAATCAAACACATAATCTTAAAAGAATAAAATGTTTGTCAATCAACTTTTTTTTAAAAGATAAAGTTAACGCACCTTAGAGTTTTTCAAAAAAGAAAATTAAATAACAAAATTATGAATATTATGCGAAATTCACCATCACGCTGTATATGGATTTCCTTGACGTCTCCCCACGTTTATTTACATTAGCGACGTATTCTATTATATTGCAAATGACTATTTATTTAGTTACTATCTGAACATAATAGTTTGTACATATTATGTGTTGAATTAATACCTCATTGAAAATTAAGTGAAAATTAGTATTAATTTTAATAGATAACACCACGCTTTACAAAACATGATTACTAATATCCTGTTGTCTTATTTTGGCTTGTACTTCATAACAATTTCCTTGAATGTCGCATTATACTTTGGAAGACCTCACTTACAACCATTAGGTGTAGGTATAGAAATCAGTAATAATGAATTTATAATAAGCGGTCAGCGGTAACTCAAAGAAACTCATTTTCTATACAACGGAAACATGCCAACTTTTCTCGTTGATTTTGTTTTGTTTATTTTAAGCTATGGGACAAATTTTTGGAAATAATGTTTTTATTGACACGAGGAGATATTATTCATATATATTTCCTATTTAGAAGAGAATACTTATTAATAAAAAAATATAATCTTTTTAAAATTCAATGGAAAAAGAAGACAATCTCTAAACAGCTTTGTAAAATCTGACTTATACCCCTCGAGGATCAAATAGATACTGCAATTCTTTTGTTGATTCGTATTATCTTGCTCCCTATATTAATTAAGAGAAGATTCACGATATTTATGGTTGGATTTCTGTACCGGTCCACCGAACGAGACCAGAACCGATTTTGACTAGCGATCGGAAATCAACCATCACATAATCCTCATTGGCAAAGAGTAGAGCTTAAGTGCATATTAATTGTTGAGATGAATTTTGATGGTATGACATAATGGCATCGTATGATGGAGGAAAAATGTTATATATTCCAGTTCTGATAATTTCAGCAACGACCTTGCTTTACATGCTCCATAGAGCCAATTGGGTCAAAGTTTTTGGTACAGGTTCATATATTAACTTTGCATGTCATAAAACGTTCATTAAGTGAACATCATCAACTATGAAAACTGCCTCAGTTGAAAGGACCTACATCTGTGAACACGTTATTTGTATATCACATATGGTCTGTATAATGATTCTTTGCGTGTTCGTCACAGGTAACAATCGTATGAATCAATCAACTGACATATTTGAACAGTGTCGTGCCGAAAACACATTTAGGATAACAGTTAGTATAAATCTGTCAACCTACGACAGAGTAATGAAAAGGTTCTCCACAAAAACATTCAATGGAAGTGATATTTCCATTAAAATAAATGAAATAAATTCAACAAAAGTCACAATAAATGAAACAAAAATTAAGTAAATTTTACAGAAATGTTGAGACGCCAATGAATCAAATTAAGACATGACTTCATAATTGCATTTTGTTTGGCAAATCATTAACTGTCAATGCCGTACGTAGTTGATTGAAATATATGTCGCTAGACATACGTGCTGGTAATTGTGGTATATTAGTAGCAATTGCGAGTGGTGTAGCATGTGATCCCTGCGTCGTCCGCATCGCAAAGATCCATTATACAAATTATAATGAGAGAGCTCATTTATGTGATAGAAACCATATGTAGTAAAAAACCTTTTACTTTGAATCACTCTCTGCCTATAAGATTAAATAAGCTATAAACACTTTAAAATCAAATGAAAAACGTGTGGATAATATTAACCTCAGAATGGTAAATTTAATTATAACATATCTAATTGAGCATGTCATCATTGGTTTACTTGGTACTATTTATCATATACGCTAGAAGAATGCTTTGGTCATATCTACATATAAAGAATCAGATCCAACAGAGAGAATCCATATTTATTATTAATTATCATTAAACTGGTGAACAAATTTTTTTTTCTAATTTGAAATAGCCGAGTTGAAATCTGAGGATAGTTTTGCTCTGTAAGTTCTAGATGCTTTGCAATTCAACATATTTTTCTAAAGTGGTCGAATCAGCAGGTATATTTAAAAATAATTTTAAATCATCGGCAAAAGAATCATGTGACATAAACATTAGAGACCAGGCATTAATAAAATGCGAAAAAGAACAATGGTCTCAAGATTGACCCTTGAGGTATTTCAGAGGACGCTAAGAAGGTTTTGGATTAGAACCATTATGTGAAATATATAATGTACGTCTAGACATATACGATTTGATTACGTATAAAATATTACTACTGAACCGATGTAATTCTTATTTTGAAATTAATACACATGTTATGGTACATAACCTCAAAGAAAAGAGAAATATTTACAAGATACTGAATTGATTGGACTGTTACTTGATAAAAGTCCATATTTATACAAAACTAAAACCTTTGCTGGTTATTTTCACGTCTTATTTGTTAAACATAACAATCGTTACGCCAATACAGTGGCTTCATTAGATGTTCACTCAACATCTGATGAAGCCTCTGTGTTGGCGAAACAATTGTTATGTTTAACAAATAAAAAGTGAAAATCTAACCAGCAAAGGTTTTCATTTTGTATATTTACAAGATATTTGACTGATTTGACTAAAATATTTACAGGATGACAATATATGACACCACATACCTTTCATGTTATAATGTTCTATCTTCCTGATTGATGTAATTACTACTAGATGTGTTACACAACATTGGTATTACAGGAATGGGGGTATAATAATATAAACTATTAGCAGTCTTTATTATAACATATTTATTAATTAAACAATTTAGTTGCCACATCGATAAAGGATGTATTTTCTTCACATAAACATCAGATCCTTTAATGATATAAAAGTCAAATAAACGTATAATTAGATTGGATTTCGTTCACTTACATATTAGTGTTAGTAATTAGCCTCGTTTGATAGGTGTATCATTATGCCATATAAGGAATTATTTAAAGGTAGTTATAAAGTATATAAAAATACCTGTATTATGTACAAATTCTAATATTTTATTTTAATTGTTAGATATATTCATTAGTAAAACAAGAAAAAAATAATTATGTAAATATAGTGTGCGTTAAATAATATTAATTGAGATAAAGTAATTATAAAGCAAATTGTGACTATATTTAAACGGGATGTACTGAATAAGTTTGTTTCATTGAGTGCTAATTAATGTAATTATCCTAAAGTATTCAATAATATACTTAAAAAAGTATTCAATTTCATTTCAACACAACAAAAAAATTGGTTTTCTTGGGTTTACATTATATTGAAATATCTTTTATATTTTAAGAATAATTATAATATTAATAATATTTGGTAAAACAAAAAACTTAATTAGAATATTCCTACGAATATACGAATGTTCTAGATATAATGTGAGATTTAGCATACTGGTTTGAGATCTTTAATACATAAAATTTGTGTTTTGAACGGCTATTTTGATTTACAAAATAGTTACATACTAAATAGTTAAACAAAAATTTTCACGTTTCCTGCTACGAATGATACTGAATTATCAAAATTTTACGTTAATTTTTGACCAATCCACTTCAAATATTCCTTTAGAGTATATGTCATTTTCTGTATTGGTTCTTTTTCATGCAATATTCTGATTCATGTGTATTTAGCATTATAAACATTCGACGTTTTCTTACTACTATTAAACGTCCGTTTCAAAAATACCCCAAATATATCAAGTTTAATAAATTCATAAAATTAAGGGTGAATAGTATTTCGTATTGGGACATATCTAACAATTCCTTATACATAGCTAGTAACTTCCTTTAATGGCATCCTGAGTATAGTGGGCCAGATTATAAATATGCGAAACATTATAGTTCTGTCTGGATTATATTTCAAGGGTTTTTATATAGAACAAACCAACGGTGAAAATTAGGGGCGAAATAATTTTCATAAATTGTCACCCTTGTTCATTGTTACAAATCGAATATATCTGTTACCTATTTGTAACATAAATCATAAAAAGCTAAGGAGGTTGTATAAATCTTTGTAAGGATCTATAACTAAAAATTACTTATTATTTTATATATGTGTAAACTCATTCAATTTTTCGTTTACTTTTATTATTTTAGGAAAAATTTCTGATAGTTGATTTGTTCTATACGCACAATAAAAATTCATACATATGTTTCAAAATTATGGCAGTACTTTATTGAAGTTACAAATTTTCGACAGAATTTTTCACCTTTACCATAACCTTATGCATGTAATATATCGTAGTACACAAGTATAATTACTTTTGAGTTATCGGTGCCATTGATTGTAGATATTGTTGACAAATACAGGTTTAATCACATTAGCGACACCTTAATCTACTCTTTTTTAATATCTATTCCGCTAATGTGTAATGAAAATAAAACGCTGTTTGATAAAGTTGAATTCCATGTACTTATCTGTTTTCATATTTTTTGTTATTAAATAAACAATTATCTTCCTTAGATTATGATCAAAATAAACAATCAAAACTGAGATTTTGAGAATTTGCAGTGAATTATGTATATTTTCCCTTTTGCGATACAATTTTAAAATATCAGCTAAGCACACCAGTTTTAGCTATAACCCTTAACTTGTAGATAAACTTTGTTTCGATCAAACAAAATTTTGTCTAAATGATAATTTGAAACAGTTAAATATATGTTAATTTGAGAATAATACAAATTGGATGAAAGAATCTCATATCATATACATACATTCAAAAATGAATTTGGTGTGAATGGTTTAGTAAAGTTTGTAATTGAACTAGACTTGGTATTGACTGAAACGACGCAAGATGTAAAGTTGTTTTGATTAAAGTGAAACATTCTGCGAAACTAAACATAAAAACTAAATTCTAACTCATATTTGGCACGGTGAAACGTGTATTGTTGATAACTAAGAAATAATACAAAAGACAGGAGATCTATTTTGAGCTTTGTAAATAAACAATGTGATTGTCTAAAAATGTATAAGCGTCTTATTTGTTGCAATTGTAGTTATCAACAATACGAAAAAGTAAAAATTCAGAGTATTCATCGTTGACAATAAATTTATTTATCAATATTTATTTATAAATGTACAAGAAGCACCATTGCAGTGCCATAATATTATGTCATAAGTAATAAGTCATAAGATAACAAATTCCTCAGTGAACTTTTTCTATACCTCGCTTTCACTTTCACAATTCAGTTTATTGTTTTAGTTACATTAGATGCAAGCCAAGTTATCTAAACTCAATTCCTATTAGAATAGTTGACATAGCTTAAAATATAATACTTAAACTAAGCGGGTTAGAATCGTGTTAAGCAATTCATCACAATTCATTGTTAAATATATAACTGTAAATAGTAACAAGAAGCTGCGTTATTTATTATGTTATATTACTATAATTTAAAATTCAGAATATCTCAATAAATACGTCTATTTCACAGGGAGGCAGTCTTTTTGGAAAGAGATCTGTGATTAATTTTTACAGATTGCGTGCCATATATAAACAACAAAAGATGCCTCTGTTCCAAGTAGAAAATAATTATAAAAATTGAATTCTAAACGATTTCTGCTATCTATTTTCCAAAATTTATTAAAACAGTCAAACATTTTGGAAAAAAGTGGCAAAAAATGTTTACACTGACCGAATATTTATACCACATTTGGTGGCCGTCCTGGCAGAAGTCATTTTATTCAATTTAAGACTTGTTAATCTTAGTGGAGACTCACATAAAAATTCATTTGCATGGGTCAGTGTAGTTTGTATCGCTGTTCGATGTGTAAATGCTGTAAAAATGTGTAATTGGAGTGAAAGAAATTCGCATTGGAAAAAGCTTAAAAGTAGTCAGGTTATTATTTTTAGTTTTCCTTTGGGAATTCATAATACATACATTTTATTCAGCTCAAAGAGTTTCTGACTGTAAAATTTACTTTATTTTTTTTATAATAGTTTTATTGACTTATTTCTGATATTGTTTCATATGATGAATATAAGCAAGATGCAATCAGCTCCTTTGATTATTACCTTGATTTTATGTTTTTGCCATCTAGTGATGAAGAAATATCCAGTTCAGCTTATTCAGACTTAGAACAGAAAATAGAATATTCTATATAGAGAATGCGAAAACTAAATGTAAATTATAGCAAAAGTAGCAAGAAGAGTAGGAAAAACTGAACTTGAAACCAGAAACAAATGTTTTTGAATCAACCATCCTGTTCCAAATAAGTCACTTTTTCCCCATGGTGCCTCGCAAGAAGAAATATATCTAGTGTTCCAGTCGATTCTCTGGAAGCAAACGGGTTCAATTTGTCACCCGATATAGAAATGAACAATTTGATGAATTTTTTGAAGTCGAAACCTTCAGGCAAATCCAAACATAAAACACTATAAGCCAGGAAGACTAAGAATCTCAAAATGGGGAGGATGTTGCTAACCAAAATGTTTTATTCAATGCAATTATTTACATACCATAGCGGTCGTATGCTCTTACATAAGTCGATCTAATTACGACTGGCTGGTAAATAAATAAACAAAAATTCGGCCGGTTACAAGGCGGTCACATACGATCGTAATGGCGTACATAAATTTTTATCTGCGGTCATATACGACCACCCCACCATGGCAGTAAACCTCCAGCTTCAATTTAAATTAAACACAAACAACTGTATAAGGTAATGAAAAGTGATAAATCACAAATTTACTTATTTTAGGGTTCCTAAAATGTTATGCTACTTTCTTAATCACACCACTTCTTTCATGTATAATTTTGCACTAATGATAAATTTCGGAAATTAAAATAGTTTCTCGCTTATAATTATTTTTTAATGGTTCTCATATGATAACAAAATAGCATCTTGCGACAAATGTTTTGAAATAATTAAAAATTACTCGTTGAAAAATAGTTGATTTTTGAAAATCGTCAAACATCTCTGCAGGACCCTATACTTTAAGTGTAATTTCAGTTAGTTAAGTCATTTCGGTTAATGAAGCCATAACCACTTTTAACATTGAACCACTTAAATATAAAAAACAATTTTATTTAAATATACTATTAATTTTTCAGATTAGCAGTGAATTTACTATGCGTGTATTATTATGAGTGTACTGCACTTTATTGCCACTGAAAAACCCACGAAACTATTGTTTTTGAAAATTTGAGATATTAATTAGTAACTCAATAGGACTTCTAGATTATGTGATTGAAAAACAATCACATAATTATGTGGAAAAACAACATTAGGATTTCCCTGGAGAACAATGAAAGCTAAGAAAGATAAATAGGGAAGTTAATATGAAATTTACAGTTTCTTGAAGATGAAATCTAATTCAACAATACGTGAGAGCGATTTGACAGAAATAATAGTACGAAATATACATTCTTCTGTAATCGTGTTTTCGGATAAACACCTCTCACTTATATGTAATCTATAGCGTATTTACTAGGGAAGCTTATTTTTTAGTTGAAAAACATATTTGTTTTAAGATAAGTGTTTCCTCCTACCGAATAGCTATTGATAATAAACTTTGATAATAAATAATCCATTTCGGCTAAGGAAAATAAAAATGTAAAAAATAATAGAACTGCCGATCGACAGACAAAAATGAAGTAATACATTTAAATTACACGCATGTTATTACTTGGGTTTGTTAAATATATAGTGTAAGAAATGTATAAAAGGAATAATTTATTTTTGATAATAGAAATACAGAACAGAGTTCTGTGGTAATTAAATTATTCGCAATAGGAAATGCTGCCTTAACGAATGAGTATTAGTGCTGTTGCTCATTATATCCCGCTTAAATTAGTGAATTAGAATGCAAATGATGTCTACCTTTTGCAAGGTTGTCAATTATTATTCATATCGACGTCACATTATACATACCGCCGATATTGAACGAGCAGCTGAAGTTATATATATTATATATATATATATATATATATATATATATATATATATATATATATATATATATATATATATATGAAGTATATATATATATATATATATATATATATATATATATATATATATATTTTTTTTTTTTTTTTGTTTTTCTCAATGGAACATGGATCCAAGAAGATGGTTATATCTGTCGCTCTTGGAAGAATCATTATACTAAATGTATGAAAGACATGAGAGTTGATGGTGCAAGGTATATTTTATTTTTTCACTTGGAGTAGTAACATGTAGTTATATCTCAATTATTGTCTATAACCATGGATTGAATAGAGACTAAAGGTAAATTTAGAATATTCAACAACTGTTACGAATAATGGGTAGTTATCGTATCACTTTACGTTACAACTGAGTAGTCACAGCTGAGTAGCCACAGCTGAAACCAAGGAAGTTCATGTAGAATAATGACTAAGAAATAAATTAATGACAATATGACAACCGAAGAGTATATATAGGGAGCGAGTGACCTTTACCATTTCATTTTTAACTCTATTGAACTTATTTGGTGTATAACAAAAATTGCTACAGAAATAATTTGCGTACAGATTATCACGAATAGTAACAAGTCTCAAAGCCATGATATCGGATCCACGAGGTGCTCAGTAAATAGCCTGGTCTTTAATCAGTCAAATTTAGACCTTTGCAGAGTAAATATCGATAAATATATATTGAATGTGAATGTACACAGAGTTAGATCTGGCCGCGCTTACAGTGCATCCTTTTCCCTGCGAATGCTGCCTCACTCCTTCATCTACGCATACCTGAAGAATATCATACTTTTTCTTATTCTTGACGAACAGTACTGATGCCAATTCAGCTGAGAAATAACTAATTTATATCGGAAAGGGCTGCTTTATAAAAGCCGACATGTGAATTGTGGGCCGAGTAGGACACTATGAAGATAATACAACTCAATAAAGTACAGCGAAACAGAGTTGTATTTGACAGGGTCGTATGTCGTCTATGGAGTTAGAAGATGATGATAATGATTATTATTTTACGTGTGCTGATAAGTTTGGTGTTGATAATTCAAAGATACGAATTATATGTGCCAAAAAATATGTACCTAATTATTATTACTCTAAAAATATATTTCCATCTTGCAAATCTGTTAATTTTTGTCATAACTATTTCTCTAAAAATACTGTACTATAGGGAAGAATACTGATACTAAAAACATATTATAAATTATTTTCATTCCTCTTTTATTGAATTCAAAAAAGGTATGAAAAGATGAAAAAGTAATGGTTTTCGCGATAAGCTAATTTAAATAGATAGAAATGATACACTCCACGCAACTTCTGAAAAGTTAAACAAATGATTTTGTCTGAAACTTAAATAATAGTGAAGAAATATCACTGTCTTACAACTTATAAGTTACGCCTGTAAAATTTGATCATTGTTCGATTCAAAGTGTTGACACTTGCAATGCCGAATTGGTGTCGAACGTTTGATTATGTTCACCAAACATAAAGCCTTTGCAGTTAATTCAGCAGGTTCAATGGAAATGGTGCTTTATTGTAATACATTTTATTTTCTTTGAAAAATTTAACCGCCATTTCCTTCCAATTGAACACGTACAACAATCAACAATTAAGAATTACAGCGCTGAAACATTTGTCTACACAATGTACGAAAGATTTTTCTTAAATTGTGGACGAAAAACTGTTTTCTTTTTAAATTCATAATACTTATTTCTTGTAGAACTCTGTGGATTTTATATTGATATAAAATTATGAAATACATTTTCAGTTTAAAAAATACGTTTGTCACTTTAGTATTTCAAGTAGGTTTTATTTTATAAGTAACTGTTGAAGTTACTATTGTTACAAAGCATCAATATTGACTGAACTGACGCTACAATAAAGCAAAACAAGACTATAAAGCAATATTAATCTACCGCTTGACAACAATGGGCTAATACATCATCCGAAGATGAACGTTCACGTGTGTGTTTACGTTATGTATTACCTTAAAAAGTTATCGACAATTAGTGAGTAAAGTAACCGATATAGTTTACTTGGCAAAATGTGTATAATGACGCCAACCTATTTTTGTTTAACTAGCTAGTCGATCCAACAGCTGAGAGCTGATAATTTCAGTTTATTTTATATATGGAAAATTAGTCACAAAATTAGTTTCTTTATTTGAAAGGAACTATTTTATTCATTTATTATCTATTAGTTGGAGTATCTAACAACAAAATTAATTATTGGTAAGATGAGAAAAATAAAGTAACATCGCAAAAAGTCATTAAACTTTACTTCACATTGTATTTAATATGTACATATTATTTAATTTGCAGTCAAACACATTAAAAATAAACAGTTTTAAAACTTTATAATGGGTTTTTCCACACGTAGAACATCTCTATCTCGAAATTGAGTAGCCGAGAAAAAATAAACCAACACAAATACAGAATGTGTTGATACAACAGTTTTATTTTTTTCAAATAGTCCACCATCGTTCTTTCTCATGACCCATGGACAGGGTGGGGTGTGTCCTATCCACTTCAAAATCAATAGATGTCGTCTGGTAGACGTTGCTAATCAGAATCAGTCAAAATCCGATCGATCCGACACGATTAATTGGGTTAATAAAAAACATTTCTCAATTAGTCCACCATTGTACTTTCTCATGACTCATCTACATCGTAGAGCGTGTTCTATCCACCTCAAAATCAATAGGTGTTGTCTGGGAGACGTCCCTAATTAGAATCAGTCAAAACCCTATCGATCCGACACGATTTAGTGGAGTTATCGTGCTAACAAGAATAAATGCCGACGACGACAGCGACACACACACACAGCAAAAACATTTTTAATAACCATTTTTTTTTATTTTTAGGCCGAAAACCGAAAAATAAACCCCAAAAAAATTTTGTTTTTTGCAATGTTTCTTTACACGATTACATTACTTTTCCGCGTATAGTGGAGTGCGGAAAAGTAAAAAATAAAAAATATAATGATAATACAATTTTAAAATTTAATATTAAAAAATAATGACTATATGTTATTTTTATAATTATTGACAACATTAAACAAAAATGAAGTTAACGATTTTGCTTCCTGATGATACATCAAGTAAGTGTTATATTCACCAGTAACGTTTGACTATAATTATAACAACTAGGAAACATATTTAAACTATATACAACTTTACAACATGAGAAATTCTTCCCATATCGTTTTAAACACTATCATTGGCATGTTATATTGCTTCCCTTATAGAATTATATATAATGCAAGTGCTAAATTGTAAAAGAAGATTGTTTACGCATAAGAATCATTAGACATAGTGATACATATACAGGTCCAGTCGAATATATACATTAATGTGAATCTCGTACAACAAGAGACAACAATACACTCACATTTTTATTGTAAAATTTTATTATTATTATGCCTTTATCATTATTTTTTATTATTTCCCGTAAAGGGAATGTACGGTGGAGAACATGAATAGGAAGGTAAGGAATCTGAATGGAATCTCAAGAGAGCTAGTTAAGGAGGAACTTCTAGGGATGCCCTCTGACAGTACGGGTGTCCACTTCCTGTTGAACAAGAAATATAAGATCACCCTCACCAGTAAGACCGACTGAATGGAGGGTTGAGCTAGATTACTGTCCAATGGAGAAATCTGGTACACGGATGGAGCCAAGGGTGGGAACAGAGCGAGTGCGGAGGTGTACAGGCGATGCTATGGGATAGGTAAAACCTTGCCCCCGGGCAAATACACTACCGCAGTACAGGCCGAGCTAGTTGCAATTACATATGGTGTCTTGGGAGACGATCAAAATCGGACCCAGGAAAAGGTATGTATCTGCTCGGATAGCAGGGCGGCGTTGGTAACCCTGAATTCAGCAACGACAAAGTCGACACTGGTCTATAATTGCTATGAAGCACTGAACCACTTGACAGGAAAGTGACCGGTGGAACTCGTATGGATACCTAGGCATAATGGCATTAAGGGAAATCTAATTGCAGATAACCTTGCCAAACAAGGGACTAGGTAAAACCTCTATGGACCACAACCTGCAGTGGAAATAAGTCGGAATCTGATCAGAGATAGCTGGACAAGAGACCAGCATAATAAAAAGATGGAGAGTAACGAGTTGTCAAATAACCAAACTCTTCACCGAATACTCAGAGATTGAGAAATGGGCCCAAAAGTTCATTAATTTGAACAGGCACAATTCAAGAATTCTGGTGGGAATCATTACGGGTCACCATAGTAGCCTGAATGCATATATATATATATATATATATATATATATATATATATATATATATATATATATATATATATATATACAAGGCTGAGGCTGACTGATAGCCCGGCCTGCAGATACTCAAAAGAAGACGAGGAAACCTCGATTTATCTTCTTTATACCTGCCCCGCACTGGAGGAGAAGAGGTACCTTGTATTAGGGACCCCTGTTGTCCAAGGGGAGGTGAGGCTTAGGGCAGGGGACGTGCCTGAATTGCCCCTCTTATGGGATAGCATTTTTGAGTACTGACCCATATAAGAGCGGATCGCCAAGTGACTACACATGCGATCAGTGGCCGATGAGGCCCAAACCCACATAATATAATAATTATAATAATAATAATATCAATAACAATTAATAATATTAAGCCTTTGGTATTCCATGTGTGGTTTTTTCTTCAAATGCGCACTTTTAATTGCTCTTTAAGAGTTGACAGAAGAGTGATGTGAATTTATATTAATTTAAATAGTAAAATTTATTCAAATCAAACTGCAATTGGTTTAATGTATTAAGAGACAGCCACATGATTTAATTCTCAAATAATTTGCTCAAGTGATTCTCATACACAAAACTTAGCAACCGATATCCAGAAGATCACGTTCTACTATATTAAAACATTTTGGTGTAAATATATAGCCAACTGATCGTGAATATGTATCATCTACTAAGTATGTTTCTATGGTATTAACATAATGTATTTAAATGTTTGTATTGCAAGTACTGTAAGCCCAAGTGAATAAAATAAATGTAGTTTACAATGAATCTATTAAGTTGCAATAAAGAGAATATTACTGAGATATGGATGTACTTGATTCTAATTACCAAAACATCAAGAATTGTTTAAAAATTAATAACCCGTTTAAAGAAAAGGTAATTAACGATAAGATGATTCCACAAATATATTAAATATTTCATGACATAATAGAACCATACTATAACAAAACAATTTATGTACATACTTCATATGTTCTGCAAAATATGCTTTAGAACCTCTAGTAGTTCTAATGTGCTTTCTTTCTTCCAACACTTTCATTAGTTATTATATAGCCAAAGAAGGAGCATATGTGAATTAATGTATGATGCATATTTAATTTGAGAACAACACATTAGATTTATGACATAAAGTCGAAATTAAACATTTATTATTTTTCAATTGTGTCAGCTATTTGTATCAAGTATTGACGTCGTTTACATGCCTGAAATATTAATTTACGTTTGTGAATAAGGAGTATTGATTTAAATCTGATTACCGATTTTTGATTATAATATAGATAAACATCGTCTATCTGTAACGTATACGTATAAATCGTTGATAAACATATCAATAATCGCTATATAATGCAAATCTTATTGAATTGTGAATTATTGCAGATACATTTTGAAGCATCTAATTTTTTTTTAGTATCATATGAAGTGATGTATTTTACAAGTAAATAGACGTTAAGATAAATTAAAATACGAGTCAAGTTCCACTTAGCATATCGGAAAAATGGAGAAATGATAAGCGGAGTACCAGGAAGTCTAGAAAATTGCACTCATCAAACTTAAAAAATGGTATACAGAATTCCAGGTAAATACTAAATACAAGATTAATGATAAATGATCATTACTTGAAATTCAAATGTAATGTTGACGCCGAATTATTTTCGGTTATTTATTTATTCTAAAAGTAACCAAATTATAAATGAAAACGCATCACATAAATTAGGAAATTCCCCAAATCCAGAGCCGAAGCTGTTTGGGTGGGGCTATGCCTTGAAAAAATGCAGACAACATCCACTTCCATCGACATTGCCAGTACCGGCGCTTGGAATCAAACCGAGATAACTACAGTCAGTAGCTAGTCGCATTTGCAACGTAATGCGCTCTAACTAACTCGGCTATCGAGGCGGACTTATAAAAAGTTATAAAGAATTTATTTAAAAATTGACGTACTTTAAATGTAACCTTACTTATAGTAAAAGTTGTTCTTCTTATTTTGTGAATTAAATACATAATCAAAAATGTTACATAATCAAAGATTAGTTAGTCTTATTTAACATATCAATCGTGATCAAATCAAACTTGAAATTATCTCGTTTGACATATATATTAAATTAATAAATAATACAGTGTGATACATATAAAATGGAAACACCCCTGTAAAACCTATATTTTACAATCAATTGTAATTAAACCTACCTAGAGTATCAAGAAGTTTACTGCTGCAAAGTTTTGCTGTATTTAATCAAGTTTTCAAGACATTCTCTAATTATTTTCAGTAGCAAAATGTTATTAATAATGTTTGTATAGAAAATTTGCTAATATCACTAGACTAGGAGGGTTTTAAAACAAATAAAAAGTATTAATTTAAAAATTCTGTGCACAATTTTATGTGGATCATACAGTATATGATGCAATTATTAAAATATCTGCATTATGTAGAATGCGACTTATCTCTTGAGTCATTTTTTCTGTTTATACTCTCTTGTCAATTTGAGATTCTCACTAGCCTTTCTCGTTACTTACTAATAAAAAAGGCAAAGTTACAATACATTTAACAACACCATATTGACCTAAGCGATATTTTAACATTCTCTAAACGTAGTCTGTGGATAATATCCTTGCCTATTCTATTTTAATTTTGTAATACTATAGTGAATATAAGTCAATGTCACAATTATATACGAACGTAGTAATAATAATTCTAATGTTGCAGCGAAATTGAAAAGTAAAAAAGAAATAAATAAATTTTCCTGTCAAGTTTTGAAATGAGTGAACTCTTGTAGAGCTGTGTGAACAATACATTTTTTACCGTAACGAGATGTCACTTTGTTATTGATCTGTGAAACATATGATCAATTCACACTTCGATGTGCACAGGTTTTATCTCATTTAATGAAATATATTTAATTCCCAAATGCGACTCTCTTTCTTCACCTAGTCTCAGTCCAACTCATTGTAGACCGATTTGAGGAGTATCATTTATGTTTAGTATATTTTTTATAGCGCAGTCAACTACTATGGTCATTGGCCGCACCTACTGGTATGTATTATTCGTGATAGATGATAATAATTAGCCATGTTCGTTATCCATATCCAGTCCCATAACTGAATGAGAACTGGACCATCTGGACAGCGTTTTCTTCATTACTAAGACATTCACTAACTATCTCCGGTACGCTATATCGTTGGTATTTAGATTTGTTTGATAAGTCACCTTACTTATTGAACTATTGGCTTTTATAAATAAAGTTACACTCAGAGTAGAACCTTGTGGCATTCCATTTTAAATTATCCGGGATTTTGATATAGTGTTCCCTAGCCTTAATCTAAATTTTCTAAGCGACACAAAGTACAATTTAAAATTAAGTTATAGATTATACAAACTTATAAACACACAGTTGTTCTACAAGTTGCATAATGATTTCTGGAAGTATTTATCATCACAATCTTTTTTGTTTTATTTCGCGAGGCACCTAAACTTAAATAAATTAGTCTGTGCATACACTGCTTAGACAAATTCGTATATTTGCATTGTCTATAAACAGTTTTGAACACACCACTTTAGATATATGTAAATGTTATACAGGTTAGAATTGATTGGGGCGAATATAGACAATTAGTAATTTCTAAATTTAATAGAGACTTCAGTTCAATATTTATCATTTATCAGCTCACATATGATAAAACAACAATTGCAGTAAAATTTCAACGTACGGTGACGGTTAAAGATTGCAGTCTCAGTTCAATATTTATTCATTTCAATTTCAGTACAGTATAGTATACTACTGCAGTCTTCTATTAGTGATTTGAATTTTTCTTTGGTCCAATATTTGGCGAATGTAGAATGTTCAACTCAGAATTGAAATTTTAGACTAATCATTATGCAATAACAATTCTAATTCTAACAAGAAACATTACTACAGTTTCCAAAACCGCCATAATGTTTAGACAGATAAATTTTTTTCACCAGTGATACATCTTTTTAATTGTAATTTGATTGTTTAGATTATTTCTAAGAAATATCATTATGGATGCACCAGTGGATCAAGCGTGGATAATACAATAGAAAATTAATTCTTTATAGGTGGAATTTATTCAATGAAACCATTAATTACAACATTAAATGATCTCGGAAACGAGAACAGGCGCATTATGTAAACTCTGGAGATATATCTTGAGATGCCCAGTAGATTATTTTTCTCAATTCAACTTTATTGTTACAGGCAGTCTTATATTGACCCTTTCAATCACGCTCCATACATAATAGTCAAGAGGATTTCAGCTAGGCATATTTAGAGGCCAGATGTCAGGGATAACATGATCAAAAAAGTTATTTTCGAGCTTGTTCTTAGCTTTCCGTCGGGCGTAGGCGCAACCGATCTGTGAGATCCGGTAGTCACTTTTCTTTGCTTTTTCGTAGGTGTTACGAATACTCGAACTCGAACTCCCTCATAGCTTCCTGGCTCCAAGCCATTCTTTTCAATATGATGTCGATTCCTTTAGTGAATTATCTGGCCTTGTATTTGCCACCCGAAGCTGTTAGGTACATTGCGCCTGATTACGTCATTATTTTCGCTTTTATATTTTGTTGGATTTCTTTTATTTAAATTAATAATACTTTTTGGGATATACACTTACTGATTCTGGATTTTTATGGTATTATTATTCAAAATTAACACATTTGAGTGTTGAATTTTCGATTTATAATAAATATCATTACCAACTATGTTCACGTCCAATATTTTTTATATAGATTTGTGGCTTTTACATGAAAAAATAGGTGGTTTGTTTTATGTATTCAAAATATTGTTCAATACTAGTTCATGTTTGTGTTTTGTCCTTAAAACATACAAAAACTTGTCAATAGCTCGTTCTTGTAGAAGAATCTTCCAAATTTATTGTTTTACAATATTAAATGAGTTCTTTTATATATAAGTTTAATTATTGCGATTAAAAACTAGTGTGAAATATTTACTATTGTATTGTATTAATTAAAATAAACGTTTAATTAAGTCTCCACCTCATTAAAATATAAATTGTGTAAAATCTGATTATGAGATCTCTCAGATACATTGCGCCCGAATGTGTTTGGATTTATACTGTGCTCGATGGAAGGTTGCTTTTCCTGGCAGTGTGTGCTGATACAACACCTTGTTGGAACACATATAGCGCTTTTGCGACGACTTCTTTAATCTAAGGCCCAAAATGTTGTGAATGCCCATTTTGGTTCATTCTCAAACTTTCTTCAAAGATTTTAATACGTCTCTGACGGTGACAAACACTTCTGTTTGTCAAAGTTATGACTACAGATCAAGTTTATTGCGTCTCTGAGCATTTTCGTCTCAGTGAAATTGTACACGCACTGTATACTATTGTACTTTGATTAAATGAGTATTTATAAATAATAAAATAGAAGTTATGTATGTTAATATGATTTTCTGCTGAAGGTATTAAAGATATGCTCAGTACTAATATATTCCGGGTTTTCAGCAGGTCATTAAACATTTATAATAACATGAAATATACTCAAGGCATATTTAATTTCACTAAATCACAACAGAATATACAGTTAATGATCTCTAATGCCCAACTGTCGTTTGTTAATTTGATTGAGTAGCTTTTTCAAATACCTAGTCGGTAAAAGTTTTATTCTACACCTATACAATTTACCAATTTATCATTTAGCAGGAAAAAGGGAAGCAGTACTGCTTTGTAAATAATTCAGAGTGATTGATTGCCATTCATTTTAATGGCCTCCAAATCTCACAAATATCATTGTGCAAACTAACAAGCCTCTGAAAAATACGATGCGTAATTTATTGATGAAGAAGTAATGGAATGGTTATAAGAAATGGGACATTTTGAATAATGTCTATCAAACTTTTGTCTTTATAAAATATTATATAAGCACCACAGGTGCGTTATTAAATTATTTAAATAATGTTTAAGGACTCCACAAATCTATGAATTTGAGAGCGTTTTAGTGTCATTAGTAACCTTATTTAGAATTAAGGTCGTGGAAAAGGATCGCTCGTGTCGTGAAAAAGAATAATATTGGAGTGAAATTTAGAATGAATATTAGAGTTGTTGTATTATATACGAAAACTCAATTTAGAAGGTTTAAAAAATACTGATTATTGCGGTGGTGTCTTCAATATTATTAATTTATATTTGAGTGATAAGTTTATTATGTGAATGGTTATTAAGTTGAAATGAACAACAGTATTGTTTTTCTCTTTGACACTAACGTAATATTAAAAATTAAGTATTCAGTTAACTATAGTATTAATTTATAATAAAATACATTGAGAACTGTAAGTGTATACACTAGGCACAAAAATTAAGTGATGTAAGAAAATCCTAAATTTTCAAAGGGTTATAACTTAAGATTGGAGAAAAATAGGCGTCGGGCAATTAAAAAAAAGAAGCAAATTGAAGCAACGAGTTTCCAGTTTTCGGATCTTCATTTTAGATTCATTAATTTTTTGCCATAAGCAGTTTTCGAGTAATCATAAGAAAACAATCGAAATTTTTTATTCGATTTTTACGTTTATCTCAAGATAATGAAATATACCGTAGAATGGGGTTACTTTGAACTAACGGGGTTACTTTATAAAATCAGGTTTTTTGAATCCAAATCGTTGTGGCGGGTTTAGTTTTGATGCCAGCGGCCTCCCACTAGTCTCATTATTTCAAGGGTTACTAGTAGAGTGTAATGCAATCAGTGCATATTTTCCAAGTGGCTAACTTGGCAGACCTTGCGCCATTTGTCTGTATATGTGACAATCTGTCTTTAAAACTTCATCCAAACCTCCTCTGGTAGGAAAATACTTTCAGAGTCATCGTTTCAAGTAAGTTATTTCAAGTAAGTTATTTCCTAATCACAAAACTATCTAGCAACATTTTCCGTTTTTCATCATTCCTGTAAGTCAATTCTCGTATTTTCTACAAATTATTAAGTGAAGTTTATACAGTTGACGGTATAACTTGTAGAGGTTTGTGGATCACCTGAACACTGTTCGTTGTGAATCTGTATCACGAAAATAACACAAGAAAACTAATGATACCGCCTGGAAAAGGGGTCATGACTGATGATCTACTATCCACAGTCATTCCAGCCTTTATTGAAAAGAAAAAAAACTGGGAATTATCAGAAAGCGAATAATATGAAGCCAAGAAAAAATAAAAGCGGCCAGGTGTGTCTCTTATTACTTTCAATCCTCCATAAACTCAAGCTTGAATAGTAATGACGTGTCATATGCTGAAAGTGAGTCTGCCACATTTTGAATCATCAGGCAATAAGCCCCATCAGCTCACAATGGACTAAGTCTGCCAACCAGGCCTAACAAGTCAAGGACTCTATGAACCGCAATCACAACAACTGAAGAAAATCTTATTACCTACATTAGAGAAAAAAAGCCGAATTGAAAGTTTGAGAAAAATTCGATATAACTGAACTTTATTTTTAATTCTACACTTGGGCTGGTATTTTAACATTGTACCATTGTATGGTAACATTGATATAAGCACCCAAAACAAATGTTTTTGATGGGAAAAATACCTTTGTTGAAAGTTACCCCAGACTGAGGGGTAACATTAATACAAAAATAAAAGTCCTCTGCTTCCTATTGAGATTAACGAAATCGTTCATATTCCGATTTACTTGAGCTTAGATATAAAGCTTTCGTTTGATCCAAGATCTTTTAAAATATCTCTAAAATTAAGAAGGGTACAGTAGAAACTATGAAAAACCTGTATCAAAATAACCCCAGCTTACGGTACTGAGAATATTATAATATTAAATGATTTTATGACATTTCGACCTCATATCACCTCATATCCTTAAATGAGCTAAAAGATATTAAGTACGATAGAAATCTAAAGGGTAAGTCGATCAATTCCTTACCATTTCTTCCATCTACCGTATGTTTTCTATTATTCAGTTGAGGAGCTGGCAAATAAAACTTGCACTTCTTATCAAAATACTTTTTTTTTTAATTCGGACGTTCTTGGCCCACTGAATACAGACTTGAACTCATTTCTAAGCAAAACTACCTAAAACTGTGCTAAAGTTGAGTCTAAAATTCGTGATTTCGATCAAAACGGTACAATTACAGTAAAGTTTCAGCAGAATCAGCGAGAACGTTTCCGTTCAAAACGGAATAACTTTCGTACTTTGTAAGGTATCCGTCAAAACGAAATCAGTGACTTTTTTTACTTTCGGTACTGTTTTTTAATGAGGCTACACTTCGTCTCAGGCTGAAGATGTCTGCAACACTTGCACTTCTTTGGAAAATAAGCTAAGAGTGCAAGTGCTCTCAGACGAAAAAGAGAAGACATAGATATAGTTAAAAAATAGTTTAATGTCATCCTAGAGGCAATGAAAATGTAATAATTGCACAAACAAAACGACGCAAGTCGCAAACAAAACGACAGAATTGCATTTTTCAAATTTAAGTATCTTCCGTTTTATTAAAGAATCTGGATTTAACATATGTAAAATAAAGTCACAAACTCCATATGAGTAAATAAGAAATCATGACAAAAGCACACTGTAAGTATGTCAATTAGTCTTTTGCTTCTCCTGTAAATTTTAATTATCATATAATTATATCGTTTTCTTCGCCAGCTTCTCAACGAAGTATATGCTATGAAGATAAATGTATCTGGAGAATGTTTCTTATCAACATGACCTCTAGTAATACTGACCATATATTTTTACAAGTAACACTCAAGTTACCTCAATCAAATCGGATATTACTGCAAATTATTCAATTGGAGCTATTTAAGATTTAATGGCATACATATTATTTTATTTTGCTTCACAATTAATCCCCGCCATTCACAATTTAGAACCACATAAACTTTAAAACATTAAATTATAGGAAACCTCAATAAAGAATATTACTGGTACTTTAATTTTAATGTTTAGTAACCGTTTTATATACCTAATTGCATTAATTTAACGGAAAGAAGTCATATTGCTACAATAAAATACACTAAGAAAATAATTTTTATGTCCCTAATTTAACTAATTTCCATATTTAGGAATCTGTAGATTGTTGTGTGCGTTTATTGCGAGGATTGTAAAACCGAGACGTCGGTTTTAAGTGAATAAGAAATAATCGTTTTATTTAATTTTTTATCTTCGTTTCTTGCATGCCAAATAGGCGGTTTTGTGTTCTTAATATTTAATAGTATCTATATTTGTATATGAAAATTGTCTTATCTAATTTATTCTCAATAGGGAATGTAAAGCGCGAGAATGCTTATCGAGGTTTCGCTCTCATTGAGAATGAGTATAGAATACTCGATGCCCGGTGCTAAGAAAACTGTATGACGGGTATATTTCTGTGGAAACGATATATACAATAACACTATGGCAATATACCTGCTAAATAGCGAATCAATTCTTGCTAAAGCTTTGCTATTGCTCGCTATTGTATCACCATTAATCAAACAAGCAAACCAACTCTATCTAGATGGTTGCTTTGTTATTTAACAGGCACATGGCTATATTTCTATGTTGTACTATTCATTTCATCTCTATTTGCCAAATAAAAAACTCTCTTATCTCTTAACAGTCTACCAGATCTTGCCGATAAACGGAACAGTCTACCGGAGCCTAGCCATAGAAACAAGCCACGGTATGAGATAAGAGCCGTTTGGGATTTTTTATTTGGCAAATAGAGATGAAATGAACTATATGTGTGTATACTTTCCAAGTGGTAAGCTGTCATTTAGCTTTGTCAGAACATCAGTCCTCAGTACGCTGTATTGATAATTTCCAGTGAGCATGAACTCATGGAATATAGTTTTCATCTTGGATATTTCCTACTGGAAATACATAAATTAGACAACCTTTCCTTTGTATAAATGAGTTTCACGAGGTTTTCTTGCATATTTGAGTTTCAGCAGAGGTTCCAATGAGTGGTGTCATGCACATCCCATGTACATACAGTTACTTTGCTACTTAGGAGATAGATGTAAGCATTCTCCACCATGTAAGCATTCTCTTTTATTTTACAATTACTTTCTATGATAGATACATTCCTGTAAAGATGTATAATTCTTAATGGCGAATAAGTTAAAATATTGTGCATATGTGTTTTTAATTTTAATAGTTTTCTTAGTCTTTCATAGTAATTGTTTCTAAAATTGCATTAAAAATATGTTATCGTCAATACTGCAATGTTGTCTTCAAACTAACCTCCCTATTTAACAATATTTAATTATTATACAAATAAATAAACTAGCAACAGACTAAAACACGACAGAAGCTATTTTGATTGGTTTATTTGTGGTCATACGTAATAGCACTATTCTAATTACTATATCTTCTTGTTCTTGCACAAATGCTTTTAGATTATTTCCCGTTGTTTAATTTTATATACATATATAAAAATATTAGCATTAAAAAGTTTTGTATCAAGAAGCTTACTGTTTGATTTTCGTATTTTGATTTTAATTTACATTTTGATTTCAGTGAGAGAATACCGTATGTAAGAATGTAAATTATGCAAAATATCTTTT
Source organism: Rosalia funebris (assembly GCA_037954035.1). Lineage (NCBI taxonomy): Eukaryota > Metazoa > Arthropoda > Insecta > Coleoptera > Cerambycidae > Rosalia > Rosalia funebris. The sequence goes on from JAZFAV010000011.1 coordinate 21,754,038, forward strand.
GTAATATTTTATATGTAAGTAAGCGTTATTAAATTCTATGCTGTTTATATGGCATTAAATCAGACACAGAACAACATAAAAAATAAATATTTGTATAAACAGTTCCTATTTCTTTCATTGGCAATACTCGTATATCAATTTCTCGACTGCACAGCACTATTACCTGGGAAATTAATTCCATTAAAAGTATATCACAGCGCGCAATATAAAGTTTTACGTAGAAAACACGATTCTAACCCTCGAAATAATCAAACCTTACCAGCAATATGTTCATAAGAAAAATTATGACAATAAATGTTATGACAATCACAGTGCATTTACCTAAGTTAAAAATCATCATTCAGTCAGATATGATTTTGATTTTTCTTATTAAAAATTTGATTAGTCCACGTTATATTAATACATAAAGTGACACTCATACAGAAATTTCTTGGATTTGGACGCGCTTTTTCATAGTCCCGGGAGTGGTGGGGGCACCGTGCGGCCTTAGAATACCCGTTTGATTCGATCCTAGGGGTGGCTGCCCCCTAGGGGGCGGAGGAGGTTCAGGAATACTTGGACTGATATTTTGCAGGACATCCTGGCTAGTGCTCGTCACGTCCGGGGGGCGACTGTGGGCGTTGCCTTCGGGATGTTTGGCGGGGGGTGGCGACGAGTTGAACTCTTGTAAGGGGAGCTCGGTCATTTGGACATCGGCCAGCGATCTTTTATCACAGCTGAATTCGCCGATGTAGTTTGGCACGGGTTTTCGTTCGAAGGTCCCCTGATAGCTCTTGTTGCAGTCGTACATCGCCATCTGACGAGACTCGTAGGCTTTTTCGTACGCCTCGCCCGATGAACTGCTGCAACTACCTAAAAAGTAACAATCAATTAGTCTGAATTGGTCGAGAATGTACAGTAATAAGAAGTAAGTCCACAGCTCGAGTAGATCAAAGTAATAGTCTATTACAAAAAATTTTATTTATATCTAAGAGGACAGATAAGTGTCTCACTATATTCTGCTTTTGCAAACAATAATGAATATAATAAAATCTAAGAGAGAATTTTAAAAAGAAATCGCTTTACTTTCTCAATTATAAAAATAGCATTTATAAACCAGAAATTGAAATCGATATTAGAAATAGGTTCTAAATTATAGTGAGAAGTTGAACGACTTGCTTTTAAGTGCTTTTTATCTCTTATACGGAGCTACTTGCTATTTATCCATCCTAGTTAGAGTGTAAAAGCACTGAAGTTTCGCGACCTTAGAAGTTTTCTGATTTTATAACGCTCGATGGAAGCCGAAGTTTGAAATATCTCAGACCAGATACTCATAATGAGCCAAGACTGTTCCTCAAATTAAAGTCTGACATGTAATTAATAGTTCAGAAGCTATTTCGTTCATTTTCATATTCCTAGGAACAAATGAATAAGGTGATGTGTTATCTTTATTTCCATTTTCTTTTATTAAAGTTGTATTCCAGCATAAAGGAATATGAGGAATATTGCGATTGAGAAAGATGAGCGTTTTCCACAAAAATTATTTAAAGCATCTGAAACTTTAATTGAAAGCATTTGTGAATATACGAGTATATTTCATCGCTTTTAGGGTGCATTACACATCATATTTTATGCTATGTTGTATTGAAGTGCATTATATTTTAGTAATCCGCTAAATTTAAGAATACCTTACACCCGGTCACATAACCTGGGTCTTGTCTTCCATTCTGGCTTGTCTTGTCTTGTTCTGGGTCTTGTCTTTGTTGTCGTCTTCCATTCTGTGAATACTACGAGGGGGTAGCCAAAATAAGTGGGACTGACGCTGTGGTCAGCGGAGTTCTTGTAGTACCGCGTTTTGCCGGTAGGAGCGTATGGAGCTACCATTTTGAAGTCAGTAAGACAAGCGTCGTCCCCAAATAAGGTTCCGTTTGTTTTGTATAAACTTCTTAGTGATAGTTGTTTTATGTGCTTGTGGTATTCATAATGGCTGATTCTCGTGAACAACACGCGGCAATAAAGTTTTGCTTCTTGCTCGGAAAAACTGGCACAAAAACTCCTTAAGCGTTAAAAACAACCTACAAGAATGATGCTATTGGGAAAATTCAAGTGTTTAAGTGGTTTTCCCGTTTCAAAAGAGGCGAAAGCTCAATTGATAACAAACCTTGCTCTGGTCGTCCTTCTACGATTCGAACTGATAAAAATGCCCAAAAAATCCACGAAATCATCCTAAAACATTAACGACGGATCATTGACCAAGATGCGGAGCTATCTGGAGTTACTTCGATTTCAGTTTAGCAAATTTCAACGGAGATTTGGGGATAAAATGAGTGCCTGCCAAATTGGTGTCTCGACTGCTGACTGCTGAAGAAAACAATTTCGCGTGAAGAATATTTTGCTTTGAAAGAAGAGTTTCGAAATGATCTAAACTTTTTCTCTAAAAGGTCATCACAGGTGACGAATCATGGTACTACGGTTGCGCTAACTTTTGTATAACCACTAATATTAATAATATAGCGCCTTAAAAAAATCTTTACACTTGCAAACATTTATAATTTATTTGAAAATTTGAAGACTTATTTTCATTTATGAAATATTAAGTCAGTTATGAAATATTGGTTTTCTGCAGATTTTTTCAATCATAGAAGAAGATTGAAATCTGTGGTGCTGCAAGAAAGAATAAGAGACTGTTTTATTTTCAGATTTTATAGTCGATTCATCTATTCGCGCCATTTTCAAATTAAGTGTCTAAATTAACGATTTGATGAGATATTTATATTTGTGATATGAAATTGGAACGTTCTGTTTATTCTTTTGTTTTTGGATTGGCAGGCACAAAGTTATATCATGAATTAGCAACAGAAGTTTTTTAATGAATTTCGCTCTCTAGAATAAATTAGTATAGTGATCTCGATCAGTCGTTCAACTAAGACACATGTGACATTTCCTGTAACAACTGTTCTTAAAAAAAGGCGTTTTATTCTTCAAATAAATTACAGATCATTAAAAAGCAACTTTTATTTTATTACGAAGAGCAGAAAAATGAACATAAGTTCAAATATTGTCTTATGAATTGCTTACAATAATCCACAATTCAATTCATTTGATTACGTGATAATTAATAATTTTATAAACCTATTATATCTATCGTAAGCAACCTATAACACCAAATGAAATATAAGAAAAAATATTTTATATTTAGAAGTAGTTTGTTATTAAAGGAATATAAAATACTGAGTATCAGTTTCAACTATTCCCTTTAAATTAAGCTAATTCAGCAAACAATTTTAAATAAATGGCGGAGTCGCCAATGTCATATTAAATATTTAAATCTTAAGTATTTATTTTCTACAATTATAATATGTTGCTTCCTAACCATTAGTCATAGCAGCAACAAATAACAGTAATATGTTATGGTTAAGAATTAAGAAAGGGAGAAGAAATATAAAAAAAAATATTTATACAAACTTGAGTACAACTAAATACAGAATGGCAGTAGTACATCCGCCATTTAATTAAAAATGTTTATTTGAAACTATCATAAAGAATGCTGCGTCGCTCATCAATAATATTAAATGAAATATTTCTCATAACACTGCACATTTGTTATAATAATTAAAAATAGCGATTCAGTTAATCACAATAACCAATGCAGTTTTATAATAGTAGCAACGCTCTAAACACCTTCGATTTTAGTTATCGACATGAAAGCAATTACCAGAAATTCTTCATTGACAACAAACACACCATGTTGACTTGGAAAGAACCCTCTTATTCTCCATTTTTATAACACATTTCTGTTCTACACACATATTCATATGAGATGGCTTATTACTTCAAGTACTATTTCATTATTGTATCATTAATTAAATGTGTACTGTTGAAAGACGTACGAATTTCCATGCAGTGAATAGGCTTGTTTAATTTTCTTTATCTTCAGTGTCATTTTCCTGTTACAGGTCGATCAGATTTTGGATTAACTAATAATCCTTAATTTCTTTCAATTATTTTGACTGCAGATTTATTATCATAGCTAACTGATAAGGAATACATTATGCAATATGATATTATAAAATACCCCTCTAATACACCCTAAATACACCCTAAAATAAACTTATTTTTAATGCGTTCTAGTCTTATTATGAAATCAAACATTATCAAAATTTCAACATATTATCATTCTGTTAATCGAATAATGGCATTTAAAACAATACCATAGATGAATCCATTGCAGTATTCAATGATAGATGAGTATTAATACCGACAGCAATAATGTAGCGACAAATTTTATGATACTAAAATTTCCATGTCGAAAAATACCACTCGAATAGTATGAAAATTTTCTGACAAAGTCTGAAAAGTCTTACCTGCTTCTGCTAATTCTTCCTTTTGCTTCTTTTTACTCTTCCCTCTGTCTCTTTGATGGTATATTCCGGCGAAAATGAGAATGTTTAATAACAGGAGGAAACATCCAACTGCAATAGTCACCGTTAGAGCCGTTGTGTAACTTTGATAATGACTAGAAGCTAGCTTCCTGAGGAGATTACTGTTGGAATTTTTATTGTGACTGGATATGAGAACAGTAGTGTTCGGAGGGCAGTCAGTCGTTGTTGCCTAAGGAGAAAATACGTGTAAAATATATATAATTGGAATTGTATCACAATGCACTAAATGTAAACAAAGTTGGGATAAATTGAGTAAATAAACCAACAAAATAAAACAAAGTGACAAATAAATAAAATAAAATTACTAACCACAGTAAAATACGCTAGCATATTAGCTATAACAAGGTCTTAATAATATGAATAGCAACTAGTGTCACCATTTATTTACCCAGTTAAAGTATTTATGAACAAGAACTCCTTTCATTTAGTTAAACTTTGAGATTTTTTTATTTTTATACTGCGTAAAAGCAACAATAATAATGATAGTAAGTTATTTTTGGCTATAAATATCAGAAATAAATTAAGTACATTAGAAATAAAGTACAAATATAAGTATAGTATCAGTCCACTATATATGAGATGATATGTGAAAAGAAAATTGGATACAGTGTATCTAAATTGCTTGGACACTGCTATATAGGTTCGAAACATTTTGCAACATATTGTTTGTACGATTTTTTGCGTGTGCGTCACAGGTAACAATTGTATAAATAATCAACTGACATTTTTGAACAGTGTTGTGCCGAAGACACATTTTAGGATAACAGTTAGTACAATACAAATTCGTCAATCTATAACAGAGTAATGAAAAGGTTTTCCACGAAAACATTCAATGGAAGTGATATTTTCATCAAAATAAATGAAATAAATTCAACAAGGATCAAAATAAATGAAACAAAAGTGAAATAAATTTTACAGAAATATTGAGACGCCAATGAATCAAATTATACAATAAAGCTAAGACGTGACTTCATAATTGCATTTTGTTCGGCAAATTATTAATTGTCTATCCCGTACGTAGTTGATTGAAACACATGTCGCTAAAGTGTATTTGCCGAGTTCTGAGACCACGTCAAAACAAACATATGTGCGTGATTGTCACGTGGACGTGACGTAGCCCAATCCTCATTGGTTGCATTTTTAACATTCAGTTACAGACTATCGTTCCTTCAGTAGTACACAATTCGCGTAAAAGTATATTTGTATTTCTTCCACTTCTATAAGTTATTTCATTTTAGTAGTTATATAGTTATTTTCATTGCTATTGTATTTCATCCCGTGAATTTCTTTCTGAATAATGTCTAGTACCACAGAAAGTGATATAGAACTCCCGAAAGCTTCAACTTCTAGTTTACAAGTGTCAATTGAGTATTCTCCTCCCAAGAAACGCAAATTTAAACGTGTTTTAAGTAGCGCAGAGAAAAACGTTATAAGAAATATATACAAAACAGAAATAAAAGAAAATCCAGATGGTTTAATATCTGATATAGTTAAGAAAACTGCTATATGTGCCGGTGTTTCTAAGGCATCCGTTTATCGTATTAATAATGAGTATAAAACTACCAGTCAATTAGCGTCACCGAAAAAACAAAAACCTAGACGAAAGTTGTTGGATAATGTTGATGATTTTGACCGGTCAGCTATTAGACGAAAAATACACGAATTTTTTTTTCGAAACGAAATCCCAACAATCAACAAAATTTTGAAAGTTGTCAATGATGATCCAGACTTGCCATCATTTAAACGGACTACTTTTTTTAAACTTATAAAAACTCTGAATTTCAAGCATGTTAAACGGGGCCGCGATAGTGCGTTGATGGATAGGGACGAAATAATTCTCTGGAGAAGAGACTATTTAAGAACTATAAGGAGATGTAGAAATGAAAACAAAAAAAATTATTACCTTGACGAAACATGGGTAAATGCAGGACATACAACTTCACATGTGTGGAAGGATGAGACTATAAAATTCTCTCGTCAGGCATTTCTTGCAGAATTGTCACCAGGATTAAAAAATCCTTCTGGTAAAGGCAAAAGCCTTATTATTACTTACATTGGAAGTGAGACAGGGTTTGTTGATAGTGGCCTGTGGGTTTTTGAGTCAAAAAAAACTAACGACTATCACGAAGAGATGAATGCCGACAATTTTGAAAAATAGTTCAATAATATACTTCTATTTTTAGAGGACAATGCCGTGATTGTAATGGATAATGCTTCCTACCACTCGAGAAAAATGGAGAAAACCCCAACAACGTCATGGAGAAAAGACCTAATTAAAGAATGGCTATCATCCAAAAATATTAGCTTTGAAGATGATATGCTAAAAAAGGAATTATTGCAAATAGTTAAACAGCATAAACCAGCATATGATTTATATGTTGTAGACGAGATGGCTAAGGCGCATAATAGAACAATTATTCGCCTTCCCCCATATCATTGTGAACTGATTCCAAGTGAAATGATATGGGCGGACACAAAGAATTATGTGGCGTCAAAGAATACTTCATTTAAATTTTCAGACATCAAACCACTTTTTAATGAAGCTATAGGTAGAGTTACTGCAGAAAAGTGGAAGAAATGTGTGCTGCATGTGACAGAAAAAATAGAGAAAACATTTTGGGAACTTGTTAATATAATTGAATCAGATATAGAGCCGATAATTATAAATGTAAATGAAAGTGAAAATGGCAGTGATGAATTCTGTGATCTTTCTTCAGACTATTAATCATAAGTGGATCATAACACTGGATTTTATTTGTTAAATTTAATATACTATATATAAAATATATATTTACATTTTTCTCATAAACATAAACATTATTGCATATTTTGTTGAAGAACTTGGAATTGAGATAATTAAAATATTTAGCTAATAGCGACGTCATAATATGGCAACCAGAACAGGTGAGAGGGGTAAACCTGACATATGAAAAGTTTTTACAAAATCAAAGTGTTTTCACTAAATATTTTTTTATAGAAAACTATTTGAAAATCTTTTATACATTATCTTTAGCATTACCAAAAACCAGAATATTAGTTGTTAGAAAAATAATTACTACTTTTACTACTTTACTAAAGAATGATTAATTAAAAATGTGGTTGCAATGGTTGTATTTGAAATTAATTTTTAAATTTTTTAAAAAGAAGAGAAAATTATAGTTATTATCATAGTAAATCATTAATTATTATTATTAGTATATTTCTAATAATTTTACGCATGGATGGCTCTTGTGAATTAAGCATCTGTTAGTTCACGTGAACAGTGCATGCATTTGTTTTGACACGCTCTCAGGACAATCCAAAAATCCACAAATTTATTCCTCCGTTATAATATCCAAATAAGTTTACTACCTTAATTTATGTAGGAAGGTTAATATAAACTGTGGTAGCAAGAGATCCTTTGTCCTGATATTTTACATTTTTTAGGAATATATGGAGCATCAATTTTGTATCTATAATTATAAGAATGGTCTACGCAACTTATAATGGTGTGTTTATTCTATACTATTTTTGATTTTATAACAATATACGAGTAATTGTTGAAAAAATAAAATATGCCTTTGATCAAAGACTTGATCTCATCGCAAGGAAAGTAAATGATTGTTCGTACATAATTTTAAGTATCTATTTCTGAACTATTGATAAATTTATGTAACAGTAATACCGTTTATATGTGACTGTACGTGCATAATGGAATAAAATGGAATAAATAACATTTTTTTTCCAATAGAGAGATGTTATGGTTTCAGTATTTGTGACAGTCGATTTTAACTTAATGCTTAATAAAACTCACTGATTATATTTCTATTTCAATTGCACGATTCGTTCGGCAGAGATAATTAAATAGTGAAGGATATTTAGAGGCATCGTAAAAAGTAATGGAGGAAAACTGTTTTATTACAGATTATAAGTAGTTTTCCATTAAAAAATACATATAATTTGTATGTCAGATTCAACTGTTCTCTACAAGTTCTCTCTCTATAACGCAACTTTATAATTTTTAAATAAATGGCCAAGTTAGTAAGTCGCCAATGTTACATATTTATTTTCTACCATTACATCTTACTTTCTAACCATTAGTTATAGCAGCGATAAATACTAATTATATATTATGGTTGTCAAATTGAAAGCAAAACAAATACAAAAAAAAATATTAAGTAAACTGGTTTGCAACTAAATACGGAATGGCAGTGGCACCTCCGCCATTTCATTAAAATGTTATTTGGGGACTCATAAAAAGTGCTGTGTCGTTAATAAAAAGTGTCATAAAAAGTGCTTGGCAAAGTTAATAGTCTATCCATTAAAGGATATGTTAAATAATGCATTTAAAGATTATAGAATGTAATAGACTACGGTTCCTTGAGGAACATTTTGCATTCACATACTATCGCTGTTACCGATTCTAATAGTATTTTACGGTCTTTGAAATAAGTTGTTGATGGTTCAGAATATTGTTCTGGAATATATTACTAGGATCAAAGGGTTGCTTTACAAACTACCCTTACTACATTTGCATCTGGGCAGTTGCCTCATAGACGAAAAATATTTGGTTAAATATCACAATTTGTTACAGAATCATCATCATTAGGTCATCAGTCCTAAGACTGGTTGGACGCTAACCTCCAGCTTCTCCTATCTTGTGCTAACCTACGCATTTCGCTAATTGTGCTACAACCTACATCCCTTACTATTTGCGAGCAATAGTCTAATCTAGGCCTACCTCTGCCTTTCTTCACTCCTATTTCTGCCTCCAAAATATCGCGGACTATTGCCCCATGTCTCAGCAAGTGGCCTACCATTCTATCTCTTCTCTTCTTTAAGTTTTTCCACATACTCCTTTTCTCGCCGACTTTCTCCAATACTTCTTCGTTTCTAACCCTATCAGTCCATGGTATTTTCATCATTCTTCGGTAACACCACATCTCAAAAGCTTCTAATTTCTTCCTACTTGCTTCCCCTACCGTCCAGGTTTCGCAGCCGTAAAGTGCCGTGCTCCATACATATGTTTTCAAAAATCTCTTCCTTGTTTCTAAGTTTATTACCCCCGAGCATAAAAGTGCTTTCTTTTTGTTAAAAGCTACTCGACCCTGCGCTATTCTTTGTTTTATGTCTTTATCGCTTCTAGTACAGTTCTAGTTACAGAACTAGTAAATGTAAAATATTTTATTCAAATTTATCGATGAAATGTTTTCTCTCACCCATAATTGGGCTTAACAAAAAATTTCGTAAGAATTATGGATAAAAATACCTAAATATTTGTATATTCAAAAATTGTTACTTTAAAAATTAAGTGATCCAAAACTCGAACAGGAAGTACTTGTTAAACTTCGTATAGCGTCTAATGGAAGACATCAGTTTTGATTTAAAACTAAATGCAAAATAACTACAAGCTTGGACATAATTGAATGTTATCATTATCGTTTATATGTTTTACTAAAAATAATTCAACAAAGTTTGAGGGACCTAGAGAAGAAATATCATAAGACTAGCTTATTCGGCATATGACGAAACACCATCTAAGGTGTAACTTACAATACAGACATAAATTTTATCGATTTAGATGAAAACCCCACGGATTTGTTTCTGCATTTGTCCTGGATGGGCGTACCGTGTACGGCACTGATGAGAAGTAATAAGTTCGAAACAGCTGTCTGTTGTTCGGACTCCATGCGGGACAAATATCAAATCTTACCCGTGGTGGGGTCCCTTTTGATCTAAGTTGGTTTATCAATCTATATATATTTATATAAAATACATAGATGCCGCCAAACATACTATCTACCAGTAGAAAATAAAAATATGTTGCACAAAATAATAATCAAAGCATATTTAATGTTTCAAAATATTCTGAGTATTTCTCTTTAATGTATATAAAAAATATTTTGCTTATTTTATTTAAAGACCGTCAGAATATCAGATCTTTCCATTTCTCTTGCACTTTCCTCCCATTTCCTCCAATACACGATCATATTAATCAATCTATTAGAAATTATTGCTTTGCTTTCTCTGAGTCATGTGACATATTCATCAGCTTTCCCTGAATTTGGAAATTGAAATTGTAATAATGTGGGTTGCAATTTCGTATTTAGATAATGAGACTACTGTGATTGTTTTTAATAACAATTTTGTAGTGGCCTCATAATTCAACCGTAAATATTTTTTTGTAGAAGATATAAATTGGCCTATCCCTATCTACTTTTTTTTAAATTTTAACCACTCGTTTCTTTTTTTTTTTTGTTATTCGAAGGGAATAAACTATCCGATAATGATATGAAGGTTATGTTTAGCCCTCAAGTGTCAGCTGGCAATGGTCTCGCATATTCACCATTCATACATTATTAACACGACACATAACTTTCGGCTATATCATACATATCCGTATATATCCATATCTATCCATATATATCCATATTCAGTAAATAATAATACACGTGTGATGGTTTTAATAATGTTTGTTCTCTCTCTCGTCTAAATAAAGTCTCGGTTTTGAAAAATAGGTTTGGTAATAAATAGACTCATCGGAGACATTGTGCTTAAAAATAAAACAAATGGCAGTTGCCTGTATCAGCTAATAAATAAATTACAAAAAAGGACATAATGACAACAACGTTTAATATACAGTTAATAACCCATTCTATTTATATTAGACAGAAAATTCTTGTAAAGTAAAATTCTTGTAAGTAAAGGTGCTATGCAGTGTTAATATTTATATTATTTTCTTGAGTTAATGAAGTTATTACCTGTTAATGAAAAAATTACCTGTAAAGCCGTGTCAGACTTGGGGGGTGGTGGAGTAGGCGATGTACTAGCTGGAGGAATTCGTGCGGTTGTAACTGGTGATGGTGGGGCAATGATGTGAACTAAAAGCGGCTTTTCCTTCGTTTGAGGCCGAACAGAACCTAGAAGGATATATTATCATATCAGTAATAAATTTAAAAAATGTCATATCATTAGTAGATATGCTACTCCAAATTAGATTATATATAATTGTTATCAAATTTTCCCTAATGAGTAACGTTTTGAATTTAAGAAATTCGTAATTTCATGAATTTTATTGTACTCTAGATGTAGCCTAGTTAGTTACTAGGTTAATTTTACTATATTTTTCTAAAACTGTCGATATCCTCGGTGTGCTATATGTCAAATTAAAATACTTACTTCGATGACACACCAATAACATGTTTTGAATAATTGGAGTCAGAAACAACAAAAATAGTCATTGGTGAAATATGTTCATAATTTAATTGTGTAATATCGGTGTCCCAGTGGTCAATGTTGGGACAAATATTATTTATCACTTATACTGCTGACATATTTAAAATTTTAGCATTATCTCATCCACGCCTCCTTGAGACACACAACTACTTTAATCATTCTCAAAAACATTCAGGTTGCTAGTCTGAATATAAATGAAGATATACAGTGTATTAAATAATATTCTACTAAAAATAATTGAAAATTAAATTCTGCCAAGTTTAATGCCCATTTTCTTTCAAACTATTAAACTGTTCGTTAACACCAATGCTTGACTTGTTATCCAAAACTAACTTATAAATATTGTGAAGATGACTAAAGAGTTGGTATAATTTTTTAACCATATAAGTTAATGTATAGGTTAATACCTCTACAAACGCGGCTTGGAATACTGTGACATTGGCCCCGTAAATCATTGATTCATGTGTTTAGATCTTCATAGAAAATCTCATATCTAGACCTTCCTAACATTCTTGAACCATGGATGTAGACCAATATGTTTCAGGAAGTCAGTCAGTTCAACTCAATAGTTATCTTCCGATAGAAATATGAGGGTGAGCTGATCCACTCTTGATTACAGAAGTGGGAGCTGCTTACATGCCTCCTCCAGGACGTGCACCTGTTTCATAGACTACCAACTCATTTTCCGTACACCTCCCATACGTAGTCCCAGAACAATTCTTAAGGTGCCCTCCTCTACAAACATGTCAGAAGGTGTCAATCCCAAGGCAACTTCCAAGACCACTGCGTGTATGATCCTCATTACATTAGTAACAGTTAAACACTCAAATGCTCAAGGACTAGCTTTGAACATTCTGTAATCTAGTGTCGCAATTTTTTGTTTGACTTTGGGACACCAGGAAATTGCTCCATATGCTAACATTGAAGGTTTCAATATTATACGGTGTAGCTGTGGTGTTTTTCTATTTTCCAGCTTCCTTGTTCTCGTGAAAGCCTAGTATCAGCTTCTTACACTAGTCATCAAAGATTATCTGAAAGGGTCCAGTTATTATAATGAATAAGTCATTCCCATAACACATTATGTAGTGACCAGCGTCGTTGAGAAATTCCAAAAGGTTATCCACTACCATGTTCCATAGTAGGGGTGATAATACACCACCTTGAGGTGTTCATCTTGTTATCGGGCGTCTCAGCTGCATATGACCAACACTATTGAACTACATTCTGTTTGATGTTGACTTCACGTATAACTTTTATTTTTTCAAGATTCCTTGGTTAAGCTGTGACGTTATCTTTGTGTTTTTAAATGGAAACCGAATAGGACTGTACCGCATATTAGAGTTGTGTCCATTAACACATTGTACAGATTAAATCAAAATGGTTACAAACTATAATATCAAAATATGAAATACAAATGGAACTAGACTGTCGCGCCATCTGAAAATACTAACAGGCTGTCTGAAAAGAAATAAAACTTTCGTATAACATTCCATTTAATATTAAAGTAAATTCGTCGCGTTGAAATTCCACCATGTGTTCGCATCATACATAAATATAACATTTCTCTCAATCCAGGTATTACATATAAAGTCAGGAAGCAAGAATATAAATCCAATAAATGCGACACATTACACATCCTCGACTTTTTTTATGAAAGCGTTAACTCACCGTCATAATACTGATCGCCCTCTTCTTGAAAACGATGATGCCTCATAGAAATGTCGTCTCCTTCTCCCGGCCGGTGGAGTTGAGGTATAAGATTCAGCCAAAGTGACATTTTATGTCCTCTGTAATGATCTCTCCTCTCAGGACGGTTTCCTGCAACACACACTGGTTTTGAGTACGGCGATATTACATGCCGTCCCGTTTATGATATACAGAAACTCCGAAATTTCGCATAGCTGGAATTTTTTTTTAAATATATACGCTGTATGAAAGTGGAATATATTATATTATATAGTGGAATATGTAGATATTTCAATATGTCATAGAAGTATTATACATTTTCTTGGGTTATTTGTATAAAATTATAAAATTGTAAATCGACGTTTCGTGTTTGTCTTACCACCATCAATGTAATATTTTTAATACAGAACAGAGGTATATTGATTTCGAACTAGATTGGTATATAACTCGTTGGTGAATTATAATATTCCATTATTGGTACCCAAAAGTTCTTTATTACGAAAATTAAGTAACTAATACCCTAACGAGTTTATGACTTCCAGATCCTGTTACAAACATCCGTTTGGTTCTCAGGATGTTCATTAACATCAATATAAAACATGGGGTTGTACTCACTCTTCTATGAGTTCTTTTTGCGTTAGTACTGCAAAAAGTATGTGCCTTAAAAACGAGCACGTTTTCATGTGTGTAGTAGTTTTGTGCCAGATTCTAATCTATTCTGTATAAGTCTGTCTAATCTAACTATCTAATCGGATTGATACAAGTTATTTATTAATTCATAAATAAAATAATACTTCATTTATGTCACTTTTATTTGTAGGTCGCTGAATAATAAACATAGAAAGTAAGAAAATAAAGAACATTAAAGAACTTATCTGATAAAATACTGATGATAATTGGATTATTTAAACGGATTCACAATGTTACAATATTTGAGCATTTTAATTTATCTTTTGATGCAAAAGGAAACATGTTTAGTAAAAATAAACCTAGAAAAAGGTAAATATAAATAACGAAAAATATGAAAACTGACCTTTCCTAAAAAGCTAAAAATACGCAGCACCACGTATATTGAACAACTTTCAAATTAAAAACTGAAGTTCGGTGGAAAAAAGCTACGCATTTCTCAAAGATGTAGACAGAATACATCAAACAAATAAAAATAAAACAAAAACAAATAAAATCTAGTTGGAAAGGGGTGTAAGACATTGTAACAGTATTTCTCCGAAATTATTTACGTTAGCGCTGGAAGACGTCTTCAAGAACCTAAAATGGGAAAATAAAGACATAAATATTGACGTATCGTGCCTGAATCATTTGCTGAAGGTTTGCTGATGACATAATTCTAATAGCCAACAATATCCAGGAGCTTGAAGAAATGCTTAAACAACTAAATTACGAGTCCAACAAAATTGGATTAAAAATCAATCAGTCCAAGACAAAGATAATGACCAACGTTGATACAAATATAACGCTGGAAGGACAACCTATTGAAAAGACGAATGAGTATACATACATAGCCATGATTGGAATTTCCTTACGAGATAAAATTATAAATACGGAAATCAGGAAACGGACCCAAATAAAAGACATCACAGAAGAAATAGCAATAATGAAATGGCGATGGGCAGGACATATAGCTAGACAAGGCGACACCAGATGGTCACACAAATTCACAAAATGGCGCCCAAGAGAAACGGGTAGGAGTATAGGGCGACCCCAGAGACGATGGGTGGATGATATAAGGGCGATAGAAGGAAGAAAATGGATACAATGTGCATAAAGCAGGGACGAATGGAGAGAATTGGGAGAGACCTTCGTCCAGGAGAGGATGGATATGATTGCTAATTGCTAATACGAGTAATTAAACCTAGGCCACGCTAGTAATTAGTTAGTCGAGTTTGTCATATATGATTTAACTGACTGAGCTACCATAATGACAAATGGTCTATATGTTCAAAAGTTTGTTAAGGACTTCAGATAAAACTCTAATTCGTAATTAATATAACTTTACTAAAATATTTTAATTACATACGTACGGAGATACTCCTTAGGTCGTTATAACAAGTCTGTGGGATATTGATATGAAAATGTATTATCACTTAATGCATTTGAGACACCACAATAATAAAAAGGTACATAACAGGAACAATAATTAGAAACTGTCAAATATGGCAGTTCACCTTTTAACGCTTCCAATTTATTGAACCAGTAGAGCCATTATGTTAATTAGGTACTCAATTGTTCTATTTTATTAACCATATCTTTGTTATAGTTAATGAAATAAAATAATACAGTGAATAGAATAAAGCATTCACATGGCATGCAATATTTTAAAATGGTATTTTCTTTATTGTTTTAAGTTTTCAGATATTGTTTATATCTTTTTTCGGTGTCTAAAGAGTTGTCTCCATCTACTGCATTATTAAGTTTTATAACAATACAGGGTACACAATACTAAAAATTGTGAGTGGTTTGGCATGCTTATAATTCAGGCCATTTCAGTGGTAAAGTTCTGGTGGAAAACGTTTCTTAATTTTAGAAAATCAGCATTACAATAGACTGATGATTGATTTTTGTTGTAATCAATGTTAGTACGTAGTAAAAAACTCACCTAGTCAGAACGGAATTTACAGTAGCGCCTTTACACTGCCCTATTTGTACTACCGTTATTTACGGTATCAGGCTGATTTAAACAAGCTTGATACTTCAGTGAAAGATTTTAGTCGAATTTCCTAATAATGAAAATTGATAATATCCCTATTTTGTTACACGACCTATCTTCCATTATCTGCTGCGTTGTTTTAAGTTTGAAATTTCAGCGAATTTGCTTTACTTAAATCAATATATTCACTGAAATGTTTATGAGACTTTAAAGTTCACACAGGTATTAGTTATTTTAGGTTACTTATTACATCAGTAAGATTAAATAAATCCTACTTTCACTTTTATTTAAGACTTACTTACTTTTATTCCTATCTATTTTATATTTTCAAAAGAGTAGGAATTATAAAGTGTTAGGAGTTTTGACAAAAAAATATATTTACATTTATTTATATGTTATTTACTTACATATTATTATGTTATATGCACTTTTATTTATATTATGGTAAATGTTAGGAATATTCAATGTAATGCGCATGTGTCACAACAATTATGAATAAGTAATAAATGCAATTTTAATAATATTTATACACGTAGTCGTAATAGCAGTTAATGTAAATTAATTAATTCAATATCTGCAGGGTCACGCGAAATATTGTGTTCTTATTAGCCTAATAAGCAAAGCAAAGGTTCTTGTGATGAGGACTCACTGTAATAGACTTAAATTATGATTAGAAAAATTCTTCAGAAGGCCTATACGATTGTACGTAGTAGTATTTATTTTATATAAATTTTTAAATATAATACCCATCCTCTCGCAATATGTCCCTTTTTCGATTGTCACTTTTCTCTTGGTGAAGCATGTTCTAGTTGACTGGATTATAACCAACTAGAGGCCATTATAAAACTCCATTCATTTTTAATTATCGGCTTTTGGATTATTTATAGTACAGTGCCTTATTGAGTCTTCCATTATTGTAATTCTTGTTATTCATTCATGCTCGATTAGTATTGGAGAAATTTTAGCCTTTTCTAAGGCAAAATATTCCTTATTTTCGACCTGAAATAAGGAATGTGACATGGAGGAACCCATCCGCCAACCATAGGTATTTTTAAAACTACCAGAAATGCACATCACAGCATATTGCTCCAGG
Source organism: Rosalia funebris (assembly GCA_037954035.1). Taxonomy (NCBI): domain Eukaryota; kingdom Metazoa; phylum Arthropoda; class Insecta; order Coleoptera; family Cerambycidae; genus Rosalia; species Rosalia funebris. The sequence goes on from JAZFAV010000011.1 coordinate 21,771,118, forward strand.
GAGTGCCTGCCATATTTTTACTGCAAACATAGGATTCCTAGTTACTGATCTTAAGAAAACATCAGGTTTTCCTTCCACCAAAAAAAAAAGCTTTTTCCAGTCCAAGAAATTTTTTTAATTAGAGGAGTATAGATTCAGATTGGCAAAGACGTCCACATAGAATGGTCTTCATTCCTGAGGCAGTGAAATATATGTACATAGTGTTACTCATCTTTTACCAAAAGTGTATATATCTAGGGCGTTCTCTGTTTAACGACAAGGATTGTCAGTTTCACAACGGATGCATGTTGTACCAGGATGAGGAACAACTAACTAGTTACATTCTATTTTAGTTGTAGTTATTGAAGTGTAACGAGTACTTTTGCTAGCATAATATGTAGTTAAAAAAAAAGAGAATAACTTGTGCATATTTGTATATATATATATATATATATATATATATATATATATATATATATATATATATATATATATATATATAAGGATATATAGGATGAGTGCATTATATTTATATTATACTTTTAGTATATTGCTTAAAACAATTAGAGATTAATTTTGTCATTTTTTTCTCAATAATACGTATCAGCAAATTTCAAATAGATTTAGTGAAATTATCGTAATAAATTTTTCTTTAGTATTATCTCTTTTGTCTAGTCTTTTATAATTTTAGGTTCGACATCCTTAGTTTTATCTGATCCAGGATTTAATTGTTTTTATGTAGGGGTGTATACAAACCGAGTGGCATTCTTACATTTTTTTAATTCTTATATACCGCGTCTTTACTCCCCCCCCCCCCTCCGTTTCTAAAATCTGATGGTTCATTTACACGACAGAAAACAAAAATTAAAGAAATAAAAGTTGAATTGCTTTCATTGGTGTAACACTTTAAAGCAACTGTATTAAATTTATTGTTCTTCTTTTTCTTGGTATAAAGTATTCGGTGTCTTATGTATTATGAAATACTAGTAGTTTCCTTAGTATAAATTGGATTACAAACTAAAAGTGTGTAATGCAGATATTTTGAAATATTTGCATTACATATTTTTGCAATAATGGAAGACAGATACTCTTAATTAACAACATTCGTTATAATTTCACACTGCGTTTTACAGAAAACATAGAAACATATTTATTAGATGTACCTCGATTTAATCTATCCCAAATTGAAGCATATAATCATATGTTTCATGTTCATAATGTTTATTATATTTTTCCCAGACACTCTGAATGGTATTAAAGAAGATAAAAAGCAAGAAATTTTAATACGACATTTCGCGTCTTGCTGTCATGATTAATGAATGCGAAGGTCTCAGCAGACTGTCGGGTTATTCAATTAAAACTTGACCCAGAGCCACCGTGAAGGCAAATCCGACGGCTTTTTTTCTTGAATAAACGTGAAGTACTTTATCTTAATTGCATGGTTTTGTCAGTTTTTCTCCAGACCCTGCTTGCGTTGTGTTGTCTCTCTAATTAGTGTTGGGTTTGTGCGGTGGCGTTTGTCTCACGAAGCTCTTTAAATTATAATAAAATGTTTGTGATTTACCGACAATACAGAACGCTGAAAAAGGGTAATGATAAATAATATATGTACTTTTACAACGTACTATAATTCTTTATCTGTTTGAAATTCATAGTACTTCACAAATACTGATTTGTGAAGTATTATGATCTGAACCTTTGATTTAAGTAGCGTATTTATAGTGCTTGAGTGAGAGCTATATGATCTGGAATACGCATTACTAGATTAATTCTATATTAGATCTCATCCGTTGGAATCTCACAAAATAGTTTGTTTTGGCATTTAAGTCTAGCGCTAACTGAGTTTTCCACAAGACACCAAAACACTGTACACTACATTCAACGTGCGTTTCGCCAACGAAGTTGGAATCATCTGGAGATTATTAACCCAGATATGCCCACCGTACTTTTATAAGGACAGTGAACCTAAAATCTAATTTTGTGACAAGTTCTGTTATTAATACATAGATGGCGCAGTATACATTGTATTACTAAACTTCCATATTTATGAAAAGTATATTTACGGTACTTCTATTTGTTAAACAGTTGTTGATTTTTAATTGTGTTTCTTATATTAAAATCGAAATGGAGAATTTAATTGATCTTCGCTTAGTTGGGTAAGTGTTTTAATGTGTTTATTCATGAATTGTTTTATTATCTTGTAATAGATGTTTCCTTATGAATAAATCTTTGTGGCTATGTAACAATTCTAACACAAAATATTTAATTAGTTGATTGTTTCCTCATTCTAATGTTATTGTCCTTTTAAAATGACAGTGGACACTTAGACCACCTTTTTAGGAGTTTAGGTTTACATGAATTATTGTCAGAACTTGAAAATGTATCTAACAATGAAGCCATATCAGGTTAAAATGTTGATAACGTTCTGATGCCACCAGATAATACTTTTGAAGACCAAACTGACGAAGATTCGGGAGATGAAGATTTATTGTTCATTGATAACCTTCCCGCTTCGCAGGTAAATGCTCAAGCTGAGAAATTTATTCCATTAAGTATCTTCAAATACTGAAAGTGATTCTGAAGAAAATATTCCCCACCAAGAGTTAAAAGATCGACTAATGCCACGTAAAAGAATGAAAAGATTTAAATAGATCAAATCTGATATAAAAAGGAGCGTAGTAAACTGGCCTCCTAAAATTACAGTCAATAATTTGTGTTCTCCGTCTGAATTATTCTTCCTATTTTTTGATGAAAAAATTATTACCATGATGATGAAAATTATTACCATGAACACAATTTACCAATATGTACCACCTTTAAAGGAATTGGAATAGTGATATAACTAAATATGAAATTAAGTCGTTTATAGGCGCACTAATTTTAAGTGGCTACAACAAACTACAAGAGTAGGCGCCGAATGTCCTGGAAACAATCAAAAGACGTTAATAACAATTTAGTGGCTAATGATCTTTCGAGAAATATATTTGAATATATACTTTCAAATATTCATGTATGTGATAATGAAAACCTTGATAATGAAGATCATTTTTCTAAAGTCAGGCCACTAGTATCAGCACTCAATAAGAAATTCCAGGATAATACACCACATTCTGAGAACTACAGTGTTGATGAAGCAATGGTGCCGTACTTTGGCATGCACCCTTGCAAACAATTTATTAGAAATAAACCGATAAGGTACGACTATCAATTGTTGATTGGGTGTACAAGTGACGGATATATTCTTTGGACTGAACTTTATCAAGGCTCTAATAGCTCCATAAAGGAAGAATATAAATTCCAAATTCGGATAGCAGACTTAATCGAATGGATCACATACTTATATCCCAACATAAGCAAACTAGATGCCGCTTGTGTCACAAAATGGTATCGACAAAATGCGTAAAATTTAATGTTGCATTGCATATTATTTGTTTTAAAACATATCACACACCTCAATAATATGTAGTTGCAGTTGTTTCTGAATGTTTTTATAATTGTTTATCGTGTTATTTTACTTAAATATATATATATATATATATATATATATATATATATATATATATATATATATATATATATATATATATATATATATATATATATATATATATATATATATATATATATATTTAAATACATTATGAATTTTAATGATATATTTGCCCACTGTCCTTTTAAAATGACACTTAATTTTGCAAAAAACTCATAAGAGAGATTTTTTAAATATTTTTCCCTTCTTTCTTTCTTACAATTAGTTATAAATAGTTTTTTTATAACAAATTCATAATTTTAGAAAAATTAAATTTTGGGTATATCTGGCTTAAGACTGATTTAATCATCTAAGAATTAATCATTTAAGAATTAGTTTAGTTACTCATTTAAAAGTTTTAATCATCTCCAGATGTTGCCAACTTTGTTGGCGAAACGCGCATCGAGTGTAGTGTATAGTCTCTTTTTGTTTTGTGGAAAACTAAGTCAGTGTCTTTTTCAGACCAAAGGTTTCGACCTACTCCAGTATTTAAGTCTAGGTATCACAAAGCATGCTATTTAATATCATTCTGTGAGACTCAAATGGATCTTTATGAGATTCGGTAGATATTTTATATAGTTCTTTAATAGAAATGGAATTTTTATGGTTAATGTAAATTATTATGTATTAAATTGTTTAGGGTCTGTCAGGTTAAGAAAATGTGAAAAACAAAAACAAAGGAGAGTCACATTTAGTGCTAGACTAATGTATATTGAAGTATTTGCCAAGGTACGTAATTTTTTTAAGTTTGTTTGCACACACATAAATTGACCATTTTCTTCTAAAATCTTCTTCTCCCAAGCTGCGGAGGGGAAGGTTATATGTAAAAATGTAGATCACCATACCCGTGTTTAGAGAAAGGTGTCAAGCTCTCCCCATTGGGACTTGAACCAAAGCATAAATTATATCTTCAATATTGAACCCAGTCCACCACCCTAGACCACCTCTATAGAAGAGCACGATATTATACGAGCATCTGAAATGAATGCTCATCGAATTTTCAATATAAACGATATTATAACATATTTGAATTAATAGCCGCATTCACAGGTTCTCAAAAGTGAAATTATTGAAATTTATATTTTAGTATTAATAATTTAAAGTGTTGGCTTAATTATGTATAACTATATCAAACTTTTATTAACTAATTTAACTACATAAGAAAGTAATATGTTTGACCAAGAAAAACTGTTTACTGGCCATAGTATCTACTACTACCAACACTTAAAAATAAATATGTTTTTACAAAAACTAAATCATAACAGTGCAGTATCAATCAACTTTGTAAATTTGCCCCATAATCGTAATTATGAAAATAAATTATATCAATCAACATTTTAAAATTTTAAAAACCAAGAAGAAAGATGTTTCGGGCTATATTAATAATTAATGCTGTCAGAACGGATGATGGACGTACGATAATACAGAAAGTAGAATTAAAAATAAGTCTAAAAAATGTTTTAAATGCTTATTGTTTTTTATGGCGAGGTATATTTTAACCAGATTCCCCCAAATCATGGATCTCTGTAGTATTTACCGTAGATAAATATTCTTCCGACACATTTTAAATTGTATTCTCTTACATTTCGCGTAATAAATCTTGAGCGAAAAGCCGCCGGCTTAAAATAAAAATTAGGTTACTGCAGCTGACAAGATATAACGGCGTTGCTGAAATCTGAAAAGGACTATTAATAACATGCACACGATCCGCTATCAACAATGTACAATCTCAAGTTTCAAAATTAAAGCGATACCATCTCGTAAATCAAATTAATTAAAGAGATCCCAAAATAAATGGCCTCATTGAAATTAATCTATTAGGTAAATTATTTTCTAAGAATGTTCGTTGCTCGCCAGACCGAGCTACTGGTAGAGCATATTCCCGCAAATAATTTATGGATGACAGGGGTAATACTTTGTGGAATATTTCATTTATGTAGTGATAATCGTTAAAGTATAATTTCAGTCGATCTCTCTTAAAATTTGAATAGATATGTTAACATACAAAGCTCGTCTAGATTTACTTGATTGTCTTTATCAGTCTGTATAGTCTGTTGGGCTTAAATATATGGCCAGGAAAGAACAATCAGAGGAAAACAATTTCCCGGAATTACAGCCCGGGAAAGGAGATATAGCCTATAATAATCGACGTTCATTTCGTCAACAGGTTAGCATAATTAGGAGATGATTAAAGTTATGATCATCTCCTGATTATGGTAATTTAGTTGACGAGTCAAGTGGCATCCATTAATATTTCGATGTTCGTGGGAAACTGGCTACTGAATTAATTTTATGATTTTAAGTGTATTAAATAACATACATACTATTTTTCTTCTTCCGTAGACCGAATATCAACAAATTTAATATCTTTAACATATCTACTAACATATATTAGTTTCTGTCTGTCAGCTAAAAACAATAACACGATTTAATGATTACTGGTTATGTAACAAAGTACAAGGCTTGACGGTGATTCTAGTTAAAATAATATTAATATTATTAAATACATCGACATATCATCAAAAAAGGCCTTCCTTATGTAGAGAAATTACGATTGTTTAATTAGCTTAGGTGAACTAAGATGCATCCTTACATCTTAGTTGATCTAAATATTTAATTCTTCATGTAATACATTTATTACTGATATTTTAAACAGATTCGCAAATTTTATAGGCGTATATAATACGCAAAAAATTAAAAAGGTAACTCGTAAATATTTATAATTTTAGTCATCATTATATAAGTAGAATTAAAATTTCTTTCATATTTTAGCCGGTTTAGCACCAAAACGGACATTTTGGTTTTCGTCACTAACAATTTTGTTGAAATAGAATGTTATTAGATAATATATTATCTTCCAGGGTACTAACTTAATATGCTTTACTTCTTTCATCAATTGAATGGATACATTTTTGGCGATAGTTATGGACAGAGTCGCTAGATTTTTCAACGGGATTTTTCCGCCATATATGTGCACACACGTGGGAATGGTGAGTCGGTGAGTCAGCGTCTCCTCACGATCGATTGACTTTTACAGTAGTTGTTAAATAAGTATTAAAAATGTTAAACTATTTGGTGGTGAACTGTGTATTTTGATACGATTTTTGTTGCATTGCAAAGCGATAATTCACTACGTCGAATCTACAACCACGTATTAATTATGTTTACGTGCGAATTTACAGACTTAAAACACGATGGTGGAAAAATAATATTTTTAGCTTGCCTTTCGCAAACCTTTGTTGTGCTGGGACAAAGAAAACTGCAGAAAATATATAAATTGTGCACAGGTTTTTGTCGTATTTATTCTATTTAATCAACAAGTATTTCAGTACTTTTGAGATGAATATGATCCTCTCATCAAATTACCAAGATGGAATGCATGAACAACATGTGTGCGAATAATAAAAGAGAACATAAGTCTGAATTTCGCCATAAAAAAAATGTGGTGATGTGTGAATTCCGTATGATAGTGCCGCAACTCTGCGTTCCCTAGGCCGTTGTCTTAACACCTTTGGCCGGTCGCGTCCCTTCCCATGACATCAACGGTTCCACGTTACATAAAGTGCAACGCCAACAAGAAATGTGATTATTTAGCAAATTCTTTTTATCTCTCGAATTAATGTAACTAACAAATTAAATAACATATGGGAAGAACACAAGAGAGAGGAACAATCACGATTTCTCCCGTAATTTGTTTTCTTTGTTTGAATGTACATGTTCGTAAAATATACAATTGGATTAATAATCGTGTGGTCAAAAATATGGAGAAGCATCGAGCGGTCTGGCAAAATTTTTATTATGTTCTTGGATCTGGTTTTACCTTTCTTCTTTGGCAGCTTGTCCCACTTAGCATTTTTGTCCATTCGGACATAAAAAGAACAAAGATTCTCATGTTCGACGATTTCCACCGGACTGTTCTGACTGACTGAAGTGATTATCAAGTTGAATTTCTTCATCTTCACTTAGGTCACTTCCATTATCAATTGCATCACGTTCTTCGTCTGATAACTATTTAAGAATTGCAGGGACATCGTCTAAACTAATTGTTTCTCCACTGGCCTTATCACAAAAGCACAATAAAAAACAAAAAAAAGTAGAAATCAAAAATAAAAACTCACATAGGTGGTCGCGGGTAATACAACATAGAATAAACGCTCGAAGTCACAAAAACTCCCGCGAGCGGCCTATGATGCTAACCGCTTCTCAACCAAATCGCGACCAACGCTATGGGGAAAAAGTCGGCCGGAAAACGTTACCTGTTTCAGGAAGGGTTGACTAACAAATACCTCAGCTGTAAGGAGAAACCCATCACCGAGCTAAAAATAGAACGGCAAAAGCCAAAAATGTGGCCCTGAGTGCAACAACACGACCTGCCGAGGGTTTTAAACAAGAGTGTAATGTTTCTTACACATTGCGTGTAAACTTTATGCGATACATGTTGTATCTGAAGAAACGCGAAGGTATTGTCCAACCACAAGTGGATTCATATCATTTACAAAGGCAAATCTCAAATCTCTTAAACATGCTCGAGAATTTCACTGTCACTGTTCCGACATCCCTGAACCACCACATCTAATTCATATTCGCTGAAAAAGTGTTATAGGCAGAATTTTATTCTTTTGAGTATTTGCGCAAAATTAAATATGAAATATTCCAATTTAATCCTAAAGAAGCAGCTGAATTCAAGGAAACTCAAGCGATATTTCAATATCCTCTAAATAAAGCAGATTTGTAAACTATTTATAACCATTATAAGGGACTAATGGAGGTAAATACTAAAAAAGTTACAAAATCCACATTCACATAGCTTACTGAAACAACTGTGGAAAAGCACCTAGTGCTACATAACGTTATTTAGGGGAGTAAGTGCTTTACGGTTGTATAAATTATAATGTATAGACAGGTGTTTATTATTATTTAATACTTTGCATTAATTATTTTAGTTTATTTTAACTATTACGAACCTGCAAATGTGACGCCTCTGGTGCTTTGACGAAATGAGTGGCATAAGTACCTCACCATCTGCAAAGGAATAACTCGAGAAAGAGTAATTTGGGGAGTGATTTGAAAGACAATTTCTCTCAATACATCAATTATTCAGACATTTGAATACTTAATTCCCTGGTAGTTTTCCTCTTAAACTAAGCCTAATAAACGTTTCCGTGGATAGTGTCTAAAACTTTTTAGACAACCTATGGCGGATAAGGATATACCGCCGTCATTTCTGAAGGCTCAGAGCAAATAAATTCTGTCGCTAACTTGTGTTAAATTTGTTCCAAACATTTAACAAGAGATATAAAATACATGAAAGATGGGAATAAAAAAAAGAGAAATTTTTGTGAACTTAAAAACATAGTCTACCGTTCTTGACCTTTATAGGGTTAGCATATCAAAAAATAAAACTTGCCACAGGTAGGATTCGACATTTGTATCAGATTGGAACCGAACGACATACAGCTGTTTCGAAATTATTAGTGCTCATCAGTGCCGTACACGGTACGCCGATCGAGGACGAATGCCGAATGAAATTTGTGGGGTATACATCTTTATCGATACGATCTATGTCAGTAACATATAAGTCGGAAATCGAGAAAGGAACTACCAAACCGCCAAGCGATTATCAAAGTAGTTCCCGAATAGCAAGGCTATTACATAATCGCTATAGGAAACAACTACTCCTCGGGCTAAAGCCCGGCCAGGCATTGAATTATACCTAAAAGCGATCCTCGACCTCTTTCTCGTGTTTCTGCACGATCGGATAAGGTTTCAAAACATATTAGTTGGAAATCGAGAAAGGAACTACCAAACGGCCAAGCGGTTATAAAAGTAGTTCTCGAATAGCAAGGCTATTACATACTCGCTATAGGAAACAACTACTCCTCGGGCTGTTACTGACATATATCATATCGATAAAGATGTATACCCCACAAATTTCATTCGCCATTTGTCCTGGATTGGCGTACCGTGTACGGCACTGATGAGTACTAATAAGTTCGGAACAGCTGTATGTCGTTCGGTTCCAATCCGGGACAAATGTTGAATCCTACCTGTGGCGGGTTTTATTTTTTGAAACCTTATCTGATCGTGCAGAGACACGAGAAAGGGGTCGAGGATAGCTTTTAAGTATAATTCAATACCTGGCGGGGCTTTAGCCCGAGGAGTAGTTGTTTCCTATAGCGATTATGTAATAGCCTTGCTGTTCGGGAACGAATTTGATAACCTCTTGACGGTTTGGTAGTTCCTTGCTCGATTTACGACTTATATGTTACTGATGGTTAGCATAAGCAAATTGTCTGTTTGTAAATGTATACAGTACATGATGACAGTATATGTGGTATATAATTAAGAACAACCTTACATTAATATTTCGCTTTTTATTATGTTCGTATTGAGTTGCTTTTCTGAGTGACATGATATTATATTCAACCTGCTTACAGATAAATACTTTCAAAGAGTCAATAGAGAAAGCGATGCTAAGTGGGTAAAAGCCTGTCTGAATACATAAGAAACGGGATTTTCGGTTTTAATTGATATATGGCACTAAGAAGGTGAAAAGAAGCCGTAGGCCATTGATTAAAGTGCATGCACTCCCGAAACCCTTAAGAAGTGGATGATTAAATTTCCTCTGACGATGAGATACCTTTTTGAGAAAGTAGTATGCCTTTCTAAGACTTTTAACAGTGAATTAATAACATAAGATCTTTTCGTGCGTTTGCGATTTTAACGAGAGTGTAATAAGATTAATGTTCCATTTGAAGGATTACTAAGCAACTATTCTAAAATGACGAAAGGTCGTTAATATTTATTAATTAATAAATAATTAACGAACGGATTAACATTTATTATTCTTAGCTCCTGATAATATAGAATATTTATAAATAAGATGCTGAATAATTATTTTAGTTAGTCTCTTCTCCAGAATCTATATAACAGATTTACTCTGGCTATGTTAATCAACTATTTTCTGAAGTTTTGACTGAGGTAATGTGATTTAATCATCTTTTGATAGTGCCAACTGGGTTGGCGAAATACTCATAGAAAAATATCAACTTTCTAGTAATAAACTGGTGATGATATTGCTGCAAGCATGCGTTTTTTAGGCTATTTGCTTTAAGAAATTTATGCGTTAAATCTTATAGCAGGAAAAAAAAACAAAAATGTTATTCAAACACAAATTGATTAATATTATTTATAACAATGATGTTTCTAAAATACCCTAAATGCATTCGAAAATCTTACTGATAGTGTCCTGATAGACCTGAATCACCAAATCTGACTCTTACATACTTAGTTAAGCAACCTTTTATTATATTCAACCATCAAGGAAATTCAACTCAAATTTCACAAAGTTCATATTCAAGGAGATTTGCAAACGGTTCATAACAACTACAAAGGTTTAGTGGGGGCACTAGAAAAAATACGAAATCCTTAAGGTCACTGCAAATGGTAGACGCCATATATACAGAGAGCTACATGCTTTAAGTGACACCAGAAGTAAGTGTGTTAGGAAAGTTTAGTAGTGTCTTAATGAAAGGCTGTTGCTTTGCTGGGCTGAAACAAATTTACATATCTCTTAGGGAATGTCAAAGATTATTTTAATTATGCAAATATCACTAAATGCCGAACGGCCATTATATTTATATAACATTTTTTCACTACTGCGAACACGTTTCAACGAAATAACTATGAAGATATATCTAATGCTGTAAAAATTTTATTAATCTCATTCTACTTGTAGCAATATTGTTTAACAAGGTAAGTAATTTTAATGTTTTATACAATATATATTGTTCGGGTTTATACAACGCGTATTCCGCATTTACACAGCTTCGGTATTGGTTTTTGGATATTATCTAACTTATGTGGTGTTTCTTTAATAATACATTTAATATTTTAGAGTGAACTGTCCTGATGCTATATCAAATTTTAATAATTCTGATCTTTATTCCTAATAAGTATGACAAAAATTACTTAGCGCCCTTAGGTATTCGTTTTATTTATAGGACGATTTTAATATATAAACAATTGTTTCTAGTTCACTTTTACCACTAGAACTAGAGCTACCGTCACCGCTAGCATCTCCCTACATTTGGGACAGAAAACACCACGGGTATGTATGAGTATAGTGGTGAATATTATAATCATGTTCTGTAGTTAGAACGTGAAGCCATTATAAAGATAAAGTAGCATTCAAATATATTTTTATAATATCTACAAGTTTTTAAAATACTTAATTATTCTTATATAGTTAACACATAAAAGTTGACTCAAAATCGACTTTGTATTGGTATATTAATTCCTTTTCAGATATTTCAAAAAAGATGACTGACATTGCAAGCTGCAATGCGATTCTGCCAATTCGTTGATGAGGATTTTCCTTGATATACCACACATACTTATATCTTTCGGAACAACAGGATGACCCGTGGAACAATTATCTCTCATAGCACTAAAATTTATAAATGTTGCTTCCACTTTACTTATAGTTTAATACACAGATCATAGGTTATGCAGGACACTTATTATTAAATAATCTCAGCCTATGTACACGTATTGTCTCCATAGTCAATCATCAAAATCCGTAACCGTTATGTTTCACTTAAATGCACCATAACTTGAAAATTTGAAAAATATAACTACGAGTGTCGGAACAAAAAAATGGGAAAACTAAAAATGTATTAATTTAATTTCTAACACTAAAAATGAAATTAATAAATTTCTGGAAACAGTTATTATGTAACAAACTGTTATAAAAATTTTAATCACACGTAAAAATATACTCTCCACTAAATTATTCTGTTTAATACAACCATCAGATAAGGGTGTTAATTATGACAACAACAAAAATATATGTATACGACAAAGAATAAAATAATGAGCCATATATATATATATATATATATATATATATATATATATATATATATAAAATATATATATATATATATACATATATAAAATATATATATATATATATATATATATATATATATATATATATATATATATATATATATATATGTATATATATATATATAAAATATATATATATATATATATATATATATATATATATAACAACAAAAATATATGTATACGACAGTACATATATGACAAAAAATACGTATGTAAAAAAGAAAATCGACTGTTCCAGCATGTTTTTTCTACTTTTCTTACCGATTTTACCAAATTTGTTCTAACCTTTCCATACTTACTGTGTATTACTACAAACCTATGAAATATAACGAGTTTTCAAGTGCAAACTAAATAAATCACCATATTAAACATTGTCTTTGTGTCGTTGGAAGTACAGTGGGACCGAAATCCTGAAAAGGGGTTAAGTTTCATCAATTATCTGTTCGCTGATTACTAATGTTTCAAAAGATAGTCAGCCGTTCGTTTTCATGGGATGCTGGGAGATAGGCAGAGATTACAAAGTGGTCCCTCAGTCTGGAAATCATATGTTCAGGTTTGACGTCTGCTCTAAGTTAACCCTTTCAGCGTTCTGCATTTCAAAATCCTACCCCAACTGTAATTGAACGAAGTGCCTTTCATTGTAAATCTTTGTCACTTGAGATTACTGCAAATGTGTGAGGATCGAAAATGTGCTTCAGCTGTCGTTGGTACTTTATATTAGAACATAAAACTAACATATTTTCTTCAATCTGTCAGATTGAAGAAAATACTACCTCATTTAGCATATGTATTAGAAATATTTATTGTATATGCAATCATACTTAAAAGATATTAAATCACGTATTTTGTTTTTTAACATTATCAACTTGATGATGTTGCACGGTTACTTATACTTCACTATTTACTATGTTTGAAACTATATTAGACAGGAGTAAGTTGCTTTATAATAGAACTAATGAAAAATTTATATTGATCGAGGAAGCCGTTACTCTGTGGTAGTCCATAATTCCAACGGAATTGAGTAAAAGAAGTAAAAGAAAAGATTGAGAAGTCTTAAACCACTATATTTACACTAAAATCGTAATTGCAGTTTCGGCAGTTTTATGTCATTTTGAAAACAAGGATTAAACTAAGAATAAATTACAAAAATTCGGTTCCTGTAACATATACTATTCAATTAAAGAGAATAAGGGTTATGACAATAAACAGGTAATTAAGGTTTACAGGAAAACGTGTTTTATAAATGGTGCATTCCCGACTATCAAATTGTGGGATTTTCCAAGATTATTATTCAGGTTTTTACTGACAAATCTTTTTCAGTAAAACTTCATTCTTAATGTGTCACATTATTGCTACCAGCAGTAGTATTCTCCAAATATATCGCTTGTGAATAATGCTCACAGTAAAAGATTTCACTACATAATATTGCATGTTTTATGAACCCTTCGTCCCTTTATTGAAAGAAAAGCTTGCTAAGATCTTTGTCCACAAAAATTTATACAGTGTAATTAAATTGAATGCGATTTTACGTGCAATTTTAATATTATCAATGAAATAAAAATTTTTAAGACACATGACAGTCTACAAAGTTGCAAACGCTACGCGGCGCTGATGTTGCGCATAGAGTAAATATTATTACATCAGAAAATAATGAGGGAATAATAAAATTATTTTAAGAGTCACTACTGATATTAGTATATAAAATATAAATCCAGATCTAGGATCTAGCTCACCCGTAAGAATCTGAGAGAAAATTGTAATGTATGAAATTTTAAGTAAATCTCCGTTATAAAGTATTAACTCTTAGGTGACAAATTTCGGAACTGTACCTATGCAGTACAGAATTCTCTCGTAGAAATATAATTTGGATAATTGTTTCTTAACTTTAGTGGCGCGCGGGTCGAAAATTATAAAATTTAATATTATTCAAATACGTAAATTCATATAAGCTTGTAGAATAAGCAAAGTTTCACAACTATTCAGTGAACACTTTATTCAGAATACCTGAATTAATTAAGATATATGTTGGGAGGAGCGGGTGAACATGAATGAGGAAGGTTCCCTCGGGGGGTGAACGAAACACGCTGTAATACTTCTGATAAATCTATCCTCAAGGTTGGAATCTCAGTAATTTACCAAATTTAATTATCGCCTTATTTACATCCGAGTCACAATAAAATCCGTCAGATTTGAAACGTAATTAAAACCAATATTTATCGGAATTTTAATCAACTTTTTAATATTTTCTGATTAAGTCATATCGAAATAAAATATCGAAATATTTGTTTACAATTAATCTATCTTTAATGAAAATACAGGCTTGAGTTTTAATTAACTAATGCATTATAATGAAATGAATCGGCCACGTTTGGATGAAAGCAAGAAAATAAATTTTCTGGCGTCGCTGGAGCTTGAGAGGCTCTATTAATATGGCAACATCGCTATGTGCCAGGAACTAGATTCATACTCTATACACTGTGGAAAAAATTCAGGATCTGGATCTGAAATGCGGAATACCTAAAAAATATCGCAAAATATTTTTTTCTTGCAAAAACGCGTTTTTACAAATGTGTTTAGTCGATCAATCGCATGCTTGGGAGAGTCGTTTTAAAGTCTGCGCTGCCTAATTCACTTGGGTGGAGGGAATAATTATTATCTCATTCCCTTTTTAAAGCTCCCGTTATTGGGAAACTTGGCAGACGATGAGTCGTTACAGATATGGTAGGTAATGAAAATTGTCTGCAGTTGCAGATGTACGTAAAGTATTTCTATGTTAGTGAATGTCTAATTTAGAGCATGTTCACATGCAAATAATTTATATGATTGAAATAATACTTTATTACTTTCATCAGAGTTTATTCTTATTTCCATTACATATTTTATATGGTATAGGGCACCTCAGTTGGTAGTATAGAATTTGAATAGCGCGCCCTTTGCGTTCTGTCAAAGATAGGGCGTCGATATTTAACGATTGTCATCTAAAAACTATACGACGTCAAAGTGCCTAGGTACCTCATTTGCATCTATAGGATTTAATTTGTGAGTAAAACTAATAACATTTGACAACCTGAGGTTTTCTATTCTTCAACATAAAGTGGAGACGACACGGCCACAAATTGAAAATAATATCGTTCCTATATCCACCTTGACTTATCTAGCATGATGTCGTTTGTTTAGCAAAATTATTCATAACACGGGAACGTAAAACTGGCCTTATTTCCCGAATAACACGTTGTCTACAACACGTTGGACAAATATCCAGTGGTGTTAAATCGCATGATCGTACAGGTGATTGATGTCAACATTTCACGAGACAGCATGATCAGCAGGAAATTTTCTACGCAAAAGAGTTATGGTTATACGTGCATGCCATATTTTCATCCGATCGACCACGACGAGAACGTATTAGTGTTGCCTAATCAATTACATATACTCGTCTCTTAAAATTACTTGATTAAGCGAACTGATAACTCTGTAGGCGCTTCATTTTGTCCTAATTTTTTGCAAAATTTTCTTAATGCAACTGTAAATGATTGCTCACTTTCATAAAACAGTTGTACGGAAATTATTTGTTGTTGAACTATTAATAACGTCATCTGCATATCGCATGGTTTATAGATGACAATAGTTAAATATTGACACCCTAACTTTGACGCAACACAAGTGGCACGCAATTCAAATCCTATTGTTCCAATTGAGACACCCTATATGTTTCTGAATATACCTTTTATATTTAGATAATTTTCTGACACTGCAATACATGCATTTGTAATTATATACATATAAGCGGTTCTTAGAAAATATACAGTAGCCTAAATTGACGGCATGCAAGGAACTTTTTGTGGAAGAATAAATTTTAGTGCAGTATTCACTTCCCGAAGTATCAAATGGCAATAGTGCTACATTAAAAAAATTATATAATTTAGATTTAGATTGAATATTAGATTAAATAGCTATAGAATTATATAAGCACTACCTACTATAAGCTTAAACTTTGAAAATATCGGGAAAAATACGAATGTCAAAAGTTTTCTCTCGCAAAATACTTGCGCACTTTTTGTAGTTCTCGTTAACGATACGGCTAACGTTATTGCAAATTACCGAGTTATTACCTATCTCAATTTTAAGTACCTACTAGAAAGTACTATTCATTTCATCGCTATTTGCCAAATAAGAAACTCTCTTATCTTGCCGATAAACGGAATAGTCTACTTGAACCTAGCCATTAAAACAAGTCACGGTATGTTTTTTTAAGAGATAAGTAAGAGATTTTTTATTTGGAAAACAGCGATTAAATAAAATATAAAAAATTGTAAGACATACATTTATGTTAATTGTAAGTGAAATTATCCGACAAGAATAAGTGTCTTTCTTTCAAATTGTTAGTGGTTTAATTTTTTATATTTTATTCAATTGGAAGAATAAGTTTAATGTGTGCGATATGTATAACTGAAATACTTTCCTCTAATTTTTATTTTTAAGAAATTAAATGGGAACTAGTTACATCCAGTACACAATAAATACGTAATACATTTTCCTTTCGGCAAAAGTAACTATACTTTATAATACATATCGATACACGATCAAACCACAACTACTAATTCATTGACATTGGGTGTTTTTTCTACGTAAAATCTGTCTGCTCCCCCCTTAACTCTAAAATTTTGAGTAATTATAATAAAACTATTAAAGTGTAAATGTAATGTTTTAGTTAATAAATAATGATACAATTATAAAAGGTGACGTTGCGGCCTCATGTAGAAAATTATTTTTAAATAGCAATAGAGTGTGAGTAACATTTCAGGCTGTTGAATAAATATTTGTTAGCTGCTCTAAATATCTATTTTTTTATTATACCTATCTCTTGATTTTTGAAACAATCGATTAAATTTAATATTGGCGCACCATCAAAACGTTTAGGCAGTGTATCCCTATTTAGATACTGTTCATTGAAATAAACTTTTCCTGCGCCATAATTGTGTGGAAGAGTATCATCCTGTTGAATTGATAATCAATTTTCTTTAGGATATCAAAAAGTAGCCAATATGTCCAAATGTACCCCTCCCATTAAATTTAGGTTTAAAAACATAGGTCCAACCATGTGATTATCCAATATCCCTATCCAGAAGTTGATATTTTCTGAAAATTGCATATGGGTCTCATGAAACATATAGAGGATTCATATCACTTAATACCTTACATTCTGAGTATTCACATACATTATTTTTTCATCCTATCATATCTGAAACTTCTGCAATGTATATAGTAAGTATACCCTACAGATCGGGCAATCAGGATATTAATTCAATCGCTCTCGTTGAAAACTCATTCAGCTTCATGCAGATTTCTTCTAGTCTCGTCAATATGTAATTAGAATCGCATTAACGTTTTCGTCTAAAGTACGTGTCATATTATCCTCATGAATCAATCAAAAATGCACTAAAGCAAACACAAAATAAAATTCAGATGTATTAACCCTTATAATACCTTGGGGTCACTGGAGACCCCACACGCTCTTTGATACTGTATATCTTTGAAACCGTTTTTCCTAAAATTTTACAAAAAATTTACTTTACACAAAACAGCGTGTTTTATATTTTGGTAAAGTGTGATTCGTACACCCTTTTTCGCTTTTGGAAAAATTAAATAACTTACACGTAATACCCCTGGGGTCGTCAGCGACCCCCGCTACATAAGGCATTTTACAACTGTTTACATTCATAAAAGTTTCTGGAATAACAAGTACTTCGGTCATTTGCTACCTGCTGGGTTTATGAGGAGTATCAATTACCGATATTTTCTTGCCTACTACTTTACCTGCACGTATTATTATTGCAAATTCAGAAACAGGCATTCATTCATTGAGAAACTATGGCTGGAACAAGTTCGGTTCTCGTAAGTGATAAAGGTGGGGAAGAAACGTTGCTAAAGTGGCTTGAAGAATGTGACAGTGATGATGAGGATTTCGAAAATACTATTGACAAGTCAGATGATGATGGTGAAAAAGATGTTACTGAGGTGCAGTCGGAATATGACTCCGAAAACGTTTCCGATGCAGAGCCTGACATCACTGAAAACGACAATCAGCAAAGAAGCTATTACGTGTAAGTAGCTAATTTGTATTTTACAGAGCAAATGTAGAACACTTATTTTTATCGCAGGTTAAAGAATAAACTTGAGAAAGGTATATAGAACCACAGAAACAAACACCTGGATAACAACCACAACGAAATTTTATGCATCAAGGGGGAGGGCATACTAGATATGCAAACCGAAACGTAGATACAATCTGCAGTAGTTTTCATCTCTCTTTTAGAGATAATATTATAAACTACGTTGTTAAGTGGACCAATACAGAAGGCAGGCTCAAACATGAAAACTTGTGGACTGATATTACTGCCAAGGAGCTTCTACGGTTTACTGGTCTACTAATACTTGCAGGAGTTTATAAATCTCATAACGAAGGGATTACAAATTTGTGGAGTGTTGAAGATGGACGTCCTATATTCAACAAAACTATGAGTAGAAATAAGTTTATCAAAATTTCTCAATTTTTGCGTTTTTATAATGCTGCCGCCAGAAGAAAAAATCGAAATCCAGATAAACTAGCACCGATTCGGGTGCTTTTTGAATTATGGCTACCTACACTCTAAGATGCATATATGGCCTATGAAAACATAACGGTTGAAAAGCAGCTGCTAACGTTTCGAGGTAGGTATCCCTTCAAACAATACATACCATCTAAGCCAGGAAAATATGGCATAAAGATTTGGGCAGCCTGCGATAATCAAACTTCCTACGTTTACAATTGCCAGATGTACGCTGGTAAAACAGGTGATCAGCGTGAACGCAATCAAGGCAAGCGAGTTGTTTTAGAAATCAGGGAGAAATGTGAGTCTCGAACTCGCAAGAGAGTTGAAAGAAAAAAATCTAACATTGCTTGATACGTTACGAAAAAATAAACCAGAGCTTCCTAAGGAAATAGTAGATTCGCATAGAAGAGCTATTCAACTAAGTTCGGCTATCAAGACAATGCTATTATAGTATCTTACTGCCCGAAAAACGGAAAAACTGTTACGTTATTCTCAACTGTACACGAAACAGGTGAAGTTTCTGAAGACGACAAGAAGAAACCACTGATATTAATCGACTACAACAGAACTAAATCCGGTGTAGATACCATGGACAAGCTTGTTCGAACGTACACCGTAAAGAGACGGACAAGAAGATGGCCTGTTGCAATCTTTTACAATATTATAGACATCAATGCGGTTAATGCCTACATAATATGGTGTCACCTGAATAAAGACTGGCAAACAGAAAAAGGTTACAAAAAGGAACTAGTGGTTACTGAAACAGAGATAGAAAAAACATTACCTTTACAGAGACAATTACAAGAGTTACAAAAGCTAAAACGTGGTAGATGTTGGGAGTGTCCACGAAACTTAGATAGAAAGCATTCAAATCGATGCAGCCATTGCAGTCGTTTCTTGTGCATTCTTGTCGATCACCAGATAATCACTTGTTCAGCATGTAAAGCATAAGTAAAATATTTATATTTTTTATCGATATTATTATTTAAAATAAATTACATATAAATATTTTTTAGTATACTATATTACCATAAGTTGTTTAAACAATGTATACTAAGCTTAGAATAAAAGTTTTACATATTAATCATAATTTTATATAGAAACAGGTTTGGGGTCAATAGTGACTCCAATTGTATTACATGTCCTAAAAAAGTTACGGTATTATAAGGGTTAAAATCGCACAAAAAATACTTTCTGCGTGTTTTTCGCGAAGAAATAAATTACATTTAACTTTCACAAGGAGGTATTGCGTAAAAAGTTTGATTTGATATCAATGTTAACTTTAATGGATGATATTAAAAGGCAGATGTCAAAATAAAAGCGTTGAAATATCTTCCAAAATAGTATGTTACTCATATACTGTTACAATTAAAACTAATTTTAAAAATGACGAAGCAACGACTTCCTTGATGATTTGATCACAATCTATTAACTAAAACACTATTTTTATATTTTAATGTATGCATGCCAATTGTTGTTCTTTTAGGTCGCTCAATTACAGATTGAGGAGTGTTTAGGTGTTGGGGGGCAAGTTGACTTACTGATGACACGCATGGACACGTACTGTATATTTTTCTCTAAGGATTTACTCGTTCATATAAATACATAGTTATCAAGAATAGTTAAAATTCCACTAAAAGCAAATTTATAATACATACTGCCCTGCAAATATTTTTCCACGTTATTATTGTAGGGGTAAAGAAATCTTTTACTAATTTCTATGTAAATATCCATGACATCCACATACGCTATCGTTTTTTAACATTAAAAACTGTATTATCTCTTACCAACATTATACATTTTCAAGTCTAATATCACTGAGAAAATTTTAAAAACTCATAAAGCCATTTTAAAACATGGTACACTTCTGTCTAATTATAGAAAGGATCGTACACGAAACAACTAATTTGTTTCTGTTTGCTCATACATTAAAATTACGTCACAAGGGTAGAATTAACTACCACATCCAGCTGATAAAAACGACGACTATAATAAAACTAACCGCAAAACTTTATAAACGGAATTCACATATTTAGCTGTCTCACCTAATTCCAGATAGAACTGGTTGATAGTGTCGTACGTGTCCCAGTAGGGCGTGTTGGTCTCTTCGTGTTCGTTTTGGGAATTTTTGGCCTCAGATGCTGATGCATTTGGAACTGCGCCATTTGGGTCTCTGTAAATAATAAAACTTGGGTGAGCTTCTACAAACAAGGGATTATAACGGTAAAATATTTTGGTTTAAAGTGTAAGGTATAAATTTTTATCTAAATCAAGTTTTATGCATTCGATATTGGTGCCAATCTATAACGGTTGGCAGGGTTGCAAGTTATTACTTGGCTATTAACAGTGCTTGTTTTTTATGAATTTGAGAGTTGATAAAGTTCCTGAATCTATTGTAATGTTATATCTTACTAGAAAATAGAATCTTCATATACTCGTATTTTATTACCAAGAAATTTTTGAAGAACCGAACAGAACACTCTTTAATATCTACCTTTCTAAAATGTTCTAATATGTTACCTTCTCTCTACCTTAGGTTCCATACCTTTTTAATATGTTCCCATGAACAATGCCAAGAAACAAGTGGACAATACAATGGATGCATCATTGTTTTAAATATGCCTGGAACGTTTATTGATTTGAAGGAAATTATATCTAAACATTCGATATATTTGTCTGCTACTTTGTGATGTTTCATTATGTTAAATAACGAGCGAGCACGAAATTGCTTTGTTATATATGACTTTATTTATTCTTTGTTATTGCAGTTTCATAGTTAGTAGACTATATTTTGAAGCACAGTGAATATACAAATTAATTTAATTGTTAATCAAAGATTAATTTATTAACAAGTTAATATTTGTTGTGATTTTTTTATCTCGAATTAGCAGGTAAATGTCTATCGTTAAAGTATTTAAATAAAGGCTTGAAATAAGGGGGAATTCCCTACATCTACCAGGTCATTAAAAAGGACCGTGTTTGGGTTTGGAAATATTTGTACATTTCAATTAACTCTAATTTATCTAGTTTTCTGGAGTTTGTTGAATATGAATAACTTCTAATAAGTCAAGTAAGGGAAGTATTTATTTGATTTTCAAATGATTTCTTGTGTTCGTTGTATCTGATACTAAATGCTTTTCCCATTTGGCCTATATAACAGCTACAGCATTCCTCACACGAAAGCTGAAGAGTTTACAAACTTTCGTGTAAGGAATGCAATAGCTGTTATATCAGATAGAGCGAACACAAACAATCGTTTGAAAATCAAAAAATAATTCAAATTTTTAAAAATCGCTTTTTAGAAACAAACCATCATTTCCCCTCAATACATAAATTAGAAGTTGTTCATTATTCAACAAAATCCAAAAGACTCTATACATTGGAATTAATTGAAGTATACAAACATTCGAAAAACCCAAATACAGTCTTGCTTAGTGACCAGGGAATTCCACCTTATTTTCAGCTTACAACGATCGACATTTACCTGCTAATTCAAAATAAGAAATTCACAACTTTAATTTGCATATCCCTGTGCTTTAAAATGTAGTCTAGTAACAACGAAACTGCAAATGATATATAACAAAACAATTCGGTACTATATTATTTAATGAAATTATTTGTATTACACCATTTGTTGAATAAAAATTTCACTGCAAATATTGTTCCGATATTTTATAGTGACTTATGGAAGTTTATAAGAACATTTATAAAAGAAGTGTTTTTAAAACATTTTACAATTAGTATAGAGGCAGTGTTTTACGACTAGCTTAAATATTCCGAATATCACTAAATATAGTGACCAAATAAAGTCACTAAGGGATCTCTTCAACAAAATGAATCAGGATGTATTATTTAATATGAAAGATTAGCAACGGTAGATAGGGAATACGCATATACGACAACTACTACTAGAATTTTAAATGTTGCAACTGTCTCTTCCTAATCATT
Organism: Rosalia funebris; assembly: GCA_037954035.1. Lineage (NCBI taxonomy): Eukaryota > Metazoa > Arthropoda > Insecta > Coleoptera > Cerambycidae > Rosalia > Rosalia funebris. The sequence continues at coordinate 21,794,083 of JAZFAV010000011.1, forward strand.
AGTAGCAGCAAATAATGGATATAAATTATGATAGACAACATCAAATGGTTTCTATTAACTAAAATTTTAATTATATTCTTCACTAAGATAACAAAACAGTTCAACAAAAAAGTACCATGTGCGACAGACCAGAGTACCCAATTGCTATGTATTTTGATGGACTGAAACCGAATCTGAAGTCAGATTTGCTTCATCACGTCAGAATTTTTTCCTAACATCAAAAAAATGTGGCTGATCAAACACGCGATATGAAATCAACCAAATCTGTTGGGAATCCTCGGGAACCTGGTCTTTATGGGTTTTTGAGAACATAGATTACGAATTTGGACTGAAGGGAAACAAAACTTTGGATATGCACTAGACTTTGTATATGGGGTTTTTTGAAATCACCGATAACGGACCTGAAATTCAAGTTTTAAAATTCAAAATGGCGAATCAAATATGGCAGATGAATTTTACAACATTTTCCGGATGTCTAAAAATTTGATATTTGAGTGTTTTTCACATCACTGATAATGAATCCGAAGTTCAAATTTCAAAACTCAAAATGCTTATTCAATGTCACTCGCTGAAAAGTCTTTCAAAGCATTTTTTGATTTACAAGATCAGTATACTTTAGAAAATTGAAGGGTCACTGAATATAAGCAGCATATAAAACTGGGCTGGATCTAACTTATAGAGATGGAAAAAATGATTACATAAAGAAAAATAATGGCCACAAATAACAGTTATTGAACCAAATTCAAAGAGCATCATGAAAAATCCTTATTCCTTAATCGTTTTGAATATTGAACTAGGACTAATGAAATAGCTCGTCAAAACTTGATATAATAAAGGGAATTATTTTAAGTAACTGGAACAAAAATTCCCATATATTTCCGCTGCGAAACCAAGAGAAGGTATTTTCGATGGACCACATAATCCTTAAAATTTTATAATATAAGAACTTTGTCACTACGATAAGTTGAACTGAAAGAGCTGCAAGGCTAATTTTAAGGAAAACTTTCTGGGGAACCAGAAAAGCGAAAATTGGGAGCAAATAGTCAATGATATGAATAACCACTTAAGTAATTTGGTATGTTTGATGAACTTGAATTTGGAATTCCCAAATTCGATAGTAAACTTATGCGTGCTTAAAATTCAAGTCACATTTATACATGCGCATGTTTAAATAAAATCAAATACAGTCCTACGTTGTATGAATGTTTGTTATAATTCCACATCCTTGCTATTATTCCACATTTGACAAATGCAGTAACATGTTTATGATTATAAATGAACATACACTTTCATCCTAAATAAACTATCCATTCTGTGGACTTTAATATTATATTATTTAAAACGTTTTCCCAGCAACGCGTTGAAGTTCCACCACCAACTTATTGAAACATGATACCGCTTTCCTAAGAACACTGATCTCTTCTAATTTTAGTACTTAAAGTTTACTCTCTGAGAAAGTTTAGTCTTAATTCTCTAGTTTACCACAAAACTTCAGAGTTCGATTTAGTGGCTGAACCCTCTTAAACTACCTCCGGAGATAAAGGTAACTCTTACATTGTCTGCGTTTGAGAACAATAATATAAATCATATTTCCAGTAGTTTTATTTAGTTTAAAGAATAAGTTACAGTTAAACGGAAAAAGAAAAAAGAGAGAAAATAAAAATTATATATAAGCTACATCTGTATATCGCGTATAGGGGATAAAAACTTTAACTGTAATAAGCAAAATAACTATTATATACAAGCTAAAGCTTTTGAAATATGTACACTTTTTCCTGATTATATGTAAGAAAAGAACGTGCGTAGGTCTCATTTTGTCCTTCGAAAAATACATTCTAAAAGACTATAGACACCCAAATCTAATAAGTAGCTTTTGTCCAATATATTTAGCTTTTGAAAAGCACCACTACTTTTTTGAATGGACCATATTCTATTCAATTTTTACATAGCTTTTATAAAACGTAGATGCATAGATCAAATGATTAACCTTAGGAATATCACTCAGACTAATTTTATTCACTGAAACCACAAATGAGTCAAAACTCATTTCAAGAAAGTTCATAGATTCTTTGCAAAAATAAGTGGAATTATACAGAAGTCAAACTGTAATAATGTCTGTAAACATAAAGTAAACATAATATAATCGTTGAACTATCAGGAAGACAATAAGTGGCTTTAGTGAAATTAAAAATCCCCTTGTAGGAAGGTAACCCTAATCTAACATCTTCGTACCTACTAATTAATATGTACTGAGCTAGTACGTATTACACATTATTCAAGCCTACAGAAACTTATGCGATATATTTTTTACCAGATATGGCACTCTTATTATCAGAAAATGTGGCTAATTATTTTGAATTAAATCAATATACGGAGGACAATAGTATGGCCATCCACCTGCTAATTGAAGAAACAAATCTTTTCGATTCAGAGAACTTATGTAATGAAGGGTGCCTTGGACATACTGTAGGAAGGGAATTGCTTTGCCATTTAACAGATAGATGGCCATAGTACTGCTCTGTATGTACATCTGATTATAAAGTGGTGAACTTGCTGTCTAGCTTTTTCAGAATATCTAGAATATTTGAACATAGTACACTGATAAATCCTAAGGATAAAATTAAAATATACCGTTCTCATGCCTCATGCTCCCCAGCAGAAATAAATTAGAGAGAACAATTAATTATCTTATAGAATCAATATGTTATTTATTAAATCACAAAATGTATTGTTAGTTGTCGGAATTTTAGAAGGGTTTGTAGATAAATATTAAGAACCATGTATATAACATCCTTTGATATTAAGAGAAGTAAATAGCATAAGTACTTTGAATATTTCGCAGCATGAATCTTAAAAAAGTAGGAGACCAGTTTTCCACTAATATCGAAATTTTAAACGTTCTTCAATATACGTTTTTTCAGCTATGTTGGCATCATCGGGAGATAAATAAAACTATTCGCCAGTTTTCTAAATTAAAATGAATCTAATAATATATTCTAATACCAATCGTAGCTAAATTTACAATTAAATTCATTTAAGACTATTGGAATATGAATATTTCTTCTCAGTCGAATTATAAGTAAACTATCAGCAGTTATAGAAAAATGAGTAAGTAAGAAATGCAGATTAGCTGCGGCTCAACGTGAATAAATGTATAAAAAAACGAGCTTTACAATGTTGACTAATATTAAAATTAATAATAATAACTGCATCCTTCTCAAATAAGTCATATCAATAGATTACTAAGTAATAAAATTAATAAATTTACTTTTTTATGGTGCCTATCAGAAAATAGAATCTTCACATTTGTTAAAAAAAATTTATTGTCGTTAATATAGTTAATGACGTACATAATTGAAATTCGAAATCGTAATATTATTCTGGTTTAATTATATAATCAAATGGCCTATACTAATACATATTATTTCCTAATGTCTTCTTTGGATGATAGTTTTGGAGGAAACTGTCATACTGTCATACTAAGTGTCACATAGGGTCTAATAATACAATCTGATTGTATTCTTTAGTGTGAGTTAAAAAAGGGAGGGCTTTATACCTCCTTACATGGGAGAATGGATATGTTTATATTCATATCAATATGTAAACTTCCTCCCCCTGCTTCACACTTTAGGGGACGGTATTTCTATGTACCCAAACTTATATATTTTTGACAATATTTTATTTAAGAATCTACGCATCTAAAATATCTCTTCTTTTCCAAAAATTTTAGATAATATTGATTGTTAATGTTACTAAATATACTATTGTTATTATTTATTTATTATTTACCTATTTAATATTAAACAACTTTCCTTTTAATTGATAATTTAAAGGAAACATATAAAATAATGAGTCAATATGACAATCTATGTATATAAATAAAAATATAAATGTTCGTTTGTTCAAACTCTTATATCTCTGAAAGTCCTTCACCGATTGCTATGAAATCTTAACACAACGTTACATTCGAATACGCGTATGTTTTACATATATCCCAACTATTTATGTCACACCTGTGACAGGTAAAAAGGCACAACAACGCGTGGCGAGGTACAGGTAATATAAAATTATAAAGTTATTCTCATTTCATTTTGACTAGGTAACAGAATGTTCTAAAATTATTTCAGGCCTGTGAATTGTCATCAAGTAACATTATTTACAAATATAAATGGTTTCTTTGTATTCTATTATTAAATATGTTCACACTGGAATTAATCATTAAAAGTTAATGGAATTGGTATTTTATTCTTACATTTTTCTTACATAGTAATATTCATATTATGTTCAACAAAGAAGTAATTTTTTTTATAAAGTACTTTAGGATATTACATCCAAAATAGCTGTCGCTCGTTTGAATTCGAAATGGAATTTTAATTGCTTTATTTTGACTGATTTCACGTTTCCATTTATTCATCAAACGTTTATGTAAAATGCAATTTCCCCTTGTTGACGAATTACAGTTTTTTCGTGTCAGGGAAACAGTAAACTCGTACAGGAAATATTTTCGTTAGTATTTTCCGATGGCTCTTTTCCTGTTATGCTGTCATTTATGCACACAGTCATAAGGGAGGGAAAATATACAAACATCATATAGATGTAATCGCTACAAGAGTAACCACCGATTTATATAAAATGCTAGTAATAAATACTGGAAGTTAAAAAGGATTACTCTACGCCTTTTTTAAATGTATTCGATATACAGAGAAGTCCTTATGGGGAGAGTCTAAAAATTATTCCCAGTTTTTAGCTATAATGCCCCGTTGAAGATAGCCTGCTGTTATCTGTTCCTTCTTTCAAGTAATCGGTTATTCCTTGTATTCTCCTTCGATTATGCTCACTCTTATCTACAGATTCTTGTCTTATCAGATTCTCTTGGATAACTACTTATAGTGGTTACTCAAGGTCATCGTAGTGGCTTTATGCATTGGTGTTTTGATTAAAGTATTTCTTTGTTGTGGGTGATAACAACAGTTAATTCTAGAGAGGAGTAAGTGAATGACATCTTGCTTAGATTTCGTTGTACATGTGATATTCGAATCTGTTCAAGTGTTGGAAGACACCACATAAAGATGACTCATGATGTTCATGGAACTATAATATGAATGTATTTTCTACGTATCTTGTTATTATCTACGAATTTTGATTTCATATTATTTAATCAGTTACATTATTTAAGATAATTTGAAGAGAATTAACATTAGCTATATGGTGTAACTCGGAATTGCCTAAAATTGCTTTTCACCAACGTCTCAGCTGAATACATCGTTTACTTCCTTTTAAATAGATTTTAAACTAACTTCCAGATGAGCTAGAGACTTGAAACTTTAAACATAGCTCAGAACTGGATGACAATGCAATGTTAACTCAAACTCTTATCTGTCTATTCGCTAGAGTTCCGCATGAAATACTATTGCTAAGTTCAATGTATATGTATATATCTGCTGGCATTAATTTCTTTTAATATTCAAATAAAAATAGTATAAAAACATTTTATAAAATTAATTTAGCATGCTTATTTATTCTGTTTTTCGGGAGAATAAAAATTAAGCAGGTTGATATACATATTATTAGTAGGTATGTATAACAATTTTCTATTTCAAATATGATCAGGTGAAGAAAACTTGAAATAAACCTGATATTTACCACATGTCTCTGTTATAATTTCGTCAAAATGTTTAAAATCGATTGAAAAGTTTTACACACACACAAGACTAAATATCAGAAATAGTTATTTAGATAAAGAAAAATTTAATATAGGTACCACGATCTTAAAGCGGACTAAGAAGTATAATAGCTATTTACGTTATTAGATCGGTAGCAACATGTTTGTGGCCGTGCCAATACTTTGCAGGTCGAGCCCATAGGGCGAGATTTGCATGTTTGGCAAGGCCACAGAAATGCTGCCGGTTGTATATCGTATAAAATATTTTAGAATACTGCACCGATTTAAACAAAAAATCATGAAAATTAAAATTTTATCCGACACGTTAGGGCGGCGCATAAAGTGGAAATCATCGCATGCATGTTGGTTTGTTGCTAAGGTGAAGAAAGTAAACAATAAAATCTCGACAATTTAGTTTTTGCATTACAGTGATTAAATAGAAGTTTTCTGCCTTATAAAATGGATTTGCCCCAAAATTCTTCTCGAATTGCATTTCCAGACGAACTTCTGGATAAAGCAAATGATATTTATGTAAATAAGTGAAACGGTTTGTTTAGATAATAAATTTGTTAAATGTTTGTTGTGTCTAATTAATTTTGATACGGCCGTTGTCAATTACGTCCGGCCTAGGCTTGTAAATTTTATTTAGCGGACTCGTTTTTAACTATGTAAATGTTAGTTGCAATGCAGTACTCTAAAAAATAATTACCTATTCGAATAAGAAAACATAATATACCTTGTTTGTAAAACGGACTAAAAGTACTTGTAAGATTTAAAATGAAAAACGCGGGGCCTATGCAATAGATAATTGATGCATGAATAATTCAACTAAATCGCTAACAGGTTTATTACATTGCAAATGATATGAACTGTTGCGCTAATTTTTTCAGCGACAGCTATTCTCTACACTCCTTACTATTATCCATTCTAACTACTAAGAGACATTCAAAATAAAACAAAATATCAATAAAACAAATCGAAGTATTATTCTCGTTAATACTCGTGCATTATTTGTTCTTTCAAAAATTTCAATTTCTATCATTAGCGAAAGTTGTTAAAAAATATTTTCATTGAGAATTAGATCACATATCTAAAATATATGTGTATATTTTAGATATACATAAATAAATATGTAAATAATGTGTAAATAATGTATGCTCATTTCCCACTTTATAATTTTTGTTACATTTGATATAAAAATAATGTATTTCAAACTTCTGTGCTTATAAAATAATATAAAATACCATACAATAACTGTATTCTCATAGTACTATAGGTCACAGTCTACTACTTCTATAACAGCCCAGGAAACTCCAGTATGCATATTTGGAGCATATTTAATATGCGTTATGTCAAAATATATCAAGATAAATGGGTCAGAAAGAGAATGTGAAATATATACAAGGTGCTCTATTTAAAAAATCAATTTCATCTCCATATCACTTGATCTACACAAACTACCATTCAGTTATACCCTTTCGATATGTACTAACATTCTTTTACAACTCAATGAATTCTAGAAGGAATGGAAAATTATAAAATTAAAAGCATTAAGTGCGAGTGGAGATAAAAATACAGGATGAGTCGAGAGGAACGGACCAAACTTCAGGAATGTATTGTACGCGTGAAAATAATGGAAAAAAACTCAAATGTTGTTATTCGATTTTTATTTGTTTTCAAGTTATGCCTATAACTTATACGGTATTAAAAATAAACAAAATTTCATACATTAACGTTTTGGTCATCACAGCGCTATAAATGTTCAAAAATACCGCCATTCACCTCTAAACATTTTCTGCTTCCTCTACGAGGGATGCCTGTAGCTCTCCTGATTGAGTTACGTCTTTGTTTAAAATCGGCTACAGCATTTGTAGTACGTCGAATTAGTACATCCCGAGTGTCCACTTCTACTTTATACACTTCATCTTTGAACCAGCCCCATAAACAATAATCTAGTGGTGTGAGGTCTGAAGATCTTGGAGACCACTGTGACCAATCCAACGCCCTGGAAAACTTTCGTCCAAATGTTCTTTGACCTGACGAGCGAAATGTGCAGGAGCTCCATCGTCCTGGTAGTACATTTGCATTCTGATGTTTAAAGGAACATCCTCTAGTAGTCCGTGTAATTCATTTTGTAAGAAATTTTATGTAGTTGTCTTCTGTGAGACGATTCTCCAAAATGAAAGAACCAATTAAATAACCATCGATCATACCACACCACACGTTTACCGAAAACTGATGTTGAAAGTTACTTTCGACTATTGCGTAGGGATTTTCATCTGACCATACATGACAGTTGTGAGTATTATTAATGCCGTCATGAGTAAATTCTGCTTCAGCTGTAAAAGGTATGCGCGATATAACACGATATCTCATTTATCCACCGACAAAATTCCATACGTTTATGATAATCCTCCGGTTGTAGGTGGTGTATTCTCTGTACATGGTATGGATGTAAGCCTTGCTGGTGGAGTGTGTTTATTACTGTTGTTTGTAGAATACCCAATTGAATACTAATTCGTCGTGAGCTGGTCGTTGCATCTCCTGCTACTACATCCAAAATATCTTCTACCTCTTCTAAATCTTGTCGAGTAGCTCGTTCAGATGTTGCGTTAACACTGGGAAGATTTCCGGTCTCGCGCAGTTTCTTGAAAACTCTGATAAATACATTTTTATTAGGATGTCTGTGGTGTGGAAACCGTTCACGATATTCTTCAACAGCAGCTCTAGAATTTTTATTACATAAACCATAAACAAACACCATATTTGCATATTCTAAATTTGAATGCGTGTGTGGCATTTCATAATACTTTAATCGTTCAAACTCCAAAATAAACCTTAAATCACTATCACAATACACTGACATATTGTCAAAACAACAAAGTTACCAAATGTTTTTAAACCTCGAACATGGCATACTAGATAAACATCTTTAATTACGCTATAACTTGAAAACAAATAAAAATCGGATAACAGCATTTGAATTTCCTTACATTATTTTTACGCATGCAATACACTCCTGGAGTTTGGTTCGTTCCTCCCGACTCACCCTGTATGAACCGTACTTTATATATTTCATAATTTAAATTGGAGAAAAATGCGGCGTGGGTAAAACCGCGATTGTATACAAAATACGGAACATTGAAAAGTCATTACAATACACTTAAGGCAAGGAACTGGAAATAGCTCACATAAAATCATCCAGTTTGTCCCGGAATTGAAGCACCCCATTCACTTCGCCATAAAATTAAGCCCTTTATAGGCTCACCACTTTATTCCCACAAAATGCATTTAGTTTTTATGCAAACAAAGAGCATAAAGGTGAGTTATGCGACGGCGGTCTAATAATAAATTTAAGACACTGTATGTAAACGATAAATGGTCTTGTTGTGTATGTAGCCATATTGCAATTTTGTAGCATCAGAGATCGTAGAATTTATCATCTTTCTGAGGTGTTAAATGTGCAATGAAAACCAAGATTAAATTGAAAGCTGTTGTGCAAGTTATTATAGTGAGCATAATAAACAATAATGGGTGAATTATGTAGAAGATGAGTTTGTACCGTACATTGTTTGTGAGATTATATTATTAGATACTTATGTACTTTATTATTCTAGAACTTTAGCGAGAAACTCGTGTTCTATTAAATTTGTTAATCATACGCGAGGTTTATCTAAAGGTACTTTGTTTAATGTAGGCTTACACAGGTATATCCTTCAGATTATTAATACGTGCCATATAGCAATTAACTTGTTTTGTTCAAATAAATACAAATAAAGTTTATTATATTATGAGAAAATATGTTTCACGAGCCATATTGGAATTATTACTTTTCCGCACTCCACTATACGCGGAAACATGTAATCGTGTAAATTTTTTTTCTAGCCTGTAGTTTTCGTTTTTCGGTCTAAAAACCGAAAGCAATGGCTTTTAAACCATGTTGGTGTGTGTGTGTAGTTGTCGTTGTTGTCGGCATTAATAAAATTTCTTGTTAGCGGGTTGCTCGGGTTTTGACTGATTCTGATCTGGGACGTCTCCCAGATAACACTTATTATTCATGGGTCATAAGAAAGTACAATGGTGGAATATAGTACGATCACTCAATTAAATCTTGTCGGCTCGATCGGGCTTCAACTGATTCTGATTAGGGACGTCCACCAGACGACATATATTGATTTTGAGGTGGATAGGACACACCCTACCCTGTCCATGGGTCATGAGAAAACACGATGATGAACTATTTGAATAAAGTAAAACTGTCGCATAAAACACATATTCTGAAGTTATATGTTGATTTATTTTTTCTCGGCCACTCAATTTCGAGGGACAGAAACTAAAAAAGCTGAGATTCGCGGATGATATAGCAGTATTAGCATCTAGTAAAGAGGAATTGGAATCAGCGTTGAACGAAATGAAGGTAGTGTTGACAGAGGAATACGGAATGAGGATGAATAAAAACAAAACTAAAGTGTTAGTGTGCAGAGGGCACAAGAGCAGAGCAAAAACGAAAGTACAAATTAATAATGAAAGATTGGAGAAAGTTAAAGACTTCACTTATTTAGGAAGTAAAATAAATTGGGATGGAAGAAACGATAAAGATATAAAACAAAGAATAGCGCAAGGTCGAGTAGCTTCTAACAAAAAGAAACTCGTAGCTTTAACACTTTTATGCTCGGGGGTAATAAACTTAGAAACAAGGAAGAGATTTTTGAAAACGTATGTATGGAGCACGGCACTATACGGTTGCGAAGCCTGGACGGTAGGGGAGGCAAGTAGGAAGAAATTAGAAGCTTTTGAGATGTGGTGTTACCGAAGAATGATGAAAGTATCGTGGACTGATAGGGTTAGAAACGAAGAAGTATTAGAGAAAGTCGGCGAGAAAAGAAGTATGTGGAAAAACATAAAAAAGAGAAGTGGTAGGCCACTTGCTGACACATGGGGGCATAGTCCGCGATATTTTGGAGGCAGAAATAGGAGTGAAGAAAGGCAGAGGTAGGCTTAGATTAGACTGCTGCTCGCAAATAGTAAGGGATGTAGGTTGTAGCACAATTAACGAAATGCGTAGGTTAGCACAAGATAGGAGAAGCTGGAGGTTAGCGTCCAACCAGTCTTAGGACTGATGACCTCATGATGACGACTCAATTTCGAGATAGAGATGTTCTGCATGCGGAAAAGTCTGTTTTAAGGTTTTGAAACTGTTTAGTTCTTTTAAATCCTTTAATTTTAATTCTTTACCTTTATATATATATATATATATATATATATATATATATATATATATATATATATATAACGATTATATTATCTGCTAGCCTTGGTAAGAGATCAGAAAGTAGATACAGTAACAGTAAATAACTAATTATAACAAGTTTACAAAGCTAATAGTCCTTCATCAAAATTTGACTATTTAACTAAGTTTTTTGAGATCGGCACAGTTTTCGAGAAAATGATTTTTCAACGTTTCCCCACGTGATCACTCTCTTTATCAATTAGCTTTCACTCTACATTATGTAATAATACCTAACTACTATAATATGTAACTTTACCTAATATTAATGTAAGTAGATGCTACAATACTTTCTTTGTAATGTAATTTTTTCTGATGAAGCTTCTGTTTGCGGTTTTTTTATTATTCCACGGGCATGGTGTTCCTCCCCAAACCAGCTCATCCAGCGTACTGTCAAACATCCAATCAAGGTGAATCTTCGGGACTGTTTCTCAGAGAAGTGTTTTGATGTTTTGCACCTCTTTACCGACAACCTAAATGCTTCCAAGACTGTCCAAATTTACGAAAAAGCAGTGTTTCCGACTGCCGAACGTCAATTCATCACAAAAGACGAAGAATGGATCTCGCACGAGGACAATGACCCAAAACACCGGAGCCGACTCTGAACTGACTGGAAACGGGAAAATGGCATCATCATACTTGATTAGCCTTCACAATCGCCTGATGCTAATCCCATCGAAAATGTCTGGGCCTACATCTAACAGAAGCTTCGAGGAAAACGTGTGTTTACTTTGAAACAGCTCTCCCTAGAAATTCAACACATTTGGAAGACAGCAAAATACACCACCAATAAAAATACACCAAAAATTTGTGGATAAGTATGCCACGGACATGCCAAGCGATTATCGATGCTGGTAGTGATTGGACTCGTTATTGACATAATTGCGCATTGAATAACGCCGTACACGCTCTTGCTTAACAGACTGACATAACATACGCTAAAATAGTAATAAAACTAATTATTCATTATAATATTTTTAATATAGGTACTTGCAATGTTTACAATTTTCATTCAGCCGTCCACTTGCCATCCAAACGTCCTCTATTAAACCGCATGTGAATTTATCACTGACCATGCCTAAAGTTACGACTTCTTATATCAGTATACAGGGGTTCAATAAATTATAAATGATGTGTATATGTAATAACTAATAGCATAATCGTTTATGGATATTGATGTATGCGGAAAGTATCACTAAAACCTTTTCGAAATATTTTTAAGCTATTTAAAATATTTATTTAAACAAACTAATGAATATATGTACACACAGTATAATATGTCACAAATATATATTTATCACTAGCAGTGTTAGTTTACTCGATATATTAAGTTAGTTTTGTAAAAGCTACTTGCCGAAATTATTCATGAGTTATTATTCGATTAGTTATATTACACATACATTCAGATACTTGAACTACAAAGAAAAAATGCTGATGCTAGCACTGAGAAATGCATACCCCTGCATTACTTCGGTTTCCGCCAAAACTACTCTACGATACAGTAATCTCATAGAATTTGTCACAAGATTAAATAAGCACTAGAAGACAAGAATTTCTGCACATCGGTCTTCTTAGATGTAAGTCGAGCGTTTGATAAAATGTGGCACTCGGGATTATTGTACAAGATCAGAGTATCCTTGCCCATAATTTACTATTATCTTATTAAATCTTACTTATGTGACAGAAAATTTAGAATAAGAGTCAATGAATACGTATCTGACAAGAAACGAATCAAGTCTGGAGTACCTCAAGGTGACGTCCTAGGTCTCTTGCTATATGCACAGCAGATTTACTATTCAACGAGAATACTACAATGAGTAACTTTGTTTATGACACTGTAACCGAAGTACAGCTAAACGAAGTAGAAACGTGGGTCTACAAATGGAAAACTAAGATCAATGAAGCAAAATCTGTGGAAGTAAAGTTTACACTAAAAAAAGATCCATGTCATTCTGTTTATCTAAACAACATACTAATACCCCTATCCTCTTCAACAAAACACTTAGGGATGCATCTGGATAACACGCTTACATGGAAACAACATGTAATAAAACAAACGAAAATAGATAGACCTAAAAGTTAAAGAAATACTATAGTTAATTGGTAGGAAGTTTAAATTACCACTCGAAAATAAACTCTTAATATAAAAACCATCCTCAAGCTAATATGGATATACGGCATAGAACTCAGGGGATGTACCAGCAAAAGTAAAAATTATTAAATACCATAGTAGACCAGAAAGCCATCCCAGTACTCAACTAAACCCTCTCCTGGAACAACAAAATGCAAGAAGACTAAAAAGAAAATGGCCAAATGAAGGAATATCAAAGGGGGCTTGCCTCTGGAAATAATCTCATCACAGCAATGATAAACTACCCTGTTCTCAAGTTAGCGAATTAGCTTATAGAATATTTGTAATTTTTGATTGCTAATAATACAATATAAAGTAATTCTGATTGGTAACATATAAGTCGGAAATCGAGAAAGGAACCACCAAGCCGCCAAGCGGCTATCAAAGTAGTTCCCGAATAGCAAAGCTATTACATAATCGCTCTAGGAAACAACTACTCCTCGGGCTAAAGCCCCGCCAGGCATTGAATTATACCCAGAAACGATCCTCGACCCCTTTCTCGTGTTTCTGCACGATCAGATAAGGTTTCAAAAAATAAAACCCGCCGCAGGTAGGATTCGACATTTGTCCCGGATCGGAACCGAACGACATACAGCTGTTTCGAACTTGTTAGTTCTCATCAGTGCCGTACACGATACGCCGATTCAGGACAAATGCCGAATGAACTTTATGGCGTATACATCTTTACCGATACGATCTCTGTCAGTAACATATAAGTCGGAAATCGATTGTGTAATTCTGATTGCTAATAATAAATAAAATTAATCAATTACAATAAACGAAATATACGTTCACATGTAGTCATCTTAAGAATCCCTGTGTATTTATGGACGAAGTAGAAACCACAGGCACTCTGAATAACCTAATCGCATCGAATTTAATAGAGGACGCTTGGATAGCAAATGAATGTCTGCAGGAAAATTGTAAACATTGCAAGTGAATTGAGAAAATCATAAAGAATAATAAGTTTTATGACGATTTTAATATATGATATGTATTAAGGAAGTATTACAGCATCTACTTATATGAGTGTTGGAATTACCTAACGTAAAGTAAAAGTTGTTTAGTAAGAAAAACTGATGTCGCATACGGAAAACTTGAAAAATATTTTTTTCGGAAATCGTGTCCGATCGCTGAAAAGTAAAGTCAAATTCTTATTCAACATCCTCGAAAATAGGAGGTAGCCAATATTTAGTGCGTATTTGGGACTTTTACGCTAAAGTAAATAATTAGCAAAGAAATATCTCAAAATGGTAACGGCACCTCCGCCAGTTATTTAAAAAGTATTGCTAGCTTACATCATAAAACGGTTGTTTTAGAGCAAGATTTTAAATTGTGGCTGGCGCGCATGTATATCATCCCTTACTAAAGTCATTTTCTTATCCCGAATAAGTTTGAATTACAGCTATAACACTGTTTGAGATATGAAGTTTACGGATAATGACGTGCCTCCGGCTAAACCGATGTGCTACCGGAACCGCCTGGAAGCGCTTCTTGCTCCATTACCTATTCCATCTGCCACCATGAGCGCACATCACTTTCAGTGTGTGGGGAGGAGAAGGGGTCTAAAGGAAGCTTCTAAATATCGTATAGTATTTATATAGCGTTCGTTATCATATTTATTTAACAAACATATTATACTTGTTATATTTTTCAGTCTCCATTCATAATCAGTTATTGATAATAAATAAAGTAACCATAAATATTTAGTAATTAGGTTACTCTGTGTATGGGAAAACAAAATGACCGACTAATAGACATTGTCTAATGTAATAAAGAGATATTATACTTACTAGGGGTATCAAAATCTATGTATTTTTCAAGGGACAAGGAACAAGGTACAAGAATTATTAAGGGACAAAATGTGATTGAGCGAAAAGTATTCAGAGCTGTAAGAATATTAATGAATCCAAAATTGTTTGACTTTCAAAAATTGTTTATTCTATCTCCATCTTTATATCATTTTATAATTTTTACATAAACGGAAAGTAATAATATTTTCAACAGAATATATGAGGTTATAAAGAAGAAATGCTAAGAATTGTTGAACTTTTTGCCTTCTTGTTCTGGGAAGGGTGGAATCTTGGATGCAGCAACAAAAGTAGGAGACCAGTTTCCATGAACGAAATATTACACGTTTCTCGACGCAGGTTTCACCAACGGTATTGGAATAATCTGAAGAACTCAGTTTTAATCATGATCTGATGATTCCAAATTGATTGCCGCAATGTACGTCACAACACATGTAACCTTTCGGTATTCATGAAGAACTGTTCTTTTTGCCTTTTCTGTTATGTTCAATTTTTGAACTAACTTGATTATTTTTCTGTTTGAATTAATGATACGATTAAGGTACATTGTAATGGTCTCGATATGATAAACTGAGTGCAAGTGGATTCTGTTTACTCTCCCCTTTATAGAACCAGAATCCGAAGGATATAATTAACATAATATTTCTTTTATAATTTTCTTATTATTAGTTTCGATGTTTCTTTATCACAAAATAGTCATGCCTCAAAGATATAGACTATAGATTAAAAATGTACCTCTACCAAGTCTTATGAAACTTATTATTTTTACTACTATATAAAAGAAATAACTCCAAAGACTGACAAAGTGAAAAATATTTTTTAAACTATGCTTGTTACAAAAATAATCGACTAAACTGAACATGTGTATTGTTTCATTATAAACCATTAAACCATTTCGTTAAAGTTTATTTTTATATTTATTCAGTGGTGTGCAGTTTTCCACGGAACAAAGGCATAATGTAGCTTCAGAATATGATATATTTTTTTAACAAAGCCTCAGCACACTTCTATTTTTACTACTATGTTGAAAATTAGTAGGGAAGACTTACTTAGTAAAAAACAATTAACCCAAACCTGCTACAAAATTTATCTAACTCCAATACAAATATTTGTTGCGAATATCAGTATAATCATTTTTTATATCGTTTATGATGCAATTATTCATTCTGTGATACACAGTTCTCCACACACTTTTCATGCAAATTTAGCCTACACGTATAAATCTATTTTTACTTTTTTTGCCAGATTTACTTATGTTATCACCAATGTTTTTAATATTTGCCTAAAGAAAGCAATTATAGAGATACTGGTAAGTCTAAATGTCATTATACAGTTTGATAGTATAATGTAAAATAATAATTTTGATTGTAATCAAAATTTATAGAATTTGCAACTTTAGGAGAAATTATATTTTTTGGTCCTCCTATTTAAAAGTGCCCTAAAGTTATGAGATTATTTATTTATCTCACTGAGAAAGAAGGTATTATTAAATACAGTGTGTCACTAATTTATTGCGAAGGATTTCTGGATGCACTGTTAGTAGATTCAAAAATACCAATACTTCTTGTACTTTCATAAGTACAGTCAATTAAAATTTAAGTTAATAAAACTTTTTTTTTTTTTTTTTGGTTAGCACAAGATAGGAGAAGCTGGAGGTTAGCGTCCAACCAGTCTTAGGACTGATGACCTAATGATGATGATGAAAACTTTTTTGTACCAACTTTGGATAAAAGTCGCAAGAACTTTTATTCTTAACTCAATAATTTACCAGATATAATAGTATAATTGTGATTTGAATCTATTTTGACCATGATGAAGAAGTTTTTGGACACGGACCTGTATTTCTCATAGTTTTGCAGAAATAGGCTCACACAGTAAGTGAGACACTTTTAAATGCCACTGAAATATTGGGGCATTTTAATCATATCAAAATACGCATAATTTCATAGCTAATCTATAACTATTAACAATATGTAACAAATAAATAAACAAAGGACATAATAAATACTAAAAGAAATAAAGAAATAATTCAATAGGAATACAAATAACAGAAAGTATCAGAAAGATTGCCTGAGCATAACTAACATCTTAAAACAGTAAAATCTAACATTGTGTTCAGGATTTCTGTCGTGATACTTTACTTAAACCAGAAAACCATATTCTAAGTGCCGTTTAGAAGCTTTGCTTGTAAACAATTCCTGACAGATCACGAAGCAGACATATCGAGTGTACATCGGATAATCGTATTGCCCAAGGCTGCCCAAGGCGTTTCAGAGGACATGTATAACTTGCCTCTATCAAAATACAACTGTGAAAGAGTACATTGTATCCTCTCAAAGTTACATCATCTTTTAAAACACACAGTCACGAACTGCCTCTAAAATACAACTATCCAGTTTCTTGAATTAATTTGAAATAGATTTAAAGAATATTCTACCGACATTTTTTATACTCTTTGAAGAGCATAATGTCATCTTTCATAAGGTATTGATATGTAATTTAATAGAAAATAAACTGAATTCATGTTTAAACATTTAATTTATGACTACTGCTCACAACATGTTACGAAACACTCGATTACAGTAGGGCAATAAACTACAAGAGCTGATCACATACTGAATCGTGACAACTTCCAACATAATCTTATTGAATTTGTTTAAATTCCTTTGTCATCCAACTGCGAACAAAGCGCCCTTTATCTGCTCAATAAGAAAGTTCGACAGGACACGACTAACATCCCGAGATCATTCCAAATGTGTACCCTTGGGCGCTATGGTCCGATACGTAAGTCTGGCCTAAAATTTCAGATTGCGGTAGCCCGATGAAGAATATAGCGTGTAGAATTGATATTATAAAAATTCTTTATAGTACAGAGGTACGAGTATAAAGTTTATACATAAAATATTACATAATATCATTCATAAATTTTATAATTAATTCATTGCTAGATTAACAGATAATGAATGGGTTTTTTTAAATATCGTATTAGTCACTTACCCTTATGCCCCTTATTACTAGCCGTCACTGACTTATGAAATTATTAAACCGTACCTTTTCAAACTTCAAACATAGACCATAATGGTTTTTAAGGTAGAATTACTATACAGTTTAAAATTGAAACAATGTATACGAGGATGGATCAAATATAAACGGGATTTTTTATCCTGAGCATCTAGGGTTGTTAGGACTGGGCTCAAGATTCTAGTATACTTGGAGTGGGGTCATTATGAATAGAAACAGCCGGCCAATACCCACTTTCAACCAGTTCTTCAATAGCTCTCGCGATGTCTAAACGAGTGGTGCACCTCGCTGTTGCGCATTATTATAAAATTTCTTGTTCATGAATTAGTTCAAGCGGCGGAAATTTTCCGTAGATAGATTGAACAGTTCGGGGACCAACCACTGTCAAAGTCTCGTGTGTTTGCCTGGCATAAAGAGTTCAAGGAAGGACGAGAACGAGTGGAAGATCAGGAACACAATCGCCATCATCGAAACAGAACTACGGACGAACATATCGGGTCGAGACATTTTTGAAGAAGGTCGACGAGTGATCATATCCGAAATTGTAGAAAAGATCAAAATAAGTTGTGGGACCTGAAAATCACCGCAAGAGGCGAAACCAACCGATTCGAGAAGCATTCCTCCTTCACGATAACGCCAGGCCCCATACTGTAGCTCTGGCAGTCGAAAAAGTGATGGAAATGCACTGGTTTCCACTTGAAGATCCTCCCTACAGCCTGGACTTGCATTTTTTTTGGGTTACTTAAAGAAGCTCTAGAATGGTAATGATTTGATTGGTGCGCGATTGGTTCCTAATGCAACTAGTTTAATTCTACGATACTGGGATAAAATACCTTCCTTACTAATACTTTCGCTGGGAAAAATGAAATTTTAAAGCAGGAGACCATGTAGAAGAATAAAGTATCTTTGCATCTTGTTTTTTAATCAATATTATTTTTTTAAATAATGTCCCGATTATATTTGATCCAGCCTCGTATGTATATCATCATCATTAGGTCATCAGTCCTAAGACTGGTTGGACGCTAACCTCCAGCTTCTCCTATCTTGTGCTAACCTACGCATTTCGCTAATTGTGCTACAACCTACATCCCTTACTATTTGCGAGCAGTAGTCTAATCTAGGCCTACCTCTGCCTTTCTTCACTCCTATTTCTGCCTCCAAAATATCGCGGACTATTCCCCCATGTCTCAGCAAGTGGCCTACCATTCTATCTCTTCTCTTCTTTAAGTTTTTCCACATACTCCTTTTCTCGCCGACTTTCTCCAATACTTCTTCGTTTCTAACCCTATCAGTCCATGGTATTTTCATCATTCTTCGGTAACACCACATCTCAAAAGCTTCTAATTTCTTCCTACTTGCTTCCCCTACCGTCCAGGTTTCGCAGCCGTAAAGTGCCGTGCTCCATACATATGTTTTCAAAAATCTCTTCCTTGTTTCTAAGTTTATTACCCCCGAGCATAAAAGTTCTTTCTTTTTGTTAAAAGCTACTCGACCCTGCGCTATTCTTTGTTTTATGTCTTTATCGCTTCTTCCATCCCAATTTATTTTACTTCCTAAATAAGTGAAGTCTTTAACTTCCTCCAATCTTTCATTATTAATTTGTACTTTCGTTTTTGCTCTGCTCTCGCGCCCTCTGCACACTAACACTTTAGTTTTGTTTTTATTCACCCTCATTCCGTATTCCTCTGTCAACACTGCCTCCATTTCGTTCAATGCTGATTCTAGTTCCTCCTTACTAGATGCTAATACTGCTATATCATCCGCGAATGTATATAGTACACGTAAATATCACCTCCAGAAATTAATAACATCGTCTTTGATTTATTTCACCCCGATTGTTTACACGTCAAATTTATCTCGCTCCCTCGATACTATTACGAAATGTTACCACCTTAAATTTAACGAGTACGTCTCTTAGTTTAATAGCATTAGGAAGTGAGCTTTGATATATTATCATCAAATTCACATTGCCTTTGTGTCCGCTTATTAGGCATGTTATAATCCCCCTTGTTGCATTACAGTCGCGTCTTCCAAATCCCTTAGCTTATCTGAGGGAAGCGCAACTATTCTCCATCAATAAGCCATGCAAATATACAGTGGAAATGCATGTTATGTGCAATAAATAGAGTAGCCTTACTGTGTCAAGAAACAGGTGAAAACGAGGAAAAAGAGCGTGAATTATTGATGAACTTTTGGTGTAAAAGAAATTATATTCATTGCGATATGTTGGATCTATCGCTGATATTCATATTCAATATTCTACCATGTTGAATGCCTGTATATATTGGTAGAGGACATATAAATAACGAAACTTCCTTCAACCTACATCTAGTCGCCTTTAAATATATCTTAATTAAAATTGTACGAGTATTCAATATATTCAGATTAGAGCATTAAAAATATTTTATTTCATTCACAATACAATACACTCTTTTACCATTTATTTTGTATTTATAACATGAATTATTGAAGAATTTTGTCACTGGACACTAGGAAAGTAAGAACAGTGATATTGGTGTGAACGAATTTATGTACATGTGTGTTTTATTTATGTACAAATAATAAAAAGGAGAGTAGACATTTATTTCATACCGCTCAAAACATAGGCCGTGGAAAGTAATGTTAAACATAGAAACAAGAATACATACATCATGCTCAAGAATAATGTTGCAGACGTCACTGCACAAAATACGCTAAATCATCCATCCATTGTCTAGATGCGATAAAGACTTTTATTAACTTTTCACCTGGTACTAAACTGAATTCACCATATTCTCAAGAATATTTACGAAACAGTATTTTATATGAATATTGTACAAAATAGTGTTTCATATCTACATTTTTGTATGTATTCAACACTACTCATATTGTAAACTTCGGATACGTCTCTTTTTTTTACATCCAGTGAGTATATCACAGAAATGATGAACCCAGACATACCATTCGGATCCGAATTTTTCTTATTCTAGGAGGAATCTGCTAGTGAAGATTTCATTAAAACGACAAACCGTTTTTGTAAAATTTAAGAATATAAAGCTATATCTGACCTTCAATATTACTTTATCTCTTGGTGTTATTACAGGCCTCTGAAAAAATATACTATTTCGTTTACTTTCCATACAATTTAACTTTTCATTTTAAAACGTTTTATATATCAAAATGTCCAATTTTCAATTTCTCTGTAAATACTGTTATTGCTATTTTTCACTTTTATATATATTTTTAGCGATCATAGATACTATGGTACCTTCAATTTAATATAACCTATACAAGAGGGAATTTTTGATTTCTTCCATCAAAAATCGGTAATTTCTGTGAACATTTATATGTACTAAATTTTTCTAATGTAGCAAGTTGAAGTTAGTAATAAATACATAATAAACAGACATAATTACGTAATAGAAAAAAATTTGATTCTGTATACAAAAAATTAAATATTTCTAATAAAAGTTACAATAAGAAAAATTAAATTCAAGGACTCAGATTACCAAAGAGAGTTTTAAAATGAAATATGTGCAGAATACTGCACTTTTATTAGCTTCGCATCGGAAAACAGACCTGAATGCCGACCGTAAATAATTGATGTCACTTTCAATCATCATTGTCATTTTAGTACAAACTTTTATCATAACATTGTTTTAACATTAAAAGTTGGCATATATCGTTATTATGTTATATATTCATAGGCATAAAAATTAAGAGATGAAAAAAATCCTAAATTTTTAGGTGATCTTCAAAAGGCTGTAACTTGCAGAAAAATTGTCGCAGAGCAACTAATAAAGAAATAAAATTTAAGTTCCAACTATCTTCTTTTCAGATCTTGAGTTCAAAATGTTTTACCGTTAGCAGTTTTTGAATGATCATAAAACAAGTATCGGAAAAATTTTTCCAAATTCTTGCTCGCCTTTCAGAAGGTCCAGGGACTTCAATAATTTTTTTTCAGAAGTGTCGTTATAACGTTTTTTTAGATAATTTTATCCCATTTAATTTCAGTGCTCCAAAGGCCTTGTACGAAAATTTTTCGCTGAGTTATCGTCGTTTAAAGAAATAAGTTAGTTTTCTGTTAGTTTTATACAATTTTTTCTTACTATAATTAACGTCTTAATAATAAAACAGATGTTGATAATTGCTGAAAAATATTATCAACCTCAGACAATGATAAAAAATGAAAAATTCATCCTTAAATTATTGATTTTTAGCGAAAACGACAAATTCAATAATTCGGAACACAAAATCGCAGCGCAATGAAATTCGTAGGATTCCCTTGAGAGACTTTAAGATTAAAAAAAATAGTCAATAGAATAGTCAACATCCTCAGTCTATCCATTATTTGAAGAGCTATACCAAGGTAACGAATATCCCTAAATACGCAATTTTTTACCTCGCTTTCAATCAACATTCCGCACTGAAAAAATTAATTTTATCAATAACCAATCACTACAACTTGTAAAGAATATTTTGCAGTTTTTGAAACAATACTTAAATTTTTGTATGATCATTACTTCTTGTGTAATTAATTTCCAAATGTAAAAACTAATTTTTTACTGTGAACGACGATAACTCAAGCAAAAAATCATTGCACAAGGCATATGGACCATTCATATTAAAAAGAATAAAATTATATAAAAAAATTTTACAATACAATCACTGAAAAGAATTTATTAGAGTCTGCGGGCCTTTTAAAGGCAAGCAAAACTTTTTTTTTTCTTCTAAATAGCTTTCTTATGATTACTTAAAATGTGCTGATGGTATAACATTTTGAACTCAATATCTGAAAACCAGAAACTTGGAGCTTCAAGTAGCTTTGTATAAATTGCTCTGCCACTATTTTTCTCCAGCTTACAGCCCTTTAAGAATCACCTAAAAATTTATGACTTTTTTACATACCTTAATTTTTTTGCTTAGTGTAGATACTTGATTAACAAACGGATATAAATATCCCTAACGTATGTGTTAGAGATAAACACAAAAAAAAATCAAACAAATTAGATCCATTCTCTTACTAAAGTCTTTTTATTTACTTAATTCCTTACTGGGAGAATATCGTTGTATTTTTTTTGTAACACCAAAAACTATCAAAGCGTTTTAAACTACGTGCTAACGACCGCGATTAATCAAGTACAACCCTCAAACACCGGCGGGTTATATATTCAATCATTAATTAAATCTCATGGAATGCTCTCTGTGCCTGTATGTCATCGGTGAATCATGCGTTTAAAGATGAAATGGTGGTTTAGCGCTCAAATTCCGTACCACCATTAGTTGTCGATGTGTTGGGATGATTACCTGCCATTTGCGTCATTCCGTCATGGATTCGGAACAAATGTAATTCGATCGGAACTAGGGCATACATCTATGTGTAGTGGGTAGACGATTTCAAACAGTATGTAGGTTTGAGTAAATCGAAAGACATGAATTGGAAATTGAAGGAGGGAAATTTACCGACTAATATATTTGGAATTTGACGTCCCCAATACATCATGCTGATATAATGTCACAAAACAGACCACGTAAATGTCTTAGAGTAAGTTGATTGAGTTATTAGGGAAGAATACTATGATTTAGTTTAATGGGATATTACTAAAAATGTAATTTTAATATTATTAAGTGAACGAAAATCTACAAAGATATTCTTAAATATGATAACTCGGTAGTTTGCGATACTTCAAAAATTAAATAAAAACAACAAATTGTACACATACCAGAACAGATAAACTTTTATATTACGACTTGAGTATTAAGTATGACATTGTTGTATCATTTTGAAAATTATTTTTAAATAGCAACAGTATATAACACCTCATTTAGAAGTTGCTTCAAATATGTATTCGAACGTTGCTTTGACATCTGTCGTTTGATTTTTGAAAGAGTCGATTGAACTTAATATAGGCATACCATCAGATATTTTAGGCAGTGCCTTACTGTAAAAGCTAAGAGTCATTTTCATTTTTGTCCGAAATTATGCAAAAAGTTACTATTGCGTCTTTATATGTTTGATTTGTTTGTATTTACATTTAAAAATTTGCATTAGCCTGCTTTTGATTGATTACAATACCATGAAACGGGAGAAAATTAATTAAAGTTAATGTGACATTAACTATTGACGAAATTGGAAGAAGTCTGACTTTTTAATGGGAGATATCCTGATCGTCCTATCTTTAGAGCATACCTACAAGAGATACTGCAGGAATTTCAAAAAACAGGTAATAATATACGCTCAAGCATTGCAGAAAGTCAACAATAAGTATTGTTGCTGAAATAGTCGTGAATCCCAACAATCGACATCTCGAGCTGTAGCTATTTATCGAATATGTACATACACCATGCAAATGGTTTTAAGCAAACAAAAATTTCATACTCAATTTTAGTAGGTATAGGGACGGTTGGGCGTGGGAAATTTTCTGGGGTCGTGAGAAAATTGAAACTTGCGTTTTTACCTAACTCACAAAAATTTGAGGTTTATCGACATATATCAAACAGTTGTCGCTCGCAGGCGATAATTACAGGTGCGCCGCAGGCATTCGCCCCAGGGCCCCAGTGCGCCTTCATCCCAGGATCCCTTAGGCCCTCACCCCAGGGTTCCATGTAGGCCTTCGCCCCAGGACCCCTTAGGTCGTCGCCCCAGGGCTCCCATGCATCGCCCTCGTGAAAAGAGGTTTGGGGGCGTGCCTTATCAGCTTGAAGCCGGTACGAGAGCGATACGGAATCTCCACAGAAGCAGCCAGCCGCGGTCGTTAGAGTGATAATAACTTAGAAGAGAGCAAAGGGGAGTGCGCGTGTGCGTGCAAATCTAGTACACAGTCGAACTTTTTCCGCTCCCGTCTGACCAAAGCTCATGGGCAGATAGGTAGATTTGTTGGTGTACCACAATAAAAATCAATTAGGTACAACCTATTGAAATAAAAAAATAAAAAAATATGTATAAAGAGTTTAAAATTTATTCACTTAAACGATACGTAATAGAATATAATTTACTTAGTATTTCTTAGTTCTGTCTTACAAAAATAGCTGCTTATAAATGCAATGTTCAGATATAGCGCTAATAAATTTTTTTATGGGCTACTTAGGTTTCAAGGTATACTCTATGCAACCCGATAACATTGCGTTCAACTATTTCAGCGAAAATACTTGCTCGAAAACTTGACGAGCGTAATTCTTTGTTTGTATCTTATATTTTCCCATGATTTAAATAACATATATAAAAGAAAACATAATATCTTTGTTAGCGGTTTTCTAATGCCCTTGTGAACATATTAATAAGTTTAATTTTCATCATAATAATCCTCAGATTAACTTTATAATGAGTAATTCCTTTATAAAAAATTTCTCCACACAGCCTTTTTAACAAAAATGTCTTAAATTTATGTTTTAAGTTCTTTAAACATAAGAAATTTTAAATGACTGAAACTTTTAACCACCTGCAAATGTACAACAATATTTCATGTATATTTCGTATTTTCCTACATTTTTTCATGTAATTCAAATATCTTATAGCAGTTTTAAAATGATATAGTTTTGATACAGTGACATTAAGCTAATCCCAAACATAACTTACAATTAGATATATCTATGAATTTTATATCCAATCAACATAGACCATAGATAAAAGACGTAGTAAAAATGGCGTTTAATTATGGATATACATACATAGGGTCGCTTCAAAGCAAACTATTCCAGTAAGTTAAATTAAGTAGAAGCTACGGAATCTGTTTGAAATTTCACACAAAACCTAAAACTAATTACTACAGCAGATGGCTACACTACTGTGTCCAGATGGTGGAAATTATATTAAACGTATTAGATACGTCCAGCACAGAGAAAGGCTTAGCAACGTATTATACATATCGTAATGCCTATTAATGCAAAGTTTCCATTTCGTAAATATGTATTTGTTTATTAATGTATTTCTCTAAGTTATCAAATATGTAAATTGTTCCAATATTTTCAACGTTGAATCTAAAAAGCGTAACTGGAATATAGTATGGTATAAACTTACAATGTACAGTGTACAGAAAATAATTAGTTCCCCAGCGTGATTCAGAACTATTTACCAATATTGTAAAGTATATTTGCAAATATAAAAAAAGCAGTTATTTTGCAGAACAACCAACTAGTGTACCAGAGTATACTGCTTGCTGTTATAATTATATACAGGGTGGCCCAAAGCGGCTGAAATAGATGATCTCTTAAAAATGCTTGGCACGGTGACAATTAAATTTCGTGAGTTTATATTGCAAGCAGTGGTGCATTTTCTGCGATTAAATGTTCTTTTTAAATTTTAACTTTCGATCACACGCTATCAACTTCAGAATTTTCAATGGGATATACTGAAATATTATTATACTTTTGTACCCTTGTTACAAGGCAAATTTAGAGATACCATATGGTTATCCATATGGTATCTCTAATCTCCATATTACCATATGGAGTTTTATTGTAAAATAGAAAAAGAAATTGACAGATATTGAAACATTGCGTATTATTTTCAGACTTACTGGGAAATGAAACATGAAAAAGTGTTACCTCTATATCATTAATTTTATCAAAATAACGGAATTAATTTTTCTTTTAGCAAGCGTATGAATGTAATAATATACAAGTTGTCAATTCCTTAAAATGAATGAAGTTGATGATAGATATGTGATAGAAAATGAAAAACTGACTCGGAAAAGTAATCACTTGCAGTATTGACCACGCCTTCCCTCCCAATTTCACGTTCATCTCACGTTCACGTTCATCGTGCTAAGAATTTTCGAGATATTGCCTACCTAAAATGTTTTGGGCCGTCATGTACCACTTATCACCTTTTTAATGAAAATGTCGTGGATTTCTTTTTAGTTCATATTATACATTTGAAATGCCATTTAAGAATTTAATATCATTAAAGTGCTTGTCTATTAGTTAAACATTCCAAAGAAATTACGTACGTATCATAAATTAATTAGGATTTACTAAAGAAAAAAAAAGGAAAGAAGAAACTCACTGTCCGTAATAGCAAAAATTTTAGTGGTAAATTGCGAAATAAAAATAACGTTATGTAAGAGACCTATCGAAATAAGAGGGAATGAGTTATTGATAAATTTTAAATTCCACATGGACATCATAACTCGTCCTTATGATAATAACTGGGTAATGAATTCTTATTTTATATTCTTCACGAGTCTCATATAATTTTCATTGTATAATACTTTCTTATAATTTTACATTAATTTACTACAAATCGAAGAGCACGCCAGAATATAAGCATGAATTTTAGATTACTTGAAATATTGATGGCTATGTTATCTAGATACCGATAAAAATGTGTTGTTACGGTTTTAAATAAATAGGCCCGCGTACATTACTTTCCTATGTGTTTATGCAGTTGTGGCCCCGTATTATATAAAACTGCTGCGGATTTGAGGGTTTTTGTGAGCATGAAGGAACAAGAAAAAAGAGGTCAGACATTTTAGTTGGTTGGTAGAAACAGTGTCCTTTAGTAAAAATTATTTTGCAAATATACATATTTGTGCAATTATAGTATAAAATAGTGTTTATTCACCCATTTTGATGGATTTTCTTTAAAAATAATCATCGTCGAAGGCAGCCTAACAACGAAGGTGTCATATTTTAGACTTTGTGCCCGTAAAATCGATTAAAGACAGTAATAACAGTCAGAGACTAAGACTCGTCTCCTATTTCAGACCTTTTTTTTTCCTTTTTTTGGGGGTTTCGTTCTTTATCTGTTCCCGTTGCTATGCCAGTTACGTGATTTTAAGGTAGAGTACCTCTGAATGTCTGTTAGAGGCGAGGGACCAGGTAGCAGGATCAACCTTGCCGAGCCGTACCCGGCAGTACGACCACTATAGCCGTACGCAGGTCAACCATTTCAATCGGTTACCACGGAAGTTCGCAACACAGAAAGTAGCACGTGTAAGAAGTAGACGGATCAGTGTGATTGGGAAACATAGAATTAGGTTAGAGTTAGGTTATCCTGTGATATGTATATGCATGTAAGGATAGAAAGGTTAGTACTGTAGTTTCATTGCTAATATAGGCACATTTCCCGTTTTCTTTTGTATAATTAAAGTTTCTCTCCCTTGACCACGGCTGAAAACGGACGGCGCTCCTTGGCATCCACTCCCACCTCCACTGCAGCTAGCGGGTAGCCAAAGTGAAGGAGCGAAATCACGAAAGAGACTTCAGGACTTACTTTTCCAGACTTCCACCCGTACAACCCTTGCTACAGCACAACCCCTTCTTGGGGCGTAGCAGTGTATTATTTAAATAAATGTATATGAGCATACGCAGAACTAAATATATTGCCATGTTACTTTAACTACAACTGGTGTTCGAATGGGTAGGAGTATTAATGTTGTGCAATACAATAAACTGTATTACAATAAACTAAACTATTGACGATTGTAACTGAAATTGCACTGTAATTGATTAACATAATTATATAAAAAATCATTTACTACTAGGTAACAGTTCACACGGTATTCATAAAGAGTAAATTTTTAGAAAATTATTTAGTCAGTTTCGAAATGCGCAAGAATCGGATACAAATTCTATGAAAATAAGACGGATACTAGTGAGAGTGAAGGTATATATACTATTCAGGGTGGTTCATCCAATATGAAGCAGAAATAAAACAAGATATTGCGGCCGTGAAATATCTTCTAAGGCAATGAGGAGACTAAACTGTCGACTGATACCTATAATATACAACAATTATAGATGCATGTAATACACCATTTATGTTATGCTTTATGTTAATAGAATCACTGAGAACATAAAACTTTTAATCACATTCAACCCTAAAGTAAAACTAAATCAATTCCACCGAATTATTTTGAGTGAGCAATAAAGTTACCTCTACAACACCATCGTAAAAGATAAAGTGGATAAAGCAGAATTATTCAGTCTCCTAGATAAACGGTAATGCATTCTCTCTATCCCCTTATCCTTTGTTGAGAGAGTAAACGGTGCAGCGTCATATTAAGATTTAGTTCTTTCCTGTCGGATTAACATCGTCTGTGTACATGAGAAAGGAAACAATGGCTTCGGCATTGGTTATATATCTTGCCTTAAACAGGTTCCCATTTTGGCATCTGCCCTCCTTTTCACGGACTTGCTGGATGAACGCTGAAAGCGCACGAATCTTCTTCTTTCTGTGTATTGTAATAATGTTCGTCGCTACTCTACAAAGGTTTACACAATGAAGTTACTTTGTATTGTTGCTGTCGTAGGGAAATGGGTGCAGGGGATAGGCTTATATTTGATTGCACACCCGCATAACCCTCTCTTTGTACGTATTTCATAGTTTCTTATATTTAGAAGTTCAATCGACCTTACAGCATATGACATGCAATCTACTCTTCATGTTCTTTGAAAAGTTATTAGGTATATATTTTATTTTTTGTTACCGTATAAATGGATTGATTTAGTTTTTACTGAAAATAAGTATTTAAGTTATGCAATTAATTTGTGCGATATGCTCGATTTATATATAGTGTTGCTTCATAATTGCGATATCGGTAAGCCACTCTTTTGTGAAACTAAAAAACACAGTATAATAAGAAACTTGTTTGCTTGTAAAGGTATCGCAGTAGGCAAATTTGAATTAGTCGTGGAAATAACTATATAATAATTATAAGAAGTCCTAGCTTATAGGTGAAGGATGTTCATAAATAGCTAAGGATGATACTAACATCGAGTTTTTGTACCTAGATTTCCCGCAGCTGAAGGCTACATAAATTATCACAAAGGTTTGGCTACCTCCTCAATTTATTTAGCGAATATAGATTAATTAGGCGTCTCAATAGTCGGTCAAGTGATATATGTGGTTGGATTGGAATAACACATAACATTGTAGATGATATAAGAACCAAACAACTCGTATGGTACGGACATGTTCAGCGAATGCCAAATGGCAAAATACCCAAAAGAATTTTAAACTGGAAACCACAAGGAAGAAAAAGGCTAGGAAGACCACGAAAAAGCTGCAGAGAGGGCATTGATAATGAAGTTCGGGAGAGAGGTATATATATATATATATATATATATATATATATATATATATATATATATATATATATATATATATATATATATATATATTTTTTTTTTTTTTTTATATAATCTATATAAAAGACATGAAATAGTTATGGTTACTTCTGATTAATTAGAAATAAAGCTACATTTAAAGAAATGGAGTATAGTTTATTTCATAGTTTATTTGCCAAATAAAAAATTTCAAAACATACCGTGGCTTGTTTTTATGGCTAGGCTTAGGTGGACTGTTCCGTTTATCGACAAGATAAGAGAGTTTTTTATTTGGCAAATATCCATGAAATGAACAGTACAATTATATCGATATATTTGGGATATTTTTAAGAGATAATGGAAATTGTATAAATGTTTATTAAGCTGTATATCATCAGAAATAATTAATACACAGCTATATTGAACCCTGAAGATATAATGAATACGCTTGGCACTTTTTGATAACCACAATATCACAACACTTCTTCGATTCGGGATCCATTTCAAAATTATCCTTTATGGCATAGACGTTCAATAATCTTCGCTTTCAATCCGGATAAAAGAACTAAATTACAAATAAATTACACCATCTCGAGATATTCGAGGTGTATAGCCATTATTACATCGTCTTAGACGTATATTGGAGCCCGGACTCGAGGAAAGGCCCTCTCATCGAAATCCCTTCTTAAGTAATTACAGGGTTAACTATGGTTTATCAGATGTCCGTGGCAGCGAGATGAGCCGAACATCTTTAATTAAACTTATAATGGTCTATTTTAGCGTATACGAAATAACCATGCCATGATAAATGACAGAGGCTTTACAGTCTCTCTGCGCTATATTATCTCGGCCTGTTTCGTTAATAGGCGCATTCTCTATTAATCTTTATTGTTTATAATTACTCATCTCGACAGATGCACGAAAGAAATAAAATTTCGGCAGTGGTTGTTTTCGGAGGGTTTCCTTTAAAGGGTCTCCTTATCTGGCATGCCATAGAACATTTGTAGCTCTTTTTATTAAACTGAACGCTATCTCTATTAAATTAAGTCTTATAATCATTTATTCCGACTAATGTTTATATTTGAAATTCATTCTTTGTTAACAAACGTTGATTATATATATATATATATATATATATGTATATATACTTTTTTATTAACATTTCTTAAAATATAGGGAAATTTTCTACCCTGATGAATATTTTATTTATTTTAGCCAAACTATAATTTGTTCAAGAAATGGCGAAGGCGCCACCACCATTGTAATGTTTTCATATTCTGTTCTACTTGAGTTTAATGTATGTTTCCGCTATTATTTCTTTCTATTTCGTCACCCGTGAGTGTTGTTACTTTACGCTCGGTGGATAAACACTGTTTCCCTACTACTAACCCCTACTTCATTTTTCTAGAGTGGGCACAAAAATTAATGGATGTTAAAAAATTCTAAACTTTTAGGTGATATTGAATGGGCTGTAGCTTGGAAAGAAGTAGACACAGAGCAATTCTAATAAAAGAAAATTGAAGCTCCACGTTTCTAGTTTTCAGATCTAGAGTTAAACTTTCTTTTCATCGGCAGTTTTTGAATAATCATAAGAAAACCATCGAAAAAAAATTTCATAATTTTTGCTGACGTTTCAAAATGTCCACGGACTTCAATAAATCATTTTCGGGGTCGTCATAAAGCTATTTTAGACAATTTTATCCTCTTTAATTCGTTCAAATCAAAAAAGCCAGTTCTGACTTTTTTTAATTCTTTCTTTTTTGTTTCTTATAATAATTAACATTTTTTGATAAAAATAAATATGGATTATTACTAAAAAAATATTTTCAACCTCAAAAAATGTGAAAAATTCAATATATGCCAAGTTATGCGAATATCCCCAAATGCGCAACTTTTTTACCTCTTTTTCAATCAACATTCTCGCACCGAAATTTTTTTTATCAAAAATCGATAACTACAATTTGTAAAGCATACTTTGTGTTCTGTAAAACGCCACCTGACTTTTCTGTATGATCATTATTTTTTGAATTTGGTAATTACTTATTACCAAATTCAAAAGTGACTTATTCGCTTTTTTCGCTGATTTATCGAATCAGCGAAAAATTATCGCAGAAAGCTTTTAGACCACTCAAGATAAAGATGATATCTACAAAGTATTTGTGATAGAATCACTGAAAAGAAAATATTGAAGTCCAGCAAAGTGAGTGAAGCAAAATGAGTGAAATTGAAAGACCAGCAAAAATTTGTAAATTTTTTTTCGATGCTTTTCTTATGATTACTAAAAAACTGATAACGGTAAAGTTTTCAAGAATGTGAAAACTAGAAGCTTCGAGCTTTAATTTGCTTTATTTAGAATTGCTCTTCCACTATTTTTCTCCAAATTACGGCCCTTTTAAAAATACGTAAAAATTTATAATTATATTACATCCCTTAATTTTTGTGCCTAATGTATCTATGTTTAAAATTAATTTAAAAATGGATTTATACAGTGAAGGAATTTATAAAAATGGTACAGTTTGTTGTTCACTTGATAAACGTTTCGTGTAATAATTATAAATAAGACCAAAATATTTCAATTTTTACATAAGGTTGCATTGCAGATGGATTATATTTAAAATTGTACTATAATCTAATGAAATAAGGCAAACGACATTCCTAGTATTACATCATTATTTAGCTTTATTTAGCTCATTAGTTACTTATAATAGTATAATAAATAGTTCCGTAATGGTACTATAGTTCACCAGAAAGGATTTTAGTAGTAGGTAGTACATCAAAGTTGTCCAAGAAACCTGTAAGTTGCTCATAGATAATTTTTCTATAATTTTGGATAAAGTTCACAACACATTATTTACCAATCCTCAATTACCTCCATAAGAGCGCTTTTTCAGCGCTTAGGTGCGAAATAGCCCCAAATACATATTTACTTTGAAGCTGATATCATCTATACCTTTTCCAATTGTTTTTAACGTATTAAAAACTTGTTTAATGTTTTTGGCAGTTTTAAGTCATTAAAATCGAGAACATCGGAAACAATTAGGGTAATTAACAAAGCTATTATGAATATTGAGTACGACTTTAATATTTTCCAAAAGTTCAAAGGAAGGCAAAGAGGATCAAATTTAAACTTTTATTGAAGATAAAGTTGTTTCTCTGATTGACTAGCCGTATTAACAATGTTTCTAAGTTCTTTATATGTGTTTAAATTAGTCTCTGAATTATTTATTTTATGTTTCTAAAAAGCCTTATCCATTAAACGCATCAATAATTTAGGAATAATGATTAAAAATGTTAGTTACCCTTATCGTATTATATATCGTTTATATCTCATAATTACGAGAAATTCCATAAATATATAAAACACTTTCCATTTTGTATAATACTATATTTTTATATACTACTACGAATCAACTTACCTTCTAATATAATTACACATAGAAAAATCGATATGATGAAATAAAACAAATGCGATATATTTCCCAGACGGTTTGCGAACTTACCCTTTCCTAACGAAATTGCTGATGTAGTGGATGAGGCTCTTGGAGACGATAGCGTCGCTGTGGCTGTAGTTGTGGGGAAAAAACGGCCCGCCTCCGATCAAGGGCAATCCCAAAATATACGGTAGGTCCTCGCCTCGAACACTACCAGGCCTCTAGAAATAAAAATAGAGAATTAATTCAAGAAAAACATTAACCTGCAAAAAATAAAACACACAATGTAAGTTTCCTCATTCGATAAAAGTTTATATACGATAATAAAAACTGAAGTTGGCTAGAATGAGTGTGGCCTAAATGTTTTTATATGAGTTATAATTGTGAGGTAATCTCTATACGCTGTCTTTGATAATATTTATGTATACACTAGAGAAAATTGAACTTATCAGAAGGAAAATTACGAAATTCACTTGTCTATTTGCAGTCAGAAAGTAAAAGAAAAGCAAATATATCATAACAAATGTATTTCATTAATTTACCCGACTCAAGGTAATTACTCAAAAAGTCTAAAATGTTATTGTCATACCTATTACTATTATTACACAAGTAAGTTTAAAATGTCTTTTATTTCAGCGCTTGTAGCATATGTAAAGAAATTAAGATTAATATCTACCTGAATAATCTAGAAACAGCAATTCTTTTATTGTAAATCTATTTAATTAACTAGTTCAGTGAATGATCTACGCTAACTACTCTTTAAGTGATAATAGTGTTAAAGTAATTACCAAATTACATTCTTTAATTAATTTTAGAGGAATCAGTTCCCATTGGTCTATAGGGTGGATTAATAAGATAAAGAAAAATATGTCATGCTGTTTAATAATATGGTAACACCCCATATTATGTGTGTTTTTCCAATTTAAGTTCTTGTGATTCTGTTATCTTGTTGCTTCTGTGAGCAATATTATTATGTGGTTATGTTAGAAGTTAACTATGTATTCTTCTCGACTAATCAACTTTAAGAAAACAAGAAACATGAGAATACATTACTATAATACTGTAAAAATAATGACAACAGTAATAACAAATCATTAAGCCCGCTTTATGCAATATATAATAATGGTTTACAATACGTAACAGGTTTCTACCAAGTGTTTTGTTCAAAAAGAAAATCTATTGGAAAACCAAGTAACACAATTATGTTATTACATACATCCTTTCAATATCTTCAGTTCTTAATTCTAACATGAACAGAATGTTGAATATTGATGTTCGCAATGAACATATTTATGATCGCTAGAAAGGGAAATATTCATAATAGACAAGATTTTCAACATTCTTCTTGTGTATTCTTTCATTGTGGTAAGACTCCAATACTGTTAGTAAGCTGATGTATAATTTTTTTATCATTTTGCTTTCCGGTATATAAAAAAATTATTTTCCAAAGACTGTACTTTATTTTGAACTTTTTATATTTTGAACTGCAGTAATCGAGGAGAGTTATAGGAGTATAATACTCTTTCAGTGGACGGTCAGATCATTATACAGAGACAGACCATAGTATGACCGGAATAGGTATACAAATAGATATACCATACATAATCATGTACAACATTATATATGAACATTAGGCGTAAAAAAATATCAAAAATATGTTTAAATAAACTCGAATTCAATAAAGCAGCTATATAGTAAAATGACAGTGGCACCTCTGCCAATTATTTAAAAATGTTGAAAGGTAAGAGTAAGGTAAGATAAAAAAGTGGTAAGAGTAAGGTAAGAGGTAAGAGGAAAGGTAAAGGCTTGTATGGAGAAGTATAAAATTTTGCCCAAATAAAATTATGTCAGACTGCAGATTAAATATGCTTCAGGCTTTACTTAAAAATTGAAAATTACCTAGAAAATGAATAGAAATAGAAATACTCTCTTCCTGTTTTCATATTACCGCTGGTAGATAGTCATGTATAACCTTATATACATATGAAGATTAGGGGTTAGCAATAAAATAGCTATACAGTAAAATGACAGTGGCGCATTCGCCACTTCTAAAAATGTTTGCTGGGAGGTAATAAGGTAAGGCTTGAAGGGAGAGGTATAAATTTTTACCAAACAAAGGTATTTTAAATTTAAACTTGGTGTGCTTTCGGTTTTTACTTAAAAATTGTAAATTACATAGAAAATTAATAAAAATTAATTGTCTTACTTTCCTTTTTATATTATGGCTTGTAGATAATCGTGTATAACCTTATACATATATGAAGATTATGTGTTAGAAAAAATACTAGCAAAAATATGTTCAAATATACTTAAAAAAATATCATGTGCAGCAGAGTACACGTGATAGAAGTGAATATTTCTTTAGAATAGAGAATGAGATAGATTAAGAGTGAGAGATTGAAAGAGAGAGATAAAGAGAGAAAGGGAGAGGGATAATATCAATACAAATATAACAATATAAAATTTGTATAAAAAATATTCGGTTTATTCATTATCTACACTATCATCGGCTGGTGGTTCAATTGGTAATACTGATATGATTGGTTTGTGATAACTAAAATATGAAATATATGTTCGTGATTCGATATTTTCTAGATAACGTGTAAAAATTGCATCTATTGTTGTTCCGGATTTTGTTGTTGATTCTTTGGGATTGTTATTTATAAGCAGACCAAATGTTTCTCGAAGAAGGTTAATCAATGTCAAAGAATCATTGGATCCGAAATTTACATTGAAATCTCTCCCGAGAATCAAAGGCATTTTGTCTTCACCTCTTCCAAGTGCATTTGCACCTGTGTGGCTGTAAACCAGTAGGGAGCGGTGAATGAAATATATTATATCTTCTATATTTTAACAAGTTAAACTGTTCAAGTATATTATCTGTTATCAACTTTGGGATGGCATAGATCTTGTCCACGCGATCGATGACGATCTCAACTTGGTCAAGGCTTTTGCTGACCCAGAAGGAATAAGCGCGAAATATAAACATCAAAGAGATGGAAACTGCGGAGCGGTACTTATTATTCTTCTTACGTAGCATATGGTTGACACTATAAATTCATAATCCAAGTTTTGAACTTAAACTATTTTTGTATTTGGTAAATTCTTATTTTTAATAAAAATTTGTTAACATATCAAATAATCACAGAACACAGATGTGAATAACGTAAACAATTACAAAACACAATGATAAATATTCGGTACATACGCGTGCTGCTTCAGCTGTTAATATATAGCGTCTGGACACGTACATCTATAACGCGCGCATACGCGACAATCTATCTATCCTATTCTATCGCTTCGTACTGAGTTTATATTGCTCTCTCTTTCTCCACTCCCGTGTGGCGTCAGAGTTGTACGTACTCGCGCGCATGCGCGTCATACTATATTTTCTTCGATTGCCTAGTATTGAATGAATACGTGGCTCTCTCTCTTACTCGTACGATGCTTCCTAAACTATTCCCCCTTCAAACAACTTAGATCTTGGACTTAGCGTATGAGTGGGCGTTAAAGATGAAGGGCCGCACAAAAGGGAGACGAAGATAGCCTAAACTAATATATATGATGTACAGCTCTCTTTCTCTTTCTCTCTATGTTATATATCTGTGTACTATGTCTTGTAACGAAGCCTGTGTTTTAGGTATGCCAAATGTATATATCTCTCTCTCTCCTTCTCTCTACGTTATATCTTTTTTCTCTCTCATGTAACGAAATCTCGAAACGTTACATCTTTTCCAATTCACTCTCCATTCTCGTCAAATATCAGAACGCCGCCAAAGAAGTATTCACTTGAAAAACCTTTCCCTTTTCATAGTTTAGATGACGAAGATTAGACAGTAAAGAAGATTGCAATTGTGTATCAGATTTTGAATTTGACACATTCCAACATTTCTATCATTTATTAGGTAACTGTTGAAAGTGTGATTAAAATCAAATAGAGAAGAGAATGGTTGGATAATGGTAATTTCCAGTGCCGCTTGTTTTGTAAGTTGGTCCACAATAAAATGGTCATCTATGTTGGTGTGTCCTTTCACTCATGGTTAGATGACCATAAATGTTTCTTCGCAAATTTTTATGAATCATATAAAATACCCATATTGGGTTCGTCTGGACTTTCAAGTGGTGTGCATATTTTTGTTAACCCAGGTTCGAGCTTGATTGATGGCATTGATGGAAGCTTTTGAGTTGTAAATGTGACAGTCTATAATAGTTTAAAAATGTTTACGATGTTATCATTTGTTATGTAAAAAGCGCAACCTATGCTATCTGATTATTTTAAGCTATTGTATACCATAACATTGTTTATAGACGAAAAATTATTTATGGCCTTGAATTAAAATCATCTAGCCAAAGCCTATCATTTGAATATATAGAAAATATTATAAGTGGTTTAATTTAGTATAAGTTGAAATTTATGACAAAATAAGGACTACCTAAAATTACTTGAAAATAGCTCCGAACTACTTATAGAATTAACCCCTCAAAAAGCTATGACTAAGGAGATATATGAACGTATTGGGATAGAATCATAGGTAGTATATAATAATGTGACATAGAATCAGTATTATGTTAGGAGACTTTCAATATGTATTTGATGATGCAGTATTGAATATTGTAAAAAATTTGTATAGTGATGTTGTACGAACATTAGTTATTATGTAGGTATAGCTATTTGAAAATATGTTTTGTATTATTTATTTTGTAACGTCTGTATATGTTCGTAATTTATAAATATAATATTTTGTTGAATAACTCATTGTTAAAAACGAATTCACACAAATGTTCTATAATAAATGAACAAATTTATTTTTGCTGGCGATTGCTTTTTAATTTGTAATAACAATATTTGTTACCTTATTAATTAATCTGTCAGTGGATATGTTATAATAATATATTAATATGAATATTTTATTTATTGTATCGGGAATATGCGTTCATAGGTTAAAATTTATATTTTACTAGATAAATTAATTTATGTCAAACAATGAACAAAAAAAAAATAGATTGCAAATATTTTTTGTGGCCATAGGTAATATTATTTTTTAAATTTATAAAATGAGTTATTATAAAAAACATCTAAAACGAGTTTTTAAGCTTACTTAAATTTAATGAAACTAATTTTAAACGTATATTGAACCCACATAAATTATATAAAACATCATAAGAAAGCATAGTTATGTATTTCTAAATTCCGTATCATCGTCAAATATGCACAAAATGTCATAATTAACCTCCACTACCTACATATACCACACTTAATAATATGTGTAAGTTCCTGATCGCTGTAATCAATAATTTGTTGTTGAATAGACAGAGTATAAGTTTTATTGTGTTATTGTGAAAATAATATATAGGCAGAGTCCATTCTGAAATATCGATTTTGAGATATTGAATATACCATGTATATTAACAAATAACAAACAAACAGCAAACAAAACAACAGTTTAATTGTAGATAAATTTATAAATGATATTGAAAATACGCATGCAGTGTATATTTTTCAAATTATTTGAAATAAATTAAAAGCTCTGACCTAGAATTCGAGATGAGTGTATCTCACTGATACGCATATTAGTATTCTTACTATACTAGGGTTGATAGGACAATATTTCGGTCTTCATGACGAATTTTTGTGGCAAAATGCCTTTATTCACTTTTCCATTTATTATATAGTTGATATTTGGTAATGAACTTTAAAAAACTAATACTTAAAAAGTTGGCATGGTTACTTGTAAAACACTGATTTAGAAAAATCGATCTAAACTCGAAGAGCCAAAGCCGGTTTCCAAATAGACTGAGCTAAATAGTGACTTAATTGATCACAAAAGTTTTTTTAACTTGAGATAGTTTGTTAGGGCGAATTTATTGGAACACGTTTCTTATTTTCTATCGCAGTTTATGTAGAAACTTATTCTAAAATCTGTCGTGGGCGTTAAATTTCACTTGAAGTTTCACTGTTCATGCAACTTTTTTTTTGGAAAGGCTATAGTTTTTAACAGTGTTCTAGACATCTAAGAAACAGGTTTCAAACACTTGAAGGGTTCAAGTGTGTGTCTAATATAATGAGCAGCGGAAAGTAAAGAAAATGTCGACAACTACAGTAGTGAAGAAGCTTCCAGTGAGTGGAAGCCTTTTAATGAAGCAGAAGGGTTCCTCTGAACACAATATGAATAGTGAAGCATCAAGAGAATCTGTCGACCATAATAAAAACCGGAAGAAGCTTGGATATCAAACAAAGACCATGAAAACCAACGTATTACAGAAATTTATTGAAAGATAAAATAAGAATTGATGAAATTAGTTTTACAACATTATTCTTAATTCAATTGCATCCTAATTATAAATTAAATTCTGACAACAAAAATATTTAAATTTAGAAATCGTCAGTTGAAAAATTAATAGAGAAAAACGTATATTCATGGACGCAACATTCATGTATTCTTATCAGAAATTGTAGGATAAATAATAACAATTGTATAGAGTAATTTTTAAACCAACTAAATACAAAATTGCAAATGTAAATCAATGTATTTGAGGATTTCGCGGGGAAATTTATATACATATATTTAGAATTACTACACTAAGCGCAATAATTAAGGGATAAAGTCTAAATTTTCGTGATTTTCAAAGGGCTGTAACTTATCTCAAAAAAATAGTCGCAGAGCAATTTTAAAAAGAAGAAAATTGAAGATCCAAGTTTCTAGTGAAACTTGGAATGAAATATGATTTTATCAAAAACCAATAACTAATCTTGTAAAGAATATTTTGTTCTTTGTAAAACCCTACCTATATTTTATGTAAGGTCATTATTTCCCAAGTAATTAATTGCCAAAGTCAAAACTAATTTTCTTGCTTCGAATAACTTAAAGATAAATCATCGTATAAGACTTCTAGATCACTTAAATTAAAGAAAATACATTAATTTATAAAACCATTATGATGAAATTACTGAAATCACTTTAGTTAAGTTTGTGGACCTTTTGTAAGGTAAGCAAAAACTTGGAATAATTTATTTTCGATTGGTTTCTTATGATTACACACAAACTGTTGATACTAGAAAATTTTAAGCTCAAGATCTAAAACCTAAAAATTTAAAAAAATTTTTTAAATTGCTCCGTGAGTTTTCTCCCAATTACAGCATTTGAAAATCACCTAAAAATTTAGGATTTTCTTATATTCCTGAATTTTTGTGCCTAGTGTAGTAATACTGTGAATATGAATATAAATTACCACGCAGGTTCCGTAAACAAATTGAGTTACATTTCAAATTTTGTATTTAGTTAGTTTGAAAATCCACCAAATCACCATTTAGGAGATTTTTAAAGGGCTTTAAGTTACAGCCCTTTGAAAATCACCTAAATATACTTTAATTTGTGTGCCCAGTATATAACTGATTCATTCCCATAGGACTATACCGAATTAAGATGTAGTTCTTTTGAAACTATATTAGCGTAACAAACTCCTTGGGATATCCGGAGAAGCCAAATTATGGGTGAAAATTAAAAAAATATATATTGAAAAGTGACTCTTACTTTATAATTACACTCTTACTTAATTGATTTCTATAAAAAGTTACTGAATGATGAGCTGGCGGCTCATTTAAAACAGTTTATAATCTCTTTTGGGCCACTATTACTTAGAGAGCATTTGGATTCATGGACACGTCTCGTGAACGTCCATATAAAGATATAAGCCACATCAATCCATCAAAGCCGTATTACGAAATTTAATGTACTCGATATAAGTTTAAAGCTGTGAGTTGCCCGTATTTCAAGTGAATTAAATGTCACATACTCTAGACGTGTAATCACTACTAAAAATCTGCCCCGGAGTGAAGCTTTACCATTTTTAATACTAGATATTTCAATATTACTTGTATAAAACTCAACACCTATGTAACTTGTGAGCTATTACACTATTATAGTTGTACATTTTGTACATAAAACTAATATAGAAACACCACAATATTACACTGTATTTCGCATGAGATAGATTATAATACGCCTAAAACAACTATTGTACAGTACAGTACGCAAGTGACCTGCCCACAGATTGTTATTAAAATTTGCAGCAATGTATCTGTTCGTTATTTTTATCTTTGAATTATGTTATAGATCTTAAATAAATACTGAGATTGGCATCTCTCAGGATATCAGTGTATTAGTATTTTTATGGTACTTTTGTTTTACTATAATGAAGTAAACAAAGCAATACAACGTATATTTTATATCTATGAATTACTCTTCAATGGTTGTTCATTAATAATAATATCTGTTATAAATAATATATCTGGTTATTACATGAGTAATTATGACATACAATTGTCCTCACAAATATAGAGATATATTAAGATATTGTTTCATGTAAGCTCTAAACTCCTACATATGAAAAACTGTACAAGATTATATATATATATATATATATATATATATATATATATATATATATATATATATATATATATATATATATATATATATATATACAGAAAAAGCATTAACAAAAAGATGAATCTATCGAAAATTTAAAATTGAAGTCTCTACGAAAAAAATGTAGCTAACTTAATCCAATTAACCAAGCGATCTTAAAATTAGATCGGGTTAGATGTTATTTCACACATAAATGAATATTATATACTTCCATCGCCATATACGTTTATCTATTTTATAAATGGAATTTAGATTACAAGGAAAAATACAATAAATTATATTCTATTTAAGAGTTGCTCTATTTTGGTTGCACAATGTCAATGAAAATATATAATAAAAAAGGTGTGCCTAATAACATCATTTTCTATATCAAAGTTTGTATTATTATATACACTCTCAATATCATTGAAATGAACATAGTCAAATGTCTTAGTTTAATATACTTTATTTGATTTGTTGCGTTAAAAATTGACAAATCAAATGACAATGATATAAATAATAAAATTTTTATAATAATTGACAGTATTTTTTGAGATTATATTAATAATTTTTGACAATATGGGAAGAAAGAACTTCATAACTTCTAAACCATGTCGAGAACGAGCAATAATTTTTTTATATAAACAGAGTCAAATGGTTTAACATCTAGTCAACTCTAAAAAGGTACTCGCCAGCCCCTCGTTTTTAAATTGTTCCACAATGGTATGTGTAGACGCATCTACATTACTAAGCATATTTAGTATACGCATACTTACACTAATCTCTCAAGAAGTATGTTTTACCGTCACACTACAAGATCTAACGTGCGGTTAAAATCGACAATATTTATAATATCACAGACTGTAATGTAATATCCAGCACTTGTGACTTGAATAATTGGACCCATAAAGATTTATTATCTTTAGGGAAACAACAACTTTTTACTGTCATGTAAGATACATATTACTACTACTAAGTAGTCTATTGTACATTTATGTTAAAGTTATTCAGAGGTTATCCCTTTTTTAGCTGTATACTATTAAATATACTCTATATACTATAGTTATATACTCTGTTGGGCAATAAAGGAAAAATTTTTATTATTAGTTATATTATATTCTGGGGATATAAAAAAAGGGTTCGAATAAAAAAAACCTATTGGAAACTCTTAAAATTTTGGTATAGGGACGGTTGACATATTATTAAATTAGTCACAATTTTAAAAGTATACTCAGCATGACTTTAGGCATTCTTTTATTTTCATCCTTTTAGACTGAAAATCATGGAATAATAGAGATTAATTTTTTTGTTTCAAATGCACTCCTGCTGAGAGATGTGTCCATACGTGGATGAAAAATAAAAACATAACAGCAGAAGAAATATTTCTGGAAAAAGAAACGCGAATTTCGACAAGAAACACGCATAATTTGTAGCCAAAAATATGATGTATGAGTACAAAAAATGAGTAAAGGTATGAAGCAACTAGCTCTAGCGAATTTGTTTATTTTATAAAACCAATAATTAAAAAAATGTGCTAATAATGTTTATGGTACTAAATATTTGATTACTATATTCTTGCGTTGTCAGTTATTGTTGTAATTTTTTGAAACCAGAATGAATTTTATAACGAATCGATTAAACCACGAGTGTCATAATATAAGTTATTACATATTAAAAGCAGCCAACAATCAGTAACACAATAATTATTTACCAGGGGGGTAGATAAACATATTAGTACATATCAACCCTTTTCCGTAACTTCCAACTTTTCATGCGATAAAGTTCCGCTGAAAGCTACCGGCGGGCTTAGAATAATGTATCAGACAAGAGTCCGTATGAAAGATTCAGGAACTATGATGTAAATTCAAAGTACAGACGCCTGGAAATTCCGTATAACTTTATGTAAATATAAAATTCTGAGACCATAAAATGTATCACATTTCTGTGTGTTGAAGCCCGTACACATGGATATTAGTTTGAAAGTTCGAAAGTTTGTCGTACGAAAGTACACGCTCACGTATGCGCGCTGCCTGGGTATTATGATAAACAGCTTTTTATACCTCGTTTTTTTGTCATTCAGGCTGTAATAATGAGGTTATACTTAGTCCTGTCAGTTTACAGATTTATAAAAGTTTTGAAATATGCACTCAAAGTAGACGAGGTTTCAATAATATTAGTTTCAAATCCTAATAATATACGTTTTTCATTAATTAGGTTTAGATATTTTTCAAAATTAAGTTCCACAAATCCACAAGACTTGAATTTGTGGATTCCGTAGGAATCCATAAATTGGTTTTAAATTTACCAATATAATATTTATACTATTATTTCATATGAAAATTAAACATTTTCTATGAATAAAAATGTTAAAATTAACAAAACGGAACAGTAACTGAAATAGTTACTGAATAAAAACTCACATACTAAATAGAACTGTCTATAAGCTCAAAGTTTTCAGATGGTAAATTTTACAAGATGTCATAAAAGGGCTTATACTCCAACCGTCTGTAAGTCCTTAAACATTAAGGATTAACAAATTAAGCCATAACAGCTATTCCCTCGGCTATATGCCGTCGACGGGCGCTGAATTATGTGGCGAAATTTGCCGTACTTTATTCTAACATAAAAATAAAATACTGTGATTTGGATTGCTCGAAAATCGCAAGGAAGATGAAAAGCGGCCTCTATCTCAGGATACCGCTAACTGTA
This sequence comes from Rosalia funebris, assembly GCA_037954035.1. Taxonomy (NCBI): domain Eukaryota; kingdom Metazoa; phylum Arthropoda; class Insecta; order Coleoptera; family Cerambycidae; genus Rosalia; species Rosalia funebris. Next base: position 21,838,570 of record JAZFAV010000011.1, read on the forward strand.
GACCGGTTTCAATCTTATCTTGGGTCTTGTCAGTACAGTGTAAGCGAGTATGCCTTTGACAAACGAGGCTTCACAACTTGTAGACACCGTTACTGTCTACAGTAGTAAACTGTAAAACGTAACCAAGCGCCATCTCTCGGTAGTTTCGGAAATAATCCAAATCGAAATAAAACTTAGTCATCTACAAATGACAGGAATCATCTATAAACGCAAAGTTTTCAGATGATAAGTTTTACAAGATGTCGTAAGGAGACTTATACTCCAACTATCTGTAAGTCCCTAAACATTAAGTATAACAAATTACATCATACATCTCTGTCGGACCCCGTAGACAGATTCTTCTTTCGAATCTTGAACATATTATATAAGACGAACACAACGAAACGAAAAAACACATGGTGAAACACCACGGTACAGCTAAACTGAATTGTTAGTACCTACCTGGATTCAAATATCTAAAATCAACGTGACAGCATCTTGGCTGCAGCGGAGTTTAATTTTACCTGTACAGTTCTAACTATTATTAAACTACAAACTAAAATTAAACCAAGCTATCTCAAGTTCTCAAGTTCTTGCAAATATTTTTACTTTTAACTAAGAATTTAAATATTATTAGTAAGATTCTAAATATCGTCTTTAAAATTACGAAAATTTGGAAAATGTATGTTTTAGATTTTGCAAAGTAATATGAAGTATGTTACAAACTTATGTAATTCAAAATAATCCAAAATAGTACCTCAGCATGTTGAGGTAGCCTAAACGTGAAGTAGACGATCAATATTAAATACGTAAATATTTCAGAAGGCCTCTGAGTAAGGAGTGTAGGACATGCACAGCTACTGCTCTTTAGAAGTTTGTTAAAAAGATATCGATTCGAAATTAAAATTTGTTGTGATAATAAAAACTCACTGATTCTTAAATAGCGACATAAAAAACTAGACTGGAATATAAATACGATCGGTATCTATATGATCATTGTTTTTTATTGTTTACTATTTATTTACAGCTCCAAATCAATAGTTAATTTATTTTAAATTAAGAAATTCTCTAGAATTATTTGACGAACCTCGTAATATTCTAAATCTAGATTCTATCATATTCAACTTCAGACTTAATAGATATTTAATATGTAGATGTATATGTTGATATAAAATTATTGATCTAAATGCACATATAGATATACATATTGATCTAAAATTGCTCATTTGCTTAATGCTGTATAATAGGGAATAGTGTAACGAAAAAATTTGTATAATGAGAATTGTTTACAAAAATTTACGAAGGAAATTGGAAAACAACTCTTCTTAAAGCTTGGATGAAGTCCTGTAATATTCATTTCCCAATTAGTATTGACACAAAATAGAATTACAATAATTTATGCGCCCTTTAAGGGCACCAGTCAGTTTGTAAAAATAAACAAAGTTTTGTATTGACACAACAAAGTAATTCGAAACAAAGCGAAATAAATGTCTTTATTTTCTCAGAGAAGTTTTCTATTTTCTTTAAGTAACAAAGTTTACACATAAAAATAAAAGGATAATCTTGTAAGAATAAAATCGTACTTAGGGCTGAAAAGGCTATCTTAGCGGAATGGATATAGCCTCAGAGTAAAGCACTTTCTTTTGTTTTAAACGATCTTATAATTTTTGTTTCGAGTTCATCACCATTTGTTTTGGGTTAATGGATATTAACTCTGCTCTTATGTCATCATGTTAAGGGCTTGGCTGTAATGATGGTCGCGTATATAAAGATAAGTGTTTCTCTCTAACATTACTTATGTACATATATGCAATTTAATAAAATCTTTTAAAGTATTTTAACACAATATGACATTATTAGTTAGTAATATATTTTTGTCTCAAACATTTTATAAGCTTAATAAAATCTGGATATTATGCGAGTGTAATAACTGTTCCATTTTCCAATTATATATACTTATTTCTGACTATGTAGAGAGAATCTAGAGTATGTTCAATTTTTAAAAAGGCGATTCGTCTTAGGTTGAAGTCATATCCCCAAAGTATTCGACACTGTTCTCTATGTTATCTCAGTATACTGTTACGAGTAATAGAATAACCGTTAGAAATTTATCTGTGTTTATATAATATACCTTAAAATCTTTAAATTAACTATTATAGATAGACCTACTTCTTGATAATGGCTTGATCTCAGCCACTGATGTTTTGTCATTACTGTGGAAGAACCACAGAGATCTAATCTAGGCCAACTTTATTACTTTATTTATTAAAGATTTATATAACAGTATTATATCTGTGATGTGTGTGGCCGATTTGAAAATATTCCTGAATATAATCTGTACAGATGATTGTATCAATTTAAAAGATATAGATGATTTTCCTTATACTAAGGTAATAAACTTCAATTGAACATTGTGAATGCAAGATAATTAGGTTCTCAAGAATTTAAACGTATTATGAATTTAATTCTAATTTGAGGACACATTATGTCTGTTGCACAACTAATGAAGATTTGGATATTGTATATAATATAAGACTAACTATATATATATATATATATATATATATATATATATATATATATATATATATTTGTTGCTTGTTATGTTTCTAAAGATATGCATTAATAATTGAATATCTTTAGAAACATAACAAGCAATGAAATTGCATGATTACAGTGCTAGAAGTTGTAAAAATTTTATATTAGGATTCGAAGTATATTAACTGAGAAAGCTAAACTAAGTTATAATTGTAAATTGTATCTTTGAATATCTTTTATAATTACTTCAAAGTATAAACTGGATATATAAAAGTAGAAGCTCTGTAATATTTCTTATAATAATTATTCAATATTATACTTACAGAATTCTGAGGAACTCTATTATGTTATTGAAATTAGGTATTAGTGAAACAGAAGTTGGCGTTTCTGCGATATTAATTTAATTTATCTCTAAATTATTTATTATATATACACAGTACTGCTAAAATGTTTTTTACTAACCAATACCATAGCAGCGTTAATAGTAAACTGATGTGGACTCACAAGGCAGGTCAACTCTATTCACATATATGTTTGAATATTATGATCTACTATGTTCAAACAATCGAAATATAACTAATATTTTCTTTCTGTTTGTTTAGTGATATGATAATATATTAAAGAAATTTATTTATCAAAAATATATTTGCTTTTTAGAAAGTAGCAGAAGTTTTTCTTTATATTAATACCTATGGAAACCTAATATTAATTAATGTAAGGTTTCCATAAAATACAGCGCATGAATTGAATGATAAATACTTTATTAAGTTAAAGACATATCATATTGAATGATATTCAATGTTTGAATTTCCCGATACTCTCTACTATAATTAGGCCCAGTTTTGGACATTTGGTTAGTAATATTAACCATCAATTCTTAGCTAATGTGAATCCACTTCAATTTAAATCGCAGACAATCTTGCCAACCAGCCATTGAAAAGCCCATCCTTGTACAGTGTTTTTCCTTCACAGATCTATCGCAGACAAAATATTGACCAAAATACTATCAGTTATGTAGATTTAGAATGCGCCATAAATAGTAAATCTAATTTTTCACACCTTCTGTCTCCATCATTATTACTTATTTTACTGTGTTGATACTTTACTTTCGTCCATACTGGTACCTAATCAACTTCGAAGCAAATATTTAAGGTAACTAATAATCGGTAGTTTTCCAGAATTATGTCATATAATTCATCAAATGCATAGAGATCGCTTCATCCAATTTATTCCCCGCTGATAACAAATAATACTTTTTTTCTGTTGAAGTGCCTGATATTTGAAATAAATTTGTAGTCTAATGTAGTAGTAGGGCTAACTTCAACTACGAGTATATGAGAAATGAATAATAAAAATGATACTACGAGTATAGCCTTCTACCTGTTAAATAGTGAAGCACAATACAAAGAAAACATCGCTGCAGATGCTATTTCGACAGTGGGTCGCGAGTTACTGTGGATTGACACGTAAGCAACGTCAAATCAACAATTCATAAGACTGTGTTTCATCTAATTTTTTTGCGTTCATCCATTTCCTACGCAAGGCATTATAACTACATATCCCTGTTTCTAATTTATCTCACAGGAAATTGTTATTTTCGTGATATTCGATTTACATTCGAATTTAATTTATAGTAAGTATATCAAGCACTTAAAGTGTGCTTGATATAAGTATAAGTATCTGAAATACTATCGTATTTCAGATACTTACGTATGTAATTAGTAGATGACCATTGTACCAGTTTAGTTATACATGTAAGAGTGATTAGACATTTAGGTAAAAATACTGAGGTCTATCATTTTGTTTTGTACATAAAATTTGTCACCTTTCCGCAGAACCTACCATTCTTCTGGGTTATATATAACAGCACTAATAAATTTTGTACTTATATACACTTACATGATTTCTGGATGTCATTTTATCCATTGTGATTTACTGGTTGGCTATTTTTTAATAGGGCTATTCATATAGACAATTTTTTTTATATGTGGATCTAGATAAGTTCATTTTCTATTACTCGCTCATTTTTTGCTAAATTAGGTGCCCTTTAATAGCTTACAATTTTTCATTACATCAACAATCTTAATTCTTGTAGCTCCTCCACCAAGCCCCCACCCTCAAAAAGAAATAATAAATGAAGAATAAAGAATTAAACTCCAGTACTAGAACGACCCTCGTCTTATTACTCTTTAGAATTTAAATTTCAGAGTATCTCCTTTTCAGATCTCTTTTGGGATCTCTTTTAGGAGATCCTAAAGGATCCTGAAGATGAAGAGATTTTTTTTAGGATATTTTCATCTTCATAAACTATATTGTATCGTGTTTACTATTTGGGAGATGAATCGCCATTACAAACTATACTGATCAGACAATAGAATTGGAATTACGTTATTCAGTTTCGAATTTAGGTTTACTTTATTTATGTAAATAACCACCAAACGTAGAAGTTTTATCATCAATAGCATTATGATTGTAATACAACTAGTAATACTATCATAGTTATCAATTAAGTGTTACTACTAGTACCTAATACTTATTGCTTCTAGTTATGCTTGTCTGTACTCCGGATAGAAATGGGTGAATAATCTCACCCATATAATAATGAAGCAATCATAATTATTCTAGACGTTCATTAATTGCGTGATATTATAAGTATTACCACAATATAGATATTCATAACTAATGTGTATTTAATTGATATAGTAGAAGGTAGAATTGAACTAAAAAGTAATGTAATATTACTCTTACTATTTGAAATCTCATATTAAACATGAAACCCAATATTAGTACTCTCCAGATAAACGGTGTCTTTTGAAGAGATAAACGAACAACATTTAGTGAATAAATATTTGCCTTGACGCAGACTATTTAATCAAATCACAGTGTATAAGAGGAGAAGAAACACCAGGCATTCATTAATTATTGACTTTTTCTTATTGCAACGAGAAATTTAATCTCGCTGGTCGAGTTTCGAGTGACTGTAATATTACGAATTGATATCCGTTTCCCCAACAGGCAGTAGATTAAATTCTCTGCGGTGGTTTTAAAGCATGATCTGAAATGAAATACCAATGTTGTGATCGTAGTTTTCGGGAAAGCGCTTTTTATTTGTAGGTTGTTTAATTTACCGCAGAAATATTTTAGAGTAGCTAGCGTCTAGTCACAATCCTGTCAGTGTTTGTACTCATACTGCAATTATTGTTAGCGCTTAATGGGATATACACAGCGACTTAATTTCTTACTATATTTTAAATAATACTTTGTTGTTGAATACTTCGTTGAATACTTGACTATAATATCTTCTACGTGTCAATTAATTTCTTTCATGGTTATTATTGTAGCAAGTAAAGTGTAAAATACGTATATGCTTTATTGAAAGAGCTTATACAAATATTATGTCTGCTATATTTTCGTATTTTTTAACCCTCTAATAGTTTTAAATAATTCACATATAATTGGTAACTAAATCTAAATCAATCATTACATTTTTAGAAACTTGTACATTTAGTATACGAAAATGTTTTGAAAGGAAGCAATTCTTCATCAAAAATGAGCACCACATCCATTGTAGGCTTTATGAGGCTCCTTGAGATTGCAGTTTATGCAGAAAATGTAGTTTTTCAATATTTTATATCAACTTTAATTATTAAGACAAATTTAAATCTATAAATATATTGGTGCTGATTGAAATTAGAATACTTATTACATATTTCAATACAAGTATTTTGTAGCAGCACTGTGTTTTGGATTCCCCGTAGTTGTTTATTTTTCCTTATAAAAAGACTAGTTAAATTAAAACCTTAGGCATGGTGTTAAGCAAAATTTATTGCATTATCAATATTTACTGCATTAAGTATTATCAAGGACACATTCTCCTTGCTTTGGAGGAATTTAGATATCCGAAGAAAGAATAAATTTTTATGTAATCATTAAATAACAACAAATACACTGGGCCTATGACATTTTCCACTTTTCCGACATTAATTTGGTAGGATTTGTATTTGGACAAAACATGTCAATTAAAGACATCATATCCTGATTGATTAAGATGCAGGATTGTTTATTATCCTTATTTTCAAACGAATTTCCAAAGCTGAGTTTCATCTGCACAAAACACGCATTACAATATTTGTATAAAATTGTACATGCTATGCGAATCATGTTCCAACTATATTTGAGGCAATATGATTTATAAAAAGTACAGTTTTTGATGAAATCTTTTCCAGTGCCTTCTCATATTTTTTGACACTCATGAGGCCACTCATAAATAAAGAACATTGTTTTATAACCGGTAATGTTTATACAGATACTTATGAAACACACTAAGGCAAGATTGGAAAGATCTACCAACTTAAATAAAGGAAAAGTTGAAATTGTGTGAGTCGGTAATATTGTAAAGAATGTCTTTAAAATGGAAAGTCAAAGGTCTCACTTTCATCAACAGTTCATAATATTTTTCTAATTGTAAGTTAAGAGTCTTCTTTTAACAGCCTTGGTATTTAAATAGGTACTGTCTTCAGAATGCTCCGATGAGGAATACTCGATGAATAATACTTTAAATGAAGAATTCTATAGAACAGTTCATTATTACGAATTAGTATCCATCCAAAAGTAAAATGAACCTGTTGGAAAACCAAAAATTGTCCCCAAGTACAACTAAAAAACGAATAAAATTGATTGAGTCGATAAACATCATGCAAAATACCCTACTGATTGTACAACCACGTGGAAAAAGGTACTATAAAACATATTCTATCACAATTTAGAGCATGCATTGTAGACTTACCCAGTGCTCTTTCAAAAATCATGAGATACTAAGAACTATTGAAAATATCGCCTGGGCATGATAAAGAAACTGTTGAGAAGTGAATGTCGTGAAAGTAAAAGGCCGTTCATCACAGACACCGAATTATTTAGAGCTAACAGCTCATCATTTTGCCGATGTTATTCCTGGAAAATCTAAAAAGATTGACCCTACACGAGGGTGTGTTGTTTGCAGTAATAAAAGAGACAACAATAGAAAGCGAGTGCGACGATAATCAAGATATCAGTGACCCGACTGTGACGTAGGCCTTTGTGTCACTCCTTGTTTTAAAACTTATCACACCCGTTTTGTCCTTTAAATATAAGGCACTTACGTCTTTTATTTAGGAGAAATAACATTTTCTCAGTTGTAGATCCTGCCTGGCAACATTTTCCAGTTTTGTACATTTCTTTAAGCGGGTTATCATTGTTATTTCAATAAATGTTTGGAGTAAAAAAAACTTATTTACAGCTGTAAAAAGCAAACATATATATCAACTTACTTCAATCCACAAAATTCAAATATCATTACCAAAAAAAAAATAGGGAATTTTCATTTGCATTTTGAAACAATAATTGCTTAGTTAATGGATATTGATCGACTATATTAAAAATTACTCCTGCTAAAAGAAATAACATGTTTTTACTTTCTAAAACTTAAATCTAAACAGTAACCCTGGTCTCATTTACCGTTACATAAAATGGGGTCACTCACACGTATAATTTCGACGAAATTTTATGCCACAATAGCGATCAAATAATATCTCTCGAACCGAAAACTGCTAAACTTCCTCGTGAAACCGTTTGCGACTTCTCATAGGGTCGTTACACTAGGAAGATTTAGGTAGATTGTAGCCGGTTAAATACATTTATAAAATATTTACTGACATAAAGAAAGCTTGTGGGCCCTCGGGATACTCGACTCTGGGGACTGGACCTGTCGGATTTCATCCCATACTCACTGGATTTTATTCCGTGCAATGTTCTCCTCAATTTGTGATGAAACATTCACGTTTATTTTTAATAATTACAGCTCGTGACTAATCGCCTTGTTTTCATTATATATATGAGAGCTGAAAAGACTACACAGGGTGGTGAAATATTAAATCCAATACATGATGAGACTTAGAAGGCATAACAGATAGATTTACATATATTTTTTAGAACTAGCATTACATCATCATAATTTATTTTCATGTGCCTGATTGTGCTTAATTTATTACGTGTGTTTAATTTATTTTCATCCACCACAAGCTTTTTATATATCAGTCGAATTATTTATTTGCTCCGGAAGGGATACAACACATTTTTTCTGGAATTTTCTATTTTATAAACAAGAGGACTGATCCGATAGGACTTGCACCTTGACGAAGTTCTAGTGCAAACTAGAGCGGGTGGGTCGGCTTGCGCGTTTTAATGATTTAAGGAGCCATACCATAGGTTTAACCATAGTGGGAGGGTCCTTATTGAAAAACCAGACTAAGACAAGTCCCTGAAGGAGGGCAGCAGCTCTTTCAGTAGTCATAGTGGCAGAAACCCTGGGGGTTGGTATGGTGCTATGACACACACGACTGCGATGTGGAAGGCAAGAGGAAACCACCACATTATAATCCTCAGAACAGCTAGCAGAAAGCTTATCCTAAATTAATGATGGCGTCTCCTGGGGCAAAAAACTCCGGAGGTAAAATAGTCCTCCGTTCGGATCTCCGGGTGAGGACTGTTCCGGGAGACGTGATCGAGTGCAATAATAGTAAGTGTAGCATTTCACGAGTCGGAGCGTGGAATGTCAGAAGCATGAGACAGGCAGGGAAGCTAGAAAATCTGAAGATAGAAATGGATAGGTTAGGATTAGATATAGTAGGTATAAGTGAGATGCGCTGGCCGGAAGTAGGAGATTTTTGGAGCTGTGACTATAAGGTAATACACACAGGATCGGTAAATGGAAACGCGGGAGTAGGAATCGTTATGCGGAAGAACGCAGGACAGTGTGTAGATAGCTACCTACAATACAGCGAGAGAGTAATGATGGTTAGGTTAGATTCGAAGCCAGTGGAAACAGTAATAGTGCAAGTATACATGCCTACTTCTAGCCATAGTGAGGAAGAGTTAGAAGCCGTTTATTCGGACATAGAGCAGGTAATAGGATTTGTGAAGGGTCATGAAAATTTAATAATAGTAGGAGATTTTAACGCAGTCGTAGGTGAGGGGAAAGAAGGAGAATTTGTAGGTCCTTATGGATTAGGAAACAGAAACGAGAGAGGTAGCAGACTGATAGAATTCTGTGAGAAGCACAAGATGGTAGTCGCGAACACATTGTTCAAGAATCACGTTAGGAGGCGGTACACATGGAAAATGCCAGGAGGGATAGACAGGTATCAGATAGACTACATTCTGGTTAGGAAGAGATTTAGAAATCAAGTAAAAGACTGTAAGAGTTATCCAGGAGCAGATGTAGACAGCGACCACAACTTGGTAGTCATGAAAGCTAGATTAAAGTTCAAAAATCTGAAAATCCGGAAGGATAAGAAACGTATAAATGTAGACATATTGAGGGATCAGAATATGAAAGATAAGTTCCAGGATAAAACAGATCAATTAATAAATAAAACGAGTAAGGACGAAATCAAGAACGCAGAAACTGAGTGGGAGGGTATCAAGAATAGTCTAGCTTCCGCGGCTACGGACGTTTTAGGACACGATAAAAGGGAAGCTAGGAAGCTCTGGATAACGGACGAAATCTTAAACTTGATGCAAAAGAGACGAGGCTACAAAAACAGACGAGACGAAGAAGGACTGAAAACTTATAAGTCAATAAAGTGGGAAATCATTAGAAAATGTAGAAAAGCGAAAGAACAATGGATAGAGGATAAATGCAAAGAAGTAGAAGATAAGTTGCAAGTAGGTAAGACCGATGAGGCTTACAAAATAATTAAGAGGAACTTCAGGGATATAGGAACAATAAGTAGAAACGTTAGGAGTCAATCGGGGGACATACTGATCGGAAGAGAGGAGAAAGCGGATAGATGGAAGCAGTACTTAGGAAATTTATACGAGGATCAGGAATTAGGAGAGATATTAGAGGAAGAATCTAGCATCGATAGGGAAGATGTAGGAAAACCTATATTGAGAGAGGAATTTGAAATAGCACTAAGGGGGCTAAAGAATAATAGAGCGCCGGGTGTAGATAAAATACAGGCGGAAATTTTGAAATGTGCGGGACAGAAAGTAGTAAATAGGATGTTTGAACTGGTAAAATACATATATGAAACGGGCGAGATGCCGGAGGATTATAAGAGGAACATTATCGTTACTATACCGAAAAAGAGAGGAGCCGACAAATGCGAGAACTTTAGAACGATTAGCCTAACTTCCCACGCGTCAAAAATCTTAACTAGAATAGTGCAGAAGAGGATGGAAAATAGAGCGGAGGAAATACTAGGAGAAGACCAATTCGGCTTTAGGCGAAATAGGGGAACTCGCGAAGCTATTCTGGCGCTAAGAGTAATGTTAGAGAAAACAATAGAAAAAGGAAAGAACGCTTATATAGGATTTGTAGATTTAGAAAAAGCTTTTGATAACGTAAGATGGGAAAAAATGTTCGAGATACTAAAGAGCGCGGGAATGAAGTATAGAGATAGGAGAGTAGTACACAATCTATACATAGAGCAAACTGCTGTTATAGAAGTAGAAGGGGAAAAAAGGGAAGTAGGTATTAGGAAAGGAGTAAGACAAGGATGTACGCTATCACCACTAATTTTTAATCTGTACATCGAAGAGGCGATTAATGTGGTAAAAGATAGAGTGGATTTCGGGATTAAAGTACAGGGACAGAAACTAAAAATGCTGAGATTCGCGGATGATATAGCAGTATTAGCATCTAGTAAGGAGGAATTAGAATCAGCATTGAACGAAATGGAGGCAGTGTTGACAGAGGAATACGGAATGAGGGTGAATAAAAACAAAACTAAAGTGTTAGTGTGCAGAGGGCGCGAGAGCAGAGCAAAAACGAAAGTACAAATTAATAACGAAAGGTTGGAGGAAGTTAAAGACTTCACTTATTTAGGAAGTAAAATAAATTGGGATGGAAGAAGCGATAAAGACATAAAACAAAGAATAGCGCAGGGTCGAGTAGCTTTTAACGAAAAGAAAGCACTTTTATGCTCGGGGGTAATAAACTTAGAAACAAGGAAGAGATTTTTGAAAACATATGTATGGAGCACGGCACTATACGGCTGCGAAACCTGGACGGTAGGGGAAGCAAGTAGGAAGAAATTAGAAGCTTTTGAGATGTGGTGTTACCGAAGAATGATGAAAATACCATGGACTGATAGGGTTAGAAACGAAGAAGTATTGGAGAAAGTCGGCGAGAAAAGAAGTATGTGGAAAAACTTAAAGAAGAGAAGAGATAGAATGGTAGGCCACTTGCTGAGACATGGGGGAATAGTCCGCGATATTTTGGAGGCAGAAATAGGAGTGAAGAAAGGCAGAGGTAGGCCGAGATTAGACTACTGCTCGCAAATAGTAAGGGATGTAGGTTGTAGCACAATTAGCGAAATGCGTAGGTTAGCACAAGATAGGAGAAGCTGGAGGTTAGCGTCCAACCAGTCTTAGGACTGATGACCTAATGATGATGAAACAAGAGGAGAAGGTACATACCCAGTTATAATAACTTTAACAATATTAAATACTGGTGCAAGGTTTTATTTATTTTATTATCTTTCGTCGACTTCGCCATTTGCAGGAGGCATAATTTGAGCCCATAGTTTTTCCATTAAAGGGAAAATAAATCCCTTTTTATGTTTTTTAATAGGTACTGTATAAATTTATAGGAATCGTACAGTACGTATTACTATAGATAAAAAACACACAATACAAATTAGACAATCTCTTAAAATGCACAAATAATAAAGATATAAGACTCAGAAAATATATAACTAAAATATATCATCTAATAATAAATATATTATCTAGTGTCTAACTGTACGGTTATATAGTTCTACATTTAAATTAAATTTTTTCGAAAATTTAACAGAAACACATAAGGAATACTAGAAGAAAATAATGCCATGAATGTTTCAAGCCAAACCAACAACCTTCAATCAGTAGGAGCAAGAATAACAGAATATTTGGATGAGCTAGGTATTAACCTACTCCCTGTTTATACTCTAAAATACAATTATATCCCATCATGCACACTCAACTCCACGTCATTTAGATCAGATACTGCCGAACTCAGGAAGTATGATACAAACTCATATTTATATCACTTGAGACTATAAATTAATATCCCAACTTTGTAATTCTTCATACAGATGGATCAGAAACGGAACAAGGAATATATGGTGTATTCATAAGTTCAGCTGAAACACAGACACGAAGCCTACACCACTTGGCAAGTCTATAAACCAAACTCTATGTAATATGATGGGCAATGATCTTATCGATTATACATTAGTGTTCAAATAAGTTCAGATTCCCTAAGCACTATGAGAGCTATAAAAAATAGCTGTAGCTTTAGCCCACTGGTTAAAAATATTCTGAATATAACCGGGAGGCTACAAGAATCTAGTAAAAAGTGTATTATGTTTTGGATACCTAGCCATATAGGAATAAGCGGTCAGATTGCGAAAAATGCAACAAATCATGAGCCAGATGATCATGTAAATATCCTTCCAAATAACATAAAGGCATATATCAAAAACCAACTCATTGATACATGACAAAATGACTGGAACAGACTCTCAAACTAAAGGACATTAAACAAACGATAATAGTTTTTCTTAATAATAGAGGATGTGGCTATTACAGTCTTAGATTAACACATATTAGGCTTATATTCCCCGTCAATAATACTATAAAGAATAGAACATCCTTGGTCTTTGAGATGCCAATATGGGTTAGCTATAGATCATATGTTACTACAAAATAGGGAAATTAAAAACGCGCGCAATACAAATGTGCTACCAAACGCATTAAAGGTATGCGTAACAATAGACATATATTAATACAGTTTCTTAGAAGAGATACTAACCTACTACATAGGATATGAGCAAAATATTCCATAGAAAAGTAGTCGCCAATGACTACAGATATCGACGTCACTATAAAACAAAAGAAAAGTAAGACCAAAATACAATAATAGTATATTGTATTAAACAATTAAACATAGTAACTGGTTGATTAATGTTGCTAATATTTATTTGCTGATAACTAAGCTAGAATTGTTGCATCGATGTCACAGCAAATGTGCCGTCATCGTTTATTTTACTTATCTTGATAAAACTCGAAAACCAAGAGAGAACGAAAGAAAATTCCTTACCTAAATCCAATTTACTGATTTTTTTGACTAAAATTTATAGAAAATATATATAAAATAAATATATATTTCATTCACTTTTTTAAACTAACTTGACAACAAACCTAGAAATATAATTCTGTTAAACAATTTAGGAACGCGAGAAAATAACTGGAACTAATATAAACAAAATTGAATGTATGCGACGAATGTCTGATGATAAAATTTTACCTGTCTGCAAATCTAAGCGGCGAATTAACTCGCCATCTGTCACAAAACTAATTAATAACAAATTAACTCTTTCCATGCATCAACGCACATAAAATAACTTTGCTTAAGGCAGGGCAATGAAAGTTTATAATTATATTAATGGGATATAGCTACTATATACATAATGTAAAGCTACGGAACCTTGGATATACGACTAGGAATTAAAATTAGTTTCAGCTAAAATTACAAAACTTTTAAGCCTACAAGATATCTTATGTACTACATTAATAAATTTATGAAGCAAAACTGTAACTTTTCAAAGGAGCAATATACTTAATAAAAAAAGATGTGATAAAGCTCTATCGGAGTTTGCTGGAGAGGCACTTAACATAAACTTTGGTAAATATATTTTATTCCCTTTTCGGTTTATTAGAGTGTGTTATGTGGCTAGCTACTTTCTGTAGTAGAATCTTAGTTCCATTCCAAGTACCGACACTGGCAATGTCAGTGGAAAATGAACTTTTTGTACGCATAACTAAGACAGCCTCGGCTTGGGATTTGGGGAATTGTCTAATTTCCGTGGGTTTGATGGGCTTTAATACAATTTTTAGCCGCTGACTGTAAGTGATATATAATATATTTGTACTAATTATGTCATGTATCATCCGGAGTGACCTTAAAACATTATTTATTGTACACATTTTGTTAGAATTATAGTGCCAGTTCCTGGCCTAGATAGTCTGGGATGAAATTGGAAATCTGAGCCAGATTTATATCAAGTACGCTTGACCTACTTCAGAAAGTAATTAAAAGACTATTCATTTCAGAAATTCTCTCCGAAATATGTACACTCGCATATATTAGTGGCTTAAATATAATGTGAAGGATATAATGTGGAAATAAAATCGATACACTAGAGCAATGCGAAATGTATTACCATAAAATATTCTGCATCTATTTAAAATCAGCATGACAACCAGTTAATGCCAACCGATATGGGAGTTGGTATTATGATATATATTAAAAGGTATGTTATTTTGGGTCGATTGTTGTTAATCGATGTAAATGACTACCGAGAATACGATGGACAATCAGGACAATTACTTGACGGGGAGCTACTAAAAGTGCAGCAGTTTGCTCTCTGTGACTGCAAAAACATCATTCATACTGTGCACAGTGGTCGAAAACGCCTAAAAGCTGGCCAAAATTCAGAAAATGAAGGTTCTAGTTTTGGAATTTTTGTCTGGGAATGTTTAGTAGGGTGTAATAAAAACCGGTTCCGAGGGATCGCCAACGGCTCTACATTTTGTAAGGGCATTCTGAAGTTGATCGTTGCAGCAAGCGCTTCGTGTATTTCGCATCGCACGTTTCGTAAGCCTTTGTGAAAAGTACAATAAAAAGTGAGCTATAAGCGCTGGAAAAGTTTTGAAAAATGGATTCTCCTCCGCAGGGTGTGTATAATTAACAGGTTAAAGCCGAATTTGTTAGTTCTTAATATGAAAAAAAATATTAACAATGCAATGGAGATGGTTTTTTTGAAAAAATAAATTTATTTTCTTTAGTATATCGTGAAAAAAGTTTACCACTCGTTCACATTCGTTTAATAATTTTTATTTTGTGATACATCCTGAATGTTTATCTTACAAAAAATTGAAGAATTGGTTGCGGCAATCTGCGGCTGTGCCTGTAATGATACTTATTGTTACGCAGTGTCAAATATAGCAGGCCGTAACATTTTATTTATAACATTACTTTCACACATATTCATTATTAAATTCCATTGCATTATACAAATAAACAATTTTCTTTTGTTATTTACTATTTTTACATAAAACAATGAATTTTTTCATGAAATAAAATAAATTTGTTATGATATTTATTGCAAGTAAGTAGCGATGATTTTTTTTGCTTTTATCAACATTTATATTAATCGAAAAATAATGTGTTTGTACATACTTCCTCTGTTTCAGATATTGTAAGCAATGGAGAAGCAATTTCTGTAACTAGAGAGGAACTGTTTTTCTTATTGAAAACACATTTGAATGATGAGTTGCAAATTACAATAGACATAATGTTATAATAATGAGTTTTAGTCCGACTAAATAATGCTTCTGCCTTCAATATTGTATATTTTCTGTATTTTTATAATCGTATGTAATAAAATGTAGATATTAATGAATGCTATTTTATTTTTCTCCCACTATACCTCCGATAACAAATTGTCGGTACTAATGATCAATTTTTTTATTTTGTGGTCTCCATATTGGAGTCGCCCTTCTGTTTTTGGAAAGCAGCTGTCAAATTCGTACCCAGCAGCTTCGAAAACCCTCAGGTACCAATTTTTACTAAGAATAATAAGCTTTTGAATAATTTAGGTCGCTATATTGGGGCCGCTATTTTGTTTTTTGAAAAACCATTATCAAATTCGTACTCAACGACCTCGAAAACCCTCGGGTATCAATTTTTTTAAGAATAATAAGATTTTTAATAATTTCGGTCGCCATATTGGAGCCGCCATTTTCTTTTCTGAAAAACCGTTATCAAACTCATAGTCAGCGACCTCGAAAACCCTCGAGATACCAATTTTCACTAAAAGTAATAAGCTGTTCAATAATTTCGGTCGCCATATTGGAGCCGCCAAGTAGTTTTTTGATAAATCGTTACCAGATTCGTAATCAGTGACCTCGATAACCCACGAGTACCAATTTTTGGTTGAATTACATGAGTTTTCTAATTTTGGCCAGTTTTTCGGCGTTTTCGTCCACTGTGCTGTGGTTCGAATAATGAACTGGACCCAATATTTAGGGTCTCTTTGTAAGCTCGGGTTCGGGTTCGAGGGATAATCTTGCACTTCTATTTGAGCATGGGTGTGTTTGTCTCCTTCTCCCACCAATTTCTGTGTTTATAATTGAAAGCACATACCTATTAGATTATGTATGTCAATTGAGCTGTTTTGGTGAAAACATTTTCATTGATTTTTTTCTTCTTAAAATATATTTTATGAGGTACCATTTGGATAATAATGATTGTGAATAAAATTTTGGAATCAGTGATTCTTAAAGTATAGTTTAGGTTTAGTTTTATGAGGAGGGCTGCGAAGCCCTGCGCTGTCAGAGCTGGGTACTGTACCCTCCTTCACACCATCGGCATTGCTTATTGACACTTTACCAAATTTTACTAAGATGATAGTTAAAATAACAGTGCCCTATTAACAACTCCGTGACATTCTGGACATTCTCCCTATCACTACTCAGGAGCATTGCCATCCAATCGCTGCTAGGCATCAAGTATAGTTGAGGAGTGATCAAACAAAACGCAATATATCCACTTTTCCGTCATTTAGAGTTAGGTACAGTGCACCTGCTTTATGTATGAAATAAATCCATTGGTGACCTCAGACTTATTCGAAACGTAATAATTCCTATTGAAAGTAAGCCTTAAATGTTAGCAATTCAATCAAAACGTAATAAATCCAAAGTTTTCAGAAGTCATTACGGAAAATCCCTTTTGTCAAGTCCAAATTGGAGTACAAAAATATATATTCCAACTATGGTGTCGTCAATTAACTTGGCATAGACTGGGATTTATATGATATAAAAAGTTTAGAAAATACTTTAAAAAATAGAAGGAGTTTCCGACTTGAAACGAATTTATCTGATAAAAGAGGAAATAAAGAAGACAACAATAGTAAAGGTGATGGGTTCCCAGAATTCCAGATTTGAATTTCTAACAGAAACTTCATAAAACTTAACTAAACGAGGAAAAACCGACCGAAAAGTAAGACTGGAAAAGATGACACTTAATAATGCCATTCCAGAGAAGGAAAAAATCTCTAAAACATCTCATGGATACAGTTCAGTCCAGAATGGACGGATGACCAACAGGTTTCTTGGTATAGAAGCCTCTTAAGTGATCATGAGCAAATCCTTGAACAGAAAGAACATGAGCAATGTGACTGTTTAGAACCTGACCATGGTGCTCACAATTTTTTTGTTTTTTTGTTTATTGCTATTATTTGCAAAATAGGTTAAGCATTAGTTTCTTAGCAACACTTTTTTTAATCCAATAAAACTTATTAAACCCTCAAGTGCCAATCAATCAAAACGTAATGAATCCATTTTTTTCTCGTGATAATTACACCTCATATAAGACAAAAGCTACAAAATATATTGTGTTGTTATGTCTTATCCATTCTGCGCATTTTGTCTAAATGGATTTTTTTATTTCCGAAGGCCTTTCCACTCAAAGTTTTTTCGTTTTTCCATTTATTTCTAAATATGGATATATTGCGTTTTGTTTGATCACTCCTCAGTTTAGTGGTACTAAATAATTATTTAATACAATAGCATACTTCCAATATTATATCGAAATGATTGAGTCGGGCCAAACAAAACCACAATACGTCACATTACGTATATATGAGCTAGATGAGTTGTTGTTTCATTATAGGGATCAACCTAATGTGATTTACCTATGTATTTTTTATTTTGTTCGACATCTTTACATGAATCAACACCTACTTCATAGATCCTAAAATGGATCTATCCAATAATCTATGATATCCTTAGACTATTATATAATTGTAGTTTTATAGACCATTATGCATGTAGATATTTTACTATTCAAGTTCCTTAACTTAAACTGAGGTTAAAGGACCTAAGTTAAAGGACGTTAAGTCCTAAACTTCAAAATTTGGAGATATACATATTCATTTTTCATTTCATAATCATTAAAGCATAAAAATAAAGCATAAAACACTAAAAAATTGCAAAACAAAAAATAAACATACTGAAATGATTAAATCTGCATTTCTTGGTTTTCTCTCAGAAGAATATTTTCAAATTAAAATTCATTAATATTACTACCTACATTTTATAATTTCTGCTGCTTCACAATAGATAAATGAGTGTGAACTATACGAACTGAATTATCTAGGAGTCACGATTCGATTTAATTTCTGAAATGAAACAGGTAACATAATTACAACCTATTGTTCCCATTATTCTATGGGGTATGACGAATTCAAATGAAATCAATTTCGCTGCAATTGAACACATTCTCGCAATACGGAAAAGTCTTAATTAAAGTAATTTTCTTCTTATAATGGCCATTCTGTTTAGTAGATATACATATACGAATATTAAATACAAACATATGAAAACACATTCAGTAAAATTTAACTACATAAATTACCTTCGTTTAGCAAATCCATCATGTTAAATACAATGAATCAGGGCAGAAATTAAATTATTCCTATTCAATGTGTGTTTCGATTCAGTGTTCATTACGAAAAGCTCGAACTGGATTACGTTTATTTTAGAGTTAAGTTTAATTTTGCTATAAATAAGAACCATCTAGAATCCATCTAGATTATATATCACATTCATCTGGAATCTCCTTTACCTGATTTACCTATGATCAATATTTCATTAAATCATGCCAAAAATTTTTGGGTACCAAGTGTTATCGACACCTAACACTTGTTTGTATTTGAGAAATTGGGAATGCTTTTTATTACTGTTCTACTGCTAGATTGGTATCGCTAATCAAACATTATGTCTCACCTAACGAATAGATAATTTGTTGTTGTTACATCTATAAAAATTTACATCTATATCTCTTTCATTTTTAATGGCATACCACTCATAACATAACACATAATACATAAGGTCTTTTTACTCAAGATCCTAATTAAGAATCTGCCTCATTACTAACATTTATTAACGACCTGCCTAATGTTTTATATAAAACAAATCAAGACTACTTTTTGTATGGATGTATGTACACCTGTATTTGTCACCTTGTGCGTATTAGACGTAGTTAACGACTTTATACCGGGGTCTGTGGTATGATAGTGTCTCGATCGATTAACTAGTTTCTTGTTAATATTGAAGCAGATACTATAACGCCGGCGCCGGCGCGACACGGGTAGGTAGATTCCCTTGGTGTGCTTTGAGCTGAGTCTGAACGAGAGGAGCTTGACATCTCGCCCTGAGAATGAGTATGTTTGTACAGAGTGAGCGAAAATCGACGCCTAAGCTCTATTATTAGGAAAAGAAAAACGGTAGAAAAAATCTGAAAAGAGGTTCTTAAATGGGACTGAGTAAGGTCCATTTTAAGGCGAATTTGCATATTTTTCCATATTTGGAAACTGAAGTTATGACGTAAGCGAGTTTATTCCCAGAAACATACCTATATTTTGGCATATCTAATAGAGATAATTTTTGTAAACAAATCTTGTAAAGAAAAAAATCTTTCTCCGTTAAAAAATTATAAACAAAGTAAAAAACAAAGTAAAAAGTATTATTAAAAATTCGAAATCGTCACGATTTAAACAAGTAGTCTTTGGAAACAAATATCAAAGTCGCATCTGTCAATAATTAATCTAATGGTTGACAAATATTGTTTTGTTGTCATTTGACTTTGATTTGTTGATTTGAAAAATGTTCACGCACAATGAAAATGTCTACATGTTATTAGTTTATGAGGAATCACAAAAGAACCCTAGAAGAGCAGTTCAGAGATACGCCCAGAGATACCCCGAACGTGTCATTCCAAGCTTAAAAATATTTGCAAGATTTTAACGAAATTTACGTGCAAATAACGAGGCATTTTCTTCTCGGAAGGAAAGAAAAATTGTTAAAACGGTCAATTCTGATAATACTGTTGCCACTGTTTTGCAGTTTTTTGAAAACCATCCAAAGAACTCGATTCGGCAAGCCTGTCGTGAGTTAAATTTAAAATATAGTTCGGTATGAAAAGTTTTTGAAAGAAAATAGTTATCACGACTATAAAATTCATAACTTTTTAGGTCAACATCAACAACAAAAAAAACCGCTTGTTAGATCAACATCAACAACGAAGAATTAATTATGTTGCCCAAGTGATGGTAAATTTAGAGATTAATGACAATCGGTTTTTTAGCATGTGTTGTGGACGGACGAAAGCCGTTTTGTTAGTAGCGACAAATCTAAAAAGAAATTAACATTTTTGGAAAATTCACATATTTTCAATCCGATTGAAAACCAAGGATACTTCGAAATTAATGTTTGGTGTGGTATTATTAATGGACACTTAACTGGTCCATATTTTTACAAAGGAATTTTAAATAGTAAGCGATATTTGAAATTTCTTTAAGAACAACTTCCTGTGCTTCTCGAAAATGTATCATTACAGCTGCGAGCAAACATGCATTTCCAACATGATGTAGTTTCACCGCATAAAGCAAGAATTGTCCAACAATATTATAAAATGAAACTTACGGAGAAAATTAGATAGGTATAAATGAACCGATATAGTGGGTGCCTAAATCACCGGACTTGATCCCACTAGACTTCTTCTTGTGAGAAACTTTGAAAAATAAAGTTTACATAACACCATCTGTTAACTTGGAACATTTAAAAGAAAAAATCACAAAGACTTGTGATGAACTATCTAGAGAAATGTTTCGTAAGGCTTCAGTGAGAGAAGTAAAACGGAGATTGGATAAGTGTTTAGAAGTAGGAGGTGGTCACATTGAGAATTTGTTGTAGTAATTGCATACTTTGTTTATTTCTGCGGTAATAGTTGTAACATATTACGTGTTTTGTAATGTTAAATTAATAAATACTACTAATTAATAATGTTTAATTATTGACAGATGCGACTTTGTTATTTTTTCCAAAGGCTACTTTTTTAAATTGTGACGATTGCGAATTTTTGATAATACCTTTTTTCTAAAATTGGCCTATAATTTTTTAAAGGAAAAAGATAGTAATTTTTTTTCTTTACAAAATTTATTAAGAAAAATTAGCTCTTTTCAAATATGCCAAAATGTAGGTATGTTTTTGGGAAAAAAATTCGATGACGCCATTAAATCAGTTTCCAAATATGGAAAGATATGCAAATTCAGCTTAAAGTGAACCATACTCAATCCCATTTAAGAACATTTTTGCAGATATTTTCTATCGTTTTTCCTTTTCTTATAATAATAATAGATTAATAATAATAATTTTCTTATAAATATAATAGAGCTAAGACATCGAGTTTTGCCCACCCTGTACTTATTTCCATCGTAACTTTCCCCTTCTCAAGATAAAGCTGTAGGGGAAGGAAGTCGAGTGGATGTTCAGTGTTTCCAAATTCAAATATATATTCTATGTATGTCTCCAAATAATTAATTATTCCATACTTTTATATCATTAATTCTTCATATATTTTTGACATTCAGTAGAAAATAAGCATTTCTAGATTCACTATCTAAGGTTTCACACAAATAAACTCAGAATACTTGTACGTGCATTTTTAGCTATTAGAACTATGGTTTTAATGAAACTCCTAGAAACTGTCTCCCTGATATATCGATTTTCCTGGCGATAAATCTCCTAAGATGTCTACATATTTAACTGAATAATCTTAAAGAAATAAATAATTCCCGAGTAGCATTTTAGAAGCAA
Source organism: Rosalia funebris (assembly GCA_037954035.1). Lineage (NCBI taxonomy): Eukaryota > Metazoa > Arthropoda > Insecta > Coleoptera > Cerambycidae > Rosalia > Rosalia funebris. The sequence continues at coordinate 21,860,830 of JAZFAV010000011.1, forward strand.
TCAAGTTTTACTTTCTGTTCATTTTGTAAACACTTTTTTTAATTTCGCTGCTCCTCTTATCGCCTAAGAAAGATTACATTTTGATGAATGATTCTTGTGAAAGTGTTCGGTCCATTAATCACAAAAAATGTTTAATATTCACATCGGGTAATGATGTTTAGCTTTCCATAAGGTCTCGTTTAGTGCCGCAACATTTCCTGTGTTTAATCAATTCAGCAACCGTGTCCTCTTGTCTTTCGTGATGTCGTAGTTTCTAGATAGAGATCCCAAGAAACAAGCTAAGAAGTTTCTGCAATTGGGTTATAAATAAACATAGTTGTTTTTCATTTTACGTGTTATGGATTCTGGCACGCACGTCTGGTGGTGCTATATTTCCCAGAAATTTCCTTGTATACTATAAAATATGGTAAATAATATGGAAATACAATTTTTACTACCACAATTTACACTAGTTTAATACAATAATGTTAAATATTGCACATTTGCTATGATTTAACACATAAAATAGTGAGTGTACCTGCACTTAAGAGCATGCAAGCAGTGATAAGGATAGAATGGATACTTGGCATTGTAGCTTTATGTTATTTAATTTAAACAAAAATAAAGAATATCAAAGTGATCCTTCGGACCCCAACACGTATTCAACAAGTCAAGACCCGGATTAAATTCCAGGTATGTGTATAACTTATATTCTATACTGAAGGAACGATTTATTTCTTGTTAATGGATTATGTTTACGACAAATAAATGTTGATTTTGGATATTACGAAACAAATATAAGTTTCTTTTAAACAAATAGTAACTTCGAATATATTCGCAAACCTTGGTCAATGAGAACATATTAGATCACATTTAATAGTCCCATTTATTAGAAATATATTTCTTACATGAAATATATTTTAGCCTTCAAATAAAATAATTAATTAATTAATATAATAATAGTAATAATGCTCTTATTTCCTAACAGAAAAAAATCCACTTATAACACAAAACTATGAAATATAAATAAATAAAATATATATACATGTGTACAAACATAAACATACAATAGAATACTTCAGTAGCAAAAATTAAAGAATTGTTGTTTCCCTAAAAAATTGCCTCATTATGAGTATAATTGTTCTAATCACAAGTAATATTATATTAAAATGTTGTGACATTACAAATACTAACGATTTTAACAGCACATTAGTTCTCATAATCTGGCAATCGAACATGTTTCCTTCTTGAGTGCCTAGTACAGGTATGCGTATATTAAACATGCTTATATGTACTATTATGACGTGTACAATTATATATGGGTGCTAGTAAGCACCCTTCCAGATTTCAATTACAGAATGTCCAATCTTTGTAGAAGCAGAGTATGATCATAACACCGTACTGGGTGACAACTATCGATTTATAATGATAAATACTTTAAGAGATACCGTTAAATATTTTCAAGTTGGTTCATATAACTTATAAGATGAGGATATATTCTTTATTCTTCGAACACTACAACACAAGAAAGTTTTACAAATCTAGTTGATCATCTACGCAAGTTTCATTTAAGAATAATTTTAAGACGCTAGCAAAAACAAGATGATATCGCATAAGCATTTTAGACAAATCAACAATAAATAAAGTAAAGAATAATGGTCCCAAATTTGAGCCTTGAGGTACTTCAGAAGACGCCGAGAATATCTTGGATTTAAATATATTATATAAAACTCTGGAAATAGTTTCACTCTGGATAAATATGATTTTACTACCATACGATTAAAATGAAGAATATTTCTACTGAATCAATATGATACTAATTTTGAAATTAGTGTATTATTATGTACATTGTCAAAGATGTTTCAAATATCAGTATGCATCACATCTACTTGACCCTTATTATTTACGTGATTTGCGATTATCTGGATAAGTTCTGCTAAATTTGTACCTGTGGAGCGTTTTAATGCTAACCAGTATTGATTAGGAGATAAAATAATTTGCACACCAAAAGACATGTGAGTATATAATGGACGCAATTGAGTAAAACAACTACTCAGTTTTATATCACTATATTGACAGAAAATTATGACTGCAGTTTCGACACTTTTATGTCATTTTCAAAACAATGATTCAACTAAGAATAAAATACAAAAATTCGGTTCTCATAATATATACCCATAATATCCAATTACACAGAATAAGAGTTATGACAATAATCAGGTTTACAGGAAAACGTGTTTTATAAATGGTGCAATCCTAACCATCAAATTGTGGGAATTTGCAGGCATATTATTAAGAACTATTATACAGGGCGTTCATTAATTTTGGTAATAGTAAAAAAAGAAGAATATAGTATATCTACTTGATTATTTAACAAGTTAAAATTATCACTATGGTTGTATTTATAGATTTCTATTGCTTCTAACTAATTAAGTTCTAAACCATTGCTGGCATAGTGTAGGATTTTCATATTACTAATATCTAATAATAATGGGAAATTATGTCCACTTTCTAAGATATGACTAACAAAAGTAGAATCTGTTTCTTGTAACCTGAAGGATTTATTGTGATCAAGGTACCTAGTTATAAATCTACGTCTAGTTTGTTCTATATATGTGATATTGCACTTTGAGCAATTTAACCTATAAACTCCAGATTTTTCATATTTATTAGTTTTATATTTGGCATCATAAACTAAATTTGATACCCTTTGTTGGGGTTTAAATACTACTTTGATATTATGTCTTTTGAAAATATTTTATATTTTTATTGACAACATATCATAATACAATCCAACAATACTCAATACTTGTATAGTGGAGAACAAAGAAACAATAATTTTTTGCATAACAGACATTTCGAAAACCTTTGGAAGATTTCGAAAATATGATGAATATGTAATGTATACAAGTGTGAGTACATTGCATTTTTGATAAGTTCCTCTGAAAAAAATATTGCAACGGAATACTCAAATTAATTAATTTATACAGATATTTTCATCAAAGCACAATAATTATTAATGTTTTAGTAGACTCAATAAAATGTGCAAGATATTAATGCAATATTCTTCTTACCAATGTATACCAATATTTATTATTCGATGATTCTGAACTTCATTTTTGTTTAACATTTATTATGCAAATTGCTTCTCTATAAACAATCATCATCATCATTAGGTCATCAGTCCTAAGACTGGTTGGACGCTAGCCTCCAGCTTCTCCTATCTTGTGCTAACCTACGCATTTCGCTAATTGTGCTACAACCTACATCCCTTACTATTTGCGAGCAGTAGTCTAATCTAGGCCTACCTCTGCCTTTCTTCACTCCTATTTCTGCCTCCAAAATATCGCGGACTATTCCCCCATGTCTCAGCAAGTGGCCTACCATTCTATCTCTTCTCTTCTTTAAGTTTTTCCACATACTCCTTTTCTCGCCGACTTTCTCCAATACTTCTTCGTTTCTAACCCTATCAGTCCATGGTATTTTCATCATTCTTCGGTAACACCACATCTCAAAAGCTTCTAATTTCTTCCTACTTGCTTCCCCTACCGTCCAGGTTTCGCAGCCGTAAAGTGCCGTGCTCCATACATATGTTTTCAAAAATCTCTTCCTTGTTTCTAAGTTTATTACCCCCGAGCATAAAAGTGCTTTCTTTTTGTTAAAAGCTACTCGACCCTGCGCTATTCTTTGTTTTATGTCTTTATCGCTTCTTCCATCCCAATTTATTTTACTTCCTAAATAAGTGAAGTCTTTAACTTCCTCCAATCTTTCATTATTAATTTGTACTTTCGTTTTTGCTCTGCTCTCGCACCCTCTGCACACTAACACTTTAGTTTTGTTTTTATTCACCCTCATTCCGTATTCCTCTGTCAACACTGCCTCCATTTCGTTCAATGCTGATTCTAGTTCCTCCTTACTAGATGCTAATACTGCTATATCATCCGCGAATCTCAGCATTTTTAGTTTCTGTCCCTGTACTTTAATCCTGAAATCCACTCTATCTTTTACCACATTAATCGCCTCTTCGATGTACAGATTGAAAATTAGTGGTGATAGCGTACATCCTTGTCTTACTCCTTTCCTAATACCTACTTCCCTTTCCTCCCCTTCTACTTCTATAACAGCAGTTTGCTCTATGTATAGATTGTGTACTACTCTCCTATCTCTATACTTCATTCCCGCGCTCTTTAGTATCTCGAACATTTTTTCCCATCTTACGTTATCAAAAGCTTTTTCTAAATCTACAAATCCTATATAAGCGTTCTTTCCTTTTTCTATTGTTTTCTCTAACATTACTCTTAGCGCTAGAATAGCTTCGCGAGTTCCCCTATTTCGCCTAAACCCGAATTGGTCTTCTCCTAGTATTTCCTCCGCTCTATTTTCCATCCTCTTCTGCACTATTCTAGTTAGAATTTTTGACGCATGGGAAGTTAGGCTAATCGTTCTAAAGTTCTCGCATTTGTCGGCTCCTCTCTTTTTCGGTATAGTAACGATAATGTTCCTCTTATAATCCTCCGGCATCTCGCCCGTTTCGTATATGTATTTTACCAGTTCAAACATCCTATTTACTACTTTCTGTCCCGCACATTTCAAAATTTCCGCCTGTATTTTATCTACACCCGGCGCTCTATTATTCTTTAGCTCCCTTAGTGCTATTTCAAATTCCTCTCTCAATATAGGTTTTCCTACATCTTCCCTATCGATGCTAGATTCTTCCTCTAATATCTCTCCTAATTCCTGACCCTCGTATAAATTTCCTAAGTACTGCTTCCATCTATCCGCTTTCTCCTCTCTTCCTATCAGTATGTCCCCCGATTGACTCCTAACATTTCTACTTATTGTTCCTATATCCCTGAAGTTCCTCTTAATTATTTTGTAAGCCTCATCGGTCTTACCTACTTGCAACTTATCTTCTACTTCTTTGCATTTCTCCTCTATCCATTGTTCTTTCGCTTTTCTACATTTTCTAATGATTTCCCACTTTATTGCCTTATACGTTTTCAGTCCTTCTTCGTCTGTTTTTGTAGTCTCGTCTCTTTTGCATTAAGTTTAAGATTTCGTCCGTTATCCAGGGCTTCCTAGCTTCCCTTTTATCGTGTCCTAAAACGTCCGTAGCCGCGGAATCTAGACTATTCTTGATACCCTCCCACTCAGTTTCTGCGTTCTTGATTTCGTCCTTACTCGCTTTATTTATTAACTGATCTGTTTTCTCCTGGAACTTATCTTTCATATTCTGATCCCTCAATATGTCTACATTTATACGTTTCTTATCCTTCCGGGTTTTCAGATTTTTGAACTTTAATCTAGCTTTCATGACTACCAAGTTGTGATCGCTGTCTACATCTGCTCCTGGATAACTCTTACAGTCTTTTACTTGATTTCTAAATCTCTTCCTAACCAGAATGTAGTCTATCTGATACCTGTCTATCCCTCCTGGCATTTTCCATGTGTACCGCCTCCTAACGTGATTCTTGAACAATGTGTTCGCGACTACCATCTTGTGCTTCTCACAGAATTCTATCAGTCTGCTACCTCTCTCGTTTCTGTTTCCTAATCCATAAGGCCCTACAAAGTCTCCTTCTTTCCCCTCACCTACGACTGCGTTAAAATCTCCTACTACTATTAAATTTTCATGACCCTTCACAAATCCTATTACCTGCTCTATGTCCGAATAAACGGCTTCTAACTCTTCCTCGCTGTGGCTAGAAGTAGGCATGTATACTTGCACTATTACTGTTTCCACTGGCTTCGAATCTAACCTAACCATCATTACTCTCTCGCTGTATTGTAGGTAGCTATCTACACACTGTCCTGCGTTCTTCCGCATAACGATCCCTACTCCCGCGTTTCCATTTACCGATCCTGTGTGTATTACCCTATAGTCACCGCTCCAAAAATCTCCTACTTCCGGCCAGCGCATCTCACTTATACCTACTATATCTAATCCTAACCTATCCATTTCTATCTTCAGATTTTCTAGCTTCCCTGCCTGTCTCATGCTTCTGACATTCCACGCTCCGACTCGTGAAATGCTACACTTCCTATTATTATTGCACTCGATCACGTCTCCCGGAACAGTCCTCACCCGGAGATCCGAACGGAGGACTATTTTACCTCCGGAGTTTTTTGTCCCAGGAGACGCCATCATTAATTTAGGATAAGCTTTCTGCTAGCTGTTCTGAGGATTATAATGTGGTGGTTTCCTCTTGCCTTCCACATCGCAGTCGTGTGTGTCATAGCACCATACCAACCCCCACGGTTTCTGCCACTATAACTACTGAAAGAGCTGCTGCCCTCCTTCAGGGACTTGTCTTAGTCTGGTTTTTCAATAAGGACCCCCCCACTATGGTTAAACCTATGGTACGGCTCCTTAAATCATTAAAACGCGCAAGCCGACCCACCCGTTCCAGTTTGCACTAGAACTTCGTCAAGGTTCAAGTCCTATCGGATCGGGTATAAACAATAACTATATAAAATTTAAAACACAAATGACGCGAAAGAGTTAAATTCCAATAAATAGAATGTATGTAAAGTATTTAAATTTCAGTTTAAATTTCAGTCTTTTGATTGAAGAAATATCAGTCTTTTGATATTTTCATTATTATCTAGAAGATTCAAGCCTAGGGAATTAGGATATCTTTCAAGTCGTTTCAAATCGATAACCTACTGCATTCTCTAATTGTCTGCTTTGCTGTAGAAACATCCATATCATGTTGTATGTCTTTGTAACAAAGTAAGGAGGATCAATAACTGTAATCAGTATTCTTGAATGAAATGTCTCTATGATCGCAGTGTTGGATTTAACTGTTATACCCCATAGCTGATTCCCATAGGTCCAAACAGGTTTAAAGATTATACTATACACCGAAATTTCATTTCTAATCGCCTACTGGGATTTTCTTCGGAGAAGTGTTTTCATCAGGATTTTCTTCCTATAGTGTCTTTCGCTCCAAGAAATTGTATTTTAGAAGTTTTGATCCAAGATGTTGGTGTTTTTTTCATATGTACACTTTCCAGTTTAGTTTCTTAATGCAAGCCTAGATATTTAATGCATCTTGCCATAGGTATAATTTTGTTATTTAGTATTATTGAAGGTGAGTTTCTGTGGCATTTTGTAAATATTATATGGTTTGATTTTTCATCGCTTATTTTAATACCTCAGGTTTTGATCCATTCTTCTATTTACTCTACGTTCTCTTGCAAAATTGTTTCTTGATACATTTAAAAGATAGATTTTAGCCAGGATACTAGTGTCATTCGCAAATTTGATATAATTACCCTTTCATCAGTTGAAATATTCGATGTGAAAATCAGGTATGATATTGGTCTAAACATACTACCCTGAGGAACTTCGGATATCGTGAGACATAATTATGTTATTTCTGACGCATATATGACTATAAAATACCATTCATTGAAGTGAGATTTAAGAAAAATACACATGCTTTATAGTATGTTCTTTCTGAGCTTATATAATAGTAGTTTCTGATGATGAGTTTTGTCAAAGGCTTAACTGAAATTGAGAAAACTTGTTGCGCAGTAGCTTCTGCTTTCAAATGTTTTATTAATTTAATCCACAACGCTATGATTCTGTTCAATGGTAAAATAGCGGTGGCTTTTAAACCCGAACTGATAAATCCGGAACTAACATATATGTTTATTATTTATTATTCAATTATAAATAACTAAATAGCATTTCTACTTGTGATCGCAAACATATTTCTAATAAAATATTTCCTTATAGCGCAAAAAAAAAATCACTTCTTTATAATCCTTAACACACGATATACAAAATTATCCTTACTGCGAAATTCTTTATTGTTCAACTTCCTTACTTTGCGAACAAAAAAGCAATAAATACTTTATTCAAGGAACTCGTAGCGAACTTCAAGTATAATAGAAATGAGAAATCAAAAGTTGCCTAACAGATGTTTGAAACCGGACATATACGAAACCGGATAACAAGGGTCTTAATTGTTGAGAAAGCATATACATTATAAAGGGCAAGGATACCACATTACATTATAATTTAATAACTACGATCAGTGCTTAAGTAAGTGATTCAGAAGTAGAAAGTAAAAATATACACATTTTACTTTATTTTATGCACATATGTATGTGTATACAGTAGATCACAGAATTTTCTTCACAAAAAATATTTCTATTAGTTGAAAATATAGAAACATGGTATAAAAATGATTACAACCCCCACGAATCGATTCTTATTGTTGTATACTAGAGTATAATTATTTTTTTTATTATGTATGTAAAAATAGCGGAATTTACTCGCCAAGAATGCGCAGTTACGCTGTTGGTTTACGGTCTATGTAATGAAAATTGAGTAGTAGTGTATTTATAAAACTGCATACCGAGGATATTCAATAATACATATTTCTAAGGCTATTTTCAATATTAGGTTGTTTTAATTGATGACTGAATAGTAACACAGTCTTAACATTGATCAATCAATTAATCTCAGATGAATGCAATTCGCCAAGGTCAAAAATACAATCCTTCAACTAATTTTAAACGTCAGCAATTTGAAGTCAAAAGTCTCGGCCTGTATTTTAAAATGCGCGAGAAAGATTTTTTCTTTTCACAAAAAAATAACACTGCAAAAATAACTATGTACTTTGTTGTAATGTACCTACCTACTTTCAGTAAGTAGGTACTCAAATGCTATCAACATAAGATACTAGCTTAAAATTCAACTTTTCACGTGTCAAAAAAAAACTGTTGTGATTAACGAAAGAGAGAGATTACTGTAAAGCAGTATGATAGTATATTAACGTTAATTGCGCTCGCCGTATTTGCTTTAAATATAACTATTTCTTGACTTGATGCAGTGGCGCATTGTCGTTAAGGACATGACGTATTTTATTGTTTATTGGATTACCTTAAAATTTAAGTTCTAGGTCTCTATTAGTGTGGTAATTATCTTGTTAATGTTATACCAGATGTTATCCTGAAGCCCTATATAAATATGTTATTTAACATTTTATTATCGGCGTACGTAGAGTAAATCCCATATTCATATATTTAGGTACATACTGAAATTTAATAGGATTTCCGCAAGGGGCAGTAAACTAACTCACCATAAAATATAAGCTGAATAGGGAGACACATAAAAATGCAAACAATCACCCACGTCATGAGAGAAATGAATTAAAATTAAGTTATAATTTCAACAAAGTAATTTTGAACCTAAAAAATGTGTCTGCGTTAGAACCAACCGGGACTAATTTAAATATTTAATTAGACTGCAGACAGGATATAAAATTGGCACAATGAAAAGGTTGAAAAATCAAATTTACAGCTTATTTCATTTGTAAATGTACTCCGACGAAATTGTCTTTTGTGTTCCAGTTAGTTTTGTTGCAGATTTTCGGGCAATTAACTTTGTTATTTCGCGAGTCGTTTTATCTCTTGATTTAATTTATTTTAGAGTATCATTAATGAGTCTCTGCCTTGCTTGTTACTATAAAACATTGAATTTAAATTACACAATTTGTATTTCAAGCACTGCGGAAATTCAATATAGAACCTCGTTCGTTTCCAGATTCGTTGGGTGCATAGGATAGACTGAAATATATCGAGAGGTATGTCGTTATTTTAATTTAACGATCCAAATATTATGAATACTCTCAGAGGCAAGCCGAGAGAGTTATGAATGATAATATAATTGGGTTGCTTACTTAATTGTCCTTTATATCTAAAATTATTTTTGAAATAATTTTAATATATCTTATCTCATCGTTGGTTCCTATTTAATAACAAAGTTAATATTCTGAGCCTTTGAAGTAAATATTATTCACATCAAAGACCAAAAAATTCAAAATATATTTCTGTTTTTAATTGTGATCTTGTTTTGTATCACTAGGGCGTACTGTTGTACCACATACGTTGTTATTGCCTTAAGAGTTGTGGAATAAACATTGAAATTTACTTCAATATATAGATTTATTAAAAAGAGACAACAACAGTGAACACTTTAAAGAACGTTCTATATAATGAATAATGATTATAAAAACTACCTAATACCTAAGTTACTTATTAGGTAGTGGATGTAGCAATGCATTGATTTCGGCTTTCCGTTATCTGTTCTATAGTCTGATCCTCATATCTGGCTGTGACGGCTTTTGTGTCACTCAATATAGTTATTCACAGCAACATATGATTTCGAAATAAATACATCCGACCGTTCCCATAATAAGTATATATTTAAGGGAAGGAAACTATTTACTGTAACCCTAATAAATCCATTGCCATAAACTAATACAAATCTTAACAACTTTTTATGTAATATTATTTATGTACCATAGCAATTTATATACAATAGAAAGCTGTGCTTTCTTAAGACAAAACGCAATCGACCAGTGATAAGGTGAGGGCACCATAAACTCTGTGTTCATTAAGAAAACATCCACTATGTTTATCGAAAAAATAGTGGATAAAACTTGATTATTTCTTTACTGTCCCCCAGACTAAGACTAAGACTAAGTTGGCCAGTAATTGGAGGGAAACTACCACAAATTGGTATCGACAAAGAGTTGAAAATAAGTGCAAGTGGATGGTGATAATAAGTTTTGATGGTGTTGTATAGTCGCATTTGTACGATAAGATAATTGACATCTCGTATCTGTAAGATAAGGTAAAAAACTGTTACACAAAGAATATCTTCAGCGTCTAATTATAGAAGGAAATCAGTAACATTTTCTTCCATATCAGGCCTCATAAAATCCGTATTATAGTAAATATTTTACTGAAATACAACATTTTGGATATTTGAAAAAACGTGAGAAAGCCAAAAAAAAATGTAACCTAATCCTCGCCCAAGCATATTTTCACGCTTTAAGAACATTCATTAACCCGCCAGCAGTGTGGTGCATAATAGTGACGTAAGAGGTGTAGTGGGGCAGGTATGACAAACCCCATTTTTTTCCTTATTCCAATCTCAATTTTCAAAAATAAACATATTCTTATTATAAGTTTTACAGTACTCTGATATACAAAGCTATAAAAAATTATCTTATGTATTTACTGAAAGTTAACTTATGTTCTTTAAAGAAAATAAACTATACAATCCAAAGAATTATGGACAAAAGCAGCCATATTGTGGAAAACAATTTTCTAGTCATCCTCATGAAGGCAATTTTTGCTACACAGAAAGTTCGCGTGTTCTAAGCAAAGTGCAATGTTACATATAGAAAAGGTGTAAAACGTTTTCCTGCCTTTCCTTCTTGGACAAGGAAACTGCATCTTCTATTAGTTTTTTGCTTTTTTGCCGGGTTTTCGATGGGTGATGGCTGATATGGACGTAATTCTCTAAGAATTCTGGGGTTTCTCTCACGGTGCCTCTTGTATTCAGAGAGTAATTGCATACCCAATTCTTTAAGAAGTTGACGTTGTTTTATATCAAATTTTTTGGTATTGCTTTTATAAATTACTAGCGAATTTACTCCAGCCGTGTTGAGGTATGAAAAAAATAAAGAAAGTAGCTATCAACGACTATTTCATGCCACACTATAATTCGCCGACAATTCGTCCAGAACATCTACTCCACATTTTGTTATATTATAAAAGTGGCTTTACTTTTATGTTCTATAATGGTGTCGTCGTGGTGCAGGGTGGAGAAAAATATTATATATATATATTTTTTTTTCGGAATATGTGATACCACTGTAATATTTTCGAGAGAAGCGAATAATGCACCTTGCACACTTCTCTTGAGTATATTTATAAATTCCAGAGGAATTTTCTTTTTGTTTTTCCTGACGATGCCCACTGACGTAAGTTGGTGAACGTTTTAACAGTTTTTCCATCAAGGAGAAACTTCCACAAAACACTTCCAGTTTAAGTGTGGTGGGGTAAGTAATACCCCACAATGCTCCTCACCAACGGTGTCAGACGTACAGCTGCCGCTACTTGTGTGAACTTGTCAATACCTAATTTGAAGCTACCTAATGATAGACGGCGCCAAATTACACAGGACAGATATTATCACCACAGATGTACTACGAAGGGAATATCATACTCCACCACACTGCCCGCAGGTTAAGTAATAATTAGCTGTGTAATTGGCAATACTTGTAATTATGTGTATGTTACGCGACAATGCTTCGTGCTTCGTAACATGTTTTTGTTACAAGATATGGCACGATCTATCATTTGCCACATCATAAGTTCATTATTAATAATCATGGTAAATAATAAGATTTACAAAAAATTTGCAATGAAACTGCAACTCGTTCTTTATTAGTCGATTTTAATTCAGAATTTGCTCAGGTCTTATTAATCCTGGCAATAATTAAGAGATATTCTTAATGTACTGCGACATATTAAATCTATGTGTGTCAGCCATGTTTGAAAAAGAAAAGGGCGACGCACCGACTGTGTGTAATATTACACGAAATACTTTCGACCACCCCCTTCTCCGTAACTCAAAAATCGTTAGCCCTACACACTTGCAACTTTGCACGTCTAATAAAGCCCCCTTGAATACCTCGAATCCAAATTTTAATGAATAATACTATTATAGTTCTCGAGTCATTAAGGTCTGAAATATGCTATTTTTATCACTCACTGACTGACTCACTTATCAAAAATCTAGACTACTTCTAGGTCATTTAGAAACTTGAGGCACCAAGGTGAATCACCAGGTGCATATAAAGGAAAAAATCTGAAGTTATTGAGGTGGTTAGTTAGTACGAAGTATCAATCAATACAACAGAATAACAAAAAAAAAATGACACCACTATACTACGTAATTTGTCAAATTATTTTCTTCTTACTAAGTATGAAACATAAACGTACCATAAAAATGCGTAAAATAGACAATTTATATTTATAAATAACCACAATAACCACATTGCGTTATGTAAAATAAAACTTTTTAAAAATCAATAATACTTCAACAAAAACTTGAATGTGAAAATGGGGCCAAGTTCGGTACAAAAGACGTTCGGGTTTGTCAACTTCGCCGATAATAGAGTTGGGATGTTAACCAAGTGCCAAGTTCCATAGAAACTCATAACAGGAACTTATAAATAGGAATGTACAACGGTCTTCAATTGATTTAAAAGAAAATTTGTTAAGTCTTAAGAAACTTGGCAAGGCTTATATCTAACTGAATTGGTTGTAAGATAAAATAGAACAACTAGTAGAGTTAAATTCTAAGTTTGTATCAATTATCATCACGTTAAATGTAATTTATTAAAACTTGACAAGTTAAAAATTCACTATCAAAGAACATAACAAATTTTCTTTTAAATCAATTGAAGACCGTTGTATAGTTTATTTCATCGCTATTTGCCAAATAAATAATCTGAAAACATACCGCGGCTTATTTTTACGGCTAAGCTCACGTAGACTGTTCTGTTTATCGGCAAGATAAGACAGTTTTTTATTTGGCAAATAGGGATGCAATGAATAGTACATGGTGAGTCATGGGAAACGGACGTTTTTAGAATGAATACTACTCAGCTTGTGTCAGGCGTATGTAAATGATAGATATGACAGTCAACACTCCTTGAGTTGCCATTTAGTATCCATCATGCCGCTGTGGACAAGGGAACACTGCGTGTTTGTTTACGACGAGATTGTAAAAAGTGAAGGTTCAGTGACAATAGTGCAACGTCTTTTCAGGCGGCGTTTCAACATCGGCCGTCATGGTGCCCTCCCTCAGCGGAATACCATTCTTAGATGGGTTAATTCATTGCGAACGACAGGGTCACTGTTTAAAGAAAAACTACCCGGCTCAGTTCGAACGGCCCGAACAGCTGAAAATGTGGATCGAGTAAGGGAAGCCATGAACCGAGGCCCCACTCGTTCTGCTAGACGACATTCTACGGAACTGCAAATAAATCAATCCACGATGCAGAGAATTTTGCACAAAAACCTTGCACTTCATCCCTATAAAATTATGATGGTTCAGAAGCTAAATGAGAGACTATCAGCAACGAATGACTTTTTGTCAAACAATGCTTCACCTATACGAAGAAAATGAAAATTTGATTATCATAATGAGCGACGAAGCCCATTTTCACCTGGAAGGGACGGTTAATAAGCAAAACTGTCGACATTGGGCTGCAGATAATCCTCGGGGATTACATGAGAGACCGCTACACAGCTCTAAAGGTACAGTTTGGTGCGGTATTGGACGGTGCGGGATTATCGGACCATTTTTTTTTTTTTGAAGAAAACGAGAGAACGGTGACTGTTAATTCTGATCGCTATGTGAACATGTTTGAAACTTTTTTCTTACCTGAACTTCGTAGGCTAAGAATGAATAGGGCAGAGGTGTGGTTTCAACAGGACGGGGCGACCGCTCATACAGCAAGAGCTTCCCTGGCTGTTGTTCGCATTTCCTAATCGCCTCATTTCACATCTTTGGGGGTATTTAAAATCAAGGATATATAAGCGTAAATCCCGTACATTAAACGACCTGAAAACAGCAATACGTGAAAAAATTGCAGAAATCAACCTAGATACGTTGCGAAACGTAGAATCAAATTTTCGAAAACGGCTTCAGCTGTGTATACGTGAAAATGACCGTTATTCATCACATATTATTATTCGCACTTAGGCATATAAAATGGCATAGTTTAATGTTTAATTCTTTAAAAATAAAACTTATTTTTTCCTAAAATTGCAAGAGTTATTCTTTGTTGGAAAACGTCCGTTTCCCGTGACTCACCCCTGTACATTCCTATTGTAAGTTCATGTTATAAGTTTCTATGGAACTTGGCACCCGTTCAGATCTCAACTATTTTATCGGCGAAGCTGATAACCCCGAACGCAGTTTGTACCGAACTTGGCCTCCTTTTAACATTTATATTTTTGGTGGTCCAACATTTTGCTAATGTTATAAGCGTTTTCACAATTTGATAAATGAGGGATCACAAATATTTACAAAGCTGTTACAAATAAACAAAATTTCGCTTCGGCATCCGTAAACCTGTTTCCAGCAACAAATTGAAAAACTCTCGCAAACACAATATATCCAGCCCACACCCACGCATTGACGAAACATTTCTAGTCACCTGCAAAAAGTTTTAAAGGCACTTTTTTGTCGATGATTTATCAGATATCCTGCTTGTATCAGAAAACTTTCTCATCGTCGAGATGTTTGGAAACAAATTTCATTTATATATTTACAGCGAAATTCCTGCGACCTCTAAAAACTCCTCGTATTACATAGAAGTTGAACGGATTTGTATTTACAGGGCGAATCAATGTAGGTTGTTGAAAAGTTAGAAGTATCCATTCAAGAAACCGCTGAAAAGTTTAAATAGAAATTGGTATAGAAAATCGACGGAGGTAAATTACTTGAGTACCCGTAAAATATCTTCTCGTATTACCTTCTTCATGTTAGGTACGGTAAGGAACAAATTCTAACTTTGATTAGGTTTTCTGATTTACTCATGTGATTCCCAGTCCAGAGTAAATATTGAATTGGTTGCAATTTCCAGATAAATATTAATTATACTTGGAGGTTTTAATCAGTTTAGCAATGTACATGATAAGTTTTGTTAAAGATTGAAGTTTAAACCTCATAACATAAGATGTTATGAAGTTTAAACTTCATAATCGTCGTAATTACTACATTGGTAAAATCTGAATAGAAACTAAATTAAATACTAGTGAGACATATAAAAGCAGGGACTCCTCTAAATTTATTATTTGTTGGCCTATTTAAACGGTTTCTTTCTGATTGACAGACAAATAACTCTATTATGGTGAACAATTTCAGAGTGGGATTTAAAATTTCAAGGCCTACTTCGAAGTGTTTTTAAAACTAAAACTGAAATAAAGTGTTATCAAATCTTCATCTCTATTCTGACTACATTACTAGATTTAGGATACTTTTAAATGGATGTGACCGAAAGCCTACAAAAGGACACTAGCTTATAACAGGATAGCATAACAGTATAGCATAATTATAATTTATATTATTTTATCAAAATATTTCAAATAGTCGTTTTGTATGATAAATTACAAATTTGATAATAAAAATTTTTTTATTAAATTTGCCTATTCCGTTCTACTGACTGGTCATCTATGACAATCGAAGAATTTGCAACACTTGTAAATTATTATTGCAAATTTGTGGCTTTCCTGACGACTACTGTAACGCGCCCTCTTTATACTTATTGTAAATTGTTAGTATTAGAGTATGCGACCTAGTGCGTGAGTGACTGGCCGCGGCAACTAACGTTTATCGTGAACGATGGGTTCGAACGAAAAAGTGACCACGGGATGCCGACACGCAAGTACGAGATCTAGGAGATCGTAGGTCAATAATAAAGACAGACAGCCCAGCGAGGTGAAGCAGAGTGGAGATGGTGTTACAGAGCCGGCAGTCGACGACGATTTAACGAAGTGTGTGCTCTAAGATTAGTATTTAATTCTGTTTGTAAATTGTCAGAAGCGTTGCTGGAGGGTGTCAGAAGAGAACTTATAAAATAAAAGGTACTGTAGTATATATTGAAACCTATTTATCGTGATCCCCATACCACTACGATTGAGCTAGGCGTGGTGTTACACTATTCAAAATATTTTCATAATAAAAATAAATTATAATTATTCCATACTTCTGTTATGAACTAATATTTTTCTTAGAAATTTTGATTATACCCATTTGGGAGTATACCAAATCAATTAGCCTAATCCGATTAGAGCAGAAAACATTGCTAACACTTATTTTTATTGAAAATTATATTTAAAATTTTGTATGTTATATATAATAAATATAATTTTCGAGTACTTTCAAGATTGAGATAACCTATATTATGGATTAATTCCCAAATTTCATTTTCATATTTTCTTACATCATAAGCAAACTTAAAACAACTATTTTCAGTTCTTTATAAAGGTGTTATATTTGTAATTCTAATAAGTGGAGGTTCACATATGCAATTCTAATAAAAACAAATTTTAAAAATCTACAGAGATTAATTTTTAATTGTGAGCTCATTATGGCCTGTGCGGAAAACTCTTGAAAAAATTTGAAGTAGGCGTTGAAACTTTAAATTTCATTCAGAAATTTTGCAGGATATTAAAGTTATTCAAACTCTATAACTCAGAATAGAAAAGAAATAGTTTTAATCGTCCAACAAATAAAAAATTTAGAGAGGTTTGCAATTCTAAATGAATTTGTCTGTAGGTTACGATGGTTATATCTTCGGTGTCCTAACATGCCGGAAACATTCAATGCAGCATTGAAATCAGAAAACCAATTTTCTAGAATACCCATCAGAATGTTACTTGTTATTTGACGTGCCTTCTTCCAACCAAATTGACATTATTAGGAGGTAATTAGAGCTCTTTCAAACAGTTTTAATTAATATTTTAAATCGAAGAATTTTTGATCATTCGCAAAAAAATGATAATAGTTTCTTACACTGACGGTTTACTTTAAGCAATAGACTGACTATAACTAAAAATACATATTTACCACTATAATTAAGACCTTTGACGGTTATCTTCTAAATAGGCTTCTTCTAATAGTGTCTTTGAAATCAAATATTATGTACATCTCCTTATTTATGTTAAACAATCTTCAAAAATCTAATAAAACGTCAAGCTCTATAGTACTAATTCAATATTCAAAGTTCCAATGACAGTTATACATGTATATGTATAACATATACAACAACGCACTGTGTATACAACAAGAACTAAAAGTCTCCCACGTATTAATTTATTTATGAAGTATTTCCTTCAATAATATTTCCGTTCCAATTGAATGTGTACAATCGGCGATCAATAAGTTTTCATATAGACGCAAAATAGATTGCAATATTCGCCTTGCCTTTTCTATACAGAAATATATAGCCTTTTTAATTTCACGTCTATTATTCTCGGTAGATCGCCTGTTGGAAAATGATTGAAGTTTCCTCATCTGTGGAATTGCTAAACTATCGTATAACCAGTCCAATTCCGAATGTATCAAATATGTAGTAAATTGTTATTGCATATTTTATTGCTTGCACGTTCCAGATTCATAAAATATTTGTTCATGGCATATTGGCAATGATTGATGCTGCAGCTGTCTGTGAAAAATTGGACAACCTGTTGAGTTTGACGCACAGTTATATTAAATATGGTACGTGCTCACGTGGAGAATAAAACTCTAAAGAAGTTAGAGACTGATGATTATTGTTTTTCGCAGGAAATTGAGCCAGAAAAATTAGAGGTACTGCTCGTCAAGAATAGAAAAAAGCGTGGATTCTCTAGGTATGCGTAGAAGAAAGAATGAGGTAGCATTCGGAGGGAAAGGACGCACTTTACGCGCAGCCGGATCGAAATCTGTAGATTCACATTCAATATATATTCATCGATATTCACCCTGCAATGGTCTCAATTCACCTTTGTAGAGATCAGGCTATTTATTGTGCATCTCGTGTCCGTCCAATATCGCAGTTTTGAGACTTGTTCCTATTTTTGATGGATTGTACAATAAAATTATCCTAACATGTTATTAGCCAGTAATATCATGGAAAATCTCTGATAACAAGAGCCAATATAGGAATATAAGGAAAATGTAAGGAATCTACATTTGCTTTGAATTATTTCAAAAGTGTTAATTTCAAGTTTAACTGCTTAAAAGTTATTGTTGCTAATGTAATAGTTAAAATATAATTAAGAAAATAAAAGAACATCAGTATAATGCAAAGTTTTACTCCGCAGAGGGTAATATTCAAACTACATAAATAAGAAGATTATACTCTAACCCATCTGCAAATACCTTATATAATAAGGAGTAAACAAATCAGGTCAAAGCAGACATTCTCCTGGCTATATACCAAACGCCGAGCGCTGAATTACATGACAAGTTTGCCGTATTTTGTCTAACAGAGTTAGCACTAAAATACAGTGATTGTTCCAAAAATCACAAAGAAGATGCAAAAGTGTCACCTATCTCAGGATATCGTTAACTGTAGACCGGTTTCGACCATTCTATCTTGGGTCTCGTTAGTGCAGTGTAGACGAGTATATCTTTGACAGCTCATATCTAGTAGACGTTGCTACATTCCACTGCAGTAGAACGTACCAAACGCCATCTCTTGGTAGTTTCGAGAATAATCTAAATCGGTGTAAAAACTTGAGATCATCAGTATAATGCTAAGTTTTACCACTCAGAGGGTAATATTCAAACTACAGAAATAAGGAGATTATACTCCAACCCATTTGAAAATGGTTTATATAGTAAGGACTAAACAGATTAGGTCAAAGCAGCTGTTCTCCTGGCTATATGCCAAACGCCGAGCGCTGAATTACATGACAGAATCTGCAGTCTGCAGTTAACGATATCCTGAGAATTTAGAATTTGTTTAGTCCTTATTATATAAGGCAATTGCAGATGGGTTGGATAATAATCTCCTTATTTCTGTAGTTTAAAATAAAAGAACGTAGTGTGTTTATTCGAAATGTTTCAGATATATATCTAATGTATTTTTCGTGGATATATGTTAATTCTAATCCATATATTTCATTAACAGTATACAACCGACATATGATGGGCCAAAATTATGTTCTATAAACAGAAATATACCACTGAAAAAATATAATTACAGCACATAGTGTATTTCATCAGTCAACCCTAGAGAGGATGTGTAGTTATATAGGAATCAAATGTCTCGTATTGTCAGAGCACTACAAAACATTTTCACGCCTTTCTACCCTTCGCTTTTAAACTTCGTTTATTATCAAAGAAACTAATAACTAAACCATCTATTCCGGTAAACTACAACAGTCGACTCAACACTGAGTCGAACTCAGATCACTATTATATGAGATGTGAAATATCTCACAGAGATATTTCAAAGAGAACACATTATAATACAACAATGAATATTAATGAATACTCGAACTACCAGCATTGTTAGGTTATAACACATCAATAAAATCATTATCCACTAAACATACGCATATGTCAGTTGCTTCGTCTACAACGAAGTACACAAAACCTTCACCGTCGTAGTTGCGATTGCTTTGCAATGCGTCCTCGTATATTTGGTCAACATATTTTCTTAGTGTCATGTTATGTCAGTGTATTTGGTCAGAGCCAATATGTTTATCAGTGTATTTGGATTATTGATTTTCAGTCCATATATTTTTCTAAAGCCTGGGGTAATATGGGTTTCTTCGGTTTGTGTAAGGCAATACCACTTGCCTAAAGGTCTACCCTGAGGGCACAGAAGAATATAGTGTCATCTTTATCGTGTCTGCTATACGAAGTATGGCTTTTCACTTATGGTTTGTATAATGATTCTTTGCGTGTGCGTCACAGGTAACAATCGTATAAATCAATCAACTGGAATTTTCGAACAGTGTCGTGCCGAAAACACATTTTAGGATATCAATTAATACAATACAAATCTATCAGCCTATGGTAGAGTAATGAAAAGGCTCTCCACAAAAACATTCAATGGAAGTGATATTTCCATCAAAATAAATGCAATAAATTTAACAAAAATCAAAATAAATGAAACAAAAATGAAATAAAATTTACAGAAATAGTGATACGCCAATGAATCAAATTACACAATAAAGCTAAGACGTGAGTTCATAATTGCATTCTGTTCGGCAAATTATTAACTGTCTATGCCGTACGTAGTTGATTGAAACATATGTAGCTAGACATACGTGCTAGGTATTGTGGCATGTTAGTAACAATTGCGAGTGGTGTAGCATGTGATTCGTGCGTCATCACTAAATTAATACAGGTGCAAAGATCCATTATAAAAATTGTATGTCGTTACATGGCGGCAAACAACTCCGGGTCACTATCGATCCAGGTTTGCAGTAATTCTGGTCTGGATTTTTTGTTCCATGGTAAGCTAATTTCCATGTTACGACACAAATCAAAACACTGAATTCAAATACACAACGTGATTCGTAAGCCAGCGAAGAGAATGAAAACAGCAGTGAGATTAAACAAACCCATAACAAGCCTCTGCGTAACATGCGATGGCAATATCGTTGCTATGAAAACGGATATCGACAGCGTATTTAATTCGTCTTCGTTGCAATTCACCAGAATAGACGCTTAGGAGTAACACATACTCTTAACTTGCAGTTTCTATAATAACAGACTGGGCTGTTTTTAGTTTTAAAAGTCTTAATGGGAAGGAACTAAATGGTAAAAATTTTTAACGAATTAAAATCAAAATAAACATAGGCGCATACAGGATTACACACGAAAACAACATCATTAGTAATAAACCCTTATCATATTTTAATTTTAACAGACAGTACTAAACAAATACAAACAAATAAGTATAAAATCTAACATCTCTGCATAAATATCAAAGCTGTTAAATCTGTTATGGTTTCATATTATCATTAAGGACCTACGACGGTTGGTTGCAACTAAACTTTAAAAGCTTTACAGAACAGTAAACAGATTCAACAGGTGTCCAATATTGCCTAGCCGTAATACGAGATATATGCCTGTACTCTTTAATGAAAATACCTAGGTACACACTGCGACGACATGGCATTAAAAGTGAATTAGTTACATTTACCGTATGCAACACTAAACGAAATCTGATGTTTACCATACGACATCGTGAAAATTTTAAAATAATTATCTAAACCAGTAAATTTGCAATATTTGCTTATGTTAGTTTATAAAATATTAAAGTATCTCAAAAAATTTGTCTTTAGTTATTATATTTGCATGTTAAATATGTTTTTCATCAATTGAAGTACATACAGTGCTATTCAAAAGTCCCCTCCCCCCCTCTTATCTTTTTAACGATTATACATAACCTAGTGAAATTTGGTAACTGAATATTAAGGGTTGTAAACTTCCCTACTAGTGATGATAGATGACGTATGCGTCAAAGATGACGCCACAAGGTCATTGTGACCAATAATTTTAAATGGAACCCTATGGCAAGCGACACCTCTTTTAAAAGGTATCGAAAAAACGTATTCAATGGTACTAATATTGTTTGTATTTATGGTAGTTTTGATGGATTAAATCAGTAATCAGTAAACTTGAATAATAATTTTAATTACAGATTCAAGAATCAGTACCTACTTATAGTAATTGTTCGAAGTGAGCTCCATCTACTTCCTGACAGTAAAACATCCTATTGCGAAACTCTTCTCGTACTTTTTCAAATGTGTCTGCGGAAATAGCCCTACATTCTGTAACAATACGTTGTTTTAAAACATCAATATTGTCAGGCTGAGTGGCGTAAACCTTCGATTTAAGATACCCCCACAGAAAAAAATCTGTGGGGTAAAAAAGGTGTGAGGTCCGGTGATCGAGGCGGCCATTCCATTGAACCTCGTCATCCAATCCATCTACCAGGATATTCTTCATCCAAATACCGTCTTACTGCACCGTAATAGTGTGGAGGAGCACCATCCTGTTGGAATGTTATTTCCAAAATGTCGAATTCATCTTGATTATCTTCCAAAATTTCAAGGATTAACGGTTGTATTGCATTTTGCAACATCTGCAGATACACCTCACCGGTTAAGTTGGTATTTAAAAAAATAGGCCCAACGATGTGGTTTTCCAGTATACCTGCGCAAACATTGACCTTTTCGGGATACTGAGTATGTGTTTCACGAAACATGTGAGGATTTGCGTCACTCCAATATCTCACGTTTTGTGTATTTACATTTCCATTTAGATAGAAAGTACTTTCGTCACTAAAACAAATTGTTTTGACATAGTCTGGCTGTTGGTTAATTTTAGTCTCCATATTTTTACAAAATTGCAGTCTTCGGTCTGGATCGTCGTTTGAGAGTTGATGAACCATTTTTAATCCGTATAGGTGAAATTTGTTTTTTTCAACACCCTGTGCACTGTACTTTGACTGACTTCACAGGTTGATGCAACTTGAGTTGTTGAAGAAGTAGGATTTACTATTACTTCCCCCAGTATATCAATTTTTTTCTCATCAGAAAATTGTGGTCTGCCAGATCGTTTTGCATAATTAATACTACCCGTTGTTTTAAACTTACGAAGAAGCTCTCTCAAATAAGTCCTCGAAACTAGGCGATCGGGAAACCTTTCATTAAAAATGTTTCCCTTCAGTTTCACCAAGTATTAGGATCGCTGCTACTTTATCACCTAAAACACGTACCATTTCTCTTCTTGAAGCACTTAAACGTTCAGCTCACAACAGTTTAACAAATTATTGAATGTACAAATATTTTAAAATTACCACAAGGTACTAAAATAGTTAAACGTTCGATCAACAATACACAAATTATTAAATATATACAAACTTTGACAGCTAAAAAAACATCAAATTGAGGAGACTTGCAAAAACGTCAGATTATTTACTATCCAACTATCCAGTGGCGCAGCTTGAATTTTAAATTTTATTATTAACTGATTTAATTCATCACAGCTTTGCGGTTTTTGAAAGCCAGTTGTCAAAACTGCCGTAAACAGACACAATATTAGTATCATTGAATAAGTTTTTTCGATACCTTTTAAAAGAGGTGTCGCTTGCCATAGGGTTCCATTCAAAGTTATTCGTCACAATGACCTTGTGACGTCATCTTTGACGCATACGTCATCTATTATCACTAGTAGGGAAGTTTACAACCCTTAATATTCAGTTACCAAATTTCGTTAGTTTATGTATAATCGTTCCAAAGATAAGAGGGGGGGAGGGGACTTTCGAATAGCACTGTATATGTAAGTTTAGGTCATTAAATTAATTGGCTTTCGGTGTTGTTTTCTTGAATAAGTTTTTATCGAAATTCCTGAACTCATTTGATTTAATCTTTATGGGATATATCAACATTTTAGTTACATAACATGCTCAATTTATGTTAAACACTTAACTTAACTAAGAATTACAGTATGAAAGAATGTTTATTGGCTTGTCTAAAAGAATAACGGACTATCATAAGCTGGAAGCTTCTGTAAACTGTAGGCTAATTCCATTAGTTCTTGCTTGCCGCATAAATTTCACATTAAACTGTAACTGTAATCCATAATAAGTGCCATGAAAACGATACTAAGAAGAATACTTATAGCGGATGATGAAACATTGGCAATATATTCCTGTGATTGATTTTATTTTTGTGCATTCCCTAAATTTGAGGAAAAAACTTGTTTCTTTATAATCATCAGGAACAGGAATTGTTTCTGGAAAATATTGCACACTGCATTGCTGAACAACTTTTGTTCCTTTTATGGCATCTTGTTTCACACAAATACTTCCATCTGAAATATCTCCTAAGTCTAGAAGAGATTATATTATGAAGTTTGGACTGGCTAGTTTGAGACCAAGTCTATTGATGAAGACATTTTTTGTTTAAATTGACTTCTATTACCTAGAGAATCCATCGATAGTCCTTATAATTAACAAAGCC
The DNA here is from genome assembly GCA_037954035.1 of Rosalia funebris. Classification (NCBI taxonomy): domain Eukaryota; kingdom Metazoa; phylum Arthropoda; class Insecta; order Coleoptera; family Cerambycidae; genus Rosalia; species Rosalia funebris. Next base: position 21,885,166 of record JAZFAV010000011.1, read on the forward strand.
AGTCAGTATAAAACATATATTAACAATATTTATTTAATTTCAATTTATTTATGTATATATTTATTTATATTCCCCACCATTATAGGAGAATGCGTACATAGTTCTATGCAATTAATGTTGACTTTAATACTTACCATGGGGAAATCTCTCTCTCCGCTGTGATGCTGAAAATGAAGAAAAAACGTCTTCCCGCCGCTCATCGTGTGCAAATACCCTATCCGTATCAGAGGCGCGGCGGTATGCCCGTCACTGAGGACGTCGAGCGTCGCGTCTCTAACACTTAACGGATTCTGAGTAGGTCTCTCCCAGTCCGTGTACTCGTTCTTGAGCGTCGAGAATATTTCATTTAAGTGGTAGTAATACGAGTTCCTCACGTATGTCCTCAAAATTCTGTCACGTTTCGTTTCATTAAACCCGAACTCGAGATCTTGTGCGTTTAAGTCCAAATACGATTCCGTGCTAGTTAGACCGAACAGAAGATCGCGATCCGGGAAGTCCGCCAACTCGAATCCGGCGGAAGTGGCCACCGTTGACGAGCTGGCGATGGGCGGGGCACTCGTGGGGTTGAGGAGGATGGTGCCGTCGATGAATGGGGCAAATCCTGTAAAGCAATACAATTAATAATAATAATAATAATAGTGCCTTTATTTTCAAACAAAACTATAACAATATTTATCACAAAATTATAAACATTTTTGATTAGGTTAGCACCATTCGTCCGCTCTCATATATAGCGAACCGAAAGCAAGATATGAACAAAATTAAACAAAAGAAAAGGCTGTACTTGATTACAATTACTAACGTTATTGAATATATTATATAAAATATGCTTTGAATAATTATTATAATATTAGTGTGGATTAAAATTAAAGAAGTGGTTTTGAAATTATTCAGTTTTATTTTGTTCTGGGAATGCATGTATGTTTGGAGCGGGTTTGAAAGAAGCAGATATATCATTGAGAACCTTAATAACATTATAACTAAATCACATTTAAACTAAGCAGAATTATGTTGAGGCACAGTATATATATATATATATATATATATATATATATATATATATATATATATATATATATATATATATATATATATATATATATATATATATATATATATATATTCTGGGTACCGAAATCATGAGCTTCCCTTCATCTAATTAGTTTTTAAAAAGAGATAAGAATGTGTGTGGAACTTATCTAAATTAAAAATTAGACAGAGACGTGTGACATACAAATGATTTTCCCAACTTCAGCCAATTCAGCTTGACAAGGTAGATGTTAAATGATTATACTTTGTCAAATTGAATGAATATCTTGAACAAACAAGTTTGAATTTTTTTGGAGAGTGCTTTTATGTTTTCTTGTTAATGCAGGCTAATATACCGGGTGGCTTAAAGTCCATCTACTGTCCTACTAAAAGTATCTCAAGAATGAATACGCATACTTCTCTGAAATTTTAGGTGTGCATGTAATCCCTATGGTTCTTTAAAATGAAAATATTTTGGTTATTGTAGCACTTTCGGTTATACCGGAAGTCTAGGTCAACTTCCTTATTTTAAATGGAAGATACTGTATATTATTGCATATATGAATTGTACGCAATATTTTAGGGCGACTTTCATAATACTTCCATGTTACCAAGTTTAGCCGTTTTTGAGAAAATTTGATTTTTGTTAAAAAAAGGTAAATTCACTGTCTAACTTAAAATTATCTTACTCTTACCGTATGAGAACTAAAGCGGCAATATTTACAGATTTAATGGTCCGATGGTTAGGCTTTCTGATTCTTTCTTTGAAGTTCCTAGATTTTATATAGGGTGTTGAAAATTCAACGGCGAGTTTGGTTAATTACAAGCCATCAAAACTTGAATTCTTTAAATAGAACGCCCCATATATTTTTTATACTTTTGATTAAAAACGTCATTTTCTTTCGATCGATAATGTACTTCTCTATACCTAACTCTTTCAGTTTTTAAGTTACCTTTAGTTTCTAGTATAATCGACTAAATAACACCTAGTGTATTGGGAAGGTGGCTTTGGTGGCTAAAATTCTATTTATTTTATTTATTGCTTATTTATAGTTCTGCTATGAATTATAAAGCCACCTTGCTAATACACTAGGTGTTACTTAGTCGATTATACTAGAAATTAAACGTAACTTAAAAATCACAAGAGTTAGATATAGAGAAGTATATTATCGATCGAAAGAGAATGATATTTTTAATTGAAAGTGTAAAAAATATACAGGATGTAATATTTAAAGAAGTCATGTTTTGATGGCTTATAGTTAACCAAACTCGCCGTATAACTTTGAACACCCTGTATGAAATTCAGGAACTGCAAAGATGGAATCAGAAATCCTAACCATCGACCCATCGAAGCTGTAAATATTGCGGCTTTAGTTCCCATACGATAAGAATAGGATAATTTCAAGTTAGACAGTGAATTTACCTTTCTTTTTTTTGACAGAAACCAAATTTTCTCAAAAACAACTAAACTTGGTAACATGGACGTATTATGAAAGTCACCCTAAAATACTGCGTAGAATTCACATATGCAGTAATATACAGCATGTTCCATTTAAAATAAGGAATCTGACCTCGACTTCCAGTATAACCGGAAGTGCTATAACAGTCAAAATATTTTCGTTTTAGAGAACTTTAGGGATTGTATTCACACCTAGAATTTCAGAGTAGCATGCATATTCATTCTTGAGATACTTTTAGTAGGCCATCCACTTTAAGTCACCCGGTATGACATGAGTGAAATGAGATACCTGTAGTATTAGTAAATTGCAAAAGTAACAATTTTGTGTCACTATTGAGGAATTCTTTGTGCACGCATAGTATTTTCCATTTGTAGTAACACTTTTTCTCCAAACTATTTATATGAAAATTAACGCTTGATATTAAAACACTATCGCTTTATTAGATTGCGCCTTACTTACTTACTAGTTTGTTCAGAATTTTTAATTTTAAGTCGTTCATGTTTAACCCATAAATATGGCATATACCGGTTACATATATTATTATCTACAGCAGTTATAAGATATTAGAAAACAAGGTTATAGTAGTAATAAAGAAATAATTAAGTACATATTTATTATATTATAACGATATACCTGCACTATTTCAACATGATATTGGCACCTCCGTCAATACTTTAAAAATGTTTGATTCGTGTTCGAGTCATTAATTTAAAAAATAAATAATAATGTACCTATCTTTGTGAACATTAATGAAAGTATTGATCAAAGACATTTCATGAAATGTGCCAAGTTACTGAAAAAGGTATTCTCCCACACTTACTCTAAGAAGTCCTGGGGAAATGTAAGGTGACTACCACAACAAATCACATACAACGATTAAATTCAAGTACTTTCAAATTGATTTAAAATCGTCTACATATCTTCAAAGTCTATGCTCCTATATCGTTTTAGAAAAGATTTATTATCATGCAAATATGGAGCACGCAGAACAGTAGTGCAAAAAATTACGTCTAGACAGTATATCATTACACATATACCGAACTATGCCTGTCATTCTCAGATTCTTAAACAGGATTTTTATTGAGTTTGCATAACTCAGTACATCGATACATGTAGTACATTGTCACACGCCATCTAAAGTCTGTCTAATGTTCTCAAAGAGCTAGGCATACTCCAGCATACGTCCACTGATAATCCCTAATAAGAATGAAATCGCGATATGGAGTTCTGGGATTTCCTGATGCCAACCTAGAATGAATTAGACCCCAACAATTCTGTATTGCCTACCTCACGTGGTGTTATGTGAAAGCCTGCCTTAGACATAGTAATATGTCAGAAATCAGAAGTACCATAGGTGACAATTTGTCGTTTAGTTGATAAATGGCGTTTGTCAATTGTCGACGATAGAAGTAAATGCAGTTTATTACAGCAGCATACCGAAACATTTCAAAATGATATTGGCGCATCCTTGCCCAATTATCTATCGGCCAAGTCTTTTAAAAATGTTGTTTGTTCTTTTAAACATTATTGTTTGCTTCAGCTCTCAATTATTAATTTAGAAAATAAACAATAATGTACCCGTCTTAGTGGATATTACCACTGAAATGAGTACAGAACACAGATATATCATTTTAGACTATGTCAATTTATTATTATAAATGTGTGAAGCGCGCAAAATACTTATAACAAAAAATTATGTTTAGGTGACATATCAGTGAAGATCCAAATAATATTAATAGTTCTATAATAAAATGGAGCAATATGTAATTGATTTTAAAGAATATTATGACTTATTTAACTGAATTCAATAACAAAATTGGCACTAGTCTTTCATATACCTTATGCAAAAGTGCAATATATGATTTAATATAAAGAAGTCGACATTACATAACTTTCTTGTTTCTAAACTAAATTAATGATATTGAGAGGTGTACTAAATTAGTTACAGGAGCTTTAGTTGATCTTTGTGAGATTAATTTTATTTATTCATTGATTGATTATAGCATAATTATGCTTAGTATATTCTACAAAACCATTTTATATCTTAGAATATATAAAATGATTGTATTATATATAATTGTACATATAACTATATATAACCATATATTTACATATAATTAGATGTAGATATTATAGGATAAGGCTATAGTAGCAATAAAGAAATATTTAAGTACATATTTATTAAATTATAGCAATATACCGAAATATTTCAGCATGATATGGGCGCCTCCGCCAATTCTTTAAAAATGTTTGGTTCCTGTTCAAGTCATTAATTTAAAAAATAAATAATCCATCCCTATATCAGAAAGCCAGATATTGTAAAACTGTTAAGAGTATGTTCCTTTTCAACTCATAATCATCATATATAACGAATATATAATATATTCGTTACATATATAACATATATAACGAATATATATGTTTTATATATACCGTATAAAATATATACGGTAAGAGTACGTACAACGGCAAATGTACACATTCGCCGGAAAATGTATACTTTTGCCTGCCTTGTCGATTTGGATTATGTTCACTGTAACCGGGCAATGTACACATTCACCGTGTTCGTACTTTTACATATATATGGTTATCTATGGCGGTTATAAGAGCAACAAATGATTAAATACAGTTTATTACAGCAATACACAGAAATATTTCAAAATTATATTGTGGCATCCGCCATTTTTTTTTAAATGTTTCTCGGTCCTTCAAAAATTATTGCTTTTTCGTGACCTAATTATTTACTTAAATAATTAATAATAATCCTATCTTTATAAAATGTGGATTTAAGAGAGCATTAAAATAAAATAATTATTATCTGTTTTTAATTTGATTTATTATTTCGGAGGATTTTCAAAAAATTGACTTTAAATGGCAATAGTTTTTACACTAGTGGAAATCAGATCTACACAAATCATCCTGCGCAAGTAATCGTAGATAAATAAATAAAAGCGCACACAATAACCTTTTCTATATCATATCATTCTTAACGTTACGAATAAAAATTGACTAATTCAGTTGATTCACTATTCTTCACAGATTCGATATATGTGATCTGAATTGTCTCCTACTCACTAAATGGATATTCATTCATTTATTCAGGAGAATAAGAAGAAGCATTGTCGCATTATCTTTTACCAAATTGTGTAATGGCTTAACGTACTTTAATAATATACTCCCCGAGCTGTAAATTTTTTTAATAGTTCCTAGTTCCCTATGAGACAGTGACAAATCAGGATACTTCTGATTTAAGACATTATTAACTTCGAGTTAGTTGACTTCTGCTTATAACTCTGTTACATGATCATGTATTTAATATAGCTAATTTACATAAATTTAAAATCTTATTAACGTAACTTAGGTAATAAATATTATAACTCACTAAACTCAGATCATCAAAGAGAATTTAATAATACAAAAATCAATTTAAAGATCGTCTCACTTTTATTGCACTTACATAAGTTATATTTAAAATGTCATTTCGAAAATAAGCATTTTATATTAATATCAGGTTGCTCGCACATTTTCATATGTATTTAAATAATGTCCAAGTTAGCTGATTCTATAAATACTTTCCACTCTGTATATATATATACATATATATATATATATATATATATATATATATATATATATATATATATATATATATATATATATATATATATATATACACACATTTATATTTTAGTGTCTCTCAGAAGAGATACGGAAGAATTTGATTTCATATTAATTACTCCGATTATTCCGATCCGATAGGACTTGCACCTTGACGAAGTTCTAATGCAAACTAGAACGGGTGGGTCGGCTTGCGCGTTTTAATGATTTAAGGAGCCGTACCATAGGTTTAACCATAGTGGGGGACTCCTTATTGAAAAACCAGACTAAAACAAGTCCCTGAAGGAGGGCAGCAGCTCTTTCAGTAGTCATAGTGGCAGAAACCGTCGGGGTTGGAATGGTGCTATGACACACACAAGTGCGATGTGGAAGCAAGGAAACCACCACATTATAATCCTCAGAATAGCTAACAGAAAGCTTATCCCAAATTAATGATGGCGTCTCCTGGGGCAAAAAACTCCGGAGGTAAAATAGTCCTCTGTTCGGATCTCCGGGTGAGGACTGTTCCGGGAGACGTGATCGAGTGCAATAGTAGGGTTAGCAAGAAGTGTAGCATTTCACGAGTCCGAGTGTGGAATGTCAGAAGCACTAGACAGGCAGGGAAGCTAGAGAATCTGAAGATAGAAATGGATAGGTTAGGATTAGATATAGTAGGTATAAGTGAGATGCGCTGGCCGGAAGTAGGAGATTTTTGGAGCGGTGACTATAGGGTAATACACACAGGATCGGTAAATGGAAACGCGGGAGTAGGGATCGTTATGCGGAAGAACGCAGGACAGTGTGTAGATAGCTACCTACAATACAGCGAGAGAGTAATGTAATGGTTAGGTTAGATTCGAAGCCAGTGGAAACAGTAATAGTGCAAGTATACATGCCTACTTCTAGCCACAGTGAGGAAGAGTTAGAAGCCGTTTATTCGGACATAGAGCAGGTAATAGGATTTGTGAAGGGTCATGAAAATTTAATAATAGTAGGAGATTTTAACGCAGTCGTAGGTGAGGGGAAAAAAGGAGAATTTTTAGGTCCTTATGGATTAGGAAACAGAAACGAGAGAGGTAGCAGACTGATAGAATTCTGTGAGAAGCACAAGATGGTAGTCGCGAACATATTGTTCAAGAATCACGATAGGAGGCGGTACACATGGAAAGTGCCAGGAGGGATAGACAGGTATCAGATAGACTACATTCTGGTTAGCAAGAGATTTAGAAATCTCTTGCTAACCAGAAGACTGTAGACCAGAAGTAAAAGACTGTAAGAGTTATCCAGGAGCAGATGTAGACAGCGACCACAACTTGGTAGTCATGAAAGCTAAATTAAAGTTCAAAAATCTGAAAACCCGGAAGGCTAAGAAACGTATAAATGTAGATATATTGAGGGATCAGAATATGAAAGATAAGTTCCAGGAGAAAACAGATTAATAAATAAAGCAAGTAAGGACGAAATCAAGAACGCAGAAACTGAGTGGGAGGGTATCAAGAATAGTCTAGATTCCTCGGCTACGGACGTTTTAGGGCACGATAAAAGGGAAGCTAGGAAGCCCTGGATAACGGACGAAATCTTAAACTTAATGCAAAAGAGACGAGGCTACAAAAACAGACGAGACGAAGAAGGACTGAAAACTTATAAGTCAATAAAGTGGATAGAGGATAAATGCAAAGAAGTAGAAGATAAGTTGCAAGTAGGTAAGACCGATGAGGCTTACAAAATAATTAAGAGGAACTTCAGCGATATAGGAACAATAAGTAGAAACGTTAGGAGTCAATCGGGGGACATACTGATCGGAAGAGAGGAGAAAGCTTATAGATGGAAGCAGTACTTAGGAAATTTATACGAGGGTCAGGAATTAGGAGATATATTAGAGGAAGAATCTAGCATCGATAGGGAAGATGTAGGAAAACCTATATTGAGAGAGGAATTTGAAATAACACTAAGGGGTCTAAAGAATAATAGAGCGCCGGGTGTAGATAAAATACAGGTGGAAATTTTGAAATGTGCGGGACAGAAAGTAGTAAATAGGATGTTTGAACTGGTAAAATACATATACGAAACGGGCGAGATGCCGGAGGATTATAAGAGGAGCATTATCGTTACTATACCGAAAAAGAGAGGAGCCGACAAATGCGAGAATTTTAGAACGATTAGCCTAACTTCTCACGCGACAAAAATTTTAACCAGAATAGTGCAGAAGAGGATGGAAAATAGAGCGGAGGAAATACTAGGAGAAGACCAATTCGGGTTTAGGCGAAATAGGGGAACTCGCGAAGCTATTCTGGCGCTAAGAGTAATGTTAGAGAAAACAATAGAAAAAGGAAAGAACGCTTATATAGGATTTGTAGATTTAGAAAAAGCTTTTGATAACGTAAGATGGGAAAAAATGTTCGAGATACTAAAGAGCGCGGGAATGAAATATATAGATAGAAGAGTAGTACACAATCTATACAAAGAGCAAACTGCTGTTATAGAAGTAGAAGGAGAAAAAAGGGAAGTAGATATTAGGAAGGAAGTAAGACAAGGATGTACGCTATCACCACTAATTTTTAATCTGTACATCGAAGAGGCGATTAATGTGGTAAAAGATAGAGTGGATTTCGGGATTAAAGTACAGGGACAGAAACTAAAAATGCTGAGATTCGCAGATGATATAGCAGTATTAGCATCTTGTAAGGAGGAATTGGAATCGGCATTGAACGAAATGAAGGCAGTGTTGACAGAGGAATACGGAATGAGGGTGAATAAAAACAAAACTAAAGTGTTAGTGTACAGAGGGCGCGAGAGCAGAGCAAAAACGAAAGTACAAATTAATAATGAAAGATTGGAGGAAGTTAAAGACTTCACTTATTTAGGAAGTAAAATAAATTGGGATGGAAGAAGCGATAAAGACATAAAACAAAGAATAGCGCAGGGTCGAGTAGCTTTTAACAAAAAGAAAGCACTTTTATGCTTGGGGGTAATAAACTTAGAAACAAGGAAGAGATTTTTGAAAACATATGTATAGAGCACGGCACTATATGGTTGCGAAACCTGGACGGTAGGGGAAGCAAGTAAAAAAAAAATTAGAAACTTTTGAGATGTGGTGTTACCGAATAATAATGAAAATACCATGGAATGATAGGGTTAGAAACGAAGAAGTATTGGAGATAGTCGGCGAGAAAAGAAGTATGTGGAAAAACATAAGGATGAGAAGAGATAGAATGGTAGGCCACTTGCTAAGACATGGGGGAATAGTCCGCGACATTTTTTTGGAGGCAGAAATAGGAGTGAAGAAAGACAGAGGTAGGCCTAGATTAGACTTCTGCTCGCAAATAGTAAGGGATGTAGGTTGTAGCACAATTAGCGAAATGCGTAGGTTAGCACAAGATAGGAGAAGCTGGAGGTTAGCGTCCAACCAGTCTTAGGACTGATGACCTAATGATGCTGATTAATTACTGTTCTGTAAGGCTTCTATAATGAATAAAAATTATTTGTATTATTATCATGTAATATAATTGAAGTAGTATTACGTTGAACTGTACATTCAATACGTACATTGCATGTCAATATAGAAGTTAAAAAATTGTTTCCTGTTTATTCTTGTTTCACTGAAACTAACGTTTTGATTCATGTCTTATAAGATTTATGTGAAGTAAACAGAGACTCAGCTTATGACTACATCCCGTCAACGTGTCTTAATAAAATCAACATTATGAGCAACATTAAATTATTAAATAAAATTCCGCAACCACGACTTAATTAGTTTCCACTACACTGTGTATACGTTCGGTTGAACTTTACGATCAAAATTTAATTAGTCTTCCAGAGCTATTGAAATAGTATATCGTTAAAGCGGTTACAAAGTGGTAAACAAATATTAAACGGATGCCAGAATATACATTTTGTGGCAGTTTTAATGTAACCATGCGTAATGTACGGGGCAGTTTTAATAGGCTTAAATTATCCCCATTTATTATTTTTTAATGAAAAGTATAAATATGTTCACGTCCATTAGTATTAGAATTAGTAGATTTCCCTGGCGGTAGAACAATATTTTCGAAATATAGACTGACAAAATAATAAATCAGTTTGCTATAAATAGTTAAAATACTAGTTTATTTTAAAACAGTAAATATTAATTAACTTGGCATATTGGAACATTACTAGAGTTAAAGAAAAATAAAATTTTCGTCTATATATTCCTATGAAAAAGTCGATAACACAGGCCTACAAATTTTGACATTTTGAAAGTTTATTTGGGTTGAGTTATTTATGCTGATTTCATATATATCTTCCGTTTTTGTCCCTCACGTAGTTTTTGATTAACCGAATAATCAGAATATATTAAAAAGTAAAGGAAAAATTACATTTTAATAAACAACACAATTAGTTTTGAGTCTCCCATTTCTTTTCGTCTTTGTTCAATTCTCCCCAATTTTAATAAAATACTTCGTTTTGTAGTTTTCTTTGTGTAATCATACGTTGAATGTTCTCTTTTGAACAACGAATTAGTTTTGAGTCTCTCAGTTATTTTCGTTTTTGGAAATCTTTCTAATTTTAACAAAATACTTCGTTTTGTAGTTTTCCTTGTGTACTCATTAGTTGGATGTACTCTTTTCAACATCCAGCAGTAATCCGTCATCATCGCCACATTCTATCAACCCTGGTATATTCTCTTCATCTCCTTTAGGTCTCGATGGAAACTTTTACCTTTCTCCTCACAAACAACATCAAAATTTTCTGGACAGTAGTCCAAAAATTAATTTTTATGCTCATATTACAACCAAGTTGCATTTTGTTGATAATGTTCTCAAACTGTTTATGTTTATAATTTTCTAATAAAATTTCTGTAATACATTTTTAAAGCATATTCAAAGCTCTTTTTCAATATCTGTCATTGTATCTTCATACTGTTGGTCCTGAATTAATTTTCTTATTTGAGGTCCTACGAAAATTCCTTCCTTTAATCTTGCTTCAGAAGAGCTAGAAATTTGCCACATAAATACTTAAACCAATTCCCATTTTTATCTATATCTTTTACATATTGTTTAAATTTAATATGAAGTGGCGGCAAAAGATTTTTTTTGCGGATGAACCATATTTGCATAAATAACGTTTTGTGAACATCCACAGACATAACAAAATATAATTAATGTATTTTTAGAACTTCTAGGCATTTTCAACATAAAATAAAAACACACGACGTGATGCCACGAGTAAACGTACACACATTAAAAACGTACTACAGCGACTATGTAAATAACCGAATAATATAAAGCTGGAATATACCGACTGGTCAACTGTATTTCGGTAAATTCTCCATAGTTGTGTCTAGGATTCAAACTGATTAAACACAGGGGCGCCGCAAAGATTGAGATAAAATTCAATTTTATAAAACCTATGTTTTACAAACTACAAATTATTATACAATGTACATTTATAAATACTGATACGCGATGAGAAAAAACAGTGTTTCTGTAGTTTATGGTATGTAACTAAGCTAAAAAGTCAAAGAAGTCGAATCACAAAATCTTTGTTGCGCAGTGTAATCTATTAAATCTATTATGTTTAAGAAATGTTTGGACAAACATAAATAGACTTCGTTCTACAAAAGCATACGGCTGTGAATTATATGGTTACATATAAAAACAAGGAAAACAGACCCTTGCTAAGAAAGAGTAAATATGTAAAATTAACTTATCTTAGGTTACTATCCCATTATAAAATAGATTAAGGATATAAAGTAAATTAAATTAGTATGTCTTATAAAAAAGGTATATTAAGTCTCTACGAACACCGAAAGATTACACATTACCTAACGCGCGTTTTATCAATCAAGCAGGCATCATCATGAAATGATTAAATCTGCTTCAAATTCAATTTAAAACCATTTCAAACTTGGTTTTATTTACTTCTTGATTATCCTAAATTGTGTCCAGTAACGTGTAATAATTCCAGTCATATTGGATCCAAACAAGTGTATAGTAACGTGTAATCTCTCGATGTTCGTGGAAAACATGGATGGTTTTTCTCTAATATGCATTTTTTGTAATTGGGTGTAAACATATGGGAAATAAATATATCTATTTATATTGAAGTTCTATCGCCAAACAGATTCTGCAATTAAGGTAAAATGCATCAGCGTTGAGAAAATTGAATTGTCTAAGGATAAACATAAATTCACTAATTACTTGCCGATCAGGGGCAGTGACTCGATTAACTAACATCACAGAAAATTAATTAACCGATTTTGCATATCACGGGAGCACGAATTTAGCTATATCCTGTTTGCAGTTCAACCCATAACGGTGTCGTAAATAAGAGGCTGGGAAACAATTCAATCGCAACCACGAAGCAAGCAGTTATAATAGGAGTTATCTACTCTCCACCGTTAAGTATGTATCGTAGACTGATGCCCTCTTACTACAAATTATAATGATTTAATTTTTGGTTATAAAATTATCCTGAGAAAGATCTGCAACCTTCCATGCAACAAAAGTGAGGCCAGGAGACCAGTTTCTCACAGACATTGACTTTAATAAACGCGCGTTTGGTCAACTAAGTTGGAATCATCAAGACATGGTTAAAACGGTTTAACCAAATCTTGACGATGCCAACTTGTTAGGCGCAACACGGGCCTAGTAACGAGTAATATTTTGGTGTTCGTGGAAAATTGGTCTCTTGTTTAAATTGTAATAATAGTCATATTTTATATTTCATTATTATAAGTCCTCACTACTATTTCTAACATATTTCAGTATATCATATCAAGATACTCAATGTAAGTAAGTGAAATTCTTTTGGGAATGGTACGAGGAAGTATGGAAACTGCTGGGTTATAAAACCAAATATGGTTTGATATCGTTTGACTGTCATAATGTAAGGGCTGACTTTATTGACTGTTTATAGTATTTGCACGATTCTGTAATTTAGTTGTTGAATTTCTTTTACTTTTTTTTTTACATAAAAACTCTGAGTTTTAGTAGTAATAGTATTTTGGTAGTATGGTACGTATTGTAATTCGTATATTTTTCTTCTTTTCTCAATTGGGACGTACTGTTTAAAATTTTTTTAAATCCATTTTAACCAAAAGATTACCACCAGACAGAATATTTCGAAGGGTGGAGAAAATAGTTAAAAGGAAAGAAGTAATACTTCAACCAAGCGAATATCGATAAATATTGTCAGAACATGCAACCGTGTTTGATATTCAAGAGAATTTGTATTTGTCGATGTATTTGATTGGAAGAAAGCTATTGCTGATATCGTAAAACCTCCAGGTCTGTGGCATTTCCAATTTTTGCGTGCATAACGAATTTGTTTTAAAAAACAACGATCGCCAGGAAAGGTTGTAATTGTAGTCAGGGGCGAAGTTAACTACAAGAGAGACTTAGGCATTTACAAGTCTGTATTAAGAAAGGGTAAAAACCTAGGCACCATTCAGAGCCACTTCCTAAAGTTTGCCCAATTAAAAAAAAAAACTAAAAGATATAGACGATCTTTTAAAAAACATTTTGAGGTGGATTGGAGAAACCTCTCCAATGTAGATTTAACTTTTTATAGTAATATATTGAACAATCCTGGTGTTACAAAACGTGATGATGATGAAAACCCAATTATTGATGATGAAACGATGATGCTTGTCGAATGAAATGATGGTCTTAGAATATAGTTTTGACTTTTCTGAAATATTGTTTTAAATATAAAATATATCTAAAACACATAAAGTTGTAAAAAATAAAATATCTTTATAAGTAAATGCCTTTAATTATTTAACTATTCCAAAACTGCTTCGTTCTAATAATAACTGTTCCATATCTTTTTAAATCCAGGACACTGCAATAAAACTGTTTAAATCCAATCTTTTTTCTTAAATATTTAATTTTTGGTTAGGTTAATATACTTTTTAAAACATCCAAAATTTTATTTAAAACATATTCGTGACGGTAATCACTTTATAAGATTTAACTTGTGTTATAATCAAATTAGCACGTTTTTTACTGTTTCTGTAAAAACACTTTAGGAGGTTTCACAAAGTTATGGAACTGGATGCCTCAATTATATATTGCTTTCGTTAGTATTCACAAACCGCGTGAGTTTAAAATTTAGGAACCAATATGATGCCATTTAAATTAATTAAATAGAAGTTCCATGGAATGGTGGCTCCAAATCTAATGTAGTCCAAGCTACAGGGTAACAGAGTGTAATATTATGAGTGCCAATATATAAAAATTGTACTAAATTTATGAAAAGGCCATAAATAAATGATTGATTACTTACAATAATATGATTAAAAGATAATAGCTTAAATGAAACTGTTCCAAGTGATAGAAATGTGATTTCTAGAGAAGATGATTGATGCATTGAATTGAATGTTATCTGCAAAATAGAAAAATTTTCTTATCAAATAAAATTGGGACTATAACGGGAAGGAACTTCATAGCAGTAGTTAAATGTTTCTGTTAAACCGTTAAAGATTCTCACATAATTAGAAACAGTAGACAACGAACAAAACATATTACAAGAAAACTATTACAGAACGAATACTACTATTAAAATGTTACATATTCTATTTCATTTCAGCCATAACAATAAATTAATCTTAGTGGGCATAAAATAATTTTGGTTATTTAAAAATTTATGTTCTTTGCATTTCAATTTACTAAGAGAATAATATAACATAAATTATTTAGACCGAAAGAGAACTACCAAATTACGCAAGTAAGCAATAAAATATAACAAGTAAATAACTAATGGAAAATACTAGGAAATCACTATATAGAAGACGCCATTGAATAATGATAGGTAATGTTAAATAAATAGTCAAAAGACATGAGGCGTTTTCAATATTATTTCTAATTCCCATCAACATAACATCAAATTAGGTATGAGTTTGTATGATGATTCCTTGCGTGTGCGTTAGAGATAACAGTCGTATGAATGAATCAATTGACATTCTTGAACAGTATCGTGCCGAGAACACATTTTAGGATAACAGTTAGTACAATACAAATCCGTCAACCTATGACGGAGCAACGAAAAGGTTCTCCACAAAAACATTCAATGGAAGTGATATTTCCATAAAAATAAATGAAATAAATTCAACAAAACTCAAAATAAATTAAACAAAAATGAAATAAATTTTACAGAAATATTGAGATGCCAATGAATCAAATTATACAGTAAAGCCAAGACGTGACTTCGTAATTGCATTTTGTCCGGCAAATTATTAACTGTATATGCCGTACGTAGTTGATTGAAACATATGTCGCTAGATATACGTTCTAGTAATTGTGGCATATTAGTAACAGTTGCGAGTGGTGTAGAATGCGATCCGTGCGTCGTCACTAAATTGATACACGCGCAAAGATCCATTATACAAATTATAAAGTCATGTCACGATTGTTACCAATAATCAAAGCACGGTAATTAAATACACTATTATATGGTCAGAATTTTCAAATAATGTTACCTTGGATTCAAAAAATTACTAGACATATAGAAACAATACAAAAATTATATAAAGGGATCCAAGGGATCACTTCATTTGTGAACATTAATGAAAGCTCTATGAATAGAGATAAAATGGACATAAAACAAATACAAGACAGAGATAAGATAGAGATGAGATTGGCATAAAATAAAGATAAACTAAAGATGAGATAAAGGAAACCTTAAAATTTACTCACTTAATATGGAATTATTCAGATCCGTTCAAAAATATTATTTTTAATTGCATGTTAATTATTAATTTACATCTATTAGTACTTTTAGGACACTTCTGCACACACCCTAGTTATTTAACTTGGTAACTATAGTGTAGCTGAGTAGTGTGATATGATATATAGTCACAATTATACATAAAACTTAATATATATGAAAAACAAAAAGAGTGTTGTTCTTTTATTAAGAAATCCCCATTTATAAAAAAATAATCTCAATTCAGTATCATATATTAATAAACTTCTAGGAATTCCAAGGATTGATATTAATAGGTTTGTAGTCTGTAGACAAATGCCTTCTTTATGTTTTTTGAATATAAGATATATTGTTACACATTCTGAATATAATTTTCAGGAGACTTTAAAACATACTAATTACAGAGTGACAAAATTATATCTTCCATACTTATGACAACTATAGTGGTACATTTTATCTACCAAATTTAAATTAATTAATAATAAAAGTGCATACAATACCGATTTGAAATAAAAATCATAACATACTAGTCCGAAAAGATATACAACTACAGCAGTGTATACATTAAGCTTCTTCTTGTAGCACGTAGAACGGAAGACCGTTATTCATTTCTCTAACTTCTGTCTTTGATTTATAATAACGACGGATTTTTCTAGACATACAAAAGTTGCTCATTTCTAACTAGATCTGCGTTAAAAATGATGTTGTCTTACCACATATTTATACTATTTTCTAAATAATAATCAATCATAAATTACAAATGTATACTACACAGAAACTTTTAAATGAACACTGGTACCGTAATAACTTTGTTTTATATATTTAATGAAATGTATATATATAAACCCTGTATGTATAAAGCCAAGTCAAAGTTTTAAATGTAAGAAGTTCTACATGACAAATTATCATTTTTCTTTTATACGTAGCTTAAGAAGAAATCTAATTGACGTGCTTTCAGTTGTCCTATATAATTTGTATATAAAAAACGTGTGCGTCACGGGACGCCCGACAGAAGTGATAACTTAAACTATAAGTTGAACTATTTGATATTGAAATTGTTTAACTTGAGAAAAGCTTAGGTTATTACTTACATTTTATGTATATTAATATGATAATGTAAGGAAACGTTATTTATTAATTAAATCTTTTATTGATTATAAAATATATTTTATTCTTAGTTACAATTCTTGAATATGTACATTAGAATTTTGTGTATGTACATTATTAGTACCATTATTTAATCCTATAAAAGTAACAATTGGCTTATGGTAGCTATAATAAGC
The DNA here is from genome assembly GCA_037954035.1 of Rosalia funebris. Taxonomy (NCBI): domain Eukaryota; kingdom Metazoa; phylum Arthropoda; class Insecta; order Coleoptera; family Cerambycidae; genus Rosalia; species Rosalia funebris. The sequence continues at coordinate 21,902,225 of JAZFAV010000011.1, forward strand.
AACGAAATTTTTACATTGTATGTCATCTAAAAATCTTGCAAAGATTGCATCAAGTACAGTTCCATGACTTGTTGTAGCTTTTTCTGGCTTATTAATCATTTTTAATTGTAATTTTGATTGTAGGAACGATATTAAATTTTTAGCTCGATCAGCAGCAAAATTAACATTAAAATCTCCGGTTAAAATTAACGGAATTTTATAATAATTTGTTTTTAATTATGTTTATCAGAACGTGTATAATTATTTTTTTACTATGATATGCTGTAAAATTACTAAATTTACTAATTACTAAATCATAGAGACGGCCCCGCAGCAGCAGCGAAGCACACATGCACATGCACGTAGATGTAGACAGCGAAAGCACGCAGAGAGAAGGAGATAGAGCTCGAGATCGTGCGAGAGAGGGGGAAGCGTCTGTCCGAAATACGGCTAGCGCTGTGGGTTAGAGTGAGAGAGGAGGAGCCTGCCTACCGTTGCCGTATGCGTGAGAGAAAGGGAAGCCAGACAGACTGGTGCTGTAACGCGTTACGTAATGAAGCAGTTTATCCTCCCATAAGAAGTTATCACTTTAAAAATTGTTACTATAAATCAGGGAATGTAGTCAGATACGAAATTTAGTTAAAAAGGTGAATCTCTTCTTACTCTGTTACCGGATACAATTTTATGCTGTTTGCTTCATGTCGGTATCTTAAGTATTTTTCAAGATTAAACACAAAATGTGGTTTTGGGGATTAGCTGTTAACTTACTAATGCTATCCAACTTTAATAATTTTCGAAATATGATTTTGAGTGTTACAAAATATAATATCTTCAAGGTTTAATCCTCAAAGTCCTTTTATCAATGAATTCAACAGTTATCCTTTCATAAAATTATGTTATGTGTGTACGATTTTGTTCTTCCGACTTTTTCTATTTAATTTTAATTAAAGTAGTCATAAAAACCTACTAAGTTTGTTAACTTGAAATAAGCATAATGTCTGGAATATTTAAAGGACAAAATTGATGTGCGAGTACATAAAACGCTATAGGCGTTAACAACTATCGAATTTCGAGTAGAGGAGGGCAAGAAATATAGCAATCGACACAATATTTACGGTGAACTCAACTTGCGATAAATTACCGTAATTTTTATTGGAGCTTTTCTCCACAACAAAGAAAAATATTGTATGGCCTGAAAACAATCAAGCTAGTATCACGTTTATAAGATATATGTAGGAATTTCCAATAAAAATAATTTTCTATTTTCTTTACCGTTGCTTGTACGAAACCATTTTTTATCAAATATATAGCGCAGAAATTGGTGCCCGGAGATAAGAAAATACAACTACTTTAATAAAATGCGTACGATATGCCAGAGGAAATATGTTTTACTTAGACCAATAATATAACAATATCTTGTAAAGTGAATGGAAGTTGTTTGTAGAGTAACATCATTAAATGACATTTTGTGAAAGAACACATAGTTTCTTTTTTCTTGAAGAAAATGTAAAAAATTGGTTAATATTAGAGTTAAAACCAGGAACAATAAATGTGAAATATTTAAGTCACCCCTTTTGTATCTTCTGATTCACAAGCATACAATTACCAAATAAAATCCTTCTGAATAATACATTTCACATAAAACATTCGATTTGTAAAATTTTCTTATGGCTTCCACAAATATAACACATATATATATATATATATATATATATATATATATATATATATATATATATATATATATATATACAGGGTGATTCAGCTAACCCGTTCATTAAAAGTTTATGAACTTCCCACTGGAATTCATTTTTTTAAATTTTGAATCGGGGGTTAGCGCGGACGATCTATTAAACTAAAGTATTTTTGCTTTTCTGACACTTTCGGTTATATCGGAAGTAGCTATCAACTTCCTCATTTTAAATAGAACACCCAGTATATTATTACATTTTTAAATTACCCTGCTGATTTTGAGTGAACTTTCTTAACAATTCCTTATACCTATCTTCAGTAGGTTTTGAGATATTTTAATTTTTTTGAAAAAATTAGGTTTTGTAGTATCCCATTGGAATGCTCGTCACTTATTCAAAACAAAAGTTATAGTAGCAAATTTTGGGCTGTAATTAGGTGGACTATTAAGCTTTCAGGTGATATGTAGCTTGATATTTTATTATTTACAGGGTGTCCAAAAAATTTAGTTCATTCTGACAAACTTCAGCTGCTCAAAAGTCAATTTTCTTAAATGGAACACCCTGTATTTTATTGCTTTTTGTGATGGAGAGTTAAGCTGTATTTCAATCTGTATTAGGATTCCCTATACCTATCTGCTACCGTTTTCTTACTATCGAGGTATTTTTTATTTGATACCATAGTTTTCCATTTTATTAATTTACTTCTGACCAGCGGGCCATGAAAATTAAAACAACGTTTATGAAAAAAATTAAAATATCTCAAAAATTGCTGAAGATAGGTTTAGGGAATTGTTAAGAAAGTTCACTTAAAATCAGAAGGTTAAATCAAAAACGTAAAAATATATTGGGTGTTCTATTTAAAATAAGGAAGTTGATAGCTACTTCCGGTATAACCGGAAGTGTCAGAAAAGAAAAAATACTTTAGTTGAATAGATTGTCCTCGCTAACCCCTGACTTCAAATTTTAAAAAATTAATTCCAATGGGAAGTTCATAAACTTTTAATGAACGGGTTAGATGAATCACCCTGTATATATACATATATAAACATATATATACACTCTTATGTACACATACATAAGGGTATAGACATTTCCATCTTTGTGTTTCTTTCTTCAATCGCTTGTTTCAGTAACCAAAAATGTTTTATGCTCATTAAATTAATGAAAAAAAAAAAATCTGGTCTGATAACGTATAGGACCTGAAGCCGAATTTAGTGTATTTAAATTATTTTTATTTATTTTCCGGTAAGATCCGGAAGTTTATTTAAAACTCGGAAGATTATTTATTATCCGGTCACTATATATGTTCGGCTAATTTGAACTTTTCAATTCTATCATCTGCTATTTATTACTCTATTTGAGACAGTTCCAGGAAAACGATCAATGCCCAACAACCCCTAGTGAACTATCGACGACCAATCGTATCATTCATAGTATCAGCTCAACAGAAAATATATCTAAGAATATACTACATATGCGTAATATACCCGTATATATGCGGTAATGAATTTGTGGTGGTGTCGAGATGGTGCATTGTAGTCGTTACTTCTTTCATCTATTTGATAAGAATTCTGAATTTTTGTTATCAATTATTTCTTGTACACTCCTATATAAGACAAATCAATCGGTCATTTTAGAAATACAATGAACTGTGAATATACTCAATATGGAGTATACTGAAATGCTCGTAAATGCAACAAGAAAATCACAATTTTCTGTAAAAATGGTTAGAACTGATAATATTGTTGATTGTAAAGCATGGTGGCCGCGATTTTATAAAGGAATTAGCCTAATCTAATAAATTTAGACATTCTACATCCAATTTGGTCATGCTGCCTTATTCTGTATGAGACTGGGCTTATTCAGAGGGTTTGATTCCCATAAATCCAAAAAAATTTATAACATAACAAAAATTGGTTTCTTATGTTCCTGAAGAACATCAGGACTTTTATAGTGAAATTCTATGTTCGCCGACAACGGACAATGAAAAAAGTAACAAGTAAATTGCCCTTAAAAGATATTTTGTACATATTTCTTGCCATTTGTAATAAAGGTTCTTGATAAACGATATCCGTCTCTATTATTTTCATCGATTGATGAAAATAATAGAGACGATTGATGCACCGGTGACATTTGAAATATGTTCTTATCTACCTTCTACTCTATAGTTTTTTCACATTCTGTGAATGTTTGTTGAATCAACATGTGCTCTTTCTGAAATGAGTGATTCAAATTTAATGATAACTCATCAATATATTTGTACAACATGAAGATACAATTTGGCACGATTTTCCTAATTTTTTGATATATATGAATTTTTCAAATAGGTTATCTTTATTTTTTTCTGTATTTGATTAATAATCAATATAATCATCAGGTTTGACTTGGCAGAGGTAACTTTCAAACTACCGAAGTAAGGAGATTATTATACTCCACCCCATCTGCAAATGCCTTATATCATCGGCGTGCAGCCAGGAGAATAGTCGTTTTGGCCTAATTTGTTTAGTCCTTATTACATAAGACGTTTGCAGATGGGGTGGAATACTCCACCCCATCTGTAGGAAATACTACTGAAATAGTCTCCTTATTTCAGTAGTATTTCCTTAACATTTTATTACAACTGTCTCAGAAGTGATATTTTGCGATCATCTCAAGTAAAAAATTTAATTTTACGGTTTTTTCACAACCTGTATATAATTATTTTACGCACCAATTAATTTTAAATAACGGTTTATATAAAAAATTACTTGTAAAATAATTGACTTTAACATTTGATAAAGGTTCGTAGAATATTGTCTGTATTTGAGGCAGGTTGATCTGTTGACGACAGACATCCAAAAGACAAGGCCGTTGTAGATAAAGAATCGGAGTAACAAAGAATAAAGCGAGGCATCCCGGAAACTCTACCTTGAGGGAACAATCCGGCATCACAATGGATACAGTAAATGCTTGGGAAGGAGTCATAAAATATTAAAGCTGTCAATTTGCAGACAGTTACTTTCGGATGCTCTCAACATGCTTCAGTCTATAATGTAACTTCTGAATAAGCGGACTTAAAAAAGTGCCTTTGGGATTAAAATACATTACTCTCTCTTAATTAAAGCTTTGTGTGTAATTTGTAGGCAAATGAATAATTGTAATGAGAGAGAAATTGATGGGGCATGACACAGTTCAAGAGTGAAGGGTGAATAACTACTCTATGGAAGAAAAAGGACATATATAAATTACAACTAAAATTTAAGTAAACATTATTTATATATTAGACAATGCAATTTATATAAATAGAAAGATTATTTATATTTATAGGAAAATTGACTCAGGATTTGTAATACTTAAAAATAAGTGGTGTGAGACTGGTATCTGTGGATAATTCGTTTGAGATTATGAAAGTATAATTATCTATAAATAATGTTTGTTATTGATTTAGATATATAGCAAATGGAGAATCGTTATAAGGGTTATTGTGCATGCTAATTATATAAATGGTGTCTCATACCAATGAATGTTAGAACTATAGCACGACGGAAAAACATTTCAATAACATATCGTAAGAGTATTTAAGCCAGGCGAGTAATTAGTTATTGTGCACGTTTACCATACTATATTATTAGCTGTCGTAGTATATACAATAATGTAGTTGTAGTAAACATTTAATTCTGGGTAGAATGACAAGTCGACCATGCCGAATTACATTATATTTTAGAGAAAAATGTTGGTAGTATTATTTAAGACTAGTAGTATTCTCTGCTCGATATAAAATATCTTTATACAAAATACTACACTAGAAAATAGTATTTAATTTGCTGACATGCTAAATTAATTTAAGAAATAAAATCATATTTTTCTCTTTGCTATTATTTATTATAGTATAATTAATTCACTTAAGGTAACAACTTCATTTTACGTTCAATGACCTGGTCGATTTAATAGTGCCATTACCACAAACGAGAACATTCACTTGTTTGAAAAGTTTTTCAATACTATCCCTACTACGTTGGTCCGTCAAAGCACCGAACAGAAATTACAACTAGAAGGTTCACTCTAATTGTAGGCTCCACCCGTTAGGTTTCCCTCTTTACCCCGTCACGTCGTTCGGTGAATATAAGCTAACTAGGACGCGGTGCATGTATAGGATCATACGAAGTATCCCCCATATATTAAAGAAGGCCGCCGTTCAACAGCTACATGGCGGCAATGTCTTTGTAAGCGAAAGATAAAAGTATCGCCGAAGAGTGGATCTTCTAGTTGTAATTTCTCTTCGGTGGCTAAAAGCTATTGTGTTTATTAGCTAGACAAGACTGAACTTATATATTACTTTATTACACGTTACATAAGATTTTTCGGTCCATATAAGATTACGATCCATCAGCCTCTAACCGACAACACTATGATGACAAAAGAGGCCTTGTTGTACTAATAAATATTGTGCTAGAGAAGAACGAAAGTATTCCGCACAAAATTATGTTTCATGATAAGGCTCATTTCTAGCTTGAGAGGTATATTAACCGTCAAAGTTACAGACCCTGGGGAGCGAGAATCCCCATGTCATTGATTGTAGGTCCTTATATTAAAAAAAATAATTACAGTAACGATTTGAGGCCACTACAAGGAAGTTATTTTTATGAAATACAACATCGTTCACCAAGAATATATGCCTGTCTCTTGAACACTGAAATCTTGGGTGTTTCTTCTTTGAAATGGAACTTGAAAGCGTTCTAATTTATGTATATAGGACGAGGCTCAACTTTAGTGTACTGCTTTCGTTTTCAACCTGCTATAAAGTAAATTTAGTAAATGCGTAATAGTGTTAGATTGTCCTTAGTTTGTCGATAAGAGTATATATTTGACTAATCTATACCGTTATTTCCGCCACCTTGTCTTGGTTCATTTTTTCTCTGAGGTTATCTGAAAAATAACGTCTATAAAAATTTATCTACCTTCATTTATACGCTAAAATCTGCTATTATGAAGTCTTGTGAATTTAAACAAGACACCATAACAGCTCTATATATATATATATATATATATATATATATATATATATATATATATATATATATATATAAATATATATATATATATATATATATATATATATATATATATATATATATATATATATATATATATATATATATTATGTTTTTCTACATACTTCTTTTCTCACCGACTTTCTCCAATACTTCTTCGTTTCTAGTCCATGGTATTTTCATCATTCTCCGATAACACCACATCTCAAAAGCTTCTAATTTCTTCCTACTTGCTTCCCCTACCATCCAGGTTTCGCAACCGTATAGTGCCGTGCTCCATACATATGTTTTCAAAAATCTCTTCCTTGTTTCTAAGTTTATTGCCTCCGAGCATAAAAGTGCTTTCTTTTTGTTAAAAGCTACTCGACCCTGCGCTATTCTTTGTTTTATGTCTTTATCGCTTCTTCCATCCCAATTTATTTTACTTCCTAAATAAGTGAAGTCTTTAACTTCCTCCAATCTTTCATTATTAATTTGTAGTTTCATTATATATATATATATATATATATATATATATATATATATATATATATATATATATATAGATAATTTTATTCTTCGTCTCAAGATTCTCTATCAACAGTCTCAACTTATACATATAGATAAGGTAAATTTGTATGTAAACCGAATCTGCAATTAGATACATATATATTTTGTTTGATATGTCTGTTGAGAAAAAATTTAATTAAGCAATATTTTTAGGTTTACGCTAGATATTTTTTGTGTATGTCAGGTCGTAATTAAGTCTCATTCAGTTCATGTAAAAAAATATGGAAAGCAATATTGTATGATCTTAAGATAAACCAATCAAATCTATACTATAAATGAACTACTGAACTTGAAATGCGGACTAAATCTTTGAGACCAATAGAGCATTAACCTGCATTAACTTTTATGACAGATATATTTACAGGAAGTTTCTGTGGTATTCAATATGGCCGACTGAAAATTTGTAATTTTTTTGTTTACTAAATATGTTTACCTTGGTATGAAATACTAGTGTATACGTATTCTTGCCAATAAATTATAATATATCTTTAATCATTCTGTGTATGTAATATATACGAGGTATATTTTCAAAAAGAAAGGGATTACCTCCTTGCAGCCGTGAATATTAACAGGACAGCTAGCTGGCTCAACAGTTTTAGATTTATTGACATTGATCAGTACCATGCATGCAAAAATTCAGAAGGTTATACACAATAAATATATATATATATATATATATATATATATATATATATATATATATATATATATATATATATATATATTACTGTATTTGTTATCAAATTTCAAATTTAGCTAATTCAGAACATAGATATACGTCATGAAATAGTTATTACTAGAATTTTGCCAGATAAAATAGATCAATGTTATTATTAAAAATATCAGTTCCTAATTATCCAAACTTGATTCATTATTAATACTCTATGGATTTTTGATTCATTATTAATACTCTGTGGATTTAGATTGTTTTAAGTTCAAACTTCGTCTAAATCTTATATAAATATGTTTACTGTCGTTTCTGTTAAAATAATGTTTCTAATTATTTCGGGATTCGATTAACCCACCATGTGTGTTCGTCAAACATCTCTAGTAAAAAAATTGGCAAACGCCATCTGGCCGGCCGCTACACGACAAAGCATCACCTACGGGAAAGTGAATTATTTCCATTTCTAAAGTAGATTACTTCGTCTAAAGTAGAGCTTTATTTGACATTAAGTGAGGGAGTAATTAAAAGACTTATTGCCGTCTAATATATTCTCAGTTAAACCAAGCTATCTCGGAATTGCATATCGCGATTTCATACTTATTAGGACAGCCTGATGTAGCTAGGAATTAGTTTGATAGCAATAATTCTTTTAATATCTCCAGTGTCATCGATTTCGAAATCTCTATATTCTATATTGCTTCTAACTTTATCCATTGTTATATGAGGAGAAAAATGGATAATTTGGATATATTCTAGCACATTAATGTGTTAAGATATATAATTTGTGTTGTACTACCAAAATGCACCAATTTCCTTGCTTACAAGTCGACATTGGCATAATCTGCTATGTTAATCCAGCATAAATTCAATATTTTGCAGTTAAATAAACAACAAAACAGTTGCTCCTCAAAATACGATTAGTAACTGTTATTTTACGTTATATGCTATATATCTTATGTCATTCCAATTGAGATAATTTATTTTACTATGTCAATAACATACTTTCTATCTTCATTATTCTCTACATATTTAGAGTCTGTTTTATATCTATTGTGTGTAAGGAATACACAATTCACAATGTCATGCACATATCAAAGTCAAATGAGAACCTCAGAAGTAATAGAATAGAATTTTGCCTTACAAGTTGATGAAATATTATTTTTGACCTATAAAAGATCCTGCCAGTGATATATTAATCGAAAATATTAATACAGGAGTAATTTGAAAATGGATAGCTACTTAGATATCTGCAAAATATTTTCCTTAGAATTAAAATGTTAGTCTGGCAAAAAAATATTGTTTCTCATTACCGCATCTCAAAAAAGATGTAGACACAAAACGAAACAGTTCCTGAACTTTTCATTTGTATGGTAATCACGCCAAATGAGGGTCAAGTTAGACGCTATCATATTAGTGCAAGAGGTTAAGTTTGAGTCGCAAAGAACGTACATAATGTAAAAAGAAATCTTAGTGCTAATTTTCTGTATTTATGTTACTGTACTTTATAACTAAAAATAATCGAACAATATATCCAGTTTCTTATGTTGTAATTGAATAACAATAAAAGTAATTGCATAATATACAAATAAATAAATTCATTAAATAAACCAAACAAGGAAAAGCAATGCGGTATATACCTCGAATGGTGCTTACTAAATATTTATGCCAAACAAGAAACGACGTCACATCTCTTTGCCAAAGTCCAAAAAATATTGCACAGGAATTGATAACAGGAAGTGTCATTAAACAAATATCTAAAATGGTAATATTGCTAGTTAAATAGTTTAGTAATAGTTTAAATTTGACTGAATACTACCCTGTGTTCAATTATGGCAACCGTCAGAAATTTGAAAATAAAATGTCTACAATATCATCATTAATCCTCATGCAAGCAATCACCTTGATTTTACTATACTTGAAGATATATTAAGTTAGGTTAAGTTAAGTTGGGTTAGGTTTACTTAAAGATATATTAAGTAGAGAACAATTTTAAAGCAAGGATGAAGTGACTTAGTGAATACATGAATGGCTGTACAAGAGACCAAGAGAAATTTCTTCTTCGAGTTTTCAAGCCCTTGGAGAGTATACACATTCTCCAGCAAATACCGAAGAATATGTATAGAGCATAATTAAGCCTATGTTAGAAAATTACCTATTTGTTTCTGAATATTCTTTAATATAGTTTTTTTAACAATGTTTTTAATTTGATTATGTTTAATATATGTCATGCAAGATAGATAGATAATATGTGGCATTGATGTAATATGGAATATTTAATCTAGAGTTATTTTCTTAGTGCACTTGCTATATAATTAGGGTATAATTAGGAGAAAATATTATTTGAATATTTTGTCTGAGATGTATATTAAGAAAGCAACAAGTAACAATTTTAATAGGAACACCCCGTATTGCTAAATACACTAATGCCGCAGATGTGAGATAGCTTATAAAAGGATATTAATCCTTAATTTCTACTAGTATCAACATAAACATAGGAAATATTTACCGGTTTCTGAAAATTTAAGGTTAAATTTATGTCATGGCTAATTCCACTCAAACTCACTAACCTGGTAGGAACCGCGGCGTATCCAATTTGACGTTTAACAGAAGATTTAGAGGTTTCAGTCTCAGACACGGCGCCATATCGTCCTCGTGAAGATCTCCATGGCACCCAGTATGTTTCGCTACGCATCTCTTGAGCGAGAGAGGATCACGCTGTAGCGCCCAGGGACTGAGACCCGATCCACTCAGCAGAATGACGCGGTGTAATAGTTCTGAAACAAACGACAAACATTTATTTAAATTATTATTTTAGGGGTCCGAATGTTTCGTTGAGAAGCGGAATTTCGGTTCAACGGCCTCGAAATACGTGTAGGTGCAAAGAACGGAAGCAGAAGGGAGAGGTTAATTTTAAATGTTTCCAAAGATGTATTCTAAATAGCTTCTTATTGGGACACAATGGATAATAAATTTGTAGAATACATGAAATGAGATTTTTTATTTATGTGTTTACTTAATTTTCAAACATTAGGCAGTATAATGTACTTAATACGTTAACAATATTTATATCAAAAATTAGCAAAATAATATATAAACGTCAAACAATATAGGAATGATACCTTACATTTTTTTTTAATTTTATACCTGAAGAACTTAGTTGAATAAAAATTGATATTGTGATAGATATATGGACGCATTAAAACTAATCATTATGTATCGGTATATTAAACAGATGATCATTTTTACACATGACTCATTACCTTCCTGATCCAGATACACATTTTGTGCTACTAATTTCCTCAAGCTTATGAAATATTTTATTTATTTGATATTATTTAAAATCAAAATTCTGCTTCAGTAAACCAAATAACATAGATGGTTTAAAAAAACAATTCAAGAAATTGGTACAAATTGAGTTAGTGTCAATTACATATAGCTACAATATTGTCAAGAATTAGTTGGACCCAATATCGATATATGGTTAAAATTAAATGAAATACCCTTTACAATGAAGTCACTTCGGTGCTGTAGGAAGAAGTATACAATTATGTTTCAATTGTAAGTTCGCGAACTTAAAATTTCATTTTAGTATATAATTACAATTTAATTCATACACGTCTCATTTTTATGGTCAACTATAGAGTTTTACTTAAGTCTGTGTTAATATTTCTATTAGTTTATGGCAGTGGATTTATTAGGGTCACAGTAAATAGTTTGCTTGCCTTAAAAACGTACTTATTATTTGAACGGTCGGCTTTATTTATTTCAGAGTCCTATTTTATTGTTAGGAACTATGTTGAATTTTTAACTTCCCTTAACTTTGTATTTCTTAATAATAGCCAGCCTGTTCCAGCACGTTCGATGGTCAAAAAGTGACACAAAAGCCACCTCCATCGCGTCACAACGAGATGTTAGGGATAAGCTATAAAACAGAAAACCGAGAACTGATCAAGGTGCATTCCTACATCCACTGCCTTATACGTAACTTAGCTATTAGTCAGGTTTGCAATTATATAGAACGTTTTCTTTAAAGCGTTCATCGTTGTTGCTTAATGAATATATGAATATATTTTAATGAATATATGTATTGACGTAAACGCCAATGTTTATTTCACAACCCTTAAAGCAATAACAACAGATGTGGTACAACAGTACGCCCTAGTGATACGAAACAAGATCACAATTAAAAACAATCTGAAACGTGTTAAAATATCCTGTTTATAAAATAAAATAACCAGTTCTTTTCGATAATCTTATATTAACTACTACAAGACGATTAATAAGAAAATAACAGACACAAATAAATGCTAGAAATAATTTATGTCGACAAGTATTCAAGTAAAAAATGGAACTTTTGAATATATTTACGTTACGTATTATACTTTTTTTTAAATAATTATAAACATAATACAGTTCCTATTTACTTTATGTAATATTATAGTATTATTATAATATTTACTAAAGTGAGGGGTCCTATAAAAATTTACACCACCCTTAATCATTTTTGTTACATAATACAGAGAATTTAATAGTCTATATTATTTTATTTCTACAATAACTTATTACAATACAATATCACACTTTTCTCATAACCGTTGCTGCCATAGTAAAACGCAGTTACCTAATTTTAATTTTTTTTAAATAAATATCTACAGTCTACACAGCAACACGGATTCTTTATAATGGGGTCGTAGATCTTTATTTCCGTTTCATTGACAAGCTCTTTTATACTCCAGAAGCATTACGCCTTTTCTCCGTTCAGGAAGATCAACGTGCTTCATGAATGAAATCATTTATTTAGTCTCGGAATATATAACTCCATTCCAGCAAATGTGCAAAACTGTTACTTTAGACGCTGGAAACCGTGGATAATATACGTAGCCTCCGGAGACATCAAATGAATAATTTAATTATAATCAGTTATATTTACGTGATCGTAATTTTTTAGATAAATGGCAGATATAATCGTGGACAAAGAGAATGTGCAGAAACAATAATCCCAAAATCAAAAATAAATACTTAGACTTCTCGTTTGAATTTATTTAATTATTTAGTCCTAAATTCTATTGTTCACAGTGCCCCTATCTGGATAATTCGATAATTAAACATGCTTGACCGGGTGCAAAGACGATTATTTAAAACACTTCAATCGATTCAGATTTGAATGTAGTATAACAACAAGTAAGTACTAAATTGTTGTATTTAAATATATTTATATCTTGCTTTTTAGTTAAGTTACATTTTTGTCTTTTTGAAGTTTTTTTTTAATTAATTATAATATAATGGTATATTTATTATACACTATAATTTTATACAGCGATATAAGTACAGTGTGCAAATATTCCAGAAAACTTAGAACATATTTTTTCCATTGTACGATTTAAAAGCCCATTAAAAGACTTGAAATTAAAACATTTTGAAAATATACTATTTACTTATACATAACAGCCTCATACGTAACCTCAACAGTATCACAATTTTTGATGGAAAATTGATGTGTGGTTTATTTCTATAATTACTTAAAACATTACTCCTTTATAGTAATTGGATAACTGGAATGTTTTCTCAATTTTTTTTCTTTGACTTTTATTTTACGAATATTCGATATATATTTTTCTTTTTATGTACATACAAATGTTGTTCTACTAACAATGAAACTGTAGTATAAAAATACTTTGTAACATATATATGCATAACCCTTCCATACAAGCTGATTCATAAAGTTTTAAATTGAATAAACAATAATAATAATTATCACTATATGAAACTCAATATGACAATCAGTGGACGAATTCCCTTAGTAATTGGAGGGTAGAAAGGAAAATATACCAGCAATAAAGAAATACTTAAGTGAAGTCTATTTATTACAACAATACATTGAGATACTTTAATATCACAGTGACATTTTCGTCATTTCTTTAAAAATGACTCCTATTATACCAAATGTTTTTGAGTTGGTGGTGATCCGTGTAACAAGGATGTCGTCTGTGCTGATGGTGCAGTACGGATCCAGAAGCTGTTCGTTCGCATTTCTGAAAATGTGACTCTTAGAAGTAGTCTAATGGCTTAAGGCTCACATATTTTCATGGCGAAGAAGAGTCCCCATGAACATGGGAAGTCTTGTTTATATAATTATTTTTTTACAGTTTTTTATTAAGTATTAATTTTTCAGACATTCTGTAACAGCTCCTCAGGTCATTAAACCGGATACAGTGGTTTCATATACAGTAAAGAATATATTCGTTAAAAATTCAAATCACTTCCTTGAAAACATCTGGAATTCGTCAAATTTAATTTTTGGTTCCACTTTGGCGTGGAATATCATTAATTCTACAACACACCACTGTTTTTGGAATATCTGCGTCAGGAATAAATCTTTTGATATATTTATAATATAAATCAATCAATCTACGGTGTTAGTTTCGGTATATGACAGTGTGATTCCTATTTTGAAAAAAATTAAATACTTAAACATACGCCAATAATATTTGAACACACATAGAGTTACAGCATATTTTCCATATACATTTGTAGCTATGATTTGAATTGAATTGAACAGATTAAATAAAATGTATGCCTTCAGAACTACGTACATTATACAGTTGTTCTAGTTAATAAGTAATAATATTATCGTCAAATATGGTCTTGGCGCTTTAGAAATTATTTTTAAATTGCAATAGTGTGCAAATAACTGACTGGTACTGGAAGAAATCTTCTCTAGGGAACTACTCGTAAACATTCTTAGGCTTAGAACGTTTTTAATGAATGAATAATTCATTTTTATTATTATTACTAAACTCCTATATAAAATTAACGAATCTGTGAAAATTCACATTATTATTTTTACTTTTTTGAAATGATGTTTACTAATATTTAACAAATTAGAATGATATTATCAGGAAAAAATATGAATGTATAACTAAAAGGGACAAAAATGTTGAATGTAATACAAACGGTGTTGTAACGGTGAAATGAACACTAATGTCAAACGATAAAAAACTTCTAAAAAACTGAAAAAAATTAAGGTGAAATTAAATCGTAAGGACTTGAATTCAGTAGTATGTAGATCGTCTTTTAGCTCTTTTATTACTACTTCCATTCTTTTGGGCGTGCTATTTATCAAATGGTGAATGGTTTCCTAAGTAATATTCTCCCATTTGACAAGAACGCCTATTTAAGAGTCATAGGGGCAGATATGTGCCCCTCATCTCTTACATTTGTAAACTTTTCACAATCTTGTCATTCAGTTCTACAGTAACTTCTAAATTTCATTGAAATGTTCAACTAGTCCATTAATCGTTGATTGTCTAAGTCCTAACAAATTAGTCACATATGGCTCACTGTGTCCCTTGTTAACCACAGTTATCACTTTCGCTGCTTCATCTTCTCTTAAGTTGCATGGACGATTTATTTCTTCTACTCTAAATATACTAGACAAAGTATTTTCTCTAATTGATAACATTACATTTAAAAAAATCACTTGCGTAACTGAATTTATTCTCTTTAATAAATCACTTTAAACAGTATTATCAGTCATCTGTCAAATAAATGGGATTGTTAAATTCAAATGCAATCAGTAATGACAGAGAATGTTCTAGGCCACCTACATAAAATGTTTAAAGGAAATAATGGAAAAATTTTGCTGGTGCCTTACTTTTGTCCTGGAGTGTATATACTATATATTCCCATTATTCTTTTTGGCAATTTTGTATTAAAAATGGCAGCAGTTTTATAGCAATAATGTTTTCATTATTAATATATTACAATCTCATTTGGAACGTGTTTAAAATATTTATTCAAACATGTTTTTATTGTGACATTTCCTTTTTGAGTTTTGAAATAGTCCATTAAAATTAATATTGGCATATCATCAAGATATTTTAGCAGTGCCTCCCTGTAAAAGTTAAATGTTGATTCAGGAACAAAAACAGGAGGCCCATTTTCACGAACATCGAAAGATTGTACGTTCCTCGACGCTCGTTTCGTCAACCAAGATGACATCATTGGGAAATGCTTAAAAGTCAGTTTTAATCAGTTGGCGGAATGCGTGTCGAGAAACGTGTAATCTTTCGGTGTTCATGTAAACCTGGTCTCTTTAACGGACTTACTGACATATCGGAAACTCAAAAAGAAAACCAATATCTGGTTATGGAAAGAGAGATCGGGAATAAAGGGATCTATTTTACCTACCTTCTATGGTTAACAAAATTCCCTATGAAATACTCGAAGCTTGCTCACCCTGTACATCTAGTGCAATATTAAGATGTGATTTAATTTTCCTTCTTTACATAGTATCCTGGTAGTCCTGGAGTAAATCTTTTACACGATCCAATAAAATTCCCATTGCCGTTGGTTTCTTATTTTCAAAATCAACCCGTCGGCAGAAAGTGACAAGCTTAAATAAATTAAGAGCTGAAATGTTGAATCTCCAGAGTTAATTAACGCCATTTGAAGTCATCAAAAATCTTAACGAACTTTGAAGTTGAAGAAAATATCAAGGAATTAAACACTGTCCGCGGTGCAATAAGTTAACGAGAACCTTTGTGGGTATATAAGAAAGTTGCATAAAAAGTACGAGCTTTGCGCGATGCTCCGGCGTTTCGGTCTTCTTTGAAAAACTTTTAATTACTAAGAAATTACTTATTTTCAGTACTTAATTACGAAAATAAATTTAGCTTTTCTTTATTTCTGTTTTTAATTATCCCTTTCATATCTAAATTATCAACTTTCGCGTACGAGGGTCTTCCGCATCCCTATTGCAGACTTATTTTGAATCACAAACGTTTTTGTTAAACAAAGAATAATTATCATCTTATTATAAAAATTGTAACAGTTTCAGTTTCAGATTTAATACAGTCCATTGAGCAGTATATTCTAAAACTATGACCGTAAAATAACTATGACCGATTATTCGTGGAAGGAGATTATTCTCCTTCCACGAACACCTTATGATGTTTGTCAAAAAAGTCCAATAGCGAGAAAAAATTTTATGTTCTTAATTCGCTTGAATTCGTTTGTATAATCTTTTGTCTTCCTATTGTCGACTTGTCAAATATTTTCATTACATAAAATAATTATCATATTATTATAAAAACTGTAGCAGTTCCTGTACACTAAAACTGTAGTTTTAGTGAAGTCCTTCCAGAAATCTATTGTGTATAAATCCTGAGAAATTTGTGGCAGATTATTGGTGGCTGGAGAGTAAACCGTTTGCTAATAAAGTCTATGTAAGTGCATTAGTATAAGCCAAATCTATCTAGTAACACACAAATACTATGATTTTTTGTACTGTTATAACTTGTACCCTTTTGATTCTAAACTTCCAGTAACACTGCCTTAGTTTTCCACAAAACACTATACACTACACTGGACTTCACTAACAAAGTTTTCATCATCTGGAGATGATTAAAGCTGTTTTAATTATCTAATATAATCATGTCTAGATGATGTCAACTTTGTTGGCGAAACGCGCATCCAGTGCAGTGTTTTGGTGTTTTGTGGAAAACTAAGTCAGTGTTATCTAAACACCAAAGGATCCAACCTAATCCAGGACTAAACTTCCAATAACTATTCTTTCATATATGTAATTTTTTTGTTTCCGATCTTACCATAGGATTATTCACATTATTAGGAAATATCGTTGCATTTATGGATCTCCCCCCTATAGGAACCAAATTAGTACGGCCATCAATACAAATTCCTCCCCAAAATCCACCAATTGATCCACCAAAGAGAAAAGGAATTCTTGGAGATATATTGCAAGCAGAAAACCTCTTTCCTGACCTTCGCCAGACTCGTTGACATCCATCTGGTGAATTAAGACTTACTCTTATCTTGTTTGAAAACAAAACTAGCTTCCAGTCGTCAATGATTCAATTTACATGTTCTTTTACAAAACACAGTCTAGTAACTCTATATTCTCTAGTGAGCAGTGGTGCAATAGTTGGTCTTCTACTGTCCAATACTCTTTCATTAAACCTGATTCTGACAGTTCATCCAGAAACTTCTACATTTTAAGCTGTTGCTATGGCTCTGCTTAGCTCTGAACAGCCTTAAATGTATTATTAACAAATAATCACAAAATGTTAATTTACATAAGCCAAACAATTGAAATTGCTAATCAACAGTGATAAAGGATATCCTAGGCCTGCTACATAAAATGTTTAAGAATTTACAATTTCGAAAAATTATAAGAAGAAATAATGAAAATTTTTGTTGATTCTTGAATTTTGTCCAGGAGTATACAATGACACTAATATACATATATATGAAACAATAGTATTTACTATTAAGTAGGTTTTAATGATTTAGAGTATCAATATCTGTATAATATTGTGTGTAGTAGCTATCAAGTTGTTACTAAGTTACCTTCACACTTTAAATATATTTTCCATGTACCCGACATGATCTCAAATATCCACAAAAGTTTCTTCGACAACTTATTTTCGGTTTCTCGAAAACTACACAGCTACAAGTATTGTTGCTGCTGCAGGACACATTGGTAGCATTTCTGCAATTTGCGCAAGATCTGATATATTTTGGGTAATACGAACCTTCAATTTAGCCTTCTAAATAATTAAAGACAAATGTTTTACTTAATTGGGAATTGGGATTAATTCTTAATAAACGTTTTCAAATATCCAACCGCGTGAAAATAGTTATAGAAAATGCAAGGGGAGTACAGAAAATAGTATTTCATTATATTTCATCATTATAATAGTATAGTGCCATGGCATAAATGTTACAAATAGTTACATAGAACTGTTTTTAAGTACATCATGCAAGAATTACTATAAATGGACTATGACACGGGATTGGATAATTGAAATACATACTAAAATTTTTAGATATATTCAACAATTGCCGGTGTTAATAGACTATATTCTAGATCTTGTTAATAGACAGATTTGAAGATATTAAGTTATATAAAATATGAAACGGAATACAAGAAGTTTGGATATATTCATACCATCCTTAACCTTTCATCGGGCGCAATATGAATTCAAACACATTCGGGCGCAATACATCTGAGAGACCCCATGACTAAATCTTACACAATTTAGATTTTAATGATCTAATATTAAAATATAATATGTGTCTTCTTTCTTGATCATTATAACGTGCATATAATCTCTCATATAGTTTAGAACTTAGGTTATTTATTAAGCTCCAAAGCTAGAGTAAGCAGATTAAATTTTAAAAGTTTCTTTACTTTGTTTAATACAGTTTTCAGGACATTTATTTTTATGTTCTTATTTCTCTTATATTTATAAGTTATACACACTGCTACAATCTTCGGTATCGTCTTGTATCAGTTTTGATGTACTTACTATTAAATAAATCAGCATTAGTTCACGTGAAATACTTCACCGAAGGTAATATGGAACTGTAACTGCAACTAAATGTTAAACAAATATACTAAATTTAGAAAACCAATTAGTGTACTTATATTTCAAATAATAATTTCACACAGATTGTCTTAAGAGGCGAAAATTATCCATTGCTGACATTTAACTCTGTTTCTACGCTGAGAGCGTATAACGTTCTTGACCGAAGTTGCTCCCCATAGAATACATTTAACTATAATAAACTGTCTCAAGTGAATTACATGCCTCCATACAACAATACCTTATCGCCTATTAGGTAACAATGGAATGCATAATTTAATATGATATGGGTACTACACGGAGTATAGATAATAGAAATATATTGAAAATTGATAATAATTGATGGAGTAGCAGTACGGTGTATGTAAAGGTACATTAAATTGTTTAAATTAATATTGATATACAATGTTAGAATTAAAATGTGACAACTAACTATACTGTAGGAAAACCAGTATTATACAATAAACAAAAATATTTCTGATAAATTAAATTTTTCCAAATAAAGAATGTATTGCTGTCTCAGCTTTCGATCATTTTAGGTAAAATGCGTAACTTAAAGCTATAATTCAAAATAGTTACATTGACATAATGAACGTAAAATAAAGACGTATTCTTATAACCAATAAACAATTTCCTCGGTGTAAATTTGTTTGACCTCTGATGATCCTCAACCAAGTCATCTCAGGCCACTGATCGCCCAGATCAAATTTACACCAAGAAAATTACGCTTTATACCATACTGTTTTGATGTGTCTTTAAAAAATCGTCGCCTCCATAAAAAGACAAGTTCCCATAAGCCAACTACACAGAATGATTCAGATTAAGAGTGTATTTGGAGTGTAGTAAGAGAGAAGTAAGAAGAAGAAATAATGGGGAAGCTGGACATAAATGATGTAGTTCTTGATTCATTGATCTATAGTTCCTATTAGATCAATTAATTTTAATGCTGGCTGATCTGTAGATATTGGTGAGCAAGGGATCTTCATGGGAGGTAAGAACACCGAATTCTTAAGTTACATGGCCAACCATATTAATGGTTAAATTTTTATTAAAGTGAAGTTCACAACGGAACTATATTCAAATATCATCAGAGATGAAGTGGTTTCTGTTCTACAAGCTTATTGAATTGAGGTAAACGCACTAACTTCAATAAGACGAGACAAATTCCATTATATGGTAATTGTAAGAAAGTGTCTACATTAAATCACTTCTTTATTCTTAATTAAATATCTTTAATAGGCGGATTGATCACTTTTATGGTTTGTCAGCTTATTATATCCTCATTAACGTAAATCAGTTATAGGTCACAAATATTGTAAGTCATTTAGAATTTAGAAGGTCATATGGTTTAGAAGGCATACCTTCTAGATTGACTTTAAATTGACTGTCAACCTGTCTGAACATTCCTTAAAAATCTATCAAATAATACCAAAACTAATTTTATTTAATGACTGGCTTCAATTCTATATCCATAAAATTTTCATATGTGTTAGCCTATATGTTTAACTAAAATACTTACTTCTCGACACATACATATATTTTAGTTTCTCATTTGTTTTATTATCCTTACGTAGCTTATTATAAACTATTTTAGAGCGAGATTATATCGAAATTTATTGCCTGACGGAGCTAATTCTTTGTGTAACTCTATATAGTTCCAAATAAAGACAAAATCTTTTAGTAAGCTGCTAACACTTTTGTTAGAGTAGTTTTACTTTGTTTTCTCTTCAACAACCGTATTAAGAAAACTTTCAGTTTGCCACTAGAATTTCCGAATTGTTTAGAAAATAAGAACAGGAGCACACAGCTATATATTAAAGTGGTAAGAAAGTATGTACAATGTTAGTAATAAATAATTTTCCGTTACTGCTATATGAAATGAAAATATTATTGTAACACAATAACAGTCGAAGATGAATTTTATGAGGAGAATTAATGGAACATTTATATATTAATATACTGGCCTGAAGTCATTATACTATTAGATTTTTTAATAAACAAATTAGAAAAGCAAAAAGATTAGACAAATGTTATAGGTTATATAGCAACACGTAAAATTACTTACAATAATTATATAGGTCCCTATAGGTCAAACTATACTTCTTGTTATTTTGCGATTTAACGAGGATCTATTATATTTTATGTATAGTGGGAATCTAAAATTAAATTTAGCAGATTACATATTAAGTCAATATAGCAGATCATATATTAGCTTACAATTAGACCAGTTAAAGCAGAATATATGAATGAAATAGTAAAAATATTAAATTGCATATATTTTTCTTATGTAGTGAATATATATGGTATATAAGTATGTGAATTTTGAAACTATCATAGACTATTCTATTATTCTAATAATATTTATTATATATGAAACTAAATCAAAATAAATTGTTTAGATTACATATACGAGCATCACAAATAAGACCTAGCTACCTACACATTCTAAAAGGTCACCCTATCTATTTGAGATGTAATCTGATTCGATTGACATTTATTTCATCAATTCTCCTAGATTAGGACGATGGATAGATGATTTAAAAATATAATCTCAAATCTATCGAATATCGAGCTAATTAAGATACATAGTCGCGCAATCAGTAAGGTAAACGGCAAATGCAAAGAATAATATTTATTATTCAACAAAAGTAGAATAGACATTTGTTTATGAATTTAACAAATATCTTCTATACTAAGAATACTGACACCAACGTACAACATAAAGTGCATCCAGTCCAGGATAATTTAATTTAAAACCTCTGATTGAAGACAAATTAGTTGAAAAACTTTCTATGAAAGGTACCTACTGAATATTCCACATTTCAAATATAACGATTCATCAGTATTCAATTTTTTCTTGAAATTCAATAATCTGTCGAATGGATAGCAGACTACGACAACCAGCAAATTGTTATCGATTAATTGAAGGAATTCAGTTCAGGAAATCAAATTTGATTGTGAAGCCCATTTTTCAATATCAAAAGTCAACGGGGATTATATTGTGATATATCGTATGGTACATTTCCTTTCGAAGGACAAAATTATTGGATATAATAAAGAGTTTTACTTAAAGAAGACTTTATTCTTTCGTATCACTTCAAGTCATAAATGTCACCGTGAACACAGTACCCTAAATGACTAGAATATTCGTTTCTTTCAACAGAATATTTAGATGCCTACTCTCTTTCTAGCTAATACTGTACAATGAGTAACAAGATCCTGTACGCATCTATTGAAATTTAAATATAAAAGCCACAGAGATTTATTTCCAAAGGATTACATCATCTATTTAAATTTGGATAGTCGTAAACGGCCTGGCACTTTTCTTAATTTTGGGTATATCTGACAGTTGCTAAAAGATCTACATTAAACTTTTGCCACCTTCTAATGACTTGTACATGCTGCAAACACAAATTTTATCAAACGAAATATATTGCAGCTCTGTAAGAATGTAATAAAAATTCGGCATTCAGCTATCGGCGAAGCCATTTAGAAATTTAGAAAAAAATAACGCAATTAACACAATAAAACTATCTTGGAATCCTGCCATCCACATTGTAATGATGATATAGAGATGAGCAAACGATCCTCTTAATATATAGAGGGAATTTGCAGTAAGAATAATGTTAATAACCGACTTATAATCGGCCTTGAAAAAAGAAAGGTATTCACGCAAAATTCATTTAATACGATTTACAATTTAACTCAATAAGATGAGCTCTATATTCAGTTTTGTCAAGACTTTTGATTGACTGATATAATAACAATCTGTTATTGCACTAAATATATGATATACCTACATCATCTACCCACCTAAATTTACAATTCTTACCTAAATCTCATATTAACTGATATAATTTACAAAAGAATATCGAATCATAATACATCCTCATTGGACGTGCGAAACTCATACACCATATGCGAAAATTTACTAATTAGATGCAACTGTTACTCTAATTTCTATGGATGGATATTTGGTTTGTACTCGATTTTATTAAAATTTGTTTGAGAAATTCTAACATCTGCCTTCGTACATAATAGTCATGTATGGTTACTTAATCAGAGATTATTAATGGCAAGATAGCAGGAAGGAAGCACTTAACGTTTGTTACAACAGTGTACTATTCATTTAATCGCTGTTTGCCAAATAAGAATTATCTTGCCAACAAATAGAACAGTCTACCTGAGCCTATCCATAAAAACAAGCCACGGTATATATATTTTTTTTATTTGGCAAATAGCGATGAAATAAACTATTATATTAAGCACTAAAATGACCGCGGCGACTCCGCCATTTATTTCAATATTGTTTCCTAGGAATAAGATTATGAAAATGTAACCAGATGGTAATTGTACATTCTTCTTATTGTTGAAACATCTTGTCTAGACTTCCTTCAGCTAGATCCACATATTTGTAAACATATGATTGCCATTAAGCTTCAATTCCAAATAACCTTTTCCAGTATTAGTAGAGCAAAATATTCTTCAAAGAGCATTATATTAATACGCTTGCGTTCATGTGAGTGGTTGCAGTAAATTTATGGGGCTGGTTGCATTCTCTTGAAATGTGTGGATACAGGTATAATCGGGAACATTTTTCATAACAAGAGTCGGTTAGGTAAAAAATTTTATATTTTAAAATATTCAATTACTTAAAACACGTTTGAAGAGATACAAATAAATTAGATTAAATTATAACGGATATGAAGTCAATTTAAGTAGAAGAACTTTTAATTTAAAATAGTTAATACCATATTTATGTAAATACCTGCCGATTGATCCATGGACAGTATTTGTTGCGTTTTTCTCTGTGTAATTAATATGCATGAACCAATCATAAATTACTTATCTAAACGACATAATACGTGGCGGAAAGCAAAGGGAAATATGTTAGTGATATAATTATTGATCTATACTTTATTGGTCGTAATCATTGAATCTATAATTTTTATTATTTTATATTATCCGTGACCCACTTATTCAATAAGGAGGGATGTCTATATTCGACACAGATGGTAAATCGAAAACCAATATTATTGATCGAAGTATACACCGATCCTGGTTCGATTAAAGTACCCCTATCAAAAGTTGAGCTCTTGAAGAAAGTTACAATTTTTGTTAATTTTGTTTTGGTCTTTTTTCAGAAAATAATTTAATTACTGTAATTGCTTGTCCAAATTTTGTTGTTACTGTCAGGTTACCTTTGCAGATCAGGATAAAGATGATTGATGATAATCAGGGGCGTAGGATGCACATGGATGCGAGTTATGCGCCACATTCCTTAAAAAAATTGGAAAATTAGTGTTATTTAAGAGTTCAATCGATTTCTTCAATTATTATAATTTTTTAATTATTTTAAACCGACCGCAAACATACATTATTTACATTAAACGTTACCATCAATTTTTTTATTTCAAATCGGTCGTGAAGGCGCCCGAAATTATTGGACTCCCTCGTTACTTAAAAGCAGCGCTCAAATGCTGGTCCACATTACATCCAAGCTATACGTTAGATGGACGAAAAGGTCAGTAATCTTACGCAGTCAACAGTGGAACCTCAATTGGGTATTGTCCTTATTTCTTAACTCAATAATGTGATTATGTGACCACATCTAGGCGACTGTCGCCATAACATAAGGAAGATTTGGAAGCGCTATTTCAGGTAATTATGGATAATGAAAATGAGGAATAGGATCGAGAAACCGTTATTTGTGTAGAGGCCTTTTAACTTTATTGCGCGACTTTGATTTTAATTTTTTCTTAGCAGTGTTATCTGCAATATTCCCACATTCCGAGAGTCTGTTTAAAGTTCTACAGACAAAAATGTCACAAATTAGTTACTGCAATAAAATAATCGCCGATTTGAAATTACATATTCAAAAAATGAGGAACAAGTTTAGTGACATTTGGGACTGTATGGACAGATTTGTGTTAGAATATCAACCACGAAGTAAAATAATGCGTTTGGATTTAATTCCTGAAAAAGATAAGAAAAGCACCTACGCACGATTGTTTTATGAAATTTTGGACGTTATTACTTTGAACATTAGTGAGCGGTTTAGTGAAATTTCTAAACTGGAATTCTTAAATATAAATTCCACACAATTTATTTCATTCGTGAAACGTTTTCCCGACGAACTTTTTTCTTCTTTATTAGATACATGTGGAACATACTTTGACGTCAATCGTTTAAAAAGTGAACTTTCAGTGATTTATAGTGATCCCGATATGAAAAAGGGCACTATGGTTGAGCTTCACCAATATATTACGTCCCTTCAGTTATCTTCTGTTCCCGGAATCATCAAAATTGTGTCGTTTAATTTTGACTATTCCTGCCACAAGCAGTTCTGCGAAAAGATCATTTTCATATTTATAGAGAATAAAGGCATATGCGAAATTCTCAAAAGCAAGGAAGTGTCAGCTTTGGTATTAATAAATATTGAAAGTGCCTTGTTAGAAAATGAGAGATCGTCTTCGACATTTGAGGAAACAATGATAGACGTTTTCGCTGAACAAACAAAATCCGAAGAATTGATCTTCATTTCAAAAATTGGGATATATACCTCATCATAATTATCTTAGGTTATTGTCTTTCTTTTTATTTTTACCATTTTCATATTGCCTACTATACCCCTTCCCCTTGTAAATTTTTTATAACATTCCTAGATTCTCTTCTCACGTTACGCCTTTGATGATAATATCATATTGCAGAAAATTTGGTTAAGAATTTTATCAGTCAGTATCATTATATGCATATATTCATTCATTAATATCTTTATTAATAATTTAATAAATATTTAATAAATATAAATAATATAATAATTTATTTATTTATTGTTAGATTAAACTTTTTCCGTTTTTTATTACGTGAGTGTTTTTCTGTTGTCCTTGACTGGTATAAATTTTATTATAAGTATTTCTGAGGTGAAGGTAAGGTGAGGCCAAGTGAGTATTTGTTTCGATATGGAGCCAAAATAATCAACGAACGTGAAGGAAGGAAACAATTTGCTTTTATTAAATTCACGTAAGAGCATTTCAAGATAGAACCCACGTAGTAATATGTATAAGATAACTTTGTGTAAAGCTTCCTTTCAAATAAATTTGTGCAACACTCTATTTTGATAAACTCTTACCTTTCGGTAAGGTTAATAAGATTAGGGGTCAAGACGCAATCAACCTTGGTACATATAGTAAGGGCTGTTCGCCATAAGTTATCAGTTATTAAATAAATAGCGACGATTCCACTATTATCTTAATGTGTGTGTATTTCTTTTTGTAGTCATGTTTTTTAAAATATATTTTTGCTATTTTGACCCCCTCACTACCACTTATAATCATTATTGTGACTTGGAATATTTAAGTAACTGTGCAAAAATGGTCGAATTAAGCCTATGTTAACAGTATATCTAAATATTTTAAAATTACATTGGCAGCGTTGCCATTTTCAAAACCAATTTTAATAAGTATGTAAATAATATTGCCAAGAAGTAATAAAAAACATAGATATAGTATAAAATATATTGTTCAAAAGTAAACGGATACACTAATGAATTGATCAAATCCTTATTTACTTTTAAAACAATCGTCTGCTCGAAATTCTTTCTTTCAGTGATAATAAAACTTGGGTGTATTTTACTGATATCCTCTTAACAATTTACTAATACAACATGACACTTTTATATCTTCTCATAGTAACTGTCACGTGAAGAAATAAACTATGAGGCGTACAATGTACATATAACATAGAGCAAGAGGTAGAAAAGAAGACATTTATCAGAAACTACAATCGTCATTAAATTATGTATCACAAAATTCAGTTATTTGGCGAACCATATCAACAATAAATTGCCACTTTCAATATCTCATTAATACCTTGCCACGAGATTTATTTTGCACCACATTATTGTCGAAAGAGAACATATTTCAACAACGACTTAAGGAGTCTAAACGCAATATAAAACGACATGAAAGCTTCATTAAGAGGACTCTTACTCTTCTTTGTCTGGATAATTGGCTACCAAATGCCCAATTACCTTCTCGGATATAATCTAAAATTATCTAAGAAAACAAAATGTCTCGATTAAGTATATTCAATCTGGTGAACGCCTTGAGTTTCACCTATTTTATCGCAACGCACCTAATTCCGTCTAGAGCACGTCGCAAAAGTCCCTTTGTGGAGACACGTACGATTTTTTGTTCACTTAAGGAAACACCCCCGTTCAGCTGAAGCGGTGTTATTCCAAAACTAAATTAAATGAGCTGTCTTAATATCGCTATAGAAATAGCTTCCGACGAATAAATTTTAAGAAAGTTGCCTGAGCTGCAACTGTCAGTTAAATATGTATGGATAGTTATACTCCAGTTTATTTATAAATATATTTTTGAAATATTTTATTTATAATTTATAACCATCGCATGCAATGGTTATATATAATTATCGGCCGGTGATGATTAGATGTTAGACAAAATTTTACAATTGTAATAGAAAGAGTGGTACAATAATTAATTAAATAAATTTTATTATAGCCAATTTATCGAAACATCTTAAAATGGCAGTTGCGCCTCCGCCAGATCTTTAAAATTGTATCAAGTGTACATGTACTGCCCAGTGATCAATAAACGAACTGTATACCTTAAATATAAATTTAGTGCCTGATAATTTAAAAATAACCATTAAACGCGTCAACATAAAAAGTAATAATAAGCCAAAATTGTTTTATAAAGAGTTCAAATATTCTTGGGATTTGATCTAGACCAGACGTTAAGACCTTTTTGTAACCCTTGTTATAAAAAATTTGGAGAATTATTTCTTGTACTTTTGCTTTGAAAATGTGTGTTTTTTACAGATACCCTCGGAGTTACGTAACGACTGGCAAATACTGTATTGTAACACGTGGAATATTTTTTAATTAGGGATTAGTCGCTTCCGTGTGTCCGATAATTTTGAAATAAAATTTCATATTTAGTTTGTACTACAATCACTATGTGAAAAATTAACAG
Source organism: Rosalia funebris (assembly GCA_037954035.1). NCBI lineage: Eukaryota > Metazoa > Arthropoda > Insecta > Coleoptera > Cerambycidae > Rosalia > Rosalia funebris. The sequence goes on from JAZFAV010000011.1 coordinate 21,930,527, forward strand.
GTAAGTTTCAAATTCATATAATAAAAAATTTCATTTAGAAAAAGATTATTTCAAACATATTAGAATTTTCGTCACAGTTTCCTTGGTATATTAAAATAAATTGGTTAATACTATTTGCTATACTTTCTTAAATTCTTAATAAATAAATTTTTAGCAATTTATATCTTAGCAATTTGTAGCAATTTATCACATCTCATCTAATCTCCTTTTGTTATTCAATGAAATGTTCTATTTCTGCTCAGTATGCAAATGTTCACAAGATATAATGTAATGTATGTTTTTTTCTATTTATCTGCTAACTACTGAATTGAACTTATAATTTCGGTGGGATTTAAATTTATAACTCTTATATGTTAATATGAAATAAACAACTAGAATACTTTCTTATCCAGTTAAAATATTTATATTCACAAAACTACTCTAATTTAATGAGCAAGTAATATCTGTAAACATATCTCAACAAAATTTCAAACAAATAAAATGAATAAGGGCAAGTCTTTTTCCATTATTAACCTACTTAATTCAAGTAATATGCCGAATAAATTGGTTAATTAAAGAACATAAAATTCATATAAAATTTAATTTAAGTATTACATCTGTCTGCGTTAATTTTAATTACTAAATTATTTTAAATTTTGCCACAAAGGAAAGCCACATCCATTAAAGTTATTATTTGGATTCCGAGGATTGTAATTTAAGCGAAAAATATCTTACTTATTACCTACTTATCTTTAAGTATATTAGATTTAATAGTAAGGTATTTAAAGATAAAAGACGCAGTAATTAACAGTAATCCGTGTAACTCGTCTCGTGCCTCTAACTACCATAATAAAGTCATGACTAAAACATTTTCGATTAAATTATATTCATTGTATATGTACTATCTACGCTTTTGTACACTCTTACAACATTCATTTAGAGTCATAAATTGTATACTGTAAAAATTATCAAAATATGTTATATATTTGCAATACTTGTTTTCAATAATTACCATATCTATATATAGATATGTATAGATATATACATATCTATATATGGAATGATAGAATTACATCATTTTCTTAATTTTCAATAATCAATGTTACTAAATAATTAGTAGTACTGAATAATATTTGTCATTATCAGATAATTCAGATAATTCGTCTTCACTCAGGTAAACTATATATGAAAAAGGGGTTTTCTGACAAAACAGTGATTAAAATGATATCACATTTAAATCGCACTTCGTCCATCAAGTAGTCATTATCAAGAGATGATGCTAACTTATGTCATATCGCTAATTAACGCGTCGAGTATCGTATAGTTCTTCGGTGTTTTGTAGGACATTGATGTCCTGTTAGCTTTTATTACTACATTCAAAGTTTCAACCCTCTTTCAGGAATAAATTATAGTCAATGCTGAAGTCAATTTTATCAACCTGCATGGAGAGAGAAATCTTTATATTTCGAAATCCTAGCTTCAAAAGGATCATCTGTTTCAATAAGGCCACTACATGTATTTCAACAATAACTAGGTTCCTCTAAAATATGAAAGAAATATTTATTTTAATTAGTAAATCACCCAATTTTCTCAAATATTTGGTTATTTGTACAATTTTGTACTTGCCCATTTGTACAAGATATTCAAGACATTCACTATCGACAAATTTGAACGGAATTATTAACTTGAAAATAGATTTGATAAAATAAAACAAATAATGTTACTTAAGAAAATAAGAAAATCTTAATTAGAATTAAGAAAAATACTCTTCCATACAAGCGCGAAACATTTTCCTTTTAACACGGAATACCTTTTATATATAGTTTTTTTCATACATTTTTATTTACAGTTTAACTCAAGGGATCACATACTTGTACTACATTTTTCTATTTCTGTGCAGATATATGTATATTTTGTAATAAGCTGTAGTAATTGAAGACATACATTGAGGAGATACAAAGAATAACTTCGGAGGAACTCCCTAACCCATCAAATTTATTTTTAAATGCGACGCTACGACGAAATGTTCAAATTGTGCAGCCAGCGGTGCATAGTTACGAAAAATTTGTTTTAGTTGACTTTTGAATAATCATTACATTAAAATTAGTATTTTTAAAAGGCACAATAGATTTTCTTTATTATTTATCTGACATATATTCACTTTAATGTGTATGTGAAAATATATGTTCTTTCCTATTCCATAATACAAAAGAGGGTTACCTTTAAAAAAATATTGATATCGTCATGCTCCCTACACGATTCATCCTATATATACCAATCTCAAAAACTAATCATTGAAATTTTAACGATATTATTAATTTTAATCCTGCAACTAACTCATTTATATATCAGAAATTGAGTTTTATTATTCATGTGACAATGACATCGTATTTATATAATGCATAACTCACTGATCTCTACTACCTCACAATAAATTTTTTATTCACAAACTAAGCACGTGTCTGAGTGTGGATTATTTCTAAGAAGATTTATACTACGTATGTATAACCCCTTCATGATCTGGAACACATCCTTATTTCTATAGAAGCCGGTCCAGGGAAGAACGTTTACCTAAAAATAGATCGGTCGGTCCGAAGTAGTGCGGAAGTATGCGACAATGGCGGTGATTCAGTATATTGTGGAAAAGCTGCCGGAAGCGTGGCACAAGTGTCTCCGGAGACGAGGACTCTCCAGGCTTACCAACACACTCATTCACAGCAAAACCCAACACTTCTTCTCTGTGTATTCCCCAGTCGGCGACGTATGTGCAAATTACCATACTCGCCGCTGAATACACAATGTAGTGCACTATGGCAGGTATAGTCGTGACAATATTGTTATGTTTAGCTGGACGAAAGGATTAGCCATTATGCGAATTCCTTATTTGAAAATACAGATTCGTGTATATCGTATAATACGTGTATTATAATACGTAATTTACACGAGGTGAAATTACGTATAATAATATTAATAATACACCAAATTATTGGCTTTAGTTGGGATTATTTACAAACAGAAAAATTGATCACCTTTTATTATGCATTTATGCATACAAATTGTCTACAGAAAATACTGATACATACGAAACCAAGGAGGTTATCTTTAATTAACTGGGAATTTTAGTTTGAGAATTTTCGGTTCTTGGGTTTCTCGCTGAACTAAAAGAGAAAATAATTTATGAAGCAAATACACAATATGAAACATTTTTATTATGATTTTTATTATGAAATCTATAATTTCTGTTTAAGGAAACTATTTCAATTGAAATGTGGCGTCACAAGTCTTCAATAATTGGTTTGAGCTTTACCTCAAAAATTATATTTTAAGGAGTTACGAGGGACACTATTTACCAATTTCGACATGGATTATCAAGACAAGAGTGCATCAACTTACTTCCATTTTTGGCGATAAATCGTCGTTCTTTGCCACTGTTAATCGCTGCTATGAGATGATGAGTTTAGTCGTGGCCGCTATCCGCTCACCGACGAAAGTCGTGAAGGTCGTCCAAAATCAGTTGTGCCAGAAAACCTTGATGCTGTGCAAGAGCTGATAAGGCAAGATCATAATGTGACATAACGTGAAATTGAGGCAACCTTAAGCATTAGTTTGACTAGCATATATGAAATATTGCATGACCATTTAGCTGTAAAAAAGATTTATTCTCGTTGAATCCCACATAAAATTTCAAAAAGATACTATTGTCAATTGGTGCAAAAAAATGATCAATAAATACAATGGCTGTGCTTCAAAAACGTATATAATATTATAACAGGTGACAAATCATGGATCTATGGAAAACAGCCGGAAAGTAAACAGGAGTCGATTATATGGGTGATTCAAGGTGAACCAAATCCAACAAAAGCTGTTCGCGCTCGAATCACTTCGAAACAAATGGTCGCCTATTTTCTCGAGAAAATTGGTCATGTGGCAATAGTACCTTTAGAGGAATGTAAAATGGTCAATTTTAAATGGTACACAACCAGTTTTTTGCCGAAGGTGAAATAAGGAGAAAGAACAAGCGCCGTCGGATCACTCTCCATCCTGATAATGCGAGGCCTCACACATCTCGTCTAACAACCGAATGTTTGAACACTCAGAAAATCGAACTAATGGGTCATCCGCCGTACAGTCCTAATTTGGCACCCAATGACTTCTTTTTGTTCCCGAACGTCAAAACTAATTTGCGTCGACAACGATTTTCGTCTACAGTAGAAGCCCTTGATGCGTTCAAACACCATGTTTTGGAGATATATCAGGTGAAATGGAAAAAATGCTTTAACAATTGGTTCCAATGCATTCAAAAGAGTATTGACAGGAAGGAGAATATTGTGAAAAATGATAAAATAATTTTCAATGACAAATTAATGTTTTTTTATTATTAGGCTCAAAATATAATTAGTGCCTCGTACCTTGTACCTCGTAGTGCCTTGAGATTTTTAGAAAATCGATTTTTCTATTTGGCTAGATTTATTGTTTATGCTTTTAAGAATATTTCAAGCATTTAATAATATAATCAAATTCAGCTTATAGCTTGGATGCCCATTGGATATCTACAATTAACATGAGATACCAACAAGACACTAAATGATTCCAGAAAACTGAAAAGAACTGCTCAAATGGAGTCAGAGGACATTGCGTTAGCAATGGACGACCTCATGTATGGTCCAGGAATCGCATTAAAGTACTACCTACTTTTAGTACTAAAAGTATTTAGCTACGCGACACTACGGACATGTTGTACGATTTCTTTTCCTTAATTGATTTTGATCAAATATATACCACATATTATTTATCGTATAACTTAAAATGCAGCATAGGACTTTTTTATAATTTTTTAAAAATCAAAATTTTGGTAAAAATTTTATTTTTTTTCCTCAAACAGCTGTAATTTCTACAATAAATCTTAAAAAAATTCCCTATGCTACGTTTTAACCCTCATCCTTCTAAATAATATATTTTTTTATTTTTCAGACAATGTCTGACAGAGAAGAAGATTCCACTATCGGTAAGGGCTTTCAAGAGGGGGTCCTACTTGACTGCTTATATCTCCGCCATTTTTTTATTTATTTTTATTCGTTTCTTCAAATTGTTCATAAAATTATATAGTATTTATGTAAAATAGAAAATATTATATGTATTTAATAGCTGTGTCAAAAAAAATATATACCTTTTTTCCGAGCGCCAAGGTAGTGTAACCCCTTAAAGTATTTGAATTATTACGGTAAATTCAATTAGAAGAATCCCATACTATATTTTATATTTACATCTTTCCTTCTGCGCTTAGGGACTAGTTCATTAGGGACTACTAATCTCATATATTGTGTATAATGTTCAATGACGTTTTTTTTAACAGAACCTGAATATTAAACAAATTATTATAATAGAGCGTAAAATAATTAAAAAGTAATTATTTCTGTACTTGGTGCATGAAATCACTGTTTTTTAGTGGCGCATCTGTGTCAATTTATTCTTTCGAATGCATCGTAAAACATTGACTTTCCCTTGAAAAACTGATAGTATTTTTTTATCCAACTGTCCAAAAAAATAATATCAAGAAGTGTTTGCCATTTTATTCGTTGAAGTGAATTGGTGAAGTCAAGACTCGACTCGAATTAATGTTAATTTGGTATCTAGTTGCTTGCTTGCGTTTTGTTTGATAGCAACCATTTCGTTTTAAAATTTTTATTTTGAAACTTCAAAATATTTGTTGATCTTCTTTCTGTCAAATGCATATTCTATATTTCGGATAATGAATAGTGCGGATAGTAGATATAACGACATCCCACCGAAGCTAGTATATTATCGCGTGTATTGCGATATCAAATATTTTACTGACAAAATTAAAATTACAATATGAAACAGTTTAAATTTAATTTTGTGAATGGTATGACAAAAAAATATGAACAAAGTATCGGAAAATGTACTTTTATGTTATATTGAACAATAATCAAAAGCCTACGTATGGAGTACGTTGTCTATGTTTAATTATACTTCAAACATAAAGAATATCGAGAGATGAAATAGAAAGTTCTAATGAGAGAATGTATCAATAGATTTATTGAATATGCCGACCATAAGAGACGTTTACATAAGAAGGTAATAATGTAAACAACTTTAATAAAACATATTTTTTTAATTGTGAAGACAATTTTTCCACGGTGAAAAAATTGTATCCATAGCGATTAATAAATGTCGTATTTTTTGCAAATTGATAAAAAATTATTTCCTCATCGAAATACTTATATATTTAAAATAAGGTAAAACAAATATATTTATTTGTAACTATATGGATATAATGTGGAAACTATGCATTGATTTATCTTTGTAAGTTTATATTATCATCTGCGTCGTCTATGTTAACGAATTTGTAACTTCTTTAATGCTTCTTCTTCTTCTTCTATAAAAAATCTTCTTCTTTAATCAATTTAGTGAGTGGCTTCCCAACGTTACTTAGTTTTACATAAAATAAAATTTTTCTCCAGGTGGGACACATGGAACATGGGTTGTAATAACATTCTGTAAAGGAAAAAACTATTTTTTAAAACTCACAATTCTCTAAATTACTATTTACAGGAATATTTTTAGTTTTTAACCAAATAATTTAGAGATTTAGAATGAAAATATATAGCTCTTGAAACCCTTTTAGGTTTAACAATTTATTTTTTAATGTTATCAGTAATTGTAATATATGAGTAATTTTGTAGTAAAGCAAAGACAACGTGAAAGTTTGGTATTCTTTATGTTGTCACTAAATAGTTATTTATTTTACAAAGCAACATATTTGTCACTATTGTCTTCATTATTCTTTTATATTGTATGCATAAATTATATCCATAATGGTAATTTTTAATACCTAGTTTTCTCTAGACAAATTTGTCTCGGTCTATAAACATTTTTCTCGGTTTATATACGACAGAAGTAATATAGTTTTTCTCTGCATTATGTAAGGATATTCCTTATACAAGATGTTCATTATGTACATTAAGATGTCACATGCAAGAAAAATTATTATATTTTAAACAGAGGCTGATATATTTGTCGCAACAGAGCCGACTGAGGCCAAGAGCACAGTTTTCTCAATTTGATGCAGAGCTAAGGAGAAGGAGCTATTTTCTAGTTGTCTGATTTTCTAATTTATATTATGTCGTACAAATTATCCAGCGTGTGACAGGAAAACGTACTTGAAACTGTCAGTATCTATATAACTCTATATGTTTGTCCGCATTAGATGGCGATCAAAGTGTAAAATTAAATTTAATTTCCAACTACGCCTCGAGATGATGGTTATTTTAAGAAAACTTAATTAAAGCAACATATAAACGTTTAGTCAGTAATATTTAATTAACTTTAATTGCGGTATTAACTTTAATTAATTGATTAGCTATTTAGAAGTTCCGCAAAAATTAGCCGTACACTACTATTTTTCTTAGTTATTAAAGTAATGAATAATATTTGATAAAATTTTTGAACTGGAAACTGATTAGTAAATTTCCATTTGCATACTCTTCGGTACGTACCACCCTATCCCCTCTTATTTCTATCATTCATTAGTATTAGCTTATTAAAATATTGGCGTTTTGGCTCGGATACCTCTTGTGCAAAAGGGTATCTATGTATGACTCAACACGGAGAAAGGGGGAAACGATGTAACGAAGAGATGAATAATAGGCGCAAGGAATTGGAGAGATATCTGAGTCAATTGTTACCATGGATGTGGTTGTATTTTTTTATTCAGGTATACTCGTAAAAGGTGTTATGTGACAAGTTAACGTTGTTTTCCCAAGAGATGTATGTACAGTCTAATGGTTTATGTGAGTCGAGTAGCCTCATTCCCTCTATCTAAAGTACCTTAATATCAATCCAGGAAAATTCATTGTCGTCAATGGAAAACTTATATCATTGATAATATCTGATAAACTGTTATTTCCACTGACACACTGAAATCTTTTTTATTTTTAGGGCTATCAATTTTTATGCAAGTATAGAGCAGTTTGGTCTACCTACGGTGCCAGAAAATACCGATTTGTCATAATAATAATACCTTAAAGTAACGTAACTTAACATTTATCTAGGTCTACGTCCTAACTAAGATTACGTGTGCACCGGTAGTTCTTATTGGTAACGATATGACCGAGGCAAGGAAACTTTGTCTTAAAAATAAATAACTGTATAGGCTCCAGTTTGAATCAGGGGACAGGTAATTAAGAAAAAGAACAAATCTAGAATAATTGGAGGTGGTTTATTAATACTTATGTTCACTTACTGCCAAATTGTACAATATCACAAAAGAAATACCTCGAACGTCACCCTGGGTTCACAATCATAATATTAAGTATATGAAAATTGTATGATATTGATGGTTACAAAACTATCGGCAGCACTACCATGATTACTTTACATATAATTAGTTATATTTGGAATGAATTGAATATTTTATTTAGGAAATCACTATGTAAAAAATGTAGGTGGACAGTCACTTAAAAAGTATATTATTAAATAGGTCTATCAGATAATAATGAACCTGTTTATCTTATCATCATTAGGTCATCAGTCCTAAGACTGGTTGGACGTTAACCTCCAGCTTCTCCTATCTTGTGCTAACTTAAGCATTTCGCTAATTGTGCTACAACCTACATCCCTTACTATTTGCGAGCAGTAGTCTAATCTAGGCCTACCTCTGCCTTTCTTCACTCCTATTTCTGCCTCCAAAATATCGCGGACTATTCCCCCATGTCTCAGCAAGTGGCCTACCATTCTATCTCTTCTCTTCTTTAAGTTTTTCCACATACTTCTTTTCTCGCCGACTTTCTCCAATACTTCTTCGCTTCTAACCCTATCAATCCATGGTATTTTCATCATTCTTCGGTAACACCACATCTCAAAAGCTTCTAATTTCTTCCTACTTGCTTCCCCTACCGTCCAGGTTTCGCAGCCGTATAGTGCCGTGCTCCATACATATGTTTTCAAAAATCTCTTCCTTGTTTCTAAGTTTATTACCCCCGAGCATAAAAGTGCTTTCTATTTGTTAAAAGCTACTCGACCCTGCGCTATTCTTTGTTTTATGTCTTTATCGCTTCTTCCATCCCAATTTATTTTACTTCCTAAATAAGTGAAGTCTTTAACTTCCTCCAATCTTTCATTATTAATTTGTACTTTCGTTTTTGCTTTGCTCTCGCGCCCTCTGCACACTAACACTTTAGTTTTGTTTTTATTCACCCTCATTCCGTATTCCTCTGTCAACACTGCCTCCATTTCGTTCAATGCTGATTCTAATTCCTCCTTACTAGATGCTAATACTGCTATATCATCCGCGAATCTCAGCATTTTTAGTTTCTGTCCCTGTACTTTAATCCCGAAAACCACTCTATCTTTTACCACATTAATCGCCTCTTCGATGTACAGATTAAAAATTAGTGGTGATAGCGTACATCCTTGTCTTACTCCTTTCCTAATACCTACTTCCCTTTTTTCCCCTTCTACTTCTATAACAGCAGTTTGCTCTATGTATAGATTGTGTACTACTCTCCTATCTCTATACTTCATTCCCGCGCTCTTTAGTATCTCGAACATTTTTCCCATCTTACGTTATCAAAAGCTTTTTCTAAATCTACAAATCCTATATAAGCGTTCTTTCCTTTTTCTATTGTTTTCTCTAACATTACTCTTAGCGCCAGAATAGCTTCGCGAGTTCCTCTATTTCGCCTAAACCCGAATTGGTCTTCTCCTAGTATTTCCTCCGCTCTATTTTCCATCCTCTTCTGCACTATTCTAGTAAAGGTTTTTGACGCATGGGAAGTTAGGCTAATCGTTCTAAAGCTCTCGCATTTGTCGGCTCCTCTCTTTTTCGGTATAGTAACGATAATGTTCCTCTTATAATCCTCCGGCATCTCCCCCGTTTCGTATATGTGTTTTACCAGTTCAAACATCCTATTTGCTACTTTCTGTCCCGCACATTTCAAAATTTCGCTTTATTATTCTTTAGCCCCCTTAGTGCTATTTCAAATTCCTCTCTCAATATAGGTTTTCCTACATCTTCCCTATCGATGCTAGATTCTTCCTCTAATATCTCTCCTAATTTCTGACCCTGGTATAAATTTCCTAAGTACTGCTTCCATCTATCCGCTTTCTCCTCTTTTCCTATCAGTATGTCCCCCGATTGACTCCTAACGTTTCTACTTATTGTTCCTATATCCCTGAAGTTCCTCTTAATTATTTTGTAAGCCTCATCGGTCTTACCTACTTGCAACTTATCTTCTACTTCTTTGCATTTATCCTCTATCCATTGTTCTTTCGCTTTTCTACATTTTCCAATGATTTCCCACTTTATTGAATAAGTTTTCAGTCCTTCTTCGTTTCGTCTGTTTTTGTAGCCTCGTCTCTTTTGCATTAAGTTTAAGATTTCGTCCGTTATCCAGGGCTTCCTAGCTTCCCTTTTATCGTGTCCTAAAACGTCCGTAGCCGCGGAAGCTAGACTATTCTTGATACCCTCCCACTCAGTTTCTGCGTTCTTGATTTCGTCCTTACTCGTTTTATTTATTAATTGATCTGTTTTCTCCTGGAACTTATCTTTCATATTCTGATCCCTCAATATGTCTACATTTATACGTTTCTTATCCTTCCCGGTTTTCAGATTTTTGAACTTTAATCTAGCTTTCATGACTACCAAGTTGTGGTCGCTGTCTACATCTGCTCCTGGATAACTCTTACAGTCTTTTACTTGATTTCTAAATCTCTTCCTAACCAGAATGTAGTCTATCTGATACCTGTCTATCCCTCCTGGCATTTTCCATGTGTACCGCCTCCTAACGTGATTCTTGAACAATGTATTCGCGACTACCATGTTGTGCTTCTCACAGAATTCTATCAGTCTGCTACCTCTCTCGTTTCTGTTTCCTAATCCATAAGGACCTACAAATTCTCCTTCTTTCCCCTCACCTACGACTGCGTTAAAATCTCCTACTATTATTAAATTTTCATGACCCTTCACAAATCCTATTACCTGCTCTATGTCCGAATAAACGGCTTCTCACTCTTCCTCACTGTGGCTAGAAGTAGGCATGTATACTTGCACTATTACTGTTTCCACTGGCTTCGAATCTAACCTAACCATCATTACTCTCTCGCTGTATTGTAGGTAGCTATCTACACACTGTCCTGCGTTCTTCCGCATAACGCTCCCTACTCCCGCGTTTCCATTTACCGATCCTGTGTGTATTACCCTATAGTCACCACTCCAAAAATCTCCTACTTCCGGCCAGCGCATCTCACTTATACCTACTATATCTAATTCTAACCTATCCATTTCTGTCTTCAGATTTTCTAGCTTCTCTGCCTGTCTCATGCTTCTGACATTCCACGCTCCGACTCGTGAAATGCTACACTTCTTACTATTATTGCACTCGATCACGTCTCCCGGAACAGTCCTCACCCGGAGATCCGAACGGAGGACTATTTTACCTCCGGAGTTTTTTGCCCCAGGAGACGCCATCATTAATTTGGGATAAGCTTTCTGCTAGCTGTTCTGAGGATTATAATGTGGTGGTTTCCTCTTGCCTTCTATATCGCAGTCGTGTGTGTCATAGCACCATACCAACCCCCACGGTTTCTGCCACTATGACTACTGAAAGAGCTTCTGCCCTCCCTCCTGTTTATCTAATATGATTTATTTTATCACACAATTTGAGATCTGTAAATGCTAGGTTATGTATTGTTGTATTTTTATTGCTATATCTGTTACCTTCATAGAATGTCTATCTTATTTTTTTTCTGAGTGTACTTAAAAATCTGTGGTATTTTCAAGGTATTAATACACCTTGAAATATAACGACTTCTTGATCATCTACTTTATAATTTATTCCGATTTCACAATAATTTAGAGCAACTAAATTAGTGCAAAATAGGAGCGAAATAGCAGCTCCATTCTGGGAAACTGTTAAATTGCTTAGATGGATACAATTTCAATAACACAATTATAATCCAAAGTGTGTATTTGGTCCAATTCGTTGCATAGTAAGTCAGATAAATCTTTAGTTCTGTATCTCGATTTTATATTGCGATCCCTTTATATTAGTGCGTGTCTCATATTCGTATGAGAATAATTTGAACGTGAGAATACGCACCTCAAATAACGCTGGTGGAAACTTCCAGTATGAAAATTGTTTTTCTTCGCACCTCAGCTTTCACGCCTGAGCGACGAATTGGAATCGTTCTCGATAATTGCATTTCATTCCTCATGGGGTCTGCTGTTTCTGAATGTCAAAGAAGGGCTTTATAAAAGTACTACGTTTTGTATTTGCGAGTGTTCTATATAAAAACAATGATTTCAGAAGCTAGACTTGAGAGTCATCGAGTGTCATTTTAACAACACTTTCTTATAATGTTGTTCTTTATCTTTAAACATAAATGATATTCTTACTCATATATACAGAGTATATCACGATGTGTGGTCGTTATACGTTTCTAGAAAATGAGAAAGGATATTAAATTGAAAATTTATCAATAGGGACGTCAAAGGTGTTACATCTGACTTAATAATAATAATAACATGATGTATGTGGCAATTTAACGAGATTTGCCATCAATTTCCTTATTTTGCATGATACACCAACCGTAATGTTATATTAGAATTTGATTAAATATTTTAAGGTAAATGTAAACATAAGTTCATGTCATTAAAACTGATCATTTCTGAAATAATTAGATGTTGATGAAATCCTATCCAGAACTAACGCAGTGATAGATATTAATAAACACAACCATACAATTTATTAACCAATTTTTATTCCATATGTTTAGGAGATATAAATTTCATGTAGGTGTATACTACAAATTCTTTCAAATATACAAGGGATTCAGAAATAAGGTCGATCCTACAGAAATTTGATTTCGATTAAGTCGCTTATTTTAAATCATATAAATATCGTATTTTATAATTTCATTGTCTTCATTTCTTATTTCCTCTCAATCCATATATGATTGTCCATAGCTATACTGTATGGTTTTTGGGTTACTTAAAGCCTGAAAAGTGGTCAAATTAACATCAATATCGGACACAATGTGTCATGGAGAAGATTTTTCGAGTTGTTAGGTGAAAGGTGATTATTGGAAAGATTATTAGGTGAAAATATGCGACTATCATTAATATTAGTATTATATTAAATTTTATGTTGTCTTAATTTATATTAAATACAAGTTAATTATTTTGTTATTTTAAATAAAAGCAAAACAAAAGGGTTCTTAGTGTTAAAATTATTTCTTTTGTATTTATTTCCTTTGTTGTAGCCATATGAAACTTTCTTTGTGTTTTATGTTACTTTCAATTGTGTCTTTTATATAAATTATTTTTTTAATCAATAAAACATAAACAAAGTCAGGGTCCTGATATAATGGGTCGTAACAATATTATGTCAAATGTTAAATATTTTATTACTATCTTTTTTATTGAAGCAAATCTTTATTGTCAATTCTTCTTTTCCCTTTAACGGTTATTTTTTTCACTAAAAACTGCTAATGTGAGAAACAATGATCCATCTATATGTTTAAAGAAATTAAGATTTAGGTTTTTCTGTGATCTTTTGCACCTATAAGAACTAGTAACAAATATCCTTTTTTATCGTTCTTTAATTTTTTAAATAACTAACTCAATTTCAAGTGATGACAGAACCTCAATTATTAACTGAAGTTAAGTTTTTTTAGAAATTCCTTTTATATAGTAAATTATCTGAAAAAGTATACCGGAACTGAGTTTATAGATACTTTATTTCACATAAAATAAAATGATAATAAGGACACGATAATACAGAACCTTTAAATTTTCTCTTAATTTGGAATCTGCATTAAAAATTATATAGTAAAGTTACTTAAAAAGTAAAGTGAAATTCCACCACCATTCTCGTTAGCTTTAATACAAGATTTTTTATTTTTAATATTTATTATATAAAGGAAAATTACTAATTACTATGAAAAAATATTTTCTGGTTCTGTGAAATACTATTCCAAAAGAAATAGTATTCCAAAATATGAAATATGAAGAATGCTGTCATAATATTATGTAATTTCTACTCTTACATCAATACTTTTCCACACTCCAATATACGCGGAAAAGTAATGTAATTATGTAAAAAAAATTTATTAGGGTTCATTTTACGTACTTCGGCCTAAAAGGCACAAAAAATTGTTTTAAAACCATTTTGTCTCTGTGTCGTTGTCCTTATCGTCGTTGTCGTCGTTGTCGTCGTTGTCGTTGTTGCCGCCGTTGCCGTCGGAATTTATTTTTGTTAGCACAATAACTAAATCGTGTCGGATAAATCGAGTTTTGACTGATTCTGACCGGGGACGTCTCCCAGACGACACTTATTTATTTTGAGGTAGATAGAACACACTCTACCATGTTCATGGGTCATGAAAGCACAATGGTGGACTATTTCAAAAAATTGTTTTTGTTAGCATGATCACTCAATTAAATCGTGTCGGATCGACGAGATTTCGACTGATTCTGAATAGGAATGTCTACCAGACGACATTTATTGATTTGATTTTGAGGTGGATAGAACACACTCAGCCATGTTAATGGGTCATGAGAAAGGACAGTGGTGGACTATTTGAAAAATTTTTTTGTTAGCACGATCACTCAATTAAATCGTGTAGGATCGATCGGGATTCCACTGATTCTGATTAGGGACGTCTACCAGACGAAATCTATTGATTTTGAAGTGGATAGAACACACCCCACTCTGTCCATGGGTCATGCGAAAGCACGATGGTGAACTATTTGAGAAAAATGGAAAAAGTAAAACTGTCGCATAAGACACAGATTCTACATTGATGGGATTCCATTTAAATTATCTGCATTTTTGCATCATATTACCTACGGATGTTACTGGATGTTATTACTGTTTTTAGTTGAATTTAGAAATATAGAATATAGCAATTAAGCTTTCTTATAATTTTCCAATTTGCTTCTATCTAGGGCTCAGAAAGTAAGGGTCAAAATAAAATAAAATACAAAATATCCTGTATATTGGCTAGAGAAGTCAGTAGCCATTTCATCAACACTTTAATTATTTGTCAGTTTATTAATTAACAATATAAATACTACGTTTACATTGCTTAATTAAAAATTCATTAAAGAACTGAAACAGCTTAATTTATAAAGGGTAATAAGCATTATTCTGATATAACTAGAGACGCGTAGTATTCCTATGAAGGTGCAGACAAGTTACTAGCCTGTAACGGCCATTGTTAGCAGTCATTGTGCATACGTACCCGTACTTGCAGATAACACTTTATTTGTAATTA
Source organism: Rosalia funebris (assembly GCA_037954035.1). Taxonomy (NCBI): domain Eukaryota; kingdom Metazoa; phylum Arthropoda; class Insecta; order Coleoptera; family Cerambycidae; genus Rosalia; species Rosalia funebris. Next base: position 21,945,803 of record JAZFAV010000011.1, read on the forward strand.
CAGTTGCTGCTCATATTGAATGTGCTAGGATCCTGCATATCTAGCTGAATGTAGAGAACATTAACATGTGTATATTGTGCATCAGCTAACAGTACTATAAGCGACTTCTACTTTGTGAACGAAAACAAGCCAGTTACAAGAGGAATAATTTTATTATTTCGTTTAGGAAATTTTCTTTAATTAAAGCATACTTGATATGAAATCTTATTAAAAGTATTATTTTATTTTTGTAGTAGGTATAATAAAAAATAAAAATAATAAAATCTCGTATTTTTATATCATCAAAAATAGATTAATCATAATTAACGAAAATCACAAAATATTTAGAACATCTAAAGATAAACTGCGAAATTCAAATATGTGCGTAGAAGAAACCTTATTACGAAAGGCAACCCCGTAATTAAAACTAAATATCGTATAAGAATCTAGTTAATTCCACTGATTTGCACTTAATCAATGTTTTAAAATGTGGAAACAGCTAAGGTAAGGGTTCTTATATCTATATGATAAAAGAGTTCTGTTAAATAAAAATACGGTTCTGCGCCAGAAATTCTGTTAAAATCCGCGAACTTAAAAGGTAGATCTACTTTATACATGCACGCATTTGAATGTTATGATTTAGTATGTATATGTATATTTCCATTTATTTATATTTTCTGGTCTAGTAACTTAATGCCTTGCATACAAGATGGCTAAAAGATAGTAATAAGCATAAGTATTGACTAACTTACAGGAAGAATAACAAGGCACAGTTTTAAATTTATTAAAGTAGATACTTAATATTAACGAATATTATTAATGGCTTATAAAAATAAATTATCTAATATCAATATTGTTTGTTAATAGTAATAAACTATTGCATGCTTATATTTATATTGATGATTAGTCTATACGTCTTTCAGTGTAACATGGTATTAAGAAGGTTTGTTCTTACATGGTGATACTTGATCACCCTAGAAGGGTTTAACGTTGAAATGTATTCCTTTAGTCCTCATTATATTCAAAATTACAAAAGAAATTCAACATTCTCACGATTCCTCGCTAAGATTGACTATTTATTGATATATAAATCAATGCACATATCAACAGGGTTTAGCATGCATATTAAATTATGGTACTAAACGTTATATCAATTAAAATTAATGTGTTCGAATGCTAATTCTACATACCACTCTATATGTACAGAAGAATAAGGGTAATGGACAGAAGAATTCAGCGTCAACGATTACTGCACAAAGAATAATAAGAAAGGAAAGAAAGTACAAGAAATAAAAACAACACTTCAAGTAATAGAAGTTTATATGTATTTGTTTGTATAGAAAAGAAAATAAATTACATTTAAAACGGATAACTGTTTCATCTAAAATAAATATTGACTGACAAAGAAACCGAAAAGAATTTCCCGATAAATCGTCTGACAGACCAGAAGTAAATACTACAGTACAAGGCATTTTAATAGCCTCTATGTTTGCACTGTGATTTCCTTTAATTAAAAAAAATGCCACTAAGGAGAAGTCTGTTATTTACTTCCTGAAGGAAAGTAATCAGCAAATAAATAACCCTCCCATTCGCTCCCTCGTGAAATGGGAAAAACTCTCTGCGACCAATTTCTACGTGACTAACATCGGTGTGTGGTATATCGGGGAAACCAGTTGCGGCCTAATTTGCTATATTGTAAGTACATGAAGTCAGTCAATAGCGAGACGTCCTCAGCGATTGCAGAAATAGAAGCAATTAGTTGAAATGTATTTTTTAATGCTACGTTGGCTATACAACCAATTATATTAGTCTATGTAACATTGTTTTTAATTGTAAGAGTAATTCGAAGGGATATGGAATCACGTATTATAGATAAAATACCAGAGGCAGGTTAAGGATGATTATGGTGTGATCTGTGAACAACAAAATACATACGTCCAATATAACCTACTTTCTCTCCATTCCATTATTTATAATACGACCTCCTATGCTAATAACACTGGACAACAAATTTTAACTTATATGCTATATCTTTTATGCAAAGTTAGGTATCCAATTAATTTTGGAATGCTGATTATGAAAATGACAATGAAATTAAAAAATTAGTTGCCGTTTTCAAGGACATATCTATCTATATCTTTATTTTAAACTACATAATAAAAAATACGTATGTTTATGTTTTAATGTCTCTTGGTACGCCATTTTTTTGCTGTTCTCTTGTAAACTGTTTCTGGAACATCTTTAAGACGGATCCAACAGTACCTAGTCTGCGAGGATGGAAGGATTCCATTTTCCCTGGTACCTCTTCTCCATTGTTGCTATCTCCTGATGAAAACGTTCACCGTGGTCATCACTTACAGCTCCGCAGCTATCTGGAAAGTAGTCCAAATGCAAATATAGAAAATGTATCTTCAACGACATATTGCAACCCATTTTCCTATATGATAACAACATATTTTCGACAAGCGTAACATAATTGTCAGCCCTGCTGTTGCTCAAGAAATTACTGGCCACCACACGAAAATCATTCCAAACACTTTTTTCAATATCTGTTAAAGTGTTCTCAAAATGTGCGTCTCTTAACATATTTCGAACCTGTGGTCCAACAAAAATACCTTCTTTGATTTTTGCTTCACTTAGCCTTGGAAATTTCTGAAGGAGGTACTGGAACTGTAACCCATCTCTATTTAGTGCCTTCATAGGGTTTTTCATAAGGCCCAACTTAATATGTAAGGGCGGCAATAAAATATTTTTGTAGTTAGATACGAGCGGTTCAGTCCTTTTTATTGTAATGAAGTGCCTTTGCTCGACTGTCCCATTCACACAAAAAACAGAAAAATTTTGTGTAACCTAGATGCAATCCGATTAAAATTGCAACAACTTTTAAGTCACCACAAATCTGCCATTTGTGTTCATTATATTTTATGCATGATTCATGTTGTCATACGTTTTGTTCATGTGGACTGCATATCCCAGAGAAATAGACGGTAAGGTATTTCCAATATGCAAAAGCACCGCTTTTAAACTCAATGTTGAATTGTCTACAAATAACCTCTATTCCTCAAGTTTGTACAGTGTATTCAAAATCACCATTACATCTTCAATGTTATTGCAGAAAACCTAGTTATCCCCCATGTCAAAAATGGCGTTAAGTGTTCTTGAAGTTTACGAAAAACAGATACAGCAACATCGTCTTCCTGCAGGTTCCTGCAGCAGTTTTGCTTTATCTTTTGGAAGTTCAAGATTTCTCACAAGATCATTTAATTCTGCTTGGGTTATTTTATGTAATTGACGATAGGATGTACTAGGTGTGAAATCAAGATCTTTGGATGTCGATGAAATAACATCTTCGTCTTGACAAATTACAATATCTTCATCATCTGATTCGTAAGTATATGTCTCCGGCGACTCTGAAACAGGGAGTCCATCTCCATGGGCCACAAGCCGCATGGCAGATGGTATATTTATATAGTTGACAACAGACTTTTTATTTTTAGATATACCTGCTCCTTGTCTCATAGGAGATACCATGCAAAAGTAGTAGTCATTTACATGATTTTTCTGTTCTATCCAGACCACTGGGACAGCGAAGGCCATGGATCGTTTTTTACGATTTAACCAGTTTCACAGACCTGAAGCACATGCATTACAGCAGATGTGTGAGGCCCAGTTCTTATCCTGATCGCCCATTTTACAGTCGAAATATAGATGATGTGCCTTTTTTACCATTGGAATAATGGAGCGCATCTGAGCCGCAAAAGTCACCTCACTACGAACGTAACAGAAACTATCTGGATTATTCATATACTTTCGAGACATCTTACTCGAATTCTGTCCGGTAATCAACTAAATAATGACAAAAACGTGTTATTTGTACATGATACAACACTACTGTGTCGATTGCAGCATCCTTTTGTACAGAATTTTCAAATGTTCTACGTGCGCTCTTACGGTTATAGTGGTTTTCTAAGGGGAATAGTCATACACGTATCTTCAGAACTTGAACTAATAGAAAAAAGAAAATTATTTTCGAGTTTAGTACATCAAAAATAGTCGGTTTTAATTGATTTTATTCCTGATACTTTTTGGCTGTTGTCCAATGTAATTTTAATCAATAGTGCATAATCAAGGTACGCAACGTAAGTATTGGAACATTCCGCGTAATCAGAACGAAACCACTAAATGCATAACAATAAAGGAATTATAGGGTTTGAACTCATGTATAACTAATCTTCCGTGAAACAGGAATTACCTCTAGTAATTACAATATATCTTATAGTGGCAGTTAATACTTGCAATTAGCTTAAACAATATTTAGTTTCATGATAATGTTATATGTTTCCAAGAAGAGGCTGGAACCTTCGATGCAGCAAAAAAAACAAGACACCAGTTTTCCAAGACCATCGAAAGATTACACGTTTCGCGACACGTGTTTCGCCGATCAAGTTGGCATAATCGGGAGATGATTAAAGTTGAAGAATCATATTTACTATTTCTGCCAGATATAGTGGAACAGAAAGTTCGTATTATAATTTTTGACAATTAAATCAGGAATATCAGAAGCCGATTCGTTAGTAGGCAGGGCAAGTAGCTGATTGTTAGACATAGTACCCTTGTTTTGCCATTACTCTTGCTAATACATTTTCAAAGGTCCTCAATGGTCCCAAAGTCGACAATATTATTTACAACTTTTAAATTCTCTACTAAAATACTTTGTTTTTAAAAGTATATTAGGAAATACAGATTTTTGTATCTGTTGTGAACTGTAAGCCATAACTATATAAAACTATAGGCCGTGATATCTAACCAAGGCCTATTTATCTACCTCACTACAAGACCTCCGCTTTTGTAATGGGTTAGTAATGGGCCATGTTTTATTTGCTTAAAATCAAGGATCCTACACTGTTACATCCTATCCGAGAGATGGTATGTCTTCTACATAAACTTCGCCTAAGTTTGTGCAGCTTCTGCGACTCCATTGATTTATAGGCCGCTAGATATTATGAACGAACCAGCCGACGGTTACCCATTCTAATGGTATAACGTCATTGCTGAACTGACATCGATGACTATGCGCCAAGTTAGTGTAGGCTACTGCTTGTCCATTTTGAATCTATTCTTTGGGATTCCTTAAAAATGTTTGCAATATGTGCAATCAGACGAGTGTACTAATGTCATTTTGAACTCTTTGAAAATTAAAATATGATTTGTACGAAATGGGTTTTATTTAATATTTACTACTTTGATAACCTTTTCAAAAGGTTATGGTGTTACGAAGAATGGGGTTTTACTTATATCTAATTATGCTATTTTGTTACTGTATTCTGTTATACTATTTAAATTATACTAAACTTTGTACTAAAACTGTGACTGGTTGGATGTCATATGCGTCAATATAGCAATATACTCGTAGTGCTGTTATGGCTATCTAAGTTACGGTCGCTGTGGCCATTACTTGATATTTAATATCGATAATGTGTGCCAAGTCAGCTTAAGTAGATGTCCACACAAAATTTATAATTAAATAATAAATTTTCGAATCTGTATATATCTTACTTCATTGAAGTTTTGAATTATTCCATTTGCAATAACTGGTATAATACATACAATTGTATTTTCTTTAATATTACTGCATGAAACACAAGACATATATCCAACATTTAAATTATTACGACTTACGAATTTATTTAAGATTTGATGTAAATTTTAAACTAAGCACTGCTGTAATAGTTCATATTAATTTAAAAGCTTGAATAAATCTCACTCAGCGAGAACGCATTACTTCTTATAAAAGATACGAACTACTGAGAGTAATCCAGTTTGCTCTATAACGAAGCCATCTATTTTACTTGAAAATTCTCAAGTTATAGATTCCCTTGTGGCAAAACGCATTTAAGTGATACAAGGACCATCGCTGCACGGGGAGTAGGCAAAGCCACTTAACGAGATGACTTCGTGCACCAGCTTTAAAACAATCGGGTCTCCTCATCTGTGAACATTGTTATTTATTGGCTTGATAGAAATGTCCGTTTAAGTCAAGCGCTTCATCAGACTTCAAGAAGATTTTATTTTATTTTTTTTTAGTTTGCGCCACTAGACATTTTGATAATTTATGAAAAAGTATATTCAAAATAAGAATAAATGTATACACCATTCAAAGGAATACCTTACCTTATACCACTCAATAGAAGATAAAAGAATTGTTCTTCCCAAAACATGACAAGAATGAATGAAAACAAAAACGATGTATATTGTTAATAATTCAGTTGGGATGGCAAAGAGATCAAGACTAAAAGAAGCATTACATTTTTCCATATTGTGTCCTTCTACTTACTTCTTCATGACACCATAAAACATTTCCTACCTTGTCAATATATATTTAATATATTAAGTACTTTTATTTTATGTTCAAATGAATAGTACTATTATTTCCAAATAGTATTTTTACTTTACACGACATTGGTTCAGTTATAATTATTATTTTGATGCCGAATTTTTATTCATTTTCATATTTACAGAAGCGAGTTTTAATTTAGATCTACTCTTATGCTTAACTCCCGAACAATATAACGGACATACACAGACATAACCAACCGTCTCATGTAGGTACTGAACCCACGCCCGCAGTACTTCTAGACAGCAATATGGGTGACCTCCAAGTTATTGGTGTCATTACATCCTTTGGAGGCCTTCTGCTAGGTAACTATGGCATATTTTACTCTCAGAAGATATCATTTTACGTATAAATAACCATGGAAATTCAGAATTGAACCGATAGTCGATAGTCATATGAAGAAAACCCGACCAATTCTTGCTGCCATTAAGCAGCATCCCTCAAATATGGGACTCCTGTGCGAAGTACTGGTCCTTATACTACTTGTGGAAAAGCCACTATACACTTGATCAACTCGATCATCGAAATTCCCGTCAAGTTCTAACATCTTTGTATATTACGGTCTATTATTTTTTTTGTATTTATATTTTTCCACTAAAAGGTATTATCCAATGTTCAATTATAAGTATAAGCCAATATAGATATTTGTCGTTTACGTACAGATGACTGTATTGTTGCAAATAGCTAATAATATTTGAACTTAATTCTGTAAGAAATAAAATACGAATTTATAGTTTTTAACTAAATATCTATTCTTTTAGTTGTACATTAATCACTTCTATAGATCCTATAGAATCAACTAATCGTCTGGCATAAAATTAATTTTCTTCCTGTTTGTCTCCCAATCAAAAATGTATTTGCTGGATAACTTATCTAAGAGGGTCAAATAGTAAAGATAGTTCTAAATTCTAAGCAGCAAATTCCCAAAAGTAATAAAAATATTGTATTCAGTAATCAGCATCGTCAGTTTTATTTTTTGTATCAGTATATCACAGGTCTGTAATTTAAATATTATTTGTCATATATTATGTATTTCCATAAAAATATCAAAGGTCATTAAATTTAACTATATTCTAGACATTGGATTCCACTATACACTATTGGCTGACTATGGATTTTACTCCTATTGCAGATTTCTTTCATAATCTATTAGCAAAATTACATCTAGAAAGGAAGGCATTAATGTCATTCCCACATCGTTGTAAACCATTTTCAGTCCTCCAGTAAATTATGGATCGTATGTAATATTACATTAGTGAGCTTTCCATACAAAGATAAGACTATTAAGGATTGGAACGGGTATAATATAGAGCGACGTTCTGCTAATCAATTACCTAGTTTGTTATGGTGACTCTCATTAATAATTTTAAACGACTTTGTCCTAGACAAAATTACATCAAGTTCATGCAATTACAGTAAATAAAAAAATTATATAAAAATTAAACCATTTACGAACAAGAATTAATGATAAATATATATATTTCGATTCTACCATGGTTGTTATAATAACTCAATGGTGTTAGACTTTCAATACTGAACTACCATAGGCGCATTAATAAACCGATTCAAGTAAACTAATGAACAATGAGGGCTGCTGGCGTGAGGCATTTTGTTAAGAAATAACTTATACTGAATATCGAAACCGTAGTGTCACTAATTTGTACTAAAAACTGGTAGAAACAAAATAGAGCTTTATTTTATCATTATAATTGTGTATTTCAAATTAATGGTTAACTCTATCAATTTACATCCAATACGTTTCCTTCTGCAGTGTCTATATTTTATTTTAGGTACTAATTCATCATTTAAATCGTTTTCTTTTATGTCTCTCCTGTAATACTTATCACATATTATAACCGAATGCGCACCATAATCCAAGAAGGTCAATATTTCATTCTATATCAGTAAACTCGTCATTCTCAATCGCATGGGGAATGTTTCTCCAACTCGTAACAATATTTTATATCTATTTTTCTGTGAAGGTTTAATATTTGTCACAAAATATATAAATCAAGTTCAATAAAATACAAGAGAGCGTTTCGTTTTGTCTTGTTAAACGCATATAGCTGATCAAATAAGAAACGCGTGAAATCCTATAGTAAAGATCTATTTGGAAAAATGGTTTTATTGGTTGGTATATGTCTACTTTCCGCTGTTCAGCAATACATATCGAGACTTACATGCTTTGTCTAGACCATAAAAAGGAATGACCAATCATGTTTTTATTATCAAAATATATTCGTCAGTTGATTGTAGGTGTTCAATACTTTCTTATATGTTAGAATATTATTGTTTTAGATCCTGGTCTGAATATAACTATCAAGAACAACATTAATGTACTCAATTACTGTCTTACTCAACACCGAGAATACTTTTTTAGTTCAGTTTTTCAATTCAGTTTTTTATTAATAAAGTGAATTTTGTCTTTTGAACAGATTTCCTTAACTAAAGGTTTTGATAAATAAAATTGTTGAAAAGGTGGAGTTTAACGTCTAAAAAATTCAGAATGTAATATAGATTTCATAGTTATAATATTATATCAGTAATTAATACTATTCGTAAGATTTTAATAAAAGCCCAACGAGTTATAATAAAACAAAATATCCTATTCAATTTTTTTTTTGGATATGTAGTAAATTTTGTTTAAGTAATTCACACGATGCAGTTCCCTAATTGGGACAGGATGTTTTCGTAATTTCAGTTAACGTCTTATATTATTCTTATTATTCATAATGTAAATATTTGTGGAAAAAAAGGGAAATTTATTTGATTGTTATAAATTTAGAGATTTCAGGGTTTCCTTATTATTTATTAGAGGGAAATGTGAATAACATTTTACAAAATCAAACATGCTGTACAGTAGTAAAACTAATATTTATGATAACAGGAATAACAAAAAATATGTTTTAGTTATTATTTGAAATTATCAAGTACATTGGGAATAATTTTCCTGTTCTCGTTACATCGAATAGTTAAATGTTAATTAATGAGATGACTAAGTTAATAATTTAATTATATATAACCACATTTATGAACTATATATATTTTGTAATTCAGTTTATTAAAATAAGTGTTGATTGAATTGATTTATTTTATACAGTAAGTAACTAACACCACCTAATATCATATTTATAAGCTAATCTTACTAGTCCAAGTATAAGGCATTTACAAATTTGCAACAAGACCAAAAACTGATAAATTTTAAATCACAAAAATATATTTTTAGTATAAAATGACTAGTTTGTTTCTCATGGAACTATAGGACAATTAAATACGTTCTAATTTTCATAGCTTCAGATATTTAATACTTCGCTTTTAATCTTCGAAAGTGGACAGAAAAAGTTAAAGACCGACTGTTTCCAACAATTGAATGTTAACTCTTTTCACGAGTTAAAAACCAAAAAAAAAAATTAAGAAAATATGAAATTTTAAGTAGCAGGGAAGAGAACTATATTGACAGAAACTATGTTATTCCAAAATGGTCATTTAATTTTGCTTTAGTTACAATTAAAAACAATATAATACAAAAAATAATGAAATGGTTATTTTTATACAATGCACTATAATATATTTTTTAACATTTCGTTAAAGAAAAATTCTAGAATATACGTAAACTATTGATAATAAACAAATGTCACTATAACCAAATTAATAGAAAAATATTAAAATTTAATGCATTGTAGCTCTTTCTTACACATACTTTCATATATGGGACTATATGAAACTGAGTTTTAATTTTTATAGTATTTCCCAACACTATTTTGAGACAGATAATACAAAATTGTATACATGGTAAACAATTTATAATTAAATTTAAAGATGTTTAGATAATGTTTATCATATATTCTCGGCAGCACAGTATATAGGCAGGTGTTAAATATTTAATTTCCTCAGTTGCGACTAAATGTAAAACCCGTTTTCTTAACGATTTTGTTTTAATTTTATACCGTTTTTAGAATACTAGCATATAAATATGTATAAATAATTCATAGAAAACAAAAATGTACATCAGAATGTATAGAAAATTATGTTACAAATCAATATAGTACATTAGAATAAAACTATGCTGATAGATTTGGAATATATTTTGAAAATCAGAAAAATGAGATTTTTGGCATTTGCACAATGTCTCTTCCATCAGTTTGTAATCACGGTAAATATATAAAATTGAAGTTCTACAATATTAATTGAAAAATATATGTAAATGTGGTTAAGAATATATGGAAGTTGATATAAAAATGTATTACATAATACGTATATTAGATACTAAAATAACATTAAAATATTCAAAGCACTTTCCTCCAAAATGGAACTTACAGTTAAACTAGAGACCAGGTTTTATAAAATTTTCTCTCTCCTCAGAGGATTCTGTTTCAACGCAGATTACATTATCCAAATTAGTCGTAATACAACCTATACAGTTCTGCAAACACTTAAGTGCAATTTAACGGTGCAAGGGAGTTCATTACAACTCCTTTAATTAATCCAATAATACAGAATAGCAATTGCATTTTAGATAGTGTTATTGTTATAATCAAGTTTTATCTGCGTCGTATCAGTGTGGTGAATTTAATTTTTCTGAAGGATATTCGTATCCCAGAAGTAACGAATAAAGTTTGTTTCTTTTGGTATATTTCCACAAGATCACAGAAATGCGACAACGCAACATATCACTATATCTCAAACTATATTCAAATGTTTATCATAACTGTGATATCGTTTATAAACATTTTTTTCTATAAAATACAGTATCGTCTCAAAATTTAGAATAAAATTAGTTTAATTAAAAATTTATTGAAAGATTTTTGGAGAAACTCTTCAGATACGTAGATTTTTATTTTCGAAACAACATCTGCACAAAATGTTGTTGCCGTGTTGTGCAAAATTACATATTCAATTTTGAACGGCATTTACGGAAGAACTAATTTTGTCAGGGAGAAATTCGCGAATAAAGAAAGGGTTTTCAATTCAGAAATGTGTTGGCTAATTCACGTAAATCAGATAAACCAGTAAATAAAAACCTAATGGGATTATGTCGAGTGATCTTGGAGCTCATTCTACTACTTCCAGCCTACATATCTATCTGCCACAAATTGAGTATTGTTTGTGTCAGTTTTTAGAGTTTCACAATAGAGTTTCATAAGATTTGTATAGAAGGTTTTTATATAAACGTGGGATATCATTATGGGTATCTAACTGCCAAATGACAATGACAGGGCTATTTGCGTTGCGCAGGATGTCCAAAACACTACTCACCGCATAAAGTCTACCAAGTTAGGGTATGTACGAGAACCATGAAAGGTATATCCTAAAAGAAAATTGTCGCTTTTAATGTATTCCCCATGGGAAAAGAGCTTTAAAAAAATTTGTTTTTTAAAAAAGATATTTATTGTAGAAATAGAAATGTCGCTAGGCACTTGGTAGAAAATTTTTGACTAGTAAATGAAAGAAATCACTTTATAGGTTTCACAAAAATTGCACACTATATTCCTAACAGTTGTTTATGCCATTCTCAAAGAGTAACAAACTTTTAGTAAACCTAATAAGTATAAAATTCATTATACATATGCAGGTAACAACACTGGTGATTTTATACTATGAGTACTTTTATTATTGGGGATATTCCAAAATCTGTTTGATTACTGGTTACTACTTTTTTATTAGACAATGCTTTTTTATTTCTAATACCTCTAATAAATTTAATCTTCTGCCTTTACGTTCAGTGTGTAAAGTCCGGTTTTGGTGGACCGGAAAATGATTGTTTGTTATACAGTGACCTGCAAGACTAGTGCATGTCTTATTATTTAAAATATATTTTTTGTGTTAATCATAACGCTTTTTATAGAACGACCTGATTAGCCGATATAAATAGCATCAGAATCATTATATTCCATTTCATAAACGCCACTTCTTTGCGATTTATCAACATTTTCTAATTTAGTATTTACTAATAAACAGCCCAAATTATTTTTATTTGTACATATAGGTTTTATATTGCGTTTTCTTAATCTATTACATATTTCATTACTAGCATTTGAAGTAAAATTTATATAGTGATATTGTTTTTTAACTTTTTCATTTGCAACCGAATTGAAATGCTTTAAAAAAGCTTTTAATACAATAGAAAATGATCTTAATTAGAAATATAGTTTTCAATTCTTGTTAAACCCATTAAGTATTTCTTTTTCATTTATTAAAGATATTTATAATATATCTGAAAAATTTATATAACAAACAATACCCACAAATACGTATTTAAAAACTAAAAGTCACTAATTAGCATGAGGTTTTTTTTTCGCTATATAAATACTTTAGTAAATATTTTCAAACTTTTACGTGCTCTCTGTATAAAGTAAATTGATGTTATATTAACTGTTATTATGCTATAAAGGTTTATATAACGCCTTTGACATCTAAAGGTTATTTTAATGAGCTTATTTAAATTATAGTAACCCCCGACAAACGCAGAAAATACGAATTATATAGATATTAATTAGGAACATAATGATAAAATGTATTTTCAGGCTGAATAATTAATGTGGGTTTGTAAAGTAAGTTAGTAGGGCGAACTTGTTAAACTCTCGAGAATATTCACCAGAGAACCTCGGCAAATATGAAAATTATTACGCTGTTTTAGAAAGCGAATGTTACTTCGTTGCCCTTTGTGTCTTTACATCAGGTATCATCGATACCTACCTACACCATTATTGTGCTACTCGAGTACAAGAACTACATTTAAAAATAAAATATTTTATATAATCGTTTCTGTAGAAAAAGTTACATTTATTAGACCGTGGTGTACGTATTAAATACCCTGCACAATAAATACAAGGCAAATCGAGAACTGTAATAAAAGTACACGATTAGTGTCTCTATATACAGCTCTAAGAAAGAAAAAGCAGACTGCAGAGTATAGTCCAGATGCCTGAATATTCTTGTAAGTGGTCTTTTGATAATGTGGTCATACTAATGTGGTACCCAGAGAATTAGCGAGTATTATCATAGCCAGGAATTATTAATAGCAGAACAACTGTCGGTAGACAACTAACAAACCGAATAACTAAAATCTAAATACAGAATAAACAATAATTACTGGCCCCATGAACTCATAAAACAAATCGGTACAGGAATTTTTCCATACATACCAGGTATTCCCAAAGAGATAGAGAGTAATTAAAGAGTCTGAAGTAAGCGGAAGTAGAATAATTGAGAAGATATCATGTATGAGATTCTATAGCCGCTGATGTGGTGGGAGATATAAAGTTAGGATCTGGACGAAAATTACGTTGAAGAGTGTAGTTGTGGGTTTTACTGTATTATTACTCAAAATAAACACATTTGGTTGTTAAATATACTAAATATCGTTATCAATAATGTGACGTTTATTTTTGTTGGGAATATGCTAAAAAGATCAAGAGGATTTATAATTCTTTACACCTAAAATAAGCAGTTACTTATAACTTTTCTTTGTAATTCACGTCCAATATTTTTTATATATAACGTTATGAGTTTTACATGAAAAAATATTTGATTTGTTTTCTGTATTTAAAATATTGTTCAATACTAATTTATATTTGTGTTTTATCTTTAAAACAGAAAAAGAACTGATCAAAAGCTGGTTCTCCTATAAAAATCTTCCAAATTTATTGTTTTACAACATTAAATGAGTTGCTTTACGTAAATTTAATGAATGCGATAAAAACTATTATGCAATATTTATTATTGAATTGTATGTATTAAAATAAGCGTTTAATCAAGTTTCCACCTTATTAAAATCTAAATTGTGTAAGCTTTAATTATGGGATCTCTCAGATGCATTGCGCCTGATTATGTTTTGATTCATACTGTGCCCTACGGAAGGTTAAAATCGTAGCAATTCATTTCATAAATTCTTAATCTCTCTATTATATTCTTTGTTTTCTATTTTATATAGGTATTTAGCAAAGCAGAGGTTAATACACCGTAGTTTGGTTAATATTTGAAAGTGCAGTGCTTACCTACTGAGCGTAAAGTAACTAACCACCATGGGGAACGAGATGGACTCAAGCAGAATAGAATATCGAATAAATTAAAATACTGGCGCCTTCGTCATTTCCTTAAAATCTTCTAGTTGGTGTATATAAAATGAATAAGGATAATGATTAAAGTAGAAATTTTCGCGATGTTTTTAAAAATATCAATAAATAAGCGTTTATAAGCAACGTTTTATAAGGAACAAGGAATAAACTTCAAATGATAAATATTAATTTAATTTACTATAAATAGCATTCGATTCAATAAAGGGATTCTATGAATGTTCACCACGGATATACCTTCTGCCTGAATATCACACCTACAATCTAAATCACATCTTTTCCCTTCCTTATCAAGCTATATACTTTGTTATGCAGTAGTGTGTAACTGCATTACACATAGGAATTAATTTACATGAAAAGGAAGTATTACAACAACAACAACATTAACCCGAAAATAATTAACATAAAATGTGCGATAAAGCATAAAAAATAGTAGTCGAAATTCGTAACTTCCTTTTCAAAAATGATACTATAAGACGTCCCATTGATAAATCGTTCCCTTGCTGAGAGTAACAAATCATAGTAATCATAATATAATACAACGGATAACGCAAACGGGTAACATTAACAGCTTTCCTGCTGTCTGCTGACCACAAAACTTTTAGGGATGCGGAAACTCGGAATTCGGTCATGAGTTTATTCATTATCTGTATCGTAATACTGTTGCAAAGTTTTGTGCATGCCAACAGAAACGTAGTATCTGAAATAATGTCTTCCTTATGTGCATGTACTAAGGAAATTATTAATTATCTGTTCGCAAATCTTATAATGTAGTTGCAATATTGTACAAATAATGATGAAAAAATTGTAAATACGAAATAAGTCGAAAAAAATTAATAATGTATCCATATTAACTATGCTCACCTATTTCTGCTATAACTATTCTCTATGATCGTGGCATTCATATAAAATAATTATATAGTATTCATTCCAATCCCACTACATTTTTTTATTTTAATTTACCACTTAATAACAATTGCATTTTACTTAAATATTTAAGAATCAATTTAATATTATCTTATATTAATAAAATAGTAAAATAGTAGCGTTTTACTCTATAGATTTGATTTTAACGTTTTATTCTGTTTTTTTTATTAATAATCATTAATGATTAATTGTTAAAATTAATTATTAATGATTAATAATTAATTTTAACAAAATCAACCTAAAATATTTTAGGTTGATTTTGTTTCGACTTCAATGTTACATAAAAAAAAATGTAAATAGAATTTATATTATATAAAATGAGGGAACATCGAGGCATAAAAATTATAAAAGAATCATACTTAATTCTGAAAGGAATTATTGCCTTCTAACTGATTCTCAATTCAAAACATCAGGCCGTCCCTGAACTGCACTCCATGATTTCATTCTTATTAGGAATCATCAGTACACGTATACTAGATCATGCCTGACATTCTGAGAATATTAAAAGGACTTTACTAATACTACGTTACAAATACATGTCATATATTGTAGAATGTAAATTTCTAGCAGATGCAAATTTAATAAATATTAATAGTTAATTAA
Source organism: Rosalia funebris (assembly GCA_037954035.1). Lineage (NCBI taxonomy): Eukaryota > Metazoa > Arthropoda > Insecta > Coleoptera > Cerambycidae > Rosalia > Rosalia funebris. Next base: position 21,961,781 of record JAZFAV010000011.1, read on the forward strand.
CATTGGATACTGGAACCTGTACTATTAAGAGGAAAATGAAATATATTTATGTACTTATGTAAAAAGAATTTAATAGTATATAGAGGTCATTCTCTACAATGTATTTATATAAATTTAATATATGCAATAAATATGCTTTTTAATGTGAAATTTAATTAACATGATGAGTCATTCAACGTGGAATACTTTAATTGCATTAAAGCTGAAAAATATTTATTTTTGAAACCTTGTCTGATCGTGCAGAAACATCAGAAAGGGGTTGAAGGTCGTTTTTAGGTATAACTCAATGCCTGGTGGGGCTTTAGCCCGACGAGTAGTTGTTTCCTAGAGCGATTATGTAATAGCATTGCTATTCGGGAACTACTTGATAACCTCTTGGCAGCTTTGGTAGTTCCTTTCTCGATTTCCAACTTATATGTTACTGACATAAGTCGTATTGATATAGATGTATACCGCACGGGTTTCAGTCAGCATTTGTTCTGGATCGGCGTACTGTGTACGGTACTGATGAGAACCAATAAGTTCGAACCAGCTGTATGTCGTTCGGTTCCCATCCGGGATAAATGTTGAATACTACCTGTGGCGGGTTTTATTTTTTGAAACCTTGTCTGATCGTGCAGAAACACAAGAAAGGGTTCGAGGGTCGTTTTTAGGTATAATTCAATGCCTGGCGCGGCTTTAGCCGGAGGAGTAGTTGTTTCCTATAGCGATTATGTAATAGCCTTGCTATTCGGGAACTACTTGATAACCGCTTGGCGGTTTTGGTAGTTCCTTTCTCGATTATCGATATGTTACTGATCTATTATGATGTTTTTAACGTACATTTTTAAGGGAGGCTATACTTACAAGGTTAAAAGTATAATACAATGTATGCAAGGTTAAAAGTATACATATTTAAAAATTTCATAAATTTAAAAAACTTAATAAAATTAGAAAAATTAATTTTTATGAAGACGTTAAATTGATTTTAATTTCCTGTCCAATGTATATATTTACTGTAACGAAGTGGCATAGCAGTAAAAACCAAATGTACTCTAACTTCAATATAATGAGAAAGATACAAATATTTTTGTATTTGTCATTAAACGATAATTTCAAGATAAGAATCCGCATGTATTTGCCACACAGACTACGGTCATAGGATTTTTTCGTATAATATAGATATGATATATCCTCTTAACCCCTATTCTACTTATAATCTGCCCAAAAGCACTAAGACAATATATTTTAGGGGCAGATAACTAAGTGTCTGACAATCAGGGGTTAAGAGCGCTAACATTAAAGGCTTACCTTGGATGAACTACTATTTGTTGTTGTAGTTATATATACATACTTAAATTATAACTTATAATCTAACACTTATCTCTAAAGGATCGCATTGCTTCATTCAGTGCGACTTTTGTCTTTAACATATCATATGAAAAAGAAAATGTACCACCAGAATTAAATCCAAGGTGAATGTTGTTGGTACTTTCAAAGCTTTATTGCCTATCGTATAGTCCCACTTAAATTGTCATTATTGGCAGGGGTATTGTGATTATTCGTAAATAACATAATATTCGATTAGTTTAGAATTAGTGGAAATTTATTAACATAGCACCACGTATTGATTTCCTACCAACCTTGATAGGTTGTTCTAAAGACGCTGACAATCTTCATAAGTAATCACAGTAGTAAATATTTTCAAATTATCAGCTTAAAGAACACAATTTCAACTTAAGTCATCCAGTAATCATTAATTTCAAGTAAGTCATCCAGTATTTATCATTAATAGAAGTTCTAAATAGTAGAGGTCCAAGGACTGAACCCTGAAGAACGCCAGATATTGCCATGTATTCAATAGATTTGAAAGTATTAAACGAAACATGTTGCACCCTATTTCACAAATATAACTTGAGAAAGGTTCTCTAATTTATCAGATATAATTATGTTTATTATTAAATATATTCATTAGTAAGTAATATTTCTTAGCCTAGTCTAATATTTTGGCAAAGTCGGTCAGCAGTTGCTTGTCCATCAATGTAATAATTGACCGAGAAAAACAAATCAAGTTAATTATTGTAGAATGACCACAGGTGATTTTATTATTATGTTAATTAATCATGAATTGCGTAATTTATCATATTAATAATTGTGACTGTTTTATATATATCATCATACATGATATAGTATAAACTCAATGGCTTTGGAGAAGTTACAAATAACTGAAAAATAAATTAAAGTTATATATAGTTAAAATTATATCAATATAACTGTTTAGGTTCCTTTAAACACTAAAGCTATAATAGTGGTTTGATAATTGATAAACACTGTATATGATAATATTTGAAAATTAGGTAAACTTTAGTTTACTTAAAAAGTTGCCACTACTGATATATTTATTCCCTGTGTTTGTGTTAATGCTAAATGCTTAAACTGATATAGGGTAAAGTTTAGAAGGTAAGTGGTAATACCAGAGCTGATGTAGTACCATCGATATAAGAAATTATGTATAAGTCAGTTGGTAATTATTTCCAATTAACGTAATGAAAATCCTCTATAAAAAATGTTGAATTCCTAAAGTTCAAAGAATATTGCAGGAAAACTGATTAAGTGTTTAGGTTTTAAAAAATTATTTAACTTATTTTTCATGAAGGTCACCAAAAGTGTTTAAACACTTAGTAGAAATTTTCTATAGAGTTTGATGCTAATGTGAATTAAAAATTAAATTCAGTACATTCATATTAATACGAACCACTATGAGTGGAATTATTGAAGTAATTAAATAATATTTCAACAGAAATCGGGTTAAGAGAGACGTAAGTTTCATAATAACTATGCATTATTGCGCAGTTGTGCTAATTTAAAGTTAAAGCTAAAACTCCAAAACCTCGCAACATCTTCTATCACCACTCTAAAGTTGTACAAACTTTAGTATGATCCTTAAGTAATATCAGAAATGCATAACTAATGAAATATACCACTTCAAAGTTGTTTGATATTTTACTTTGCGACAATAGTTTGGCTTGAATTTATAAAACATAGTGGTTTCAATAGGGCGTAGTCTATATATAATTACTGGAAAATATCTGAGGTAATTATGAGAATCATTATTTTAGTCATCTCACTGAAAATGTACTTGTTAACAAACAACTATACAATGAACGTTTTGATTTTAGTTACGTGTCTTCAATGCTTAGTTGTTTATATTTAATAAAACTAAATATATTTTCATGTATAAGATTTGAACAGTTTTTATAGACTTCTTGCTAGACTTATTTTAAGAAACAAGAGGAATGAGGGGCCAATATATAAAGGGTGGTCCAACTATAATGCACGATGTTAATTGTGAGTCACACCTTAACGTCAAGTTTCTTGCCCGACTTAATTTGACATTTCTTTGTTTCAGTGTTTGACAAATTCAACCATGGAGAGATACACAATTGAGCAGCGCGTTAAGATTGTTGAAGCCTTTTACGAAAATGGGCGTTCAAATCAAAATGCATTTCGTGCACTTCGTGACTTTTTTGGTCAGCATAATCGAACAAATGTGTCCACAATCGGGAGAATTGTGCGCAAATTTCAGCAAACCGGGTCTGTAGGAAATGTGAAAACACCTGTGCATGCTCGCCCAGTTCGTTCTGCGGAAAACATTGCTGTTGTTTGTGATAGTGTAACAGAAGAGCCGTCAACCTCGACTCGTCGTCGGGCCCAACAATTGAACATCTCACGAACATCACTGATGCGAATTTTGAATAAAGATTTGAATTTACACGCTTACAAGGTTCAATTGACTCAAGGGCTGAAGCCTACCGACCATTTCAAGCATCGTCAATACGCCGAATGGTTGGTTGAACAGACAGAAGTGAATGGTGAATTTACAAAGAAAATCATCTTCAGCGACGAGGCACACTTTCACCTCAGTGGATTCGTTAACAAGCAGAATTGCCGCATTTGGGCAAATGAGAATCCACGAGTGATTGTTGAGAAGCCGATGCATCCACAAAAAGTGACTGTTTGGTGCAGTTTATGGGCTGGCGGCGTCATGGGGCCGTACTTCTTCGAAAATGAGGTCGGCCAAGCAGTTACCGTGAATGGTATTCACTATCGCGAGATGATAACGGACTTCTTGTAGCCAGAAATTGAGGATATGGACCTGGACGATATGTGGTTCCAACAGGATGGTGCCACTTGCCACACAGCCAACGAAACAATGGCACTTTTGCGCGAGAAATTCAATGGCCGTGTTATCTTACGTCGTGGCGATGTTAATTGGCCGCCACGATCATGTGATTTGACACCGTTGGACTTCTTTCTTTGGGGATATTTAAAAGAAAAAGTGTACGTCAATAAGCCAAGAACAATTCAAGAGCTAAAGGATGAGATAATTCGGCACATTAACGACATTGAACCTCAATTATGTCTCAGAGTCATTGAAAATATGGACCATCGGATAGAGGTATACCACCGAATCCGTGGCGAGCATTTGGTCGATATTTTGTTTCACACGTAATTGTCATAGATCCTTCTATCATAATAAAAAATATTAAGATAATTCTCTGAAAACTTTTTGTTTTATTTACAATTAACGTAGTGCGTTTTGGTTTGGTTGATATTAAGATTTTGAAAAACTAAATATTTGGTGCCAAAAACTTAAACATTCTTAGAAATATTTTAGAAGAGTTTCTTAGGATTTCTAAGTTCTTTGCCCTTTTCTAGATTTCTAAACTTTTAGAATTTCTAAAAAGAAAAAGCACTTTTTGGTCAATACTTCTTAATAGTTGAACTTTTTGAAACAATTTTAATATATATCTCGAAGTTATTCCCAAAGTTGATAAAACATACTGAAATAGAAAACATTTTATTTTTTTCCTTTGATTTCTAATATGATCACATATTTTTAATTTTTTTAAACTAGATATGTTAATTAATAGACTTTCTTTTCCAGAAATCTTAGGTTGTGAGAGGGAGGGTTGCACATATAAATGAAGGCAAGTACACTAGCGCTTAGAGAGAGTTGTCAAACTATCTCCAGTGGCTAAAGTCGATTCCAGGCTAAAATAACCACAAATACTGGGTTCATTTCACCGCCCTACGATGACATGAATAACTACGATTTAAATAATGACAATAAAAGAATGGAGAAATGCTATTTTCAATAAAGAAAAATAAAATCAAATTTGATGTGCTAATTTAGCAATTTTTCGTTCCTTTAAGAAATTAATTGAATTAATTTTTTTCAAGTGTCTCTTGTTTTGTTTGATAAACTGTTGGATTTAAAAAAAATAAAATCGTGTACACCAAATCTTTGTACAAAAAAAGCAACAATAGAATGTTATTAAATATTGCGATTTTGGTATACTTATCAATTTTTGTTATTTAAATCAAACTTAACGAATACGCAAATGTTTTGTATTAAGAAATACTCTTAGAAACGTTATATTTTGAATTAATTTACATCTAATTATTTTTAGCATGCACAATGATGTACTGCAAGCAATGATCATTAATGCGATTCTAACTGTAAGCCATTGTAAATGATTGGTTAACATCATTGTACCTTAGTACCATGTCAGCAATGTAAAACGTTTATAATACGCTACATAGCATATCGAAACGACTTGATTAAAGCAAAATGTGTACTCTATAACTAATTAGAGACCAATTGGCTAACATCAATTTGCAATTAACGTCAAATATAAACAAGTCGATATTCGAAGTGGTCGATCCAGGCATTTTCCTACTTCTTTCCATAATATCACTACGTTTATTAGCTGCCAGTATTCTGTGTTTTTTTAGAATTTATTATAGGAAACATGTAAGCAATGCACGGTACATGTCTAAAAAAACGACGTAAAACAAAATACCTAAATTACGTTTAACTTAACTTTTATGCTGATCGTCTATAATATACCGTTTCGCCTAATAGATAATTATGCATTTCGTTCATTCTAAAATAAATACATTACCGATTGGCAATTACCAAGTCACACAACGTTGAGAAATAAGACACCACCTGCGAGGGAAGCAATTAAACACAGGATTAAATCTGAATTACAAAATGAAAGACTGAGAAAGATTATTTGTAAACGGTAGGACGGATCCTAAAATAAATTCTGGTGGTAATGTTAGTACATACATAGTCTAAATATACATTGAATTCTCTTAAACCGCTATGTTTTTTCTACTGCAGTAAATGATTACAAAGAAATATTGGCCAAGCAATTTCAAGAAACGTTAGAAAAATGTAACTTTCAGGAAATTGTTAATGTCTTTGATTGATAGTGCCGAAAACATGCATTAATTATACTGCTTTCTTAAGGAACAGTGTCGTAACTTGTTACACGTTATGTATGAACTTCACCTCGTAGTTACATCTCATAGCAGAAGAAATAGGGTTACATCTCGTAGTAGCAGAAATTCGAAAATATTATTCAAACTTAAATGGGTTATGAAATATTTATGAATAGACTATGAAATACTTCGCTAGTGTAAAGCGTTCTATATGTGATTAATAATTTTTGATTAACCTTCACTAGTTACAAATTGTGATATTCTCCATGTGTATATTTGTAATTGTATGTGTAATTTTTCTTTACTTTTTTGCTTGTAAGGTACAGAGTACAAATACCTATATTAGTCTTTTATTTGATTTATTTTGGAAGGAATGTCTAATTTAACAGCAGTTTATGATTTAATTTACCACATAAAAAATTAATATTTTTCAAGTCTCTAGTGAGACACCACAGCCGAATCTTCCTCGTTGGAGAACATCGTTACAGGTCTTTTATTGTTTGAGCTTTTCCAAAAATCTCAATTATATTATATTGCAACTTGATCCTGAAAATGCAATTACCACCAGGACACGTCTAACGAAATTTTAGGATGTTTAAATGGAATCAGATTTAGAATCTATTATTAAAATTTATGGTGGACTAGTGGACGCAATAGAAAAATTACAGAATCCTTCATTGCTGTTAATGAAGTCACTGAAAATAGCAGACATTATGCAAAGTTACTTGCTTTAAGTGGCGCAAAAATTAAGGGTATAAGCAAAGTGTGTTAATAATTCAGATTCAAAATATAATATGCGATTCTCAAAGAAATAAAAACGTATGACATATTTATGAAACAGGACGTAGTATGGACGTCTTATGTGAGTTTCAAATTTGAAATTTTTTTTCAATTTTTAAAAAATGGCCTTAGATATATATTATCTCTTTGACACCTTGTATATTGCTGTAACATAGAAAGACGTTACAACACGTTGATAATTACTAAATATTGGAACGATTAAAGTAAGTAGGTGTTGTCCTCGGAGCTTCATTAGTTGCCATTATGATCCAGTTCTAATCCAATCTTTCGGAATATTCAAGAAGAATCAGGAAGATTTTACAGCATTATGATAAATTTGTCGTGGTTCTGCGTCTACAGATCTATTACCAAATGTGAAAAATTATTTGAATTATACTCATATTACATCATTAGATGTCCAATGGTCATTCTCTTATTATTATTATATTATATAGGTCTCATCAGCCACTGATCGCATGGGTAGTCCCTTGGCGATCCCCTCTTATCCGAGTCAATATCCAAAAATGCTATCCCATAAAAGGAGCAATTTAGGCACGTCCCCCGCCTTAAGCCTCGCCTCCTCTAGGATAACAGGGGTCCCTAATATAAGATACCTCTTCTCCTCCAAGTGCAGGGCAGGTGTAAAGAAGATGAATCGAGGTTTCCTCGTCTTCTTTACAGTATCTGCAGGCCGGACTATCAGTCAGCCTCAGCTTGTGCTTATTGCTACTATGATGGCCCGTTATGATTCCCACCAGGGTTCTGGATTTGTGCCTGTTCAATTTAATGAATTCTTGGGCCCATTCAAATCTCAATCTCTGAGTATTCGATGAAGAGTTTGGTTATTCGACAACCCGTTACTCCTTTCCATATTTTATTATGCTCGTCTCTTGCCCAGCCATTGATGCGGTCTCTGATCACATTCCGACTTATTCCCACTGCAGGGTCTGGTCCATAAAGGTTTTCCCTGGTCCCTAGTCTGGCAAGGTCATCTGCAATTAGATTTCCCTTAATGTTATTATACCCAGGTATCCATAGGAGTTCCACCGGTCCCTGCCAAGTGGTTCAATGCTTCATAGCAATTATAGATCAGCTTCGACGTTGTCGTTGCTGAATTCAGGGCTGCCAACGCCACCCTGCTATCCGAGCAGATACATACCTTCTCCTGGGTCTGATTTTGGTCGGCCCCCAGAACACCGTATGTAATTCCAACTAGCTCGGCCTGGAGTGCGGTAGTATATTTGCCCAAGGGGAAGGTTTTACCTATCCCGTCGCGTCGCCTATACACCCCCGCACCCGCTCTGTTCCCACTCTTGGCTCCATCCGTGTACCAGATGTCTCCATTGAGCGGCAATCCAGCTCGACCCTCCATCCAGTCGGTCTTATTGGTGAGGGTGATCTTATATTTCTTGTCAAACAGGAAGTGGATACCCGTACTGTCATAGGAGTCCCTCCTCAGCGTCATTCTCTTTGTATAGAAACATTTTTTCATTACGGCGAACAAGTTTTCATGAAATGTACCTGATGCTGTAGATTTTCCATGGACGTTATCCAGATTGTCACAATTCTGCTTAACAAGACAAGGAAGTGTTTGAATGTTTTATAAATTATAACTTATTTAAGCAACTATAAGTTGCTTTGTGATACGTACCCACTATTACACGCACGTCTATGATGCCCACTGTAACAATTAATTTTTCTCTTATCTCACAAATTCGGTTAATATAATGCGAAATTAAATGAAATAGGATATTAACGTGATGAGACTAACAATACCTTTTAGGCGAACAATACGAGTATAGTGTATATCGTTGCGGGGGCTTAATATAACAATTGTGAATCATCTAAAGTGAAGATAAAAGTAAAATGTATTCAAATGCTTAAATGTATTCAAAATTTACAAGATTTTGCTTACCTTATGAAATTTTTTGTAGTTGTAGAATAGTATATTGTACAACAAGTGTCGAAAAGGACATTTTTTGAACGCAGTGAGACGGTTTGTGTACGAGCCGAAGGCGAGTCCAACAAGTCTCGCGAGTGTGAAAAATTCTTCTCGCACGTGTTTTACACTATACTATTCCTACGGTTGCACTTAAATCACATTCGAGGGATGTATATATTTTTCTTGTTTAAGTTTTGCTTTCAAAATGATGATTTTTTGATATAATAAAACAACAATTATTTAATTTTAATAAACATTTACTTAGTATTATTAGTATTAGCAATAAACATCATTATTAACAGCTAATGATAATTTTTTTAATAATAGGCAATAATAATCTTGTTACAAACAATATCTATTTGAAGTTGTCATTAATAGTAAAATTACTGAAATTTTTTAAATGAATTCCTGGCACTTCTGAAAAGTATTTAGAACAAAAAATATTTTTTTAAATAGATATAAATGAAAAAAATTTACGAAACGCCGAGTATCGAACAGAGTTTGCCTTGATGCTAAGAAAAAACGCTATCACTACCCCACGGTGTTTTGCGCGTGCGTAAAATGCCATTTTACAGTTGCGTTTTCAGTGTGCTTTTGCTTATGTTCTAAGCAACCGTGGGAAAGATATAGTGTATGAAAATTATTTAAAAAGATCCTCTACATACAGACGAACTAGACACTTGACAGTATAGTAATTCAGTACAGTTTGATAAGTAACATTGGTAGGGGAAGATTGGAGAATGATAATATTATATATAAGAGGAAGATGTTAATTCGGATTTCACGTTCCATACATTTATTTCATGAATTAAATGTTGCTAGCGTTAACAAATTATGCGAAAAATAATACTCAAGAATTACAAAACATTTAAACAATTTTGCAAAAATATCAGAGGTTAGATGATCAATTTAATGGACGCAATTATTTTTTCTTTTCAGTAAATAACCTAACTCTTATTCGGTAATGTTAGAAAAACAATTGTGAATTATTTAAAGTCGAAGAAACGAGGTCCTAACAATTGAGTGGGTTTCTTTTTTAATGTATACATATACATTACAATGGTGGCATGAAAAGTATTGTGGGCACTTTAAGTTATCTCCAACTGATTACTAAAGTGTAGTCTATAAAGTAGGTAAAAATCGGGATGAAAAATTTTCCAGTGAAATTATAAGTAAATACATACTTAATGAAAATTTAAAATGTAAAACCCTTGTTATCTCACTTAACACTCACATAATAGGACTTTGCCTAACTGACCATATTATTCAATTGCTCTTTATTTTGGCGCAACGAAGCCGGCAAAAGCCGCATGGAAAATAAAGAAAAAAAAACAAGAAAAACCAGCAGCTAAAGCTTTCGTTTTATTTTCAAGGAAACATTAAAGTGCACTGTTCGTTTAATGCCCGCTCTCTATTCACACTCTGAATAACGGAATTATAAAGTGGAGCCTCAATAATTTATAACAGGAAATAATCGGCTTCGGTTAAAAGCGATATTCGAAAAAAGCGAATCAGTTGATGTATTTTTTTTACGGAAGAGCGCAGGAACATAAAACGTATTGGAATAGGAATGAGACTGCTGGCTTTATTCAAACTATTCATATTTCCCAGCGCATTGTCCTGCCACGAAATATATAGTTTCGCATATTTTCATCCTTCAAGCTAATTCAGGCGATGTGAGGACTAAAACAATTCACACTATTACACCTCAATGATCACATATATGCCCAAGTAATTTTTATTAATCCGGTGGTTTTATATCATGTATCTCACTTAAATTGAAGACACACGGATATTTTCGCCATTTTTTGAAATTGAGATTTGAGATTTCACAGAATATTAGTCCTATCTCTATAAGAAGTATATTTCCAGGCAAGTAATTTAAATTTATAAACTGAAAAAACGGCAGCTTCTCGAAAAAAAATCGCATTTTTAATTTTTTCAATATTTTTCTTTCTACACATGGTTATAATTTTGGTATTCAACTTAATAAGGTTCCATGTAAGTGGAAAGAAATTATTGAACAGAATTGTCGATTTGACAAAAAATACATTTGAAGAAAACGGATAATTAACTTTTAGTAATTAAAATAATTAAAAAAAAAAACAACAGTTTAAATTAGCAGTCAGTTTTTGAGATAAATATTCATTGCACATAAATAAAAATTTTAATTAACCATCGAATGTAACCTTCCTCAACTAATCCTTCAATTTTAATACATTTTTCAATTCTTCTCCTATTATGATAGCTTTGCTGTGTTGACTAAAACGCTTAATTTTCTCCTTCTCGATATTCAGTTGAAAAATATCGCCTAAATCTCATATCACTCAACATCGTCATCGCCATGACGATCATCAACTCTTGAATTTGCTTCAATTGCTACTAAGATTACGTTATCTTCAAGACATGGATGTATTCGATTTATAATTTCGATTTTTTCCCTTAAATTCCGACGCATTTTACAATTCTAAACTAGAACTTTACACAATATAACCCAAAGCTTTGTCAGACTGACATTTGATTTAATCATAATTTTTTTTTCATAGCATCCTATTATATTGAAAACCAAAACTGTAACATGTACGAGTATGTGTGTGTGCAACTGTATGTGGACTTGGAAAAATATTAAAAAAAAACTAATGACACCAATTTTGTAATGAAAATTGGTGTTGCAACCAAACTTAGATTCTGAACAGCCTTTTCTAATAACTTTTTACATCTTCAATTTGGGGGCTGGCATTGTCTCAGTTTATTACTTAAATTTAAACTGGTTGTCTCGAAATATACGTCTTACATGGGACTGCAGTGTCTTATATTGATGTAGTAGTAAAAATTGTTAATAAAACAAGAGATAAACGTGTTAATATAAAAAGAGGATAATAAAAATGCAGCGGTTACTCAGCTCCTTTCAGGTTGTAAGTAAACACTTGTTTACTAAAATCTACAATGAGTTATATCATTAGTTTCATATTCTTCAATCAACTGAAGACATCTCGATGTAGTGCAAATAATACTATAAGAAATATGACAATGTATGAAATATTTCACATAAATTAGACCATCCCCCAATATCCAAATTCAGAGTGGTAAGGGGGATAAATATTTAAAAGCGTATTGAGGTAATAAGAAAATCTATATTATAGCTGAGAAAGTGAACATTTAAATGTTTCTAAAATATTCGTTTAAGTTCTATATCTGTAGTTTATAGAACTGTTGTCAGTTTCCACTATGTAAATTTAGTAATTAAAATATAATGAACAATAATATGAAATAAAACAGAACTAAGTTAAAGTGAACAAAAATAGTAAACAACAGTAAAAAATAAACAACAGTGACAGACAAGTGTGATTTAAAATTTATTTGTCAAATGCAAACGACTACCTATTATTTTGAACTTCTTATCACTAGATCTGCACAAATATCCATTCAAAAATGTGTTTATTTAATACCTATGTCCGTTATTTATTAACAAAATTCCCATTATTTTTTTATTTGGCATAAAAAATGCTATAAAACGAGGTATCACATGGGCTATCATTATATCTGAAATTACAATGATGAGTTTTTTAGAGTATAAGGGGTTGGTTGAATATAACCCCTATAGGCGCTGTTTTGTAAATAAAAATCAACGTAACCAAGAGGTTTCTCAAAAAAAAAACAAAACTATTATTTCATATTTTACGAACATCATCTCGACACTCTAACGGACAGTATTTTACTCAGTAAAATACTGTCATATTATGTACCAACCAAGTAATTAACAATTTATTTCTTGTCGAAAATACCTAGAATAAATTAAAAACAAAATAATTTTAGATCGAATGCATTTATTTATTATTTAACGTAGTTCATGTTATAATGTATGTTCATTGCAAAAAGTTTAGATCTCTTTTAGCTAATTCACCTAAATGTAATTTAAACTCTTGATATTAGTATGTAATGAACTGGAAAATGTAAAGCATCGACGCAAGTGATTTAAAATTTCAAGTATCTGGATTTCAAGAGGCGGCCACCGCAATGTGATGATTTGAACGCAAGCTGTCGTCGATTTTCATCGAGTGCATAAGCCAAAATCCATTCCGCGTAAATGTCCACGGAAAGGAATCAGGCAAATCATCCGTGCAAATCCAGTAAATTTACAGTTCAGACAGGCATTCGGTAAACTTATTTAAGTATATCGTAATAAAGTGGATAAAAGTATTACGTTATACCTAATACTTCAAAATTATTGTCAGCTGATTCATGTTTCCGTAGCTCACATAAGAAAACAATCAAATAAAATCAGAAAAATAACAATTTAGAGGTGAGAAAAAGGAAAATAATCGATTGAAAATCAAAATATGTGACAGTTCCGTCAAATATAGCTTAAGAATTAATGTACCTGCCCACCAAAGCCGAGAAGTTTAAAGCAAGAATTGACATAGTTTTGCATTTCACTGGAAACAAATCTGGGAAAGAAATTTTATTCAATATTTTTTAGACATACTGTATATGTATAGAATTTCTCAAGAATAGAAACATGTATGATATTTTCTGTGTATGTTAAATTAACTTTCAAAATATCAAAATTTGTAGGCCCCTGTGTTAGTTGTTATGCAGTCTCAACTGTTTTTCTTGCATAATATGGAAATAAGTAATTTTCTACTCCCCTTTTAGAATTCGTTGGAAACTCCCTTGTTGTTGCATTGTACCGCTATTTTTGTTTCACAACGGGGAAATTTTATGACTATTTACGCTTTCTACGGCACCTCAAATAAAGCAATAAAACGTTATCTCCGCGACGCGATAGTTATTTTATTTTAGGTAGTATATTCCTACGATACCATTTGTGTTTTATTTCGTCTGAAACGGATATCAGTGGGACGTAAAAGTATTATCTGAAACACTAATTACTTTAAAAATTGTCTGGTTGGTGATGATAACGGAGAATTTAATATGCATAGCGATTCCTAGTTGTCATTGAGTGAAATATATTTTCCTCCATTTTAAGTATAACCGAATATCTTAGGAATTTGAGGCGCAAGATGAGATGATGTAAATACAATCAATCTGGTTTTAGAGTAGTTGTAATATTTCATGTTTTGTTGACAAATAGATTAATGCAAAATACTTTTTTATTCAAAATATTAATAAAATTATAGTTTTAAACTAACTTGATTTTATTTAGTAACAATAAGTTTGTCATAAGCAACAGCCGTGACAAATTCTTGACTAAAGTAGTAAAACAAATAGTAGTGACAAAAATAAACATCAAGGAAACACCTACATTCTGCTACTTCAGAATACAAAATTTAAAGGCCATGGTTATTTAAAAAAATCAACTAAATGAAATATACAACTTGTACATCGTTGACCATCTGATAGTAGCTTCAGTGACCTATAGTGTTTTTAATTTAGATTCTGGAGTAGTACTCGAGACATAAGTAACTGACCAATAAAGTGGGCTATGTAGATAGGTCCTCTGTCACTATTTTTTACTCTTTTCAATATCTGAATTTTTAAATGCATCTGGCTGTCTAGTAATTGTTACATTTCCAATTAATCTTAAGTTGCTAGTATCTATTTCATGATTGTTCTCGAGGGCATGTTGGGCAAGACTGAACTTATCTGTTCTACGATATTTGAGATGCGCCATGTGCTCCTTGAACCTGATTTGGATAGATCGTCTGGTCTGCCCAACATACCTTTGATTACAATTGCTACAGCTGATTTCGTAAATCTCCGACCTGTCATTTTTGTTAATTTGATCTTTTAAATTACCTAAACGTAAAGGGTATAATTTATTTCTTGACGAATGAGCTACCGTCAACCCTATATCTTTAAAAATCTCACTAATACCACGGGTGAATCGAGGATCGTAAGAAATAGATACATATTTTTCTGGATGTTTGCTTTCAGTTTCAAAGATTGAGGAATTTCGAAGTGTTTCTTTATATTTACGTTTCCTAATCATTTTTTCAACTATACCAACAGAATATCCATTACACTCAGCTATATCTTTGATTAGTGCTTTTTCTTTTTGAAACCTATCTTTATTAACAAAGAAGCTTAGTAGGCAATGGGCTAGAAAATTGAGGCTCACTATTTTGTGTTCAACACAATAGTGGTAATCTTTAAGGATATATCTGACAGTACAGGTGTCTCTACTGTATATATATATTAAGTTCTAACTTACTTTCACTATTTAAAATAACTAATTACATCTAAAAATAGTACTCACTGATTTCCACTACGTATGTGAATTTTACTGACGCGAAACGTTATTTAATTTGGAAACTAAGTTATCAATGCTCATAACTTTTGTGTCAAATACAGCGAACACGTCATTCACATACCTAAGTCAAACCATAGGTAAAAATATTCCATTTCTTCTTTTGGTTCTATTTTAATTTTAATCATGAAAAGGCTGGAAATGGAAGGTGGCAGTGAGTTAACCATAGTTATTCCTTCATGTTGTTCAAAGAAACCGTTATTAAACTGGAAACAATTCTGTGTCATGTAAATTTTAGTGAGTTTAGTATATTCTTTTACTATAGCTAGACTAAGTTTATTTGATTCAAGTAAATCCCTAGGGTAGTCCAAAGTTTGTGGTATCACAACACTTGGAAGCAATGAGCATATATGTTAAAGGAGACTAAAATTTCACCCTCTTGCAACTAAATATTTTTAACTTTATTAACGAAATCCGAGAGTCTCTAATGAATGATGGAATATCACACTCAAAATCCCCAAAATGTGGGTCTTTATTTTTTGGATCCTTATTCCTTTAACGTGAACCTAATTGGTTCACGTTATGTGTCCTTATTTCTTTGAAATAGACCTACCTGGTTCACATTATTAATATTTAGATTTTCTTGAAGGCAACCGTATTCCTCCACTAATAGCTTTATATCGACATGTTCAGAACCTGATCTTCCAAGAATTGACTCATTTCTTCAACAAAATGGTCCAATGCCAACGCCTCATTATGTAGCTCTTGTCCGCGCTTATTTAGATGAAATGTTTCCGAATCGTCGGATAAGGAGAAGGAGACTGATTGAGTAGCAAACCATATCCCCAGATTTGATACTCCTATATCGCTTTTTATGGGGATACTTAAAAAGCAATATATACGGTATTAAGCTGGGGAGTTTAGAAGATTTAAAAGCAAGAATTCGACACGATATACAATTTACAAATATACCTCCTGAAGTTATTGATAATGTTCAAAAAGAATTTATTTTGACTACTACATCTTCACTACCGTCGGACAGTCACCTGTGCATAATTTAAATATTTCGTTTGGTGGATTTTCTTAATAATCACTTAAATTTAGTATTTTGAAATAGTAAAATGGGTTTTATTAATTGTTTTATCTAACTCATACTCACGCCAATGTAATTATTACAATAACGTTTGTAAAAAAATGTGCTCTATCACAATCCTCCATTAATAAAAAAATCTAAGGCGTTTTAACTACTGCAAAAATCACCCTGTATATATTAATTATATTGAAAAAATGCACAACTAAAAGTAAAATTTGATGAAACCGAGAGTTTTTCCTAAAAGTTGTTCTTTGAATTTTTAACAAATTTATTCATTATTTTACTAAAGGACTGCATAGCTCTAAATTATATTATACGACGTTACCTTAGTTGTAGTATCACTATATGTGAAGTAAAGCTATGATTCTGTAGAGAGATTGTACTAGAAGTTAAAATTATTAATTAACGCTGGACCTTATTTTAGGGTATTCAATTGCCGATAAAAAAATATTATACTACAAAACATACTATTGTGTTACTTCTTTCACAGACTCTATCAAATATTTCACCATTATTGCTTCTGTATTAAATATTATTCTGGTGTATTATCCCATTCTGGTTATACAGGCAATATCTGGAAAGCTGTTTAAAAAATAAAGTCTCGTATTCCATAATAATATCTAAAGAAAAAAAATACATATACAGGTGAAAATAACAAAATCCAAATACATATATCCACACACACCCACACAAAATAAATAATATTATTCAGATCTTTTCCTGACCATGTTTTGTGTCTCGTATTATTCATAATTGTTAGTCTTTTCTGCCCCGAGTTCTACATGTGGGTAGCCATTTCGGAAATATAAATTTTCTGTTAAAACATTCAATTTGTCTGAATTTCCCAAATATGTTTGTGGAGATAATAAAAGAAAAAATATGTAATTATATTTACAATTTGAAACGTCAGGAACAAACAAAAAATATGGGTATCTCATCAAATCCCTGTGTCAAATTATAACATTTTAAAAATTTATTTCGAAATTTTATACCCACTAAATCTGAAAAACTTAACATAAAGCAATGTAAGTATCTATCAAAGTTGTTATACACAGTATTGAACATATTTTACTTATGTAAAACATGTGCTTTAAAGCTTGGCATCAATTATGCTTCTAATATTATTTATATGATAGTCTGAATTTAGTCTGTTTTGGTATCCACGTAGGCGATAATTTTGCATCTGGTTAATAGTATTCAATTTTGGTTATTAGAAAATTATGCTGTTAGTTTTATTTTTTTATCTAAATTCAAAATTAATTTATTTTGTTTTTAGACGTACTTTTATATAGTGCCGTTTAATAGACATTAGTCTTGCTAAATAATAACATAGACTTATGGAGATGAGACTAAATTAACTACTACTTATAATAAGCGACATAACAAAACATATAGTGACCGATAAAGTTACCCCAATAGATGTACTAATATATATGTTATAGAATATTTTGTGTACTAGGTAGTTATTTGAAATCTGCGGTTAACCCTTAATTTAACTAATGTTTTTAACTAATAAAAAAAATAAAGTAATAAACACTCTCCCTATCGAATATAGTTCATGAAAGAACTAAATGATGATTATTCTGATATTGCCGTTTATAGTTTTGTAGAGAAGTGAGCAAACTGTTAGTTGAAGATGAAAATGTTATCATTACTACTCATTTCTCTTACGAGCCTTCAATGAAACAGCCATCCAATATATATTTGTCAACTGTGTTTACTGTGTTCAGTAGCTGATACTGCTGACATAATACTGAACAGTTATTTGCTTTAGATCTGAAAAATTAGACAGACTAGAACTAGGAAGACTAGGAATATGCTACATTATAGGCTACTGTAAGAAGTCACTTGCAATTCAGAAATTTGAACAAAATAAATGCTAAATAATGAAATGTTGCGTTGCTTTCCTCAAAAGTAAAAGCATATACAGCTCGTCAAGAATAGGAGCAAGTGTTAAAACGCGCGATATCGGACCGACTACGAGGTGCGCAGTAAATAGCCTCATGGTCATTACTCAGTCGAATTCAGACCTTTGCAGAGTGAATATCGATGAGTATATATTGAATGTGAATGTAGTACATCATTTTCTACCTGAATGCTGTCTTACTCTTTCTTCTACGCATACCTAGATAACCTCACACTTTTTCGTATCATTGACGAGGTAGTACACATATAGGGTTCCACGAATAAAATAATGTCTGAAATGTACTTCTATTTGAAACTACCAAGAAATCCCTTATATTAATTATCGCCTTTAACTATATAGCTTAAAGAAGATACTACAGATTTTGGAATATTTCAAATGTAAGAAACTGGGCCTATATTATACCGAAATGAACTATATCGAATTTAACTAAAAGAAGACTTTAATATGACTTAATATATTTTCTATCAGTTCTATATTGTACTTTCCTAACAAAAAGAACATTCTTTTGTAAAAAGGTCGTAGATAAGTGGGAGAAGGAATAAATTAATTTCTCACTAAAATTAAACTTTTAAATTATCTAGAACTACT
Organism: Rosalia funebris; assembly: GCA_037954035.1. Taxonomy (NCBI): domain Eukaryota; kingdom Metazoa; phylum Arthropoda; class Insecta; order Coleoptera; family Cerambycidae; genus Rosalia; species Rosalia funebris. Next base: position 21,980,595 of record JAZFAV010000011.1, read on the forward strand.
ATTGAACTACATTTTTTTAGATTAATATAGTTTTAATATTCTACGATTTGTTGTTAAATGTCATACATAGGGTTCACCTCTATCTATACAAGCTGTAAGAAGTATAACTGATATTTAACAGTTATTAATACTAAGCAACATGTTTTTATATTCCAAATTAAAGAAGCATGGATTGGCAATGTATAAATGAATCTTTTATATAATACGGGTGTCCAGAATAGATTTGAATTACATATGTATAAGGGATTTTGAGGACTAACAATAATTCCATTCACAATAGGGAATTCAGTTACATTAAATAGTACGTAACTCTTCAGAATCTGGAAAAAATGTGAACCAACTATAATCACAGTAACTAAAGTGAGGAAGGGCCATAGAGTCAGAGAGTGTTCTTTAACACAAAGTAACACAAAGTTTAATACACCGCGCCTTGCATACAATATTTTCAAGGACTTTTTTGAATACCTTTGTTAACATGAATTATGAATCTTACATCAAACTCACTAACAGAAATAGTGAAGTGTAGTTTAATATAATCAATATGAAGGTTTGGTGTCATAAATGTGAAATTTTAGAAGAACTCAGTCGAGGACCACATTCAACGATCACTTCAAAAAAGAAAGAGCTTCTCAATTCATCTGTATATATTTTTTACATTTCTCTGCTCAGGTACAACTTTTGTGTTTGTAAAGTGAATTCAATTATTATTTGCGTTGGATTCAGTATAGCTTAAAGGTGGTTCCATCTTAATTTCATCGGTATTGGACCTTGAACTTCGAAGATATACAACAAACTCCTTATTCAAGCAACCATCGTTTTCTCATTCACAAAGCACCCTTCGTAGGTCTACCCATCACTTAAAATTGTAAAATAATATAAAAAAAATCGACTTCAAAAAAAGTTACTTAACTAAAAAGCAATAAATAAATATTTTCTACAACAATTTAATACTTACTTGTTGTTACGTTATTGTTGTTGTATGTAATTATTATTAATTATTATATATAATTTTGAAGTCGGTGCCATACAATATTAGTAATGCGAATACCGGCCCTCGGCAATTTTACTCGTTGTTATAGTAGCAAGGTATACATTTTTTACGTTTTACTTGGGACCGACTTCAAAATTATATAAAGCAATTAATAATTTCTTAATTACATTAAACGGAAAAACAAATAAGTATTAAATTGCTGTAGGGTACATTTATTTCTTGCTTTCTAGTTAAGTAACATTTTTTTGGAGTTGCTTTTTTTTTAACTTATACATTTGTTTAGTAGGTTTGGTTCATTTGGTATTCTTTGGTTTATTTATAGGTATCGTATTTTATTTTATTGACTTGATAAAATTATTTTTAATCCAAGGAGTTCTTTCATTTCACCTAATTAATACATTATTAATACCTATATAATTAACGCGGGAACCGATCTCAGGACAAATAGTTTGCGGTATTTGCTACAAATATTTCACAGTCCGTTTGTTGCGCTCATCCCTTGTTAATACTACCCTTAAATAGTTACCTTTAGCCACCGGTGAGACGGCAATAAAGTTGACTAGGGCCGCCCCCGTTCCATGGCCCATCAGCGTCACTCTCTCGGGATCCCCACCGAAGGCCGGCAGATTCTCCCGAAGCCAGTGTAGTCCCGCAACGAGATCCATTAACCCAAAATTCCCCTGCGCACTACCCTTGGTGCCAGTTTTAAGAAACCCTGCAAAAACAGAAATAATGTTATTTAGGTGGAATCTCTATAAGCTCACAGTCGCCTACAAATGGAGTGCTTACCGAGCCGATTTTAGAAAGGTTTCGTTTTTATTCGAAGTGCCGTACGAAATAAAAGGACGAGAGGTCGATAGAGAGAAAAATTTTATCGACAGTTTTTCAATGGCGATAAAGGCACAAAAAATAGTTTTAAACATGTTAGAAGGTTTTAAAGTGTTATCCACAGTAATACCTTTCTTTAATATTGAATTTATATTTTTCATACTAGCATGCGGAAACTGTTTTTCCGTACAGCATATCAAGAATAGGAACAAGTCTTATCAACAATAGTACCCGTCACTGTGCGCAGTAAATAGGCTGGTCTCTACTCAGTCGCATTGAGACCTTTACGTAGTGAATACCGAGTATGCATGAATGTACACAGATTTCGATCAGGCCGCGAATAAAGTGCAACCTTTTCCCTTCGAATGCTTCCCCAATCTTTTTTCCACGCATACATAGTGTACGCAAACTGTACGTATTTTAGTTTATAAAGATACATTTTGCTGCGCTAGTGAGGAAAACTAATTTTCTTTTATTTGCGATTTAGGGTAAATGATTTTGTTTGGAATGTTTACCAAACTCAAATTCGGTAAAGTAATATAATTATTTTTCATATTCAGTACATACTGCACAAAGTAGTTCAAATCATCTTTTAACTTTGTTGACGAAATACCGCTTCTGAAAAATTATTCCCCTGTTCTTTAAAGTTAAAACTTATTTATATTTATGCTATATTAAGAGAGATACTAAAATGAATAAATTATCTTACTTACGAAATATAGTTCCAAGTGATAATAATTTAACTACATAAAAATTTAATAATGTAATATAAAAACATATCTCTCATATAGTTTTTCATAATTACAACTAAAAATTAGCAAAATCCGATGATGATCTATTTTTTCAAAAAGTCATCTACATCTGCATTTGTATGTGCAGAAAAAGTGTATTACAAATTATGCACTCTGAAATATTTCTTGACCACTCCCTTCTTGGATTTGCACTTCTAACGTAAAGAAGAAATCTAATTAATTCGAGAACTGATTAGCACTTATTAGACTATTTAATATGTTCAAACAACTAGTAAAGTACATTAGTAAAGAGTATAATCAACTTACGTGTTATTCCTAGAATTTCTTAAACCTAGGTAATCATAAATTAAAAATATCAATTCCGTTACTTTCATTTAAGTGTTTACTTAATCTGGTTATTGAACTGTGCTTTTAAGGAAAATAAACTTATATAGATTATATAGCTAATTGGACATAAATACATAACCTTGAAAAATGGGTGATCATATAATACTTCCATATTTTGAAATAATTTGCTGATAATAAGAATAAATTGGGGTATAGAACTCATTGTACCATCGAATGTAATTACAATATAATTGAAAATCTCTGAGATATTATGTGCGATATATTAATTATATTTAATTAAACCTCTCCTCGATAAAGTTTCGAAAATATTCAGGTTAAAAACATTATGACACCAAGCAGATATTATAAGCAGATCATTCTGTATTAGGTGATAATCATTAATATATGCGACGAATTACAATAATTTAAGGTAGTCTACTAAAACCAATATAGTACTATTTATAATTACAATATTCATACCATAAATAAATAGTAAGGACTGAGTAGATACCAGTTGTGGTCCTTGAGGCACACCCGATGTTATTTTTATGTTCCTAGATATATTTCCTTATATTACAAAGTTTTGCCTACAATGTAGAAGGTAAGTTATAAACTATTTAAATAAACAAACATATATTTCATATAAATTATGTTTCAATAATAAACGTGATGATCTGAGCAATGATAGCCTTCTTGAAAATAAGTACAAACAGTCAATTTGAATGTCATTCTCCGAAGCATTCATAATGAAATGGACTAACAAAGTAAATTTATTACATTGGATTCGCTATAAAGAAAACCGTGCTATTTAGAGACAGATTTGACTTATTGATGGCCTAATATGATCACATAAAAATCTGTCAAATATTTTGGAGCTAAAATATTTGAGAATCCGTCGATTGTTCTATAATTTATGACATGATTTTTATCACTTGATATAAAACATTGGTGTTACAAAAACTTCCTCCCATAAATGTCGAAAAACCCCTCTTGAAGTGATTTATTAGATACACAAATGACAAGAAATATAGGGCTATTAAATTTTAAAAAATAAGGTGTTTTATTATCTGGTCCAGCATTATTATTAATATTACAAGATTTATTGAATATCTTATCCATTGTTACTTGCAGAGAAAATAAATTTAGATTATAACTGCAAAAATAAATAGGAGTTATTGATTATGCCATCGGTGGAATCAATGCTGTTGGTGAGTTAATATAGTTAATTAACAAATATCCAAAATGATTTGATACTATATGGCTTCAAAAAATAAAACCCGCCACCGGTAGGATTCGACATCTGTCCCGGATTGGAACCGAACGACATACAGCTGTTTCGAACTTATTAGTTTTCATCAGTGCCGTACACGGTACACCCATCCAGGACAAATGCCGAATTAACTCTATGGGGTATACATCTTTATCGATACGATCTCTGTTAGTAACATATAAGTCGGAAATCGAGAAAAACACCACCAAACCGCCAAGCGGTTATCAAAGTAGTTCCCGAATAGCAAAGCTATTACTGACAGAGATCGTGTCGACAAAGATGTATACCCCACAGAGTTCATTCGGTATTTGTCCTGGATCGGCGTACCGTGTACGGCACTGATGGAAACTAATAAGTTCGAAACAGCTGTATGTCGTTCGGTTCCAATCCGGGACAGATGCCGAATCCTACCTGTGACGGGTTTTATTTTTCGAAACCTTATCTGATCGTGTAGAAACACGAGAAAGGGGTTGAGGATCGCTTTTAGGCATAATTCAATGCCTGGCGGGGCTTTAGCCGGAGGAGTAGTTGTTTTCTAGAGCGATTATGTAATAGCTCTGCTATTCAGGAACTACTTTGATAACCGCTTGGCGGTTTAGCGGTTTCTTTCTCGATTTCTGACTTATGTGTTACTGATAGAGATCGTATCGATAAAGGCGTATACCCCATAGAGTTCATTCGGCATTTGTCCTGGATCGGCGTATCATGTACGGCACTGATGAAAACTAATAAGTTCGAAACAGCTGTTTGTCGTTCGGTTCCAATCCGGGACAGATGTCGAATTCTACCTGTGGCGGATTTTATTTTTTGAAACCTTATCTGATCGTGCAGAAACACGAGAAAGGGATCGAGGATCGCTTTTAGGTATAATTCAATGCCTGTTGGGGCTTTAGTCCGAGGAGTAGTTGTTTCCTAGAGCGATTTTGTAATAGCTTTGCTATTCGGGAACTACTTTGATAACCGCTTGGCGGTTTCTTTCTCGATTTCCGACTTATATGTTACTACGCGGCCTCAAATTATTTGTAGTATGTATGATATTTTCATAGTCGCTATCGATAAATTTATTTTACTGTGTTCGTATATTTTAATATTAAGATTGTAGTAGGATCACGATTTTCTTGGAATCGCTTACATAACTTATTTTTAAGCTTTAATATTTTTTATCTCTTGACAAACATTCAACAAGAGTGTTTCATTACGTATTGTATTTATATATTTATATATATTTTACTTGGGTACAAGTAAGTCGACTATACTAGAAATTCTTATAGCGAATCAGACATTATAGCTAATCTGTTTTTAAAAAGAACTTGGGATAATAATCAGTAGTGGTTGTTACACCTGGAGAATTTGTTAATAACATGAGGTATATTGATAACACTGTCCTGCTAACGAGAAATCTTAGAGACATACAATATTTTATAGCAAAACTAAATCATCGGTGAAACGAATACGGCCTAAAAATGAATTTTAGTAAAACTAAGCTAATCGTGGTTCAAAACAATATATATAAACGCAGAAAATATACATTTAATTTAAGAGTATTTATTTGTACCACCTAGAGAGAGATTAATTTTTAAAGGAATTGTTATTTACTTTCAATAAAGTTCTCTGTTTATCTAAGCATTGTATTTCAGGGAGAGCACTTCGTACATCCCTTGTAGTAAAGATTGTAATGATCAAAATCAATTTGAGCCAAGTGCTTCCTAAACTCAACAGAAGTTTTGCCTTTTCAAATACAAGATTTTTGAATTTTCCACGTTGATTAAGTCTCGTTCACTGTTAACGACTTTTTTCATCCCTTAACTTGAAAGTTTAATAGAATATAAACTCTCATTGTTTGACGCGGCAGCTGAAAACTAACGCTCTTTTAGGCTAAAAATAAAACATCCTTCAATCGGGCTTAACAAAGTACACAAGAAACTCTATTATGTTCTCTTATTGAAATTCCTCCGGAAAAAATCCCGCGAGGAATACAGAAAGGCATGTCAGATGCATGCCATCCCCTATAAATATATCGGCCATCATGGAAATGACTTTGAAATGAAATGGAAAAGCAAAAGGGGATTATTTTTAATAGAAATCTAAAATATTCTGCTAGAATTTATAATTTAGTTGTAACACCAATGATGGTATGAATTATGTTTGATAGGTCGATTTTTATTTTTACAAGCATGTTTATTTAAAGGATGTAATAAATTATCGTTATCTGTTTAGATATAAAAAATAGAAGCTATGTAAAAAACTTAAGTTCGAAGAAAGAAATAGGCCAATTGTACTCTTTTCAACTACAATATTATCAATTTTCTTGAGTAAAGTTAATATCATAGTTTGAAAGTATTGTAGCAATATAAAAACTCGTTAATATTTTCTCAGATGGAACAATCTTTAGATGTATGGGTTGCTTATTGATCAGAATTATTGTTCTTTAGTCGCTGAAGGGTTAATAAAACCTAACACCATCTTATGGCATACAATATTTTCCTACAACTATATCAGTCGCCTAGATGCAAAGCCCGACAAGTCCAGATAAACACAATATGAGATAATTAATAAAAACTTTTAATATTTTTATTCAACTGATTGCAGTGACCAAATTTCGTAAAATGGGTTACTATTGTTTTTAAATGATAACTAATTATAGTTTAGAAATCAGAAGCATTCATATGACCCTCAAAATCGGGAAATAAAATGGACCTGTCGATTTTTGCACCTAGTTCTGCTTGAACTATTCCAAAGAAATGTTTGTAACTTTTAAAAATAAATTGTATTGCTCACTATTATCGAACAACACAAAATACATTTTCAAATACCAAAATTAATTGATTCTTCTTCGCAGTTACCTTCTTCTTCGACAAATTGTCCTTCATCTGAAACATTTTGGAAAGCTTCTCAAAAAAAAAATTAAGGCATCCTTTTCCCATTCCTGCTCATAGTGTTTCTCTAATAGTTTCGCTATATATTTTTTCTAGTCTTTATTAATTGGAACTCCAATTTTGAATTCCTTTGGTTCCATTTGCGAGATGTTTTTTCTCTTTTACATAAGCTTTTGAATGTTCTCATAATATTTTCATTCATGTAAAATGCATCACCGCTTACAAGAGGTGTGTTAATTAAAATTAAGTAATTTTTTAACAATGATTATCTTTTTTTGAAGGTTGAAACTTGAAGTGTCAATATCCTGGTTGTTTTAAAACATTTTGAGTTTCACGTCTCCAATCCCTGATAACAAAGTCTTCTCCAATTTCGTAAACAGTACCAAATATTTTGATCATACTGATGTACACCTTTGGATGAACAACTTCCATTTTATTCTTGTAGATTTTTTCAATTTGACCAAAAACGCGATCGGGGGGAATATAAGAATGCCTAACAATCGGAAAGAGCAACTCTATTTTCTCTACATGTGGAGGACCTTGAAATTGTAACCAATAACTCAACATACCAATAATAGTAGAATTTTTGTTTTGTGCCCCACATCCATCACACCCATGTTATTCAACTGACAAATTCTATTTAAACTGCATCACGTGATGAAATATTTAGCACGCATTGGTTCATTGGAAATGTCTGACTTTGCATCTAAGACCGCAAGGGATATGTCGGGTTTTGCATCTACGATGAAATTTTAAACTCAAATTATTTTTGAATTGTTGGTATTTGTTGTAAATATTCCCTTGGACTATGTCGGTATTCACATTTCTAATCTATTGCCATAGCAATCTCATTTTTGAGGAAAGGGTGACTTGTCGTGTTTTGCATCTAGGCGACTGATATAGGGGTTTCCCAATTTACTTCACAAAGGGAAGATGTTGACAAAGATTATAGAAAAACAAATAAGATTCAATAAACTTTTACAAACCACTATATGGGAACGTTTATTTATTATTTTTGAGATTGTGACACTTAACAGTTAACACTTTATAGTTAACTCTTTATAGTTATCTGCATTTGTCTTCTTATTATTTCCTTATTACTACATGAACAGTAAAATGTATACAATACATCTTTGTGGAGAATTTTAGTATTCGTTTTCTCCTTTTTATTATGTTATTATAATATTCATTCTAAACTATTGTCAAATCCTGTAGAACCATTTTTCTTTGTTTTTTCACTGTTTTATTAAATACTCCAACGTCACAATTCATAAACCATTAAAATTAATTATAGGTGAAAAATGTATGCATGATAATAAAAAATAATCATATAGTGTTCCATAAAAAATGGTTAATGACGTTATAACTGGAAATTTGTTAAGGTTGTTTACTACCGAATAAAAAGGCATAAAAAGAGTAAAGCGATTTAATTTGAAATAATGTAGCCAATTATGAATTTTTAGTAATGGGGAACTGTGAATTAGTATTCGATTATCCACTGAGCATGGCTTCAGTAGTAAGATCACAAATATATCTGTATTACAGGTAGCTAACTGAATCGAAAGTTTCGCTCAAGATCGTATAAAGCAATTTTTTAGCCGTAAATCTCCAGATAAAACATACATGTTACAAGTAACTATATTATAAATGAATGGCATTGAGACTTTGAAATAAGAACAGTCTTCTCCTTCAGAGCAGTGAAACTACCTCTATTTTCTTAAAAGTATATCTATTTATACATATACATGGTTTATATCTATAAGATATATCAACTCGTTATAAAGTTCAAATAATTTTTCACTTGACTACCCAAATAAAGCTAAAAAATGTTCCCACTGTAAGCTTAATATAATTGCAACTTGTAAATGTAATTGATATGTTAGTAAGATATGGTAGTTATAACTTATTAATAAGAATTTATCTCTTTCATTCACGAACATCGGCATCGGTGCTCAACTAAGATTCTCCTCCTTGAAAATATGTATTATTACGCACTACTATTATTATTCCAATTGTAATATTAAACAGGGAAACTAAATATTCGAAATGATAGAGCACAATATATCATCAGATGCCTAAAGTGTGCTCTATTGAGAATTCACATAATCTGAAAATACAACTAAAACAAGAGTAAGGTGAAAGACGTGCACATTATCTGTTGGCATTAACAAACCTGTGATTACTTGTTGCTTAAAGTCCAATGAAGGAAATTATCTATAAACGAAATATCAGCAACATACTAGTAAGTCATTACTACTATTAGCAACATACTAGCAGTAATTGATGCAATCAGTAGAACAAAATTCATTTAAATGACTTAGAACTGGTTTATTGTCTGTTAGTCATGATGGCGAATTGTTTTCCCCATTTTTCTGTTAGTACATGTATGCCATAATAATAAATGTGATTATTTTTAATATTCTCATATAAATAAGGGCGCAAGATTTCAATTGCGCGTCATTTTGCCTACCATGATTCGATAGGTCCATAATTGTGACAGGTCGATAGGTGACAGATAGGGGTTAGTAAAATGGAGTGAAACACGATACAACAACACGTCCTTATTGTTAAATATTACTGCGAAAATTACACGACATTTACACTACATAGCAAAAGTACAATATATAAAAGTATACAGAAAGGAAGCTGCCACCAAATTTTATAATACAAATATTACAGCCAAAATCACACAACAAGTCACTAACATTGACGTGAATATACCACATGTGCTCAAATATCTGCACGAAAAACTAGACTATTTATAACAACGGGGCAAATACGGGAATAATATACAAATAACCTACAAAGTGAAATAAACAAACAGTTGACAGCACAGAGGGCATAGAGTACAGACGACCATCTTGTATATCATAGAAGCTTGTTGCATGGATATATTAACCCTGCAATATAGGCAACCTTATGCATTCAAACTTAGAATCCCTATATATATATATATATATATATATATATATATATATATATATATATATATATATATATATATATATATATATATATATATATATATATGTACATAGAAGAATACAAATTAACATATAGCAGAAATGACCAAATAAAAAATAATTCACAACAAATTGTCTGGAGCAGGTTTTCAGTATTATCTTTTTCCTGATAACATACAAAGAGCAAAAACAACCAAGCATACAACAAATAAAAATACATGATAAATTAAATAACACTGGTTAATAGACACAAAATCTCCCTGTAATATAGGGAACAGTGATAAATTCACATATAATAAAAACGATAATTGTGCGGCTAGGTCAAAATATCGACAGTACGACGTCGTTCCTAACCCATTTAGGGAGAGAACGTCAACCAATACTTGCGCATGGAATACTGACATTAATGAATTAGGAATTAAATGTAATATTGTTTATTTTGTGTTTATATTTATAGTATATGTATGTGTGTATGTATTTGTAGCCACAACTTAGATATGTGTGCATTTTAATTCTTGTTTATACGTATAAGTGTCTAGGACACGCAACAGAACTTAAATTACCGTACTATATCATATAAATGGAGTCGTTTAGAAAGCAATAAAATAATTTTAAAGTAAATTTCAGTTGATGTGAAATACACGACACGAGCTCGCAGTGGTCGTTCAGAATAAATCATCACGGCAGTTCCTGAGAGTGTGGCCGAGAGTCCAGGGATTTCTATTATTCATCGTGCAAAGAGTTGGACATTTCAACAGCCACTCTTCACGGTATTCTCACTAAATATTTGAAGAATTGAATACCGATTTTGTGGACAAAATCGTCTTCAGAGACAAGAGTCACTTTCGCCTTGATGGGAGGTTTCGTTAATATTATTAGTGTTATTTAAAAGTTCAATCGATTTATTCAATTATTACAATTTTTTAGTTACCTTAAACCGACCGCAAATATACATTATTTACTTTAAACGCTACCATGAACTTTTTTATTTCAAGTCGGCCCTGAAGGCGCCTGAAATTTTGGATTTCCGCGTTAATTGCTGCAGTGCTGAAATGTGATGGTCCACGTTAAATCCAAGCTACGCGTTAGCCAGCCGAAAAGGTCAGTGATCTTATGCAGTCAACAGTGGAACCTCGCGTGGGTCGTTATTTCCGGACTCAGTTATGCAATTATGTGAACGCATCTTGGCGACTGTCGCCATAACGTAAGGAAGAATTGGAAGCGCTGTTTCAGGTAATTGTGGAAAATGAAAATGAGGAATGGGATCGACGAACCGTTATTTGTGCTAGAGGCTCTTTAATTTTATTGCGCGACTTTGATTTTAATTTTTTCTTAGCAGTGTTTTCAGCAATATTCCAACATTTCGAGAGTCTGTTTGAAATTCTACAGACAAAAATATCAGATATTAGTTACTGCAATAAAAAGATCGCCGATTTCAAATCATATATTCAAAAAATGAGAAACGAGTTTAGTGACATTTGGGACCGTATGGACATATCTGTGTTAGAAAATTAACCACCAATTAAAAGAATGTGTTTGGATTTAATTCCTTAAGAAGGTAACAAAAGCACCTACGCACGATTGTTTTATGAAATTTTGGTCCTTATTACTTTGAACATTAGTGAACGGTTTAGTGAAATTTCTAATCTGAAATTCTTAAATCTAGATTCCACACAATTTACTTTATTCGTGAAACGTTTTCCTGACAAGTCCTTTAAAAAGTGAACTTTCAGTGATTTATAGTGATCCCGATATGAAAAAGAGTATTGTATTTGAACTTCACCAATATATTATGTCCCTTCAATTATCTAAAATTGTGTCGTTCAATTTTTACTACTCCTGCCACAAGCAGTTGCGCGGAAAAATCATTTTCATGTTTAAAGAGAATAAAGACTTATCTGCGAAATTCTCAAAAGCAACAAAGACTGTCAGCTTTAGCATTAATTAATATTGAAAGTGCCTTGTTAGAAGATGTGATCGTCTCTAACATTTGAAGAAACAGTGATAGACGTTTTCGCTGGACAAATGAAAACCGAAGAATTTATCTTCATTTTAAAAATTATGATACATACCTCGACATAATTATTTTAAGTTAATGCTTTTTTATTTTGACGATTTTCATATGGCCTACCATACATCCGACTATACCTCTTCCCCTTATAAAATTTTCATAACATCCCTAGATTATTTTCTCACACTACGCCCCTGTCGTTCACCACCCAAGCCGTGGCGGTCATTTACTCGATGTGTTGTTCCATACATAATTATCCAATATCTACATTATAAATCAATAAATATCTCAAAACTTTGCTACAGAAAACCATGTTTTATTTAAAAATCACATCTTGCGCTCTTTTGTAGTACCTTTTATTCAGTATATCGATGAACAGGTTAATTAATTAAACTATTAAAGTAATTAGAACCTTTAATAAATCGTTTCAAATTAAAGTCGCCGTATACATTTTCCTTTCTTTGTAATTCATCCTATGTAGAAGTGTAAAAGTCCAAAACCGTTTGCTAACCAAGTACAGTATATCTTAATAAGTCGATGATTTATTCTTATGGATTATACCTACAACTTGGATTTAAACAAGACTAATCTTAAATTATTAAACTAGTTCCAACTTTATAATAACTTACATAGATGCCACAGTCATTTCAAGGTAAATAATATTTTGTAACTATAAAACACAATACACAGCCCGTCAACAATGTGGAAAACGTTCCTGTGACGGAGACTCTGATAATAAAAATTTAACAATACAGGAGGCAGGAGATATACGATCATAAATAACTCTTAACAAAGTGGCACATATTACGTATGGGACTTGACACTAACAAGATCCTTACAAAGGGTCGTAGTAGTGTAGTCGATGGCCTTATTTAAGGCGGGCCGCATACAATAAGGGTTTAGTAGAATACATACTTCGTATATATATACAGAAAATATAAATTTTCTTGTAAGTAAAATATAACAGGTTTATATTGGAGTGCATTTCGTTTACAACGTAAATCTGCGTCGCATGAGTAATGCCTTGGAATGGAGAGAAGGAAATGTATTTTAGGAACCCTGCAATGTTAAAAAAGCAAATAACCTACCCTTATGAAATGATCAAAGTTCCATAAAATATATTTTATTTGCTCATTTATTTATTTCAAATGCATAATCCAACACAAATTAGATATTTTCAGTTATAGGTAAGGAACAAAATAGGGTAGGAACATAATGTTATAAATACAATTAATTTGCATTTTAAGCATACAAGATTATAGTTAATATGAAAGCTAATTATATATCTCATACAATAGTTAAATAAAATACAATAACTATATATTTATTAAAAACTATTAGTAATAACAGTTAAACTTAAATAAAACTATTAGTAAACTATTAGTAATACATTACATTGTAAATAAGCTAGACAGAGAAACTTAGGGATATAAAAAAGTCCAAAATTTTTATGTGATTTTCAAAGGGCTGCAGCTTGAAGAAAAAGAGTCGCAGAGCAATTTTAAAAAAGCAAATTTAAGCTCCAAGTTTCTAGTTCAGACCTTAAAATCATTTTTATCATAAACAGTTTTTGAGTAATCATAAGAAAACCACCTGAGTTTTCTTTTCTGACTTGAATGAAAATTTTATCTCGCCTTTCAAAAGTTTCACGGACATACATTTATACATACATTTGTTTCAGTGATTTCATAATCAGGCCCTTTTAGATAATTTTATACTCTTTAATTTAAGTGATATTAAAGCCTCGTATAATAATTTTTCGACGATGAGTTATCGTCATTCAAAGCAGAAAAGTCAATTTTGACCTTGGTAATTAAGTACTCGTGAAATAATAATCGTACCGAAAATTTAAGAATGAGTAGGGTTTTAAAAACTAAAAAGTATTCTCTACAATTTACACTCGTAGCTATTGGTTTTTGTTAAAAAGAAATTTAATGAGAAAATATTGAAGATTGAAAAAGAGGTAAAAAAATTGCGTATTTAGGGATATTTGCTTCACTTGTCGTAACTTAGCAGATAATGGATAGACTAAGGATTTTAACCTTTTTCTTGAACCTCAATGTTTCCAAAAGGAACGTTGCATTTTTACCGTTGAAATTTTTTTTCATTGTGTTTGGAGTAACTCAATTTTTGGTTTTGCTAAAATCGAATTAAAGATGAATTTCTCATATTGTATTCATTCTTTGAAATTGAAAATATATTTTTTTCAATAATCCATATTTTTCATTAAAAATGTATTACAAGACAAAAATAAAAAAAAAATATTGTTTTAAAAAAAATTAAAAATTGACTTTTTTCTTTGGAACGATGATAACCCATACGACGATAAAAATTAACATACCATATCGTCATCAAGGCTTTTTAATCGCTCAAATTAAAGAAAATAAAATTATCTAAAAAAGTTTCATGATGAAATTATTGAAAAAAATGTATTGAAGTGTATGAATCTTTTTAACGGCAAGCAAAATTTTCTTGTACCTGAAAACTGTAAACTGGCGTGTTTTATCTATATAGGTATTTTTGTATTTATTTATAAACAATTTGTTATAAAATTAATTTAAATTTTCGCAATGGTACAAAAATGTTATAAACGTTTTATCCTACACTAGTGAGTAGATTGCACACATTTGATACATTAAAGTAAGACGGTGAATGGCGTATAAGAAATAAAATTTATTTGAAAATCGCCATGCTGTTTTGAATACATTTAACTTGACTTATTCCAAATTAAGGGACTATCAAAATAAGAATTATATTAGAAATATTAACTCGGTAGATGCATAGTCAAGTCGAGTTCTAACACAACCATTTTATGATCACTTTCAATATGTCATTGGAAGCAAAATATTTAGGTCAGAAATTACACCCACGACTCTAAAAACCTTATGACTATTTATAGAAACGCTATTTAGCGTATAATTGTAAGTTATATAATTTTTCGCCTTATGAAAATAATGAAATTGCGTTTTTACACATTGAGTGTGGGCATAAAACACCAGTCATTTAATTTCAAAATACAAAAACAATGATTTATGCTGTACTTTCTAAACATCAATGTAATATTATTAAAAAAGATATTAAACAATAAGGGGCCAAGAACAGACCCTTGGGGTACACCTTTTTCGTATTTATGCTTCCGTATATTGACATGGACTTTATATAGAAGGCGGAAATTTTAAGAAGAAGGAGTTTATATACCAATCATTCATCTTCAAAAGACACATAATATGATTTTTGGGGATATACATATGTAGTTTTACATCGTTTGTACAAAATAAATAAATTATGTTGTACTTTATAGCCACCAACCTAATATTAATACAATATTAAATAGTAGGGAACCAAGAACAGACTTTTGGGGTACACCAAAAAGGACGGTTATATTTTTAAATATATGACTCTACATTTTAAATATTGAATATGAGTTTCTAGATAATATTTTACAAAATTTTTAATATTCGCTGATGCATAGAATAATTATTTTCTCCTGTAACTGCAATGAAATTTGTTTTTTTTTATTTGTACGTAAGGATATTCAAACAAATATGATAGGTACCTCAAACTTACTTTGCCTAAATTTGCGTCGTTTATTCTTGTCCATTTAGATGTCCACCCACTTACATACATAATTTTATGTAACCAGATATTCTCTATGAACTACTCTAGTCAGACCTTGCATAAAGTAAGTTTTCAAGAAATTACCGGAGTTATTGTTGATTGATTTCATATATACAGTATAATTTTTTTAAACCTAACATGGAGGCTAACTTTGCAGCAACAATGGTTTTTTTCTAAATTTTTCTTACAATTAGTTAATTTATTTAAAATAACTGTTTTTGGTACCAATCTACCTCGTAAAATAAAAATGTTGACACTTTGTTTCGAATAGCGAGTTGAGAGGGGAAAGATGTATACGTTACATTAAGGACACACTATATTGTCTATTATTCATTAGTTCTCAGTCATTATAAAGTTTAGTCTTGGTAATTCAAACACTTTAAAATATATTTGGAGGGTAAATACTAGTTTGAAGTTGATGGCAACTTCATTTGTCAACTCTATACGCGTCAAAATAAATATTATCTCTAAGTAAAACCCAGAAATAAATTTAATTTCGCAGTAAATGGAACCGTGAAATCTTGGTTTATAAACTCCATCTGGAACATCTTGTTAGGTCTTAATTTATCAAGCTTTGCTGTGAAATAATTGTCAAGCTGTAGCCCGCTTTATTTGATGACATATTATGTGAAATGAGACACCATTTCTAATTTCCACCTACGGAGCTGCTCCTATTTTAGTGGAACTGCGCCTTACTTGTAATTCCGCTTCTACTAATGAGTTGTTACTTGATACATGTTTGAATAACTGTGCACAAAATTAGTCCCAGTAAATTGGTCTTAATTTGTGGGATTTCGTTTTCAAATTATACAGAGTGATTGGAACTGGAAAGAAAACCGATTAATGACACACTATTGCTATATTTCGCAGTAGCTGTATTTCCTGCGAATCGAGATATGGCTGTGGATTTTAGGCCGTATGCTGTTATAGATCAGTTCGACTTTAGTCACCATCTTGCTACGTCAGAACTGCCCCCTAGGGAAGTACAATGTAGTATAAAAAATACCTCGCTGGACATATTTCAGGACATGATAAATCGTTCCTTAAAGGAAAACAATCATCTGGCTACTGACACATCCCCGAAGTTTTCTAGTTTACGAAGTTTCTGAAGTTCTTGGACACGAGTGATAGCGTGTTAAGTGTAAGTTCATTCAGAATAGTACAAGGAAACTACATTTATCTATTGCGTTAGTTGAAATACTTTAGATGTACCTAAATTTGTTTATACTTTAAATCTACTTAGTAAATTAAAGTAAAAATAAGTACAGGTAGTTCTTGGTATTCAACTACTGGTAGTTTTCTATTGGTAGTTGTCTATGGTATTCAACTTGAGTATTAATTTTTTATAAATTACAGACGAACATATAGAGAACCACAAATCTTTGCGAGAAAATATGTAAAGACAAATCCTCCTGTAAACTATAGTTTGCCCCACAAACTTAGTTTGTTTGTGGGGCGGAAGTCAAATAAGTTTTTTCGATTTGTGCATAAAACTATTCAAATAAACATTGTAATGCGAACTTACTTTGCTTAGATTTGTTATTAATTTTTATTTATTCACTAATGTAACACTGATAAGTCACTGAAAGTTCTAAGTAGTTACTATTACTTGATTTCATATATGCGGTGTATTTTTTTAACTTCATATAGGCCAAGCCTTTTGAGAATTAAAGAATTGCTAAATTTGAAGGGATAGACTAGTATAGTTTATTTCATCGCTATTTGCCAAATAACAAATCTCAAAAACTTCCGGTGCCTTGTTTTTATGGCTAGGCCCAGGTAGACTGTTCCGTTTATCGGCAGGATAAGAGAGTTTTTTATTTGGCAAATAGCGATGAAATTAATAGTAGTTCCCCGATTACAGTTGTTCGAAGCAAATTAACTAAGAGAAATTTAGAAAAAAAATTACAAGATGTTAAAAAAGTGTTTAACGGGTTTGTAATCACTTTGAGTAACTCAGCACTCTATATGTTTAGACTTAGGCTCTTCAAGGAAAATTCAAAAATCTAACACATACACAAGGTGTTATATTAAAAAGTGACCACGAATGTATTATTGTAATATAAATCACCTTATACATTGACATTTCTCTGAAAAATGCAATAAACAAGAAAACACGAGACTTTCCATGAATATTATTTGATTTGCTATGATCTGCATTTCTCACTACGTTTATTTTAATAGCTGATTTTAAACGTAAATGCAAACTTTCATTATCGGTATAAGAATTGCCTTCTTTGAGATACATTACTACACTTATAAAGTGAAAGCAATATCTTCCAAGTAACATTATTGCTCCACTTGGCATATATTTACTGTTTTCTTCCTTCTGCAAAAAAAATCTGAATTCAGGTAGAAATTCGTTAGTATCATAGTTATTTATAGTATCATATATAATGTATCTGTTGATTGTAACTCCAAATACTTATGTATATTATCTAATTAGGCAAACATGAAAGAACTGTAATCTTTATTTTAGTTCAATATTATGATAATATCCATTATCACAAGTGTGTATGCGAATCATTTATACTGTAGTATATACTTACAAGGTGAAATTAGGTTGACTTAGGTGACAGTGAATAAACATGCTAGTATACTTTACTACACTATATATGAACATAATAGGTTAGATAACAGTAAACCGTAAACCAAAATGAATTTCAAAGTATTCTATGATTTAAAGTAGAAATATCCATTTTTTCGTTTCAGTTCAGTATAACATTGTTTAACAGAAGATTCAATTCACCATACCTTTAGTGTGATGAAAATTTAATATAATATTATTGCCGTTCGAGTCCTATGACCACACGATATTGACAGATGCTTCGAGTTTCTTTATAATTAAAAACTATTTTGAATACTATTCGATTTATTAAAAAAATAAAATAGGATCTCTAATACAACTTCTTGTACGTCATATTTAATATAGTTCTAATATTGTGGCGATGGCTTTGGTGAAATAAAGGAAAATTTATTTCTGAAATTGTTATTGCCGCTTTAGAATTATTATTGATTTCACCATATTTCTGACACCTTACATGTTAACAGTTATTGTATTTCTATATAAATAAAATATATATTCCAAATATTCATTAGACATTGATTAACGCCATCGTTTACTAAATTTGACATAAGCTTAATTAACTGATATCTTTGATCGAGAATTTTGGGTATATCGTTAATGTAGTTATATTACTGATGCATAACTTTTCGTGAAATGGAAGGAAATACGTTTCTGACGTTCTTATTACTATATTCGACTCAATAATTTCCATATTTCTCCGATTTTAATATTTGTGTCTAGAAATTTATTAAGTACGACAGATAATCTAAATATTCATAAGAAATATGAGATATTCTGTGTCTGGAGAAATTGTTAATGGCTTCGTAATTAGGAAAGCTGAATACTGAGAAACTTAATAAACCTGACTTAAAAAAGTTATATTAGAAAAGACAGCAAACACTGGATTTTTATTTTCATTGAAAATTTATTGTGGAATAACAGAAAAAAATAAAACAAGGAAACAAAAACTTTAATAAAACTGTTTCTGTAGTCTCAAAAACGGCTCTACTCTGCATAAGAAAATTTGCTGTATACTTGATGTAGTTATATTCTTATTGCTATATTTGGAAAATAAAAGAAACACATTTTGTCTCTGAGTCGTCTCTGTTCATATTCCTAATATCGTCATATTTTAATATTCATCATATTTCTAGAAATCTTACCGAACACATGCTTTAAAATACCGACAAAAACATAGGACATTTATTATGCAAATAGTTAATAACGTTATACGTATAATAATGTAATACGTCTTGAAAGTGACAGCACACAAGTGAATAAATTATAGATCCAATTTGTAGTTTTTAAAGAAATGGCGAAGGCGCAATGCGAATGATTAAATATATTATGAAAACTTCTTTACCACTATAAATTCGTTTTATAACCTCTAATTACCGCAGGAAATTACTCATGTATATCTGTCATACATTATAGGTGATAGTGATGATTTTTAAGAAAGAATAGTAAAAACGTATTTAAATAAACTAAAATAAAACAAAATATCTCCAGTACTTTCATTAAGTAAAGAATAAATTTCTTAAAAATTCCAAGAATAACTTTTGAGAAAAGCTCTTGGTCCCGTCAAATTTTATTTTTAACTGTATTTCTTTAGAACGTAATTAATATATACAGGTGGATTCGTGTAGAACATATGACGTCATCGACATTTTTTTTTTTAGTGGCAACTCCCTCTTTCATTCCGAAATTAACAATTCCATTAGCGTGAGTATAGGTTAGATTAAAAAAAAACGATCTTTCAAATAATTCAAATACGACAATTTCAGAGTATTAAATTTAATGGCAATGATTATTTGTGTACCTAATTTATATACCAATCATTAGTTTGCCGCTTGATCTCTAATCTTATTATAATCTATCTAACCCTACCAACAGGTAAGAGTTTATCAAGAGGGTCTTGCACAAACTTATAATGAAAGGGAGTCTTATATAAATTTATCTTATATATATATATTAATACGTGGGTTCTATCGTGAAATGCTCTTACTTGAAACTAAGAAAAGGAGATAGTTTCTTACCCTGCTTTTCATCATCGGTGGTAATTGTTCTGGCTCCATATCAATACACATAGTCACTCGGTTCACCTTACCTTAATTACTCGTTTTGTCGAGTTATCTCAGGAATGCTTACATTAAAGTTAACACTAGCCAACGAGGGAGAAACACTGATTAAATTAACAAGAAAAACGTTTAACTTAATATCTAACAATGAATGAAGTTAACAAAAATATAAAATCAGAAATAAAAACTGAGGATAGTTATATTATTGACAAATATAAAATAATATCGAGAACTTAAGCAAATAAAATAGTGTAAAGTTTAAAAGTTTAATAATGTTCTACAGAGGTAACCCAAAACTAGCAACAAAATTTAGAAAAATAATAATATTTAATACTTATTAAAATGTTTACTAAAAGATGACCGAAACAGAACTGACAAAAATTGTAACTTCCTTCGACGACTCAGCATCCCATAGGGGTGGTTTAATCAAACCAGTCCAGGATTGGTTGAGATCTTGAAACTTCCGTACTTCGACCAATAATATTGATTTCCGGTTTACCGTGTGTGCATATGTCAAATATCGACATCCCCCTTATTATGAAAACAAACATGATAATTAACATTATAATATGCAGTGATATACATATGTATGTACAGATAATTCATTGATTAAGACATTGATTATTAACTTTATGGTTAATATTTTCCCTCATATACCTCTCTATGTCGAGATATTGTTTGATCAGTTTATGATTGGTCCATGTGTGTTATTATACAGAGATAAATGCAAGGAAGGCTCTCCATAGACCAATCGGAAGGTATTTAATTAAATACTATAACCTTAATTATTTTAGCTTAATCGTTCCTCCATTTCAATTAATTTACAATATAATATACTTTAATTTGATGAATTATGTCCATTCAAACATCTGTTAGGTGGCCTAATTGAATCTTTAAAATAAACTCTTTATCTAACTAACCCTTGTTCTGAATATTTAGAAAAATGTACGCCTATAATAACTTTCTCGACACATGTTGAAAGAATGCCATCCATAACACCCAGGCAAGCGTTGGGCATTCTTTAAAATAGCGTTGCCAATTTTCGAATAAATTCTGGTGAAGATAATGGTGTTTCACTAATATTGAATAAGGTTATTCAGAATAGAGAACGTAATGACAACCAGATGTTCCTTAATCTGTGGACCTGTCTGAAAGGACAATATACGGGCTGTTTCTACAATAAGAATAATGCACGAGAGTTATCTTGTTACATTTGAAAAATCAATTAAACTAATTATTTAAATTGTGGATTATTAGCTGCCTGACAGGAGCCGAGATGATTAATAAATTATTTTTGAAAATGTTAATAACTTCAGGAAGTATTCCTTATATTTTATAATTAATTTTTGCTTTTAAATCTAAATTCTACAGCCTAGTAACGTATAATTTTCCTTCTAAGTATCCTCATAAGAATTAATCCAGGGGCGTTACATCTGTCGATCGGACTGGCCACTCAGTTGGCCTCCTTCTTCCTATCCAATGATTGGTGAACATCAGGAATATCAGGTTCTTGTACATCTGGATATAAAGGTATTAGTGCAGAAATAACGTCGTATTAAGAAAAATTCAAATATCTTGCATCAGCTAGGTTCGTGTCAAAGAAATAAGGACTGAGAACTCTTCCGACGACTATGCTGTACGTATTCATTTCTTGAGGGGTTTTGAGTGATATTCCATTATCCATGGAGAATTGTCGATACGACTTCAATTTTTTATATGTCAGCAATGAAAATTATTGGTCGCTAAGGCTAGTTTCATTCGACGTGGTGTGATGGTGCACAATTTAAACATTTAATGTAGTTGATTTTTTAAATAATCATTGACATTAAATTTAGTATATTTTGAAATTGCAAAATCTTTTTTCTTCTTTTTTTTATCTACCTTAGAAAATTTTTATACCTTTTTCACATAAATACGTAATAAAGAATGGGGTTGCTATTACAATAATATATCTATATCGTCATCAATGGCGTACACTAATCGCATCGTACGGTTTAACTATATTTTATAATATACGCAAACAAAAATAAAATTTAACAAGTCCGAGAGTTCCTCCCAAAACGTTACTGTTATGCATTCTTACATTCCAATCTCAAATGGCCGCGAGGAGTGTATTATACATAACTATTATATATATGACAGTGATGGCTTAAGAATGAGTAAGAAATAACAGTAAAAATATTTAAACAAGTTCGAATAAAGGAAAATACCTATTTACAGGTATGTATATTGCAATGATACTGGCGCCTCCGCCATTTACTCATATATTACCAACTGGACAAGTTAGTTCTTAGTACAATTTATAGTTTAGTTAGATGCTTATGTGTATTCAAATTTTTAACTATTCTGTATTATATAATCTGTCATCTTTATTGTCTATTATATTTTGGAAAAATGTAATTTGATAATACTAGTGATGAAATAAAATTTTGGTAATACTTTTTAACCGACTTCAAAAAAGAATTTGG
The DNA here is from genome assembly GCA_037954035.1 of Rosalia funebris. Classification (NCBI taxonomy): domain Eukaryota; kingdom Metazoa; phylum Arthropoda; class Insecta; order Coleoptera; family Cerambycidae; genus Rosalia; species Rosalia funebris. The sequence continues at coordinate 22,003,343 of JAZFAV010000011.1, forward strand.
TTCTCATTTCGTCTGTATATATATTTTTTTATGTATGTTCGGGTATAACGTTTATGTTTATGAACCGATTTTAATTATTCTGTTTGTGTTGGTTTCAGTATAACTCCAAGGTGGTCCCGTCTTAATTTTATTGGTATTGGACCTTGAACTTCGAAGATACACAACGGAACTCGTTATTAAAGTAGCCATCGTTTTCTCTTTCGCAGAGCATCCTTAGTAGGTCTACTCATCACTTAAAATTGTAAAATAATAAGTTTAAAAAAAAACGACAAAAAAAGAGCTTAACTAAAAAGCAAGAAGTAAATGTTTTCTACGACTATTTAATGCTTATTTGCTCCATTTAATGCAATTAAGAAATTATTACTTATTATGTAATCTTTATTAAATGTTTTATATAATTTTTAAGTCGGTACCATACAATATTAGTAATGCGAATGCCGACCTTCAGCAATTTTAAATGTACACTCATTGTTATAGTAGCAAGGTATATATTTTTTATGTTTTACTTGGCACCGACCTCAAAATTATATAAAACAGTTAATAATAATTACGTAATAAACAATAATTTCATAATTACATGAAACGGAACAACAAATAAGTATTAAATTGTTGTAGAAAACATTAACTTCTTGCCATTTAGTTAAGTTATTTTTTTCAGTCGGACTTCTTTTTAACTTATTATCCTATTCCTTGACATAAAAGAAAAAAATTTGAGGGAATTATTTGAGGTCATTATTCAAGTGGGAGCCGAGGATACTTGGTGTGTATTTACACGTCTAGTATTTGTCCAGGTATTTAAGCCACATCACGCTCTACATTCTTTGTTTCACAGAGCTTGAAGGATGAGAGAAAACGCAATTATGGATAATGTATGAGATTTTGGAATAGCGCCGGGCGCAGAAGGCTTATTATCGAGGGTCTCATAAATACAGCGCTGTGGCGAGGATCTCGCGGTAAAGTTGATCTTTCACAGCAACTATTGAATGATATAATGAGGTGAGATGGCTGAATCGAAAGAGCGTTTCCAGATCGTGTAATTGTTGGGAAACAATGCGACTTAGTTTGTGGTTTCGAGATGGAGTTGGTAAAGAGAGCTGACGACAAAAGCTATTTATAAGATCCGTGTTATTTCTCGTTAAACAATATTTTACGATAACAATTATAAATTGTAGGATCAGTAATTATATTTCCTTGATAAGGATACTATTGATCTTAAATATATTTTTAATTTTCGGTTTATCTTATTGAAGGATTCTCACTATGATATATTATTGGGTCTTTAAAATGAAAATGGAACGGAAATATATTGACATTTATTTTCTATTTGAGATGTACGGTTTCAAAGTACTTTATATATATATATATATATATATATATATATATATATATATATATATATATATATATATATATATATATATATATATATATATTATAACCGAACAATGGATTGAATTAGTTATGAAACTGTCACTGTTGATATATTAAAGTTTTTTTTTATTAATTAAGATGATATTGTTTCTTAGTATTGTATTCTATTCCCTTAATATATAAAGAATTAAATTCTAAGCCTATCCTCTTCTGTTTCAAAAGTCTCAACGACTTCTTCATGATCTGGATATTTCTGGTCAACAGTATTATTATTTTCAATAATATGTTTGTAAAATGTTAAATCTTCTTTGGGAATAATTCTCCAGTTTTGTCTGAAATGCTTCTTTAAAAGGACATCTACATTTTGTATTTTAGCTGCTTTAATGGAATGAATCTTAGGTAAGTCAGCTCAGTCTTGATTGCACTGAGGATTTTCCCTCTTTTTAGTACCGATTTGTAAGTACCAAGATCCGACTTGTAGTTGATCTCTCGTTTAACAACAACACTTTCACCATCGTGCTGGAGTTTCTTCTTAATTGATATTCTTTTGGCAGCTGAAAACTTGAAATGCCATTGATTGGATGACACACGCCCATCAAGAGCACTTTTCCAATCAAATATATCATAATCTTTTTCGAGATCAAGTACAGTTGCATGACCTGATAATATTGCACGATATTCCCTTGGATGAAGAATAACTTCCTTCTTTTTCACTTGTCTTTTAAGTCTTCCGAAAACTCTATTAGATGGCAGGAAAGAATACCCAACGATGGGAAATATTATGTGAATAACTTCAACTGAAGATTATGTACAACATAGCCAATGTATAAGCATGCCAATCATTACAGAGTTTTTATTCTGCCCGGGGCATCCATTTAGATGGGTCTCGCAACTTCTTTCTGCCTTTGTTAGGCTTACCAAGAATAAAAGAAGTCTCCATACTATAAAACTTCGCTCACAGTACAATTAACACATTAACCAAAATAATAGTTACAGCAAGTTGTAAGCAACATGATCGTATCACTATCAGATGGTTACTAAACATAATAAAGACATGCAAACACAGAAAGCAATTGAAGCAGTTTTGATCACGCCCAACGCTAAAATGTTAGTATACTATTGGATTTAAGAAGTTTTGATACCCATATGAATAGAACGGAATGAAAGAGTTTTGAAAAAGTATTTACTAGGGACTGGGAGAATATTGTTTCTGTAAGTGGATTTCGTAATTTAGTTTTGAATAGATGTAGACACATTTTCGACAGATATAATTCAGAATCATACATAATACGGGCATTAGATGGCAGCACCACTGTTGCGGGTTTTTTTATGACTTGGATTTAGAGTCTTTTGAAACCGGACGCCTCATTTACTTAGTTTTAAATTATCATATTATATATCATTATCATATTATTATCGATATATCTCTAATGGAAATTTTGCTGCATTAACTTAAAAGTGGTTATAAATTGTCACGATTCACTAACACACACACATTTACATTGCATATAAATTAAGAAAATCAAAATGGATATTCAATTTGATGATAACTTTAATGTGTGATTTGTATAAAGAAAGTAGCATCTACATAGATTGACATTACGTATTTACATAATGTGAAGTGAAAGATATTTGATGGGAAGGATTTGAAAGGTTTAAACTAAAATAAATAATTACCAAAAAATTTTTACCAAATTTCCTAAATGTATTAATAAATTCACAAAAATTTTCATAGGAACTTCATTACAACCTATAACATATAATTATTAACCTATTACCTAGATCACCTAAGCATGTAGTAATTATTAACATCAATTTTATTAACAATTTTCAATGCGTCTTAAGTTACATTTAAGAAAAATATTCTGGTACCATTTATATCAGTACCAATAAAGTTATAAATTTTTATGTCTTGAATAATAACAATACGTATACATGAAAGTATAAATCGGCTTACGATCGATCTATTAATAAGTTGACGATAAATAGAAAACAAAAAAAGGAATATATGAATGATTACCATTTCACTTGAAATTACAGGAGCATAGGCCACTAATGCGAAGGCACTGATATAGAGAGAGAACTTATAGATCATCACTGTACTACATTTAGCACAATAACTATAATAATAAAACACTAACACTTAACACTAACGCTTAGCAAACTTAACTGAAATTCATTTCAAATGTAGCCGCATCCATTTCAACTGTGCAAACAGACATGTGCTATCTGCCACACCGATGTACGAAAACTAACCTAAACTTATAATAACCGCCTGATTCTTTTGTTTTTACTGAAGGCACACAAAGCACTGTTATAAATCGATAAAAACTCAAACAGTTACAATATTTATGTGCTTGCAATAATATTTATAGCAAATAAAAACATGCAAGAAGTTAGTTTTCGTAGCTCCATCGAGCATTTTGTGTATAGAATATTTTTATCTTTATATTAAACTAAGTTAGTAAGTTTGTACGGTGTTTCTTAAAATATAATGTACATTTGTGCAATATAATGTAAAAACCTCTTTATTTAGTTGTAAAGGGAATAAAGAAAAATTTAAAATATATTTTTTTCATATATAAAATAATTGCCAGGCGTCATTAAATTCACTAAATACATTAAATGAGTAGATATACTTCGAGTTTTTGCTTAAATAATACTACCACTTCTCTATAAATTCTCTATTTTTTATTATTAACGACAATATCTTTGCGCAGTAATTTGTGTAATATGCAGGACACAAATAATATATTCTTATTATTTGTGTCCTGTATATTATTACTGAAGTAGGTCGGAACCTTTGGTGTGAAGATAACACTGACTTACTCCACAAAACACCGAAACACTATACACTACACTTGACGCGCGTTTCGTCAACAAAGTTGGCATTGTCTGGAGATGATCAAGATTCAGAGTTTTAATCATCTTCAAATGATGCCAACTTTGTTGTCGAAAACGCACGTCGAGTGTAGTGTATAGTGTTCTGGTGTTTTGCGGAAAACTAAGTCAGTGTTATCTTGTATATTAAACAATTTTATTTGTGTTTAATAATACTTATATAACACTTAAAATTACCCGAGAATGGTAATGCTTTTAACTAGTTTTGGTTAACAGTAAGTTCTAAGGTGATTGGTTAAATAATCAAGTTTTGAAACTGTACTTGTTTGAAGAAAAATATATTAGCTTAGGAGAGAAAACTACTACAAATTTTATCAACTGACAATCGACTTTCTCTCCTTGAAATATCTTCTTACATACGTAAGAAAATTCATGATTTTGTTACCCATAAAAAATTATAAATAACTCTATTGAAAATATTTAGTGTTGGTTATAACCACGTTTGAAACTTTTAAGTTTGCTCTTAAAACAAATATTAAACATTAATATGATAAATGATAATGCACGAAAAGAAAATAATACAAGAACGTCAATTTGGACAATAATGTAACAAAAGTACTTTCGTAATAGACATGGAACAATTGAACAAGTACATAAATAAATGAGAACTTGATCGCCAAAGAATGTTACTCAGAAACTTCTTTCGATATATCTCAAACTATTGATTAGGTGTAACATACTAGACTGTAGGTTAAATTAAAAAAGTTTCTTCTTCATTTCGATTGTGAATTGCTTATTTTGATTGTGAATTCACTGCCCTTAATCCCATACAATCAGGTATTCTCCAAGGAAGTATTGCTGGGCCTCTTCATTGCCTCTTTTGCACCGTAGACTTCCCAAAAATCCAACTTTTCTGATAATTTCTGACACCACATTGACCTTGGCATCTCGTAACCAGTTTAACCTAGGACTAATTTAAATAATGCCCAAAACTAGTTCAAATAATGGTGCAGTAAAGCCAATGGATTAATAGTCTGTGCATATAATCTGTACTTTCCCTTCATGCCCTCCAATCTCCGCAAATTAAAGGTACCACATATCTCGATATACATCTAGATCATTATTTATCTTGACAAAATCACCTTTCACCAAATGCAAACAATAAGCATTCATAATATGTCCATCTCATTGGCTTACTAATCATAAAGTAAATCTATCGTTAAGCAAAAATGTGTTACTGTACAAGTTCATTATAAAACCAGTCTGGACATAAGCAATTCAACTTTGATGTTCTGCCAGTAACTCCAATACTGTAATCCTGTAACAATTTTAAAATAAAGTACTAATAGCCATTATCAATGCATTGAATTATGTTTCTAATTATGTAAGTGAAATTAATAAACGAAGATATACATCAGTTCAGTGCATATTACAGTAAAAGTAAATGAGCATCAATACATCCTAATATGTTGGTGAACTAATATGTGTTACTAGTCGCGAAAAATATGGGCGAAAAATAAAACATAATATCACAAACATGTAAATCCTAAATTAGGTTTAAATAAAATTTTAAAAGAGATTACCCACTGAAGTGATATTATATATATGTCATTTATATGTATCATATATAAATGACATGTATTTTCTATATATCAACACTTATTGTCTATTGAATAGGTTGCTAAACTTATGAAGTATTCATATAAAATTAAAAGTAATTTATATCAACATCATGATTGTGCTATTTTTAAATTACTGGATATTATCGCTTAAGATTGAATGCAATAAATATGAAACAAACTATAGGTGAACAAATATTTGTTAATGTTGGAACTCTAGGCCAACTTTTTTCCGTTGGGTGTATCCAAACTTCAGTATTAAGAGATAGTATACGTTGAATTCTTTGTTTTGCCTAATCTGACTATATGAAAATTGTATGTAACTAGTCCAGTGAATACGTACTACTTATTTCATCGTCATTTGATAAATGAAAAACTCTCTTATCTTGCAGATAAATGGAACAATCTACCTGAGCGGAGCCATAAAAATAAGCCAGAGAGCCATTTAAGATCCGTTTAAGAGCCGTTTGTGATTTTTTATTTGGCAAATAGATATAAAATAAACTATAAGAGAATGCAGGAGCTTCATTATTAATTCATAAGAAGATTGTACGGTAATTATCCTGAGTTGACTGTAACAATCTACAGAGAACGTGCAATGACAGACGAATTACGGAAACAAACAGCTGCAGTGCCGATTTTATAAAACATATATATGTATTATGTTACACAATGGCAGAACAAGTGTATGCATCTTATTAATTTAATTACACTGTTGGCGATTTTGTGCGCGGCTTAATTTATGAAATCCTTTGTAGGCAGGTTGTAAAATTTACGCTTATGATGTACAACACAAAGCAAAATAACCTCTAGCCTCATTCTAGTTGGGAAAGCCTCGTTAATCATGGCTCGGGTTTTGCGTTAGAGATGGCGCGTCATGACTTTGCCGAGAGGGTAAACATTTTAAAATTATATTATTTTTATGCCGCTTGTACACCAGGCTGCTCTCAACATTGCGGTATCTGCGTCAAATAGAAATGTGTCTGCTTGGAGATAGCAACGAGATAAATAAGAGTACAGAGACTTGAAATTCGATGTAATATTGTGAGTTTTCCTGACAGTGTGTCAATAGCAAATATTCTACTGCTAGATATAGCAAGGTAATCGACATATATTTTGACGTAGTCGAAAAAATAAATTAAAATCCTAGTATCGTTCGATTATTCAATTTATATAAGTAATATAGAGAGACAAGTTTGAAAATAAGTACTTAACATTTTTTGGCATATTTATTTATTTAGTATAGAAGACTCTAAAAATGTACAAAAATAATATTTGATGAGGTAAATGCCTTTCGTAGTAACCAAGAAGTACCTCTTGGCCATATCTCTCTTATTAATATTTGTGTCTCTTAAAGTAAAAGTTCCTATTAATGCTCAATCATGTCATATAGATCTACCGCTTACGATTATAAAAATTCAAATTGAAGAATAAATCAGACGAAGAGAACTTCTTCATCTTCTTCTTCCTTCTATAATAAGTCTATGACCTGTTCCTTCTTCGATTTAGTCCTCATCTTGGATCTAAATTGTACACTCCATCTTTTCCGTGGTCGGCCTCTGCAGCGTGTATCACTAGGAGATTTATCTCTTGTGAGTTTTACCAATCTATCTTCTGTCGTTCGGCTTATATGTTGGTTCCATTGTATTTTACGTTGCAGCACCCATTCATTAATGTTGCACGATTGCCTGCTGTTTTCACTTCTTTCCCTATCTAGTAACGTTTTTCGTGATATGCGTCAAAGTATTTTCATTTCTGTGGTCTCCAATGGTTGTTTAGTTTTTTATGTTTCTGACATTGTCTCTGAGGTGAAAGTTATAATAGATCTAATTGTGGTTTTGTAAATCCGAAGCTTTGTTTTCTGGTGTAAACGTTTGTTTCGCCAGATTACGCCGTTGAGACATCCCGCGACTTTATTTGCTTTAGCCTCCTGCCCTCTTACTTCGTCTTCAATATTGCCGTGACTAGTTATGTCGATTCCTAGGTATTTAAATCTCACTTCCTGTTATATTATTTAACCGTTTAATTTTAGTTTGTATGAAAGGGGTTCTTTCGATGTTGTCATACATTTAGTTTTTTTCAGTTGAGATAATTATATTATACTTTTTTCCCCTAAGATTAAAGGTATGTAGTAATATTTGGAGGTCGTCTTCGTTTTCGGCACAGCACGGCGTGTTATGTATACGGAAAGAATAATTAAAAATTGTCATTATATAGTATGTCAGTAAGAATCCTATATATATTTCATCATATGTGTTTTTAGATGAAGAGAAATTTTACCTTAGATGAATAAATTATAAAAGTGTTTTAAAATTATTTTTCTGGTGTTTATTCTACTGACAATAATTATGATTTAATTACAAGACTAATACACAACAACCAATTATCTTGTATTAACATCTCGCAGGTAAAAATATCGGTCTATTAATTAGCCAAAAATTAATAAAAGTTATGGAAGTTACTAAATTCCTTGGCTGCTTGTGAAAGATTGTGTTGGGGCCTTATCGGGATGGTTTGTTATACTATTTCGTATTTTATTTCTTACACATACCTTTTGCAATGCTTAGAAATTTTTCCTGTTCGTAAAATTATACTATTTTCAAATATTATATTCCGGTTGATATAAGAAAAACTATCATCAAATTACAATACTTCGAAATCATGTCTCCTCGAAATTTCGTTGCATACATATGTTTATCAAAGTGTTGAACATACTTTATTCCCAAACCAACAAAGATTTGTAGAAAAATATTAAACTTCTACACATTTATCAAAACTCATACCGTTTGTTGCAAATCATGTGGACAACAGACATAAAATCGATGTTGATCGAACGAAGTGTATTGAATGTATATGAGGTTCTCGAGGATTTGACGGTGAATCATAATATTTAATAGTTATTTATGTATATCAATGCACTCATACTTATCGTAATGCCAATTGCTTATTTTATATAATGGTTACAAATAGTAAACTTCTGGTGTTTTTCAAGGCTCGAATTTGGGTACGCTTTTATTCATTATATGTAACTAATGATTTATCTCTAACGCTACAACTGAATCATAATTTCCTTTGTTCATAACTTAACATTACTTGTAAATATTACTTGCATTCATGACTTTAATAACTTACTTTTGTTTATATTTAGTATATAGACATGTTTCCATAAATACAAGTAGATAAGTGACAAATTTCCCTTCCTCTAAATAACGACAACTATTTTATGATTATTTTCTTGTTCTTATAGCCTTAACAAGCTATAAAATTGATTTGGAACACTTGGGAAAAGATGCAAGTGTGCTTTTTGATGACACTCTGTCTATTTTCTGATCATATTCATCATATATCAAAAAATGCATATAGAATTTTAGGTTTTATAAATAGGAATTCAACATCCTCTTCTAATGTTGCAAATTTGTAAAGATTATATTTCTCAATAGTTTACTCTGAGCTAAAACACTGTATTTAAGCTAAAATCTGGTATCCGTGTTATATTCATATTAACCATCTTGAGCATTCAGCATTGAATTGAATCATACTATTGGCCAATAAATGCATTTTTGTGTAAATGGAGTTCTACAAATGAGTACATTTATTCAAAAAGTGATGAGATATTGAGTGATCGTAGAATATGTGCCTGTTTGAAAATTATTTGAAACTAGCTGACCCGACAGTCGTTGTCCTGTCTTATCTATGAATATTCAATTCAAACTGGAATAAATAATAAAAAAAAAATTCAAAAACATAGTGTTTATTGTAATGCATTCTGATACATAACATTGATAGTTTCGTTTTCTGGCGCGTAAATAAATAATGTTGATCGTTTTCCGACATGGGAACATGCGACATACAAGGAATGCGTGGAATCAAAACGTCTTCGCCTTTGTACTTCCCTTTCAAAATTGTGGCTTCGATGACGCTGTTAATTAATTTCCTAATCTCAAGCCGGGTGCCATTACAAAGACGTGGCTAATTTACGTTCCGCAGCATAATTATTACCGATCCGACTTTTAATTGCAGATTATGAGGTGGTAATTCGGGCAATTCCAGCGAATTTAAAAATTCCGTTGGATAGTTGACATCATCTTGGTTAGTAACGGAATCAACCGATTGCCGTGTCATCAATTCGTCAGCTTATCCATCTTACTCCGTTCAACTTCATTTCGCGCTTCGCGTTGCTCGTCAGTTTGACTTGCACGTATATATCTTTGACTTGCAGCATTGTGAGTTCTGCGACCTAAATTCGTAAGTTTAATTGGTGGCATTTTGAGGAACCAAAATTCAACTGAAAATAAAAAATTTACTACCTTATTTTTTTTTGTATAACCATATATAGATTAGTGTTAGTCTATCAAAACTTACCAAAAATCGATATTAAATTAAATTTTGATATAAGGCTTGATTGCGGTGAACTAACTGCGATGAAGAAATACTTCTCAAAAAACTCACTGAACAAACTGAAAACTGGATAAACGTTTGGATCGAATCGACAGTGTACACTAAGAAATAAATAAATGAATTTTTTTATCGATAGATGCCGACCGATGTAGCTGTTAAACGACATTTGCAGCGCATGATCTCTCAAATGCGATAAGTGTGTATGTAACAGACATCTGACAATTTTTTAAAAATTCATAGACAATTTGATTCACATTCATAAAATGCGCGAACTGTTAAACGCGCGAAGTTAAAATATTCGTTAAGTTTTCTCAAATTTTCCAATTTTCTGCGCAATTTTTTTAATTTTCGTTGCGTAAAAACTTTCTACAAAGTATTAGAAAACAATAAATGAAAAAATGAATGAAATTGGTTAAGTCGTTCTCAAGTTGGAGTGACCAAAGAAAATAGGGATTCATTTTTAATATATATATATAGATTATATCATATAGACTAAATATTCTAAGACTATAAATCTTTATTTTCTACTGTCATTATCGAAATTCAAAGTTCTTATCAGTTATGTATTATATACGATGATTTCTCCAAGATTTATGCAATATTTACGCCATCCAGGTTAGAAAATTTCAGCGTATATTCCTAGTGATTCCTACAGTGAATTTTATATTATTTTCATAGAAGAAGCTATACTATTAAAATTAAGAAAAATCCAATAAACTTAGACATTGCCTTGGAAACTATTCAAGTCTCACTTGGACCTCCACAATTTTGAATATTTGTGAGTGACGGGTGAAAGTTTCAACGATTTCTTTTAATATGCTGATCATTTGAGAATCTACTATCATAAATACATTTAATGCGTTTTTCCAGACGAAAACCTTAGCATATTCCTAGGAAATATTTACAAAAAATTGGAGAATACCACCCATATGATATGTTTCAAGGTATTGCTGCAATAATCTATATATAATTACATATTTCTTGACTGCCATCGTAACCTTACTTTATAATTTCTTATCACTTATCATCGTTGTTAGATAATCATATATAATTGTTATATGTCATGATTATTGGTTTAAAAAGGAATAATTTAAGAAGTATATATAACTAAAATCGATTGTAACCATCCAAACACATTAAAGTGATAGTGGCACCTTCGCCAGTTTTTTTTTAATAAATGTCTGCGTTCTCCCTATCTTTTCAAAAATATTACTTTAATGAACGTTTTAATATCAACTGAAATGACATTTAATGAGCTTTTTCTTCCCAAATTAGGTCTGATTAATGCGTGTAGTATCCAATGTACAACAATTATTGACAGTCTTCATGTTCCTATGCCCAAAAATGTATGTATGTTCAAAAATTAATTCAATTCTTTTAGCTAACTTGGAATATAAAATAATAATGCAGTCTTAGAAATAATCGAGGCAGAACTATATTTAGAACAAGTTCGCTTTTTGGCCTTATTTTAGATACTGCGTGGACTTTATATATTTATGGAAATTGATATATTTGACGAAGTTCTATATTTATTACACTTCTAATCACGTTAGCAATCCATATCAAACACATTATCCATTATATGTTTGATTTGAAAGGTATCTGCTCAGTTTCTAAGGTCTCAAGTGGGTGTTAGTTATTTTTAGTTAGATTGATATACGTTTTATATATAACCCTCTTATTTATTTATACCCATATCTAAAGGATAAAATAAGCTAGTACGGGGTTGGTATAATCGGTGAATGGAAAATTACGAAATAATGTCGAATTACAATGTAGTATTTCCTCCAACAGCAATCGTTTACAGTAAATATAATCCTAAAAATCCTACACACACACACACACACACACACACACCAAGTGAATAAATGTGAGATAATTTTAATACATATGAACAATGGTTAACAATTAACAAGAATATAAGAACAAACACATACATAAGTGTAAGGTAAGGAATACAATAACTTAATCTGTTCAAATAGCTTCTTCATTAGTTCCTAAGAATATTTATTTTTTTATTTTTTAGATGGAGCGCATCTATTATATGTTAATCTTATCACACTTACGCTTTTTATGTTTCACACAAAATATAAAATATTGGCATCAACTAATTATGAACATTAAATTTGAAAAAATAAAATAAAATAATACTTCCAAAAAAATATAATACTTCCCAATTTTACCATATTGTAAGTATTTAAAGCATTTATTTTTTCCTTTTCTTTGGTTCGAAAAAAATTAGATCGGATTGACGGGTGCAGTAGAACAATAATAGCAGCTCTATAAAACTGCATCGATAAACTTGTAAGCGATGAGCTCGCGTTTTTTTTAAATATACTTCTGTTGGCTTGGCGATTGGTGCTGTAGTGATATTTAGAGCAATTTTGCCATTTTTTCAGTCATCTAAAGCCCGTTATTTACTAGAAGAGTACTTGTCTATTTTTTAGGAAACTAATTTCTACGTTATGTAAGAGAATACAATAAAAATAGTTACGTAAACAATTTTCTATTATATCGTACATCTACAACCATCAGAACTGTAATCTGAAGTAATAAAGAAAAGCGCTTCGCTGAAGGTATGATTGATTTCTCTGTTTCTTCTCTATTTTAAATTAATTTTGTTTTTGAGTATTTTTTGCTTTCCACCTTTTTTCGTTGCTTAAGTTTTTAGTCTCTTTTAGAGTATTCACCCTTTCTGTTGTAAATTTAAAGTGGTGGATTGGAATTGGTAATGGGATCAGCCCTTACGAGATAGCTTTGGTTTGGTACACCAGGGATACGTCCCTCTATCCGTTACAGACTCCCTTTCTGAGAAACATATACATAATAAGGTAAAGGGACTGGTAATTAGACCCTTTAAGATTTATATATATTTTAAATTAGTGTTCACTTTTTCTTCTTTATATATTTATTATTTCTTCTTGGTCCTTTTAGGTCTATATATATTTACATTTTATAGATATGTTTTATATAGTTATTTATTGCTAGCATTGTTAGGGAAATATAACCCTGTTTTCAATAATTCAAATGCAGTTGAAGCAAAATAATTAGAATAATTTAGCAAATTGTTGATAATATATTTTGTTTGTTCATTACACATGTTGATTACACTAACATATATATATATATATATATATATATATATATATATATATATATATATATATATATATATAATATATATTTAAATAAATTTGTTTAAAGAATTTCCTACATACATTTTTTCTCTTCGAAATTATTTCAATTAATGATAATTTAATTAAATCATATAGGACATTTGCATTATTTTAGTATTTGCGTACTTTGTCGTTTAATAGCGAATTATATCAGAACAAGGTACAAGTTCAACGATAGGGGTAAAACTACATTAAAGGCGCCCTGATTATATATAAAATTGGCTTTAAAACTCTGGTGATAGATTCAGGTAATTCACCTGCACATAATTATTCGACTGTGATTAATCTAAATAAGTATTTAATAAAGATTTTATATTAATTATATAATCTATTTAGATACAAATTTATACTTGCATATACATTAAAAAAGCAGAGTCCATTAAAATCGATAGATGTCCATGTTATTCTCGGATATTGACGTTTGTCATGTAATTTATACATGCTAGAATTTATCGGATCTAATAGAAGGTAATTTTGTGAATATACTATTTACTAAAGACAAAGTTAACCATCCCTATGGAATTACAGTTTACCACAATATATTACCATTGTATATTACCATGTGGTTCAGGCAAAAATACAATAAAAATAAAAAAATTGGGTACGTCAACTTAAAAATTGCACCCCAATATAATATTCATTTACTTAACCTATATTTAGCACTATATTAATAAATATTTAAGTATGTGAAGAGAAGTGGCTATTTAAACTCATAAAATATTAACAAACATTACACTAATAACAATAATGTTACACATTTTTCCCTTCTTCGGTATATTATACATTGTTTCGAAAAGTAATTAATTAAAAATACAAGGGATAATTTTTAGGAAAAACTCTCTGACAACTCAAAAAGTTTATTTTTAGTTGCGTATTTTCTAAAATATAATTAGTATATACGAGTATAGGGTTATTTGGGTAGGAGGTATAACATGATCGATATTTTTTAATGGCAGTCCCCTTTTTTATTATGGAATGAAAAGGAACACAGTTGTTACGTACGCTGCGGTAATAATTTCATTGGCATTGGAATAGGTTAGATAAAAATAATGATGGAAAACGATTTTGCAAAACACTAAATGTAATGGCAATTGTTATCTAAAAAATCAATGAAATTAAAAGTTAAAATTATGCACTGTTGACTCCATGACAATTGTATTAGCGGTCGATAATGTTGTTTTTATCGCTCACAGATAAAATATTAAAGTCGTATCGAGAATTCCCGATGAATGATGTAGTTCTCGTATCACACTAGTTGGAATTTGAACGAAGAATTCTGGGTCCCTATTTCTTTGACGTAAATCTAACTGGTACAAAACATTCGCATTTTATTCGGGATGAACTTATTCTTGCACTAATAAATTTAAATCCAGATGTAGAGGAATCTAATCTGCCGAGAAATTACTTTTTGTTTCAACAAAATGACGCACCTGTCTATTGTACAGCACCTGTTACACCATTACTCTATATAAGCACCATTATAGTGCTTATATAGAGATATTTCTAAATCGTTTGATAGTAAGAAAGCGGCTGATTCGGTGGCCAGCTAAATCACCATATTTGATACCCCTAGATCGTAGGGATATTTAAAAAGTAAAGTATGCTTTACTAGGCTAGAAAATTTTGAAGATTTCAAGGTGACATTTCGTCACGAAACATAACATATACCTCTTCAAGTTATTGACAATATTCTAAAAGAATTCACTAATCGTCTAGGCTAATGTTAAGCAGTTAATAGTAAACAATATTAACGTTTATTTTGGTTGATTTTTTAAATAATCATTGCGATTAAATTCAGTATTTAGAATTTGTCAAATCGTCTTAATTTATTTTTGTATAACCTATATTTATGCTAATGTAATTATTACCGTAACATTTATAATGAATTTATTCATTACTTTATGAAACCATTGTATATTAAAAACGATATATTTACAACTATTAATGGAAGACAACACTAACTGAGCTTTCCACAAAACACCAAAACACTATACACTACACTCGACGCGCGTTTCGCCAACAAAGTTGGCATCATCTGGAGATGATTAAAACAGTTTTAATCATCTCCAGATGACGCCAACTTTGTTGGCGAAACGCGCGTCGAGTGTAGTGTATAGTGTTTTGGTGTTTTGCGGAAAACTCAGTTAGTGTTATCTTCACACCAAAGGTTCCAACCTACTCCAGGAACTATTAATGGACACTGTAGAAAATTATTTCAGCGTATACAGTAAACGTCTATAAACGTGAAAGCTCATTTTAGAAAAAACTCTCTTTTAATGAGATTTTATGTTGTTCGTCCTCGCACAACAACGCCTACTGCATTTTTTACAATCATAATTCCATTTGCTCCATCACGTTTTACGTTGACGAATTTTTCATAAATACTTTAAAACAAACACGAGTACAAGCATACGCAGGTACAAAAACGAGATTTAAAACTCTGTTTATAAAAGCGTTAGTAGGGCGATTTATTTTATGATGAATTATTTTTAATGGCACATTAATTCGCCAGAGAAGGGAGCTGCGCATATTTGAGTTGGCAAACTGTCGGTTTTAGATCTAGGTTAAAGCTCTGGAAAATGCATAATTTGCATTTCGGCAGGTTTCACGAGTTTTAAAACTTTTGGCGATTATTAATGTACTTTGCAAGCTTTAATTTGGGCGCGACAGTACGAATAATCTAAACATGTGATTACTATGATGCTCGTAGTCCGCTTCTACCCTTGATAAAATGCGTTAATGAAGTAGATCTATTTTATAAAATCACAATTTTATTACATTTACGTTAACATAAATAATGATATTGGAATATATGGAATATAAAATCAGATTATAATACGGAGTAGAATTCAAACATATTACTTAAATTATTTAATATTTATGTTAAAGTCGAATGTCGTTAAGTTACAGTCGAATTGCAATATATGTCCATATTATAGTATAGAATGTATAGATCAGATGTGGTAATTTATTTAGGCTTGTTTAGTTTTCTTAAAAAATATATATCAAACATATCACAAGAACATCTATTTTATATTGTGCGCGGTTGTCTATATCCTTCCCATTCCTCTTCATACTCGCACATACCGGCAGCTACTAGAGAAAAGAGAAGAGATTAGACATAGCAAGACAGATTAAAGCAAGAAAGACTCTTCGCAAATAATTAAAAACTCTTAAAAAACATAGTGTATCAAGAAAAGTGAAATTAATGCATCGGCGTCTCCAATATTCTACGTAAGTCCTCTTTCGTATTTTTTACTCATCTGAACTACCTAACTCTAATTAAATCAGAACTCCTAATGAGCTATTGTCCGTTTTTTGGATAATATTTCAGTAGGCCTGTGTGCCAGACCTTATCGAAGGCTAGTCCAATATCCAGGAAAACTACTGAAGAATACCTTTTACATATGTATATTCCATGTCTTCTTGAATTTTGTTGACTATTTTATGTACTTGTATTGTCGAGTATTTCTGTTGGTATCCAAATTATTGTGTTGGAATCGGCTTACGAACATTTAATATAAGGGCAAGTTTACTTGGTAATAGTTTTTCAAACATTTTTAAAACTATTGGTAGAAGGCTAATGGATCGGTGGGATTTTACTTCTTCTGGATTTTTTCCTGGTTTGACTATAAGGATGATTCGAGTTACTTTTCATTGCGGTGGATAATAGACACTTCTTCATAATGGAATTTATCAGAAGTTACCTCATTTTCATCATCAGGAGATTCAGGGAATATTCAACATTCATACTTTGTATTTCATTTGGTGTAAAGCTATCTTTCAGGAATCCCGCAAAAAAAACTTATATTTTCTATAGAAGTTTTCGCTCAATTTTTCTTTTTATGGAAGATATTGTGATTTGTGGTTATCATATTAGTTTTCCTGTGGCCTTTCACAACAAAAATTCAGCTCTTTTGGTTGCATCTAGGTATCGCAGGTATTCTCAAGTCCTTTCATTTGTTCAGTTGCTATTAATTCTTCTAAGTCTTTCGTAGATTTCTTAGAACAAAAGCAAATTATGTCAGCCACCTTGGAACTACGCTAGCAGTTCTTATCTTAATTCCTAGAGAAATGCTGAGAGCAACATCTTTACCCCTTATAATACCATGGGGTCACTGGAGACCCCACGTGCTCTTTGATACTGTATGTCTTTGAAACCGTTTTTCCTAAAATTCTACAAAAAATTGACTTTACACAAAACAACGTGTTTTATATTTTGGTAAAGTGTGATTCGTACACCCTTTTTCATTTTTTGAAAATTTAAATAACTTACACGTAATATTACTGGGGTCGTCAGCGACCCCCGCTACATAAGGTCTTTTACAACTGTTTACATTCATAAAAGTTTTTGGAATAATAAGTACTTCGGTCATTTGCTACCTGCTGGGTTTATGAGGAGTATCAATTACCGACATTTTCGTGCCTATTACTTTACCTGGTCGTATTATTGCAAATTCAGAAACAGGCATTCATTCATTGAGAAACTATGGCTGGAACAAGTTCGGTTCGCGTAAGTGATAAAGGTGGGGAAGAAACGTTGCTAAAGTGGCTCGAAGAATGTGACACTGATGATAAGGATTTCGAAAATACTATTGACAAGTCAGATGATGATGGTGAAAAAGATGTTACTGAAGTGCAGTCGGAATATGACTCCGAAAACGTTTCCGATGCAGAGCCCGACATCGCTGAAAACGACAGCAAAGCAGCTATGACGTGTAAGTAGCTAATTTGTATTTTCCAGAGCAAATCCAGACCACTTATTTTTACCGCAGGTCAAAGAATAAATTTGAGAAGTGGTATATAGAGCCACAGAAACAAACAGCTGGACGACAACCACGATGAAATGTTATGCATCAAGGGGGAGGGACTACTAGGTATGCAAACCAAAACGTAGATACAATCTGCTGTAGCTTTCGTCACTTTTTTAGAGATAATATTATAAATGACCTTGTTCAGTGGACCAATGCAGAAGGCAGGCTCAAACATGGAAACTTGTGGACATATATTACTGTCAAGGAGTTTATACGTTTTATTGGTCTACTAATACTTGCAGGAGTTTATAAATCTCATAACGAAGGAATTACAAATTTGTGGAATGTTGAAGATGGATGTCCTATATTCAACAAAACTATGAGTAGAAATAGGTTTATCAAAATTTCTCAATGTTTGCTTTTTGATAATGCTACCACCAGAAGAAAACATCGGAATCCAGATATACTAGCACCGATTCGGACGCTTTTTGAATTATGGCTACCTACACTCCAAGATGCATATATGCCATATGAAAACATAACGGTTGACGAACAGCTGCTACCGTTTCGAGGTAATACATACCTTCAAATAATACATACCATCTAAGCCAGGAAAATATGGCATAAAGATTTGGGCAGCCTGCGATAGTCAAACTTCCTACATTTACAATTGCCAGATATACGCTAGTAAAGCAGATGATCAGAGTGAACGCAATCAAGGCAAGCGAGTTGTTTTAGAAATGATAAAGGGATTAGAAAAATGAGGGAGAAATGTGACTACCGATAATTTTTTTACAAGTTTCGAATTCGCAAGAGAGTTGAAAGAGAAAAATCTAACATTGCTTGGTACATTACGAAAAAATAAACCAGAGCATCCTAAGGAAATAGTAGATTCGCATAGAAGAGACCACTATTCAACTAAGTTCGGCTATCAGGACGATGCTATTATAGTGTCTTACTGCCAGAAAAAAGGAAATACTGTTACGCTACTCTCAACTGTACACGAAACAGGTGAAGTTTCTGAAGATGACAAGAAGAAACCACTGATAATAATCGACTACAACAGAACTAAATCCGGTGTAGATACCATGGACAAGCTTGTTCGAACGTACACCGTAAAGAGACAGACAAGAAGATGGCCTGTTGCAATCTTTTACAATATTATAGACATCAGTGCGGTTAATGCCTACATAATATGGTGTCACCTGAATAAAGACTGGCAAACAAAAAAAGGCTACAAACGGCGACAGTTCCTTCTGCAATTGGGAAGGAAACTAGTGGCTACTGGAACAGAGATAGAAAAACCATTACATTTACAGAGACAATTACAAGAGTTACAAAAGCTAAAATGTGGTAGATGTTGGGAGTGTCCACGAAACTTAGATAGAAAGCATTCAAATCGATGCAGCCATTGCAGTCGTTTCTTGCACAACGATCACCAGACAATCACTTGTTCAGTATGTAAAGCATAAGTAAAATATTTATATTTTTTATCGATATTATTATTTAAAATAAATTACATATAAATATGTTTGAGTATACTATATTGCCATAAGTTGTTTAAACAATGTATACTAAGCTTACAATAAAGGTTTTACATATTAATCATAATTTTATATAGAAACAGGTTTGGGGTCAATAGTGACCCCAGTGGTATTCCATGTCCTAAAAAAGTTACGGTACTATAAGGGTGAAACCTTTGCTTCATTCTGCATTCATATAGTTAGTTCTGATGTAACTTGTACGCTGTAAAGACATACTTACAATAATTATTTTAATTAAACGAAAATTCAGTTTGTGAAAATTTTGTTTTTTAAAAACCGGAAATCGGCGCCGAGGTATATAAGTAGCATGATAAGGAAACTTGTATATCTATAAAAGTATCCATGGGTATACAGGAGGTTCTAAGTACTCGTATAATCCCTGCAGCCATTATTTATCTTTAGTTAAACATAAAATGTAATTTTTCGAGCCAAGTTGAACTCACCTCCACCGTAGTTAAATTTTGTATTTAAAGTTAGACTAAAATAAATCACTAGCTGAAACTCGAGAATAAATTTAAACAACGAAAAACAAATTGTCGAAGTTCCCGGATTTAAAGTGACGACCCATGTATTTTTGCAGCGCAAAGATGAGCGGCTACGTTCCATTATGCCGCTCTCGTAAACAAGCAAGGGGAGTTTAAAGTTGCACGTATCGCGTCCCCTTGGCCCACTCGTCGGGCCAGCGCCGAGAAAATATGTAATTAAAACTGCGAATCAAGTGTTTGTTTTATGCCAACTTGTTAAGCCATGTGTACCCATTCCGAACCATATCTGGCGCTACATGGTGGTTATTTTAATAATGTATCGCCGCTGATAAGTCCTGCTTGCATACAGGTTTATGTGAGCAATTTTCTATATGTATTTTTTGCAATGTCTGTGCTCAGTACAACCGGAATACGCAATAATAATTTTATTTTATTGCCTCTAAACCATACATTGTTAGTGCTAAAGAAAAGTGGTGCTTACACTGTTGAAAATCTGCCGTGGTAAAACTTTCCCAATTTGAATTGTGGGAAAGTGGTGCAAAATTTCACTATTTTTATTTCACTAAATTTAACACTAATGTAGTTGCTAAAATTTTATACCGAATATTTGTAAACTTTTTTACATTTTAGATATAAAACTAATTTACACTTTATGCCGCATGGTGTAGATTATAATTCCTCAGTGGTAACTATTGTGTTGAGTTATTATGGCCGTTCAAAATGTCCGATTAACCAACTTATGATCAACGGCTGTCGTGTCTCAAAAAGCAAAAATTAATTGTGTTGGTCAAGTCGCTGAATGACTTCACCGAAGAAATATTACGTACATACCAGGTATGCAAATACGAAACAGGAATTTTTTTTATAGAAAATACACGTTTGTTGTATGAAAATGATAAAAAATATTTTATTTCAAGTATTGCCCATGGCTAGCTATACATTTTGCCATCTCTGACAATTTGTGGATTCCATGTCAAAAAAAATTCTTGCTCTCTTGAGGAAAATCAGTAATCGAGCCATTTTCGTACATTTGTGTAAGAAGTGAAGCTCCACTCAGCGAGTAAAAATCCATATGTTTACTGCATTTGCATGCCCCATCGATGCAAATAATCGTATGGAGCCAAGTCTGGCGAGTAAGCCGCATGTGAAACTATTTCCCAACTAAACATCTCAATCGTTTCCTTGACCGGTTTTGCTGTGTATAATGGCACATTATCGTGAAGCAAAATCACTTTGTGTTTCCTTTTTTGATATTCTAGTCGTCTATCACGCAAAGCGTGACTCAAATCTATCATTTGTTGTTGGTAGCGTTCAGTATTAACGGTTTGGTCAGGTTTTAGCAGATATATCACACTCTTCTGATCCCACCAAACACAGAGCATTGTCTTCCGTCCATAGCGATTTGGTCTTTCAATCGATGTCGATGATTCGCCTGGAGTTACTCATGATCTTCTACTCTTAGCATTCTCGACATATATCCACTTTTCATCGCCAGTTACAATTTGATGGAGAAATTACTTTGTTTCATACCTGGCGAGCAGCATTTCGCAAATGGTATTTCGGTTTTCTTGCTGCCTTTCATTCAGTTCATGTGGAACCCATTTTCCCATCTTCTGGACCTTTCCCATGGCTTTCAAACGTATGGAGATGACTTTTCGTATCACATTTAATTGATCCGCGAGTTCCTGTTGCGCTTCAGCGTCATTTTCATCCAACAGTGCTTGCAATTCGCTATCTTCAAACTTTTTCAGTGATCTTCCACGTCTTCGTTTCTCACGTTAAAATTGCCACTTCTGAATTTTTTAAACCACTCAAGTCACTGTGCCCAATTAACCACTCAATTTACCAAGAGCATGCTCGCCGTAGGCTTTGATAAGCATTCTATGCAATTCTGCAGCAGTTTTCTTCAAATGGTAGTAGAAAATCAATGCTGTCCGCAAATCGTAGTTTCCAAGCACAAAATTCGACACATTTAATGCTATAAAAACAATGTTGTTGTATGAAACTTGTATTGTTGTTAAATAAGAACCTTTATCAGACGTACAAACAAGAAAATTGCGCCAATAATGCGGTATGACGGTAACTTCATTAGCAGTCGCGCCATCTATGGGTAAAGCTCGGTTTCATATTTACATACCTGGTATAACCTATTTGTGTTTCGCGACTATGAAGCAAACCATGTAATATAAATGTATATTTTGTATCTATCTTTTCGAACTTGTAGTTTCCTTATTATTTAATAATAATAATATAAATTTTATAAAGAATATTATAAAATGTTTACTTTCAGCGAGATGTTACCAATTCTTAAAACCCGAAGCAATGCGTCTATTTATGAATAATAAAAACTTATGCGAAAATAGTTTTGTCTAACCTACGAAGCAAAGATAGTCATTGTCGTGTGCAGGTTTATTAAGACTACATCTAGGTATCTAAAGAATATGTTAAATTTTGACAAATCGGCTGTATGATCATTTGGTAGGTAGATAGTTAAGTGATATTTTATATTTTTCCCCTCACTAATAATAAGACATTAATCTATAATTAATAATGTGACTAATTATTAAATAATGAATTTACTAATTGGATATTCTTGATGCGGATCGGCACCCTGCTATTACTACATTAACACTGTGTAATAATAATTTTTATTTTCAAAAATAAATAATTAATAAATATAGAAAGGCATCTAGATATAAATAAAGAACGTTTATTACGTATAAATACCAAAAAAAAATAGCGCGTTTGGACAGGATAATAATATTTAATTGAAAAGCGTAATAACACAAGGTACTATCTCAATTATTACAGGAATGTTGTTACATTTTTCACGAATATATATACATACTTCCTGCCTTTGCATTATCACATACATATACACTAATATTTTATTATTGTAGTAAAGAAATTAACTTTGTATATTAAAAAGAAAAATATATCAGAGTGTATTATATTTAAAATTTTCCTTCGTTGTATAATGTGGGCAGTAAAGGGTGTAAAATTTACATCTAAGGGTGGTGACGTTTACACAGGATCTCGTATTAATTTGACATCATT
Source organism: Rosalia funebris (assembly GCA_037954035.1). Lineage (NCBI taxonomy): Eukaryota > Metazoa > Arthropoda > Insecta > Coleoptera > Cerambycidae > Rosalia > Rosalia funebris. Next base: position 22,026,588 of record JAZFAV010000011.1, read on the forward strand.
ATTGGTATGAAAATTGACACCAGTGAATGGTAACATTCTACCACGGCTTTGTTGTGTTTATTTTACACTAAATTAACGTATTACCAAATGAATGATATAAATTTTGCAACACATTTCAGATATTATATAGTCACTAGAATATACTGATATAAATTGATAGACCAAGATAATCTATTGCATGTGTGATGTATTAGAATTATACTGCGCGGCGATAGAGTTTCGTGGTGATACAGCTGATATACTATAACCCTATTTTTCAAAACAAAGACACTTGACTGACCTAAAAATTTTATTTTTTCAGATTTTGGTTTCAATAAGATGAAGTTCCTCCTCATTTCAGTGTCATTGTTCAGTGATTTCTTGACTTTTTCTACCAGATCGATTGGGCAAATTAGATTCAATTGAATGGCCACACTTTGGCAATTGCCTGACTTGACCCCGTTGGATTTCTTTTTACTGGTTTACTTAAAATACAGGTTTATTGTAATAGGTCAAGTAATTTAGAAGGTCTGAAGCAGAGAATTAGAACTGAAATAGAAAATTCGAATAGAAATAGAATAGCCAGTGGCGGCTGGTATATAAGATCTACCGTGCTGCACCAATGAGAAAATATTGCTTATAAGAAAAAATTAAAAGTGATTCCATTTAATTTATGTATTCGCATTAATGAAAACAGCATTACATTACATTTTTATTTGGAACATTAATTAAATCATAAGTAAGTACAGCTAAATTTTAAATTGCTTCCAAAAATACCACCTTTCACGCTCAGTTCAATGGAGTAAAGGATCAATGGAGCGATATATTTTCGGTCCGGCTTGAGCCTGGTACGAATTACGGAACACGTGTTTAAAGCATTGAGAAGTAAGTGCGCCAGTGGGCTGCCGATGTTTACAGCACGAGTTGTCTATATCACCAGCTGCCACTGATATCAGCCCATAAATTATTAAACGTCCAGTACAGTGCTTACAGTTGTACTGCATAATGTAAAATTTTTAATGGAGGACAATTTGAATAATTTTAAGATCTTTTTACTAATAAACAAATAAATTATATGGTCCTCGTTACACCCGGAGGACTTTAATTAGTTTTTGTAAAAAAATATATTCAAAAACGTCACAGCTCAATCACAAAACTAATTTTTTTAAACCTATTGATCTTAACTTACTAATAATTAATGTAAGCGTTAAACAAATAAAGAGTACATTTAATATTCTAATTAATAGAAAATTATTGCGCAGAATTTTATCTACAGTTACAAGGAATTGGCGACGGATTGACAAAACCCTTCTCTAGTAAACCGTTAATTACAAAACCCTTCTCTAGTAAACCGTTAATTACAGCCGGCGTACTTAGTTGATAGTAATTATATCACGAGATTTTAAGGAACTTTTTTAAAAATAAGTTTATTATTCCTTAAGAAAAATGTGTCAATAATAAGAGATCGAAATATATTATTATCTCAAATGCATGCGTAAATTAACGACTCGCCTTGTATACATATAAACCACATGTGTTAATCTATTTCCACTGTTAATATCACATACATGCATCATTATGAGAAGTAAAAAGTAGTTTTGTTATTTCAAATAGTCACATATTACGAACTTCTCGCATGTGAGTACAGCAGTTCTTTAACCTTAACGAAATTAATGCGATCCCATTGTTATATATTTCGTGAGTTTATTTTTATGTGCCAACGGCGACAGTGAAAGATATGTTATTTTTGCAAGTTTAGATGCCGCAAACAACCATATACATATACATAAAACAAAATAATCCCAATAAATCAAATCTACATTTCAGCTTTGACTAACCCTGTACGGTTATTCAACAAGCCGCCAGTCAATGTTTTATTATTACTTCGCAAACCAGAACAAAAGTCACCACGTTAACTTATCCTTGATAATTTTCATCTCGAATCCGAACACCTTTTGCCTGACTGCACTTGGCGCAATAGAATTAATGTATTCATTCAATACTGCATTTTTAAAGAATTCTAATTTTTCCTGCAGAAATGAATATAAATGAAGGATAGTTCAGACAGAAATTGAGAGGTCCATAATTTGCGATGCAAAGAATTTCAACATTTGTCTTTTTTCTTTTAAACTTTATGAAATGAAATTAATTCTGATGGAATTAATAATTAGTTCATTTTCCCTTTCTTATGAATTTAATATAAAAATATCTAAATTAATACAGAAAATGAAATTATATCATCTGTAGAAAACATTTACCTACAGGATGTATTTACTCGATGTGTTTACTAAAATATTTACCAAACGTTCAACAAGTCGAAGGTGTTTTAACCGTTTCATTACTAGGTTTATTTCCTTTAAATTAATTTAAAGTTAACAGGAATCCAATTTTAAATAAATTTAAATAGTAATCAAGAAAATAAAGCAGAACTCTATGCTTAATTAAAAAGATGCGTGCAAGATTAATTAATCCCCATAACAGAAACCAAGACCTATATTAAATAATGACAAGAAAGTATAATAAAATAAACAAAACTTCATGAAAAAGACGAGACGAGTAAATTGAGATATTCATAGATCCTCTTCACTTACTCTCAACCTCGAATTAAAATAACCACAAATATGTAAATGAAACCAATGAATATTCTTCTTATTATTACTCATTAAAAGTTGTACGTAGTTTGAATTGACAAAATCGTATGTTGTTTGGATATATTTCATCAAACTCGGTTTGCATCTTTCTTATCATCCATTATAACGGATATTCTTTTACACAAGAACTTGAGTTGATGGATAGATGGCTAGACTTATGGCTGGAAAAGTGTGGATTAAGGAAAGAAATTACAAATGTCTCACTGTGATTGCATAATATAAATGAAAAAAAAATATTTTAAAATATTTCCTAACAATATTTCTTAGCATTTCATAAATATAATAGAATATAGAAAACATATCAAAATTGCTGTTATGAAAGGTCAACGTCATGCAATGACTGTAATCAGATGATAGTGGAAGGAAGTTGAAGATTTGTATTTTATTCACTACTAATATCTCGCCTATTTTCATACTATATACTGGCCTGAATTAACAACAAAACATAAAAATATTCTTCAAAAAATACAAAACAGTTGTTTCATATATTCGTTCAATTTGAGAAAGTTTGGTCATCATAGTGTCTAAGTATACTTCTGCTCAGTTTTAAATGGGTTTTAGTTATAACTCAATTAAAATATTCATGTAAATATTCAATTAAAGTATGACATACTTTCTTGTTTATATCCACTCCAAACATACATGCATTCCGAAAACAAATCAAAAAGAGGGTAATTTCAAAACCACTTGTTTAACCCTTGACTACCGTGGTACTAGTTTTCTTACGCAATAACTGAAGTGCGGTCATGGTGACCGCAAATTTGTACAACAATAAAAAAATGTGGATGTTGTTGTATGGCTTGGAAGAATGTAGTGTACAACATGTATATATACATCCCTTTTATAAAAAGAAACATACATATATTCTCTTTGAGTAACAATGTCGTATACATATAGTGATATCAGCTAACCCTTTCAAAAACAAAAACAAAGAGCACTTAAAAGAAAATGATATTTTCCATTTCAAGTTAAAGGTATACAGTCACTATTATAATAAAAAAATAATGCCAAAAGAAATTCTGTGATAGAAACCACAATACCTAAATATGTCACAGATGACACTTACAATCTTGGCATAATTTTGAGGAACACTCAAGATATATTGGTTTATTGCGCATACAACACAGATGATATGTTTTTATTTTGATTCATGAAGGACAGGTAAAATAAGTTTTTCGCTTCTCTAATTTCTCAGAAGCTACTTGTTCAAAGCGTTCTTCAGGAACACCTAATACTCATCTAATACAAAAGCAAACTTCACGGGGGATTATAACATTTACTATTCGCCTTTCAAGATGTAGTTTTACTAACTCATTCGCAAGTAGTTTTATGAAATCTGCTTTTTCTAAGACTGGACTATTTTTATATGCTCGGTGGACAACATATGATGGAATGTTTCTGGGTTCTACTGCAAGAAATAAAACTTTCAGACGACCACTTATATCTATTTTTTCCAAAAAAACCTTTGACCCTATTAGAATCTTGGTGCTCGTATTCCACTCTGGGCTCTTTTGTCTCCCTCCCTCTGGTTCATTATCTATACTGTCTAATCTGAATGGAATCTGTATCGTACTCACTCACTTCACAAATGTTTTCACTGCCATTCCCGTCCTCCCTGTTGCTACTTAGTTCATTATACCATCTTAAATCCACTTCATCGAAGTTTGGATCAGTTACTCGGATTCGCTTTGACTGCCCCGTACCATTATCCATCTTAAATATGTGTTACCGCCAAAATACAGGTCAACAGAAAGTTACATTAAGGGTGATGTGCGGTCAACGTGACCGCTTTGTTCAAAAGTTATAATCTATAGGCAACAGAACCCGCAGCTAAATGTGTTGCATCCTTTCCAGGTACGCGTATCACACCGAAATGAAGGTATATGGATACGCAAGCAGATACAATTAAGTGAGAATACAAGATCATGAAATTAATATTTACATCGGTCATGGTGACCGCACAATGATACTTAAGGGTTACATTTAACACGCATTAACCCTTTCGCGCCGGGAAACGGATGAATCAGCAAAATTTTTAGTGCTGTGTATCCGGGAGCCGGATATCTATGCACGGTAAGAGGCGCACTTAAATACTGAAAACATACGCATTCGCGTGTTAAATATTGTTAGCTCAACCTTTCCTTTGCTCCTCCCACTATTAGTTCTAATTGGTTACCATCTCCCACTTCTTGGAAATAAATTTTATTCCAAGTCCCTCCGCTCTTTCTTTTGCGCGGTTAGTACATATTTGCAAGCGTATGTGTGTTGTTTGGTTTGTGTTTATTTGAAATGGCATCGCAGCAATGGAAACGAAAGAGACCTCTAACAGAACAAGAATTGTATGAGATTCTTATGAATAGTGATGATGACGAGGAGGTTATTCATATAGATGATCCTGAAGATGATCCAAATCAAGAAGATGACTGGGAGAATTTATCAGATCCAGAATTAGAAAATCAAAATGAAGCGGACGATTTATATGAAGTTACCGACGGAAATTCCAGTGAAAGTGAGAATGAGAATGCAAATAATACTCCTGCACCAAAGAAACGTGGTAGATTAGATACCGGCGGTCCTATATTCAACTGGAAAAAAACGAACCTCACACCAAACATTTGTTACTTTGATGATGAAAATTCTGGCTGCCAAATCGACAATTTGGGGAACAACCCATCGGCTCTGGATATCTTTGAAGATTTTATTACCAGGGATTTTGTTCAACAAATTGTTGAGGAAACAAATACGTATTACCCCTTTATGTCAAGTAAAAACCCTGGATTAAAAAAATTTACTCCTCTAGATATAGACGAGTTCTACACGTTTTTGGGCCTTTGCTTTCTAATGCCTTTGGTGAAGAAGCATAGAATCAAGGACTATTGGTCCAAAGAATTTATTATAGAAACGTCGGTGTTCGGCCAAGTGATGCCCAGAGATAGATATCTTGAAATTTTGCGATTTCTTCACTTCGCCGATAACAAAAATGTAAACAGAAATGACAGTTTATTCAAAATAAGAATAATTGTAGACCACTTCAAAACTGTTTTCAAGAGTTCCCTTTATCCTTTCCAAAATTTAGTAATCGATGAGAGTCTAATGTTATTCAAAGGGAGAATATCCTTTAGACAGTATATCCCATCAAAAAGACACAGGTTTGGGATAAACTTTTTCGTATTAGTGGATTGTGAGACGGGATATATTCTAGACTTCATCATATATACCGGATCTTCAACATCAGTCAAAGAATTTGATTCAAAGTTGGGAAAGTCAGGAAATATTGTTCTAACTTTGACGGAACCATATTGGAATAAAGGTCTATACTGATAACTGGTATACTAGTCCCTTATTGTATGATAATTTGTTGGGCAAGAAAACTAATTGTTGCGGGACAGTAAAGGCCACTCGCCAGTTTATGCCCCCCTTCGAGAAAAGATCGGAGAAGGGAACGGTTCAATATTTCTCTACCGACACTATGTTAGCAATAAAATGGTCTGACAAAAGGGATGTGCATATGTTAACGACGATGCATAAACATGAAATGAAAGTGGTTCCTTCATACCGAGATGAAAATAGAGAAAAGCCTATGTGTATCATAGATTATAATGAACATATGGGCGGTGTGGATCGCACAGATATGTTGCTAAGCTCCATTGAATCTATCAGGAAATCAGTAAAGTGGAATAAGAAGGTATTTTATCATCTCATGGACTCGGCTATCTTGAACTGTCATGCTGTTTTCCTAATGAAATCTGAAAATAAAGTGCCCCTATTGGATTTTCAGAAAGATTTAATACAGGCGCTATTAGAGAAGTACAAAATTAAACCACATCGTACCAGTAACAGCAACAGACCGGATCGTGCGCACAATCCTCTTAGGCTAACGGAGAGACATTTTCCTTCGATATATCCACGAAAACCTGGAACAAACAAGATAACCCAAAAACGCTGTGGTTTGTGCCAAAAAAAAAAAAATTAGACGCGAAACCAGTTACAATTGCGTCCAGTGTGATGTGCCACTATGTGTTCTTGGTTGCTTTGAACGTTACCACACTGTAGTAAAATTTTAATTTCAATTTTTAAGTTTACAATAAACATTTTTACTTACCTATGCACAATATATTAAAATTTTATATTTTAGTCTTACTGTGAAGTATTTACGTTTCGTTTTTATGTCAGTATTATTTCAATGCTGTTTTTTGTCTTTTTTTAAATCTTTTATATATTTATGGTACCTAAATAAAAGTATGATTTCTGTTATTAGTATTTTTTATTGGCATTTGCTCCAAATTCATAAATTTGTCAAAAATAACTAATGTACGGTTCAAGGCGGGAGCCGCCTGCATCCGACAAAGGCGCGGTGTAGTTTGCGACGGGAAACAGACGAATCCGCAAGCACCGTCCGCTGCCGTCTGTGCAGCGCGGTGCGCTAAAGCCGTTGCCGTCCTGAAAGGGTTAATATTAAAATAATTAATCATACCATATAGTATACAAAATTTTCAGTAATATTAGTAATTGTCGGAGTATTTTGTTTTGTTTAGTTTTGTTAATGTCTTGCTTTCGTTTGGTTACATGAAAGAGCGGTTTAAGGCCGAATGGCGTCAACCTAATCAAAAATGTTTGTGTCATAATTTTGTGTTAATTGTTTAATCCAGACACCATACTATCCGAATCCATATTATTCGAAGTAGAAGCTGATATGCAAGCAGAATAGCATCTGACAAAGCAATACTTTGCTTTGATGGATACTTTGAAGAAAATGTTCGATAATGTTACGCCACCAAATATCCGATATTGACGCCAAAGCGAGAACTAGTAACGAGCTCTCGGGAGTAGGCTGTTCCCGGCGGCAAGATACATACCCTTCCTAGACAAATTCCTTCCTAAAGTTCGAACCGAGGAGTAGGCAGATTGATCAGGTAGATTTTCTGATATTCGTCCAATCCATAATCCTTTCTTGAAGATGGCTCGAAAATAGGAGCCGAAATTTCGATTCAATAGTTGCAGACGTGGTTCAACCCAGACTATATTTACTTCTATTTATATATATATATATATATATATATATATATATATATATATATATATATATATATATATATATATATATATATATATATATATATATATATATAAACCATTATTTTACCGTATATCAAGACTTCCCTCAAGAAGTCCTGGTGATAAATTCACATATTACCTCAGACGACGGGAAGCCAATACGAGGTTTATTGATGCGCGAAAATCCATACAGCTCTAAATATCGAAAAGCGATGCAACCAGATTCATAGAAACGACATTTGCCTCTTTAACTTGCAAGCCACTTGGCGTGAGTTTCGTAGATTTTGTTTGTTTATTTTACTCTGAAAGCTATTTCCCAGTATATGTATGATTTACGATCTAGATAAGTGCACCACAAAAGGACATCTTCAATATTCTAAACTTTACGTATTCCTTTATGAAGAAAAATAAGTGGCGTTCACAAAAATGAAACAAGAAATTCACAGATGTAGTTATTCCACCTCCTGTCAATGGAATGGAACTCTCACTTACAATATAGAGAAATTACTTACCTTAACAGAATTTAGATGGTTCGTATCAGGCCATCAGACCAGAATTTGACTATGTTTATATATGTAATAGTATGGATCGGACGTTTGTAGTCTTTAGAGTAAATTATATTAAAAACTTTCAGTAGTCATTTGAATATGTAAAATTTTCGAAATAAGGAATTTTAACTATTAAGTTCAAACATATTCAACCAAAACATTACGGTACCAAGAAATACCAATATGATGACAATGACAAACACCTGCTAATTTTTCACATTCTCCCACGAATATTTAATTAATTATACCAGATATGTTAATATAGCCAAGTCTTTCACTCATACATTGAATACGTATTAATCCTTTACCACAGAGGTTCGATAGGTCATCCATTTATGTAGTCGCCTTGGTGCAAAGTGCTACACTTTTACAGCTCGACGTCGTGCAAGTAACCTAAATACCTCATGACGATAGAATGATTCCTGATGAGATCAATAAATGGAATAGTTCAATAAAAAAAAATCATTACTAATGGAATTCCACGATTGAAAACCGTCTTAAAAATGACACTCAAATAGACTGTTTGCACTGACGTTCAAATGGCTTTCGATAATACAGGTAATTAATTATTAATATTAAAACTTAAGTTTAATATCGTTCTGTACAAATTTCAAGATCCCTTCCTGAAATTGTATTAAATTTGAGTGATTGTATTATCTATTCGAATTTCATGTAACTATTCCCTTCCACCGATGCCCAACCCATCTTTTTGAGATCTGATAGAGAGCTAAGAATTAATAAATTTGATACATCTGAGCTAATTTTGTTACTGACCTATGCTCAACAGGGACTCTATCCCATGATTTTATATACTATGATATTCTATGAAGAACAATTTTTATACATTCTAAGTTTAACTCAACAGTATATACCAAAATATGTATTTATTGTTGAGTTCCTTAGTCCCTATTACGTGGGAGTAAACAGAAGAGACTTTAAAGTTAGATTAAATTCCACATCATGAAGAACATCAATTGTGCTTAGATACTATAGTCTGGATAACAAATTATAATATATTTACCCAGCGATAATTGAAATCAGAGCATTGCAGAAACTCTTATTTAAATAAATTTATGTGAAATAAAGGTATGACATGAGCCACAAGTAGGTAAGTGATATGTAGGTTATGTTTATCCGTTATAAATACTTATAGTATCAACATGACATACAAAGTTTCAACATGACTGTAATATAAGAAATAATCACTTGTGGAACTACAGAAGAAAACTAATATGAAGAAATGCCTTTATTACATAATTATTTAGTGAATTGATTTCAAGGAACTGAAGGAGTGTTCCGGCACGAAGGTCCAAATAGTATAATAATAATTTAACAATTGTTCGCTACTGAGTCTATTAATTGCAATATACATGTATTAAGTAGTAATTAGTGCAGTATTAACAAACTTGGAAATCTCTTGTTCAATAATTTCTTTACCTATTTGTAAAGTATCTTGGTAATACACCCTAAGTTACGCAACAAAATCTTGATGGAAATATAGACTACGTACTAAAAATGGCATATGATTTACATAAAGTCTTAAATAATTTACAAGCTCTTAAACTCATATTGTTAGCATTAGAGAACACCATTGCATTGTATGTTACATACAAAACGAACTCACTTTTTATGACATCCTTTTTGAAGTGAATACTTATTTGGCGGCGTTCTGATATTTGACGAGAATGGAGAGTAAATTGGAAAAAATGTAACGTATCCAGATTTCATTACACGAGAGAGAAAAAAGATATAACGTAGAGAGAAGGAGAAAGAGAGCTATACATTTGGTATATCTAAAACACAGGCTTCGTTACAATACAGAGTACACAGATATATAACATAGAGAGAAAGAGAAAGAGAGCTATACATCATATATATATATATATATATATATATATATATATATATATATATATATATATATATATATATATATATATATATATATATCAGTTTAGGCTATCCGCGTCTCCCTATTGTCGCGCATGCGCGTTATAGATGTACGCGTCCAGATGCTATATATTAACAGCTGAAGTAGCACGCGTGTGTACCGAATATTTATCAATTTATCATTGTGTTTTGTAATTATTTACGTTATTTACATCTGTGTTCTGTGATTATTTGATAATATCCTTGAACCGTTTAACTTGTTAAAATATAGAAGACATAATATATTTCATTCACCGCTCCCACTGGTTTACAGCCACACAGGTGCAAATGCACTTGGAAGAGGCGAAGACAAAATCCCTTTGATTCTCGGGGGAGATTTCAATGTAAATTTCGGATCCAATGATTCTTTGACGTTGATTAACTTTCTTCGAGAAACATTTGGTCTGCTTATAAATAACAATCCCAAAGAATCAACAACAAAATCCGGAACAACAATAGATGCAATTTTTACACGTTATCTAGAAAATATCGAATCACGAACATATATTTCATATTTTAGTTATCACAAACCAATCATATCAGTATTACCAATCGAATCACCAGCTGATGGTAGTGTAGATAATGAATAAACCGAATATTTTTTACACAAATTTTATATTTTTACACAAATTTTATAGTATTATATTTCTTTTGAAATTATCCCTCTCTATTTTTCTCTCTCTCTCTCTCTCTCTCTCTTTCAATCTCTCACTCTTAATCTCTCTCATTCTCTATTCTAAAGAAATATTCACTTTTAAAACGTGTACTGTGCTGCACGTGATATTTTTTTTACAATCAAGAGTTCTTTCACAATTTACTACATCTTCAGAAGTCGCTAGTACAAGCATTACTTAATAATATTTACAACGATTTTATGGCGACTACATAGTCGCTCTGTGACCATTCAAATTAATTAATAATTTTAACAACCGATATAGAATTTTTTAATACGAGCTAGTTCAAAATCATTTATATTATTAATAAAAGTATGTATTTCAAAACACATTTTTATCAGAGATCGCACTAACTAAAATCACAGGAATTTAATTTGGAATTATTTTATCTTTGTAAACAACATCACATAGAGTTTAAAAAATAATGCCCTACAAATTGACAATAAATTCATTACATTTTCATCACGATCAATTAAAAAAAATCTTCTGTTATAAAACAATCCCAGCGATGGTTAGCATCCGTTTCATTAAAATATGTTTACATAATTTTAATAAAAAACTCGTGGAAACGTTATACCACTACCTAAAAATGTATGTGGCTAGCTAGAATGTGCTGAACACCCTCTCTGAATATTTATTAAAATGCCGACTCTCTCTATACTATAGCATTTATTGCGACGCGACGTAGTGAAATACTTTATAAATATGGAAAATGTAATATGTCTGAGGATTTATTTAAACTTATGACTTATATTAATAAGAAGTATATTAGTAATGTAGTAGGTATATGACTCTGAGTGAATTGCTGAGTTGTATTTAGAAATTGTATAGATAAGTATTTACAATTCACTTATCTATATAACTATTTATATAAATTTATATAATAGACAGCTTTACGGAACAAAAAGCTGCGTATTATGATATGGTAATGCTGAATTATTTTTTAAAAAGGCTTCAATAATATATATATATATATATATATATATATATATATATATATATATATATATATATATATATATATATATATGGAGTAGAGGCAGTTCATAGGTTGCAATGGCTTAAAGTTCAATACAAATGGAATATTATATTTGCAGGCATACTGCAGGGGTCATAATTAGGTCCCTTACTCTTTCTCATTTCGATTAGTGACATTATAAACAGCGTTGCTACAATAAATCATCACGGTTTGCATTTACATTACAGTATGAATTAAATATTCCTCTTTATGACAACAGATTTTCTCTCGATTCATATACAAGTGCATTGGAATACTTTTTGACGGTAAAGGAACATAATTATTTATACACGCCAATATTTTATCATTAGTATAAACATATATGGTATATCAGTATATCAGATATAAAGTTTATTTTCACAAACTACGAGTATCATAGCGTTTAAAACATACAATTTGTATAATAGATCTTTGCATGTGTATTAATATAGTGACGACGTACAGATCACATACTACACCACTTGTAATTGTTACTAATGTGCCACAATTACCAGCACATATGTCTACCGACATATGTTTCAATGAACTACGTACAGCATAAATAGTTAATAATTTGTCGAAAAAAATGCAATTATGAAGTCACGTTTTAGCTTTATTATATGATTTAATTCATTGTTGTCTCAACATTTCTGTAAAATTTATTACATTTTTGTTTCATTTATTTTGATTTTTGTTGAATTTATTTCATTTATTTTGATGAAAATATCACTTCCATTGAATGTTTTTACAGAGAACCTTTTTATTACTCTTTTATAGGTTGACGGATTTGTATTGTACTAACTATTATCCTAAAATGTGTTTTCGGCACGACACTGTTCAAAGATGTCAGTTGATTGATTCATATGATTGTCACCTGTGACGCACATGCAAAGAATCATTATACAAACCATAGCTATGTGTCTGGACTAAAAGTCTAATCACACAGAATGATTTACATCATTCCCTTAAAATAACAGGCTCCAAAGGGAAGGATTATACTTAACGACGAGGACCAATGCATCCATATACAGGAAGAAACCGTGACTGTCCTCGTAATGACTCGAATACAATAATACAATAATAACCCCAATATTGGGCCCAGTTTCCTGCCCCGGACCATAGATACGTTCAGTTCATCAATTCATCTTGCAGACCCCCCCATACATTTAATTTTATACTCAACGTCAGGTACTGGACTGAATGCCTACTGTATTCACAACATTCAATGCCGCTATTAAAAACGGAGAGTAGTCTTTAAGAAAAGCCTATGAATAACAAAATTAGTTCAAAATTACCGTTACTTGTTAATGTAAGAAAAGTTTATGTAGCTACTATAGAAGAAGGCACTAAGTAATAAAGTAGCCATATCGACCTTCCCCACCTTCGATATTAACGTGTACTTAACTGTAACTTTATAAATAATAAGAGTAAGGCATTATTATTATTGCCTTTATTGATATTATCGTGAATATGGCAGGATTCTATATCGTCAACTCTTTCCGAATGTTTTTATGAAAAAAAATTCAAGATTTTTATTAACAAAATAAAAAAAAAATACTACTTCGTTAGTAGACAGTAGACAACCTCAATATTAGTTACAAATATCGCGTAAGATCGGTACTTTGACATTCTAAATTAAAAACGTCTCAGATTTTTTTTATAGACAACACAAAACATTTTTTATTATAAAAATTAGAAAAAATTTAACCGTTTCGTCAGTAGACAGTACACAATATCAATTGGGTATAAACAACATCGCGTAATGCCTCTAATAATGCACAATACATAATGCACTATGATATACTAAATTCAAAACGTCTCGGATATTTTTACAGACTTTCGAATTTTTTTTAATGAAAATAGTCCAAGATCTTCTATTAACGAAATTAAAAATAAAATCGCCATTTTATTAGTAGACAGTACACAACCTCAATATTGAGTATAATGGCATCGCGCAATGTGTCTACTACTTGCATCTAAATTATCAGGTATTTTTTGGATACTACGAATTCTTTAATGAAATAAGTACTTTTAAGTATTTTTTATTAACTATATTTTAAAAAATCAGCATTCCGTTAATAGACCTCAGTTTTGGGTGTGAGCATTAGGCAAAGTCTCGTCCATCTCGTCTATGATATCCTAGGTTCACAACGTCTCATATATTTCTTTACAGATTCCACGAATATGTTTATGAAAACAACACAAAATTTTGCATTAACGAAATTTAAAAAAAATCACCATTTTTTTAGTAAAGAATCACCACACAACCTCAATATTGAATATGGAAAATTTTATGTAAAGCCGATTTAAAATAGCTTTAAATCATTGATGGAGTTTCAGTAATTAAATTAATATACATATGTCAATTATTTTTACGTTCTAACAAATTATAATTACATCTATAATCTTATGAATTGTGTTCATAAGAATACAGAAATATGAAATATTTGTGTTAAATTAATTATCACTAACTAAACTATCCTGCCGTTATGAAATATTCTCTTAGATATTCCTCGTTGAATGATTCTTATTATTTTTATCCACATTACCGTCATGTTTTTATTACATTAATCATCTTCCATCAGCTCTTCCAAATAGTAGCGTTACATAAAAATAATCTCTCAGACCGTAGAAACAAACCATTTGCATGTGCGAAGGCGTTCGCCCAATTTATTTCATAATCCAGTTACGAGTAACAAATTTATACCCCAACCCGTTTATATAAACTCTGAGTGTTTGAGAACATTATCCATGTTCCATTAATCATGAGACGCACGGTTTTGCTATTTTGGGGCAATTGTGTTATAATTGATTCTCCTCGTAGGGCTTACCCGCTCTGTTTGTCCGATTTAGTGTTGCGGTTCTTTATGTTAACGTACGGACGAAAAACATTCTGGTGGCAGTTTTACTAATTTAAGCCATAATCTTCTTTTGTGCTTGTTGAATGAAAGATTCAATTCTAGACTAGGTTCAGTTGCAAATATATAAGATATTAGTAGACTGAAGTTTCAGGTATTTGATTATTATTCATTATTCTTTTCAGGACAAAAATATAAGATACTTGGTATGCTACGACTACGATAAGGTATTCATGTGTGAATGTTAAGGGTAATAACTGACCACTTTGACCCTTCCACCAGCATCGAATGATAAAATATATGTGGTGACCATGAGGACCATGATAATATGTATGTGGAGACCATACTTCCTGTTTAAATTGTGGGTTGCCCACTCAAGATCACGTCTTCAATATTTAATACGTCCAACGACTCAGCTAACGATATTTAAGTTTGGACATACAGAATGTTCCTAGGACTCCTTCTCCTAAAGCCTCGGGCTGCGGAAGGTTACACATTAAGACAAGAACTACGCACCCGATGGCAGTTTTATAAACTGTAGTAATGTGGATTTTTATCATCTGAAAACATTGCGTTATAGATTATATCTGTCATTTTAGATGACTAAGTTTTATTTCGATTTGGATTGTTTCCGAAACTACCGAGAGATGGCGCTTGGTTTACTTCTACTACTGTAGAACATAAGGGTGTCTACAAGATGCGAAGCCTCGTTTATCAAAGGCATACTCGATAACACTGCACTAACGAGACCCAAGATAAGGTCTAAACCGATCAGCAGTTAGCGGTGTCTTGAGATAGAGGACGCTTTGCATCGTCCTTATGGTTTTCGAGCAATCCAAGTCAATATATTTTGTTTCTATGCTATGGTAGAACAAAATACGGCAAATTTCGCCATGTAACTCAGCGCTCGTCGATGGCGTATAGCCTGGAGAACAGCTGTTTTGGCTTAATTTGTTTTAATCCTTAATGTTTAAGGAACTTATAGATGGAGCGGAGTATAAGCCTCCACATTATGAGTTTATATTATTGTGATCAATTAATTCGAATATACGGGTTTAAACGAAGTAGCGCTTTTCCACATACATTCTATACATAAAGCTATATCTGTCACTAACATTAATATATTATTTGCAGTTACATCAAACTTCTGTAAATTATTTTCCCTCCAGTCGTTAGTTGATTCGGGGGCTTGGGGTATGTAATATTTTACTTGAAAGTGTATATGACCTTCTTGATTGTATTTTTTATAAACTAGTTTTTATAAACTACTATGTATAGCCAATTGTATGTTCCACAGCTAGAAGGAATCTAATATTCTATATTCTAAAGGGATTCTAAGAAATATACCACTAGAATCGCTGCCTGGAACCTCTAACGTCCATTCGTCTCTCCAAATATTTACCTCTTCTGCATTTCTCATTTTATGCATTTCTGTCGTATGTGTACTATAACTTATAATTTTAATATGTGTATACTAGTTATTTAGTGTGCACTAACTGCGTGCATTTTTGCATGATTATCTTAAGACACGTAAAATTTATACAGTTTGTGATTTTTAAATTAAGTTACTTTACAATTTAATTTAATCTTTTGCCTGGAGCATTATTATTGGCGTCATTCCGGGTAATATATTATACTCTTTTCTGTGACTCTGATGCGATGATATTTTTTTCGCATCTAAAGTCACTTGATGGATTTAATAGTAGATACGAATGGATCTAGGATTTAGTTAATACTGTATTTTTAATCACTTCCAGATAAGCAAACTTGATTATCGAAAGACCCTTGAAGTGACGTAATGTATTTCGGAGCTTATGTAATCGAATTTTCCTTTTTTCTCATCAAATCTATTCCCATCTATTTGAGTAATAAGTTTCATTCCAGCAATGTATATGACCTGGATATTGTTTTTTGTATAAACGTTTCCCAGTGATTGACTTTTAAAATACAGAAGTCTAAAATATAATAAATTAAATATCTATCGACTTTAGCTTCTTTAGACATATTTCTTCTTGCATATTTCCAGATGCGCACATTTGCAACATTTTTTGATTTTCAGTCTCCAAAAATGAAAACACAAAATTAATACAAAAAAATTACTGAGATATGCTTAAATGTTCTAAGATAGACTCAATTGTTAAATTTATTATAAGTGTTTACTGTGTACCAACCAACTGGAACAAAAATTAAATAGGGATGTTTCTAATGGTCACTTCACTTCGCCAATTATTAGTTACATCCTATGGTGACTTCCGCGTTTGAAAGTCACCGTGAAAGTATACAGCTATATATTTATTTAGTTCAGTTTGACTTCGATGTTTGACAAAAAAAAAAAAAAGAAAATGAAAATTTACATTTAATATATGCATTCAATTAATATTTCTTAATTTTTAATCGTTTGATTAATCAGTATTAGTTTACTAAGCATTTTAACCAGGAAACAATAAGTTGACTAAGCATATTAATACTATACTGCCTGACTATTGGCCGTTGTTCTTTTTGTTAATTCAGTGATAGTATAATAATCTCAACATAGAACAATGCATTGTACGTTATAGTTAAATGAACAATCGTTTTCATGTTAACAAAAATAAATACACATTGAATTAGTTAGTAATTTCATGTACAACTCAACTCAGTATACAGTTTGGCAAGTCTGGGGGCTTAGGAATTTTTCAAACAAACCGAGCACTTAACAATTTATCAGAACAAATGAAAAGCGAGTAGACAAGAAAAGGAACAACTTACCTAATACACCGAGTCTGAAATTGATGGTGACTACAATAACTCTTCCTGTTGATGCCAAGACAGTTCCGTCGTATGGGTTACCGGAGTTCCATTCGTAACTTTCACCATGAACATAAACTAAACAAGGCAACGGACTGGGCTCCTCCTCTCCAGTCACTGAAACAATAAAAAATGGGTAAGAAGCCGGCGTTTAGTTGTCGTTAACAAAGCCGCTCAAATAAAACGGAACTTCGGTAAATAGACAGCTTCGTTTGGTGTTTATTGTTTACACAGGTACAGGTAGATCCGTTACAAATAATAAGTAATAAAAAGAATATTAGCAAAACATTCTTAATTCAAATAAATTAAAACATGTGATATGTGATGCAGTATTAAATAGTTGTAATATTAACGAAGTGAAAATATGGATATAAAGTTAAATACGTAATAGAAATATTTGAAAATACCAAAGACATTGGCACTACATATATACAGCGTAATTCATTAAAACTGACCAGTGGCAAGAATGGGTATAATAATTGTATTTCTTAAAATTCATCACAAATAAAAGCGATAAAGTCTATTCCACGACAATATTTTCACAATGTACTTCCCTAATTACTACTCTCTTGAAGTGATACTTTCGGAAATAGGATATTGACATGAACTTTAATATTTCCAATAATATGAGGTATTTTTTATTGAAATGTTTAATGCACCACTTTATTATCATTATTTTGGATCACCTTTTTTTGCCATAACTAACTATTTCATGATACTTAAACCGATATACAAATATAATATTTGAAGCATAAATGTTTAAATTTATGTTATGGGTATAAGTCAGATAAATGCTATGGATATAAATTAATGTTATGGATAGAACATGTTTTTTTCTTGCTTCCATTAACTCTTTATTTTTACTGTATTATATTATTCTATTTTAGGAGGATATTGCGAAGTTGGAAACTAAATTCATAAACAAATTTCTTGAGATTGTTGTACGCCCAGTATCTAAAACCAGTGCCTTACAAGCACTATCTAGCTCAAAAAGATAGGATATTATTACTTTTTAGTAGCAGTTACGTTTGAGTTCTTTAAAATAATAGATACTCATAAATGTAGGTAATAAAAATACTTAATATGTCTGAATCACTACCGCAATACTGATTAATGTATTTTAGTTTGCAACTGTCTCTATACAGGCTGGTCCAGGTTAAACGTCATTAATTTTGATAGGTGATAGAACAACAAGAAAAAAGCAGACTTTCATAAGAAAATTTTGTTCAAAAGTGTTTCCTAACAAAGATACAGGGTGTCAAAGTTGTAAAAGAAGAACTGGTTTCCTCATCATAACTTCGAAACCACTCGATCTATTTGCATAAAATTTCTCACACAGACTAATACATCTCTAAGTAATGATTAAAATCGTTTAAAGAAATTCTCCAGTGGCGTAGATACCGGGTGGTCGGCACCAAATCTTCTCCCCTCCAAATCTTCCGCGCCTCTGGATATTTAACAAAGAAGATTCAATTTTTCAATTTCCTGTTTAATTTAGAAAAAAAATTACTGTTTCAAGTTTTTGATTTATGGCTTTTTGAGATACTTATTTTAATTTAAATTGTTGCAAGCAGGCCAAACCTTATGACTGACCTACCAAGAAAATACGATATTGAAATGAGAACTTATTAGTGTGATTATTTGTTTATTTGCCTTCTTTTTTGTATCTTTTGTTAAGTTGCAGAGAGCTGAGTTTTTCGAGAAGAGCATCCTTTCTCTACACGGATGATGACGAGATAGAAAATATGTCACGTTATAATTAAACAGGTCCTGAAAGTATTATTTAAAAGATTTTAATATAACACTACATTTCATCCTATGTAATACTTTTCAAAAGATCTGGTGGGCTATGAATTGTCCTGAAATTTCATATCTATTTTTAAACTTGTAATTTTACAATGTAAATGGTACAATATCTTGGCCGGCTCGCTCCCCAGATATGACACCTTTAGATTTCTTCTTATGGGTATACTTAAAAGGTTTAGTTTACAATAGACAGCAGGAAATTTAGACGATTTGTAAAACAGCGTGCCAAACTGTTACACCAGCAATAATTAGAGCAGCATGCTACACCAATGTTTTAAAAATATTTGAGTATTGTGTTAATGAAAGTGACCATCAGTTTTAGCATCAACTGTAATGATTTTTATAATTATTGTATTTTGCTGTGTAATTATTTATCTTCTTTAATAAAAGTTTTAAAAAATCAATCCATTCATTTAACAGCTCAGATTATCAGTTTTACACAAACCTGCTCATAAATATGGTAGCGTTGGATTGGCATTATATATACCATCACAAATTTGTAATATATACATACAGGATATCTCATTTAAAATTTTGAAGTTGATGTCACGTGACCGGAAATGTGCAGGTGAAATAAAGTCCTGTTATGCCTAAAATGGACACCGATTCCGACTGTTTAACATCGCCAATTTTCAAAATTATTGTTCAAACAGGTTTCGAGATATCGACTGGCCAAAACTTCGTGGGCTACCCGGTATAATGACAAGAAATATAAAATTATGTGTATAATCTTACTATACCAGAACACATATACACCTCCCGGTAGAATTTCCTGCAAATAGACTTATGGCGCTCATGAATTATTCAATACACATATACAATGGAATATTAAACGAAACAACGTATGCAAAAAGTGGCAAATTCGAGTTAGCACACTTGCGTTGTCAGCTAATTTTCCTCAGTTTCTTTTATACTTTTTCTGCTAACTTTGTTAAATTCGGTTTCGCTGCGCGGCAGCAAGTGTGATAACTCACTTACTGTTTAACACTTTTATTACCAAATGTTTATTTGGGTATCCAGAAGTTATTCAACTAAAGAGGTTAAAGTAATGATACTTTTATCGCAAATATATGACTTTTGTAATACTAATAATAACTTACATCTCATATTATTTCTTTTGCGGATTATCTTAATATACTCGTATCTTATATGTTATGTTTTAAAATAAAATTTAATAGGAATCGGTTGGTTATCTCAATTTATTCTAGAAAGTACTCATCTTTTAAAAGATACAAAACGAAGTATTCATTTCATCGCTATTTGCCAAATACAAAACTCGCATATCTTGCCGATAAACGGAACAGTCTACCTGAGCCTAGCCATAAAGCAACCCACAGTATGTTTTGGGAGTTTTTATTTGGCAAATAGCTATGAAATCAAACATACAAATTATATATGATACATATTATACTTTTAAATAACATAAATTATTATTTATATTGTTGTCCCTACAATATGATATATAATTATTGGGTAACAGTCTCTTCACTTTATATTTATTTTATGTTATTTAACTTATTTACCAGTTTCACCCCAAAATATCTCAGGCATCCTTATCAATTACTGTTGCCCGTTTTTCTAAATGGATATTTCTTATCTTGGCTATAATTTACTGTTTTAATAAGAGAAACAAAAGCTCTAATTTTCTTTTAATTTTCAGGGGTTTATAAAAGAGTTATCCTGCACTTCCATGAAAAGAGCGATGGCATTATCTTTCTTCGGGCGCTACAACAAAAAACCTGAAGTAAGACATATAAGAAGGGTGTGAGAGACGTTTTAACAAGAACAAATGGTTACATGGGGACGATTTGCTATGCCATTACCTTTAAGCTTCCTCATAAACGTTGACGTAATCTTAAGCGCAAGCTGATGCCATAAAAAATTAAACGAAAATGTTTGCCTTGTCAAAGGCTCAGCTTAAGCTTGAATTTATCTCATTTTAGCTGTAAAGTGCTTATAGAAATTAATTCGTCGAGTTCTAATAGCCTGAGCTGTTTATCCGGCAAACATTGAAATACAACAGTGTATTCAAAAAAACAGGAAAGGTCTCCTAATAACGATATTTTTTTATATTTCAGATACTTAATTTATAAAGATGTACATTTAAAGATTCATATCTTAATGGCGTACTGTAGCATGATTAAAATCATGCTACAGTAGTTATTTTTTTAATTTATAATTTTAATTCTCATCATAAAATGATTTATGCCACCTTAAGATAATTTAATTAAAATAAAAGTTTTTAATTTCACTCCAAATACAAAAATCATATCTCATCTTAGGTATATTGTTATTATAAATATATATATATATATATATATATATATATATATATATATATATATATATTGTGTTTAAGTTAAGATATATAACATTAATTAATATATTAGATATAGGATAGTTAAGATTTATTTTTATTCTGAATAGTAACATAATTGCAATATAAGTAGGCTACTATTTGGTTGTATCAACAGCAAAATTTATTAAATGAATCCACTCAGTCTCAATTCCTCTATTCCAAGCATTAAAAAATCGAGATATGCTGTAGTTCGCTATAATCAACTTATAAACAATTATGGTAAGTAGGAGAGGGATGTAAGGTTGCTGAAATGGCATTTCAATTTCTAAGTTCACTTTACGCTGTGCAAGGTAACTTATTCATTCTAGCTCTCTTGATTCCTCGTACCTGAGATAACTTCCTTGAGGTTACCCTGATATATCTCGCTTTTATTCAGTTACTTATTATCATCGTATTGCTGTCAGTAAACGTGGTAGTGGTTATGTTATAATTAGTGGATGAATTAGATGTGATGATCCATAGTTTTTATTTTCTAATGCTTGTCTGATTTTAGTGGTGACTCTGTGCTTTTCTCTATAAGTTTTTCGACAGGAAGCCCTTTTAATTGAAGCAAGCTTGTAAGTCTGTCTAATTTTCTATCTTCTGCTGGTATTTTCGGTTTCAGTGTCATTATCGTTTGGGCTACTTTTCATTGGTTTGTAAGGTATCCAGTTCTGGGAATGGAATTAAATAGTTGTGTAATGTATTTCATTCCTACTTCAGGTAATTCTTGCATTATCGTGCCTGATTATTTATTTTAAATGGCTTCACTGGTAACTCGAGTTCTTCTGGAGCATCTAGTATTCATTGAATTTTGGCTTCATCTTCCAGCACTTTCGATTAGAGAAGTTGAAATATAGTTGTCACCTATTCTGTGAACAATGAAAACTTTCTCTGTCTGTTTTGGCCTAGATAAGTGTCATCTTGTCTTTCATATGGATTTCAATATATTTTGGGATTAATTTAGCCTGCTGGTTGCCTTATAGAGGGAATATTTAGTACTTTCTGTGGAAGATAATCTCTTTAGAAAGTTTTACAGAGAATTATTCTTATTTTCATTAAGTAGTTGTTTCAACTTATCTGGAGATCTGTTATATTTTCATTTGTATTGAGGCGGTTTAATAGTTAGCCATTGCTTCCTTAATTTCCGATTTTCACAAATTTTGTTTTATGATTTGGGGGTAAGAGTCTAAAGTTTATTTTATGTTTGACTTGAGTGTAGAGTTCCAATTTGCTTGTTGTATGATATTATTGAAATATTCTACCACGAGTTCAGTGTCTTGAGAAATTTCTAAGGTGTATTTAAACTTAATTCATCATGTATTAAAACCCTGAAGCTGTCTCAATCTGTTTTTCTTGTTATTAATTATTTATTTCAATAGACAAAGATCAATAAGGTAAGGTTCCTTGGATCAGAGAGCCAGTAGATAGGGTCATCCGTTGATAGGTGGAATAGGTTACTAGTCTGCATAGTTTAAATTGTTCTCTGTTTCTTGCTTTTAAACGTTGTGAACTCTATTGCTTGTGTTTGACATTAACACCATTTGCTTTGAATCTTGGACCAATATTATTAAATAAATGTTCAAAATGTTCTTTTCGGTGGACAATAAATAGTATCTATTGTTAAGGAACTACTGTAATAGTAATAGCTTGATTGTGTTCTTCATTATAGTGACCATATTGATCATATTTTATCTGAACTTTAATAACGATGGCAGTCTGGATGTTAAGTGCTGTAAATATTATAAATCGGATTTCTTATATAACTTTTATAAATAATCACCATCATCATCATCATGAGGTCATCAGTCCTAAGACTAGTTGGACGCTAACCTCCAGCTTCTCCTATCTTGTGCTAACCTACGCATTTCGCTAATTGTGCTACAACTTACATCCCTTACTATTTGCGAGCAGTTATCTAATCTAGGCCTACCTCTGCCTTTCTTCACTCCTATTTCTGCCTCCAAAATATCGCGGACTATTCCCCCATGTCTCAGCAAGTGGCCTACCATTCTATCTCTTCTCTTCTTTATGTTTTTCCACATACTTCTTTTCTCGCCGACTTTCTCTAATACTTCTTCGTTTCTAACCCTATCAGTCCACGGTATTTTCATCATTCTTCGGTAACACCACATCTCAAAAGCTTCTAATTGCTTCCTACTTGCTTCTCCTACCGTCCAGGATTCGCAACCGTATAGTGCCGTGCTCCATACATACGTTTTCAAAAATCTCTTCCTTGTTTCTAAGTTTATTACCCCCGAGCATAAAAGTGCTTTCTTTTTATTAAAAGCTACTCGACTCTGCGCTATTCTTTATTTATATCGCTTTATTTATCGCTTCTTCCTTCCCAATTTATTTTACTTCCTAAATAAGTGAAGTTTTTAACTTCCAATATTTCATTATTAATTTGTACTTTTGTTTTTGCTCTGCTTTCGCGCCCTCTGCACACTAACACTTTAGTTTTGTTTTTATTCACCCTCATTCCGTATTCCTCTGTCAACACTGCCTCCATTTCGTTCAACGCTGATTCTAAATACGAATACGAATAAAATAATACGAATACTCTTTACGAATAAAATGATATTAAAATATATCTACGTCATTTGTATGTTTGATGTCAGTAAATGTAGTTATTTCTTACGGGACGTGCTTGTTTTCTTAAGTATAAATAAAAGGGTATGTTTAATATATAAAATGGAAGTATCATTATACGAAAACAGTCTTTAAGTGGCTAAAAATCCTGAGTTTAATTAAATGAAAATTAAGCAAAGGCGAAGAACAAAAGTTTATATAGATTTAGTATCTGTAATTGAAAATACCAAACAAGGACCAAGAAGATGAAGATAATAGTCTGAAGAAATCTGGAAACTGACAACACATTGGAAAATTTACTTGGACATATAGGAGTATGTGTTAGGCAGAGAGACCCATGTTAATATTAGATTATGATTATTAATTCACAAGACTTGACTACATTTACCTGATAGGTGCTGTAAGATTTGTTTTCAAAACGCGCAATACCAAGATATCCCGCATCAAATTTTGTTAAAGCATAATCTTGAAAAAATACTTTAAGAATAGTTATGGCTTTATTAACTGGATATTGATAGATCTATACCATTTGATACAAAGCTGTACTACAGTACTACAAAATGCTATAAAAGATATTCAGATGAAGATCGTGCAGGCTTCTGCCAGACACACTCCTTTTCTGTAATTTAATCTAGTCTTAGAAATTTAATAGTATAGATCGTCAGTATAATTATACATTTATATAATTACATGTTCTTGTTTGTCATGATTATTCTTGTTATCCCGTGGCCTACTTCATATTTTACAAATATTACTCCGAAAATATTTATAGACTCAAAATAATTATGGAATTTATTTATGAAAGTACATAGTAAAAATTGAGACTGAAATATTCATCAGGAAACACTTAACTAGCTAACAAAAATATTATCTTCTTTTTATAAAAATGTTCAGCATGTTGAAAGTATTACATTCCATTGGAATACATTGTACCTGAATGTATTGGAAAATATAAATTTATATATTTGTTAATAAAGCAAGAATCCAATTTAGTCGACTACTGAATTGTGGCAATATTATTATACTATATTGAACACCGCCAGGGACATAATTTTCTTTGACTAGACGATATAATATCATAAATAAGTTCAATGTAACCCCCAGGATAAAAAAATTAATCGAGCAGGATAATTAAGTTTTTGATAATTAATTATTTTGAAGGTTATAAATGTGTTGTGTATTAATGACGCATGTTCTAATGAATTGGCTTTGAACAGAATAGAATGAATGGAGAGACAGACAAATGGATAGGCTTCAATAATTATTACCAATTATATTCAGTAACTCTATAAATTACCTTCGTGATAACTTTTACTTTAAAATTATATTTATAGCAATATATTTTTCTTTCTTGTATTTTTAAAAACAACTATTTAATAAACATCCTCCATTACCTTTTTTGTTAAAAAATTTTGAAAATATTTATTGCTGCAAAAAATAACACTACTTTATAAGAGAACGCTTGTCTCATAGTTGCTTAATGGAATTACAAATCATTTATTGCAGAATTTAATATCATCTTATTCTACCAGTAACTCATAGAAATAGTAACATAGCAAGGAGAAGAATGGGTATAAGTTTTAGTACCGTGTAGATGAATATACTATGGGCCTTGAGATCACTTACTCGATAAGGAGTTAATAAAATAAAAGTGCGGCACGTCGCCTTTGTCCATAACATGGATAGGTGATCTATCATATTCTCACATAGAGGAAGGTCTACTATGAAAGGTATCATTATATGACTGAACTCAAGTCTCAGTAGAGCTTTAGCACCTCTCTCTTGCCATGTATGTCTTTGTTGTCATCTTTTGTGACACCTTACCCTATAGATCCTAAGGCTTTAGAGAATAGACACGATATCTGCTTGTACAACCTTTAATGTTTATATATTGAGGAGATTTCGATACTCAAAATGAAACATGCTGCATGATGTTGTAAACAAAGGTTATGCTTATTACAAATGTTCATATTACTTCTATAAAACATTTTAAAACCGTTTGGCTACAATTTTATGTATATTTTTGATAAATTACTGTTTACTAAGAAAGATTTAGCAAGAACATTACTCGTCCGGTAAAATTTGTATAGCCCTTCAAATAACATTATATATCTCTATAATTGTTTAGTTTTATGATCCTTCTAAATTTTTAGCAATTTTTAGTGAGCTTTTGTTTCAGCGATGAATATACTGTGAATACAGTGTTATTAGACTATAGATGAATATTATATTATTCGGTAATACTTTCTGAAAGGCAATGTTTTAATAACACTAAACGTTAATCCCTTTGAGCAACGAACTTGCACCAGCCCGTCAAAAAATGAAATATTATTGACGTAACAATTTCAGCCACCTCAAACAAAAGCTTTTCATTTTCATAATGGCATGAATTTGACTCTGGGTGTAAATAGGAAACACGGTTGTTCCACAGAAAGTCCTTGAGAAGCACGCCCTTTTGCTTAATTAAGCGATAAATCCAATAAAGTCACTAGAAACAGTTAAGATAATTGTAGACATTCGTTTGAATATATTTCGTATAAAAAATAGATTCAATATAATGCAAAGTTTTACTATCAGAGGGTAACATTCAAACTATAGAAATAGAAGGAGTTTATACTTCAACTCATCTGCAAATGCCTTATATAATAAGGACTAAACAAATTAGGTCAAAACAGCTATTCTCCTGACTATATGCCAAACGCCGAGCACTGAATTACATGACAAAATTTGTCGTATTTTTGTCGAAGGTATACTCGTTTACATTGCACTGACGAGACCCAAGATAGAAAGGTCGAAACCGGTCTGCAGCTAACGATATCCTGAGATAGGTGACACTTTGCATCCTTCTTGGTGGTTTAGAACAATCACTGTATTTTTAGTGCTAACTCCGTTAGACAAAAATACGACAAATTTTGTCACGTAATTCAGTGCTCGGCGTTTGGCATATAGCCAGGAGGATAGCTGTTTTGACCTAATTTGTTTATTCCTTATTATATAAGGCATTTGCATATGCTTAAGTTATTATGCTCGTTCCTAATTCTACATGACTTATTAATAGTTTGGGAATAATGATACAGGAAAACACTTGACTTTGTTACTACACAGATTTTATTGTTAACTTAATGCTACTATCGTTTCGATGCTTTAGCGTATCATTCGCGTATCATAGCTTATATTTTAGCGTATCTATCGCATAGACAACTACGTTATTTTCTAAACTTTATTAACAGTATTCATGTTAATATTAAATTCACAATTGAGATAGAGAAATATGGTAAAATAAATTTTCTAGACCTTACGTTAGTAAATAATATAAATAAAATAAATTTTGATATTTGTCGAAACACAATATTTACAGATATCACAATTTCAAATTATACATTTAGTCCAAAGTCACATAAATTAGCAGCATACTCCGTGATACACAGGGCGTTCACATTGCCTCTCTCCGAAACAAATTCAGAAAAATAACTCAATACCATAAAAGTAATAGCATTGAACAATAATTTTGAAATAAGAACAATAAAAAATGTAATCAACAAAAAACAGTATAAATTAGCATGTAACAGTATCTACCCCCGTGTACCATATCGCGACAAAAGATATGTATTTTTACATACTACGACGATATTTCAAGAAAAATCAAAGCCATATTGTCACATCATAATCTTATAGTTAGATTTATGCCACAGACAAAATTGTGTAATTTATTATATAGCGCCAAAGATAAAACAGATAAATTAAAAACACACAGGAGTTTATAAATTATCTTGTCCAGACTGTAATGCCTCTTATGTATTGTATGTCAAACCGGTCGCTCTCTTTATTTAAGGTACAATGAACACGACTCTTCGTTCTCTTAGACTCCAAAATGCGGATTGAACATTTTGAAACCATATTTTAAAATCGAACCACCATTTCCCAAATATCAGTAATCTTGAAATATTACATGTAGTAAATAAAGGTTTCAAATTAAATATATAAGAATCAATAGAAATTTTAAAATAAAATAGAATTCCGGAAAACGATATGATTTAAGTCATAAACAGTTATATATATATATATATATATATATATATATATATATATATATATATATATATATATATATATATATATATATATATATATATATATTACAATAAAATCTGTGTAATAACAAAGTTAACTGTTTTACTGTATCATTATGATCAACTATTACAAAGTAATGGCTAACTCCATTCAGTTTGGGAATATTCACAGTTGCGAATAGTCGCAATCCCCAATGAACGTGACTGTAAATTATACATTATCGAACACAATTCAAGTGTACGAGGATTAGTAGAACAAGTTGCCGTAATGACTGGCAGTTTAAAATCTATACGTATCATATCAGAGACTGATTTATGTCAATGGAAGGTTCATGGACGCTGAACAAAATGGTGAGATTTTCGTTCTATTTTGGAGTACATTTTTCAGTATACAGTGTGTCCTACATTTTCCATGGTACACACACCGTAATATATCAAAGGATATTGAATAATGTTTGACATAATCTCATAGCTCCAATTATTAAAATCTCTATTTCCAATCCATCAATTTGAAAACAAATTATTCAAATGATCAATATTGATGTGCAAATTATAGGGAGAACCATGTTGTTATCATATCATTGACTTAGTTTCTACCACAGGAGTATCACTCGTGACTACAAGTAATGTAAAAAATTATAGATATTTCTGTGCAGTCAAATTGTGTTGTGTGATCAGTTATTGTGTAACTATGACCTAAAGACCGAGCGTATCAAATTCAACCCTTAAATTAGAATAACATGAAGAACAAAATTATTGCTGTGTGTCAATGTTATACTCAGTGTTATATCAATATACGAAATGTGTTCACGTGTTACAAAGATTGTATAGTCTGTTTCCAATAATTTACTATAATTACTGATAATAGATTTCATTTTTAACATTAATAAATTCAAAAATGTAGTTTAGATACATCCTGTGCACAAACCAACAATTTTTATATAAGCATATGGTACGATTTTTAACTTATTCTCAGTATAAAATGTTATTACGATTATTCATTACTGTTAGAAGTGTCAAGATCACTATCATAAACAATATTATAAAATGTATTTATTCAATTATTTAATTTGCTTTAGTAATAGTCTAAGATACTAAATACAATATATTATTATATTAATAATAATAAGGACAACAAAATGTAAAAAAGAGAACAAAAAATGTTGAGTAAAGTTTTGAAAAAAATTATAAATTTTTTAATGAGTTTTAATTTTTTATTTATCTTATTTCAGAACACGCATATTACAGTTTTATATATCAATATACTTTCGATACATTAGCATACAATCTAATTCTTTATGTCTCATGCAACATATGATAATGAATCAAACAGGAAATATATTTGTAATTGAACATGACCGATGTCAGTATAAAGGGCTGAATGTTAAAGCTGGATACTCACCTTCTACCACCTTGTGAGTGTTGCGAGGTGAAATTACGTTATGGATTTATTGTGACGAGTGAAATCAGTATAATAAATATTTAGGTATGTAAAAGGCTTTTATTCTATTTGCGTATGTAATACATTATCTCTAGTGATAACTCTTCAAAAATTAATGAAAAATCTCGTTTAACATTTAGATAACATATTGTCAACGAAATACATATTCGATATGTTTCTAGAAATTTACGAAATATCCGATTCATTTTAGAGTTAATAGTGCTCTTGATCAACAGAAAACTTGATTATTTTGAGACAAAAAAAACTATTAGTTCAATATTGCCTGTATTTCAAAGGAATGCATCTAAAGTATTACAATACATTTTCTCTAAAAATGGTGCAGAACATCGACAGCATTATATAATTACACTAATGTCCTCAATTATCTAAAGGAAATCAGGAAATGGGCTAGATCTTTCGATTCAGCAATAAAAACAGGGGACCATTTTTCCAGGAGCATTTTGTTTTTATGTTTATGGAAAACTTTTTACAGCAAGACCTACCAACTTTTCGATAATTTTTATGTAAAAAAATTATTTACATAAAATATTTATTTTATTTATACAACCCTTCAGTGTGAATGAATATTTTAAATACTTTGAAAAACAGTCCAGGGTAGCTTTTGAAGAACTTTATATATATATATATATATATATATATATATATATATATATATATATATATATATATATATATATATATATATATATATACATATATACATTCATATATGTGTAAGTATATAATTCAATTATAGTTTTAAGACCACCTACAATGTTCACTTCGAGAACCTCCATAAGCTTCAATATTAAGAAGAATTTTTTTGCCGGGAGCACTATTTGCCTCTGCGTTAAATAAAATAAGGCTAAGTATATCGAAAGCAGCAATAAATATTTTATATTTGAAATTGACATGCTCTCGAGTAAATGTTGTTTCTTATGCAAAATATACAGATAAAATTTTGAATGCATAATTTCAAAAAATGCCATCGCATTACTACGCATCCTTATATACGCTTTGGTAAACATCTTAATAATTCGAAACTGAACAGTTTGCACTATACGATAAATAGGAAACATAGAGAGATTTGCGCAAACGTAGGCTCATTATTTTGGGTTTGTCAAAGCAACAGATGTTCGCGAGGGTATAATTAGTTCCCTTACGTAATTAATTTTAAGTTCACGCCTTATATTTGTTCCACGTAGTAACTCGAATACGTTGTCTGCTATAGAAAATACTGTGCAATTAAATTGCACCGAAACAAGATGAAATTATGAAACAATTTTCACTTGCGCGACTAGACAACTTCCTCAGAATAGACTAGAGAAATTGTAACTGAAATGTAAGATATGGTAGTTTATTAACACACATTCGTGGAATATGGCAGTAATTTCCATAATCTAGAGTGATGGAGTATACAATTTCAAAATATATATTAAGAACCCTTACTCTCGTTATTAATTAAATGCATTAAGAACGTTTATGGAATATTCAATTAACTTCTCGATACACAACGTAGTAATATTAAACATCGTTCTCCATCATTTAAAAGAAAATGCGATAAAGATTTAATTACATAATTATGTATCCAGTATATAGGTTGTAAATTCTTTATAGTATAAACATAATACCTATTATATTGTAACTTTATCTTCTAAAGACGATTTATGTAGGTTCTCTTTTACTACCTGTAGAATGCAATTAACTATCTTTTTTTTAATAATGGTCAGGGCATGTCACCAACATCCTCGTTGATGGTGACATGTACTGACTGATGATGGTGGATTGAATTAATCCTCATGTATAGATCAGGATTTATGATATCATGTGAAGAAAACGTAGTTGTTATTCTAACTATGAGATACATAAAATACGTAAAATATATTTGATAACATACGTAAAATATATTTGATTGTTGGCTAAACTATCCATTGTCCACAAGCCCATTGATCAAACTATTACTTAAAGAAATAACAATATAAGATTATGCGAGTTTTTTAATCCATTCAACAATGTATTTTATACTGACGTATACTTATTAGATAATACAATTTTTTCCATTTTGTTTTTCCAAGCTTTGGGCATAGTTCCAAAGTTTAGCCACACATAACTGGCATGCTTCCCCTAAGGTTTCAAGCTGAAGAGGGAGGCTTACACATATAGATGAGGCTAAGCACAACCAGTGGCGGCTCGTGATGAAATGAAACGGGTGTTCTGCACAGGGCCGATCCTAGGGCATTGGCCGCCCGCGTGCAAATTTCAAACGTATCCAAACTACTGGCGCCATAGATGCCGCAAGAAAATTGCGCCGCAGGCGAAAATTTTCAAAGTCACGCGTTTTCCTGAGTTTTTGCAGATACATCAATTGTTTCGTCTGCCATAACTGCCAAAAATGAAGATTTGTTAATTTCTTTAATTATTTCTTCATGACATAATTTTAATATACAGTTTAAAAGATCATTTTGTATTTCTTTAGAGGTTCCTTTAAATACTGAAGCATTTTGTAGATGCTCGCTTAAAGTTACATCAAGCTCAGCAGAAAAATTTATCAAACCACGAAATATCCCCGGGCTTTGAGAGGTTTCAGCTTCGTCATGTCCTCGCAGCGCCAGTTCAAAGGCCCCACAAAACTTTATGCAGTTTATAATTTTTGACAAAACGTATCTCCTTTTTGTCACATTATCATTATACTTTTGCACATTTATCCAATAAGCTGAATCTAGCTGCGCTTTAATATTAGTTGTCCCTAATAAAGCTAATTCCATTGTATTATGTAGATGGCTTTTGGAGTTGTCGTGCTTTTTTATTTTTTCAGTTAAGTGCACCAAATCTGTCACCCCTACCTCCGTCTATGCTTTATCACCGCCAAAAAGTAAACAAGGAAAACAAAATAACGCATTTTTTGTTGCACCCACAAATCCAATTGTTCTTCGAATAAATGTCTCTATTAAATTGACGTTTATATGCCTTTCCGTGGCTAACACCTGCAGTCTCAATAACAATATCGGGCAATGGCCTACCATTGTTTTTAAATCAATTGTTTCTTCATAAGAGTATTTAAAAAATCGCTTCACATAAACTAAATTATAAACTAAATCCATTGTTACTATCATAGTATATAAATATTAATAATTAGTACAATAAATCACTACACAAATTCACAAAACAGTATTTAAAATCTCAAGTTAACACGAAATAGGAAATAGATACGATTTACGCCCGCCAACTGTACGAGGAGTAAACATTCACTGATGCTGCTTTGCTGGAAAAAATGCAGCTCACTGACCGTGTAAATTCGCGCATTTGCGAGCGTCAAGTGTGGATTGTCGCGAGAGTTGAAGGGGAGGACGGGTGTGCCGAGCCGTGCACAGAACTACCTCGTGTGGCCCAGTTCAATGTACCGCGACGCGCTCGCGTAGAGACCCAGATAATTCATCTGGTCTACTACTCAATAGAGGACGGCGGGCAGGATGCGATTTTAAAGGAGCACTGCGGTTTAGCTGCACCAACTAACCAATTTATTTTATTAAAAAATTTTAGTAATTATTACGTCGCGAAAATATACAAATATCTAATTTTTTTGGCAGTTCTGCCGCTCTGCAGCACCTATACACCAGCCGCTCCTCAGCGCAACCATGCTCAAGGGAAGGTACCAAACTCCCTCAGTTGGGTCTTTAACTCAAGCATACAATAACATCGAAACATGGACAACGTTGTTGCATATACAACAGGTCACCCATCCTTGTTGAAGATGCAGATAAATATGTGAGCGTTTTGATTAGTTGCACGTCGGGTAGCTTAGTTGAATATTCACCGTATTATTAATAGTATATATGATGACAGAATTGATTGGTATACACAAGTCATTCAATTTGATAGATTTGCCGCGATTTTCACTTTAAGCGACGTGCCTCTTGAGATGAATCTGAACATCTAAAGGCTCTTTCATTCAACAAACAAGATTATTGTCACTACTTGCTCAAAATTCAAAGGGAAATTTACTTAAAGAGTTGTTATTGTTTTCACCATATACTGTAAAGGCAATAATTTGTTAATTTTTTAAATTATATTTCAGGGGCATTCTGAAATTATTTCCCAACACACTCTTCTCCTTTATTATCATTTAGTATATTTTAACTCATTTGCTGTTATTATGTTATTATGAGTTATAAAATATTACTCATTTTCATCAACGTGGATAAATTTAAGCGTTTATTTTCAAAAAACGTCATATCCACAAATTGAAGTTCTTCAGGAGAACCATAAAATCTATTAAATAGGTGCAAAGCACACCTATTTATTCACAAAACTATAAAAACCAAATTGGACATGTTATGTGTTGAAACTAAATGCAAGTTAAATACCAGTTAGGGCGATATTTTACCATAACCTTTACCATAAAATACCATTTTTATCACATGGTCATTATGTTATTATTATTGTCTCATTAAAAAAAGTCAGAAGAGTGCAAATTTTATTTTTATTACATGTACCTGTTTTATTTTTATTACATTTAGTGTATTGTATGTATGTTTATATATAGAACATGTATATGGAATGTGTAATATGAATCTCAGTTTTCTATTAGCCTACAAAATGGTAGCTTTTTCACTTCTCATAGCCCATTGATAGAACTAACATAAAAAAACGGTTTTGTTATTTATATTTTTTACCGCATTGAGCTGATTTTCCAAACAACTTATCATGAAAAAAAGTTATTACGAGATACTGGCGGTAGATCTTTAGATCTATTGCAAGTTTCAACAACAAATTCTTGTAGTGTGGTAAAAATTTAGACCACATAATGTCCATAGTATCTAACCCAGTAAGTTATTTTTTAATGGTGAGAAACTTTCTGCATCTAATTACTTAATGTGAAATTTATTATTAAGAAGCTAATAAATCTCTTTGATTTATGAACAAACCCATTTTCTCAAATAGGTTTTTAATTTTCAAAAGACCTTAATTTGACAATAACTAATCTTAAAATTATCTTCTGGCGTTCACTATAAAGTAGATCTAAATACACAGTTAAAAAAATTGTCAATGAATCCCACACAGGCGATTTTTCGTCATTTGCCTCGATCTTTATCCGAATTGATTGAAGTGCAATACTTCAATATTCTTCAGAATATAATCATCATTTCAACACTACTCGTAACCTATTTTTGTGATGATCGAGACTGCTCGCGAAGGATCTCAAAATATTAATATGACATGCATAAAGATGTTTTTATGCACATTTAGGAGAAGGCTCAAATAACATTTGTATGAAAATAGGGCAACATTATTAAAATAGTGGCATAATATAACTAGTTTCTGAAGTGTCTCAGAAAATTGCTAGATTTAATTTGAATATTGCATAACTCTTAGTAACATAACTCTTAGTAAAATAAAATGCCAGCATGTTTTCTCTACTGAAAGGTATACACAATTTTCTGCAATACAATTATTAAATCACACCGGTGTCAAAACAAACACATTATTTCTCGAGTACATTTGGCCCTGAGTCGTAGAACGTACGTTATTAGATGAAAAAGTTCACCCACTCATTTCAAATTTATCAAACAATAAGGGAGTGCCATTAAATTCAAAAATTTAATGTCATTCATATCACATAATAGTGACATGAAAAACATTACCACACATAGGCTTTTGATTTCATAAAAGCTTCCTCAGCAAGCGAACCCTGAAATGAACTTCATAATGAATAATTCGAAATAGTATATCGCTTATTGACTAGATTAAATGGAGCACAAATGATAAAACTGGAGTTATTTGCATATAAATTTGTTTTCCACAAAGGCCGTCCGAAATCAGCGAACTGCGAGAGAAACCAATAGAAATAATTATTACATCTTGATATCTTATTGAATTTGGACCCCTTTGCGTATGATGAAACAACAACGTCGGGTTTGCAAAGTTTACTTTTGAAAGTTATAATTGTGTCAGTTATTTTAAATAAATCGTATCAGTTAAACGGAATTCAAATAATATGTAATACTAGCATAATAATTGCATTGTTATTGTCAAAGTGTTGACGGAAATCGACTTCCTTTCCCTAAAGCCACAGGTTTCGGAAGGGGAGGTTATACATTCAGATATTAAGTTCCTCCGTTGGGACTCAAACCCAAGCATACAATGACACCCAATAATTGGTCCAGTCCACCACCTTAGACCACACTACGAATGCTATTTTCGCAATTACTTCAATAGGAGGATATAATAGATTTGGATTCATGTAGTAAACCCGAACTGGGTACTGCATTTTTATAGCAACGCGTCGAATAACTGATCTGAGCACCCATCATATGTTGTTTTACGTAAGTATGATTAACAAGATTTAATTCTGCGTTAGTTCTCGATTTATGAACACCGATTTATTATTATTTAGACAGTACAATCGTTGTCAATTACTTTCTATGTACCTATAGACTTTGTGGTAATAATGATACAGTAAAACACTTACAGTTGGTTACAATCACAGATTTTATTGCACACTAACTTAACGCTAGTATAGATTCGATACTTTCAGCGTATTATTTTCAAAGCGATTCAAGAGATAATAACAATGTTAAATGTTTTACTGTATCATTATGATCAACTATCACAAAGTAATGGCTTCCAAAACTCCATTCAGTTTGTGGTAATATAGATTGATATGAGCAACGGCCATCCCATGTTGAACATCGATCCTCGTCCGATCACCGATGTCAAGCAACCTCGGGCGCAGTTAGCGCTTGGATGGGTTGCCGTTTGAGAAACACCGCGTGCCGTTGTCGTTTCAGCCTGCAGTGCTTCTGGGTGGATTTAGTAGCCCAGTAGTGCTGTTGCCGGTCCCAAGCCCAGAAGAAACTGGAGGGTTAGAAGGGGGCCAGCATAGCTGCCTACCCTCTGTAAAAATAGATCCAGCTCATAGTACCCATGATATTCTTCGAAGAGAAACAGGTCATAGATCTACTTTAGAAGAAGAAAGAAGAAGAAGAAGAAGAATACATTACTATCATATTTTACTGCATACTCTACTTAAATTGACGTACGTCTGCAACTGATGACATTGAGAAAAAGTATTTGAGGTAGGGGAAAAATGTTTTACAAGATATACCGGATGCACTGCACTGTTCTTTCTAAATTAAAATCCTGTTGTTAATAAAGGTACATGGGAAAGTTTTCAAAATGTATATGTTTTGATAATATGAAATGACAAGAAAGAAAATGTGATTCAACACTTTCTCCTTCAAATAATATATATCCAGCTCAGTCTTTAACTAGATAGTTTATAATGCATTTTTTATTTCGATTCAAAAGTATTTTCCTATATTCACTTTTAGTTAACTAAGATGCATATTGCTGACATAAATTTATCCATGGACGCATGGATTTCAGACATTACATTTACAGTAGCATCCTGTATTGACTTGCCCTCACAATATCCATATTAGAAATGATGTTATATTTATTTATATATTTTCGCAGTATAGGTTATAGGTCTATAGTTTCTAACACCTAATTTATTTACAGATTCATATATTCGCATAAATCTGAACAATACTTGTTTTAAATACTTTGTGGAAAATGCTACTCCAAGGAGATGTATTAAAATATATATTAATGGCTCAGAAAATAGACAGCACGTTCTTTTATGGTCTTTATTCTAGCCCATGAAAGCACGGATCTTTTTTATTTTAGTTCTTTACTGACTTACATTATCTCTTCTTCACTTGTTTATTTAATAGTAATATATGTTTAATAAAAAAATTGTTGAAAATGTATGAGGTCGAGCATTATGTTTTAAAGGTGAAATATTATTTGCCTAAGTTCATTGTAATCTAGCTAAAGAATTTATTAAATGTTTCACTGTTTGTCTATCAGATTTAATTATCTCATTGCCTAATTGTACCCCTTGTACTTCGGTATTTCCTTTGTACTCCGTTTTTTATATATATTCACATATTTTTGGAATTGTTAATTTTATCGATTTAATTTTTATAATAAGTTTCTTTGGATTTTTATAAGAAGATTGGAAGTTCATTTCCTTCATTTCTGTACATCATATAGTCTTGTATTTTATCTATGTGTGGACTAAGTTTTGATTTCTTCTACAAACTGTTTCTGCGATTAATAGAACTTATCAATTTATTTGTAACCCATGGATTTCCATATCCTTAGATTATTTTATATTACTTTATCCGTTTGTGTATATAATCTATTAGTGATTAATTTATTCATAAATAAGTCTGTAGTTTTACTTATGTCCTCTATTGTGTAAACATATAGTCAGTTTTCAATCAATAATTTATTTCTTAATTCATTATAATTTATATACGTTTTAGTGTATCTTGCAGATATATAGATTATCTCGTCGAACGTCGAACAAGTCTAAATTAAATTATAAAAGTCGGTTACTCCTTTTTTGACATAGTAAAGTGTTCAAAATCGTAAATTAAAAATAAATTGTTTTTAAAAAGTTATATAAATAAAAAGTGATATATATATATATATATATATAAATATATATATATATATATATATATATATATATATATATATATATATATATATATATATATATATATCA
Organism: Rosalia funebris; assembly: GCA_037954035.1. Classification (NCBI taxonomy): domain Eukaryota; kingdom Metazoa; phylum Arthropoda; class Insecta; order Coleoptera; family Cerambycidae; genus Rosalia; species Rosalia funebris. The sequence continues at coordinate 22,064,891 of JAZFAV010000011.1, forward strand.
CTTTTTATTTATATAACTTTTTAAAAACGCGATAACCGCAATGACTTTGGTATACTCTTTTCTGGACATAACATCCTGTATGCTAATGGCCTGTTACAATGTATATTACAATATTATAAAATACAATATTAATCTAAGTCTTAACCTAATATGAGAGGATTCTATATAACATATATTTATATATATATATATATATATATATATATATATATATATATATATATATATATATATTACATTAGATACGAAATTAATTATTAGTTACTATTTTTATAACTTGATTAAACTCATTTGCAAAATTTTCAATTAATCCAACTTTTAACTAATCAATCATTCCTAAGCAAATATAAATTCTTTCTAAAAAAAAGGCTTTCGACTGATAAACCAAAAATCGTAAAATCCGTTATGAAATTACAGAGGACGATCGTGAAGTAATCCTTTCAATTTGGGATCAACAAACTACCAAGTTTATGGGTTGTGCTGAAATGAGCACGAACAAATGGGACTATCTTCCTTGCCATTATAAATTATTACCACTCTCTGGGGCGCCCGTGCCTGTGACATTTTGATTATTTAGTAAGGGATTCATATTTTACGTTATCGACCACGTTGCTAGGGGCTGATCTCAGTGGTCAGTCTTTATTCGGTAGTAATTTATTTGCATTTATGAAAGTCTTATATGTAGATAGCTTTCTTTCCGTAAATATTTATTTCAAATAAATTATTATTAAATTACGCTAGCTAAAATTTTTTTTATCTCATAGATCGGAAACTACCCCTAGTTGTTTTGTGAACTAATGATGAATTAAAAAATTATGGTTAACGTAACATTTATGGGAAGGTGTTAATATATTATACATTTTATTTTGTTATGAAACGATATTTTATGTTTATTAATCTCCACTAATTTCTTAATAGATATAACGTGGTACATTCAGCTGATATGAGAAAGGCCTCTGAAAGTTTGTCGTTGTCATTACAAACAACATAATATAATTATGTATATAATTATATAACAAAGTATGTTAATAATTCAATAATGTCCTTTTATTAATAGCACTTCTAGACTTAGATTTACGAAATATCACTATTTGCTATATCAATAGAACAATAGAAAACCTAATTCCCGCTACAGTGAAACAGGGTGTCTACAAAATACTACGCATGTTACAATATCTTAATGTTAAGAACCCCCTTTATAGTTGTGCTAGATTTTGTCTCCTTTAGGGTCCTCTTTATTATATCATATATTTGTATGCATTCTGTAAAATAAAGTCGATTTATTAATAAATCCAGATAATCTGCTTTTTCCCCATTTATATATTGTTTGTATTAAGTCTGTAAATAAAGAATAAGCAATAGAGTTTATGACCCGTAGTATATACAAGAGAGTGGTCATGGGTTTAAGAATACTGTTACGCTAGGAAATATTCTTGTTAACTGTGTAGACTTTTAACACAATTTAAAACATTGTAACAAAATTATTCATCTGGAAATATTAAATGAAAACTTGGATATAATCTATAGTTATACTGGAGTTCGAGTATGTGAGTGACAAAGTTAGTAAATTCTTATTTTTCGCTAAAGTAGCCTCATGAACAGAGAGATAATTGTTGATAGAATAAATGACTAAGGAGATTCTTTAGATATTTTGGTGCTAATAGCAAACATTATTTTGCCACAAACCTAATCAAAAAGTTATTTAGTCTCATACAATAATAAATACCTATAGCTATCGGTATGACCCTTGACTGTTAATTGTGTTACAAGCACCTTAAACAAGAACTGGTAACTTTTTCTTAAATATTAAGTCAGCCGTCACATAGTATGTATACTAGTTTCTTCGAAAATATATCGTTTTCTCAGGAGGACTCCTATATTTGATAAACCTAAGTCACCATCTACGTTAAATGTATCACATTTTGCAGCTATAGTGGCACAATTAAAAATCTAAACACCTCTGCTGCATGTTATAATCATAACACTACTGAACGAAATAATTATCCAATTTTGATAATAGATTATCTCATGCCAGGAAGTAATTAGAATTATTACACAGAAAAATAAATTACTTGCTCAAAAAATTGCTGCTCTTGAAGAATATATTTAACCCCAAAAGAAAAATGCTTCCTTGGATAATGTATAGCAGATATTAAGGACTGATTAAAGTGCGACAAAAACACGACGTGTCAGTTGTGTGTAAAATCACTAGCACTATATGAGCAAACGAAAATGTAAACGTGATATCATGAGCAAAAATAAGCATCCAGAATAATAATAAACCTCAATTGTTAAAAACTCGTTTTGTATTAGCAGCTAAAGCTTATTTATTATACCGGTCAGAATTTCCAGAGAAACCTTCCCCAATAGTCATTTTAATGATTATTTAATACTAACTGAGAATAAAGAGCTCCTAATCTATGCAAATAATTATGTAACCTCAAAAAGATAAGAGAAATAAGTATCACAACAAAATATATAAACAAAAAACCAAAAATAGTTAACATTTCTGATACTTCTATAAAATTATCACCAAAAAGGAAATAGAACCCAGGAAGCTAATTCTCCAAAACGAAACCAAGAACTGAAATGCATAAATTCCGGTTCTGATGATGCAAATTTGTAGCAGTGTCATATTCTGGAACTGTCAAGGCTTTTCCTATTTTGCAAATTTCTGCCTATAATTACCATAAGGTGTCATCGGTTATATGCATTTGTAAATCACGGATCCCAAATGAAACCGACAAAACGTCCCTTCATTTTAATAATCATAATTTTACTTTTTTTTCTTAGCCCATGTTTAAAAAACATTTCTTGAAAGAGCCAGGTCACAGTGCTTTAGTTACTTTTTTGACACTTTTTTGATTTTCCATAACTGTACTAAACATGTCCTTGGTGGAAATTTCTTCTTATTATTTATTTTAATAGTTAGTCTTTAATAATATGCAGTGTATATTTTAAGAGGTGTATGACTGTAGAACACATTCTTAATATTTTTCAAATGCCTTGTTTAATAACCGACACTTATTAATTATATTAGTAAGCGGTTAATTTAGTATAGAACTGCTGAACTGGATTATTGAGTAGGTGAATTGTTTCACTATTTCACTATCATATAGTATTATAGCAAAGATTTAATCCTTTAACTTACAATTAAATTACAGTAAAATCCTAATTTTATTATTCTGATATAACGTATCCAATCTGAAATAAAATATTTCTCGAAACTGTCAGAAAGGAATATATGTAAAAAAATAAATTTCTTTGTCTACAACATATTTACGTTAAAACAAGCCTTCGCTAAGCGAGGGCCGGATATAATTCATTCGGACTACAAGGTTATTTGGAGAAGACGCAGAGATACAGTCGATATTGTTCGCCATCTCGTCTCGTGATTTAATAAATCATTTTTTGACAATTACAAGGAATTATTGATTAGCAGTGGGCCGTTCTCTTCGTACTAATTTTAATATCTGGATTCAAGCTTAATCGAAAAGCGAAAGCAAACAATCAGATTCGTCTGAGACGTCACGTCTCTCTGATGAGATTTATTAAACGTTCCAGTTGAAGGAAAGATCTACGTAAAGTAAGAATGGAGGTGACTAAAAATACGCTGCCTAGTGTTATTACATCCCCTTTGTCGGAAGCTGAAAGGGAATTTTGAATCCAGGTCATAATATCTGCACCCTTGTGTTGGATTAATAATATGTGATCTTTCATGCAGTGAGAAAGGGGTTTAATTGTGACGAGCAGGTATATTAAGCTATTTGTGTGATATATTTATGTGAATATGGTGAAACGAAGATATATTTACGGTTAATATGGTATTCCCTCATACAACCATTTTAATAATGAAATTAATTAATAAAATAAACAGTTTTAAAACTTTAAAATGGTATTTATCGCACGTAGAATATCGTTGTTTCAAAATTTAGTAACCGAAAAAAAAAAAAAATAAACCAACAGATAAATTCAGAATATGTGTTTTATGCGACAGTTTTACTTTTTTAAATTTTTTTCAAATAGTCCACCATCGTGCTTTCTCATGACCCATGGATATGGTAGGTAGGGTGTATCCTATCCACCTTAAAATCAATAAGTGTCGTCTGGGAGACGTCCCCGATCAGAATCAGTCAAAACCCGATCGATCCTATACGATTTAATTGAGTGATCGTGATAACAAAAACAATTTTTCATATAGTTTACCATTGTGATATCTCATGACTCATTAACACTGTAGAGTGTATTCTATCCACCTCAAAATCGATAGATATCATCTGGGGGACGTCTCCAATCAGAATCAGTCAAAATTCGATCGATCCGACACGATTTAGTTGAGTTATCGTGCTAACAAAAAATTTCTTAAATAGTCCACCATCGTGCTTTCTCATGATCCATGGACATGCTAGGTAGGGTGTGTCCTATCCACCTCAAAATCAATAAGTGTCGTCTGGGAGACGTCCCCGATCAGAATCAGTCAATACCCGATCGATCCGACACTATTTAGTTGAATTATCGTGTTAACAAGAAATTTTATTAATGCCGACGACAACGACAATGATGACAACGACGACAACGACACACATACACACAAAATTGTCTAAAAATATTTGTTTTGTTTTTAAGCAGAGAAATGAGAAATAAACCCTAGAAAAAATTTTACGTATTATCCTTGTGTGCAAATAACTGCCTTGAAATAGGTTGGGTATTATGTAAATAAAAAAAAAACTAGCACTAACAACTAGTATATAAAGTATATGACGCCGTGTTCTACCTTAATCAATTGATCAAAGGCATAATTAAAATGCACAAGTATGATATATTGTATAAATATCATGGAGACTTCTAGAAAGTAATAATAGCTCAACAAAATTAACAGAAATATAATAATAGAAAAAAGATCATAAAGTCAGATTATTTCCTCCATTTCCACCTTTAAAAGAAACACATTGATGTTTCTTAAAGATTTTAGTCAGCGATCCATTTTTATCTGCCAAAGAAAAAGTCTGTTTGAAAATTCCTTTGTCCTTCTCTAAGGATTCTCCTGCATCTTCCACGATGCGGTAGCACCAAAATTGCTTCCACTGCAACCAGTCCTTCTTTAAAGATCCATCTGTGTCGTCCGCAATGTGCATCAGAGACTCTGAATGAGTAACAAGAACTATAGTGAATGACAAAGACATTTAGCAAATTGAACTCAGAAACTCCAAAGATTATGAAGAAATCATCGCTTTATCTCGATTGCGCCTCGTCTCGAGCACACCTCATCTCGAATGGGCCTTGTCTCGAAAGCGTTTCATCTTGAATGGACAAAAAGTGACTATGAGGCTTATCTTCGAAAGTGCAACCGAACTCTAGCCAATAAAGAAAGTTCCAGAAAGAAGAACAACGCCCAAGTTTCGGCGAATATCGTCATCGTTCACAGTATAACTACATTTATCCTTATATATACCAATATATCCACGTGGCATTATTTTAAAAAAGTTATATTATTTCCAGAAATCAAGAAAATTTTAATCAAACCTTTGTTTGGCTTGTTTCAGTAGAACAAGGCTTTACTCGTGTGAACAACTAAATCATCACATCTCCAGTAATTATATAGTAATACATGGTAATTTTATGTCTGCGAGAAAAGTTCGATATTATAAAAAATATAGTTTTAGTACAAAAGAGTATAAATAATAAATGTATGTAATGGAAAATGAATAGCGAATGATTGATCTGGAATTAGAAGGTACCATGGTCTCCCAATCATGTCATGACCTTATTACTAATATAAGAAACATTATCATAATATTAGAACTGAAGGAAAATGCGTTTATTAGTAAAATGTGCAATTCTGGATGCCGTTGGGCAAGTCGGGTGTACGTGAGTATCTCATTTCAACTCTTTTCCATGCGAATAAACTTACCTCTTACATCTCTCAAACCCATTCTCTTGTCTAATATTTGATATACACTAAACATTCATTAAATTGGGTTGCTTAATCTGGCCGATCCACGAGGGAGAGGCATTTCATCAAGCTCTTGTGAAATATTAAACGCACGCATTTCGTATAATATGGGTTCTTTTTGCCGTATTAAAGAGAATACGGTTTATTTTCGGGTTCATAAATAAAAGATATTTTTATTCGAGATAGCTATATGAAACTCCTAAAGAAAAAAAGTTGGGTTAAAAGGGGAAACTTTAATTAACATTATTTTTGTAATGTGTTTTATCATGACTGTGTCTTGATCCTCTAGCTCACATAGTTAGTGGTTTACATCAACTAGCACCTTCGTCTTTACTATGATTTTATTAAAAGATTTTGTAATTTATGTTATAAATAAATAAACTATAGCTAGATGTATAAGATAATAAATATGTTCGGTAATGTTATGTATATCTCACTGTATTAAACTTCTAGATGACCGTGTGATTAAGCATTGGAATTGTTAATTCAATTTAAAACTCTAGAAAGGAGTTTACATGAAGGGGATATGAGCTACCCGTAATTGAAAAATAATTCTTATTATGTAGGTGTTAGTATTAAATTTTAGGTGAAGGTGAGATTTGGGGAAATAGAAATGATTCTTGTAGGGCAAAAGATATAAAGAATAATATATTAAATATAAGAGATATAAGAAACTTTTACATGGATATCATTAAAGGTTCTTCAGGCTTATACGAACTTAGCCAAATATAGATTTTTCCCTTGTTCTGAACATTATCATCATCATGAGGTCATCAGTCCTAAGACTGGTTGGACGCTAACCTCCAGCTTCTCCTATCTTGTGCTAACCTACGCATTTCGCTAATTGTGCTACAACCTACATCCCCTACTATTCGCGAGCAGTTGTCTAATCTAGGCTTACCTCTGCCTTACTTCACTTCTATTTCTGCCTCCAAAATATGGCAGACTATTCCCCCATGTCTCATCAAGTGGCCCACCATTCTATCTCTTCTCTTCTTTATGTTTTTCCACATACTTCTTTTCTCGGCGACTTTCTCTAATACTTCTTCGTCTCTAACCCTATCAGTGCACGGTATTTTCATTATTCTTCGGTAACACCACATCTCAAAAGCTTCTAATTTCTTCTTACTTGCTTCCCCTACCGTCCAGGTTTCGCAACCGTATAGTGCAGTGCTCCATACATACGTTTTCAAAAATCTCTTCCTTGTTTCTAAGTTAAAATAACCTCCGAGCATAAAAGTACTTTCTTTTTGTTAAAAGCTACTCGACCCTGCGCTATTCTTTGTTTTATATCTTTATCGCTTCTTCCACCCCAATTTATTTTACTTCCTAAATAAGTGAAGTTTTTAACTTCCTCCAATCTTTCATTATTAATTTGCACTTTCGTTTTTGCTCTGCTCTCGCGCCCTCTGCGCACTAGCACTTTAGTTTTGTTTTTATTCACCCTCATTCCGTATTCCTCTGTCAACACTGCCTCCATTTCGTTCAACGCTGATTCTAATTCCTCTTTACTAGATGTTAATACTGCTATATCATCCGCGAATCTCAGCATTTTTAGTTTCTGTCCCTGTACATTAATCCCGAAATCCACTCTATCTTTTACCACATTAATCGCCTCCTCGATGTACAAATTAAAAATTAGTGGTGGTAGCGTACATCCTGTCTTACTCCTTTCTTAATACCTACTACCCTTCTTTCCCCTTCTACTTCTATCACAACAGTTTGCTCTTTGTATAGATTGTGTACTACTCTTCTATCTCTATACTTCATTCCCGCGCTCTTTAGTATCTCGAACATTTTTTCCCATCTTACATTACCAAAAGCTTTTTCTAAATCTACAAATCATATATAAGGGTGCTTTCCTTTTTCTATCGTTTTCTCTAACATTACTCTTAGCACCAGAATAGCTTCGCGAGTTCCCCTATTTCGCCCAAACCCGAATTGGTAATCTCCTAGTATTTCCTCCGCTCTATTTTCCATCCTCTTCTGCACTATTCTGGATAAAATTTTTGACGCGTGGGAAGGCTAATCGTTCTAAAGTTCTCTCATTTGTCAGTTCCTCTCTTTTTCGGTATAGTAACGATAATGTTCCTCTTAAAATCCTCTGGCATCTCGCCCGTTTCGTATATGTATTTTAACAGTTCAAACATCCTATTTACTACTTTCTGTCCAGCACATTTCAAAATTTCCGTCTGTATTTTATCTACACCCGGCGCTTTATTATTCTTTAGCCCCCTTAGTGCTATTTCAAATTCCTCTCTCAATATAGGTTTTCCTACATCTTCCCTATCGATGCTAGATCCTTCCTCCAATATCTCTCCTAATTCCTGACCCTCGTATAGATTTCCTAAGTACTGTTTGCATCTATTCGCTCTCTCCACTATGGCTAGAAGTAGGCATGTATATGCCTACTTCTTTTGCATTTGCATAGGCATGTATATGCATTTGATGTCTATTATTTGGTAGTATGCTAGACCATATGCTTGGCAACTGTCTACTTGTCTTTATTTATGAATCTGGTGTTCCTTGATTCAGCGCTAATTTTCGATGCAGCATTCTACTATCTGCAATAACACCAAAGTTGAGATATAAACTAGTAGTTAGTACTCGAAATGATGGTGCTATAAAATCTTCTTTAAAATGCTATTAGATTGCTGCTCTATTGTACTCCATAATAGAAGAATTCAAATGAACTCATCTAAAATGTATAGCAATACTACGTAAGGACAAGAAGTTCTTTAAGTTTGTAAATATTTTATGTAAGCATTTTATATTTAACTTAAGTTATTGTTGATTTAAATTTAACTTGGTATCCTGTCGGTAGACAAATACCAATAAGATATAGATAGAATACAAATAAATCACATCGTGTTATAATTATCTCTTTAGTAATTATCTCGTAAAATAAAGTACACAATATGGCTTAAGTCTTTTATTACACCTTGTGTACAGAAAGTCCTTATGTTAATTTTAAGAACGTACCTGATTTCTCTAGAATAGATTCAAATGCACATGGATATAACCTTATGTAAACATTTACTTACAATATACTACGTAACATTAACAATTTATTAAATTCATAAACATACTTGAGGCAGACTTTCACTTCAAATATTGTGTAGATAAGGCAAACATCTAAATTGAAATAAACAGTTTTAAAACCTTAAAACGGACTTTTACGTGCGTAGAACATCTCTATCTCGAACTTGAGTCGCCGAGGAAAAATAATCCAACACATAAATGCAGAATATGTGTTTTATGCGACAGTTTTACTTCTTTCACTGGCGACTGCTTCAGTGCCGTATCAATACGTTCATGATCGAACTAAATAATTTTTTTCTCTTATTCATTCGTATATGATACAGGCTGAGTATATGTTTTTTCGTTCAATGCAAAATCAGCAACTCGTCAAATGTGTATGTTTAAAATCTGAGAATGAACATAAACATTTACATCGTGCTTTCTCATGACCAATGGACAGAACGGGGTGTGTCCTATTTACCTCAAAATTAATAGATATCGTCTGGTAGATTCCCTGGTTCTGGTATCGTCTGGTCCCTGATCAGAATAAATCGAAACCCGATCGATCCGACACGATTTAATTAAGTGATCATGCTAACAAAAAAATTCTCAAATAGTCCATCATTGTGCTTTCTCATGGCCCATGAACATGGTAGAGTGTGTTCTATCCACCTCAAAATCAATAGGTGTCGTCTAGGAGACGTTCCCGATCAGAATAAATCGATCAGAACGATCCCATACGATTTAGTTAGTTATTGTGCTAACAACAAGTTTTAATGCCGAAGACAACGACAAGGACAACGATGTACATACAGACATAGTTGAGTCCGGAAAAGTAATATTTACAGAATATACATAGATACAGATATTTAAATTACTTTGTGAAAGCTTATTTAACTAATCAGGATTAATTAGATTCTATAAAAATTTCCTAAACTCGATTAACACCATAGATCATCCATTCATATTGTAGGCGCAAATAAAACTTCTAGACATTTTTGTCTCCGTATTGGGCAAGCGACCTGAGTGTTCACCGTAAGCGCAGATTTTACCAAGTTTACCTTATCTTAGAAACCTTAAACTACCATGATATATAATCTGAACATATATCTAGATTCCTATAATAATATATTCAGACTATTACGCTTTATTGAACCCAGGGGATTAATACAGGGACTAACCATACATACGTGTCTACAATAGTATTTTACTGATATATTGTTAACAGAACCCAAAAGCCAAGGGATCAGCAGTTTTCTTTACAATGCTTATTTCATTAACATTATTATGTTAATGTAGTTTATCTTAATCAATCCGAATTTTTTATAATATAAGCATTTAATTAAAATATAATCACCGGATTGCATTAATACGTTAATTTTGATTTTAATGTAAGAAGACTAAACTAAAATGTAATAATTATCGAAGGGACTACACTACTACTAATCTATTTAACAGATTCCATAGCGCACATTGTCAAGCAATAGTAGTAATAAGCCATAACATCTATACAAAAACGGAATGGAATGATCTAAATGCTTTAATCTGTATTGAGTTTTATAGTTTGAATAAATATGATGTAAGTACTAAATTACTTATGAAGAAAATTTATTATTTCTCATTAAACTACTGAACTGTAGTATAAATTACTTCAAACTACTTATAAGATAAACACTCACTTGAGCCTTTAAAATACGTAGTGTCTTCATTTTAATTACGAATTTTATAGTCTCATCAGCATAACGTAAATGCAGTCGACAATAATATTGCCATGAATTTTCTTATTACGTAAGAGATCTTGCCAATGCTGTTAAGCATTAAGTTAAATTAATTGTGTATTCGTAACTGTAGGTATATTAAACTATTCCACATAATACTAATAATATCTTTATTTAGAAGTAACATATAATTACAAGGTGGATCCTAGACTAAGCCCCCCTATTTAACGTAATTCTGTTAAATTATATACCAAAAAATATATGATTTTATAGAAGGGAAGGAATCTTAAACTGAAAAAATTTATATGAAAGATCAGTACACTAATCAGCCTCAATAGAAGATAAAATATAGAAAGCAAGTTCCCTTTGAAAAACTATAGAAAACGTATTTAAGGTCTACAAATATGGTATTCACAATAATAGTATAGAGCATGAAATAATCAAACTACCACTAAGGATTGACGTCTATATGTTACTTTCGGATAAAATGTAATTTTACTTAATTGCGAAAATTATCCAGATTCAAACATTTGAAGTGCGCATATAAGTTGTTATAGATAATAATAAAGTTATAGGAAACCATCGTCTAAATATATTTGAATGAATGATATTTATGTAGGGCTAAATCTATATTATTAGATTCCTATTATGAAAATTTAATTACACGTTGACTTTAGAACAAATATAATTTTACTTAATTACGAAAATTATTTCCTTTTACATGTTTAAATTACTCAGTTAATTTATTACAAATAATAATAGAGTGATACGAATATGATAGTCTAAACAAGGTTGAATGATATTTAAATAGTGCTAAATTATTCATCTATTTAAGATTCGTATTATGAAAATTATGTCTGAACTTGAATTAATCTGAAATTGAATCTGCACTAATACTTCAAACTACTAATACTTCTGCTCACTTATGTTACAAGTTAGAGTTGGTAATTAAAAAGCTATGGACAAACAGTAATAAACTATATTTAAAAAAAACTATTTTCAACAATTTTAATTTATTAATTTTCAGCGACATGTAATTGAATTTTCTTAGTTTAAAACTAAATTCATTTAATATTTTTAAACCACAATATATGTCATAACTTAATAAGCAATTCCTATAAAAAAATTCGAAGGCACCACTATATATTTTGTGATAGTATTTAGATATATCATTACAGTATATCTTACTTAATGTCTTTGAAACAGTTATTGTAGTTACCGTACTCTTATTTAATAGATATGGTTTAAAAACACGTTTAAATCCTAGTAAACACTTTTCAAATAAATGGCGGAGGTGCCAATGAGATATTAAAGTGTTGGACATATTATAAGAGATTTTACTTCCTGCCATTCGTATCCTTCATTACAACTGATAATAATTGCATGTATAAATTCGTGTGTAACTATTATATACGTTAATTAGGGGTTAGGAAATACCAAAGAAAGAAAATATTTAAATATCCTCAAATAAAACCAAATATTCATTAAGTATTTAGAATTGTATTTAGACATATTATCGCAATGAACGTTATTTAAAATATTTTATTATATGTACTCTACTCTCACTTAACAGCTGACATTTAAATAAATATGTAAGTCCCAGTACATTTTTAAGTGCTAGAAAGTACTTGTTAAATAAATGGCGGCGGCACCAAAGAAACTTTAAAGTGTTAGCTATACTGTAATAAATCTTCCTTTTTTCTGTCGTATCCCATTTTACAATTGTTAATAATTGCATGTAGAAAGCAGTATGTAACTATTACATATGTTAGTTAAGGGTTAGAAAGTACAAAAGTACAACGCATATTTAAATACAACCAAATATTCAGGCATAATATTTATATATATTATTGCAATGGAATTTAATTACGATATTTTGTTACAGCTACTATATCGTTGCTGAGATATAGACACATTTTAAAGTCCTAGCAAACTATTTTTAAATTAATAGCGGAAGTGTCAATGAAATTATAAAGTGTTAGATGTATTGTAATATATTTTCCTTTTTGCCATTGTATCTTACTTTACGACTGCTAATAATTGCGTGCAAAACCCATGTGTATCTATTATGTATGTTAGGGGCTATAAAATACTAAAGAATGAAAAATATTTACTTTAGCTATTCTTACTGTATATTTACAAAATATACAGTAAGAGTATTTAGATATATCATTCGAATGAACACATTTAAGGTATGTTGTTATAAATACTCAGATACTCTATTTTCACTAAATAGCTGAGATTTAAAAACATTTAACTCTTTGGAGTCCGCAAGTCCGTGAGACGGACAGGCGGAGATATTTTCTTCAAGTCCGCAAGTCCATCTCACGGACAACAATCACCGCTAAACTTCATCGGGTGCTTCTTAGGAACCATTCAAAGTATCGACACTTGCAAATACTTTAACTGATCGAGAAAAAGTAAGCTTGCTAATGAACACGATACAAAGGCAGAGCAGCCCTGCTCTCATGGGCAAAGGCTTGACAGGTTCCCAACTTGTCGAAACGTGAAAGAGTCGTTTTCGACTCAAGTGTATTCTTATTGTATGCATAGCGTCGGCTGATGAATATGTATCGCGACGTGGTTCTTTCAAGCGTTTTCTTATCTATTTGCATTGGATCAATATTTTTGAATGTTTATATGCGTTTGAAGTACTTATTAGAGAGTTGTGGCTAAAAAGGTGCTTAGTGATAGTGAGACTGAAAGGCTTCTAAATCTAAACGACAGTGAAGAAGAGTTTGAGTTGGATGATGATGACGATGAAAGTAGTGACAGTGATGGAAACGACGTAATGGAAAACGACAGTGATCCGGATGACCCCGAAAGTGATATAGAAAATTCAAATAGTGTAAATAATGAAGATGGTTCATCGAGAATGGCCAATGCAAATCAAGAAGTTCCAAAATCAAAGGAGTTTTGGAAGCCTTCAAAGGCCGCATCGCTTTCAAAAGCTACAATTCCCAGAAGCCTACTAAATGCTGGTTGAAAGTTTATGTTCTTGCCGATTCGGATAACTGATATGTGTGCGTCCTCGAACCATACTTGTCAAAAGTTCCATATTATAATTGATTTTTAGTATTAGGTATTTTACAAATGAGTGATATCTTCTCAGGAAGTCTCTTTGTACCAGAGTGTGAAGTAAATGCGTTCCTACTGGCTGCAATTAAGGTTTTGTTTACATCGCTATACCTTCCCAAAAAATAAAGCTATAATTTGCACACACATGCCATTCGATGCGCAAGAGAATGCAATATTGCGTTACCGGCGTGAAAAGAGTATTTCCCTATTTTTTAGAATCAATATAAGTGAAACAAAAAATAAACAAGAGATTTTCGAAAGTCAGTTTTTCATTTCTGTTAACTTCAGCCTGCCAATTTTAAATCAGCCACATTTTAGAAAAAATAAAACCGTTATCTGGTTCGCTATTTTCTTACGAACACAACGGGGTATATGATCATCAGCCTCGGTCGATAAAGCAGGTCGATGCGAGGGTAGATGCAAATCAATGTCGCGAATACTCCCGAGTGTTACTTTGAGCTAGCGTACTTTCTCGACCGCGCCAACGCTCGTAGCTGCGGACTTCTAAGGCTTAAATCCCGGAACAATATTTAAATTAATGGCGGAGGTGCCAATGATATTGAAGTTTTAACTATACTGTAATATATTTTTCTTTCTGCCACCGTATCTTCCTTTATACCTGCTAATAATTGTATATAGAAAGCCATATGTAACTATTATATATGATAGTTAGGGATTAAAAAATACGGAAGATTAAAAATATTTAAATTAACTAAAATATAATCATTGCAATGAACCTTATTTAAAGTATTTTGTTACAGTTACTATATTTTTACTTAACAACTGAGATTCAAAAACATGTTTAACTCCTAAACACAGTTTTAAATAAATGGCGGAGGTGCCAATGACACTTAAAAATCTTAGATATATTGTAATAGATTCTCTTTTCTACCATCGTATTTACATTATAACTACTAATAGAGCACAAAAAGTTCGTTTTAATTATTGTATATGGCAGTACAGGGTTAAAAGTACGAAAGGATAAAGAATACTTATATTAACTCAAACACAATCAAATATTTATACACATTAAATGAGAGTGACAGCCTACCAATTGATCAACAATTCAAAAATACAAATTATTGCCATGGAAACGTCTGAAGTATCGAACACAAAGCAAACTTTAATCTGTCGGGCATGTTTACTTAACGCAAATTTCACAGATATTCCGAATTAAAAAGTTAGAGAACCTTTGAAAGCAATTTAATTGAAATTTTCAAGTATCTCAAATGACCGCCAAAGTTTGAATAGGGGTTTCGGAAGTATGCACAATCGACAGCCATTGAAATTAATGAAAAATGTTAAACTTTAATGCCAAATAACTTTCCGTTAGTTTCAGGAATTTACAGTAATCTTTAGTATACTATAATAATTGGTTACAAACGACGAAATCAATGTTTTTCTTTCATGTTCAGCTTCTCAGATGCCTTTACTACAATGTTTTATTATTATTATATATTATCGATAGTATTATTTATTAAGACACAGACCATTATTTAAATTTAAATAGCGATATCCAGATTTTTCGGCCCTGTGTTTTTTCGGCTTCTTATTTTCAGATAAAAGTAACAAAACTGTGAGTTAAGCGAACAAAAGGAAACATGTACAAGCGATGATAGATTACAAGAGGAAAATATATAACTCCGGCAGACCGGTACAAATTGCGTCAAATCTAACAAGTCGATTTCTGCCATTATCTTTTAACCTAGATTCCGAACAATCTTGTACATCTATATTGTTACAGTTATTAAATTCTTGTCAGAAAAATACTTTCCTTGTAGTAAGCAGATCCTTCATTTTTAGTTTAATGAAACTATAAGCTTTAATATTAAACGAAATATTTCGTGTACCTTATTCTGCGCAATACTCAATTGTATAAGATTATAGTGTAAGGAATTGTCATTTTGAATTGAAAATGTTAGGATATCGATTTATATATCATTCGATGTAAAAAGTGAAAAATAGAAGAAGAATTTTGTTCTACAACGCGTATTTCTTAAAGGAAACACCTCTGTATCTCTGTTAATATGGTTGACAACATAGTTTCTTTACAACTTTATATTTATTAATGTATAATAGCTGATATTTTAAAATAAATCATACTACACTAAACTGTATAATACTGACTAAAAATGAGTATCCAACATATACATTCCTGGACAATATTAACGTATCAACAAAACCTTGCATAATTTCTTATAATTTTTTGAAGTTTTTAATCCTTAAACACCTTTTCCAGGTAGCCTAGAATATACTTTATTAACATTGATAAACAATTGCAACTTCTTTACAGATATAAAGTAACATTTTATAATTGTTTGTTAATAATACATTTAATACTGTTTAAAGTGATTTGTAAAAAGCAATAAATTCAGTTACTCTAGTGATGTTTTTAAATTCAAGTCATCAAGTGAATAAAACACATTTTCTAGTACATTTAGAGTAGAATAAATAAATCGTTCAGGCAACTTAAGAGGAGATCAAGCAGTGAAAACGGTACCTTTGGTAAACGAGGGACGTAGACACCAATTTGTTAGGATTTAGACAATCAGCAACTAGTCGAAGAGTTCATAAAATATTTCAATGAATATGGAAGTTACTGTAGAACCTCAGGATAATGTCGTAAGAAATCTACAGATGTAAGAGATGAGCTATATGACTGGACAGTAGAAGACCAACTATTGCATCGTTTCCCAATAGAGAACATAGAGTTACTAGACTGTGTATTGCAAGAGAAGACGTAAAATGTACCATTGACGAGTGGAAGGGAGTCATATTTTCAGACGAAACAAGAGTAAGTCTTAATTACCAGATAGACGTCAACCAATCTTGTGATCTGGAAAAAGGTTTTATGTCTGCAATATCCCCCTCAAGATTCCATTTTTTGGTAGATCAATGTTCTGGGGAGGAATTTGTTCCCAGAGTGGCACGGATTTGGTTACAATACGGGAGAGATCTATAAATGCATATTTCTACACAAAAAACATCGTAGAAGAACATGTGATGCCATTGATCCCATTTGTCGGACACAATATCATTTGTATGCAGGAGAACGCTCGGCCACACGTTGCTAGAGAGGTGCTGTTTACCTTCTATTTGTGAATATTTCAACTATGGACTGGCGACCAAGAAGCCCAGATACAAACCCCGTAGAGCTTCCCCGTAAAGCGATTAGTTAGGCACCATATACCTGCCCTCATGACTCTTGGGGAACTTCAATAAGCGGTTCGTGCCAAATGAGAGACATTCTTCAAAAAACTTTATACCATTTGATCAATATCATGCCCAGATGAATGGAAGCAGTAACAAGAGCTAGAGGAGGATATACATACTACTGAATTAAAATTCTTACGATTAAAGTTCGCCTCCAATTTCTGTTTCTAAAGCTAGTTCATTAACACCATTTTCATTGAAGCTGACATTACTGCCCTTTCTGGTATTCACGTTTTTTCCCAACAATACCATTCCACTTTATCAAATATTAATTGACATAATTTAATTATAATATTACGTAGGTACTATGATGTACATCTTCGAAAAAATAAAAATAATAATGTGAAGTTTCACTGATGCGTTAATTTTGTCCAGGAGTTTAGTCTTCTAGTTAAATTTTGTCTTTTCAATATTGCCCAATCACTTTTGGTGTACCGGTAATATTCAGGAAGATAATCGAGATAGTATGAGATAGTCAGCGAATTGTAAATTTGCTAAAATCTAAGTTTTATATAACTACTTTAAGTTCAAAAATACGATAGTTTTACATATAGGTACTCGTATCTTATACATTACCGTTTAATCAAGTATATTAGCTTCAGAGGATTCGTTGCGTTAGCGGTATTAAAATTTATGATTTGCGTGGGTACTTTTTTCACATCGTTTACATTCAATATACTTTCCTACAATGAATGGAAATGTTCAGAGTAAAAGTATATTAAAGAGCCATTAAGATCCCGATACAACGAATTCAGGAAGTATATATTTACAGAATTTATGAAAGGGAACTTTGTAATTTAAAATCTTCGAAGCTGTTCACTATGAAAGGCATTGGTAAATGTTCCGTTTAATGTCGCTAAACGCTTGTATATAAAAAAACTGAAGAGTGACACATTGAAAAATGGATTTAAAAATCTTTTATAATTCTTTGTCTAATTTCTGTAGTTTACTGTAATGTACTACATCAGAAATGAATTGAAGTTTGTTTTTTTTTAATAAATATCACATACATTTGTTTTATATTTTGTATTTCCCCTAGTCTAATTCCTTGAATACTGTCCATTTCTCTTCTATATTTGTCAGTATGTATTCTATGTTTTCTTATACCTTAATTAATCTAACCTTTTCTACCACTTGAAATGGCTTAGTTCAGTTACTTGTCCCCTAGTTTAGTCAGTCAGTAGTAGATAAGCTATGAGAATATCAGACCAAAATCCCATGTATTTTCTTATGGAGGTCCATTCTGGTCATTTTTGTACCACACCGACGCCGAGCGTCGCGACGCCTTACCCTCCGCCCCGACGCCCCCACCGACGCTCCAGCATATAAATTCAACAGAAGATGGCATTGGTGGTAAATTCTAAGGCTTGGCGTTGTCGGGGAATTTCAATTCTATTTAAGAAAAAGTCCGACTATTTGTGGATTTGAACCCGAGACCTCTGGGTTACCAGTCCTATGCTTTACCGATGAGCCATTGAAATCTTAAATTCTTACGTAAGTGTGGTCGAATATTTTAGTACAATTGTTCTGTACTCGAGACTGCTGGGATTAATAATACAAGACTCACCACGAAACTTCTATCGTTAGAGTTATTCTGAGATTTATTATCAACTGATTGTGTTGGATTCAATTGAATGTGACCTGTTTTTTCTATTGAAGTTTTTTATGTCGATGTCGATGCAAATTAATACCTAATATGTGTCTTCTTTTTTATCATTAAATCTATCCAATTTTAAATAGATATAAAGATGAAAACATCTTCCAGAAATACCTAATCATTTGAACTATCTAATCTTTCAAATAGTATCTAGACTATTTAATACGCGGCCCCATATATAGGGTAAATAGGTTAACTTTTGATAAAATTTTCAGGGTATTTTCTTTTCTCTTGTCTTCTCTCTTTTTTGTTTTTTTTAATTTCCTTCTCATTTTTGTTCCTTTCGTCTCTTTTTTGTACCTCATTTCGTCGTCAAAATTTTCTCGATTATTCCACAAGAGCTGGCAAAACGATCCGGGAGGATGGAACCTTTCTTTCGGAGGTTTTATTTTGGTTTTTGTGTAAACTAAGTGAGCATTTGGGGGAAATAAAATACTATGTTTTCTACTGAATTGTGTATGCACATTTGGTGTGAAGATTATACTGACATAGTTTTCCACAAAACACTATACACTACACTCAACAAGCGTTTTGTCAACAAAATTAGCATTATCGGGAGATGATTAAGACTAATCTTATGCTAACAATGCTTCCTATTTATACCTAAATTATTGTTGCGGATCATTGACACGCTCCAACTGACACGGTTGCGGCCCAGTGAGCCATGAGTAACTAACCAATAAAGGGGCTATATGGAATAGGCCCTCTGTCACTATTCATACTATTTTTACACTTTTCAGCTTCTAAATTTTCAACTTCATCTAACTGTCTAATATCTGCTAAATTCCTACTTAATCTTGAGTTGTTGATATCTACCTTATGGTTGTTCTCGAGGGTAGGTTGGGCAATACTGGACTTATCTGTTGTACCATATTTGAGATGCACCATGTGTCTTTGAACCTGGTTTCAATAGATCGTTTGGTCTATCTAACACACCTTTGATTACGTCGATGTAGGTTTTCTTTGACAGAATAGATTTTATTATATATAATATGTTTGTGTTTATTAATTGATTACTAGTGGCTGGTTCTCTATTCACTTATATGAATCCCGGGGCTTTCAATCAATTCATGGTTACTGGCATCCTTATTCTTATAGATGTGATTGATTATTCTATATTATATGTAAATAAAAAAACAAATAAATATTACTAATCAAAAAGTGGCCCCTTATTCAGCTCTGCTGCTATCGTTAAGATAGCCCGGTTTTATGCTAGTGCAATTGGGATCTCAAGTTGTCAACAAATTAACAATTTGTTAACTTGTTGACAACTATATTTAATTTTTCCTTAATTGAAACATTTAAACTATTTTTGATATTGTCATACAAACACTTCCTCTATAAAAACTAATTCAGTAGAAATTACTTTCGTATAAAACGGAATGTTATTCAATTCATGGGTAGTGCATCACTGCTTGTATATACTTGTATGCTTGATGAAGCTTCCCTGAAGTTATGGGAAATCGGTTTCTCGAACAGTATCTGGAAACCTTGTCTGTTACCGTGACCCCTGATTGAAAATCAACGACCTCATCGCCTTTAACGTCTCTTTGATCTCCGAACTTCGAAAATGCTTGGGTACGACACGAAAGGGAATGAATGAATCCTTATGCACTTCGATGAAAGTGAATGTATTTTATATACAACGGTCGGAGTTTTTCCGGATATTATTTTCCCTCCTATTGACAGAACAAAATGAATGGTATAGTAAATACATGATTTAAGCTCTGCCCCTTCGTCTATTATTGTCGAAGTTTGGATGGGTATTTCGTTAAGAAGGAATATTTCTAGCTAATAAAATTATGGACTATACGTGAGGGAGACAATAAAATTGTATAATGTAATTAACTGCATCATATTCTAAGTGGTTAGAATTTGCTAATGGAAATAGAAATATAAGAGTGACGTTATGAATTATATAAATTATTGTATATAAATAATAAATGTAAGTATACACTTCTACCATTACAAACTTTCAAAAATATCTTTTAAGTAGAAGTTTTATTATGCAGGCAGCTTTAGTGCAGTTTCTGTGTGACGGTGCGTTAAATCAATCTGAATGTGTCTGTAGAACGAGATCTTTTTTATCGATACTACTGATATATCTATGTCAATCATTAGTGTTATTATTTATTGTGGTGAGTAGGAACGGGCTGAAATAAAGACAAAAGAAACACCTGTAATTAAAGCATCATCAATATGTTAGTCTAATAGTTTAATTTAAATTGATTGCTTGAATATGTATACTGACTAATTTTACTCTGGTGAAATCTTAGATGCAGTTCCCAAATTTTTCTTACAAAATAGTATATGTTACGTGTCAGTATATTAATAATTTCAGTAAATCACCTGGAAAACTATTTTTAAATAATTGACGGAAATACCAGTCACCCAATGTGTATTCTGTTGTATTGGAGTTTATTTAACTATTTGTTTTATATGCTTTCTTCCCTTTTATGTATAATAATTTCACATAATAGTTATGTATAACCGCAATAATCAGTTTGCAAATATGATACAAGGGCAGTAAAGAAATACTTATGTCTAAACAGCATAAAATGACATTGGCACCTCCACCATTTCTTAGAAAGTGTTCCAGGGCAACAATTTTCAGGAATTGTAAATTCCAGTATTACATAAATTATTTTTACCGCTTGACAGTTTTACAACTTGTTATGACATTCTTATGACTGCTACGAGTTTCAAGAGTTAGTCAGCAAACAATCCAGAGCCTTTCTAAATTATTCAAATTATAGGTAAATTCTATTACCTACTATTGATATTAATAATTTTCTATAATTGGGAGTGTCATCACTATATGAATATCGTATTACATTTACCATTTTGTTGACACTTTTAAATTAGAATATGACCCCTTTATGGATAGGGTCAAAAGTCAGTCGGTCGAAAATTTATAGCGCAATAAAAATGAGCAAAAGTGGAAAGAATTTAATCTAGAGTTTCTTTGTCGGTTTTACGAGGTAGCAATGCAAAAGCGAGTGCGGCATAAATTACGAATCTACTTTGAGATAATGTGTGGAAATTTAATATTCGGCTATACTTTGAGGGTTCTTTTTTGCGTTTTCTTACGGTACTCCTATATTATGCAGCCGATCCTAAGTAAGGCATTTAAATGAATTTGTTGGAAATCTCTAAATGGAATAATATTAGTTCTAATCTTGCGCTGATTATAGTTGACGTTCTTGAGAAAACGGTTTCCTGGAGAACTTTCAGTTTAATTTATTTACTACGAATATAGAACTACATGGAGTTTCAAAGTAAATTCTATTTCCTTTTAACGTTTATGTGTTTTTATTACCCCTAAAGAATCGAATCGACATATACTTGGAAAATAATAATGCAGTTTATTTAGTCACGTAATTTTGTGGAAGGTATTTAATTTAAATTATATACTTCCTATTCTTTGTTCATTTTAGGATCTTTTACTTTAAAATATTTCATGAATTTATTCCGTAGTGTAGATTTTTCCTTTACATGAAACAATTATTTTCATGCAAGTTATGTTTAATCTATGTAACTTATTACTTCTTTGAGGTAAAAGTTATTATAGTATTAATTATCTGATACAATTTAATATTAAAGGGATGAAACATTTATCTGCGCATGTATATTCCTTGCGCTACAGCCTTTATGTATTAAGTCTAGAGGCATTTTCACCACAAACTTATAAGATTGCTTCCTTTCTGGTGACAGCCTAAACTTAGATATGCCGCCAATGGCAGAGTTGTTCACATTCAACGATAATTTTAAAGGCAATTGCTTCCTGGATATTATACAATATATAAACAGAGTTTTACTTGAAGACATCGTTTTTTTAGACAGCAGTGTCTGATTAATAACCCAGGCACAAATAGAATTTTGTATAGATTCAATTACAGACCCACTCCATTAAATATATATATCTCGTGACATTTTGCATGACCTAAGGGTTTATGTTTGGAATACCCTGGTTATTATATTTAAGTCTTTAATACTTCTGGTTTTGCAAGTGGTATCAAATATACTTCATTGTCTATTTGATTTAGATAATTAATATAAGAACCTTTTTGCCGTTTCGTTACAAAAAAAACTATTTTGTTCAATAACTGCAAGTCTATATTATTCTAGTCAGAATTAATTCTATCATAATTAATTCACATTATTAATATCAAATTGTGGATACGGAATAGCAGAATAGAGAGAAATAATTCCTTATGTTTTTTACAAATTAAACTAGAGATAACTAAACTCGAATTATTTCATATATGTTATTGACAAATGGTTGTTATAAAGATAAAAACCATTAATCTATAGCGATACAGAGACAAAAATACAAAAATATATGTCCAAATATACTCTGAAATATATATTCTGTAGAAATTACTGAAGCCACATGCATATCTGCATGTAAAATATGTTCACAATAGTTTTTCCTCCTATAGGCCATACTCGTTAGGATTCAATACTGATTCACAATATTTGTTATACTTCTAATCAGTGGCAGTTTTATTGTAGGTGCATTTGTGCAGTGAACTCCCTTAAAAATTCCTAAATATACCTATTAGGTGTTTACTATACATTACATTATCATTATACATAGAATGTACCGATACCTAACAGTCTCACTCCAGCTTGTTAGATGTCGCGAGATTTTCTAGCCCTAGAATTTATCAGATTTATCTACGGGATATTAAATCTGCAACTCGAAATATATAAGCAGTTCAATTTTTGTATTGCACACATAAGAGGACCATTTAACCATGTGTTAGAAAGAGAGGACTCGGGCGCGTGAACCAGGGATATCTATAAGTATCTTATGAGATTTGCGTGCATTGCGCGCAATATACAAGTGAACTGTATGAACCGTTTCTGAAAATGCTGAACTTTTGAAAGAATGCTTAGAATGTATTTTTGACACTGCGGGAAATGATTACAATACAAAAAATCAGGCTCAAATGTCATTGGGTTATTTTTTATATAAATAACGATTCGATTACTTTAAATACAGGCTCGCGCTTTTCGCCAAGTTTACGCCTCATTGTGAAATCCTTTTTAAAGAATTTAAGTGAAGAGTTTAAGTCTCGATCATTGGATGCTGTCAAGATGAGTAGTTGTTCGAATAATTTTGAGGACGCAATTACATATAAGAATCCGTACAACTAATTCCTCATATTCACCTGAAAAAAATACACATCGATCCCATAATGATATATCAGTTTCTGCATAAACAAAATAAGCGTGTGATATATTAATTAACTGAACTAAATAAAAATTTGAGTTTAGAGAATACCTGTTAGCATCTAAACTATTTTTCCTCAATAAATTTAGTAATTATGAAAAACAATTCTCCATTCAAGATTTTGACAATGTAATAAAATGTTATAGATTTTTGGACAAAGTTAAATTAAAAAATGAATTAACGGTTATATACAGCAGGCAAGGTTTTCGTGAAGCATCAAGTTGATTAGCCATTTTGCAATTATTTAGAGATCTAAACCTAACAAACTGTTTTAGTGAAACTGTTTTATTATTAAAATTAAATTTGTACCATACCCATGACATGTATTGAAAATGAACGCTATTTTTCGACACATAAAGCAATTCAAAACTTTTTGAAATATAATGGCGCAAGAGAAACTTCATTCATAAATTCATTTTACATGATAAGTATAGAGAAAGTGCTAATTGCAGCGATTCCAGATTTTAATAATTTTGTAATTGGCGTTTTTGCAAAGTCCAAAAACAGACGAATGGATTTCCTATATAAATAACCTCAGACTTGGACAAAAATAAGTTTATTTTAATTTTTCTTTTGTTATTATTATTTTATCGATTGTACCTTCAGACAAAAATTACACCGGCGGCCACTGCTTCTAATATAAACGCGGGCGTATTTTATTCCATTAAACGATAGGGAAATGATAAAGAAAATGTGTCGATTAATGAGACCACAATATTATAGCAGATCACTTTTTTGCATAAAAATCTAGATGCAAAAATACTGAGGAGAGAGCTCCAACTCTTTAATGAACGAATGGATTACTTCCCCATTAGAACTGTTGCATAATTATTTCATACGGCAGTAGGCAAATAGATTCAACTCTCATGAAAGATAGCTTGATCATAATATTAGGTTTGATTATGGATGTTGGAAATATTGTTGTCTATTGTGAAAAATACTAAAATTGGTGATAAATCAATAGCCAAGCGTTATGTTATGAAAGTAAATGCTTACCTAATATTTTTCAGATATTTCAGCAGACGGAGCTCTGGAGAGCCCTCCCCATGTTTCTTCCTTCCCCATGCTTAGGATAGTTTCCAGCATACTTGAGTTTTAAATACTCGTAATGGCAATTCTAATAAATACTTTAAGTAAACATTTTACCGATAGTAACTACTACTACGTTCTAATGATGTATCAGAAATAAATAAAAATGTTTAAAAAAATGAAGCCCCCTTAAGGGCACGTCAGTCTTCAGCGTTGTTTTTTCAATGAACCTTAAGAATTTTTATTTCAGCAACTAATAAAGATAAGAACATACACACATATTTATATTGCACATAAAAATATACACATTTATTCTTAAAGGAAAATTTTTATATAGCTAAAATTCTTTGCTATATAAAAATTTGCTATATTAAATGCGGGTTTGCACTTGTCTGTGCTTGCCCGCGGCCGCTTGGACCATTTTTGCGAATTCCGTTAAGCGACTTTGGGAATATATTCTCAAGTCATTAACCTTTGAAAACATGTGAAAAATGAAAAATTAATTTTTTGAGTCGACAAAACTGATGTGCCTTCTTAAAAGGTGCGTATACATTTGCAAGCCGAACCCCTCTCGAACCATTCGATCGCAAGATTGGGACGGGGTTTGGAGCACCGAACGAACCGCTCGTAAACCGCTCGTGACGAACCACTACCGAACACAAAGCATTCGCAGTTCACATTGAGACGGCGTCGTGTGCACTTCGTTGTTTTTCTTCTGATCGCGAACCACGGGGCTGGCTCTATTTATTTCTTGTGCCTTTTTATTCTTTCTCTGTTGTTTATTTAATAATCTGCCTACCCTTATAATTTTATTTAATAATTTTTATATTATAATAATTATTACAATGGAATGGACGGAGGAAAATGTAGTCAAACTAATTGACATTTATAAAACGAAATCGTTATTGTGGAATCCTAAACACTAGGAATATTATAAAAATTTTTTAAAGAAGATACTTAGAGGTAAATAGGTTTTTCTTTCCTTTTCCTTTTGCACAAACTTTCTATCATCAAAGCCGCACCACTCATAACTAAAATCGTATAATTTTCCTCGCACGAATATATTATTTATTACAAGTTAGCGCGCCGAGCAAGACTGCTGGTGGTTCGTGGTTAATTCCTTATTTCCCATGAATCATGTTTAGTTCGGTAGATGTTCGCTGTAAAACTATTTTTAACGAATGGTTCACAAGCGGTTCACAAAGGGTTCGGCTCACAAATGTACACGCACCTAAATGTAACTACAGAAATATATATATATATATATATATATATATATATATATATATATATATATATATATATATATATATATATATATATATATATATATATATATATAAACTAAACACAATAGTTATCTAGTTAATTATTTTATAAATTTAATTACGGAAACGGATTAGTGTCATTTTATAAAAATGGCCATTAAGTTGTATAGGTTGAGAATATTTTCCAAGATCTTTATTGAATCTATAAAGTATGTTCTCTAACAGTTCACTTTTATACGATTGTATAAACCAAATCATTAGATCGTTGGAAATTGGGCCATTAAAGAAAAATCTAAAAGTTAAAATGGAGTTTAAAAGTGAGTTTTACAAATCTCTTTAAAAAATCCTTCAGAATAATAAAACTCTTTTATGAAAATTTAAGGTAAAATGTTAATATATCTTGAACTACAATTATAATGAGGGTTTCTTAGTGTTCATTTTCGAAATATTCAAGTACTTCAGGCATCTTTGCTACGCCTTATGACAATCATTAAATCTTTATATTCAACCTTTTTGAATCCAAGGGATAATTTCAATTTGAGGTGCCACGTATAAGAACTGAAAATGCCTCCTAAGCCTGCATAATTAGCCGCTGAGATAGCGATAAAAGTAATTTATTTGCCGGAATTATGTTTTTGTTTAGGGTGTTATTAAAATTTGGAGAGAGTAATTACCTTAATACGCTTAGCAACTGTGACGGTGAAATTGGGTTAGCGATAATATACGGAATATGATGTTACGGAAGTGTAATTAAAGCACATTTAGAATAAACTATAAAGGCAAACGTAATGGATGATTAAAAAGAAAATATTACTTTTGCATTTATAAATAAAACGCCATTAACAATGTCGTTAATGTGGCTCCGCAAATATTATTTACTGCGCCATTTTAAATTAAAATTATACTAAATATTTATATTTCATTTTTGCAAAGATTGAGTGCTTTGAACATAACATTTCTTATATAGTTAACATTATGAATCGACTGTATTTTATTTTTTCTGCTATAAAATATTAATTGAAAACTAAAATTATTTCAAATTAGAAATTTGTATTTGGACCACAATTTCATAATAGTAATTACAATTAAAATTATAATAATGTCTATATCAATTTGATAGAAATACTTTTTTAGACAAAAAAAATAATATGTTTATATACACTTAAAAAAATTAAGTGCAGTGAACAAGGAATTAAACTTCGCCACATGGTAGATTTATATGTACTCCGTTTACCCATAAAATGATCTTGAAAAGCAGCAGGGTATACAGAGGTTGATAACTGCAGCTGAAATCGAAACTTTTGTTCCGAGGATAAAATATTTAAAATAAGTATTTAAATGATAACGGAACGTATATCACAATGAATTTTTATTTCATATCTTTAAATTTCTTACCTTCACAGTTAGGTAGATATCATAAAAATATCTTCCAAATTCAGGGAAAAACTTTTCCCATCTTAGGGAAGATATTTTTATATAGAAACTGGAAAAAATAAGAGAAGAGATACATAATACAATAGTATATTGTAATATAGCAATCACGAGTCAAAATAAGTTTATATTCTATAGTAAGATAATCATATTAGCAATAAAATCTGTGAGAGGTTAATTAATATTAAAATCTATCTATGTATATTCTTATTTAAGTTATTTACAAGCATAATTTGTTACTATTTATTATTTATTACTATTTATTTATTTAAAACAGTGATTTAATAAAAGTTATTAAATTTATTTTCATAATTTCATAATTCTATTTATTTTCACTTTATCAATGCATTATTCAGAGTCCTCAACAAAGGTGTATAAATCAATCTAGTTTTCAGTTTTCTTACTAACATATAATTTTGGATTAGAAACCCAACTCAATGACTTTTATGAAAAAAAAAGTGTTAAGTTATATATTATAAAATGGGAATATTATCATCAAACGTCTATCGTGCTATGGCTAACAGTTGATGACTCAGAAGAACAAATTATGCAAGAAGGTACTATGCATCTGTAGTTACAAGCTACCCTGCTTTTATAATAATTGTAGTAAGGCTAAATTGTAAATTGAATATTGTATCACAAAATATTATATCCTATAAATTAGAATAATGAAAAATATTCAACTCGAATTGTTTAATTTAAATCCAGAAATGATGGGACAATTCTAATTACACTAATATATAATAAGTACAAAAATAATATATTGAGGAACAATATATATTTAGAAAACATAATTTATTTTAATTGCTCATAACTATTAACAGGAAATATAAATTTTCTTTAATAGTCTTTAGTTTATATAAAAGACTATTATAGGTTGCAGATATCATAATTGTATTAACGAAAATAGGTATTAATAACAGTAAAAGGATAAACTTATACACAAAAAATCCTTTATAGATTTATTGATCACACTACTACTACAGTATGTAATTAATTACCACCAATTAATTTATTTATTGTTATACGGTGTATAACATAATTCCAAAGTACAACGATCAACTAGCTATGCCTTTATTTTGGCTTAAATAAAGAGAATAAGAACAGGCGATCAATTGAACAAGCTAAATTTCAACACCACAATAGTAGGACAATGGCCCAAGAAGCAATATGTTTTGTCAAACTAATAAATCACTTCAGTTGCACGAAACCTGGCGGTAGTTTTTCTGAATGATTTTACCCTTCTTCTGAAGATATATTGCACTTTGTACAAAAAAATAATACCTACAATATCCATGAATAATATATGTTTTCTAAACACTTTATTTATCAGTAATGTATGGCTTTCGTATTGAAGACAGATCAAGAAATTCTTATAATATCCTGGAATTTGTTGCAGGTGATATATTATATTTATATACATATCTAAGTAAGCAGGTGTATTAAAATAACATAAATATAAACTTACTATTTTTACTTAAAAGATTTAGTGCGATTTTTGAGGTTATCTGACATCAAATACACCTTTGTAACATCATTCATAATAATACATTCTTCGTCTTTAAAACTAAGATTATTCTTATACTTTCGAGAATATGGTGAACATTAGGTTGTGTTCTAATGACAGTTAGACACTTGCTCTTGCGTCTGCAAAATGGATGAGTGTATCAGTGTATCTTCGTATATGGTACATCTAGAATACATCATTGTAGTTATGGTTCGGCCCCAAGTAGAAGTAAAACTTGGCACTTTTACTTGGCTTGAATTGCATAAAGCATAAAATCTGAAATTTCTATGTATTTCGATTGTAATAAATTATTTGTATTTTTCTCTGTGGTTCTTTTTAATTGATACGCTTTAATATTTAGGTTTCGCTAAATGCTATTCCGCCATATAACCCCCGGCCAATACATACATACACAATACATATACACATACATACACAAATACATCCAATCGACTGAGATTTGAATCGAACTCATGCCCGAATTATTCCGGTTGGCAACCTAGG
Source organism: Rosalia funebris (assembly GCA_037954035.1). NCBI lineage: Eukaryota > Metazoa > Arthropoda > Insecta > Coleoptera > Cerambycidae > Rosalia > Rosalia funebris. Next base: position 22,094,509 of record JAZFAV010000011.1, read on the forward strand.
CCAGTTCCAAGCGGTATCATGACCCCGGATCAATTCAGGGTACTGAGAGGCCTTCTTTGAGGAAATTATCAAATAATTTACCCTCATAAGATGTGGTCATATCTATAAAGTGAGTGCATTGTATAAATATTTATTGTGATGATAACATTTTAATGAAAGACGCACAATGAAGTAATGCTTTAACGATTATTATGAAAATTTAGTTATATGTACTTAGTTTAACATTCCATATTAAAATGCATTAATGCGTCGTTAATATGCATTATATGTTTGTATACTTTTCTGATCTATAGGTCTTAATAATTTAATATTTTTTGTTCCTTTTTCATAACATTCACCTATTCTTACTTGCACCGTGTTGTAGTTTACATTTAAGTTATCGCTATGGAGATAGAACGTATTTAGGTTAATAAATAAGGTAGGTAATAAATATAATCGAGTTCAGTTTTAGTTTAGAAAATTAGTTGAAAACAAAAATCAGATACTTACATGAACATATTTTCAGTGTCACTTCCTTATAATTTTAAACTTGTTTGTCAACTTTACTTAGAAATGTTCTCCTTTCCTAGTCGAAGTAAGTCAATTTATGTGTTTCTAAACAATAATTTTTTTTAATCATTTCAACAAAATATATACTATTTTTCAGTATTCCATACAAAATCAATTTCCCCGCACATTCTTGGAATATCATACATTCTTGAGATCTTGAACTCCTAAAGGGATATTAAAAAAAAAAAAAAAAAAAAAAGTTGAAAAAAAGTTGGCGAAAAGATTTCTGAAAGCCTTTCCATCTGCAGTCCTGCAAATTCGAAAGTTCTCAAAGAGGAGTCCTGTGAGTACTCCTGCATGTGCCTTATACAGCTGAGCTATCAATAACCGTAAATATAATATTTCGTGATTATACCAGAGTGGCGATCCAGAACTTATTAGAACTTAATCTAGTTAGTTAAATGGAAAATTTTATTAAATGTTAAGAAATTAAATGGTGGTTGGGCTTCTACCTAGACTTCACCTATAAAGGGAATATAATCTATCAATGTACAACTATAAATATAAAAGCACCTTAGGCTGACTATATAAATATATTTAGATATCTCTTGAATACCAAACACATGTAAGGAGAATAAACTTATAAAAGAAAAGCAGAACAACATAAAGGTGAAAAATATTTAAACTGTCACTAGACTTATATGTTACTGACATAGATCCTATCGATATAGATGTATACCGTATGGGTTTTAGTGGGTATTTGTCCTGGATCGGCGTATCGTGTAAGGCACTGGTGAGAACTAATAAGTTCGAAACAGCTGTATGTTGTTCGGTTTATAGCCGGGACAATGTCGAATCCTACCCGTGGCGGGTTTTATTTTTTGAAACTAGAATAGAGATATGTTTTGCTGCACAAATTAGTTATAAATTCGATCAGGAAGAAAATCATTCGAATGTACTAATGTATGTAAGAGACTGTCCAGTATAGTCATAATATAAGAAAATCATACAATAAAGAAAATCATCTAAACAGAAATTATTTTTATTATGTTTCTGCTATCTATTTCTAACCTACTATAGCTACGCCAATCTGCTAAATCTAAGTAAGCAGATTCCCCGTACACTTTGTGTTACATTGTCGTATACTTAGTTGTATTTAAAGAAGATAGCACAAGCCGATAAGTACAAAATGGCATGTAGATTGAGCCACCAGTTAGGAGTACGTTAACTCGACAAGATGAAATCAAACTGCCGGGTTAACGGTTGGTACTTAATAAAGATACTAGTCTACAGCTATTTAAATTTTCTTAAACATTGTAATTTTAGCGTCAACTTTCTCTGTTGCGAAATTTTCTTTCTATATTAAGTGGAAGTTCTGTCCCTCCCGTGAGGAAATCCTAAAATATTAACTTTATTATAAATGTGAATTATTCATAACGATCTCAAGAGCAGCTATTACTTTGTAAACTAAGTTTCAGCTTTTCAGAGTTTTTCATTTCTTCTTATTACATGTTCAGGGAAGTTTTTGTATTTTATATGTACAATGCACCTATATAGTATGAAATTATATAGAGGTACACGAACATTCCCAATTATCTGAAGCGTAACAAATAGGATATGAATGAAATCAGTATTTTCACATTGAAAATATGACTGTCTTTATATGTAAATGTCCTTCGCCACCTGAGGCTTTAGCAGAAGTAACAAAGCTTTAGGAGAAGTAGAAGGGCTTTAGGAGAAGTAAGTCGTTTTCTGTGTTTCCAAACTTTTTAATATTTTTTAAAGATACAGCAAAATACTTAACATTCTTTCATAGATTTTGCTGCAACTTAACACTACTGTAGTTTCCATACCTTGAGAATATCATTTTCAAAGCGATTCAAAGAATTATTTTAAATCGCTTTGAAAATGGCACACTGAAAGTATCAAAATTATTGTAGCGCTAAGTTCTAATAAAATCTGTGATAGTAATAAAGTTAAGTATTTTACTGTATCATTGTGATTAACTATCACATAGTAATGTCTAACTCTATTCAATGTTTTAAAGTTTATTATTAAATATCAAGTATAAATATAAGTACATAACAAATGGATAAATCAATAAAGATTTTCTTCTGCGCTAATTTAAGAAACAATATATTCTCTTTATGGTAATTGACCAAATATATCATACACATATTACATACATTGTATTATGATTGATGCCATTTGTTGTGGTATTAAATCTTCCTGTTAAATGTCAACGACAGGCTGAATAAGGCTAAAGACGCTTATCGCAGAATAATAAATACTGAATCAGACAATATGTAATATTAATCTTGGATTTAGTATATTTAAATAGTATGTAGGTAAATTCGTCCAATTTTAGCAAAACAATGTATAATGAATACCCAAGGATTGGTCTAGTAGCTTACCTCTTGCTATTAATTCGCATCCTGTAGCTTTACTAATTCACAAGATAATCTCTATTGTATTTTATTAATTAAATTGGGGTATTAAATAATGATCAGTTTTTTATTTGTGTCATATAGTAAATATTTACAGACTTCTTGGTTAAACAGTTATATATTAATTAACTGAGATTAGACCACTTGTCGGTAAATAAAAAAATGCGATTATAAATATAGGAAATAGTATGATTGAGGTACATGGGAAAATAATTTTTGTTGTTTCATTTTCGTTATAATCTACGTGGACTCATTATTTCGTATCGTATGTATCTGATTTTCCATTTCACGAAAGTTTTAAAGACATAGCTTGCCGCTGTGTATCGCACGTAATTTTCATATAATCTGCTACTTTTACAACTTCTGCTGCAATAAGTAACATGTCTCCGGAATGTTTTAAAAATGCAAAAAGTTTTTATGCCGGCAGGGAAACTTTAAAACCGATAGGAAAATTGAAGTACTCTGTGAGAGAAAAGTTGAATGGCGTGCGTAAAAAGTATGCAAATAGTAAAGCTTTTTGTCGTTGCGCCAAATTTCCAATTCAAATGGCTAACAGGGGGTTTTGCATAAAAAAGGCGAATTTGTTTCACCGCTTGTCTAAATTAAAGTGTTAAAACTATCAGGAGATTCCATTAGTTTGTATAATTTTGTTCAAAAACGTAGAGACTACATACTTTAATGAGATTTGGACCAAGTCTATAAAAATAATGAGTTTTTTCAACAAATCTTAGTTTATTTATTTCGTGTTGTAATATGATAAGAAGTTGAAAATCTATATTTTAACTCTCAGACGGGCGCAGTATGAATCCAAACATATTCGAACGCAATACATCTAAGAGATCCCATAATCGAGTTCTAAATAATTTATATTTTAATGAGGCGGAGACTTAATTGAATGTTTATTTTAATTAATACAATACAATAATAAATGTGTCACGCTAATTGTTAATCATAATAATTATATTTAGATAAAGTAACTCGTTTAATGTTGTAAAACAATAAATTTGAAAGATTTTTGCAGGATAACCTGTTATTCACAAGTTTTTATTCTGTTTTAAGAAAAACACAAACATAAATTAGTATTGAATAATATTTTAATACAGAAAACAAACCGCCCATTCTTTCTTGTAAAAGTGATAGAGTTATATATAAAAAGATATTGAACGTGAATTATAAAGAAAAGTTACAAGTAACTGCCTATTTTAAGTATAAAGAATTATAAATCCTCTTCATCATTTTAGCATGTTCCAAACAAAAATAAACGTCACATTTTTGACAATTACATTTAGTATAAACCAATGATTTAACACCCGAATATAAGTTAATTTTGAATAGTACCATAAAAATCCAGAATAAGTAAGTGTAGATATGCTAAAAAATATTGTTAAATTAAATAATAAAAGAACTCTAACAAAATATAAAAGTAAAGATGATGACGTAAACAGGCGTAATGCATCTGAGAGATCGGGGCGGCCTGTATAAGGCCAGGGCATATATATACCTACTAAAAAGAATTATGCCATATCGACAAGAGTGGTAGGGGAGCTAGGAAATTTTGAAGGATTTCGAGTTTATATTAGTAATATACGCGAAAGGGCAAAGAAAAATGTGAATGCCCGATCTCGCAGATGAGTTGAGCCCGACGATGGAAGGTTAAAAAATATAGAGGAAGCTTAATTATAATTAAAAGTTAAATTTTTATTTATAATTTAGTTACTAGGTCATTTCCTTCAAACATACATATGCATATATACAGTTGTTGTAACAGCAAACAAATAAAATTTATTTGTATATTAAAAGCAGACATGCAAAACATTTCATATGAGCCTTTAATTTGATATAAGCAGTAAATTGTTAATTCTTTACACAATTCTTACGTACTATATGCTATAATTTAGTGATGGCTCTTATTAATTATTGTTTGTTGTTATTATTTATTGTTACCTTTTCACAGGTAACATATATTGTAATTTAAATAATGCGTAACGTATTTTCCTAATTCCAAAAAAAGATTAAGAAATATTTTTGTCTGTGGTTTCTATAATGGAAATGGTAGAGAGGTATGAAGTATTTGACGTGTTCCTTCTAGTACTCGATACAATTCTATTTATTTTCTGGATAATGCTTACATTTCAAAATTCTGTTTAAGCATACTTGGTGGAACCAATAAATGAAAATAAAATATCATAACAAAATAATGTTAGTTGAAATCAACTAGAACACCTTAATAACTGGTGATGATGAACATAATATATTCAAGAGAGATTATTTAAGACGACTTCTTCTCGTCCTTGTAGTTTATCATTAGTAACATTTTTTTACTATCATTAAGCGATTTATTTATTCAACGGAAAAAAAATATATAATGAAACTGAGTGAAACTAAAATTAGAATGTTTAATATTGTATACAAATCTAATTTAATCCGGTCCTGGAATACATAAGTCATTAACTGAGGCCATGTAAAATTATTAAAATTGTAATTCTAAATAAAATTATCCTTTAGTTTAATTTATTGTATTCATTATAAAAATAAATAGGTATATGAAAATAACGTTTAAATATTATGTACATCATTTAATTTTTTTTTTCAATTTTTACATGAAATTGTAATAAACATTTTAACTCACTCTATCATATAAGTATTAACTTATTTTATTTCATTTGAATTCCTGTATCAAAGCTTGACAAATGTGGTAAGGGGATGAACTTTTTAGCAGATATTGAATAGATATGACTTATTGTATCCTGTCCTGGATTTTGCATTTTTGGGTATGAACTATGACCGGAACTAAGAAATTACTCTGTATATCAACTAGGAAAAGTTTTTTGAGATTTTGTTATGTATTTATCCTCATGAGACTTTATAGCATGATTCACCAAACTTGTTATGAATCACTCAATATATAAAAATTTTACTTATATTATTTCGGAAAATGTAAAGGTTTGTCGGTATTCCCAAAGAATTGGGAAAAGCCTTGGACAGGTACGTTTATTTTTTAAGAACAGTACCAGATAGCATTGTATTTTAATGGAACGTTACTTTCTCATTAAATACGTTTTTTTTTTTATTTTATTTACTATTTTTGCATGAGAATGTCAGCGCTTATAACGGCACCGTGTCAGAGTTTTTATTTTAGGGGAATAAATAGACATATACAAATTCTGTTTTCGATAATTATTGTTGTATGTTTATCGAAAAATAATAGCTTGAATGAATAAAACCCAATATGGTGACCATCGCAGCCGCTATAAATAAGGCACAGGGTGAATTATATTTACATATAGATTAAGAAAATGCAATAAAAGAATAATTTTTTCAAACCGACTAAGATAAAGGTTTTAATGCAGAACCGTACATTGACTTAGAAGTATCATATTTTCCAGATATTTATCACCTGAAATTTACCCGATTCCACGCCTTCTCTAACTAGCTAAATATCTGTACTGTATTATAAGTTTAAATATAAAATGGGAATGATGAAGGGATATTTCATTGAGAGACAGATGATAAGCTATGCTTCACAAGATGTGAAAAGTTATGCTTCAACAGATTGACAAGAAAACACATTTTTCATAGTCATATTTATTTTTTATTATTTTTACGAGACTGATTATCATAACACTTTTTTTCTGATCATGTTTATATACAATATTCTGTTACTATTAAATACACTGAATCCTCAAAGGTAACCGAAGGACAGCAATAGTTTGCTTTGCAAATATTCTATTTCAAACTGTGATTTTATATTCGGTTTGTTGAGGTAATGGTATGGGGTAGATTGTAGCGTTTAAGATACTTAACAACTTTTCATCATGTACATTGTTGATTCAAATAGGCCGTAATCCCTGCAGCCCTTAGATGAATTATTTACAAGCGCGCGTCTCTCGCAAAGCACGTAGCCGAAGAACTAAAAGCATGCATAATAAATCCTCGCCCTAATGTACGTCACTGAATGTTTAATAAACCATCTCCATTTGTTTCAATCCGTTTCCTAAGTCGTGTTGTAATTATATCTTCCGAGTGGCGGAATAAATACCAAATGCCAGAGAGAGCTAATTATGTCACACGCTCGTACGGAAAAGAAAAAGAAAAACAGGCGGCGACTTTGTGTGCCGTTTTAAATTGAATTTTATGACCTGAATTGCGCCCTGTGTTTAAAGGACTTCACAAGAGCCATTTTTTATAACCGGGTTAGGTTTGTTCCCACTTATCTTACGTCTTTCCAGTACGTACCACCCACCAATGAGAATAATGGCTGTGGAAAGTTATTTACGATCGGAGGAATGTAATTGTTTTCTTTAAAAGGAATAAATATCAAATTGTACTAGAGGTTCTTGAGCAATCTTTTGACTAAGCTTCATTTGGCAAATTAACCCCATTGCATTGTCTTGAGTTGGAAGAAGTCACTAACCGAAATTGACTATATTGTATGTGTAAAATGTTCGTTATTGTAGTACAATTACGTACTTGTAGCTGTAGTAGTTTCTAATTCTACATTCGTACAGGAATTTTATAAATACTCTGATATTAAAATACCCAAAAAAAAATATTTTCAAAATAGTATGTTTCGTCAATTTGAAAAATAACATTAAGTATTTAAACAGTTATGTCCATGATAAATAAACATAGAATGGCGTTTTATTTTTGAGATTTTTGAACAAAAACTTGAGTTTCTTGTTCAAAAATAAGTCGCAATAATATATGTAATAATAAACATAATACTTTAAAATAAGGTATGTAGGTAGCATTGTAGCGAAATTGTATTATTAATAAGTACATTCACAGCGCAAAATGATAGCTGATTGGTGTCGAAAAATTTTGTCATAACAATTTAAATTTAGCAATATTTAAAATGACAAACTTTACTCACCATAAATATGCAGATATACTCCTAGATTACGGTCTATGCTATGAAAATTGTGTAGCTGCATGGCGCACAGTGAACAAAATGGCTAACATAGGTGGGCAAAAACCAATACTAAATTTAAGATTTTCTATGTTTGGTTGGTTAGTTTAAAAGTCAAATAGACTAGTATCAACCTTTTTTTGGGGCTAGATTGTTTACAAATAATGGATCATTAACAATATTAATCTTTTCGATGTTAAATTTGGACCTATATGGCTTCCTTCAAGTGGAATTCAACGAGGTAAATACTGTGTTACCCGCCATACGCCTAAGAACAAAAACCGATTTATTTTGTAATGTAGTAAAAACACTTTTTTTTCATAATTGTGGATAGTTTTGCAGTCAATATTAAACAAAAATAATTTTTGTTGCATTGTATTTGAAAGGAAAAGCGTTTTGAGCTTTTCATCTTTTTCTTTCAGAATATATCCGCAACAAAGACTTTCGCAGATTTAGAGAACATGATTCCATCCCGGAAAACTACGAATAGAAATTTATTAATGATGTTATTGGGTTTATCTGACCCACTTATTGGCAATTTCGGTAAACTCCCAAAAAATCGCAACAATGCTCTTGTTTCCAAAGTTGTTAGTCTTGTCCAATCAGACTAGATATTCCCGACTGGGATGACGAAGATTATGATGAAGATGACTATGAAGTCACTCGAAATGTTTGGCAGTGATAACCATTATTTATATGTATATAGTGATTTCTATACATGTATATAAATGTCAATATGTAGATAAATCAAAAATTGATTCTTCAAATAGTTATTACTTAACTGAATCAATCATTGTAATTATTATTCCATTCTAGTCAGCCAAAAACGCAAAGAAATTTTTTTTTTAATTGTTTAGGGTATATTATTTATATATTATTTTTGTAATTTCAAATATATTTTGTAAGAACTTATTGTTTGCGCACAGTTTTCTTGTTTCCTTATTTTATATATAGTGTTTTAGTTCTTGCTGTGCAATTTTGGTGGTAGTAGGCTGGTTATGTGTTCAATTATGTATGCATGATTGTGTCCCCTACAATATTTACTAACGATGTATTTTGTAGAACAAGAACATTAAATGCTTTCCTTAAAAACTACTTACGAAGTAATATTTCCCATTTGGATTTGTTGAAACGTCTTAGGCTTGGTTTGCTACTCATCATATGGGATATATTTGAAATCAGGGGAAAATTTCTAATAAGATAGGATCATAAAATAATTATGTCAACCTATATCGGCAATATTGACCACTGTGCGGCGGTAGTATGCAATACAATTTTAGAGCTAGTTTTGATCTTAGATTGGTTTAATCGGTGTTTGGATTATGTTATTCCTTTATCTCGTTAAAATAATAACAATCTTATCATCGACTGAATATTAAATTAAAATAGTTCTAAATTAAATGTAAGGTTCAGAAATACAAGCCCTTAACCAATTTTAAATATTCCAGCTTCTTGAAACCGACTGTCTCAAGTCTGTATTTTAAAATGTAAGAGCAAGTGGTTTCTTCTTTTCATAAAGCATCATGTTGCAAAAATAACTGAATTTTGGACGTTCTATCTGGATCTGGTTGTTATAATTGAGTAAATACTATGAAAATAAGACACTACTATAGTAAAATAGTTTAAAATCCTACTCGACTAGCGCAAATGACAGATTAGTGGAAAGCAAAGTCGACAGTACACGGAATATCAACTTCCACTGCGCTAGCTGTGTCTGCCCTAAAACTAACAATATATTAACCCGGCCGAGTGGCGTTCTATTATAGAAGACATGAGGTTTCATATTATCTATTGCGTTGCTTAACAACTTAAGTTTTGGGTATCTTGAAAATATTGCTAAATCTATTACATCCCAAATAAACTCTAGAGATTTTCGATATAAGGTTCAGATTGCTTGTGACGATGTACTTCAAGAGCATATCGGTGATATTATCCATACTTTGACGAGTTGGTACCAGAATAATCACCAATGTGTTGTAGGAGTCTTATTTTCTACATCACTTACAATTATCATAGTATATATAGCGACGCATATTTAAACCTAGATTATGGAAATCTTCCCCATATATTGCAAATATCTTGAGGGACTTTATATATTCAGTGTTCTTACATATACATATATAGGTAATACATATTTGAGAATGGTGATAAAATACACAGTTTCTTAAATTACTCTAGTAATTAACTCATTCATAAAATGTCAGTAACATATAAGTCGGAAATCGAGAAAGGAACCCCCAAGCCGCCAAACGGCTATCAAAGTAGTTCCTGAATAGCAAAGCTATTACATAATCGCTCTAGGAAACAACTACTCCTCGGGCTAAAGCCCCGCCAGGCATTGAATTATACCCAGAAGCGATCCTCGACCCCTTTCTCGTGTTTCTGCACGATCAGATAAGGTTTCAAAAAATAAAACCCGCCACAGGTAGGATTCGACATTTGTCCCGGATCGGAACCGAACGACAACAGCTGTTTCGAACTTGATACTTCTCATCAGTGCCGTACACGGTACGTCGATTCAGGACAAATGCCGAATGAACTTTAGAGCGATTATGTAATAGCTTTGCTATTCGGGAACTACTTTGATAGCCGCTTGGCGGCTTGGTGGTTCCTTTCTCGATTTCCGACTTATATGTTACTGACAGATCGTATTGATAAAGATGTATACGCCATAAAGTTCATTCGGCGTTTATCCTGAATCGACTTACCGTGTACGACACTGATGAGACCTAACAAGTTCGATACAGCTGTTGTCGTTCGGTTCCGATCCGGGACAAATGTCGAATCCTACCTGTGGCGGGTTTTATTTTATTTTTTGAAATTTTATTTTTTTTGAAATCATTCATAAAATGGCTAATACAAAGCATTGTTACAGAGATTACAACTAATTTTAGAATAGATGAAGAGATAGAAACATAATTAATTTTGTATGGTATTAGGAAACTGATAGACTGTATAAAGACCTTTATAAAATGTGCCGCATTACGCCTTGAAGGGTTTAAGGATTTTGTATTACTATTCATCATTGTAATTTCGTTCAAGGGAGGTATTCTCAAAGGAACATAAAATAGGCAACTGGCGTGAAGTGTAGAAGATGATTGAATTGCAAATTCAAATAATTATTGGGAGTACATTGTTTCTGACTGAATTTCTATACAAAACATTGTTTATAAAAATTGTAATGCATTTTTCACACTGTGAAATGATGAGGTCTACAGATCTACCACTACATGGATTGTAGATAGAATTAAATTTAGAAAACAAATTTACCGGAAGTATTAGTGATTTTAAACTATTTGTCAACAGTTGTCAGTTGCAGCGATAGTGAGAGGGTTCGTAAAGGTGTATAATTTGTAATGTACGAGTGTTTTCAAAATAAACCCCACGCTATACGCCAGGTTTGGTCTCGTGTCAAGCATCAGATACGTCGGAGCTCCAACAGCCTATCTATAAGGACATTTTGGTGCTTGGTCAACTTTCCCTGATGTCGAAATTTCTGCACCCTTGAGCATTGGAGTTCAAACCGGCTTACACTCTGAAAAATTAAAGTGTTCTAAGATCCTCTTCGCATAACTCTTCTGATGAATTTTAATGAACTTTTCTTCATGCTCAATTTCAAACCCACAATATAATCGCCTTCCTTCGAGACAGTTTTGAACCCTGATTTCAGCTCTCCTATGAGAATATCCATTTCTCGTTGACTTGTTGCAGCTAGGTGCATCATCCACGTAGATTGCGAGAATTAGTTTTAACCACCCCTGTCTCGGATGTATAGACATGGGTCAGCGTCGTTGGCTTTGAATCCATGTCGTTGCAGAAAAACTCCAAGACGTTTAAGACAAAACTGAAATTATGTTTATTTATGGTAATGAAAATAGGCGTGCTCGTACCACAGTTCGGTTTTTTAATGAAAGACATCATAACAATGTGAGATTTGCCCTTATTCAAAAGATTTAAGAATCTGGGTCTGTGTGCAACAATGTAAATATTCAGCCGAGAGTTCTTGACTAAGTTCCGCAGATTGGGGTTTCACGGGAAATCTCCATTGATCCTATCACTTTAATCCTAAAGCTCGCTAAATTCTACTAAACAAGTTATTTCCTCGCAAAACTAGCATTATTTAGCAACTCGGCGAAGACGACTGTGATAGAAGGATTCAATTTTGTAAAATAATGACTGCAACAATTCAAGATGACCCCAATTTGATAAAGAACATTTGTTATAGCAGTAAAACAATATTTTTCCTTAATGGCTTTGTAAATAAACACAACTGTAGATTCTGGAATTCAGAGAAATGAGATATTCAATGTACAGCTTTGACTATTGATAATACAAATATCGAGCACCTATATCAAAAGTGGTCAGGAAATTGAAATATCTGTTTTAACTTATATAATCCTTTTGAAATAATCAAGGTTTTTTAAGAGACGTGCCATATTGACATCATCAAGAATGTGCAACAGCGTTATTAATTTTAGAGATAAAATAATAAATTACATGAAAATTTATACATTGAAGTAAGGAACTATTAGACCTGTATATTTCTCTCTGACGCCCATGACGTCGCGTACAAGTTCAACAGATCTATACACTTCGTTGAGCCTCAGTAGCTCAATATGTCCGCCACTAGTGCAATGAAATGTACAGGTTTAAATAACGTTAGAACTATTAGAAGTTCTTTACAGTCAAAAATATTTTGAAGTGTTTCAAATAACGACAGAATTTCTCGCATTTTCTTAATATCTCACTAGTATGAATATCCCAAGGAATATGTAGATCAATGTTAACATCAAGATATTTTATAATCTCACGGTATGTAATAGAGATTTTTCTAGAATTTACATTACAAAAATTACTAACCTTTGACAGTTGTAGCTTGCAGGAGGATTGGATAAAATATTTATTTACAAATTGTGTCCCAAATTTGGCTTTTAAATTATTCTAGATATAGTCTTCGTAACAATGCCATCAGTAAAACTTATCTGACAACAAATATTCTTAAGATAGCAGCTGTTCATATGTATATATATTATGAAAAATATATGACTTCGAATGGTACATTGTGGAGCTCCGCACCTTATTTTCTAAATTGTCCTTTTTCATCCCCTATACTAACATATTGCTTTCTATGGGTTAAGTAGCTTTGGATTAGTTACAAAGGTAAGTTCACAATATACACAATTTTAACTTCATTCTATGCTTATCAATATAGAACGACTCACAGTGTTGAAAACTTTTGTCAACAAAAAAATCCTAAGGAAAGTCTGCTTTGATTCAATGACACATATTGTTTAGAAAGCTAGTAATAACAAAAGATCTTCTTAAAAGTTGATCTTCTCTCTCTAAACTGATGTGTTATGAATGAATGTTCGTTAACACAAATTCTAAAAATCCTGGCTTCTAAGCAAGGGAACACAAAATAGTCTATAGTTATCAAACAAGACCTCTGAGAAAACTGAACTTGTATCTACAAACTTATGAGCTGATGTGTATAAAGAAACTTAGAGTAAAAAGTTATAATTTCTTGTGTCATCTCATTTTACTGAAAATATCCATACCGAGGTTCACTATCATGTAGTTATTTAACAAATTCAATCAAAATGTGCTTCTGTATCGTTCCGCATTCACAACAAAATTGAAGGAAAAAGACGGCCTCAATTATTCCTTTGCAAGAAATTGGCATCTAAACAGCAATTCTATAATTCTATCAATAGGTAATAGAAATTCTATAAAAGTATGCGAATTATCAATGCTCCATTTCGCATTTGAGAGTTAATGGACCTCTCTAATGGATAAGGTGACACCTTGCTTGGTCAGAGAAAGCTGTAAGCTTTAGTAGATTGTCATTCATTACATTATTAATAAACTATTGACAGAACACAAGACGTCGAGGTAATCTGGAGTGATAAAAGGGGTTTGGTATAATCTACTGATGTTTACTCAAGCTCTTCTTTGCAACCGATCTTGAAAAAATATACTTTAAGTTATAGGAAAATAACGACAGAATCCTCGACTTCAAAAAACTTCAACATCGAACAATACTCTCAAAAAAGAATGTGTCATGGTAAATTTGCCTAAATAAGAAGGGAAGAGTCGAGCACTTCGAAAAATATGTGTTATTTGCCATAAATTAGGCCAAAGGAAACTAACTAACGAAATATTTGTATGGAATGTCCAAACAAAGCAGGTCTATGCGGTGTCGAACATTTCACAGAGAATTCCACAAATAATTGTTTACCTTCTTGAGTAAGTCTTGAGTTTATATAAAAATACTTGTTTTTGGTTCAATAAACTTTTCATGTAACTATTTTATTACATTATTTATTATATTGTTTTGCGTTTACAGCAGTATCCATGTGAGGATATGCTGGTATAGGTATGATAATATGTGGATAAGCTGGTATAGCATAATATTCATATTTGGATACGCTGGTGTACATGTAAATTTCATGTGCTCACCGCCATTTTATTTCTGATTCTTACTTAGCCGTATTGCAAAGTACGAAACAAGAGCAACCACCTTACCATAAAGTTTCATATAACCAGAAAAAAAGTACCTCGAATGTGCAGGGCACATTTAAAATTGCGGATAGAGTGTAAGGGGTTATCCAAGATTAGTTTTTGAAATCTGATGATAATTTTTAATATATAATAAGTATCTGTAAATTTTTACAATTTTTAGAGGTTTCGGTAATGGAGTGTAATTAAACCATTATCATATTTTAACTTAAAATGTGATCTATTCTAAAATTAACAATAAAAGTGAGTGGATAGGTATCTGTAAACAACACATAATTAACAATAAAAGTGAGTTGTCTAAATGACATAATCTTTAAATGATACTAACCACCAAATAAATACTTTTTACAAAGATACCATAACGACAGGTTAATTGGTACACAATTCCTGACGATAACGAGACGAGATAAACTGAATACAAATAAGTTACGAACAGAAGTACTGGGGACATCCTAATTATCTGATTAACGAACGTCTGGTTCACCTTAATTTATAATTCCAATTTCCGTAACGAAGTAAATTTTCCTTTGTAGAGAAAATAAAATTCGTCCTAATTAATTGGATGTTAAATTAAATAAACACAGAAATAGCAAGTGTTCATTTTACTGAGGTTGACTATTCTTATATCAGTATATTTGTAATTCTGTAGAATATTCATAAAAACTCATTGTATTGTTGAATATTGTACAAGGTATAATTAACCGTATATTTTGTAGTTTGTATATGGGGTGGCCCACGAAATTTTGGCCAGTCGATAACTCGAAACCTAATTTAACAATAATTTTGAAAATTGGCGATGTTAAATAATCGATAGCGTTGTCCATTTTTGGCACAAAAGGATTTTATTTGACCTACACATTTTCGGTCACGTGATATCAACTTCAAAATTTTAAATGAGACACCCTGTATGTTATTACAATTTTGTGATGGTTTATCTAATTCCAATCCAATGATACTATATTTAATAGCACATGTATGTATAACAGTGATAATCTGAGCTGTTAAATGAATGAAACGATTTTTTAAAACTTTTATTAAAGAAGATAAATAATTACCCAGCAAAACACAATAATTATAAAACGCATTACAGTTGATGCTCAAATTGATGTCCAAAGTCATTAACGCAATACTCAAATATTTTTAAAACATTTGTGTAGCATGCTGCTCTAATCATTTCTGGTGTAACAATTTGGCACGCTGCTCTGATTTTGTTTTGCAAATCGTCTAAATTTCTAGGCTGTGTATTGTAAACCAAACTTTTTAAGTATCTCCATAGAAAGAAATCTAAAGGTGTTATATCTGGCGAGCGAGCCAGCCAAGATATTGTACCATTGCGCCCAATCCATCTTTAATAGTATCTTTATCTTTAGAAAGTAGCATCAAGATATGTCCTAACTTGCTGGGCAAAGTGAGGAGATATACCATCCTGTTACCACCACATCGTTCTTTTTTCGTCTAATGGAATACCATCAAGTAAATGGGGAAGCATATTTTGGAGAAAATCTAAATATCTTTCGCTGTTCAACGTTTCTTGATAGAAATATGGCCCGATTAAACGACCGTTGAATAAACCGCACCAAATATTTACGCCCCATGTTGTCTGGAAATTGGTTTCTCGCATACATTTTGTATTTTCAGTCTATCAGTAGTGACAATTCTGTCTATTAACAGTACCGTTGTTGTGAAAACGACTTTCATCACATAATATTTTATTTAAAAAGAACGGGTCATCTGCGACTTTCACTGACATTTCAGCAATAAAATTAAAACTTCTTTCAGGATTTTCAAGGGTTAAGCTTGCGTTAAATGTATTTTGAAAGGATTATATTTATGATCTTTTATTACTCTCTGGATTGTAGTTACTAATAATTCTTGCTGAAAACACCGCGTTGAGATATGGGGATTTACTTGAATATATGCCAGAATATTAGCTATGGCATCCTCTGTTTGAATAGGCTTTCTTCGAGGAGTTTTCCATTTTCCACTAGGAGAAGAACCACGTCTTAATGTTTGTTCCATGTAAGCAAAATTATTTTTACTTGGAGCTGCTCGGTCGGGAAAATGATAACAATACAAATCTCTAGCATGTCTGCTATATTTTCCACATTCTCCATAGATCAGCAGCATATCAACGCACTCGTCGCAAGTAAAATGTAAAGGCATAATAATCTTTGAGTAAGCAAATCGCAATAATATTGCGCCGTCCTCTTGCTCATATCGAAGACACCTCCGGAGCATGCCTCTAGAGGCTTCGGATCAAAAAACAAAAGGTGCCACGTTGTTCGCAATGGTCGACTTACTCTATTGATTTTATCAAAATGGCAAAATTCAAACGAAAAACATTTCATACATCGACCAAAAAATTTCGTGAGACACACACGAAAACAGCCGTTTAATAAATAGAAATTACTATTTTTACAAACACAAAATCTACTAATACAGCTCGACGGCTCTTGACAAGTAGTGATGTATTTCTGTTGCTAGGACGACTATTTTGTTTCTAAGCTACCCAGGTTTTTTAAATAAAAATAAAGAAACGTTCATAATCAATTGTTTATCATTACTGTAATGCCGCAAAAACTTGACAAATATGGTATCATTAGATTGGTATTAGACAGACCATCACAAAATTGTAACAATATACAGGGCGTCTTATTTAACATTTTGAAGTTGCTGTCACGTGACCGAAAATGTGCAGGTGAAATAAAGTCCTTTTATGTCAAAAGTGGGCAATGCATCCGACTGCTTAATATCGCTAATTTTCAAAATTATTGTTCAAATAGATGTCAGAACTTCGTGGGTCACCCTGTATATCTGTATCTAACTGAACAATGAACAGGCTACATGTTTCATTAAGCAACATACGGAACAACCAACAAGGAGTTATTTCAGGTTTATGACTATTTATATTAAAGACAGTTTGAATGTTCAGTTCCCCAATGCTCAAGTTATTAAATTAACAAATACCGTTTTAACTTAAACTATAAATAATTCTGTTGCTGACAAATAAAATTTCACCTATAAGGGCGTAACTTCATAACTTTTTCATATCGAAAAGAACTACACTGACATAAATCCATAAAATAGTGACCAAAGCCCTGAGGAATAAGCTGGGCGTAGCTCAAGTTAAGAAAAAACAGGTTCTACTTGTATTGAATCTTTATGAAATGCTATGGCGACAGGATATTATTAGAAATATTCATCATCAATCCTGCTATTTCTTCTAATATAGATCATTATGACGTCATAAAAGTTTTATTAGCAAAGTTAGAACCCATAAAAAGTATTAAAAAACATCTCTTGTACTAAGAAGAGGCTGTATGCATAAATAATCGGAAAGCTAACTAAAGTTCACATCCAACTATTCACTTAAACGTTAATGTCATTGAATAAAGATAGCGAGGAATTATAACGTAACGACAATGTTCTCTGGAATTGAAACAGTGTAATCTCATTATTTACAAATTTTATAAAGTATTCTTAAGACTATTATAATTTATATAGTATTCTTAAGATATAATATAAAGAAACGTATCATTTTTTTCGAATATCTAGACTTAGTTGTTCAGTGGATGAGCATCCGCTTATCACTTCACACAACACTAATCACTTTATTCACGTGATAGACATACACGTAGACTAACTCTGCTAGTTTCCTTAGCAGTCAAAAGAGTAAGCAAAATGACTTCGACATTTTCGTTGTTCTTGAAGTGAATACTTCTTCGTTCCGATAGTTGACGAGAATGGAGAGTGAATTGGAAAAAATGTAACGTTTCCAGATTTCGTTACACGAGAGAGAAAAAAGATATAACGTAGAGAGAAGGAGAAAGAGAGCTATACATTTGGTATACCTAAAACACAGGCTTCGTTACAAGACAGAGTACACAGATATATAACATAGAGAGAAAGAGAAATCTATCTATCTAGAAATCTATCTAGAAAGAGAGAAGGGTATCAGCGTCTCTTAATCTATTGTCGCGCATGCGCGCGTTATAGATGTACGCGTCCAGACACTATATATTAACAGCTGAAGCAGCGCGCATGTGTACCGAATATTTATCATTGTATTTTGTAATTATTTACGTTATTCACATCTGTGTTCTGTGATTATTTTATAATATCCTTGAACCGTTTAACTTGCTAAAATCTAGAAGGTATAATATATTTCATTCACCGCTCCCTACTGGTTTACAGCCACACAGGTGCAAATACACTTGGAAGAGGCGAAGACAAAATCCCTTTGATTCTCGGGGGAGATTTCGGATCCAATGATTCTTTGACGTTGATTGACTTTCTTCGAGAAACATTTGGTCTGCTTATAAGTAACAATCCCAAAGAATCAACAACAAAATCCGGAATAACAATAGATGCAATTTTTACATGTTATCTAGAAAATATCGAATCACGAACATTTAGTTATCACAAACCAATCATATCAGTATTACCAATTGAACCACCAGCCGATGATAGTGTAGATAATGAATAAACCGAATATTTTTTACACAAATTTTATATTGTTATATTTCTTTTGAAATTATTCCTCTCCCTTTCTCTCTCCCTCTCTCTCTTTCAATCTCTCACTCTTAATCTCTCTCATTCTCTATTTTAAAGATGTATTCACTTCTATCACGTGTACTGTGCTGCACATGATATTTTTTTATCTTTTTCTAATATTTGCCTGTAAACTATTTGGTCTCATCTTCAATTATAGACATATTCAAGTCACTATAAATGTCGTCATTGCGGATGTACTATTGTACATGTACGATGCTGCCAAGTACTTTTTTTGAAGCATCGGAATGTCCTTGATAGATTTTTTGATGCATCCCAGAGTTATATACCATTAGTTCACACGGACTTCAGGATTTGTAGAGAAACAGTTATGTAGAATAGCTCATTATGACATTCGAGTAGCCAATACATTTATCTGACTTAGGAGTTCAGTTGCTCATGTTTCTTCTTCACGTGGGTCTTCTGTCGTAGCTTTGCATCTAGAATTATGCCTAGATAATTTGCCTCATTGGCATGCAGGATTGTTTGCTTTTTGGCTATAACTGATGTGTGGTCATATTTCTTGTCGATGAAATTGACGTGAATCGTCTTTGCCTCATTTAGTTTGATGCGCAATTTCTTGTCCAGTTCGTGACATTGTTGATTGGTGTTTGAAGTGTTTTTTGTAGTTGACTGTGTGTTTTGGTCGGTGTCGATCGGTGTGGTGTGTAGTACCGGCGAAAATTTTTTAGTTGAAAGAAACTGTTACTTACTAATAATGAGGATGAGGCAGCGTACTCCGTTCATTGTCGGACCTGCGCTTTTCGAAGTCAAGCAACGAATTTCACGGCTGCGACTTGGATGGGTGACGCATGCTCTCATTCTCATGGTGCCGCGGTGGTGCTGACTTGGTATTTGGTAACAGGGTGGAAACTGGGCCAAATATATACTAGGCACATTGTGTCTGCGTGAGTTCGATGCTCACCAGAGGGAACTTGGCACTTCTCTCAGGGCTAGGTATTTGTCCGCGTTTATATGTGTAACCTTTCCCTACACAAGCCTGCATATAGGCTTTGTGGGGAAGGATGTCTAGTTTCCGTGTGTTCAAACTTAATTATAGTCATGGGTTGGTACAAATGCACCATTATTGGAGAATATTGCACTAAAATATTAAAATCGATACTAAAGGTTATACGTTAAATCAGAGTTAACAGAGCAGTTATGATCCGTAATATTTGTGCTTAAACATAGTAATAACTAGTCACATTTTATCGCAAAGCTAATACAAGTTTTAAAGTAAATCAACAGAGCTTATTAAATACGTTTTACAAAAGGTATTAAAATTTAGCTTGTATTACATTCAAAGCACGTTAATTCATAAAGCTTTTGTAGCATTTCTAACTTTCGTCGCTGCAGAAATGAATGAGAAGCGGAAATGTTTATCCTACCGGTAAATCTACGGTTTGTGCCTATACACGTAAATATGAGAATGTAATGTTGTTTAAATTCTGAGGACATTTCGTTATCTGTACTTCATTCGTGTGAAAAATCTTGCTAAGTGGTGTACTTTTTATATACTTTTTCAACAAACTGTCCCACATAAATATAATATATTTACATAGCTTATGTTTATATGGGACGGTCGTTGAAAAAACATTGTCTATCTGCTATCACTGAATATATTACATGTTATCAATATTTGTTTAGTGTAAGGTTATTTTTTTATCCTGAAATATACCGCTGTCATAGCAGTATTTATGCTGAGAATACTTGTAAAGTTTTAAGAGAGTAAAAGTTTACTGCTAATTTTGTTAAAAATGTTAAAATTAAATAATTGATTGTATAATAAATTATAACATGTAATACATGGCAATAGAGAGGAGAAAGCATAATAATATAACTGTATTAGTGAGTATTTCAGACAATACCATTCAAACTTACCATAGGGTGTCAAGTACTGCATTGGTGCTATTAGATTTTACAAAAGCTATTAGCACTATTAATCATAAATTGATTATGGAAATTATTTATACCAAAATGTCATTATCTACCTTTTAAGGATGCATCCCGATGGTTCTTATATAATTACTTACAAAATCGGAAACAACAAGTAATTTCAGATAAAAAGTAGTTTAAAATAGATTTTCTCTCGTTTATGACGATAAAGAGTGTTAGGGGCCTTCCTTCCCATGAAGATTATAGTTCGTGAAGTAATTTTTACTAATGATACAACTGGACGTCATTTTAATATTTATATTTACTTAGGTACAATGAAGAAAAATTAACTCAGTATAATTTTCAGTTCAGCAAAAAATTAACTCAGTTCAAGGTCAACATTAATAATTATGCCATAACATATAACGTAAGGCTAAACCCATTGAAACATTACACTGAATACTTCATCCAAATAGAAAGTGATGTTTCTTTAATTAAAAATAAATGTACAAAACGTAGAGAGAAAGCTAAACGGTTAGGATAATGGTTTAATGAAAATCTCATATTTTTTTATATCTATCTTGAAATTTGTTACATACCAATATAACTGCTGAATATAAACAAAAGTCTACTACCTTTTCGTAGTTATTAATATGGTATAACTGCGAAATAGTAATAAGTATTAGTAATCTTATTTAGCTCTCCTTGCGCTGTGTTGCTATTTTGGATGCTATATGGGACATATCCAGATTTTAACTAATGATAATAGTTATTCATTCTAATACCTTTTTAAGTATATGTAATGGTATCAAGGAGTGAGTTTTTGTACATTAAGTGTGTTTAAGTGTAGTTGTATGTTATGGTGGTGGCTGTATGTCTTTTCTCCATCTAGTATAATAAGATATTTATCGTGAATTAGTTTGTAGTGTGTGACTTTATTTTCGCAATATGAACGTCCTCCTCACTAAGTTTTGATGTAGTATATTCTTCATCAATTTGCATAATTTTCTGGTGTAGTGCTTTCATGGATTCTTGAAAATACCACTTAATATTTTTCTCTTATTCTCTGCATTGTTCTACGATGTTAAGTAGCCCTTGATCTCTTTGATATCTTTATAAATATAATCTCTCGACGGTTGATCGTGATTTCGAAATCTGATGACTAATCGATGCGTCAGTATGCCCAATTCATTAATATCCCAACTAGTTGAACTTAAGTTCTCATTTCAAGGTGGTATCATCAATACATTTCCTTTGATTAGCAATACATTAATATGTGTGTCACAATGTCGAATGCTATATTATAGTCAATATAGCCTATAATTAGATTCATTTCCTTAATCTGGACTTAGTCATTATTGTTACACCGATGCTCTGCAGGAGGCGATGCAGGAGGTAAGCTCCTCCTTATATCCTAGATTGTCTATCATGCAACCCCTCCTTTCAAATGCCATAATGTTCACTTCATAGTATCTCGGAGTATGTCTTCATATAATATAGCAGTCAGTAGCTTAGAAACCACAGACAGACAAGATATAGGTCTCCTTTGTTGTACAAGACAGTCCAGAGTTAAGACATGGTAGAATTTCTGGGTTCCTTACTACATTATTAAAACCTTTGTTAGTGCTACAAGAAGGATAACGCTTTGAACCAACAATTGTGTATGTTATCACGACCAGATTACTTCCACTTAGGCAAGCTGGTATACCCTTCCGAGCATGTTTTCTAACTCTGTTGTATTATTTTCCAGTATTTGTAGCCACTGTAGTCTTTGACAATAATTGGTACATTCCAACCATATATCTCGCCAGTAATTGTAGAATATTTCTTCGTTACATATTTCTTCAGTTATTCAATTATTTGCTTTAGGCTGTTAGCCATGGTAGAAAATTTTCTTGTTATTTACAAACTGTTTATTCTGGGTTTTTGTTTTCATCTTCGTGGTACCTCATCAGTCTAATCATCTGTGTATTAAACTTTTGTTTGAGTTTATTTCTGTGGTAGGTACATTAACTTCTAACGTACATCGCGGTCTGCCCGTCCTATTTTTGTAGCTCTCATAATTGGTTTTAATTTCGTTGCCACCGTCTGGTTTCTTACTTCCATTATATGTGTAAACATACGATATTATTATTATTATATACAGAGTTTAGGAGGGTATGTGTGAACAGTCAAGGAACCTGTGGTCAGCTTGATTGTATTTTTATTGCAGTTTTAGAAATCTGCCGACTATGCTACAAGTGACGATGATTACTGATTTCCGCATCTGAAGGTAGGTGTTGTGCATAACTTTTAATGACTTTAGGGCTGCTGTCAGGCTGATAGGTATGTCACCTGTGGCGCCTATTACTATACCATAGGAATTATGGCGACCTTCTCGTGTTGCTACATGTGCTTGATTGTCTCAGCAAGGCGTAATTATTTCGAGATTTTTTCCCTTTCTTTCTTCTCCATATTCTTGATAGTAGTATGGTGATATATTAGGAATGTTTGTTTCCTAATGTTTAATGTAAGTATCATACCTGGCCTGTTGTTGGGGGTGTTTGTCCATGATGACAGTTCTATTCCAGTACTGTTTGTGCGTATCAGTTAGTATAACTGATGTGGATATACGAGTATATAGGTGGTATATATAGATAGTAGATATTGGTAGTTTTACAACTTAAAAATTCAACATACCTTGATTATTACGGCTTAAATAGTTATGTGATCAAATCCTCACTTGAGTTCCTTGTAACACCACTTACCCTGTTCTTCAACCGGATGGTAGAGGAAGGTTGCTGACCAAATCCTCTTAAAATAGCCAAGATTCTTCCCATACATAAAAGCGGGGATATTGGATGTATTGGATAACTTTCGGCGTATTGCTATTGTCCCTATCATTTCAAAAATCTGTGAAATTCTTTTAAAAGAAAAACTCCTTTCGTATTTAGAAAAGCAGTCCACTTTATCGCCACTACAATTCCGTTTTAGGAAAGGTTTCTCCACAATAAAAGCCCTTTTAGCATTAATAGGTGAGATTGTCGAAGGATTTAATTTAAAGCCAAACACATGTGCAGCTTTATGCGATCTAACCAAAGCATTTGATTGCGTAAATTAAGATATTCTAAAAATAAAGCTTGAATATGATGGCATTCAAAGTAGCTAATCACAACTCTTGCACTCATACTTAAGTAATAGACAACAATACGTACGCATTCATGGTTCTGGCTCTGCTTTACTGCCTGTAAAGAAGGAGGTGTACCACAAGGATCGGTTTTAGGTCCGGTACTTTTTCTTATATATATAGCATAGCTCTTGTATACGTTTTGCAGATGACACTACTTTGCTATCTCGAGGAACTGAGGATATGCGCAGGAAAAGTTTAACTTCAGCAAACACTCTCTGTTAATAAATTAAAACTTAACATGTGTAAAACAAAAAACATAACATTCACGTCCAATAAAAACACAAGTATTTGTCATGAGACAGCTGCGGCCATCTGTAAATAATAACGTCATGAGAAAAATTTATTTTGCTTTATTCGAAAGTTGTTTGGCGTATGGGGTAGTACTATGGGGAAACTGTAGCACAGCTCAAAAGGCGTTTATTTTGCAGAAGTCTGCCGTTCGTCTCATTGAGGGTGCAGCGATCCGTACTTCTAGCAGAGAACTATTTAGGAAATATAAGGTTCTACCCCTGGCATGCTTGTATTTGCTGGAATCAATTGTTTTAGTACATAGGAACTTACATAACCTACTAACGAATGCAAATATGCACGAGCATAATACAAGACATGCTGGTGATTTAATGATGAGAACCGCTGTCAAGAATTTACATCACAAAACAAAGTAGTTTAGAAGTACGGCCCTATAATGAATTTGATCGATATAAGAAATGTGATCATATTAAGAATATGTCTTGTAAAGTGTTCCACTTATGTTTTAATAAATTTTTATTTGCCAATTGCTCTTACAGCATTGACTAATTTTTATGCAATCTATGTTAGGTTTGATCGTATTTTTTGACTCTTGCTTTCTGATAACTTCATATTTAGATCTTATATTTCTATTCTTCTAATATCTTTATATTTCTATTCTATTTTATGGGACCTGAGGGTGGTCCAGTTTAATTTGCATCAACAGTTTCTGGTGAGCTACTTTTACTACAATTTTTAGCTGATCGGGGCTAAGATGGAGCAGCCCTAAGGTGATATTATTATTATTATTACTGTTATTATTATTTACTGTAATAATTCAGCAACCTTGAATAAGTATTTCTTCCCTTATATGCAATTCCTATTTTTCACTAAAAACCAATAAAAGGTATTTTGAATAAAATATGTCTGCTATTTTCAATTTATTTCCCGGTGAACGCAATGATATTACGGGCCCTCGTCCGTCTGATTTACAGTTGTATATCAGCAGCCCTATTCAATTTCTATCCAGCAATTCAAGTACAAAAGGGGAATCTATTGTAGGTGGAAAATATGATTTGGATGTATTCTATTATGACATTTATGACATAGGGGGAGAAAAGGTGTTTGCGTATCTTTATGCGTTAGTTTGGAGATACGAGAAGGGTTCCACGCACGGGATTTGTGCGCATTGGAAATATAATTAATGGTTCAACTGTAATTATTTGTTGCTAATATTAAGTGACTTTTGTTCATCATAATATATAAAAAGTAGTTCATAGACTGTTCTGCAACATATTACATACACCACTCTTATTCGAAATAGTATGAAAAATACAACCTAATAAGTAAAAATTATTTGTAAAGAGTGTAAATACAAATTAAATATATTTATTGAAATCTGTTTGTCATCATGAATTTTGATCAATTACGTATTTATAACACAGCAAGAGTATAAACTTCTATTTAATGTTCCACTAACGAACAATTCAAGTAGAAATTATTGCACATATGCATACATAATTTTTTATTACCAATAATAACGCCTATTTAAATGGTGTATCGATACCATAAGTCTTTGTGCCCTTTCAGAAATGGTGAACATAAATATCTAATATTTAATACTAGAGTGAGGAGACATTCGCAAGAAATATTCGTTGAATTATTTGAAAATACTTTAATCAAATGTATCTAATTAATGTCATCCTAGAACGAGTAATGCGTGTGTTTCCTATTCGTTATATATTATATAAACAAAATGACATCTCACCGTACTGATGAATAAACATAGTGTCAGCATAATAGTGGAAAAGTTGGGTATTCTCGACGTTCCCATATGATTTTAACGGAATATGTATTTTTCACATACAAAATGTGAAGTATCCGAAAAGCATAAAAGATAAACATTACAAATTAAAATAAATTACTAGAATACTGATAAGTAACCACTAACTTAAGGACGGAATTATATAAATACCGCCAATTATTTCACTGAATGAATTTTGAAGTATATTTAGTACAACACGAAATGTAAATAAAAAAAATTAAAAGCATACTATATGAAACCTTATTTCCCTTCTCAAATTACAAAGAAAAAACTTAAATATTCCAATTTTGAATTATACAATGAAATACGTTTTTAATTATACAATAATGAAGATATTTCGTATAATACACTACTCTAACACTCAAGAAATCGAATAAATGGGTTATCCGCCGTACAGTCCAAATTTGACACCCAAGAGATATCTTTTTGTTTCCGAACGTCAAAAATAAATTGTGTGGACAACGATTTTCGTCAGCAAGAGAAGCCGTTGATGCATTCAAAAGCCATGTTTTGATGTTACCTCAAGCGGAATGGAAAAAATGCTTTGACAAGTGATTCGAACGCATGCAAAAGTGTATAGATCATGAAGATGAATATTTTAAAAAACAATAAAGTGATTTTCAATGATTAATTAACATCTTTTATTATTAGGTCCAAAAAAATACTGCTCCTGTAAATATACAACTAAATGACTGATGAAGAAACAGAACGTGTTTCATAAAGATTCCTCAAGTAGTGTTTATTTAAGATTCCTGGAATGGAATATAGTAAATTAAATTTAGATAAAAATATAATTATATAAATTATATAAAAAAATATAATTAAATAAAAATATAATAATAGAACACTAACAGCTCAGAAATACCTAACACTAAATGCATTATGAAAATGTACTAACTATAAGTAGATATTTCGTATATAGATTGATAAAAATCAACGGCAAACGTTGTACGATGTTTTCGTCATTAAACAGTTATTAAAATATAATTAGAACAAGAATTAGAACAATTATTAGCAGCATACACAGTAGTTTATGCAAACAATAATCTAAACATTTCTAGATTAGAGAATATTGATATGTTTACGTTCATTAATTATAGATAAACTTACAGATAAACACAACTAAATATCCAATTACATATGAAATAATTTCGGCTGTGTTACTATTTCATTTCGATTAATCTGAAATATCCAATTAAGGTTTGTTTGAAGTATAGTAAGTGGTAAATATATGAACCGGTTTTAATGATAACTAAATTAAAATGATTAAACAACAAAATGTCCTTTATATAAATGAATTTCATTTATCCCCGCCATATTACTTTGGCTGATTCTTTACTTATCTTAAATTATTTATCTGCGTTGTAACTTAGAGTAAATTTATTTACTATGTTCATTAAAAATAAGAGCATAATTAATTTATTGTATCCATTAACGCGAATATAAATAAACATTAATTATTGAATTTTACAATTTAATAGTCTTGAGTGATTCTTGTTTGATGTTCATTAAGATCATCATGTGTCTTGAGAACGGGATGTCGTTCCACTACATCATGAAATGTAGGCAGATTGAGACCTCGGCAATAACTAGTACGATCCCTGGGAAGTAGGTAGATTGAAACCACGGCGGCGAAAAGTTATATACCCTTCCTGAACCTAATTTTTTCCTCAAATTCGAACCGAGGAGTAGGCAGATTGAGGCCGCGGTAAGAACTAGAATCTCCTTAATCCAATTCTCAAAAATAGATCCAAAATAGGAACCAAAACGTCGAATTGATAACACTAATTACAGACCAAGTAGTACCAAGCCAATACTTAGACTCCACTAAATCCAATTTGCAAGTATTATAGCGTCAGTTATCTGCCGCATGCACTGTTGGATACATCAATAATTTTCTGATCTATATGAAAAAAGTTAAGTGCAACGTCCAATACCGGAGAGAATAACAAACAATAGAGACTTCAGTCTTTCGCCGTTTTTAATCTCGCATTTGATTAACGATTTCCTCAAAATCCTGAGCGACATCCTGAAAGGAACACATCCTTCGCAGACAGGGACCTTTTAATAAGCAATCAACAAAAATTAAAAGTATCTTAATCTTCTCGTTAACTTCCTCTCAACGTTCCTCAACAATGGTTCATTAATCTTTTTAGATTTTATACAATGTAAATTGAATGTTGTATCGGGTCCTTTGTCACTAAAGGAGGAAATGAAGTTTTGGATGACGTTGTAAGCGTAGAACTTTTCTCCTTCATGTTGACGAATTTTATCGCTGCTCATCCTTTCTACTCGATACGATAACTAAGTATAATAAATTGATGGTTAAGCAAGGCGAAGTTGTGGGTGGATAAACATGTATATATTACAAAGCAATTAATCTGATTGATTAATCAGAACCATAGGCACATCACGAAAACTTAAAAATCGTTATATGGAATTTGCTACTATGCATATACACCGAAATTAGATCATTAAATTATTAATTAAACTATATCCGTGAAGCCAAATTTATGTACACAGGTACTAATGCATTAGTACCATATTTCTTTAAGAGTAATTCATGTTTATATAATTTATTTAACTGCTAATGGGTTACATAGTATTATTTCTCAGTAGAATGAAAATTAAGTAAAAACTGGTTAATTGCAGATTATACTACATATCTATGTTTCAATTTCATAATGGAAAAAACGTGTCCTAAATAAATGTATTAGATTTAATAAATTTATTGTTCCACATATAATAGTTAATTGTTCCAGAGGCGCACATACTCGATCGGATCCTATCGTGATTCTCGTGTCTGCAATCGGCATAAATCTCATAGTTATGTCATCGTATATATACGCAAAAGTAAAATATCATCATCATGGTAATTTGCGTATAAATAATTCCATACTATTTAAATAAAAATAATATTATTACATATTTGTACTTCAGATGTAAACTGCTGTGGAATGATTAAATTATGTATGGTATGTTATGTATTAGGTGTAAATGTATCCTTTTTGTTGGTCTAATGTGAAGTAAGGAAATGGGCCTTTGTGTATTTCTTGGTGTTAAGTATTCATTTTCAGAATTTGGAGGATCATAAAGCTCTGACAATTAAAAAAATGGTATTTCATTGATAAATTGCTGTAAAAAATATATTAATCTATCCACAGCAGTTGCCTTATTTTGTGTAAACCATAATTTAAACTTGTCAGTTATATGTAACATAATAGTTTTAAAATACTTATTTGGTAGAATATGTTATGAAAAGTGGCATAGAAACTACATTCAAATCATTAATGCCAAACTATGCAAGTTTTAGTATATGGTAAAATGGCATTTAAAATTCTAATAATTACCAAACACCCAGTTTTGATGGTTCTTGTGAAAATGTACCAGAAACAAGTCATATGAAGAGATGTAGAAAATGTTAGTGAACATTTAGGATAATGGGTTTGAAGTAAAACAACAAATTAATAATTTATAATAACATGCAATGTCTAATAATTTCTGTGATTTAGAAAAAACTGGATGATGCGCCAATGTCACTTCACTATGTATACCTACTTAGGTGATTATAACAAATTTATAGGTATATGAATACATCCTTTCTAAATCCTTTCCTTGCAACTCGAAACCATCACATACAATGATTATACATGATTCTAAACATTTATAAATAATACTGACACCTTCACCAATTTGTGGAGTTTTATGGATGTCCAATAATTTCGCAGTAATTAAAAAACTGGCGGATGCGCCAATGTCACTTTATTATGTATAGATAATTATAACCAAATTTATAGGTATATGAATATATCTTTTCTAAATATCTTCCTTACAACTCGAAACCATCACATACATTATACACGATTCTAAACATTTCTAAATAATACTGGCACCTTCACCAATTTGTGGGGTTTATACTTTTATCTAAGAAAACTTTCTTTCACCTCAAACTTCGAATTAACAGCAGGAACGGAAATGTTAACCATTGTCCAATTAAAAAATATTAAGTATGTATAGTAACAGAACTGCGATAATTTCTGGTATTCTTGAAGTACTCAGAAGATGAAGTACTCTTGGATTACATCCCTATTTTGGAAGTGTACTTTTATATAAAGTGACAAATATTTTAATTATATACGTACTAGGAAAATATTTATTAATATAAGGTTTGGGGAAAAATTAAGTTCGGTTTTCTTCGCGTTTTTCAAAGGAAATTTATTCATATAAATTTCACACACTAATCACTGATATATGTGCCGTCTTGATCGATGACCTTTTGCCATCAAGAACTGAACCAAGTGATTTTCACAACAAGCCTATTTTAATGCCAGCGTGACACCATTAAGAGAGTTTTACCAAATACCAAAACAAATTGTAGTCGGACGGGGCAAGGTCCGAACTATACGGTGGATGCATCAAAACTTCCTAGCCAAGGTCTCTCAATATTTCCGAGTCACTAAAGATATGTGTTGTCAAGTGTTGTCGTGATGGAAGACAACGCCTTTCCTATTGATCAATTCTGGCCATTATTTTTAATCGCCTGCTACAATCGCATTAGTTGTTGACAGTAGAGAATCGAATTAATGGCTTGCAGAGGTTCGAGCAGCTCATGATGAACAATTCCTTTTCAATCCCACCAAATACTGAGCATCACCTTCCTTGGCGGCAATATGGACGTAGCGATGTCGCGAAATGAAATATATTTGTCTATCTCGATTTTTTCCAAAATTTCATCGACTGTTTCAACGATTGGCCGACTAGGGCGAGGTTCATCTTTAACATCGAAATTTCCGGAACGAAAACCAGCAAACCAATTCTGATACTGGCGTTCACTTAAGCATCCATCACCATAAACACCACACAATTTTCGATGAGCCTGCGCTGCATTTTTCTCTTTTAAAGTAAAATATGCCGAAGATTACATTCTGGAATCTACTTTCATACGCACTATAGTATGGATTCAATATGTCTTTCTAGATATATGCGACTTTAAAGTCATCTATTAAAAAAAACCGAAATTACTTTCCAACCAGATTTAGGAAAATCTCTAATATTTTCAAACGACTATGAATTTTGTCCTATTCGTCAACAGTAAATTATTAAATATGGTGGACACTTATTATTTAAGTATTAGGTTAAAAGTTTGATCAAAAATAATATCAAAAACTTCATATTCTCTCTAGATGGATAAACATTTCATAGACTTCATGAACATTGCCTACCCTTTTGGTATATGTAAAAAATTATCATAAAAAAGATAAATGTATAATCCACATGTGTCACCCATATATAACGCATGTTTAAACAGCTTATAAGTTGTTTATTCTAATTCATTATTCAACATTTGGTTTTTTAGATTACACTTAAATATTTAAGTATTAAATTGATTGAAGTAAATTAAACATTTATCACATGTTGCTATTTAGAAATGATTTGCTTTGGCATAATCCTAGTTTTTACAGGCTGTTCAATTTAAAAAAATATAAATCATACTCTGAAAACAAGATTCCAAGATATGGCGGAGGTGCCAATGTCAATTTAACATTTAAGGATTGTAAACTCGAGTTATTTATAATATATTTTATTACAATTCTTTCTTTATATGTAAGCACCGCATATAATGATTATATAGGGTTATCTACCGGCGATGATTCTTCTTCTTCTTGTAGGACAATATCTTCATTGGACGTTGGTTACCACTAAAACCCATCTGACCTTATTAACTGACGCTCTGAATAATTTGGCTGAAGTTTTGCCGGTCCATTGTCTTAAGTTTTTGAGCCATGATATGCGTCGTCTTCCGGGTTCTCTTCTGCCATTCATTTTTCCTTGCATAATAAGTTTTAACATGTTATATTTACTATTTCTCATAATATAACCAAAACATTCCAAACTTCTTTCTTTGACCGCTTTTAGTACTGTTGGTTGTCATCCTATTCTATTTAATACCTCTTTATTTGTAACATGATATGTCCAAGATATTCGTATCATTCGCCGATAACACCACATTTCAAGAGCTGTTATTTTCTTGCAAGAAGTATCCGTCAGCGTCCATGCTTCAACGTCATACAAGAGAACGGAAAACGCATAGCATTTGAGAACTCGTAATCTAGTTTGAACGTTGAAAGATTACAAAGGATGTTTTTCATTTGGTAGAAAACACTTCTCACTTTCTCAATACGAATATGGATTTCGCGTGAGTGGTCTCAGTTTTCGTTGATGTTGTCGAAGTTTTCTATCCTTTCCAAAATTTTCCCGCTTATATTAAGTTGTTCATTAGCATTAGGATTTTTGCTAATGATCATTACTTTTGTTTTTCTGATATTGATTCTCATCCCATGTATTTCGCAAACTGAGGTGATACGGTCGATTAGGTGTTGTAATCCTTGTGGGCTTTATGCAAGTAAAACAGTGCCATCAGCATATCGAAAGTTATTTATGGGTATGCCATTCACTACAATTCCCTCTTTAATACCATTAAGCGCTTCTCTGAACAGGTGGTCTGAATATATGTTGAATAACAGGGGTGATGAGGTACATCCCTGATGGACTCCTCTCTCTATCTCAAATTTCGCTGATCTCTTATTTTCTACTTTAACAATACCTTTTTGTTTAGCGTAAAGATTTGCTATTATTCTAAGATCTTGACTGCGTATGCAATGTGTCTTAAGAATATCCGTAAGCCTTGTGTTGTTAACTTTATCAAACGCCTTTTCAAAGTCTAAGAACAGCAATAAACATCGTTGTGAACATCTCTAGCCCATTGTACCAGATTAGATGGATGGAAATAAATATTGGTATCAATAGAGGATTAACTAAATATAATTTTTTACAGTAAGATATAGAAACATTTATAAGTGATAGTAGCACTTCTAACAATTCTTTAAAAACATGTTTATTGGGAATATATCGAAACATTTCAAAAAATATTTGTTAAGTACATATATCGATACGATTTTGGTAATCAATTTGAATATAAAGAAAAAATATTTAGAGACATGGTAAAGCACAAACTAATAAACTAACAATACTATCAGAGTCTGTGAAATAGCATCGTACTTGTATTGCATTGCATTTAGTAAAGTTTTATTTATACAAAAACGACCAACTCAACACCCTGTCCACTTTACATTGTAATATCAACACAACTTCAGTCGCGTTTATCCCTGTATTTGAGGTTTACCAGCCGGGTAAAAACACATTTGTCGTTTGTATCTTTTAAAGAAACAGATACACACGACTGTGTTGCACAAGTTATATTTTATCGGACGTTATTGCCAATATATCTAGCAGCAAAAAAAATATAGCCTTCTCAGGGGATCAGGGAATATGTGATGATGAACGTATAAACCGCACTAACGCCGACGCCACCGGAAATTATTGGTTATTTAGGCGCAAGAGATATTTCCCTCTATCCTCGACTACAGTGGAAATTTAGTAAGTGGATCTCATACGCTCAACCGTCACGAATTTTTATTCTAGACATATTTTTATGTCCACGTAAGTAGTTGTCGGCAGATATACTAAGCTGTACATGTTTAAATATAATTTCAATTTAACATTAGCGAGTACATTTAATAATAATAATAAATAATTTTATTTGTATAACAAAAATACAGTGATATAGTACACTAACAAAGAGAGGTCACACCCTGTGGGTCACTGATTTGGCCGAGCCTCTGTGTACTTAAACAAATTCACTAGTGCAGTATATTCCCAAAGCCCTAGGGTGAATAATTCAGAAATAAGGGGAAATTTCTCGAAAGTGTTAGGCCCATCATTTGCACAAGTTTCAAAAATTCGACTTTACGAAATCTGTTGTAAAGATGTAAGCATTCTGTACGTTTCTTAGCGCGACGATTCTGGTTCGAGACTCTATTCGTGTATTTATTTTGTCCTTCTATCCTCATTTCTTCACACACTATATTTATTTGTCAACATAATTCGACACACATATTTCTTTTTTTTTTCCTTGCTTTCTTACTTTCTTCACAGAAAATGCCCATTTCAACATAATTTAATGAGCGGAATACAAATAATTAAGTTTTCCCTTTGATAAACTAAACACTCCTTGTGCTTGCTCAAATATTGCTTTTATTTCTTGTAGTAGATGCCAATTAAATTTATGCTTTGTTTGTTTTTATGATAATTATCCAAAAAAACACCTGAATTAGAAAATCTATAGAAATGACTACCTATGTATTTCTGAATTCCTAGTGCATTTTGTCATAAAAAAATTCCATAATTATGTTATTTATCATTGAATTATGTTGACAAATAAATATTTTCAATGAAGAAAGGAGGATAGGAGAACAAAATATATACACGGGTAGAACCTCGAACCCGAATAGCTGTACTGAGAAACATACACGCTGCTTATTTCACCACAACAGCTTTCGTAAGTTTGAGTTTTTGGAAATTGTACAAATGGTGAGCCTAACACTTTCGAGAGAAATTTCTCCTTTATTTCCGTGTTGTGCATCCTAGGACTTTGGGAATATACTACACTAGTGAGTCTCTCTAAGTACACAGAGACTCGGTCAAATCACTGACCCACGGAGTATGACCTCTCCTTATAAGAAAATATAATTATAAATGAATCTATATGACAAGACCAGAAAACACAAATATACCACAAACTTAAGGAAAATACGAAATTATTTTAATCAGTTCCAATGGCGAAATAAATAGCATCTGACCAACTGAGGATTATAGTTCTAGTTTTAGATATGGAAATTGCAATTTCCTGTGGTGAGTCTGCCACAGGGAATTGCATGTCCTCATGTCACACCGGAGGAGAATAGTACATATCCTAAGGCGCTTATATTAATTCAGTAGTTGATACGGCAAATGTCAATTCAACAATTAATTAGAGCCCTATTATGTATAGGGTCCACTTCACTTCAGCAAATAGTAGTTTAGAAACTTTCGTAAGCGATATTGTATCTGCAGCAATTGACTTCTACAAAGCTTTGTTAACTCTCTTTGTTACACCAATATTTTGGCCAGTGTAGTGTCCTCTGAATGGATAATGCAAGCAGAGTTTATTACTGCAATTTAATGTTTCCATTCAATGTCTGTTATCCTTGAAGATATCACGTATTACGTCATATTTGTCTTCGGTATGAATCGGTATGATACATGATAAGACTATTGATATTGTAGTTATAATAATTAGAATATATTCATTTGCATCAAATACGTATGATATGTAATATATTCAATTAGCCTCAGAAATATAATCTATAAATAAACACAAAATATTTCTAGGAAAATTACTACTTAAACTATAGAAATTATAAAGGTACATTTATAGTAAATGGTACATACTTCACTGTATAATATACAGTAATAAACATAGTATATTGAAGTTTACTGAGAACACTATACAAAGAATATTTTACACACAGATGTTACAGGACATGATATATATATAAAAATAGAAAATTAGGTAAATAATAACAAGGAAAAATAGAAATAATAAGTGAAAATTAAAAATAAGTGAAAACAAACAAACAGCAGCAGAGGATCATGCAAGCATTTAGGACACTGTAATAATTAATTATATGTATAGGCAACTCTTATAATGTTAGAGCAACTAAAATTAAAACATACAGAATAATCACTGATTCGCGAATATGCGCTCCCAAGCAATGTATAGATAGGTTATGTATCGGACAATGGATGTTATTAAGTACATTATTAAATTAGTTTATCTAGTAGAATGCTGTTTGTCTATACACATACATAAAGTCACGCACCAATGCACATACGTAACATGTAATACATATATGCACAACATGTAAAATGGATTTCGTTTGTCAACATCACAGATGGTAGGTATTTTTGCCTCAATTGCATAAAGCATATGAAGTTTGAGGGTTTAGTTCATTATCCACATTTTTTATTTGTTTTTTAAGCAATGACTGACAGTTTGACTGTAATTTTTATATAACATGGTAATTTGCAATATATTTGGGATTATAATTAAATATAAGAACGTTGTAAAATCTTTTCATCTAGTTTAGGTATTTTGCTAGACGCAATGGTTTTATGGACGCAATAACTTCATTGGTTTCTGAGAGAAAGATTGAATTTAATAGAGGTAAGTTATTATTTATATTAATTTTTCGAGAAGTTGTTCATCAGTTGTAATAAATTATTATACTAAATTTCAACAGATATTAAATAAGTAATATATTATTTCGTAAACAAAAATATTTTAATTTTCTATGAATACTCAAAAATGATTGACTTGGCGCACGATATTATCAGAGGATGACTAAAATTTTGTTCCCCAATTTCAATCAGTTTTAATCATCTCCTGTTGATAGTAACTTGGTTGACGAAACACCCATCAAGCCGTATACTATTTTTCGATGTTTGTGTCTATTGATTCTTATTGCTGCATTGAAGGTTCCAGCCCTTTATCCAGTATGTTATTTTGTGATATTTAAACCATCTGAAGGCATTAGATAGCACTCTAACACCTCCTTTATTCAAATGGTATAAATTCCTCTATGTGCATATAAAGGGGCACTAAAATATGTGTTATGATGGACAATGTTTAAATTGTGATATTTATAACACTATAGAAATATCATTGAGCTTTAAGCTACCTTGTATAACATTAGGATGAAAGTTTGCCTTGATTTACGACTTGCACGAGTTCATCTGCAAAGATAGTGGTAAGTATTATAATTAATTTAGGATTTATTATTCTTTTCTTCAATTTTACACGTATGAATTTTTTTGTAAATTTTCATAATTTTCTATACACTTTCAGTAATATAATGAGTAGTTAAGTAGGAGGTAGATACCTCCTACTTAACTTCTCAGATTTATTTACAAACGGGATGGGCAGGGCAAAATTCAAAAATTATTTTTCTTGAACTTTTCAATACTTTACTCATTCACAAATTAAACCTATTTTCCTTGGCCATAGCGAAGGGTAAACTTTTCGTTGAAAATAAGAAAATTTTTATGAAAGATATAATTAAATATCCTTTCCCTTTCAAACTTCCAGACTACAAAAGAATGCCAACTTCGGACCGTTTAATTTCGTTATGGAGTTAAAATTATGGCTCCATACATTTAAAGCTTCAATTGGGATTACAAGTTTAGGATGCATCATAAAAGGCAAAGTGGCTGCGGGCGAATGCGAGAAAATCATAAAAAACCTTTATTAAAATTTGGCTTCGAGTGTACACGCACTCATCTTAAAAGCCTGGATCTCGCGTATGTAATGGAATTTGGAGAAAATTGCAATTTCGCTCCTTCTACCTCCTTCCACGCTATCCCCGAATTTCAACCCAGGCGTCACGCAATTTAAGACCTTTCCCGAGTACCGTGCCACCTTAGTCACTTAAGGCGGTTCAGAGAACGAAAAATGTGTTCGGGAATATAAAGCAAATTCTACATGAGTATCACTCGGCGAGAAGTTATTCGTGCAATCATTCTCTGTGGTTAAGACGTACCTTGAAATAACAGAATATACCCATCTGCTTACTCCAATATTCAAAAGATAAAATTGTATAACTGCTTAACATGAAGCTAGTGTTAGTATATCATTAATATAATATGCTTATTGACAATTGTGGACTACAAAATCGTTTATAAGTGTCCGAAACCTCGTATAGCTATCCTTTGCTCACATTTGCAGTTGTTCACTACTGTCGTGTTACAGATCAGGCCATTTCGCGGTAGTTGAAATACCACCGCATAGACTTGAGATATTTGAATCGACATAGGTATAAGCAACTAAGTTTAGTTTACCACCGTGGTTGATATCCTGTTGTCTGCTTGTGCAGTAGTTTTCATATGGTGTTGGAATACGAACAATTTACAACAACATGGCACTATTAGTACACAATTTCCGGATGTACAAATGACAATTTTCTGATTTAAAATATTAAGGGCCTCAAATAATATATTTGGCTTGTAATCGAAGCCTATTAGTTCGAAGAAATATTCATATACAAATCATGTACACAGTGCAATATATAAATAAGAAAAACGTAACCGAGGACCTTATACTGATTTTATTTTCTATGGAATTTGTAGGCTATGCTGGGCATAAAAATTAACCATTTTTTCAGCATACTTCTATTGCTATGTGCAGCATAAAAATGAACCATTTTGCCAGTTTTGGAACAAACATAACCTTACATGGAAATTTTGCAGCTTAAGTACATTACAAAGATATTTGCAATTTGTGCTTGAGAGATTTGCAAATAACACTAAATACCAAGTACAGAATAAAATATTGTAGTTAGTAGTGAACAAGGCAATAGATTCTATTTTACGTATATTTGTATTTGTATTATGTACGAAACAAATATTTAGGGAATCCACAATTATTTGTGTTATACTACAATATCAGGACAATTGCACACAGCTCATTTTAAATAGATAATTTTGTTAAAATTATCTGTTTCTCACATATCCTTAGTAATGTGTTTCAAAATTTAGCAAAAGAAGGGAAACAAACTATTTTTTTTATATTTTTCTTTAAATTCACGTGGCGTCGTTACCCACCATCAACATCAACAAGAAAGAAATGTACACGTATTTTTTTTAGTAATTTTTATAACACTGTTAAGTACTTCTTTATCCAGAACTGTTCATTGACGAAAATCTTTCATCCACATAAAAGTAAAATTACATCTTTACAGCATATTAACCATCAATAATTCTCAGTGGTTAGACGCAGATTAGACACGTCTTTAAAACCTTTCGAAGTGATCTATTCTCTTTGCATCGATACAACATCGATCTGACGGGTGTAGATCCGTATTTCAGTCGTGTAACTTCGGCCAAATAAAACCTGTAAACATAATCTTCTTCTCCTTTTTCCTAGCCTTTATCTCATTTTATTTAGAGTCAGTTTTCCTAGTACTACTGCGAAGCATCATACAGTTGCAGGTTGTCTCAGTTGTTGTATTTGTAAATTTCAGATCGTTTTTTATAATTCTTGTCCAGGTTACTGTTTTCTTGGGTTGCCTACGGCATCGCATTCCCTCGTCTATGGAAAGCACTTGTTTAGTCATGTGATCGTCCTCGCGTCTCATAACACGACCATACCAACGCAGGCGGTCATGTTATGAGACACAAGTACCAGTAAAGGTACTTTAATTTAAAAAATTTCAAATAAAAGGCCTAAATATTTTCAATATGTGGAGAGAATAATATATATGTTTCTAATGTGAATATATACACTAATATTGCTAATGGAAGCATTTCTTATCTTGCTTCCACGGACTGCATGCCACTGGATTCTATATAGATTTACATCAATTTCAGTCTCTTCTTTAGATACTTAACCAAGTCGATTACTTGCATATAATACATCTTTGTACTACCATTTAGATGATTGTGGATAGACGATTATAATGCTACAATAAACCGCTTCCATTATTCCTTACTGGATAGGTAATTATGGAGCAATTACCATTACGAAAGGACACACTATGTTCAAGATTACGCAACGAACTTGTTTTGCAACCCACACATAGTTCGGCAACTATTCGTGAGTTAGTAAGCGAGCGTATGAGGTTGGCAGTAATTCCACGTTTAGGTCGTCTATTTTCACCTCATTGCGTTTTAAACTTTCATCGTCCCATATAATTTTCCGTATAACACCAACTTTGCTGTACAGCTGGGAGCCTTTGACTCAAATTAAAATTAATGAGAGCTCTTTTGGGGAAACATGAACTCTAGGAGATGGCGAATTTGGGAAAGGCGTGCATATTAACAAGAATATCCCTGACTATTTTCTGCAAACCGCCATACAGAGCTTGTAATAGTGTTATATCGTAATGTTTTTCTGTTGCATTATTTCACGAATAATTTTGATGGGATTACAGATAGTATTTTTATAATTTTCTTAACGGGATTTTCAAAGGATAATCCGTGTTTAATAATAAGTAATGTAACCTACTAATTTAATAAATTTATTATTACTATATCAGGCATACAGAATAAAATCTATAATGTTACAATTTTGTTCTAAAGAGGCAACTGTTATCAATGAAAGCAATGCAATATATTGAGATCCTCAAGTGGGAGCAGATTTACAAACTATTTATCACAAATAGAAGAAACTAGTGGAGGCAATACAAAACTTACAAAATCCCTCCTTTAAAATACATTTACATTATATTTAAAAAAAATGCGTTTACATAGTCGTTACATAAATGAAATGATTATTTTACTACTTATTAAACATTAGCTATCAAACAGATAATAAACAGTTTAATTAGTTATTAAAGAGAGATACATGGTTTAAAGGCCGAAAAAATAATAGTGTTATAGCGAACATTTACATTATTTAAAAAAAAATTGCGCCTACATACATAGTCGTTACATAATTGAAACGATTATTTTAATTACGCCAATATTACATCATTAGATGTCGAATGGTTGTTCTCTCTATAGGTAGTCCCAGAAGTATCCGACATGACATATAGGTGGCGGTTGTTGTTTGAAGAAAATCACTATGGTATAAAGCTTAATTTGAATAACCTTATAAAGCTTAATTTGAAATTTAACGAGGCGTTGTTGTTTAGTATTTGTTTGGCAGCCATTAATAGTGAAGGCTATTAATTAATTTGTATTAATTAATAGCGTTCCAATTTTTTCTATGTTTAACAATTAATTAATAGCGTATTAATTAATAGCGTATTAATTAGTACCTAGCGCTATTAATTAATTGTTATACATGGAAAAAATTGGTCATGTTTATGTGATACAATACTTTCATTTCAAAAGCCCCTCTCGAACCGATATCAAAGTGGGTCTAGATTCTATTCTGAGGGAGTCTGCTTCTCCGTTTGCAATGGTAAAATATTGGATGGCAGAGTTTAAACGAGTACGAGCTGCCAAGATGAGTATCACAGTAGAAGATTAAGTGAGGTGAATATGCCACGAATGGTGAACAAAATCCACAAAATGGTATTGGGTGACGATCAACTGAAAGTGCGTGAGCGAGCAGACATGGTAGGCATTTCAAAAAGTGATGTACATCGCATATTATCTGAAAACTTGAACATGAAAAAGCTGTGCACAAGATGAGTGCCGCGATTACTCACAACGGAACAAAAAGAGCGTCGTGAGAATGTTTCAGTAGAGTGTTTGGCGAAGTTTCACTGGAGTAAAACTGAGATCTTGCTTCGACTCATAACCATGGATGAAACATGACATTACTTCACATCTAAGATGCAGGAGCAGTCAAAACAACTGAAAGGGGAGAATCGGCTCCAAAGAAGACGAAGATAGTTTCATTTGCAAGAAAGGTCATATCATCAGCTTTTTGGGATGTCCGTGGGATAATTTTTATTGAGTACCTTCAGAAAGGAAAATCAAACAACGGCGATTATTATGTGAACGTATTGCAGCATTTGTGTGATGAAATTGAAAAAAAAAACTGCGTTTGGCAAAAATATGGTTTTGTCTTATCAAGACCATGCATCAGTTCACACATCCGTTATCTTGATGGCCAAAATCAATAAGTTAAAGCTCCATTTGCTTCATTACTCAATCTATTCCCCAGATTTAGCCCTCTCGAATTATTTTCTGTTTCCAAACTTGAGAATATAACTCGGCGATAAAAGATTTGCCAATATTGGAGAGGTGGGGTTTGCGGTTGATGGCTATTTATAGGAGTTCGATGATTCGCACTATAAATAGGCTACTGGACATAGCTGGAAAAGTGTATTTAGCTAAAAGGAGACTATGTAGAGAAATAAAGATGTGTTTCCCTATTTATTTTGTTTTCTTTGTCAGGTCGGGCGGGTACTTCTATGACTATCTCGTATGAAAACATTTTTTCACCAAGGTGAAAATTTCTCGCTGAAACAACTGTAGACACAAATCTAGGACTGTAGATGTTTAACAGATAATCACCATTTATTATTTAAACTGAAATATCGGCAACTAAATAATTATAAATATTCATTCAAACTATCTTCGCGATACTAGTCTCTGCGGTTTTAAAGAAGACAAAAGATCTCATTACAAAGTACAACCAGCTCACTATTTTATCTTAGAGGAGGCTGACGTGACTGTAGACACCATCAGGTGCGACCTTGTCTTCTCGCACAATGGAATGGCTTTCATGTGTAACAATGGGCAAAAGACACCATAATTTATTTATCAGATCATATTTATATTTCTCCTGTCAGTGAAGAATGCGTATGGATTACCACTAAAAAGTTATTGTTTTTCATAATACAATGTATATATTTATTTTCAACTATTTAATTTTAAGTAAGCTTTGTCTCAATCATATTACAGCAATTTGGTATCCTAAAAGAAAATATTGGGGTTTATAATATTTCCCATTATAAAAACGTATGAGTTG
The DNA here is from genome assembly GCA_037954035.1 of Rosalia funebris. NCBI lineage: Eukaryota > Metazoa > Arthropoda > Insecta > Coleoptera > Cerambycidae > Rosalia > Rosalia funebris. The sequence goes on from JAZFAV010000011.1 coordinate 22,136,881, forward strand.
AATTGAATTGAAGATGATCAGGAGATTGTAGTAATGGTACATACTGAAAACTTAATATAAAACAAAATATATTCATTATTTATTTTTACTATATAGTAGTATAAATAAGTTAACTAGTTTTAGAGTATAATGCTTTTTTTAACTAAAATTTTGTGAACTTATTCCACTACAAACATATATGGACTGATAATATTAGTTAAACGAATAAAGTTTAGATAGAACTATTACGGTATAATGACCATTAGATAAAGTCAGTTTAATTAACGTTTGCTATAACGCTGTACGGTAGCATATTTGCGGAAAATCTGCAACGTCTAATGGTCAATTAACAAACATAACCTTATATAGTTTACCTATAACTCTAGAATTGTTCTATAAGCAATTATATACTTGATATTTCGATGTTGCATTAACGTAATAGCAGTGGCAAAAGACTTTATTTAAAAGAATACGAAAGCAATAACAAACTTCCATTTTAGTTGGCATAATTCAAGTTTATGTACATATATATCACAACGTAGTATCATAAAGAGCGCCGAAGTATCTCCGAAATATACAAAAAAAATCCTGCACGAACATCGTTTAGATGTTTTGTTTCTTTAAGTACCATAACCCATCTCGAATAGCATTAAGTAATAAACTACTTTTTGTAAACGTCGTCGATGTCCTTCTTCAATGATAAATTAATACTTTAATTCGGTCAGTTTCAGTCTAGAAAATTATTTCGTATTCAAAAGTGGAGAGTATTTCACATTATGCATGTGTCCTTATGTACCATGAAGAAAGAATGTAGTGAGACCCTTTTGATACATTTGACTACAATACATACACTTTTGAATTTGTTGTGTTAATCGTATGACCAACAGGCGTGACCATTTTGAGTACCAAGAACATAATTAATTCCATTAATTAATTTATCATTGCCGGTATTCAAAGGAAACATATCAAGAGTGTCTCATTTCATTATTTTTTGATGATGTGTATAATGTTTCCTAGACAATACATTAGACCACGATATACTGTAGAATAACTAAATGTATATTTTCATTCTCCCTTTTTTACCCAATAGCTACATTTATTCAATGTATCTAAAATAACTAGTAGAGTTAAAAGAATTCCAAATATTCCTAAAAATTGTATTCAATATAAATTAAAATTAGAGCCAGTTTTCACGTGATACTATGGGAGAAGGTAATCAAAAGAATTATTGCTATCTAATTATTTCCAGTTACACAAGGCTATCCCGAAGCTACATACAGTCGGGCCATTCTAACTTTACCACTACGTCACAAGCAATATTCGTATGAACTAAGATGAAAAATCAGAGTCAAATGAGTGACTGTTTACATAATTTAAATCATTTAAATTTACCGCCTTTACAGTCAACTGTGTTACCGGCACGAAAACAAACCAGAAAATGACTTTCAAATAAGTTATCACGGCGACAAACTTTATAATCCATGGGCTCAAACGTAAAAATGCTTGCAAAAATTATGTGAAAAAACACAATATACATATAAATTGGTCTGTGATCGTCAAGATAACTACGTCTTTCCGCCGATCGGAGCTTTGGCTCTATTGTGGCACTTGGGGAATGATGAAACTACAAGCATAACAAACTACTAGTACATATTCGCCTAATTCATCACTACTATTTATTTAGGTATATTTTAGTTTGTTACAGTACACTGACCTTAATTGTGCACTTTCTGCAAGAGTTTTCCTTATCTAAACACCCAAACTATATGAAGAAAGCATAACTAACCTTAAAATTCAAATTCTATGTGCTAAAACAATGTCATTTTAGTTAGGAATCGAATAAAATAAACATACAGAAAACGTCTAGTAATAAACGTACTTCACACAAAAAAAAACACTAAACCTAAACATTATGTATGTATACCTAAAACATTATGTACGAAATCAACACAAACGAATGTAATATTTTACTAAATATGTCTTTATTATAGGTCTCACTAACACAATCATTATCAAAATGATAAAAATGCTATTCTACCATAAAGAAGTGGTTATATACTTATACAATTAAAAATTAAATATGTATAACAAATATTTTCATAACAAAACATAGAACAAATAATTTCACTGCTGGCTATGGTATATAAAAAAACCTGTTTGTGTTTTAAATAGGACAACATTATTTTAAAATTAGGGATAGAAACATGTCACGTATAAAGACTCACATGTTCACTGCATGTTGCTAAAGAATCCTTCCACATATTCATTTATGAATTCATGTTATCACAACAATTTCTTAAAAACCTGCCCCTCTTAGCTGCTATGTTAACTCTTTCAGTTAAATCTCATCGATTGTCTTCCTTCTTGAATTTAAAACCCACCTCCTTTAATGTAGCTCCTTTAATGTAAATTACATGTTGCCTTAGAACAAAAACAATTTTATCACATCATTTTGACCTACACAGTAAATGCCCCTGTATTTACACAACAAAACAAATATAACCAGAACATACTTACATTTTTCATACATATTGTATAAAGTATCTCGTACTGACACTATTGTACCTTCAGGTAGATCTCTTGTCATGGACTCTTAGCAATGTCTTGTTTTTCTGGGTGAAGAAAGAACTGGATTGTTTTCTTTGATTTTTATAATAGTGTCTATTGTTTTCTTCGAAAGTTTAAGAGCTATTCTAAAATTTAACAAGTATACACACATTACTTCAGATATTTGTGAATCTGTCTTTTATCTCTTGAACAGCACTAACAGCACAGACATTAAAGGGCATCCGTTTATTTTCTCCTGTTCAAAGTATTCCAGGAGATTCAACACCATTTGCTGTGCTTGAGAATTTAATGTTTTTCCCAGCATCTAAAACAAGACGTGCATATAACTGTGATAAAAAAAATATAGCTTACTTACATCAACTCCAATCCTGAAACTAGTTTCGCTCTAAAAAGAATCTATGACAAATATTAGTAAATAGGCTCAAAAATTTGCAGAAACCGAAACGAGCTTAGCAGTCAGATGTCAAACAACTGTCAAAATCACTCGAAAATTATCTACACTGCGTTAGTTAATAGAAAAGTTTCATATTCTTAATAATAACACTTATGTTACTATTTGTCTTCTCACCGATTAGCGTGAAAATACGAAAACAGTTGTCGGTGATATATGCAGGTCATCTCCGAAGACCGAAGACACACGTAACATCGCCTATCTCTTGATTATCTATTATAGCAAATGCGTTCATAGGAATAGCGGGTTGTCTGTGATATTACCATTTGGTGGTGACGTAGTGGTAAAGTTGCAGCGGCCCGACTATATCTCTATTTCATATATATTGGGAATCATCAGTCTAAGCGTGTCGCTCTAAGACTATTAGATGAATTTTGAACCAAACCGGCATTAAAATATATACATATGTAGCTTGTCTAGAATAGGAACAAGTCTCAAATCGGTGATATCGATCCGCCCACAAGGTACGCAGTAAATAGTGTGATCTTCACTCAGTCGCCCTGAGACCTTTGTAGGTTTCGATCTGGCCGTACATAAAGTGCATCATTCTCCCTCCGAATGCTGCCTTCTTCTTTCTTTTACGTATATACAGAGAATCTCACACTTTTTCTTATTCTTAACAAATTGTAGGAATTTAGCAAAGCTGCCTGCTTATACGACAATGTGTCACCTATCGCAAGTTTTCATGTCACGTCACGTGAATTATTGTCATCTAATTATTCTTAGTTATATCAGTTATATTTACACTTAGGTGTACGCAGGCAGATGGTGCTTGAATACCTTCAGAGCGTTAAGCCAAGGCGACCAAAGATTAAGAAAAAGCCAAGAAAAAGTCCCTGCCAGGGGAACTTAAAGGCGTCAGGACCAATAGAGGTCGAGAGGAGCGAACCGCTGCCAGTTACGCGGGTCTTGTTTGCGGGCGGCACTTGCCTCTCGCGTAGAGATCTACACGACGGGCGAGTAAAGAGCGGTAATCTCTTTCGACTTGCCGACAGAACCCATCAAGGCTATTACGCCTGCGAATTAATATTGGTGAGTGCGTTAAGCATAGGTACTCTGATTTACTTATACCAATAATTACTGATAAATGTGAAATCGCAATATGCAGTTCCGAGAGAGGCTCGGTGTATCTGAGAATAATTAGATGACAATAATTCTTTACATTTGATGCCGTTAGATAATTATTTAATCCATTGAAGGTGGATTTGACAAAGAAACTTACCAAATTAAACATTTAAATTTAAGCTAAAAATAATATAAAAAAAATACAAAAGGCGAAGTTTAAAATAATGGCCATTTATAAATGGCCATTATTTTACACTCAGCCTTTCGTATTGTTTTGTTTTTTTATAAAAATCAGTCACCAATTTCTGTGGCTCCGACTCACATAGAACCTGCGGTGGTGATACCAGTAATCAAACTCCTCATGTCCGTTTGGTTAATGATTACTGGACCGAGTCGTGTGCCCTGAGTAGACGTAGTGAACCGAGAACTACGGCTTTCTGCAAGCGACCAGATAGGATTTATGCCTAGCTTCGGCATGCCGATGCCGGTATGCTCTTTAGTTCTGAAAGCATTATATCTCTCGCTCCATCGAGGACTTCCATAATCAGTACCTTAAGTTTAACAGAATGGTCAGGATAGTATAAATCTCGATATCCTGTCTGTTTCTCCTCCTCTTTCAAAATAATATTACCGTCACCGGGTGTCGTGAACTCGATGACGAACATTGTCCTGAGTTGACGGCCGAGAAGGACTACGTCAGGCTTGTTTACTTGTATTTGCCTGACGGTTGGAAACGATTAGTTCCAATATATTAGGTACTTCTCGTTTCCCATAACGCACACAATATCCCCCGTAGCATAAGGCATAAGCACTAGTAACGCTGCGTTATGTCTATGGACATAGGTCGAAACTGTATATACCTAATGTAGTGTGTAAATAAAGTGTTACTATTATTATTATAACTATTACCAGAAATTGCATATGATTGAGTAAAGCTACGACTATGACAGAAGCAGGCATCTGCAGTGACAGCATTTCGTACGCCTGCGTTATCTAAGACGCAGAACTCCATTAACTATTCAGTGAACTTCATTATAACTTAAGCTAATGACCAAACAACCGATACACTACATTTTCCATTATAGATAGGTATACACCGAGGTTGCTAAGTCGGTAAGCTAAATATATTTCGTCATCGGTTTAATAGGTCGACTCGTGCTCGAACACCTCCGTTTCGCTATTAGTTGAAGCTGCAAGCACTTTACGCTATGCAACGATAATGCAAATTAAGAATTTGCTCTTGACTACGTCTTAAATCCCCAAATTGAATATCCTTACCGGTTAAATGGTTCGGATACACACCGCCGCTTCTTAAGTGGTCTTGTAGGGTAATCCAATAAGGGAGGATACAAACCGTATTGGATTAGTTAATTCGAAGATTTCAGCGAGGAAAGAGAAGGTCACCGTAACGTTATGTGTACAAGAGGGATACTTTAGTTAAATATTCCATTCGCTATTAGATGAAGTATAGAACGCATTATATTATAAACAATTAAAGTTTCACTATTTTTTATCATTATACAGGGTTGGGTAAATTTATCACAACAATATCTGATGACACTGTAAGTTGGACAATTATCTAAAGCTTTTGTAGTTGTTAATCTATTCAGTGACGTGCGTTCGATTTCCAACATACCATCGTTCAAACCAAAATATTGTATCTTTTTACATTATCATACTTTTCAATAAAATACTTATAATATAGACTTTGATTTGTGTACGAGTTGAGAATATCTGAATATTAAATACAATAATAAAATAAGGAGTATTGATTAATTATTAGTTATTTTAAATTATACTTATTAAAAATATATTGAGCACTATAATACTAAGATAAATGGAAAATATCATAGTAAATGTACAAACCTACGAACTTCAATAGATTTACAATATCTTAGTTGATAAGATAAGGCTCTTAAACAGTTTCAAATAGCATACTAGTATATTTATTGAACAGCCATCATGCTTCGGTCGTCCAACTCTTCTGACGACTTAGCTTTATATAAAAATCGAATTTAATTATGTCTAAGACTTAAATCTGGTGATTGCGATGGCTATTCAATATCCATTTCATTCAATAAAAATTATATCTGCCATGCAAACATTTCTGGGATAACAACAACCTTGTATGTTTGCAATTGTTCACGGAAGTGAAACTGTTATCTCTTGATAACATAAATATTATATCTTGAAATATAATACATTATAAGGTAAGCATATTCACGTAAATAACACATATTACATGTATTATATGCATATACATATTTCTTTAATATAAGAGTCGTTAAATTGTTTAATAAAAAAGTCATAAACCGAGTACACTCAAAAGGATTACAATTATTAAACGATATTACATTTAATTTTACCTTTCAAAACTTAAATGAGAACTTCCATGCGTTTTCTCACGTCATAATAAGTTTTTGACAAACATAGGGCTCGCAAATATATGATACACGTACTACTATAAAGTTATATACTTCTATACCAATACATCCGTATACATGCAATGAAACATAACAGGCAAGTGGTGAATTCTAGGATACTGGGAGAGCGTAAACGTATGAATAAAATATGTGCTTATTTACATGCATATCCCACAGGAAAAGCCCATTTGTAGGATACAAAAATGTATACTAAATAACTGATAAAATAAATAATATCAATATAAATATAATATAAACACCAAACCAATAAAATATGTACAATCAATTCAAAATAATCTACACAATTATGCATAATAATATAACACAAATGAATATTAATTAAAACAGAAAGAATAACAATATATTCATCTATAATATTGACAGTATCAACAGAGCATTTGATTTGATATAGTACTTAATTTTAACTTATATTGTTATTATAAATAAAAACTATAATAAAGTACTATGTCAAATCAAGTCAATATATTACAGATGTATATATCAGTCATATATTTTATTTTACAGTAGCAGATCATTTGACATATTAGAGAGATCCTCATAATCTTCGTTCTAGCAGTTGTTAGTTTAAAAGTGTTATTATATCGTGATGAAATTCTAGGGATTTTCAAATCCAATTGACTTAATAGGTCTACATAGTCAACTAAATTAGTAGTTGATTGAAACAGAAATATATTGAGTACATCATATCTCAAGGTCTTAATATATTAAAACGTTGTAGTGTGTGTGTGTGTGTGTGTGTGTGTGTGTGTGTGTGTGTGTGTGTGTGTGTGTGTGTGTGTGTGTGTGTGTGTGTGTGTGTGTGTGTGTGTGTGTGTGTGTGTGTGTGTGTGTCGTTGTTGTTATCGTCGGCATTTATTCTTGTTAGCATGATAACTCAACTAAATCGTGTCGGATCGATCGAGTTTTGACTGATTCTGATCTAGAACGTCTCCCAGACGACACCTACTGATTTTGAGGTGGATAGAATACATCCTACCCTGTCCATGGGTTATGAGAAAGCACGAGGCTCGACTATTTGAGAAATTTTGTTTGTTAGCACGATAACTCATCTAAATCGTGTCGGATCGATCGGGTGTTGACAGATTCTGATCCAGGACGTGCTCCAGACGGTACCTGTTGATTTTTAGGTGGATAGAATACACGCCACCCTGTCCATGGGTCATGAGAAAGCACGATGGTGGACTATTTGAGAAATCCTTTTTCTTAGCACGATCACCGGATTAATCGGGTTTCGACTGATTATGATTAGGGACGTCTGCCTGACGACATCTATTGATTTTGAGGTTGATAGAACATACCCCATCCTGTCCATGGGTCATGAGAAAGCACGATGGTGCTGTCACATAAAACACATATTCTGCATTTATGTGTTGGTTTATTTTTTCTCGGCGACTCAATTTCGAGATAGAGATGTTCTATGTGCGCAAAAGTTCGTTTTAAAGTTTTAAATCGTATATTACATATATGTTCAAGTCAATTACTATTATTTTAATTTTCGGTTGATATGTAAAGCTAGATTAGACTACTGCTCGCAAATAGTAAGGGATGTAGGTTGTAGCACAATTAGCGAAATGCGTAGGTTAGCACAAGATAGGAGAAGCTGGAGGTTAGCGTCCAACCAGTCTTAGGACTGATGACCTCATGATGATGATGTAAAGCAGTCGGAGTATATAACTACTATATACTGAGTTCTTTGACATTACAAAATTGTTATACGCAAATAATACGATATGTTATATGTTTCATATATTTTTGTTTTCAAAATATATGTATGATACTGTAAAATTTGTAATTGTATATTGTAAATGTGATTTTTCTTGTAAATTCCATACTGTTGAATTTAGAGACATTTAGGGGAATGTATTTTTAGTAGATTAAATAATTACACTGCTCCAATACCCTTGATGTACATAGTCTATTTCATATAAAATCTCACAAAACAATTTTAAGTCATCCGAATATAACAAATATTTGACCGAATTTCAAAATATAGTATCGTCGATAAACATGTTAAGTAACAACTGGACCCAAGATCGAACCCTGTGGCACTCCTGACTTCTGCAAGAAAGTTTTCGATTTGAAACCACGATACAAAATGAACTAGTACAGATTTATTAAATAAGATGCAGTCAGATAATCCACACACACACATATATATATATATATATATATATATATATATATATATATATATATATATATATATATATATATATATATATATATATATATATCTAATTTATTTTATAAAATACCAGATAAGCGCCTTGGAGAATTTAGAATATACATCTACTTAATCTTATTGGTCAATACTAACAAATTCAGTTAACTATATCAATCATTTTATATTAATAATTAATATATTATAACAAGATGAAGGTTTATATTATATTGTCATAGTTATTAAGCAAGTGACTTCATTTTAAATATTATTATTAATAAATTATATATATATTACACTTTTCTTTGTATTTACTGTAATTAGTGGTAATAATATTTAAATCTTATAATATGAAAACATAATTTATTAATATGTGGCTTTATATCTTAATAAGTAAGTCTGTATTTTATAACTAATTAGTAATAATCATGTTACTTGTAGACAATATATATCAGACATAAATGAGAAAATTATAATATGGAAACATAATTTATTAATATGTGATTTTATATCTTAATAATTAAGTTTGTATTTTATAACTAATTAGTAATAATCATGATACTTGTAGGCAGATATAAATGATATATATCAGATATAAATGAGAAAATAAACGTCACTCAAATATCGATTTATAAATCACTTGATAATCATTTTTCTCAGTGTATGTTGAAATCGAATAACTAAGGAAACGAAAAACCAATATCGTTGACAAAATAACAGGAAAATAATATTGTTATTGGGTATTATGCTGCCAAGTTAGAATCACATTTTGTCTCATGCAATGCCAAAATTGTCGTGAGATAATGGAACCATTTAATTTGTTACCCAGCATATTGTTCACACATGTTAATATGTTGTTAACCTATACAAATTTGCATATACTTAAACTGGGATTGTACAAAACCGCACAGGGAATTGCAAAGGGATAATTACAGAATAAATTTCCCGTAGGTTTAAATACGTTGTTAAATATCAGAGAGCATTATCCTATCTGGGACGCGGCGCATCTGTCCAAACAGTTATGCCAATAATATTATTAACATCGTGTTAACAAGGCCATTTGATGGTAAACAGACTTACAATTATGCAACAACAAAGGGGATAAAACGGTAACAGTCATTCAGTGGAACATCGTATAATTCGTGCACGAACTAATACGAGTCCTCTTCAAAGAGATTTATGTTCATCAAACACAAAAACTGGCATGTTATGAAATATATAATTGACATAAAATTCATTGTAAATAACACTTATCTATCTCAGTTACAGTATTTTACAGAGTATGTAGTGAAATGTGATTCTACATGAAAATTAATATACCAGGTGTTATAATACTTAAAAAGCCGTGAAATTATTACAAAAGTATACCAAAATATTTAATAATATACAAAATAAATAAATGTATAATTTGCCTCTGAAACACACAAATTTATGTCAGTTAACAGATAGAATATTATTCGCAGTTAGAAAATCGGCAGCGGGTTCGAAAAGTTATATATAAATTCGATGAAACTGCCAATGTTTTTTTTAAATGACTTAAATATATCAAATGGTGTATTTAAAATTACACTTTAAGAGCCACCCTTGAATTTTTTCGATATTTTGAAAATTATAACGTCATCGATATTTTTTCCTGGAGAACCCCATTTACCATAAGAAATTGAAAGAACTCATTCTTTATGTATAGTAAAGTAAATGACTGTATACCTTTTAAAAATACAGCTCGAGAGGATTAAAGTGTAACCCCCAAGGCGGCATTTCAAATACATCTTTTTTTTATTAATTTATACATTACTTTTCGTATTAATTGTATAAAGTAGATATTTGTAGCGACAACAGTGACATTATTAGTGCACAATAATTTTTACGATAAACTTTGTGATAGAAAAATATAGGATGGATTTATTAGATTTATTAATGTAGAGTATGATTTTATACCCCTTTAAGAATGGCCAGAAATAAACAGACTTCATCCCTTGTATTGTGTCCTTTGATATACATATATATATATATATATATATATATATATATATATATATATATATATATATATATATATATATATATATATATATATAATGAAGCTTGTATCATTATTGTTACCACAAAAATATTGTTTTAAATAATATTGTGGGTATGTAATGTTCTTTCAATAACACTGTGATTGACTGAAAGGTACTTTGTGGACAAACATATCTTTAATTATATGAATAGCACATTATGGTGAATATTCAAACATATAGTTCTTTGTCGATTCTTAGTTTAAATCGACCTATTTCTGCTATTAAAGTCTATCCAGGAGACGAGATACCTTCAACCCGAACATTTTCTGAAACCCCGCTCTTGCAGAGGGGTAGGGATATGTTACTTGCCCAACATGTAACAGAAAGTTGGCCTACGGTTTTATATCCCATCCGAGAAATTATATATCTTGTATACAAAATTTGCCTAAGTTTGTGTAGCTTTTGCGAGTCCAATGACATACAAGCCGCTAGCAGTTTTAGATGAGCCAGTCGACGCCACGGTCCCTCATTCTGATAGTAACCACGATGGTCGTTGTTTGACTGATATCCATGATCGTGAGTAAACTTGTCAGCCTAGGCCTGGATCATTTATCACCCTCTTTAATTCTTATTCTACAAAAAAGCTATGGCATAACGTTTTTATAGCTTTTAGCGGTATCTGTGAAAATTTCTACATGACACGTTGCCTTATTTCTTCCAGTTTCTTTTCTATCGACCTGTATTCATTATTTTACTTCCTAAATACTCCACAAAAATACTCTAAACAAGCCTGATATAGAAATGAGTCATATCGCTTCCATTGTCTTCGTCTGCACTTATCGCATAAGACTAAGAATTATATACCATAATAATTTTATTTAATAATTCCGATGAAACGATATACCTTTTTATTGCCTTTAGAGATATCTATGGAAAGTCCAACCTGATACGTTCCATAATTTGTTCCCTTTTTTCTTTCAAGATTTGTTCACGATTTTATTTACCAAATATCCCATAAAAATACTGGAAAGAAGTCAGATTTGGAAACAGGTCAGTTATTCAATCGAGTGTCTTCGCCTCATCTATTTATAGCGTAAAAACTTTTCGAAATAATTTTATTCCTGAATAGCACATGACACACCATCTCGATCATCATCATCATGAGGTCATCAGTCCTAAGACTGGTTGGACGCTAATCTCCAGCATCTCCTATCTTGTGCTAACCTACGCATTTCGCTAATTGTGCTACAACCTACATCCCTTACTATTTGCGAGCAATAGTCTAATCTAGGCCTACCTCTGCCTTTCTTCACTCCTATTTCAACGTCCAAAATATCGTGGACTATTCCCCCATGTCTCAGCAAGTGGCCTACCATTCTATCTCTTCTCTTCTTTATGTTTTTCCACATACTTCTTTTCTCGCCGACTTTCTCTAATACTTCTTCGTTTCTAACCCTATCAGTCCACGGTATTTTCATCATTCTTTGGTAATACCACATCTCAAAAGCTTCTAATTTCTTCCTACTTGCTTCCGCTACCGTTCAAGTTTCTACTCTTCTTTGTTTCTAAGTTTATTATCCCCGAGCATAAAAGTTCTTTCTTTTTATTAAAAGCTACTCGACCCCGCGCTATTCTTTGTTTTATATCTTTATCGCTTCTTCCATCCCAATTTCTTTTACTTCCTAAATAAGTGATGTCTTTAACTTCCTCCAATCTTTCATTATTAATTTGTACTTTCGTTTTTGCTCTGCTCTAGCGCCCTCTGCACACTAACACTTTAGTTTTGTTTTTATTCACCCTCATTCCATATTCCTCTATCAACACTGCCTCCATTTCGTTCAACGCTGATTCCAATTCCTCTTTACTAGATGCTAATACTGCTATATCATACGCGAATCTCAGTATTTTTGATTTCTGTCCCTGTACTTTAATCCCGAAATCCACTCTACCTTTTACGACATTAATCGCCTCTTCGATGTACAGATTAATAATTAGTGGTGATAGCGTACATCATTGTCTTACTCCTTTCCTAATACCTACTTCCCTTCTTTCCCCTTCTACTTCTATAGCAGCAGTTTGCTCTTTGTATAGATTGTGTACTACTCTCCTATCTCTATACTTCATTCCCGCGCTTTTTAGTATCTCGAACATTTTTTCCCATCTTACGTTATCAAAAGCTTTTTCTAAATCTACAAATCCTATATAAGCGTTCTTTCCTTTTTCCATTGTTTTCTCTAACATTACTCTTAGCGCTAGAATAGCTTCGCGAATTCCCCTATTTTGCCTAAACCCGAGTTGGTCTTCTCTTAGTATTTCCTCCTCTCTATTTTCCATCCTCTTCTGCATTATTCTGATTAAGATTTTTAACGCGTGGGAAGTTAGGCTAATCGTTCTATAGTCCTCGCATTTGTCGGCTCCTCTCTTTTTCTGTACAATAATGATAATGTTCCTCTTATAATCCTCCGGCATCTCGCCCGTTTCATATATGTATTTTACCAGTTCAAACATCCTATTTACTACTTTCTGCCCACACATTTCAAAATTTCCGCCTATATTTTATCTACACCAGGCGCTTTATTGTTCTTTAGCCCCCTTAGTACTATTTCAAATTTCTCTCTCAATATAGGTTTTTCAATATAGGTTTCTCTATCAATATAGATATTTCGATCGTATCAAAAACTATGTTATTATTAGAATCGTGAGTCGCAAATAAATATTCCTATAATATATAAAACAAGACCCACTACCAATATTTTTATATTCACTGGATTTAAAAAATACAATAAATCAAATATTCACAAAAACAGATGGTTATAGCTCCCTCGACAAAAGCTTAACCAACTAATATAGAATAAGTAACCGATTATTAGAACTATATGTTCCTCCTGTGCGTTACCTATGATTCAAAACCTCTTCATTCCCTAATCTGAGCCTTTATTTAGCCACCCAAATTAATAGTATGTTCCTGACAATTATTTTAATGAAGTAAATTACTCTCAAACATTTTTCTGCATATTCACATATTTGGAACACTCTTCTTGACACCCCTGTATTTTCTTTCTGAACATCATCTACAATCCGAAACTTTTTCATTAAGTAAACTAATCTTTTGTCTACTCACTCACATTAACATTATGGTGATATAAACTATTTTAATAGAAAAACCTATTCTCAAAAGTATGTATTCATATTGGTATATTCGACACTCCTCTCCTCACAACCTCCATATTTTCTTCCTGAACATTACCTATGATCCGAAATTTCTTCATCATCTAATCTATACCTTTATATAGCCATCCACATTAACATAATAGTTCAATAAATTATTTTAAGAGAAAAACATATTTTCAAAAATATGTATGCATAAAATCCTAACCCCGTATTTTCTTCCTGAATATTACCTATGATCCAAAATTTCTTCATTACCTAATTTAACCTTTATGTAGCTACCCAAATTAATAGTATGTTTCTAATAATTATTTTAACCAAGAAACCCATTTTCAAAAATAAGTCTGCATATTCACATATGTGTTTGGAACAAACATACAGTTCATTGAAATTCTATACATATTTAATTAAACTATTGGAAAGCATATTACTAGATTTAATAAAATTTGATATATAAAATGTTTTCTAAGGATCTTTAAGAGTCTTTAAGAGTTCTCATATCATTAAGAGATTAAATATCAAGCAATGGAAAAAGAACTGATTATTTTGCCACATGCACATATATCAATTTCTATATGGACTTCATGCTGAGTATCAACTGCATTTCAATGTGGACTGGCTGTATTTAACTAATACTAGCACATCCATTTAAGTAAAATATTAACATAACGTTTAAATAGTTATTAAAATGCTTCAAATTTCAAAAACTCTACTAAAGTTGTTTGTAACATTTTATCATTTTCACATATTTTAACAGCCCTGTATATTAAACAGTAACTTTATGAAAGGTATCATACAAGCTTTCAAGTATAAATGAGAAGCTTTAATCGGAATAAATATTGTAGTATTTTTTCAAATATTATTTTAACTAATATACACATATCACAACGAATTTCGTTGCAAAAATATTATAGAAGATACTGGTCATGGGAGATACATTTTTTTACACCGTTTCTAAACATTAAATCAATTGACTATAGTATACCCGTCACAAGTATTGACAACTAAGTTGGCATCATCAGTAGGCAATTAGAACTAAAAATATTTGAACAATAGTATAGTATCTCAGTGTTTTGTTGCTTTATCGAAGGTTTGAATTAAGTTTTAAGAATGGAGACATATAATATTTTACTTAATATTATAATTTTATATATAATATGAAAACGTATCATTATTTATGTTAAACGTATTCGCTAAATTTATATTTACCGCCTTCTATGTCAATTCAGTAGGCATAATATTGTATCTAACTAGGTAGACAATTTATAATGGTAATTAAATGTAATTTATATAAATAATGCTTTTTGCTTGCTGCAAAAATTATTTGTTTATAAAATCTTTATTAAAATATTTATGAGCTGGTACTAAGGTAAAAACTATATAGATTGAAGTTACTGAATACATTTATTATAAGCATTTTATGTTCTGGTAAATCTAAATATGGAAGTATTTCAAGTTTATTGCTTATGATATGAGGCATGTTGTTGACATTTTGCAAATGTTACATTATGAATATTATAATCTATGTTATGTCTATATACGTGAAAAAAAGGTAATAAGTTAACATAAAAAATATCTCGTTCCTTCGGTTTACGTTAAAATTACGAAAATGTACAATAAATGTCTTCCCTTTCATAATATTTCACCATATTTTATATTTATCTTACTTTATTTCAGCGGAATTTAATAAGTTTTGCTCGAAGGGAAACTGTGATGAGATAAAAAATATACCTACTTCAAAGTTAAATTATATATTCACATTTTTAAAATATAAATTCAACGAAAATATCTCATTAACTTCAAATTTAAAAGTTAAGTATCTTAAGTGTAAAACATATGATAAGTAGCCAACTCCGCTGCTTTAATGCGGATATTTCTTTAATGAGCGACATTAAGAACTTCTCACTTAAACGCTAACGAGCTGGATTTTTAGCTCTTGGTAGGGCTTCATTTTCAAAGCAATCGGTTTATATCAATTAAAAATAAAACTTATCTTATATGAGCTTATAATTTTACTCATCATCTATTTTTGACTATTATTAGTAATTGAACATATGGATGCAGTAGTAGATCATTATCTTGGTGGAAAACTGGAAGTTTTGTGTTGCGAATTTTATACTTTCAATATTAAGGATACTTATTTACTGATCGTCATGAATAGGAAAATGTGTGAGATTCTCTAGGTATACTTAGAAGAAAGTGTGAGACAACATTCGGAGAAAAAAGTATGCACTTTGCGAGTAGCCATATCGAACTCTGTGAACATTCACATTCAATATATATAATATTGATATTCACTCTGCAAAGGTCTCAACTCGTCTAAGTAAAGATCAGGCTATTTACTGCGCACCTCGTGGGCGATCCGATATCACAGTTTTAAGACCTGTTCCTATTCTTGATGAGCTGTACATATAATGATTTGTCACAATATCGTGTGAACATATGTAAATAAAATACTACTATACTGTTGAAATATTACACGTTATTAGACTCGTTAACCGATTTAGCATAATCAGGCGATGAAGTTTAATAAGTTTTAAAACTGAAGTGCAATAAGTTTTAGTCATGTCTTGATAATGCCAACTTGGTTGGCGAATCGCACGTCAAGTGGTGCATAACATTCTGGTGTTCGTGGACAAATGGTCTCCTATTCTTCTTTGTTTCTTACTAAATATATGGGAATAATGTGTTGCTTCACAAAAAATATGTAGGACATCTCATATGCAGAAAATCCGTTTTTCTCAATTTTTTTTGTATTCATATAACTCTTACACAACATCATACAACTTTCCATTCATGTTTTGCCATGTAAACCAGTAAATGTGCCATATAAATCACTAACCTCCAATTATGTAGATTTAGTATAAAGAATACACAACGGCTTCAGGTTGTACTGAAAAATCCACTAATATAGAGGAGTAATTATTGTCATCATTTATATACGGCCTTATCTACATAGCCGGAATTATATTTAGAGCATTGGCATCATGACTCTTGTGTTTATTGTGCAATCGGGTATACCGTGTTTTATTTTTTTTTTAACACCACATAGGTAAGCGACAATTCATTCACGAACATACATTCGAATAAGATAGAGGAGAGCTTCTCGTAACGCGGCCTTTGTTGTAGAATTCAATGCACGAGTCAGTTATATATTGCATCATTTGATGTGCACAATATGTTGTTAAAATCAACACAATGTTCAGATAAGAAATTTACGGGGTTATGGATAAAAAACCATGTGATAAAAGTTATTTAAAGTAATATCAAAAAATAACTTGATATTATTTAACAAACTATGGTAACTTACATCTTTAATATGTAGTATATTAACTGAAAATAACTTGCAATAAAATGTATAAAATAAAAGGAACTTAGAATTAAAAAATAATTTATTATATTTTCAAAAATAAGTCTTCTTTCATCAAATAATAACCGACCTATTGTAAAATTCCGAACGAGTATTGGTCAGCATAAGAGGACTAACAATTTGAAATAAATTTTCAATATTGACCCTAAATTGATTAAAATTATTAGATCACTCGTATTGGTGCTCTTATAACTTATTTAATATACATTCATAAGAAGAAATCGTTATGGCTCGTGTCTAGTGATTTCGTTGGCCAACGTGTGATTGATTTCTATATTAGATATAAATATTTTGGGAAAATAGTATTTGAATAGTCGGTAACTAATCTACAATTAAGTGGCGGACACGCATATTGCACATGCCAAATATTCTTAAAATTTTGGTTAATTATTCCAAAGTAAAGAGTGTAGGAATAATTTAGTTTTATAGATTAAAATAAATCCCTTCATTCGAATTTCCATCAATAACGATATTCGTATGATCTAACGATATTACGTCCAATACTATTTGACATATTTGGTGTTTCAGGATATTGTCTCGTCAACTTCAATTCCAAAGCAAGTGGCTATAAAATGCTTGAAAAAAAATTTTCTTTTATTTATTTCTCTGATACAGAATATTGCCACCATTTTTGATACTTCATTAGACTAGCCAATTAGGAATTTTGGACAAGAGGTAAATTAATCCTTTCACGATTATTTTTCTTATAACGTTGGAAAACGTAACATAACCTTTTTATCTGACTTACAAAATAAAGTATCTATCACAGCATAAACCGAATGAGATACAATACAATGTTTTCGGAATATTCATTAGTGTAACATTTCGAGTTAAATGTGCACTTGCTTAGACTTTTTCTTGAAAAATTTTCGGTACCAATTTCAATAGATTTGAAAACTAGATTAAAATAAAATTAGTACTCGTAATTTCACTGCAATTTTAAGTATATACCTAAAAAGATTGCCTCAATGTGCCAAATACGTAAAAAGAGACCATTACTTCTTCTATTTGCATGCAATTTTGTTGAATTAGTAGCAAAAATTTGGTGATGTATCTTAGAAGGTGTATAATTAAAATTGACGTGATATAATATATAGTATGGATTCAATACATGATAAATTTAGTCTCTTACAGTAATCTAAATACTTTATCCTAAATATAGCATCTATTTCACATAAACAAACTTATTTAGACATCATTATTTGATATGTAAAATATTAATCAATAATTATAATTGAAAGGTAATATTTATTTCAAATAACAAATCTATTTATCATAATATAAATAAGAGATGGAATCCTATCTAATATTTTGGAATTGATGAAAATATTTAATATATTCGAATATATTATTTAATTAAGAATAATTTGTGTTTATGGTACCACATTCAAAACTAGCAGATATTTGTCATAAATATAATCCACTAACATTAAATAACTTATTTCCTGGGTATATATTTATTGAGAAGCATACACATGTTTTGAAAAACATGACAATATAAACCTTATGTACAAGAAAATAGAATCCACATTATATAATTTGACCGCATCATCTTTAGAGAAGGATATTTTGATTTACTTGCATTCAAAAGCCATTTGTTGCCAAAAAACCCATTTCGCTTGCCAGATTGTCTATTATTGAGAGACACGGACAAAGTCACAAGATGAGCATTTCCACAATTTTCTCCAATCAACAATCACTTGTCCGATAAGCTGGGCTGTAACAATCACGTTATAGTAATAACTTTTCACTGGACTACCGTGGAATATTAATTGTATACTTGAATTCTCCTCGTGCCCACGTGTGATGTGAATCAGTTTCAGTCTGTCGGCAATGCTGCAAATAATGTGAAGTAAACAACATATCGAAAACAACCTTTTGTTTCGATGTGACATCTCTTGAGGTGATATTTATTTGAATAAAGTAAACTAAATATTATCAAGAAATTGATCCAGGAAGCGAAGTATAAAACTTAAAGAGAAAGAGTATAGTACAAGTATACAACTTGTTGTTTTATTCAATTCTGTTATAAATATTATCAACACAGAAAATTCATTAACAGCTTATATTCGTCATACAACTTATCACATTAGGATGAGGCAGCGTACTCCGTTCATTGTCGGACCTGCGCTGTTCGATGTCAAGCAACGGATTGCACGGCGACTTGGATGGGTGACGCAGGGTCTTATTCTCATGGTGCCGCGGTGGTGCTGACTTGGTATTTAGTAACAGGGTGGCAATTGTCTGCGTGAGTTCTATTCTCATCAGAGGGAGCTTGGCACTTCCCTCAGGGCTGGGCGATGGTCCGCGTTTATATGTGTAACCTTCCCCTACACAAAATTTGTCTGTAGGCTTTCTGGGGAAGGATGTTCTAATTTCTGTGTGTCTGTGTGTCCAAACAAACATTACTTAGAATACTGCTGTTTTAATTCACAGTTACATTAATAATTAGCAGTTACTAGATTGAGAGCACAATTTATATCATATAGGGTGTCTCTATTGGAACTATAGGGCTTGAATTACGTGCTATTTGTGTTCTGTTAATGTTAGGGCGTAAATATTTAATGACTGTCATCAACGAACCATGCAACGTCAATATGTCATGATCGCGTTCCCCATTTACTGTGATAGCATTACCAACTTCATTTTCAATGAAGTCCACCAGTCCATTCACTCCACCAATCCAAATTTCGTACCAAAACCGTGCATCTCTGAAGATGCATTTATTTTCGTGAACAGCATGTGGACCTTCAGCATACCCAAGTTCGACAATTTAGTTTTTTGTTGCATGTGTCTAAATTAAAGTATGATTCATTACTCAACAAAATTTTATTGCAAATCAAAAAATCAGCATCACCTATATGTTCTATTACCCAACTAAAAAATATATGACGTTGTTGTAAATGGGCTGTAAATTTTAACTGTTGTGTCAATTGAATTTTTTATCATAATAGATGCGGATTTTTCTTTAAAACCCGATTCACGATAGCCGTTGACAGACTCAGTTGTTGTGCACGATGTCGAATTAATATAATATTAGATACTCTTTACTGTTGATAATTCGCACACTTTATCTCACTGCAGCAATAGTTTCATCTGGTCAACCACGACGACGATGTATTGGTGTTGCCTTTATCAATAATAAATCCATCAAATCAAATATCTTGAATCAGTTACGAACTGTTAACTCTATAGGTGCTTCATTTGGTTCTAATTTTGAGCGATTTTTTCTTAATGCGACTGTGTAAATGGTCGCTCACTTTCATAAAACAGTTGTACACGAACAATTCATTATTAAACTGTTAATCGCAACATATTGACGTCGTATAATTTATGGATGGTAGTCGTTAAATATTGACGCTCCATATTTGACAGAACACAAATGGTGGGCAATTCAAATCCTGTAGTTCCAACTAAGACACCCTATATATACTTAAATTCTATATATTCTCCTGTAAAGTAAATAAATGTTAATTCTGGATATAGACGAGGAAATGTAACATTATTTTAAATAAATAATTACTTCTAGAAATTGAATATTTACATTGAGAGAGGAATTTTTATATTATTGATTAATTACTATTATATATTTACCTTATTATACACCCGGTCAATTACGTACAATAATCAGATGCTAATTTTGGATATAATACTTATATATACTTAGATAATACAACATGAAAAAAGTAATATTTGCCTTTATGTACCAAATGCCCACACAAACGCAAATATTACGTGTTCCCTTTGCAAGCAATTTGGTTGAATTAATAGTAGATATTTGGTAATACATGTTTTCAGGTGTATATATAAAATTGTAGTGAAAATTACGATTACTAAAACGTAAGACTTAATGTCAACTATCAGTTATTATAATGGGAGGGTTCAGGTGTAAACAATGGCAACTGACAATTCTGGGAATTTTGAGATTTTTGGAGTAAACAATGGTATGTGCGTTCCCGCGCTCTTTTATAGTGGTTAATTTAATTTTACGCTAATAGAGGTACTATTGCACTCATTGAAAATTATGGTAACTATCAGTGTGAGCAAGTAAATAATGGTATATGCAGTCAATATGGCGGCGTGGTGCTGCCGGCGCCGGCGTAGACTCGACTTCAGTTTTCCTGGGAGTTCCTCAACTTTGTCCTCGGAAGCTGAACCAGATGATGAAGATAATGACCCTACGTTTTATCTTTCATATCCAGAAAAAAAATAGTTTTCCCAACGATTGGTATTATTAGGAAATACGGTGGGGAAAAATATTCTAACCTTTAAAAACAATCTGCATGTAAATAATGTTGCCTGCAGCACATACCATTTTCTACTCACGAATATTCGACACGGTGTCATCCAAGGCCGGTTAAAGGAGGTAAACTGAATGTAGTAAAGTTGTGCCTGTCTAGGATACCAGAAGCATATCACCATCATCATCATTAGGTCATCAGTCCTAAGACTGGTTGGACGCTAACCTCCAGCTTCTCCTATCTTGTGCTAACCTACGCATTTCGCTAATTGTGCTACAACCTACATCCCTTACTATTTGCGAGCAGTAGTGTAATCTAAGCCTACCTCTGCCTTTCTTCACTCCTATTTCTGCCTCCAAAATATCGCGGACTATTCCCCCATGTCTCAGCAAGTGGCCTACCATTCTATCTCTTCTCATCCTTATGTTTTTCCACATACTTCTTTCCTCGCCGACTTTCTCCAACACTTCTTCGTTTCTAACTTTATCAGTCCATGGTATTTTCATCATTCTTCGGTAACACCACATCTCAAAAGCTTCTAATTTCTTCCTACTTGCTTCCCCTATTGTCCAGGTTTCGCAACCATATAGTGCCGTGCTCCATACATATGTTTTCAAAAATCTCTTCCTTGTTTCTAAGTTTATTACCTCCGAGCATAAAAGTGCTTTCTTTTTGTTAAAAGCTACTCGACCTTGCGCTATTCTTTGTTTTATGTCTTTATCGCTTCTCCCATCCCAACTTATTTTACCTCCTAAATAACTGAAGTCTTTAACTTCCTCCAATTTTTCATTATTAACTTGTACTTCCGTTTTTGCTCTGCTCTCGCGCCCTCTGCACACTAACACTTTAGTTTTGTTTTTATTCACCCTCATTCCGTATTCCTCTGTCAACACTGCCGCGATTTCGTTCAATGCCGATTCTAATTCCTCCTTACTAGATGCTAATATTGCTATATCATCCGCGAATCTCAGCATTTTTAGTTTCTGTCCCTGTACTTTAATCCCGAAATCCACTTTATCTTTTACCACATTAATCGCCTCTTCGATGTACAGATTAAAAATCAGTGGTGATAGCGTACATCCTTGTCTTACTCCTTTCCTAATATCTACTTCCCTTTTTTCCCCTTCTACTTCTATAACAGTAGTTTGCTCTTTGTATAGATTGTGTACTACTCTCCTATCTCTATACTTTATTCCCGCGCTCTTTAGTATCTCGAACATTTTTTCCCATCTTATGTTATGAAAAGCTTTTTCTAAATCTACAAATCCTATATAAGCGTTCTTTCCTTTTTCTATTGTTTTCTCTGACATTACTCTTAGCGCCAGAATAGCTGCGCGAGTTCCCCTATTTCGCCTAAACCCGAATTGGTCTTCTCCTAGTATTTCCTCCGCTCTATTTTCCATCCTCTTCTGCACTATTCTGGTTAAGATTTTTGACGCGTGGGAAGTTAGGCTAATCGTTCTAAAGTTCTCGCATTTGTCGGCTCCTCTCTTTTTCGGTATAGTAACGATAATGTTCCTCTTATAATCCTCCGGCATCTCGCCCGTTTCGTATATGTATTTTAGCAGTTCAAACACCCTATTTACTACTTTCTGTCCCGCACATTTCAAAATTTCAGATAATTAGAATAGAAGTCAGAATTCAGTTCAACATTTTGGCATAATTATCTCCAAACTTAAAAAATTGCAGTTACCATTATTTACACCTGAACCCTTCAATAATTTATTCATTAAACATTAACTTAAGTTCGTCAAGTTGAAGTTTTAAACATTTTATACTCTCCTGATATAAAAATCTAATTCCATTTTTTACTGTTACCCTAAAACTAATCCTCACGTTAATACCTTTCGACTATATGGACGTTTCTTGTTTCTCCAAACATGTTGGACGTTTTAATCATTTGCGGCAAGTGCTAAAATCCAGGCAATTAAAATCCCCCACTCTCATAGAGCGGATTACGTTGATGTTGAGTACCACAGAAGTTTTGATATATTGTTCGAGCGTCATGCATATTAATCTAGATTTATAAATTACCTCAAAAGGAGTTAACTTAGTATGATAAAAAATGTTGGCCAATGCTCCTCTTGGGTATTGTTGAGGGAAACGGTAGAAATGAATATGATAGAAATAATTTGAAAGTATGTATTTGATGGTTAATTAAATAGATGGTTCGCAATATAAAATATCTCTTAAAGCCTGTTGCCTATTTGATATTAATTATCATATTTAGTTGGATATTATCATATCGTTAGACAAACCTATAAATCTTGACATTTTGAAAGTTGATTGGGTTCTATAAGTGACCAAAAGTAAGATATTTACGTTGATTCATATGTACCTTCCGTTTTTGCTCCTCACGTAAGATTTTGAATCAACTGAATAAACAGAATATATTAGAAGCTAAATGAAAATCATATATAATAATAAACCTTATATTTAATAAACATTAAAAACACATAGTAAAAAGCAGCAACACAATTAGTTTTGAGTCTCTAATTTCTTTTTCTCTTTGAAAATCTCTCCCTTTTTAACAAAAATCTTTGTTTTTGTAATTTTTCTTGTGTAATCAGTCGTTGGATGTATTCTGTTCAACATCCAGCAGTAATCTGTCATCATCGCCACATCCCATCGATCCTGGTACGTCCTTTCCATCTTCTTTATGCCTTGATGGAATATTTTACCTTGCTCCTCACTACTAGCATCAAGATTTTCTGGAAAGTGGTCCAGATGAGCATGCAGAAAATGAATTCTTATGCTCATATTATAACCAAACTTCTCAAACTTATCCAGCATATTGTTGACAATTTCGTCATACTGCGGATCTCCAATAGTTCCAATTGAGATACCTTATATAATTCCAAAAGCATAATTCACTAACACTATGTACATTATTTTCTAAATCAATCTAAAGTCTAACTATTAAATCTATCTAAATAAACCTAGAGTCTAAATATTTTATTTCTACAAGCCATTACTGGTATAAAAGAATGTTGAATTTGTATTTGCTATATCCAGAATTAACACCTTTTCATTATATAAAAATTTATAAAAAGTGCATAAATTGTTCTCTCAGTGTAGTAACCGCAAGCACCAGTGTAACTATAAATTAAAGCAATAGTATTCAAATCAATGTGGCAAGTTATATGACGAACATGAGCTGTTAATGAAATTTTCTGTATTAAAGAAATTTATTTAACCTTATTTAATACATCCCGCCCCAAGAGACGTCATATAGAAGCAAATTTGTTTTCGACATGTTATTTACTCAACATTATTTGCAGCGTTGATGATTGAAATTGATTCGTATCACACATGAGTACGGGGGAAATTCCATTATACAATTAGTATTCTAGTCCAGGGAAAAGTTATTACTATAACGTGATTGTTATAGCCGAGCCAATCGGACAAGTGTTTGTTGATTAGAGGAAATTGTTGAAATATTCATCTCGTGAATTTGTCCACGTTTCTCAATAATAGACAATTTGGCCAACAAGATAGGTTTTTTCTATAAACGGTTTGTGAGTACAAGTGAAGGAAAATATCCTCTTTTAGAGATAACATGGTTCAAGTTATATGATATGGCCTCTATTTGATTGTATATAATGTTTATATTGCGAGGTTTAGCAAGAAGTACGATAGACATACACGCCAAGGAAATAATTTATTAAGTATCAGTGATTTGTATTTATAACAAATTGGAAGTAGTGCAAGAAACTTACGTTGCTCCTAAACAAATGAATAAATTTGAATTCAATTTACTTTCTAATAGTTTACATATCAATTGACGATGCCTAAATAAGGTTACCTGTGTGAAACACATGCGATATTTCAGATATTAATGTTAAAAGTTCATGTCAAAAACATCAAAATTCATCATCAGCTAAATTAATAATATAATATTTCTTGTGTAAAGGCCAATATAAAAAGAAAGCGCTTTTTATGGGATATATTTCACTATTTTGTTTTCCTAAACTATATTCTACAAATTAGAAACGAACACATACTCTAATATAAACCTAAACAAACATAAAATCTACAAGTAGTTTAGGTCATCCATATGATATAAAATTCCAGACAGTCAAATTAGAATAATGTAATTTGTACAGCTCCTGCACTGTCGTGTCTTTACTCATTATTGTTACATGTGTCATTATTAAATGTTGAAATCAAAATTTGGAACTCAATACGATGGAAATAGTTAATTTAATATAGAAAAAGGGCATGGCATGTGGCCACTACGTGATTAGTAATAAAATGCAATATCATATTTTGCTTTTACGAAGAAAGACTTGTTCACATGAATAAATAATTTATTCACTCCATGCCTCATATGTTTTTTAAATAGTAAGTATTCTTAGAAAAATATATTTTCATATAAATTTTCCAATCGTTTCATGACCACTGGAGAATTGTCCTTTTCAAATACTAGTACTATTTTGCTTCATTTAGTTATTAAACTAACATCACATAAATTTAGAAAACAATTCTAAATGAAATCGCAAGGTTGTATTAAAGTTAAACGTTACGGATATATATATATATATATATATATATATATATATATATATATATATATATATATATATATATATATATATATATATTATATATATATATATATATATATATATATATATATATATATATATATATATATATATATATATCCGAATTTTTATATGTTCATTACTGTTACTGTTTCCCTACCTTCCCTAATTCCCTTCTCAATAATTTACTGTGCTATATAATAAAACTCACTATGGGTAGATCTTCATTTATTACCACAATATGTGGTAGGTTGGAGTTAAGAATCAAAAATGTAAAAGCAAATATTTCAATAGACTACTATTCGTTTCAAAAAAAAAGTAAATAATGCTCAGTGTCATATTACACTTAGCATCTATTAAAGGAAAAAATAAGTATCCAAAATTGGATTATTTCTTCATATACTATTTTTACTTTTTAGCAAAATGTAGACTACATCAACTGTTAACAAATTTACTGTTTATAAAAATATAACTAATTTTTACTTTTGAGCACTCCACTATACGCGGAGAAGTAATGTAATCGTGTAAAGAAAAAGTGAAAAACACAATTTTTTTTTTGGGTTTATTTTTCGTTTTTCGGCCTAAAAACTAAAAAAAATAGTTTTAAAAAAATGTTTGCAGTATCTCTGTCGTTGTCGTTGTCATTGTCGTTGTTGTTGTCGTTGTCGTTGTCGTTGTCGTTGTCGTTGTCGTTGTCGTTGTCGTTGTCGTTGTCGTTGTCGTTGTCGTTGTCGTTGTCGTTGTCGTTGTCGTTGTCGTTGTCTCTGTCGTTGTCGTTGTCGTCGGCATTTGTTCTTGTTAGCACGGTAACTGAACTAAATCGTGTTGAGGATCGATCGGGCATTGACTGATTCTGATTGGGGACGTCTATTGATTTTGAGGTGGATAGAATACACTCTACCATGTACATGGATCATGAGAAGGTACAATGGTGGACTATTTGAGAAATTTTTTTTAGCATCATCACTCAATTAAATCGTGTCAGATCGATCGGGTTTCGACTGATTTTGATTAGAAACGTCTGCCAGACGATATCTATTGATTTTGAGGTGCATAGGACACACCGCATTCTGTCCATGGGCCATCAGAAGACACTATGGTGGACTATTTGAAAGAAGTAAAACTACCTATCTTATAAAACACATATTCTGCATTTGTGTTAGTTTTTTTTCGCGACTCATTGCTGAGATAGAGATGTTCTATGAGCGGAAATGTCCGTTTTAAGGTTTTAAAATAGTTTTTTAAATAATTAATGATAGTAAAAAATGTATATAATTTTGACATCATTTTTGATCTAACAATTAACACCATGTGGTAAATTATTTTAAAATATTAACATGTCATTAAATGGATCCATTTTTGTGTGTACGATTTCTTTCTCAAAGAATTTCTTCCTCTATAGATTTCTTTTACTAATGGAATAACAAATTGCTAAATGATTATTTATAATCGAAATTACTAAGATATATTTATATAAGATGTGTGTATACATATTACAGATACGACATAACAAATAGAAAATCGATAATAACAAATAAGCTATACATGAACAAATCATAATAATTTCATTAGAATCTGAATGATTTATTAGCAGAAACATATCGTTGACACTGTACAATTCAGTACCTTTTTAGTCAGTAGAATTTATAGAGTTTGTCTGACCATAGATTATAAATCGGACATTGAAATCCAATAAAGTCAATGTTTCAGAAATACTCAATGTTCTATAACTTTGGTTTATATAATTTATTTTGGATGTAGATAGAGATTATGATCTACTAGGAATATGGTGTATATTTATTTATGTTTCATTGAATGAGACATTTAACAGTTCATTAGAAATCTTTAGTAAATATTAATACGTTATAGTACATATTTGTTCTTGCGGAAAGCAACATTTTTAGCAAAATACTTCTTATAGACCCATCATAGTATCAGTTGCACCTACTATATTTTGATACTGCATCCAGTTCATATTATCGACCACTTTACATCTTTAGTCTGAAACAAATGTTATTGATATTATTCTCTTTGATTTACTACAAAGAAAACAAGTAACGCATTAGGAATGATAATTTTTAAGTAATACTTTTCAGTATATTCTGCCTACATTTCTTCCCCCCTCCCCCAACTTATTACATATGCGATTACATTATGTTATTTTCGTGAAAACCGTCGGCTTTGTGGGAAAACTTTAAGATTGAAAAAATACAAGTGTATTTTTTCAATCATATTTTCAAGAAAGAAAAAATACAAGTGTATTTTTTCTTTCTTGAAAATATTCATTGGAATATCTTCATAAAGTTATACATAATTAGGTATTATTGTGTTAACAAATACCTAAGAATATACGTTTTTTGACAAAATAATGTGTCATTTGAATGTTGAAAGTATAAAAAGTGTTGACAATATATTACATGGAGTATTAACATGGTCTGACGATGTTCTAATTATGACCTAGATTTTTATAATCGTTCACCCCACGACTTTTTTATAATTCTTACTCAAAATGAAGTACCGTATGTCTGAAACTTAGTGAGTTATGTCTGAAAATCTTAGTGGCGCCTCCGCCAATTATTTAAAATTATTTCCTGGGAAGCATAGACAAAAATTAACCCGCAGTTGGTCTAAGATGCTGGGATAATTTAGTCTATCAAATCCCAGTCTCTCTTTTTTTTAATTTGTCTACCAAGAACTCATATGTATCACTAAAATGTTAACGATACGGGAAACTGTATAAAGATAATTGTCATCCACTTTTCCGATTTAATTAACTACCTTTAGAAACTTTTGTTCATAAAAAAACAAATAATTCTTGTGAATCTTTCTTATATAATTGTTACTTTATTAAGGAATCGATATAAATATTAAACCCTAATTACACTTATATAAGGTTGCTTCAATATATCAGACAGCTGAAGTAGTAGCAGCTTTTTATATATAGCTTTAACATTTTTAATTTTTTGCACTATAGCTCATCTGATAGAATAGAAAAGGTATTCGTAAAATATATCTTACTTAGTTATTTTTTATATGATATTAATTTTTCTATTAATAAAAGTTTTAATATGACGCAAATTTTTTTTTCCAAGGAATCTTTTATAGGCGTTTTCAGTGAAGTAATCGTTTTCTTTTCACGTTTTAAAGTGACAAAACTATAATTTAAATTAACTACTATTCTTTCAGTTTCATATGTAGTGTGGATGACTGTATTAAGATGATATTCTATAATACAGAAGTGTAAAAAAGTGTCAGGACAAAACAGTTCATTTAACAGATAACCTATTTTTTTAAAATCCCGTAAATGTCCATTTTTCTTCAAAAACCAGGAAAGTTTATTTTCTATATATAATTTAATAATATTGAATTTATATAAGAAATGTACCTTTCTTTGCATTTAATCGTAATAAATAGCTATGCCTTGTATATTTTCATTACTTTTTCTTTATTTACTTTTTAACGCTTACATCCTTTGATGAAATAAAAAACACGGTAAGGAGTAGAGAAAATTAAAAAATCCAGAAGAAAAATTTCTTTACTTCATTCGAATTATAACCGTCTACTCTCAAATGAAAAATATAATCCCGCTTTTTTCAAATAAGAAGGCGGCCTTTAAGCGTAAATTAAATTTACAACATCAGTTAAAAAGTCTTTTTCTCCACAATCGCCACCGTAACTGATTTTCGCGGTATCTCAAAATTCCCCCGTCCTTTTCTGTTTATTTTCTCGTTCCACTGCCGAAATCTTTTAAATTAAGGATACGATCAAGATAATAGGGATACAAATTATTTACTCGATTTTTGTTGAAATATATGATTTAGGGGTTGTAATTGCGATAACATTTTTTATTAATGACTATCTTGAAATATTTTTTGACAAGTTAGTGATAAAAGCAGAATCAGTTATTGATAGAAATATAATTATAATTGGCGATTTCAATTGTTTAATGTGGATCCTAAAAATATCAAACTTGTTATAATTAATAATTCTTCTAAAATTTTCTCTTTATGCCAATATGATATCAAAGATACAAACAAATGCAAAATTTTAAGAGAAATTTGTCACTTAATTCTCAGATGGAAACACCAGGCCATCCCGGAACTGCATAGCTTTGATTTCATCCTTATTAGGAATTATCGGTGCAAGTATTATAAGACTATGTCTGGCGCTCGGAGAATATTAGACGAGCTTTTGTACCAAGCTGAAAAAAGCATACATGTAGATAATTAGCCTTAGTAAAGCCAAACCTCATCTACCTGCTAAACGACCATCACCTAAGGGAAGCTATGCCGCTTCTCATTTCTGACGCAGTTTATTTAGTCTACCGCAGACTTTCATATACACCTTTTGAGAAGGAAATAATTTAAAAGGAATTATTGCAATCTAATTAATTTCCATAGATATTCATAGCAACTGAGACACCAGGCAGCCCCAGAACTGCATATCACGATTTCTCATCTTTATTAGGAATCATCAATGCTAGTATACAAAACTATGTCTGGCATACATAGCAATGTTATACATGTAGAAAATATGCAAATACGATTCAACCTTCTAATAAAGGAAAAAGTGTCATCTACAAAAAGTTTGTTGCTGCTGTTGTTTGATTCTTATAAGTATACCGGACTGTACTTTTACTGATGATCAATAATAAGGATAAAATCACGAAATGTAGTTTTGGGTATTCTCAATTAAATATTAAATAGATGGCAATAATTTGTTTTACTATAATTCTAGATTTAATATTTTAAAATTTGCAGGTGTTTACCATCTAGCCCTTATATTTGATTTCAAGACATAACATTTTTCCACGGAGAGTGGAAACGGCAGAATTTCATAAAAACCAAATCTTCTTTACGATTGAACAGCGGATATAGGTTGGTCAATTATTTGCGAATATCAAAATTATGTACTATACACTTGAGTAACTAAGTAAATAATGCATTAGATGTATGTATTTCAGATAAAAATATTAAAACCGCCGGTGTCTGCACTGGTTCACTGAGGAAGTAGGTAATTTTAAACCGATAGAAAACGCACATAAAACTTCTCAATGGAACTAAGTTCTACAGGCAAGATATTGTATTGCTTATAGTACTTGTCAAAAGTCAAATTTAAAATGTATTTATACAAATTTTGGTATATCATACAATCCTGGAGATGATAATCGATAATGCCTCGGGCAACGACAAGAAGTTAATGACATTAACTGTAATAATCCACAAAACATCATAAGTGGTCTTGCTAACTTCGAAGTGTATTATTAATATTTCAGCGGAAATAGCATTGGCCTAGTCATAAACAGCGATATTAGTGACCAACGCCTTATTATAACTAGAATGAGCGACCATCAGCGGGCTTTTCCATAACTTCTAGCAGCTTGTATGTGAATGAACTCACGGACGCTACACAAATTTAAACGATGTTTGTGTTAAAAACATACCGTCTATCAGAGAGGATGTAAAATTGTAAATCTTTTGTCAATTATCTGTTAAGCAAGAAAACTCTCCATATGCTACTACAAGAGTGGGAGTTCTGTAAAATTTCCCTGTTGAGGGTAACTCCTGTCATATTATCGATTATGTGCCTTGGTAGCAGAAACAGGACGTTAAATAAGAATATAAAAAGAAATGGGATGTGTTTTTACCAGAAAGTTAATAAACACTAATATAAGATAACTTTTCTCTTCATTTTAGTTAAGTGACAGGAAAATATCCATCAGTGCTACGAAGATATTTAAATACAACTGGACAGGATAACGATAGTTTTCCTGGTCTCACAATCAAAGTCTGTATTTTTTCACTAATTGAACTATTAATGTATATTTTTAATATAACATACGTATCTTAACCTTTCCCTCCATGCCCCATACTAAGTAAGAGAAATCATGGTGTACTACAAAAATGCAGGGTTGTACTAATTTTATGGAAGTTCTCCAAACTATACATATATGCAATTATAATATTATAACCAAATACATTATATAAGTAGTATAACGTAATCATGTTATTAATAATGCATTTAATATAGCACAAAAAATACTCCCTCAATTAGTTAACATGACATTGTCGGAACAAGTTCAAAACATGACGTCAATTTCACAATTTATATCTAAGAACTTCAACAGATACTTATAAATAAATAAAGTATATATAAAGTTTCAGAAAACATTCTGATATATTTAATGTCTATGTATTTTTTGCCAGGTTGTCCGATTTTCGACCTTTATAGTTTACCTTTACTTTGTTCCAAACTTTAACCTCCACAGTTAATCTGTTTCTTCTTTATTTTAATAAATCTTTGAACATCCTACTTATTTAATTGAATATAGTTTTGTAAATACAAGGAAATGCGCTCTCTTAGTATGCACCTATATATCATCCCTTGAGGGACATATGGAGTCCCTCAAGAACATTTAAGGGATATAGTCCATTACGCAAAACATTTATATCCTGATGGTTTCAAAACATATGCCGTAATAACGTCTCAAGGGGACAGTATATTACTGAAAAATAATTTTACGCTAATATTCAACTAGGGTAATAATAATCACTTTAGAAGTTTCGATAAAACATGTATGGTGGCATTTTAAAGAACAAGAAAAATTATCGAATATCAGTTTATAGTTGATAAAATCTCGTTACACAACAGATGCACATACCATGTATTAATAACAGTTTACGAGCTGAAAATAGACTTAGAGTTAGACTGATAACGAATCAATACTTGTAGAGACAAAAGGAATTACTTTTCTTGATGGTGAAAGATTTTAAACTTAAACATAGTATCTTAAATAATTTAAAAATCTGAAAGAAAGAACATAGCACAGGATGAATATAAGAGATTACGTAATGCAATGTTTATTCTTGAATCTATTGCTTTTCTTAACAGAACCATAAATAAAAAATTCAGTCATCTGCTACAAATATACTATTATATAAACTAGTTAATAAATCATCTATCTATATGTATATTTACCTAAATTTTATATATCCTCTGCCAAGTATATATACTAGGTGTGATAATAATCACTGTGGTGTGTAATTTTGCGGCTACTTCGTAAAGCACAGCCCGAAATAACCCATCAAGTCTCATTTGTCAACTCGAAAATCTTTTTGTGCGTCCTGGAAAACGACCTCGCCCGTAAAATGAGAGAATTTATACAGCGAAGCGACGTTTTTCGAGGACCCAAGGTGGTTATTTAAAACATTTACAATGGGATAAACGCAAGTCGTGGAATATAAAATATAAATAAATTACCATTTTCATCTCCTAATGCCATATGAATTATTTAAAACGCGTTAGAAAGAAAAAAATATGTCGCAGCCTCCACAACACGTAAACAAAGTTTGAAGGCAACGACACAGAATCACTTAAAAGTCGTTTCACTGCCGTGACCTTCAACAAGAGGTTTAAAATAAAATGCAAATCTCACCTTTTATGTTACTGCTAAAATATTAAAATGTATTTTCGTATCAACGCCACGTCACTTAGCCGGCTGAAATCATACAAAATTATTTATAAATTATTCTCACGATTTAATTGAATCCTTAAACACTCGAGTCGACTTTCTCTTTGAATTCTAAAAATATAAATATTATTTTAAAAATATCCTTGAAAAAGTAAGTCAGAAGTTTCATGAAAGAACAGGAAGCATTTTATTTATTCAACATTTGTTTATCCATTCATGTTGCTATTATCAGGAGGTTATTATAACTAATATAGTTTTATGAACATAACAAAATAGATAATTTCTTATACGAAGAGTATTTTATAAAGGCATGAGGAATTGTCTAAAACGTTATAAATCTAGTTCTCTACGAATATCGAAAGATTACACGTTCCTGAACTTGCACTTCGCCAACTGGTTGGAATCATTGGAAGATGATTAGAAGTATAGCCTGTTCCTATATTTTCAAAATGTAGATTTTTGAACGATACCACATTACACACGTTATTCTATGTAAAGAACAAAATTGTCCATAAATGCTGGGAGTTCATGAAATTCTTGAATAACAGATTCCATCTAAATGTAGCCCAAATGGAGCTCCAAAGCCAGAAGTAAACATTATCGTAGAAGATAATTAGGTGCAGATGAATATTCCCATTCTCAAGTTTAATATTTATTAAAGTAACGAAACGATTTCGGGCAAGGAATTTAAATATGTTTTGTAATAAAGTCTATTAAGTGTTTTGTACTGTTAGTGTATTTTTACCTTGTTACCTCTAACAACTACGAGAGGGAATTTTGTATAACCGTTATATATAGTGGAGATGGATTGAAAGTAACGAATAACAAAAACATGTAAATAAGCTCGAGTAGAAGAAAATTAAGGTGATATTGGCGCATTCGCCATTTCTTTGAAATGTCCATTGTTAAAATAAAGAAATTGTAAAAATGGGAAACTACCATTCCTTCAAATGTGCATTTGGTCAATTAAAGGAATTTTTTAAAGAACCTTATAATAGTTTTTGGTAGACATATCAAATACATTTTTAATAAAAATGTAAAAATACCTGCAATGATTATGTGAAATACTGTCATGTGTTGAACTTTATAAAGGTTTTTTATTTATGCAACATTTATATGTTGCCATTATCAGGAGATTACTAAGAGTAATTGAATATCATCAATTTAATAGAATAGACAATTACTTATACGAAGAATATTTTATAAATGCATGACAAATTGTCTAAAACAGTATGAGTGCAGTTTTCCACGGATACCGGAAGATTACATATTCCATAACGTACGTATCGCCAACTAAGTTGACATCATTGAGAGAAGACTAATAGGATAAAATTTTAGGAACAAAAAAGATATTATTAACATTCATGTATCTTTTATTTAGTTTCAGATTTCTGAAACAAATTTCAACACTGAAACATACGCAATACTATGTTTTATTGACAGCATAAAACGATAACTGATAGCGACGTTTTTACTTAACAATTTATAACACTGTAACCTTTTATAGTGGTACTGCAAAACATTACAAATTTCTAAATTTAATTATTTTCATAATATATATGTTTTCTCATAATATATAAGTCAGATCTTTGAACGTTATCAGATTATACACGTTATCCTGAGTGAAGAACAAAGTGCTGTCTATGAATGCTGGGAATTCATAAAACTTGTTAATAGCAGATTTCGACTCAAAAATGTAGCTCCCATACCAGAACTGACAATCATCATAGAACATAATTTTGTGGAGATGAATATCTCTATTTTCAAGTTCAATGCTAATTAAGGAAACCAAACGATATCGTGCAGAAAATTTGGACATATTTTGTAATCTATATTTATCAAACGCCTGTTTTCGTGTATCACGAAATTTTTAGGTCGATATACGAAACGTTTTTCGTTCGAATTTCGGCATTTTGACAAAATCAGTATAGTAAATCGATCCTTGCGAAAAACGTGGTAACTTTTGATTTTTGATCCGAAGCCTCTAGAGGCATATTCTCGAGGTGCCTTCGATATGAGTGAGGGAGCGACGCAATATTATTGCGATTTGCTTACTCGTAGAATCTTTTAAGTGTGTCTTTACTGTTACTGTATTTTATCTCATAAGCTCTAATAACCGCGAACGGGAACTATATATAACCATTATATATAGTAGAGGTGGATTAAAAGGAACGAGGGAAAAAAACATTTAAAAAAGCATTTCTATTCATTGAATAGAATAAAAATTAAGATAATATTGGCGCATCCGCCATTTATTTACAAATGGTAACGTTAAAATAAAGAAATTACAAAAATAAGAAACACCATTTCTTCAAATGGAATTATAATATCACTATATTGCATACGATGGACATTTTGAACGTCATTTAAAAGTGAAATATAGATTTCACCTTTTTAATGTCCGTAAATTTGTCTTTAAAATAAACAAAACTGTATAATCGTACCAAGAAGAAATGAAATTTGTTAATTATTTACTGCACAAAACTTTATTGAGTTCAGATAGCGCCATATTTAAGACACTTTGCATCCAGACAATAAACGGCCAAATAATCTTGAACAATGCGCTAATCTTTACGAATATAGGAACTATTTTAAACTTCCAAACGTTTCCGAAGTTTAATGCAGTTGTATTATAGGTAAAGTTTAAACCAATAAAATGGAATATACGATCCTATCTGTAATAGAGCCCTACGTATTTTAGAGCGTTCTTGTCGTAAATCATCTCACTGCTTATAGTTTGTTTGATGTCACTTTAAAACTGAGTTCCCCATTTGTAAAATGAAATTCGCTAAGGTCATTGGATGTATGCAATATGCAACCAAATAGACGAGAAACGTTTTACTTAGAGTATTAATTAGAGTGCATTCCTATCCTTATATATTACTTTTCCGCACTCAACTATACTAGCGGAAAAGTAGTGTAATCGTGTAACAAAAAATGGAAAAAAAATGTTTCGTTTATTTTTCGCTTTTCAGCCTACAAACCACAAAAAAAATGATTTTTAAAAAATTTTGTCTGTGTGTGTACCATTGTCATTGTCGTCGGTATTAAAATTTCTTGTTAGCACAATAACTCAACTAAATCATGTCGGATCGATCGGGTTTTGACTGATTCTGATCAAGGATATTCCAGATGACACCTATTGATTTTGAGGTGGATAGGATACACCCCATCCTATCCATGGGTCGTGAGAAAACACAATAGTGGACTATTTGAAAAAAGTAAAACTGACGCATAAAACACATATTCTGCATTTATATGTTTGTTTATTTCTTCTTGGCCACTCAATTTCGAGATATAGATGTTCTACGTGCCGAAAAGTGCGTTTTAAGGTTTTAAAACTGTTTATTTATTATTGATTTATTGTACTTCCGTTTTACATATACGACATTTTTTATTGTCTAAGAAGACAGAGAGAAACGAAAATTATAATATACTTATATTTCGTTTTAGTAACAAGTTTATTTCAATGTCAATTTGGACGACGATAATTTTCAACTACTATTTGGATAGATAGAAATAGAGATACAAGCACACTTTCAAAAAATTTCACTAAATCAGTTGCAGAACCCTACGCAAATATGGATGAAAAAAAAACTCAGAATATTTAAAAGGCCCTAAAAATATCCTCTCATGAAAGATTAATCTATATACTATAAAAGGATATTCACGTGCTGTGAAATAATTACTTTCGAGTTGAAATAACTGAAAATAAATTTTTTACAAGGAAAACTATTTTTCTCGAACTTGACGAACAGAAAATGATTACATACATTAGTAGAAGTAATTCTAATATGTGAATAGATTTTTATAAAAATATCATAAAATCTGATAACACTATAGAAAAGTTGCCGAGTTAGTACTAGGATATATATCTAAAAGTCTCAAGAATATAAAGTACAGTTACGAAGAAACTGTGCATTAAATTTTAAAATACTTCCGTTCATATAAGAAATGCGTGTGAATCTGAATACAAAATATAGTTTTACTGAGAGATTTAGCTCGGTAGAAAGAGCTCATTGACATATAATATTTATATTTCCAAAAGGCTTTTAGAGATGCAATGTTTCTTTATTATTTTTATGGGATTTAAAGGATAATTCAGAAAAGTATTTCAATAAACGTTGTAGCACTTATAAGAATATCTAAGTGTCAATGGATAGGTAATGTAGAGGGTGGTAGTCGTATTTTTTTACATAACGCTTGGATTATAAATTTACAATATATTTTCAGCATTCATCCTTTAATACCCTGTACTGATGAGACGCAAACACCCCAAAACATTGATCGCATTGCATTATATCGTCGATACAATGCAATGCGACTGCATCTATATGCAGTTTATTATCATCATCACATAAAGTTGATCATGATAGAACTTTCTGTGCATGTGATCATTAATAACTCTTCTTAAATTTTAGATAAAATATTTTGATGCGAATATTTTGGAAAAGAAAATTATTGATAAAGATTTTAATAAATGAGAACGGTACACAGTACATGATTATTAATTTTCTAAATACCCCAGTTAGTGATGCAACCTAAATGTTCCTATAAATCAATCTGTGGAGGTGATGACAATAATACCATCACATATACCCCTCAATTAATGTTACTGTAAAAAATATCTAATTGTACTCCTTAAATAGTACAACTTTTACAAAAATACTTTTTTAATTCCGTACTGGTTCCGGAACTATCGGTAGCAATAACATTCAAAAGAGCATTTCACGTTTAAACATTTCTTAGCATGTGTGTGTGTGTGTGTCGTTGTCGTTGTCATTGTCGTTGTCGTCGAAATTTATGTTTGTTAGCACGATAACTCAGCTAAATCGTGTCGTATCGATCGAGTGTTAACGGATTCTGATCGGGAACGTCTCCCAGATGACACCTATTGATTTTCAGGGGGATGGTACATACCCCACCCTATCCATGAGTCATGAGAAAGCACGATGGTGGACCATTTGAGAATGTTTCTTTGTTAGCACAATAACTCAACTAAATCGTGTCGGATCGATCAGGTTTTGGCTGGTTCTGATCGGGGACGTCTCTCAGATGACACCTATTGATTTTGAGGTGGATAGCATATACTTTACCATGTTCATGGGTCGCAAGAAAGCATAATGGTGGACTATTTGAGAAATTGTATTTGTTAGCACGATTACTCAATTAAATCGTGTCGGATCGATCGGGTTACGACTGATTCTGATTAGGGACGTCTGCCGGACGCCATCCATTGATTTTGAGGTGAATACGATACACCCCACCCTGTCCATGGGTCATGAGAAAGCACGATGGTGGACTATTTGGAGCAAAATTGAAAAAAGTAAAA
Source organism: Rosalia funebris (assembly GCA_037954035.1). Classification (NCBI taxonomy): domain Eukaryota; kingdom Metazoa; phylum Arthropoda; class Insecta; order Coleoptera; family Cerambycidae; genus Rosalia; species Rosalia funebris. The sequence goes on from JAZFAV010000011.1 coordinate 22,175,681, forward strand.
CTGCCGCATAAAACACATATTCTGCATTTATGTGTTGGTTTATTTTTTCTCAGCCACTCAATCTCGATATACAGATGTTTTACGTGCGGAAAAGTCTGTTTTAAGTTTTCAAAATGTTTATTTTATATATAGGATATTGTGTCCTTAGGCACTGGAAGTAAGTATGCCAAACATTGTGAATCACCCAAGGGTCAGCCGAGAAAAGATAACATTTTCACCACTATATCCCAAGCCTCTGCTTTTCTTACTTTTGAGAACTTTCGACAACACCAAAGCAGGTATATTTAATAGAGTTAGAATACGATCTATCGTAGCAGTTATATAAAAACTCCTTGGAAACAAAAAAGCTCTTAAGTTCTGGTTAATATGATGCTGTTGACTTTAATTCCTGTATAGTCACCTCGATTAGTTCCCAGAGAAACTTAGTGATATGTGACAAGGCGGAATATTTCCATCAAGACCTCTTGATGGAAGAACGCTACTAAAGGCGGTGAAACAGCATATGATGGCAGATTACTACTGGAGCATCAAACGAGATTGCTATGAGGAGCTTTACAGGGACAAGAGCTACAAACGTTATTTTTTACCCGAATAGGGGTATCTAACTTTTCATTCATATCAGTTGCTTCGAATCATCTGCTATCAATCGGACTTACATTAAAATATCAAAATGTGCACAGTTTATCAAGAATAAGAAGAAGTGTGAGATTCTCTAATGAGATTCTCAGATTTTGTTGCCATCATTTCATTATACGAAGCGTCAAGTTTCGCAAGAACTAAACTGTCAAATTATGTAGAGCTTAAAAAACAGAATTACTTTCAGGCTTGAAGTCAGCCCTTCAAATTAAGTAATACCAAGTGGTGTTTAAATTTTTTGTTCCCCAATATCTTCGGTTAATTACGTTACATATCGTCATCTTCTGTATGTATTTCCTTCCCCTCCGTATTCCGAGTTTTGTTATTTCTTTATTAGTATTTAACAAGTCTACTACTATTTTTATTGATGGAATGAAAATAAAATGCCAGATATACCAATGGCTTTCTCTTACAACTGACTCACAATGAAATCTTTGTTAATTATTCTATATTTTGTACCTTTTTTTTTCCATTTCTATTCTTTGCATTCGTTATTTATGTAATCGTCATTTATTCCTTATCGATATTAATATTAATTAAAAATACCGCATTTTTTAGACGAATGTACTAGATTTGTTTTAATTTTATTACCCTCGATGTAGGTAGAAATAAATCTACTACGTCTGTAAAATCCACACAGTATTTATATATTTTCATACATAATTCCTACGGACACTAAAAGAAAGATACAACGAACCAGTAAAACGAAACTGTAGAAAAGGCCCATACATACACATAAGATAATGTTTCAATGTCTACTCCAATAATCGTTGAAAAAACTTTAGCAACAGCACGTGGAAAATTTTTCGTGCCCATTTAGTATATCAGAGCCTAAATCGATAGCGACAGGCGACTCTCTGTTTTTTGTATTCCGATGTCGTTACTAGTAAGTAACCGAATCAGGGATTCAAGCATAGCATCTTGGTGCGTGGGCAAACAGCTTGCTGTGAAATTAAAAGACAACAAATACCAGTGAATTGTTTGTTCGTCTACGTAAATCTTTCAGCTGATTGCTTCTGCTTGAACTTAAAGCGTACTTCTGTGACAATAGTAGAATCTTTTATATATTATTGATTTAGTTCTCAATAATGGCGTTTGCTCTTTGGATTTGTTTACAGAAGACCAATATTTTAATTCTACTAATAATTAAATTATATTGAATTCACTTCATTTCATTCAAGTAAATATTTAGTCTGAATATGATTGTCTTGCACACATGTACTAATAATTACAGACAAAGCATGACAGAATTATTACTACATAATAATTATTAATACATAATTACATAAAAAGGACAATGCCGATATATTTTATATAAATACATTGCCCTTGCGGATATTAAACCATCCAACAATTGGAGTAGATTATCCAACGAATCCAAACTATCAGAATGTTGTATTTTCTATGCAATTGATTAATCCCAGCAATCGTTCTTTTGCCGAAAATCTGACGATTCAGATTATGTTTCATAGTTAATATTAAAGTAAAGTTTTGCAAAAATGAAGATGGATTATATATTCAATATCTGCCTTTTTCGTTAATAATTTGAAACTTGTTAACATGTAGACATTTAGCCAGTACCTCAAAACTATTTCTTTAATTTTGACGAATTCGTATAGAGAAGAAAAATGGAAAGATTTGGTATGAACATTTTTTACGGGCTGGTATTTGGTTTAAGAAAAATCTCTAAGATCAGTTGAGATACTAATATGATTAAAAAAATATAAAAATGATATGCTTAAAGGGATTCGCACTGGATGGATAAATAGAAATAAATACCCTCACCTCCCTTGAGGAGTTAGACATATTAACCCTTATAATACCGTAACTTTTTTAGGACATATAATACCATTCACTATTGACCTGTTTCTATATAAAATTATGATTAATAAGTAAAACCTTTATTCTAAGCTTAGTATACATTGTTTAAACAATTTATGGTAATATAGTATACTCAAAAATTTTTATATGTAATTTATTTTAAATAATAATATCGATAAAAAACATAAATAGTTTACTTATTCTTTACATGCTGAACAAGTGATTGTCTGGTGATCGTTGCACAAGAAACAACTGCAATGGCTGCATCGATTTGAATGCTTTCTATCTAAGTTTCGTGGACACTCCCAACATCTACCATGTTTTAGTTTTTGTAACTCTTGTAATTGTCTCTGTAAATGTAATGGTTTTTCTATCTCTATTTCAGTAGCCACTAGCTCCTTTCCCAATTGCAGAAGGAACGTTTGTTGCCTTTTTTTTTTGTTTGCCAGTCTTCAGGTGACACCATATTATGTAGGCATTAACCACACTGATGTCTATAATATTGTAAAAGATTGCAACAGGCCATCTTTTTGTCTGTCTCTTTACGGTGTACGTTCGCACAAGCTAATCCATGGTATCTACACCGGATTTAGTTCTATTGTAGTCGATTATTATCAGTGGTTTCTTCTTGTCATCTTCAGAAAGTTCACCTGTTTCTTGTACAGTTGAGAGTAATGTAACAGTTTTTCCTTTTTTCGGGAGTAAGACACTATAATAGCATCGTGTTGATAGCTGAACTTAGTTGAATAGCGTTCTCTTCTATGCGAATCTACTATTTCCTTAGGAAACTCTGGTTTATTTTTTCGTAACGTACCAAGCAATGTCAGATTTTTTTCTTTCAACTCTCTTGCGAGTTCGAGACTTGTAAAAAATTATCGATAGTCACATTTCTCCCTGATTTTTCTAATTCCTTTATCATTTCTAAAACAACTCGCTTGCCTTGATTGCGTTCACGCTGATCACCTGTTTTACTAGCGTATATCTGGCAATTGTAAACATAGGAAGTTTGACTATCGCAGGCTGCCCAAATATTTATACCATATTTTCCTAGCTTAGATGGTATGTATTCTTTGAAGGGACACCTACCTCGAAACGTTAGCAGCTGTTCGCCAACCGTTATGTTTTCATAGGGCATATATGCATATTGGAGTATAGGTAGCCATAATTCAAAAAGCGCCCGAATCGATGCTAGTTTATCTGGATTTCCATTTTTTTCTTCTAGCGGCAGCATTATCAAAACGCAAAGATTGAGAAAATTTGATAAACCTATTTCTACTCATAGTTTTGTTGAATATAGGACGTCCACCTTCAACATTCCACAAATTTGTAATCCCTTCGTTATGAGATTTATAAACTCCTGCAAGTATTAGTAGACCAATAAAGCGTAGAAACTCATTGGTAGTAATATCGGTCCACAAGTCTCCATATTTGAGCCTGCCTTCTGCATTGGTCCACTGAAAAATGTAGTTTATAATATTATCTCTAAAAAAGAGACGAAAACTACTGCAGATTGTATCTACGTTTCGGTTTGCATATCTAGTAGGCCCTCCCCCTTGATGCATAACATTTCGTCGTGGCTATCGTCCAGTTGTTTTTTTCTGTGACTCTATATACCACTTCTCAAATTTATTCTTTGACTTGCGGTAAAAATAAGTGTTTTACATTTGCTCTGTAAAATACAAATTAGCTACTTACACGTAATAGCTGCTTTGCTAATTGTCGTTTTCAGCGATGTCAGGCTCTGCATTAGAAACGTTTTCGGAGTCATATTCCGACTGCACTTCAGTAACATCTTTTTCATCATCATCATCTGACTTTCCAATAGTATTTTCGAAATCCACATCAGCACTGTCACATTCTTTAAGCCACTTTGCAACGTTTCTTCCCCACCTTTATCGCTTACGCGAACCGAACTTGTTCCAACCATAGTTTCTCAATGAATGAATGCCTGTTTCTGAATTTGCAATAATACGAGCAGGTAAAGTAGTAGGCACGAAAATGTCGGTAATTAATACTCCTCATAAACCCAGCAGGTAGCAAATGACCGAAGTACTTGTTATTCCCGAAACTTTTATGAATGTAAACAGTTGGAAGATGCCTTATGTAGCGGGTTTCGCTGACGACCCCAGTGGTATTACGTGTAAGTTATTTAATTTTTCAAAAAACGAAAAATGGTGTACGAATCACACTTTACCAAAATATAAAACACGCTGTTTTGTGTAGTAAATTTTTTGTAGAATTTTAGGAAAAACGGTTTCAAAGATATACAGTATCAAAGAGCGCGTGGGGTCTCCAGTGACCCCATGATATTATAAGGGTTAACGATAATTCAGCAATAATTTCATATAACTAAAATTTTACTACAACACAGACCCCAATACAGTTTATTATATTGGATTCACATGCATATTTCCTTGGTAGTAGTACCCCCATTTTTTACCCTGGGAATATGTATTTTCAATTTAGAGATAAAAATATGTTATAAAGTAAGAAAATTACTAATATTTGTATAAACTACGAGATAGTAATAAGAGATTTCTTAACAGTTTTAAAGAAATCATTGAAAGCTTGCTAGGAGAAAATGAAACAATTAAAAAAGAGAGACTTGAAGGACAAAGTACAACTTTGATGAAACATGAAAATATTTGTCGAAGTAGACCTTGTTGAATCGTAATATAGATAATAACTGTACTTACATACAGGCTTATTCAACACTACGCGCACAAGTAAGGGGTTGTGGAAGGTAACAATTTTATCCCATAAAGAGTGAATTAAATGCAATAAAGCCTCTCTAAAATTGTACCTAATTCACAGAAGGCCACGCTTATTCTCTAGAAAGCCACTTTACTATTTCCATAAGGTGAAAGACAAATGTATAAATGTTAGATAGTAGAAAAGGAAAATTTCAGAAAAGATAGTATTGTACATTTTACTATCACCAAAATACCATAATCCATTAATAACGAGACTTGATATTTCTTGAGTAGATATCTAATGTATAATGTCAGACATTAAAATATAGAATACTCGCAACACTTGAAGTAAGTTCACAATCAATTAATAAAACATTTTATAAAACATCGAAGTAAAAATATCAGATCGAATTGTGATCGTATTTCTAACACATATTTAGTTGTAGTCAACTTTTGGATCGCGTTAACTTTTTTTTATTGACGTTATCCACTTTATGTCTATTTTGAAGCAATATTCTGTAAGTATTCAAAGTGTTATGGACATTTCCTCTTAATTCGATTTTTACTTAATAAACGGTTTTTGTTCAGTTTTTATTTCCACAGAGTTTTATTGAGGAATGATATATGTATGACACGGTGCTCAGTTAATAATGAAAAAGTGGGTTGAATAGTAGTATACAAATGGATCTGTCCCCGATGGAAAACGGATGGTAGCTCATAGATCTACGTGTACTGCAGAAAACCAGCAACAAGTTAAACATGCTATTATTCGAAGTTCACATCGACTTAGATAGCAACACGCAGGCAGAAATTCTTGATTTCTTCTAAGCAAGTATTCATCGCTAAATTCACTTCCATAAAATGGCTATTAATCAAGTGTTGACTAACAATGAAAAACTTAACCGTCTTCAATTTTGTACACTTTTTATAGAAATAACAATATAGTCCACCCTTTGAAAGTTTAGAAGTATTGGGCTCCATTTGTTCGAAGAAAATAGTCATCTGTTACTATAACTTCGCAAATATATAGAGAAAAGTAATAGACTTTTTTTATGCCTCAACTGTACTAACTATCTAGAAATTATTAGTTACAGCAAAAACATTATCTGCTATACGGCAATAATTTTCTTGGCAATACTTCGATAACATTTCCCTTAACTGTTAATTTCACGTGGTAATGATTTGGCATTTCCGGTGAAATCAACCGATCTTACAATACCAGATTATTTTCTTTGGGGCTACAGAAGCAGAGAGTATTTATGAGTAAACCTCTAAACGTTAATTACTTCAAGAAGAATTTATAGGATAAAGTTCAGAGAGTACTAGAGCAAATGTTGCAAAATGTAATAATTTTGTTAGGCGATTAGGAGGGTACATTGCAGAAGAAGAACGATATTTGCTGCACTCTATGTGCAACTTTTTAAAATACGATGTGATGGTGTTCCTTTTATTATTACCGAAACATATTTTAATAATATTTCAAACTGGTAATAATTGACTCTCTCTGAATAATACTGCAGTAAGCAACTTTGACATGATAACGTTAAGGAAATGATTTCTGCTCTATATGCAATCACATGAAAACAATGGATAAAAGACAACTATTATATAATACACGTATTCAAACTACTTACTTATCCAAAAACTACATTAAAAACCTATAGTTAAGACCACCAGCAACATATAAGTCGGGAATCGAGAAAGGAACTACCTACCAAACCGCCAAACAGTTATCAAGTAGTTCCCGAATAGCAAGGCTATTACATAATCGCTATAGGCAACAACTAATCCTCGGGTAAAAGCCCCAAGAGGCATTCAATTATACCTAAAAGCGATCACCGACCCCTTTCTCGTGTTTCTGCACAATCAGACAAGGTTTCAAAAAATAAAACTCGCCACGGGTAGGATTCGACTTCTGTCCTGGATGAGAACCGAACGACAGACAGCTGTTTCGAACCTATTACTTCTCATTAGTGCTGTACACGGTACGCCGATCCAGGACAAATGCCGAATGAAATCCGTGGGGTATACATCTACATCGACATATGTTACATGTATTACTGACATAGATCTTATCGATGTAGATGTATACCCCACGAATTTCATTCGGCATTTGTCCTGGATCGGTGTATCGTATACGGCACTGATGAAAACTAATAAGTTCGAAACAGCTGTCTGCCATTCGGTTCCCATCCGGGACAGATGTCGAATCCTACCCGTGGCAGGTTTTATTTTTCGAAATAGTTAAGACGATGACAAAAGTAAGAACAAGTGTATGCATTTTATCGCAAGTTTATAGTCCATACGTTTGAAATCTACCAATGATAATTTATATAACAAATATAAATTTTCTTCAAAGTAAAACTGGCTCTATCACAGGATAAAAACTATGGTGCTATGAAACTCTGAAAATACATTTATATGGTTTCAGACGAAGAAGCCATAAGTTAAAAATAAATATAAATGTAAGCTCATTACTTTATGAAGCTCTCCTTTAGCGGAAGCTGAATTAATGTTTGTGAAGTTAAATATAACTTCAGAGCACAACTTGCTATCTCTACTTAAATGTACTGAGTTAGTTACTCTGCTTTTAAAGGTATTTATTTCACTCCGGTGCTGGTTCACCGCAGGAAATATGTATCTAAATATTTTATGTTGAGTTTAGGAAAATAAAATTATTCGTTTTGCTAAACTTTTGCAATGCATAAACTATAAGGATTACTTAAAGTCGGTGTTCACATATTAAATGTATATGTGTTATATTTTAGTTGATGTATTTTAAGAAATGTGTTCTTTTTTGGACAATGGTTCCGTTAAGCGGAGCGTAATAGATAAAAAAAAAGTTTTAAAAACAATTTTTTTTAAAACTTTACTTTATCACTTCAGCTTTTATTTATAAACTATTTTTAGGAAAAAACAGATAATAAATATAAGTTTTCCAAAATATAAATAAACTTTCTACTTTTACTCTGTCTATCAAATTCCTTGCATTTTTCCCCTAGCCAAACTGATTCATTTCATCGCTATTTGCCAAATACAGAACTCTCTTATCTTGCCTATAAACGGAATAGTCTATCTGAGCCTAGCCATAAAGCAAGCCAAGGTTATGTTTTGAGATTTTTATTTGGCAAATAGCGATGGAATAAGCTATACTTCTAAATTTTGTAATTCTATTTTTAACTCACTGTCTATTAACTCTCATTGGAATACACAATCGCTTAGTTCTTACCATCGGTAACATATGTACTAAAATCGCGCCAATAGATTTATTCGCTTTAAAATGTAAAACGATATTATGCATTTACACTATTTCATCTGATTGTCCTGTCCATATCAGACCATAATTTGTTATCCTATTAATAAAATATTGAAATATTCAATAGTGTTGTAATTGTAGATATTAGACTTACGATTTTCAGTAAGTACAACTGGGTAGATATTAATTAAAATAATAAACAAAGTATGTACTACTTTCTCTTACCACATTTTTTGTACATTCGCATAAACAAAATATTATGAACAGCATAGTTTGAAAAATTAAAAATATATATAAAAATTATGAAAAATGTATATTCCAACTCATGCATTTCATGTAGAGTGTATTTTCCTATTTAAATTTAGAAATTGCGTAACAATTTTATGTACCCATTTTATAGATATAATTCGTTATCATTCCGATTCTCGGCCAAGTAGCAGGACAATTAATATTTTTCATTAGACAAAAAACACAAATGTACTACTTAATTATTTAATATTTTGATGTCATGTTTAACTATTCGATTTTTTATATTGCTTATACCCATTTTAAGTCATTCTTAATATCTTCAAAAGAATGTGAATTTCACAATGTACACTAAAAACATAAACGAGATGTCTGCATAGAAAAAAGTAATTCTTTAAATAATTAATCTCTGCTTCTTTGAATTCAGGGAATTTGGTTAATTCATTCTATTTGTTAATTAGGAGAAATATCATTTATTCAAATAAAAGTTGATATATAAAAAATTAGTTAAAATTTTATTTATTAAGAAACTCAATCTTCTGTATTACTAAATGTAGAACAGGTTTGGCTGATTCGATAAAGAATTTTGATTATAATATCAAAAAAATATAATTTTAATAACTATTCCTTTAATGTTAAAAAAAAGAAAAGAGAGAGTCCTTCTGAGAGGACATGGCACAAAATCTATGCTAAAGTTTAAAATCGGGAACGTAGAAATTACTCCGAAAAGATCCTTAAAGTACTTAGGTATTATGATGGATACAAGAGGTACTTTCGGAAAACACATAAAGTACACAGTGGAGAAGGCAGAGAAAAGGATATCGACCCTAATGAGGCTGATGCCAAACGTAGGCGGCCCATGAATTCAGAAGAGATTGGTGTTAAATGGTGTTATCCAATCAATATTGCTTTATGAAGCACCCGTTTGGCACGGTGTGTTAAGTATTAAAAGATACAGTAATATGTAAGTAAAGATCCAAAGAAAAATGCTAATAAGAGTAACAAGTGCGTACAGGACAACGTCGACAAAGGCGCTACAAGTGGTTGCTGGAGTACCTCCCATAGAATTGTTAGCGCAGGAAAGAAAGAAACTTCATGACGGAGGAAATGGTCATACTATATAACGTAACAATGAGGAAAGAGAAAACACTTTAGAAAAATGACAAAGAACATGGAACGAAGAGGTAAATGTGGCTCAATGGACTAAGAAGCTCATACCAAATATAAAGCTCTGGCTGAAATGCAAACATAAAACAACGGACTACTTCCTAACCGAGATACTGACAGGGCATGGATGCTTCCGGAGTTATCTCTATCGAATGGGAAAGGTAAGGGACGATAACTGTATATATTGCGGAAATAGAGATACCCCCGAACATACCTTCTTCGTATGCCCGAGATGGGAAAGTAAAAGACAGGTTGCGTGGACAATGCTCGAACTTGTACCAGTTGCAGAAAACATAATAGAATTAATGACGGAAAAAACAAGAACTTGGCAAATAATTCATACGCTGGCAAGAGAAATAATGGGAAAAAAGAACAGGAGGAAAGGGTAAATCAGAGCAGACAAATATAGGAAAACACAGCTGCAACCTGAAGTAATGTCGAAAGACGGTTCCGGGTAGCAGAAAGGGAAGCTAAAGGAAGGGGTTTTAGCCGGTAAGAGTCCGGCACTACTGGAAGCGATAGAACCGAAGCTCCGGTGTCCATGATGGATTTCCCCTCTCAAAAAAAAAGATATTAAAAAAAAAACAGTTTATAGTTCTAATATACATATTTTACTATGACATAAACCAAATAGTAGGTTCCTATTCAGTATTTTTATGTAATAAACTTGACAAAAACTGAATCAACTTTATGAATGGAGATATTATTGTTTTTTTCAGTTATTAACGTATTTCTGCTACACTATCTTATGAAACTCCCTATAAAATAATAATTATATTCCATCGAAATATTGATTTGAACTTACAGTTTCCTTTACTACCAGTTATTGCCAGTTACTTTAAAAGGTAATCTACCACATTGTGACTGCATTCTCATCCATGTCAGTCTACTGAGTGAATACAGATGGGAGAGCATAATCATCATAGCTGTCTCACGTTCTGCGAGGAGACAGTAATAAATCATATACTATCCCAGTATTAGGATTTGTCAAAATAAAAAATATGAAGTGTCCTTCTCCCGTTCTTCAGTCTATTCTGCTTTGAAAATAAATGTGGAATTGTAATCTACCCAGATATCAGATATCTCTAAAGTTGCAATCCTTCTCCCCGAGCGAAGGATTAATATAGGACAGTTTAAATATGATATTCTATCTCCGGCATGATATAGGGTGTTTATTTGATTTTCTTATGAACATAAACATGGAAGTAATGAATTGTTGGAATACTAAACTAAATAAGATAAAAAATTAACAACTAAAATTCTACAACATATATTTAATTTTTTTAAGATGATTAATTATTTCAGATATCCACATATGAGACACCCACATATTTATAAGCTACTACGAATAAGTGATATTAATAGTTGTATTATGTAATAGTTCCCCGTTAGCAATGAAAATTTGGATTAGGTCTGCTAAATATCTGTAGAATTGTGTATGTTCTTAAAGTCGTTTCCACGAGCCTTGTTGATATATAAAGGTAAATACTATTTCACACCGAAATACTCGTATATAATGTAAGATTTTCATACCTTAATGGTCTGTGAACTTATTTAAGGAATCCATATCAGCACTATTACTATAACTATATTTTTATCTGGTAAAATCTGGGTTTTTACACCAATTACATAGAGTAGTTGGTGTAAAATTTTACAAATTCCTTCTATAATGCGAATATATTTCTTCTCGTTTAAAATCTGTGTCACCTTTTGCAAATCATCTACTATTTGCAATGAATCACATAAGCACAATGGAGAATATTCTGTATTTCTCTTTTGTATCTCTGCTGATTCTATGTTCGAAAATCCTAAGTTCTGCATGATTAGAATGAATAGTTTTAGACTTTTAGTATCTCTCAGAAATTTTATCTGACTTTCTCTAATGGCAACAGATTTCCTTGCATCGATCTATACAAGTAAGGAATTTGTTTTTTGAAAATTTTGTAGTTAATAAAACGCTGCTTCTGATCATGTTTCCGATGTTGTATTCATTGGCTTTGGAGGTTCTGGAATACCAGGATACTTGTTTCCTAAGTGAGAGATTCCTAAGAGCAGATTTCAGAAAAACCACTTTGGCATGATTATCAATACATCTACATCCGGATAACACTTTCGTATTATTTATAAGATGTAACGAATGAACAATTAGGCAGGTTTTACACCGATGTAATACGCGATACGCGACATACGCTATGGAGTAGGTGATATTTTAATGTGCTAGTTTATGCACTAATGTAAAAACTGGTAGCTTCGAACATAACAACAAGTCTAATCTAAAATAGTACTTATGTTTTGGATTTTTGTTATTTTTCAAAAGATAAAAAATTTAGTTCTAGGGTTTTTTATTTCTATTTTAAAAGACCAAAGACATTGGAGTCAAAATATTACTCGCAATACGACAAATCAAGAATAAAAAACAAATATAGAGGTTGCTGCGACAATGTCATTCGCACTATGGTCCGGGGTGGTGTACTGGGCTCGGTATTGGACCTCTCCAAAACCCCCTCGGGTATTGTATGCTTCCCCAATGGGGGAAGTCTGAAGTCCCTAAGCATGGGTGTGTTTGTCCTAGTGTTTACGTGTAACTTTTACCTATACGGCCTCAGGCCTTAGGAGAAGGATGTTGATTTCTGTGTGTCCAAATTTTTTTTACTATAACATGCAATGCATGGAATCTTATAGGGTCTTTCAATAGAGATGCTCGAAATTCATTAGCTTATAGCTGCCAGTCGTTAAAGTAACATCTATCAAGTTCATTGTGAATTCTTCAGTCGTGCAAGGCAAATCACCGTAGAAGGTTATAGCGTTTAATAATGTAAGAAAATCATTAAATTTAATTTTTAAAATCATGCCCCTTTCGAGAAACGTTGCGCGCATTACGTGATTTTTATCCTCGCCACAACCGTTCCGCTAAGCCTACTATTTGATATTTGGAGGCCAAATTCGAATCAGCCAATTTGATAATTGGCTGAACCAAAATACGCACTCTTTGGTGCGTATTTTGGTCTGGCGGAATCATCAGTCCGTACTTCTTCCAAAACGAAACTGGCATTGCCATAATCGTCAACGACGAGCGCTACAAATCGATAATAAGCATCTTCTTGTGGACTACACTGGATAATATGGATTGAATTGAATAAAGATTGAAGTGAGTAAAACACTGTGCATATGAAACTAAGCAAACACAAGTACCATCTTCTGAAGTTCCATTTAGTACACGATTTACGCCTATTAATATAAACTGCCGCCGCCGATCTCTCTATCTTATCCAATAATGGATATGTTTACTATAAAAGACATTCTAGAATATTCTGTGTAGCTAATTTTTCCGTATCTTTTCAACGAGAATGCACTTTATACCTTAAAACTAGCTAGAAATCCCACAATACCGTTTCGGTGTGCATCGATGTCAGGATTAAGGAAGATTAAACCTGCAAGCCGAGTCTCTGTGATGCATCCATGACCTGCGGAAGGCATGTAGGACGAATAATTGCTCTGAAACAGCAAGCCCTTGTTTCCATATCGTTAGGTCTTAAGATAGACGTGCAATTGGTACAAACGAGATCCGCATTTACATGATCGCTGAACGTTGCGCTGATGAGAGGGTTTATTGGAATGTCTTCGTTTAAGTCGGAAAATCGGAGGCGATGAGGAAAAGTCGATGTTAATAAAGTGGAATTCTGTTCGTAGATGGAAAATCTTTTATTTTATTGGCATGCTCGGAGCTATAGAACAAGGAGCGGATAAGAAGGAAGCGAGGAACTACATGTAGTTGCATAAATGTCAATGCTAACAATAATAAGCTCTGGATTAGAGCTGGCACTATATAAGAAATATATATGAAAAAAGAATTATTGACATTAAGTTTTTAATAACTATTTATGTTAAAATGAATTAGAAAATATGTATTTTAATTATATTTCTAATAAAAAGCCCTTTTCTAATTTGAGTATAAAATATAAATCATGGAAGGTTTATTTCATCCTTGTCCATATAGATGTAAGCTTTAAATAATATTTGTCATAATCTATCTTATTGTTGTGCAGAACCATGAACTGAAATTGATAACATCGTAGTCAATTTAGTTTTTCTTATTGAGCATTGGTTGTAAACGTTGAAGATTATTTAATCCGTAAAATAGAATAAGAAAATCGTGCATGGTAGAGAAATTGCAAGAATTATTTTGCTTATAGGAATATAAGAACTTGTGCAAACTGGGGAGTATATTAATGGTATTAGAATGTTTTCCACTTTTTCCTTTAATATGCAATATATCTCTAAGAAGGGTTTACCTTTACGCCCAGCTGGTTTCATTATGCATAACTATTACCTTCAATATCTTCAAAACTATTGAATCAACCCTCACAATTTTACTCATTCGTTTTACTCAAAATTTATTTCTGAACATTTTGATACATATCTAGTATAAAAATTTTATGAAAATACCATTACATTTAGGACACTACGAAAATACTCACGCTCAAACAATGGCTCCCATTCGGGAGCCATTTTTCTAATAAACCACTTTTCAGAATTAAACGTTTTTTATTTTAAACGTACATGTAAAATGAAGTTTGCCTCAAGAAATTGTGTCCATTAATTAATTCGTAGCTATATTACCTAAAGTTAAATAAATGTGAAAATTTCAACAAAGTTTTTTTCTTTGTTTTCAAACTTAAGGTTGAGAAAATGCCTTTCTGGGCGCACACACAACCTAAATGAGAGTTTCAACAATGTTATTTGGTCTCGTTGGCCCAAAAATGTGTTTATAATGAGGAATAACCTCTTGCATGTTCGATGCTGTATGGTCAATCAGCAACGGCAACTAATATCGGTAAGTTGATAAGCATGGATATTACATTTGTACTATAATAATTTTTTGGTTTAGATGTAAAGTATTGAAGTATCTTGGTATTGATCCTAGATAATTCTGTGTCGAGAGCCAAAAAGCTGCCTACAAATTGCAAATCACCAAGGCTGAAAAAGTATTCCAAGGTATTGAAAAAATCCGCCAAAAGAGGATAACAGATAGGAGAAAACGTGAAGGAAAATACAATCTGGTCTGACAAATTAAAAGCTAGCGCTGTTATTTGCTAAAAATTTATTAGGTGTCGAGTATAAAGAGCGGAAGAAGGTCCTATTGAGGTTTATAAGTTGAACTTAAACTCTCAAAATCACTATTACCTTAAATAATATAATCATGTAATAGGGGCTTCATTGAAATGAAAGAGAAGAAGACTCGTATACGATTGGCATAAATAGTACCACTAATTTTGTTAGTATTGTTATGTTATCTATTAATAGCATGTATATCCTTTTTAAACATTGAGAAATAAACGACAAACTAAAACAGGAATTAGATATAATTACATAGATAAAGGAGATATTATCACGTAAATATTTATATTTGCAAATTATATTAATGTTCTGTTCACCCTAAAACAACGTAGGAGGCTCAGGCTCCTCTACCGCCTCTGACAAACCACCGTTGTCGAAGAATGTCAAGAGGTAATGAATGTGCGTGTATCCTTTCGCCTATCGTACCATTATTATTACACGCTACTATGGCGCAGTAAGAGTTCATCTCAGTGAACAATACCCCAATAGGTGTATTGAGCGCCGGGGTACAATACACTGCTCGCTATGTAGACCTGCAGATCCAAAGGCTACTGTACACTCGTAGACAAAATCACACAATTAACTATAGACAAATCGCCGATTGTGTCTATAGACACTCGCGAACAAATCCAAGGTAATCTAGAGAATTTGTAGCGCGTCTAGATCTGCACACCTCGTCATCTTCCACTCATCTCCTTCATCCTTCTGTGATCATGATAAAACTGAGTTATTAAGTTATGGATTTTTTTCCACTTCAGAATCGGAGGTTTCATATTTTTTGCCAATATCTTCCAAAGTCAGCTTCTTATTGCAATTTTTACAGCCTTCCGATGTGATATTCCCTAAATAACGTGAAGTATTCGTCATCATGAAGTCATCAGTCCTAAGACTGGTTAGACGCTAACTTCCAGGTTCTCCTATCTTGTGATAACCTACATATTTCGCTAATTGTGCTACAGCCTACATCCCTTACTATTTGCCAGCAGTAGTCTAATCTAGGCCTACCTCTGCCTTTCTTCACTCCTATTTCTGCCTCCAGAATATCGCGGACTATTCCCCCATGTCTGAGCAAGTGGCCTACCATTCCATCTCTTCTCTCCTTTATGTTTTTCCACATACTTCTTTTCTCGCCGACTTTCTCCAATACTTCTTCGTTTCTAACCCTATCAGTCCATGGTATTTTCATCATTCTTCGGTAACACCACATATCAAAAGCTTCCAATTTCCTCCTACTTGCTTCCCCTACCGTCCAGGTTTCGCAACCGTATAGTGCCGTACTCCATACATATGTTCTCAAAGATCTCTTCCTTGTTTCTAAGTTTATTACCCCCGAACATAAAAGTGCTTTCTTTTTGTTAAAAGCTACTCGACCCTGCGCTATTCTTTGTTTTATGTCTTTATCGCTTCTTCCATCCCAATTTATTTTACTTCCTAAATAAGTGAAGTCTTTAACTTCCTCCAATCTTTCGTTATTAATTTGTACTTTCGTTTTTGCTCTGCTCTCGCGCCCTCTGCACACTAACACTTTAGTTTTGTTTTTATTCACCCTCATTCCGTATTCCTCTATCAACACTGCCTCCATTTCGTTCAATGCTGATTCTAATTCCTCCTTACTAGATGCTAATACTGCTATATCATCCGCGAATCTAAGCATTTTTAGTTTCTGTCCCTGTACTTTAATCCCGAAATCCACTCTATCTTTTACCACATTAATCGCCTCCTCGATGTACACATTAAAAATTGGTGGTGATAGCGTACATGCTTGTCTTACTCCTTTTCTAATACCTACTTCCCTTTTTCCCCTTCTACTTCTATAACAGCAGTTTGCTCTTTGTATAGATTGTGTACTACTCTCCTATCTCTATACTTCTTTCCCGCGCTCTTTAGTATCTCGAACATTCTTTCCCATCTTACGTTATCAAAAGCTTTTTCTAAATCTACAAATCCTATATAAGCGTTCTTTCCTTTTTCTATTGTTTTCTCTAACATTACTCTTAGCGCCAGAATAGCTTCGCGAGTTCCCCTATTTCGCCTAAACCTGAATTGGTCTTCTCCTAGTATTTTCTCCGCTCTATTTTCCATCCTCTTCTGCACTATTCTGGTTAAGATTTTTGACGCATGCGAGGTTAGGCTAATCGTTCTAAAGCTCTCGCATTTGTCGGCTCCTCTCTATTTCGGTATAGTAACGATAATGTTCCTCTTATAATCCTCCGGCATCTCGCCCGTTTCGTATATGTATTTTACCAATTCAAACATCTACTATTTACTACTTTCTGTCCCGCACATTTCAAAATTTCCGCCTGTATTTTATCTACACCCGGCGCTCTATTGTTCTTTAGCCCCCTTAGTGCTATTTCAAATTCCTCTCTCAATATACGTTTTCCTATATCTTCCCTATCGATGCTAGATTCTTCCCCTAATATCTCTCCTAATTCCTGACCCTCGTATAAATTTCCTAAGTACTGCTTCCATCTATCCGCTTTCTCCTCTATTCCGATCAGTATGTCCCCCGATTGACTCCTAACGTTTCTACTTATTGTTCCTATATCCCTGAAGTTCCTCTTAATTATTTTGTAAGCCTCATCGGTCTTACCTACTTTCAGCTTATCTTCTACTTCTTTGCATTTATCCTCTATCCATTGTTCTTTCGCTTTTCTACATTTTCTAATGATTTCCCACTTTATTGCCTTATACATTTTCAGTCCTTCCTCGTCTCGTCTGTTTTTGTAGCCTTGTCTATTTTGCATTAAGTTTAAGATTTCGTCCGTTATCAGGGCTTCCTAGTTTCCCTTTTCTCGTGTCCTAAAACGTCCGTAGCTGCGGAATCTAGAATATTCTTGATACCCTCCCACTCAGTTTCTGCGTTCTTGAATTCGTCATTACTCGCTTTATTTATTAATTGATCTGTTTTCTCCTGGAACTTATCTTTCATATTCTGATCCCTTAATATGTCTACATTCATACGATTGTTATCCTTCCGGGTTTTCAAATTTTTGAACTTTAATCTAGCTTTCATGACTACCAAGTTGTGGTCGCTGTCTACATCTGCTCCTGGATAACTCTTACAGTCTTTTACTTAATTTCTAAATCTCTTCCTAACCAGAATGTAGTCTATCTGATACCTGTCTATCCCTCCTGGCATTTTCCAGGTGTACCCCGCCTCCTAGCGTGATTCTTGAACAATGTGTTCGCGACTATCATCTTGTGCTTCTCACAGAATTCTATCAGTCTGCTACCTCTCTCGTTTCTGTTCCCTAATCCATAAGGACCTACAAATTCTCCTTCTTTCCCTTCACCTACGACTGCGTTAAAATCTCCCACTATTATTAAATTTTCATGACCCTTCACAAATCCTATTACCTGCTCTATGTCCGAATAAACGGCTTCTAACTCTTCCTCACTGTGGCTAGAAGTAAGCATGTATACTTACTAAGTAAGCACTATTACTGTTTTTACTGGCTTCGAATCTAACCTGACCATCATTACTCTCTCGCTGTATTGTAGGTAGTTATCTACACACTGTCCTGCGTTCTTCCGCATAACGATTCCTACTCCCGCGTTTCCATTTACCGATCCTGTGTGTATTACCCTATAGTCACCGCTCCAAAAATTTCCTACTTCCGGCCAGCGCATCTCACTTATACCTACTATATCTAATCCTAATCTATCCATTTCTATTTTCACATTCTCTAGCTTCCCTGCCTGTCTCATGCTTCTGACATTCCACGCTCCGACTCGTGAAATGCTACACGTGCTACTCGTGAAGTATTATGTATTTAAAAACAATTAACAAGTAGGACGTACAACGACACGTGCAGCACAAGTTATTTATATAAACACGTCCACACTACGAAATGTTCCGCAACATGTCCCAAGTTTTCCATTCGAGTTGGGAGATCATAGACTTACGATTTTTGTCTACAGTTGCGGAACAAACAATTTGTTCTCGATTTGTCTATAGGCAGTTGCAGAAGTTTGTCGATAGACACAAGTTGCGCGATTTTCTCTACGAGTGCGTAATAGCCTTAATGCTCTAGATTTCTTTTTATAAAGCTACTAAAAACCTAAGGTATCAAAACCTCGGTAGCATTCAGATTTTGAATTAGAGAATTACTAAAGAATCTAGGTTAATTTCTGCAGAAGCCTTGAACGGGCGTGAGAAGAGGTCTATGACAGGATATTGTCTATAACAGGATATTGAGTCAGCAAGCTAAAGGTGTATATTTTGAACATAATTTTGTTTAACTCTTTAAATATATCTGGTAGACTTTTACTTTCATTATTCTGTTATTTGTTAATCAAATTCATTGTTTTGCATTAACCTAGGATTTATATTTTATGTATTATGATTTTAAGTTTATACAACGTTAATAATTCCTTAGTCTAATATTCATGTACCTTGTACCTGAAGATTTGTATGCTTTATTGTTGGAATTTTATTTTTTCAATTCAAGTGCCAACAAAAATTTTTTTATTTCATACTGCTTCAGGTCACTCTGTAAAGCATAACAAGAGAGGCAGAATTATTAACTACACAAGGTTTGTGGAGGAGGCCAAGAAAAGGGCAGCTGAGGCGAACAAATTGAAAGACGAATTTTTAAAAGCCAGGACTACCGAGAAGCAAGTAAATGAGAGCGCTTAAATGTTATCGAAGTCGTACAACATCATACAATGGCTCTAATACTGCCTCCTAGATATAAGTAAGTCGGTCATTAAGAAGTAGTTTTAAATTATTAAATATAATATTATTATTTAATTAAGATTTAGATGTATTTGCTGGTGAAGCTTATAACGAATTTTGGAAACAAGATCCTTCTGCAAGAGAATTATAGATCTGAACACTTAACCTTCCATCGAGCGCAGTATGAATTCAACCTCTTTCATGAGAATTTGGGCGCAATGCATCTGCAAGATCCCGTATGAAATCTCACACAATTTAAATTTTAATGAGGCGGAGACTCAATTAAATGCTTATTTTAATTAATACTGTACAATAATAGAATGTTCACACCAGTTTTTAATCGCAGTAATAAAATTTACATAAAAGCATTTACTATTAATTTCATCGCTATTTGCCAAATAAATAACTCTCTTATCTTGCCGAAAGATGAAACAGTCTACCTGAGTCTAGTCATAATACAAGCCACGGTATGAGATAAGAGCCGTTTGGCATTTTTATTTGGCAAATAACGATGGAATAAACTATAAATTTATAGTTTATTCCACTATAAATTATTTGTAAACTCTCTAATCTTGCCGATAAACGGAACAGTCTACTTGAGTCTAGCCATAAAAACAAGCGACGGTATGAGATAAGAGCCATTTGAGATGTTTTATTTGGCAAATAGCGATGAAATAAACTATAAATTTTAGTTTATTTCATCGTCATTTGCCAAATAAAAAATCACAAGCGGCTCTTATCTCATACCGTGGCTTGATTTTATGGATAGGCTCAGGTAGACTGTTGCATTTATCGGTAAGATAATAGAGTTTTTTATTTGTTGGAAAATAGCGATGAAATTAATAGTCTATTAATTTCATCCCTATTTGCCAAATAAAAAACTCTCTTATCTTACCGATAAACGGAACAGTCTAAATAGTACATTAACCTCATTGCATGTTATAAAATAATAAAATTGAAATATTCTTACAGGAGAACCAGCTATTCACAAGTTTTCTTCTATTTTAAGGACAAACCATACTATTCATTTCATCGCTATTTTCCAAATAAAAAACTCTC
Source organism: Rosalia funebris (assembly GCA_037954035.1). Lineage (NCBI taxonomy): Eukaryota > Metazoa > Arthropoda > Insecta > Coleoptera > Cerambycidae > Rosalia > Rosalia funebris. Next base: position 22,196,358 of record JAZFAV010000011.1, read on the forward strand.
TTATCTTGCCGATAAATGGAACAATCTACCTGAGCCTAGCTATAAAAGCAAGCCACGGTATGAGATAGGAGCCGTTTGGGATTTTTTAGCAAATAGAGATGAAATAAACTATATGCATAAATTAATAATAAACAATATTTTGAATACAGAAAATAATCACATTTTTTCATGTAAAAGACATAAATCTATATATAAAAAAATATTGGAGTTGAACTACAAAGAAAAGTTATAAGTAACTGCCTGTTTTAAGTGTAAATAATTATAAATCCCCTTCATCATTTTCGCATGTTCCAAACAAAAATAAACGTCACATTGTTCGTAACGATATTTAGTATAGACTACTAATTTTACACCCAAGTGTGTTAATCTTTATCATAAAAAGCCAGAATAAGTAAGTGTAGATGTTCCAAAAAAAAAATATTATTAATGTGAATAATAAAAGAAATCTAACAAAATATAAAATTGAACATAATGACGCAATCAGGCGCAACGCATCTGACAGATCCGGGCGGAGCATACAGGGCCAGGGAATACACTAAATACCGACCGTATCGAGAAGAGTGGATTGGAGCTAGGAAGCTATGAGGGAGTTTGAGTTAATATTCGTAATACACACAAAAGGGAAAAGAGAAATGTAACTACCGTATCTTGCAGATCGGCTACGCCCCATGCCGAAGGTTAAATAAATAAATGTTTACATACAGATATAAATCTTGTATTATGATTTTCATAATCAAGGTCTTGATATAATATAAAGTTGAGTTCATTTAAATTCAATTAAAAAGATTAGTATACTACTTTCCACTTAACTCTGTCCACCAATTTTGACAATAACATGATAATGTGTCACTTAACTCATTTACATGACTATATGTTATCTTTGAAATGACAATTTTAGCTGTCCTTTTAAACATGAATATGAACATGTACGCTTATTTTAAATTTATAATTGATTTAAATATATTTTGACTAAACGTGTAGCTTATGAATGGACTCGAAAAATATTTAATAGTATTGCTATACTGATTTATATGTTATATTACATTTCGGTGGGGTCAATAGCGATTGTACATTATCTGTGTTGATTTTAATTGTCGTGATCGTTAATTACTGCGAGCTATTTCCTTTGCGGCTTTGGTAATACCTGCGAGCTCTGTTTGTATAATGTCGGTTGAATTATGCATATTTCCCTCGAACTGAATTTGCAAATTAAATTTCTGTATTATATGTCAAATCGATGCAATTTAACGTTGGTTATTTTACAAATCAGGACTATTTCACTCTTCCTATAATACAACAAAATGCAAACGTTAATGAAAATGTATAATACTTCATTTTATTATATACTGACCTAGAAAACTTAGGGTTAAAATACGGGGTAATAGTTTCTCTAATAAAACTGTTATTCTACATATTTTGTAATTTACTTTTATTATAGAAGTACAATACATATTAATCTTCCTTCTCTTGACTTTCCTGAGTATTGAGTTAAATAGAAAAACAATATATAGGTTTAAAGTTGATAGCTTATGTTTATTTTATTCCTTAGTTTAATATATCATCATCGCATGAATTATAAAACATATTTATTTCCCATGGATACTTTTACATATATGTATTTCACTCCATGTAGTTTTAAAGCCATTTCCTTCCTCTTTAACTTTGAATCTTTTGAGGCAGAGTCCTGCAAAGTCGAAAATTTGCTTATGTGCATTGAAGTATAAAAATAATATTTTAGTTAATAAATAGTTATATAATCATAACCGTTGAGTTACCGTTTTGAAAATTATTTTTGAATGGCAATAATATGGGAATAACAACTCATTTGTAAGTTGCTGTAAATATCTATTCAAATGTTGTCTCTGTTATGATATCAATCTATCTTTTGATTAAAAGAATCGCTAAAATTTAATATCGATATACCATCAAAGTTTGTAAACATTATCTCCCTGTGAAAGCTATGCTGCGAGAAATCACGCAAGAAGTTCCTTGGACGTATTCACATACCCAAATATTATTTTCCGTCTATATTAAAAATAAGTTCTATGCAATAACAAAATGATAATAATTAAAATTAGGATTAACAGCTAGTATCTAGATATGTTTATGTAATTTGTGAACTCCCCCCCCCCCTCTTGCTGACTGTACAGCATTTTATTTTAAAACTCTACAGTTACTGGTTGGAATGGTTATGCAGAAAATGCGGAAATTAATCTTCATTCTTTAGATCAAAACTTCAAAGTTAGCAGGTTACTTGGCATACACCCTTGATTATGATTGATCCCATAAAGAAACACTTAAGATCATTAGATCTGGAGACTGAGCAGGCCATTCGATGTTGATTATTAAACTCTTCCTACACAATACCAGTATGGGGGAGCAGCATTCTATTGAAAAGTTATTTCTAGATCCCGAAATTTATCAGATTTTCCCTTTAGAAAATTAGTCACTGAGTAACATTTTGCGATATGTCCAAATGCATCACTCCCGTTAAATTTCAATTTAAAAAATGTAAGTCCAACTATGTGATTACTCAAGACTGACTTCTTCTTGATATTGTGCATAATTCTCACAAAAATTCATTTCTTATTTATTCTGACAATATTTATTTGCTGGTTTTCTATAACGCCTGGCCCAGTACTACCTTTTCCTTGAAACTTCTGCACAATTTCTTGTAAGTACGCTCTAGAAACAGTACGATCAGTATACATCTTATTGAAAATTCTTTACGCTGCATGGAGATTTCTTCCAGTCTCGCCAATAATTAGAATAGTATTAATTTTTTCATCTAAATTACGTGTCATGTTATTATCCAAATCAATCCAAAATACGCTAACGTATATTTCTAAATGTAAATAGAATAAAATTCGGTTACATACAAATAATTACTTAAAAAGTTACTTGTTATGTAATTTCTGAAGAAAAACCTGAGACTTAGCTTTCACAGGGAGGCACTGTTCAAAAAGTGACTGCATGATTCTTTCCGGAAAAAATTTGAGGCTCAAATTTAACATGGAGACTGCCTAAAATGTTTGATGGTATGCTAGTATTAAATACAATAGTTTTTTTTTCCAAAAAACAATTAAGGAAAACATCAAAGGACAACAAAGAAAATATTTAAATAGATATTTAAGGTAATTTCAAAATAAGGGATTACTCGCACACAATTGCCGTTTAACTATAATTTTCAAAATGGCACTCCATCATCATTTTTGATAATTATCATTATTTATTAATTAAAGTATTATTTTTATACTTTAATGTACGTATACCAATTTTCGTTCTGTTAGGTCTCTTAGTTTCAAAGTTAAAGGGGAGAAGTTGCCCACTTTGTGGAGGGGAAGATTTACAACTCAACAAGAAAAGAAACAATTCACAAAACTGTGATATCGGACTGCTCACGAGGTAAATATTTGATTGAGTGTATGAACACATAGTTCGATCTGGTCGTGCGTAATGTGCATCATTTTCCCTCTCTCACTCCCTTTTCCAGTGCTGGTCATTCCTCTACGTATACCTAGAGAATCCCACACTTTCTCCTATTCTTAGTGAGCAGTAGACTGCTATATTTGTCCAGAAATAGCTATATTTGAGAGTTTGGGGTAAATAACTAAATAATTATGAAACTGCCACTGAAATATTTTTAATTATATCTAACAATTTTATCGCAGCTGGTTGATAAACGATTTGGCTTTCGTAAATAACAATTGTGATACATATGATGATTTTCTTCTTGACAATTTTTTTAATATTGTTATGGGCTGCTTGTATAATTTCGATAAGATCTTTCTTTTCTTTAGAGTTTTATGATTGTCTGTTAAAGTTTCACAAGAATGAAACTTAAGCCACTAAACCATAAACCATGGTTACTTTAAACTATGTGGCTTCCATATATACACTTTCATTACCACATACATTATACACTTCCATATATTTAATACCACTGAACCTGCCCCACCTGCATCAGGTAACTAAGGAAATATAAAAGAAAAAGTATACTCGGTATATTTAATATTTTTTCCAAATAAAGCTTTTTTAAAATGTTCCATTTTATGTTTTGTGCATATTCATTTGTTTTACACTAAATTTTAACGTTTGTCAACTAACCATATTGTAGATAAAATTTCGTTTTAATCGTGTTTCACATGTTGATAAATCATTTAAGTCTTTAAGCAAATCTTCAATTACCAATGGTCTTTTAAAGAGAGTAAATATTACCCCCAGTAGCTTGTTAATATGTGATATATAAAATGTTCATTACTGACAGAAATATAAAATAAAATATAAAATAAATTAGTTTGCAGGTCATCCCTGTTATTTTCAGTAAAATATGTTATTATCTATTAAATACAAAATAGGGCAGAGAAACTTGCTTATCTGAATTAGGCGCCCTGGAACGATTATTACTCCTATGAAGATGGTGGTAGGCACATTCGAGAGGGCGGAGCGTAAATTTGTAGCTCCGTTCGGTTTAGTTAGCATCATGGAGTGGACGGAGGTGGAGCGCGCATTCGCTGTCGAGGCATACTTTTCTAAAGGCCGCTCAATCATTATCACGCAATGTGCATTCCGTACCTATTTTATGTTGCACCCCGTAATTTAACCCCCTGCGACTATTTTTATATGGTTATCTAAAATCACTTGCTTACAACGATCGTCACTCTGACTCACCTGAAGAACAACATTCGTCAATCGTCTGTCGCCAACATACCTGTTGAATTCTGGAATGAGTTGACCGAAACTTCCGAGTTCATCTGATATCATCTTTAAAGCCTATGTAAACATAAAATTTAAATGTTGTGTTTGATGCTCTTCCATATTCCATTGAAAATATAAATCTCCGTTGGTACTCTGAATAGTGTCACAAACAAATTAAATTAGAGTTATAATACTTAGAAGGCGGGGGTAAGAAATTCGCTTAATCAAAAGTTAAATTAGATATTCTCGTAGACGTATATCTACAAGTTTTAGTTAGCTCATACAGATAACACCTACGCTTAATTAATACACGGCCCAAACTTGACAAAAATAAATACAATATACACTGTAACAAGGTCGTAACAGGCGATAAAAGTTATGGATCGATTCGGGTATATTTCAGAGGGGCACGTAGTTGATTTGTTAGAACAAGCCGTTGATGTAGTTGTTTATCGGCGAGCACTGGCCGGAAGGGTGGAAAACATGCTCGAAGAGGGAAGCAGCGAGAACGAGTCGAATCCTCACTTCCGCACTGCTTGCAGACTGCTGCTACAAACACTGCAATGCACTACGGAATTGAAGACACACACTCTCACGATGTGCAGTCCAGAACCTCTCCAGTCTCCGTTTCAATTCGGTACGCCTACTTTACTTCCAACCTGTGGTTGACGTCGGATAGAGTTAAGTTCGCTAAAATCGATACCGAAATTCATGGGGAGGAGTATAAAGCGTAATGAATTATCATGGCATAGATACTTTTATTGGTATATATGACGTAATTCTTAAGTTATCTTATAATCGAATATAAAAAGAGTTGTGTATTTCGTTTGATATTTACAATTCTAAAACTAACAGCTATTTTCATAAGTAGATTTGCTTATTTCATCAGTGTACCAGAGGAGTTACCTTCACAGCTTCGTTAATAAATCAAATAAAATAAATAATGAATCATTCCATCAGTTGAATTAGTTCGGTTAAACATTTTCAGTATTAAGTATATTTCTATTGTAATTTCACTAGACGAAATGAAGAAGTATTATTATATGACGAAAACAATTAATTATTAGATATCTAATAATACCGTCATAACTAAAATAATCATTGTAATTATGTAATGGACATATAAAATCCTGTCCATTTCAATTTATGTTTCAATTCAATGTTTCAATTTAGCAAAGTCTGACCGTTTTTAAATATAGTCTCGAATTATAACTATTATTTTTTGCACCCTTAAACAATGTATCGTATCCGTGTGTATACAGCATCCACTATAATACTTCAGTGACTCTACTAATGAAAAGAAAGGATTTAGTTATTTTTCTATTGCCTCCACTAATTTTTTTAATCGTTATGGGTAATTTGTAAATTTGCTTCAACTTGAGGATCTTGAAACTTGATTGCTTGAAGAGTATCGCTTGACTATTTTGTATCAGCTGATTGTTTAGGATCGAATTGTAACACTATAGATTTTGCCAGTAACATATAAGTCGGAAATCGAGAAGGAACCACCAAGTGGCACTGGCAGAGATCGTATCGATAAAGATGTATACGCCATAAAGTTCATTTGGCATTTGTCCTGAATCGGCGTACCGTGTACGGCACTGATGAGAACTAATGAGTTCGAAACAGCTGTATGTCGTTCGGTTCCGATCCGGGACAAATGTCGAATCCTACCTGTGGCGGGTTTTATTTTTTGAAACTATAGATTCTGTTTTGTAGAAATGCCCGGTCAGTAATGATCGGCTGTGGTCGTTCAGAGATATCGAGACACCATCAGTAGAATCATTTAACACGTTTAGAAAATTTGAGAAAAGCCACTTTTGTAGATGATATTAATCCACTTGGCCTTGGATAGTACTTTCGAATATCTTCAGCCACAAGGAGTTACGCATGCAGTTTATACGCACTCTTATTTAAGGCAATAGCTTACAGAACGCACGATAGTTGTATTATCAGTCACAAATATATACACTTGGTTTCTTGAAAGTTGAAATATTTCTAAATAATTTGTCATCACGCAATTGCTTCGCCAGTACATTTTTGTAATCGTTTACTGACTAGTAAGAATTCACGTGATAGTTTATCTACATCAATTTGAGGATCTTGAAACATCGTTTGACTTTTCTGGATCAGCTGATTCTTTAGGATCAAATTGTCACACTACGATTCTATATTGCAGAAATGCTCGAAATAATAAAATTCCACTATAACCATGTTCGTCAGCCAGTAAGAAATGACTCTAGTTTAGTGGCTCAGAGATACTGTATTTTACTGTTCGTGAAATTCTCGAATACGTTTAGCAGATTTGATGTCTTAATTTACTTGTGCTTGGACAGTGTTTCCAGTATCTTCAGCCACAACATTTGTCTCTTCAAACTGTTTCTTTTTAATTTAAACCCATAATTACATAGGGATTACATAGGATGTATATGTTCATGTTAAATATAACATTTAGTAGGTATCATTAAAAATGTATATTCTCTAGATGTTAAAGAAATAATGGCATTAAAGTCATGTTCTTATTTTTTTTATTTCTACTTTATATACATTGTAGTTATATTTATGATTTACTATTTTAGGTCAATAATATGTAAATCAATTTTATTATTTTTTTATATGGAAATATACAACGAAATATTTAATAGGCTAAAACTAGTATAGACTTAAATCGTGTCTTTTTGTGAGGATAAAATGGCATTTTATATCTCCTCTTAACGACAAAGTATTTTTATTTTCTGACGAACAATAACCCAAACGAAACTGATAAAAATATTTGCTATCAACAAGACGGAATTACACTACATTTTTCAGTTGAAGTAGTAACCCACCCCAATCAAAATTTTCTCAGCAGATTGCTCTATAGATACAGCGAAATTGAATGGCCAGTTTCTTCTCCCGACTTAGTTCAACTTGATCGTTTTTATGCAATTATTCATAATTGCAGGAAATAAACAAATTAAATAACATCGATTATTAAAAAGGAAATAGGATAAGGCATGAAATGTCGGCTTTCAGTATGAATCTATTTAATTTAAACTGTTCTATTTTAAAATATTATTTTGTTCAGTAATCTTGAAAGTTTTAATTATTATATTTTTCATTAAGAAAATATAATAATTAAAATAAATGTTGTTGAAGAGAGATTAAGATTAAGAAGAGTTTCAAAATGAGAGTTAAAATGAGGTATTAATCCCTCTTTCCTTTTCAATATTTTAATGGAGTAACTGACACGCCAAGGTATCAAAGGGAGAGGTACAAAGTCTACTCAAACAATGTCCTTTTTGTTTCAGAATTTTACTTAAGCATAGTAAATTACCTACTTAGAAAGTTCACTTATTGTAAACTGTTACTTTAAGGAATGACGACAATACAGGGCTCTTCATAATACAGCAATAAAGTGTCTACAAAGTTTCACTTATTCAAATACATGTTAATAAAGACGCCCTAAAGATAAGTTTTGCGTGAAGTTGAACTATGACACTGGTTAGCTATCAAACTTAGCAATTCTAAAATTGGAGAAAGTTTGCGAATTACAAAACCAATTCATCTTCAAGTATTCGGTAACGAGGTAGTTTCCATTAAGATGTACTTAAATTTTCATATTTTATGTAAATATTTGTTCATAGTTAAGAAAATGGTATTGTAATATAAGAATCACAGTTATTCCCTGAAAAGTAGCATTCGAAAATTATTGCCAAATATAGGAAAAAATATATAATACAGAAAACAGTCTTTAGTGACTATAAATCAACCCACAATCTAGATTATGGAATTATAAACGTAGAATATAAAAAGTATTAGACGTTAAATAGGCAAGGCTTATAAACACACAATAAAAAGCTTTATCAGTAGTAGGTAGAAGCGGTACATTTACAATATGTACAATATTGTATGTGTGTATGTATGTACCGAAATTCCACCAAGGAATAGTTGAATTGTTTTTCGATCAACGGTGATTTTAGCGACATTCTATGTTAGCCAAAGCGTTAAAGAATGAAGTCCTGAGAAGGGTCTGGAGCCTTCGATGCACCAACAAAAACTAGTTCTAAATAGCTAGTTCTAATTGGTTCTAATTCTAGTTCTAATTTCTCTTTGGTTGGCAAAACGCAGGTCAAGAAATGTGTCATATGGTTCCCTTTTTGAAGAATAAAGCGACAACTTCATTAAAATACATTTAAGCTTACTCAGTACATTGTTTTCTTTGACTACGTTATTTTTAATTCATTATTTAATATTTCATTTTCCACATGTATATTTTATACCTATTTAATTTCAGAAATTTAGTAAGGTTAAGTAAGCCCTAGATATTCAGTTAGTTTAGTTTACTTCGTGAACATCTTAATCAGTGGGATAATATACTCCCTGGTATATACTTTTTGGATTTACATGAAGGATAATACTGACACCATTGTCCCTGACTGTTAATTTTTAGGTTAACTAATTTAAGTTGATGAAATTAGTATCTTAACTTATAGGAAAGTGAGCCTAACGAAGAACTTAAGGAGCATATTGTAAGAAACTTGCACTTTTATACAGAGTGGAGAATTGAGAGTGCTCATTATTTCGTAGACTAAAATTTGTCCTAGATATTGCATTCAGCATGGGGTTTGCTGAATGCAATAACATTTTCCGTTACAAATCTTAAGTTAGTAAATAATATTTTCTTCACTTAAAGATTTTAATTTGCTTAAAGATTCATTTACCATTTTAGCATTCAAAGAGTTTCCTATTATAATCTAGGAAGCTTCTTCTACAAAAAAAATGTTATGGCCACCAAACAATTTAGATAATAAGGTTCAATTTAGATAATAAGGTTGGCTTGACATAGTGCGTTCTTTATCTGATCATCGGTTTCCTTGGTTACATCTTGTCAATTTTATGTCATCTGGACTCGATTTTATTTCTAAAGTTCTCCTAATGAACTAGGTAGAACCCAGCCAGACAGAATTCATTATTAACCTATTAGCCAACTATTGCGTTGAACAGTTCATATCTCCTCGTTGAATAAATTAGAATTTAATTTCTGTTTATTTTATATTATATTTTTAAACAAAATACCAAATTTTAGTATCATATTTTATTTAACAAAATTCTGATGCGTTAAATACCTTAATGATTTCCAGCAGTAAACCCAATATACTGGGCGAAACAAAATTACTTTTAAACCACCCTCCCATAAGGTTAGCCAGTTGATTCAGTTGGGTTGTAAATAAAAAGTCACAGCAAGAGTTACTGTCAGTAATGTGTTGCATGTATGTAAAAGTCACTAACGCCAAGGATTCAATAAATAATGAAAATGAAATGAAATTCAAATGAAAAATCAATAAATAAATGTAATATTCCACGTTTGCAAGATTACATTTATTTTATTTTATTTTAATATACTTAAATCCACCGCTATCCTTAACTTTATACATTGAAAAGGCCAGGGTTTGTAAACTTTTCTAAACTTTCATTCCATATGCATCTCGATCAGTTCCTGCTTCCATTCCTCGAAATCACGTCGACCTCTACAACTTCCTTTTGTGATTAAAGCAATGAAATGGCGAGGAATGGTAGAATTTGTAATCTTTTCAAACTCAGGCATATTTCTTCAGCAAATGAATAGCGGTATTGAGAGCAGAAATCTGGGAGAAGTTGGAACCGACATACGTAAATTTCGAAAGTATGTGTTTACTCTTACTTCGGCGATTATGCTAGATATTTCTTTTCAATTTCATTATTTACATGATCGAAAAAGTAGGAATGATGTACTGAATACAGAAAGGTTGTATTCATATTGAAGTATCAATGTGTATAATTTAACATACCAAAGAAGATACAGACGAGACAACGGATATAAAAACGTGCTCTCAAACTGATGAAATTTTTACATCATTGCAATTGAAAATAATGTCCTATTCCGTTTTGCTTTTGGTACCCCAGTGATAATATATTTGCGTATTTAAGCATAGTCGTCGTCATAAATTTTACATATTTTTTAATGTTTTAAAAGTTTTCTCTTAATAATATATCTTCTATGTAAGTTATTTTAAAATTATCCTAAAGATCATATTTCAATTTCTTAAGACATATTGAGAACCATAAATAATAGACAACTTTTTGATAACCATAAAAACATTAGGACACACTGTAAAAATTCAGTTGATGATCAAGTATGAAAATAAAACCGATAAAAAATGTCATACAGAATATGGTGTATAAAATAGAACTTCTCACAGTTTATTTAACTATACGGTTAAAGCGCTCTACAGTGCGCAACAAAAATCTGGATAAAATTATTTATTTCAAACATGATTAAGTTTCATGAAGTATCGCAGAACACTTCGACTTTAACTTTTAAATTTACACTATTTCCTGTTTTACTGTTCATTTATATTCAGATGGCGACATAATTAGCTATTTTTTAAGAAACTCTTGTATTTCTTGAGAAATTCCATAAACTTAACATGCAGAATTAAGGTGCTTAACATTTTATGAACTTAACAGTACTTAACATGATTAATAAAAATATATACAATTAGTTCTTGTATTTCTAAATAATTTGTGAAAGGGAGTAGAGTTGTGCTCGATTTACCATACTTATATGTGTTCAAATAAGGACTGATTTACTTTAGGAGTTTGTCTTTAAAAAAATCGTTACATATAGAAATTTTTTATTTATAGATTTTATCTATAGAGATGATTTTCCTTTGAACCAGTAGTTAACAAATATTTTTACATACATACTAACAAAAATAATAAATTAGGTGAAATGATCCTTCTTTCAAATTTAATCAGCTCAGCGTTTTAAATAATTTATTCATTATGACAAAGTGAGAACCTTTCACTTCCCTTCCCATTAAAATTATAGTCACGTCTGAAAGGGAAATAATATTACTCGTATTAACCTTTTCGCAACTGTTGAAGCTAAATTTTCTCCTTGTCAGAAGTAGATAAAAGTTTAACCATCATAACGGTTAGATTCTATCATTAACCTCACCTGAATACACGGGAATAGTAATATTGAAATTTAGTAGTCTTATTTTGCATTCTAGTTAATTCATTTTTCAATACAGAAGTATCATACACTAAGGTTTATTTCTAATAAGAAATAGGATATATGTGATTTAAATTCCTTCAACCTAAGTATGCAAAAGTTAGCTAATATAATGCATTTTATTGTGATACTGTAGGAAACCTAGCAATCAATATATTCTTAATTTGGTTAATTCATTTTTATATCAGATTTATCTGTTCCTTGTTCAGTTTTTGTTAAATCATAAAATTTATTCTTGCATATAAAATTTTTTTTCTATTGGCTAAATTAAATTAAGCGTTTTGCGTGGTACATCATGTAGACTGCATGATTTTCGTGTTGTTTTTATATATCTAATTTTATAAGTGCATATTGAAAGAATCTGTTAGTTACTTGATTTCGTGGTAGATAAATATTTCCATATACACTTTGATCTATTTTAATATAAATTTGAGAAACAAACAATTTAATAAACAGTTAATGCATTACGTAGAATTCATGGAATATGTCTTAGGAAAGGAAAATATATCTTATTTAGGAGGATATATTGATTAGTAAATATTAATTAATAGTTTTAATTTAAAGGTAATATTTACATCACATAAAAAATGCATTTCTTGTCTAATAAATTATAATAATATGTATATATATATATATATATATATATATATATATATATATATATATATATATATATATATACAGTGCTATTCAAAAGTCCCCTCCCCCCCTCTTATCTTTGGAACGATTATACATAAACTAGTGAAATTTGGTAACTGAATATTAATGGTTGTAAACTTCCCTACTAGTGATGATAGATGATGTATGCGTCAAAGATGACGTCACAAGGTCATTGTGACCAATAATTTTAAATGGAACCCTATGGCAAGCGACACCTCTTTTAAAAAGTATCGAAAAGACCTATTCAATGATACTAATATTGTGTCTGTTTACGGCAGTTTTGACAACTGGCTTTCAAAAACCGCAAAGCTGTGATGAATTAAATCAGTTAATAATAAAATTTAAAATTCAAGCTCCGCCACTGGATAGTTGGATAGTAAATAATCTGACGTTTTTTACAAGTCTCCCCAATTTGATGTTTTGTTAGCTGTCAAAGTTTTTATACATTTAATAATTTGTGTATTGTTGATCGAACGTTTAACTGTTTTAGTACCTTGTGGTAATTTTAAAATATGTATATATTCAATAATTTGTTAAACTGTTGTGAGCTGAACGTTTAAGTGCTTCAAGAAGAGAAATGGTACGTGTTTTAGGTGATAAAGTAGCAGCGATCCTAATACTTGGTGAAACTGGAGAAAATATTCATGCAGCAGAACGGATTATTAATGAAAGGTTTCCCGATCGCCCAGTTTCGAGGACTTATTTGAGAGAGCTTCTTCGTAAGTTTAAAACAACGGGTAGTATTAATGATGCAAAACGATCTGGCAGACCACAAATTTCTGACGAGAAAAAAATTGATATACTGGCAGAAGTAATAGTAAATCCTACTTCTTCAACAACTCAAGTTGCATCAACCTGTGAAGTCAGTCAAAGTACAGTGCACAGGGTGCTGAAAAAAAAACAAATTTCACCCATACAAATTAAAAATGGTTCATCAACTCTCAGACGACGATCCAGACCGAAGACTGCAATTTTGTGAAAATATGGAGACTAAAATTAACCAACAGCCAGACTATGTCAAAACAATTTGTTTTAGTGACGAAAGTACTTTCTATCTAAATGGAAATGTAAATACACAAAACGTGAGATATTGGAGTGACGCAAATCCTCACATGTTTCGTGAAACCCATACTCAGTATGCCGAGAAGGTCAATGTTTGGGCAGGTATACTGGGAAACCACATCGTTGGGCCTGTTTTTTTAAATACCAAGTTAACCGGTGAGGTGTATCTGCAGATGTTGCAAAATGCAATAGAACCGTTAATCCTTGAAATTTTGGAAGATAATCAAGATGAATTCGACATTTTGGAAATAACATTCCAACAGGATGGTGCTCCTCCACACTATTACGGTGCAGTAAATCGGTATTTGGATGAAGAATATCCTGGTAGATGGATTGGACGACGAGGTTCAATGGAATGGCCGCCTCGATCACCGGACCTCACACCTTTAGATTTTTTTCTGTGGGGGTATCTTAAATCGAAGGTTTACGCCACTCAGCCTGACAATATTGATGTTTTAAAACAATGTATCGTTACAGAATGTAGGGCTATTTCCGCAGACACATTTGAAAAAGTACGAGAAGAGTTTCGCAATAGGATGTTTTACTGTCAGGAAGTAGATTGAGCTCACTTCGAACAATTACTATAAGTAGGTGCTGATCTGTATTTAAAATTATTATCCAAGTTTACTGATTACTGATTTAATCCATCAAAACTACCATAAATACAAACAATATTAGTATCATTGAATACGTTTTTTCGATTCCTTTTAAAAGAGGTGTCGCTTGCCATAGGATTCCATTTAAAATTATTGGTCACAATGACCTTGTGACGTCATCTTTGACGCATACGTCATCTATCATCACTAGTAGGGAAGTTTACAACCCTTAATATTCAGTTACCAAATTTCACTAGTTTATGTATAATCGTTAAAAAGATAAGAGGGGGGGAGGGGACTTTTGAATAGCACTGTATATATATATATATATATATATATATATATATATATATGTATATATATATATATATATATATATATATATATACATTGTGATAATTAATATTTATGAACTTTATTTATATTTATGTTAATTATATAATTATATTTTAAATAATTATTAATTTTAAATTTTAATGCTTGAAATTATTAGAGAACATGAGTGACTTCTTAGTATTGTTTTTATAATGAATTCTACTTGAATATATTTTGGGTTTGCTCGGCTAGCTATTATAATTTAATTTTTAAATATTATTAATTTCTATATATTTGTTAATTCTTAGAGGGCATGAGTTACTCTTACCTTAGTAGTCGGTTCAAGGAATTGAACGGTGGCCATACATACTTATCAGAGAACATATAATTTAAATAAATTATATTTAAATTATATAATTATTATTTATTGATTTCAAATATTAGATAGAAAATTTAAGAAACGTTTAATAATATTATGAAAAATAAAGGTAATTATTATAATATGTTTAAGTACTGTGTAACTTAATATGTTTCCTTAAAACTAACTCTTTACCAACCTATTTATATTTTAAATAGTCTCTGTACCATAGGTAAGTATAGAGTGTTACATACTTTTTAACATATTTACAAATTTATATTCTTATATTAAAATATTTTCTTACATCTTCACTTAACTAATAAACCTGGGCTAATAATGTCTGTGGATTATTATCTATAATTGTTCTACTAGGTTTCTTAAAATTAACTCATTGTTTTAAAAAAGCAGTCTATATAGTTTTATTAATTAACACTAATTATCTTTTTATGCGTAAGTAATGTTTTTGATTATTAATTTAATTATCCTTTTCTAGGCAGGTCAAGTATCTGTTATTTCTAATTACCTTTTTAGGTTATGTCATTTTTTTTTGTATCAGGTTTCTATTTTATTATTTAATTATATTTTAATTTTAGGTACCTTTCTAGTCGTTTTGGACCCGTCTACTTCTTGTAGAGCTCTGCTATTGGGAATTTCTTCAGTGGTAGATCTTGTGAGTGAAAACTTCATAACTATTGGGAAAATATGTTCTACTATGTCTTGAGGTATGTTTTATAGTATAATTCCTTGCTTTATACTGATTTATTCCTTTTTATCTTCTTCCTATGGAGGAGCTTCCCTCGAACGACGTGGCGTCTCCAATTGTTGATTTTTCACTTCTTTATAAACAAATTTCTTTTATTTTTCTTAGATACGACATAATCTGTAATGTCCCTTACGCATGTTTGTTTGTCGCACTTTATTTTAATAATCAATATGTTTTATGTTTGCACTGTTATCCTTATAGTCTAATTTACATTATTTATTCTTGTTTATAATTACAATTTTATAGGTTATATTTGTAATTTTACCCTTATTTTATCATATTATTTTTATATCTTTTAAGCATTTTGTGTATACAGCTTAAGGCTGTCATCCTTTGACATTTCTATTAATTTTATAATTTTTAATTACAAAATTATCTTTGAACTTCAATATTTATGTTATTTTAGGTTTTTCAGGCTCGATATTTGCATCAATAAATACTCTGGAATATAATAAATATTTTCATATGTATCTCTATATACTTATTATTGTTAATATTTAGCAATTTACACTTTTATGCTTTAAATAATAGTTCTAATATGCAAAATTTGTTAAGACCAATTTTCAATTTCTAAATTTCTATTTAATTTAATATTATAAAATTATTGAACATTAATAATTGATACAGGATTGTATAATTCAAACTCATATAATGGTATTTTATGCGTACTTAAGGTTTTAATATGTTTTTATGTATGGTAAAGTTTGATTGTGTATTTATTGTAGCGTTTAAGTATTTATGTGTGTTTTGGATCGTCTCAATATATATATATATATATATATATATATATATATATATATATATATATATATATATATATATATATATATATATCTAATATATTTGCATGGATGAAGTTTGCTAATATGTTCTTTCTGTATGCTTAGTTTGCATTTCAATATTTGTTTAAGAAAAATTATTTTTGTTTCGCCAAAAGCGGCAGCTAACCGGTAGTGTAGTCAATTCATTAATAGCAAGAGAATATGTGAGCTATAAATTAAACAAATTAAATTATATCAATTATATCAAGAAAAAGAGAAACAACGTTAAAAACACTTAATAGTGAAGAGAATCTTATATTAATCACTCAAAAAAATTAGAAATAGTATAGCATATTGCGTATTTAACTTTATGTTTGTTACTTGGAAGTATTAACACAACTAAATTATTAAAATAAATATAAAAAACATAACCGAAATAATTGATGAATTAACGAAAATAGAAGTTTATTTATGTTGGAAGCAAAAATTTAGGCATTCGAAAAGTTATAAATATGATAAGCCATAGTTTTTTCAGTCTTATATAATATATTATGGGCACAGTTCAAACATCTTGGTCAGCGTGGATATGAGACATCTCTGATAATCAGATCCAGATGCTGTGAGGTCTTAAGATATCCCACAGATGATCTTAAACAGTTGAGATAGCATACAAGTAGAAATACTCATACATGCTGAGATAGCAAAGGGTCACAGATATTTAAATATGTAAACAAAAATAGACCTTACTGGATGCGAAGTCATAAAAAAGATGAAAGTATTAGTCAAAAAATTGATAAATTCTGTAATTTTTACAGTATTAATCATTGTTACCCTGGGTTAAGTCTTCATTATCGGGGAATAACGATGGTGTGTACGAAAATAATTTTCCAAAATATTTCAGATAACTAGAAAGAATGTAAAGTGAAGAGACTTGAATTTGGAAACAGATTTCAGATAAATCAGGTGAAAGGGACGTCTTTTATAACTAAAGTTGAGAGGAAATAATAAAGATAATTTTTTACATACGAATACGTACTTAGAACCATGGATTCTTTATAGACTCACAGATCAACATGAATTTTGACTTTGATAAGAGGGTATGTATGCAATTTCGATAGATTGATCCACAGTTAGACGAAAAAGAAATATATGGCCTGAAAAAGTTTGCTTTTGTATTCAGGAGAACGGTTGAATAGTATTTTAGAAAATCCATAGTTTAAATTTTTTGATTTATCGATAAATCGAAACAAATATATTTATATATGATTTTTATCTACTTTTACTATCACATCAAATTACAAAGTAGTGGAAAGAAGTGTATAAATGAACCCTTTTACTATTTCTTTCATGTTCATAAGTACTTTCTCTCACTAGTCCCCTATCATATTTTCGTTGTATTGGCCCTAATAACGTTGTTCGAAGTTCATGATATCTTGATGAAAACGTTCTCCTTGTTCTTCTCAGTACGTCCCCATGTTGGTTTCAAATTTGTTTAAAAGAGCATCCAGCATATGTACTTTTAGAGACATTCTGCACCAAATGGTTTTAAAATTTTCTAATATGTTTTTAACTAGCTCTTGGTAATCTTCAACTTTCTTATTCCCTAAAAAAAAAAGATACTACTACTTTAAAACTATTTCAACTTTTTTTTCTGAGCACTAGTAAGTAATTTTGGAAATTCTTCACTGGCAAAACTTTTTTTAATTTGTGGACCAACAAGAATTCCAGCTTTAATCTTAGCTTCTGACAACTTTGAAAATCAGTTTCATAAGCTCTAACTTGATGTGTAAAGGCGCCATTAATACATTTTCAGGTTCAGCAATAGGTTCACACATGTGGACAAGCCCAGGCAACATGTGGAGCCCAGGGCTTGTCTAGATTCAGAACAGGGCAGTTAAAATAGGCTTCATAGCCTTCACAAAGCTTTTCACATGCGTTTAAATAAAAGTTTATATCTCGTACTTTAATAAATATACCACATATATAACAAAATGCACCAGCATCATATTTACACCTTCTCGACGACATTTTAACCTCTTTGAGACTTTTACAAAACAGTCAATTGTTGTTTATCGCTTAAATGACATATGTAGAGACTGTGTGAAAGTTGCGACCGCTTTGTTTTTTGGCGGTATTTTTAAATATACTAGAACTATTTAATATTTCTACGATAACTCGAAAAAAGTATTATTATCACAACTATCACAAAAGCAAAACTTTTTATGAAATATTAGTACTTTTCTTTTATTTTGGAGTATAATGAATAGAAAAATCTTAAAATAAATTTTAGGACAAAGACAAAAAATTGTTTGTATAGTTGTGGTATAAAACTAAAAACACAACAGATGTATTAAATTCAACAATTATTAAACTGTAGTCAATGCTCACCATAGTACGTTTCATATTAACTTGTTTTACGTTTAGAATAATTACTAATCTACTTGAGTATCCTGGAGTATTGATTTATATTGAGTAATTTTATTTCATATTAATTACAATGAAAAGAAAGACCAATATCAGCTGATTCATAAATTAATTATAATTGTTCTATAAATGATTTTTAGTTTTATTGAATTCATAAGTAATGCTATATTAAAACTATTAAAGAGCAGTAAGATATTAAAATAATTATTTAATTATTTCTGACATTAAAAAAAACTTTCAGACATGTCAGAACTCTTTTGATAGAAAATAGAAATAATGACAATTTCTGCAAATCATCCTAACTTCGCAGACATCAACGATATAAAATGCGTATAAGGATATCAACTACATCATTAACTGTACTATCTTATATATGTAAAGAGAACATAAGTGTGCTTAAACTGGCTCTTTTTTATTTTATCTAAAATATTTATTTATACACAATTAAATTGTTATTGCAAGGTTAATTGCATAAATTAGCTAATAATAATTTTATGTTATATAAATAACAATGTTATTAAAAAACACTGTAATAAAATTGATGGAATATGACGAAAACGCCTTTCAATTTCATCGCACGTAAACCTACGAAATATTTTGGTAAAATGTATAGCGCAATAAAACTTATTGAGCGTTATCTACACTTCACATCATTTTTCCAATATCACTCACGTCCCCAGGCCTCTACCAAACTATATATTGGATCGTGAACAATAATTGCGCGAAGGTATAAAATAATAAAAAAGTCTGTCCGACCTCATTCC
Source organism: Rosalia funebris (assembly GCA_037954035.1). Taxonomy (NCBI): domain Eukaryota; kingdom Metazoa; phylum Arthropoda; class Insecta; order Coleoptera; family Cerambycidae; genus Rosalia; species Rosalia funebris. The sequence goes on from JAZFAV010000011.1 coordinate 22,215,798, forward strand.
TTCTTTTTCTCTCTATCCTATCCCTCGAAGTAGTCCACGGGGTCCAGTGACATTTGAAGTTCGTAGTTGGTTTTGCTTTTGTGCAGGTGATGTAATTTATAGCCCTGTTATACTCAGTTAGGTAGATTTGTGGCCATAAGTCACGCAAAAAATATATTTGTAACAGTTCTCATGTGCAAGATATTTCTACAAATCAGGTAATAATGACATGTTTATAGGGTGGAAATCACAAATTAAATAAATTCTGTAATTCAGATGTAAAGGATACAAATAAAAATTCCTGAGGCAGATAACATTTTTCAACTTTAATTTTCGATAATTAGGGGGTAATGACCTTTACTTCTCTTCACTCTGAGGGCTATAACCACCATTAACTTTTATTTTTCAAGTATGAGGATATATAGAGTGATATATTATTTGAATAATCGTATCGAGAGAAGAATATAAAGCACATCTATTTTTAAAATATTTTTAAACTATTTACCTTAAGAGGATTAAAAAATTTATTTTTATGACAATCAGCACTACATCGTAAATGTTGTATAAAGTATATACTATTTTTTTCTTCCTGATGTTTGTTTTTATGAGATATATTGGTAATATATATTTTTTGTTTTAAACGTTTTGCCTTGTGTTAGTGAATAATTTTGTTCACTAACCTTGCATAAATTCATTTTAAATAAATCTATAAGTGTAATCTTACCTCATATTTTATCTTTGTAGTATTGTTAATGTGTTACAAGCTCTCTTTAACGGAATATATAGAAATTTTAATGATGATTGCGTAGTCCGAAAGGTACCGAAGACTTGGAGGTTTTTTAGTTATTTTGCAACTAACATCCAGATCCACCATCCAGCACCGAATATATAATCGGTATAAGAGAATATCGTTGTTGAGAGCTTATTCTCATGAAAAAATATTCCCATAAAAATGCAAAACATTTTTGACGATTACCCCAAAAATTAACATTTCAATAAATCCCGGTGTCCCAACTCTAGAACTAGCTCGTGATTTTAATTATAGTCATATCCTAATGAACTTATTGAAAGAAGTACTACCAATACATCATACCAAATTCAAATGATTCAGGAACTTACTGACGATGGCACAGATCACAGAGTTGAGGTTTTGTGAGCTGATGAGGTGAATTTTGTGCGTCTATTATTGAAAAGTAGATATTTCGATAATGGATTTCTTCTCTGATTAAATTACGTTACTTTACAAAATAAAGTTAGTCGACATAATTGTCATTACTGAGCTAACAACAATCCTCACTGAATACGGGAACGAACAGCAAAGCCAGCGAAATCAACGTCCACAAAAATAGATGCGTGGGCTGGAACAATAGGGGATAGAGTTTTTGGACAGTTTTAATAATAACCGTAATATTTATTATATATAACATAGATATCGTCAGGTGTGCTTCAAGGGGCTCTATTCTCAGTCCCTTGCTGTTTAATATCTTTATTGGTGACATTGTCACTGTAATATCTGTCAATTGTCTGTTATATGCTGACGACCTTAAATTATTTAAGGTTATTACTTCCCTGGATGATTGTGCTCTTCTGCAGAACAATCTGTCTAATCTTCCTAATTGGTGTACTAGCAACAAACCACATCTAAACGTATTTAAGTGCAATCTTATATCCTATTCCACTAAATTATCTCAAATAATAGATATACGATTATAGATTAGGCGGCTCTTTTCTTCAAAGACCTGGCACATTCAGAGACCTCGGCATCATTTTTGAAAAAGATCTGTATTTTACCACTCACGTAACTAAAGTAGTGTCTGAAGCATTGTATACATTAGGTTTCTTAATAAGGATTAGCAGAGATTTCTCAAACACCGATACATTGAAAATTCTATACTTTGCGTTTGTCCGATCTAAACGTGAGTACGGATCTTTAGTATGGAATCCTTATTATCAATGCCATATTAACAGCTTAGAAATAGTTCAAAGAAGGTTTCTAAAACTACTATCGTTCAAATCAGACACTGTATATCCACCTATTGGTTTCCCTCAGAATGGTCTTTTGCAAGATTTGCGATGACAGCACTTGACATGAGGCGGGAATATTGCTCTCAAATATTTCTATATAGCCTTATACACAATATGATTGACTGTCAAAACCTATTAGGCAAACTGAATTTGTATGTACCTCAATTGCATGCTCGAACATCCAAAAGCTTTTAGCTCCCTATTCCGCGTACTAATATTCTGAAATTCCCACCACTGTTTTTAATGTACACTAAATATAACATATATTTAACTGTACTCTTCTGCATCCTTATTTTTCTTATTTTTCATATATTGTTTCATATACCTAGGTATTAACTATGTGTATACGTATTTGTATTAAATATGTTTGTTATGTTTGTGAAATTTATTAATCTAATTGAATGTGAACACTCACTGTACTTTCCTGCTCTGTAAATGGGATTTCCTGTAGAGTAGTTGTAATAAATAAATAAATAAGTAAATAAATATATAAATTTATTATATAAAATAAATACCAACATATCTCAATTTCTTAATTTTTAAAATTAATTTAGTTTTTTGTCTAATCTCTTTCCCAATAAATTGGATACAGATCAACCTGATGTCAGAATATGGTTACGATTAAATGAAGAACTACCCCACTATACTGTAACAAAATTCAATAAGTGGTAGCTAAGAAGGTTTTGTGGCAAGCAGGAAGGTATAAAATGAGACAGAAAACTCCGGAAGTGCTACGTAATGTAAGCGATGGGTTCTGTCATTGATTAGTTTTCTGTAAATAAGAAAACATTCAACTATCATTTTGAGTTTATTTTACGTTGAAATGATTATTACTATAAAAGGCATGTTTTTGTTCTTTTTACAGTTAATGATTGGAAAAATATATAAAATGAAGTATGCTTTACATTCTTCTCGATGCAGCCGAGGCTATAGTACTCGATATACCGTTAGCTTTGGAAATAAAACTTATAAGTGGTTATATTTCCATCGTAAATATAAATAGAAATCATTTTTCCCAAGTCAAGGATCGACTTTTTATTGAAATTCTCCATATTTCAATTATTAATTTTTTCCAGTGAACGTTTCCACTCTCTATATATATTTCACGTACTGTGCACTGCGTTTGTGTTACTTGATTGTATCTAAAACTGTTGATTGTTGATGTTCAATAAACAACTAATTGTGCAACAAGACTAACAAAGTTATAAAAGGAAATAGAAAATGCACCATATAAATAGCACAACCCCCAAGCAAAAATACGAAGCTATCTAAGCGGGGGTTGCTCATTTAATTGGCATGAATAACATTCATTCACGTCGCCATTGTTAGCGTTGGCGCTTGGATTCCAACCAATTACATACTAGCCATTAGCTAATGATAATGCTAGCTAATCCTAGCTACATAATGCCCTCTAAACAACTAAGCTACCACAACGGCAATTATTATCATTAATTCGTTAATCATAAATTTTAATATTCTCTTAAATTTTAATAATTATTTATTATGAATGTTGTTCATATAGGATCATAATTTATTGAAGCAGAAACGCCCGCTGTTAGATTGTTTTATATAATGAATTTTCTAAATACGTGATATCAAAGTTGCTACTAATTAGATAACAAAATAATATAAATAAAAAAGTAGATTAATCGTCGATAGTAGCTTTATGCAGTAGCAAAGGGATCTAATTTATCGCTAGCATATGCAAGTCCTACATTATTCCAGTCACGTCCTAGTTTAATTATAAGTTAAATTCAATTTATTCATAATTGTTTCTTACTGGAATATAAATTTATGTGCATTTCAGATTCTAATACAATAATTTGAAAGTATTTTAAGTGTTATAACAGCATGTCAAAAATTTATTATTAGGAAATGTACTTTTACAGGTAAACAGATAAGTATTATATTAACGAACATAGAATTCACGTTTTCAAGTCGAATGTATAAAATTCTCTTTTTTATTATATTTTTGTCATTATCTACAGTCCCTGTTCAATTTACTAGACTCACCCCTCATAGCGCGGTTTTTTAATTTTTGGCATATATTAAAATCAGTCTTTGCACCTGATGGGTATGCGTATATTACAACAAATAAATATTGATGGATGCATAAGCAAATGGTTTCGATTTGATAACATGATTTAGTCGGTATTGCAGAATTTTCATGCAACTGTCAGAAAGTGACTTTTTATGCTCTGTATGTCTATTCCAGCACAAGCTAGAACTTGTGTTGATTTTGGATGAAAATAATTGTTTTGCTTTAAACTTTTCCTGTTTTCATTATAGTAATTCAAAGGTGAGTAATGATTTTACTATATAATGCCATTATTTATGGTTTTCATACTTTTTGTTACAAAAACTTCAGTCGAATAACCCCTAAATGGAATTTTTTTAGATGGGTAAACGTCAAGATCTTTCTTCGGACGAAAAATCGTCTGTAATTGCACTTTTACGAAATATTGAATACAGTCAACGGGAAATTGCAAACAAATGTGGTATATCCCAATCATCAGTTCGACGGTTGAGTCAAAAATTGCAAGCGGACCTACCTGTTGGTTCGGCTCGGACAGATCGCTGTGGCAGAAAATCGCTGATAACTCCTAGAGGGTAGAGACTCTTAAGAAATATGGTTATGGAATACAGAAGGGCAACTCACAGTGAAATAAGGAATAAGTTTCATAAGGCAGGCTACAAGGTATCGATGGCTACTGTACGGAGAAATTTGTATGGTTTGGGTTTAAAATGTCGAAGACCAGTTAAAAAACCAAAACTAACACCAGCCATGGTCAAGAAGAGGCAGAATTGGGCTATTTTGCATAAAAGGCTTTCTGTCGATGACCGGCAGATGGTAGGTCATTCAAATTTATTTTGTTTTGTGGTTTCATTATTTTTGTTGCATGTCTCCAGGTCTGCCTTAGCGATGAAGCAACTTTTCAAATTATTGATGATAAAACCCAGTTTGTTCGAAGACGTCCAGGTAAAAACATTAATACTGATTGTGTAGTAAAGAGAGTGAAGCATCCTACATCTGTGATGATAGGGTCTGTCATAAGCGGGAAGGGATTGGGAAGGCTTTATTTATGTCGTAGAAGGAACCATGCGGCAAGATCAATATAACAAGGTTATCCAAACAAAATTGATCCCACAGATGAGGGAATAGTTTGGTAATGGTCGTAAGATATTTATGCAAGACGGGGCCCCTTGTCATATAGCCAAGAATATAAAAAAATTCTTAGCAGAACGAGGAATACCTTTATTACCATGGCCAGGGAACTCGCCAGACATGAACCCTATGTAGAATGTGTGGGAATGCTTAAAACGAGAATTAGCAAAGGAAAACATAACCAATAAGGTTCAATTAATTGAGAGAATAATTTATCATTGGAACCATAATGATCAATTAACGGAAATTGCAAAAAACTGCATAAACAGCATGCTTGGAAGGGTGGACGCGCTAATAAAAGTCAAAGGCGGTTTAACAAAATATTAGTAGTATAAAAATATGTTCAGTAATTAGTATCAATATATTTTTTTTGTATAATAACGAATCAGAAATGTGAAACCACGCTTTATTCTCATGTACATATACTTAACAAAGCCCATATTATTTATACACCTCAAAAAACAACAATTTTTCAAGTGAGTCTAATAAAGTGAGCGGGGACTGTAAATTCATTTTTCATCGACAGAAAACAAATTGTTAGTGTGTTTAAGGTCAGTCATGGCAAAGAAGTCATAGCATTCTATGAAAATTTGTATATATGGAATTTATTTTCCGCGCTCAACTGTACTAGCGGAAAATTACTGTGATCGTGTAAAGAAAAATGAAAAAAAAATTTTATGTTTTTTTTATTTTTTGTTTTTCGGCCTAAGAACCAAAGAAAAATGTTTTTAAAAAATTTTGTCTGTATGTCGTTGTCGTTGGCATTAAAATTTCTTCTTACCATGATAACTCAACTAAATCGTACCGGATCGATCGGGTTTTGACTGATTCTGATCGGGGACGTCTTCCAGATGACATCTATTGATTTTGAGGTGGATAGAACACACTTTACCATGTTCATGGGTCGGAAGAAAGTACAATGGTGGACTATTTGAGAAATTGTTTTGTTAGCACGATCACTCAATTAAATCATGTCGGATCGATCGGGATTCGACTGATTCTGATTATGGACATCTAAGGGACGACATCTATTAATTCTGTGGTAGATGATGGGTCATGAGAATGCACTATGGTGGACTATTTGAAAAAACTAAAGCTGTCGCATAAAACACATATTCTGCATTTATGTGTTGGTTTATTTCTTCCTGGCCACTCAATTTCGAGATAGAGATGTTCTACGTGCGGAAAAGTCCGTTTAAAGGTTTTAAAACTGTTTATTTATGAATTCCTTGGTGCCAACTATCCTTTGACTTTACACACATTACAGATATAATCATGAACGCCACACCTTTTTGTAGGATGATTTTTTCGACCAGGGCATACATATTTTTTACCTTCGGATGACTACGCATATAACGTAGACACTATAAACATTTGATGTTGTTTACGTTTGGAAGTGACGTGATGTATTATTGCCACCACAGTAGAACGTACTAAGCGCCACGTAGCAACGTCTAATAGATGTGAGCTTCATCTGCCAAAGGCATACTCGTTTGTACTGCACCGACGAGGCCCAATATAAGGTCGAAACCGGTCTGTAGTTAACGATATCCTACGATGGGTAACGCTTTGCATCTTCCTTGTGGTTTTGGGACAATCTGAATCACTGCATTTTAGTGCTGACTCTGTTAGACAAAATACGGCAAGTTTTGTCATGTAATTCAGCGCTCGGCGTTTGGTATATAGCCAGGAGAATAGCTGTTTTGAACTAATTTGTTTAGTCCTTATTATATAAGGCATTTGCAAATGAGTTGGAGTATAATCTCCCTATTTCTGTAGGTGAGTATTACCCTCTGCGTAGTAAAACATTGCATTATACTAACATAATATGTATAATATTCTCCTCAATCGGGCAAAAATATAACGCCAAACTCTGCACTCGACTGCTCATTCACTTACACTTTCATGGCAGTTCTTGAATGCCTCAAGAAACGTTGATCGAAATACCAATGGAATTTCCAACACTTTGTAATATTCATTAAATAGTTTGGTTAACCTCTTATATATTTTATTTTCTGGGAGCTTGTGAAGGAGACAAATTATATATTAGTTTATACGCTTTTTTGCGTTCAAGGGCGCTGAGAAATATGGCTCTTTAATTGCTGTCCTACTTCACAATCTAATTTACTAGGAAATAATTGTCCAGTCTTCGTTTGTAGATCATCCAGTCGCTAGTCTGAGCACAAAATTCCATTAAATGTCAACAATAAGATTTTCAGATTCCACCTCTGTGAGATATCTGAGAGCTACATGTTAAATTAAACGTTTGTATTTTTGGAGGAGTAAGTATTCATAGATTTTCGAAATATGTTTGGGAATATCGTTAACCAATAATATTTCTTATTTCGGTACAGAAAATCGTATTCTACTGAAATTAATTATACTTTTGATCAGATAATAAGTTATGAGATCATTAAGAATTGTCTTGATTTCTTACCATCCTCAGTGATCTCGTAACTTATTAATTTATTTCAATAAAACTTTCAGACTGGCTTTATCCCAGCTAGGCATAAAACGTATTTGCTAAGACCATAAAAAGTTGTTGGCGTTTGCATCGTTTTCTGATTTTTAATCACAATTGAAAATATATGCTAGGTTACATTAAAGACATTCATTAAACATAAATGTAGTATTACTCCCCATAAATGACTTCAATAAAACAATCATTTGAGCTTGCATTACACTCTACGTGTAAAACGTAGATTAATAGCTGGAAACAATGTTTAAAATTACAATTTACGTACACCGAGTATGTGTGTCTTTCTTTAAACTTTGTGACCATTATTAAAATGGTAACGATGAGTTTTACAACTTCGACATAATCATTTCCTAAAATGAGTTTCAGGTGAGACCGGACGCATATACATGACCCTCAAAGAGCTTATTTGAAAGTTTAATACCCACTAAATATGGAAAGAATGGGGTCTAGTAGAGATGTAAAGTGCTGTAGTTTTACAGGAATAGACACTAGCGTTTTAGATTCCATTAGTAATTGGAATTTGTAATTATGTAGGTATATGTGAATATATTAATATAATTTGAATGGAATTAAGTAAGGCTTTAGTAATTTAATTAACGATATTGTAATGAGTGAATAGGAAGGTATATCAACAAAATATTTATACAAACGGATGTGGTACAGAATATCTATATTCACTACAATGATAGCGGCGCCTTCGCCATATATTTAAAAATTGACAGGTATTTTATATTGTTTTTATAAATTTAAAAAACTGTAGTTGACGCTTATTAATGAAAAGTATTCCAAAATTTTCCGATTTTTTCCCACAGAGCATTGAGTTATAGGTTCTTAATCAAAGTCTAGCATAAAACATAGCTATTTAGATATTGAGCTCCTGTATTATATACTTAATTTGTTAACGCACTGAAATTATGAAATATAGAACATTTTTATTTAACATCTACACTGTGTGAAATAAAAGCCTTATTTTTCTATAAAACGAAAGTACATGGTCATGAAAGTTATGTATTTCACATGATATTCCATTGCGCTTAATATAAACACAATTCGAAACGCTATTAAGCCTTTGCATTTAATATTTGTAATGTAAATGATATTTAAAACAACCATCTATGTCGACGAGTTAGATCCTTGAATTACCTTCCTGATTATTAATTTTAATAATTTAATACGCTGTGATTTTATTTCAATTCATTCCGGGGGTGCTTTAAAAGCTCACTTAAAGTTAAATACCTATGGATGAATTGGAGGTTAGCAGTAATTACAGCAAATAATGTTGTAGTTTTATAGAAATAGACATGTGTGTTTAAAATTGCATGGTAGTTGTGATTTTTTATTATAGAGGTAAATGGAATTATATTAATATAATTTAATGAAATTGAAGTATTGAGGTTTTATTAATTCATGTTTATAACTTTTACGACACTAAACAGTAATAATAATATTGAATCATTTGTACATTATATTACAGCATATGTATATATTTGTAAATAAATTTATAAAATTTTATATATCGTAAATATATAACCACATAATTGATTTAGTGGGTTTCATATATTTGTATTAGTAATGCAAATATTTAAAATACATTGTTTCTATATTAAGTATTCCTATTTAACAAACGGAATTAAATATATTTAACTATTTTTAATCTTTATATTTACATAATCATATTTAACTGTTTTTTGGCAAATGACCACTTGCATAATGATATAATTTAAGATATAATTTATCTTAAATATCTTTATCGACTTATGATATAATTTAAGAGTAAAATCGTGTAAGTGATTTTATCCGAAGCGAATTCTTTTAAAATGATGATTTTAAAATCGTCTTCACAAGGGAAGAAAAATTTACTATTGGAGTATATACAAAGCTTGTAAATTATATGAAAGCTGGACCTTACTATACATTTATTAATAAAATTACGCATTTACTAAATTATGTTACTACTCTGCTTGGCCCAGGTGTGACGCAAGAAAAAATTGCTTAGTGATTTGCAACAAATTGCACCATTTCGTTATTTATTTATAAATATAAAATCGCTTGGTAAGTAATAATTGATTTCTTTGTAATAAAATTGTAATTTTTCTTGTAATCAACAGATATTACTAATATACCGACAAAAAAAAAGTTTTTCTTTGTCAATAATTCTTTTAGTCACAAGAACCATCGAATGACCGAAAAGCTGGACTTTCATGCAGAAATCAAAACTTGATTGTGGAATACAATTATTTTTATGTAGATAAATGATTAAGATTAATAATAATTCTAAACATTAAGTAATTGTTAACATTAATAGTAACTGTTACATACATATATGTATGACTATAGTAAGTTAATAATAAAATACAGCATGAATAATTACTTACATTACTCTGGATGTGCATCCAGAAGAAAATAAATCAATTTATCTGGACACTGATAGAAATCATTAAACTTTAGACAATTAATTCAATTTTGATTCAATGTGAAATCTAGAGCATAGAGAATGTGTGATTCTACTATCTATGATTCGCTTTACTAATATAGAATGGCACCGACTTCAACATTATATGAAACAATTAATAATAATTACATAATGAACAATAATTTCTTAATTACATTAAACGGAATAACAAATAAGTATTAAATTGTTGTAGAAAACATTCATTTCTTGCTTCTTAGTTAAGTTACTTTTTTTTAACTCGTTCTTTTAACTTATTATTTTACAATTTTAAGTAATGGGTAGACCTACTAAGGATGCTTTTGCGAATGAGAACACGACGGCTTCTTGAATGAGGAGTTCCGTTGTGTATCTTGGAAGTCCAAGGTTCAATACCAATGAAATTAATATGGGACCACCTTGGAGCTATGCTGAACCCAACGCAAATTAATTAAAATAGGTTCATAAACATAACAGTTATACCCGAATATATATCATCGCTATTTGCTAAATAAAGAACTCTCTTATCTTGCTGATAAACGGAATAGTCATAAAGACAAGCCATGGTATGAGATAAGAGCAGTTTGGGATTTTTTATTTGGCAAATAGCGATAAAATAAACTATACAGACGAATTGAGAACCTCCGCCTTTTTTGAAATCGGTTAAACACTTAAACACTATATCTCCAACAAACATCCAACAAACAGCAATCAGTATAGCAATTTCGCAGAATTAAATAATCTGCTGAAAAAAGGAAATTAAAATTGATTAGGATTAAATACTTCATTCATTACTCATAACACAATTCATTGTTATTTTCCCATCTACCAGTTATTCTGAAAAAGTAATAATTTTACGATGCTAAACACAATTTTTTCATCACATCAGAATACGCGAATGATACTTTACAATATTAGTTAATACCCGACATCAAATTCAACATTAGGTAAAATCCAGATCTTTCTAAATATCTTGCAATTCGGCGGAATTTCCTCTAATTCTACATTCATGACATATGATTTTACGGGATAGCTAACAACGCATAAATCCGTTTTGAATTCCAAGCAAAATATAGGAGATTCGACGTATTTCACATCGTGACATCGTTAAAGCAATGCATCGAATCCAGTACAGTCAGCAGTTATCCATGTGACACCTTTGGTAAAATAAATTTTGTTATCGTAGTCCTGCCGTCGTCCTGGGGATTAGATATAACGTTATTTAGACTATATGATAAAACAAAAACATAGAAAAGGACAATGACCCGCATGGAAATGATTTGAAAGTTTTTATTTATCTGACCATCTTGCACAAATAATTTATTAAACAAAGATAAACACTGTGAGAAATGTTTACAAAGAAATTTATTTGGTCAGTAATCATATAAGTACACAAGATAATTTTATTATTTTATATCATATTTTGGAGTGTAGTGACAGTGTAATAATTAACACCAGGACAAAAGTAACATAAATCTGATAAAATGAAATAACTTTTGAATTGTTAATCTTTCAGTAATGATCTTCCTTTGTTTATTATAATGAAGACTAACGTTTTATATTGTAATTATATGTAAATATATATTAACTTCCTCTACTTTGGATATCTAAAGTAAATATTTATCACCATTCACAGACATTACTAACATGCTAACTATAAACTTACCTATTAATCATGTAAATAAATACACGCCAAACCATAAATAATGATATGTCGACCAATTTTACGCCAAATGTTTTACATAAAATATACGTAACGCAAATAATTAACTCCCATGTAGCAAATAAACGAATTGTCATAACCATAATTGATTATTCATATTCAGGGGCAATTTGTTTGTGAAGTTTAAAGAAATATATTATTTCTGGAGAAGACAATACAATGTTAAATCTGGAGATCCCGTTGGCCATCCCTAAAGTGGCCCAATCAAATATTTACGTCACCTTGTTGCTCATTTTTGTAAATTGGTACTTATCTAACATATCACTGAAACTAAACAAAAAGCAGTATGTTTTCGTATACAGAGTGGTAAAAAGTTACACATAAATGCATGTAAAGTCACAAAAGTTATTTATTACTCCGTAATTAATGTGAATTATAAGAAACTATTTACGTCAATTTTCCTCTATAGACTTCAAGAGGAGAAAAACATACCACCAAAAAGTCAACCGGGGTTTAGGCGGGGTCGTGGTTGTATTGACAATGCTTATGTCCTTATCTTGGTGGCCTAACTCCATATTAAAATTGAAGATCAAAAATTGTTTACAAATTTTGTAGACTTTCAACAAGCCTTTAATTCAACTAGCCACATATTGCTCTGATAAATATTATATTATATTGGAATTTGCTTTTAACTGATTGAGAGAGCATGATCTGAGGTTAGTGGTTATATATTTGTGGCACCAAGTTTCTAGATAATTGTCACATTTTAAGAGAATCAAATTTGTAATTTTTTATTTTAGGCAACATTTCTTCAACATCTATTATCAGATTAAAACTGGACTTTGGGTGGCGATACAATTTATGCTTAACGATATCGACATTTCCCAACAATTGTATTAAAATGAGCTGCAAGAGGGTTTTATTTAAGATCAACTGCTTTATCACATATTTAAAATATGGTAGATAGTATCCAATTCAAGTCTCTATAGAAATGAAAAGATATTAATAACCCTGAATGAATATAAAAATGTTTTAATATATTCTTACCTTTATTATAGCTTATATTATTATCTATCAATCTAAATAATTACGGTTAGAAAAAATCTTTCTAACCGTAATTAATCTCTTAGGCAAATATTATACTTTCAACTAATTTTCTGTAACGAATTATTTTTTATCCAAAATTAAACCATTTTCTGGATTTTGGTAGAAACTTTAGTTCGACTTCATCAAATTTCAGTATTTTTGCTCAGATTAACTCTTTAAGAAAACGTAGACATTCTAAAGAGAACTTAAGAATAAGCTTTCTAACAGATATAGGAACTCTTGGCATTATTACTGCTGAAACATTGTCTTTATGTTAAAAGTATATTTAATTTCGAATGACAGGCAGAAGTTTTAAGCCATTTAGCGCGATGAAGGCATGATAGGGATACGAATATCATAGTATTAAGATTGCTAAGGGTATCAAAGTGGAACACAAAATCCGTAGTCCTTACACTTTCCCCACGACGACGTAACGTGTAAATTATTCGTATTCCCTCACAAAATGTGTTAAACGTGTATTAAATGTGTAAGCGTTAATAAACCAAGGTGCTTTCTCTTCTCAAAACCATACAGTCTTCAGATTACGAGTTATTCCAGATGGCATGTTCTCAAATAAGATCGCTGTGTTAGATGTATGAGGGCACGAATATTTAAATCTGTATTATAGTAATAGCTTACTGATTTCCATCACATGAATTCATTATTTACTTTTACTTTTATTATTAAAAACAGCATAGTGTTACAACTAATACAATAGAAACTTTACCATTCTTTTCTGCAAGGTACATAATATACGATAGAATATTCAACTGCTTAAATATTATTATGTATACATACCAAGTGCTAAACAATTATAAAATTCTATACCTAAAGATACTGGTATTTATTGATGAAACTCTGTATACATTTTTACTACTTTGAGAAAACTCACTGTTAATATATTGAGCATTGTCATAAAAATATACATTTTATCATAGTATAGCTTGTGTGTCACTCAATCTTTGTCACAATTTCTTATAGAGTTAGTTGTTTAGTTTGTGTCTTAGATTGTTTAGATTGTTGTTTTTTTTTTTCGTTAAACACAATACTTATAGTAACAAAACGTAGCGACCTTAGCCAACTCGAAGTGAGTTCGAAGAAGATCTTATGATTGTGTTTGTGTTTTGATTAGGTGAACAGATATGAATTAATTCTGTTGAAATGTTCTCGAATCTAATATGAAAGTTATTTTTTGAGTTGAAAGACAGAACAAGAAAATCTAGCGTCATTGTATGACGAAAACGCACTACAGAACATCAAAGTCGCAGTCTCCAACCGTTAGCTGTCAGCTGCCGACATACTGCTCGTCAATAATTGGAAAAAGTGTGAGATTATGATGTACAGATATATAGAAGAGGGCGCACTGGGAGGCAAAAGCATGAGCTTTATGCTCGACTAGATCGAGTTGTACAATACAATACAATGTCCACATTCACACTCTGTATTGTACACTCGATATTTACTCTACAAAAGTCTCAATGCAACTGAGTAAAGACCAGGCCATTTACTGCGCATCTGGTGGGCTGTTCAATATCGCATTTTTGAGACTTGCTCCTATTATTGATGAGCTGTACGTTATGTCGCACTTCCAGAGAGCTACAAAATGCTTGGATGCAACATGAGCATCAAGCTCCATTTTTTACATAGCCATGTTGCTGACTTCACGAAGAATCTTGGTGCAGTCAGTGATGAGCAGAGTGAGCAATTCCACCAAAACATGAGGATCATAGAGGCACGGTATCAAATGTATGGTGTTATAATGATTCCTTGCGTGTGTGTCACAGGTAACAATCGTATGAATCAATAAACTGACATATTTGAACAGTGTCGTGCCGAAAAACACATTTTAGGATAACAGTTAGTAAAATACAAATACATCAACCTATGACAGAGTAATGAAGAGGTTTTCCACTAAAACATTCAATGGAAGTGATATTTCCATCAAAATAAATGAAGAAAATTCAACAAAAGTCAAAATAAATGAAACAAAAAAGAAATAAATTTTACAGAAATATTGAGACGCCAATGAGTCAAATTATACATTAAAGCTAAGACGTGACTTTGCTGTTAACAACCTTATTATGTATGTTGTTAATAAACTATTCTTTGTTAGCAGTATATTTGAAAGATTTTCCCTTCATTTTCCTTTATAAGCACATTTTGTATGACTTTTGAGACAAAAATGGGGTATCCTGTTGCTTAAAAAGTTGATGTGGTAGACAAATACTGCGATTATTTTTGGACTCAGAGGACATAAGTTAGTCAAAAATAAGTCACAGATCTAAGACTACCAAATTTATGTTCTCTAATGTTATCTAAATTAAATTATGTTTTCTAGGTGTTGCATATTCTGTGTCATTTAGCAAGTTACAGAAGATACTGAAACGTAGAGTATATTTAAATTTAGTTATTTCATTAAAATAGAGCAAAATGTGATATAAGGGGTTTCTAAAGGAATGTGCTTAAAGGGCAATAAACTTCCCAAAATATTACTTTTTTTAACATTAAATCATTTTCTCGTTACTTTTTCATCACATTTGCCGTAAATAGCAAGTGACTGTTTGAAAATTATGTAAAGTCTCGGATCGCCTACTCCACCATACATATTAAATACGAATTTTTCACTTTCGAAGAAAGAAAAATACCAGTTAATATTTTATATCTGCTACAGTCCTCGAATCGATAAATTTCCCGGTACTTTACGTTGCTCTGGTTTCCACTTTCATCGTAATCAAACGACCTGCGGGAAAAATATGCTCCCCACAAGCTCTTCAATTTACAATGATAATGCATTTAGGTTAGCCGGTTCCAATGCCGATGTTATGTAATATTCCCCGGAGTTTAATCGATTGCTTAGCATTGAGTCTACGAACTTGCCGAGAGAATTTCACAATACGCACCCTGGGAGAATATAAAACACCGAATTTATATTGGCGTGTAAATCGTCGAAGTAATAATATACAGACAGACGAGTCAAATCTAACTGTAATATACGGGGTGTTACATAAAGTGGATTTGGACTAATGGCAGATCTCGAACATATACTAGACTTTATAGCTGTATGTAGTATATTTTATGGTCGTTCGTTAGAATTTAGATATTCTTGTGCACGCTGTAAAAGATCTGCCGTGGTAAAACTTTCCCACTTTTAATGGTGTGAAATCAGAAAATGGTTAAAACTCAATACCAGTGTAATTGATGAAATTTTGCACCAATTTATCTCTATTTCGATTCCTCGTTAATTTTGATGAATTTTTCTTAATCTGAATGAAAACTCACGGGTCATAAAAACATCAAATAGAAGTAACAATTATTTAATCGCCGTTAAATATAGTGTTGAACTCTTTTAAATTTGCTTGCAAACCAATTTAATATAAGTACTTACATAAAATGTATGCAAATTGGAAAAACATTATCGCGATGTTTCGACTTATTCGCTATCTTCAGGGCAATACACGAACAGATCATCATCATGAGGTCATCAGTCCTAAGACTGGTTGGACGCTAACCTCCAACTTCTCCTATCTTGTGCTAACCTACGCATTTCACTAATTGTGCTTCAACCTACATCCCTTACTATTTGCGAGTAGTAGTCTAATCTAGGCCTACCTCGGCCTTCCTTCAGTCCTATTTGTGCCTCCAAAATATCGCAGACTATTCCCCCATGTCTCAGCAAGTGGCCTACCATTCTATCTCTTCTCTTCTTTATGTTTTTCTATATACTTCTTTTCTCGCCGACTTTCTCTAATTCTTCTTCGTTTCTAATCCTATTAGTCCTCGGTATTTTCATCATTCCTCGCTAACACCACATCTCAAATCTTCTAATTTCTTCATACTTGCTTCACCTACCGTGCAGGTTTCGCAACCGTATAGTGCCGTGCTCCATACATACGTTTTCAAAAATTTCTTCCTTGTTTCTAAGTTTATTATCCCCGAGCATAAAAGTGCTTTCTTTTTGTTAAAAGTTACTCGACCCTGCGCTATTCTTTGTGTTATATCTTTATCGCTTCTTCCATCCCAATTTATTTTATTTCCTAAATAAGTGAAGTTTTTAACTTCCTCCAATCTTTTATTATTAATTTGTACTTTCGTTTTTGCTCTGCTCTCGCGCCCTCTGCACACTAACACATTAGTTTTGTTTGTATTCACCCTCATTGCGTATTCCTCTGTCAACACTGTCTACATTTCGTTTAACGCTGATTCTAATTCCTCCTTACTAGATGCTAATACTACTATATCATCCGCGAATCTCAGCATTTTTAGTTTCTGTCCCTGTGCTTTAATCCCGAAATCCACTCTATCTTTTACCAAATTAATCGCCTCTTCGATGTACAGATTAAAAATTAGTGGTTATAGCGTACATCCTTTTCTTACTCTTTTCCTAATACCTACTTCCCTTCTTTCCCCTTCTAATTCTATAACAGCAGTTTGATCTTTGTATAGATTGTGTACTACTCTCCTATTTCTATACTTCTTTCCCGCGCTCTTTAGTATCTCGAACATTTTTTCCCATCTTACATTATCAAAAGCTTTTTCTAAATCTACAAATCCTATATAAGCGTTCTTTCCTTTTTCTATTGTTTTCTCTAACATTACTCTTAACGCCAGAATAGCTTCGCGAGTTCCCCTATTTCGCCTAAACCCGAATTGGTCTTCTCCTAGTATTTCCTCCGCTCTATTTTCCATCCTGTTCTGCACTATTCTGGTTAAGATTTTTGACGCGTAGGAAGTTAGGCTAATCGTTCTAAAGTTCTCGCATTTGTCGGCTCCTCTCTTTTTCGATATAGTAACGATAATGTTCCTCTTATAATCCTCCAGCATCTCACCCGTTTCGTATATTATATATTTTACCAGTTCAAGCATCCTATTTACTACTTTCTGTCCCGCACATTTCAAAATTTCCGCCTGTATTTTATCTACACCCGGCACTTTATTGTTCTTTAGCCCCCTTAGTGCTATTTCAAATTCCTCTCTCAATATAGGTTTTCCTACATCTTCCCTATCGATGCTAGATTCTTCCTCTAATATCTCTCCTAATTCCTGACCCTCCTATAAATTTCCTAAGTACTGCTTCCATCTATCCGCTTTCGCCTCTCTTCCGATCAGTATGTCCCTCTATTGACTCCTAACGTTTCTACTTATTGGTTCTATATCCCTGAAGTTCCTCTTAATTATTTTGTAAGCCTCATCGGTCTTACCTACTTAGTACTTATTTTCTACTTCTTTGCATTTATCCTCTATCCATTGTTCTTTCGCTTTTCTACAGTTTTTAATGATTTCCCACTTTATTGACTTATGAGTTTTCATTCTTTCCTCGTCTTATCTGTTTTTGTAGCCTCGTCTCTTTTGTATTAAGTTTAAGATTTCTTCGGTTATCCAGGGCTTCCTAGATTCCCTTCTCTCGTATCCTAAATCGCCCGTAGCCGCGGAATCTA
This sequence comes from Rosalia funebris, assembly GCA_037954035.1. Lineage (NCBI taxonomy): Eukaryota > Metazoa > Arthropoda > Insecta > Coleoptera > Cerambycidae > Rosalia > Rosalia funebris. Next base: position 22,234,059 of record JAZFAV010000011.1, read on the forward strand.
GACTATTGTTGATACCCTCCCATTCAGTTTCTGCGTTCTTGATTTTGTCATTACTCGCTTTATTTATTAATTGATCTGTTTTCTCCTGGAACTTATCTTTCATATTCTGATCCCTCAATATGTCTACATTTATACGTTTCTTATCCTTCCGGGTTTTCAGATTTTTGAACTTTAATATAGCTTTCATGACTACCAAGTTATGGTCGCTGTCTACATCTGCTCCTGGATAACTCTTAGAGTCTTTTACTTGATTTCTAAATCTCTTCCTGACCAGAATGTAGTCTATCTGATACCTGTCTAGTATCTATCCCTCCTCTCATTCTCCAGGTGTATCGCACACGAACAGATATATATGCTAATTTCTGAGAAATACCACTTTTCATCTTAGGATACGTGTTGATCTACGCGTCTTATTACCCTGATGATGCTATTTAATATGACGAGACGTCGGATTTTTCATAAAGATAGAGTTATTTTACTTCTACTTTGATTTTATAACGTTGTAAAACTAAACAACCTGTTGTTGATTTATTAAATGCCTTGATCATTAAAAATATTATAAATACACCACAATATACATCTTACTCCACATGGGATACATTATAATATCCTGCCAACTATTTTAGAGTAAGCATCCATGTAGTTGTCACGATGACACTATTGAACGTGAGGCAATATGGTTGCTAGTAATTTTTATTACATTGCATTTCTTTTTCCAGTATTATGATGATGAATAAAATAACGAATATTGTGTTGAATTCTATGAACTGCTGGATAATTGTGCCGAATAGATATTATGTATATGCACCAAACCAATTTATTTTTCGTGACGTTGAAATAAACAAGGTAATTAGTACATATTTTGTATTTGTAATGTATCATTAATTGTCTGCATATTATTAAGTATCAATAATATATCAATTGTACCAACTGTACCAACAGTATTATCAAATTTTTATTTTAAGTTAATCCCAATAAGAAGAATTATTAACAGGTAATGTTAAAACCTGATACAATGCGCCTATCTCCGACTTCTAGATAATCAATTTATGTCCAAATGGCTTGTCTATCCTAAGAAGCAAACATAGTCATTATCATAATCAAGTTCTTTAGAGCAAATAGTTATAATATACCTGAAAAATATGTTAAATTTTTACAAACTGATTGAAAAACTTCGTTGGCTACGTAGTTAAGTGATGTTTTATATTTGTCTTTCTTATTGCGTATAATAGTAATAATATATTAATAGCATCAAAAGTATTAAATAATGAATTTAATAATTATGTATATTCTCGATTACGTTACTACTACGCTAACACTGTTTAAATCATAAATTGTATTTTGAGTAAGAATTAAATCCCTTCACTATGAGAAGAAGGATCAACGAAGCACATTAATCAGGAAGGACATTCACATTAGGATAAAAGGTAAAATTGATATAAAGGTTAAATAAAAAGTACGAAATGTTAGATACGAGGTGATGAACTTTATATCAAACGTCTTGTTGATTTTCCTTCATTATTGGTATTAAAATTCATATCAGCGATTGGTAAAACTCTAACATGACGTTGTAGTGTTCATTTCACACTAAACTAGTGTATCTTTATGGTGTCAAATACACCACAATCCAGACAGTGTACAAGTAGGTAATATTACTGTGTAAATAAGTTGTATCTTGGTGTGTATTACTTTACTTTGCTGGCATTTATAGATGTTATTAACATTGCATTATATTTTTAGTATTTATATTATTGAAAACTAGTGCTACTTCATTATACAAAGTAAGTTTTTACATTGTACATATACTTTAACCATAGTAGTGTACTTTGATGCCTAAAACACTATTTACGCATTTTTTCCATCACAAAATAATAATTAAAACATGCTGAATTTTTGCTCAATATCTGGTGCAACCTATTCAATATGGATGTCTCAGGATTTGACACAAAATATTTATGCCATATAATTTTATTTATAAAATATTCAATAACATTGGACCTTAAAAGTCTTACATGTCATCTCGGATCTTAACATATCTTCGGACATTGCCTACTGTTTGCGATATTTTAGATAATTATTACAATGTGAATTAATGAGATTCATCGTTGTTTTGAAGATTTTCAAGAAGATTTTTTATTGCAAATTTAAAAATATATTTAGGGGATTGTAGTTAAGAAAATTAAGAAAGATAAGATTTTTTTCCGTAATCTGGATATATATGGAAATTCAAGGCACCAGAAATGATTTATTTTCACAATGGAATGCGACATAATTCTAGCGATTGCACTAATAACTTTAGACTTTAGTTTACGGTAGAATAAATAATTTATATAGGTAGCTCTTAAATTTGAATTTATAAGTTTAGTGTATGGAATGTGTATAAGATATTTATGAAAAATTGCCTATCCTATGAAAATGATTATTGTTATCTATATAACTTTATTATATACCTTAGTTTTTAGTTCTTAGTTATAAATTTAAAACAATATATTTTTAGTCACTTATACTTGGACTATTTGCACTACATTTTAATTTGAGAGAAAATCGAAAATCAAACAGCAAAAAGATTTGTTTTGTATTGTAATTACACAAGTATTTCAATTTTCTTAAAGTTATCTTTTAGAAATCGATCCGTATTTATGTTGAATGACTTACCCATATTCTTAAGTACCAGTTTTCCCGGCATTACTGTCACAAACTAGCTTATGCAGTCTGGTGCATTACTTGTGAAATATTTTAAACTTCAAAAGCAATATGGAAACTACCTAAATGAAGTTTTCCCACTTTGAGATAGTTACGGCTCTTAGATATTTGAGAGTATGCTTTGATCTCTCAACTTACTTATAGCCATAAACTTGGAAATAACTTTATGACTTGTGATGGTAAATATCGGCGAAATTCTTCTTAAGTTAAGTAAGCAAAGAAAAACATAATTAAATAACACTTTGGGGTTATTTTCACATAATATCTTTGTTATGGTAATGAGATCATTAAAGACCGAAAATGTCAATTAAAATACAAAATGTTATGATCAAATGAATGTTTACAATAACAGTTTATTTCAATTTTGCTAAAGAGTCTGAATGATAAACAGTGAGGAATCGTTATTGATTTTACTTCAAATTGATTTTAATTGCAAATTCTAATGCAAATAATACTTCATCCATGTTAAGAAAATATGGCGTCTTTAGTTATTTTGTTATCAAACTAAAGTAATTAACAAAATTCTACATATTTCACAAGTGACATTCAAATTTAATGAAATTATGTAGTTCTAAATTTAAGAAATTCTTATTAAGATGGATGTGAAGAACTAATAACATAACTCTTTATAGATTATCTTCATGTATTTTTTTAATTTCTCTTAAAATTTCAGCCTACCACTTTTAGCGACTAATTTTAAAATATATCACCAGTTTGGTATTTAATAGAATGTCAACAGATGGCGTATAAGTACTATCGTGAATAAGGTCATAGTTTTTGATTAGAATTAACACAATAAATATATAGTGGTATATTGGTATATTATATTATTTGTTAGCTATCCAAAAACTAAAATTCTATAGTCTCTTAGAGAAACAAATTACTTTGAAGCATCTCTACTAAGTATACCTATAACTTGATAATTATTTTAATAATGTAACGCAAATAAATATTACAACTTTATTCTTAATAGATAGTAATATATAATATTATTATCCATTATAAAATATGTAGACTAATAAATTTTTTCTTACATGCATAAACAGAGGTTTTAAGTGGATTTTCAGTAAGATAGCTTACATTATTTTCCTGCCTCTTCTTTAGTTTGTCAGCTGAAAAATTGTTTTCTATAATTGTGGAAATTTGAACCCTAGTTTAGATACCCAAAAGTATACATGCCCTTAAGGGCAATGTAACCATAGATGTGGTTAACTGAACTATCAGTGAGACATTTTACATTATTTTTCTGTTGACTTTTGAAATTTCAGTTTCTTGACTGCCGTATAACTTTTTAATTAGTAGTGAGAAAGCTGAGATATAATTTTCAAATAATCTTGACAACCTGAAAAATATCTTAGACGCCTAACTGATATATAACTTCATGAACAATATAACTATAAAATTTAAGTAGTTAACTGGATTATTAATATGACATCTTACATTATTTTTCTGTTGATTTATAATATTTTAGTTTCATAAAAAATTATTTTACTATATAAAAATAATATTCTTTTTATCTAATTCTAGCAACCTAACCCATTAATCTAAGATTTTATGGGCTATATAACTATGGAACTAGTTAATTAGGCTATCAAAATACATCTTACATCACTTTAAAATTGTTGTTTTTGTATGTTAGTTGTTTGGTTTAAAATTATTTTTTATGTAATTCCTGCACTCCGGTCCCTAATGCAATTGCAGCCAATTTATACATGATTACATAGGTAATATGACTGTAAAAGTAGTAAACTCAATTATGAATGAGACGTTTTCTATTAATTTTCTGTTGATTTTTGACATTTCAGTTTCTTGGAAGATATTTTAGTTTGTAATAAATCTTGACCTCACTAACCTTAGTTCATTATTAGTGAAATGTTCTAATGAAATAAAGCCATGGAACTGATTAACTGGACTATCATTAAGATATCTTATATTTGTTTCCCTTTTATTTCTTATATTTCAGTTTCTTGGTTGAAAATTATATTTATTATGTAATTGTGGTAGCCCGAATACTAGCTTACCTATTTCCAGCTGATATCAGATTTTATGGGCAACATAATTACAAAAGTGGTTAATGTAAGACATCTTATTGATAGTCTAATTAACTGTTTCTATAATTATATTGCTTATAAAATTCTGTAGCGGTTGGGGACTAGATAGGCTAGTGTTCAGGTTGTCACGATTACATAAGAAATGAGATGCTAATTTGCCATAATTAGTTGAAAGTATAAGCCAAGTTTGAACCAATATGCTAAATATTAATGATGTGGTAATAATATAATGTTGAGTTATGTCTAATCATATACAAGCTTAACATATGTTTCGAATTGGTTAATTTTCCAACATACTATAAATACATGAACGTTTCATAATAGTCTCCAATAACTCACCATTATACCGGTAATAATTTAAATTTATTATTCATGAAAGTTTATTATTTCAAATTATAAATAACGTACTTAAGTTGTTAATATAATCAAAATAATAAAAATTTTCGTCGTTTGTAAAATATTGTTTGATGTTTCATTTTATTATTCTTTCATCTAAAATATTCTAATGAAAATATTATCTTTATTTCAGGGAACTGACAAAAGACGGTCACAATAATTGGCCCGAATTACGTAGATTGAAGTATATATTCTAATTATATTACTTATGAAAGTAGATGAAAGTAGTGGTCTGAAATTAGTTTCCTTAGTGGTGTGTTTGGCCATTGAAATAAAAATAAGATCTATAGTATACCCAGCAATCTCCCTGAGTAATTAGGAGCTAACCTCACAGATTCACAATTCCTCTTCTGTGGCATCATGCAGTTGACATCATGTAATGATTAATGACGGAAAACCATTTATCTGTGGAGTGTATTCGCGCTTGACGTGGTACAACGTGAGGGTGCATTTTTCTCTGTTACCACCAGCCATGACGTGTTGATAATTTTGACGTTACAATTATTTATTATAAGATTAAAATATGCTGAGGAATTTTAGGACTTTCAGTTTGCGGAAGTCAAAATTTAAGGAAGAGAAGGATTCAGTTATTTATTAAATAACATTCTTTGCAGTTTAGATCTATACTTATGTAAGTATTGAAACGGAAAGGACAAATTAGAAAATACCCGTTGAGTATTCAAAGCAATTAAAATTTTAAAATTAAAAAGTTTTTATATTATTAAAAAAACTAAGAGGAAATAATACATTTTTACGATGTAAATATTCTTACAACTTTTCTTCTCTACTTTAAAAATCCATAATAAATAATAATAATAATAATTATTATTATTATTATGTTATATGGGTTTGGGCCTCATCAGTCATTGATCGCATGTTTAGTCCCTTGGCGACCCCCCTTATTCGGGTCATTATCCAAAAATACTATCCCATAAAAGAAGCAATTTAGGCACGTCCCCGCCTTAAGTCTCGCCTCCTCTAGGATAACAGGGGTCCCTAATATAATCACCTCCTCTCCTCTAGTGAGGAGCAGATGTAAGAAGATGAATCGAGGTTTCCTCGTCTTCTTTACAGTATCTGCAGGCCGGGCTATCAGTCAGCCTCAGCTTGTGCTTATATGCATTCAGGTTACTATGGTGGTCCGTTATGATTCCCACCAGAGTTCTGGTTTGTGCCTGTTCAATTTAATAAATTCTTGGGCCCATTTCTCAATCTCTGAGTATTCGATGAAGAGTTTGGTTATTCGGCAACTCGTTACTCCTCTCCATCTTTTATTGTGCTGGTCTCTTGCCCAGCCATTGAAGCGGTCTCTGATCAGATTCTGACTTATTCCCACTGCAGGTTCTGGTCCATAGAGGTCTTTCCTTATCCCTAGTCTAGCAAGGTCATCTGCAATTAGATTTCCCTTAATGCCATTATGCCCAGATATCCATAAGAGTTACACCGGTCCCTTTTCTGCCAAATGGTTCAATGCTTCATAGCAATTATGAACCAGCTTCGATTTTATCGTTGCTGAATTCAGGGCTGCCAACGCCGCCCTGCTATCCGAGCAGATACATACCTTTGCCTGGGTCTAATTTTGGTCGGTCCTCAGAACACCATATATAATTCCAACTAGCTCGCCCTTGAGTGTGATAGTGTATTTGCCCAAGGGGAAGGTTTTACATATCCCATCGCGTTTCCTATATACCCCCGCACCTACCCTGTTCCCACTCTTGGCTCCATCCATGTACCAGATGTCTCCATTCAGCGGTAATCTAGCTCGACCCTCTATCCAGTCGGTCTTACTTGTGAGGGTGATCTTATGTTTCTTGTCAAACAGGAAGTGGGCACCCATACTGTCAGAGGGCATCCATAGGAGCCCCTCCTGAGCTAGTTCTTTTGAGAGTCTATTCAGGTCCATTACGGTCCTGTTCATGTTTATCGCCCTGTGCATTGCCTTTGCAGTTTCCGCTTTCAGGGTGAGGTGACACCAAGAGGTGGTATCCCCGCCAGTAACCCCCTCGCCTCGATCGGTGTCGATCTTGGGGCTCCGGTTATACTTCTTAGAATCAATCCTCTTAGCTTGTTAAGTCGGTTGGCTTACGACCTTAAATATTCTCTCTCCCACCAAACCAGTGGATAAATAATTAAGATTCTATTAATTAGTTAAACTATAGTCATGTTTCATTTGTTATGCAATCAACACATCACGTCACTTATAGATTTATTAAATCACCGATTGTTATAATACAGATATAAATTTATATAACATAATTAGTTTATGGGAAATGGATGACAGGAATCAAAACAGGTATGAAAAAACTACGTAGTAAAAATAGTAAAAACTGATATTATGATATGGTGAAATGCATGTAATTCGCTTTTCATAATTAGTTTTCTTTCTAATATAGGATAGAAAATCTATAAGATAAGGTGTATATATATATATATATATATATATATATATATATATATATATATATATATATATATAATAGCTTTTCAGTATTATATTTCTTTCTTGATAGGATAGAAAATCTTCACTATATGCAATTTACTTTATCATTTTTTTGAACCTAAGAACTCTAGACTGGCGAATGCGCCGGTAATGTAAAGTAGAAAAGTGTATAGTATGGTAATGATATTCATTATTTTTGCAATAATAAATTAAAAACCATCTATATAAGACATACAAGGCATAGCCTATATTTATTTTATAATTTTTATAAAGTTTAAAATTTTAAACATTAATAACAGGTGTTAATTAAATATAATTTATATTTAATTTAATGCTATCTCCATTAAATAAATAGCAAATTTTACCTTGTCTATGCTTTATAATTGTATGTCAATTTTCTTCAGCTATTTAGTTTTCGATTTTACTTCTTAAAGAGCACAACCAGGGCGCACTTTCGATCTCAAATATTTGAATTTACAAGAATGGTTTTAAAACTACAACTGAGTAAAAGCCAATTCCGTATTTTCCTTTCAATTTCATATCACTGCCGCTATAAAATGAATTCTGACCAATTTTGTGTAACGTAATGTTTTCGGTTCGCCTCCTAATAATATCCCGGCCCATCGGTACATCTGAAACGGATAAAATCGTTCAACACAAGCAATCCTGAAACCTCAACGCCAGAATTTACTGAAACCATTTATCAAAGTTCAACCAACCCAGCCATTTATTTTGTCAATAACGATCATTTATTCTAGCGCATGCTAAATGTCTGCGACACAACGTAACAGTAATTATTCTCGTTCCACAGTTAAACGTAGTCTGTAGACCTTTGTGGATGGCTGAGATTTTAAAATTTCATTTCATTTTTAATATCACAGGAAACCATATCGGATGAATGTTTCCTAGAGCGGTGCTTCTCCTATCTTCAATAAAAAGGCTTTTACTCGATACAAGGGGAATTACACTTCGAGTGGAGTTTTATCATAGAATAATTATATTTAAAAGTTTCGATAAAGGCTTTGAGAAAAAGCTCGCGTTAAATCTCCTTCAACGGCCTTTATTGGAACGATCCATATGAGTGTAATAATTCTGTTTAAGTTTTATCAAAGTGAAATACTTTTGCGCTTAGACATTTTCAGCAAGTTGGGAACTTCATTTACAATTAGTTCTTTTCCCTAACAGTTTTATCTCGGCGAAAGGTACAACGTACAGCTTCTTGTTTACAACGTTAAAAATGATTTCCATTCCATTAACTTTAAGATGAAAGAACTTGATACGGAATCAGATTCCTGGGGGAAGGGAGTCGCGAGTGTTTAAGAGTTCGGTAAACAGAAATCCATCTACATGACTGAGTCGATTGAAAAAAGAATTTACATTTTCTTCATCTAAATATTTATTTTATACTGTGGTATACATTATCATTACTTAATGAAAGCATGTGTATTTATTAGATCATATTATAACGAATTTACTATAAAGCTCTTTATTTCGAACACTTATTTACAAATCAACTATTTACAAGTCCAACTAACTAAGTAACTTTCTTTCTACTTTAACTTTATAAACTAACTATCGTACTGTATTACACAGTGTCACTTTCTTCGCACCGTATCGTTCACAATCGCGGTCCAGATTTAACTAAATCTTGGCTGGACGACACAATTCTTATATAGGCAGCAGGACGTCTCTCCAGACGTTTCTAGATAAAGAACATTGGCGAACATTAGTGTAGAACGCACTGGTAGTCAACTCCACACGCTCTTGATGGTGTCGAATATTCCCGGCGTTCGGAATCGCTGGAGGCGTTTGTGACAATATGTTATATCCAATTAATTTGAACATTTTGACAACATTCTAGTTTGAAAATTCCAATTAATTATTCTATTAGATAAATCCGAGTATGGTTTTAATGTTAAGTTATAAACCATACTAAATACTGTATAAATTTATTAATTTACAATATAAATTGAATTTAATGACTTTAACAAATAAATAATCCTTCAGTACTGTCGAATATTAACAGAATATATGTAACAAAGTAGATAAAAATAATGTATCTCGATGATATTATGGGAACTGCAAAATTCAGTTGACTCAATAAATAAATCTTCGTAGTGGAGTAATAGCTGTTTACGTTATTAGACCGGTAGCAAAATTTTTGTGGCCATGTCAATACTTTGCATGCGTGGCAAGGCCACAAAAATGCTAGCGGTTGTATATCGTATAAGATTTTTTAGGACACTGCACCGAATTAATCAAAAATTCATGAAAACAAAAATTTTATCCAACTCGTTGGGGCGGCGCATCAAGTGAAATTCATCGCATGTGTATGTGTGGGTTATTGCTAAGGTGAAGAAAGTAAATAATAAAATTTGGACAATTTAGTTCTATCATTAAAGTGATAAATAGAAATTTTTTGCCTTATAGAATGGATTTGTCCCAATATTCTTCTCCAATTGCACTTCCGGACGAACTTCTGTATAAAATAAACAGCGCTAGATCGAATCTTTTTGTAAATAAGTGAAATGCTTTGTTTAGATAATAAATTTGTTAAATGTTTGTTGTGCCTAATTAATTTTGAAACGGCCGTTGTCAACTACTATCGGCCTAGGCTAGTGAATTTTATTCACCGGACTCGTTTGTAACTATATAAACGCTAGTTACGAATGGAGTATCCTAAAAATATTATTATTAGTTATTTTAATAAACAAATTACAAATTCAGTAAATCGTTTTAAGTTCTAGTTATTTAAAAAAATTGGAGTAATATAGTGTTGAAAATCTTCTTCCTGCATATACTAACAATATCGACATATATATTCCAGATGTATGTCATATGAATTTAGTTCAACAAATATTAATTATTAAATATTCTTTCCGTAATAGATGATGCCCACAAGACCAGTTCTGTATGTCTTGTTTTTATTATAAAGGAAGTGTAACTATAAAGTAAATTACAGCTTGTCAAGAATAGGAAAAAGTATGAGATTCTCTATGTATGCGTAGAAGAAAGAGTGAGGCAGGATTCGGAAGGACAATGATGCATGTTACGCGCGGCCAGATCGAATTCTGTGTACATTCATACATACTCGATATTCACTCTGAAAAGGTCTCAATATGACTGAGTAAAGACCAGGCTATTTATTGCGCACCGCGTGGACGATCCGATATCGCAGTTTTCAGACTTGTTTCTATTTTTGACAAGCTGTATATATCATTAGAAATCTTCCATGCGATCCATGGATTCTTCTAAGATATTTAATTTAGAAAAATATTATTTGTTATACATTCTTTTCATAATAGATGATGCCGGTAAAAAACTTTGTGCCCTATTTTTATTATAAAAGAGTTTTATAAAGTAAGTTATATATTATTACAAATTTTCCAATCTTATTTGTGAATTCTTTTAAAGAATTTAATTTAGAAAAGTATTAGTTATTAAATATTATTTTCATAATAGATAATGCACTGATAAAAAACAACTTTTTGTGTGTCCTACTTTAATTACAAAATAGGCCTAATTATGAAGTGAATTATATGTTTTTTTAAATTTTCCAACTCGATTTGTGGATTCTTCTACAAAATTTAATTTAGAAAAATATTAATTAACATTCTTTTTATAATGAATGATGCTGATAAAATACTTTTTGTGTGTCCTGTTTGTATTATAAAAAAGGTGTAGTTATAAAGTAAATTATATATCATTAAAATTTTCCGACTTGATTGCTGGATTCCTCTAGAAAAATTTATTGAGAACAATTTCCGACCTAATTCTTCGATTTTTCTAAAGAATTTAATCGAGAAAAATATTAATTGTTAAACATTCTGTTCATAATAGATGATGCCGTTAAAAAAAATTGTGTTCTATTTATGTAACAAAAGAGGTGCAATTATAATATAAATTATATATTATTAGAAATTTTCCGACTGAATTTGTAGATTCTTTTAGAGGATCTAATCTATAACTATATTAATTGTTAAACATTCTTTTAATAACAGATAATGCTGACAGAAAAACGTTTTGTGTCTCCTAGAAATTTTTCGACTTCATTTGTAGAAATTAATAAATGATGCCAAAGTAATGATGTCCTAGATTTGTTATAAAAAATGTGTAACTATAAAATGAATTAATTATATTATAATTATTATAAGTTTTCCAGCTCGATTTATGGATTTTTCTAAAAAATGTAATTTGGATATATGTTAATAAATGTTAAACATTCTTTTCATAATAGATGATGCCAGTAAAAAAATTGTGTGTCCGGTTTTTGTGATAAAAGAATTTATTGAATAATATACTCTTTTATTATCTATATACTCTATATATCCAACAAGAGATATTGAACAATAATACCAAGTAGATGTCAGACACATTCTTTATGTCATTTCTGTTTTTGTAATAAGGAATCAAAGTATCTGTTAATATACAGGGTGGTATTTTTAAACTTACACATAGATTGAAGCGTCGTACTTACTGGGTGATATTTCTAAACTTAAACTGTAATTGACTTTATATGATTAAATGCGTAGTTTTATAAAGAGGTGTAATTATAAAGTAAATTATATACTTTTGGAAATTACTCGATATGCGGATTCTTTTAAAGAATCTAATTTAGAAAAATATTATTTGTTAAACATTTTTTTCGTACTAGATGATGCTGATAATATTTTTATTATAAAAGAGGTGCAATTATTATAAAGTAAAATATTATCTTATTAGAAATTTTCTGACTCGCTTTCTAGGTTCTATTAAGCAATCTAATTTATAAAGAAATTAATTGTTAAACATTCTTTTAATAATAGATAATGCGGTTTTGTGTCTTCTCCTAGGAATTGTTCGACTATAACTGTGGAAACTAATAAATGTGTGTCCTATTTTTATTATAAAATATGTGTAGTTATAAAATGAGTTATATATTATTAGAAGTTTTCCAGCTCAATTTATGAATTCCTCTAAAAAATGTAATTTGGAAATATATTAATTGCTTAACATTACCTTCATAATAGATGATGCTGATAAAAAATATTCTATCTGTCTCATTTCTATTATAAAAGAGACCTTAAATGAAAAGGGCATTGCAGCAATGTCACCGATCAAAGACAAATCTCGCAGAACCATGAACAAAATTTTACTAAGGCTAAGCAAGCTTACGCTAAAAAAGAGCTTAATACTTCCACAGCCGTATCGGTCATTAAATCCGGTTTTTCAGATAACCCTACATCGGCACTTTCCAATATAAGATAAATTGCCGCAGATTTGACAAAATTTAAGCAGCTAACTTAGCATCGGTTTAAAAAATACACCCTCAAGGACTCTAATGAGGATTCGCATTTGTGTTTATGACAGAAGCACGATGGGGAATAGCGATCGATGGAGCCGAAGTGAAAGTTGCACCCAGGTACAAGTTTGTAGCTTGTTTGTTTTAACCCGTCATATCGCTATCACGAATTATGGATTGGGGTCGTTTATGCGTGGATGTTGGCTTCTCCTTATGGAAGACAGGTATGTCTATATAACGGTGAATAATCGCGAACTTTACAAGAGGGTATGTTTATATTGAAATATAGGCCCATGGATACGGGAACGTTTCCCAGAAGATGTTTATCTAAAAGGTATCTCTACAGACTGAGTAATATTAAGTACTACGTAGATTGTGTGATGTGAACTGTATTTGAAAAATATAAATCGCTTTGTACTGGGTGATCTAAATTCGGCGGGATTTATTTGAGGTTTTCCCGAAGATTTTTTTTTATCTAAAATGTATCTTTATAGATTGAGTAAAATTAAGTAAGATTGTGAGATGTGAATTGTATTTATATGTAAAATATAAATCGCTTTGTACTGGGTGATTCAATTTGGTAGTATTTATTTAGGGTTTTTTAGAAAACTATAAAAGATACAGGAAAATCGATGTACGGTTTATAAGAATTATTTATGAGAAAAAATAAATAGCGTAACCGTGGTCTTCTATCTTTTTCTGTTTCACAAATACAGGAAATTTCATTTATCAAACAAGGGTAGAATCAAAAACTAACAAAAACACTGCTAAGGTAATTTTTTTTAAATAGAATTCGATAATGTTAAGAAAATTGTATTAGTAATTAACATTTGAGATATACAATTTGATCCATTATTGCAATAATATATGTTTTGAATATCATAACCAAAAGATACAGATAGACTCAGGATATATAATATTTTATAATATAATATACATATTCTCATTTTTGAGTGTAATTTTTCTAAAGAATTTGATTTAGGAAAATATGAGTTGTTAAACATTTCCTTCGTAACAGATGATACAAAAATGTGCATTCTATTTTTATTATAAAAGACGTGCATTTATAAAATAAATTATATATTATTAGAATTCTTTCTGCTCGATTTGTGGATTCCTCTTAAGAATTTAATTTGGAAAAATATAAATTGTTAAATATTCTTTTCATAATAGATGATAAAAAAACCTTTTGTGTCGACTTTTTATTATAAAAGAGATAATTATAAAGTAAATCATATAGGTAGTATTAGAAATTTTCCAACTTGATTTATGGATTTGATTCTTATAAGGAATTTAATTTATAATGATATTAATTGCTGAACATTCTTTTCATAATAGATGATGCAAATAAAAAAATGTATGTGCCCTGCGTGTAAAGAAATAACTCGTCCAACATTGTGATAAACAAATCCCTATTACATACATATATATATATATATATATATATATATATATATATATATATATATATATATATATATATATATATATATATATATATATATATATATATATATATATATATATATATATATATACAGGGTGATTCAGCTAACCCGTTCATTAAAAGTTTATGAACTTCCCATTGGACTTCATTTTTTAAAATTTGGAATCAGGGGTTAGCGAGGACGATGTATTCGACTAAAGTATTTTTGCTTTTCTGACACTTCCGATTACACCGGAAGTAGCTATCAACTTCCATATTTTAAATAGAACACCCAGTATATTATTACATTTTTGAATTACCCTGCTGATTTTAAGTGAACTTTCTTAACAATTCGCTATACCTATCTTCAGCAGTTTTTGAGATATATTAATTTTTTTGAAAAAATTAGTTTTCGTACAATCCCATTGGAATGCTCGTCACTTATTCAAAACAAAAGTTATAGTAGCAAACATTGGGCTGTTATTAGGCGGACTATTAAGCTTTCAGGTGATATGTAGTTTAATACTTTATTATTTACAGGGTGTCCAAAAAATTTAATTCATTCTGACAAAATTCAACTGCTCAAAAGTAAATTTTATTAAATGAAACACCCTGTATTTTATTGCTTTCTGTGATGGAGAATTAAGTTATATTTCAATCTGTATTAGGATTCCCTATACCTATCTGCTGCCGTTTTCTTGCTATCGAGGTATATTTTATTCGATACAATAGTTTTCCATTTTATTAATTTACTTCTGACCAGCGGGCCATGAAAATTAAAACAACGTAACATTTATATTAATTTTTTCTCATAAACAATGGTGCAAAATTATTGAACAAAAAAAATCATCATAAATAAAAAGCATATTTTAAGCGATTTGGAACTTACATTAGCCTAAACAATAAAACATAATAACAATAATAACTAAATGTTAACAATTGGGTCTTATTGGTGTAACAACTGTTCTATGTGCCGTCTGTTGTGTTCTAAGCACAATAAAACTCGTTTATTAATCTCAACGGTCGTAGATTTCAATACCATTCCTTCATCTAGTTCGGTGAAGGCAGTTCTAACTCGATGTAATAAGTCATCTCTGGTATTGACGGGTGTTGAATAGACTTTACTATTGATATGGCCCCATAAAAAAAATCAAAGGGTGTTAGATCGGGTGATCTGGGAGGCCATAGAGCCGGACCATCCATGAATGAAAAATAAATTTAATATGTCTTCATTTGAATATTCCTGTTGGATTTCAATAATACACGTTATAATTTATAATACTATGTAAGATTTCTCACTTTGACATCTACTCTGATGTTTACAATGACAATTAAGACAGTGCGTATTATTTTCATGGCCCGCTGGTCAGAATAAATTAATAAAATGGAAAACTATGGTATCGAATAAAAATACCTCGATAGCAAGAAAACGGTAGCAGATAGGTATAGGGAATCCTAATACAGATTGAAATATAACTTAATTCTCCATCACAAAAAGTAATAAAATACAGGGTGTTCCATTTAAGAAAATTAACTTTTGAGCAGTTGAAATTTGTCAGAATGAACTCAATTTTTTGGACACCCTGTAAATAATAAGAAATCAAACTACATACTACCTGAAAGCTTAATAGCCCGCCTAATGACAGCCCGAAATTTGCTACTATAACTTTTGTTTTGAATAAGTGACGAGCATTCCAATGGGATACTACAAAACCTAATTTTTTCAAAAAAATTAAAATATCTCAAAAACTGCTGAAGATAGGTATAGGGAATTGTTAAGAAAGTTCACTTAAAATCAGTAGTGTAATACAAAAATGTAATAATACACTGGGTGTTCTATTTAAAATAAGGAAGTTGATAGCTACTTCCGGTATAACCGGAAGTGCCAGAAAAGCAAAAATACTTTATTTGAATTGATCGTCCTCGCTAACTCCTGATTCAAAATTTAAAAAAATGAATTCCAATGGAAAGTTCATAAACTTTTAATGAACGTGTTAACTGAATCACCCTATATATATATATATATATATATATATATATATATATATATATATATATATATATATATATAACCAGTAGGTATACTGATATGGAGAATTCTGACGGAAATACAACTATTATAGTAAAAAAAATAGTAGAAAATATGCATTCCATGTATCCCAAAATGTAAATATTTCAACGTCGAACCTTAAAACAATTGAGTATTCAACAGACAATGTTTAAACAAAAATTTATACTTTTAAAATAGGGCATAGGACATCAGTATAACTATTGTTATTAACAAAGATTCAAAATTATTATTTTAGGGTCTGTAAAGTGCTACTATGTAACCCGGTAGACCCCCCAGGAATCTGTTGCTATAGGTAATAAAAACAAGGGTATCTTTATTACCTATTTTGAACAATTAACAGTAAATAGTTTCCCGAAAAAAAATACTTCGTTTGATCTTATTGTATTATAATATACCAGTAGCTATGAACGTTTATAATAACCGTAGTTCATATATACGCCCCTTATGGCATTTAAGAAATTTATAGTAGCAAAAAAATTAGTTGCAGTATATCAGACTAAACTAGAATTAGATAGATTGGTCATATTGATAATGATAACTTACATACAATAGTAGCTTTTCTGTGTAATTCTTTATTATCTATTCTCTTTAACTATTACGGGAAAAAATCTTACCTTGTACGAAAAACGGTGCCCAGCTCGTTCGGAACCTACCTGCAAAGAAACAGATATTTTTATTTAATTAACAATTATACATCTATATATTATTACTCCATAGATAATGTAATACCACCAATATAATGTATTGTTTTGATTGTTGACTTTTTTATTCATATATATTTAGTATTACTTCCTACTTATTACATTTAACTAAATCAAAGCATTATTTTAGCTACAACAAAGTCAGTTATGACTTTTTATTAGCAAAAAAAAATCAATGCATTTATTCTCTATGCAATTATATACGCAATACATGTATCGATGTATGTATTATCCCTAACTTGAAAAGGAATAATTTCGGTCAATTGCTAATTTTTTCCTCAAATCCTATTTTATATTTTAATTAGAATTAAATTAATTAAATACTTAACTTACCTATTTAACTCCTTCATTAATTCCATTCGTCTAAATCAGCTTCCATCACATAGATCACAAAATATGTCCAGAAACTTGTTTATATACACCCACTATATATTTACACTGCACTTCACACGATTTAATTAAAGTTAATAAAATTGAACAAAGAAAAATCACTACTCCACTGCACTCTCACCTTCATCAAGTGACACCCTTTTACGACTACTGAATAAAACGCCCGGCACATCTTAACGTTCAAGTTTTTTGTACATAGAAAGAAACATGAGGTGATATCTTTTTCATACCTTATATAAAAAAGGGATAGCGGGAGATCTTAATGACCTGTTATCGGTTGCCCTGGGATTCATAATAAAAAGGTCAAATAATTCGAAGTTTTTTAAAGTGCGACATATACATGATGAAACAAAAAATAGACAAATGGTGCCCTCCCGTAGAAATCAATTAATATATGTATATATATATATATATATATATATATATATATATATATATATATATATATATATATATATATATATATATATATATATATATATATATATATATGTATTCATCGCATTTTCCATAACCATAACTAAGTACTTTTATAACCCGTTGGTTTTGGGGATTCGGGACATTTTCGTAGTTCTCTGTTTTGCATTAAAACGTCATTCAACGATGAGTCTATTTAAAAATATGTAAATAAATATGAAAATCATAAGAAATATATAATTTGTGTATATGTTAGTTATTAATATAACCAATCTATATAGTTCTAGTCTAGTCAAATTTATTACAACCACGTTTGTTGTTACTATAAATTACACAAATGCTGTAAAGGATGTGTATATAATAAATTTTCATTACCACAGGTATATTATAATAGAATAATATCAAATGTAGTATTTTGGTTAAGGAAGTTATTTATTTTTGATCGCCCGAAATAAGTAATAATAACGAAGCAAAGGTAGCAGCAAGAGACTCCCGGGGGTCTATCGGGTTGAAAAGTAGCACTTTTCAGTCTCTAAAATAATAATCTTGAATCTTTTAAATATTTTAAAGTAATATTTTAAAATTTTTGTAAAATATTTATTAAACAAAGAGATCTATGAAGTACTATAAGGTATATGTCTCTTCGCTATGGAGCCGATTAACAACCCTAACAATATACAGCAGTACGACATGAATAGCAGTATAAATAATATTCCAAGATATCTAATTTTAATAGTAGATAATATTCCAAATATATATAATAATAGAGATGGGGAAATAGTGATAGGAAGAACAGTATGTCTTGGTTTAAGGTGCACTTAGTAGCAATGTGTAGCTTCACCGAAACTTGTATTAAATACATATTTATTATTCTTAAAATCTCGAGGTGTCGTAAGAGAGAAGGATTATAATCACACACTCCATTAAATAGAATTATAATTGTTAAATATAATTTTCAAGGGATATTAACCGAGTCCAAGTTTAGGTTGGATATTATTAACAGAATTTATTTGTGCGAATTTCCAGTATAATACATAACTCTATAATTTACCATACATTTTATTTAAAATACAGGTAAATAGATCGATGGTGTTACATGCAAGAAAATCCTCATGCTTTAGATCGCGTAGTTATCTAATTTATTTGTTTTATGTTTGTCTTGTATTGTATTGTTATTTTGTTCGAATTTTTCTTAATGCAACTGTAAATCATCACTCACTTTCATAAACCAGTTGTACACAAACCGTTCATTGTTGAACTTTTTGCAGCACATTGACGTCGAATGGTTTGTAGATGACAGTCGTTAAGTATTGACGCCCTAGCTGTGACAGAGCACAAATAACGTGTAATACAAATTCTGTCATTCCAACTGACACTCTATATAAAGGACGTTTCATATAAAAAATACAAATGGTAATATATCACAAAAAATGTGTATATTCGTGTTTTTAACATTACTGAATTCTACTAAAAAGTGTCCCAACAACATTTTTGGCATTCCTTTAATAAGGTTTTCGACATTTGAATTTAATATTCGAGGCTTGAATATTGAGATAAATGTATCAGTTTAAATTATATATATTTTTTGGAAATGCGACCTATTGCTATAATGGAAAAAAAGTAAATAATTATTTTTTCCTAAAAAGTCGACCTCAAGTAATGCATATTAAGTTTTCTATATAATTTACGATTTTTACGAGAAATCCCCAAATCCTATCCTATTTGGACGACTATGTACATATGTAATAATGTACTATGCAGATCACTGTATCTAATAATATCCAGTCACTTCGCAACAATGATTATAATAAGAGGCATGTTTAAGTACTGAATAATGTTAAATAATACAGATTTTATAACATGACTTGCATTTGAGAAATATAAATTTTCCGCATATGTAATAATTATAATATCCTATAAAAATTAGAGTAACTTGTGCTTGACAAATTACTGAATACTAATGATCATCTAATGCCCAAAATCAATGGAACTTTTGTTCCACATTGCGTTAACCCTTATAATACCGTAACTTTTTTAGGACATGTAATACCATTGGGGTCACTATTGACCCCAAACCTGTTTCTATATAAAATTATGATTAATATGTAAAACCTTTAGTCTAAGCTTTTCATACATTGTTTAAACAACTTATGATAATACAGTATACTCAAAAATATTTATATGTAATTTATTTTAAATAATAATATCGATAAAAAATATAAATATTTTACTTATGCTTTACATGCTGAACAAGTGATTATCTGGTGATTGCTGCACAAGAAACGACTGCAATGGCTGCATCGATTTGAATGCTTTCTATCTAAATTTCGTGGACACTGCCAACATCTACCACGTTTTAGCTTTTGTAACTCTTGTAATTGTCTCTGTAAATGTAATGGTTTTTCTATCTCTGTTTCAGTAGCCACTAGTTCCTTTCCCAGTTGCACAAGAAACTGTTGCCGTTTGTAGCCTTTTTTGTTTGCCGGTCTTTATTCAGGTGACACCATATTATGTAGGCATTAACCGCACTGATGTCTATAATACTGTAAAATATTGCAACAGGCCATCTTGTTGTCTGTCTCTTAACGGTGTACATTCGAACAAGCTTGTCCGTGGTATCTACACCGGATTTAGTTCTGTTGTAGTCGATTATTATCAGTGGTTTCTTCTTGTCATCTTCAGAAACTTCACGTGTTTCGTGTACAGTTGAGAGTAACGTAACAGTTTTCCCATTTTTCAGGCAGTAAGACACTATAATAGCATCGTCTTGATAGCCGAACTTAGTTGAATAGCGTTCTCTTCTATGCGAATTTACTATTTCCTTAAGAAGCTCTGGTGTATTTTTTCGTAACGTACCAAGCAATGTTAGATTTTTTTCTTTCAACTCCCTTGCGAGTTTGAGACCTGTAAAAAAATTAACGGTAGTCACATTTCTCCCTGATTTTTTTAATCCCTTGATCACTTCTAAAACAACTCGCTTGCCTTGATTACGTTCACGCTGATCACCTGTTTTACCAGCATAAAATCTGGCAATTGTAAACGAAGGAAGTTTGACTATCGCAGGCTGCCCAAATCTTCATGCCATATTTTCCTGGCTTAGATTAGGTATGTATTAGGTATGTATTGTTTGAAGGGACACCCTACCTCGAAACGTTAGTAGCTGTTCGTCAACCGTTATGTTTTCTATGGTATATATGCAGCTTGGAGTGTAGGTAGCCATAATTCAAAAAGCGCCCGAATCGGTGCTAATTTATCTGGATTTCGATTTTTTCTTCTGGCGGCAGCATTATCAAAGCGCAAACATTGAGAAATTTTGATAAACCTATTTCTACTCATAGTTTTGTTGAACATAGGACGTCCATTTTCAACATTCCACAATTTGTAATCCCTTCGTTATGAGATTTATAAACTCCTGCAAGTATCAGTAGACCAATAAAGCGTAGAAAATCATTGGCAGTAATATCTGTCCACAAGTTTCCATGTTTGAGCCTGCCTTCTGCATTGGTCCACTGAAGAAGGTAGTTTATAATATTATGTCTAAAAAAGAGACGAAAACTACTGCAGATTGTATCTACGTTTCGGTTTGCATATCTAGTAGGCCCTACTCCTTAATGCATAACATTTCGTCCTGGTTGCCGTCCAGTTGTTTGTTTCTGTGGCTCTATATACTACTTCTCAAGTTTATTCTTTGACCTGCGGTAAAAATAAGTGTTCTACATTTGCTCTGTACAATACTAATTAACTACTTACACGTAATAGCTGCTTTGCTGATTGTCATTTTCAGCGATGTTAGGTTCTGCTTCGGAAACGTTTTCAGAGTCATATTCCGACTGCACTTCAGTAACATCTTTTTCACCATCATCATCTGACTTGTCAATAGTATTTTCGAAATCCTCATGATCACTGTCACATTTTTCAAGCCACTTTAGCAACGTTTCTTCTCCACCTTTATCACTTACGCGAACCTTACTTGTTCCAGCCATAGTGTATCAATGAATGAATGCCTGTTTCTGAATTTGCAATAATACGAGCAAGTAAAGTAATGGGCACGAAAATGTCGGTAATTGATACTCCTCATAAACCCAGCAGGTAACAAATAACCGAAGTACTTGTTATTCCAGAAACTTTTATGATTGTAAACAGTTGTAAAATGCCTTATGTAGCGGGGGTCGCTGATGATCCCAGTGGTATTACGTGTAAGTTATTTAATTTTTCAAAAAACGAAAATGGGTGTACCAATCATACTTTACCAAAATATAAAACGCGCTGTTTTGTGTAAAGTCAATTTTTTGTAGAATTTTAGGAAAAACGGTTTCAAAGATATACAGTATCAAAGAGCGCGTGGGGTCTCCAGTGACCCCACGGTATTATAAGGGTTAAAATAAATAAATATGGTGTAAATATCACCACATTCCTACCTATGAACTATAAAAATACATATATATTCTTTAAAATAAATAATAATTTCAGTGTTATCCATGTTACATAAAATGTGAATTTTCCATTTTACCTCAGCCATTATCCTATACCTTGCACAAAATTATTCCCTACCCCCTACGATAAGCTGTGGTTTATGATATGATTGCTACAATCTACTATCCGATATACACCGAAAGCTATTGTTCTACGGTCTGCCTAATTTGATTTACATTTAAATTGAAAGTTTTAAATTAATATAGAAAATTATCACATTTATTTTAACTTATTCATATCGGTAGAATTACAATGATTTTACTGATTGTTTTCGCGGTTCTGTAATAAAATAACTAAACACAAATTTCATAAAAACTTTTTATGAATACGACAATATTTTCCCTCGGAAAACTGTGACGGTACATTGAAACCAATTCGAATATAAACTGATTAACTCGAAATGAAATATAGATCATACTGTTGCGTTGTCTGAATTATTGAATACTTGATTTATGTTTCATTTTTCAATTTTGCTGGTTGTTTATTTCGTTTGTATTTCAACATCCACTACTTCGTGTATTGAACGGAAACATGTTTTAATGGGATTAGTTGGGGTTAGTTCATCCAGAATTCCCTTTAGAAGAACTTGGGAAATAAATGTTTTTTAATAGCATTGTGTTAATATCCCTTGAGGGCAGGATGAATTATTGGATATTTTTTAATGACAAATAATTATAATATACATTATAATAATAATAAAAAAATGGAAAGATATATAGGATTTGATCTGTTTATTTCTACTATTTTTCTTATTCCTTTCGGTTATTTAAAATTACGCCTCCTTCGCTATACCAAATGTATACAGCGTCATATCCTTAGTTTTTTATTTTTCTGAATGTTTTAAGATTTGTGTGGTAAAAAGCTGTGCTAGAACTATATACTGTGCTAGAGCTTCAGTAAAAGTAAGGCTAAAATGAATAATATGTTTCTAACAAAACTAAAAGTAATTCACCAAGCACAGAATGCCTAATCAGACCCGATGCAATTCACGATGCAATTCAGTAATACCTAATTTGTATTTAGTATTCTTGTAGATAGAAAATAGATAATAAACGTACACGACTTCATTATACCTAATAAGATAATTCATTTTAAGTTAAAACTGATGTGTTCTCACATTTTCGGCCAAGAAGAACTAAAATACACATTTAGAATTAGAAGGAAACAGTTACTTTGATGAGTAATCTCAATTAGTAGACTCAATTGTAACTGCTGATCTGATAGGAAAAATAAAGAATACATATATATATATATATATATATATATATATATATATATATATATATATATATATATATATGTATATATATATATACGATATTTTAATAAAAAAAACTATAAAAACGTGTCTGGAGACGCTTATATTCCGAGATATAGATATTGAAGATATCAAAAAATCAATATTTTTGCAAATAAATCTTGAATGGTCAGTGGTACGTTCTCAAAATTCTGGAGTTAATTTGTTCGTTAGTAAAGAACTACATTTCTAGTGCAGTCAATTTTTATTTGAAGCCAGTAGCGTACTTAGGCATGAGTCACCCAACGCTTTCTTCATAAAAAGTAATGCTTCAAAGATGTTTTTATTTATTTTTTATTATATTCGAATGCTCCTAATAATAAACAATAAAAAAGTCTCTTGCATTCTGCACTTAATACTAACTGATTCTTAGAAAAGCGGTCGGGTATTACAAACAACAATCATAAAAATACTGTATGTATTACATATTCCCACACTAATCAGAGCAAATGTTGAAAATGACCACATTCTGATAAGACACACGACTCTAATCGTCTCATCATTGATTGTCTCACACGTCCAAAAATTCCCGGAGTATTTCCTATGCCTTGCAACCTTCAATTATCCGATTACTTAAATCGTTTTCATCTAGTACGGGTGTTGACTTTACACGAGAAGTGTAGCTCTTTACTAACGCATAAATTAACTCCAGAATTTTGAGAACGTAGCACTGACCATTTATTTGCAAAAATATTGATCTCTTGACATCTTCAGCACCCCATATCTCGGAATATAAGCGCCTCAAGACACATGTTTATATATATATATATATATATATATATATATATATATATATATATATATATATATATATATATATATATATATTTTTTTAATATCTCAAGGAATTACATCCTGAATTTACAGACTATACTTAGGAAACACCTTGTATTGTGAATGCATAAGGCATAATTTAAGTTTAATCATTACCTACCAATTTAGTATAAAAAATTGTTGCATCTTTTCATGTGCTTCGAGTAATATAGAATTTTGGACAAACATAATTGTCTATGGAGTTATAAATTACATTTTGTAATATATCAGTTTGATTTGTCTTAACCACCAATATATTATTACACTTATATATGCATATTTTTATTGCAATGTATTTTAAGCAGGGAATGATTCTTATTTGATAAGAAGTAGATCGTTTTTAAACGGGTAAATAGAATGGTTAATATTCATCAGAAATTTATACCATCGAAACATCAAATCTATTGATTTCACGTCGATAGTTTCGGGAATTATTAAACTTATAATATAGGTAATTATATCAAGACCAAGAAATGTGTACTGCTGAAAAGATATATTCATCCTATCTCTGAGAGAAAGTAACGTCAACATTGCCTTTATATTATGTTAAAGGAACCTTTAACAGTCGTTACGTCTTTAATAAAACAAATTTAAATACATAGTTATCAGTAGTTACAAACATTAATACACTACTGAAAATCCGCCAAACGAATACTTTACTATTTTTAGTGGTGTAAAATTTCACTATTTTGGATATAAAACACCAGTCTAATTGGTAAAATTGTAACCCGCTACAATAGCGACTAGTAGCTTTTAATATATTTTAGGTATGAAACTAATATAAATACACAACAATTTAGAACATTATTCTCAGCATGGGGAAAGTTCTAATCCTTGCGTGGTAACTATTCTACATTACGCAAGTATATAGCCTTTACATTAATACGTTAAGCAACTTTTGCTTAACCTTCTGTCGAGCGCAGTGTGAATCCAAGCACTGAAATGTCGTATAATCAAATCTTACACAATTTAGATGTTAATGAGATAAATACTTAATTAAACGCTTATTCTAATTAATACAATACAATAATAAATATATCAGAATATTTTTTAATTGCGATAATTAAATTTACATAAAGGAATTCATTTAGTACTGTAAAACAATAAATTTGGAAAATTTTTACAGGTCAACCAGCTATAGACAAGTTTTTTTTTCAGGACTAAATACGAACATAAATTATTATTGAATAATATTTTTAATACAGAAAAGAAATTACCTATTTGTTTATGTAAAAGTCATAAAGTTATACATATATAAAAAAATATTGGATGTGAGATCCAAAGAAAAGTTATAAGTAACTGCCTATTTTAAGTGTAAAGAGTTATAAATCCTCTTCATCATTTTAACAGGTTCCAAACAACAACAAATGTCACACTTTTGGTAATGATATTTAGTATAATCTAATAATTTAACATTCGAATGTGTTAATTTTAATAACAGATACCATAAAAAGCCAAAATAAGTAGAGATCTCAAAAAATATTATTAAATTAAATAATAATAGAAATTTATAATAACATAATGTAAATGTGAAAATAATGATCTAGTCAGGCGCAATGCATTTGACAGACCGGGGCGGCCCATACAAGGCCAGGGCATGCATTATCGACACCATATCCAGAAAAGTTGTTTGGATCTAGGAAGCTATGAGGGAGTTCGAGTTAATATTCGTAGTACACATGAAAGGGAAAGAAGAAAGTAACTGCCAGATTGCACAGATCGGATGTGCCCGATGAAGGGTTGACCGACTGAAACCCAAATGCTATTGTAGATCTCAAGAAGCAAATGTTAAAAATGACACCCGGGCTTACTAAATACGAGTATTCGCCTAAATGAGATCAAGCCTTTAAATTACAGTTTCAAGATGATACTGTCATTGCAGGGTATCTGTTCTTTTTAATTGAAATTAGCGAGATAGGTACGCTTTGCTCTCAGCATAGATTTCTATAGTGCCCATGAACATCAGAATTTAGTGCCTTGAAAACTACCTCTTGCTATTTTGATCTCACCTATGTTTAACTGACTCATATAGCTGTGTGTTGCATTGAGTTTTCATATAGCTTAATAATTTGTGTATTACTGACATAACGTTGTAGATTTAGTGCGATGTGGGATCGAATGCTTTTCTCTATTCGATATAGCCTATATTTAAATTTCTATTCTTAATCCCAGCTCGGTTTATTATTGTTGCCACAATGGTAAGCTGTTGCTTGTGTTCTAGTTGTTTTATTCATACAACCCCTCTGTTCAACTGAGGTAATGTTGTTAACTTCACAGTGTTCGCATATGTCTGTTTGTAATATAACGATTAGTACCTTCTAGACCACAGACAGATAAGTTATAAGTCTATTTTTTGGGTTATGTTTTTCAATTTTGTTTTTGCAAAATCATCGATTTTTCCCGGATAAGATGTGACTATAAAGCTTCTGGGTTCCTTACTATATTATTGTTATTTTTTAGCTGTAAGTAGTACATGATCTGTAGTATCAAATTATTTAGTAACATTTAATAGTACAAGAATTCTAGCATACTTGTAATTAAGATTATTGAAGACAGATATAGGTAATAAATCCTCGGAGTTGTTAAATCTCGCGTTGTGCTAAGAAAGTTGTTATCTTATCTTGTCCTAAATTAATATATTTACGTAAATTTTAGCGAAAACAGGTTTATCCTTAAAGTAGCATGAAAAATCTGAATATCCGCGCTGATTAAAATTTTATCAAGGATGTTCACTTGCCTAAAGCAACTTTTTTATTGCTTAATCTGATAAAGTTCTAACGCTACTTGCTTTAATAGCGGAAACATTTCCACATTTACTCCCTCCGACGATTTGAGTATTTAAATTATCACTTTGGCTTACGCAAAAGTTCAGAAGATGCTTAAAGTTTGCAAAGTCTCTCAAATATGAACGAAACCCTCCCCACAT
Source organism: Rosalia funebris (assembly GCA_037954035.1). Taxonomy (NCBI): domain Eukaryota; kingdom Metazoa; phylum Arthropoda; class Insecta; order Coleoptera; family Cerambycidae; genus Rosalia; species Rosalia funebris. Next base: position 22,261,444 of record JAZFAV010000011.1, read on the forward strand.
TCGGACCGCTCGCCATAATATATAACTTTAGAAAAGTTTGTGAAAGAATCGTGTAGTTTACGATTAACTCGAAGAGGCAGATTTATATCGACTGATTTATGTCTCTACACGAATTATCTTAGCTGCATACTTGACCCACATTCGCAGCATAGAGCGTAGAAGACAGGGATCCTACGTTAAATGGATACGCATTTCCAAATTACTAAAATCTAGAGGTATTGGGGATTATGTCATATGTCTCTATTTACATTGCTTGTTTTCTAAATTAAAATGAATATATTGCTTGTAAATATTTCACATATTCAATAATAATAATATTTTTTATAACACAAATTTTCCAGGTGGTAAGTTTTATAAACTATCGTGAGATGGAGTTTTGTTTATTCTCTAATCCATAAAATAAACTAAGCCAAAACAGCTATTCCTCCGGCTATATACCGTCGACGGGCGCTGAATTACGTGGCGAAATTTTCCGTATTTTTGTTCTAACATAGGACTAAAAACACATTGATTTGGATTGCTTGAAAAGCACAAGGAAGATGCAAAGCGTCCTCTATCTCCGGATACCGCTAACTATAGCCCGGTTTCGACCTTACCTTGGGTCTCGCCAGTGTAGTTTCCTTAATGTGTAAGGAATTGTGTCCTTAATGTGTCCAGTCTAGTGTCCTTAATGTTTATGGAATTTACAGATGGATTGGGATATAAAGAAAACTCCATCTTACGATAGTTTATAAAACTTAAAATCTGAAAACTTTGTATTATAAATAATTCCTAGGTATTATAGATGACAGAGTTTTATTTCAACTTGGTTTGTTTCCGAAACCACTCAGAGATGGCGCATAGTTTACGTTCTACAGTTCCACTACTGTAGAATGTAACGGTGTCTATGAGATGTGAAGCCTCGTTTGTGTCAAAGGCATACTCGCTTTCACTACACCGACGAGACCCAAGATAAGGTCGAAACCGATCTTTAGTTAGCGGTATCTTGAGATGGTGGACGCTCTACGTCTCCCTTGAGATTTTCGAGCAATCCAAATTATTGTATTTTTAGTTCTATGTTAGAACGAAAATACGGAAATTCGCCACATAATTCAGCGCCCGTCGACGGCATATAGCCAGGGGAATAGCTGTTTTAGCTTCATTTGTTTTATCCTTACTGCTTAAGGAATTTACTGATTGATTGGAGTATAAACAAAACTTCATTTCACGATAGTTTATAATAATAATAGTAAAAAGCTTTTATTGTCAAGACAACAATACATCAACAAGAAATAAAACTTACATTTCATAACATTCCTAATACATAATTCTACTTTTCTCCACCCAACATTGGGTAACAAATTAATATTATATAAATGCTATAATTAATACATATACTATGATATAAATAATAATCTATCAAATAATCAATTAATAAGCTTCAAAATGTGAATCAAGATATAAATAATAAATAAACAATAATACATTAAATAACAAACAATAGCAACTTTAATGTAAAAAAGTAGTAAGTGATAAATCACGTACAGATTTAATTTTACATAAAAATTGTTATAATGTATGAAATACTGTTCATCAACAATAGGAAAAAATATGAGATTCTCTAGGTATGCATAGAAGAAACAGTGAGGCAGCATTCGGAGCGTGAGGAAGCACTTTACGCGCGGCCAGATCGAACTGTGTGTACATTCACATTCAATAAATATTCACAGATATTCGCTCTGCAAAGGTCTCAATTCAACTGAGTAAAGACCAAGCTATTTACTTCGCACCTCGTGTGTGGTCCTATATCGCAGTTTTGAAATTTCTTCCTATTTTTGACAATCCGTCCATAAAGGAACAATTTAAACTTGTAAGCAACTTGGCACCATGGAAAGGGGAAAAACAAAATACAAAATATGAAATATTCCCAGTTATAAGCGTATTTGCAAAAGAAATTCTTAGTCAAATTTTAATATATCTTGAAATATCTTTATCGACATCTCTTGTAATATCGATATATTTATAATAAGGATAGTGAATCATAGATTTCAGAATCAGTTCTTTTAATATTTGAATGTTCAGCACTAGTTGGCATAATATTTAGTCAATATACTGACAGTTGCTAATAAAATATAATACAATTATACTATACAATATAATACAATATGATACAATTTTTTGTAATGATAAAAAATAATATATCACCATGTGTCATTTATGCGGCTATATTCGCCACACATTAAGTTAATGGTGCACTACTTTTAGTCTCACTACTACTTGTCATATACTTACAAAATATACCTACGGACAAGTGTCACTGTCAGCTTTACTTTATCTCAAACAATCACCAATTAATAGTGGCAGTAACATCTTCCTCACAATACTAAAAAAGGAATAAATGTTTGGTCAGACAAAAATCGGCTTCTATCTCCCTCTTCTAAGTCTCAGACTGCGGAAATGAAGTTACATATAAAGAAAAAAAATACACTTAAGATAAGGGAAAGGCACCCCAATGAGACTCGAACACAAGCATACAATAATACTTCCAACTCTGGGAACAAACAGCCACCACATACCATTGATCAAATGATATTGTTGCAGCTATTTTTATAGAACAATAGTATAAATCACCCATGCATGTACTAGACGTAAGCTAAGGTGCTGCACTTCTATTGGCTCTTTGTCTTTGTGCAACTGATTTGAATACCCATTTTGTTCTTCAATTAAATGTTAAATCAAATGAAACCTTCTTTATTTTTGCTTAGTAATTTGTCTTAAACTGTCACTAATTTTTGTAACTGGTTTTAATAACGATTAAACAGATGTACAGCTCTCAAAATTGTGACATTCAAACTATTCCCACGTTACTCCAGTAGAAACAACAGTTTCGATAATATCGCTTTTGTATAGTAGTTTTCTGTATCATGAGACTGTATTAAGATGGCTTAGATTATATAAAGACTATATCTTCCTCTTTCTTCTTCCTTCTTATGTATAAGCAATTTGTTTGTTTTTCTTCGTCTCTTTGCCTCGCTTCAGTCTATTGTGAAGTTGTCTCTCCATCATTTACGGGGTTTTCCAATGTTCCTACGTTCTATTGGTGATTTGCCCCTCGTAATCTTTACTATTCTGTCGTCGGTCATGCGGTTGATGTGTTCGTTCCTTTCCCTTTTTCTTTGTAATACCCAATCATTGATGTTATCGACTTTACACATTCTTCTGATATCCTCTCTCCTTTTTCGATCCATATGTTCTTGTCAGCTATTTTGTGCACCACTTTTATCTCTGTTGTTTCCAGTATTTATTTTGTTTTCTAAGTTTCTGACCTGATTTTTGCAGTGTATGCTAGTATGGGTCTGACTGCTGTTTTAGATATACATATATATATATATATAGTTTAGATATATTTAGATACATATAGCTGGATTTAACTTTAATTCCTATATTTTTATTGTTCCATATGGTACTGTTAAGACATGTGCCGGTTCTTGCTGCTTTCATGACTTGTTCCCTCACTTCCGTTTCAACATCCCCGTGTCCTTATATTTCTATTCCGAGATACTTGAACTTCGTTTCCTGTTGTATAATTTTATTGTCTATTTCTAGTTTGCTAGTTTGCATCATATAAAGGCTATATATTGATAAAAAAAATATTCTTTTGTCTTTTGGTCACATACCCATAGACAGAGGTAATCCTTTGATTTCCATCATAACGCTTGAGCCATGTTACAAGTAATGACGAAGATAAACACGGATGCCCTAAGGGATGTATCAATTCTCCCTGGTGAGGTTTGAGCTCTCGCAATAATCATACCTTAGACACATTAGTGAATGAGTGTAATACATCATCTACGAGGCACTTGAATGTTGCATCTCATTACAGCTCATATAGTCAATACCGCACATGCTGCTTTATATATGTAAATCCTTCATGAATAATATTTTTAAATAACATTTATAAAATTTAAGTTAAATAGCATTGTAGCTTTAAATACTATGACCGTATAAGAGTGATAGACATAGGCGTGATAGAAGTAATGATATACATTAAACATTATATGATGATATACATATATATTAGTGATGATATGCATATACTTTAATCATAATAATTAAAGGAATTATATCATACTAGGAAACAGCTTATTTGAATGCAAATCCGAAGTAGTATATAATTTACGTTGATAGTACTGTATCAAGTTCCCATTAAAATAAAAAAGAATAGTTCCTGACGGAGGTTGTGGATGGATACACGTCAAATGGCACTATTCTTAACTGTTTAGGGAAATATAATAAATGCATTATGTTGATAATGTTGTGAAAAGAATATATAAAAATAAACAGTTTTAAAACCTTGAAATGAACTTTTCCGCGCGTAGAACATCTCTATCTCGAACTTGAGTGACCGAGTAAAAATAAACCAACACATAAATGCAGAATATGTGTTTTATGAGACAGTTTTACTTTTTTCATTGGCGACTGCTTCAGTGCCATAGCAATACGTTTGTGATGGAACGAAATAATTTTTTTCTCATTCATTCGTATAATTATGATACATTCTGAATATATGTTTTTTTGTTCAATACAAAATTTCATTCAATGCAACGCGTTAAATGTTTATATTTAAAATCTCAGAATGAACGACCCACACACACACACACACACACAAAATGGTTTAAAAACCATTTTACTTTTCCACACTCCACTATACGCGGAAAGTAACGTAATCGTGTAAAAATTTTTTTTTCTACAGTTTATTTTTCGACCTAAAAATAAAAAAGTGGTTTTTTAAACCATTTTGTATGTGTGTCGTTGTCGTTGTCGTTGTCGTCGTTGTCGTCGTTGTCGTCGTTGTTGTCGGCATTTATTCTTATTAGCACGGTAACTCAACTAAATCTTGTCGCATTAGTCGGGTGGTTTTGACTGATTCTTATCGGAGACGTTTCCCAGACGACACCTATTGATTTTCAGGTAGATAGAATACACTTCACCATGTTCATGGGTCATGAGAGAGCACAATGGTGGACTATTTGAGAAATTATTTTTGTTAGCACGATCACTTAATGAAATTGTGTCGGATTGATCGAGTGTCGCTAATTCTGATTAGGAACATCTACCAGACAACATCTATTCATTTCGAGGTAGATAGGACACACCCGACCCTGTCCATGGGTCATGAGAAAGCACTATGGTGGACTATCTGAGAAACATTGAAAAAAATTAAACTGTCGCATAAAACACATATTCTGCATTTGATCCATTCATGTGTTGCTTTATTTCTTCTCGGCCACTTAATTTCGAGATAAAGATGTTCTACGTGCGGAAAAGTCCATTTTAGTGTCTTAAAACTGTCTAATTTTTTTTTATTTTTAGGCCGAAAAACGAATAAAATAAAATATAGAAAAAAAAGTTTACACGATTACATTACTTTTCCGCGTATAGTGAAGTGCGGAAAATTTTTTTGTTATTTTTCTTTACAGTATTATAGGTATTACTTTTCCGCTCTGGTATAGTTAAGTGCGGAAAAGTAATAACTCCTTACTCACATAGAGACAGCTGCATAATTGAATAGTAAACTTTTAAAGATTTTTCGTCGGTAAAAATTACTCTGACAATGAAAGTAATGCTTTACCAATTCTTAAAAAGGCACGAATAAGTAACTGTTAGTTAACCTACTCTATAAATCTCCAGATTACTTATTTGTTCAGACATTGTCACAAGTCGATGTATTAGTTCTTTACCTTTAAATGTCATCACCTCACTAACATACCCTACAGTTACAGTTACAAATTAGCAAATTCGTGCTCAAGTTTCATTATTCTTGTTCCCGCAAACATCATAGGGAAGCTAGGATCTAGGCTCCTGCTAGCGGAACTAACCTCCACAAAAAGCCGGCGAAGGTGTAGGAGGGAAAATTTGAATTTAACCCCGGCGATACATCAAACGGGCGGTTACGAAGTAAGTGTTACCAAAATCTACAAAATTTTCATTCCCCTCTCGAATAAGATTTATTTGCGTTTGCGGTGGAAGTTATCATAAATTTCTCAGACTAATGAAACCCAAGTATATTTAAACGACTGTATACTGAGTGCAGCAGTGTAAACAAAAATAATAGTATAATAGTCGCTGATAGTAACTGTATTCACACCCATATATATTCAGAACCATACCGTAACCAGGATGTATTTAGAACCATTCAGAACCATATGTATGTATTCAAAACCATGACGTAAAAGACTTCATATTCACAGGCACGCAATTTTTAAATAAACCTTACTATTCTCTTTAAATATGATAGTTTATTTACTTACGTAATAATATGATAGTTACTCTACTTTCGATTAGTATACTCTAGTGTTTTTATTTCAAAAACATTTTTTTTAATAGTGTCTTAAAAATATGTTGAAATAAGTATTAGAGGATCTCTACTGTACTGCAGTAATTCAACTTGATATGTCCCTTTACGGAATGTATCCCATCGCTGTAGATCTCTTTGATCATCTGCGTTACCTATGGACTATATAATATGCCCATTGAAGCTAAAATAAATCAGATGATACTCCTTTATACACCACAATTTGCAAGGTATTAAGCATTAAGATAAGTATATAAAACTTTGCTTAAAATGTTATTAAAGCATTGTTGATACTTATAATAATTACTTAACATCAATTCAGTAAAACTTCAAGCTTAATCCCAGAGGTTTTTGATCCTGTATTCATTCGTAGGAAAGATTCGACTCACGTCAACCCCTTTTTCGATGAGAAATCTCTTGATGCTATATATGAAATTGTAAGTGAATTCAATTCACTAGGTAGTTCTCCAGTGTAGTTTTCACTAGAGATATGTAGGCTATAGACACAAGTTCTGGTAATAACTCAACTTTTATAAATATGTAAAATTTGCAGGAATAAATATCGGTCGCAATAACTACCAAGACTTAATAGCAAAATGATCCGTGGAAATAATTATATCTCGAAATTTCTTGCTAAATATTACTGAGAGGATTTAATAGAGTCACTTCTCATTTTCGTTCTCATACTCATCTCATACGCTCTACAAATACGTTTCTTGAGATTTAGAAAGTAACAAGGACCTTTCCTATATTAAGAAGGGGCAATCCATCTAACTTAATTAAATATCTCTCAATAACTATTCTGCCATATCTTGCAAAATTTTGGAAACATCATTATACTAGTACACCTACTTATATACCCACATTTATCTTGGAGTGTAACCCCTTTTATCTCCTAATCAACACAAGTCCATGGAATAGAATCCATATAATTATATGGATTCAATAGTAATCTTTTTCATTTAGTTAAATCGTATTTATCCAGATGTACATTACTTGTTTCATATAATGGCTTTACATCAGAGAGCTCCTTAGCGTCCTCTGGAGTATCTCAAAGCTCATATGTGGGACCATTATTCTTTATCTTATTTATTAATTATTTGTCTCTAGTGCTTAGTCGTAAGAACCGAACTCAAGGAGGCAGACATGAACACAAAAAATGAAGAACAACTGTTAACTGACATATTTAATTCATTGTTTGAAATTCATTTCCGAAAATGGAAATACCAAGGCAATCCGCATAGTAAAATCTGACCCGACTAAAGAGGCTCCACATCCACTTATAGTTACGGTTAGTGGTGTGTCTGTTGTTCATGATAATATCCATAAGGCAGAAAATATAAAAAACTCAAGGAAATATAAAACATCAGTATCTCATTCGACCGCACTTCCAGAAAAATTGATATTTACCGTACTATTAAGAGACAGCTTAATGAACGCTGTTAGCTGGGAAAACCAACTTAAAAATTAAATACATACGTGGCATTCGAAATATTGTGGATTTAAACTAAAAGAGCCCAATAATCCAAAGACAGCAATAACAAAATTCACATGTTATTACCAAAATGTGCGTGGATTAAGGACTAAAGTGAACGAATTTCATTCATCTGTTAGTACAAACGTGTTCGACATTATTGGCTTAACTGAAAGCTAGTTGACAAGCGAAATTTTAAATTCGGAATATTCTTCCGATGCGTATATTGTGTTTAGATCGGATAGGATGTTGGATATTATAGGTCACTCGTATCGCGGTGGAAGCCTACTGGCGTTCAACAATATGGATAAAGTTTCCAAGTCAGATTTAAGTGCAACAATAAATTTCATTTTCGAACATCGACATGGTAGGCTGTAAGTGTAGTACATATATAGTGAAACGCCCTTGACACTCTCTTTTTGCAGGTCTCCCATTTCTGTCGCAAAAGCCATATACAAAAATAATATCCGCATATTCTTCATTACTAAATTGAAACGGCATCTTAAAATTTTTAGTTTTATAACTGGTTTTTAATCACGTATTCTAACAATTACTAAGAGCGAACAGCAATTCTTATTTGTTAAATTCCACATTTGATATGTGCCTACCAGGGATTTTTAATGCAACAATGTCATGTGTTAATCGCATCGATTTATTACTTATTTTTTATTCGTGAAATAAATGGAATATGCTTTATTTTGGATGGAAAAAACACTGAATGTCTAAACAAAAACAAATAATCTCTTCTACGGGTTATTTAGCTAATATTAATAAAATAATGATGTTAGCAACTGGATTGTGTTATTTGTAGAATGTCAAATTTGGCCTTTCAATACTTTTGCAATTTTATTGAAGAATAATCATAAACGTGCCATCAAATATTATGACATTATTTCATAAACTGGTCGATAGGCTTTTTAAAGGTTTACTAGCATTTACTACAAAAAATATACAGTGTGATGTTAACGACCCAAAGGGCCATATTAAAAAAATGGAGGTCGGTCTTTGAATGATTCCAAAATCACTTAAGCTATTTATTAACCTAAAAGAATATAATATGTACACCAAATTTTATCTAAATTTGTGCACTCATTTCAAAAATATCGCGGACTAAAGTTCAGGTCAAAAACCATAAAACATCCCGTATCTCAAAAACGATTCACATTCAACGGTAAGTATAGAGGTGTTTTGAACTCAGCTGAGTGTGCTCTACCTTCCACTAGAGCATGTCCGTTTAAATCTGGGACACCCTGTATGTAATTTATTTCCGCCAAATATGCCTACGGAGGAATTTGAAAACTGTTTTGAATCACTGGAGCAAATTTTAAACATAAATAGTAACATTTTAATATTAGGTGATTTCAACGTTACTAATTTTAATCCTGTATATTATTGTAAAATACCTGGGACTAACGTTCTTACATTAATTTTCGTGTTACTATTATTATTTCATGTATTTATATGTTTATGTACCCTTTTTACTTAATCGATTATTATTATATTGTGTTTTTGACACTAGTAATTTTTTTGTTCTGTTCTTTCTTGTATAGTTTCATGTGTTTAATGTATTATATGTTTATAATTGTCCTCTAATGGAATTTGGTCAATAAATAGAATCTGTTGGTCAATAAATAAATAAACAAACAGATACTGGTCAGTGGTCACATACATATGTGATTCATATTCTTGTCCTATAAATAGACTTTTGGCAATCTATTGGGCAATAATGTCATTGTTATTATTATAAAATATACACAGTATTGGACAGTGTTTGGTTGTTTTACAAAAACTTCCAGACAACAACTTGGACAGCAAATAAATATAGCTTAAAAAATAAACGTTTTTCTCTTATAATTGTACTGTTTGACAAGCATGATATATAAACACCTAAGTTACTATTACAAGTAACAACTCTTTCTAATCAAAATTGCCCTTCGTAGGGTTTTCTGTAAGAAATCAAGTTTAGATACGGTTAACAATTATCTTATTTCTCATTTCGAAATGGTTCTTAATATATGAAATAGGATGGAAAAAGTTTCCTTGAGCGAAACACTTTATATGACAAACACAACAATAAATAACGGGCCGAGCCAGAGGAAAGACAATATCCTTAATTAAAACGAGAACAACGCTATTTTAACCACGCTACGTTCCATAGAAGCCCAACCATTGATTTTTCCATTACGCACTCCTCCCGCCTTATCTTATTACAACAGATATCGCCGTAACTCTTAAAGATGATTATCCTTTGTATTTACGATGCTAAATACTCTTTATGTAGTCGTTTCTTCTTGAAATAATAAACGCAAACTGTCTCCCTTCCCTGAGCGATAGCAGTGTAAGCGAGAAGCAGGTCTTTCTTTTAATTATGAAAAGCCCTTTTGTGAATAACGATTCCAATCCAATTCGGCGGAGAAAGAAATTCGGACAATCTCGTCCGGGCCACATTAAGAGACCTCCGATGTGTTTCGGCGCCTGAAAGAAGATTTTGCTTTAGATAATGATTTCGTTTTTATTCTGACAGGTATAATGACGGCTTTCTTAACTGGCTGGATTTTGGAATAGCCGAAAGGTCTGCGAATTTAGCCACCACTTGAGTTTTACGTTTAGTGAAACGAATTAAAGGAGTTTTATGGTTGAGTGTATACTTATACGAGTATACCCAATTTAATTTCCCTATTAGCGACAGTTAAGCAAATACCTTCTTGGAAAGACTAGGAAAGGAAATTGAATTGAATATAGCACATTGAAAAATGCAATGTGGTATATTAGCTCGAATCAACATTAAACCTTTCTCCATTAGTTTAATTAGGACTTGAGTGCTTCTGGAATAAGTTGATCTAAATACATTAACAAATTCACCAAATAGGTACTTTAAACTATATTATAAAACGCATAACATATAACAATATTAAAAACTTACAAAGGTATTATATATTAGGTCGTCTTAGCCACACATAATATAATTGCGAAACAAAGCAGCCTCGACAGAAACGCAACGTACAGATGCAAACTTATCACCTGGTCATAAAAACGCAGAGAAAAGCTATAATATTTCATTTTATGTGCAATTGCATAGTCTTGCTGAAAATAGCCATGATAAAGTTGATAATTATTATATAGTCATTTTTATCAGATGCAGTCTAAATATTATTTCTGTACCCCTCTGCATGGACGGCAGAGTTGAGAAAAATTATCCGCAATTGTAGCCCAATTATTCTTCTCCAAGAAACTGCCATTCAGACACTAATTTTGTGAAGACGTAGTGGAGATCCATGCCAGAAAAGTATATTGATTGTCAATGCACAAAATCAGTGTATTTTGAGAATTGACGTAACCCGAAAAATGAAAAAATAATTTTAGCAGATTGTCATTTATTAAATAATTAACAAACCACTGGTAGTAAGCAAGACGTCCACTGATGTATAGAAGAAGGGTTTTATATGATTTAACTTTATATGAATCCCAATTTCTTCTATACCACGATTCAGCACGTTCGGTAAGAAAGTTTAATTTTTTGAAACATACATTTCAAAGATTTAGTAAGCTCTTATTCTATACGTCACAGTACATCATAAGAAGGGTTGATCTAGCAGCACATTTGTTTATGAGCCACAGGAACAATTCTTTGTAACACATGAATATAAATTTTAAAGTGCGTATAAAATTCTTTTGGTGTATCATTAAAACTCCTCTCGAAATAAGTTAAAACACAAACGATTTGGAATTTCTCAAATTCCATTAAGCAGCACCCCAACTAGGTTTCAATCATGTAAATTTTGTGCTATATATAAATTTTTAAAATCAAAAAACAGTTGACATGGGTGCTCCGACAATTATTTTAAATTTGACGACCACCTTTGGCCAAGGTAAAGTAATGTTGAAATATTTTTTAATTTGAAATAGTTTTTCCTTACTTAGGAGATTGCTTTCAAGAGATATTTACCACGGTTGTATATACTCTTTATTTAATTGTTGTCAAATATAATAATTAATATTTGTCATATAATTAACCATATCTGTCATTTTGTTCGGCAAGTGAGTAGGTTAAAATAAAATATTTTTAATATATTGTGAATTTCCAATAGACAATTATAAATTATATGACTGTGTCATAATTTTTTGTTGTCATGTTGACATCATTTCTATATAACTAAAGTAAGACACTTCTCATATATAAAATAAACATAAATATCTAGTTGAACTAAAAATTAAACACAAATTTAACATTAAATATTTAGACGACGAAGAAAACTGAAACTAGCAATATATATAATAATATATTGAAGTTTAATTTTTTACTTTAATGGATTTTTGCAAGTGGTAGAGACTGAATAGCACATTGGCAATATCGTATCGATGACGTACATAGATTGAATAGTTAATAATTTACGAGGGTTCCAGGCTCTCGTAGAGCGAAAGGAGAAAAAACAAAGTAAATTATGAAAACAACAATATACAGAACCGAGAGACACTCTGTTTTGGCATTTCGATCCTAGGAGAAAATTCAATTTGCAAAATTATTTTTAAATTAAGTATCAGTTCAGTGATGGCTCCTATCGCACAACTATTGGCGCATGAAATCAATATTTCGGACTAATTAAAATGATCTTAGTAACAATAAGTTCATAAATTTTTGGGGTGGAAAATTAATGAGTTTGAAACAAGACAATATGCCAATTTTCACCTGCATAATATGCACATTTGTATGTTAAGTATACATGTTACTCATGATTCTTAAATATAGTATTTCGCATAAATACTGATTACTACTGAAACAATTTTGACATGCTCCAATCATATATCTTGGAACGTAGGAATAAAATAATATTGTGACTAATGTGGTTGCTTGTGTTAGGTGATACAATTCTTCTGCAATCGCGAATCGAGTTTTACTAGTAATGGGTGGGTTAACTAGTTTCAAATGAAATAAACAAAAACAAACTGACCAATTTTAACAAATTTATTTTTAAAAGTTTTAAAAATTCTTGGAAATCCATGTTTTGAAAATTACATTGTCTAAATGTATCCCATTTCTGTTCTGGTATTCCTGAAGCCGACCTCTAAAATTTCCCATAACGCAGCGGTAAGTGTTTGCAGTTATAGCTTCAATCTCTTGCCGACTACTGTTCTTTTGATATTCCAGAGTGGCGGGGCTTTTGCAGTACACTTGACTTTTAGGGTATCCCCATGAGAAAATTAGAGGGAGTCAGATCCGGGCTTCGGGGGGACCACTGAAGATTCCCTCTTCGATAAATCAATTTTCCCGGAAAATTCGAATAAAAGTCTATCAACGGGTCCATCGGCTATAATTCTTGCACTAACTGAATGTTATATGTATGCATGATTAGATATCTGTGAAGGATGCGAAGCAACGACGATTTCGTCAGATTTAAAGTAGCCGCGCGCTTTTGAGTCAGTAAGTTCGGTTCTTGCCGCACGGACGCTCCCAATTTCTCAATGTTTTCGCTGGTTCTCGCTGACCTTTGATGGCCGGGGACACATTCATTTAACGTGGAACCAGTCTACTTAAATTTACAAACTCATTTCAGTATCAATGAAAGCCTTGGACATCTCTGAATATCGTGCAAATTAAAATGTTGTCGATATTTACGGCACGCAATAGTGGCGGAATTGTTGTTGCGATAATACTCGCTCACACAAAATGAGCGCTGATCTTCCGTGTAGCGTTGCATGGTGACTAAGTTTTCCTGAATAGAACTATCGTTTAAGACCAACCCCACCATTTTATCCCTCCTACCAAATTTTCTACAGGGCAACCAAACTTTAACAACTCTTTGGAAAACCCGCAGAAACAGTACCAGTAGTGTTTACACAAATAAATCAGTTTTTGCTTTAAAAGTGATTCTAAAATTGATGATACGGAGATGCAATGAAAGTTCACTGTCCACAAGATTTAATGATAATAGAATTTGATACAAGAAAAAGTTATAGAAGTTTCCACAAGAAAAAGTTATACTAAAGTTAGTTTCGTTAAAAAGAGGTATAGACCTCTTTTTAATGAAACTAACAAAAAAGGAGTTAATAGTCTAACCAAGAAATAACATTCTAAAGGCTAAGGGTGTTAAAGTGTTAATAATGTGAACGTAAATATATTCATGATGTCAAATTACATGTAATAAATAATCTAAAAATGTTGATGCAAAGGTAAACCCAGGATTAATCCAAGACGTAATTTTACGCAATTACTTAAGTTTCATCTATTTTACGTATTTCAGTTTCATCTATTGCAAGAAATGATCAATGATCATTTCTTGCAATAGATCTCATAAGAGCACAAAATAGTTTTAGAATATAAGCATATTAGTTTCAATTAAAATTAGAACAAGTATATTAATATCATCGATAACAATTCTAGACTTTTTTAGATCTAATTATATTGTGGACGATCAGACATGTCAATAGAATGTTTATTTTTACGCATGCAAACCACGTGGTTCCTTCGAGATGGACTTCAATTTTGTTTTCGACATCAAATGAGGAGTATATTTAAATGAAGCCTCCTCCTAACCTATTTAATGTATAGACCAGTAATCGAGTGAGGAAAAACAAATATCTAGATGTTCAATTACGACACATGTTTTGGCTACGTACGTTGATCCTTTCACAAAGGGATATATAAAACTAATTTTATATTAGAAGATCATTCATAATATTAATAAGTTATGCAAACAGATAAGAATGATAAAATGCATTAATATTCATTTGCATTTTGGATTTTCTGAATTAATCACTCGTGAATTTAAACTAAAGCTTAAACAATAGTGCGATGCAATGAGAAAACCGTTGCTATAATTTTTAAAACCAAACGGACTTTCATTTTCTTTTATTACATTTCTTTCTATTTTTGAATTTTTCATCAGCAATTTTTAAAGAAATGGCGAAGGCGCCAGTATACATCCTTTTTGATACATTGTTACACTACATTCATTCCTAGTTTACTGCTACTGTATTCTTACCTTTCAAGTTCTTATAATCCTGTAATGTTGCCTTGTATAAATACCATATATGATGGTATTATTTAGAAAGAAAGAATCGAAAAAATATATTTGAATGAATTGGAGAAAAGCAAAATATCCAACATACATACACAAGACACATTAAATAGTAATATCTCCGCCATTTCTTTTAAATTATTAGCAAGATATAAAGACGAAAATATGGGTGTCTTATGAAAAACTAATTTCTAATTATTGTCAACGATTTAAATAAACTAAATAAAAATAAATTTAAAAACAAATTACAATGTCTGCCAAAGAAATAGGGAACAAGTAATAATATCATGGATTCTTAAATAGTCCTGAATGTATCTTGAGTTTCGATATTAACGGTTCCAAATAGCATTTATATATATTTTAACAATTTTATGTATATATAATTATATTTTTTAAATGGATCAAGTTATTAGACTTATCTTAAAGACCATTTTTTGAAAATCTTAAAATCACACCTGTATCACTTGGATAAGTTCGGTTATAAAAATATTGTGGCGCCCATGTGAAACTGATAATTTATAAGTGAATAAAGTGTACTAGAGAAACCACTCTTTGTTCATTGAGCTGACAGAACAACTCATATGTGCCGAGTTTTTAGTTGTATTAGCGACAAACTAGTTAAAAGGTAATGATAAAATCTAAAACTGCATTTACGTTGCAGAAGTGATATTCCCGTTCCACTGTACGCTATTTGTTTACAAAATCAATAAATTTAATTTAACACTATCAACATCAGGATATATACAGGAATGTAAATACTGCACAGGATAATGAAAATAATTAATGAATTACTTTAAAATTGTAGATGCTTGAGTTATTTAATAGTATTTATGTTCCTAGTTCTATAACAAGTTGTCCAGTTTTATAATGATTGTAATTAAGCATCTGCACAGGAACAATTTTATTCTGTAGTCCTGAATATTGTTATTGCTGTGTAGTAAATATTTGCAATAATACAATTAAAGCACGAAATCAGATAGGTTCCAGTTAACCACAAGGTACGGCCTTGGCGATGAAAATATCGTAAATTAACGTTTAATATACTTTTAAAACGATTTATACAATTATATAAAGTTTCGCGAACATCGAAAAGTTATATTTTATTCGATACACATATCGCCAATAAAGCTTTAATTCAGATTTAATTTTATCTCAGATTTAATCATCTCCTAATGAAGCCAACTTGCTTGACAGAATGCGCGTCGAGTAAAGTGTAATTTTTTATTGTTCATGCAAAACTAGTATTCTGTTTTTGTTGATGCATCGAAGATTCCAGGCCTTTCCCAGAATTGTTTTTATACCTTTGATATGTGACAAATTCTATTTACATCCTAAAGGGGGTTGAAACTATTTATTCCTCGTGCTTCGTTTAATGTATTGGATTTTCAAATTACACATGGATTCAAGCTTTACCTCAACAGGGGATCAATGAGTTTTCAAGTATGCAAATTGACAAATAATGTGGGCAAAAGTATACATATTAAACACTCATTTGTAGTACCATGAGCTTTACTGCGAAATCTTTATTTACCTGCATGCTTCTCATTTGCATACTCATGAAGAAAATCTATGCATACTCACGAAATAATATGTATTTTAAGGCAATATCAGTTCGATTGTTTGAAAACAAAGTAGTTTGATTATATGTAATAAGTAATATAGATAATAGGTAATGGTAATACAATTGTGGCTATTGAAATAGCGATGATCATAATCATATATTGAAAATTTTATATCTTTAACCATGAATAGATCAAAGAAAGTAAACAAAACCCAGTGGAATTAAGTTTTAAAAAATTATAGCGCGCTTATGAAAAATGATATGTTACACTAGGGGAATGGGAATACATACACCTTGAGCCATATACGGTGCTGTGTGAAAAGTGAACTATGTCACTTGTAGCATTTATGAACCTAACCTATTCTAAAGTCCAAATTTAACATTCTTAATGATTAGGAAGTTTAGTGTATTAAACATGATGAAATATTATAGTTTCATAGGATTTGGGAACTTATTCATTGATTATATTCGTGGAAGTTTGTGAATTTATTTTTTTGTTTTGAAAATTCACACATTTGATAATTTTTCATAATTTTTCTTTAGATCTTCTGAACCAGCAGCGTTCTCAGATCTTAAAAGAGTTTACTTTGCAAAACAATTATAACGTTATACAATACAAATATATATATATATATATATATATATATATATATATATATATATATATATATATATATATATATTACAGCTAAAATTATAATTGACCTAAATCATCACCAGGTGAGCCATCCTATTTCAGACTTTCAAGAAGTGGTCGATGAAGATGAAAGGGTGACTTGCAACAACATGTAGGAAGTAATATATAATGGAAATTAATATGTTTTGGGGAATTACATAGTCATTTTATATTGCGAGCTGCTAGCAAATATGGATACTTTAAAAAAATCATAAATCTCGATTCTCACATACTTGTAACTCAATACATTTTAACTCCATATAGTGAATATAGCCTTTGAATAGTGAATATCTTTACAAATATTATTATATAAGTAAAACTTCTTCCTAGCCTGGAATGAAGTTGTAGATTTTAATTTAATGCATTTATTACCCCCCCCCCCCAAACCTCAAAACAGGAATTTATTTGTTTCGGTAACTTTACCCTTTTCAAAAATTACCGTATATATATGTAAAACATATAAGAAGTAGTTCACTTTCAATTTAATAGTTAATTAATATAAAATATCCATTTATATTAATATTTTATTTCATATTCGTTCTTAATTAAATTTGAAATAAATGAAGAAGACCGATAATACTAATTGTGATTTAGCATTTTAGCAAAATTTAATAAATGACCAAATGTAATAAAGAAATTGTTTTTAATCGGTTTTATAATTCTATTTCTCACATTAAAATAACATTTCATTATGTTAGATTTCTTTTAAGTTAAGGGATTTTTCTGTTATCTAAAAAATATTATTATAAAAATAAATTACTTTACATACAGGTTCATTGCATTTCACTAATTAGTTTGATAATAAATTTTTAACTGAAATTTTCACAGATTGATTAACAGATTTTAACTACCCCTCTTAAGTGAAATTTGACATATATGTACATGCAATCGACTTTTGTTATATAGAATTTTATTTTGAGAACTATATTTGAAACATTTTAAATTATAGATATATCTCAATCATTACTTATACATTACTTTCCATAATGAGGTCCTATTAGTAGTTTTGTATTGGGGTCCAAATAACACATTTGTGCACTTGTATATTGCAAGTACAATAAAAACTTATTAGTTCGTAAACTTACACTTTGTATATTGTCAATCACGGAACAAATACCATCGTATCAAAGCAGTGTAAACGTAGTACGCTATTATGACATAAAGAAGCACATTGTTAAAAATATGGAGTTCGTAGTATAATGTACAGCAGGGTTAAATTTTTTTAATAGATTGATATATATTCCTATAATATATTTCATATTTATGAGGACTTAAGAAATACTTATTCCATCATTCGGTTCGAATTTAATTTTAGCTGGCAATAATATAAATTGAGTTTACGAATTCTTATTCAATTTTTATTTATATCTGTTTCTTTACAAATTCGTTCTTTTCACAACATTCGCTGAGATGTGTTTATGTGAATCCGGACAAATGGTGTACGCAATGTAAAAGGAATATTTCCATTAAATGTCTTTAGAGATACGTTAATTTTTGTGATTCGAAATTAATCATCATATAAACAATATTTTCTCCTGTTGTGGTGTATCATGCCGCTGAAGTAAGCGATGTATTTCACATCTTTGGACTTAACTTACTAAGAATTACTAATTATTATATAAATAATTATATACACAATTGTACTACGGTAATTAGAAATCATATACACTAAATAATAATCGATGTAATCCTTTGGTCTCACAAACAAAAAATACATCTGTCATTAATCTGCATGCACTTTCTTCTGACAAAAAGAATATTTCACGACAAAAACCAAACCCGCTATTGACCATAACCAACTTTAGAGACTATTCTGCTTTCACTACAATATAGAATTGTCCAATAATGCCTCAAACTAAAAAGAAATATAGAAATGAATCTGAATGGAATAAAACTTTGGACACGTGTAATATGATACCCATGCTTATACCATTCCTTTTATTTTCGATAACATATCTCTTGGCAATATTACGCTTAACGTAATATAATTATTTGAATCATTTATCTCAACAGAAGCTGACACAGCCCTTAGATAAGAAACTTTATAAATACTCATTTCTGTCCTTCATTGCTAACAGTGAATCTTGTGAGCTTGAAATAAACGTTTTGTTGTGTCAACCCCGTGTCTCACTTGTATTACTCACGAAAATTTATTGGAAACCATAATTAAAATTTAATATATATGTATATACAGTGTTAATCAAAAGTCCCCTCCCCCCCTCTTATCTTTTTAACGATTATACATAAACTAGTGAAATTTCGTAACTGAACATTAAGGGTTGTAAACTTCCCTACTAGTGATGATAGATGACGTCACAAGGTCATTGTGACCAATAATTTTAAATGGAACCCTATGGCAAGCGACACCTCTTTTAAAAGGTATCGAGAAAACGTATTCAATGATACTAATATTGTTTGTATTTATGGTAGTTTTGATGGATTAAATCAGTAATCAGTAAACTTGGATAATAATTTTAATTACAGATTCAAGAATCAGTACCTACTTATAGTAATTGTTCGAAGTGTGCTCCATCTACTTCCTGACAGTAAAACATCCTATTGCGAAACTCTTACTTTTTCAAATGTGTCTGCGGAAATAGCCCTACATTCTGTAACCATACGTTGTTTTAAAACATCAATATTGTCAGGCTGAGTGGCGTAAACCTTCGATTTAAGATACCCCCACAGAAAGAATCTAAAGGTGTGAGGTCCGGTGATCGAGGCGGCCATTCCATTGAACCTCATCGTCCAATCCATCTACCAGGATATTCTTCATCCAAATACCATCTTACTGCACCGTAATAGTGTGGAGGATCCTGTTGGAATGTTATTTCCAAAATGTCGAATTCATCTTGATTATCTTCCAAAATTTCAAGGATTAACGGTTCTATTGCATTTTGCAACATCTGCAGATACACCTCACCGATTAAGTTGGTATTTAAAAAAACAGGCCCAACGATGTGGTTTCCCAGTATACCTGCCCAAACATTGACCTTCTCGGGATACTGAGTATGTGTTTCACGAAACATGTGAGGATTTGCGTCACTCCAATATCTCATGTTTTGTGTATTTACATTTCCATTTAGATAGAAAGTACTTTCGTCACTAAAACAAATTGTTTTGACATAGTCTGGCTGTTGGTTAATTTTAGTCTCCATATTTTCACAAAATTGCAGTCTTGGGTCTGGATCGTTGTCTGAGAGTTGATGAACCATTTTTAATTTGTATGGGTGAAATTTGTTTTTTTTCAACACCCTGTGCACTGTACTTTCACTGACTTCAGGTTGATGCAACTTGAGTTGTTGAAGAAGTAGGATTTACTATTACTTCTGCCAGTATATCAATTTTTTTCTCATCAGAAATTTGTGGTCTGCCAGATCGTTTTGCATCATTAATACTACCCGTTGTTTTAAACTTGCGAAGAAGCTCTCTCAAATAAGTTCTCGAAACTGGGCGATCGGGAAACCTTTCATTAAAAATGCGTTCTGCTGCATGAATATTTTCTCCAGTTTCACCAAGTATTAGGATCGCTGCTACTTTATCACCTAAAACACGTACCATTTCTCTTCTTGAAAACTTAAACGTTCAGCTCACAACAATTAAAAAAACAAATTATTGAATGTACAAATATTTTAAAATCACCACACGGTACTAAAACAGTTAAACGTTCGATCAACAATACACAAATTATTAAATGTATAAAAACTTTGACAGCTAAAAAAACATCAAATTGGGGAGACTTGCAAAAACGTCAGATTATTTACTATCCAACTATCCAATGGCAGAGCTTGAATTTTAAATTTTATTATTAACTGATTTAATTCATCACAGCTATGCGGTTTTTGAAAGCCAGTTGTCAAAACTGCCGTAAACAGACACAATATTAGTATCATTGAATAGGTTTTTTCGATACATTTTAAAAGAGGTGTCGCTTGCCGTAGGGTTCCATTTAAAATTATTGGTCACAATGACCTTGTGACGTCATCTTTGACGCATACGTCATCTATCATCACTAGTAGGGAAGTTTACAACCCTTAATATTCAGTTACCAAATTTCACTAGTTTATGTATAATCGTTCCAAAGATAAGAGGGGGGGGAGGGGACTTTGAATAGCACTGTATACATTTTTTAAAACAATGTCCTAATAATTACGATTTGTTACTGTCATGCATTACTTGATTGTATTACATATACATGTTAACAAATATGTAAAATTTCATGGATGTTTCTACTTCAAAGATATTTCAAATTTGTTTGGCAACTTTATTACCACTTTACTTGTTTATTGCATTTGTCAGTTCAAATGAGACAATGTTTTTGTTGTATGCAACCAAATTATGAAATTTACATATCAAATTGGAAAATATCATATCAAATGGGAAAAGGTCAACGAAAATGATTTAAACAATTTTCCTAAATTGAATCAATCCATCTATTGGTGTGCTACAAAATGAATTATTTTGAGTTAATTTCAATGATCCAGTACTACGATGGAATTATATTTTTGGTATTCTGTTTTAGCATCTTTTACTTTAGCTTCTAACCAAGAAAATAGACTATTCTTGTATGCTTAGTATTATATATTTTAAATTGCCACCATGTAAAACTCGATATTATTTTTCAATTTATTTAGTTGCACTGTGTACAAATTTATTAAAATATTCAACTACTCATAATATGTATTCCCATTGTTATCACTATTATTCAAACTTGGATATTTAAATTTGTGGTAATGATATTAAGCCTATTTTCAATACCAAATACTTTGTTATTAATACACTGTCCTTCTGTGTATCTACTTGCGTTATATTATCTTTCATGACTTTTATGGAATATATTCTGTTCCTTTCATTTTATTTCTGTATTTACTTTATAGTTCATATTTCTATAATTTTATTGCTAATAAATATTTTTCCTACCTGCTAGTTGAATAGTAGTCTATCTAAAATCTATTTTATACAGATGAATTTCAAATGAACAACTAAAATATAAGTAGATGGCTGATCTTCAATAACACAGATTTTTCATAGGCCTAATATAGGTTTCGGGTAGCCATTGTAACCATGTTTAACGTCTTCTGAAGAAATACACAATTGGTTACACAAGAAATACACACACACACAGAGGTTACAAAGAGTAGTTACTCTAGTCCTTCTTCTATAGCAGTTCTGCTGGTCAATATTCTATGCGAAATAGCGAAATAGCTAGCATATTTTGTGAATTCCTTTATACAAATGATGTGGATTAGAATAAAGGTGTATTGAAAAATTGACCAAGTGGAACCTGTAACATTTGGAAGATGGTCCGAGATGACGATGTGCGTTGAGAAATTTCGTATATCATCGCTCTCCTGCTGTAAGTCGTATTATTTCTGGTTTATTTCTAGTTCACAGTGTCTAATAGTATTCGCTTTACCATACTGCAACTAAAAATTATTATTTATTCCGAATGTAATTAAATTTTCAAAAATGGTTAAATATTTGTAGTTCCATAAAACTATAAATAACTACACTAGAATAAACTACTTATTCCTTACTAGATCAAGTGGTAATTCTTATTATGAATTAAAAATCGAAGTGTACTCGACTTTCATTCCACTATACTTACTTTTACTAAAAGACTAAGAACACCCTGTACGTTTATAGTATATTAACACCGTAAATATCTTTTAAATTATTTTTCTGCTTCATGACATGAACAAGTAAATATAATCATAAGACATAAATACATTATACACACTGAATTCGTAGTAACAAAGAGAGTTTCAAATATATGGAAGATGATTGCTGAAATTTCCGTGATTACTTAGTTTTTCTTAAAAAGAATAACAAGTATTGTCTTCATAAAAGGATATTTATTAATATATTTTCAGACTTGTGAAACTACCTGTCATAATATCAATCTTTTGCAGAGTAAATAGCGTTAGAATAATAGAATAATTTTCTTTATTAAAACAATTCTAGGAAGTATAACCTTAATAATTAAGGTTATACTTTTGTTTTGTAATCTTTTGTTTTATTCTCAAACATATGACCTAAGCCTTTCTCTTTATCTAACCTAAGTATTTACCTAGCCTCGCAAATTATTTGCGAGGCTAGGTAAATACTTAGGTTGGATAAATAGAAAGGCTTAGGTTATATGTTTGAGAATAAAACAAAAGATTTAATAAGGTAAACTCTTACAAATGTTGCTAAATGTCATTCAGATCACTTCAGTACAAAAATTTGGTTATTAATACATCCATGATCTAAACCTACTTAATCTAAATATCATTACACAGTCTACACTTTTATCTAGTGAAGGAAATTAACATTTAATATACTTTTAAAAATTATTTTAATAATAAAACTAATGGTTTTCATTTTCGCATAATCACAGGTTCTCTCTTAATGACAGAAGTATTGATTAAATAAAAAGAATTGTACGTGATTATGATTTCAAGAAATGACAGGTTTTAGTTAATTTAAAAATATTTCCTTACTACAAAAACGTGTGACATCCATGCCTTTATTCATAAAACGTGCTTCATCAGACGGAGTATAAATCCATTGTCGACGGCCACACACGTGCACTTCTAGAAGATTTTATTTTGCCATTTGCGTTCCATCCTTTAAACATGTCTATCGACCTATTTGACATCCTGAAAACGTTTGGTTTAAATCTTTATTTTGTAAACGCTATAATCTACTAAAACTGTTAACATTTCACATATTTTAGTTTAGCCGGTGAACAACTAGAACTGTATACGGGTACCCGCAGGTTTTTATGTAGAATACATTTATGTTCAACGAGAAAAATCAATTAACTATTAACAACCAGTTGATTTACACTTCATATTCAGGTCCTATATGGTAATTAGATCTCTTATCACTAATTTAGTTAATGAAAATTTATAACACAAAGTTTCTAGATGGTAAGTTTTATAAACTATCGTGAGATGGTGTTTTGTTTATACTCCAATCCACCTGTAAATTCCTTAAACATTAAAGATAAAAAAATTAAGCCAAAACAGCATTCCTCCGGCTACATACCGTCGACGGGAGCTGAATTACATGGCGAAATTTGCCGTATTCTTGTTCTAACATAGAACTGAAAATACAATTATCTGGATTGCTTGAAAATCACATTCCGGATACCGCTAACTACAGACCGGTTTCGATCTTGTCCTGGGTCTCGTCGGTGTAGCGTAAACGAATATGCCTTTGACAAACGAGGCTTCACATCTCATAGACTTTAGCATAGCATTTATTCTTATCTAATTTGAAGACGCTGAGTTCAAATCCGTCTAGTTTTGCTCTATAAGCTCTAGATGTTTTATAATTCGCCACTTTCATTTACGCAATTTTTAACGTTCGTATGCTACGATGGCAACATGATATGATGGCAACAAAATAATTTGCGCAAAATATAATCCATATAATCAAATATGGGTATGCACAAGCGATTTTTACTTTAAATTAACGTCTATCCATTTCAACAGAAATGCGATAGACAATATATGATTCGCAAGAATTAATATAGATGAAACTGTAAATACTTCTAGTTGGGAAAACATATACGCTTGTAGCTATTACGCCTGTAGACCTTCGCAGGGAAATGTAGTTTGGTTCTTTGGTAACTGATCGAGGTATCAATACAGGAAGCTGAGCTTGACACTCATATTGTAACAATAATTTCGAAAATCCAAAAACATCGTAGTAACTAGAACTTCAAAGTTAAGTGCTATTTTGTTGCCAAGGAAGTTTTTTATAATTTCCACAAGATATGTATTTATAAAATGCATTTATATTCCTTTTTTAAATGCATCCTAAATATGCGAGTTATAATGCATATGTAGGTCTACACCATATATTTACACACATATATTTTAACATATTATGTAAGTACAAATAAGTTGTCCACAAACAAGCAGAGACCTGACTAAAGATGGACCACGCCTCAGATGTCCTTATCAAGTAAAAGTGGGGATTTCATTTAACCCTTATAATACTGTAACTTTTTTAGGGCATATAATACCATTGTGGGCACTATTGACCCCAAACCTGTTTCTATATAAAATTATGATTAATATGTAAAACCTTTATTCTAAGCTTAATATACATTGTTTAAACAACTTATGGTAATATAGTATACTCAAAAATATTTATATGTAATTTATTTTAAATAATAAATATCGATAAAAAATATAAATATCTTACTTATGCTTTACATGCTGAACAAGTGATTCTGACGAGTCTGGTGATCGTTGCACAAGAAACGACTGCAATGGCTGCATCGATTTGAATGCTTTCTATCCAAGTTTCGTGGACACTCCCAACATGTACCACGTTTTAGCTTTTATAACTCTTGTAATTGTTTCTGTAAATGTAATGGTTTTTCTATCTCTATTTGAGTAGCCACTAGTTTCTTTCCCAAATGCAGAACTGCAGAACTGTCGCCGTTTGTAGCCATTTTTGTTTGCCCGTCTTTATTCAGGTGATACCATATTATGTAGACATTAAACGCAGTGATGTCTATAATATTGTAAGATTGCAACAGGCCATCTTCTTGTCTGTATCTTTACAGTCTACGTTCGAACAAGCTTGTCCATGATATCTACACCGGACTTAGTTTTGTTGTAGTCGATTATTATCAGTGGTTTCTTCTTGTCATCTTCAGAATTTTCATCTGTTTCGTGTATAGTTGAGAGTAACGTAACAGTTTTTCCCTTTTTCGGGCAGTAAGACACTATAATAGCATCGTCTTGATAGCCGAACTTAGTTGAATAACGTTCTCTTCTATGCGAATCTACTATTTCCTTAGGAAGCTCTGTTTTACTTTTTCGTAACGTACCAAGCAATGTCAGACCTTTTTCTTTCAACTCTCTTGCGAATTCGAAACTTGTAAAAAAATTATCGGTAGTCACATTTCTCCCTGATTTTTCTAATCCCTTTATCATTTCTAAAATAACTGGCTTACCTTGATTGCGTTCAGGCTAATTATCTGTTTTACCAGCGTATATCTGGCAATTGTAAAGGTAGGAAGTTTGATTATCGCAGGCTGCCCAAATATTTATGCCATGATGGTATGTATTGTTTGAAGGGACACCTACCTTGAAACGTTAGCAGCTGTTCGTCAACCGTTATATTTTCATAGGGCATATATGCATCTTGGAATGTAGGTAGCCATAATTCAAAAGGCGCCCGAATAGGTGCTAGTTTATCTAGATTTCGATTTTTTCTTCTGGCGGCAGCATTATCTTATTATATTATTATAATTATATATTATTATAAATTTTGATAAACCTATTTCCACTCATAGTTTTGTTGAATATAGGACGTCTATCTTTAACATTCCACAAATTTGTAATTCCTTCATTATGAGATTTATAAACTCCTGCAAGTATTAGTAGGCCAATAAAGCGTAGAAACTCCTTGGCAGTAATATCTGTCTACAAGTTTTCATGCTTGAGCCTACCTTCTGCATTGGTCCACTGAACAAAGTAGTTTATAATATTATCTCTAAAAAAGAGACGAAAACTACTGCAGATTGTATCTAAGTTTCGGTTTGCATATCTAGTAGGCCCTCCCCCTTGATGCATAACATTTCGTCGTAGTTGTCGTCCAGCTGTTTGTTTCTGTGGCTCTATATACCACTTCTCAAGTTTATTCTTTGACCTGCGGCAAAAATAAGTATTCTGCATTTGCTCTGTAAAATACAAATTAGCTACTTACACGTAATAGCTGCTTTGCTGATTGTCGTTTTCAGCGATGTCAGGCTCTGCATCGGACAGGTTTTCGGAGTCATATTCCGACTGCACTTCAGTAACATCTTTTTCACCATCATTATCTGACTTGGCAATAGTATTTTCGAAATCCTCATCATCACTGTCACATTCTTCAAGCCACTTTAGCAACGTTTCTTCCAGACCTTTATCACTTACGCGAACCGAACTTGTTCCAGCTATAGTTTCTCAATGAATGAATGCCTGTTTCTGAATTTGCAATAATACGAGCAGGTAAAGTAACAGGCACGAAAATGTCGATAATTGATACTCCTCATAAACCCAGCAGGTAGCAAATGACCGAAGTACTTGTTATTCCAGAAACTTTTATGAATGTAAACAGTTGTAAAATGGCTTATGTAGCGGGGGTCGCTGACGACCCCAGTGGTATTACGTGTAAGTTATTTAATTTGTCAAAAAACGAAAAAAGGTGTACGAATCACACTTTACCAAAATATAAAACACGCTGTTTTGTGTAAAGTCAATTTTTTGTAGAATTTTAGGAAAAACGGTTTCAAAGATATACGGTATTAAAGAGCGCGTGGGGTCTCCAGTGACCCCATGGTATGATAAGGGTTAAATGAAATACTTCCACATTTAAGGTTGTTAGTACAAAAATATTCTAATCAATAAACGAAGCCTTCCTAAATGTACAATACCGCGCACAAAAAAAATGTCATATGTTACAGGTTACGTGGTGCATCATAGGGTTAATTTACCTTAATATGATGTGTTCTATGTTCAACATCAATTTGCATGGAAACCAGAGCAGGTAGCGAAAAAGACAATTTCAGATTTGAAATCAGCGATTTCATATCTCTAATAGTAATTGTAACTAAATTGTAACTAAATTGTCTACTATTTGTAATAAAACTCAAATTGAAATTAGAATGCCTCGCCGTACTCTATTTACAACTATCGCCGTTTACATATTACAATACAAGATGAGGCTTGTGAAGTCTGCAACGTGCTACAAACGAATTCGTACCGCTCGTTTGGCTGTTTAGATAGAAGTGACCTCGGAGAGTGATTCTATTAACCCTGAGCGAAAATCAGAACATAAAGTCACTTCAATGCTGCGATTTTTCCCTATTTAGTGGCCATCCAAGTTATCGGGCAGCTAGAAAATAAAGTGCCTCTTTTACTTTATACTAAATGGGGGACGAAAAGCGAATACTGAAAAGGATGCAGCCCCAACTGGGAAGTATTGGTAAGTATACATTGCCAATAAGATTGTTATGTGCTGCAGAAAGTTTGTATGGCAAAATAGCACATTTTAGATGTCTCATAAATGTTTTAAATGTAAAAGGTTTCTACGAAATATGCATTTAAGTCAACTGAAGTACTTTTTATATATTAATACATTTTTATACTAATACAAATAAATTGATATCTTCAGTTATGGCCGAAATCGCCTTAGTAACCTGTCACGTTTAATCAACCATATAATATTTTATTGCATCGACAGAAATGAGCAGTTCTTGTATGTAAATAGGGTTATCTGATACTCATTTGTATAACATATATTACTATATTATAGCTAATGTAATATATTATACTATATAAAATGATTCAAAGCAATACATATATCCTTGATTAAGGAATTTTCTTATGAGAAACATATTTACTCATTATAAAATTATAGCTTATGATAATTAAAATATTCTTATTCTTTTAGTATAGTCCAACGATTTGTCCTTACGAATAGACTTGTATTTGGAAGTACAGAATATAATTCTACATTTAAAAAATGTTGCTTAATACCAATTTTTATTAGTCATTTATAACACTCTCCTATATAATGAAAAGGGAATTAATTTTAATACAAGTATATATGTAGAAAATATACTTCAGTACTTAATGCGCTAATTATTTAACAGATAATTGAAATACGTTATGACGGGTGGCATTCTATATTCTACTAACAGGAATTAGATACATATTGGTACAGACATCACTGAACGTGATACATGATTTTCTTAAAGGTACGAAATTCTGTATTATATAGACGAGGTATATATATATATATATATATATATATATATATATATATATATATATATATATATATATATATATATATACCTCGTCTGCACGATGCATTTAAATTCAAATACAATTATGAAAAACTTACAAATTTAAGATAATGCATTTCGTATAGTTGGTAAAATATAATTTAAGAAAAGGAAATATAGGAAAACATATTCTTTTTTAGTTTTTTTTTTCTTTCATCTTGTACCTTTCATTGAGCGAAGCATTGTTGATTTGAAATTGTTTATGGTATCGATTTGGTTCATGGTATCTTTAGATATATCTGATAGATATTAATCTAAACATTTTATCCTAACGATGTCAGTTATTTTACATAAACTGTAATATATTAAATAATAATCAACAGTTGCCTTAATGAATTTAACATTTAATAGCGTAAGAATATGTTTTCATAGTACATGAGAATATGAAATGCTATAAAATATATTTGGTAGTATATAGATATTCATCAAAGTTTCCTAATGAGTCCAAAGTTATCATTTGTTTAAGAGAAAATTATATTTGTATCATTATATTCAAAGTTAAGATTTGTTTGTCATAAACATTAGATATCTCGAGAGAAACATTTATTTGTTAATAGATTCTGTGAAGATATAACCTAAGAGTTGTGGACACTAGAACATTATAAATATCTTTAAAATGATGATGACATAAATTAAGATATATTAATATGAATGATCATTTTGATTAATAAAAACGGCAGCTTAATGAATACTACTCTCAAAGTGGTTTTTTTAAGTATAATTCATAATTTTGCGCTATTAAAGAAAGATGTATTCACAAGAATAAATAATAGGTCTATGGTAACCAGACAAATAATTTGTGTTTTCACTACTAAGGCATTAGTTTATGATCAAGCACTTCTAATAAAGACAATTGGCCCAAACAAAGAATATATTGCTTACTGTTATTGTTATCTACTATTTAGAATATCTATATTGAACATATTAAAGTAAAATAAACGTATTTTCTTAACAGGAATAAAGAGTACCTACTCAGTACAGTCGCACAAACTAAGGCATAAATATTAGCTTTGTGTTTGGCTGAATTAAACCATAATAATTATTTGTGTATTATTAGCTGACTATCTAACAACGTATTTGAAGGTATGACCACGAATGATTTGAAAATGCAATTATAACAGATTTGTTTGTGACCATAATAATGAATTTTTTTTCTATATAAATATAAAAAAATATTAAACTAATCGCAAATGCAATAAAATTATTTTATATCACATGTTTCAAACAATGAAAAGACCAAATGGAAGTACAGGACTAAAACTTTTTGGAATATAAAATATTTTTTTAACTATTTTTCAGTTGTCTTGAAATCACTACAAGACGACGACATGGATTTTCTCCTTGTGTGTCGGGCGCTTTAAATTTTTTATATGTAAACAACAAAAAGATACTTAACTATAGAGAAAATCAACTATTGTCGCATGAGTCTATAGGTTATACCAATACAATAATCTGGCAAATATCAAAACAAATCAATGAAAGATGCACCAAAAGGAAGATTGGCAATGCAATTTTAACAAATTTATTGGGAACATTATAAGGAATAATGTATTCCTATAAAAAAGAAAAGGAAATAGTAAACTAGTCGAGAGTTCAATAAAGCTATTTTATGTCACTTGTCTCAAATAATGCAGAGAATAACTGGAACTACATGACTAAAGTTTTCCCGAATTTAAAATATTTTTTTAACAATTTATCACTTCCCTTGAAATCAGTACACAAAAAGGACATTAATTTTCTCCCCTTGCTTTCGGGTGTTTTGTATTTTGTTTATTTATAAACAGCAGAAAGATATTTAACGATAAAAAATCGATTGCTATGCCTGTGGGTCTTTACATCATACCAATAAAATAATCTGAGAAATATCAAAATAAGTCAAGAAAAGAAGCATCGAAAGGAAGATTGATAATGCAATTCTAACAGATTTGTTTGGGAACATTATAATAAATAATTTGTTTCTATAGGAAATAAAAGAAAATAGTAAATTAATCGCGAGTGCAATAAAACTATTTTATATCACTTGTCTCATATAATGCAGAGAACAAATGAAACTACAGGACTAAAACGTTGCCGATTTTAAAATATTTTAAATATTTTCCAGCTCTCTTGAAGTCAGTGCACAAAGACTACATGCATTTTGTCCTTGCTTTTGGACACTTTGTATTTTTTTATATAAACAACAGAAAGATACTTAACGATAAAAAATCGACTGTTATCTCAAGGGTCTATCATACATCATACCAATACAATAATCTAAAATATACCAAAACCAATCAAATAAAGGCGAATCATAAGGAATATTAGCAATTCAATTTCAACAGATTTGTTTGTGAACACTATAATGATTAATTAGTTCATATAAAAAAAGAAAAGGAAATTGTCGCAATCAAATCTAATCGCAAATGCAATAAAACTATTTTATATTAATGATCTCAAATTATGTAGAGAACATCTAGAATTACAGGACTGAAACTTTTCAAATATTTTTTTAACTGTGCTTCAGTTTTTTTGAAACCAGAACTCCTTGTGTTAGGGCGCTTTGTATTTTCTTTTTATATAAACAACAGAAAGATACTTAACGATAAAAATCGACTGCTATCGCAGGGGTCTATACATCATACCAATACAATAATCTTGGGAAATACCGAGACAAGTCAAGGAAAGACGCATCAAAAGGAAGATTCTCATTTTAGCATATAATAAAACTCGACATCAAGTACCCCATTTTTCTTAACCCATGCGCGGATGCTATCGCCGTGCGTTCCGCTTTGTTTTTACATTTGAGCTGCGACTCTCCCCAGAGATATTTATTGTCTGTCGACGATATCACTATCCCGTTTTCGCATTTTAAGGATGATTCGCCAAATTGAATAGAAGGTTTAACTGGCCATGTGACTTTTTGCTCTTCCATCTCGTATATCACCGAATGGATTGGTAGAGAGGAGCATAAATAAGAAGTTGGAATAAAGGAGTATCGCGCTCATAAATATGGAGTATTCTTTCGGATAATATTATACGCGAGGTACAATATACCGTTCGACTTAACCCTGCCATGCTCATTCAGGATGCATACCGTTCTTATATTCCGTGGTCGTGTCTCACATTTTGCGGTTTAACACTTAGATGACAGGATTTGTATGTCACGGGGATTTGCCTTAAATGAATTTTCAAATAGACAAATATTTTTGATATCGCATTCCCAGTGATGGCAATTGTACATTGTCGTTCACACAACCGGTTAAATAAAAAGTGTGAAAGTCCAGTCTGTTATGTTTTTTTTTAATATATCTCATACTCTTCTGTTAGATTTCTGCATTCTATTTTGTTTTTCTCCAGGTTTCATTTCCCTGGATGGCGTATGTTTTTATTCTGTTCTTCTTGTTGGCATCTCTTCTTCTTCCCCATTTCTTCTTCCCCAGTTAATATAACGCTTTTTGTATCACTTGTTGGAACAACTTAGTTCAGTTACCCATCCACTCGTTTAGTTATAGCGTCAAGCTTAGATGGTGATTTTATTGTTAGTATAATTATACGGTACTCCATGTTGCTGGAATTCACAATTAAGGACCCCACCACTGAAGATGCTTGTCGGAGTACTGAAGTAAGGAGTTTTTTATACTCCACCTCATCTGCAAATGCCTTATATAATAAGGATCAACCAAATTAAGCCAAAAAAACCTTTCTCCTGGCTATATTCTATACGACGAGCGCTGAATTAAATAGCGAACTTTGCCGTATTTTGTCTAACAGAATTAGCACTAAAATATAGTGATTCAGATTGATAGACTTTGCTTGTCAAAGATATACTTTCTTACACTGCACTGACGAGACCAAGATAAAATTGACACCGGTCTGCAGTTAGTAATATCCTGAGATACAGGACGCTTTGCATTTTCCTTGTGGTTCGTAATTTTGTGAAAATAGTTGAAATTAATAAATTTCGAATTATAAGCAAGAGTATACTGGAAAAGCTAGGAGATACATTTTAGCAAGAATCATGGAACATATTGTCATGGGAATCAATATATCAATTTATTTTACACTTTTTAATTTCTAAACATTCAAATGCATCTAGCTATCTAGTATTTGTTACATTCCTAATTAATCTTAAGTTGCTAATATATATCTTAGAGTTGTTCTCGTAGGCATACTGGACAACACTGGACTTAACTATTCTACTATATTTGAGATGTACCATGTGCTCTTTGCACCTGGTGTGAATAGATCGTCTGGTCTGTCCGACGTACCTTGTATTAATTTTATCTTTTGGGTTTCTTAAAATTTGTTTCAATTTACTTCGTGACGAATGAATTACCGTCATCCCTATATCTTTAAAAATCTCACTAATATCACGAATGAATCGAGGATCGTAAGGAATAGATACATATTTTTCTGGGTGTTTCCTTTTAGCCTGAAAGGTCGAGGAATTTCGAAGTATTTCTTTAAATGTATGTTTCCTAATCATTTTTTCAACTGAACCAACAGAATATCCATTACAGTCAGCTATATCTTTGATTAGCGCTTTTTCTTTTTCAAACCTACTTCTATTGAGAGGTAAACTTGATAGGCGATGGACTAGAAAATTAAGGCTCCTTATTTTAATTCTACTTCTCACATCAATTTTAGAAAATACTTGGATGTACATGTAATTTTGACTGCACTACCTCCATAATAATAAAAATTATTATGGAAATTAGCTTGGAATCAATTGTGAATAAATATAAGGTGCTGATAACTAGATGTATAATTAATAGCCAGCATTAGTTTTTTACATTAAATATTGTTTTCTTATTTAGCTATAATTACTGCTACTCATTTATTTAAATCTAGTGAAATAGTACAGTCATTTGGTTACAATTAGTACGCCATAGTAGATCTGAATACAAGATAAACAATTATTATTAATTTAACTTTAGCGTGGCGAGACGTTCGCAGCTTAATTACTAATTTAAATACTAATTGGAAATAAAATACAAAATTTAGTTAATATCTAGAAGGTACGATTTAAGGAAGTTGGAAACGAGATTAGTTAACAAACGATATTAATTAAAATCGGTTTCGCTGTCACAGGTAAAGTAGAACGAGTATCGACGAATAATGTACAGGACATTAAGGTTTATTGATATCCTGATTGATATAGCAATGAATGTTATTGCCGAATTTTGCTGACAGCCCAATTCATCTAAAATTAGATACACCCATTATATATTTATATATATATATATATATATATATATATATATATATATATATATATATATATATATATATATATATATATATATATATACAGGGTGATTCAGCTAACCCGTCCATTAAAAGTTTATGAACGTCCCATTGGAATTCATTTTTTAAAATTTGGAATCAGGGGGCAGCGAGGACGATCTATTCAACTAAAGTATTTTTGCTTTTCTGATACTACAAACAGTTGTTACAGCAATAAGACCCAATTATTAACATTTAGTTATTATTGTTATTATGTTTTATTGTTTAGGCTAATGTAAGTTCCAAATCGTTTAAAATATGCTTTTTATTCATGATGATTTTTTTGTCCAATAATTTTGCACCATTGTTTATGATAAAAAATTAATATAAATGTTACGTTGTTTTAATTTTCATGGCCCGCTGGTCAGAAGTAAATTAATAAAATGGAAAACTATGGTATCGAATAAAAAATACCTCGATAGCAAGAAAACGGTAGCAGATAGGTATAGGGAATCCTAATACAGATTGAAATATCACTTAATTCTCCATCACAGAAAGGAAGAAAATACAGGGTGTTCCATTTAAGAAAATTGATTTTTGAGCAGTTGAAGTTTGTCAGAATGAACTCAATTTTTTGGACACCCTGTAAATAATAAAAAATCAGACTACATATAATCTAAAAGCTTAATAGTGCGCCTAATTACAGCCCAAGATTTGCTACTATAACTTTTGTTTTGAATAAGTGACGAGCATTCCAATGGGATACTACAAAACCTAATTTTTTCAAAGGAATTAAAATATCTCAAAAACTGCTGAAGATAGGTATAGGGAATTGTTAAGAAAGATCACTTAAAATCAGCAGGGTAATTCAAAAATGTAATAATATACTGGATGTTCTATTTAAAATAAGGAAGTTGATAGATACTTCCGGTATAACCGGATGTGTCAGAAAAGCAAAAATACGTTACTTGAATAGGTTGTCCTCGCTAACCCCTGATTACAGATTTTAAAAAATGAATTTTAATGGGAAGTTCATAAACTTTTAATGAACGAGTTAGCTGAATAACCCTGTATATGTATATATATATATATATATATATATATATATATATATATATATATATATATATATATATATATATATTAAACAAAACAAATAATCACAAGTAATAGAACACAATCTGCCGGCCATCGTGGTCACTTCACAAATAGTCGAGATCTAATTTACGGCAGATCGTGTAGTACGACTTGAAACATCATGTGCCGAGACGAGCACGGCGTTTCATGAAATGCCTAGGCAGATTGTTTAACATTAAAAATTTACATAATATGCCGGCAGTTCATGTACTGCCTAGGCTTTTCATAAATTGACGTATTTTACCATGAGACTACGACATATATATATATATATATATATATATATATATATATATATATATATATATATATATATATATATATGTGTGTGTGTGTGTGTGTGTGTGCAAGATATGTATTAATATTATAATACATATATAACCTCTTGCTATAATTGTATGGCATTCCTCCATCGCCTGTAACTATTATAAAATACATGTGATGTAGCTATAAATGTACCGAGTTATCAAAAATTGTAGTGGCGGACATTTCTCTTAGTGTATATAACCCTTTATAAATAATTATGTCAAGACATACCAAGTTACGTATCATACCATGATCATAAATAATGTGCAAATGTTTTAAGTATATAGATAAAATAATAATAATATACAAGTTTTAAAATTAAAACGATTATAATAATGGTCTTATAAATAAAAATAGCTACGTCAAAGTAACTATTATACAGGTTTCTTCCGTCTTATTTAATATACAAATTTACGTGCCTTATTATGCTATCAAAAATTATCTGCAGCACTTCTAATGTTATGGTCGCATATCCTTAAGCAATTATTTTTCCAGTTCTTGCATATTAACGATAGGAATTGTTAAAATAATATTTCTGAAACTTCGGAAGGAATTTCAGTTTGTGGATGCAAACTTAGCAATCGATCATAAAACAGCGAGCCAAGAAAAGTTACAGCGTTTCGTATCGTATGTACTGTTGCACCATATTGCTGAAAATAACCATGCTTCAATTCGTCATCACGTAGTTCAGAACTTGATAAATCTTGGTAATTATATATCTTGATAGAAAGGATTCTTGATATTATTGTAGTTAATAACAATTACAATGTTACTCAGTTTGCAATTTTAAATAAATGGCGAATGCGCCACTATAATTTCCAATCCTAGTAAAATTAAAAAAAAGGATTTTTGTATTTTGACTATCACACTATCGAGACAAATAAACTCTCTGATACAGAGAATCAATGTACTCTAGAACGTGAAAAATCTAACAGAATCTAACATTGTGTTATTCAACGATTTTAAAGGTTTTGAACTACCTTCATGTCAAATAAACAGGAATCTTTATATAATTTACATCGTCAGATTATATCATAACAATATCTAACTATAAACACGTACTAATAACGTATATATTTCTTTAAAAGTTCTGTAGTAGTTGTTCTAGTTTTAATGACATTTCTCTGCTCGTATTGTCAGTTTAAGAAATATTATAAAGACTCTTTATACTTCTTTATATGGCAGTGTATATCAGTTAGCGTTTGTTTGATTTCATACCGTCATCCAAAGACTATTAAATATATAATCTTCAATGATAATAGACATCAAATTCAACAAATCCAGCCAACTTGATTTGACACGATCCTACCTAGCTCCATTTATGTCTAATTTAGTGAACGTTATTTGTTTTATATACTAATTATAAATACTAGATGAAAAAAACTGTTCTAAGTAGATATCAGCACTCATCCGATCATTTCAGGGCTAGGCAGGGCTAGAACCGTGAATGCTTCCCGATGTTTTCGAAGTAGGAGAAATCTCCCAACCATTATCCACTTACAATGAACGTTAACTTGCAACCTGCATTTCTGTTTTAAGTCGCATCAGTAAACATCCAGCGTATGTCGCATTATCGCGTTATTTAAATATTTATTAATTTACATAATATCATTATTGACACCATTCCGGAAAAATTATAGAAACATTGATTCAAGATTTGCCGGAGCTGATATTTGATGGCACTGGATTGAGATGGAATTTATATAATATTTTACTTGAAAATCAATAAAAATCAGAAATTTTATACT
This sequence comes from Rosalia funebris, assembly GCA_037954035.1. Taxonomy (NCBI): domain Eukaryota; kingdom Metazoa; phylum Arthropoda; class Insecta; order Coleoptera; family Cerambycidae; genus Rosalia; species Rosalia funebris. Next base: position 22,298,740 of record JAZFAV010000011.1, read on the forward strand.
ATATCATAAAAGACAAATATTTATGGAAAATTTTTGTTGAAACAACTACTGCAGATGAATGGAAAATAGTAAGTGTTGCGGTAAATACATTGTAAGAAAACTTTGCCACGTGATTCCATCTGATCACTAATTAAAAGTACTGTAACACACAAATCCAGAAGCTATAACATAGTTAGTAATAGACAGTGTGAGGGATAAATACGAAATGAACAAATGCAAATTCTTACTCTTAATCACGGACGCTGCTGCATTTATGCAAACATCTGAATGTTAGTAAAACAAATGTTACATTCGACTTGCTTCGATCACGGTTTCCACAGAGTAACTAAAATTGTGCGTGAAAATTATTTAGATGTCAACAAACTCATTTGCAATATTAAAACAATATTTCCTACTTCCACTATAGCCTATTATAGCATATTAGAATACAACACAAGCAGTTTTGTGTTAATACCTGTGTGATCGTATGTTGCTAAGGAATTTATTGGAATCCATAAATTTTTATATGTTAATCTTCAAGTTCTTCCAGCCGTTTAGCATATATAACAATAACTATAATAAAGTGCATTTCAGTACAATTCCGTGCAATTTAAGTGCATGTCCAAGTATCCGTGATAATATAATATCACGATACCCAGCTAACTTGCATATTTATAACAAAGATCAAAAAGTACGAGAATTAATTGAAAGTTGGAATATCCTTTAAGATTATATTTCCATGTTGGTGAATTTCAATGAGGCATATGAAAGTTGACACACAACTTGAATTAATGCCTCTTGACCGCATTCAAAGCCGAAGCTTCATGGTTTGAACAGAGAGAACTTGCTTCTGCTTCGAGTTTACAGTTACGTTATGAGGGTTCGTGTGGTCGTAATATAGAAGAATACTAATAAAACAGTTCGATATTACAGAAGTTAATTAAGTTTATTGTAAAGTTCATAATAATATATTTTTTATAACCTATCCTCGTATTTTTTTAATTTTACCTCGTCTCTTAAACTATTTTTGGTTTCCGGGTTGTTAGTATCATGATTGCTTTTTGTTTCCAAACCTTTTATTATCAAATATTCTAGATAATATATTATAAATTACACGGTACACTCTTAGTTTATTTGGACAAACGTTAATAGAACTAGTTTTACATTTTATACAAAATTTATGTAAAATATTTTGGTTACCTAATGTATATTTTGACTCCAAATACAAAAATGTACCGATTTCCTGCCCAAAAACGGAAATAGTATATATTTCAGTATTTAAATTGTAAGTAAATGATGTGATACGTATACAGGGTGAGTTCGAAGGAACGGACAAAACTCTAGTGTATTATACGTGTGAAAATATTGTAAAAAGACTAAAGTGTTGTTATCCGATTTTTATTTGTTTTCAAGTTATAGCATAATTAAAAATGTTTATCTAGTATGCCATGTTCGAGGTTCAAACACATTTGATAACGTTGTTGTTTTGATAACGTGTCAGTGTATTGTGACAGTGATTTAAGGCGTATTTTGGAGTTTGAACGATTAAAATATTACAAAATACCACACACGTATTCAAATTTAGAATATGCAAATATGGTGTTTGTTTATGGTTTTTGTAATGGGAATGCTAGAGCTGCTGTTGAAGGATATCGTAAATTATTTCCACATTACAAACGTCTTAATAGAAATGTATTTATCAGAGCTTTCAACAAACTGTGCAAGACCGGAAAGCTCCCCAGTATTAACGTAACATCTGAACGAGCTACACGACAAGATTTAGAAGAGGTAGAAGATATTCTGGATGTAGTAGCGGAAGATGCAACGACCAGCTCATGAAGAATTAATATTGAATTTGGCATTCTACAAACAAGAGTAATAAACAAACTCCACCAGCAAGGCTTACATCCATACCATGTACAAAGAGTACAGCACCTACAAGCGGAAGATTATCCTAAACGAATGGAATTTTGTCGGTGGAAAAATAATAATACTGGTGTTGTATCGCGCATACTTTTTACAGATGAAGCAATAGATACCCGTGACGGCATTAATAATACTAACAACTATCATGTAAGGTCAGATTAAAATCCTCATGCAACAGTCGAAAGTAACTTTCAACATAAGCTTTTGGTAAACATGTGGTCTGGTATGGTCGATGGTTATTTAATTGGCCCTTTCATTTTGGAGAATCGGCTCACTATCACTATTAGAGGATGTTCCTTTAAATATTAGAATGCAAATGTACTACCAGCATGATAGAGCTCCCGCACATCTCGCTCGTCAGGTCAAGGAACATTTGGACGAAGGGTTTCCATGTCGTTGGATTGGTCGCGGTGGTCCTATTAGTTGGCCTCCAGGATCTCCAGACCTGACAACACTATATTATTGTTTATGGGATGGTTCAAAGATGAGGTATATAAAGTAAAAGTGGACACACGGATGCACTAATTCAATGTATTAGAAATTTTTCAGCCAATCTTAAACAAAGACATGACTCAATCAGAGAGCCCTTCGTAGAAGAAGCAGAAAATGTTTAGAAGTAAATGGCGGTATATTTGAACATTTGTAACGTTATGATTACCAAAACGTTAATTTCTGAAATTTTGTTTATTTTTAATTACGTTATAACTTGAAAACAAAAAATAAAAAGCGGATAATAACATTTTAGTTATTTTTCATTATTTTCACGCTTACAATACACTCCTGGAGTTTGGTCCGTTCCTCCAGACTAACCCTGTACATATAATATTGATTATAAAATTAGAATGTCATTGATGTGGCTAACAGATACGAAATTTCTAGATACAACACATTTAATATTAATTTAAAAGAACGTCTTATAAATACATGTTAATGAGTCGAAAACTTCAACCATTTCGCGAAGTACGCTCCTTTAAATATTTTAGTCATGTTGTGTAGTTAACTTAACTACATTGTGTTCATAAATCGTCAAAATGTAATTTAGCAACTCTTTAGTCCGCGTTATAGGTGAAGTTTGCTTTTCTAATTTACTTTGTGATAATTTAAAAAACAGTCAGGCGCCATCCTTTATGTTCTTTTGTCCTTAAACGCTATTGTGAAATCTTATAGGGGGAGTAAATTTAAGCAAGCAAAGCACGTTTCTGTCGTATAAAAAAAAACGAGTTTAAAAGTGCGTATCTTTTCATTGGTAGTGACAGGTTGCACGTGAACAACTTTAAGCCACACATTTTTTTATTATATACCGTTCATTGTGATACCCCTTTGAACTTTAAATCGGGAAAGCATTGAATGCGCACTGACATAATAATTTATTTTTTGTAATAGACAGAATATTATACACACGGTATCCCATTTAAAATTCAATACCCCTAGGATTAGTGATTATAGAAAAATATGTTCACATGGATCCTTATTTTTATATTCATCTTTTTTTTAATTATTAAAAATAATTATGATTGCCAGTTTTTCCATAGTAACAAAATATCATAGTCTAGTATCTAAATTTTAACTAATACAGACTATACAGACTATCTATTTAGCCACTACAAATATTATTTGAAGTAACCAAAAAATAGTAAAAAATTTCTCTCTTTGGCATGAGCTAAAAATTGTACTACTTTATTTTATTATCTGGTTTTCTACAATATTTCTTTAAAAGTTATGGTGCTACGGTCATATGAAGAATATTGTTAGACATGTTTTAGCTGTAGTCATTCTTTTTTATTTGTCTCAATGAGTTGAGGATTTGTTAGTTAAGTATTGGTTAGTTACTCACGGCTCACTAGGCCGCAACCGTGACGATCAAGTTTCACTGAGCCGCAACAATAATTTAGGTGTAAATAGTATATGTACAATGTACATTCTTAGCATAAGCTTAGTTTTAGTCATCCCCAGATGATGCCAATTTTGTTAGCGAAACACGCGTCGAGTGTAATGTATAGTGTTTTGGTGATTTATAAAAAACTACGTTATTGTTATCTTTATACCAAAGGTTGAAACCCACTCCAGTATTAAAGTATATAACTAAAATATAATTACAAAAATCAACAATTATTCTTGACGTTACAAACGAAATATTTATACAAATTGGTGTTATCAGGTTTATGCATACTAGTGTAATTTCTTAAATAATAAATTTATGAGAGAATTTCTTTTATTTTGATAAGAATAGTACATAAGGATGGAACTTGTATTAATAATTAAATAATTCTTAATAATATTCAGGTTCAATTAATACCTGAAAACTTAGACAGAAACCAAACACTTCATCCATTAGAACAACCAATTTACAAATATTTTGATAAATTTAGATTTGATCATTTCGTAATCTAATAGAGAAACTTATACATTACAATTAAACAAAACAAGAATTAAATACATCATAATGTACAGATATAAATCATACAAATAATGTATATAATGCATCGGTAATCAAGAATAAATAAATTCTACTACCTAATTATATTCTAAAATATACTATAGTAATCGATCCATTAATGATGCATATTTAAAACAATTGGAAGTTAAAGCCGATCCCACACTAGCAAAAGTGAATAAACCTGGAACCGTGGTATATAAATTGTCATTGAAATATACGGTGAAACAAATAAATGGGTTATTGAAAACACCAATTTGAAATATGATCAGAATATTTGTAACAATCCACTAAGAAAAAAGGATACCAGTTTTTCATAAGCACTGAAAAAGCACACGTTTCTCGATGCGCATTTGGCCGAGTTTTGAACTATCCCCTATAATACCAAATAAGCGAGTAAATTTTCACTATTCAGCGTTGTGTAGAATATTCCAACTTCTCAAGTCTGAAGTAAACAAAAGGTTATTCAAATTGTGAACCACTTTCGTATATCGAGAGTCAAACTAAAGAATCGATACAAGATGTTCAAAGCTATTTCTTGATATCTAATACTGATAAACAACTGGAAAAACTGCCATATTCTAAAAGTAGGTACAGAAGATTATAGAGAACAGGGGAATATTAATATTTCAGAAACTTACTAAGGTAAAGTATGATATGTTGCAGCAATGGCAGCGGAGATTCCAAGGTAAGGGTTAGCGGGAATATCCTTGACCTGAATAATGGAAAGAAGTTTTTAGTCAGTTAAATAAGTCACCCAAAACAACGATTCTATCGACTCTTTACTAGTATTTATTATACATCTTTACAAATATCTCCTGGCATGAGAAACTTCAATATAAATTAAAAATTATCCTTCCTAAACAATATGCAGATATTCTAAAATCACGATTGTAAGAATTAAGCAGAAAAATGCTTATTCTGTCCTCAAATAAATCAAAGCAGGAGTTACACAAGGGAGTGTTTTAGGCCCTGTTACTCTACTTTCTGTATACGTGTGATATCCGCGAGCCATAAAATAATACTATAGCTACTTCTGCTGACGATACTGCCATAATAAAAACAGGAAAAAGTAATCTAGAAATAGTTAATAAACTTGAAAACGCCATCAATATATTCCAAAACTGTACCAAGAATTGGAAATTAAATAAGAAAAATATCTCAGTCTTACCTTAGATACGAAGCTTCGCTGTAAAGGCCACGTAAAAAAGGAAAGAGAAAAGTTAGGTATAAGATATAATAAAATGTACTATCTCTTGGATAGGAACTCATCCTTGTCGAGGACATAATAAGCTCTCTTGTATAAGCAAATATTAAAACCGGTGTGGACTTGGTATGATATTCAGTTTTGGTGTTCTACCAGAAAGTCAAATATTAAAATTATACAAACATTTCAAAATAGAGTACTACAGAACATCGTTAGTGTAGCTTGGTGTATAATAACTCTGCGGTGGTGACTCTGATGGAGATTGTGCAATAGGTCCGGTAGGCTGAGTCTATGTGAACTCTGTCTATCCCTCTTCTTGTAGAATTCAAATCCAGACTACTTAAGATAAATTTCATACTTTGCACATAATTTTTGGTGATGACCTTAATAAATAACAAAATAAATAATTTATATATGTGGTTCTACTATATAAAACACACCACATATATTAGGCAATCCTCTAAACGAAAGGCGGATGGAGGACTCATATTTAAAAAACGCAGGCAACACCCATTCCCATCGACATTGCAAATGCAGGCGCTTGGAATCGAATCCAGTGTGTCACAACAGTGAGTAATTTTTTGCATTTGGAACATAACTCGCTCTAAGCAACTCGGCTACCGTGAAGGTTATATGTGTAAAAATTAAATGTAAAATTGATTACGAAACAATTGTATTAGGGTAAAAGAATTTTCAATGTATGTACTAACACAATTCGTGAGAATTGTTAACGTCTGTAACTTAACATAATGTGCAAGATTTCGTAATAAATACTTATAAGTAACACAAGTTTATTACTTAGTTTAGTTTCCTTCAATATTAGTTTGATATTAGAATAATATATTTGTTGAGAAATTTCTGTTGAATACGGATATTAAATAATGCTTTGTAACGTTAGCTTATATACTTATGCTAAAAACAATCTTTATCGGTCTTGTTATATACGCGTTGAGGTGATTTTAAGTCGAACCAGATCTATTTGAAAAGTAACGCTATATGGTACTTCTTATTAGTTTAAAATAACATGTCAGTGTTTTCCTTAATATAATTTTTAATCTAGTGTAGTGCAAACGTACTATAGTCATATTATTATAAATAGTGTCTGTTCTAATTACCAATTTCTGCTTCAAACTTTTGTAATTAAATTCGATAATATCTATGATAATATGACTAAATTTTATTCTTTCTTGACTCGCGAGAATCAACCCCTTAGCAATAACATTCCATGCCCCTAGTAACACAATCACAAATAATTATTTACCAATCATTTCGATCAAGTATTTTTAATTAGCGTTCATACCGCATGATATGGTTTCGCTATAAAAATTTACAAAATAAAATCACAAAAAAGTTATAAAATTTAATGATTTGTTTGATAGTTAAAAATATAAATTTTAATATACTTAGTGTTTTGATTTAAAACAATGTGATATAGTATGGTAAATAATAAATATTATTTTTGTATATAGAGGTAAAATATGGATGAGATCTTGAATTACAAATGTTGTAAATATGAACATAAAGTTGTAAGTTTAATTTATCACAAATAAAAACGAATGATGAATTTATTTTTCACTCTATTGTACAGTATATATAACGTTAGTAAAACATGTTTATCATCTGAAAAGAAATTATTTGGCCAACATCATCCTCAGCCTAGTCAAATAAACTCTGCAAGTTATCATATAACATATTAGATGCCAGCAACATTGCCAAGTCATGTACCGAAAAAAACAATTTTTTGTTATTTAGTGGCTTTATACTCGCCCGTCCTCTATCTAAACAAGGATCTAAATCTGTGGAGCTGGATGTGAGCAAAAAAATCTTCCGGTTTTTGTCCCCCTAAATCCCTCTTTAGATGAATCGGTGAGCCCGGCATCGCTCTTTTAAAGTGTATTAAATTAAACTAATAGAATTAAAGAAACTACCATTTCAGTAAATTAAATCCGAGATACGAAGTTTCCCGTCTTAAGCTTTACACTTTGCCTAACATTAGCCACGTAAGCTGTTTGTGAAAACATAATACGGTTCTCAAACGTCATAATGCTCTGGAACTGAACGGCAGATAAGTCTGTATCAGTACACAACAGCCCGCCGCCCCCAATAAAAGGAGCTTTTTCAGAGTTTCCGCACGAGGTTTCCCTGTTTATTTTCGCGATGTTTCTGCACATAACGAACAAACCTTGCCCTACTTGATCCAGTCTATTTTATCATACACTACTTCTTCAGTAGGGTTACCGTTCTCGTCATTTATTTTTGTATAGGAAAGGTAATATATTCCAGAAAAGTTTCATTGAAAACAATGTGAACAAAATACAATAGATGAGAAAATGAAAAGGATATTTTAAGGAAACAGGAGTTGATTATAGAAAAAACGTTGAGGCATACATTTTGCGAAAAAGTGCGTATAACGGAAATTTTTATGTTGACTATCATACAGTGAGATCACAAAGTTTTTGCACACTCCATAAAAATACAATTTATAAATATAATGCAGTTTTACTCCGCAGAGGGTAATTTTCAAACTACAAAAATAAGGAGATTATACCCCAACCCATCTGCAAATATCTTATATAATGAGGACTAAACAAATTAGGTCAAAACAGCTATTCTCCTGGCTACATGCCAAACGCCGAGCGTTGAGTTACATGACAAACTTTGATGTATTTTGTCTAACAGAGTTAGCACTAAAGTACAGTGATTCAGATTGTTCCAAAACCACAATAAAGGTGCAAAGTGTTACCTATATCAGGATATCGCTAACTTCAGACCGGTTTCGACCTTATCTTGGGTCTCGTCAGTGCAGTGTAAATGAGTATACCTTTGACAGATGAAGTTTTACTCTGCAGAGGGTAAGCGGGAGTAAAATTTTGCATTATACTGATGATCTTAAGTTTTTACTACGATATGGATTGGTCTAGAAACGTCCAATAGATGGCGTTTGGTACGTTCTACTGCGGTGGAACGTAGCAACGTCTACTAGATGTGAACTTCATATGTTAAAGGTATACTCGTTTACACTGCACTGACGAGGCCCAAGGTCGAAACCGGTCTGCAGTTAACGATATTCTGAGATAGGTGACACTTTGCATCTTCCTTGTGGTTTCGGAACAATCTGAATCACTGTATTTTAGTGCTAACTCTGGCAAATTTTGTCATGTAATTCAGCGCTCGGCGTATGGCATATAGCCAGCAGAATAGCTGTTTTCACCTAATTTGTTTAGTCCTTATTACATAAGGTATTTGCAGATGGGTTGGAGTATAATCTCCTTATTTATGTGACTTACAATTGATAATTTTAATTAATAATAACAATATAAATTTGCTACTTATGTATGCACTGAAGTATATTCAATTAGGCAATTCAAGTTGCGAAAATAAATAGGTTATTTTGAACCAGACCAACAGTTCATTTTGTAATGCCAACAAAATAATTGCACACACGCGTACATGAATGTTTACAGGTTTAATGAAGTCTATTGGTACACAACATTATTATAAAAAAGTCTTATTAGTCTGTGGGTATTCTCTAACTACTTTCGCGATTCGACAAAAATACGTAAATAAAGACTCCAAAGCTAAGAGAAGTAAGATAAAGTAAGAAAAAACACTCAAATAATTACATTATTTCATATAATCGATAGTTCATCTGAACTTCAAAAAGTAGTTAACATACGTGTACGATTTTTTACATACTAAATACATTTAAAGAAATAAAAAAATAATTAAAGTAGACAACATTCAGGGAGGCCAAGCTTTTAATTGTATTCTGTTAGGGTCGATAAACAATAATAATAGTGTTTAATGCAAAGTTTTACTATGCAGAAGGTAATACTCAAACTATAAAAATAAGGAGATTATACTCCAACCCATCTGCAAATGCCTTATATAATAAGAACTAAACAAATTAGGTCAAAACAGTTATTCTCCTGGCTATATGCCAAACGCCGAGCGCTGAATTACATGACAAAATTTGCCGTTTTCCGTCTAACACAGTTAGCATTAAGATACAGTGGTTCGCATTGTTTCAAAACCACAAGGAATATGCAAAGTGTTACCTATCTCAGGATATCGTTAACTGCAGACCGGCTTCAACCTTATCTTGAGTCTCGTCAGTGCAGTGTAAACGAGTATACCTTTGACAGACGAAGCTCGCATCTAGTAGACGTTGCTATGTTCCACCTCAGTAGAACGTACCAAAAGCCATCTCTTGGTAGTTTCGAGAACAATATAAATCGGAGTAAAAACTTGTGATCATCAGTATAATGCAAAGTTTTACTACGTAGAGGGTAATAATCAAACTACAGAAATAAGGAGATTATACTCCAACACATCTGCAAATGCCTTATAGAATAAAGACTATATAAATTAGGCCAGAACAGCTATTCTCCTGACTATCTGGCAAACACCGAGCGCTGAATTACATGACAAAATTTGCCGTATTCTGTCTAACACAGTTAGCATTAAGATACAGTGGTTCGCATTGTTTCAAAACCACAAGGAATATGCAAAGTGTTACCTATCTCAGGATATCGTTAACTGCAGACCGGTTTCAACCTTATCTTGAGTCTCGTCAGTGCAGTGTAAACGAGTATACCTTTGACAGACGAAGCTCGCATCTAGTAGACGTTGCTATGTTCCACCTCAGTAGAACGTACCAAAAGCCATCTCTTGGTAGTTTCGAGAACAATATAAATCGGAGTAAAAACTTGTGATCATCAGTATAATGCAAAGTTTTACTACGTAGAGGGTAATAATTAAACTACAGAAATAAGGAGATTATACTCCAACACATCTGCAAATGCCTTATATAATAAAGACTATATAAATTAGGCCAGAACAGCTATTCTCCTGACTATCTGCCAAACACCGAGCGCTGAATTACATGACAAAATTTGCCGTATTCTGTCTAACACAGTTAGCATTAAGATACAGTGGTTCGCATTGTTTCAAAACCACAAGGAATATGCAAAGTGTTACCTATCTTAGGATATCGTTAACTGCAGACCGGTTTCAACCTTATCTTGAGTCTCGTCAGTGCAGTGTAAACGAGTATACCTTTGACAGACGAAGCTCGCATCTAGTAGACGTTGCTATGTTCCACCTCAGTAGAACGTAACAAAAGCCATCTCTTGGTAGTTTCGAGAACAATATAAATCGGAGTAAAAACTTGTGATCATCAGTATAATGCAAAGTTTTACTACGTAGAGGGTAATAATCAAACTACAGAAATAAGGAGATTATACTCCAACACATCTGCAAATGCCTTATAGAATAAAGACTATATAAATTAGGCCAGAACAGCTATTCTCCTGACTATCTGGCAAACACCGAGCGCTGAATTACATGACAAAATTTGCCGTATTCTGTCTAACACAGTTAGCATTAAGATACAGTGGTTCGCATTGTTTCAAAACCACAAGGAATATGCAAAGTGTTACCTATCTCAGGATATCGTTAACTGCAGACCGGTTTCAACCTTATCTTGAGTCTCGTCAGTGCAGTGTAAACGAGTATACCTTTGACAGACGAAGCTCGCATCTAGTAGACGTTGCTATGTTCCACCTCAGTAGAACGTAACAAAAGCCATCTCTTGGTAGTTTCGAGAACAATATAAATCGGAGTAAAAACTTGTGATCATCAGTATAATGCAAAGTTTTACTACGTAGAGGGTAATAATTAAACTACAGAAATAAGGAGATTATACTCCAACACATCTGCAAATGCCTTATATAATAAAGACTATATAAATTAGGTCAAAACAGCTAATCTCCTAGCTATATGCCACAAAATTTACCGTGTTTTGTCTAACAGAGTTAGCACTAAAATACAGTGATTCAGTTGATTGAAGTTGATCTTCCCTATGATTCTGGAACAATCTGAAGTGGAACGTAGAAACGTCTACTAGATGTAAGATTCATCTGTCCAGGTATACTCGTTTACACTGCACTGACGAGACCCAAGATAAGGTCGAAACCGGTCTTCAGTTAACGATATCCTGAGATAGGTGACACTTTGCATCTTCCTTGTGGTTTTGGAACAATCTGAATCACTGTATTTTAGTGCTAATTCTGTTAGATAAAATACGGCAAATTTTGTCATGTAATTCAGCGCTCGGCGTTTGGCATATAGCCAGGAGAATAGCTGTTGTGACCTAATTTGTTTAGTCCTTATTATATAAGGCATTTGCAGATGGGTTGGAGTATAATCACCTTATTTCTGTAGAATAAATAATTTTATAAAAATCCTTCCCCGCTTACTTCAAAACCTGAGACTAAATTGCCTTGAAAATGTTTGCCATTCATATCCATATTCAATAATATCACAAATAATAGAGGTATCATATAAAGCATTCTCTGAAAGTCGAATGCATATTTGCACATGTGTGTAATGTAAGAATGCACTGTAACACATATGAATGTAAAAAAGTTTTTTCATATCTTTGCATGAAAATTCAGTTCTGGAACTATAAACAATTTCCATACTCTGTTTGTGTTTACTTCAATATTTCTTGATAGGACCAATGTGTTTTTGTGAAGAATAGACAAATGCTATATTATTTTTGCGGACATTTTAAAGTTGTTCAAAATAACATTTTTTGAAATATGATATCATCCGACATGCTTGTAAATACTCTGTGCTGACGTTCAATCATATCAGGGATAATATGTCCTATTTTAGTTCGAACTGGTGGATCAGATATTCTAAATTATTTACCCTATTAAAATACATCCACGATTTTAAGTAACATCCATATTAAAAATTCAAGGGAAGACCCCTATAATAAACTTGAAGTAACCCCCACAAAAACAAATTCTGTCAAGGGAAGTTTCATCAAGAAATGATCGAAGAGTGGTCTTGTTGGAACATGCCGATTTGGTGAGGAAAACCATTATCTTCACTAACTATTTCGATAAAGAACTGCTAAAGCTAAATAAAGAAACTAAATGGAAATTTAGAAATTCTAAGCTACTGTTCAAAGAGAATGTGGCTTCATCATAAATTACTAGAAAAAGAGACAACACACTAAAGATTTCTTGCACGATCGAATTTTTTTATTTACTATATACTGAATGTCTGTCGCCATAACACTGCTCCGAAACTGTAATAGTGGTATCATCATAAGAAATTTTCTCAACAAATACGATGTTATTTATCAGAAAATCTTCAACATACCTCTCGGCTACTTTGTGTGATTTATGTCAAAATTAACCAACGCATTTATTACCCAACAACCTGTTCCTCTTCGATGAATATTATCGGTACTATGAGCTGTTTATCTGTTTTTACAGAGGGTAGGCAGCTAACCTAGCCCTCTAACCCTCCTCCTTCTTCCGGGCTTGCGACCGGCAATAGTACTACTGGGCTACTCAATCCACCCAGCAGCACTGCGGGCTGAAAAACGGATAACTCTTATTATTAATAATTTAAAATATTTGGAAATTTTCGAAGGCCAATTTCCAGTAGTTCCACTCCTTACTACTTCATCTGGTTCATTTATTACAGTAAAGGACCATTGTATATTGATTTTTGTATTTGAAATTTTTACAATGAGATATTACTTATTATCTTCTATGTCATCTATCGTCATATTATGTTATTCATCATAAAATATATCACATTATGTTATTCATATATAAATATGTAAGAAGTTTGACTTGTCTCGAAACACAAACGTTACTTTAACCATTTCGTTTATTTAATAATAATTAAATAAAAATTGAAGTGTAAATGACATCATTCAAAAAACAGTGTATACATCAGCGACTTAAGGGCTGTACCGATCTTCGACAAAATCAAGACATTGTTGTCCCTTACTTCTCGACAATATACTCTGTAGATGAACTAATTTAGAGAATCTGAAGCAACAAATTCGAAACTACATATAAGATATCAGTCTGAAAATAAATGAGGGCTTAATACAAAATATTTATCCCCATGTCAACTAACGTCAAACTGTTAATGAAGGTCATTTTAAGTAAAATTAAATAAAAAAATTAATTTCTATTTACTTTGTTTGTATTTTTCTGAAAACCGCCCTCGATCTTGTAAACGATAAATAGGAAACCCCTAGTATAACGATGACGTCTTCATCTGCGGTAATCAGCCGGAAAATATAAATAGTTGAAGGATTCCATATTAAGATTATATGCATGATTCTATGTAGAGTAACGTTTGCTCATTCTGACATCATCGCATTTTTGGTTGACGATGCTGCCACTAATATGAGACAGCATTCAAGTAAAGAGGCGTATCTTTCTGGTATATACAGACGTTGCGGAACGTCGAGGGCCCTAGAAATTCCGAAATGAATTTCAGCAGCTTTAAGAGCCTGAGGCCCATTTAGCGAGACTTCGAGTACAGAAATTCGTGACAAGATGACGAATATGCCTAACAATTTATTTTTACTGCGCAATTTAATGGCTCGGTAGTAATATAGACGTAGAGGCTTATTATTGTATACCTATTCGCAGGCGAAATTGAAGCATTGGCAATTCAAAATATGAATCACCATATATTACGTGGTTATTTTATTGTGCTAGGTTTCAATTTAGTATTCAGGGAAGGATATGAAAATTAATACTTTATATTCAAAAATTCAGTTTCCTAAAGCAGTCTTTTACTATTTCCTGTAACGTTAAATAAAATATACATACTTTGCACATACCTACTTCTAGCCACAGTGACGAAGAGTTAGAAGCCGTTTATTCGGACATAGAGCAAGTAATAGAATTTGTGAAGGGTCATGAAAATTTAATAATAGTAGGAGATTTTAACGCAGTCGTAGGTGAGGGGAAAGAAGGAGAATTTGTAGGTCCTTCTGGATTAGGAAACAGAAACGAGAGAGGTAGCAGACTGATATAATTCTGTGAGAAGCACAAGATGGTAGTCGCGAACACATTGTTCAAGAATCACGTTAGGAGGCGGTACACATGGAAAATGCCAGGAGGGATAGACAGGTATCAGATAGACTACATTCTGGTTAGGAAGAGATTTAGAAATCAAGTAAAAGGCTGTAAGAGTTATACAGGAGCAGATGTAGACAGCGACCACAACTTGGTAGTCATGAAAGCTAGATTAAAGTTCAAAAATCTGAAAACCCGGAAGGATAAGAAACGTATAAATGTAGACATATTGAGGGATCAGAATATGAAAGATAAGTTCCAGGAGAAAACAGATCAATTAATAAATAAAACGAGTAAGGACGAAATCAAGAACGCAGAAACTGAGTGGGAGGGTATCAAGAATAGTCTAGCTTCCGCGGCTACGGACGTTTTAGGACATTATAAAAGGGAAGCTAGGAAGCCCTGGATAACGGACGAAATCTTAAACTTAATGCAAAAGAGACGAGGCTACAAAAACAGACGAGACGAAGAAGGACTGAAAACTTATAAGTCAATAAAGTGGGAAATCATTAGAAAATGTAGAAAAGCGAAAGAACAATGGATAGAGGATAAATGCAAAGAAGTAGAAGATAAGTTGCAAGTAGGTAAGACCGATGAGGCTTACAAAATAATTAAGAGGAACTTCAGGGATATAGGAACAATAAGTAGGAACGTTAGGAGTCAATCGGGGGACATACTGATTGGAAGAGAGGAGAAAGCGGATAGATGGAAGCAGTACCTAGGAAATTTATACGAGGGTCAGGAATTAGGAGAGATATTAGAGGAAGAATCTAGCATCGATAGGGAAGATGTAGGAAAACCTATATTGAGAGAGGAATTTGAAATAGCACTAAGGGGGCTAAAGAATAATAGAGCGCCGGGTGTAGATAAAATACAGGCGGAAATTTTGAAATGTGCGGGACAGAAAGTAGTAAATAGGATGTTTGAACTGGTAAAATACATATATGAAACGGGCGAGATGCCGGAGGATTATAAGAGGAACATTATCGTTACTATATCGAAAAAGAGAGGAGCCGACTAGGAGAAATGCTAGGAGAAGACCAATTCGGGTTTAGGCGAAATAGAGCAACTCGCGAAGCTATTCTGGCGCTAAGAGTAATGTTAGAGAAAACAATAGAAAAAGGAAAGACCGCTTATATAGGATTTGTAGATTTAGAAAAAGCTTTTGATAACGTAAGATGGGAAAAAATGTTCGAGATACTAAAGAGCGCGGGAATGAAGTATAGAGATAGGAGAGTAGTACACAATCTATACAAAGAGCAAACTGCTGTTATAGAAGTAGAAGGGGAAAAAAGGGAAGTAGGTATTAGGAAAGGAGTAAGACAAGGATGTACGCTATCACCACTAATTTTTAATCTGTACATCGAAGAGGCGATTAATGTGGTAAAAGATAAAAATATAAGAGTGGATTTCGGGATTAAAGTACAGGGACAGAAACTAAAAATGCTAAGATTCGCGAATGATATAGCAGTATTAGCATCTAGTAAGGAGGAATTAGAATCAGCATTGAACGAAATGGAGGCAGTGTTGACAGAGGAATACGGAATGAGGGTGAATAAAAACAAAACTAAAGTGTTAGTGTGCAGAGGGCGCGAGAGCAGAGCAAAAACGAAAGTACAAATTAATAATGAAAGATTGGAGGAAGCTAAAGACTTCACTTATTTAGGAAGTATAATAAATTGGGATGGAAGAAGCGATAAAGACATAAAACAAAGAATAGCGCAGGGTCGAGTAGCTTTTAACAAAAAGAAAGCACTTTTATGTTCGGGGGTAATAAACTTAGAAACAAGGAAGAGATTTTTGAAAACATATGTATGGAGCACGGCACTATACGGCTGCGAAACCTGGACGGTAGGGGAAGCAAGTAGGAAGAAATTAGAAGCTTTTGAGATGTGGTGTTACCGAAGAATGATGAAAATACCATGGACTGATAGGGTTAAAAACGAAGAAGTATTGGAGAAGGTCGGCGAGAAAAGAAGTATGTGGAAAAACTTAAAGAAGAGAAGAGATAGAATGGCAGGCCACTTGCTGAGACATGGGGGAATGGTCCGCGATATTTTGGAGGAAGAAATAGGAGTGAAGAAAGGCAGAGGTAGGCCTAGATTAGACTACTGCTCGCAAATAGTAAGGGATGTAGGTTGTAGCACAATTAGCGAAATGCGTAGGTTAGCACAAAATAGGAGAAGCTGGAGGTTAGCGTCCAACCAGTCTTAGGACTGATGACCTAATCATGATGACTTTGCACATAATAACTAAAACATATATTGTTTAAAACCAAAAATATAATTGAAGAAACATTCTGTAACAAAACTGAGGAATGAAATCATGGACTTAAATAATAAAAATCATACAGACGTGAGGTCAAAAACATCGACCTGGTGGACTACTACCATTCCATAGACTGTGGGGATACCTTAAATTAAAACTTAATGTCACTAACCCTTGCCACCAAATCTGATGATTATCTTAGGTAATCTAGGAGACCTAAGGTTATGAATAACATCAACGATTGTACTTCCATACAAAGAAGTCGACGATGGTCATTTTGAGCATTGAATAAAATAAATAATTTAACTTAATTAGTCTACTAGATAACTACTATTTTCATACATTTTAATTTGCTTTTATATATGTTTTCTACAATTAAACCCTATTTATGTAATTGTCTTTGAAAAACTTTGAATCTAGTTGTCATTTATACCTTTTAGATCCATACGCATAGAAATAGATGCATTTTTAAAACAGTTTTTATAAAATTTTATACAGATTATAGACGTTTCAAATATTGAATCACTCCACCAGTGATAATATTTGAATATTTTAAGCTGGTAGTTACTTGCAGGAGGGAGTGTTAGTGTCAGTAACAGTTTTCTATGTCAATAATGACACACTTATATAAAAAGTTAACGTGTTACTGTATCTTCATATAGCAAATCTATTTCAACAGTTATTCGAGATGTTTCGTTTTAAATAAGACACCATCTATACACGTAAATGTAAGTTTCTTACAGATTCCACTATGTTCGTGGATTTTGGGTTTCAACTTATAAAATTAGAATGTATAATAAAAATACATATTGTATCCCGTGAAACCTTCATAATAGGGTTATATTTCAGCGGGAATCGATGCTGGACCCTATTTAGACTTCTAGCAATGTTCCTCGATACGTTGCAATAGAACCATTTATATTACGGTTGGCTACCTCCCACAATCTGAGAAGAGAGATATATCCTTATGGCTTCTTAGAGTTTTCAAGCGTTCCAAGATGTAGTGATAATATTTACGGAACATCTCAGGACGATTTAGTAAAGAAAAAACCGAGACAACGTTTATGCCTTTAGTTGACCCTTTTAAATTGCTAACCGGTGCATTTATATTCCATCCATTTTTTTCTTAAAATGTCCTTCGATTCTAACATATATTATAATAAAAAAGTCTTCGAATTTAATCATTTGTCATGGAAAATATTTTTTTCTAGAAATACACCACTTTCTATTATTTATTAGTGGTTCATTTTTACATGTAATCACTGTTTATATATGAGATTTAAGAAGGTTTATCTGTTTAATATTATCATTAAAACTATGAGATTCGTAAAATAGTTTTTGTATTAAATACCATAGCTATTTGTTTTGCTTATATTAGTTCTAGCAGAAATTTCGCGAGTGGTCACCTACGGGAGGCCATTTCACTTCTCATTTCTAATTAATTCACAATTAATTTTGTAGGCAATAATAAAGATGCTAATTACAGAAATATTGTGACAAACATCAATTTTTATGGTTTTTCTTATGATTTTGATCAGCAGCCCCTAATTCTGACTTTAGGTTCATTGTCAGCAAGAAAAAATACAAAAAATATGTACGATTTATTCCTTAGTACACACAACTTTTATTTCTTGTAGGCCTGTGTTAATTTCAGTTGCACCAGGCTTATCCCAGAGTCAGTAAGCCAAGTGTCGTCAATAAAGAAATTTCCGTTCAGTTTGTGCGAATTTTTTAGTGAGAATTGTTTTGCGTGCTCATCGTTTTTGCAATGGCTGATTCTCGTGAACAGCGCGCGGTCGCAAAATGCTGCTCCCTGCTCGGAAAGACTGGCACAGAAACTCTTGAAATAATGAAAACCACCCGCAAGGATGGTTCTATTGGGAAAACTCAAGTGTTTGAGTGGTTTACCCGTTTCAAAAGAGGTGAAATATCAATTGCCAAACCTCGCTCTGGTCGAGGAAATCATCGTAGGACATCCACAACAGACCACTGAGAAAGTTGTGGAGCTATTTAGAGTGACTTGAAGTTCAATTCAGCGATTTTTAACGGAAGATTTGGGGACGAAAAGTGTGGCTCCAAATTCGTACCTCAACTGTCCTGTCTGTGCGCCAATTTTTGACCAAAAATAGTATGACCCTTCCTCCACGAATGGCCCCACACCCCCTATTCACCTAACCTAGCCCCCTGCGACTTTTTTTTATTTCCCAAAATGAACAGAGAATTGACAGGAAGCGTTTTGCTGACGTTGCTGCGGTGAAGAAAATAACGACGAAGGCGCTGTCCCACATCACAAAAGATTAATTTCAAAAATGAACAATGGAATAACAGATTAGACAAGTGTGATAGTGCCTGTGGAGAGTATTTTGAAGGAACTGAAAAGTTTTGGTATAAAAATTTGGTACCTCCTCGTATATCTAAAATTTTAATATTTGAAAGCAAAAATTTGTGTAAATTCATATTTTAAAATGAATTCCACGAATATCCTACATGTTACTGATTCAGTACCTCTTCTTATGTGTTGAAGTTATATAAATTGTATTCTTATTATGTGGATACATTTAAAATAAACTTGATATACATATAAGCAATACCGCATATATTAAATCATTTTCTACAGCAGTAGAGGAGTACCCCATGGTTTCTGTTCAGTAGCCGAATATCTGGTCACTAACTAATATTGTACGTTGTTTTCTTCATACACTGTTCATACTAATTGATACATTACATACGCAATGATTTTATTTCGTTTTTGTTACACTTGAGGAGCTTCGTTTCAAATCCAATTTAATTTCCACGAAAATTTCGCTATTGGCTTAGAGATGGTATTGCGATCGAATAGTTGAAAGCTACTGATTTACGCAATAAAGCTTGTCAAGACGTAATTTGTGTGCTGTATAAATATGCCTTTAGTATAGTTCCTTTTCAGAACGCAATTTCTACAAATAAATTTCAGTTCAAATCGCAATTTATACATTGTGTTTTTAAAACGCACAGTCTGCACTGACAGTAGTTTTATTTATCTATGGATTTAGTGTTTATTTTCATTTTTCGGTTATTGGTGTGTAGTTGGTAACATTTAAAATAATGGATTATGATGTGGATACGGTTGAGGTACGTGAGAAAAGTGATAGTACCAGAAATAAATAAATAAAAGAGTAACATCGGCTGTATATGATTTTGTGCGTCATTTGGAAATTCCAGAAAATGTAAAAATATAAGATTTTTTGCAGATGGCTGTGGAGGTCAAAACAAAAATATGTATGCCATATATGATTTGTCTATGTGACTGTATTACGATGCGCCTCCACACCTCAACAACATCACCGTTATCTTCCCAGATAGGGGTCATGCCCGCTGATCGGGTAGTTGATCAAATAGAATTAAAATATCGGAAGCACAGTGCTATAGCAATGAAGGAAGATTACGAAATAATGTTAAAAGAGGTCGGTACAGTGCGGAAAATAGGAACAGACTGGATGTCATGATGTAAAGGAAATAAGTAATATTAACTGCGAAAATCTGACCAGAATAAGAGAGATGAAGTGAATTTCCCTTAAAAAGGTTGGTAAAGATAGAGCAATACTATCGAAATGATGATGTCTCTAAAGCAATCGGTACTATCATGAAATGGGGAAAGTAAATAAGTAATGCCAAACGACGAGGATTGGGAAACAAATGAAAGGTTTGACTTTTATAAAAAAAATTGCTGGAAGAAGCAAATCTCAACCCTTTAGAAGAGCAAGATAAAGAAGATGGAGGAAAAGTAGGGAACATCGACCAAGAATCTGACTGCGACTGTGTGAAGGAGGATTGTGGTCTTCGATATTAAAATGAACAAGTTTTGTTAATTTTTTAGTTTAGATAATTTTTCTTGTTGTACTTACCTAATGTTAGTTTTTATAATAAAACATAAAATATAATGCTTTTTTATTCAAAATATAATTTCTGTTACTTGTTTTTCAAAACGAAATTAAAGTTTACTTTCTTTTCAAACTGCAACTCCATTTTAGCAAAAGTTTTTTTTCTGCTAAGATAATAGGTGATGATTATTAATCATGTGATAATTTAGGATTTCATATACTAATAAATTAATCCCTATAAATAATGTTTGCCCAATCGTGATCGTTTGGTCTACTTAAAAAAACGGTCTTTGTACTAAAACCGGATTGTTTTACCAGAAATACCACCAGAAGGATACCAGAAATTGCAGTTTGAAACGAAGTTCCTCACTTATATCATTGACTTATCCAACGCTACTGTATGTGATCGCTTGGACGAATAAATGTCTATTTATCTATTTACAGTTATACTATAAACGTCCATGCAGTATGACGTAACAAAGCACGAGTCTCTATCTGTTTGTTCCATATCTATTATTTATCGAATCTTATGGCGACACCAACACATAGAAAGACACTGACGATGAATTGTTTATACTCACCAGTTCTGGGCACGTAGAGGTTTAGATAAAGGCAGTCTTCACTTTGATTGGCAAGTAGAGGCAGCAGCTTCTCCAGGTGGAGCAATCGCCCCCTGGGGAACTCCAGCAGAGCCTCGGACCTATTACCGATATCCGGAGGACGCTGAGGACACACAGCACCGAACCGATCAGCGAGACGGGTGTTCCGCCATAGGGATGGAGTCACAGGTGGCATATATCTGCAACAGTAATAACGGCAATAAAAAAGCTTTCAGTTTTATTAGCGACATGAAATGTGTGGCGGAGTAGTGCATTCATATTTTTTACCCGGTGGGCTATTTCGGTCTATTAGGAATAATTGACAACACTGTAATCTTTTAAAGTGCCAAAATACAAGTACATATAGTTTATGTCATCGCTATTTGCCAAATAAAAAATCTCAAAACATACCGTGGCTTGTTTTATGGCTAGGCTTAGGTAGACTGTTCCGCTTATCGGTAAGATAATAGAGTTTCTTATTTGGCAAATAGCGATGAAATGAATAGTATTTCTTAGCTTCTTACCATATACACTGTGGAAAAGAAGTTTGAAATACCTGAAAACGATCGCAATATTTCTTCTCGCTCAATTCTTTTTTTTTTGCAAAAACATTCAAAGGGGTATTTATACTCTCAATAGAGGGTATAATGAATTTGCTGTCTTTTTAAATACCTTAGTTCTATGTACAGTAGCGTTCATTTGAAAGGTGAAGGGGCGCATTTTTATTATATAGCAATCTCTACTTTTTGTTCGATACAGTGAAAGAGCACATTTATTGAGTGTTGTTATAAAAGCTGTAAGTCTCATAAAGAAAGTTTCGATAAAAATGCAAAATGAAGTTTTAATCGTAAGTTGATTTATTTAATGTGTTGCCCAGGAGGCTCTGAAACTAATTTTATTTAATGTCAGTTACGTCGAATTAGATTTCGATAAAATTAATGCTTGTAGTTTCTTGTTATCTAAAGTCAATAAATTTGGTTAGGTTAGGTTAGGTTAGGTTAGGTTAGGTTAGGTTAGGTTAGGTTAGGTTAGGTTAGGTTAGGTTAGGTTAGGTTAGGTTAGGTTAGGTTAGGTTAGGTTAGGTTAGGTTAGGTTAGGTTAGGTTAGGTTAGGTTAGGTTAGGTTAGGTTAGGTTAGGTTAGGTTAGGTTAGGTTAGGTTAGGTTAGGTTAGGTTAGGTTAGGTTAGGTTAGGTTAGGTTAGGTTAGGTTAGGTTAGGTTAGGTTAGGTTAGGTTAGGTTAGGTTAGGTTAGGTTAGGTTAGGTTAGGTTAGGTTAGGTTAGGTTAGGTTAGGTTAGGTTAGGTTAGGTTAGGTTAGGTTAGGTTAGGTTAGGTTAGGTTAGGTTAGGTTAGGTTAGGTTAGGTTAGGTTAGGTTAGGTTAGGTTAGGTTAGGTTAGGTTAGGTTAGGTTAGGTTAGGTTAGGTTAGGTTAGGTTAGGTTAGGTTAGGTTAGGTTAGGTTAGGTTAGGTTAGGTTAGGTTAGGTTAGGTTAGGTTAGGTTAGGTAACAATGTTGCTTTCGGAAAAATATCGTATTAAAATTTATGTGATCATTGTGGATATAGAAGAGGAACTACAGATGAAGTCTGCGCTCTCTTTAATGAGGCTCATCAAGATCGTCCACTTATAGAACAACTTATTGTCAGTAAAACTATAGGTAACACAGAGAACTTGGACATGTACGTCTTTTACCTAGATCTCGTCACCAGGCATCAATATAGATACACAGCTTGACATTTTAGTAAGAGTTGGTGAAAATCCACATTCCAGTTCCCAACATATTGGCTTGGATATGAATTTGAGTCATGCTACAGGGCTTAATATTTTACATAAACATAAATTTTATCCCTATGAAACTACATTGACTAAAGAATTATCAGATGATTTTGATCGTCGGTGTAATTCTGCAAGGAAATGTAATTACATTATAATAATCGCAAAATTTTTCTTTAATTAGACAGTAAATAGATATAACTGTACGTGTTCAGCCTCGCAGAATCCACGATGAATGCATAAGTCAATCCCCAAAGGAAAATGAACGTTTGGTAAGATATAGCCAGAAACATAATTTTATTCCCGAATTTATTTCACGACAACTTAACTGAAAGCTTTATACCAATATGCAAGTGAACCAGTCTACCTGATAATAGACTTTGGTATTAATACCTTCTCATTACCCTCTTTCTGTTCCTACTTACTTGATAATATCTTTCCACAAAGATGGGTAGAACGATATAGAGTTATCGAGTGGCCACCTGATCTCCCAGATATTAATTCAAGGCTTGATTTTTCTTATGGGGTCATTTAAAAGCCAAAGTCAATATCAATGAACCCAATGCTTTAAAGAATACGCAAATAACTAATACGTAATATCGGACCGGAAATAATTAACAGAGTGCAGAATGAATTTATTTTGGGACTAGGATATTCTTAAATAGTTAATGAGCAACAGTTTTAATTCAGTATTACTTAATGTATTTATTTAGTTTTGTTTATTTCATTCATTATTAGTTAATGAATTTTTTTTATTTTGTTTTGTTCATAAATAAATTTATTTGCAGAATTAAGAATTTATTTGCATTTTTCTTGAAACATTTATTATGCAACTTAATACGATTTTATACCAATACTCAAAATAGTGTGCTCTTTCATTGTATCGAACAAAAAATAGGGATTGTCATTAAAAAAATGCATCCTCTTTCACTCTGCAAGCGTTTTTGCGAGGATAAAAATATTTTGCGAATTTTTTCAGGCGTTACGGACTTCTTTGCCGCAGTGTGTTGGTTCTTAAAAAGTACTTCATTAACATGTATGGACATATTATGCTACAAGCATACCTATATAGGTATTACAATAGGTATCGAGATAATGTGATAAAATCTCCGACAATTCCCTACAAATTGTTATTACTTCTATTAGAAATATAAGACATGTAAGGTATAGTAGGATGATTAGTTCTAACGACATTATTATGAAATTTGGTAGACTTGTATGATTCGTCATGTTTCACCTTAATGAAAATGAACCCTAGTTATATGTTCTTAAATATCTCCTTTAAACTTTGTATAACAAAATAGCATTTAATTTTTAAATGACCGCTGAAAATTTTTTTATTTTGTTATAACTAGATGGTTATGGTCTGAAGCTGTAGCCATGGTATGGTGGCGATACATAATACTTATTATCCTGCAATATCAAAAGAACCCTGGTATACAATTCTGTATTTCCTATTTGTTTAATTCTAATTTTTTTTCAAACACGCTTCTTCATATTGATATTTCTTAATTATATATATTAATGTGTAAATTATTAATCCTACGGAAGAAAAAACATTAATTGGAGATCTATTAAAAATAAGTCAAACGTTAGTTCTCTCGAACCCAAAAGCAATAAATTAAAGAATGCTTTTATAAAAAATTTATTAAACCATGCACGTTCTCTCTCTTAACTCTGTAGTGATGTTTTTTTAATAATGAATTGCAAACCACACTGACAATATTTTAAGCTGAGTGTATAACGGATATTTTATTAATTGACACTTTTGTTTAGAAAATGTATGTAATACCTTTTTTTAAAAAATACAATTTATTTTATAAACACTGGATCATTAATTAATGTAGATGTTACTTTATGAAAATAAAAAAAACTAAAATTACTGGTACGCTGAAGTAATTACGAAATATTTTCATTAAATAAAAAAGTGACAAGTAATTTCGCTCCGATTACTACCTACGATGATAAACGATGACCAAATAAACGATGTAATTATAACATGATTATGCTCAAGCATCTACAGAAGATATTCCTTGCAAAAGAAATGGGACAGGAATTCCAAAGTCCTGTGAAACAGTTATTTTTATTTCTGTTTTATTTAAAAAATATATACCTCGTGTAATTTTCATTCCCGCATTTCACAGAAGTATAGTTGCCTTAAAATATGGGTTTAACTTTTTGTACTTATAATAAAGCCATATCAAAATAATATTTCATAGACTCATACGCAAATACAAGTTTTCTTAGTATATTATTCAATAACTGACATATTGTAATAATATTGCTCTCTAATATTTAATAACAATAAAACCTAGGAGACGACGTAAAATATGAAGCAAACATATTTGTATGTGCTGGCAATCTATTTTCATTAGATTAGCTTTGTAAGGCTCAATAGAAGATAATTATCTACTATTATAAATATCATGAAGAAGGTTTAAGTTATTTAAGAACAAAGTTTAAAGAACAAGCAAAGATAACATCTAATTCACCAAACTATGTTTAGGCTGACTGAAACTATGTAGAATTTCTTGCGTTTCAACCGTAGCCATCAATTTAGTCTAGCTATTTTCTGGGCTATTCTGTTCAATTTTAAAACTATATTGAAATGCACTTTTTACCTCATAAAGGTAAATTGTAAAGAGCATTTTCGAGTAGTAAGTAGAGTACTGTTTGCAACCTAGTAGAGAACTACTCACAGTTCTATATCTTTAGAAGTATTAAAATGACTTAATAGTGTACTAAAATTAAACTTTGTGTCTCAAAGACAAAAGAAAATGGAATAACATTAAGGAAACTATTATACTGCCAAATAATATTCAGGAAATATAGTCCATAAATAATAAAAAATATACCGAAACAAAAATACTTTTTATTTATTTATAATATATAAAATATATAATAGGAGTAATATATTTATAATATACATAGGTGAAACATTGACAGTTAAGAACAATAAATAAAGGTTTTTATTTAACAAAGAAGCAAAAATCGCAGAATTCTATAAATAAATAAAAAATATTTTATGACTCAAGGAGGGAAAACAAATTAATCCTAATATGAAATTATTAACAATACCAGTTGTTCCTGGGAGAAAGCTAAAACCTTCAATGGAGCAAAAACACGAGACCAGTTATCCGCGAACATGTTTCTCAGCGCGTGTTTGGCGAACCAAGTTCGTATCAGCTCCCGATCATACTAACTATGTTGGCGAAACATCCGTTAAGGCGCGTGCAATATTTCGATGTTCGTGGAAAACTGGTCCCCTGTTTTTAATATCATTTATTATTTATTAATGTTTGATGTTGAGTATGTTAAACTGATGAGAACATAAATAGTATTATGTTAGTAGCTAGGTTAGTAGCTGCATTTGTAATTTTACACTAAGATTATGTAAGTATTAATAGAAACAAATTGGTTTTAAACGAAATTGATAATGAAAATGGAAGTTAAAAAATTATGAATGAGGAGCATAGAAAATGACTGACATCCAAATCCAGATCCAAATATAACATCCAAAAATTTTTGGTAATTTGTAACTGCAGTAGTTTCTTTCTTTACTTGTGTTTTGTTGGAAGTTGCTATCTGCATCTAGCGCATGCAGCTCTGCTACTGTAGTTTTTTATATCATATTTTTTTATTGTATCTAGTACTTTTTTTCCTAAGTTTTCCTTAGACATATAACTTTGTTTTAGAAATCCTTTGTCACGTGATATCCCAGAAACCCTTTTGTTCTTGGTGGTTTCTTTCGTCATACTATTTTCAGTTATGTTATTCCCAGTTAAATGATTTTTATATCCATTGCATTTATTCTTAATCATCTATTGCGGGTAGAATTAGTATATTATTTGCAACTGTCAAACGAACAAACGGTAAGTATGAGGCAAATCATCATCATCATGAGGTCATCAGTCCTAAGACTCATTGGACGCTAACCTCTAGCTTCTCCTATCTTGTGTTAACCTACGCATTTCACTAATTGTGCAACAACCTACATCCCTTACTATTTGCAAGCAGTAGTCTAATCTAGGCCTACCTCTCCCTTTCTTCACTCCTATTTCTGCCTCCAAAATATCGCGGACTATTCCCCCATGTCTCAGCAAATGGTCTACCATTCTATCTCTTCTCTTCTTTATGTTTTTCCACATACTTCTTTTCTCGCCGACTGTCTCTAATACTTCTTCGTTTCTAACCCTATCAGTCCACGGTATTTTCATCATTCTTCGGTAATACCACATCTCTCTAATTTCTTCCTACTTGCTTCCCCTACTGTATAGGTTTTGCAACCGTATAGTGCCGTGCTCCATACATACGTTTTCAAAAATCTCTTCCTTGTTTCTAAGTTTATTACCCCCGAGCATAAAAATGCTTTCTTTTGTTAAAAGTTACTCGACCCTGCGCTATTCTTTGTTTTATATCTTTATCGCTTCTTCCATCCCAATTTATTTTACTTCCTAAATAAGCGAAGTCTTTAACTTCCTCCAATATTTCATTATTACTTTGTACTTTCGCTTTTGCTCTGCTCTCGCGCCCTCTGCACACTAACACTTTAGTTTTGTTTTAATTCACCCTCATTTCGTATTCCTCTGTCAACACTGCTCTGTCCATTTCGTTCAACGCTGATTCCAATTCCTCTTTACTAGATGCTAATGCTGCTATATCATCCGCGAATCTCTTCATTTTTAGTTTCTATCCCTGTACTTTAATCCCGAAATCCACTCTATCTTTTACCACATTAATCGCCTCTTCGATGTACAGATTAAAAATTAGTGGCGATAGCGCACATCCTTGTCTTACTCCGTTCCTAATACCTACTTCCCTTCTCTCCTCTTCTACATCTATAACAGCAGTTTGCTCTTTGTATAGATTGTGTACTACTCTCCTATCTCTATACTTCATTCCCGCGCTCTTTAGTATCTCGAACATTTTTTCCCATCTTACATTATCAAAAGCTTTTTCTAAATCTACAAATCCTATATATCCTTTTTCTATTGTTTTCTCTAACATTACTCTTAGCGCCAGAATAGCTTCACGAGTTCCCCTATTTCGCCTAAACCCGAATTGGTCTTCTCCTAGTATTTCCTCCGCTCTATTTTCCATCCTCCTGTGCACTATTCTGGTTAAGATTTTTGACGCGTGGGAAGTTAGGCTAATCGTTCTAAAGTTCTCATATTTGTCGGCTCCTCTCTTTTTCGGTATAGTAACGATAATGTTCCTCTTATAATCCTCCGGCATCTCGACCGTTTCATATATGTATTTTACCAGTTCAATGAGGCACATAGAAAAACATTTTCTTGAGATCTTTAGAAATATATTCATAGCTGTTAGTTAAGTAGGTTAGTCTTAACTCACAAATATATTAATTATGTAATTCTCGTAATTGATGTTGCATTGTATTTTTCGTTATGTAATATAATTTTTATCTGTAATATATGTTTTAATTCGTACTTTTTGTGCCGCATTCTGCTTTTAAGTCCCCAGTTTACAATTTTTAAATATTTGACTGGGTGCTACTACCGTTTTAATTTTCTGTCGTTGGATATTTAGTTTTACTGAAATTTATTTAAAAATGACGGTGGCACCTCCGCCATTTCTTTAAATATTAGTTTCTGAATCGGTACAAATGAAGGAGCATTTAGTCATTAGAATAATATTTGAACCACTTACAAACGAATTATAATTCCAAAACTATAATTTTTCTTCTTTCATATACTTCGACTCCATCCTTCCCTTGAAAAATAGACAAGTTTTGAATGTACTGAGTCATTCCTTAATTTTATGTGAGTATTATTTATATTCTAATAGTTCATAGAAGCATCGTCCTATTTTCGAGCATAAGGATATACCATAAAATCAAAACAACTATCCAGTATTTTCATACAAAATTGTTTCTGGGGCTTAAATCAAATAAAGGTAGACCCGGTTACTATTATGTTGCAAGAATAATTGTTTGAAGATGGAGGTAGAAGATGGAATATATTTTCATTTTTTAAGTTACGTGGATAAATAGATTGGTTAAGTTCCATTAAAAAAATTTACAAAAATACCGTAAACTTTATTGCGTGTATAAAGCATATACGTAATACGCAAGATATACAAACGTTATATAATATTTGTGAACATATTATTGTAGGACATGGCTAAAGGGCAAAAAATTCAATATTAAAAAAATATTTAACTTATAACGAACTTATCGAACATATTGTATTTTAACCTCATTTAATTTAAAGAGGTTTAGTCGACTGTCACCTTTTAATCCCCGAACCATAACAGAAAACTAGATTGTTGGGAAATGATGTTCATTAGGAAAGATACCGTAAATAAATTAAATTTTGGTACAGGCTTTACCTATGGTTGGATTTATCTCCAATAGATTATTAATATTTAAATATAATAATTAAGTGTTTCTGTATTATCAATATAGCGCAGGAATTGAGAGATAGCAGTTTTTTACATTACCTTGTCACAAATTATCCTTGTAGTTCATGCTTTATCCACAAATTTAATGACATTGCACTCATATTCAACATGCTATTTGCGCTCGTAATTTTTATCTGAACCTCAATGAAAATAGATGGACCGTCAACTAAACCAACACATTTCGTTTTATTGCCTGAAAACAGGTAACCGAATTTCCAAGTAGTATAAT
The DNA here is from genome assembly GCA_037954035.1 of Rosalia funebris. Taxonomy (NCBI): domain Eukaryota; kingdom Metazoa; phylum Arthropoda; class Insecta; order Coleoptera; family Cerambycidae; genus Rosalia; species Rosalia funebris. The sequence continues at coordinate 22,328,339 of JAZFAV010000011.1, forward strand.
GATGCAAATTTTGTACAATGCCGACAAAGCTGTTGCATATTCATCAGGCTTCTGATCAGCTTTTACTGCAATCGATATAATTTAATTTAACCTCGTTTACTAGATATAAATGGCAGCATTATCTGAATACTCTCATTAAAAGAATGTTTAGTATGAACTTTTGTTAACTGAATGTATGCAAGATCTTGGAAGCATAGGTATGCAAGACAAATATCTTGGTCAATTAACTATTCAAAATGTTATACTGGAACTGTTCTAAATTGGAAGTCCAATAGAGTTTATGTATTTTAGAGCAATAAGTATATTGAATGCTCTCTTAGATAACAGGAAAAGTTTCAAATTTACATTTAGAAAAGTTTGATATACTATCCTGCACAGTCAGGGTTTAGGCCGAACCGTAGTTGCTTTGTGAAAGTAAATGATGAGATTCCATCGACACTTGATAATAAGAAATTAGCTGCCCTTACTTTTAATAATATTACATTGTTGTTGTTCTAGGAATCATGCTGTGTCCATGCCTCATAGCTATTTAGTTCATTTAGTCACTCACAAAAGCTTATATCTGCTGAGACATCTTTATATGTAAGCTTCCGAGTTCCTCAGGGCTATATATTGGGGCCGTTGCTATTTATTGTAAATACAGCCAATTTCCATAATACATTTTCTGAATCTCGGTGTTTTGCTGACAATTATCAGTTATGTATGTACAGCTGATGATGTTGACAATGTTTATAAGCAAAATAATGCAAACTTTGAAGTCTCAGTTCAACTTCATTATTAGTTAGGATATAATAAATATTTAAATAAGAGCATAGTAAGAGCGTATTCTAATTTAACATTATGTTTCAGATGTAAACAAATACTGATAAGCGAATTAAATGCAAAGGATCGAAAATATGTGTCATATATTTATAGTTAGTACCAGAAAATGTCAGTCAATATCAGAAACTAACAGCAGGTGATCCATATCATAAAATTTATTTTTATGAAGAATTAACGAACAGTCTGGACAGAGATAATATGCGTTAGACACGTTATGAAATGTATCTACCTGCCTAAGATTTAACCCAATTTCTTTTGTGAAACTATTTTTCAACATAACAGGGCAACACACCATTATGATGTAATTGAAAATCTTTCCTAGTAAATTATTTTTAATAATACTTAATAATAATCAGAAAATATATATTGCAACGTATTTACGCTAGTTGCAAATGTATTAGTACTAAATAAAACTACTAAATAAATCACTACTTCAGTAGTGATACTATATACATTAAAAATACATATACTATGATGAATGATACTATACATTAAAAATCAAAATAAAAGTTCAATAATGCATTGTTTATATGTAATTACATCCACTCTATAATTGAGAAGACCTGTAAGGCTGTGTATATAAAGAATATATAAGTAAATATATAAATAAATACATTAGTAATTATTATTTTAGGCGATGGTAATAGTGACGGGGATATCACCTCTTGATGTCACCCTGAATATGGTAGCCACAAAGGCAATGCGCAGGGTGGGAAACATGAACAGGAAGGTAAGGGACCTGAATGGACTCTCAAGAGAGCTAGTTGAGGAGGGGCTCCTATGGATACCCTCTGACAGTACGGGTGTCCACTGACACAAGAAATATGAGATCACTCTCACCAGTAAGAGGAACTGGATAGAGGGTCGAGCTAGATTACTGCTCAATGGAGCCATCTAGTACACGGATGAAGCCAAGAACGGGTATGTATAGACGATGCGATGGGATAGGTAAAACCTTCTCCCTTGGCAAATACACTACCCCACTCCAGGCCGAGCTAGTTGCAATTACATACGGTGTTCTAGGGGCCAACCAAAATCGGACCCAGGAAAAGGTATGTATCTGCTCGGATAGCAGGGCGGCGATGGCCGCCCTGAATTCAGCAACGACAAAGCGGATGCTGGTCTATAATTGCTATGAAGCATTGAACCACTTAGCAAGGAAGGGACCGGTGGAATTCTTATGGATACCTGGGCATAATGGCATTAAGGAAAATCTAATTGCCGATGACATTGCCAGACTAGGGATCAGGGACCAGAGGCCTATATGGACCAGAACCTGCAGTGGGAATAAGTCAGAATCTAATCAGAGACCGCATCAATGGCTAGGGAAGAGACCAGCGCAATAAAAGATGGAAAGGAGTAACTGGTTGTCGATGGACCCATGAATTCATTAAATTGAACAGGCACAAAGTCAGAACCCTGGTAGGAATCATAACGGGCCACCATAGTAGCCTGAATGCATATAAACACAAGCTAAGGGTGACTGACAGCATGACCTGCAGATACTCTAGAGAAGATGAGCAAACCTCGATTCATCTTATTTACACCTGCCTCGCACTGGAGGAGAAGAGGCGCTTTATATTAGGGACCCCTGTCATCCTAGAGAAGGCGAGGCTTAAGGCGGGGGACATGCCTAAATTGCTCCTTTTATGGGATAGCATCTTTGGATAATAACCCGGATAAGAGGGGATCGCCAATGAATCACCCATGCAATCAGTGGCTGATGAGGCCCAAACCCATATAACATAATAATAATAATTATTGTTATTTATCAGAAAATATATATTATAAATGTTTTATCTATTTAAACTATTAAGTAACTAAAATAAAAGTTTTATTTTGTACTTGTGCTCCAAACTATTTAGGCCATTAAAAATGAAAAATAATTAAGAAAATAAATCATTGACAATAAAGGCGCAACTAAACAAGCAACTGTATTAAATAGTAATACTAATATTACTATTTGATACTTATTTATAATGAAAAAATATAATGGGTAATTAAGTGCCATTATTTATGTTGTAAATATTTTCATTTTCATATTATAATATATACCGTGCTTTCACTTTAAAACTATACATAGGTTCCACCGTTCGATACTTCTCGGAAAATTAGCCACCGCTCAGATGGGGAGTCCGGCCGTACGCCGGCGCCGTGATGAGCGACAATTTAGATTTCACATTTACCGTTGCATACGTGTTTGGCATTTAGACGAGTGAACTTCGTAGTAATACGTGTAATTTTAAATAGATTCTTTTAATTCAAAACTTAGTAATTATGACGTACTCACTTGAGGAAAAAATTGATTTGATATCATGGTCTCTTCAAGGACATTCATTACGTGCAATAAGGGACCATTTTTCAGTCAAATATATAAATCGTCCGATCCCTGCCTTGAACACAATATCGACAGTAGTCGAAAAGTTTAAGTCAACGGGGTGCATTTTAGGTTGTAAATGCCACAAGACACCTAGAATTAACGAGGATGCTGAAATGCAGGAATTAATGGTATGTGCAGTGGTAGAATAAGATTCAAATATTTCTATCCCAAAAATTTCCGAGGAGACTGGTTTTAGTGAGGGTAAAATTCACAAAATTTGAAAGAAAAATAAATATCATTCCTATAAATACGAAGCACATCAAGAAATTTTCGATGAAGACCAGTACCGTAGAATGGAATTTTGTAACACGGTAATGGAACGTGAAAATGCGGATGACAATTTTATTTATAACATCGTGTTCACCGATGAATCCACGTTTCCGTTACATGGTAGGCACAATCCATCAATTCTACGGTATTGGGCTATTGAAAATCAGTATCGGCTGTTAAATACAAGGACACAATATCCCGAAAAATTGAATGTTTGGGCTGGTATTTATGGGAATGATATTACTGGACCATTATTTATTGATGGAAATTTAAATGGGGAGACTTATTTGAATTTTCTTCAAAACCAAATTGTTCCTGCATTGGCAAACATTAACCCCAATTTTGACAACTTTTGGTTCCAGCACGATGGGTGTCCGGCCCATAACTCAAGAATAGTCATTGACTATTTGAATACGATATTCCCCCAAAGAATTATATCTACAAGAAGCGTAATTCAATGGCCACCAAGATCGCCAGACTTGGCCCCTAATGATTTTTTCCTATGGGGGTATATTAAATCAAAGTTATACGGGCATCCTCATGAAAGAGCTAATAATTTAAATCAACTGAGGGCTAATATTGAAAATTTATTTCAAACTATTAGCCCTCTTATGCTGACCAACGTTCGTTCAGAATTTTACGACAGGTTGGGTTATTGTTTGGCGCAAGACGGAGGCATCTTCGAAAATTTTCTTTAGTTTTTTTTATTCAAGGGGATATTTTTTAAGTTTTAAGAATTTGTATTTAATTTTTAATTATTTTAAGAGAATCTATTTATTTTTAAACGTTTTATTAGAAGGCACTTTTTTTTAATGCAAAATCAATTATAAAAATAATGCAAAAAAGATCATAGTTTGCTGTTAAATATGGCCAAGATATTTTTTCTTTAAATACCTTGATCATCTTTTAACAGTAAACCCATCAACATCACTTCCCACGTAAAAGTCTATACAGGTATAGTCATATTTTTAAGTGTCTTAAAATATGTATGTATGTCGTAGTCCGTGGTTGTAATAGTATCCACCTTTTAATATATATCCAAAAGGTGGATATATATTAAAAGGTGAAACAAATATCCACTGCTTAATATACAATAAATCCACCTAGATCACCAGATGTTATGCAGTTAGATTTTCCATCCCACAATGAAAGTATATATAATAAAGTCAGATAATATAATATAATCTCAAAAAGATAATATAAATAGAAATATGGAATATTTCATATTAAATTTCCGACAAAATTATGCAGGAGTTTTACTGATTAGATTATTACCAATATTATTACTCTACAGAGTATTATTTTGAATACTCATGATTTGAGGAAATTAATTCTAGGCTTCTGTCGTTGAAAAATTTTGAATAATGAGAAAAATGCCATTTTAAACACTATTCATATATCAAAAAGTACAGTAAAGATACAATTTAAAAAAAATTTAGTGATGTAGTACAAGATGGGTCAACAAAAAAAAATGTATGTGTGCGAGCGTTCTCTCGAAAATAAGCTTTCTTGAGATAAGCACATTATATAAAGATCATATATCGCTATGAACGCTCTTAAAAATCCATTGGAAATTACGCAGATTATGGAATATGTATTCCACGTTCAAGTATTCATAGCTGCGACCTGCTGTCACATTACGCCAAGACATACAATGGGGTTGAAGATAACATTGATCTCAACAAGTCTTTTGAAGTGATGGATAACAGCTTTATTAGATAACAAAATACGATATTATATAAATAATTCGATAGTATAACTAAGGTATAATAGAACGATATGCCCTAGTAATTTAAATTTCTAGTAAAAGAAAGAAATTTAACATTTTCCTTGAAATAGGTGAGAGACAAGTGGGATTTGTCGAATATCTGAGTTCATATAAGTGCATTTTTTCTTAGATGCATTTAAGATTACAGATTATTAGCATATTGAATTTCTACAGGTCATTAAGAACTACTAAGAAGCACTTACAGTGGACAATATGTATTTGGTTTTCAAAAATATAAAATGTTATATCATATCATTATATTATATCATCTCTAGTCAAAATAGTAGAAAGTATTGGTTCTTTTGTAAATGTGCAATCGATTAAAAAATAAATACCAGAGCGTTGTCCCTGAACAAATTGATTGTATCATACTAGTAAAGCTGTAAGCTGCTCAGAGCAATAAATATATAAATTAGAAAAAAATATATTTTAAGAAACAAATAGATAGTTGTCGGACGCGGAGATATAAAAGTACGGTACATTGCTCCGCGACCACTACATGCGTGGACCGCGTGGACAACCTATCGTATTCTTCATAGAAGTGAAAACGATAATATGGCCACTTGGCCAAGTATTGGGGTGTCACTGTATACTTGGGTTCGAGTTCCAAGGGAGGGAGTTTACCACCCCTCTCTGAGCATGGTCATGTTTGCCCTTGTGTTTATGTGTCACTTTCCTCTCTAGAGCTTGAGATTTTGAAGGAAATAAGTAAACTTCTCTGTGTCCAAACAAATAAAACCACATGAATTACAAACATTATCAGAATTCTTTAATGTCTCATTCAAGTAGCAAATGTAGTTCTTTAGTATATCAGATGATAAAATGATATAACTTTTATAAAACATTATCAGACAATTGTCAAACATCAAATGACGGCTGTTTTCGTTAGTACTAGCGTTACCACATGGGAAGTGATTAAGATAAAAGTTGGTGAATAAAACATAGCACAACACATTATTTTATTTATGTGTTGATTGAACGATATTGATGTCTGTGATCGTTGGAAAAAATAAACCGGCTTGCTCGAACATCGTAGAAATTCACTTAGAGCTAAATGCAAAATGCAATTACATTCGAATAATTTTATATGCACATAAAAGGTAGTAAAACCCAGACGTTAAAAGCCAGTTAACAAGTGAAATCGATTTTAGTTTTAACGGATTATAAAAGTTGACAAACGCTGGCTGCTGCCACATCCGGCTAATTGTATAATTGTTCGGTGAATAGTAAAGTAATTGCGTTTTTAATTTTCACTTTACAGTCGGCATAAAATCGGCATTTCGAGCCATCATCGAGAAGATATTGTAATTGATGTAACAATAAATGACAGATCAATCACGGATATATTTATATAGTTTAAATTCAACTGTGATAAGAGTGATAAACTATAATTTACACAACACTAACAAAAATAAAATGTTCATTTTTGTACTCCTCGTACTACCATAACTATTAACGAGAATTTTGATACTATATGATTAGATTTTAATAGTGGTAGAGTAGATTACAATATTAACATATCTTATTATTATTATGTAATCTTAATATTTAAACTTTTAAATTCACAATTTTTGCACAATGAAGCGCAATGCAAATATTTGTACTATCGTACGATACATTTAAATAATGAGAAACTTGAGAAGATCTAACAAGTAACTTGGGAACAATGCAATTAAGAATTGAGACGAAAATTAGTATGCAATACCAAGGCATCCTTATATGTATGGGGAGGATGATGTGTTTGAACTCACTGTATACAGTCCCATGGCAGATGGTGCACATCTTCTTTTCTTAGAATACAAGGCAATATACATATGACGATAATATATCGAGGTATAGTTTAATTTGGTTTCAAAACCTACGAGATTTTAGTATAATTGAATTATCATATTCTTGTCACTTTCCTGTAATAAAACCTATCACGTACCTTCTTTAAGAAAATTAATTCTGTGATATTTATCCTGGTATCAAAATTATATTCACTTTTACCTACCGATGTTAAATACTGGATAATAAATGGTAGTCACTTTATAAATAAATATACACTGATCGATTTTATATCGGAGGAACTTATAAATTTATTCTGAATATTATCAGGCTTGAAAATAACTTCCAAATATAACTTTATGCTATTAAAGACTTCCTCGCTATAAAAGAAAGCCTGTCAAATATCCGATCCCGCGTTTACGTATGGAAAATGAGTTTAGAAACTATTGGTATACTTTGTATGAATTGGATAAAATTGTTACGAAACATTTATGAAATTTATTTTTCATTAAAATATTTAAATTTGATGTAGTATTCAAATTTTCTGGAAACTATGTTATCACTAATATGTATTTTGTTGATTATACATATTTTCTTTCATACAGAAATCATTGGAAAACAATATTTTAATAAATTATGAATATTAAAAAGACCTTGGGTTAAATTTTCAGATAATCCTTTAATGACCCTCATCCTTATAGGTCAATATAATACTGTATATATACATATATATATATATATATATATATATATATATATATATATATATTTCCTTATCACTCTAATATAATCAGTATCATCACGTATTATCACTTGTGTTTTTTTTTTCGTTGAGTAGCTCCATAAAATAGTTCGCCCATGTCTCTCTAAATATATTATCTTCCAACACTGCTATTTCCTTGCTTGTTTTTTATTCCAATAGTTTTAGGTATAATATAGAACTTATTTTGGTTTGTTTTGGTAAAACTTCTTTGTGTATTTGTCTTGTTCCTTCTCTACAAAGTCCATCAGGGACGTATGGTGTTTTTGAACAAAATGGGACAAGCTTACTTTTGAACGAAATTTAAAATATATTGTTTTTATACGTTAGTCGTGTATTGCCATTGAAGGATACATAACATAAGTCAGCTGCGAAAAATCGAATCAATTAGGTGGCGTCCATTTTTGTGGAGGCATACTTGTAGACGGGTGGCAAAATCATCCATACTCTTTTCGAGCATAACACGAGGGTGTGCAGTCCCAGGTTTCAAGGAGCCTGTTGTTTGAAATTTGTTCACCCACTTCACAGTGATATCCCATTTTAGTGCCACAGACCATGACAGAATAGCATCTCGCAACGAGTAGATTCAATCCAACCATCCTGAAAACATTCGCTCTACGCAGGCGCGCATAAAAGTCGTCTCAAAACACCATACCCCCCTGGCGGACGATGTATTTCCTAAATTTTTGTCTTTGTCCCATACTTATGTTAGCTTTCGGTTATTTTTTCTGAACATTTTCCTTTTCTCCAGATATGTGGTCTTGTTTATTCTCAACCATTTCAACCTTTCCTTGACTTTCTCTTCCAGTGCTTTATTACATTCACGATTATATCATTATATCATATCACTTCTTTTTCCCCATACTGCTCTGCTAATTGACTTTTTCATATGTATGTACTTCTCTACGTTTGCCAGAAATGTAACTCAATATTTAAACGGCACGGTTTCAGATCTTTATATTAGAAGATTCATTTGCCACCGCACTCCCTTGACTTGACATATTCACATAAATTTCGTTCTCTAGGAGCATATAAAAGACACAGTTTATATCATATACCCTAAAAATATAAAAGATTTGCAGAATAGAATTTTAGTGCAGCATGCACCAGATCCCCAACAAGATTTGAATGACGGTGGAAATCAGTTTTAATACCTCTTGTATGCATTATAATGTTGTGTTATACATTTTTGTTCCAGCAACTCATTATATTTGTTCTCTTTAGCGTTTTAAGTGCTTTTTGTTTATGTATCTGGTATTAGGGAGTTTCGTATCAATTTCAGTTTATTTAAGTTATGTTGGATTCATTGTTGCTAATAAAATAAATGTTATAGACAATTGTCGTTCGGTTCCGATCAGGGACAATTGTCGAATCCTACCTGTGGCGGGTTTTATCTTTTGATAGACAATTACGTTTTCAGGTCTCATTTCCCCGTAAGTCTAAAAATAGTATCTATCTACATATATCTGCTCGATCAGATTCTAAAAGGAAGGGATTGGATTTTGATGAAAGGGAATGGTTAAATTTGAGAGTTGAAGAGATATTACAACCACTCAAATTTAAAACCATTTCAGGCAGAGATCTGGAAAAGAGAGAGGACTGGAAAAGAAACTACACCTACGTAAAGTTAATTACTTAAGTTACATTCAGTTCCGAGTTCAGATAGCCGTAGTTGTGTCCACCATGGTTAGTGTATCAAAGGCTTTATCCAATTTGTTTATATCGGCGTGGTTTCATTCTACCACTATATTCTAAGCTTTTTCATTGGGATTTTTTATGGTTTTTGGAAGTATTTAATGGTGGATTATTTTTATTCAACTGTCAATATTTTTTCTATTTTACAATAAAACCCCTACTAATATGCAGTAATATGTAAGGTGTCCCCTTGAATATTCTGAACTTGATGACACGTGATCAAAAATAAAGAATTTCAACGAAGATATAGTCAAAGAAGAACATGCATCACTGCTTATAGTATAAATTAATGAAATTTGATTTTCATCATGCTACGCATTTTCCATACAAAACTTGTGTAAGACATCGGGTGCCACCCTGTATAAACGATTGTTTTTCCAACATTATGGTTTCATTTTTGCCAGCATTCCATTATAATTTAAGACCGAAAACCCTTAATCAAATTGAAATTTCTAATTAACCTGGAAATGCAATTCAGGGGATTCCGTTGTACAGATAGCATTTGTATAATTTTTCCCGGGGAAAGAATAGGCAAGCAGTTAAATATGCCGGGAAACTAATGAGATAATGAGATTGCTAGTAGGAAATAACGTGCACGGAACGAGAGCGATTTTGCCAATCTTCTGCTTTCCTACCCATCTCACGGGGTTATTTTGCACTTGTTGTTTAGTTAAGCCCAGCTAATGTCGTTATGGCGTTCCGTAAGCGGGCCTAGTTTAATTGCGGTGGGCGAAACAATTTCTTTAAATTAGGCAAATGGAAACGATGGCGAAATGTTGGCTTTCGTTTCAGTCGTCTTATAATAAAGCGAACGACAAGATTATGTTAAGTGTGTCTAATTGATCTCTGCTAATCGTCTTCTAACAGGAATGGCGCAGACAAAATTAAATTTCATAACAAACACAACGAAAAAATATACAATTTAATTATAATTTTAAGTTATTATATTATTAATAAAGTAATATTAATTGTAATATGCCTTCAATTTTCATTTTATACAATATTATTTTTGGAGAATGTACGCGTGTATATACAATTAAAATTTAGAATACTACACCGACAGAACAGTGTATTACCTATAAGAAAATACCTTCAGATGACCTTAACTTGTCCCCCTTAAATATGTCGCTAATATAATATATTTTAACATAAAATGAAGAAAATTTTAGTCAGTAAAATATTACTGATTTAGGCAGATTTTTTTGGCAGACACATATTTGTTCATTATAATAAGATGACCTTAGAATATCAAAAAATAGTTTCCAACGCAACATTTTTCGTTTAAGTATATTTATTACCTAATGAATGAGAATATTACATCTTATTTGTCATATCTATAGAGATCAATCAATCGCTACTACAGCAAAATTAAAATTATATTTTATATATGAGAATTTTATACAAGGTGTCGGGAAATGTTTTACTAATTTATTTATTGAACATCTCGGAAAGTAGTGATAGTGAATATGTGCGCGCATGAGCTTTTTAAATGTCAGACACTATAAGTCTATAGCCGATACTGCAAATTTATTAACAGCAGTCCTTGTTTCCTGGAAAAGTGGATCTTTAACCAGAGTATAATTGGCCCGGAAGTCCCGATATAACACCAATGGATTTCATTTTATAGGGTTACACAAAACCTAACGTATACATACATAAATGTTTCCAGGACTTTGTTTCAATTAAAAGCCAAAATATACGCGGAAATTCAGAGAATTAAATCAGCATTATGTTGATAAGTTGAGACCTAAACTTAAAGAAAGCTACCTTGATTATTTTACTTTTCTGCACTCAACTAAACCAGAGCGGAAAAGTAATGTAATCGTCTAAAGAAAAATGAAAAAGAAATGTTTTCTAGTGTTTATTTTTCATTTTTCGGCCTAAAAACAAAAAAAAATGGTTTTTACAAAATTGGGGTCTGTGTGTGTGTCATTGTCGTTGTCGTTGTCGTCGGCATTAAAATTTCTTGTTAGCACGATAACTCAACTAAATCGTGTCGGATCGATCGGGTTTTGACTAATTCTGATCGGGGATGTCTCCCAGACGACATCTATTGATTTTGAGGTGGATAGAACACACTCCATGTTCATAGGTCATGAGAAAGCACAATGTAAATGTTTATGTTCATTCTGAGATTTTAAACATACACATTTAACGCGATATTGATTTTGCGTTGAACGAAAAAAACATATATTCGGCCTGTATTATTTACGAATAAATGAAAAAAAATTTCGTTCGATCACAAACGTATGGATACGGCACTGAAGCAGTCGCCAATGAAAAAAGTACAACTGTTGCATAAGACATATATTTTGCATTTATGTGTTGGTTTATTTTTTCTCGGTCACTTAAGTTCGAGATGTTCTACGTGCGGAAAAGTCCGTTTTAATATTTTAAAACTGTTTATTTATTTTATAAATAGATCTTTTATAGTTTTGTATCATACGTTATATTTAAGAATGAAATACAGAATTTTTTTCACTAGATTGGTTCACAATGGTTCTTTCGATACATTTTACATGAAAAGAAGTAATATCAGCCGATGCTGTATACTTTTATATATTTTTCCCTTCAAACACTCCTCATTTTTGGTATACAATATTCTCCCTACCAAATAATTATTCTTAAGTTGGCTTTGAGATATCAATATTTATATACCATAAAAATTACTTAGGAACCAAATTAAGTAATTTATATATAAATGAGAGTGCAATTTAAGCAACACCATGCATCATATGTTAAACTATTGAACTTTCTCCTGTAAATTTACTTTGTTACAAAGCTTTTAGACAAATCAAGTAAAGCTTCATTAAAGGTCTTGTTCTAAACGATAAATATTTGAAATTGTTCTGCATGATGGTCTCATTGCTTAATAAATTATGTAGGAGTATTAGAAACAGAAAATGAATCGACAAAAGTAAAAATAAATTAATTTAATTTAGTATACATTTGTGAATAAGAAAAGAGTTTTTCTATCACTTGGTGACGGAGTTAAGGGGCGGAATTCCACCTACTCTCCCTTTCTTTGTCACAATGTAGGCCCCAATAATCTATTTAAAATACTGTTTTGTTGACAATATTTTTTACTGTTTCGGAGATACTCAGCAAATCAACAAAATTTTACGAGTGGTTCTAATCCCCCTTCAACCGCTATAGAGCACAAAAGAAAAGTGAGTTTCAATTATGAAAGGCACACGCTATAGTCATGCAGTTTTTTATTTCCAACCCCAATCTTCTTTGTTATACTCCGATGAACGTGTATGCTAAGTATTATTAGATACCTAATGTTTCGAAGTATCAAGAACTTATCTTCATTTACTTTATTATTCATGTATACTAGCGAAATCGTTTTTCAATTAGAGTAGAGTTAATACTGGATACTTATTTACGATCTACTAGTAAGTTATTGTAAAGTTAACGCCAAAGTTTATCTTGATTTCTTTTGAGCTCAGTTAACAACAGGGCTATATTTTTGTCTTCATTTTTGTATTCTTCAGTATGCTGGTTAAAAATTATCTTTACCTAATTATTATTTTCAAAACATACTTTGTTATAGGTATTAATGTGTTATGATATTTTAAATAACTAACACAATTACATTACCTCTTAAATGATCAATCACACTAAAGGAATTATAACATGCAGCTGCGATCTGTTCTGTCCCTCTTAGAAGTAAGAAATGAATACTATATTCTTTAATACAATTTCTAGAACGTATGCAATATAAAAAAGATATCAAGTAATACCATTACATTCAATACTCTTCGCTGTTTTTTACTTTAATGAAAATTACATGTGAGCTAAAGTGGCTATAACTCAAGTTTCCTTTAATCGTTACGTACATTGAAGTTTAATGGAAGAACATACGACTACATATACAGTACATGAAAATAGATATAGTACACATCCCGTAAAAACCCACGCAAACTCATTTATCGTGTTCTCATGTTCCACAACGCTGATCTTGGCCGCAGACACATGGAAGAAGGTTACTTAATGGTTGATGGAGATGGAGACGTAAGTGGGAGGATTTATGGACGGTTCATAAGTCATGTCGACCGTTCACGTAACTTATATCGGAATGTGTGCTATAGACATTTTTGTTTAGTATTATCAGCTTGCCTGCAATATTATTTATTTTATATAACAAAATAATTATTTGATTGCTTGTATAACTTTTAGTAGTCTGAAAAGATGAGCAGATATAACTTAAAGACTACCGAACTCTTATAATTGTTAACGTAAAAGGTTCAGTAGATTATATAATATACAGAGTAATCCAATAAAATATGAGAATGTCTTCTACGTTGAAGCTTTTAAAACCTGGTAAATGTTGTGGTTCCTGTATAACACTAAATAACTCGGATTCAGTGAAGCCTTAGTTTTCAGTGAATGCAAAGTGAAAGTTTCTACTTCAGTAGTTTTTGAAATTCAAGATAGCTATGCAGTATATTTTTGACAGCATTGAAATGTTTCGAAAACATTTGATTTCAGTTGGACGTATATTTGTAAAATAAATAAATAAATAATTCTTTTATAACATTTTTAAACCTTAACAGCAAAGCATTCTAACCAAATATATTTGAAAGTTACCAAATATTACAAACTAGATTTTCCTTTACAATTCACTCATATTGACAAATTACACAATTGAAAATTTTGTGAATGGTTGATTCATTGTTTTACAGATGAAAGATGTACAGTGTGTCCAATTTTCGTTGTATTTGCAGGGTTTCCCCTATTTCCAGCGGAGATAGAGACTTGCAAGTTTTACATTCCTACTTTTTTGAGAAATGAAGGATGGCGTAAACAGATTGTCGGTAACTTTTTTGTTTCCGAGATACAGGGTGAAATTGACAATTTAGCATTTTCCGGCACATCCTGTATCTCGCTTATGCTGCAACTTATCAACAATTTGAAAATGGCTTCTTACAGAATTTTTGCGTGGAATCCACTGGGGTACGTAGTTTTCTTCTCAGGGCGGCAGTTTTGGAGAAAAATAATTAACGTTGTTTTTTTCAAATGGAACACCCTGTTTATTTTTTCATAATTCGATTCAGCTCCATTTACTCTTTTCGAAAATATGATATAGACTATAGTTATTTTAATTACTTTTGTCATAAACTGCAATTAATGGAGATTTTGACATTTAGGTAAAATAAATACAACCCAGTAACTTAATTTTTCTAAGAATAGTAAGTTTATAAATTGTAACTGAAATTAAGTGTCCATATATATTTAGTGCTATACAAATACTTTAATAATAAAAGAATATAGAAATAAATAAATAGAAAACAGCTAGGGGACGGAGGGGCAAGAAGGATATGTTAATTTTAAAAATAAATAAAAAATAGATGTCTTAATCATAATTCTTCTTAACTTTGTATTTATAATTTTTGCACATTTGCACATTAATAATTGAGATCAAAATTCTAAAAAAATAAATTCTTCATTGATTCATATATGTTTTAAAAAAAATGGGCTATTATCAGTTTTTCCCGCCCATAGCGGGCAAAATGAATACATAGATCGGACAAACTGAATATTGGATACTAATCAAAGCAATCGTCACACAAATATGATCCTCGACCTGGATATATAGAACAAGCTTCATGAGTCCACTCTCGACAAACTTCGCATTGTATCTAGTCTTCGATGGGCGGGTGAATGTATGCTTCTTTGCACACAGTGCAAAAATATAACTTCTGTTGCATAATGCTTGTTTTTAAGTTTTGTTTTGTATCTGTCATTTTCTTTTTGCGGTTCGACGAGCCTGGAATTTCAAATGGAAATTTCATTTTAGCTACTATAACAACCTGCTTTTGTTTTGGTGCCTTCTTTATTAAACTAGAAGCAGCGTCCAATAAAATTTTCTTTTTAGTTGCTGAAGCATCTTGTTTTTGTTTTTGTGCCATTTTTATTGGTGTACTAGTCAATATTTCAGATTTTTGTTGTTTTCGTCTTTGTATATTTCTTTTCTTTACTTCGACAGGTATGGGCCGGATTCCTGGCAAAACATTCATGTCTGATTCATTATCTGGTTGTGTAATTTCTAAATTGTTATTCTCGTCAGCAATTTTGTCATTCTCATTTATATTGGAATTTTTCTCATTTTCATTCATTCTGGATTTTTCGTCATTTTATTTTTCAGGGGTATTTCGCAGCCAGTCTAAAAACTTTTGGGAGTTTACCAATCCACTATCAGTAGTGGTTGCTTCTGTACCAGGAGGAGCACCATCTAAAAGCCGTGGATTAAGCCTCTTTCTTTTAAAAATTAAAAACGGCGGGATGAATACTTTTGTGACACTGCAGCAACAAATTACTGTACTTAAAATTCCTTTTTCGTTGCTTGAAACAATCCCAACCTATTTATTTCAATAGGTAAACAGGACTTTAGGTGGTTTAGTCGATGAAGTCCTCACTCCAGTCTCGTCCATGTTGAAGATCATATCAACTGCAATGTTATATTTTTCTATGACTTCTTCTAACAATGAATAAAATTTCTATTTACAGCTTCTCGATTAAATCCTTTCACTCGAGCTACAGAAGTTGGTTCCGGTGATGTCAAAGTAAATGATGCGTGACGAAGCTTGAAATTTTTGAACCACCCTTTTCCAGCTATATTTCCAGAAAAAACTTCAGATTTTCCATTCTTTCTAGCAAATTCTCCTGCTACCTGCAGAAATTCTGTTCGTGTGAGGCCATAAAATAAAGAACTTATATTTTGAACATATTTCAAAAGCTCTTCCTCTTCTTCCGCCGTAAAAACAGATTCAAAACGGCCTAATTTCTTTGTTGAGGAATCGATTTTAATATGTCTATGTAACGTTGCGTAAGGTATACCATATATTTTATTCGCTTTTAATGTGGACGTCTTTTTAGCTTCTTCCATAGCTTTTGCTAAGCTTTCTTCAGACCAGTTGGCTCGGTTGGTCTTTCTCTTATAGTCATACACCATCTGCTATAGAGATTATTATTTGTTAATTCAAACTTTTACATACACTTTGATCATTATTATTTGATCATTAACAGACTATGCATAAGAAGGGCAAAACGGATACTATCCATCTTACTCGGTTTCGTTTTGCCCGTCTCGTACTTTAGTAACATAATCAAATATCCCACAAAAATGGTGAAACAAAAACTTAAGATGAATATGTTTGTTGGACGTCTATTTATATCAAACTTTACTAGAAATACCAAAATATGGATTTCTCTGAATATAATAAAATAAACACAAGGTACTTACGGTGGTTTTATCGTAATTTTTTTGAAAAAATCTAATTTCCTTACACTAAACGCGTGGTTAGTAACCTATGCTACCGAACGAAATCTGACAGTAAGTGCATGTATGTAAGGAGTCGAGCGACACTGGCTCTATTTCTTTCTATCGATGAAATATGGAACTAGAACAAATATTATTTTTGCCTGCCCTCTCCGTCTTGCCCGTCCGTCCCCTAATACAAAAACGCAAGAACAAACATTTTAATAACAAAATAATATATAAAAGAAAAACACAACAAGCAAGTAACGAATGACTAAATAACTGCTATTCCAATGAATGTTAAATTATAGATACTGTTCAAACACGTTTCCATTTTTTTGAATACACATTTCACATCTTTTTCTTATAGTATTCAAAGCATTAATAATCATGACAGGTCGCTCTTGTAATTGTCTTAATGCCTGTTCGGTTGCAACCCTAAGATCATGCTTAGTCTCATGACGCACACTATATATTTTATTTTTTATACAAAGAAATACCCACATACAAAGAAATCCAGCACAGACAGGTCAGGCGACCTAGGAGGCCAGTGTGTGGGCCCTCTAGTACCAATCCAGTGGTCCGGGAAATTATGGTTTAAATATTGAGTCACAATTCGAGAATTGTGAGCTGGGGCTCCATCCTGCTGAAAGTATATTTCAGGCAAATGTCCCAAAGGGATCTCATCTAACAAATCTGGTAAAATATTTTCTAAAATTTGTAGATATCGGGCAGCAGATAGTCTTTCTTCAAAAATTTCGTATTTTATTCTGTCTCCAAGTATAAAACAAGATATGTTGAATCCAATCCTGCCTTGCTGTTAACGCGCGAATGTAATTAATTCGTTTGTTTGCGACCAATGCCTAGTATTATGCCTGTTAAAATGCCAGCACTGCTGATATAAGATTCGTCAGACCAAATAATTGTTCTGGCAAAATTTATGTCATTTTGAATACTTTCCAAATACCATCCACAAAAATTCATGAGTCGCTCTGCATCACCAGGGCGTAAACTATGAACTATTTTTGCTTTGTAACGCGCGAACTTATTTTTGTGCAATATCGTTTGTACCCGCGACTTTTTCACACCTACATTTTCTTCTATTTCTCTACATGAGGTTTTACGTGCGGCTTCCACAATAGCCAAGACATTGATGGTATCTACTTCCAGATTTTCTTTATTATAAATTTTCGGCCTGGGTTTGCCAAAGGAACCATAATTTAACAAATTTGATTTTATTCTAGAAAAAATCACTTTATTTGGTTGCCTGCGCTCTGGATATCTACAACAATTAAAATGTAACCTACAAAGTCAGTTGCTAAGACATTAAGTAATAAATACCTGTTAAAATAAAGTTCAGTTGCATCATCAGCATTTTCTTGACATTCAACAAAACAACAAAGCATATCATACTTTTCATAATATTGAAAACTTTCGTTTACTGCCATACCTACTTGTTTAAATCAAGATAAAATTTAGGCTTTATTATAATTAAATGCTTTATTTAGACTGAATAAATAGAATAAATTTGACAGGTAGAATAGTTTTTTGTTTATCTGCCATAGCCTACTGTCAATGAAACCGATCAACGATATTAAGACAGACACTTTTAGTTTTTAGGTGCCAGTTTCTATTTATTTTTATAGTAAATAAATGGTTATGACATAGCCGAGCTTTATTTCAATATGTCATGTCTGTTCGTAAATTTTATTGTAAATTATGACTTCCATACCTATCTCCGCCTCATAGGTGGAGTTGATGACAATGTCACAATCTCCATTAATTGCAGTTTACCACGAAAGTATTTAAAATAACTATAGACTTTATCATATTTTTGAAAAGAGTAAATGGAGCTGAATCGAATTATGAAAAAATAAACAGGGTGTTCCGTTTGAAAAAAACAACGTAAGTTATTTTTCTCCAAAACTGCCTCCCTGAGAAAAAACTACATACCCCAGTGGATTACACGCAAAAAGTTCTGTAAGAAGCCATTTTCACATTGTTGATAAGTTGCAGCATAAGCGAGATACAGGATGTGCCGGATTATTCTAAATTGTCAATTTCACCCCGTATCTCGGGAACAAAAAAAGCTACCGACAATCTGTGTGCGCCATCCTTCATTTCTCAATGAAGTAGTACAGGAATGTAAAACTTGCAAGTCTGTATCTCCGCTGGAAATAAGAGAAACCCTGCAAATACAACGAAAATTGGACAGACTGTACATATGTAAATTTGGTTTCATATATTTTTAATTTTACTGGAACAATGTAGTATCTCTTTGATAACTTAATGGGTTCTATTTATATTTGAGTATGGTAAATGGCTTTATTTTTTTCATCCAAGTTATGTTATACATTTCTGATCTGTATATTAACTTTGGTTTTTGTTCATAGAAGCATATGCACAAAATGTTACAACATCAATATAGAACAACTAGCGTTAGATGATGCTTTTCAATGGTGCTGCTTAGAGTTGAGAATTTATATGAATACCAGTTTGATGTGGTGTAACTTTCTTTAATAGGATTCTGTATCAAGTGCATGCTTATTTATTTTTTGTTTTATTTACTGTAGCGGATCACCTACAATAATCATCTATATTAAATTACTAAGCAGTCATTATTGTTATCGTATAGAAAAAGAAAAAAAAAAAACAGAAGACCAATTTTCCATGAACAACAAAGTGTTACACGTTTCTCGAAGCGTGTTTCGCCAAACAAGTTAGCACCATCGTGAAATGATTAAAGCCATTATAAGGTTTCATCTTCTGATCATGCTAACTTGATTGCGAAATGCACGTCGAGGAACGGGTAATCTTTTGGTGTTCGTAAAAAATTGGTCTCCTGTTTTTGTTTCAGCATCAAAAGTTCAAGCTTAGTAAAAGAATTATGCACAAAACGGACATCCAAATCTAAATAAGCTTAAGAGAAATATACAAGATATAGTATACAGTATAGTGAAATAATGTCACTTCACAATTGTCATATGTTGTACTGATATGTGAAAGTCATACATATATTTATTCAAATTCGTCCCTACTGCAGGTCTATATTAATAAAAAAAAAGTGGCTCTATTAATTTTTTCTGGATTTTTGGTCAATTAAGAATTGTTAAGAGATGGAGTGTTTCACTGTTAACAGATTGATATGTATTCTAGGTATTTACTGATTATTCACATCATTGGACGAATACGTAACGGGTATCCTCTAGAAATAAAATGTTGTGACTTCCAGGCATTTTTGAACATTCACTAGTTATCGTCGGTGGAAAAATAGTATTATCAACTGAACACCCATTAGACAGTTTCATAAGTGAAGCGCTAGGAAGGAGTTTTTCATTAGGGTTCTTTATAGAAGGAGAATAATTGTGAAGTATCCAAAACCCAATAATCATGAGAGACTGGCACTTCTAACCCAAATTTTAAATTTATGTACAGCGAAACATAAATGGAGATATTTAATATGTATATCTATTAAAATCATCAGCCAAACTTGAAGATACATGAACTATGCCTGACTAACATTTAGCGCTATTGCTGAAAAGTCTGTATAACGTAACTCATTATATTTTGATTGTAAAGAATGTATCTCTGTTGAATGAAAAAGAAGTAAGAATTTACGTATTTAGGGATACTCGCTTAAGTTGGCAAAACTTAGCAAATAATGCACAGACTAAGAATGTTGACTTTCCCTGAAAATTTTAAAGCGGTGTAATTTTTTTTCGTTGCTTTCGGGATGATTGAATTTGTCGTTTCTGCTAAAAATCAATTTAAGGATGATTTCTTCATTTCCTATTAATTTTTTTAAGTTGAAAACTTTGTTTTTAGCAAGAATCCATGTACTTTTTATCCAAAAACGTTAATAATTGCAATAAAAGAAATTAAAAATACCATTTTTCAAAAAATAAAGACCAAACTGATTTTTTTGCTTTGAATGACCATAACTCAGTGAAAAATCATCGTACAAGGCTTTTTAGGACGATTAAATGAAAGAAGATAAAATCATCTAAAAAGATTTTATGATGAAATCACTAAAAAAAAATTAATGAAGTTCGTCAACCTTTTGAAAAGCAATTAAAAATTTGGAAAGGAATTTTCCGATGGTTTTCTTATGATTACTTAAAAACCTACTGATGGTAAAAATTTAGTTCAATATCTGAAAACTAGAAACTTGGATCTTCAATTGTTTTTTTTTTAATTGCTTTACGATTATTTGAAAATCGCCTAAAAATTTAGTATTTTTTTTACATCCTCTAATTTTTCTGCCTAGTGTATATCAGTGTATGAATTGAATTTTTTACGCTGTTTGGTACGAAATTACGCTATGAACAGCCAACCGTCGTCTTTTCAAATTTAATAAAATACCTACTGAAAAATTTGTCGTTTTTGCTAAAAATCATTTTAAGGACGATTTATTCATTTACTATTAATTTTAAAAGGTTCAAAATTTCTTTAGCAAGAATCTATATATTTTTTTATTAAAAAACGTTAATTATTGCAAGACAAAAAAATGAAAAAAACAATTTTTCAAAAAATAAAGTCAAAAGTGTTTTTTTTTGCTTTGAACGACCATAACTCAGCGAAAAATCATCGCACGAGGCTTTTAGGCCACTGAAATTAAAGAGGATAAAACCATCTAAAAAAGTTTTATGATGAAATCACTAAAACATTTTTATTGAAGTCCATCGACCTTTTGAAAAGCAAGCAAAAATTTGGAAAAAATAAATTCCAATGGTTTTCTTATGATTACTCAAAAACTGCTGGCGGTAAAAATTTCTACTCAATATCTGAAAACTAGAAATTTGGGGATTCAATTTGCTTTTTTTTAAAATTGCTTTACGATTATCTGAAAATCACCTAAAATGTGGTATTTTTTTACATTCTTTTTAATTTTTCTGTCTATTGTATATCAGTGCATGAATTGAATATTGATTAACACTATTTCATACGGATTACGCTAAGAAAAGCCAACCGTCGTCTTTTGAGAGTTAATAAAATACCTATTGAAAAGTCATTTTATTTGCGTCCATAAAACAAAGTCCCCTTTATATCCCTATTTGTTCCACATAATAAATTCCGAAACCTTTTTCGCGCGCATTTTACACCATTTATTATATATCCTTGGCACTGATAACGCCACCCCGGCAATTAATAAGCCGCAACGACTTCTACATACCTCAGGCTGCCGACAGGAGGCGTCGCATAGGGCACTCCAAGAAAGGCTTCGACAGGCGGATGAATATGAATCATGACGCCCCTCAGCGGGCCGTATTTAGTCCTCACCACCCTCGTGCTGTACTTGTGCACCAGAAGAGAGGCGCCTGCTCCCGATTCCTCCACCAATACGATCACCACGATCACCCACATAGCACAAAATAGCGCAGTAACGGAACTCAATTGTCTCAGAACAATCGTTCCTAACACACGCATGACGTCACAACCGATGACGGACTCGGCATTTACGCTGCACCCTCATTATCCCTCTTCGGAAATGGCCAGGTCATTGCCGGAAGCGATCTGAAAAAAGGAGACTATTAATGTTATCGCTGCCGGAATTTTTCTGTGCTTAGAAGGAGGCGTTAATTAAAGAATGGAATTGATTTATACGCGACATCAAAAAACAATATTTGTTACAGTAAGAAAGGATAGGATAAAAAAGGCACAGAAAAATATATTTCGTTGAATTAAGAAAAGTGCGAGGGCGGATCAAGTACAAACGGTACTTTATTTTTTTTAATAATTGATTGAAAAACAGAAGGCAAAGATATTGTATTTTTCTGCATGGTCTCCTGCTTTCCAAATACATTCCTCTCAGCAAGAAGGAAGGCTTTCTATCCCAGTATCGTAGAATGAAGTTGGTTGCGTCAGGAGCCAATTTATCACGAATCCCTCTACGCCCTGGTCAGCTTCAAATCGTTGCCTTCCTAAAGCTTCTTTAATCGGCCCAGATAAATAAAAATCACAGGGCAATAAGTTCGGACTGTAGGGAGGATGTCCAAGTGGACTCCAGTGCATTTATTTCAGTTTTTCGACCATTAGAGCTGCAGTGTTGAGAGCCTGGGGCCTAGCGTTGTCGTGAAGGAGGATTGCCTCTCAAATCGGTTTGTTTCGTATATTTCGACGCTATGCAGCCTTCACCTGGTTCAATAGCTCGTAATAGTAAGCAGAATTGATTGTACGTCGCTCATTCAAAAAATCAATGGGCAAATGGCCCGCCGGTCCAAGAAAAAGGTTAAAGGAACCTTGTCAGCTAAAAGTCGAATGTTGGTTTTCACTGAAGCTGCTTCCGCCTTCCTCCGCCACTCCATACTGGCTTTCTTGGATTGGGGCGTGTAGTGGTAGGTCTATGTTTCGTTGCAGGTGACAATCCGACACAAAAATGCATCACCTTCTTCCATAAACCTTACTGTAAGCTTCTGACAGACCTCCATCTCACACAACAACATCTCAACTTCTGATCTGCTGTCAAGAGGCGAGATACGCATCTGACACACTTTACGGAACTCCAGGCCATTTTTAATGATCGCTTGATAGCTCCCATAACTTACTATGACTTTTTCTGCAATTTTGGATACGGTCATTCGTCGATCTTCTTTAAGAATGCCTCAAACCGCGCAAATATATTCGTCCGTAGTGCTGGTTTAAGGACGGCGATCGTGTTTCCGATTTTGTACTCGTTCTCGCCCTTCCTTGAACTCTCTATGCCGAGCAAACACACGAGTCCTTGACAGTGTTTGGTCCGTGAACTGTGCAGTCAATCTACGGAAAATTTTGGTCACTTGAACCCCTTCGTGAACAAGAAATTTTATAATAATGCGTTGCGCAACAGCGGTGTGTACCTCTCGCTCTGACATCGTGAGCGCTACTGACGAACTAATTGACAGTGGGTAATGGCTGGCTCTTTCCATTCTCTATGATCCCACCCAAGCATACTAGAACCTTGGGCTCGGTCCTAACAACTGTACACGCTCAGAAACAAAAATTCTATTTATAAATCCATCCTCGTATGTAACGGAATTTCATATCATTGAATAAAAGGGTACTATTTAGTACGCTCAAATAACTTGGATATTTATTTATCTGTTGACATCATAAATACCAGTGTATTTTATACTCTAAAATTTAGTATGTCTCTACATGTACCCCGTTCAAATTCTATACTACGTACAACTTTTTCCATGTAGAACAATTTGCATTATTCAATATGAGTTAAATACAAAATAACCAAACAGTTAGTAAACATAAAAGTTTGTCGAAAACGAATAATGAAGCTTGATGGGTGCGGTTTAATTAACCGGAGCAACAACAATAAAAGTACTTTTTACGGCACAAAAGCAATTCTAACAAAGTCTGCTCTATTTTAATCTAATATCAGAATTAACTAACACTATAAATTCTGTTATACGTATTAGGTTTTATACATTCCGCTGTTGAACCCAGCAAAATTTACTTTCTAAAATGATTAATGCCAGTAACGTAAAGTTCTAACAAACTATCTGGACGTGACGTAAAATTTAAACACGCTCTGATCAGTGAATCCTTTAAACTTTAACTTGACAGTACAAATTTTATATGATTTAATATGTGCTTCTATTTCCCAGCTGACTCGTAAAATTATAATTCAGTAACATCGGAAATAATTCCTTTATTAAAAACCTTTCCGTGAGGTTACTCACCTTTAATCGTTATCCTGTGATGATGTATACGAGAATACTATTCTATTTCAAGTAGTAGTTTCAAAAGTTCATATCCCTAGAAATTTATAGATATTTTTGCGCTATTAATTATACATATGTTACGCATATAAATATACTATTAAAAGTAGAAGTCCTGCAGAGCTAGAGGTATAAGAAGTATAAAAAAATGTTTCTTATACAATGTTTTTATCTTCTTAAGTTGAAAACAATGGGAAAAAATGTCTATTCAAAATAGACAAGCTTAATATAACGTATAACATATAATACTTGAATAAATAAAATATAAATATTCGTCTACACCAATTTTATCCCCTTACAAATAGTCCCCATTAGATATCTATTATACATTTATGCCAGGGCTTCTTGCAATTCCCGAAACATTTCTGGAACTTGATCTTTGGGATAGTGTTTTGCTCTTTCAACGATGTGTTTTTAATCTCATCTATGTTTGCTAGAGGACGGCCCTTTTCTCAGGGTTTTCTTTATTTTTGGAAATATGAAGAAAGTGATATGGACCCATATCTGATGAATATTAAGACTGGCGCATCATTACAGTGTTGTTTTTGGTCAAAAATTCATAAATAAGCATGTACCATGGTGCAAAAGTCATGAATTGTTTGGCTATAAATCCGGACGTTTTTTTCGAGTTTCTTGACGCAAACGCCATTGAACTTAGTAGTACTCCTTATTGATATTTTAACCTTGTGACAAGAACTCATGATGTACTATGCCGGTAGAATCAAAGAACATAGTGAGCATAACCTTCATATTCGACCGCACCTGTCGAGCTTCTTTCGGTCTCGACGATTCAGAATGCCTCCACTGGGATAATTAGCTTCGACATTATATCGTAAGCCTATGTTTCATCACCTGTTATGACACGTTTCATTAGTTCTGCACCATTATTAACTTATTTTCACAACTCCTGAACAACTTCCATTCGCCGCTGTTCTTATTCGAAATTCGACAATTTTGGAGCAAATTTTGCTGCCAGACGTTTCATACCCAAAATACCCGAAGAAAGTTCGTGGCATGAGCTAATTGATATTCCAACGTCAGCAAAGACTTCCCTGATTGTGATTCGGTGATCATTTAAAATTATCTTTCACTTTTTCCACGTTTTTATCGGTTGTTGATGTGCCGGGGCGTCTAGGGCGATTGTCATCTTCAACGTCTTCACGGCGTTCATGGAACATTAATAGCACTCGAAGACTCTTGTTCTACTCATAAAAGACTCACCGAAATCAATATTTAATATATTTAAAGCATTACTGCGCTTTATTGCATACTTATAATAGCAAAATTTGATGCAAATTTTCTGATCCACTTTTTGAATAAGTAAATAATTGCCGATCGTACCAAAACATATGTAACCTTTTTGACAGCTGACAACAGACTAAATATCCGATATGGTTAAAAATGTGCAAATGCCTTTTAGACATGTCTACCAATACAATAACGAAAAACGAGTGAATTGAACTAATACAACTCGCGAAATTACAAAATTCCCACTCACTTTTAAACAGACCTTGTATATTATTATTGATTATAAATGTTTATCACTTTTATACTACCTTTCCTGTTACGAAATTATTATAAACTGTTATTCGTTAAAAAAATATTAATCTACGATATGTACAATCTGCCAAATCCAATTTTATGGAAAATTTAGATGTAACAATTATCAGTCAGATTGTCAAAGTAAAAATAATAAACAGGTCAATGAACAGTCGATTATAGGCATACCCATAAACATAACACAATTAATAAGAAAACACGTATATAAGTAAAATAATAATAGGTTAGAAAAAGGGTACATACATGCGTCCTTTTTCTGTAACATATTTTTTTTTAATTTTGTATCCTTTTTTTTTATTCTATATAGACTATTAATGCTATATGTGATTACATTCTACTTTATTTTTTTATGAGCCTATTGTCATTGTATATAATAATACGCAACTTCATTTTTTCTCTTAAAAAATATATAGATTCTTATAAAAAATTTACTTTGGGAGGCAATTTTGCTGACCATATTGCAGTGACGTTACTTTCAACCGGATTTATCGGATAAATGTTCTTCTTGTCTAAAAGTGAGTATTTCTTTCGAAAACAATCGTATAACAATCTACTTTAGTAACTTAAAGTTACTAGAGAAGTAAAAAATATAACCAACAACAGAATATTAGATGCCATAGTAAGTATTTAGATAGCTAAATCTGATAATAGCATGAACAAGATAAGGGCCCTATACCTAGAAGTTGGTTGTTTTGATTGATACCATTAATGACATTAACAGACCGGTGAACCGAATATTTACCTAGTTATGGTTCACCAACCAATGATGGTAATAGTTATAAGAGATTAGATAAAAATAAAACCATGACAAATTGCCTCTTCTGTTCACTATTGACTGACGATGAACAAAATTTTCTATTACGGAATAGTGCATGAAGCTGGAAAATATTTGTAATGGTTTACACAACTAAATCTTGGTGTAAATGGAAATTATAGGTAGCTTAAAATCAGTTTCAGTCATCTCTCGATGATACCAACTTGATTGGTGAAACCCGCGACGAGAAACGTATAATTTGTTTGTCGATGTTCGTGGAAACTAGTGGCCTATTTTTGCTGCAACAAAGATTCCTGTCCCTTCCAACAACAAGGATAATAAAATTAATTTGAGGGGGAATGTTTTAATTGATTTTATAAGACCCAATTAATCCCTGTATAATCTTACCTCATAAATCCACCGTGCATCCGAATAAACTCTTTGGAAGATTTCCATTGGTACGCCTCCCACAGCTTCGCAACGTCCCCCTCTCTCTTCACATAATTAAATTGCATTTGCCGGAATGAAGAACTAAATCGCGTTTACTAGAAGGTCCGTCACAAAAAGTTAAATTAATTTCGCGCGAAAATAAAGAAATACAAGTCGCGACGCCCGGTAGCTCTCGTGCATTAAATCGACGTATTCGTGATCATCGCCAGATGTTACCGAAACGTATCCATTCCGGAGACTCGCCGCACAATATATAAAGAGTTCAGCGCAGAAAAATGTCTACTACTTTATAGAAAAGTCCATCTCAACATCTGTTACGGATTTAACACTAACTCATATCAAAACCTCTTCCAGCTTATCGAAGTTGTTATTAATATTTTATGTTCCTCCATGCTCCCGTCAATTTGGTCGATGCGCTTCATAACTTCGAGTTGTATTTAATATTCTTTTAAACGTTCCGCTTTTGTTGCGCCTCCTTTCGCTCGTACCGTGGAGTTAATTTAATTCGAAACCGAGAAATTGAATAATGATTCATCGGGTTTAGCAGGTTTTGTTTTTAGAATTTATGCCGAATTCATTTTTCATTCCATCCCGTGTAGAATTGGAAAGTAGTTGCTACTTGTAGTTACGCCATTTATCTTGCTTCGGGGGCGCCACCTGAAACAATATAAATCCAAATTAGCTTTGTAAATTTCAGCTGATTCAAAGCCAGACAGAAACGAACATGGTCCTTTGCTGTCGGGGGTTTTTGTTGTCATAAGATATACTGAAACGATATCTCTTTTCTGTTCTTTGATCTGTGTAGGGTATTTTTAAGCTGTTTCTTAAAATCAGAACACTAACAACAGAAATAATATATTTTTCAACAGGATAAAGTCCCAATTCTTGGCCCCTTAAGGACACATTTTTAAAAATTCTCAAATAACTTATCGGTTACTTGGGGCTGCAGTTTGTTCTATGTATATATTAAATATTTACAAAACATATTTTAACAATTATTATATGAATCACTGCTTGTTTTTTAAAAAAATAATATAGACTATCTCATTTGGAACTAGAGGATATGATTTGTAAATTCAACTAATAATAATTGACAAACAGGTTTTTTATTCTTCAAATGGAAAAATGAATACAAATGGAAAAGTTCATATGGCCGCCTCGCCTCATAGGGCACGACGTCATTCGTTTAGCCAAATTGTCCATAACACAGGCACATGAAACTGGCTCTATTTCCCGATTAACAAGTTAAATGTTTACTTTGAGCTTATTGGTTGTTTCTGGCTGGGTGGCGGACACTTTCACTTTCACATAAACGCAAAGTCCAGTGGTATTAAAGCATGTTAATAGGCCAATTGATACAAGCATTCCGCGAGACACCATGATCAGGAAATTTGGTATGGAATGAAGTTATGGTTGCATAATTCCAAATCAAATCATCAATTTAGTAGATAAACCGTGCATCTCTCTGAATGCATTTCTTTTTCGTGATGAGCATGTGGACTTTCAGCACAATTTTGTTTGCTAACGTATCCGTCTAAGATGAAAATCTGCTTAATCGCTGAAAAAAATGTTGTTGCAAAAACCAGCATCGCCTTCTTTCTTTTCTAATACCCAATTAACAAATAAACAATATTATAAATGGTCTGTGACTTTTAGTTGTATCAACTGAATTTTATATGCTGCCAGATGCAGATCTTTCTTTAAAATCCAATGCGTGATGGCTCTTGACAGATTCAATTGTTGACTCTTCAAATTTATTGACTAAATTAGGAACTTTTAACTCTGTAGGTGCTTCATTTTGTCCTAATTTTGTACGCATTTTTCTTAATGCAAATGTGCACACAAGCTATTCGTTGTTGAACTGTTAATTGCGGCATGTTGACGTCGTATGGTTTATAGATAACAGTCGTTAATTGTTGATGCACTATCTTTGAGAGAGCATAAATGGGGTGCAATTAAAATCCTATAGTATAGTTCTAACTGAGAAAAGTTATTTTATATTTTCTTTGACGTAGGTTTTCCAAGGATTTGGTACAAATTTCTGGACTTTGGCTGAAGACAATATTTCTTATTCTGGTTCATATATTATTTCTAACCTATATTAGTAACTAATTTATAAAATAATAATTAGTTGGAATTGTGAACATTTAAATTATATTGAATTCTAGTAAGACATAATTATCTTGGAATTTTACTTTGTGCTGAAATGCCTAACACATTTATTTTTTGATACTATATCTTACAAATCCCTTTTCAATATGCATTATTGCGATACTATCTAATTTTTCAGGCATATAGAAATGCAAGGAATATAAATATATTAATTAAAAACTCAACACAGTCTGCATTTTGGTGTGAATTATATGAGAAAGAAAAGAGATACGGTTGCATTTTTATATATAGTTTTGATTAACAGTTAAACTATTTTTATTGTGTAAAATAGGCTAATACATGGTAATACAGATGAATTAATAATCTGTTGATTGCTTGTTAGATATATTCTTTAACATTAAACAAAATGAAACTTCCCGCAATATTATTTGTTGAAATAAATTTTCATAACATGATATTTTTAACATCTTGTAAAATTGTGTAATATCTCAAATGTCTAAGCACACACAAAAAATAAAATTCTTGAATGTATCGTAAAATTGTCCTTCACTATTTATCGTTTTAATAAACAACTTCGAAATAAAATATAAAAAGATCGTAACATCACTTAAATATTAAATATTTTGTTATCTTTAATTTTATAGCTCACTGTTAATAGGTGCATATATAGGTTTATAAATATGTACCTTATATGTACATTATTTTTATTTCTTTAATGAAAAATAAATATATTAACTGTTTATTTCTATATTTTTTGCATAATGACATATTAGCGTTTGTAAAACGTTTTGATTTTACTATCACATGAATGATATTGTAATGCATCCAATCGTTGACATCTTTAATATAAAAAATATTTCAGATATACAATAGGTCACTAGAGTACGGTTGTATATAAAATCATACGTGATATATTAAAATATTTCTATCTATGGTCCTTAAATACCTAAAAGGGATTATATAAACCCCAAAGTTTAAAAGAAATATTTAAACTACAGAAATAAGGAGTTTATACTCCAACCCATCTGCAAATGCCTTATATAATAAGGACTAAACAAATTAGGTCAAAACAGCTATTCTCCTGGCTAAATGCCAAACGCCGAGCGCTGAATTAGATGACAAAATTTGTCGTATTTTTGTCTAACAGAGTTGGCACTAAAAATACAGTGATTGTTCCAAAACCACCAAGAAAGATGCAAAGTGTCACCTATCTCAGGATATCGTTAAGTGGAAACCGGTTTCGACCTTTCTATCTTGGGTCTCGTCAGTGCAGTGTAAACGAGTATACCTTCAACAGATAAAGCTCACATCTAGTAGACGTTGCTACGTTCCACCGCAGTAGAACGTACCAAACGCCATCTCTTGATAGTTTCGAACAATCTAAATCAAAGTAAAAACTTGAGATCATCAATATAATGCAAAGTTTTACTACCAGAGGGTAACATTTAAACTACAGAAATAAGGAGTTTATACTCCAACCCATCTGCAAATGCCTTATATAATAAGGATTAAACAAATTAGGTCAAAACAGCTATTCTCCTGGCTATATGTCAAACGCCGAGCGCTAAATTACATGACAAAATTTGTGATATTTTTAGTTTTAACTCTGTTAGACAAAAATACGACAATTTTGTCATGTAATTCAGCGCTTGGTGTTTGGCATATAGCCAGGAGAATAGCTGTTTTGACCTAATTTGTTTAGTCCTTATTGTATAAGGCATTTGCAGATGCGTTGGAGTATAAACTCCTTATTTCTGTAGTTTGAATGTTACCCTCTGGTAGTAAAACTTTGCATTATATTGAAGAAATACTTAGATTTAATGGCCAGAATTACTTATTAAAAATATGTCTAATTCATTTGTAGTCGTTTTGTTATTCAGTAAGAGTTTTTAGATTTACATGCAGTAGATATAGCATTTCACACAAATTGCTGAGATCGAGAATACTAACTAATACATTCTATTGTATGTGCATAATATTGAGTAGTAGTGATATACTACCACTGAATGACTGTAAATTCGGATTCTTTATTTATCTGCTCACTAATTTTCTCCAAGATGGTCGAGTTGTAGTATGCATATACATATTTATATTAATATATCCAATATTAGGTATAAAAATTGTCAAAATTTACTTCGGAATTGCAAATGGTTAGTTGTAATAAATGGACCGGTATAATCAAGCGACGTGCTTAATTATGCCATATTCATATTTTACAGGCTCACATATTATTAATTATATTCCGACAGGCTCGCACTTTATTGCTATAATAGAGGGCTATATAAAATATGAAATAATATACTGACTGATGTAGAGAGGGCATATACATAAAATGGTAACAATTTAATTTTATCCTTTGAGGTTAAATATAATATATCGATGAAAATATGACCACATAAATAATATATTTATAATAATGTATAAACATACAATCCATTTTTAATTATTTTGTTTGAGTATTTGTCTTAGAAAATAAACTAATATCAATTTCAAGCTAAATAATAAACACAATTTGTATCCCTACGTATTTTTTACTGACGCGACGTAACATTAAAAGATCTTTGTATTACTAGGGATCAAAATGCATCAATTATTTTAATGCATCTGATTATTTTAATAACATTACATTACTCCACTACTACACACACTGCTGTAAATTTGTCGAAGAAAAACTTTATCCATTTTAATGGTGAGAAAATTATTTAAAGTTTCACCATTTCCGGTATAAGACATCCCCGTCAATCTGTGCACCTGTTTAGATGTTGCACGTTGTTCTTGAAAGCTACATTGGTGTTCTGATATGATATTTATCTCATTCAGTATTGGATTTAGTCTGCACAATAATAGTTTCTCAAGGATTTTGGACATGATCGGCACTAGATCGGCACTCTTCTTGTGGTTTCCTGCTTTTAATATTAGTATAATTTGTGATATATTCCATTGATCTGGAAGTGGCCTACTATTAAAATTGCATTAACTTACATAATTGAAATATGCATTGAAAAAAAGAGTTGCAAGATTATTTCATTAAATTGGTATATATCATTAAGAAATAATGTAATGAGATACTTCTTATACATTTCATTTTAATATAGGAAATCCAGAATTGACTTTTGTAATATAATTATGGTTTTTATTAATAGAGAACACTAGACAATTAAAAACTTTCTTAGATAGTATGAATAATCTACACCTCAAAATAAAATTCATTACGAGAAAGCGGATAGATGGAAGCAGTACTTTTAGCAGGAAATTTATACGAGGGTCAGGAATTAGGAGAGATATTAGAGGAAGAATCTAGCATCGATAGGGAAGATATAGGAAAACCTATATTGTGAGAGGAATTTGAAATAGCACTAAGGGGGCTAAAGAATAATAGAGCGCCGGGTGTAGATAAAATACAGGCGGAAATTTTGAAATGTGCGAGACAGAAAGTAGTAAATAGGATGTTTGAACTGGTAAAATACATATACGAAACGGGCGAGATGCCGGAGGATTATAAGAGGAACATTATCGTTACTATACCAAAAAAGAGAGGAGCCGACAAAAGCGAGAACTTTAGAACGATTAGCCTAACCTCCCATGCGTCAAAAATCTTAACTAGAATAGTGCAGAAGAGGATGGAAAATAGAGCGGAGGAAATACTAGGAGAAGACCAATTCTTATTTAGGCGAAATAGGGGAACTCGCGAAGCTATTCTGGCGCTAAGAGTAATGTTAGAGAAAACAATAGAAAAAGGAAAGAACGCTTATATAGGATTTGTAGATTCAGAAAAAGCTTTTGATAACGTAAGATGGGAAAAAATGTTCGAGATACTAAAGAGCGCGGGAATGAAGTATAGAAATAGGAGAGTAGTACACAATCTATACAAAGAGCAAACTGCTGTTATAGAAGTAGAAGGGGAAAAAAGGGAAGTAGGTATTAGGAAAGGAGTAAGACAAGGATGTACGCTATCACCACTAATTTTTAATCTGTAAATCGAAGAGGCGATTAATGTGGTAAAAGATAGAGTGGATTTCGGGATTAAAGTACAGGGACAGAAACTAAAAATGCTGAGATTCGCGGATGATATAGCAGTATTAGCATCTAGTAAGGAGGAACTAGAATCAGCATTGAATGAAATGGAGGCAGTGTTGACAGAGGAATACGGAATGAGGTACAAATTAATAATGAAAGATTGGAGGAAGTTAAAGACTTCACTTATTTAGGAAGTAAAATAAATTGGGATGGAAGAAGCGATAAAGACATAAAACAAAGAATAGCGCAGGGTCGAGTAGCTTTTAACAAAAAGTAAGCACTTTTATGCTCGGGGGTAGTAAACTTAGAAACAAGGAAGAGATTTTTGAAAACATATGTATGGAGCACGGCACTATACGGTTGCAAAACCTGGACGGTAGGGGAAGCAAGTAGGAAGAAATTAGAAGCTTTTGAGATGTGGTGTTACCGAAGAATGATGAAAATACCATGGACTGATAGGGTTAGAAACGAAAAAGTATTGGATAAAGTAGGCGAGAAAATAAGTATGTGGAAAAACATAAAGAAGAGAAGAGATAGAATGGTAGGCCACTTGCTGAGACATGGGGGAATATTCCGTGATATTTTGGAGGCAGAAATAGGAGTGAAGAAAGGCAGAGGTAGGCTTAGATTAGACTACTGCTGACAAATAGTAAGGGATTTAGGTTGCGAATTAACGTTAGCGTTAATTAGCGAAATGCGTAGGTTAGCACAAGATAGGAGAAGCTAGAGGTTAGCGTCCAACCAATCTTAGGAATAATGACCTCATGATGATGATGATAGAACGAGAAGCAAACAATATATTTTCTAGATCTTACTATCACACACAAAAATAATCAATTCATAATTGTTTTTCGAAAAACTACATATACCGACATAAATATCCCCTTTGCTTTCTGCCACTCATATTCGCATAAAGTAGCCGCATATAATTCACTGTTACAGAGTTTTTTCACTACCGTTATCAGAAACACAGATAAAATCAGAACTTATAGAAATTCAAAATATAGCCGAAAACAATGGATTCTCAACAAAAATTGTTACTAAATTAATAAATAAAAAACACAATCCGCATACTTTTAACTTAATTTATCCTAATATTGGAGAAGATAAACAAATACCTTATGCCATCATCACATATTATGATGCATTGTCAATAAAAATATCAAATATTCTCAGAAAAATAATATCAAAGTAGCATTGAAACCCCAACAAAGGTTATCAAATTTAGTTTATAACGCCAAAGATAAAACTAATAAATATTAAAAATCTGGAGTTTATAGGCTAAATTATTCGGAGTGCAATAGCACATATATAGGACAAACTGGACGTAGTTTAATTTTGACCACAATAGATCCTTCGGGTTACACAAAACAGATTCTACTTTTGCTAATCATATCTTAGAAAGTGGACATAATTTCCCAGATATGAATAATATGAAAATCCTGTACTATGACAGCAAGGGTTTAAAACTTAATTGGTTAGAAACAATAAAAATCTATAAATACAACCATAGTGATAATTTTAACTTGTTAAATGATCAAGTAGATATACGATATTCTCCTCTTTTTACTGTTACCAGAATTAATTAACCCCGTGTATAATAATTCTTAATAATATTCTTGGAAGTCCCCACAGTTTGATGGTCTTGATTGCACCATTTGTAAAACACCTTTCCTGTAAACCTTAATTACCTGTTTATTGTCATAACAATTATTCTCTGTAATTGGATAGTATATATTGTAGCAACCGAAGCTTTGTATTTTATTCTTAGTTGAATCATCGTTTTAAAAATGACATGAAAGTGCCGAAGGTGCAGTCAAGGTTTTTGTGTAAATATAGTGGTATAAAAGTTAATAGTTGTATTATTCAATTCCACTGAAATTACAAACTACCATAGAGTAACAGCTTCCTCGATCAATTTCTTCAATATTTAGTTAAATAATATGTTACCAAAATACGTATTAAACTGATATTAAAATGAGATATCGTACGTATCTTATTAATGTTATTCTATTACTGATAGTGGAATTAGTACGGTTAATAACATTCTATCACGGTCTTGGAGTGTTCTCAGTAGATGTGGGTATACATTCGAGGGACCGTACGATATATATCCAATGCTACATGTAAAATTAAAGAAAATGCAATAAAAATATTGTAAACTAACTAGAGGCATAATTCTGAACATAAGTCTTGAAAAATACCGTGATGTTGAAAACGTTTAAATAAATTTCTTTTAGAACCTTCTCTATTTGGAAAAAAGGCACAAATAAAACATGGATGCATGAGAAATTTTAATCAAAGCTATTAGCAGAAATCAGTAGCTTCAGTAACCAACAAAATTAGTTCTGAATTTATTGGGCCGTTACTTGATGAAAATCCATATTTATACAAAATTAACCTTTGCTGGTTAGATCTAACCTTTGGTGGTTAGATTTTCACTTTTTATTTGTTTGAACATAACAATTGTTTCGCCAACACAGTGGTTTCATCAGATGTTGAGTACATAGACTGCTGTTGAGTACATAGATAGTCTATGTACTCAATATATGATGAAGCCACTGTATTGGCGAAACAATTG
The DNA here is from genome assembly GCA_037954035.1 of Rosalia funebris. NCBI lineage: Eukaryota > Metazoa > Arthropoda > Insecta > Coleoptera > Cerambycidae > Rosalia > Rosalia funebris. The sequence goes on from JAZFAV010000011.1 coordinate 22,364,251, forward strand.
TTATGTTTAACAAATAAACAGTGAAAATCTAACTAGCAAAGGTTTTAATTTTGAATCAACAAAATAAGTATAAGTAGATATTTGTAACCAGAATAACTATAAAAGTTTATAATTATGCTTCAGCAGTTTGCTCTCGAGGTAACTGGATGCCACACTTTTGTGGATACAAGTAGTCAGTGACCATTTTTATGGGAGTTTTGCTTACTAAAATACATTTTAAAAAATAAATTTATTTTAATTTTATCCGCGTTTCATTTGCATGTTTCTGACTAATTAACAACTAATTTTCTTTCTCGCACTGCTTAGTGTCTTGAGATTTTCTTCATTTATAGTCGTAAAACTGAAAAAGTACTCATTTAATACACGACACAATTATTATTGTACATCGACAGACAATTGAATTCAATGGAGAGGTTAATATAAAACACTTTTCTTCCCTTATCACACCCACAAGATTATTTACGACTACAAATTGCAAATTGACGCGGAGCGTAAAGACACTCGGCTCCTTCCTGAACTTATCCAGCCTATAAAATTCGAACCCTATTAACGTCGCTTAATGCTCAGCGAACCTGGAAGCAAAATCCAGCCAAATATAATATGAAACCGCCGCCCCCTAAACGAAATATTGAAATTGGATTATTTAGATATGCAGTGATATTTAATATGTTAAATGAAGCTGAAGGAAATTCTCATAATTTAGGCAAAGGATCATTGAAGGCTTATCGGTGGCGTCGCCGTCTGAAAGGATCGCCCGTCTCGTTCTAGCGGATTTCGTGAATAGAACGCCGAGCGAGACGGCCGATACGGGTGAATGATAGCATAAAGTGGGATCCTAGTAGCTTCTCTATGCAAATGCATTCTTGGCAAATGAATTTAACCAGCCAATGGTGGCGTAAATTCCGTGGATCTTGTAAGGTACATATCCTAAGTAATGGTGATATACCTTGAGAAATAATGGATGTATTCCGGAAGACTGTTGTCTAACATTATATCGAGGGTTTCATAACATAGAGGCGTATCTGTAATTTTTACGATATTGAGATATTTAGGCGTATGGTATATATGAACCTCCTTTATGTTAAGTGTGAAAGGTGTTTCTCAGTTGTCAATAGTTCGTGAGATATATAGAGAAATATAAAGGCGTAGGAACGTTATAACCATTTCGAGGTGAAACATATAGGCGTATGTGGCGCTATATAGGCGTGCGATTATCCCAGAAAAATGAGATATTCGTATACCCGCGATGAGACTAATTGCAAGAGAGATTCCAATGAGATAGCTACTTGCAACTCTCTGTTTCTCGAGAAACATGTGCCCTACATGAATAAACATGTTACACTTTTTCTGAGATCTGCCCTAGACAAAATCAAAACAAAATCAAAATTGCTTTGTCAGGCTTTCATTACGCATCCGTCGTACGTTTCATTACGTAGGGTTTGTATCACGACATGCTAAAATTTCAGTTCCATATGATTCGTTTAACATTAACAGATTGGCTAAAAAAAGAGAGCAGTATAAAGTACATCCACTTTCATTAAATGACTTTAAAGATTATAGGATGTACAGCGAAAAAGCTATACCAAATTGTCGTGTAGCTAACGATGGGGAAACTTTAAATCGGAAAAATGTGCGATCCATTAAATTTGATAAGGCAATACCCCACACCTTGTTGTATAAAAATGAACATTGGAATAACAATTACCACCAACTGAAAATGCTTCCAAGGAAAGGAAATCAGTTGTTTTTCAATTATTGGTTCTTTTCCAAAAACGTATCAACAATACTGGTAGGCGTATTAATGATTACGTATATACGCCCATTACTGATATTGTTACATATGGGTGTATCTACTGTTTCTAACTTTTCTAAAATTGAAAAAACTTGGTCTAAACTAGTAATATGTTACATACTAAACTTCAAAAGCTTCTATACAAACTAGGAATTTTAAAATTTTTCAGGTCCTGTAAAATTGAAATTTGGTTGATACGCCCCTATGTTATGAAGCCCTCGATGTAGTATGCAAAAAGAAGTTGAGACGGTAATGTAAACAAATATATTTGAGATGAATAATACCCATTGAACTCTATATGTTTATATTCATAATTGTATCTGTTCAAAGTATTTTTTTTTTCATACTTTACCAAGTATCTTTAATGCAGATACGTATCTATTGCGCCATTCAATCCTTGTAGTATTTTATACATACAGTATATTCATTTCAAGACTACTCACCGCCGTTATTTCTTTCAGCAAGAAGAACTACCTCTATACAAAAAACATTAGGAGGGGTTAAAACCAGGGTCTACTGCAGTTTAGCTTTCAGCCTCTCACCTTCGGCTGCTCGCACTTAAAAAAATTAAATAGTGGCACCTCCTAGTTCGTAAAATATCCTTTTAAAGACCTTCACAATTTTGATTCAACTCGTTTAGAAACCTAAAATCGATTGATCCGTTCTCTCAACCTACTTTTATAATTGGGTAAGGATCTCTTGCACAAACTTTGTCTGGAATTAAGTAGCTTCTGTGATATGCAATACAGTGTGTTTGAGCCACCCGTGGTATATGAATATTCATATATCCGTAGTTGTACATATACGAATTCTTTAATTTAAAATGATGAAAATGTGGGATACTTGTATATAAATGGTACTAACGGTGGCATTGATAATTTTAGTTTTTCTTAATAAAAAAGTAGTAATAGTAAGGGAGATTAGAAAATACAAAGCTAGTATCTAGACGTAAAAATATAGATTTCCCTTATTCCATCTCTGTTTTACGTATCCTATATTTTAATAGTGAGAATTCTGATAGAAAATTTAGGTAAATTCATACAGTCCACTTTTTAGATAGTTCTTAGAATTTAACAATTGTAATGAGCAAATTAATATTAATTGGACTTTGCCATAGTGCCTGGTACAGTTACATACAGGTAACTGAATATTATAGCTGCATCAGTCAATTATGTCATCCAAGTGATACCGAATACCGAACAAATATAATAATTCACAATAATTCACACAAATATTATCTTTCACAGTTCAAAAAGGTTGGTAAATGAAAGGCATTCACATTGTTTGATGAGAATATATTGTATCATGAAGAGCAATCAATTCACTGATATTAACGAGCCTCTAGTTAACTAGTAAAGAAATAAAACGATGCCGCACGCATCGACGATATTAAATTAAACACAGCTTGAAGAACTACCTAGGATCATATTTTCGCTCTCGCCTGAAGTTGACAAGGATATTCTGTTTTAAGAAGCTTGAAACTTATTTTCCCATTTGCTTCTGTAGTTAAGGCGAATTTTAAAGTTCAAAATATAATACGTGAGCCGTCGTGGTTATTAGAAACTATATATGAATATCGTTGCTATATTATATAATATACTAACTACCATGTATAGGGTTATTTCTGAGCAATTATATGGTCACATATATCTGGAAGTAATGATACAATTTTACTGAAACTTTCTATACATGAGTAACGAATCACTGCGCACTCAAAAATGATATAGACAATGTTTCCACATTTTTGCTTTTTTCATAAGTTATGCCAGACTTATTATTTTAAATGAAAGACCATAGGTTCTAAATAATTAAATTTTTTGTTAAATTTACTTATCTTTGCGGTTTTATGATGGTATAATTGCTACAACTTAAATATTATAAACTAACAACCAACAGAAAATGAAACAATGTAAACAGGTTATTTTTTAAAGTAAATATTTAAAGTGCAGTCCCACCATAGCTAGAAAATAACCAAACCTACCCTCAAATCCTTGTATGACATTTAAAATCCATTCTTGCTTTTTATCCTGAACCGCAATACTTATTTTATTCGCCAAGTCTTCTGACTTCGTTGAGTTATCACTATATACTACCATTTTTAAATATCTACAAACGAAAAAATTCAACGAATTTAAATCCTGTGACTCTGGCAGCTTTTCCACAGGAGTAGAATAAGAATCTAGGCACAGTAGAATCATACCGACACCTTCGCCATTTATTTAAAATATGTCCTGCAGTAGACAAATATTAGGTCAAAAACAGAAATATATTCTTTATATAAGCTCCCCTTATTAAGATTATTCCAAGCTCCCCTAATTATTCTATTGAAACTTTTTTATATTTCGCTTACGTCAATGATCGTCAGTAATCGGTTACATGTCTTGTGAACAAAACGAAGAGTGCAAAAGACGATATTTTTCAAAAAATGTTTCGCATTGGTCCTGCTTTATCTTCTTCTTTAAATCATCTCTTGTTCGTTCGCAATATATTGTGGAAACGTAAATCAGTCTCTGACCGTCAATAATTTGAGACAGAGAACTTTTACTGTATATTTTTGGTGTGTGATATATCTACATCTTTTTGATGAGCCTTAAACCTTGCCCGATAATCCCTCATCAAAGCTAATTCATTTGGATGTGATAATAAATTTCCTACAAAACACACCAAATTCATACACACCAATTATACGAATTGTCTCGTAATGCCAACTTTTCTACTGGTCACCTTCCCTTTTTTGAAAATTGCTATTAGTGTCCTGACTGAAACTTACATGAATTAAAAAAAATAAATATAAAAATGAAACCATTCCAATATTAAACGTTTATATATTATTCCACTATTTTTATGTGAAACTTGTATGCCACTAACTGTTTGATAACCCAAATCAGATTAATAATAATTTACGAAAATGTTACGTTCTTGCCATGAATGAAAGCGAACATACTCACTGAGCGTGTGCTTAAGGTCAAAATATCTCACTTAAGAGTATAAAAGAGTAAGAATTATTTTGCTTTACGTCTGATTCAAATAAAACCAGCCTCAAAAGATTCAGGTTACCAAGAGCTGTTGAAGAGCGTATAAAATCATAGTAGACATTTCTTAGTAAAAAGAAATCATTAAAAAAACTTGATTTAAATCATCCGAAAACCCTGAATCCGAATCTTTGTTATATTCTAAAAATGAGGTTTTACTTAAAAAAAATTGTATGTATTCTAATAAAAATTATTTATAAAGCTAATATTTTTAGAGTTGAAAATATAAAAATTAATAGTAAATTTTTATAGATTTCATTAGATATTATATTTCTGAAGTATTTCGAAGTGAAGTTTTGTTAATAACAATTTTTTATTGAAATGTTTACATACTATATTGTACTATGTTTTCATTATGTTTACATACAATTTAACATCTTAAATGTCACTTAAAGATGAGAAATAATTTAGTTGTATTAAAATACACCTCGATGGCCTCTATCTTTTAAGACCAGTTTGATTTAAATTAGACATAAAACAAATGAATCAGTACCCTATTACGCTCTTAAGTGTTGCACCCTGTATAAATATGGTAATTTATTAGGCTATTAAAAGTAATAAACTAATTATCGCAGTAGTGAAATAATCATTTATTTTTCCATAAAAATTATAGTATAGAATAAATTCATTTATTCTAGAGATTTGGTTAGTTTATGTTTCTAGTTAAATACATTATTAATTATTACTAATGATATCTGAATTAGTTTCTGAATTATATATTCTTTTCCGTATTATTATTCTCAACGGTTCTAGTATCACTGCATATCTGCCGTGTGCTTCAAATTATTTTTCATTATTTCATGAATATATTGCAGTAGATTATATAATATTTTTTATCATATAGATAGATTTGCATTTTAATTAACAGAATTTGAATACCGCGTCCACAGAAAATATACTTCCAGTACCCAATATTTTTGCGAGTATGCAAATAATATATATTGTGAACATATTATTATACTTTTTAATTTTGCAACATATAAAATTTATATACATAATTCACTGAAAACGTACATATCCCATAGGCAGCGATGAATTATAGGAAATTGTACTGTCTTAATGCAAATTCAAACGTGAGACTTAATAATTTGTCATCAACTATTATTATAAACCATTTATTATTTATTATATAAAATTTTTATCTTGACATGAACTAATATTCGGTTAACTAATTACTGATATTTATAAACAAGTTTTGTTGCCACGATAACATAGAAGGAATTGTCCCAGAAATATTTGTGTGCAGGAATTTAATAATTACAAAAGCTCTAAGAAATAAACCTCCTAAGAAAGAATTGTTTCATGTAACTAAGCATATCTATTTTGAAAATATGTGAACGGAAACAGCTATCGCAATAATATTACTGAAACTGCGTGGCGACAAACAACACAACAATTGTTTTCGGCAATGTTTTACTAAACCAAACATTGTATGAACTACACTGGATTATCTGGAAAAATGACTTTCGTGATAGACTATTCAATAAAATTTCGTATGCCGATTCCATCCAAAATGGTACTTTGAGATTTTATGTTGAATGTGACCTCTTTATGCTTCGTTAGCTATTCTATTTCTTACTCACCGTAAACTACATAAAACAGGATCGTTTAAATATAGGAACGTTATTTCAATATTTTTATTTTAAATACACCTCGTTAAATTGCAATTTAATTTGTTATAAATAGCGAAATGAATGTTCAAACCGTTTATTATTACTTCACTGAAACTATAAGTATAACGATATACATAAACCTGAAATGAACATGTTTTATTTTACATACACCAATATCCATAAAGATCATCATTAAATTTTATTATTAATATATTAGTAATATTTCTAGAGTATAAGCTATTATCTGTTATAATATAAAATGTTATAAACCTAGGAGGTGTCTCACTTAAGAATGCAATGCAATTATGTAAGAGTAATAATTCGTTTTATGTCTGCTTTTAATCAAAATCATCTTAAAAGACAAAGGTCCCTAAGGTCTAAGAGATCAGAAAATAACTTTCATCTATCATACTAACTGTATGAAGAAAACAGTAAAACATAGTTGTCAATCAAACAATTTTATTTAAAAACTTCAAGAATTTTAAATTATCCAAAAATACTAAATTCGAAGATTATATTTTAAAAAATTAGGTTTGATGACAATAATTCTTATCCCAAATTTATTATGTTATTTAATGTCAAATTACGTGCCTTCAAGGTTATTTTCTTTTTAATTAAAAGAAGAAAACGAAGAAATGAGATTGAATTATTGCTTTTAAACAACTCTGAATTGTTTTTAAATTTTATTCCCAGATCAAACGATATTTACTAATAGTTAAATTATAATTCTGATTCAGAGTTTTTTTAATGATTTTCGTAAGTTCTGTTAATAATTTTTTTTAAAGTGCCTACTATGATTTTTCAGTTTTTCACACAATTGAGCATCGTAGAGGGCCTTGCATTTGAAGATGAAAAGTGATTATGTGGTCTTAAATATGCCTATACCTTGGTAAACTCTACATTTTGACATAAGTTCGATTTAAATCAGACATAGAATGGAATAATTATTATGCTCTTACTCTCTTAAATGAGACTCCTTTTATATTGCATCTGGATAGTGACCCTATTCATTCCATATTCATATGTATGTAGTATTTTATGAATACTTTATGAATTCAAAAATTGCAGTAACCGGATTCTAAATTTATAGGAAGCAGGGGAGATAGGGTCCACATGCACTTAAACCTCATATTGGGTTAATTATGCTACTACCTCCATCAGAGTCGTCATTTTGTCGACATCTACTTCACCCCCTCAGCCATCCCATGCATAGATCTATTAAATATGTATTATATTCGATACAAATCCGTGGTTTCTTGCCAATAATTACCCAATATAACTTATCATTCTATTGAATGTATGCTGTTTAGAATATGTTCTGCATTATCATCCTGAAGACTGCATCCTCTATACTTTAAGTACATTTCAAAACGTGGAAAAGGTTATTGAGCATACAATGTCATGCCAGTGTTACTGTTAAAATCCATAAATTAGTACCAGATAGATTCAATAGTAGTTTACTAGTTTACTGGAAGGTACAGTTAATAATATTGGTTGCCTACAATTGTCTGTTCATCCATGTTTACGGCGCTTAAGTCTTTAGTCTCTTATCATGGAATTCGAGTGGCTTCTTACAGCCACGTGGTAACCATAAACAATTATTTAGAAATTGAAATAAATAACATTGGTCTCGCAAAAATTTAACTGTAATATATATACAGTCAACTTAATAAATCATGTAAATGAACTGAGTGAACGATTAACTTAATAAATCCGAGAGCAGCAATCAATTTGTATAAAGTTTTATAAGGCCTGTTTATAGTTTTGTGAAGTCGGCTCGTTACTTACGCTCGTCTTCAAGATCACAGTTTATTTGCGAACGAAAACAAGAGACTACAAATTTAGATCCGTATTCATTTAATTATCTAATGTTTACTCTCACCCTCTTGGTAGCTAATGCTTGATCTTTCTAAAAATAAATAAGATCATTGTGATACCTATTTATAAACGATGGAGAGTTTGTAAATAGAGGACACGATTTCTCATATAGCAATTTTGCAATGGCTTTTAGGTTTGAAATAGTATGGTATGTATGTGTCGGAAAATCTAGTGTAACTTAATTGGTAAATAAATTGATAAATTGTGTAGTTTAGTAGTCATGTAAGATATTATTTATATTATTTTCAGAAAAATCTGTTTGAAGTATTCAAAATTCATTTAATTCAAGCAACATATTAAAGTCACCTGTTATATTGTAGCTGAATTATCAAATAAAAATAAAGAATGAAAATATTACCAAATTGCACAACTATGAGTTTTATGAGGATCCTAATGCAGTTGTAAATATTGAGAATAGTTATTTTATAGACGCACCACGGTGATAGATTGATAAAATAATAGTTAAGAATGTTAATGCTAAAAATTATGTAAGTTTTACTAATGCTCAATCTATATTTCTGGAACTATATGTTTGTGACGAAATGTTAATTTCATTAAATAATAAACTAAAGTAACATATAAGTCGGAAATCGAGAAAGGAACCACCAAGCCGCCAAGCGGTTATCAAAGTAGTTCCCGAATAGCAAAGCTATTACAAAATCGCTCTAGGAAACAACTACTCCTCGGGCTAAAGCCCCGCCAGGCATTGAATTATACCCAGAAGCGATCCTCCACCCCTTTCTCGTGTTTCTGCACGATCAGATAAGGTTTCAAAAAATAAAACCCGCCGCAGGTAGGCATTTGTCCTGAATCGGCGTACCGTGTACGGCACTGATGAGAACTAACAAGTTCGAAACAGCTGTATGTCGTTTGGTTCCGATCCGGGACAAATGTCGAATCCTACCTGTGGCGGGTTTTATTTTTTGAAATAAACTAAAGAATAAAAAATCGTCACAATTAAACGAAATCCCAATGTTTTCGTTAACAATAGGTCTTAGTTTTATTATCTTACTTACCTCATCCATTTATGTATCATTTTAGTTATGAACTTTTCATAAAATCTTATGAATAGAGAAAGTAATTCCTATTTACAGAAGAAAAAACATAATTCCCAGTTTATAGGTAATTATAGACCTGTAAATGCCCCATGTCGAGTTTCATAAATATTCGAAAACTCTTTTTAGATAACTTACTAAAGTTACTTGAAACTAACGAAGCTGGTCTTTATTAGCTCCTAATGATGCTAAATTGGTTCATAAAATATACATAGAGTGACATATAACCTTTTTAAGTTCGAGAAAAGCTGGTTTCCTGTTCTATGTAGATATACGAGAGGGTAACCAAAAGAAACAAAACTAATGTTGTGCTGGGCGGAGTTTTTATACTATCGCGTATTGCTGCTAGAAGCTCATAAAGCTACCATTCCCGAGTCAGTAGGCTAAGCGTCGTTCCTAAATTACATACCGTTAGGCTTGTGTGAATTTTTCAGTGAGAGTTATTTTGTGTGCTCGCCGTCTTTGCAGTGGTTGATTCTAAAGATTTTGGTTCTTGCTCAAAAAACTGGCAAATAAACTCTTAAAATGTTAAAAACGTCCTACAAGGATGATTTTATTAGGAAAACTCATGTGTTTTAGTGGCTTTCCTGTTTCACAATGACGTGAAATGTCAACTGATGACAAACCTCGTTCTCGTCATCCATCCACTGCTCGAACCAATGAAAATATTGAAAATATTCGCGAAATTATCCTGAAATATCGACAACGATCTATTAATGAAGTTATAGGGCTGTCTGGAGTGACTTTTGAGTTCATTTCAGCGAATTTTAACGGAAGATTTGAGGATAAAGAAGGTATGTGCCAAATTTGGGCTTCGACTGTCCTGTCTGTGTGCCAATTTTTGACCAAAAATGGCATAACCCCTCTACCCATCCCCTCTATTCACTTGACCTTGCCACCTGCGACTTTTTTATATTTCCCCAAATGACAACAGGCATGAAAGGAAAACGTATTTCCTACGTTGCTAAGGTGAAGAAGAAAACCACGAAGGCGCTGTCGGGCATCACAGAAGGCGAATTTCAAAAATTTTTTGAGCAATGGAAAAATTAGATAAGTGTACTAGTGCTAATGAAGAATACATTGAAGGGAAATGCAGGTCTTTTTATTCAAAAATTAAATCAAATAATAAAAAAATCATATCGGTTCTTTTGGGTACCCACTCGTATATTAGAAAAATAGGTAAGTGTAAGTTGTATTGAGATAGACGGAATTGGATAAAAAGAATTTTATGATTGTTATGCGGTTGCATATATATAAATGTAAAATAGTGACAGTGACAAAATGTAAGTTCCTTTGCAAAATTGCGTAATTCGTGAGAAACCTTCACAAATGGATATAAAATTTTAGATCGCAAGAAAATTAATGTACCTTTGGGCCATTACATGTTTGACTGTAAGTAAAAAAAAAAAAAAAGATATTTTGTTGTTGACTATTTAAAAATTAAAAATACTCATATTTGACTAATATCATGTACTCCTATGTTATTTAGGATATTTGATGTATTTTATTCTATTGAGTTTTTTGTTATAATTTTTGAATTATTTTGACAATACTCAAAAATTTACGATTTTTTCCAAAAAGTTGTTTTAATTTGAGTTTTACTACAATCAAATCTGTGTAGGTTTTTTCAAGAGTATATAATAAAATATAATTTAAAAAAATGTATTTGGCATTCATTATCTTGTATCTAACATGTAGAGATATAATATAATTGATGAATTAAATAAAAATGTCCGATACTACAGAATTTATGTATCAAAAATCGATTTAAAAATAAGCAGATAATACCTTAAATAATACTTAATACTAAAAGATTAATAAAGGTATTACTTTTGGCTAAAATTATATATATTTATTGAACTGCTATACGCCTTGCAAGTATCCAAAATTATAATCAATTTGTTATATTTTGTGTACGATATAATGGATTTGTTTTTAAATAATTCCGATGAACTTTCACTTGTAAATCAAAGAATATCTACAACAAAACTCAAATACAAAATTCAAGAAATGAATTTGTGCGAATCATCCCTTTTCTTTTGACTTAAGTATCAATTTAAAAAATGTGAAAAGTAGTCAGAAAACGCCCATACGCACCCAAACCAACATAATGTTTGTTTCAATCTAATTCATACAGTACTACTGGTTGATATACTTCCTTCCTGAAAAATAATTATAAATTATGATTCTGTTTTGAATATGCGTTTTTAATTATTCATCTTACTTCATACGAATATGTTTGGTCATATGTATGTGATGTATTCCCAGAGTTATAACGGTTCTACTGTGTATCACTGACAATTTTTTGTTATTGGACTTATCTCACTAGTCTGTAAGTTGAGTGAGTTAAATTTATGTATTTATTTAATTATATATTCCGATGATTGCTATATACTTTAAATAAATATAACAAGTTAGACTAGCAAATATGCATTTTCTCTCAATAGTATGTCTAAGTGGAAATTACTAGCATAGACTTTAAAGCGGAAGTGAAGCTCTCTTAATTTATATAAATCCAATATATTGGATTAAATTCATTAAACCATATGCTTTTTTTAATATTAAAGGCATTACTCCACTACTTTTGTCATTGCACCTTTCAGTGAGACGTGAACGCATGAAATTGCCTCATCATCAGTGAGTTTGAATTCTCTTTGTAAATGAATAAAATTGTCAGGAAAATAAAAATAAACAAAAAGGCTATTTTCTAAGTGACTTTGGCTGCTTGAGCCACAAATCGTGGACCTCTGGATCTCTTTGAAATTAACGTGATGATCGTATTTTATTTGTTCCGACACAAAGGGCAAAAATCCTTCATTCACTAAAAGTTTTGGAGTCAACAAATAAAGCAGATTCAAAGGCTTTAGCAGTATCGTGGGAAAGCGGACGTTACTCACAAAGGGTCAGCTTTGGCGAAAGGTTCTTTTTTATTTTTTAGGGCACAGATGGATTAAGCACACTTTGGCCGCAATTCCCAGTTCATATGCATACGTTCTGGTCACAATGGAAGTTATATTTATTTATTTAAATGGAACGCTCCCGGAGATTAGTGCGACTGCGATGTTAAATTGGAGAACGGTTATGTCTTTAAATGTTTTATTTCCATTTGCAAACATCATTCGGTAAAGCGGTTTTTAATTTAGAATTGTCTGAAAATTAATTAAAATCGAATAAGTCACTGTAACAGTATACATCCGCTAAGTTGCGTAATGTATAGGGTTCGACAGAGAAGTATGATGATTTTCAAAGTCAATAACTTTTTTATATATTTATAATAATAAATTTCTTTCAAAACATTCATTTGAAAATGCCATTTTGTCATCATATGGAAAACGTTAAAAAGCAGGAATTAGGAGCGAAAAACAACGTCACTCATTTTTTGGAAACACTCCCGTAAACGAGTAGCAAAATTGTACATGCACTGATGTATCTCGTCGGCTGGAATAATTTCAATTTCCCTTGTTATTGCAGCAGAAATTATTGCAGTTTGGTAAAGCTTTGTGGTTTCTCAATGAAACATCTTGTTTTGAGATATCCCCATAATAAATAATCGCAGGCCAACAGGTTCGGAGGCGACTCGATATCGTCCCGCATGCAAATGAGGTGCCTAGGAAAATATTGTCTCAAGAACGCCCTAGCCTCCTTGAAAGTATGGCAAGTAGTCACGTCTTGCTGACAAAAAACTGCATGTTACGCTTTTTCAATTCAGGAATAAAGAATTCGCGCAGCATTATAAAATAACTGTGTGTATTGACAGTCACCGTGAAACATATAAGTCGGAAGTCGAGGAAGGAACCACCAAACCGCCAAGCAGTTATCAAAGTAGTTCCCGAATAGCAAGGCTATTACATAATCGCTATAGGAAACAACTGCTCCTCGGGCTAAAGCCCCGCTAGGCATTGAATTATACCTAAGAGCGATCCTCGACCCCTTCTCGTATTTCTGCACGATCAGATAAGGTTTTAAAAAATCAAACCCGCCACATGTACGATTCGACAATTGTCCCGGATTGGAACCGAACGACACACAGCTATTTCGACCTTATTAGTTCTTATCAGTGCCATACACGGCACGCCGATCCAGGAACAATGCCGAATGAAAGTTGTGGGGTATACATCTTTATCGATTCGATTTATCACCGTGTCACCGTGTGTCCGTGTGGCCGTCTGTAAAAAACAGGAACCGATGATACCGAATCGAGTTATTGCACACCACACAGTTACTCGGCCCGAATGAAGTGATTGTTGGTGAAGTTGACATGGATTTTTCTCTGACCAATATCGGAAATTTTATTTATTCACCGACAAATGAAAATTCGCATCGTCACTCGTTATTAGTACAGTATCATATGCGAGCAATTCCAACATGGTTTCTGTGAATGAAAATCTCAGTATGAAATCATTTTGACGAAGTGTCCGTGTTTTATAACGATGGAAGTAGAGGTCTAAATGCAGAATTCGTCATACTGACCTGTCAGGGAAGCGTAACACGCCAGCATGCCATACAGCTGGTCGGCACGGATTGGCTTCCACAGCTATATGAACTCTTTCCACGTTTTCGCGAGTTCTTACCGTTCGTTGTAGTCCCGGAGGTCTTTCAGGTCCCAATTATCCAGTTGTACGGAAGTTATTTCCCCAGTTGAAAATCGTGTTCCAAGTACGGACACTACCATGCCTTCCAACATTGAAATTATTTCGCAACCTGCGTTGCGCTTCTATGAACGTATCGTAAACAAAAGCACGATGATCGAGCGATCACGGCATCATAGCCACTGAAACGGCATCTCCTGACCTTCACACACCAATCATTCCATAAACATTGAATAGCCTCCCCCTCTGAATTGCTATAATCATTTCAAAAACCTCATACATCTCTGCCGGACCCTGTATAATCGAAGCATAGATTGAGACGTAAGAGAACTTTGAATTTGTATGCTTCTGTATGTTGACTATTAAAATTTGGGAAATTGATGATCTTAATATAACTTTAATCTTAATATTAATAATCTCAATATACTGTTTATGGCAATAAAGTTATATAAGTGCAGCTTACGGCAATAAATTTACTTAAAATTTATATCAAGCAGTTCCTTTTTATTATAATGAGATACTCATATATTAAACTACTTTTCAACCAGTCGGTTTTACGTGTTTTATTTTCCCGTATATATTAGGAACATACTTATTTGTACAAGAGCTTAGTTTATGTAAGATCAGGTGAAGTAATAGGTAAATAAAAGAGTATTATGGTACCATTAATATACCAATGGCTCCAGAAAAAGTACATACTGTTTCTTTGAAACTATATTATGATACTATCCTTTTTAATTTATGGTTAGAAATTAGACAATTATTTCTATTTTCCTGTTCACATTCAATACGCATCCATATTTATCAATGTATGTAAATCTCTCGTAAATAATAATCAACGAACCGAATTTTAATAGGAATTCCGAAATGTAATATGAACTATCAGTTGCAAAGTTAGTTAGTCCAGGAATTGTTATTTTCCGTGGGAAGGAAGAATATTGGGTTGACAGCCTCCATTCAACTTTAAATGATAAATGGGTTAATTTGAATCTGGAAGATTTCAGAGCTTATTTCAAGTCTAATGTAAAAACTTACAGAATAAAATTTTCATACTATGAAACGTGGGTAGCTGCATCAATTATAAGAAAGATTGATTTATGAAAAGCGTACAAAAGCGTAGGAGAATTTATTCTAGGAAACCGTAAGGCTAATCGGCTTGTGTAATTAAAAGTTTCATGTCTACAAAATGTATCCTGCCATAGTTACGTAATAGTTACGTAGGTCTTTATAAATTGCTTAATGATTAATGCACTTTCTTATAAATCGTTTTCTGGTTTTATTTTAACGAATTTGAACAACATATGTACGTTAATCTATTACTTTTTTGCACCCAACTATACCAGAGCGGAAAAGTAATGTAATCGTGTAAAGAAAAACGGAAATTTTTTTTTCTAGCGTTTATTTTTCATTTATCGTCCTAAAAACCAAAATAAAATGGTTTTTAAAAAATTTTGTCTATATGTGTCGTTGTCGTTCTCGTCGGCATTTTAAAAATTTCTTGTTAGCACGATAACTCAACTAAATCGTATCGGATCGATCTGGTTTTGACTGATTCTGATCGGGGACATCTCTCAGAAGACACCTATTGATTTTGAGGTGGATAGAACATATTCTATCGTAATCATGGCTCATGAGAAAGCACAATAAACCCTATTTAAGATTTTTTCTTGCTAGCACGATTACTCAATTAAATCGTGTCGAATCGATTTTGTTTCGACTGATTCTGATTAGCGACGTCTACCAGACCACATCATTGATTTTGAGGTGGATAGGACACATCCCACCCTGTCCATAGATCATGAGAAAGTACGATGGTGGACTATTTAAGAAAAATTTGCCGATTTTCGTTGAACGAAAAATACATATATTCGGCCTGTATCATATACGAACGAATGAGAAAAAAAATAATTTCTTTCGATCACAAACGTATTGATACGGCACTGAAACTGTCGCATAAAACACATCTTCTGCATTTATGTGTTGATTTATTTCTTCTCGGCCACTCAGTTTCGAGATAGAGATGTTCTATGTGCGGAAAAGTCCGTTTTAAGGTGTTAAAGCTGTTTATTTATTATAAAGTCACTTTTGCACTATAGCACGCCAAAGAAGTTTACGCGACATTTCTAAGTCTAATAATAATACTAATTCTAATTACAATAAAATGTACGTCGGCGAGTGCTCGTTACATCTCACAGTGAAAGTGTGTAACTACTGACATCGACCTTCCGCAGGTAGTCGCTAGGTTACTCACATTATTAATCAGATTTTCTGCACAGCTAGAGATTCAGCTAGATTTATTTTTCCTTAACAAAATTTTCAAATCCAAGAAAGACTCAAATTTGAGCATGTAATGTACTACGATTATTCTCTTATGTATTTCGTTGTGTATTTTTGTGCTTAGTGAAGTATGTGATTTATGCATCTCTATTTATCTATATCCGTGGTACAACCATCGATTTCTTGGTACGTTTAAGAAGTCAACTTTACTAATATAAAGTGTACACAACTAACGCATCAGTGAAACATCACATTATTACTTTCGAAGTTTATACTATTATATAAGTATAGAAGCATTATACCATTTTTCGAAGATTTTAATCATAATGCCTATATGATTTGATAATCAAAGAATTTCAACTAATTTTTAACAAATTGGAATAGTATTATCGGGAAAATTATATAAATAACAGAAAGGAACAATAATAACAAATGCAATTAAAACGTTATTAGTGAAAACTATACAAAATTGAAGACTTATTCACAAGAATATGAATTCAGCAACCTGTAAATCCTCTTTTAGGTTTCCTTAGGAATATTATTCCATTGAGCAACAACTATTTTTTGTTCCAGTCCCCATATAGTCATAGGGTCAGGTATGTAGCATCTAACTGATCACTTCGGAGGATCCCATAGATGTGCTTCCCATAGCTTCTTGGTGGAGTCCCTAATTGGAATGTTCACAAATCGAAGTTAGTAAAATACCTTTCAAAAAAAAATTATTCTGCATAAAAATGAAACATTCTCCGACAAACGAACTAAATGGCATCACATGTTCTTCTACGATGTTTTTTACGTTGAAATATGCATTAGTGTATCTCCCCCGTAAAGAAACCAAATTCGTGCGAATATCGAAATAAATTCCTTCTCAGAACATTAATAATCGATGCATCAAAATGATTGATCCACCAATCCACCAAAAAAATGGGATCTTTAGAGAAATATTGCAAGCAACAAACTTCTCTTCTGGCCTCTATCAGATTTATTGACGTCCGTCAAAAAACAAAAGTCACTTCCAGTTTCGATAGTACAATTTGCGTATTCTATTGTAAAAATATAATCTAGCAAATATACGTTCCTTGGTGAATAGTGGGCCAATAGCTGGTCTTCTATTATCCAATTCTCCTTCATTAAGCCTTCTTCTAACCGTTAGTCCAGAAATTGAAATACATTTCGAGCTTCTGCTAGATCTCTGCTTAGCTGTACACTGGTAGAATTCCTGTCTTTTAAGGCGACTTACATAAAATTTTGTTCATAACTTGCATCTATAGACCTTTTACGCCCTTGTTCTAGGATTCTACAATAACTTTCAAGTTCATTGAAATGTTTAACAATTATAAAATATTACTTTATATTTGTCAAACAATTACAATTATTTATAAGTAGTAACAGAGGGTATCTTAAGTCACCTACATAAAATGTTTAGTTTTAAAACTTTGAAAACTTATAAGATATAGTGTTTTACTGATCCATTGTATTCTGTTTAGGAGTGTATTATCTTTTTTTCATGTCTTTTGATCTGTTTAGTATTAATTGATTTAATTAACGAATTGAATATGGTATGGTGGCAATTAAAATGATAAGGCTATTCGAGTACGTAAAATAACTTCTATTAAAAAGAAGCTCAACTACAATAAAATGCAAAAGGTCATAAGCTTACTTGCGCTAAAAAGTGCTTTTAGCGCTTTTAGTGCTTTATGCACGGTGCGCATAAAAAGCTTTTTTATGCGCACCGTGTATATCTGAGGACTCAATTTATGTTCCTAAGTCTATCCCACTATATTACTTTGCTTAAAAGCTTCAGCCATCTGCACCAAGAGTGCAATGAAAATGTTAGCTTCGCATTTTCGCTACACTCTCTTCATATTTTGTCAAGCGATAAAGCATATATAAATGTGTCTTCTCATGCAGAAATTTCATATCAAATTAGTTTAAATACGAAGTGTTCATATCAGCATTGCATCAACGAATTAACTTCGAACGGGAATATTATTTCAAATGATGTACTATTAACGCTGTCAGCATATACAAAGGGGGTAATAAGCAAATTTCTGATAAACATGCAATTATTCATTAAACGTGTGCAGTTATCGCGTATAGTGCCCAAAGAGAAATCAATCAAATTATTGATGCCATTATGCATAATAATACGGGTAAAATTTAGCAGTTCATGCACATATTTTGCGCACAATGGGGACAAAATCTACAAAAAGTCATTTATTGGAGATATTATTTAGTTCCCGATGATTTCGTGTTAAATAATGGATAGCTTCATAAAGATAATAGGGACAAAAGTAACGATGCGAGAGGTATTTAGTCCAACTCATTTCGATAAGTCCACTAACGACTTTCGTTACAGGTGGCACAAGAGAGATACGTAGATATGTAGATATATACATTAATGAAAATTAAGGGATATAAAAAACTATAAATTCTTAAGTTATTTTCAAGGGGCTGTAACTTGGGGAAAAATAGTCGCAGGGCAATTTTAGGAAAGCAAATGGAAGCTTGTAGTGTTTTTACCATTAGTAGATTTTGAGAAATAATAAGAAAACCATCGAAAAAGATGTCCAAAATTTTGCTTGCATTTAAAAAGGTACACGGACTTCAACAAATGTTTTTCAGTGATTTAATCATAAGTGTTTTTTAGATAATTTTATCATCTTATGATCTAAAAGCCTAGCACGATCATTTTTCGTTGGGTTATCGCCGTTCAAAGCAAAAAAAGTCAGTTTTAACTTTGGTAATTAATTTGGTGGGAAATAATGATCGTACAAAAAATGTTTTTCTTACTCTTATTAATTTACACTTCTTAGTAACTTACATTAACACTTTTTGATAAAAAAATATTGATTATTGCTAAAAAACCATTTTCAACCTGAAAAGAAAAATTAATAAAAAATGAAATATTCATCCTTAAGTTAATTTTTAGCTAATACAACATATTCAGTCATTCCGAACACAATGAAAAAAATTGTAATGCTTTGAAATTTTCAAGATTCCTTTGGAATAATCTGAAGTTGAAAAGAAGCAGTCATAGTACTTAGTATATCCATTATTTACAAAGTTATGACAAGTTAAGTGAATGATAACTAACTACGTAGTGCTTTACCACTTCTTCAATTAACATTCTTCCACCGAGAATGTTAATTTTTTTATTATCAAAAACCAATAATTGCGGCTTATAAAGAATATATTGCAGATCTTAAAACTCTACTTGAATTTTCTGTGCTATCATTATTTCCCGAGTAATCCGAGTAATTAATTTTCAAAATCAAGACCGACTTTTTTGTTTTGAACAACGATAACTCAGCGAAAAATCATCATATAAGGCCTTTAGGTCACTCAAATTAAAGAGCGTAAAATTTTCTAAAAAGTGACGCCCTTCCCGTCCCAGAGATCCGTCCTCGACCCGTTCCTGTAGAGCATTATGTACGATGGACTACTTGACGTTTTACTATTTTTACAGAATATTTTACTATCTTCAAATAAATATTATTATGCGCTGTCAGATTGACAGTGTTCTTCCTTATCCGATTAAATACACTAAATCTAAATTATTTCGTACTACAAGTCCATGTTCTTATAACCACTGTGTTCTAAAACAAAGTTTCATGTTGAAAAATTAACAGAAACTTACAAAAAGTGTATTAAAGAAAAAAAAAGTATTCATATTGTGAACCATTTAAGAATAGTGCCAGAAAACGTCCTATGTGAAAAGATTAGTCAAACAAGGATCTGGCAAAGATCTGTATCTGCTATTATTGGTTCTTGTTCCGTTAATAAGTAAATAAGTCGTTTCAGCGCCTACACTCTATTCCATTCGCTACAGTGATGAATACATAAAGAACTATTTCTTGTAAAGTACTATCGCTCATTTGTATACTCTACTAGAAATTAACGAAGTATTAAAATATGATTTCTCAATTCCATTGATTTGTAAAATGAACATTTACTTAAATTATTTTATTTCGTTATAAAATCATTATGAATATTAAACGAAAATCATTGTTCAAATTCTAAAAAAATGTTATACAGAAATATAATACACTTTAATTTAGGAATTATGGAGACTATGTAGTGAGGGTACATTACCCTAAAGAATTAAAATAAAATATATTTTAACAACGTTTTAAATACCTTACAAAATTTAAACCAGATATTCGCACCGTCCTGTCTATTTTCGGTACGCATCTGTATTTAAGACTAGTATTTTGCAGACATATGTTTTATCTTACAATTAAATACAATCTCTTACCTGAAGATCGCGGGGGCATCTTACGCCCTCCTTATGCGCCTATACTCTTTATTGGATTCCTAATGATATTCTTTTGCGTGAAGAATATCTGTTTTGTTTTACAATATTGAATTATAATTGAATGTCTCGATGCTTTAAAATAATGAACAACATAACTTCTGGGTTATATAACACATTCGCTAAACTTTACACCTAAAGTTCTTCGACATATTTTCAGAGGCTCGAAAATTTCAATCAGCTCAGCGTTATCAATCGAATAAAATAGCATTCACGAACGTAACCCAAGGATTGGCTGTATTAGTACCTTTTTGTGCTTTGAATTTTACGAACATTTGCACTGATAGGATAGGGAATAAAATAAATACATATAGGGATTAGCTCGCCGTAATATGTTAAAAACCGTTCCAGGTACTTTCCTGTATTTATGTGCGAGAGTATAGACGTTACTATAAATTTCAGCTTGGAAGCAGAAATACTTGCAATTTTATTTGCAATACTCCTTTAAGTTGTGTATATCTAGACAACTTATTTCTTGAATATACTATTTTCATAACCCATTTGTGAAAATGAAGATTTTAGTATACGTAAATGTTTTATTTTCAAAGCTTCTCTTGGAAGATAAATGTTCATTTCACAATCTTATAGAGACTAGTATGAAGAAGACATTTAAAGTGGATTTTTTGTTATTGTTAGAAGTAAATTATTTGTGCCCCAGACTTTTGATTTAAATTGCTATTCTAATATCACTGAGAATATTCGTTGTTAGATTGACTAAAATAAAATCCAGTCTCCAGTGTAAAAAGTGTCGAATCGATTATTAAAAACCTTGACGGGCACTATATCGCGAAAGAAAATTTCCAGTAATCACTACAGAAATATTTTTTCTTATATATAACACGTATCAATTTTTAAAAAACGTATCTTGAAATTGAGTCTCTCTCTATATCTCTATCCTGCAATTGATCCCTACATACTCAAAAGTATTACAATGGGGTAAGTCCCTATCCCCTTTTATTGCAAACCGTCTTATGAGTATGTTTAAAGCGTAAGCCAAAGAATAATTCCAGTATTTCCAGTTCAGATATGCGAATAATATTTTAGCGGTTTTCGATATTACGAAAATATACACATAGTTTTTTTTTTTTAATTAAACAGCCATTACTCATCGATAAATTTGCATATGCAATTGAAAGTAACGAAAAATACCTTTTCTTGATGTACTGGTAATTAAGTTAGAAACAGAGAAACTAGAATTTACTGTGTCTAGATAAAATAATAGCAGCCTCAGATAATTCTTAATGACCCCCAATGTATAACCAAAATTTTCTGATCCATTGTTTGCTAGGTTTTCCACTTAGTAATGATAGGTTCGAAAAAGAAAAGACCATTAAGTATATCGCTAGAAATAGTATGTGAATATCCTTCTCACATAGTGGATAAATTAATAAACATATTAATGAACTAACAAATTATTAGACATATTCCTATGAAGTCGGCATATGCAAAATGAAAATTTATTTATAACAAGATCATAAAGTATATATTTCAAATTAAAGAAGTAAAATGGTGAGAATTTTATGAAGAACTAATTATCATTATTAAAATTATACTATTCGAAATATTTTCCAATACAATGTGACGGCGTTTACCACAACCTAAGTCTGAGGTCTGATTTGACCTCGTCAAGACGTCTGCTCCTTTTTGCGATTGAAATAACTTTGCCTACCGCTTAGAAAATAACTTTCCTTCCATAAGTTGTTTGCAGAGAAATTTTCTTTGGAAAATGTTTAATTTTTCATACGGTGGATGTATTTTCATTACTTTTATGGCAGTAAGATAATTAATTGCTTCCGGTTTTACCAGTTGCTTTTAGTTTCTAGTTCAATAGGAACTCCAAGAAGACTTCGAATAATTGGTGTCTTAAAAAGAAACAATCTCATTTTGGATTTATTTTTCTATATCGAAAAACGCTATTTACAACTATTCCAATTACATGTCTAGTAAATGAAATTGGCTATGAAAATGGAATATTTTTTAGCATCGAATAAACTATAGTATGAGGTTAACCCCAAACACATTGATATTATATTGATGTACGTCATTTATTTAATTTTATTTTTTATTTCCCACATGAATTTGTTACTCAAATCATTTCAAGATCAAATTTAGTTGCAACACACAGCACTTTCCTTTTTACTCTTTATCAGCTTCTTCATGCTCACGATTCTTTAACATTTTTGTTTTAATAACTTGTGGATCCCTGCCTTTCTTTTGGTAATTTACAATCTACCAATGGTGTACGGTTTTATATTGAAATAGAATTTTCGACAACGAAACACTATTATAATAATAGCCCATTATTAACTAATTTCCTTTATCTAGAAATGGCTGATTGGATTTGACCAATCTAAGAAAATGTGGGACAATAGTACGATCAGTCCAAAGAAAAGGTTATTTTATAACTGCAAAGTGGGTTTTACCTTGAAATAAGCAAATATCAACAAATTTATGAAGGTCTTAATTTACTCAAAACTTGAAAATGAAAATTTAGAATTTGACTCGTATTCACCCACGTATCATCATTATTATCACTGTCATTTTTATTGTATGGATCATGTTATCATCCCTGTCAATATCTCTATCGGTAAGATCTTCTGAAATAAAATCTCATTTTCCATACGAGATTGGAAGAAATTTAGATCTCGATTACCGACGTCTGCAAAAGAATCTTCTTCCGATTCTGAACTCATTTTTTCAATTGAATTTTCTTAACTGCCAAAATGATCATTATTAATATGGACATGGTCAAATAATTTCCTTAAATAAGCTTCTTGAGCGTGCATTTCTTTTCTCAAGACAACTATTTCACGACAAAATAAAATAACTATGTAAATACCACAGGCACATCATTACAACTATATTTATATAATACACTATAGTTTACCAGTCCTTGTAGTAAAATAAAGCGAGGAATATTAAATACCAAATAAGATGTATATTTAGGGACACTACACAACAATTTCATTGTGAATTTATAGGTAAATAATTCTTAAATGCACATGGTTTATCTAGCTATGGGTTTAAAAACTGCTACACAGATGCTAAAGTATACACAAAATGGAGGAACATTTTTCATATATATGCACACAAATAAATGGACAACCACATTTAAACTAAATACATATAAATCTATAGAAATATGGATTGATACTGCAGACATGTCCATACTGCAGACAGATAAACATTGTCTGCACTTGCAGAAATGCCCTTAGAGAGCTACCTGCACATGTAAACACGTCCGCCAATATGGTAATGACTTCCATGTATGTCGGTGTGTGATCAATATTTATTGAAATAAACCTATGGGGAAATTGAAAGCTCATTAGAATCTGAACAATAATTACGCATTACACTAGTAAATCCTAGTGTCCCAGAGTCCTTCAGTCAAATTATACTGACATTCCAAATAGAGCTTAGCACTTGATTTCCCTTAATTCATTTATATTAGCCAGGTAAACATGTTGGTAATATGAAATTGGTTGAAACATTGTTTTTCCGAGATGGTTTGTTTAATTTTGCAAATCATTGGTATGTATGTTTTGCTTTAGGATAAGCTAAGTTTCTCACTGTACCAAATTCACTCGTCTACATAAAAGACATATCTCAGTGGAATCGTTTTAATTTCTGACATATCCAAATTGTACCAGGAACAATAGATCCATATTATTGTCCTAAATTTTGTATCTGATATTATCTTAAGAGTTTCAATAAATTTTCTTGTAAGAAATGCAGTAGCTAACATATAACTTAATATATAGTAACTATTATTCCATAAGAGTGCATCCAATGTTCACAAAGAGATAGTGAGAACATGGATAATGTAACATCAGTTAAACATCAGTTAACATAAGTACAGTTAGTCATCATTGCAGTGGTAGGTCTTCTGAAGCAACCAAACTAGAAATTTGGCAAATGTCTTCCAGTAATTTTGCCGAAAAATTATTATCTACGAAATACAAGTTTATATACAATAAATCAGATAAAATTACATATTAAATCATTAGCTAATGGTAAATAAACAAACAACCTTCTAAAGTATAGTATCCTTAACTGTGGTTTAACTAATATATGCCTACACATATATAATAATATTTGACAATAATAAAATTACAATAATTGAGTATTGAGTTTAATTGAATTGAACGAGGAACAGCTAAGGTTTTTTTTATTTATTTTTATTTATTTATTTATTTATTTATTTATTTATTTATTTATTTATTTATTTATTTATTTATTTATTTATTTATTTATTTATTTATTTATTTATTTATTTATTTATTTATTTATTTATTTATTTATTTATTTATTTATTTATTTATTTATTTATTTATTTATTTATTTATTTATTTATTTATTTATTTATTTATTTATTTATTTATTTATTTATTTATTTATTTATTTATTTATTTATTTATTTATTTACTTATTTATTTATTTATTTATTTATTTATTTATTTATTTATTTATTTATTTATTTATTTATTTATTTATTTATTTATTTATTTATTTATTTATTTATTTATTTATTTATTTATTTATTTATTTATTTATTTATTTATTTATTTATTTATTTATTTATTTATTTATTTATTTATTTATTTATTTATTTATTTATTTATTTATTTATTTATTTATTTATTTATTTATTTATTTATTTATTTATAAACAATGTTTAATAAACATTAGAGTGCAGTTAAGTATATCGAATTTATCAGTGTTGTTATATTTAGTGCACATTAAAAACAGGGGTGAGAAGTTTAGAATATTATTACACGATATAGAGAGGTAAAATCTTTTGGATGTTCGAGCATGCAATTGAGGTACATAAAAATTCAGTTTGCCTAATAGGTTTTGACACTCAATCATATTATGTATAAGCTTATATAGAAATATTTGAGAATAACATTCCCGCCTCCCGTCAAGTGCCGTCATCGCAAATCTTGCCAAAAGACCATTCTGAGGGAAACCAATAGGTGAATACACTGTGTCTGATTTGAACCATAGTAGTTTCAGAAACCTTCTTCAAATTTCCAAGCTGTTGATATGGCATTGATAATAAGGATTCCATACTAAAAATCTGTACTCAAGTTTAGATTGAACAAAAGCAAAGTATAGAATTTTCAATGTATCGGTGTTTAACAAATCTCTGCTAGTCCTTATTAAGAAACCCAGTGTATGCAACGCTTCAGACACTACTTTAGTTACATGAGTGGTAAAAGACAGATCTTTTTCAAAAACTATGCCGAGGTCTCTGAATGTGCCAGGTCCTTGAAGAATAGAGCCGCCTAACCTATAATCGTATATTATTGGAGATAATTTAGTGGAATAGGACATAACAGTGTACTTAAATGCGTTTAGATGTAGTTTGTGTACTAGTACACCAATTATAAAGATTAGACAGATTGTTTTGCAGAAGAGCAGAATCATCCAGGGAAGTAATAACCTTAAATAATCTAAGGGGCCGAGAATAGAGCCTTGAGGCACACCTAACATGGTACCATACTCAAGGGGCCTGAAACCATTGATTTCAACGTACAGTTTTCTGTTAGAGAAATAGGATTTTAGAAGGTTTAATAAATTTATCGAAAAAACAAATCTTGCAAGTTTACTCAGTAGTATATTATGATCGAGGCTATCAAAAGCTTTGGTGAAGTCGGTGTTAATGACGTCCATTTCCTTACGTTGGTCAAGAGTTTCAGCTATGCTTTGGGTAATACAAATTAAGTTAGATGTTGTAGATCGTCCTTGCATAAAGCCATGTTGATACTCTGAAATTTGTATACATACATCGGAATAAATTGCGTCGTGAATTAATATTTCAATGGTTTTGAGAAAATTACATAAAATAGCGATTGTTTTATATAGTTATGTATATACAAGGTATATTAAATATCTAAGAAACAGAATATACCACACAAATCAGGCAATCCACAAATTGAAACTATCTAAGAGGAAGATTTCTATTGAAAAACATTTGCAATATTCGTTCCAATAGATAGTAAGAATATGCCAGTGCGAAAATTTGGAATCGAACCAAGTTCACCATAGTCATCGTAGTATTAAGTATAATTCTCTCTAACCAACTGTACTACAATGACGGTATTAACTAATTATTAAACAATTTTATTAACAGTTCAATGAATTTTTGTGAATATGAACTGAAGTTAAGAAATTCTATGAATATTTGGTTCACTTTATATATATATATATATATATATATATATATATATATATATATATATATATATATATATATATATATATATATATATAAAACCTATGTAATAGTTTTAAAGAAGCCTATTCGCGCTATTTCTTTCTACCATCATGCCTGTCGATATATAGATAATTTATATACATTGTATATAGTCAGATAAAAAAAGAACGACGAGGTTTCCTAAAGAAAATAGTCTCAACGTCGCACCAGGAGATAATTGGTGGGTGATATATAGTTGTAGATATACCAACTCCGCAATTTATATCCTTTCGCAATAAATGAACATAATTAGAGCACGCAATTTCGTGTATCTGGCCATGCTGAAATATTCCTCCGACCATAGTTAATTGGTATTAGTTTTTGTTGCAATATCAGTTGTAGAATTGAAATCATAAATTATTTCGATAAAATACATTTGCTTTGATAATAATTAATGTTTTAAATAATATTGAAATCATTATTGTAAGTTAAAAACAGTAAGATACATTAGAAATATACATTATACATCAAGAATAAATCAATATTTAACAAAATATAATAAAATTTAATTTGGTAATGATATATAAACATCACACACAAACAATATCGATAATAAGGACTATTTGAATGACTGTAGATACATATACAGTAATTTAGTAATAATAATAGCATTTATTTAGTCCAGTATATTAAATACACTTTCACAAATTTAAAATAATCCATAAATTTGTATTAAAGTTTCAGTTTAATTAAAACATCAGATAATATATAACAATATACAAAGAACGCGAAAAGTCTGTGAATATTAAGAATGTACTTAGCATAAAATAAGAATATTGGAAATGTAAATGTATAAATACATATATAAACAGATGCATATATTGTAATGATGTATATATATATATATATATATATATATATATATATATATATATATATATATATATATATATATATATATATATATATATATATATATATATATATATATATTTTATAATGTATATAATTGTTTAATAATATCTAATGATATTATTTTATATACTTACTTTTTAATTAATTATTTTACTTATTTTTCTTTTACGCTCCGTTATTAGCTCTAATTTATTTTTTTTGGATAAAATTGTTAATCACAGTAGTCGGTTCAAAGCCATTAACAGTCATCATACATCATAGCAAACATGCCATTTAAAGAAATTATTTTAAATTTTACACATTTACTTAATGTTCAAATGTTAAAATTGAAATTTGAGCATGTAATTAATATTTCTTGGTTTCTTGCTATCAATTAATACTAAATAAAGGTGAATTATCAAATTTTCAATTATCATTTGTACTTTCTTTTACCCTTAAAACTAATCCTTTACCTTCCCATTGACTGTTAATTGTTATCATAATTTGTATCTAAAGTTCAATAGGTAGGTATAGAATGTTGCCTATTCTAACATTTATATTTTAAATTCATACAGTAACCTACTTTTCTTATTACTAAAATTCCCTAATTAAGTGTTCTATGATCTGTGATCTGTGAATGTTTATAGATTATTATCGATTTATTGTCCTTAATATTACCTCACTGTTTTAAGCAGTCCTGTCTACGCACTTATTTTAAGGTTTTTGAACTGGGTAAGTCTTGTTTTATTATATATGTTTAATTTGATGTAAAAAAGTATCTATTTTATAACGAACCTCTCTTTTAGGATAGGTAACGTTAATTTTATCGTACAATTTTATTATTATATGTCATTTTGGTACCTTTTTCCATTATTGTGGGCCCCTCTAAGGCCTATAGGGCTCCTCTGGTATGACCTTCAGTTATTCTTGATGGAATCTGAGTGAAAAATTGGCTGGCACTGGGGTAAATTATTCGACTTCATTCTTAGTAGGTATTTTATTACATTTTATAATTTAATACCTTTAATTATACGATTTCTTCAAGTTTTGTTATCACTTTTGTCTTTTAGCGATTCGGCGTCCCCAAAAACTGGGTTTTCACTGTTGAATCCAACAACTTTCTTTTTTTTTTCCTTAGATACCTCCTAAACTGTAATTTCTCTTTCGCATACCTTTTCCGTAGCATTCTCTTTTTACACACTTTATTTTAGTTACGCATTTTTGACTCTTATTAATTATTGTACAATATTCAGTCATATATAATTTACAATTCTATATGTCGTATTTTGAATTATTACCTTCATTTTAGTATTATATTGCAATCATTTTATGTATTATGTCTATTAGGCTTTATGCTGTCACATTTTGACATTTCTCAAAATTCCAATTATAATTTTAACTTTGAATGTTAATTTTAAAATTATTTTATGCTTTTCAGGTTTGATATTATTAGTGATAGATAAAATGAAATATCTTAATTCTTTTAATATGAATGTCTACATTTCTTATGGTTAATTTTTTTAGCAGCTTGCACTCTTATGCTTCATGTTACCGTTCCTTTAATCAAAAATGTTCTCAGTTAATTTTAATTTAAAAATTTCTACTTTATTAGATATCATGAACTTAATAAATATTTAATAATCGGTATATTATTATATTATTCAAATTTCTATAATTATATTTACTGTTTGCTTCTGATTTTATATGTATTTTTTCATTAGAAAGTTTGATTATGTCTGTTTAGTAGCGTTTTATTGTTTATGTAATGTCTTGAATCGTCTCAATATGTATATGGAAATATATATTAGAGAACGTAAACTCTTATTATATATTTGTTTCTTTTTTTAATATAAAGAATATACTGCATAACAAGAAATAAATTATAATTATTAAAAACTTACCTACTAACATAACTATTTTCAACTGGTAGTAGTAGGATTAAACTACAATTATTAATATCACATGTCAAATTAAATTATATTTATTGGTAATGCGTAAATAGAAAATTTTAAGTTCTTAATCAGTGATTTTAGAAAATGTTAATAATTATGTAATTTGGGGAAAACATAACTGAATCAAGTTGTTATAAAACGTACCAAATTGCATACAATTCTCACAAATACTACAGTGAACTATGATATATTTATTTATTTTATTAAACAGTGATAATTATTTATTACAGCAGCAGGAATAATGATGTGATTCAGTATTGCACCTTATGTAATCCCTTCCATCGTAAACTAATGATTGTATCAGTCGATTCAAGTCAAATGTCAAGTGGAATCAAATCCAGAAATCTAGAAAGTCAAGTCTATCTAAGACCTTCTGGAATCCAATCCAATCCAATCCAATACAAGGAATCCAAATCACCAAATGAGTATTAAGAAAACGTAATAGGTGCAACGTTAGCAGAATGTGAAAGTACTTCATAATATTGAACATATATTTATTTGTTATTGAATACCTATTTAAAGGTACTTTATTCAAAACTTCTAGCAAGTGGTCTTTCGCAAAATGTACTAAATATTCTTCACCAGTAAGTTTCTCATTCAAATGCATGCAATATAGGATCATTGAGCATGCTCCATGCAGTAACACTAAATAGATATTGAACATTTAACGTGGTATATGTAATTATACCACCATTATAGAGTTTCTTCGTGAATAAACTGAGCTTTAGTCGTAAATAAAACATAATATATTTGAGCATTAATCTATTTCCGGAATCCACTGACAGTATTACAAATTTATTTCTTAATTGCCAATTTTGTCTGCTTAATGATTTTCATAAGTAACCACTTATCGCCCATTTAGGCGTATTTCAGAGAACAGTCTCTAATAAGAGGGTCTTAATAAACTGACAAAAAGAGGATTAATATATTAGTAAAAGTCTTACTTATCTCTTAAATCTTAGTCTTAAAAGTCTTTTATTTTAGATGAGAGCACAGTAGGTATTAGTTAGATGCCCGATACAAAGTTAATTAACGTTACGTGCTTGCCCCAGCGTGTAACGACATGAATGAAGGACCTTTTGTATTCTCTTATAGTGATACCGACGACAGTAATGTCAATTGTATTGTGGTCTGGTGTGGCTGATTGAACCCAGTTTTGACGGCCATTGTATGATTAGATTCGAATCTTTAGGAGAGCTTGGCACATATCCTTGATCGCGGGTATGCCTGCCCTCATCTCTATGTGTAACCTTACCTTCCGTAATCTGAGGTTTTAGGCAAAGGAAGACGGTTTGTGCATTTCGTTGTAATATAATACCATAAATCAAGAATAGCAAAATATGGGGACAATAATAGAAAAGTCAATTCATATAAAATACATACAAAGTTGTATCAAAAAAACGTATTTTGTTGTCTAGGATACTTCCTGTCTTGTGCAGTTCTTTTACATATCATCAGAAGAAATCACCAGAATCAGCAAAGAATTGGACTTATATTTGTATGAAGTATAAAATTCGGAATATCAAGAACGAACCAGGACAAGGTTTCGAATATTCTTGGCGTTCGGGATCACTCGAGGCGTTCGTGACAATATGTATAATGGTTTAATTAAGTGATCAGTTAATTAATGGAGTAAAAAAATTTATTTAGTGGATATTTTATTATTAGA
This sequence comes from Rosalia funebris, assembly GCA_037954035.1. NCBI lineage: Eukaryota > Metazoa > Arthropoda > Insecta > Coleoptera > Cerambycidae > Rosalia > Rosalia funebris. The sequence goes on from JAZFAV010000011.1 coordinate 22,395,516, forward strand.
TAGCAACCAAACAATATTTTGTATGTAAAAACTAAGCAGCATTTTTTGGCATTCAGATTTTATTATTTAACGTTTTGTTGGTATTTTATCCATCGAGTTGTTAAATCCCCGCATTTAACATTAAGAAAATAATTAAAAGAATGAAAGTTCTCTGTTTTCCGGCTCATTATATATATATATATATATATATATATATATATATATATATATATATATATATATATATATATATTTAATAAGAAATACATTTGCTACATTCAGTTAATTAAAACCGAATTAATTAAGACCGGAAAATATAAATGATGATTGCGGATATATACATTTTCTTTTCCATTAGTGGATGCGTTTCCGCACATCAGTTGTAAAATATTATTGGTATGTAATGACTATATTCAACAATATATGTGAGTAAAAATATGGACATGTGGCACGTTAATAATATATTAATGTAAATAATTTAGGTTTATAAAATATTACTGCATTTGACGTTAAAAATTGAGTAAAATTATTTCTAGTTATCATTTTAACATGAATATTATCTATATTAATTTGAAATGTATGTTCTTGAAATTCACTGTTTTTACGAATTCGAAATCAATTATTAATTTCGATTAATCAATGGCACTATTGGAGACCAATTACATGAATTTATTATATTTAACATCATGAAGACCACATACGAAAAAGGATATAACGCTTTACTGTTTAATAACGAGGATAATTTAATCGATAATATTGATAATGAGATATACCACGTGATAGATATAACAGAAGTGTGAATTAAATGAAACATAAGTCCATGTTATAGTATAATAATTTTAGAAAATAAAATATACAGTGCGTTAGGGAGCCATTACGGAATACTGAAAAGGTGTTGGATGAGGTCATTTAGAATCAATTTAACTAAAATTAGATTTGTACAGCTGGTACATCCAGCCAAGTGTAGCCGGTATCCAGATATTCGGTAATTTCGATTTGTTTACATTCCTAAAGTTTTCTACACACCGTCATTAACAACTATACCTACTATATTATACCTATTAATTGACAAAATTAATTTTAAATTTAAAATAAAGGGTCGACGTTTTTTACTAAGCAGTAATTCAATAAAATGAGCCAATTCATAACAAATAAAAATGCGCATATATCATGTACAGAAAATATATGTTCGTATACAATGTGGTGAAACACATCCATACCCATCAATACATTGTTGAAAATCTGCCGTGGTAAAGCTTTAATATTTTTAATGGTAATATATTTATAGTTCATTTCACCGCTATATGCCAAATAAAAAATCTCAAAACATACCGTAGTCTATTTCAATGGCTAGGCTCAAATAGACTGTTCCGTTTATCGGTAAGATAAGAGAGTTTTCTATTTGGAAAATAGCGATGAAATGAATAATATAAGTCAGGAATCGAAGATGGAACTACCAAACCGCCAAGCGGTTATCAAGTAGTTCCCGAATAGCACGGCTTTTACATAATCGCTATAGGAAGCAACTACTCCTCGGGTTCGAGCCCCGCCAGGCATTGAATTATACCTAAAAGCGATCCTCGACCCCTTTCTCCTGTTTTTGTACGATCAGACAAGGTTTCAAAAAATAAAACCCGCCACGGTGCAGAAAACAAACATACAGAAACACGATAGAAGGATCGAGGATCGCTTTTAGATATAATGCAATGCCTGGCGGGGCTTTAGCCCGAGGATCAGTTATTTTCTATAGCGATTATGTAATAGCCTTGCTATTCGGGAACTACTTGATAACCGCTTGGCGGTTTAGTAGTTCCTTTCTCGATTCCTGACTTATATGTTACTGACATAGATTGTATCGATGTAGATGTATACCCCACTTATTTCATTCGGCATTTGTCCTGTATCGGCGTACCGTGTGCGGCACTGATGAGAACTATTATTCGGAGCAGGTTTTTAAAATTGTTTCCTGATAGAATACGTATAATAAAAAATAACAAAACAGATAAATAAGTAAGACAGTTTAATATTTAAATAACGTAGTTAAAAATAAATTAATAAATCCCTGTAACCAACGGAACAGGGGCGACTAATAACCAATTAATAAATAAGATAAAAAACGTATGGCCAGGTCAGGGCATCGACGGGGCGCCGTCGTTACTTCCCATCCATAGGAAGAAGACACCGGCCAATATAAACATGGATGCAGACGCTGGCTGGTTGGGGATGTAATGCTTATTTTGTGTTGTTATGTATGTATAAATGTATACGTATTATAAACACAATGGAAGCGAAGATGCATTTTGTCCTTACTAGTATAAGTGGCTGAAACCCAAAAATGTAAAACCGTACTATCTATCATGTACATATTGTACATCCAGATTAAAAGAAATAAAGTGACATTTTAAAGTAAAGTAAGTAAGAGATGTAATTAAGTTCGAAACAGCTGTCTGTCGTTCGATTCCCATCCTGGACAGATGTCGAATCCTACTCGTGACGGGTTTTATTTCTTGAAAACTTTTAATGGTGTAAAATTTTACTATTTCAAAACACTTATCACCAGTGTAATTAGTAAAAATTGCATCACTATAATTGTACTTTTATACATTTTAGATACACAACTAATATAAGCATATAACAATATAATAAACTAAGCTCCGGGTGGGATAGATCCCTGCTTGGTAACAATCTTAGACTACGCATCCACGTAGTCTTGACATTGACCCTTGAAAAGCGAAGCAATATGACTGTTTGTGATTTCCGATTGACCAACTCATGACCAGATACTGTTATGTGCCCAATTTATCAAAATATTTTGCCACAGTCACTGAACAATGTATTGAATTCTATAAGTCGCTCGATAATTTCACCTAAGAGATATTATGTATATGCACCTAATCTACTTCTGTATCGTCTACGATGAAGTACATAAGGTAAAACAAATGCATATCTTGTATCTGTCATGTATCATTTATTATTTGCTTATTATAAACTATCGTGAGATGAAGTTTTGTTTATACTCCAATCAATCTGTAAATTCCTTAAACATTAAGGATAAAACAAATTAAGCCAAAACAGCTATTTCCCCGGCCATATGCCGTCGACGGGCGCTGAATTACGTGGCGAAATTTGCCGTATTTTTGTTCTAACATAGAACTAAAACTATAATGATTTGGATTGCTCAAAAATCACAAGGAAAATGCAAAGCGTCCTCTATCTCCGAATACCGCTGATTACAGACCGGTTTCGACCTATCTTGTGTCTCGTCAGTGTAGTGTAAGCGAGTATGAACGAGGCTTCACATCTCATAGATACCGTCACGTTATACAGTAGTGGAACTGTAGAACATAAACCATACGCCATAGCTGTTTTGGCTTAATTTGTTTTATCCTTAATGTCTAAGAAATTGACAGATGGAATGGAGTTAAAACAAAACTCCATCTCACGATAGTTTATAAAACTTACCATCTGGAAACTTTCTGTTATACAAAATCTGCTTATTAGTTAGTAATAATAATATATAAACTGTATCAATAATTTTACCAAATTTTTGTTTTCAACGAGAATTAAATTCAATAAGAATTATTAACGCGGGAATTAAATTTCATTGTTAAAGCCTGAATCAGTATCCCCATTATAAGAAGAATTAGGAGAAGAATAGAGCACAATATTTAGTTGGAGAGGTCGATAATACTACGTAATATTTCAAATAATATTTGCGTTATTCATGAATATACAAATATTTTGTAGAATTACCCTAGCACACACCAATATTTCATTACCGCAATGAAAAAAATAGCTTTGTATATTAATAATAAAAATATAACAATTATGTAAACTAAAGATATTTATTATTTTTCAATTATTAGACAATATGGATAGTAAAGGGTTTTAAATAATACATACATCTAAAAGTGGTGAATTTTATACCAGGCGTCATGTTCACTTTACTCCATTACTAGAATGAACATTCACATCAGCGAATGGTGAAATTCTACCACGACCCTGCGATATTTATTTCACATCAAACTGGTGTGTCCCATATGTAGCCCATTTGGTATGAAATTAATGTTAAATTTTACACCACATTTCAGATAGTTTAATGGCAATATTTATAAAAAACATTTAAACCAAATCATTTAAGCATTTCATAACATTTAATCCAAAATAGTGAAAGCATAAATATCTCAAGATTTTCATATTTTGTCAGTTAGTAGCTTCAACTATTTATTTTATGACAATATACAGAAAACTTCAAGATACTATATAATAAAAAATCATGATCATTGGCGATATTGTATCAAAAACAGATACATATACAAGACACAGAAAATAAAGTCAGATATCTTTTCTACTTGCCACTGCACTTCTGCGATTCTATCTCTCCATATTCTATATCTATATTCTTCTACAGAATCTCATTTTGGGTTATATTCTCAAACTATATCTGTTTATTAAAAGTGTTTCTATTTTTACTAAATTAAAAAACAAGAGCTACAATTATTTGGATTTTCTCTGTGATATGTATAAGAGAGGATCGATTCGTTAACGTTATTTTAGTCTCAAGTTGTATGGGATTAGTATTTAGTCTCGTTGTTATGAAATATTTAGTCATGTAGTCTCGTTGTATATGTGAAGCATATTCGGTTTTATTTAACAATTATACAATATTATTGAGCCGTAATCCTAAAATTTAAGAGCTGAAGATTTAAGAAACAGGTGGTAAACCCAACGTTTGTTCTATGCTTTCTGTGTATATTTATTTGACATTACTGTGATTTAATACTATTAATATTTATGGATTTTCTGTTAGTTTTAACAGAATATTACGTATATGTAAACATTTATTCATGTGGGAGTTATTTAATTTTATTATATGATATTTTGTGCTTCAGAAGTTCGGTAAATGCCTATCTCACGCCATACAGTGGCAGGCCTAACTATACTAGTGTGTGGATACTCATATATTAGGGAAATTTAAGATACAATCAATGTTATTGCACAATTATTATCCATTAAAAGTATGAAAACACAGAAGTCCACTTTCTCCTTATATATAAAATCAGACTACAGGGCTACTTAAATTTACATATAGGGGAGAAGATAATCCGCCGATGTTCAAGGGCGATGTGGGGGATGTGCCAAACTCTCCCCTTTGAACTCGAACCCAAAGATACAATGGTACTCCTAATACCGGACGCAATCCACTAAACCCCACTAAAATATGAATATGATCATCGCTAATGCAGAGAGATTGAGAGGTGCAGGAACAGGATCATTTTTTATAACTCCACGGTGTCTAAGTGTTCTGAATGCCCACCGTATTATCAAGTAACTATCAAGAATAATACAAGATTTTCTATGCTATAATCTCTCTATAAATATGGATAACGTTTCTCAAACTCCAGAGTACAGTAATTATAAATATACTAGGAGATGGGTGGAATCAATGCAGCAATACATATAGGATACCAGATTTCCATAAACAATGAGAGATTACATCATCAAGAGATAATCGAAATAACTGCATTAGATAATTAGAGTTCATTAGTTATGTACATTAAAACTAAGTGCGTTATTGTTAATCACCTACTGCTTTTGATAGTTTGGGTAGCGATGCATGCGTCGAGGAACGTACAAGCCTTAAGTGCTTGTGGGGCACTAGTTTTCTGTTTTATTTTTAATTATAGATATTTGACCTTGGATGATAAGCCAGGGACTTATGTTTTATGGAAAAATCGCGTTCTGGTTATTTCTCTAATTTCGTCAACATTACACCACCATCTTTTTATTATTATTATTAATTTTTCTTTGTTTTCCCCCCTCGACTCGGACGGATAACTTACACTCATTCCCATAAATTATAATCATATATGTCAAAGTGAGTATGATTTACTTTGTAAAAATAATTTAATTTCAGTCAGTTTGGAAAGTACCCTTAGGCTCTTTGCTGAATTTCATTTAGGCCTTATAAATCACAATTTTATACCACCTATTATAAAGGGGCCCCATTAAATGGGCCAGAAAATATTTCACTCGATTTGTCGGCAAACGCAGAGACCGCAGTATTTTTTCTCGAATTCAGTTGGCTTTCAACAAACCCGCAGTTAAGTGTAGTTTCGAATAACTCTTGAAAAGATACAATATCTAGAATTGCCGCTACACGCGCACCTTGAAGGTGATTAATTTGGAAAGTGTAATACCTCTAATGCTCAATACTCATAAACTTGCCATTTTCATATTTATGTTCCCCGCTTTGATATATAATATATATGCCACGTCGTTGTACTTTGTTACAGACCTATATAAATATTAAACTCTGAAAACTGCCTATAACTGTTTAGATTGCGCTCCTGCTCGCGCAAAGAGTAATGTTCCATATTTTTCAACCGAGTTTAATAAAAAAGTTTTATAGATTTAATTCCAAGGATCTGATGTAGACCTATTTACATACTTATTGTATCTAACACAAAGGAGGATACGCCACCGGTGTTCTGTTTGTGCCAACTTATTGTTTGGCGATGAGGAACGCCGCCGCCGTATCTGACATAATTAATACGACCTTTTTTCGAGCTATTAAATTACATGCTGCTGAACAGTAATTCAATATTAAAAAACTTTTCGCGTAGCAGCAAGCATACCGTAAAGATTTTTAAAAGAGAAATCTTATCTGGCAGTCAGTTAGTAATTACATTTCACGTTTCACAGTTCTTTTATTGTTTGTGAAACATCACAGTATGCTATGACTTGAATTATGGAAAATGTTTTATCCATATTCATCTAGTAAGTAACATGAGACAAATTTAAGAAAGCATAAATTTTCTAGATATAACACTCTAATATAACCAAGCTGGAATTATCAATTCAAAAATATTCACAATGTACGGAATCACTCAAACATACTTACATTTCAATTTATATTCATCAGTAATTATTAAAATATATATATATATATATATATATATATATATATATATATATATATATATATATATATATATATATATATATATATATATATATATATATATATATATATATTTAATCGCTTAGATAATAGTGTCATTCAATTGTTTTATTAAAAATAAACAATTTTAAAACCTTAAAACGGACTTTGCCACACGTAGAACATCTCTATCTCGAAATTGAGTGGCCGAGAAGAAAACGCATAAATGTAGAATATGTGTTTTATGCGACAGTTTTATTTTTTTCAAATAGTCCACAATCGTGCTCTCTCATGACCCATGAGCAGGGTAGGGTGTGTCCTACCCACCTCAAAATCAATAGATGGTGTCTGGTAGACGTCCCTAATCAGAATCAGTCGGATCCCGATCGATCCGACACGATTTAATTGAGTGATCGCGCTAACAAAACAAATTTCTCAAGTAGCCCACCATTGTGCTTCCTCATAACTCATCGACATGGTAGAGTATGTTTTATCCACCTCAAAATCAATAGGTGTCATCTGGGAGACATCTCCGATCAGAATCAGTCAAAGCCCAATCGATCCGACATGATTCAGTTGAGTTATCGTGTTAACAAGAAAAATTTCTCAAATCGTCCACCGTCGTGCGTCGGGTGGATACACGCCACCCATGGACAGGGTGGCGTGTATCTTATCCACCTCAAAATCAGTAGGTTTCATTTGGGAGACGTTCCCGATCAGAATCAGCCAAAACTCGATCGACCCTACACGATTTAGTTGAGTTACCGTATTAACAAAAAAAAATTTTTAAATAGTCCACCATCGTGCTTTCTCATGAGCCATGGACAGGGTGGGGTGTGTCCTATCCACCTCAAAATCAATAGATGTCATCTGGAAGACGTCCCGATCAGAACTAGTCAAAACCCGATCGATTTGATATGATTTAATTGAGTTATCGTGCTAACAAAATTTTCTCAAATAGACCCATGGACAGGGTGGGGTGTATCCTATTCACTTCGAAATCAATAGGTGTCCTCTGGGAGACGTTTCCGATCAGAATTAGTTTAGAATTAAAACCCGATTTAGAATTAAAACCCGATCGATCCGATACGATTTAGTTGAGTTATCGTGCTAAAAAGATTTAATACTGATGACAACGACGACACACACAGAAAACATTTTTTAAAGACCATTTTTTTTGTTTTTAGGCCGAAAAACGAAGATTCTTGAGGCCGTGAAAAATAAACGAAGAAAAAAAATTTTTTTTCCATTTTTCTTTACACGATAACATTACTTTTCCGCTAGTATAGCTGAGTGCGGAAAAGTAATATATATGATAAAATACATGAAAGGAATTGCAATAATCCTTAAACCAAATTTCTATTCCAAATAATGTTAAAGGTCTATAATATTACATGAATTAAAAAATATACTATAACTATAAACCTAAAAGGCAAATGAAATATTGTAAGTATATTAAAGAAATTATTTTACGGTAGCACAGAAATACTACATTAATTACAGTTACTATCTTTACTACACTTACACTTACAAACAAAATCTTTACTAAGTTAAACTCAAACTATAATCATAAAACGATATCAACACTATATACAGGGTCTCGCAGAAATATATGACGATTTTCAAAAATTAATTACTGTTATTTTTCAGCGAAAGTAATGTTTTGTTTTTTCAAAACATTCGTTACAAGATGACATTTTTTACCTTATGAATAACATTAAAAAACAAGAAATAGGAGAGAAAATAACGTCCTCTAAGTGGCGACAATTTTTTTAAAGCACTCGCGTAAATGATTAAAAAAATTGTCCATGCACCTCTGTACCATGACCGCTGGAATTACTTCGATTTTTCTTGTTATCACAGCAGAAAGTTCAGAAAGGGTACGTGGTATCTCAATACAAACTCTTGCTTTAAGGTGTCCACACAAGAAATAATCGCAGGGTTATAAATCCAGTGATCGTGGATGCCACTTGATGTCGCCTAGAAGGGAAATGAAGCGCTGAGGAGAATGTTGTCTCAAGAAGGTGATAGTCTCCCTGGAAGATGGCAAGTCCCCCGCCTTACTGAAAGTAAACTGCATCCATGTTTATGTTACGCCTTCTCAGTTCATGAATAGAAAATTCGCGCAGCATCGTAACATAATGATGTATGTCGACAGTCACCGTGCGTTTGCCTTCTCTAAGAAAATAAGGACTGATGATGCCAAATCGAGCTACTGCACACCACACAGCAACTAGGTCTGAATGAAGTGGTCGACGGTGAAGTTCATGTGGATTTTCTTCTGACCAATATAGGAAATTCTATTTATTTACAGTGCTCTACAAGTGGAAATGAACCTCGTTACTAGTTATCAGTACAGCGTCGTATGTATGAGCAATTCCAATATGATTTCTGCGAATGTAAACCTACGTATAACATCATTTTGACGAAGTTCATGAACCACAATGATTTTATAGGGGTGAAAGTGGAGGTCTAAATACAGGATTCGTCATACTAACCTATCAGAGAAACACATCGCGTGAGGATACCATACAGATGATCTGTGCGGACTGGCTTCTACTGCTGCACGAACTCTTTCCACGTTTTCGTGAGATCTTACCATTCGCTGTAGTTCCAGACAACTTTCAGGTCCCAAATATTTGGTTGTATGGAGATTATTCACCCACTTCGTGTTCCTCCCAATACTGAATACTTCAGAACCTGCGTAGCGACAACAGAACTACGGGTCTCTATGGACGTGTCGTAAACACAAAAATAATATGCTCGATCATCCACGGCTCTATGGTGACTGGAACGGCATCTCCTGGCCTTCACATATCAACCATTCTAAAAACATTAGCTCCCCCCCCTCAAACTACTACTAAATCAAAAGAAATAATAATGCAATTAACAGCCAATACTAAAAGACAATTTAAACGAAACGTACTTTAATCTTAAATATAAATTAATTACAGTATGTCAGTCAGTTAGTGGTACAACAACTCATACACTATATGCAATTAATATATAAAACGTCGTATCTACCACACTCACTGCCTTCATAACCTTACACAAATTATGCTTATCACTAATAGAAGAACATTTTTGCATACATCTTATTTTTATACATAGTCTCCTCTTTTATCAATACATTTTTTCCAACGATTGGAAGTTTTCTAACGCCGTTATCGAAAAAGGAAGTTGATCGTGCCTCTAATAAATTGCGCACAAACGATTTCACGTCTTGATCATCATCAAAACGGCGTCCAAAAAGTTCTTCTTTGAGTGGTCCAAACATGTGACTGTTACATGGTGATAAATCCGGCCTATAGGGTGGATGTTTCCCAATGGATTCCTTCCAGTTTTTCTCGGGTCAAAGCAGCTGCATGTGACCGACAGTTGTCGTGAAAAAAAAATTACACCTCGGGTAGGCATATCTCGTCCTTTCCGCCGAGAACTTGCTTCATCAAAAAGCTGTCAGTAGTAGGCGGCATTTACTGTACGCCGCTTATCAGATAGAATTGGATTTTGTTTAGATTACGTCAATCCCTTTTCATACTAAATATACAAAAATAACAATTAAGTTTATCTATCAAATACACGAATTAAATATTTATTTTTAATTATAATTTTTATTATTATTATAGTCTCTACTTCTCTTGCTCTTATTTTTGTCTACCATTTTCTATAGTTTCATTGAGGATCGTCTTTAAAACAGAAGAGTAAAATAAAAGCATCAGAAAATGCTCTATTTAAGGACTAAGCTGTGTTACGAATGGCTTTAAAAATTTCGGTAATGATGTCGTCATCTCTTGTAAGTTAAGATATATATTTTTAATAGAAGGGCAATATTTATGTAAGTTAGAAATGAAGTATGGTCATTTTTTAGTTAGAGAGTGCATTTTCAGTTGCAGTGACATGGAATATAACACAATTTTAATGAGTATTATATATACAAATTGCAAATTCCGGAGTGTCGTTTTATGTGGGCTACATCACGAGATATTTTAAAGAACAAATTGCCTGAATGATCTCGAACACATATGAATTAGAGGATTATTACAAGTTATTAAGTTATCGATTATCTGTTTAAAATAATTTTATTTAATATTATAATAATAAGGACGGCATGTTGCCAGTATAATATTACATATACATTCGTGACAAAATATCAATGCCAATGAGTTAAAGAAATGTCATAAAAAGGAGAAAGTATTAGCATAAAAATACGTATGAAGGTATTTAATTTGGCTATAATAAATTTTCATAATTTAATTTAATTACGTTTATGAATTAAATTAAGTTAAAAAATCTGAATCGTTATTAGTCTAGGAAGTCTTCACATATTCTATTTTGTAACTGATACATCTATGATATGTTCTTACACAGTTGGACAATGAACATACATTTTGGTTACTGTTTTATATCTAATTCAGTATTCAGAAAATATTGTTGAAGTAATCAAACATTGTTTGAATATATTCTGTTATTTTATTTCAAACAGTGCTAAAAATCTCCAGATTTACTTTTTCAGATTTTTTTGAACCTTTGCGTCTAGTGTAAAATTTCTGTAAAATGAATGAACATTAAGAACAGAAAGTTACATTAATGATAATACATAGTTTCCGTTAAAGTTTCACAGTATTGGAGTAATGATATGGAGGCGAAACGTTTTACTTTAAAGTTTTTATATGGAATCGAAACATTCCTTAAAACAATCAACTAGGCACAACAGGTTAACCTTGATGTAGGCGGAAAAGGATAAAAAGACACATAGAATCGAAATAACTCATTATTTCTTAAATAAACCCATTTCCTCGCCCAATTCTAGAAGGGACAGAAATCCTCTGTATTTTTTGTACCTAGAATATGCCATAAAAGAGAACATGAAAAACGCCATCGCTTGAAATTCTTTCTAGAATCAGTTAAACCCCCGCTTAACAATATAACCCTTAACTCTACAAAGGCGATTAGAAGTTTTCTTGGTTCAGAATATCAAATATATACACTGTATTTCAATATACTTTTACACATTGTCTTCTACTTACATTTATATTATTTAATAAACTATCTGTAAACTTGTCTATATATTATATTGTCTATATATTTTCTCTGAATTATTTTCGATAGGCAACTGGGTCTATTTCATTTCCGTATATAGTAAAAATATATGTAAACTAGAAACAGCTAAGATTATATTAAAATACTAAATGGATGGAACCTCATACCGTAATTACGTAAAAAATCATAAATGATGTATAAACATTTATATATATGATACATCATATATTCAGATATACTACGAGACAAATTTAAAAACTGAATAATATTAAGAAATGAAATAACATATTTTAGATGAATAGAAAAAAATATGCATATAAAACATTCAAACCATTTTATGTAAATTTCTTTTCAAAGGCTACCTACTAAGGAAGTTATCATGAAAGGAATTAAAAAAGTGATGTAATTACTTGATATGTTCCCACAATAATTCAAAATATGGTACATATCCTGTAGGAATTTAATTTATTCATATTATACAGTAGTAAATGACAAGAAATTTAAGAAATTCTACACTCAAAAATATAAACAGCTATTCGCAATTCCAAAATGTTTCCCAAGAAATGTTCCATGTACTTCTTCTCTCAAAAATGCAATAAATTATATAAGAGGTAGTTTGTATTTTTAAAGCAAGAGTTTTTTTTTACATACGTTTAAGTTATTATTTTATTTTACTATTATTTACAGTTAACTAGATTCTATTACTAAATAATTCTAATAATTTTGAATTTAATTATATACCCAAGCAAAATAAAAATCGATTATGGGAAGAACTATCTGAATTTACTTACAAATATAAAGTAAAAGTGAGCAAAACATCAATTGATAGATTGTATAATGTAAGTACCTAAAGCGTCCATAATACACAATGTAAACCTGAAGAGAGTTTGTCAGAAGTCTAAATACGTTACAGTTCGCAAACAAATGTCTTAGATCGGCCATATTGGGTAAAGAATTGTGGTACACCAAAGATTTCAAACAAAAATAAAGTAGACTTAAGTCTGGTAATGTAGGTGATCATGCGATAGATAGTAATCTCGAACGAAGGAGGGTGGCGTAAGTACTCTTCTATCCTCTTAAGTGGATTATAATATCAGTTTCTGCAACAAGGATTTGGATGTCTCTCTCACTCAGTTCTGCGAGATATAGTTGCATTACCATTAGGGTTATTGTAATACAAATGGACTGCTGGTTTTCTCATAAATTTATACTGGACCACTTGTTTATATGTTAGTTAAGTTTACTACTACTCGTAACAGTGGCAATTTTGAGTAATCATATTGTTAATTGTCACTTTCACAACCATGAATGCCTACTTTGATAAAACTCCAAAAATAAGAGGACTATGCAGTAATACTATAAACATGCAACTGTTATTTCTCGAACGTTTAATCCTAAAATTTTTAAAGCCTTTTTGTTGTAGAAATGTTGAGTAGATCGATTTTCAGGACTGAAATTAATTTAGAAACATGAGGGGTTGCTATATATACGTTTAATTCTTATGAAGAAAGTTTTTAAAGGTACTTTATGTACCAAATCTTATCGCTGAAAATCAAGTCATTCTACATAAATTACTCCAAAATAAAAACTGCTTTTTCAGGACCATCTTCAAAGAGGCATAACTCCCTTGGAAAATAATTGCGGACATTCGCTCTCAGATACTTTTTTCGATATTTTCAAGTATAAAGTTACTTTTGGAAATTTCTGGAATTTATTATTGTATCAACGCATCCTTTTGAATATGACTATTGGATTTAGATTTTACTGTGAAAATAAAAACACCCTATCAAGTATAACCAATAATTTGATTATATCGCATAATTTAATTTTACCCGGCAGCCATCAACAAAACAATATTAATTGTATTAAATTGCCAACAGTAAAATATGACCACGGATTAAAGTTCAGTGCTACTTAATTAACATACTTCATTGTGTTTGCATATAATATAACTGAAAATCCCGCTAATTAAGTGATGGAATTATTTGTTGAATATATTCATGTACACAATGGCTTTTCATATTATAATGCAATATACTTAGTGCATCATAAATAACTAACCTTACATATTTTCATTACATGGTTTCTAATAACAATAATTACATATAATAATTATAATAATGTTTATGTTTCATTTACAAACTTGCATTGTGCAATGAGTAAACAATATAAATGTTTTAAATAGTAAGGCATACTTTGCGAAAATTACATGTTACCTCCTATTTAACTTTTCTTTACGTCGATTTTTTGATATTTGTTATTTTATGTTGTTTAAAATTTTAATTCCCACAATAACTCTCTCTTCGTAACAGTTATCCCGTATTTTTTAAATGAATAGGGGTATTAATTCGTATTTATTTAAATTAATATGAATTACCTATTCATTTGTGTGAGGAAAACGAAAGTTGATCTAATGCTCACTAAGAGAATTTAATAAATAAACGTGTTTGGGATAAGAAATTCAAACTTATAATATAAAAAACGTTTTATTATCGAAAAGTGTTCCATTTGGGCTGTTTGTATGTTTGTGTTTTTGTTGTACATAGACTATATATAGCAGTATTCTGTGGTTCGTAAGGAGGAAATAAGTTTATAAAATATATCTTTCATTTATTTATTTTAATTTTATTAGGTATGGTATTATAGAATATTGCAATGTAGTTACTTTATCTCTAATATTACATTTATATTAAGCACCACCTAGCTTCTGTCTTATTTCTTTTATATTAATGTAGAACGGTATCTCGCAATAACTTTCTTCTATCAAGCAGCATCTTTTATCTGAATACACTGTTACTTTCATAAGTTACACTTTTGTTGTATATTATTTTGATTATACATATTTGTTTGTTAATAAGTTAGAGCTACTTAAAATCTGTCTCTTCTATATCTATATATGCCAACTAAGATTCTAATAATAATAGTAAATATTTTTCATGTCACCTAACTACCAATTTCATTAAATGTTTAAGGAGTAGTAGTAGTTTCATTAGTCACAATGTTTTCATTTATAATATTTTTGAAGTTAGTAGATTAAATTTTATCAGTATTGGTGCTTTAAATTTATTTAAATGATAAGTATTTGATTTTATTTGTTATTATAATATTGTCACGAACGCCTCGAGCGGTTCCGAACGCCGGGAATATTCGAAACCTCAAGAGCGTGCGGTGTTGACTTCCAGTGCGTTATATACTAGAAGGTTCGCCAAAGTCCATTATCTAGAAACGTCTGGAGAGACGTTCCACTGCCTATATAAGAATTGTGTTGTCCGGCCAGTAGTTAGTTAAATTTGGACCGCGATACAGTGCGAAGGAAGTGATATACAGTGCCAAAGTTAGTTTATAAAGTTAAAGTAGAAAGAAAGTTAGTTAGTTAGTTGGACTTGTGAATAGTTGAGTTATAGAATAGTAAATAAGTGTTCGAGAAATAAAGAACTTTCTGGTAAATTCGTTACAATATCAATTTACTATAATATAACCAATTACATAAAAGTGTGCTTCTGTAATCATATTTAATTATGTATATAATTAAATATGATGATTATAAGAAGTGTTTAACCTAAGTTCATAAGTTCTGTCAAATGAAAATACTTTTACAACAAATATTTGGATAAAATATTCTTTAATGTTCTCCAGTTAAAAATCGAAAATACTACTTTAATCGGGTTTACTTCTCTATTGGTGCAATTTAAAATAGCTGAATACAGTTTTTGAATATAACTTTCCCTATAACATAGAAAAAAAGGTATATTTATTTTGTACATTTTAAAAAGTGGCGAAGGTGTCAATATTATTTAAAAATCATTTAAATTCTCTCTATCACAATAAATTTTACTACATATTTGCAACTATTATACTCCTACTACAGTTTCTAATTGTTTTTCTTTTTATTGAAAGTTATGCTAGAGAATTCTAGCCAGTTCATACTTTTCTACCATGCCGATTAGTTTCAGCAAATTGCACATGGTTTTCCGTCGCCATGCGAAATATTTTTCAGTCTCATGTTTAAGACTCATATATTTATTTGGTGGTGAAAATGTTAACTACTCAAAATATCACACTAATCTGAAATAAAGTTGGGTTATTAAAATTCTTACGAGACTTAATGTTCAATAAATGTCTCTTAATCCTCAAACTATGTAACACAATTAATGAAATACATCTTAACTTTTTAAACATTTTAAACACTGCTTTATAATCTCTGTAAAAGAATAATCAATACACCATGATCGTAAAAGTGACATTTGAGGTAGGTTTCTCGTAAGTCTATATTCAGTATGAACAACAATATAAAAAATATATTGTAAAAAAAACAAATTATTTTTATTAATCGGATTACCCAGCTTTATACAATAGAGAATATTAGACAAATTGGTCTGGCACCCATATACGTAGTACAACATAATTTCATCAGTTTAGCAAAACCTTTGACCTCGATACATTTTCCGCTCGAGTGAAAAGACCCTAATTTATCTTCTTATCCACAATCTGTTTGAGAGATAAAGTTAATCCAATGCTATCCTTGGACGCTCCTTGATATTATATTTAATGTAGAGAATGAGTCAATAAGTTTTGAATGAGATAAATATAAATAACAGAAATCTAGCAGAATTAAACGTTGAACCAGTATCAATTTACAAATAAACGAATCCACTACAGCCAAATGTAAGGAGGTGCTTTAAATGGTTTCTAAGGAAGCTATTTAATATATTGATTACTTAAAACACATGTTACAATACTACAAAACTAGCTTATAAAAATATGATGTTTGTACACTATGCGATACGTTTTCTATTATTCGATTTCCTTTAAAATCACATACAAAACAGGTATTCCTTTAATTTTTTTCAACTTAAACATTAGCAACTATTGCTTAAATTGAATACCGATAAGTAAATACATGAGGTTATTTCCTAGAGATAGTTCTCTAAAAATATTTGCTTATAAGCATAATTTATATAAATTTTCATAATATCGTATTTGTTATTTAATATGTATTATATATAAATCATGTCTTGCATACATGTATTAAAGAATTAAGTGAGCAACCTATGATTTCAATATGTAAGTATAGTTTGTTGTACTGTAGGTTAAATATATTTTTCTTAATTGTCCTTCATTTTAAACCATACCTATCATATTCAAGGGTTATATATTTTCATTACGAGATGATGCATCTTCGTTCGTGACAAAACCCTGAATTTAAATAATGTCGGGAAGAAAATATAAATCTGTGTTGTTTGTCATACAAAATTGAGATACATGTGGGGCATTTATGAGGGTAAACAACTGCTAAGGTACGATAGTTAACCTTTTAATGTTAAAATAGATTTGACGATTACGTATCCTTCTTAAAAAAATCTTTACGTTTTGGTATACCTACAGATATTAATTTACCTTATGAAAAGCAATAAAAGTTAATATTTATGAAAAAAATACGGTTTCTTCTAAAATGAAAAGATCAGAAAAGTAG
This sequence comes from Rosalia funebris, assembly GCA_037954035.1. Classification (NCBI taxonomy): domain Eukaryota; kingdom Metazoa; phylum Arthropoda; class Insecta; order Coleoptera; family Cerambycidae; genus Rosalia; species Rosalia funebris. Next base: position 22,412,951 of record JAZFAV010000011.1, read on the forward strand.
TTAAAATTAGTTAAAAATGTATGTATTTTAATGGAAAGGTAAATGTTCTATTATAGTCATTAAACAATAAACTTAAGTAAGCAGGACTATTCAGTTTTAGCTGAGGATTTTCTGATATATGTACATTTTTTGCCGACATCATTGTTGGTGTCATCGACAGCTTTCCTTAATTGTCCGGTAATTATTTTGCGCGTTTCGCTTCAACTACATACTCACTATATAGTCAAATGTCATAAAGAAAATACTCATATATGCGTAACACATCGAGGTATAGTTTTTTCTAAAAACTTAACAGCTTTTTGCAAAATATTATAAATTCTTAATCTTACATCGAATATTATATATCGTTAGCTTTTAATATTATTAGTCATTACAAACTTAGTAAATAAATTATATACTATATTTTTATATGTATCTAATTTCACAACACTGAAATTTTTCGCACAAAGTAAATTTCATATGCTCTACAGTATGTGAAAAATATTTAGTTATTAATTTTTACTACATTAATATAGTTAATGTAATAAAAATTGCTTATATGCATTGCAGTAGAACAAATGCTTTTATTTATGACAAATGCAACTTCATATGAGAAAATTCCTAATTAAACTTGGAACAAAAAAAATCGTCACAGGTTGCATGAAATTTAGTAGTCTAATAGCTTCTGTCATGAATTATGGAAAATACGAAGATAATCGAGTCACTACTTTGTACTTGCTGTAAAATCTATTTTGCCATCTCATCGCAATGGAGCCTGACTTTCTGTAACATTTTAACTTATTTTACTTTCACCATTCTTGTTAATTAATTACTTTAAAACTATTCTTCATTAGATAGTTCTATTAAGATTCTAACATTAAGCAGAATATATAAAAATAAACTGATTGATGTAATATTTAAGTATTATATAATTAATAAAGTTGAAAGCTTAAGAACATGAACTACATAAGAATTTACAGACTACTTGACTGCTTGGAGAATTAAATGATAATTGATTCCTAAGCAAAGCTACTGATAGGAATTCTGAATTGAATTTTTTGTTTATTTATTCGGTTTTTTGATTATTTATAATAGGTTAGGAAACATCAGAAAATAAAACTAAATCGGGATCTCCTTGCACAGTAATTTTCAATGACGTGGTCAAATATACATATAGAGAAAAATGTGTTATAAGGAGTGTACGTGTAACAATAATCAAACTGTAATTATTATCCATACCATTAAAAGACAACATGACACCTCTCTCCTAATTTGAAGACGGCTATTATGTTCATCTTGAATTTTAACATATAATGGAACACAAAGTTCTTATAGAGAAAAGTAAGTTGGGTATGTTCTTTTATACCTTAAGATACTGGAGAATATGAGTGAAAAACTGAAGACATCGCTCCACTAGAGCAACTTCCCCTCATCATATAGGTGCTAGTATGCAGAGCCATAAAAATCCATCGCGGCAGTTGACATATGCTTATGCCTTAGTGTTCGTTGATGAGAAATTTGCGTCGATTATGCTCCAATTGCTATCCGGCATTGGGCCTGGGCTCGCTTGGGGATTGGCACAAAAGCGATTAATTTTAATACATTATGAATATTTATCGTAAATATCATTACCTAATACTTCTCTAATAAATACAGATTTATTATTTTCATCGATAATATCTTCCATGATAAAGCAGAGTACTCACCCTACTAAACAACATGTATATTGAGGTGCTACACTATAATGCGATAATCGATTGCAGTAAAAATTTCCACTTGACAGCCCAATGTTCTCGTTACTCTATATCTGTTACTTTAACAATATATTCGTTATGTTCCACTATTACATTGTGAAAACCACCTCGACTCAGTAATGTTCGTCCTACCCTCATGGATTTTGTTCCTCCAATCCTGCAAATATGCAAACCTCTCTAACATTTTCTGAATGTCGGATACACTTATACTTTTCTATAATTGCGTTAATCATTGTCACTGCCTGAGTCTACAGCTGTTATTGATTCATGTTTCATAATTCCGAAATAATAAAGAGACTCCTATCATACGGAGGACTCATACTATTACCCAAACCAGACAAACCACTTCTATGTATGATCATATTTGAATAAGATGACCCACTGTGTATATTAAATAATAACTTTGACACAAAAATACCATTTCTCTCGTCTTTTGTACTGTCCCGTAGGATGGAAAATATTACGCAATTTTTTTTACTATAAGTTTCATGTTGAATTTTAAATTGTTTTCATCTCCGCTTCTAAAAAAATTTGAAACGTTTTTTGCTTTGTACTTATAAGATGTGGTTATGCCATTTAATAATTTCATATATGATCAGACGTTTTATTACGGTAAATTACGTCCGACATATGAAAGTAAAATTTAGGTGGAGACGAACAACAAGAGACTCCAAAGAAATAAGATTTTATAATTGTAATTCCCAGCAGGTATTATATCCCACAACTGAAAATAATAATTCCCGGGCATTTTTTTAATAAAACGCAAACCATATATATTCCTGTGGCCTTATTCGTCTTTATAGAAGAACGCAGACGCTCTTTTTGTGCTTACTTTTATGCCGGTTTTTATGAATTGACTCCTAACCTGTCGTGAACAGGATCTCACTGAATTAGAGCTTATAGCATGCAAAAACTTATTATGCAGTAAGGCCGTAACGCAAGGTCCATACATAGACGTGTCAGGCGCACGCCCCGAGCTCAATTCTCTATCGCCTACCGGATACTGCGAATGGATGATGATGCAAACACTTTTGTTGTGGTATAGCCTGGATAAGTTTGGCAAGCAAGTGTTACATGGTCTGGTTACATTTTGCAACGTATGTGGCTTACGTTAATTAAAAATTAATTGTCATTTTTGAAGCGACGTTTCCTTAAGGGGGAACGTTAGTTTTCAGCGCCGTTTTTTCAATGAATTTTGAGAATTTTTATTTCAGCAACTAATAAAGACAAGAACATACGGTTTACTGTGCATAAAAACCTACATATTGATATTTAAAGAAAAATTTGTACCCATCTAAAATCCCCCTCTTCCACCCCCCCATTCCCTCTCAGTTCTGTGAATTCAGCCGTTCCCGATCTACCATACTCATGGTTCCTAGGATTGGCAACGTACGGTTTTGTTCATCTGAGAGCAAAAATTGTATAGCGCTTTAAAGTGTATGAGAATGTGCATCGTTTCACATGGGCATTTTTTTAATCTCGAATTTGTGAGACAATGGTGAACAGTCGAAGTTGACTGATGACAATGAGTTGAGTAATTATTTCAAAAAATTTCATATTCAGGCGTGACAAAAAAATGGAAAAAATCGAGATATCGAAAAAGGACCATCTCAAATGGCGTGAAATTTGATAAGCTTTTAAATTATAAAAATGAGTCGAATTATTTCGTATTGGGATATCTCAGGAACCGCCTTAAAAAACATGGTTTCGATAAAAATGCGTTTAAAGTTTTAGAATCAATTTAAACTGCATTAAATTACACTCATTTTAACACATTTTAATACATCTTAAGTCTTAAAAAGAAACGTCTTGCACACTATACATAAACAAGATGTCTAGAAAAAGTCGAACGAGACTGAATTTATGACCTGTGCCAATCTGTACTTATCTGTACTTGCGCGCAGCCACTCAGACTGCGCTTCCTAAACAGTGCTATAACTAAGCCAATTTTTTAATTTCGTTAAGCAGCTTTGAGACTATATTCTCAAGTTATTAACCTTTGCAAATTTGCAAATAAGAAAAAATTGATTTTTTGAGTCGACAAAACTGACGCTGACGTGTCGCCTTAACGGCGCTCAATTCACGGAGATTTTACATACTTAATTACAAATTATAATAAACAATTCAAATGGGATGACCCACTGAAAGTTAAACAGAGACTGCTTCTTCTAAACGTATTTAAACTGGTTATCGATTTATCTATAGGGAGAATATTCACTCTTAAAGCATTCATTGATATCGAAGGTTTCGATAAACACCCTTTACGTTTATAGAAGGCGCTCTCCCTGAACGTGATACATCGAAACCTCTTAATTTGCCTAAATGTATGTTTGAAAGAAGAACAGTTCACCTAAATGTAATCCAAGGCTAGAACTGGAATCTTCAATGTAGCAACGTTTCTCGACGTGCTTTTCGTCAACCAAGTTGGCATAATCGGGAAATGATTAAAACTTATAAAAATGTTTAATTATAAAATGATGATCTCCCGATGATACCAACTTGGCTGAAGAAACTTACGTTGAGAATTGTGTAATCTTTTGATGTTTTAGGAAAACTGATAGTTTATTTTCTTTCATATAAATGTAGACAATGCGTAGTTGAGACGCATGGTTACACGAAGTTGTCCACAAGGCTGTCACCCCTATTTTGTGACATTCTCACCTCTACTGTGGGATATAGGAGTAGATTGTTTTTTAGAATTCCTTAATGAAGCCAGTTACTACACAATGGGCGACGCGAGTCACTTAGTCTTCTGATAACCGTACATTTTGAGTAAGTATTATGTGAGTTAATTCAAAATGGCCTGACAATTATTGGAATCTAATGTATGAAGCCGATTCAGAAGTAAAAATATAAAATCAAATTATTCTTCACCAAAATAAGCTAAACGATCTGAATATACAAGGTATAGTGATATAATGATAGATATGATACAGCTACAAGGTGTAATGCTCAATCTATTAAGCAATGTAGAATATCTGGAATTAAATTGAGTGACACATGTATAAAATAAAATAAATAAATAGTCATATATTTAAGCCTCAGGGCCATATATTGAATAATCATGATTATTGTGGGGCTAATGCTAACATATAAAACAATCGTCTGAGGGCCTATTCAGCTAATTGCGTCATTAAAGTTACAGAACGTACAGAGATTGGCTTGTCTATGTATTACTAATACAATATAGATCACACTCGCAGCAGTCTTAGAACCTGTTTTGGGTTTAACGTTCCTGATTTGTATATAGAAAAGAATGCTTTGAGGTGGACATTAAGCCTGCGTGTGGGAGTTATGAACAATAAATGCGTTGTGGTGCACATGGTATGCAATAAAAATAAGCAACTCCCTTGTCTTTGGATCTGGATATATCATATCACGGCATAACAGACTGTCTAAATCTGGATCTCGGCAAACACTGATGACTCAAGGATGCTAGAAAAATCTGCTACTGACCGTTATTGGCACAGTATGGATATTAGGGCCATATTGATACCCTCAATAATTATGAAACTGTTTCAAATCTATTCTGCAGTATAAAAGTCACTTCATATGCTAGAATAAACAAACGGTATGTCTTAATGTTAGGTGAAGGGGTACGAAGAATATTTTGAAAATAAGGAAATGGGTATATTGGTACGTTAGAACTCTAAAGCATCTCTGCTAGGACTGGAACCAGCAATAATGTTTTGCAATACCACTAAATATTCCATCATGAGAGACTACTCGTTTAAGTGTCATAAATATAGGTCAAAATCGGCAGTTGAAGATAAGCAAACATTTTATTAACTACATAAAATCATATTAATGGTTTAATTTTAGGTTTCAACCAAACTTTTCTAATAAATAATTTGGATAAAGATGCGCTATTAAATAGCCACCCCGATCACTAGACCTTACGTTTTTAAATTCTGTTCACTGAGGGTATTTCAAAGATAAAATATATACAATAAAAGCAGATTACATTGATAATTTAGAAAAAATAATGCAACTATGGATAAACATAACTTCACGAATGAATAACGAAAATATTAGGAAACATTGATATATTACCTAATGCGTTTGCTATTTAAAAATCAATATTATAGAAATAAGTGAGCACGTTTATGCGAAGAAATTGTTTATCAGTTATAAACATTTCTTTTTTTTAATTACAACCGTCACGGTATTCAATTGGTTACGTCTCGTTATGTGACAGATATGACTAAATATTGGCTGTCGTAACCAGAGTCACATTCCTACACCAGCACTGGTAATGTCAGTGAAAGTGGATGTTCTTGAATGTTTTTTCTTTCGTATTGCTTCGGTTTTGTACTTGATAGCTTGGTCAATTTATGTACTTAACATTTAATTGTGAATATTTATTGTAATTATATTTCACTTAATGTACGGAATTGGTATTCTTATTATCGTAATCATTGAATTACTTTTGTAATTATTTTATTCTTATTTCAATCTCGGTAAGGAAAACGTTTCATTTTTATAGGTATATCAGTCAGAAGGAAAGTTGACAAAAATTTCAATATACGAAGGCTAAAACTATGTGCATGAACGTTTTTGACAAACTTTTTAATAGTAATATTTAAATGACATATTTAACTAAGGATTTTTATGAAATTAGAATTTTTCTATTTTAAACTTCTTGCTGTGATATTATAGTTATATTTATATCACCTCTATATAGAAAACTAACCATTTTTATAGATATATCAGTTACCAGAAAAGTTAATAAGGATACTTCGGTATACTGAAACTTTTTAAATCGGTACCAGTTTGTTTTATTTTTTTAATTTTTTGTATTAATTAAATGACATATTTAACAGAAGATTTTTTACGCAATTACAATTTTCTATTATAAACCTCTGATATCTCTTGCTGTAATATCAGTAGAGTATATTATAGTTGTTATATTATTCGTTATTTTTACTTTTCCGCAGTCCACTATACGGGGAGAAGTAATGTAATCGTGTAAAAGAAAATTTTTTGTAGGGTATATTTTTCGATTTTCGGCCTAAAAACAAAAAAAATGGTTCTAAAACAATTTTGTGTATGTATGTGCCGTTGTCGTAGGCATTTATTTTTGTTAGCATGATAACTGATTAAATTGTGTCGGATCGATCGAGTTCTGACTGATTCTGATCGGAGACGTCTCCCAGACGACACCTATTGATCTTTAGGTGGATATGATATACCCCACCATGTCCATGGGTCATTAGAAAACACGATGGTGGACTATTTAAGAAAATTTCTTGTTAGCACGATAACTAAATTAAATCGTGTCGGATCGATCAGCTTTTGACTGATTCTGATCGGGGACATCTCCCAGATGACACCTATTGATTTTGATGTGGATATTACACACCTTACCCTGTTCATGGGTCATTAGAAATCACGATGGTGGACTATTTCAGAAATTTTTTTTGTTAGCACGATAACTCAATTAAATCGTGTCGGATCGAGCACGATTTGAGTGATTTTGATCGGGAACGTCTCCCAGATGATACCTATTGATTTTGAGGTAGATAGAATATACTCTACCATGTTCATGGGTCATGAGAAAGCACGATTGTGGACTATTTGAGAAATTGTTTTTGTTAGCACGATTACTCAATTAAATCGTGTCGGATCGATCGAGTTTTGACTGATTCTGATTAGGGACGCCTATCAGATGATATCCATTGACCTTAAAGTGAACAGGATACACCCCACCCTGTCCATGGGTCATGAAAAAGCACGATGGTGGACTATTTGAGAAAAATTGAAAAAAGTTAAACTATCGCATAAAACACATATTCTGCATTTATGTATTGGTTTATTTTTTCTCGCCACTCAATTTCGAGATAGAGATGTTCTACGTGCAGAAAAGTCCGCTTTAAGGTTTTAAAACCGTTTATTCTTTATATTATTCATTCACATAAACCATTATATATTTGACTTAAACATATGTAGGTTATGAATAGTCCTTTATTAATACAAAATTAAAACCTGAAACTAATTCGAACTGTAAACTCCCAGAGAATTTTGTAAGTAAGCTTTCCCGATATTAAACAATAAATTAGATAAAATTTGCATACCTTTGAAGATCGATATTGGTACTTATGAATGCATCTTTACCGGATATAGCAGAAATTTAACCGATAAAAATGATGAGGTACGTTACACAAATTTCGGATTACAAGCTTTTATTTGGCAGGTAACAGGTTAACACAAATTTATGGGTTCCCAATAGTTCATGATTTATGCGGTAATATATTGTGGAGGATTATGTTATATAAACCAAAATTTTATGGCATGTTGCTGGTCGTGAGCTAATAATTTAATCCGTTTAGGGGAAAACATGGAAAACATTTATAAGCATGTGGTTCGAGATATCTAGTATTATATGCGGCTCACAGACGACTCGCTTGCAAGATAATTTAGAACTTCAATTTTTCAATTTTCCTACTCTAGAAAGCACATTTAGCATTACTTTTATTCCAATAACACAAGTCTACAAATTTTGACGTTTTAAGAGTTGATGTGGGTTTTATAAATGATTATAAGTGAGTTCTCTATACTGACTTCATATCTATCTTCTATCTTTGCGTCTGAAGTAATGTTTTTGATCGACTGAATAATCAGAAAAGAAAGAAACTAAAGGAAACTCTAATTTCTTTTTTTCTTTGAAAATTTCTCCTTTCTAACAAAAGGTTGTAGTTTTCCATTTTACTCCTTTGTAGTTTTTATTGTGTAATAATTCGTTGAATGTTCTTTTTGCAGCGTCCCGCAATAATCTGCCATCATCGCCATATCTCATCGACCCTGGGATGTACCTCCTTTCCATTTCCTGTATGTCTTGATGGAACCTTTTACCTTGTTTCCCACTAACAGCACCAAGATTTTCCGAAACATAGTCCAGATGAACATGTAAAAAATTAATATTTATGCTATATTATAATCAACTTCAACTTATCCAGGAATTTGTCGACAATTTCCTTATTCTGGGGATGTTTAATATTTAGCATAAGTTTAATAAATAGAGCATATATAATATCCGAGATATTTTTCAATTTCTGTCGTTGATTCATAAAACTGTTGGTCCTGCATTAATTTTCTTATTTGTGGTCCTACGAAAATGTCTTCCTTCAATTTTACTTCACTAAGAGCTGAAAATTTGCCACATAAGTACTTAAAACAAATCCCGTTTTTATCTATTTCTTCATTAATTCTAATAATATGAAATGGCGAGTTTTTTGCGTATCAACCAAATTTACATAAAAAACGTTTTTTGAACCATGTGTTAAGTTTATAACAAAATATATTTGATGTGCTTATATAACTTCCAGGGATTCTTAAAACAAAATAAAAACACACGAGGCGTTGTGTTGTCGCGAGTAAACGTACAGACAATAAAAGCGTACTACAGCAACTAAGTAAATACCCGAATAGTATGAAACCGGAATATCCCCACCAGCCAACTCTGTTTCGGTAAATCCCCCACACGTTTGTATACATTTCAAATCGATTATACACAAGGGCCCCATAATGATTGAGGCAAAAATTTATTTTATAAAACCTGGGTTTTAAAAACTACAAAGTATTGTATGTATACATACTGGTGCGTGATGGAAACAAAAAATCAGTGTCTGTAGTCCATGGTATGTAACTAAGCCAAAAAATAAAAAAGTCCGATCACAAAATTATTGTTCCAGTATTCCAGTTCCAGTATTGTTCCTTATGCACTTTATTAACTCTAATCTCTGTCAGTTCGTAACCAACTGATCCTTGTTCAAAAATACATATCTGATAGAATAAAGATTGACGAGAAAATCAATAGCTCTGCACTAAATGTAATCACAAAGAAAACAATGACAGCGTTTCTATGTTTGGAATTCGGAGTATATATTGAACGTATGGTCCTTTTTGCAGTACAAATGCACGTTCAGCTGTACATGAATTTTCTCAACAAGCTATATCATCAAAATTCGAATAGTAGAAAATTCACTATGTTTGTACTTTTAGTTGATCTTTTTACTGTAAAATAAGATGTTTGTAAATAATTTGAGTATTGAATCTATTTTGTATATGATTTTTCCAATATAGATATAACCACTTGAATGCCAAGGAGTTCAAAATGATTATTTGAATTACTGATTTATTTAGTGTAATAAAATGGCTATATGTATAGTTAGCTGCAATAAGGTGAAACTGCATAGAAAAGGTTTCTCTTATTTAATAGATAATGTACGTAGTTCTGTTTAATCTATTTTACCATAATATTAACAAGCTGTCTTTTATCTAATTGATGATATTTAAGTATACTTTTGCATTGACCAAGTAAACTATAAAACTCCAGCTTCCCAGCAGAGACCATACCATAAACTCTATGAAACTGTCTTTATAATCTAATAGTCAACTTCCAGATACACATAATATCTCAATAATTTCGGCAGACAGAAAAACTTCCCTATATTGCATATTTCGATTTTAAGACACTGAACATAATGCAAAATACTTATGGTATTCTACGAGGAAGTCAATTTTACAATAGCTAATTAATGAGTAGAATATTTTACTATTCCTCTAGAGGAATTTCCGAGGCAAGAGTTAGTCGAGTTATTCGAGGTAGCATCTGGACATATATGAGGGCTATAGACGTCCTTTACTTGATGTATTGAAAGTGACACTCTCATTACTTAATTTCTGTGATGTTGTATACAGGACGAGTCTTACAGAATATCTTTAACACTAGACTTATTTTTGTTAATTTCTATAACAGATTTTCATCATTTTACAGATATCTCTAGATGAGTTAGTATGCCATTCCCAAAACATTTTTATTAACCTCCCTGTATCTGTAGTCTCTTTATATTAAAATAATATTCTAGCAATCATCTAGCAGTTAATAAAATAAAAATAAATGCTGCATTTATGATATTTGTGATGACTTTTATATCATTTGTTCACTACTGAAATGACTTTGATATTTAAATGTATTTACTTCATTTCTCATGTTTCTTAGTGTATACAGTTTAGTTACAACATTTTACAAGTATGCAATGATTTAAATTCTATTTAGGCACCTTGTCCACTAGCTTAACTACTGAAATTAAATTATTCTTGATACCCGGCATTTTAATATCATCAGAAAAACTCAAATATATTTAAAGCACTGAAAATAAACCTATAAATGAGAATAAATTTCTTACTATGAGCATTTAATTCACACGTAACATTAAAAGCCTCATAAACTTTATCTTAATATATCATTAAGATAATTATTTAAGCGATACTAGTACAGGAAAAAGTTTGATATCGTTATAGGAAGCAAAATATTGCACTATTTACAATAAACAGAATAATTCAAACATAAAAACAGAGAAGCGTTTTAGTATATCATGTAAATATATATATATATATATATATATATATATATATATATATATATATATATATATATATATATATATATATATATATATATATATATATATATATATATATATATATAGGATAGAAGATAGATTTATTACATATATAGTACTAGTTTATTGTTCGTGGTTTTATAGCCTGGGGTTATACAGTCAAATAAATGTTTTAATCAAAAAAATTATAATGCTTTATTTCAGAAATCTCCAGTATCCATAAATACTTTACTCTATTCAGTATATAACAAACGTTTCTTGGAATACCAAGGTTATTTTTCAGTTTACCAATTTATTGTTCGTTCCTCATAAAACAACTTCCGACAGTAAAAAAAACTTCATAATCATAATTAAGATAGTAAAATGTTATTCTTCCTTATTTTATGGCTTAAAATTAACCTTTCCTAAATTGGAGACTATTTAAATATTTTAATGCGATTGAGTAATGAACCCACAAAAAGTAAATATATTAATAATGTAATGAATACTATACAGAAGACATTAAAGACGGAATATCACATATCAATTTTTAATAAATGGCGAAGGTGCCAATGCGATTTAAAATATTTAGATACCTATAACTACTTTTTGTAACTATTTTTAACTGCTGCTGCATTTTTACTTTCTAATCTCAAATCACCGCAAGTAACAACGTACAGCTGTTATAATAATGAAACCAACTTTTAACAATTCGAAAAGAGCACTATAGTCACAAACGTTTTTAAATGGCAGCATTTTTCCACTGTCCGATTTATTACCCTATTAAAAGTTCTAAATTTAAAGATATTTTGAAACACTATGATTAATCAGTTCCTAAAACTTCTTATATTAAATTAATAATAACTAGAATATGTACTCTATCTTTTATTTTATATACATTCAACATTTATTTTTTATATGTATATGCAAATTTTGTTGTATTAATAATGTACTTAGAGTTTAAGAATATTATGTTACATACATTGACCTAGATTATAACAAAATAAAGTAAATATGTAACTAGTTGAAGTAAATATTTTAAATGGTCCAAACAGTCTTTTATTCAATCAATCATTAAAGATGATACGCTGAATTATCAAAGTTGTAGTAGAGTCTAATTATTATAGAAACCCTGATAGCATGAATAAATAGCCTAAAATTCTTCTATTCCATTATTATCATGAGAACTAACAAAATGCTATTAAGAAAATATGTAATGAGGCACTTTCTATACAGTTTCTTAAAGTGTAAGCAACGATGAATTAATTTTACTTAGTTATGCTCTTTGTCCGTAAAAGATATTTCTTGAAACTATCAATACTTTTATCTTAAAATTTAATATATTTTCGGTCATCTAGATACTTACTTTTGATTAACATATGATTTTTTTACTTTATTTTGTGCAACATAATCAGATATACGAGTATACCAATATAACTAAACCAATCAGAGATTTGTTTCTGTCATTTTAAGCAGTTGACCTTTAATAAACTTGACCTTCACTCTTAATGTTCGTTATTAATTATAAATTAACTATCCGGACATAAAGATTAACCATACTATCTCAAGATTTAATAATCATTAATGAAAAAGTGGTAGTCATGTATACTGCAGAATAGTTACAACCTACAGTTTATAATGTACCTGATAAGAGAAGGAATAAAGTGTACTGTACTGTTGTGTATTTATATTAGTTTTATACTTAAAACATGTTAAAGTTTATAATTACAGTGTTGTAAAATCGTATCAACCATACAGGTGATAAGTATTATACCACAAATGGTGAAGTTATCTCACCATTAAATGTATTAAAGTGTTTACCAGTTTAGTGATACTAGTCAAACACTTCATACACTAGATCGTTGATCAAAACATGTTCTTAATTAAAAATAGTATTCGTCAATATTGTAATTAGTTATAAAATAATGAAACTTTCCAACTTTTAATATTCTTCAAATTTTCTTTTCTTTTACTGTCGTGAAACCAGGTTTCTCCATTTCCATATTGAATTGCAGGAGTAGTACATTTTGACTAATTATACTGTTGTGTTGTGATTTTTGAAAAGAGACCCGGCCACGGGTAAAATTCGACATCTGTCCCGGAAGGAATCCGAACGACAGACAGCCGTTTCGAATATATTAGTTCTCATTAGTGCCGTACATAGTAAGCTGATCTAGGACAAATTCCGAAACAAATCCGTGGGGTATTCATCTATATCTATAAGATCTATGTACGTCTATTACATACAAGTCGGGAATCGAGAAAGGAACTACCAAACCGCAAAGCGGTTATCAAGTGGTTCCCGAATAGCAAGTTTGTTACATAATCGCTGTAGGAAACAACTACTCTTCGGGCTAAAGCCTGGCAGGCATCAAATTATACCTAACAGCGATCCTCTCCCCTTTCTCGTATTTCTGTTGTTGTAATCTATAGCATTATTAATTTAAAACCTTTTTTGCATACACACATGTTCCTTGAAATGAAGAATCCCTTTTCCATGAAGATATCCATTAAATAAATTATATTAAATACAATTTATGAATTATATGAACGCATTGATATACCAACGATCTCAAAGCATAATTATTCAATTATTAAATTGTGCGAAATTGTTTCCTATATATAACAGAAGAAGAAGATATCTCTATGAAGATATCTATTAATTAAATTAGATTAAATACAATTTATGAATTATATGAATGCATTGATACGCCAACGATCTCAAAGCAAAATTTTTCAATTATTAGATTGTGCGAAATTGTTTCCTATAATTATAATTGTTTCCATATAACAGAGTAGTTAAAGATATCCGTTTTTTTTTCTAACTCTTAAGGGAATTCGTATCCGTTTTAGTTCCCTTTTGCTCGAGAAGGCACGACGTTGATCGAAACAGTGGGAACATCTCCATTTTATGATTATAATATTTGTCACATAATCTTGTCAGAAACTAGTAAACTGCACTACTCATTTGAAGGTTATTAGTCTTAAAACAATTGAACTGGGAACTGCTAATATTGCGTAATACATTAGAGAGCCCTATTAATGTCTATTTAAATATCATAGTTTTCGGTAACATATTTTGCTAAAACATCCATACTAATCTATTCCCAAGTTCGCTCTCGCTCGTTTAGGCTGCAACTAACAAATTACCAGATAATGAAATAATACAAATTATGTAAATCAACAAAGATCATTTATCCCTTAACGCCCTCATGTCTGTTCCGGTAGTTTTCGTCACGTGAAATGGCTGCCAGTCCTTGCTAATGGAGCTGAAGGATGTAATATGATAATTCCATTATTTAACAACAATACGGCCGAGAAATTGCGAAGTTAGAGACACATCTTGGACTCCAAGATATATTATGTAGTCTGATGGAATTTGTCAACTGAAATTGAAATATGTTCTATGCATTCATAAAGTAACTTATGAATATGAATATCAAATTCGAATAAGAAAATACCACGCAGTTGTATTATAATATACAGCATGCGGCAGGCTACTAGGTGATCCCTTGTTATTTATGTGATATGCCTTTGTGTGATATGCCTTAATCTTATTTCAATTTTTGGTATCAATAAGACAAGTCCTAGAGCACAAAAAGTGGTGCTAAATATAATACAGGTCACAAAGTGACTGCCAAATAGTATCTATTTCCCTAGTGATTATAAAAGGAGAACTTATTGTTGTTCAACAGAAGCTTCGAGTAGAGGTTTTTAGAAATGTTAGTGCAAAAAATATAGTTACTATTCAACAGTGAACTGTAAAAAGCAAATACTACAAATGAGTTGATACAGTTACTTAGAAAAACTGATTTATACTGAATACAATCAAGATTTTGTTTAGTATTATGCAAAACTTGGAAGTATATCACATTGCATTGCAGTTTATCCATTTTTACTAGTACTGTGAGTGTTAAGTAACTGACTACTTAGATATATTGGTCAAGTGAATCAGGCATAAGAAATGTTATTATAAGAATATGTATATCTTAACACATAATACATTTTTAAAAACAACAAGAACATAATTCTAGAAAAGGAAAGAATAGCAATTATAGGAAATATTCTAATAGGCGACATTCTTGAATTGAACAACGATTATAATATTTTGTGTAGTATGAAACAACGAAATGATGCTAGTTTTTTATATATTGTTACTCTCTGTCGAAGTTCTAATAGAATATTAGTCCTAGCATCTAGGAAGCCATAAAATTTTATTTTTAATATATTCTGAAAAGAAAGGAAATCTTTGGAGGCCAAGTCGGGAAATCTCGCTGATTATATGATGATTCCTCGTCCACTTAATTAATGTTTTGAAAATATATTGTTTAGATATTCTTAAACTAAAATATCATTATGGATATCCATATAACCCTGATTAATTCTTGGCCTAATTTCCAGAACAATTTTATAAAAAGTTAAAATACTTTGGACTCGTCAGCAGATCAAAACGAAAAAAAAATAGACCAATTATTTCATTCCCAATATTACACCGCATACATTTACTTTCTACGGATATTGAATTATTAATGTAAAAAGTCTATTAAAAGATTTCCGCTACTAGTAAAGAACAGCTGAAAGGTTATGGCGACCGTATAATGCAAAAGTTGATATAGAAATAATATTTTTGATGAAATTTTTATTATTACCGATATTCACTATTACACATGTTATTCATTACATCTTCACAAAATTATAACCATCTAATGTTAGCCTCGGAAAATATTCCATGAGATTTGTTTACTTTGTCCTCATTCTACCACATCATTTATCGGAATATCTCTTTTTGTGGCTTCTGAAAAACATGTATCCATGTCCATTTTCTTTTTGTTATTAAGAGCGTAATATATTTAAGTTATATTTATAGAATTATAATGCACTTTTACTTTCGAACCAGAATATAACGATCATTTTATTGTTCTCTAACCCACGGTTCAGTATTCCTATCACTCTACAGTATCGGGCCACTGACAGCATTGCAGTTATTAGATACGCCGCCCCACTTCAGTTTTGTGGAGTGGGGCGGGGCTTCCAGTCCAGTGGGTCCTTTAACTGGAGTTTACTCATTAATTCTCCTTGACTCAATAATTCGCCTAGTAGAATACCGCCCTCTATATACGTAGCAATTATATTGTATATATAGTACTAAATAATTTGAATAAATTTTCAACAATAAAGTTCGAGTACCTCGAGCATAACAATTCAAAGTCCCTTTCTTTGGTATACGAGTATTCCCTTGAAGCGTGAACGGAAGTGTAAATTAATACAGATTTTCTCTCGCATCGGAACATATTATATACCAGCTTCAATTTTGATTGTTGTTTTAAATACTTAGAGGTAGATTTCCCATTCTCTCTGTTTTCCCTCTAGAGATGCGAATCTCCGGTTATGCACGCGTTTCAGATCCCTAATTTATTACATCCTCCCAACGGAAACCAAATAGCTCTTATATCATCCGAGATGGTATATTCTTAATTAAATTTAATAATCAATATCGAGGTAATATATCAAAGCGTACCCAAACTTAGACGTGTTAAAGGTTTGTATAATTCTTATGAAATATATGCTATATTGTATTAGTTTAACATAAACACTGATTACAGCTAACCATAATGTGCTAAAGTATATGTTATGGAAATATATTCAGCTAGGAAAACTATAGATTACCTTCTCATAATGTAGAAATTATGATATCGTAAAATACAGTTTGATTGTGATAGTCTATCTCATAATTAACCTTCCGTCGGGCGCAGACGATCTGTGAGATCCGGCAGTCACTGTTTGTTGCCCTTTTGTGTGTTTTACGAATATTAACTCGAACTTCCTTATAGCTTCCTAGCTCGAAACCACTCTTCTCGATGTTGTGTCGATTTTTTTAATGCATTCCCTGGCCTTATATCGGCCGCTCGGATCTGTCAGATGCATTGCGCCTGATTATGTCATTATTTTCACTTTTATATTTTGTTAGATTTCTTTTATCATTTAAATTAATAATATTTTTTGAGATCTCTACGCTTACTTATTCTGGCTGTTTGTAGTATCAGTATTCAAAATTAACACATTTGGGTGTTAAATTAGTGGTTTGTACTAAATATCGTTACCAACAATGTGTGTACTTGATGGTGCTCTATTTAGACTGAGCTTTCAGGCCATTAACCAGAATACGTTTCCCTGATCCGATTATTTTTTCCTTCCTGTTTTAATATTTCAATTTCGATTCAATTTGAAGCTGCAACCAATTTAGCCGTCTTGATTTATCCTGCTTTTATTTCAAATTACGGTGCCACTACTTTTCAGTTTAAGGTGATTAAGTATAGAAGTTAGTAATGGAAAAGTCTAACATGGCGCCGAAAGATTTTCCGTCCCGTTATAGACCCGCGGCTAGAGTTCTGATACAGTTAGAATATCGATTCGTTTCAACAATTTTAAAAGTTGAGTGTACGTAGCATATACAGGAGATATCTGATAATTCGCTTACTATTTACTATAGTAGTTAAAGCAATACATGGGTGATTGAAGCAAGAAGTCTTGGCTTGGCATATATGATATAGAAGAGATAGATAAACAAATCTGTATTTCCTGCAGCTATACACCCAGTATACGAAACGCACATTACACAAAAATAGTGGACAGTAGTATTATGTTAGTTAATCAAGAAAAAAAAAGAAAACACAAAGTTCTTATATACTTATAAGTATACCAACAATGAGAAAATTCTGTAGAGCAAATATCTACATATAATGAAAATATTATAAATTGTAATATTAACTTGATTATTAATTAAACTAATCACTACAAATAAGATATACTATTTCAATTTAAGCTGTATCCCTAATCTGTTGCAAAATATGAGATAGTAAACTTAATGTCACATCATTAGTGTTGAATTTAAAGTATTATACCGTGCTTTCATTTTAAAACTGTACATAGGTTCCACCGTTCGGTCCTTCTCGGAAAATTAGCCACCGCTCAGATGGGGAGTCCGGCCGTACGCCGGCGCCGTGATGATCGACGACTTAGATTTCACAATTACCGTCGCATACGTGTTTGGCATTTAGATGAGTGAACTTCGTAGTAATGCCTGTAATTTTAAATAGATTCTATTAATTCAAAACTTAGTAATTATGACGTACTCACCTGAGGAAAAAATTGATTTGATATCATGGTCTCTTCAAGGACGTTCATTACGTGCAATAAGGGACCTTTTCTCAGTCAAATATGTAAATCGCCCGATCCCTACCTTGAACACAATATCGACAGTAGTCGAAAAGTTTAAGTCAACGGGATGAATTTTATGTTGTAAATGCTACAAGACACCTAGAATTAACGAGGATGCTGAAATGCAGGAATTAATGGTGTGTGCAATGGTAGAAGAAGATTAAAATATTTCTATCCCAAAAATTTCCGAGGAGACTGGTTTTTGTGTGGGTAAAATTCAGAAAATTTTAAAGAAAAACAAATATCATTCCTATAAATACAAAGCCCATCAAGAAATTTTCGATGAAGACCAGTACCGTAGAATGGAATTTTGTAACACGGTAATGGAACGTGAAAATGCGGATGACAATTTTATTTATAACATCGTGTTCACCGATGAATCCACGTTTCCGTTACATGGTAGGCACAATCCATCAATTCTACGGTATTGGGCTATTCGTTCAGAATTTTACGCCAGGTTGGGTTATTGTTTGGCGCAAGACGGAGGCATCTTCGAAAATTTTCTTTGGTTTTTTTTCTTATTCAAGGGGATATTTTTTAAGTTTTAAGAGTTTGTACTTTATTTTTAATTATTTTAAGAAAATCTATTTATTTTTTTAACGTTTTATTAGAAGGCACTTTTTTTAATGCAAAACCAATTATAAAATAATGCAAAAAAGATCATAGTTTACTGTTAAATATGGCCAAGATATTTTTTCTTTAAATACCTTGATCATCTTTTAACAGTAAACCCATCAACATCACTTCCCACGTAAAAGTTTTTCCCCGTTACAAATACGATGTACACTCCCTCACGTGTAAGAACGTAACTGTCGTAGCGCCGCTAACCGTTCGCGTCCCCTCCCTTCACATTGTACGAAATCGACCGATTGACTTGCTGTCTAGTAAAAAAATGAAAGAACGGTATATCTTAAAAATATTAGAGATTTACATAAAATACTTGTCTAACATTATTACAATAAAAAGACGTCAGGTATGGACTTCCAATTAAGGTATCAGATAGTTTTTTTTTTTAATAATTATGAACAGTCTATATTGTTGTGTAACTAATTATATAAAAATTCTATAGAAATAGGTTGTCAAAATGATGCCAATTAAAACATAAAAACTAATCTACACCTATTGTCGGATATACGCCTGTTTAAATATTCTAGCATTCTATTATCGGCTGATACAATATTTTTGATATGTGAAGTAGATGTTAATTTTATATAGAACACAATGCTCGAATCTGATTTCCAAGAACCTATGAAAGATTGTTAATTTTGTGCGGGTGTTCAATTGTTTCTAAAAAATTCTGTCGCACATTATTTACTTGTATTCAGTCCTAGGTGATTGGTGTTACACTATTTAATTATTAATGTAATTGTTCCGTACTGAACGGCTTTCTCTTTCCTGCCAGCAATCCCATTCCCTTCCCCTGCCCTAAGCCCGTGTATGAGTGCCGCCTATGTCCGAATAGCAGCGCTGTGGAAGTGTGGGGCAGATACGTTGACAGACAATCACATCGTACAACCATTATTATTACATAATAATGATAATGATAAATCATTATCATTATATCAGTTTTGTGCATCTGCTAGTTGATTGATAAATAATGAAACAGTATGGGTCCTACATTAGAACCTTGAGGAACCCCAGACGTCAGATGAATATTGAAGTAGCCGATTCACTCGTATTCAATAACCTGTACCCCATTGAATAGGTAGAACGTTAAGACTTATTATGCTGTTTGAAAGGTGACAATGAAATAATCTGCGTAAAAGTACATAAACGTCAATTTGATCATATGTTTTATGAAAATGCATGTATATATCCACTTGCGATTGAGAATTAAGGCTCTCATGTATAAACTGTGAAATGGGCGCCAAGTTGATGACAAAACATGTAAAGTTAAGGTGGATATTTAATGCTATTCAACTTTAAATTCAGTTCTATCATAGTTGTAATTTTATACGTGCTTACAATGTGAGTCTTATGCGTAACATTCTGTTAGGTAATACGTTGTAAAACATATTACGTTATAATATAAAGAGAAAAAATTAGAAAAAGGAATGTAGACATCCCAAGGTAACCAAATATATCTGCTGAAGTTGAACACAACCATCCTAATTTAAAGGCTACAAATTACAAAAAATACAGTATGTAGTTTTCCATATTTTGAATTATATTCCATATTCTTTATATCGTATAAAACTCCTTTATATGGATTTATAATTTTAGCCTTATTTTTGTAGGTTAATAAATAAACTTTATTTAATAATACTCTCATGTCAGAATAATATTAATATATTTTACATATTTGTGGTCTGTAACAACTTGAAAGTTTTGTTTGAGGAATATAGTTACAAGAAACTATAGTACAGTGGCTAATAGACGATAGATAAAATAGTGATTGCATCTTCGTCTTAAGATATTTGTATTCCCAAATGGTAAATGCGTAAATAAAAATGTTTACTTAACATCTATTTTTATTTGAAATAGCACTGAAGTACGAATGCTTGTCACTGCAAACCACGACACAAATGTAACTGTTGCAGTTATCTCTATAAAAGAATGGCTATGACAGGTCGCCCCTCCATGTAGCGGCCGCAGAGCAAAGTGCTGCACTTTTATAACTTTGCGTCGAGAAACTGACCCGAATTCCTATCATTTTCAAAATCAGTCTGGTAGTACTCAGTCTAATAGCAATAAAATTGTTTTCAAAACCTATAAAATATGTCTTCATATCACTGCAGCCTATACATTTACCTTACCGTAACGTTGACTATGTGATTCTTTGATTTATTTACCACATACTCATGTATCCTAAGTTACTTTCATCTATGCATTTAAGATAATTTCCCGCTCTACATATCTTTTTCGACGAAAAATAATTTTACAATCTTTAATTACGCTTGCTTCGACTAAAATATTCGAAATAATTGTGATTTAAACTTCTATCATCATAATTAGGTGGATATATCTTAACCAGGTGTATTTAACAATATTCGAGGGAGTTGAATTGGACAAACTGAAACTATTGTAATGCAACCTAAATGTATAAATGTAATGATTTGCAACCGTTGCTGTATTAGTCCCATGTTTAAATTACTGTAGTAAACATTGTACACTCACAAATTATCATATAATCCCGTTGTATGACAAACGTTTTCATATTTGTGCTTTTAATGTCCTCAATACATTAGGATATTAGGAGAAAACTATAAAACAAATACTTTTCCAAACCATGATAAATCTATATTCGGTTGTCCTTTTGTTCCATACCATTTACTTATCACCGGGAAGAATTTGCGATAGGATAGTTATAGTTGACTGCACAAATCGAATGGAAGTCAGTTCTAGTAGACCTAACTGTACAGCCGCATTATTAAGGGAGACAAATGAAAAGAAAAGCTTGATTTTAACCAGATTCATCTTTCTCAATGAAAAATAGCCTGTCATACATTTCATTTCCTTGGAGAGATTACTTGGTTTTCAACAACAGAATATGTTTATCTGTGTCACTTACTATGAATAAAAAAATCTTATATTAAAACTTTTATACTGAGCGACATGGAGAATGTAACACTTAAAAGAAATTAATATTTGTTGATGAAATTCTGTATAACTACTCACTACATTACATACAAACACATATATATTATTTTTACGACAGCTGTAAAACAGTCGCAACTTTTTTACTATAATTTGTGTTATTGTCAATGTTTAGAATTCTGCCAAGCTTAGTGGTTTAGTGTGTTTAATTTCAGATTCTTTAACGCAGAACGATTTTTTCCAAGAAGGAAAATGCCTAGAGTATATAACAATTTTATTTATCGTAGTGAATTTGAAAGAGGTCGCATAATTTGATTATATGAAGTTAGTATTATAGCTCATGCACGAACATCAATTAATTAGCTTTCATTATACTTATGTTCGGATGTCGTTGGAGAAAGGCAGGACAAGAAAGTGTCGAGGTACTGGATGCTAAATATGCTGTAAGAAGTATCAAAACTATTGTCTCAGATATAAACCATATCTACTTGAATCAATGTTTTAATAATGAATGTGGAAAATGCTAACAACATACCGACGAATAAAGGTTTTTAGATTCATCTGGTTTCGCACATATTATGTCTTAATTTGCTGGTGACCTTAAAAATTAACTATTACAATAGATGCTAATCATGTGAACTCGTTACATATAAGACATAATAGTTTTTAAGTGAGTCATAAAACAGTCAATATTCTTATACTATAATTTATTTAATTTTCGTCGACTCTTAGAATTGTTCCAGGTTTGATAGGTTAGTATGTTTAGTTTTAGTTTGGTTCTAATTTAATCTGGATTAACTTTTTACTTTTATATTCAAATCTATTTCAATAGAAAGAAAATGCTTAAAGTATAAAGACAACACTAACTCAACGTAGTCAGTTTAAAAGAGATCCATCCCATAATTAGTTGTCCCTGAAACTGGTATGTTGTTCAGACAAATTGATCACCCGCAAAATACGAAACAGTACCTCAACAGAAGCAAGACAAGAATACTTAGACATACCAAACACTGAAGGTGTACTAAAAAGCATCAAGGTCATTGTCTTAAACAGAAAACTAATTGTCTACTTGAATCATTGATTTACTGATGAAGGTATACATTGCAAACAACATACCCACTAATAAAGCCTCTTTGGACTCATAGTTTCGTCCACATTATGTATTACTATTTACTGGCGACCATAAACATAAATGATCATAGTACAGTAATAAATATAGTAAATTCAGTGACATTATTTATGTTTGGTAATGAACAATAGCTATATGATAATAAAAATACGTAGAGAATGAAGAGAATATCTATAAAGCGACATGTACACTACATTGCCAGAGTTATTGCATAACAGCCATTGTCTATGGTATTAGCTCGCAATAAGTATTTATTCGAAGGAACAGGTCAACGTTTTATATTATGTTCCTCATCATTAGATCAACTAAGACTGGTTGGACGCTAACCTTCAGCTTCTCCTATCTTGTGCTAACCTACGCATTTCGCTAATTGTGCTACAACCTACATCCCTTACTATTTGCGAGCAGTAGTCTAGTCTAGGCCTACCTCTGCCTTCCTTCACTCCTATTTCTGCCTCCAAAATATCGCGGACTATTCCCCCATGTCTCAGCAAGTGGCCTGCCATTCTATCTCTTCTCTTCTTTATGTTTTTACACATACTTCTTTTCTCGCCGACTTTCTCCAATACTTCTTCGTTTCTAACCCTATCAGTCTATGGTATTTTCATCATTCCTCGGTTACACAACATCTCAAAAGCTTCTAATTTCTTCCTACTTGCTTCCCCTACCGTCCAGGTTTTGCAACCGTATAGTGCCGTGCTCCATACATATGTTTTCAAAAATCTCTTCCTTGTTTCTAAGTTTATTACCCCCGAGCATAAAAGTGCTTTCTTTTTGTTAAAAGCTACTCGACCCTGCGCTATTCTTTGTTTTATGTCTTTATCGCTTCTTCCATCCCAATTTATTTTACTTCCTAAATAAGTGAAGTCTTTAACTTCCTCCAATCTTTCATTATTAATTTGTACTTTCGTTTTTGCTCTGCTCTCGCGCCCTCTGCACACTAACACTTTAGTTTTGTTCTTATTCACCCTCATTCCGTATTCCTCTGTCAACACTGCCTCCATTTCGTTCAATGCTGATTCTAATTCCTCCTTACTAGATGCTAATACTGCTATATCATCCGCGAATCTCAGCATTTTTAGTTTCTGTCCCATTATGTTCCTAAAGTATGTTAAATTCAAAATGAATTAATTTGGAGAAACTCCTTAGATATGTTCATATTTATTGTCAAATCTGCAAGGGTTGTATTCAATACTCTACCACCAACACCCTAAATCCTAATAATCTAAATTTTAAAATTTCAAACATGATAATACCCTGTGTGATATATTGTTTAAAAAAAATCATTGTGTCGAATTTAACAAGAGAGAAATCGAAATTTGGTTAATTTTAACAAAATGGATAAAAAGTTTTTCAAAGTGAGATCCAATCAGAACTTCACAATAACCTATTCAATACTGAACATCAATTTAGAGAATAGCTAATTCTACCAGGAGGAAGATATTGTTCAAGAAGCCAAAGGGGTGATGTCGAGAAATTTTGGGGGTTGTTCTACTGCTTTTTGTCTACTTATCCATCTATTTAAGAAACTTTATTTTAAAAATCTTATATAATTTGTAGCTTAATGTGCAGGAGTACCATCTTTCTGGAATTAAGCACTTTCTTGAACCAAATCGGATTTATGGTCATGTAAAAATAAAGAATTATAACTAGCAACAATTCAAATTGTAAGAAATAAAAAAAATATACATTTTCAGTCATATTTTCCCCACAAAAGTATTGTTGTATTTTAAATTCGATCGTTAATGTGTTCCTTCTAAATATTCACTCTTCATGGTATTGCTGAATGGGTCTCTCATATCTAGTTAGGACTTATGTCGTTCTAGTATTTTATAGTTTGCCTATCTATGCTATCATTAAGATAAATTGTAACTTCATCTGCGAATAGTACTGTTGTGGCCATCTTTCCTAAGCTAATGTAATTTTTGAGTTTTACTTAATGTAGTTTGAAACCTGTTCGAAATTGTTTAGTACTTCACTGGTCATTTATATTCGTTCAAAGATTCAATTGGTGATATCGCCGTATACGTGTGCAATGACAATGCAGCGATAAAAAGAACATTTTTTCTGCAAAACAAAAATAATATAATATTTATTTACACAATAAAAATAATATTTTTCTGTTAACAGAAATAGATAAATTTGTATCTGTGTAGATGTACATATCAGTTATTGCACAGTTAGTTTCCCAAAGCTCTATCGCATTTCGATTCCACAAAATTCCTATATTACTCCAGCCTTCCCATATTACCTCATATTACCCCAGCCAAACAACTGTTCCGTTCCAAACATCCGTTCTACCCGTGAAAATAGAACCCAAATAAAGTCATCTAAGAAAAAGACTATTATTGAATTATGTACATTCCAACAATATAGTATAATTTACATTTTCCCTAATTAGACTAGTTAATAAATACCAAGTGCATTATATAAATTTAGATTTTCAATTAATGTATACGACACTGTTTTACAAAATCTCAATTCGTCAGCGTCATGACTGTCATCAGGTGGAACCACCGCTTGCAACTTTATACAATTAATCTACGAGCAACAGTAAATTAATCTACGATGTTGTTGACTTCACAGTTTGCTTGGAAACACAATTATCAATGCCATTTAATAATTGTTTGTTCATTCATGCATCCAGTCTCTATAAAATGAATTATATGACCATTCATTTAGGGCCCATTCATTTAGTTTTGTCATAGCGCTGCACCATACATGACATAACATCAA
Source organism: Rosalia funebris (assembly GCA_037954035.1). Lineage (NCBI taxonomy): Eukaryota > Metazoa > Arthropoda > Insecta > Coleoptera > Cerambycidae > Rosalia > Rosalia funebris. The sequence goes on from JAZFAV010000011.1 coordinate 22,438,687, forward strand.
TAATGCAGATTATTTATATATACCTTGTTCAGTATATATGTTGTAATTGCTGACTTTGTATAAGACTGATGATATAAGATTATATAAGACGACATGGCGCTGCACAATACATGATATAACCTCGATAATGCATTTTAAAGATTAATTATATATACATCAAACCCTTGCTCGGTATATATGTCACGTAATTGCTGAAAAATTGCTAAAAAGACAATATTATTAGAACACATACTGCTGGCTAGATTATAGTCAGGTACAGAAGAGGAGGTAATAAAAATTGAACCGCTTAATAAAACACTATGATTTTATCAACATTTTAAGGGGCTACATCCACCTAGAAACATGAAAAAATTGTCGATCTTCTGGATGAATTTTCTTGGGAACTGTTAATGATAAGTAAACAATTCTTCTTTCATATTGAGGATAAATTTATTGCAAATAAGGTGAAATAAACAACATTTCATAATATTTAAAACCGAAAGAGATATGCTCACCGGAAGTGAAGCATCTATTACGCGACCCGATTTGCGTGACCCATCTCCTTCTAAAACAGATCATTTTAAATCAAAGATAGTAAACTATCACGAAGTTAGGTGCATACGAAACATATTCATAATCGCCGTTTCCAAAAATTGTTCTTAAAAAGACGGCACAAGGAACTGAAGTAGGTACGAAAATCCGGTAAGATACTCAGTTGTTATCGTAATTTGTTCAAATAATCTCGCAATTAACAACAAATGAGATCGTTGTTCTATTAACAGACCTAAAGTGTGATTGTGCCAAATGCTAAAAGAATCAGTTGAGATATGACGGGCACCGTTTCGGATTCAAAGAGGGATGAACTTTTTTTAGGATGATGAATTCTCGTGCTTGTCTCATCTTTCCTAGCGCGAGAAATTTTGTGCGTATACATTATTACAATATAGTAGGAAAAAAATGCATGAAACAATGATTCCTCGAGTATGTCACTGATTAGTTAAGTCGATCATTTTTCCGCATCCAACGTGGGTGCTCATGGAGGGTCGCAGGTAGCAAAATTAGCCGCCCTCAACCGCGTGACTGAAAGCTTTGTATCTCTGTAAATTTTAAAGATATCGACTAGAATCTTTCAGAATATATTCTTAAGCCTTCATGATATAATCATGTATAAAAAAAGGTTATCGAAAATTATGGAGATTTTAGGTGGATGCACCTTACAAAACACCAAGAAGATCATCTGAGGAAATTTTAAGTTTTTCACAAGGCAAGATAATATGGATACCAAAATTTATTTGGACTACTTGTGTAACAAATTTTTAAAGTAATCATTTATCAAGTACAATTTGCGCTATAACTATTCGAGTTTAATAAAGAACTTTCAACGTATGGAATTCACATTACCTTTCTTACATCTTCAAACCAATGATGTTTTACATAATTACTTAATATATTTAGCTTTAAGCAAGGTTAGGAATTGGTGCAGGGAGAGGGGACTCTCGGTCAATCCCTCTAAAACTGAGGTGATGGTGTTCACCAAGAAATATAAGTGGAACAAAACATGTCCACTGAAACTTGGTGGCCAAGAACTAAGCTATAATAGCGAACTGAAATACTTAGGAGTAATCCTGGACGGGAAACTGTCATGGGGAAAACATCTAAGTCGCATATGTTCCAGGATCACAGCAACACTTTGGCAACTAAGAAGAGCCATTGGTAGGAGCTGGGGCTTGAAACCGGAAACCGTGAAATGGATGTATGAGGCAATTCTCAAACCCAGACTGACGTATGCAGCACTGGTCTGGTGGGAGAGAGCCTATTTAAAGTCGGAAACCAACCGACTTGACAAGTTAAGAGGACTGATTCTTAGAAGTATAACCGGAGCCCAAAGATCAACACCGATCGAGGCGATGGGGATACTGACGGGGATACCACCTCTTGATATCATGCTGAAAGCGGAAGCCGCAAAGGCAATGTACAGGGTGGGACACATGAATAGAAAGGTAAGGGACCTGAATACACTCTCAAGAGTCTGCCATAGCTGAGGAGGGACTCCTATGGAGGATAGCTGAGGAGGGACTCCTATGGATGCCCTCTGACAGTACGGGTGTCCACTTCCTGTTTGACAAGAAATATAAGATCACCCTCACCAGTAAGACCGACTAGATGGAGGGTCGAGCTGGATTGCCGCTCAATGGAGACATCTGGTACACGGATGGAACCAAGAGTGGGAACAGAGCGGGGGCGGGGGTGTATAGGCGACGCGATGGGATAGGTACAACCTTCGCCTTGGAGCTAGTTGGAATTACATACGGTGTTCTGGGGGCCGACCAAAATCGGGCCCAAGAGAAGGTATGTATCTGCTCGGATAGCAGGGCGGCGTTGGCAGCCCTGAATTCAGCAACGACAAAGTCGAAGCTGGTCTATAATTGCTATGAAGCATTGAACCACTTGGCAGGGAAGAGACCGGTGGAACTCTTATGGATACCTGGGCATAATGGCATTAAGGGAAATCTAATTGCAGATGACCTTGCCAGACTAGGGACCAGGGAAAACATCTATGGACCAGAACCTGCAGTGGGAATAAGTCGGAATCTGATCAGAGACCGCATCAATGGCTGGGCAAGAGACCAGCACAATAAAAGATGGAGAGGAGTAATGGGTTGTCGAATAACCAAACTCTTCATCGAATACTCAGAGATTGAGAAATGGGCCCAAGAATTCATTAAATTGAACAGGCACAAAGCCAGAACTCTGGTGGGAATCATAACGGGCCACCATAGTAGCCTGAATGCATATAAGCACAAGCTGAGGCTGACTGATAGCCCGGCCTGCAGATACTGTAAAGAAGACGAGGAAACCTCAATTCATCTTCTTTACACCTGCCCTGCATTGGAGGAGAAGAGGTATCTGATATTAGGGACCCCTGTTATCCTAGAGGAGGCGAGGCTTAAGACGGGGGACGTGCCTAAATTGCTCCTTTTATGGGATAGCATTTTTGGATAATGACCCGGATAAGAAGGGATCGCCAAGAGACTACCCATGCAATCAGTCGCTGATGAGGCCCAAACCTATATAATATAATAATAAAAAATATATCGAATCCTATAACTGTTTTAAATTTTTTTTATTTCTAAAAATTAGAGTTAATCGGAAGGTCATAACATAATGAATAACAGTGTGAAAAGATTACTACCCAAACCTATATAATATAATAATAATAATATATTTAAATGTTTAGTATTACTTTATTTTTTATGGATTGCATATAATATGATGTCCGTGTTTATTTAAAACTTTGGTTAAAAAATACCATTTCAGTGAAATCATTAATTATTTATCATTTTCATTGCTTCAATCGAATTATAGATATATTCAAAAGTAAATGGGCTACACATTTTATAATCTATAACTTATTAAAGGCAAATTATATATTGGAAAATATATGAAAATTATTAGTAAAAAGAAAAAACTTAATATTCACAATGATTGTTGTTAATTACTTTTAATACAATGAATTATATATTTCGACATATTGAATATTTAATATTTAGTCTATAAAACATTGTAAACTAATTTATTTTTTAAACTCTTTTTTGTTTCTGAATTACTATATTTCATACACGAGTATGTCAATAAAGTCGTATGATCGTGGGTGTATTTTACCACATTATTTTAAATTTTGTTTCACATGTGCAGTAAAGTGTCATTCTCAAACCAAACTAAAAACAATATGTAGAAAATTGTATTTGCAAGGCAGATGTAGAAAAAAGTGTAAAAACGTCCTGGAGAAAGTATTAAAATCCGATTTCTTTGTACACTTTATACAGTATCTAATTTTATTTTGTTCGAGAGCACACAAACGTAACGAAGTTATGTTTTATCGAATATGAAGACGGGAAACTTGGCAAACTGATCCCGACAATTGTAAACACAAATATCCTTCCACTTCATTTGGCAATCCCTTCTAACCACTACAGTCGTTTACTTTTACTAGCTTGGCTGTGTAACAGTGGAATATTTGCAAGAATTTAAGCAAACATTGGCGGCGAATAACTCGCAGATTACTTTTCTTAGATTTTCTCAAGTTCTTTTAGTAACATGATAGTTGGTACGCGAGATGATATTGAATCTTTGGTGCACTATGATAATTTCTAAAGTAAACGAACTTAAAGTAGTTGTAGTTATTCAAGCATGCGGTTATTAGTATATAAACCATTGTATAATTTAATGTACATACTCATTATTAGTATTTAAGTTATATAACATAATATCATAGTTAATGACTTATCATGTTATAATTGTTCTTTAATTAGAAACGTTTAAAAGCATCCTAGTTAACATTTTTCAAATAAATGGCGAATGCGCCAATGTGACTTTAGCAATATCAGGTGCGACAAAACTGTCTCCCTATTTAAAACAACTGTTATTTGAAATGCAATAAATTTATTTTTATATCTTAAGAGTACAACATTTAAACCGTTTTATTTTATGTAATTTTAAAGAATATCGGCCAAGTATTGTCCACCATTATTGCAACACTGCTGCAAGCGATTTCTGAAATTTATCATATAACTTTTGCCAGCATTTCTTGCGCTATTCTTCAAATGTCCATGCACATTGCCTCCTTTAGTTGTATTAGGGTCATTGGATGATGTTTGAAGACTTCAGATTTAAGGTAACCCCACAGAAAGAAGTCACAAGGCGTCAAATCGGGCGAGCGCCCAGGCCATGGAATATCGCCTCTTTAGAAGATCAAGCGCCCGGGGAACATTTCTCTCAAATGTTACAGTGATGCTCTTGTGTGGGCTGTCGCCTCATCCTTGAAACCAGACATTCTGCACATTAAGTTCTGCAAAAGTTGGGGCGAAATAAGTCTGAATCATCGCTATGTAGTGTTCTGAATTGACGGTAACAGCCCGATTCCTTTCTTCAAAAAAGTAAGGTCCGACTATTTCCATTTGTGTTATAGCTCACCAAACTGTAACTTTCTTACTGTACAGAAGCCTTTCGTGTACCTTTCTCGGGTTGTCATGGCACCAGTACCGGAAGTATTGCTTGTTTATGCAGTCAGACAAGTGGAAGTGAGACTCATCACTAAAAAAAAAACACTTCCTGAGGTAAATTTTCAAGCATGCATTAACATGCAGCCATTCGACTATTCCAATCACGTTCTAACAATTCCTGTGTAAGAACCAACTTGTTTGGATGAAAGTGAAGATCCTGATGAAGAATTCTGCACACACTGTAATTAGTGTGCGTTGGTCCATATCGTGTTTCACACTGAAACCGGTTTCAAACAAAAACTGTTTGTCTTGGCGCGTGTACTAACGTTACCCCCATTTTTCTACAACGCCGCCCGGCTCTACGAGACTGCATCGAAAATAGTGAGACAGTTATGACGCACCCTGTATTTGGTTAGATTTTAGATGTGTTTGGTTATTATTAACTTAAGGATTTCTTCACTACTATTATCTTCTTGTTTTCTAATCTCTAATCACTGTATAGATATAACCTTGTATATGATGGCGATGGATGGATGGCGAGGAAAGAGAAATACCAGGAATATTCAATACAATTTAAATAACGTGGAGTATAACAAAATATCCATTTATTAAAATACTGGTGGTACAATTTCCTTGTGAATTTTGAGATTTACATCCTTAGGAAAAAATAGAAGTGTTAGTAATATGATATTTTTGTATCTATTACGCTCTATTATAGACTTCATAACTTCTATATAATACAGTAATAATAATTTTTTATATATGAAAGTTTCTGTCAGAATTAAAAGAATCAGGAAACTAGTTTTCCACAAAAACATCAAAATATGGAATTCAAATATGAGATTCGATAATTGTCATAACCATCTCCTAATAGTGGAAACTTTGTTGGTGAAATATATTTTAAGGGCGATATAGATTTCGATGCATGAAAGACACCCTATTCCTGTTTTTTCTTTGTATTGAAGGTTTCAGCAGCTTCTATTAGTCATTCCTGCATACTGCAGGATTATTGCAATATAGTCAATTTTAATACAGATTGCAACACATTATTAGGTAGTAGATACTGTGTATGTAATTTTAAAGAATATCGGCCAAGTGTTGTCCACCATTATTGCAACACTGCTGCAAGCGATGTCTGAAATTTATCATAACTTTTGCTAGCATTTCTTGCGCTATTCTTCAAATTTCCATACGGATTGCTTCCTTCAGTTGCATTAGGGTCCTTGGATGATGTTTGAAGACTTCAGATTTAAGGTAACCCCACAGAAAGAAGTCACAAGGCGTCAAATCCGACGAACGCCCAGTATTTTTATTTTTCTATCCAATTTATTAAATGTAATGGAGGCGGGTCAGCAATGTTCAAATTTTTTACGTTCTGGACAAGACTTATATGCAGGTAACGAATATTGAAAATCAAATAAACTTCTGAATTCGAATCAAGTTAGAAATGGTTTGTTCAAATAATACCAATTTAGGGAATATCATAAAAAAATGTTGAAAAGTGGATTTTGTATTTCATGTATGTCATTTAATTTCATTTATGTCACTTTTACATGATCCAATACCATAGAACACTACTTATCAATTTTTTTTTCATTTTGCATTCATACGACTAGTATATTTATAATGTATATTATTAATATAATATCTCTGTTCCTTTACTTTTACAATTACGAAATACATTTTAAATTAAATCACAATATCAATTGATACGCAAATTTCACAAAAGTAAGTTTTAAAAATGTATGTAATTCCGTAAATTTATTAAAATAAAAATCTACTTCGATTAAGTAAGTAAAACGCTTCCCCTAAAATATTAAAAGGACTGATTATGTCCTGTCGAGCTAAGTTGTGGCAATAAAAACCATAGCTTGATATAAATTTGGAGCGGAAAAGTGCCATAAAAACGTCATTTCCGTAATGACTCTTTTAAGGAATTCCTGTTCCTGTACACGTTTTCGTTATCAACTCTTTATTATGAATCCATTTGTTATACTACACTTGAAATGGTTTTAGGTAAATGAAATTTAATATTTCAAAGTGGTATCAACACGTCCTTTAGAATGAAATAATAATAAGAAAACGTTGCTTTTAGTTAAAATTTTTTAGGTAATAATATTTCTTTGTTCGTGTTAGAGAATCTACTTCATATATCACATGTGCAAGATATTGTTTTACACGTGTGATATAGTTAAATACGCTTTCAATTAATTGTACTAATTTTGTGTGAAACTTTTTACACTAATTGGTGAATACACGTAACCGTAACAACTGTATAAAATAATATTATTAAACTTACTAAAGGTTAATGTTTAGCAATAGAGAGCCTAGCACAAACTTATTTGAAATGAAGTCGTACTCAACATTTCATTTCTGTGGAATAGACCGTATCATGTGCGATATTTAATGTGTAGTCGGTGGTTCATAAAATCGTAATTTTTTATATTTATCTCCTTTAATATTACGCATCAAAGCTTCGTGCTGAAATGCAGACTAATATGCCTCCGTATGATGCCAGCTCTGGCAGTGAGCGGCGGTTTAATTTTAATAAGTATTAAAGAGGAGAATTAAAAAGCTCTCGACAGCTGGGACTTGCGCATCTCCCTGAATGCTTTATTTCACTAAAAGCACAGCGTAGAATTCGAGAAATTTCTATATTATGTACACGTTACCTATATATTTCCTAATTTGCTTTGCAACATGTTGCTTATTGAATTGAAAACCTGCCGCTGGAGGCGACTTTCTACATTTTAAAGCAATTGAGATAATGATATTTCAGTCTGGGGGTTCGTTTCGACAAACGTGAATACGATGGATGCACTCTGCAATGCATATATTGGATAGCAACAACGATGTAAATAGATCAAAAAGATATTTGAATCTATTGCCCGTTTTATTTTCATACCCATTTTACAAATTACATTTTTCAATCACGCTATAGAAATAGGTATGATTCCTCCAAAAATGCGGTTGTTTTACCAAACGGAGGGTAAGAATATAGCAACGTGAGGCACACAACTAATTCTTGAGGCACGTGTTAACTACCTGTAACAAATCCAGAATTAGAATTTTACCGTTTTCCTGGACAATTTTACGAATTAGAGAGAAAAATAAAATGGATTATCGCAGTGCGTCGTCAAAGGCAATTATGTTTTTTTCAGATCTCAAAGCGTTATTAAATACATACAGCATATACTAATTGTCATTTTGTTTAAAGAAAATACAGGTTTTTTAAGCTTTGCACGTATGATGACAGACGAAATGATGAAAAAATTTACTGAAATACTTATTTTTGAAGTGAATACTTCTTTGGCGGCGTCCTGATATTTGACGAGAATGGACAGTGAATTGGAAAAAATGTAACGTTATTCGAGATTTCGTTACACGAGAGAGAAAAAAGGTATAACGTAGAGAGAGGGAGAAAGAGAGCTATACATTTGGTATACCTAAAACACAGGCTTCGTTACAAGACAGAGTACACAGATATATAACATAGAGAGAAAGAGAAAGAGAGCTATACATCATATATATCAGTTTAGGCTATCCGCGTCTCCCTTTTGTGCGGTCCTTCGTCTTTAACGCCCACTCATACTCTAAGTCCAAGGTCTAAGTTGCTTGAAGAGGGAACAGTTTAGGAAGCATCGTATGAGCAAGAGAGAGAGCCACATATTCATTGAATACTAGGCAATACTAGAAAATATAGTATGATACGCATGCGCGCGAGTACGTACAACTCTGACGCCTCACGCGAGTGGAGCAAGAGAGGGCGATATAAACTCAGTACGAAGCGATAGAATAGGATAGATAGATTGTCGCGCATGCGCGCGTTATAGATGTACGCGTCTAGACGCTATACATCAACAGCTGAAGCAGTACGTGTGTGTACCGAATATTTATCATTGTGTTTTGTAATTATTTACGTTATTTACATCTGTGTTCTGTGATTATTTGATAATATCTTTGAACCGTTTAACTTGTTAAAATCTAGAAGATATAATATATTTTATTCACCGCTCCCTACTGGTTTACAGCCACACAGGTGCAAATGGACTTGGACGAGGCGAAGACAAAATCCCTTTGATTCTCGGGGGAGATTTCAATGTAAATTTCGGATCCAATGATTCTTTGACGTTGATTAACTTTCTTCGAGAAACATTTGGTCTGCTTATAAATAACAATCCCAAAGAATCAACAACAATATCCGGAACAACAATAGATGCAATTTTTACACGTTATCTAGAAAATATCGAATCACGAACATATATTTTATATTTTAGTTATCAGATACCAATCATATCAGTATTACCAATTGAACCACCAGCCGATGATAGTGTAGATAATGAATAAACCGAATATATTTTACACAAATTTTATATTGTTATATTTCTTTTGAAATTATCCCTCTCCCTTTCTCTCTCTCTCTCTCTCTCTCTCTCTTTCAATCTCTCACTCTTAATCTCTCTCATTCTCTATTCTAAAGAAGCATTGACTTCTATCACGTATACTGTGCTGCACATGATATTTTTTTCCAACTTTTACTCAAATTTGTTGATTCTGGAAAAGATAATCAACCTACATTTTTTAAAAGAATTTCTGCTGAGAAACGACTTCTGATATTTCTTATGAAAATGAAACTTGGATTACCTTTCGCTGTAATTGGCTGTTTATTTACAGTATCCCCAACTTCCGCTGAAAACATTTTTTCAAGTGTTTTGGCGTTAATTGCTACGTTGACAACGTTAATTTCCAAAACAATAATGTGGATATTTGGCCATCAAAAAAGGCTACTAGAGAAACATTACCTTATAGTTTTTAAACTACCCTAACTATCGAGCATAGTTGATTGCAATGAACTTCGTACTGACACACCACCAATAGTCGAACAGAGCATTTTGATGTATTCAGCTTATAAATCTAGCTTTAAATTTGTTCTCAACACAAACTTTTTAAAAAAATTCAGATTGGCTATCGTTTCTAGAAACAATAAATTTGAGTAAAATTTGGAAGAAAAAAGTCTATTCCAATAAATTTCTTCACCATTTCGTCTGTTGTTATATGCGAAATACCTAAAAAACCTATATTTTTTTAACAAAACGGTATTTGTTAGATTTTATTTATTTAATAATGCTTTGAGATCTAACAAAAAATAATTACCTTTGACGACGCACTGCTGCAATTCATTTTGTTTTTCTCTCTAATTCGTTAGATTGTCCAGGAAAACGGTAAAATTATAATTCTGGATTTTGACCCTCTATATTTTCACAATTAACAACATAACATTTACGTCTTGATTGTTTCTTTTTCATTTTATTTAGTAAAAAATCCTTATTAAAATCTATTTATAACATATGATACTGAGGCGTCCACTCACTCAAAGTTTAAAAAAAAACACATGGTGGCGCAAAGGCTGCGCGCCAAAGATACTTTACTAGCGTATAGAACCTGAACTTCAATAGATGCAAGAGAAAATTCAGTAACTCTCGCTCACTATTTGCAATAGAATAATCTCTTCTAATATATGCTTCATCAATACAGTCAATTCAATAACTTCATTAATAACTTCATCTATATTATAAATCGTCCTAATAACGTACTGTAAGCCTGATATTATAACATGAATAGGTTTACCAGATAGAAAGATTATAGAGTACATATAATATTACTCTGGCCACTTACCTATTAAATAATAACACAGCTATTGTCATGAAAGACCACATTGACCACATTGATTTGTCTGTATTGGCGACTCTCTACTATCTTTTATTCATCATATGGATGTCAAGTCATGGAACAACTGTTCGTAAACAAATAGTTAATAGTAATATACAACTGGAGAATGGACCTTCCTACTCCTAATCCCCCTACATAACGCAACATCCTTAAATATTTTGAGATAAATATGAAATAGGAATTAAAATTCTATTGATTATTTATTGAATGTTGGCTCTCTCTCTCAGATGTACTAAAAATATATTTTATGTATGTTATAAACTTGAAATGTGCATTAATCGTAAGAAAGTTATATGAAAATTTAGCAGTTTTACCGACGATTGGTACATTTGGCAATGTTGAATGGAATTTGCTTTCTGTTTGTTAACTTTTATTTAAAATCATATATTCTTGTCTGGTATATTAGAATCTAATACCTTTCTCCTTTCAATCTAGGTAAAAATCGTCCACATTATACATTCACACTAATTTTGGATATACATCCATCTAAGTTATTCTATTTCTTTAAATATTTCTATGCATTATTGTAACCCATTTCTCAAATATTCGACTAGATTCACGGAAGTTATTGTCAAGCTATATTTGTTGATCCTCCACTGGCCACTTGCAACGTGAAATTTATCGATAGGTTTGTCGGGCTTTGGATATGCATATTTGCATATATTTAGTGATAGCCTCTTTTCCGTTTTCCACTCATAAGGCATCGATCGAGCCTCCATCACTTAGGGCATATTTCCATAAATGGGAGTTGAATACGGGTGATATGAGAAGGAGGGTGGGTTACGGTGGTATTTATCATGACTAATGATATAATAATTAAAATTTAGAACAGTTAACGAATATTTCGATTTTTCTTCTGTTGGATAATAATACATCGCCATGAAATAAATATTTCTGGAAGCAAGGCTGGTGCAAATTTTATTGTAAACACAGGAGGCGTTGCTTTAGTTTCTCAAACAATAACAGCCACCGTCTATCGATATAAAAAAATGTGTATAGGGAGGTTGTTTTCAGAAGAATATGTTCCAGTCATACAGCAATCATATAATTAAGAGTACTGCTTATAAAAAATGTAGCAAAAAATTAAATATTTTATATGCAATGAATGATATCTAATAGAAAAATCCCTTCAAAGACAGGTTCTACTACAAAACCTTTCTCTTAGGTCTGGAAGGATCATAAATTAGATATAAATTATTTTCAGTCCCAGATGGTAAAAGTTGAACTTTATGGGCCACGATAAATCCGGGTGAAATCCATTAAGATGGCATTTAAGGCTCTTGTTTATATTCAATAAGTGCAGAACAAATAAACAGATATGTAATGTGGATTTAATTTCAACGCAAAAATATGACATCGTAGCAAGAGTTCTTGTAGATGAATCATAAAAATATGTTATGGCAGGAAACAGATCTTAGAGACAGATCGTAAATTAAACTGTATCTAATGATGATCGTAACTAATTTCCTAATTACAACGCAAATTATATTTATCAATAAAGGTAACTTATGTTTCAAAATAATTGATAATCAAAATATAGTCCTGACTAACTGCATTTTTAGGTTCTTTATTCTTAGTTAATTTTAGCTTTTCAGAGATCTCTTCGTAACAATAAGAGAAAGTCTGGGGAGTACAGTGAATATCTTGTATTACTTCATGAATATTTAATAGAAAATTAACAAGTTTAGACTTTATGACTTTTACATTATGTAGACTAATATTTTCGGGATATTATATCGTGGTGTAAAAAGTTGTGCTTCCTCCTTCCTTAGTATGCTGGTGATGTTATCCACAGTGGTAATGTATATAACTAATGTTTGTGATCCAAACAGTATTTCTATACCTGTAAGCGCGTTCAGGTAGATGGTTTTCTTGGTAAATTTCATATCGTCGTTTGGCTGCTCTGATCTCGGTATCTAGTAAAAAAATCAAAGTTGGTGAGTTGTCTTGTTCTCTTCTTGAGTTTCTCAAAATGGCATATCTGGCGTATGTGGGGTACACTAAAATGCACAACTTTTTTCCAGTATAGGCTAATTATTGAAATTACTATGATGAAACAGTTCCAAATAAACGCAAGGTATACGGGGAATCAATTTTTCATTTAAAATAAAGTGAATATGCTTTATTTTCACCAATTTGAGGCATAGGGTCTTTTAATAGAAACGCTCGAAGCTTGTTAGGTTGTAGCGGCTATGTTGTTAAATCAACATTTGTCAAATTTGTTGTGAATTATTGAGTAGTGTATGACAAATCATCGTGGAAGTTCACAGCGTTGAAATAATCAAATTTTATTTTCAAAGTCAGTGCTCCGTTCGAGAAACATTCCGCACATTCCGTGATTTCTATCCTCGCCATAACCGTCTCGTCGAATCGATTATTCGACAGTTGGTGGCCAAATTTGAGTCATCTAGTTTGATAAATAATCAGACAATACCCGTACATTACCAAAACGCAAGGGCTGCTGAAAATATCGCTACTGTCCATGTATAGTATACGGGAAACCCCGAGGCAGTCAATTTCTCGTCGCTCACAAAAACCAGGCTTTTCTGTGACTCCAACTTGACGAATTTTTCATCTGAGCTTAGGTCTTCACCCGTATAAAATTTAACTGACCCATGAACTTAAGGTAAACGACTATGGCCAATATCGTGTGCTCGCTGGTTGAGCTCTGTAGCAGTTGGAAGTTGACGAAAATTTCGCCAAATAAATCTTTAGCGACGAGGCCCATTTTTGGATGAATGGATATACGAACAAGCAAAACTGTCGGATTTGAGACGATATAAATCCACATGAGATACACTAGCACTAAATGATCTCGATAAAGTCACTGTTTGGTGGGGATTTTGGTTTGACGGAATCATCTGTCCGTATTTCTTCCAAAGCGAAATTGACATTGCCATACCCATCAACTTCCTGTGGCCTAAACTGGATGATATGGATACCGACGACATGTGGCTCCAACAAGATGGCACTACGTACCACACAACACATACCACGATGGCCATTTTGCATGAGTCCTCAAAGTCAAAATAACGAACGTCATCCAGCAAGTTCAACCAGATTTATGACACAAAGTCATCGAAAATTGGACATCCCGAACATGTGCTACCAAACAAAGCAGCTGTGGACATTTGTCCCATATTATATTCCATATTTAATGCCATAAGATATTATTTCACATAAAAAACTGAGTGGATATGTCACATGCAACTTGTTTTATTTATGTTAGAAATCAAGCGTCCTTGTGTATCTTGAGGTGAATTAATATGAAATTGCGTAATAGTGTTTACCAAAATAAGAGGTAACTTTTTCTGGAAGTTCTCTTCATTCATCATTGTGGCATTGTGATTGACTGTAACAATTTTCGTGTCAACATTAAGTTCAGGAAAATGGCCGAATTTAACGGAAAACCTGAAATAGTATAAAGGTAACAATTATGGGAATATATTATTTTATCATTCTCTGGTATCATAGAAGGACCACACTATGAACTTTCAGTGATCACGTGGTATACTGGATAACTCGAGAGAATAGACCTAAGCCTTACCGTAAAAATAAGCTAAAGTTAAACATAGTCCAAAAAAACAAAAAAAAAAACTAGCCTAGGTGGCCCTTCTTGATTCATATGATATTCAGTATAGTGATATATAAAGCAACAATACAAAATCGGTATTTATTAACATGATTATTAAAGCTTCCAAAAGTTAAAATAGAATTTCGTACCTCTAAATTGGATTGACTAATTAATAACTGAATAATACAATAGAAAATAAGATGTTATTTCCTCCTTAAATTCGATAAAGTATAGCTATTTAAAAGCAAGTAAGGAACAAAACGGAAGTCGTTTATTGTGTTGTATCGTCAATTCAAATTCATATCATATTGTGGCATTACTCAATCTGGAAATCATGATATAATATGATTCCATATAATAAAAGTGTCGTACATGGTTGCATTCACTTTACTACCTCTTGTATCTGTTGTATTTAGAAGTTTCGAAAAAAAGAGTGACTTTTTCGAAATAGTCCAAAAATTTCAGTGAATATACATAGGAAAGGTAGTAAGAGGTCCTAAGGGAAATAAAAGAGACAAATATAATGGATTTGCTTCCTATCTCTCAGGACCTATCTATATGAAGAAATATTTAACTAAACATGAAGAAGGAACTGTATCAAATTTACACTTTCCGCCAGCATATATTTTGAGAATAAGACCTGTATAGTTTGGTAGGTAATCTATTTAGTTGAAGATTTTTAAATAAATATTTTTCTTTAGACATACTTTATAAAAATTTATAACTACTGTAGTATATTACACTGGCTGTACTTTTCTTAGGTTCGTAAATTTTAAAAAGTAATATTCGATATCTGAGATGAATGCATGTACAGTTAATATGAGTATTACAAACAATTAGTAACGTGTATTCTAAAGTAAATCATAAAAGTATTATAACCACAAATTTAGTTGACAAACTTTTAAATTAAGATTATTATGTAATATTTTGAGAGAATTCCGAAGGAAAAGCTGACAGGTCGCTTTTTAATACTAAATAAGGATCATATATTTATATGAAAACTGATGAACTTTTTACCATAATAACGAATATGTCAAAGTAATAGAGCAATATCAGTTTGAACCTACATATTTACTTTCAAATTTATTGATCAATATTAACTATCCCCTTATTGCATGTCAAATTGTGTTAATAGAAAACCCTTATCATTCGCACCTATAGCGTGATTAATCCTTAGTAATACCAACGATCCGTAAAATTTTAATCAAACCCTAAATTCTATAAGCCGATTTTATACAGTTTAATAGCTGAACCACAAGTATACTAAAGGTTTTAATGGTTAACTATCATTATAGTTGCTGATATATTATAGGATATACCAAAAGATTGTTGATGTATAATCGATACATTCTTAAGTAGAAGCTCTTGACGATAACGAAACTTCGTAACGCTATAAAATCATAAGTGTCTTTTATTATAAGTGTACTCCAAAAATTGTAGTGAAGAGATGTGCTGCTTCTGATTATGTCAACATTTCTATCGAAATATGACAATGGGAATGTATTAATATTTACAACGCATGTGTTAATATTTATCATTTAGTTAAAAGTTATAGAATATATGTTACTTATACTTATATAAATTACAAAGTTTATTTATTAGCAAAGCAAAACAAAATTATTTATAACAAATTAATATTTTAAAAATCGTATTAAAATATATATTTTTTTAGAATATTATTTATAGATAATACGGGAGAATGTGACAAATGCGTAATTCATTATTCATTTCGATATCATGAATATAAGATCAAATGCATTAAACAATAAATTTTAGCATTTCTGTGTATTTCCTTTTCAATTAAATTAACATCTTAGAAAATATATTTAATTTCGGTTATTTTCGGTGTCCCGTTGTCTAATACCGTCGTTTCTATTTGTTATTAATTCTTTAAAATACCTTTTTAAAAACAAAACGTTTTTCATAAAGAATCATAACCCTACGAAATTATTCCTATGAAATTATTATTGAAGGAAAATACTATAAAATCAATAGAAACAAAGTAGAAGTAAACTGTTGCTGATTAATTTATAGACTGTTTAAAATAAAACAATTACAATACTAATAATATTATAAGTATCATTTTGTTACAGAAAAGCTTTACAGGCATAAAATTATTTCAGCACTTTCTCTAAAAGATTTCTTTCAAAATTGATCTCGCATATCTCCTACGGATGGTATTCTTTTAAGTAGTACTCCTGAGAAAGGGCTGAAACCTTCGATGCAGCAATGAAAACAAGAGATCAGTTTTCCACGAACACCGAAGTATTACACGTCTCTTGATGCGCGTTTCGCTAACTAAGTTGGCATTATCGGAAGATGCTTAAAAACTGTTTTTAATCGTTTACCCAATAGTGTTCACTTAATTGTGGAACCACGCATCTTAAAACGTGTAATTTTTCGGTGTTTGTGATGAACTTCTCTCTGGTTTTCTTTTTTAGTAATACTACAAAAATAATTATAAATTCACTTTTTACTTACGATTATATTAGATGTTGGTGGTCGATAAATTCATCTCTATTTGAATATGTCACGGTATCTTGAAAAGTTCTAATTTTATATACCCAGAAGCTTCGAGAATTATATATATCATACTTAAGAGCAACACGAGTGTAAGGTACGTATTTAGATCAGCAGTAATCCATACCTAAAAAAATAGATACATTTTGAATAAATACTTTCCAGTAAAACATATAATTTAATTTTTTTTAAATCAAAGTTAGTGACTACAGTTTTATATTATACTAGCTCTTTTTTGTTCAGACTCGCAGGTTTTCAGAAGTATTATTTAATCATTGCAATGAATTACACAGTTAAAATGATTATTACAACGCATTAGTAATAAAAATTCTTAAATGTGTCAAGAGCTACAACTCTAACAGACACATTTTTAAATATAACTTACTATATATTTTTAACGTAGGTACTATATAATTTAAGAAGAAGATGAGGAACGATATGCGTTGATGATATCTTTAGCATAATAGGGATACCTAAATAAGTAAATGCTCCAATTTTATTCCACATATTTTATTAAATCTCAAAATAATCAATTTCTAGCCAACGAATATCTTAAACCTCAAAGTTGTAATATACGAAGCTTTATTATTTCCACTTTTTATTCGTTCATACAGTACTTACTAATTTGCGTGAACAAACCTCCTCTTCTACCCTCAATAAACTTTCTGTGACAGAGTTTATTAGGGGGAGAATTTTAATTGTTTTTTTAATTATCGGGCTTTACGAGACGTACTTTATGGTCACATAAATTAATTAAAATGAAAGGCAAAGGAGAGTGTCCTGCAAATATTATCTTTCTATTTATTTCTCTGGATTTTTCGTGGTATCAGAAATTAGGGAGGTAAGATTTGCTTTTGGTTTTATTGGATTCTAGATTGAATTGATCTTATTGAGAAACATAAACAAATTGCTTAAATCATTTGGTTTTCACACTTAACATCAATTCTTGAGAAATTACCATCACATCAGAATTGTTTACAGAAATTGTAAAATTTAAATTAGAAGAACAACTTATGAATATTTGAAAGGATACCTAGTCATTACATTGAACTCCGTCTACTGATTCATCGCCCATGAAATACTGTATATAGGTATACACGTATAATTGTAGAGATCTTCGGGGTATGTCCGGATTTTATAAATTTGGATACAATATAACAAATGTTCGGATTAACGCATTCTACAAGTTTCTATTATCTTTTCTCAGTCAAAGTTCTGTTAAGGAAATCGAAAACCAAGAAAAAAAAAAATATATATATATATATATATATATATATATATATATATATATATATATATATATATATATATATATATATATATATATTTATTTTTTTTTCTTGGGTAAATGCTTAGACCTGATAAGTTCTAAAACTTATTGAATTTTTTAAACTAAGTTTCATATAGATGGGGTAATCTATGAAGAAGAGATAATCTTCTAATTTATTATTTTAAAAATTCCAATTTTGAATTCTATGTAAATTTCATATACTATTCTATGTATCATACTATTTGCCTAAATTGAACTGCTTCCAGTAAGTGTTGAAACTTACTAATTTTATACAATCTACCAACATTATCAAAAATAGTATTATCTGTTACTTTATAACATCAGACAGAAAACACTTAAAAAGTAATTTTTGGGCTCAGTATTGTTGAAGCTGAATATTGGTTTTTAAAGTAATTTATTATTTTAAAAGGATTTTAAAATAATTTACTTCAACTTTCATGAGCTCACTGTATATCCTATAACTTTATAATCCTGGATGTAGTATGAGGATATTACAACCATTACTTGCCATTTCTTTTCCCATTTTCTCTGCGTACAATAAACCATAATAAATTTTAACTTTATCGCCATATTATACATTCCTTCTCCTGTTATTAAAAACATTTGTTTTATAAATGGCCGTAGCCGGTATAATTTAATGCAAATATTTGACACTACCCCATATTTTTCTTGTAAATGGGATCTTCCCTAATCCGAAACAAGTTATGACAAAGAAAATATTTGGGTAATAAGAAATAACATTTACTCAGCCATTTGTGCGAATGTGATAAAGGAAGGCGGTGTTTTTTCTTTTACGACCGCGCAAACAGCAATAATTATCAATCCGGATGGAATATATAGAGTACTAAGACCGTTCAATTCCGTGTTCGAATGAGATTTTTAAATTTCTTCTGAAAAATGCATTAGCGTCTGCATTCCGCCCCTGAACAAACTTTATATTCGGAAACGCTTATTTGAATTTTATCTTCAACCATTCGACCAAACCGACGCGACTTTAATGTCAGAAAATCGATATTATTAGACACATAGTTACTGTAAATTGCACCACCTAATTCTGAATGCACTCCATTTTTAGCTTTATTTTGAACCATTTGAACATGAAGTAAAGATATTTTCCGAATATTATTATCTGCATTAAGTTAATGTAGCTGATACGACCGAATTGAATATTTTGTTACAGACGAGATTTTCTTCACATTAAAAAATATACTTACAAAATACCTGATGTTTTCAGATTTGAGTTCTATAATAATTTCGTATTTTTAAATAGATTTATGTAAATATCAAAATCTGTTTTACAAAATAACATTGTTTAGACAGCGTCCTTATTGTCTCAATGATACATGTTAACATAATAAGAAAGTGTCATAATATGGAATTATACATTCGTGTGATTAAAATAATTACTATACGACTATAAATTTTATCAGAAATTCAATTCAAATTGTATTCAAAACAATCAATTTAAAAGTTTATACAGAAAACAAATCAATCGATTTTTTCCCTCGAACCTCAAGCTAAGGAAGGAAGGACTACACATAGTGACGAGGACAAACACATATATGCTTATAAAGACTGGTTCGAACTAGACTCCAATAATTTAAGTTTCACCACCAAAATTAGTCCCAGTCCACCACCAAGATTGATACAACCACCATCCAATTTGTAGATATAATTACAGTGAGTTGGTCTGACATGGAAGGTATCGGAGAAAAAACTATTATAAGAGGTAAAAAGCGCTATTTTTTCTTTAACATCACCCATTAACATCATCAAACGTTGATATCACCCCATTAAATGTATATTATGTAAAACAGTTCAGTAGAGAATCTTCAATAGAAAACCCCCTATCCTACTACAAGATATTTGTGTTGCTCGTCATAGAGTAACTAAGAACACTATAAATGACAACAATAAATAACTAAATCAAAATCTACTGGAAAAAGTTACAGAAAGGGTGTAAATAATGAGAAAGTTCTGAATATTTCTGAATTCGAATATAGAAAATCTAATAAAAAATGATCAGAAAATGATAAATATAGAAGAAATTAATAATTTTCATATGTTTGCTTACTTATTTGTTATTTTTAAACAGCAAATGATGCTGTTTGTAAATATATTTTAAAAAAATAATAATTACCTACACTATTTTTAGAACATCAGTACTTATTAATACAGTCCAGCAATGTACCTGTAAAGAGTGTGAGCAATAAGTAGGGGTACATTTATTTTCGTTAAAATAATTTCGTTAAAATATCATGGTACTGGAGTAAGTTGGAGCCTTTGATGTGAAGATAACACTGACTTAGTTTTCTACAAAACACCAGGACACTATCTTGCAACGATCTCATCTAGGCTCTTTTCAGAGGCAGGTAATGCAAAATTTAACCCCTTATTGAAGAGATCAATTTCTTCTCTATCCAACGATTGGGAGGAATAGTTTTCTACAATAGAAATATCTTTCTGAGGAACTCTTTCTCTTACTGAAGCTATTGCTTGTTGACCACTGATTATTTTTTTAATTTCTTATTTTGTGTTAATTATCATAATGCTCACTACTCTTATTGATATTCTATATTTACTGCTGACAACATTTGATTGTCCTCAGTTATAGAAAAGTCCGGTACATGATGAAAGCAGAATGATTGAAACTACAACGTAAACGGTATTCTTGAGAAAGTTGTGATGGGAGTATTATTTTTCGTCAAATACACATTTAATCAGTAACATATAAGTCGGAAATCGAAAAAGGAACCACCAAACCGCCAAGCGGTTATCAAAGTAGTTCCCGAATAGCAAAGCTATTACATAATCGCTCTAGGAAACAACTACTCCTCGGGCTAAAGCCCCGCCAGGCATTGAATTATACCCAGAAGCGATCCTCGACCCCTTTCTCGTGTTTTTGCACGATCAGATAAGGTTTCAAAAAATACAACCCGCCACAGGTAGGACTCGACATTTGTCCCTGATCGAAACCGAACGACATACAGCTGTTTCGAACTTATGAGTTCTCATCAGTGCCGTACACGGTACGCCGATTCAGGACAAATGCCTAAAGAACTTTATGGCGTATACATCTTTATCGATACGATCTCTGTCAGTAACATATAAGTCGGAAATCCGGGTTCCGATCCGGGACAAATGTCGAATCCTACCTGTGGCGGGTAATTTTTTTAAATACATTTAATGATATCACTATCATAGAGATAACATTCTAGATATTTTTTCATAAATTTGTTTTGTATCTCTCGTCCACTTGCCGTGTATGGCAACTTAAAAGCTTAAATATATAATTAGTCAGCACAAATTTGTAAATTGGTGTTTTGATTTTAGTTTTATTGTAAGAAGAATACACCCATTTTATTATATATACACTGTTCTAACTTTTAGTAACATTTTCTACCACACTTTTAATTAATCGCTTCTTATATTTTCATTATTGCTTCCATGTTCGTATGGTTTATAATGTCTAATTGATTTTCTACCCAAAATTTAATATAAGGATATGTGTGTGTTCTCTTAAACTATGTGATACGTTTAAAAATGATTCCATCTATTTCGTGATAGGATGTTCTTAACCAAAAAGTATTTTTTCTTAATTTGGATGAATAGCAATACTGTCGAACTTTTTTAAATAATTTGTTGCTTCTATATTTATACAAAAACTTTTTTAATACGCTGAAATTTTACCTTATCAAGACAATGCAACATTTTTATTGCTATAATACTTTATATATATATATATTATAAATCATAGCGAACGATTTATAAGAAAAGCAACACTAACAAAGAAGAAAGTTAAAGAATGTTTTCCCTTTAAACCGTTTTTTTTTTGTCATGGCCTACTTTCAGGGTTTAAATGTTCTTTCAATATGAACACTAAAACAACCTTTTTATGAGTCATGTCGGGTCAAGCTATAATAAAGTTGAATGGAAATCGTATAATTTAACATGGGAGGTGATGTGAATTGTATATATCAAAATTACTAACAATAATATTTTATTATGAGAAATATTCTTCGGTATTTTAACTAAACAGTTATCATGTTAACAGTTCCTGCAAATAGTTAAGCGCGCAGCAATTGATTTTTTGATTTAATATATTTAGAATGACAACCACTGACAGCACTTCGAGAATATTTATGAATGGAAAAATTACGATCCATGGAAACAAAACCGTTGACATTGACACCACTACATTGAATACGTCATTCTGTTAAATCGAACTGTCTGTTTTTTAATATGTTCTCAGAAATGTAATAAAATATTTGGAAAGACAATTACACCGACTTCCTGGATATATCGACGCAGAAGAGAAACATTAAAAGGGAAATGTGACACATTCATGCCCTAAGGTATTTCAACTTGAAATTGAATATCACTTTTCCTTAAAGGACAAAAGGTAACCCTTGACTTCAGGTAAAATCTACATTGTATTATTTATACTAGCAAAGGATTTTTACTGATTTTGGCAAAAGTGATATGTAATAAATATTTTCTTACTCTTTTATTTCATCTGGTATATCTTAACTACTTAAAAAAAATATATGTACAAGTACTACCTGCGAAAGCAGTATAGCACGTTATTATTAGTAATAATATAATAATAATAATAATAATAATAATAATAATAATAACACGCTCGTCTATCGGAGTCGTGTCATGGGTATGGAGGTCCCTGATGTCAGCTGCAGGGCCTGCCGTAGGGCGCCGGAGACATTGATGCATTTACTGTCGGCTTGTCCGGTATATGCAGTCTCGGCCTATATCCATAGACACAACGCAGCGTTGCGGGTGCTTTATTATCATTTAAGGCACTCGTATCAGATAGACGAGACACCAGTGCTGCCTTATGCTCCGGGGGATATTGAGTCCGTTGTGGAAAACGAGAAGTGCCGAATATATTGGAACTATTCGTTTTCACCGTCAGGCAAATACAAGCCAACAAGCCTGACGTAGTCCTCCTCGACCACCAAATCAGGACAATGTTCGTCATCGAGTTCTCGGCACCCGGTGATGGTAACATTGTTTTGAAAGAGGAGGAGAAACGGACAAAATATCGAGATTTAATCTTCGAACTCCGTAGACTCTATCCAGACCATACTGTTAAATTGAAGGTACTGATTATAGGAGCCCTTGGTGGAGCGAGAGATACACTGCTTTCTGAATTAAAGAACATACCGGCATGCCGAAACTCGGCAGAAATCTTAGCCGGTCGCATGCAGAAGGCCGTAATTCTCGGCTCACTACGTCTACTCAGGGCACACGACTCGGCCCAGTAATCACTAACCGAGCGGACGCGAGGAGTGATTGCTGGTATTACCAGCGCACCTTCTGTGTGAGTCGGAGCCACAGAAAGGGGTGACTGGCTTTTAGTAAAAAAAAAAAAAAAATAATAATAATAATAATAATAATAATAATAATAATAATAATAATAATAATAATAATAATAATAATAATAATAATAATAATAATAATAATAATAATAAATAAATAAGCAGGAGGGGCCGCACAACATCCATCTGGCCTTTGGTGAGTAGCGACACCACTTACTCCAGCTGGGGTGCAAAACCGGACCGGCAGCACCAGCGCACCCGGGAGGGGATAACATATTCCCCTCTAGTGTCGGCCGTGGGCTTACTGGGCTAACTCCCCGGTAAGCCCGAACTTCTTGTTCCAAATGGCAGAAGAGGAGGCCCCCACGATCGACCCCGTTCGGATAGGGGTCATGGGCAAGGTGGTGGGGCCCAAATGGATGAATTGCCTGAAAACGACGCACGCCAACGACATGGACGCTTTGAGTGGACCGACGAGCTGAGGGACGACCTGCTGCATTGCTATGAAAGCAGTGAGCCCATACGGAGGGGATACATGGCACGTATGCATGCCCTGTGGTGTGAATTACACCCAGAGCATGATGCCTTCACGCAGCAGAATCTGCGTGATTATGTATCCTATCTTCGTGGAAAGGGCTATGTGAGGACTGCGCCCCGATTGGCGAATGAGGTAGCTGAAAGGCTGCCTAATGAACCAGTTGAGGATGCGGTCTTCACCGTTCCACCAATAGTAAAGGGCCTCAATACCAGAAGGGGGTTACATCGCATAAGACCCCCTAGGCCACAAGACCTGGCCAGAGTGGATGCTGAAGTTCAAGCATCGCTTCCAGAAGAGGCCGACATCTGGCACATAAATTGTGCCCTGTACACTGCCGCCGAGAGCTTCTCTCATATGGAGAGGGCGAACAACTCTTCCTCTCCGCGAGAGAGAGCGGAGTGGCGTGTACGGAAGATGGAGGCCAAGATCCAGTCGGCAAGACAACAGGTATCTCGTATCCAATGTGTGATGGACTATATGGCGGCCAATAGGCCTTTCACGCAAAAATTACGGCGAATCGCCGCTAATTTAAGACGCGTCCATCACACACTTAATGAGGTGGTGCTGCGTACCATCAAACAGCACTGCCTTGATAGGATACGGATGCTAGTGACATGCAAAAAGTCACTAGTGAGGCGGGCGCGAAGACTGGCGGAAAATAATTTGTTCCGCCAAAAACCCTCGCGTCTATTCGAACCGCCTCAACCTGTTGTCGAAAATCCACCGACTGTAGATCAGGTGGAAAACTTTTGGAAGGCGCTGTACGAGCAGAAGCTCCCACTCCAAAGAGACACTCCAGCCCTGGCACACTTTGAAGACTTTTGCGAAGGTCTTCAGCGACCAGGAGAAGTGTGCCACCCGATAACCCCTGAAGAGGTTCAAAGGGCTCTTGCGGGCTCTAAGAACTTTGCTGCTCCAGGTCCCGACGGGATAAATAACTTCTGGTGGAAAAAATTACCTAGTATCCACCGCCATTTAGCCAGAATTTTTACCACCTGGCTAAATGGGGAGCAGCAAATTCCTTCTTGGGTTGTTGAGGGGCGAACCGTGCTAATCCCGAAGACCGGAGATTTGTCCAACCCAAAGAACTACCGACCGATAACCTGCTTAAACGCCTGTTACAAGGTGTTTACACGCATCTTGTACACGCGAGTACTCCTAGCAGTTGAGCCGGTTTTCGAGGGGATATACGAACAACGAGGGTCTAAGAGGGGTGTCGCTGGCTGCAAGGAGAATCTGTTGATTGACAGATGTATCACGCAGGACTCCGTGCAGTACAAGCGAAACCTTTCCATGGCCTGGATCGACTACCGCAAGGCATTCGATATGACATCGCATGAGCTAATAATTCACTTGCTCCAATGCCTTGTGGTGCCCGGTCCTATAGTGAGATGCATTCAAGAACTGATGCCGCTCTGGAGGACTCGGTTTACCATAACATCGGGTGATACTAGAGTCCGGATAGAGCTGGTGTCGTTTAGAAGGGGCGTGTTTCAGGGAGACTACCTTAGCCCCCTTCTGTTTTGCATCTCACTGTTGCCGTTGTCCGTGTCCCTCAGGAAGACCCGTCGCTATAACTGCGGCACCCCTGGCGATCGGAGGCATAAGGTCACCCATCTATTTTACATGGATGACCTAAAACTTTATGCCTCCGGAGAAAGGGAATTACGCCAGTCCCTGAGGGTGGTGCAGGAGTACACGCAGGCCATCGGGATGGAGTTGGGGTTGGACAAATGTGCACTGGTTCATCTCAAGAGAGGACGAAGCCGGGAATACACAGAGGATGCGCAGCTAGTAGACGGAAGCATCTTACATCACTTAGATGCCGGAGAGTCGTACGCCTACTTGGGTCTTGAGCAACGCTCCACCCAAGAGGTAGGTGTCGTAAAAAACGCTCTCCGCGGCAAGTATCAGCACCGCCTCCGACAGATCTGGTCTTCAGAACTGTCGGGGAAGAACAAGGTGTCTGCAACAAACATGCTTGCCGTTCCGATCCTTGTCTACTCCTTCGGAATAGTCAAATGGACACAGGAGGAGCTGCGACAACTCGACGTAGTAACCCGAAAGAGGATGCATCTCAGTAGGAGTTTGCATCCTAGATCGTCCGTTCCACGGCTATATCTCCCACGATATCGCGGAGGTCGTGGACTCTTGAGTTTGGAGTGTCTTCATAACAGGATGGTTCTGGACGGAGCCTGTAAAGTTATCAGGAGTTCGGATCCCCTTCTCTGCATGGTCCGAGATCACGAACATGCAGGGATAGGAGCATTTTTATTTAAGGCAGCACGTAGAGCAGCCGATGATCTCGGTCTCGTCTTCGATACCGAACGGGCCAATCACAACTCTGTCACCGAGTTGGAACCCGTTCAGTTAAAAGCCTAAGTAAAAGCTGCAGAGCATTTAAGAGCTCTGCAGCTTCACAAGGATAAGCCCATGCACGGGGTCTTCTATAGGAATATGGAAGCCCTGGGCTTATCCGAAAGGCTGACCTTTGCTTTCTTAAGGTCAGCCGGGCTAAATTCAGAGACTGAGGGATTCATCATGGGTTGCCAAGATGGTGTATTTAACACGCTCGTCTATCGGAGTCGTGTCATGGGTATGGAGGTCCCTGATGTCAGCTGCAGGGCCTGCCGTAGGGCGCCGGAGACATTGATGCATTTATTGTCGGCTTGTCCGGTATATGCAGTCTCGGCCCATATTCATAGACACAACGCAGCGTTGCGGGTGCTTTATTATCATTTAAGGCACTCGTATCAGATAGACGAGACACCAGTGCTGCCTTACGCTCCGGGGGATATTGAGTCCGTTGTGGAAAACGAGAAGTGCCGAATATATTGGAACTATTCGTTTTCCACCGTCAGGCAAATACAAGCCAACAAGCCTGACGTAGTCCTCCTCGACCACCAAATCAGGACAATGTTCGTCATCGAGTTCTCGGCACCCGGTGATGGTAACATTGTTTTGAAAGAGGAGGAGAAACGGACAAAATATCGAAATTTAATCTTCGAACTCCGTAGACTCTATCCAGACCATACTGTTAAATTGAAGGTACTGATTATAGGAGCCCTTGGTGGAGCGAGAGATACACTGCTTTCTGAATTAAGGAGCATACCGGCATGCCGAAACTCGGCAGAAATCTTAGCCGGTCGCATGCAGAAGGCTGTAATTCTCGGCTCGCTACGTCTACTCAGGGCACACGACTCGGCCCAGTAATCACTAACCAAGCGGACGCTAGGAGTGATTGCTGGTATTACCAGCGCACCTTCTGTGTGAGTCGGAGCCACAGAAAGGGGTGACTGGCTTTTAGTAAAAAAAAAAAAAATAATAATAATAATAATAATAATAATAATAATAGTGTTTATATACAATACGATATTTACAAAGATATACTAGTTGTGCCTTAAAAAATGTTTTAAATAATACCTTTCCATGCAAATAGTCACACAAAATAGTAGTTGATTTATTTTTCTGTAAACCACTAAGAATTTTTCATTAATTTCGTAAGGGGTTACATCCACCTAAAAACATGAAAAAATAGTCGATTTTCGGGATGAATTTTGTTGGGAACTATTAATGATAAATAATCATTTTATTTTTCAAATTGAAGATTTTATTGTAAACATGGTGAAGTGAACACAATTTAAGAATCTTTAAAACCGGAAGAGATGTACCCGCCGGAAGTGGAGCGTTTATTTCACGACCCGGTTTGCGGTGACCCTTATCCTGCTAAAACTAATCATCTGAAATGGATGATAGTAAGGTATGATGAAGTTGCGGAACATTAAGTGCATACGAAACATATTGACAATTGCCGATTCCGAAAATTGTTCTTAAAAGAAAAACAGCACATGGAACTGAAGTATTAAGTGATGAAATTAGTCAAAACATGGTCAAGAAATTAGCCTAAAATCGAGTAAAAATTCCAATTTAGGGGGGCCATGTCATGTTTTCAAAATTTGTAAATAGTAATTTTTAACAATACAGGGGTTTTCAAAATTAACCGTTAGCTGGTCTAAACTGATCACAACTTGGTCAAGAAACTGAGCCCCAAATCGACTTGAAATTCCAATTTGGGAATGCAGGCTAAATAAGAGCTGAAAAAAAGTTTCGCTCCGCAATTTCAACCAAAAGGTAGTCAATATAGACTGTTTACTGGTCAAAACTTGGTCAACTAAATTAGCCCAAGAGTAACTAAAATCCCTAATTTAGGGGTGCGGGCTAAAAAAAGCTCAAACAATTTGATTCGTTCCGAATTTTCAAGCAAACTGTTTACTGGTCAAAACTTGGTCAAAATAAAGAACGAAAAAAAGTTAAAAAATTCAAATTGGGGGTGCTAACTTCATAGACAACGAATTCTCGTGTTTGTCTCACCCTTCTTGGCGCGAGAAATTTTGTGAGTGTACATTATTACAATATAACAGGAAAAAATGCATGAAACATTGATTCCTCAAGTTTGTCGCTGATTAATTAAATCGATCATTATTCGGCACCCAACGAGGGCGCACACTGAGAGGCGCACGTAGCAGCATTAGCCACCCTCGACCCCCTGACTGAAAGCTTTATATCTCTGTAAATTTTTAAGATATCGACTAGAAACTTTCAGAATATATTCTAAAGCATTCATACTATAAGAATATACAAAAAAAATATCGAAAATTTTTAATATTTTAATTGGAGTAGCCCATTAAAATGGTTAAAACTCTTTCAGTATAATAATAATGTTCAGATTTGTGAACATTTCGAATTTTCACGGAAACTAAGTGATGGATTAGTTTCCATATTAAGCAAAGAATTCTGACTACTTACTTAGGAATATATTGTAGTAAGTAGATAATAATTAATCATCCCAGTTACGCAAATAACGATAAGGAAATGTAAGGTTAATCTGTAAAGCAGTGAATTTAGATGAAGTGCTGCTCATTCGTTCCGTGGTTGGTTTGTTGCGGCCATGGTCTTATTTTATGCGGGGCTTAACAATGATACCAGAAAATAGAGTCGGAGAGGTCTAATAATTAGAAAATAAACCCAAGGCTATATTTCTTTCCTTGGGAGATCCCAATGATAATCTGGAGAATACTCAGATAAAAATAAATGTAGATGGGCTTAGGAACCGTAAATTTTATGAAATTATGTGAATTCTGAAGTTCGGAAATGGGGCGAAGCGATCTTTAGGGATAAACAGAGGGAAGTTTTAGACGTTTATTTGCGTTGAATAAGTAATACATTTTATAGGGTATAATTAACGTTGGACCCTGTTTATTCGGGAATTGAGATTTAGATAAATAAACTATCATAAGAATTCAATATTTTTTATATGCTACCAGCTTACAAGGTCGCATAATTATATATTGATTATTGCAATATTCAATACATAGTTCAATATTTTCAATAAATTAAAAATTATCTGCATTTTGGTTCCATATTTTAAATGTCATTGAAAGTGTGTTAAGAAGAACTGTATTCTTTATGTGTTGTTAATACATTTTTAATCATCTTTTTTTTATTTTAAGACATTTATTTTAAGACTAAGACAAATGTACGCTTGCTCGAAGAGATATACCAACTTTCCCACCCTAGAGAGGTGGCACCCGCAATACTCGGCCTGTTTCGCTACCTCAGATAACTGTGTGAATGTTTTGTTCTTATATGTCACAATATGTAACAATATTTTATTATTATCAGACCATACTATGAATATGTTATTACAGCCACCTCTGTAAGATAATACAAGAGGTCAGCTATCCATAATATTTAACTTGTATAGCTCTACGTTTAGAAAATCTACAATGAAAAGGGTTGAAAGGCAAGGACAAATACACGCATGTTTAGGGAGAGATGTCAAGCTCTCAGTGGGACTCGAACCCAAGGATACAATGACATTCTCAATACTGGGCATAGTCTGCCACATCAAACAACAGTACGAATTATATTATTATAGCTACCTCTATAGTAGAATATGATAGGTCACCTATCCATGTATTGGCAGCGAGACAAAGTGCGTGTACTTTTATAGCTTCGCTTGTAGAGTATCTTCAAAAGGAAAGACCTAAAAACAAGGACAAATACGCGCATGTTCAGGGAGAGGTGCCAAGCTTTCAGTGGAACTCGAATTCAAGGATACAATGACACTCAATACTAGGCCTAGCCTGTCACCTTACACCGCAGCACGTATTATATTGTTGCAGCCACCTCTCTAGAAGATACGATAGGTCACCTATTCATGTGGTGGCCGCGAGACAAAGTGCTGAACTTTACGCTCCGCGTCGGGCAGCTAACCTGAAAGCCGACTGTATTCTCAATTACAATAAAAAACGATATAAACGTTTGGTAGCAGAATAGTGGTATGTTACATGTTACCATGTAAAATTTTTACTCATTTGAACATCTTCATATTTATGTAACCGCATTCCTAAATCAAAAATACAGTGTTATCAGCTAGCCGATAAAGACATATTATAAATTGTAATTCAGTTAATCATTGTCGAAACTAACACAAAAGCGCCATAAAATGTATACACATAACAGCAATTAATATTATGTTTTCTGTTTATCCGCTTGCGCTAATCGTTATGTAATTATACTTGATTTAACATGTATCTTTTTATTTATTTCTTTTGGAATAAAAATAATATAAGCTGTACATTTTATCTTCAATATTAAAATGAAACCATCACTCCAAAATCCATAATAATGACTATAAGTAGAGGAAAACATATTTTAATATGTTATATATTTTTAATATTAGGCATGTATGATACACTGGTGAAGCTGAAATAAACAATAGATGAAGAATTTGTAAGAAATAGTACAGATGCGAATTTAAAGAAGTAATATTGATGATGACCCTAGAGTTATGAAACATCAGAAAACAAAAGTATCACTACAATATTAAACCCTATTAAAGAGTACCACACGTAAGTGGTATTAGTTTTTAATATATTTTGTCATCCTGTGAAATAGCAATAGAAACGGTATTTTTACGTTTACCGAAATAATTCTAATGCAAACATTATTTTTAAAATTTGTATAAGCGTTTTAAAAGTTTTTTCATCATGTTTAACTGAAGTCGTATTTCTTATAATTTCTGGAATTTCCAATGTATGCTTATCTTGAGCATATCCAAGTTTAGTCCCTAGAGAATTATATTCTTAGAATTTACAATTAATTGGGTAAGTCCAGCTCTCTCCCGAAAAAAGGCCTTTTTTATTATAACTATTTAAAATTAGTTTAAATAAACAAGCCACTAATATATAATATGGTATACATAATATATAATATACAATGATTCTACTACGTAACTGGTGTAAAAAGAAATAATATTCGTTTGTAAAACTATTTAAACTCCTCTAACTTAAATTGGAGAAATATAATTGTCCTCAGTTTTAAAGTTTGAAGAAATTGTATCTTAAGTACAATCAGATTTTAGATTTTGGTAAATAGCCTTTTTGCACATTTAAAATTCCTTGTGCATGTATATGTGAAATCCGTCTGTAGTATAAAATCTCTTTAAAAACGTTAAATGTATTTACATACAGACGCTTCTACAAGATTTTAGCACTATTTTCAGGTTAAGGGGTTTATCTCCAGGCTTCGGTGATAGGCCTTGATAGTGAAAATAGGCCAACGTTTAATAACAGTATACAAACATTTTGACCAATTCCATTGATCAAACTATCTTTATAATCTGGTCACCAATTTTCTAAAATAATATATTTTACATAGACCAGGACGATAGTTTTCCTCTAACATACAAAATAATTATAAATACAACATCAATAATAATATTTAATGAATACAGACGATGAAAAACAATTGTCGCTACAAGCATTATTCCTTTTATTACACTTAGTCGAACGTTACTATTAAAAATACATCAATTAAGGGAATAATAGAAGCACAGCTACACTAAACTACTAGACTAAAACTACGCCTTATTTATTAGTGTCCATGAAAATCAGAATTGTGTGCAAATTTAACAAATTTTCCAATTCTCCTACATTAACTGCATCTTCAATTAAAAATCGGTTAGTGGCTAGTAATTATCTTGGGGTTCGTATAATAATTAAAAAGTAAAGGCATGTCCAAGGGAAATTGAGTGTCTGTAATTTAACTAGTATCTGGTGAAACTGAA
Source organism: Rosalia funebris (assembly GCA_037954035.1). Classification (NCBI taxonomy): domain Eukaryota; kingdom Metazoa; phylum Arthropoda; class Insecta; order Coleoptera; family Cerambycidae; genus Rosalia; species Rosalia funebris. The sequence continues at coordinate 22,470,789 of JAZFAV010000011.1, forward strand.
ATTACACCAATTAAGTCAATTACGGTCTTAGCAATTCAGCTTCGAACTCATAACTTGTTAATTTGGAACTCTTCCATTCAAGCCGACATACCGGATTGCAAAGTAACAATTACCGATCTCTAAGTTGCCAGAAATGTATGTAGTTATTAGCAAAAACTATGTATTCGCACAAACAGTAAGAAAGTGTATAGGAAAGTGTCTGCAGAGGATAACTTAATCGAACTATTTATCTACTGGTTCCAATATTTAAAACAATCTATATGCTGTATTGACAATAATTTTCGCTGTCATTAAAATTAAGTATATCTATTTATACGCTAGTAAAGTATCTTTGGTAGGCAAACATTGAGTAAGTCGAAGACTCAGTGTCATATGTTATAAATGTATTTTAATAAGGATTTTTTACTAAATAAAATTAAAAACAAACAATCAAAACGTAAGTGTTGTGTTGTTCATTGTGAAAATATAAAAGGTCAAAATCCAGAATTACAATTTTACCCTTTTCCTGGACAGTCTTACGAATTGAAGAGGAAAAGAAAATGGATTGTAGTAGTGCGTCGTCAATTAGTTTTCTTAAATCTCATATCATTATGAAATACATAACATATAATAATTGCCGCTTTATTAAAAGAAAATACAGGTTTTTTAGGCTTTGCACATATAACAACAGACGAAATGATGAAGAAATTTATTGGAATAGACTTGGAGTAGGTTGGAACCTTTGGTGTGAAGATAACACTGACTTAGTTCTCCACAAAACACCAAAACACTATCCACTACACTCGACGCGCGTTTCGCCAACAAAATTGGCATCATCTGGAGATTATTAAAACTCAATTTAATCATCTCCAGATGATGTCAACAGTGTTGGCGAAACGCGTGTTGAGTGTAGTGTATAGTGTTTTGGTGTTTTGTGGAAAACTCAGTTAGTGGAATAGAATGTTTTTAATTTTACTCAAGTTTATTGTTCCTGGAGAAGATAGTCAACCTATATTTTTTTTTTCAAGTTTTTGCTGCTAACAGACTTCTGATATTTCTTACGAAAATGAAACTTATACTAACTTTCGCTGTAATTGGCTATTTTTTACAGTATACAGTGTTTTGAAAACGTTAATTGCTGAAACAAAAACGTGGATATTTTGGCCATCAAAAGAGGCTATTAGAGAAACATTGGCCTGATTTTTTTTTAAACTACTCAAACTGTCGAGCAATAGTTGATTGTACTGAACTTAGTACCAAGTGCAGTACACCACCAACAGTAGAACAGAGAATTTTTATGTATACAACTTACAGATCTACCTTTAAGTCTGTTAGTTAAAAATGTAATCAATATGAGACTGTTGCAGTATGCTTTTGTATTAGTGAACTGAATGTTTACATCATTACGCTTCAATAACTGTGAATGGAAACAGTTGTGACTGTTATGAGGTTATTTATTAGAAGAAGTGCTGCTATAAACTGAAACATATATTTCCTTCATTGTTCACTAACCATGAAGAAAACTAATCACATTGAGTGAAGGTTAAATTAGGAACTTGGAAATTATTAGGCGCTTAAAACTGTTTACATAGTACTTAATTTAAAAAGTCTGTTTATACAGTATTAAGTAAGTAAAAGTTTTCATAATTTTCTGCGTGATATTAAATATTTACTTATACTTTACAATTTAAACACTCATGCCCTAAGAAAAATTCTTTAATTTATTACAATCTGCAATTAGTCACTATTTATTAATACTTTTCTTGAGGAAACTTGGAATTAAAGTCAACTTACAGCGTTGTTGTCATATTTTTTATATTCCATTGGTCAAAGTAATAAGACAGCAGCACAAAGACAACAGAACTTGCAAAACAAATCAAATATCAGAGGATAAATGGATAGATTACCTAACAGAATTATTTAAAGGAGACAGTAACACTAGGGAAAATAACAATCCACACATACGGCATAATGTGGAAGTCACCATTCAGTTGACGAAGCCCTAAAAGTCTTAAAAAATATAAAGTCCCCTGTACATGACGGAATCCATAATGAATTGTTAAAATATGGTCGCCAACGCTTAACATAAGAACTTACAAGCTTCATTCAAAACATCCTGACACAATGTAAAGTACCGGACAGATGGAAAACCAGTACAATAATACTTACGTTTAAGAAAGGTGACAAACAAGAACCAACCAACTACAGGGGTATCAATCTACGAGATACAACATTGAAACTCGTTACGAAAGTTATCAAAAATAAAATTAATTCGATTACAACACTATAAGATGAACAGCAAGGATTTACATCAGGAACGTCTTGTGTAGATGCAGTATTTATCCTACGACAGATAGTTGAGAAATCTGTGGAATATAATAATGTAATGTTTTTATGCTTTATAGATCTAACAAAAGCATTTGACTACATAAAGCTAGATGACGTAATTCACCTATTGTACAATAGAAATATACCTATCAATATAATTCAGACCATCGAGAACATATACGCAAGCAATAAAGTTCAGGCTCGCATTAACAGTAAATTAACAAAACCCATACCAGTCGACGGTATTAGACAGGGAGACTCACTTAGTCCCCTGATGTTTAACATAATAATAGACGAAATAATAAATAATGTACGACTTGGTAAAGTTTATAAAATGGGTAATAGAGAAATAAAAATTCTTTGTTACGCTGATGACGCTGTGATATGTGCCGAAAATCGACCTCCAAAGATTCTTAAATACCTCTAATCTCACGGGAAAAAAGTATAACATAATTATCTTAGCTGAAAAAACTAAATGTATGACAATATCGAATGAACCCCCCAGATGCAAACTAAAATTAAACGGTCAAATAATACAACAGAAAATAAGATTCAAATACCCAGGAATCAACATAACTAGTCACGGCAATATTGAAGACGAAGTAAGAGGGTAGGTGGCTAAAGCAAATAAAGTCGCGGGATGTCTCAACAACGTAACCTGGTGAAACAAACATTAACAACAAAAAACAAAAGTTTGAATTTACAAAATCGCAATTAGACCTATCGTTACTTACACCTCAGAGACAAGGCCAGAAACATCAAAAACGAAACAAGTATTGGAGCCCACAGAAATGAATATACTTCAACACATATCACGAAAAACGTTACTAGATAGGGAAGGAAGTGAAAACATCAGCCAATCATGCAACATAGACAATATTAATGAATGGGTCCTGCACAATGGAACCAACACATAAGCCGAATGACAGAAGATAGATTGGTAAAAATCGCAAGAGATAAATCTCCTAGTGGTACTGACTGCACAGGCCGACCACGGATAAAATGGAGTGACAATTTGGATCCAATATGAGGACTAAATCGGAGAAAGAACAGGAACTAAATCGAAAAAGCGGTTTAGGTGCAAAACGTGGCATAAAATAGCTTTCTCAGATGCAAAACACGATATATGGATTTTGATCAATCTTCTTCCTCCTATTATATTAAAATCCATATGTCGCGTTTTGCATTTGTGAAAGCTATTTTATGTCGCGTTTTGCACCTAACCCGCTCTTTTAAATTAGACATAATCATGCTAAATGTCTCTATGTGCACCCGAGGCTTACGATAACACGTGAAGATTAACTTTAAAGCTTAATGACATGCGCATCTTAACTTTTCTAATTTTGTCGATGTCGAATTTTGCATCTAGGGGGCTCCATTACGCAAAGGTCAACAAAAACCGTAAATCGTGTTGATAATAACATGCAAGATAGATATACTGCTAATCTGAAAAAATAAATGTGTGGGAGGTTTGCAACAACGACCAGACGGACAGTCGCAATTTCAAAACAAACTGTCGCATAGCCAGCCAGTAAACATTACATGGCATATTTTAAATGTATGTTATATAGAATCCTCTCTTTGGTTAAGACTTAGATTAATATTGTATTTTATAATATTGTAATATACATTGTAACAGGCCATTAGCATACAGGATGTTATGTCCAGAAAAGAGTATACCAAAGTCATTGCGGTTATCGCGTAACTAAAAACCTTTCGTGCTTATCATAAACCTACATTGTATTTTATCGCAATTATTGCAACTTGCTAAAAGCTTGAGAAAAACACTTCTTAGAACATTCCTGCAGCATCAGCATACAGAAATGTTTTAAATAGAGAAACAACCATTGGTAGCTTCAGTAGTCCGCATATTCGTAATCAGAAGTAATCGGAAGTAGTCCGTAACTTCACATATCAATAATATTCAATTAGTCGTCGAGTAAACGTCGAACAAGTCTAAATTAAATTATAAAAGTCGGTTACTCCTTTTTTGACATAGTAAAATGTTCAAAATCGTAAAGTAAAAATAAATCGTTTTTAAAAAGTTAATTAAATAAAAAGTGATATAAAATGTATATATGTAAAATACTGACACATATGCCCTTAGGTTAATTTACGTAGGACAGTATTTATTTATATTATGTCACAGGGAGGCAATAAATTAATTTTAAATGAAGGTATTTCTAGAAGGCCTGCTTGTATTTTTTGTGTTAGAATTTATTATGAAGTACAAATATACAATAAATTACAATAATGCAAAGCGTTAACAGTTAAAAGTAAACAAACAGTTTTATAAAAAAGTATCTTAAATATTGTCCATATTTTTGGTTCGTTTTTATATGCTTTATGTTGAATAATTCGTTATAGCCAAAAATTATGTTAAGGTTATAAATTAACCATATACAAATAGAATTAAGTAATATAATCTTCCTTAATAACAGGTGCGTGCAGGTTTGCGAATCAGATACAGATTAAAAGCATGTCGACGCCCAATTCAGAAAAGCCCTTTTAGTAATGTTTGGGAATGTAGAGCAGCAATTAATCTTCTGAAATTAACGCAGAAGTTGAAGCCAAAGAATAACAAGGGTAATTTATTAAGTATGGCCAATTTCACTGAGACAAGTCAATAATGAACAATATTTGGAAGCTAAAAGTGAAAGAAACAGTAGGTATATTGATTTACAGTGAGTTGAAATATTTAAGGCCTCTGACTAGAAGAATGAATTTAAACTGAGATCTACGATTGGATTGGACGAGGTAGCAAACAGTGACGTGTGCTTGCTACCTCGTACATACAAAGAGATATATCTGTATAATCTGAATAACTAGGGACTAACAATTTTTCACGAACACCGATGTTTTACACTTTTTTGCACGCCTGTTTCGACAACTAACTTAGCATCATCAGAGTTTTAATCCCATTTTAATGCCAACTTGGTTGAAATCATGAAACGTGTAATCTTTCGATCTTCGTGGACAGCTGGTCTCCTGTGTTTATTCACTGTCTTATAAAAAACTACTAATAAATCTTTAGAAAAGTCATAAACATAGTTAGTGCTTAGTGTAGTCACAAGTTGTGGCAGTGTTAGTAGTTTATTATGATTAGATTAGATATTATTTCTGCTTAATTAAAGAAACCATTGATCAAGTGAGTTTGAACCTTATCCTTTAAAACTACTCAACACATTAGAAAAGGTAAAAAACTTTAGGTTAATCTAAAATTAATAATTAATAGATTCAAAACATGCTTCAGAAAAATATTTTTAATTTTTAATATTCAAATATTCTCATTTCTATGGTCATCAATGTTTCGAATGGAAATATATTCAACGTCTTTTTGGGGAGCGAACAGTAGCTTAGGCCAAGATAGACATAACCATCAATATCAGTCAAGCAACCGCCATGTCAGTGGACTTGCAGAAGCTACACAAACAAAAGCGAGGTTTGTGTAGACATACCATCTATCGAATAAGATGTAAAACTGTAAATCCTTTGTGTATTATGTATTAGGCAAGTAGAACACTATTGTAATAGGAGGGATTTACTTGCCTAACATGTAATACATAAGAGATATACGAGATGTTTACATGTATGTCCTGTTATCTTTTACGATTCGTTCGCAGAAATATATTTTCATAGAAAATATTAAATTCATCTCTGAATATACTTTTGTATTCAGTAATGTTGTAGAATATATAAATTCTAATATAAAATTATCCCCAATTATTATTTTATATACTTTTATGTATTAACCTTTTAATTAACTTTCTTAACCTATAATTTTTGTATTTTCCCCATTCCCGAACCAAACAATAAAACTATTAATAAAGTAACAGCAAATACATCGAAATCTATAATAATATATGCAAAATAAATATAACAAAGAGGTACAAATATAGATAATATATAACTAAAGCATTAATCAGGATTTAATTTTCAAATTGTATTTCAAATAAAACCAATACGATCCTGGATGCTTTGATATGAGAACGCAGTTAAAGCCGGCTCCCTTTTAGGTGTCCTTTTTCAATTTAGACCTTTTTTCTGTATCAGAGAGATCATTCTCGATGTTTTTCATGTATATACTTTTATTTACACCATTTTTATGTAATCAGCTGGACATAAAAAGGATAACAGAAATGCCGTTCTTTGAAAGCTTACGCCACTGATAGGGCTCATTTCATCATAATTTAATAGAAAAGTGTGTCCAGAACTGGATTAAATATTTTGTTTTCATGTTGTCACATTTAAATTGATGAAAAGTCATAGATAGACAGTGTATAATATAATTCGAAATTCTAAACAGTTATTATTTTACCTGGGAAAAATAGTGTTAAATAAGGTACTAATATGAAAATGACGACAAAATTTACACTATATTTCAACTTAAATAAATATTCACACATTCTATGTGAATAGCATTTCTACATAAAGTATATGACAAAAGATGCAACAATGGTTGAGAATCGCTTTTAAATGAGCTGACAATAGGCGCAAGTCCCTTAATCAAAATGTAAAACGTAACATAATTATTATACCATGAATTATTATTCCAGCTAGACAGATAGTAGTTTACATTCACGACATGAATAATATTGAGTTTCCAGTAAGTTTGCTTATTAAGCAAATTAGTGCAAACTTGAAAGTAACTTGAATTGACGTCTAGCGTTGTGGACGCGACTCTCCCTTAGCCACAACGACGTAATATGCATGTAATAATGTCTACGGCTAAACACAAAAGCAACACGTAACACTTTTTAACTATGTTGCTTTCCACATTACCAAATCGTGCTGGTGTATGAGATCGTGTTGCGCTTACCAGTAAAGTGACATAACGGTTCTTCTTTGATCTTTACAATTCATTTCATCGCTATTTGCCAAATAAAAAACTCTCTTATTTTGCCGATAAGAACAGTTTACCTGAGCGTAGCCATAAAGACAAGCCACGATATGTTTTGAGATTTTTTATTTGGGAAATAGCGATGAAGTAAACGATACAATACTTTGGACTTTACAAAAGTTATATAAGTTTTCTTTATTTGCTGGTATTTGGATTTAGGAAGTGAGAATGGCGTTTGGAGTTTCCTTCCAAAACAGAATTAAATTGCTTTCCATATATCAGGAGTAATTTAAAATACCAACATGAATCAAAAACCTCTGAGGTAGTTTCTAACTGGATGGCCGTACTTGAAAGAAGATGGGCGTGGGATTATTTTTCGCATTTTTTCAAACACAGATTTTCACTTAGAATAATAATTGTAGAATAATGGTACATAACAAGAAAATAACAATAAAATAAAAAACTCTCTTATCCTGCCGATAAACGGAACAGTCTACCTGAGCCTAGCCATAAAAATTAGCCACGGTATATTTTGAGATTTTTTATTTGGCAGATAGCGATGAAATAAACTATAATTAAATCCTTTCGTGTCTTATCACAAATTAGTCTTTAATATTCATCACTTCATTACGAGTTTCAAAACTTCAGAGAAAAATTGCTGCAATATTTTCTTGACTTGATATGAATTCATATATATTTGTTACTTGTTTTATTATAATAAACAGTTTTAAAACCTTAACACGGACTTTTCCGCAGGTAGAACATCTCTATCTCGAAATTAAGTGGCCGAGAATAAGTAAACCAACACATAAATACAGAATTTTATTTTTTTCAATTTGTCTCAAATAGTCCACCATCGTGCTTTCTCATGACCCATGGACAGGGTGGGGTGTGTCCTATCACCTCAAAATTAATAGTTGTCGTCTAGGAGACGTCCCTGATCAGATCAGTCAAAACCCGATCGATCTGACACGATTTAGTTGAGTTATCGTGTTATAACAATAATAAATGTCGATGACAACAACAACGAGACACACGGCAAAAAAATTTTAAAAACCATTTTTTTTTTTAATTTTGCCGATAAACGAAAAATAAGCCTGAAAAGAAATTTTGTTTCTTCAATTTCTCTTTACACGATTAAATTACTTTTCCGCGTATAGTGGAGTGCGGAAAAGTAAAAAGATAACAATAATAGATATATATATATATATATATATATATATATATATATATATATATATATATATATATATATATATATATATATATATATATATTAGTTAGTTTCCTTCTTTTTTGAATATGGACAAACTAGCATTGCTTCTCTGTCACTGAATTTGTAACTAAGTCACAAAGAATCAATATAAACGCATGCAAGTTGTCAACGTCCAAAAGAAAGGAAGGGGAAAAATAGCTAAAGATATTTATAATTAAATATTGAAAAAATATGCAAATACACAAACTAGTACCTCTTATTCTTATAGTACAGGGTCCGGCAGTGATGTATGATGATTTTCAAAAATTTGTTCTTCAAAAGTCTGTTATTTTTCAACTAAAGTAATTTTTATTTTTTCAAAACACTCGTTACAAGATTATGTTCTTTTTCATAAACCATCTTGTTATCATATTATTATGAAATGGCGACCATTTTTTTTTCAAGGCATTCCCGTAAACGAGTAAAAAAACTGTCGTTGCATTGCTGCACCCCATCGGCTGAAATAACTTAAATTTTCCTTCTTATTGCAGCAGAATGTTCGGCAAGGGCACGTAATATCGTGTTCCGAGTAGGGACACTGCCGTGTCCTTGAACAATGGAATGATCTCGGAACCTGCATTGCGTAGCGCAGGACGACTGGTATCTATGAACGTGTCGTGAACAAAAACATGATGATCGAGCGTACACGGCTCCATGGCAACTGAAAAAGAATCTCTTGACCTCACCCTTTGAACTGTTATACACATTTCAAAAACGTCATACATCTCTGCTGGACCCTGTACATAAAATAAACTAATTAATTTTATATTAAAATCTATAGTCAATAGAGTGAAAAACTTGTGAAAAATGATCTTCTCCTAAACCTCTCTTAGGGAACGCATTAGCCCTTCAAATAGAAGCTCTCTCATATCTAATTTCATGGTTTTTATTCATGTTGGTATCTCAAGAGATTTTCGGTATTTGACTAAAAACATGGCTTTGGAGGGAATATATTCTTTTCACCACTCTTACTTCCGTAATCTAAATACCAACGCAACAAGTACGTAGTAAAAAATATATGGACCTTATTTTTAGATACTTTTCATCTGGGTATAATTTTATTAAAATCGAAAGTAAGTAATTTTCTACTTGTTCGATGTACTAAAATACTGAAACACTAGACGGATTTGATCTTTTTTAACTTAGGAAATAGTAGTTTCGTAAGTATATAAAATATATAAAGTGAATATGCGATGCTTCATTTGTATGGTCATCTGCAATAATTTGTCAAATTCTGAACCAAATATTTGCATTCTTCATTCTTTAAACATTTTTAACAAAATTCTTCTGTTGCCTAACTCTGTATATAACCATAGATTAATAATTAATTAATGATTTCTGTTGTATAAGTTTGAGATGAGAAATAGTTATTTCTTAAAATGCGTTGGACGATTATCTTGTACTTAATTTTGTTTATTACAAAACAAGCCTGTCAAATTCATTGTAATTTGTATAGGGTGTAATTATTCTTTTATTGAAGCACGATAGAAAAAACATAAATGCAAATTGTCGGAGATAATACAACAAGGGAAAGTAGGAAATTAAGAGAAAACGGAAAAACAGAAAATAAATAAGTATATTTAATTTGATGTTCAAAAACATGCAAAATTATTTCTTTACTAGAAAGTTTTTAACGCATTACTTATATTATTTATGAAGTGGCAAATTCATTTTATTGTGTTTTTTTTTTTGAAAATCTGTATTGTTTCAGTACCATTCCCTTCACTAATTTCGCGTTCGTCTCCATCCAATATCCAAAAGCAAGTATATGCTTTTAGGATATTGAAAATACTACTATATTATACAATTATAATGTTTTTAAAATATATGTTTGTCTTGAGCGACCAGTATTTGCTATTGACCGTTTCATCAGATATAGTTCATGAGTATATAACTTTCTCAAAACTTGAATAGTTATTTAATCAGGAATCGATTTAATGTAAACCATGATATTATAGGTAGTATATAATTATTAATGAATGATGATTGTCTTGATTAGCAGTCTTTTCAGTGTGTTATATTAATATTGAAACATTATTTTCTGTTTTGCTCTATATAAATCAATATGCCTACAAGTTTATATCAATAATCTGATCTGAATTTTATCCCTAACGATTATACCTACATCTAATACATACCTCAAGAATACAGTTCAACCTACCCCCTACCTCCTCCCCATCTGTCACTCTCTGCCAATACTCATAAAAACTGATTAATAAAAAAAACTAAATCTGGAATCATGATTGGAATGATGGTCAAATTAACTTTTAAATTCGTTGTGATGTACTCGTAATATTTTAACTCATATCATTCACAATTACAAAGTTATGTTAAATCTCATTTGGTTTTTGTACGAAGTTTCTCCATTGTTGCAAAATGAAAAGTGTCACGTTAAGAAACCCTAATCTAACAATAAATACTATCTATGATAGTTAAAATATTAAATATATTGAATAATTCTAATATATTTACGCTTTTGTTTTGATGGCTGAAGAGGAAGAGTAGGAGTAATAGAGTGAAGTAATCAAGGTTCGTAATAGATCGTGATTTATACAAAATATGTATAGTTAATACGATAGTTGCAAGAAGGTTATAGTTAAAAATAAACCTAAATGTCTCTGAAATTGCAATAATGAGAAAAAGTATACACAAATAAACAATATCTCAATACAGCTTATTATAACATATACAAATATAACTTATACAAATTCAAATTTTTCCTAATTTCTATACATCATTAACCATAAACAGATATTGCTTCCTTTTCCTTTAAAATGTTGTCATACTTTCTAATTCATATCAATGGCAACGTAAAATATTAACTAATTTATTACTAAATCATATGGATATATGTATGGTATGGGTGATTCAAGATACTTTTTGAATCAATATTATTATCATGACATATCCGTAATCTTATAAATGTTTACCATTGTGAAAAAATATTGGTTTTATATTAGGAATGTTTGAAATTTGTCAACAAGAATTTTAAAATTTTCATTAGTAATTGTTTAACAAGTTATTATGCCGAATGAGTATCTTGAAATGAAAAATAATACCATTGTACTTAAAAATAATATTAAAATTTATTTATGAGGTATTCTTAAAATTTTAACCTTAAACAAATTCCTCATTAATCACCAAAACGAATAGACTAGATAATTGTTTGTTATTATGTGTAAAATATATTATTAACAATAATTAAAATATTTCTCTTAATATATATATATATATATATATATATATATATATATATATATATATATATATATATATATATGAAATATTACATATAAGTAAAACGTACGTTACAAATAAAGGAGTTTCGAAAGGATTAAAGTGATACTAAATTGTTTTTATGGTATCTAATAAAAACTTATGAATAACGCCTATCTGTAACTTTATATTGGGATCAATAAATTTATTACTATCGGCTATGATGTTTCAATAGTAACTAAATTATAATACTATAACACTAGATATGAATAAATGGAGTCATATTTGCCACTAACTCATCTTGGAGACGTTTTTCCATCAATTTCCATTCAATAAAACTTGATGTTTCAATCTAAAACTACAAGGTTTGTAACGAAGTTTCAAACTGTGTGATTTACTGTCAGATTGTGTTTAACGAAAATCTTATAGAATATTATTCGGTCCTTTTACGCTTACTTCTCAGACTATAAGTAAATGACACACAAACTACATTATATTCGTTAAAGTCCGTTAAGGTTGTGACATATTTGTAGTCACTTATTAAATGGTTTTCTTCTTTTTTTTAATATAAACAAATATTCTTAATTTATTTTTTACATATGCACAACACAAATTTTAAAATATATATTTTAAAATTTTCGTCCAAATGACAGCAGATAACCCACCTTCTCCAGAGAAACTTAATCGAAAGATATGAAGTGGAAACTGGAACACAAATTAACTTACATTGTTCAGTAATTTTCTGCTTCAAACCTTGAGTAGTAGTGCATACCTTAGGTTTTAAGAAACGCCATAAAAATAAATCTTAGTGTATCAGATCTGGAGACCGAACAAGCTACTCTATTTTCCCCATCCAATATGACTATAGGAATACTGTTCATAGATATTACTATGCCATAATAATGTGGACGAGCACTATTCTGTTAAAAAATTATTTCCATATCTCGAAACTCATTCATAAAGTATTTTTTATACTTTAATATACATATATATATATATATATATATATATATATATATATATATATATATATATATATATATATATATATATATATATATATGTCAGTTATCGTTCTTTTAGCTATCTAAGAAAAATGTAAAGGCGTAAGAGAAAATTTGTAATCTAATAAAAAAGTTTAAGAAACATTATTTAATACTAACAATTAAATAGTTTTGGAAAAAAAAAACAAAAATATAAATTACCATATAGGAGCTTATTCACATTCTTATATAACCTTTATATATTTACAATATATCCCTAAGTGGGTGAGTTCGATAGCTGCATTATTGCAATTTTTGATAATATGATTTTTAAACTATTATGTGTAGTTTTACTTAAGGAATGTTGGGAACAATTTTCTATAAATGATTTAAATGTAAGGAAGTTTGATAAGTACAATAAATTTTAGAAGAATACACATATGTAACACAGCAAATACAGTCCGTTATTAAACTAGTTCTAGTAAATATAATTTCTCTAGGGAAATTAGTCGACAATACCTACATAAAGTTACCATATGAAAAGTCAAAACTTACGTATTCATGTAAAATATAGTACAGAAAGTGTACTCTTAATTTAACGTGTACCTAACAATGTAATCCAGTAAGGTCAACAATAATTAATATTATATGTTAATTAATATTTATGTAGAATATCATAATAAATATTTTTCTATTTATGTGCAAAAGAATTATGAATACAAACACTTTTTTCAAATAATCTACTAAATATATTGGTGTAATATTTGCAAACGGTTCTATTTAATAGTATACATATTTACATACATAGTACATATACATATACTATGTGTCATTAGCTTTTCATCTTCTTGGTTCCTAAAGACCTACGTCGCCTCATTCATGTACAAACTGAGTTTAAACTCATTAAAACTGAGATAAAACTGTCCAGAGAATAATAACTTTCTAGGAAGATATTAACTTTATTATAAACTATATTCTAGTGAGCCCCATTCATTTTACATTTTGCATAAGGTCTATAATGAATTAGGTTAATTACAACGCCGAAGTTCTAAATGAAAGCTTTTAAAAAACTTAATTTAAATTGCATGACGAGACACATGTTTAAAAGGCACTTAACTTTAAGAAAATTCTCAGTAAATTCTTGGAATAATGGCTGTAGTGTCACGGAGCAATCGGTGGGCAAAAGTGTACTTTATTCTAAGAAGTTTTCAGAGCAAAAGGGTGACGTTAAATTTTTTTCTGGAATGTAAATTTTCTAGGACATTTTTAAATTGTTTATATTATAGGGTAGCATTAAGCTGAAATATTAAACATCTGTTTATATTTAATTAATTCAGTTATTAAATAATGTGATTCATAGTCACTTTATTGTTATGATGTGAGCATTATCAGTTATTAATAGAATTATCAGTTATTATTTGATCCTTAGTATGGAATATGAAAAGCTTTCCCTATAAGAACTACGTCTTATCGTGAAACACCTTATACCTAATCATCAAATCGGGTTCCTTCAATATCTTTCAACTATCAATCGATTACATCGAAAACTCTGGAAAACATAATCTATAGCTCAACAGCATTTCTTGATATTAGATAGGCCTTTGATAAAATTTAGTATACAGGATTGCTGTATGAATTAAAAGTCAAATTTCATGACAATCTATACAGTGTATTAAAATGATACCGGCAAGATAGACATTTCCTAGTAAAAGTTCAAACAAAAAACAAATGAGACTGCCACCGATAAAATCCGAAGTCCTCCAAGGAAGTGTACTGGGACCGGTACCGTACTTGATTTATACAGCTGATCTACTTACTAATACCAATATCACTACAGAGACGTTTGCGGCCGACACGGCGATAGCCATATACAACACACCATTAATATCATCAAATTTGCGACAAGACCAAGAAAAAATTCAAATGTGGGTAAAAAATATTACGAATAAAAGCTAAATAAAGCAAGTCAGTATACGTGACTTTCGCCCTTAATAATAGAACCGAATTAGCTCTACCTTATAATAAGATATTATATGACAAATGTGCATATGCTAAAGCACACAATGACTTCAATGGGGAAATGGGATCAAGGGTTTGTTTTAAAGTATTCAGAGTAAAATAGGCACTATTAAACCTTTTACATATGTTGTTTATCTGACAATCCCAGGCAAGTTTATTATAAACAACCATCGTTAGGAGTTTCAGTTCTTCAGCCAACTTTAAACTATGCCATAACTTCTAAGACTAAGTGCTGAAGCTCCACAGGTTTTGCTGCTGATACTATCACATCTGCGCAAGTAGTCAATTTGCCGTCCAAATGAGATGACAGCTCATTGACATATAGCGAAAATAGTAATGGCCTAAAGACTGAACACTGCGGAACAACAAGATTGACTATATGATCGTCGGAATAAAGATTTAAAATGTTTACACACATAACGCTTTTAAAAACGTATGAAGTTACCTAACTGAGAATAGTTTCTCTACATCTCAATTTAGAGGGTTTTTTTAATATAAATTCAGCTTCAATTGTACTAAATGCAATACTGAGGTCAAAAAATCAACCAACAACATGTATTTGTTCTTCTAGTTCAATGTACACATACTGTATATACTGAGCATTATTAAATAATACCGGATTTCTGGTAGTTATCATAATTTTAGTCATTTATTATAGTTCAAATATGCAATATTACTATTTGTGTCTCAGTATAGTATTTTTATAAATTTAATAGCATATAGGATTTCCATTTGAAATGTTGCTACAGAAAATGTGGCAGAGTTTGCATTTTATTATAATAGAGTTTATATTTCTATATTCAAAGACTCATAATACAATTATATTGTTTATAACACTATACAACTTGCTTCCTATATATATACGAGCACATCCATTACTATTCAACGAAAATTTGCGCACTTGGATCATCGATTTGGCTCATGATTTTTTATATGAAGGTAGGTCCTAATACATTGGGTTTATCAAAGTTTCAGCCCGATCAAGGCAAATTTGGCTTCAGAAAAATTTCTTTAAATTTTACAGCTAGCAATTTTCAAAGAAAGGTTTAACCGATTGATCTCAACCTCATTGCATTTTTTTTCGCTGAAGTCTGTATTTATCGAAAAAAATTATATTAAAGCTTAGATCGTATGCACGTTTTATGGAGAAGATTTTGACTGATCCGTTAATTTCAAAAGATTTGACCCTTTTGTAAAATGCCGCTATTTGTACAAATTTTAAAGTTAAAAATTATGTATGGGCTCATATTGCTTGCCTTGATCCATAGTTTCAAAATTAGTAAAAACTTTAAGTATCTAATGATTACACTTCGTAATATGACCTGTCAAATTTAATCTATTTTAAAAAAATTGCTATTTTCGTTTAGTTTCAACTTTTTTGTTTGAATTTTTAGTTATTTGAAACTTGCACAAAAATTGATTTATTATATTCTTAAAAAGCTCTGAAAATTTGAAGTTTCGAATCGAGCCAAGAAACCAGTTACAAATTTTCAAATAACCTAAAAATCGTATTGAAACAACCGAGCAATTCATTCATTTTTAGACTCATTCATAATACTTTAGAAAGTACGTAAGTACAATTAATGATAATACTTTATTTCACATTATATTATTATCATAAAATATAGCAAGATTTTATTTTAGTGGTTTTTTAGTGTATTCCAGAAACTTTTGTTTATAAATTCAGTTGAACTACTTATATTATTTTTTTTAAATAAGTTACTCGCATTTGTAAAGTATTGCCATTATAGATAAATGGTGAATTCAGTGTCTTTAATTGTTTTCACAGCTTCGAATTGCTTTTTCAAATTTTTTTGATATATATGAACATATTTATTGTGTACCCATATTGTTCCAAAAAAATCAAATATTTTCTTTTTGGTTAAATAATATTAACAAACAAGGTTTTATTAAAAAACTGCGTCTTACTTGTATTTAATTTGTGCTTTTATACTTTAAAAATGAGAGTAACTTCTTTTGAGAAGGAATATAAAATAGTTCAACTAAATTTATAAACAAAAGTTTCTGAAATACACTAAGCAACCAATAAAATAAAATCTTGTTATATATTATGACAATACTATAATGTAAAATAAAGTATTATCATTAACTGTACTTACTTACTTTCTAAAGTATTATGAATGTGTCTAAACATGAACGAATTGCTCGGTTGTTACAATACGATTTTCAGGTTATTTGAAAATTTATACATCATATCCTGGCTCGATTCGAAAGTTTAAACTTCCAGGGATTTTTAAGAATATAAGGAATCAGTTTTTGTGAAAGTTTCAAATAATTCTAAATTCAAAGAAAAAAATTTAAGCTAACTGGAGATAGCTATTTTTTGAAAATCGATTAAATTTGACAGGTCATATTACGAAGTGTAATCATTAGATACTTAAAATGTTTACTAATTTTGAAACTATGAATCAAGCCAAACAATATGAGCCTATATATAATTTTTAATTTTAAAATTTGTGCAAATAGCGGCATTTAAAATAAGGGTCAAATTTTATGAAATTGACGTATCAGATAAAATCTTGTCTCGAAAGCGTGCATTCGACCTAAGCTTTAATATAATTTTTTTCGATAGAGAGTTTAGCGAAAAAAAATCGATCAGGTTGATATCAATCGGTTAAACAGACTCAGAGAAATAAATTTTTGAAAATTGCTAGATGTATAATTTAAAAAAAATTTCCTGAAGCCAAATTTGCCTTGATTGGACTGAAACTTTGGAAAACCCCATATATTAGGACCTACTTTAATATAAAAAATCACGAGACAAATCGCTGATCTAAGTGCGCAAAATTTCGTCGAAAAGTTGTGGATGTGCCTATATACATATATTTTTATTACACGTACTATTTCCACAATATGTTTTGAAATAAAACGACATGTAACGATGCATTTTACTTATGTAAGGCCTCCGCTTCTCCCTCGGGTGCAGCACATAACCCAAGTACGGTCTCCTTGCATTAAATCTTAACTAAGAGGTTTAGAGAAGGAGAAAATCTCCGGACCGTTAAATCTTTTTCTAGCGTCAACGACTTTGCATTATACATGCGAACTCAAGTGAACATAACAGCAAGACCGTCAGGGATTTCAATTTTTATTAGAAACACTAGACGATATCTTTGTCGTTTTTCTTCCACTGTAAATGGCGTTTGAAGGAGACACTCCGCCGTGGCTTTACGCTGTCGAGAATAGACGGAGAATCAAAATAAAAATTGTGATATGCTACACCTGTACGAATATCCTCCAAGTCTCTTCAAGTTCAAGTTTGGTTCCTTGAGGTTTAGAATAAATCAAATATTAAACAAATATTGTTATTTGTTGGTACATAATAAATTTCCTTTTCCTTGTACTTGACAAAATTATGATATCGTTGAAATATTTTTTAGACAGTGTACCCTTTTTTGTAATAAATCGAACTCTGTGAGTGTTATTGATCTGTAAAATTGACTTATTGCGAAATTACAGTAAAGTTTACGATTTTCTATCGAGAGTTTGTCGAACATATAGTTTGTTTCATAGCTATTTGCCAAATAAAAATTCTCAAAACATACCGTGGCTTATTTTTGTGGCTAGACTTAGGTAGACTGTTCCGTTAATCGGCAAGATAAAAGAGTATGTTATTTCGCAAATAGCGATGAAATGAATAGTAAATACTGCGTACACTTTTAAATTCGGTTAACTAGCGAAAATAGTCTTTATATATATATATATATATATATATATATATATATATATATATATATATATATATATATATATATATATATATATATATATATATATATATATATATATATATATATATATATATATATATATATATATATATATATATATATATAAATTTTATGCTTTGTGGTGAAAACCATGTTTCAAAAACTGCTTAAAATCACAAGAAATAGAAAACTTCACAAATACTGTGATTAACATATCTAAATATGCCATACTAACTTGATCAATAAAAAAATTACTGACAAATATACGATACCAGCTGCGACAGTTATATTAAAATACGTGATCACTTTTTTTGAAAAAGGGACTCCACCACGGGTAGGATTCGGCATTTGTCCCGGATGGAATCCGAATGACAGACAGCTGTTTCGAACTTATTATTTCTCATCAGTGCCGTACACGGTACGCCAATCTAGGATAAATGACGAAAAAAATCCGTGGGGTTTTCATCTAAACCGATAAGATCTATATATGTAACTTATAAGTCGGGAATCGAGACTAAAGTAATGCCTAATGTTTCGGTATAAATACTATCCAATTGATGATGTGTTTCAAAACCACCAACGATTATTGTTTACTTGAAGCTGTATTACTTTGAATTAATTGGTTTCCTTCCTTTCTAATCATTTATACGGGATGTCAACTACTTGAGTCTCGGGTCATTTGGTTGCTTCACCAAGTAAGTTTCTTTCAAAATTTGGTGAAATGACGCTATCTTGTATTCAAATTACTTATTTGCCCCTTCAAAACTGATTGTAGCAAGCGATTATAGCTTTATATGAACTTATTCTTAATGACAAATACAATTGATAAAATTGATAAAAGGAATGTCTCATTCTGGAAGAACTATTACAAAAGACTATGGATTATTTATCAATATCTAGTATGACTTAATAGTTCCCTAGAGTAATATTTCTATAAAGTAATTTTATAATAAAAGTACATTTGTTAGGTCACCCTCAAGGCTTTACGGAAAATATTTTCTCTGAAGGAGATAAAAATACAAAATCTCCTGTGAATTAAACTGAAGAAAAGATATCCTTGGACTATCATCAACTTCCCACTTGTTTTAAGGCGCCACTAAAAAGTATGTTTTTAACGATATACTGCAAACTAAGCTTCTTCTAATTTTTTAACAGATTTCACATGAAGTCAAAGTTTCAGATCGTTGAATTCAAAATTATTACAGCTTTCAATTATGATCAAGCTGCTGGTAGTTTTGTTTTAAGTGAAAACTGGGGTATTTGTTAGTTTCCGAATTTGCGTTATAACTTTTATATGCTTTATCAGTTTTCACTTAAAAAATTTGAAATAGTATAGTTTTCATATAGAAAGATTCTGCACCATTTGTGTGTATAACTATATAACTTTTACGCAATTCTTCATTAAACCCAACGTTATAAGCAGTCAAAGGTAATTTTCTCCCACTTGATTTTTCGGCAACAAATTCTGATCTCGTTATGTAATATTTAACTAAATAATGTCTCTGTAAATTATTTGTCCTACATACAAAGAAGCAAAATACGCTAATAATAAGATAATATGCCACAAAAAGAATGATGGGGAAATATTGATGGAGTACTTACTATTAATAAATAAAGCGAGAGAAAGTTTGCAGAGTGGGATGGCGTATCTATTTTCCGTTAAATAGAGAAGACGTCGGAATATACACTAGTCCAAAATTAGTCTCATCGGCAAACGCGTAGGATTTAAATTTCCAAGAAGTTTATTCTCATATTATGAAGTTGAAAATAATTCTCAAGGAATTAAAAAAATATATTCAAAATAGCTATTAAAATACCAACAATAAACGGATAGACAAAATACATGTACATAATATCATCTATTCATGTACATAATTCATCTAGTCGAATCAAATGTGGGAGTAGAACCCACTCATGAATTACTGAGTCAGCCATTTTAAGTGAGTATCATTATCCTGTAGCTGTTGTAAATTGTGAAATTATTTACTCTCAAGCCATAATGTAGGCCTGTGAAAATGTTTACCAATTATTGCCATTTGGTAATACTTGTTTTCAATATTTCTTCGCAGAGCAGATATTGAGACAATTTTTAAGTACATTTCTTATAGACATCATTGTATTTGTCCTAATTTTATTATATTATTTAAAGAGGTCGTAATTTCTACGAAGTTGGAAAATAAGAAAAGATAATGACTCTAAAGTTAGCCCATTTAACTATAGATTTCAAGTAAATGTTATGTATAGGTTCAAAATGGTGTAAAGGGCATTCAAATTTATTTTACATTATGAGGTATATCCTGAAATCAGTATTCTATATTTGTTAAGATATCCATGTAACCTTTCAGTTTATATTCGAATATTACGTAGAATTATCTTCTAGAAAATATACGGATATTAATTTCGAAAATGGCTTCATTAAAACGTAGTAGTCTAGCCGACAACTGAAACAGTTTACAGAACCCATTCTTACTAACGATACACACTATACATACATGTCCACTATAGAACATATGCAAGAACATGAGACTATAAGGGACATTAACAAATTAATATATCAACAGTTCACTGTAACACGAACAAACCACCAAACAGCTTGAAAATTGATACAGTGGTATCATCGTGTTTTCATTAATAACAATGCGTACTTAGCTTTGAAGTAATTTAAAGAGTACAAAGTTTTGATGCCGTGAGTTAATGGGATGCACTTAATTATTATTAAATGAATTGTATGTTTTGTGAGGCACAGTACATTTATGAATTACGATTTTCTTGAACATCGACATAATTTAAGAATACTTTAGGCATTTATGCATATTTTGGATTACTACAAATAAATATAATATAATTAGAATTGAATAAATTGAATTTATAGTAAGTCTAGTAATTTTCCTATATTTATTAAATCTACAGATAGGAAAGTAATAATTAGGATTACTGAATCACTGCACTGAAATCTAGTTACGTTCCTGGAGTGGACATGATTAGGCAAAACCACTTAAAGAGAATAAGAGACACATGGCACTATCTATACAGGCTTTGCGAACAAAATAATAAAAGTATAAAATTTTCCAAATAGAATTTAAAATTGGTAAATAATTCAACCATTATATAAAAGTGGGGACAGATATAGTATTACATTATAGACCGATGGCTCCAGTCACAACTGAAATATACGAAAGTTTTAGTTTAAGTTGAACTATTAAATATTTAAGTAAATATATATATTTCAGACAAATATGAGCTAATAGATCAAGTTAATATGCTGTATATTTCTTACTATAGTAATATATCAAGCACCAGTTAATAATAAGCTCTCAATGTGTTTGTTTATAGATTTTCCAAGGCCTTTTGATACTGTCAACCTTGTAACATTATTATAAGTTCAGCAAGCTCTTACAAAATAGACCAAAATGTGTAACAAATGATACTCGTTGTAGTATAAACAAATATATAAACAACTCAACAATATACAACAGCTCAACAAGAACAGGAACAAGTTTTAAAATTACGATATCGAACCGTACACGAGGTGCGCAGTAAATAGTTCGGTCTTTACTCAATTGAGAGCTTTGCGGAGTGAATGTCGATGAATATATATTGAATGTGAATGTATACAAAGTTCGATCTGGTATCCTTTTTACTTCCATTGCTGCCTCGCTCATTCTTCTATGTGTATGAAGAATCTCACACGTTTTCCCGTACTTGATGAGCAGTAAATATAAATAAATGGTTATGTAGTTCTCACATATATGAATATATAGTTACTAATTTATCTGAAAATAATATATACTATGCACTTATTGTAACGCTTTAGCGGATTTGAGCTATTTATCTTTAATAACACATATTTTTTTTATTCAGGCGGCACTAATAATAGGAACTTGAAGAAGAATCCAAATTATAATGTACATAAAAAAGTTAGCCATATGCAGATTTTATCTTTGTGGTTGTTTGCTACGTTTATTTTTAGGTTGAGGTACATATTTCGTATGTATTTTTTTGTCTAAATCTTATTTTAACATCCTTATTCAATAACATATAAGTCGGAAATCGAGAAAGGAACCACCAAGCCGTCAAGCGGCTATCAAAGTAGTTCCCGAATAGCAAAGCTATTACATAATCGCGCTAGGAAACAACTACTCCTCGGGCTAAAGCCCCGCCAGGCATTGACTTATACTCAGAAGCGATCCTCGACTCCATTCTCGTGTGTCTGCACGATCAGATAAGGTTTCAAAAAATAAAACCCGCCGCAGGTAGGATTCGACATTTATCCCGGATCGGAACCGAACGACATGAACGACTTATATGTTACTGGCAGAGATCGTATCGATAAAGATGTATACGCCATAAAGTTCATTCGGCATTTGTCCTGAATCGGCGTACCGTGTACGGCACTGATGAGAACTAACAAGTTCGAAACAGCTGTATGTCGTTCGGTTCCGATCCGGGACAAATGTCGAATCCTACCTGTGGCGGGTTTTATTTTTTGAATCCTTATTCAAACAGAAACAAATATATTTAAAATTTTTCACTGAATATTACGCATATCATATAAAATGTAGAATCCTCTATATGATTAAAATTGCATCTGACTAATTTTTATGAAATGCTAATGCAATTTTCATAACTAAAATAAATTACAATTTTAAATTTACCATAAGCACCTTTTTTATGTTACGCCTTTTGTAATAAACTGATATGAATCATATATTTTTCTTCTCTTTTTGCTGTTATTTTATTATCGCATTATTTTAATATAAAAAGGCGCATATTTCACGTTGTCATATATGTAATCCTGCTGTACATTTCAAAGGAAGATGTGAAGCTATAAATGGTTTATTTTGTTGTTTCTTAAAATTTCGATAATCCAGTGCAGACCTAGCAAGCAGACTAACGCTTATTGGAATACGTATTTTGTCATATATTTCTATATATGAATTGGTATTTCAAATTCCCGAGGACCAAAGTACACATTCGGGGAACTTTTATTTATTACCTTCGAATATGCACAAACATCTGTACTCAATGCGCTGTGCATTTATTTCGCTTTCATGTTTCTTTTTTAGGGTAGATGTACGATGAACGCGAAATATTAGGTACATCTTTCTAGACGATATACAATTGTATTCTTTACAGTAAGCCATTAAGTGAACAGTATATAATTTGAAAATTTAAAGAAAATGTGGTGA
The DNA here is from genome assembly GCA_037954035.1 of Rosalia funebris. Taxonomy (NCBI): domain Eukaryota; kingdom Metazoa; phylum Arthropoda; class Insecta; order Coleoptera; family Cerambycidae; genus Rosalia; species Rosalia funebris. Next base: position 22,494,329 of record JAZFAV010000011.1, read on the forward strand.
TATAATAAATTATTATATTTTCGTTACTCAATTCGTCTTTCCATAAATTGTGATTTCAATTGTAATTGATACTACTCCTATGTTCTCTATGTAAATTTCGGATCTCGCATTATTTCACATAACAATCTTACGTAAATATTGAAAGGCGTACTGGAAAGAGGCGGAAGAAAAAAAATTTAGTTATGCGCTAAATAGAATATATGAAATAAAATCAAAACTAAGGGCTATTAAAAAAGATGCCTTGTATACACCTCAAAGGAAAGAATATCTGTGAACATTGAAGCCTGTGCAATTTATGATTTGGAGTCTAATTAACACTTAACTAAAACTATTGGTGTATGAGATCTTAGTAGTATTTCATTGGATAATTCTGGCAACAGTTCTTGTAAAATTTTTACCACTCTTCAAACATCTTCCAGTCATTTCATTTTCTTCTAGTTTTTGTTTTCGCCAGTACTACTCCAGGATCATTTAAATATTAACTGTTGTTACCCATTAAATAAAATCGGTCAGACCTATGATAAAAAGAATCACGTGTACCTGATTATGCACCAACTAGAGGAAAAATGTTTAGTGAAGTAATATCCTCTTTATAATTTTCAGGTTGCTTATACTATTAACAATTGAACATGAATCAATGCAACGACATTATCTGTGAAAAGAGTTATCACAAGAAGGGTTAGAATTTATTTATCTCCTGACAGCGGTGAGGAAATAGATGTTTCAGGCGAGGACCTGAATTTTGTAGAATATGGTGAAATTCTGGATTCTGTAGATACCCATGATTCTACCGCCGATTAAATACTTGAGATTGAAAGACGATAATTTTAAATGGAATTCAGTTGAACCTACTAAGAATTTTTGATATCACTTCAAATTTTACCAAATAAACAAAGAGATTAATAGAGGAAACCGTTACTTCCTTCCTTTCTTTATAATTATTTTCACTAAGATTTTTACCACTATATTTGCGTCACTAAAAATCGTCACTGCAGCTTCAACACCTTATGTCATTATCAATCGGTTATTCAACTAAGAGTGAAATCAACAGAACTTTTGTATTTAATTCTTAGTTAAATCACCGTGTGATGACATAAAGTGTTGAAACAGCAGTCATGATTGTTGTGCAAATATAGTGATAAAAGTAATAGTATTTTACTGAATTACGTTGAAACAAAGAGATGTTTGACACTAGTACATATGATATCAATAATAACAGAATATTTAGTTATTTCTGTGCCAATAAAAATATACTTATCCTGCTTCGATATTTTAGATGTTAAGTAAAATAATTATAGCTCAGTACAACAAACAATGCGATTATCGCTAGCTATTTTTTACATACTTGGAATTATAAGTATTTTGAATCCATTTACGATATGCTTATTTATATCTGTACAATCAAATTATAAGTCATTTAAAATTCGTTAAGCTTCTAGCAATATAACTCATCGAAATACATCTCGGAAGATGACTATCAAATAATTTGCACAAGCAATATCATACTTGGAGCTTAAAACCAATATTAAGAACCATTTAGGAATCAAATACCAGCACAGCAAATGGAAACTAATAACTTTCCGCTTCCCATGCTGGATAAGATGAGAATTGTGTAATATTTTCCTAAAATATGGGACAAACGACTTACAAAAACATTAAATGTTTTAAAGTAATATACTTGGAGTACAGTAGAAATATTTGCAAATCCTTGCTATATTATTCATATGATTTAACATTTTTGTTATAATTCATTGCTAGTATTTTACTAATAACTTATATCACAACGGAAATGAGTAAAACAACTACTAAGTCTTATACCACTATATTTTCACAGAAACGTGACTGCAGTTTCGACAATTTTTATGTCATCTTGACACGATGATTCAACTAAGAATAAAATACAAACATTCTGTTCCTATAATATATACTATCGAAATACAGAGACTAAGTGTTATGACAATAAACAGGTAGTTAAGGTTTACCAGAAAACGTGTTTCATGAATGGTGCAATCCCGACCATCAAATTGTGGGAACCTCCATGAATATTATTAAGAACTATTATACAGGGGGTTAATTAATTAGGGTAACAGTAAAAAGAGGAGAATATAGTATATCTACTTGACCATTTAGCAAGCTAAAATTATCACTATGGTTGTATTTATATATTTCTATTGCTTCTAACCAATTAGGTTTTAAACCTTTGCTAACATAGTGTAGGATTTTCATATTCTTCTAGATATTAATAATATGACCCACTGGGGAACATAAAGAATAAATTTCCCGAAGGAGGTTGCTTAAATGAAAAATTACAATACAGGAGATATTCACCGTTAAGTTTGGAAATTTTTGCATGGTTTTAATGTATCAATTGACTAAAAATTACATATTTTACGTCATAACTTGAAAACTTTTTATACATTTTTTCAAAAACAACTTAGCTATGCACTAGTCTATTACGAATATTTTGAAATGAAATAATCGGTTGTTGTCCAATTTGTTGAGAATAAAAACATTTTTAAAAACATCCAGTTCAAGCTTTGCTCGGTACATCAACTTATTAATTAGTATCTGGCAACAGAACAGCATGCACTTTGCCAGTCGCCACATATGTTATTACTACACATTCCTCATAAACAATATATAAATATATTTCCTTTTTTAATTTTCAAGCAAAAAGACGCTTTTATATTCACATCTTAAATTTTTGCAAACTCGCTCAATTCAACAATACATCGTCCAATACTTGTATTGTTGCTGTCTACGTTTCGTAAGATTCATTTTTCCAATACAATTTAAACGTTTCTGTATTACCTTCGGCTTTCCAAATTTCCTTTATTTTCCCGCACCCGATCATGTCAAAAATGCATTTTTAACTTTTCTATAAATTTCTCTTACGTTCCGAAAAATTTACACAGTCAGGTTAAGTATGAGACATACACAATCACAACAGATTAAATTTTCTCCACCACGCAATATTGCCATGTCTTTAGTTTCAACTAATAAACATGTAGTTGTGTATATACGTATACATACAGTGTCTGAGTATAGAGTACAGTCTCCATGAGATCAAAAATAATGCTAAACTACTGATATTCCATATATTTTACGTTTACCCGCGCAATTATTTTTGGACTTGACGGTACCGGACAAACTACGTTAAACTATATTCATCATCATTAGGTCATCAGTCCTAAGACTGGTTGGACGCTAACCTCCAGCTTCTCCTATCTTGTGCTAACCTACGCATTTCGCTAATTGTGCTACAACCTACATCCCTTACTATTTACGAGCAGTAGTCTAGTCTAGGCCTATCTCTGCTTTTCTTCACTCCTATTTCTGCCTCCAAAATATCGCGGACTATTCCCCCATGTCTCAGCAAGTGGCCTACCATTCTATCTCTTCTCTTCTTTATGTTTTTCCACATACTTCTTTTGTCGCCGACTTTCTCCAATACTTCTTCGTTTCTAACCCCATCAGTCCATGGTATTTTCATCATTCTTCGGTAACACCACATCTCAAAAGCTTCTAATTTCTTCCTACTTGCTTCCCCTACCGTCCAGATTTCGCAACCGTATAGTGCCGTGCTCCATACATATGTATTCAAAAATCTCTTCTTTGTTTCTAAGTTTATTACCCCCGAGCATAAAAGTGCTTTCTTTTTGTTAAAAGCTACTCGACCCTGCGCTATTCTTTGTTTTATGTCTTTATCGCTTCTTCCATCCCAATTTATTTTACTTCCTAAATAAGTGAAGTCTTTAACTTCCTCCAATCTTTCATTATTAATTTGTACTTTCGTTTGTGCTCTGCTCTCGCGCCCTCTGCACACTAATTCTTTAGTTTTGTTCTTATTCACCCTCATTCCGTATTCCTCTGTCAACACTGCCTCCATTTCGTTAAATGCTGATTCTAATTCCTCCTTACTAGATGCTAATACTACTATATCATCCGCGAATCTCAGCATTTTTTAGTTTCTGTCCCTGTAATCCCGAAATCCACTCTATCTTTTACCACATTAATCGCCTCTTCGATGTACAGATTAAAAATTAGTGGTGATAGCGTACATCCTTGTCTTACTCCTTTCCTAATACCTACTTCCCTTTCTTCCCCTTCTACTTCTATAACAGCAGTTTGCTCTATGTATAGATTGTGTACTACTCTCCTATCTCTATACTTCATTCCCGCGCTCTTTAGTATCTCGAACATTTTTTCCCATCTTACGTTATCAAAAGCTTTTTCTAAATCTACAAATCCTATATGAGCGTTTTCTCCTTTTTCTATTGTATTCTCTAACATTACTCTTAGCGCCAGAATAGCTTCGCGAGTTCCCCTATTTCGCCTAAACCCGAATTGGTCTTCTCCTAGTATTTCCTCCGCTCTATTTTCCATCCTCTTCTGCACTATCCTGGTTAAGATTTTTGACGCATGGGAAGTTAGGCTAATCGTTCTAAAGTTCTCGCATTTGTCAGCTCCTCTCTTTTTCAGTGTAGTAACGATAATGTTCCTCTTATAATCCATTATTGATTCCTTAATAATATCCTATTCTTTTCATTGAATATGAACTGTTACAAAGAAAATAATTATCCTATAACCTAATGATTATTTACACTTCAAGCGCTAACGGGACTAGCTATAAATTTGATAATGATTATAAGATTTGGGCACCGCGCAATTATTATTCAGTTATCCAGTTTCTTACATGATCGCCAAACACGAATGAATTGCCCATCTACTACTTCGAGTCCCGAGTCTATGGAAACTCCATTTATGAATTTATGTCCCGCACAAATTACGTGTAAATTCAAGGCACGTTTCGCATAAACTCCTTGTAATACATTATTAAATGTTCATAAACCAATTGAGATGCAAGGAACAACAATCTGAGGCAGGTGATGATCTCGCTTTATCCCTGCTGGTAGGAAGGATTGCGACGTGGGCAGTCGGTGGCGGTTGTGTTGAATTTATGTGGGCGATGCTGTGGCGTTTCTGACTATAAATCAGGCAATATGCCGCAGATGATATTCCCAATTACCACGGCTTACCCTTTCGCGAAGTGGTAGAGTGGAATTTCATTGGCGTAACGAAAGACTGGTCATCCCTTAAAGGCATGCACTGAAGTTGGGGGTGGTTTTTGTGGATATACGTATTCTGATTTAGTGGTAGTAAATTCTTGTTTTTTACTCTAAATTCTTGTTTTGTAAATTCTCGTGTTTTATTAAATGGTTTAGTGGTAGTGGTTTAGTTTCCCTTGTAGTTGATTTTGTAGTTTTAGTCTTAGAAAATTGTGTCATCTGTATTGTATTACGGACATCTTTCGACGTAATTGTTATTTTATTTATTATTTAAGCTTTAATTATTTAAATATCAAACAATGTCGGCTGTGATTGCCACTTAGATAGGCGATGAACGGATTTATCTCCTAGCGAAAAAAAACTGTAGAAACTACACAAGCTTATGTAAGTTTTGTGTAGAAGACATACAATATCTTAGGTATTATGTAAAATCTTAATTCCCATGTACTATACGCATGTAAAAGGTTCTTATCTCGATGCAGGAGTGGACGTTCGATTAAATTTCCATGTTAAGGTTTATTCATCTCCTGGCATTGCTGATAGATAGAGTCTTTCAATAGGGACGCTAGAACGTTTGGTGGCCAAATTAGGGTCAACCAATTTGATAACTAATCTTCCAATACCCTTGCGTCACCGAAACACAAAGTCTGCTGAAAACATCGCTGCTGTGCTTGAGAGTGTACGAGAAAACCTGAGGCAGTCAATTTTTCGTCGTTCACAAGAATTTGGCCGCTTTGCGACTTTAACTTGGCGAATTTTGCATCGTGACTTGGGTCTGCTCTGCAATCGTATAAAATCCAACTGATCCAAAAATTAAGGTAAACGATCATGAGCAATCCTGTATGTTCGCTGACTGGACTCTGGAACGGAAAGTTGACCCAAATTTCGTCCAAAAGTCATCTTTAGCGACGAGGCTCATTTTTGGATGAGTGGATATGTGAACAAGCAAAATTGTCAGATTTGGGACGATACCAATCCACACAAAATACACCAATACCAAATGTATTCCCAGAAAAAGTCACTGCTTGATGCCGATTTTCGTCTGATGGAATCATCGGTTCATACTGTGAGTTTCCAAATCGGTTCATACATACAGTTTCCAAAACGAAACTGGCATTGACATAACCGTCAACGGCGAGCGCTACAGATCGATGATAAGCAATTTCTTGTGGCATAATTCCAACAAAATGGTGCTATGTGCCACACAGCGCCTACCACGATGGACATTCTGTATGAGCGATTTGTGGGCATGGTTATCTCGTGCGGCGGCGACGTGAACTGGCCACTGATATCGTGCAGTTTAACTCCTTTAGGCTTCTCTCTTTAGAGGCATCTTAAATAGTGGGTCTATACGAATAAAGCGCAAACAATTGATGCCTTTAATGTCAACATAACGAACGCTATCCATTAAATTCAGCAACATTTATGCGACAAAGTCATCAAAAATTGGACCTCCAGAATACGTACCACCAAACAAAACTGCGGCAAATACTTGAGTGACGCTATATTACATATATAATGCCATTAAATATTCTTTCAGATAAAGAACAATTGAGTAGATATCTCACACACAACTTACTTCATTTACATTTAAAAATCGAGCGTTCTTATTGAAAGATCCTTTATATCAGCTAGGGAAATATAGTTAGATAGCTTTAGTAATGAAAATGGGACAACAAGTGAGAAAACTATTTAATGCTGATTATTAGTAGAAATGTCAGTATTTTATATAAAATCAAACAGTAAGTCTATGGATTATTGCCACCTTATCTCCTTCGATCGGCTAAATCAAATATGTATATCACCTTCTTTAACTTTGCAACTCCAGTCTGTAGATTTTCTGTCTAAGTTGAAGTTATGAGGATACTTGTTCTTACTTATTACTGTAAATTACAAGATTTTTGCATCTAATATAATTAAAAATAATACCAATCTAGGGTTTCCAGCAGAGTACTCTATATTTCCTAAGGTCAAATGATCATGAATAATGCTAATGTTGAAAAATCAATTGCATGATTTTATTATATAACGGTTTATGAAGCAAATGCAAATATTGCTTGTAGATAATTAATATAAATGTGATATTTAAAAATTTATACATGCAATTCATTAAAACACCTATATTTCAAATCTACACTACTATAAACCCAGATTGCTATGTTTCTATTTTTTTTCTAGTTTAAGCTTTTCACAATAAAGGATAGTAAGAATAAAAGTACACACACTCATTGAAGTCTTTACTTTATACCTATCATTCAGTACGTGAAGTAGGTAACATATATGTGTAAATAGTAAAATTAAACTAAAAAGGAAAGATGAAAAAAATGTTGAAAAGATTTCTTTGGTTTAAGTCTGGTATAAAATCTAATAAATGTATTTTACAATAGGAATAATAATAATAATAATAATAATAATAATAATAATAATGATAATAATAATAATAATAATAATAATAATAATAATAATAATAATAATAATAATAATAATAATAATAATAATAATAATAATCCTACCGGCTGCGCCAATAAGCAGGAGGGGCCGCACAACATCCATCTGGCCTTTGGTGAGTAGCGACACCACTTACTCCAGCTAGGGTGCAAAACCGGACCGGCAGCACCAGCGCACCCGGGAGGGGATAACATATTCCCCTCTAGTGTCGGCCGTGGGCTTACTGGGCTAACTCCCCGGTAAGCCCGAACTTCTTGTTCCAAATGGCAGAAGAGGAGGCCCCCACGATCGACCCCGTTCGGATAGGGGTCATGGGCAAGGTGGTGGGGCCCAAATGGATGGATTGCCTGAAAACGACGCACGCCAACGACATGGACGCTTTGAGTGGACCGACGAGCTGAGGGACGACCTGCTGCATTGCTATGAAAGCAGTGAGCCCATACGGAGGGGATACATGGCACGTATGCATGCCCTGTGGTGTGAATTACACCAAGAGCATGATGCCTTCACGCCGCAGAATCTGCGTGATTATGTATCCTATCTTCGTGGAAAGGGCTATGTGAGGACTGCGCCCCGATTGGCGAATGAGGTAGCTGAAAGGCTGCCTAATGAACCAGTTGAGGATGCGGTCTTCACCGTTCCACCAATAGTAGAGGGCCTCAGTACCAGAAGGGGGTTACATCGCATAAGACCCCCTAGGCCACAAGACCTGGCCAGAGTGGATGCTGAAGTTCAAGCATCGCTTCCAGAAGAGGCCGACATCTGGCACATAAATTGTGCCCTGTACACTGCCGCCGAGAGCTTCTCTCATATGGAGAGGGCGAACAACTCTTCCTCTCCGCGAGAGAGAGCGGAGTGGCGTGTACGGAAGATGGAGGCCAAGATCCAGTCGGCAAGACAACAGGTATCTCGTATCCAATGTGTGATGGACTATATGGCGGCCAATAGGCCTTTCACGCAAAAATTACGGCGAATCGCCGCTAATTTAAGACGCGTCCATCACACACTTAATGAGGTGGTGCTGCGTACCATCAAACAGCACTGCCTTGATAGGATACGGATGCTAGTGACATGCAAAAAGTCACTAGTGAGGCGGGCGCGAAGACTGGCGGAAAATAATTTGCTCCGCCAAAAACCTTCGCGTCTATTCGAACCGCCTCAACCGGTTGTCGAAAATCCACCGACTGTAGATCAGGTGGAAAACTTTTGGAAGGCGCTGTACGAGCAGAAGCTCCCACTCCAAAGAGACACTCCAGCCCTGGCACACTTTGAAGATTTTTGCGAAGGTCTTCAGCGACCAGAAGAAGTGTGCCACCCGATAACCCCTGAAGAGGTTCAAAGGGCTCTTGCGGGCTCTAAGAACTTTGCTGCTCCAGGTCCCGACGGGATAAATAACTTCTGGTGGAAAAAATTACCTAGTATCCACCGCCATTTAGCCAGAATTTTTACCACCTGGCTAAATGGGGAGCAGCAAATTCCTTCTTGGGTTATTGAGGGGCGAACCGTGCTAATCCCGAAGACTCTGTCACCGAGTTGGAACCCGTTCAGTTAAAAGCCCAAATAAAAGCTGCAGAGCATTTAAGAGCTCTGCAGCTTCACAAGGATAAGCCCATGCACGGGGTCTTCTATAGGAATATGGAAGCCCTGGGCTTATCCGAAAGGCTGACCTTTGCTTTCTTAAGGTCAGCCGGGCTAAATTCAGAGACCGAGGGATTCATCATGGCTTGCCAAGATGGTGTATTTAACACGCTCGTCTATCGGAGTCGTGTCATGGGTATGGAGGTCCCTGATGTCAGCTGCAGGGCCTGCCGTAGGGTGCCGGAGACATTGATGCATTTACTGTCGGCTTGTCCGGTATATGCAGTCTCGGCCTATATCCATAGACACAACGCAGCGTTGCGGGTGCTTTATTATCATTTAAGGCACTCGTATCAGATAGACGAGACACCAGTGCTGCCTTACGCTCCGGGGGATATTGAGTCCGTTGTGGAAAACGGGAAGTGCCGAATATATTGGAACTATTCGTTTTCCACCGTCAGGCAAATACAAGCCAACAAGCCTGACGTAGTCCTCCTCGACCACCAAATCAGGACAATGTTCGTCATCGAGTTCTCGGCACCCGGTGATGGTAACATTGTTTTGAAAGAGGAGGAGAAACGGACAAAATATCGAGATTTAATCTTCGAACTCCGTAGACTCTATCCAGACCATACTGTTAAATTGAAGGTACTGATTATAGGAGCCCTTGGTGGAGCGAGAGATACACTGCTTTCTGAATTAAAGAACATACCGGCATGCCGAAACTCGGCAGAAATCTTAGCCGGTCGCATGCAGAAGGCCGTAATTCTCGGCTCACTACGTCTACTCAGGGCACACGACTCGGCCCAGTAATCACTAACCGAGCGGACGCGAGGAGTGATTGCTGGTATTACCAGCGCACCTTCTGTGTGAGTCGGAGCCACAGAAAGGGGTGACTGGCTTTTAGTAAAAAAAAAAAAAAAAAAAAAAAAAAAAAAAATAATAATAATAATAATAATAATAATAATAATAATAATAATAATAATAATAATAATAATAATAATAATAATAATAATAATAATAATAATAATAATTCACTTGCTCCAATGCCTTGTGGTGCCCGGTCCTATAGTGAGATGCATTCAAGAACTGATGCCGCTCTGGAGGACTCGGTTTACCATAACATCGGGTGATACTAGAGTCCGGACAGAGCCGGTGTCGTTTAGAAGGGGCGTGTTTCAGGGAGACTCCCTTAGCCCCCTTCTGTTTTGCATCTCACTGTTGCCGTTGTCCGTGTCCCTCAGGAAGACCCGTGGCTATAACTGCGGCACCCCCGGCGATCGGAGGCATAAGGTCACCCATCTATTTTACATGGATGACCTAAAACTTTATGCCTCCGGAGAAAGGGAATTACGCCAGTCCCTGAGGGTGGTGCAGGAGTACACGCAGGCCATCGGGATGGAGTTAGGGTTGGACAAATGTGCACTGGTTCATCTCAAGAGAGGACGAAGCCGGGAATATGCAGAGAATGCGCAGCTAGTAGACGGAAGCATCTTACATCACTTAGATGCCGGAGAGTCGTACGCCTACTTGGGTCTTGAGCAACGCTCCACCCAAGAGATAGGTGTCGTAAAAAACGCTCTCCGCGGCAAGTATCAGCACCGCCTCCGACAGATCTGGTCTTCAGAACTGTCGGGGAAGAACAAGGTGTCTGCAACAAACATGCTTGCCGTTCCGATCCTTGTCTACTCCTTCGGAGTAGTCAAATGGACACAGGAGGAGCTGCGACAACTCGACGTAGTAACCCGAAAGAGGATGCATCTCAGTAGGAGTTTGCATCCTAGATCGTCCGTTCCACGGCTATATCTCCCACGATATCGCGGAGGTCGTGGACTCTTGAGTTTGGAGTGTCTTCATAACAGGATGGTTCTGGACGGAGCCTGTAAAGTTATCAGGAGTTCGGATCCCCTTCTCTGCATGGTCCGAGATCACGAACATGCAGGGATAGGAGCATTTTTATTTAAGGCAGCACATAGAGCAGCCGATGATCTCGGTCTCGTCTTCGATACCGAACGGGCCAATCACAACTCTGTCACCGAGTTGGAACCCGTTCAGTTAAAAGCCCAAGTAAAAGCTGCAGAGCATTTAAGAGCTCTGCAGCTTCACAAGGATAAGCCCATGCACAGGGTCTTCTATAGGAATATGGAAGCCCTGGGCTTATCCGAAAGGCTGACCTTTGCTTTCTTAAGGTCAGCCGGGCTAAATTCAGGGACCGAGGGATTCATCATGGCTTGCCAAGATGGTGTATTTAACACGCTCGTCTATCGGAGTCGTGTCATGGGTATGGAGGTCCCTGATGTCAGCTGCAGGGCCTGCCGTAGGGCGCCGGAGACATTGATGCATTTACTGTCGGCTTGTCCGGTATATGCAGTCTCGGCCTATATCCATAGACACAACGCAGCGTTGCGGGTGCTTTATTATCACTTAAGGCACTCGTATCAGATAGACGAGACACCAGTGCTGCCTTACGCTCCGGGGGATATTGAGTCCGTTGTGGAAAACGAGAAGTGCCGAATATATTGGAACTATTCGTTTTCCACCGTCAGGCAAATACAAGCCAACAAGCCTGACGTAGTCCTCCTCGACCACCAAATCAGGACAATGTTCGTCATCGAGTTCTCGGCACCCGGTGATGGTAACATTGTTTTGAAAGAGGAGGAGAAACGGACAAAATATCGAGATTTAATCTTCGAACTCCGTAGACTCTATCCAGACCATACTGTTAAATTGAAGGTACTGATTATAGGAGCCCTTGGTGGAGCGAGAGATACACTGCTTTCTGAATTAAAGAACATACCGGCATGCCGAAACTCGGCAGAAATCTTAGCCGGTCGCATGCAGAAGGCCGTAATTCTCGGCTCACTACGTCTACTCAGGGCACACGACTCGGCCCAGTAATCACTAACCGAGCGGACGCGAGGAGTGATTGCTGGTATTACCAGCGCACCTTCTGTGTGAGTCGGAGCCACAGAAAGGGGTGACTGGCTTTTAGTAAAAAAAAAAAAAAAAAATAATAATAATAATAACAATCATAGGTTTAATTTTAGGGAAAAGTAAAGGTACTGTATGTTAATTGGCATAATGTAGTAACTAGCTAATTTATTCTTTTACAAGTTTTAGAACTTCAATATCATTTTAATGTAAATGAATATTTTATCAAAATCTAAAAAAATTAACATTGGTGCCTTCGCCATTTACTTATCAACCTCAAGTAAACAATGGATTTGGCTTCTTGAATCTCTAATGTAAAGTTGGTAAAGCTCATTACAATTAGTGATATTATGTCACTATTCTAAAAAAGGACACGAAGAAAAATTATACACGGCATGTTGCTCTTCTCTTGCCTCGAATATTAATATTATTATTTCAATATATGTTTTATTTTATATAATCATATCACACGCACAGAACAACACAAAGCAGCCTCTACATAATAATTTATTTTTTATTATTTTTTTCTATTTATAATTACTAATTAATTAATTTCATGTTATCATCCGAATCATCACATAACTCGAAGGTAATCAAATTTGAGATTTCGATGTATGTACGGGTATTACAACATTTACTGAGATCGGTAATAATATTCTATTTCGCACAATATTTTCATAAAGAATTAGGTATTATATATAAAGGGTAAATAACTACAACGTATTTTGATGACTATAATCTTGCAATTCAATAGTAAATATAATAGAATAGTAAAGAACGAATAAGAGATATAAATACAAAAAGACAAATTCAAAGAACCACTATACGAAAATATATAAACTCTAATATGAACAATGATTAACGAGGAAGTTCGCAAAGAATTAAATATTGTAAACTATCAAATCAATGATGTCTATATATTAACAATAGGTATTAAGTGGAGCGGGTTAAATATTTAAGAAAATAATTGTAATATGTAATATATAACAGTCATAAATATGTTGTAACAATACAGAAAGTCTTTGTAGTGAAATGTTCATCTGAACGTTATTCTGAACAAAAGCGTAAATATAATGTGAACTTTTTAAGAGACTTAGAAAATTAACACTGGAAGAAAAATTTCAGGTTAAAAATATCGGGCGGACCAAACCGACAACACAACGGCGGCCCAATACCGACAACTTAACATAAATTACAAAAGGGACAAAAAGAGATTTTTTAAGAAACTATTTAAAATAGAACTATATGAAAAATATGATTGGCTGTGCGGTTGTGAAATAAGAAATAGTTTGTTTTGCTTTCCTTGTATACTGTTTGATCTGGAAACTGCGGGATCCTGTTGGGTAAAAATTGGTATAGTTGATTGGTATATACTTCAAACTGAACTAGAAATTATTTATCAAAGAACAAATTTTAGAAATCTATCTGGAGCTGTACACTGCCTGAAATTCATTATCGAAAATAATCTACAGAAAGTTTTTTCAGCCACCTATGGTCTGCTGTAAATTATAATAACAATTTCGATGTTCACTGCAGAAGCAGAAAGAAGTTTTTCGACATTAAAACGAATTAAAACATTTTTAAGAAACCCTATGAATGAAGATCGATTGTTTGCGTTAGACATGCTGTCAATAGAAAAAAAATTGGTGCAAGAGATTCCCGATTTTAATAACTTAGTTATCAATAAGTTTACAGAACTCAAAGAAAGGAGAATGGACTTTCTATTTAAACATTGTGTTTAATTTGTGTCTGTTCTATAAAACTAATATATTGGTTATTATCAATTTAATATAAACTAGGTACTTTATTATACTCTACACCCACGTTTTTGTTAGATATACATGCAATAAATATCCTGCAAGATGGTAAGTAAACATTACCAACAAAAACAAAATTAAGTATACTTATTATTATTTTAAAATATGAATATATTGCACTTGTATATAACACAAGTAAAAAAAATTGTGTATCCCCCAAAAAAACCATTAAATAACAATACAATCAGCGTAATAAACAATAATCTAAGCATCCTAAATATATTTATTACTGACGAAACAAAGAAAATTTCTGAATAAAAATAATCAGCGTACTAACCTATTGTATTTGCGTGTATTGTAATATTAATAATACATAGTCGTTTTAATGAAACTTAACACAAATACCGTTTGTACATTAACGACTTTATTACCAATATATCAAATATCCCACTGACAGAAAACCTATAATGTCGAAGCAGATTAATGATTAGAAAGTTATCGATTGTCTATATTTCAAGATAAATTTGGACCATTAAAAGATAAAAGCGGCTATTCTGACGGAATAAGATATTTCAAAAAATTCTGACCACGAACACAGTTTATTAGTTAATCGTATATATCAAACGCATGTAACCACAACCATATTTCCATGTTACTAATATACAGCGCAATATAGTTACAATATACTGCTCATTTAGCTGATATACTTGTGTTTTCAAGAAGGGGTTCATATATTTTATATATGAACTATTTTATATGAGAAATATTATTGCAATAGTTTGAAAATTAAACATCTATGTGTACCAGTACGTATCTTCATCGCCTTTTCTTTCCTGTCTTATCGCATCTCATTGTTATTATTCCTACTTGTAAGCATGATATACCCTTGTGAATGCCGACCATGACATCTGGCATTTGACATAAGTAATGTTACGCTGAAAACCGTTACTATTGTGAGTGATGTAAGTTTAGTTCCAGGTAGCCGTTTGCAATGGAATATAATACAATTTATAGTGATATATCATTACTTAGAATATAATGCTAGTATTGTGGGGTTCATAGTATAGATTTACTGAAATGTTCCATATAATTTGTAAACACGGTAGTCTATCTTGATGTGAGTTCAATATATTAATAGAATGTTATCGAACATATAAGATATGCTAGAATAATTTCTTTATCTGACATTCAGGAAGCGTGTTTATCTTATTGGTGTCATACATTAACGATGTATCATATACAACTTGGCTAGCTAACAGCAAAGAGATTTGGTGTTTTACTAATTTTATTAGTCTCGTTTGAAATATTAGATCGAATACCCTACACTGACAATCTTTAGGGGTAAAATCTTACTTTTAATAGCATAAAAATTAAAAAGTATGAAATGTCATTATTTCTTGTATGAAATTTAGCAACAATGTAATTGGTAATAATTGTAAACTTTAGTTTAGTATAAGTATAAATACAAAAGTACAAGTCTAAAACTAATCCACCAAAATATACCATCATTCTGATAACCGCTTTTGGTAGTTTTGACGGTTTTGGTAGTTCCTCTCTCGATTTCCGATTTATATGTTACTGACATAGATCGTATCGATATAGATGTATACCGCATGGGTTTTTGTCGACATATGTCCTGAATCGGCGTATCGTGTACGGCACTGATGAGAACCAATAAGTTCCAAACAACTGTATGTCGTTCGGTTTCCATCCGGGACAAACATCGAATCCTACCCGTGGCGGGTTTTATTTTTTGAAACCTTGTCTGATCGTGTAGAAACACGAGAAAGGGGTCGAAGGTCGTTTTTAGGTATAGTTCAATGCCTAGCGGGGCTTTAGCCCGAGGAGTAGTTATTTTCTATAGCAATTATGTAATAGTCTTGCTATTCGAGGATTACTTGATAACCGCTTGGCGGTTTTGGTAGTTCCTTTCTCGATTTTCGACTTATATGTTACTAATACCATCATGTAAAACACTTTCCCCTCACATAGGACAGATTATAGTTCATACGATGCAGCTACTTTCCAGTATGCATGCTTGTTATCGGTGTGTTAAAATTTTAGGGGATGTGGCTTTTTATTTTCTAACCAACTAATTTATACTGACTGCCAGTGGCGTCTGGTCAGGGGAGGCAGAGGAGGCTAAGCCTCCTCTGCAATTTTAGAGAAAAAATACTTACCTATATAAGATAGGTCAAAATATTTTTATTTGATTTTAAAATTATTTTCAGGTTATTTTAAAAAATAAATAAATATTTTAAGGACTGTTAATTAACGTTATTTTTTTTAATATAATTTACTTTTTTGTATATTTTAGTTAATAATTATTATGATAATAATTTAATAACTGTTTATTTCATAGTTGATTAATTTAAATATGCGCCTAGTTTGCTAAGTTATGTATTTCTACATCTCATGTTACGTATTTTACCACCCGCTCATCGACAGGAGGCTAAACCGCTGCAAGCCTCCATTTAAATCTATTTCCATACGTGACGAATGACGTTGAACTAATACCGAGTAGTTTTTATTCCTAAATCGCCACTAATTCACTGGCAGCTAGCTGTCAGCACTCCCACTCCCATCTGGAATGAAAAGGTAGCAAATTCCAAAAATTATTCTCGCGAAAGTCTATATTTTTGTATAACTGGATTTTTTATTAGAATTCTAAAGGTTCAGGAAAACTCGTGACCTTGAATTCTAAAAAATTTCGTCTGCGGTGCCATTAAGGAGTGTCACCGGTAGATATACATATTCTGCTTCCCCTAAAAGAAACCTCACGAGCCGCCACTGCTTACTGCCTTTTTCTCCAGTCGTTTATATGTAATAAAGGACACAAATTAAGAGACATGACCAAGTTTATTGATATGAAAGAAGACTGAAAAATGTATTAAATCTTAACAAAATGTTACTGGAGATTATCGCTTCATAGTTAATGAAATAATATTTTATATTTGTTATTCTTATTTATTGCCCGTTTATTAATAGCAATCTATTACTTTCATCAAGAATGTACCTAGTTGTGATATGATTAATTTTATTGACGTACTGTTATCATTGCATTTAAACTATTTGAATTTTTATCTTCAGTGCCTAAATCCTCTCATTATAAGAAGTTATCAGAGATACTCGTAAGCCTAGTGATATCATCTAAGTACATTTTTTATTTGTCAACTAGAAAATCATTAATATTTAATTAGAATACTCGATAATATATATATATATATATATATATATATATATATATATATATATATATATATATATATATATATATATATATATAAGCGAATATTCAAATATTATATTTTGAAATTTGATTGCGTTATTAACAAATATACATGTAAATATTTTCTAAACTTGCACCACTACAGGCACATACATTGATATTGAATTATCTAGTGCAATATCTATATTAAAACTAAAAAAATTATAATGTGACGGCGTCATATTATAATTTTTTTCTTTTTTTTTTCTTATTTAGACAATATAGATAGTGTGAAATTCATTTCAAATTTACACCGAAATTCATTTCAAATGGTGAAGTTTACATCCGACTTTGTAGTGGTTTTACTTCATTACTAATATAAAAATTCATATTAGCTAGTGGAGAAATTAGTATTGTTCAATGCACACTAATAATTAGTATGTCTGTATGAGGACTTCGTTATTATATTATGACATATTAATTATTGTGTTTATTGAAAATCAGTTGCAGAGAAAGTTATGGCACTAATAAACTACTAAATACATACATATGGCACATATTCTCAAATTGCTCTTAAAACACTAATTATTTGTGGATATTTCGAAAAATAGGAGGAATTGCTCAAAATGAGAAAATTAACATACACACTCCCAAGTGTTGGAATCAAAATTCGGAACGGAAATTTAATAGTTGTATTATGTCTTGACGTGTTTCAGATGCACATAAATATACTCGTTGAAGAAATAATGGCAACAATTCTAGACGAATTTGGACACAGTTCGCTAGACCCGCATAAAACTACTGTGATGAAACATATCCAAACCTTTGGATTGATAGACGATTGCCCAACGGAATGATCAGTTCATTGACAAAACTTAACACCCCTCGATCCTGGCACATTTATTTTGTGGGGAAACCTATAACAAGAAGTCATAGAATATTTACCGGATTCTATAACCGGAAATTATAGAATCATTATCACTGAAATAACCACGGAACAAAATTGCACGTTTGTGAGTTGATATAAGGTTAGAAACGTTCACAATAGCTGCTCTATTGCCAAGAATTACAAGTAGAGTAACTTGTGCATTTTCTTAGATAATGAGGTTTAGAAGTTAATAAAACGAGACTATTTTATTCGCATACTGAATGTACACTTCACCAAATTTTGATGGTCATCTGTTCAACATGCTTTGAGATATGCCTACAGCCTTCAAGATAATTCTCAGATCAATAAATTGAAGGCTTTTCGATATAAGAGAACCTACAACACTTAGTTTCTTAATGTAGATTATTCAATTAAGAAACTTACAATTTAATCAGAAACTGGGTGTTGCAAATCATTTTCTGAACACTGTATATCAGTTAATCGCACTGTAATAGACGTACAAGACCTACGTTGTTAATCATTATCAATCATTGTAGTCCTAAGTGTTATACTAACCGGTTACAATGATCATTATTGTGAATCAAAGCGCTCCCAAATAGACGCGATTGCAGCCATAATGGAACTATTACGCCACTGCAATAATTATTCATCGATTCTCTCTGGGCTGCTTTCTTGTCTTAAATTATATAAACACGCTAAATCATAACAGGGCCACCCTTGGGAGTGGCTAACCTAAGTTGTTTGTCGGGGCATTTAAGTTTCAAGTCGTTCATAAACAATGAAATTTTAAGGTACAAAATTTGCCTGGGATTTAGGATCAATAAAGACAAAAGATCTTGCCCACGAGTCTATTGAAACGAAAGAACAATTAATTGTCGACAGCAACAAAAATAAACTGTTTGATTTTAATTACTGCCCACGAGTTTAAATTTAATGCCGTCTTTCAGTTAAACCTATGTAGGCGAAATGAGTGGGGACTGAGTTGTTATAAATGGCTGAGAAAAACAAAAAGGTGATTTGAGCTTTAATATTATTATTTATAAGGAAGTTTTATAATTATAAATAATATTGTTGTTATATAATTATTAAATAAGTTACAATCATAAGTATTTTGGACCTTAACTTGATATATTGTTAATTTGAATATGTGGTATTAGTAAATGTAATTTTAATTTTATAAAAGACAACGCCTAGCAAAGTTAGAGTAATATTGAAAAACAAGAATTAAATATATATGTTTATATTTAAATGTCTTTCTATTATTCGCAGTGTTGCCCATTGTGAGTACGCGGCAGTCAAGATACCATCGCCTAGTCTTACTCCGATCGATCCAAGTATTACATCGTAATACTTGGGTCGATGTATGTACAAACAGTTCACTTTAGTCTCATTGCCGTGTTTCACCACCTATATTTTTTTCTTATAATTATTAGTTAAACACCAGTCATATTTTATAATTCTATGAGCTACTTTGTCAACTAAGAGACTTGGAATGTAGCCTTATGCATGTCCTGATGAGGTTCTTACAGCTACATGGTCCCCTACACCTTATTTAAGATTCACTGGCCACTTTCTCTTAAGCTTCTTCTCATTATTTTCTTGGACAAGTGGTATTGAATAACGGTTTGTGTGGATTTTCAATAGTTAGTGATGTTTCTGGCTTCTGTCTTTGATCATTTCTTGGACTGTTAAGGTTAGCAGGTTACGATGCAGCATCTGATTGATGACATACCACGGGGCATCTACCATTGCTCGAATTACGTTCAATTGTGCTCACTATATGGCTATATCTATGTTGGACTTACTGACATAATCCCACAGTTCAATGTCGTAAGTCCAAATGAAAACGATGACGGTTTCGTAAAATTTTGTTTTCTAGGAACATTTGTGATTTTCTTCAAGATAGCCAGTTTAGCTCCCTCGTTTTCATGTTCATCTGTTTGCGTTCTTGTGAAATATGTTCTTTTCAATTGAGTTTGGAGTCAAGATCGAGAAATATCTTGCTTCTGATGTTTGCGGTATGATTGTCTCATTTATAAATACTGGTGGACATTGGGCTTTTCTAAGTGTGAAAGTTACATGTTGTGATTTACTTTCATTGATTTTGATTTTGATTTTCCATCTTTTGAGTCAATCTTCTATGTAGAAGATTGTGGATTCGCAAATCTCCAAGGCGATCTTGGAGATTTGCGAATGCTGTTACTGGGTCCTTATGGATCGCTAGAATGACAGTGTCATTTGCAAATAACATGCCAGTTACAGTGTAGCCTAGCTTGGGTAACAGGTTTTCAGGTTGAGTAACATACAACGCAGGTTTGCAGTAGCATGCGACTGTTTGCACTCAACGTGAGAACATCTATATGAAAGTTTCCTGATGCCAAAGACGTCATACCGAATTTATCTTGAGCTTAATATTAATGCTGCGTTTGGGTAGTATGGTTATTTATATGAATTAAGAATTAATTCATTCGTTTTGGTACAGATACACACGGAATTTGTCCAGCCGAAGTCCTTTGCAAGAATATTTTTCATATATACACGAGAGACTTGAAAATAATATGAAATTTCAAATGCATAGTAAGAAAATTATGGTTAACCATGGACAAATTAATTTCGTATTTAAAAGTGTGAAGTATTAGAAAAATGTACTGATATATTTTATAGTACACTGATGCTAAATTTAGCATTTCATGTTAACTCCAATACCTTTTTTAAATTTTCCAATAGAAGTTTCAATTTTCAATATATTTAACATTACTATTTCATAAGAGTAGTGTTGACGTTAGAGTATAGGTATTGGGACATATTTATAGTAATTATGCTAGCACGTATCAATTAAATAATTTGAGTAAATGACTAAGTAAGATATACCAAATTTGTAATTGAAGATCACCAGGTATGATTATATATTTTAATATAGTATAAATAAAAATATTATTAAATAATTATTCGGTGAAGTACAATCCACTTAACTACAAAGTAATTATTGCAGTAGTTTGTAGGATGGAAGATTTATGGCTGCCATTAGGTACCTATGTAACCACCTGGTGTTTTCAATCCTTAGTTTTCTGAGGCTAATTTTGTTTTTTCTGCTCATGGATGCCAAATTGGGTGTATTAATTTTATGTTATTGAAGTCCATGTTCTATATATATTCTGAAGATAGTTTCTTCTTTGGCGCCCCAATGGTGATGTAATAGTGTCTTTATAATGTTTATGCGAGAAAAACGATTTTCTTTGATGTCCTGTGTATGTTCCCAAATTAGTCTATCTACCATCAAGTTAATCCTACAAGTTTTTGGTGTTTTAAATAGTTCAAGTTGTATACCAATATAGATGGCTTGTTTTGTTTTTTTCCCTTGTATCAAATATGATCACGTTAGACTTGAAGACTTCGAATAATTTAGGTCAGATATCATTAATCACTTTATTGGATCAATTACCGAATTTTGGAGTTTATTACAAAAAGTTGGATTAACTTTTCATATACAGTATTTGTTGGATTTTTTTTAAAAGATATCTTGATCCCTGAGATGTTAATTTCCTCTAGTTTGTTGCATATAGCAGATCTCCAGGTACTATCAAGAATTACGGCAACTACATATTTTTGGTTGCAATAATTTCAGTACGATTTAAAGTAGTACGGAGTTATCTATTGTACTACGATGGGACCTAAATCCAGATTATGGTTGATAAATAATCTCTTGTGTAATCGGGTAGAACCATGATATCAATTAACTGTTAATTTTATTCAACCTATAATTCATAAATAATTTAATTGTTGTAGTGAGTGATTATCGATAACGTATGCTAGTAATATCCTAATATATTCTTCAATGTAACAATTTCTTACAATTATACGTCCTTTATGCTATACGGCTTTTAAATCAGTAGATATAACAGCTCCGAATCCTAAAAGGATATTGGAATCCATTTTAACAGCATAGGAAATATTTCAGTTTATTCACCCCTGCCCAAAAATCATAATAAATGAGGATATAAATAAATCCATATTATTACATATTGCAAACTATAGGCAAACACCTACTCCTAGACGCCCATATAAATACCCATTAAGCATATGATATGATATTTATTGGGCTATCAATTAATATAAATTGGTCTACAATATACAATTATCGCGAATTGGGAACCGTCTGCTTGGTTAGCTCATGAATTTACATTTAATGGCGGTGTCTTTTGCTGGTCAATACGAAGTGATTTGATAGTGGTCTGCAATTCTACATTGTTTCAGCTGCTACTGAGTGCATTGTTATGCTAATTGCGTGATACCATTGGTCAGTAAACAGACAGCAGGTATATACAGACTGTTTGCCGGAACGTGTAGAAGATTAATATTGTAAATTGAAACCATACGTTTTAGGTGAACGATTTTAAGGCATACGTTTTTATTAAAGAGGCTGATGTTATATTGCAATACACTCCTAACATTATCACATCTACTGCGGAAATAAAAAATTACATAACTTTACTGAATATGAGTGACAAGTTAGTAGATGATTTTAGTACGAATAATCTAATGCATCACGTTAAATTGATATTTCAATAAATACAGGAGATCAGTGAACCATGAACAACCAAAAAATACGTATTCTCGACGCCCGTTTGGACAATCAAGTTGGCATCATCAGGAAATAGGTTTGTTCTAGCGTGATATATTTGAAGGTTTGAGACGCATTTAATGGATTGCTGCAGTGCGCATGGTCGATCTGAAAACTAGTAACAAACGGTTTCTTGCTAAACTACGCTAGAACACTCTTGGCCATAGACAAATTAGTTTCTCTATGCTCTTGTTAGTTATCAAATGTGAATCAATGGCAAAAATTTTGGTATGCAATCTGTATTGACAGCGATTATAGAAATTCAAAAAATGAATGTTGTAATTGTAAGTGATGGTAAGTATATAGCAATAACAAACTCCTTGAATTATTATACCTTATGAATTAACAACGTATATTTTTGTAAATATCTCTGAATTCCTCATACTCTCGCTCGGAGCAGTGGACAAGAGAGCATTCTCTACTCCTGATTGATTGTTACAAATTTTTAAGAGGCAATGTGGGGCAAATGGAAATGAAAAATTAAAAAAAGATGCGAGAAGTAACAGCAGCTTACATTCTCGAAAAATATGAAGTAAAATACACACCATAAAACTGTAAAAACCGTTGACGTGCATTAGACAGAAACTATAAGAAATATGTTGAAAATAATACCAAAACTGGACGCGCAAGGAAATATTTTGAATTTGAACAAATGTACGACATTTTTAGAAGAAAAAGGAATATCTTCATTATCTGATGAATAAAAGTCAAACACACAGTCTGAATCAAAACTTGAATAATTTGTCATCATTAAAAGCTAGAAAATGCAAAAATAAAAAACAAAGCTTTAGCCACTGATTTGTGATAATTTATATTATATCTATACTACCCACTATTTATTTATATAACTTAAAAAGCAATTCACCTTCTTTTCGACTGTAATAATTATGTCCTTGATTTTAATTTAGTTACAGCAGAAGTTAAAAGAAGCCTAAATTCGCACCATATGATCTAAATATGTACCATAACCCAAAACCTTACGAACAAACATAACACATAAGACTCAAATAATTTAAACAATTTCAAACTGCGCATGTCACAAATTTAAAATCCCAACAAAATGCTTCTACTGTTTTGACGGTCCCCAACCAGTTTGCAAATTAGAAATTATCTACCCTTGAACGTCGATCTAGTAGTTTCATCCTACGATTTATTCTGCTTAAATGCGAATACGTAAATGCGCATACTCCGTATAATTCCAAATCGTTGGAAACTGATGCTAGAACAAACCTAATAAGCCCAACTAGGTTGGAGAAAGGAATATGTATCTTTCGGTATACCTGGAAAATTAGTTTCCTGTTTTTGTTGTTGCATTGAATATTCTAGCTCCTCTCCACAATATCTCAATGTTTTGTAAAAATATATCGTACCTTAAGACGTATAGTCGAGGTAATTATTAAATCACTGTAATGCTCGTAAGATACTTTGAAATGTCTAGTAGCATGTTACTATCATAGCAACATGTTACATTTATTTCGACCATGCAAAAAATTTAGATAACACGCTACTGGAAAATGGTGCATAAACTTCCGCACTACATACGTACAACAGAGGAAACTTTTGGTATACACCAATGGAGTATACACTGGAGTATTCCCTTCTGAAATGAAGAAGAGAACGTTTAGTTTTATTAGAACCACGGCTTATTAAGTTTAGCCATGAAAAGTTTTCATAAATCTTAGCTTTTAGCTTTATTCACTCTAAATGGAGTACTATTAATTTCGCAATCAATCATCTAAAGAGTTGTGAGCTGTTGTAAATTATCATATATTTTAATTTCGCTTGCTTACTCTGAACATTGACTAATATTTGAGGTAGATCTAATATATGACAACACGCGTCAAAAATGTTCCTCCTATTATCTTTTGCATAGCTAAGTGAAACTTACATGTCAGATTACCAAGTGAAACATGGTGATATGACATTTAGAATAGGTTTATTCAACTAGACGTTATTTAGTCTTCTAATATTAACGACAATATGTCACTTTGAAAATATGTGAAAACAAAAAATTAACTGAAAATGAGGACGGTGGTTAAGTTGTAGCTTATTTTAATGTCTACTAAATATCAATATTACTATCGTATTGGAATAATAATATATTATAATTCGCATCACAATTGAGGTAGATACTTTTATATTAAGCTGAATACTTTTTAATTAAGAGCGTTTATGTATTCATTCTTAATATACAATATTCTCAGAGTACAAATAACTGATCAATAAAACTGTGGGTTTTTGCAGTAAAATTGAATATAATTGAATGTATTGCGACAAATTGACAACACAAGAATTTAAAATTGATTAGGAGTATTGAAGATGGATAAAGTGTTACATTTAATTCGTCAGTGGCTGCAAAGTCCATTATCGATCATTATGATCAAGATGACAGTATGATAAATTTCAGTTAAAATACATTAACAAATATAGTCCCATAAATTTATTTTTAAGATTAAAAACACATATGGTTTGAATAACGGTTTTTTGCATGTGCGTCACAGGTAACAATCTTATGAATGAATCAACCGACTTTTCTGAACAATGTCGTGCCGAAAACACATTTTAGGATAACAGTTAGTACAATACAAGTTCGTCAACCTATAACAGAGTAATGAAAACGTTCTCCATAAAAACATTCAATGCAAGTGATATTTCCATCAAAATATATGAAATAAATTCAACAAAAAACAAAATAAATGAAACCGAAATGAAATAAATTTTACAGAAATATTGAGACGCCAATGAATCAAATTATACAATAACGCTAAGACGTGACTTCATAACTGTATTTTGTTTGGCCAACTATTAACTGTCTATGCCATACGTAGTTGATTCAAACATATGTCGCTAGACATACATGCTGGTAATTGTGGCATGTTAGTAACAATTGCGAATAGTGTACCGTGTGATCCGTGCGTCGTCACTAAATTGAGACACGCGCAAAGATCCATTATACAAATAGTACATACTAAATACGCTCATTTTGTTTTATGTTAATTTTTATCTTACCACAATGTACCAATTCTCTGTTATATCCACTTTTAATTAGGGATAAATTTGAAGAGTGCGCAAAATTCCATACAGATGTGACAAAAGTGAAACTACTTTTCAAAAGACTGTTCGATAGAGTAACTCCAAAATAATCTAGGTAGACTTAGAAGATGCGAAAGCCTCAAGATGTTGGACTCACCTGAAACAAAAAGAAAAAATTATCATTATTTTGTATGAAATTGTAATTTTGTTATAATTTTAAATATTCTTAGATGTTTCTGTTGTGAAATACTAATGTTAATACATATGTTAATGATTTACATATCTTTCTATATACAATAATATTCAGTATACTTATTACTATAGCTTGCCTAATAATTATAAGCAAAGTGTATTTAAATCATATATTTTATAATATACGTATGAACACGTTTATTAATGTATGAGTAGCCACAAATTACAGTAACAATACTTTAGTAATTCAACATATATTTCACATTTTTTCACAATTCTTTCAGCTACACGTTTCTTTCATTCAACAGTAAATTACAACTCACAATCCTCAGTAGTATAATGCTTCAACGTTTTTCAATTTAATATAAGAATAGCCATCGTTTAGTATATCAAGTTGGTAGTTACTATATGAGTATGATTCTTACAAAAAGAATCAAACAGGGAATAGTAACTGAAGTTTTTAAACAGAACTTAACATATTTCAAGCTTTTTACCGCTGGCGCTGCCTAATAGAAGAAACTTAAACGCAATCGGAATTTAAATTTCTGAATGGTATTGCAGTCACTAGACAACAATGAATATTTAAAAAACTAGTAAGAATTATAGCTCATAAAATTTAGAAGCTGTATTAACTAAGATATATTATTAACTAAGTTAGAAACATTTCAGTTTAAAGGAGCAGTAGTTTAATTCAGCGGTATATTTAACAGGACCATTGATGGAAAATGTTGTAAAAGTTGACGATGATGTATAAATATTCTTACTTCAGGAGAATAATGGAACGAGGAACCAGAATGCACTTATAAAAACATGGAAACCTTATATAGTATTCTGTAATTATTTCTCTTTTAATAATCTGAGCTTGGTCATTTAATGTATCTAGGTTTTTAAACAAACATGTATATAACCCAAGAATTTATGACATTCTTGTATATAGAATATTTAAAACTGAAGAAATTTGTTCTCTAGTCCTTTATCATTAGCTTGTTTTTGCTACCAAAAAGAATCAACGACACTAAAAGTTTTAACGCAGCTAGAGAATTAAAACCTCAATAATTTGAGCACAAGATCGGTATAGGCTACAACTCGAGCAATATAGAAAATATGTCAAGTATAATACAATTAATAATGTCCACCATATGAGGCGATATAAAATGAAGATGAAGTTTCTTGAGATTTAAATTAATTTAGTAAAGTTGAATAAAATCTTATTTTTATGTCGTCTTAAGGGATGGCTAAGGTATCTATAATATTGATAGTTACATATCTCTATTTACTGAATGGCTGTTTTCGTGTGTGCGTCACGAAATTTTTAGGTCGATGTACGAAATGCTTTTCGTTCGAATTTCGGCATTTTGACCAAATGAATATAGTAAATCGACCCTTGCGAATAACGTGGTAACTATTATTTTTTGATCCGAAGCCTCTAGAGGCATACTTCGGAGGTGCCTTCGATATGAGCGAGGAGGCGGCGCAATATTATTGCAATTTGCTTACTAGTTTTGTATTATTACGAAGTTTTTCATATTCTGTCTAGAATATGAATTATTGCAGTTCAGATACATGAAATTGTGATTACATATCGCATTATCATAATATAATAGGTAATAAACAAGAGCATGGTAATGATATTATGCATAAGAAAGATGAGAATGGAATTACATACATCGACGTTTCTAGTTAACTGTCTCCTATCGTCATCGAAAATATATTGATTATATATATGTATATATATATATATATATATATATATATATATATATATATATATATATATATATATATATTAACTTCTTATAATATTCCTTAATTTAGAGGTATTCCAGCGTTTGGTAGTGCCAATCCTCTCTATCATCCACTGCCCACCGTAGCGCTACACCATTTTCATCAAATTAACACCCTCATGGAATAATGACAGAAGGCAGGAGCATTTTCCATTTGCAAGCCCTTAATGATACAATAATAAATTCTGCATTTCTTCTTTTGTGTATTCGTTTATCTAAATTTAAATAGTATTTTTGTCTTTTGGTTCAAGGTATTTCAATGGTAAAGACCTGATTTAATTTCAAATGCACTGCACTAAACTTGTGAAAGTTATAGCGGGCATTGTTAAAGTGGAAGTTCTGGACAAGAGAAATTATTTTTGTGTACTTGGAATACAATAAATTGCAACACAACTGCAGAGTTTCGCATTGCATAATTCATGCATGGCGATGGACACAGTTTGAATGTGGCTCGCGTTTGTCTCGGAGAGCCGCGCCGGATGAGATTCAAAAGCTTTTCAAACCGTCCACATGATTCTCGGCCTCTTCTCTCGGAAAGTCTCTCTAACTATACTAAATAAATTACAGCATGTTTTGCATTCGTACTGCCTCTGATAAATGTTTAAAGTTATTTGCCGTGTGTGTAGACAGAAACTTCCCAAGCAATTGTAACTTAATTGTACTGTGGTCTCCTAGGTTTATGTAAACAACATTTACCTTAATTTTGTTGTTAGATGTGCTTGCTCAAAGGAAGTATGTTGTGGTGAAAATTGACAGTTATTATATTACTTTAGTGTGACGAACCTGTAATTCATTCATTCATTGACTTATTTATTACATTTTTATAGGCCCTTGTCGATTTCTGAAGTTATTTAAAATAGGAGGCTATTATCGTACCTTATTTTTTAAAGTCAACATTGAATAACAAAGGTATAGAGTACTTCCTTTGCATTGCTTACCGTTATAGTCATGTTCATATATACCTTGAACCTGCACTACTTGATTACATAACAGAATGTGCACCTTGTTAATATTTAAGGATGAAAAAAAGATTACGTTATTAGATTATATTATCTATTATTATATACGTTACATCTATTATTATATACGTCAGTGGCCTGTTAGATAATTTAGATTTTTTTTCTTTTTGGAAACTACATAATAAGAAACAAGTTCATATTATGCCATAGTGTTAGGTATCACAGACAACAACAAGATATTGACAACTTTATAATAAAGTTCAATTAAAAATTATTTCCCATATGCATATGAGATATCAAGCTTACATGTGTATTGACTACAAATGCTTCCAAATATACTGGGTGTTCTGAGTTGAAGGTCATCCTCGACAAATTCAATTTCAATTAAATCGATCGTTTCATATGGAATAAAATACAGTAAAATTTTAGTCACTTCCTTTTCTGTATACCCAGTCGATCCATATGGATCTTCTGTCCTTAATATGTACTTTTTTTAGTTTTTTTTTTAAGTTATTTAGTAAAATAGTTAAATTTACTCAATATCAAGTATAGTATGGTAAACAAGTTTTTCTCATAAATTAAGATCTTGGAAGGCTAGAAAGTTTTCAAAAATAACAAAACTTCTATAAGGTCACATCAGAATAGCCTTCTATTGGGATAAGACTAGTTCGAGAATGAGACGAATTCCCGAACTTTCGATCAGGAGATCGTCAAAAATGAAATGGACAAAAGAAAATTTTTAGAGATATTTTTTCGCATTTCTGTTCGGATTGACTGTTTTAAATGAATTATTGGGTGAACCGAAATATCGTCCGTTTTATTTTTTATAGAAAACGTTCAACATAGATTTTATAAAAACAAACCAACATTAAGATTCGAAGTAAAGGTCATATCTAATCTATAGTTTGAAGTCATATATTGGACAACTTTCAGAATTCAATGTCGGTACCATGATTTGTCCTTAGAGCTGGAAAACTCACAGCACCCCATTGCGATTACATCTAAATTGTTGAAGTTTGCCCGCGCAGGGCGTAGTATTTCATTGAGTCGAAAATATAAAAATCAAATAGTACTAAGTCCGGGCTGTATGCTGGATACAGAAGTTCAATCGTATCAAGTTCTCAGACTTTTTCTTTGGTGTGCTTTGCGGTGTACTGTTTTGCATATGAAAAGTACACACTTTCGATGGACTAATCTTCAGTTCAACTATGTATACATCATATCAATCTAAGCACAATAGATGCCTACATCGAGTTCTAAATTATTTGTAATCAACTTAAAGTGGATTATGTCCTTAAACTTCCACCAAACTCTTAAAAATGCTCGAACTTTTGATTTACCCTAATATTGTATTATTCAAAACTGATTATCTTAGTCTAATCTTCAGTTCAACTACGTATACATCATATCAATCTAAGCACAATAGATGCCTACATCGAGTTCTAAATTATTTGTAATCAACTTAAAGTGGATTATGTCCTTAAACTTCCACCAAACTCTTAAGAAATGCCCGAATTCTTTATTTACCCTAATAATGTATTATTCGAAACTGATTATCTTGAAAATGAATAAGGATTGAGAAGTGAGGTTATGTAAAGGGTTATACCTGGTTTTAGAAATTTATTATACACATTATATGTAGAAATATGTATACAGGAATTTTCTAAATTAATAAACTTGTTTGTCTCTTCCTATACGTATATTTTTTCGAAGTATTTTTACATATACTAGGCTAAAATATTTTTTATACTTTATATGCCTTTCATATTTGGAATATTTGTGTAATATTCAAAATCTATAGTCAACTCTATTTAATAAATTATCATTCCAAAAATACTAAATGAATCTTCTCAATAGGAAAACATTAATATTCATTTATCTGAAAACATTGTATTTGCAAAGACTGTTTACTATCTCCCTCAATTTTCTCACATATAGAAATTTTAGTCTCAAAATTAGCTTGATATATTGAGCTACAAAGACAATATTGGAATATTGATGTTAGTCAATGGATCTATGGAATTTGAACGGAGCAGGACTATCGCTCTTTATCCATCATCGTTATTGTCTAGGACCAATATCATTTGGAATTGGTCCTCTTTCAATTCCGCTTATCTCGCGCATTATAATATTATTTATTTAATCCTAAATAAATAATTATACACGATTATTATTTTTAAAAAACTCACTTTGTGTAACTGGAGTGTTGTGTTTTAAAAACAAATTCAAAGGTCAATTTTTGTTTCAAAGAGGACCATAAGTATAGTAAATCTAGATACACAATATTGTTGGGGATCACTCTTGTGAGTGATTATGCCCCACCCATAAACAAATTATGTTAGGAAACTGCACATTTAATTTCTAAAGATACATAATACTTAAGATTTAAATTGACTAATTTTGGAGTTATATACTGATAATAAATTTATATACCTATATAAAATTTATACAGATAATAGGAATATTATATAGGCTTCTATTTTGCAAAAAAAAAAAGATTGTTAAAGTAAATACACTACTGAATTTCAGTTAAAATAGTTATTCAACAGAGTTATCAAAAGTGGCATGTACAAGTAATGGAAAATTTTTTTGTTTTATTTTGGAAGATATCTACTATAGCATTAAAAAAATTTGAAAAACTTGAATTTAGTAGGTACATTTAATATATTTGAACCATATATAACTTCAAAATGTTCAGCTGAACCACGAGTATTTGATATTTTCGAGAATTAAAATCCCTTCAATAATAAGTACAGCACCACCCCTTCTCTATAACAATTTATGGAAGGATGATCATCCCGAATTACTAGGGGTGAATTCTTTTCAAAAAATCATCATGTATAATAACGAGACTTTGACTAACCGATAATCGTATTTTCCCCTCTAATTTCTAATACAACCTACACATTAAGAGAGCCAAAGCAAATACATATTTATTACAGCATTTTGACCACCGTTGCTTGAAAAGATTTATTCATGTTGCCCAGCAAATAGGTGGTAATACAACTCTAGTTTTCGAGCCAAAACAGGAAAAGGGACCATTCACGAAATGTGTATACAGTATGTGTTACGTCTGAGTACATTTTCATAAAACCTCCAGCGTTGACAATTTGTACCCTGCAATTAGTCGACGCTTAAAACACCGAAAACCCTTACCTCTTGTTTCCGACTAACGGTAAAATGACAAATTCGCTACATTGAAGGCTCGACGTAAGCAGCTTTACGGTATATTACGTTTCTGTTTGAAATTTATGTATGTGCGACTGTATACACCACATCTCATCAGTATACAGAAGGAACGAAGCAACAAATCATCAGCTCTCTGTAATGCGGTCTTCGCTCACTATACATTAGCTCCGTTCCAGAGGATATCAGTGGCGTAGCAACCGCGATCCATTATGTAATCTGATAAAAACAATAGTATAATGTTACCGGTGGAAATGGAATCTTTATTCGATGGAGTGGGTGATATGGGTAGTAGGTCGAAGTGGCCTTTTATTTTTGAAATATAATCCAGTACATGTAGGATGGTGGATGACTTTTAATACGTTTTTGCGAACGTACAAATAATAACGCCACTTATGTGATACAGATTTACTGAAAATTTCTATAAAGGATGTAATATGTACCTCCAAAGCTAATGTTTTCTGATATATTTCGATTTTGATAACATATTTTGCAAAAACCAACCCATTGAAAATTTTAATAAAATCTGCTGTGGCACAACCCAGTATCAATTGCTTTTTAGTATGTCTGTGGGATATGAAGCTTATGTTTATACTGTATTTCATGATAACACTGACTTAGTTTTCCGCAAAACACCAAACCACTATACACTACACTCGACGCCCGTTTTATACACTTGGATTAGATACGTACAACATTTTCCTTAGAGCTGGAATAATAAGGTTACTACAAGATTTGAGTGTATTACTTCAGTGATCATTTTTGACAATGGATTTCTGGGAAACTTTTTATAAGGACCGCTACTAATCAGGTTGTCTACCCTTTCATAATAATCCCTTTTATCCAATATAACATTATCGTTACTATACCGAAAAAGAGAGGAGCCGACAAATGCGAGAACTTTAGAACGATTAGCCTAACTTCCCATGCGTCAAAAATCTTAACTAGAATAGTGCAGAAGAGGATGGAAAATAGAGCGGAGGAAATACTAGGAGAAGACCAATTCGGGTTTAGGCGAAATAGGGGAACTCGCGAAGCTATTCTGGCGCTAAGAGTAATGTTAGAGAAAACAATAGAAAAAGGAAAGAACGCTTATATAGGATTTGTAGATTTAGAAAAAGCTTTTGATAACGTCAGATGGGAAAAAATGTTCGAGATACTAAAGAGCGCGGGAATGAAGTATAGAGATAGGAGAGTAGTACACAATCTATACATAGAGCAAACTGCTGTTATAGAAGTAGAAGGGGAAGAAAGGGAAGTAGATATTAGGAAAGGAGTAAGACAAGGATGTACGCTATCACCACTAATTTTTAATCTGTACATCGAAGAGGCGATTAATGTGGTAAAAGATAGAGTGGATTTCGGGATTAAAGTACAGGGACAGAAACTAAAAATGCTGAGATTCGCGGATGATATAGCAGTATTAGCATCTAGTAAGGAGGAACTAGAATCAGCATTGAACGAAATGGAGGCAGTGTTGACAGAAGAGATTGGAGGAAGTTAAAGACTTCACTTATTTAGGAAGTAAAATAAATTGGGATGGAAGAAGCGATAAAGACATAAAACAAAGAATAGCGCAGGGTCGAGTAGCTTTTAACAAAAAGAAAGCACTTTTATGCTCGGGGGTAATAAACTCAGAAACAAGGAAGAGATTTTTGAAAACATATGTATGGAGCACGGCACTATACGGCTGCGAAACCTGGACGGTAGGGGAAGCAAGTAGGAAGAAATTAGAAGCTTTTGAGATGTGGTGTTACCGAAGAATGATGAAAATACCATGGACTGATAGGGTTAGAAACGAAGAAGTATTGGAGAAAGTCGGCGAGAAAAGGAGTATGTGGAAAAACTTAAAGAAGAGAAGAGATAGAATGGTAGGCCATTTGCTGAGACATGGGGGAATAGTCCGCGATATTTTGGAGGCAGAAATAGGAGTGAAGAAAGGCAGAGGTAGGCCTAGATTAGACTACTGCTCGCAAATAGTAAGGGATGTAGGTTGTAGCACAATTAGCGAAATGCGTAGGTTAACACAAGATAGGAGAAGCTGGAGGTTAGCGTCCAACCAGTCTTAGGACTGATGACCTAATGATGATGATGATGATCCAATATAACAATCTCATTACCTTTATCAGCTTTTAAATAAAAACAGTCATTCTCCCATTCTCGCAATCGTTTGATAAATTTTCTATTTTTCGTTGATTTTGACTTTTTATTGTTTATAATATTTGTGTTGAGATTTAATTCCTGCAAGTTTCTCTCACAAGTTATTTAGAAGGGTCAAGCACATGCTGAATTAAAATTTCAATACTTGCAACAATCTCATCTAGGCTCTTTTCAGATGCAGGTAATGCAAAATTCAACCCCTCATTGAAGAAATAAATTTCTTCTTTATCCAACAATTCGGGGGAATGATTTTCTACAATAGAAATATCTTTCTGAGGAACTCTTTCTTTTACTGAAGCTATTGGTTGTTGATCACTGAATAATTTTTTTAATTTCTTGTTTTGTGACGACATTTTTTTAACAAATTTTATGTTAATTGATAGAAACACACCACTGTTCATTTTCTAAACTATTCAACTTATTTGTAAACTCTTTGTAATGTCCATATTCTCGTAATTCCAGCATACCTCGTTTACTATATATATACTTGACTTACAGTTCTAACCATTTTTGATTCCCAAATTTTTCGATTTTATTTGAGGTACGTGAAGATGAATAAAGTTTAATGTGAATAAAGTTTGGACACACTGATCGATATTTGCAGGCTTTTATAAACCAAACATCTGCTCCTATTAATCTAATCTTAGCACTAATCTCATGATAGAGATTCAGTTCCATTGACCGTGAAGCCATCACAATATTGGAGAAAATTGAAACCTTTGGTGTGAAGATAACACTGATTTAGTTTTCCATAAGACACCAAAACACTATACACTACACTCGACGCGCGTCGTATATAGTGTCTTGGTGCTTTGTGAAAAACTAAGTCAGTGTCATGTTCACACGAAAGGCCTTCACGCCATCCTATTCCTGTTTTTCATGATGCACAGAAATATAGATTGAACTTCAACTTATTGGATTTTAATTAATTTCTGTACTTCTGATATAACGCACTGTATTTTGTAAATGTATTCTCCTCCTTTCCATCAATATCGGCATTTCCTTTAGTTTTAATATACTGCTTTTGAATTATTCAAATATAACAAAGAAAGTAAAATTAAAGTCCGTATCGAATATGGTATGACACGGAGAACAAAATTCTCGCAAGTTCATAAAATTAGTCTCGTAAATCAATCTATTATTGAATTGTGACATTGTATGATGTTGAAACATAAATAAGAATGTTCTATATTACCCATTAAAATAATTAGATCCATTAAAACTAAATTAA
The DNA here is from genome assembly GCA_037954035.1 of Rosalia funebris. Lineage (NCBI taxonomy): Eukaryota > Metazoa > Arthropoda > Insecta > Coleoptera > Cerambycidae > Rosalia > Rosalia funebris. The sequence goes on from JAZFAV010000011.1 coordinate 22,529,375, forward strand.
CCAAACAGAGAAAACGAAATAAATAAATATGATAAATACATAATCCGTTAGACCAATTTTTTTTTGTAATTTTCATGCAAGTAAAATCGTTTTGAAGTGAATTATTATTAAGAACAGCATACAAGTTAATATAAAGTTCATCAGAAATAAATGCGAAGAATCAAAATAAAATTTCTATAAGCTTAATAACATGTACAAGAAATTGATGCAATGAATAAAATAATCCATGTAAATACTGACACTTTAATAGAAACGACAGAAAATAAAGGTATTAATTTACTTTCAATTTAAGATAACAAGAGAATTTATATGTTTTTATGAAATAAATAAATACCACTTTTATTTAACATCAAGATATTCACATAGGACATAACAATCAAATTCACTAAACATTTATATAATTTTAAATCTATTGGCCACGACCCTCTGTATTTGATATCATTGTTAATTTAACCCCAGTGACCCAAAAATCATATGTTTGGCTATAGTGAATGCCCATTTTTTTAAAAACTGTACATGGAAGTAGAACCACTTGTTTCAAATATTAACTTATGTAATGTATGTAGAAATTTACCTTAAATATACTGAAATTCACTGAACTTTAATTCTTCACAATTTTGTTTCACAAATCATCATTTTTCGTACACTAAATACATACTCATCATAACCGATAAATATACTTACAAATAAAAAATCAAATAGATGTCAAAAACTTCTAGAACATCGACAATTCGACTTTTGTTATTTCATAAAGCCAGTTACTATCTACATATAAGGTTGGTAGGAAACAGAGTAATTTTAACTAGCTTTCACGGCTGGCTACAATTGGGAGAAAGTTAAATTGTTGTTTATATTGAAGTGTGTTTTCCAACATCGACGATTTCATTGTGTAACGAAAGTGTGCCTTGTACTTACTACCAAATTAACTCGAGCAGGGTTTTGTACAATGCTGTTATTTAGCCGACAGGTATTTGCAAACCCGCTAAAGCTTTGACCAGTTTAAGTAGGATCGTTAATTTTCATGAGTTTCCACAATTGTTTGAGAACTGTTGACCAAATCAGGTTATCATTATGTAAATATGATCGTTGATGATAGTAATGCGGTGTGATTCGCAACGTAGTATGGAAAGTATGGAAAGAGATCAGATATTCTCATTTCATAGAAAACATAGTTAGATTTCAATTTATAATATATTATTTAAAATATAAATTGATCCAATTTTAAAGGATTTTTTTAATAGGGAAATTAAAGAAAAGTAATTCAAAGAAACATAAATTCTTGACGACAAAACACAGTACATTTAGATAAATTTGATTTGGAGAAAGCCGTGATGAAGAAAGGTAATTGGAAAAGAAATAAAACGAAAGTGCTATTTCATAAATCAATGTAATTTCTAGCTTTACTTTATAGCTAGAGCTGCGTCAATAAAGGTATCATATACAGTTTTTAATAATGTAGCGCCATAACTACGTATAAGTTATAATAATTTACATAACATATAACTATAAATAAATTACAACAAACTAAATAATAGGTGGTCGGACAGGGCGGCGAATTAAATGAATTGCTTGTACCTACATAGATTCAAATATTTCAAGTTTATGCGACTGCATCTGAGCTACTGGAAGTTACACAAGTGTAACGCCACTGATCCAGTAATCACACAAATCTACTTGCTTTATACGATATGTTTGTAGAGGCAGTGTACATAGAAATTAAGAAAAATTGTCATTTCCTAATTTATGTGTAGTATCGTAGAAAGATCAAAATGTCGAATTAAAAATAATATAATAATTTGTCTCTAAAATCGAGTAACTCTTAAGGTCAAGTTTTAAGATAATTAATATTGCCTTTTATTAATAATGAAAGTATTATGAATTATAATGAAAAAATATATGTGACAGATACAAGCGAGGATTGGAATTGGACTGCAAATTTTTCTTTGTTAAATTTATTATTGTAAGACGAGAAAGTATATGATATATTTAACAATGAATGTACAGATACAATCCTATTCCAATTTTATGTAATACTCTCTCTGAGATTATGACAAGTTAAGTACTGAAACGATATAAGAAAGAATAGGAATATATATTCTTGAAATAGGAATATATATACCTAACTTGGTTTTCATCTGCATCTGGTAATGTTTTCTTTGATATATGTAGCAAGTGTTGCGCAAGAAGTAATAAATTAACTGAAAAAAGTTTTGATTGATTTGCCTTGTATTCAAGCAAAGTCTAGCAGCGAATTTCCTTAGAAATTTAAATATGAAGAGTTATGAGTAGAGCCGCGAGTTTCCTCAGCGTACCAGAGACTTTATATTCTAGGTTTTATAATAATTCAAATAAAATCAAATAAGTAATGTTAAATACTAAAATAATACCCTATAAAACACATTTCCTCGTAAACAGCGTTATCATCTGAATTAATTCGGTTAAATATCTGTAGCAATAGGTATTTTTGTACAGTTGTTTTAATGAGCAATATTCGCCGTTGTGGAAAACATTCTTATATGAAGAAAGCGACCATTCGACATCTGATGATGTAATATTGGCATAAGTAAAATAATCGTTGTTATTATGTAACCTATCTGTACATGCAGAAACACTTTACATTTTTTTTATCTGAAATTACATCTGTTTTAATTTGGCAAAATCTGAATAGTTTTTACAATTTTCAAATTTTACAACAACCCTATTAGTTTTTATGTCTCTTAAATTGTGTATCTATGTGTATCATCTACTATTTGTAGTGTCTCGACTAACGACAAGGAATGATTTTCTAATTTTTCTATTGTCTCCCCCAGTCCCTAGTAATTGTTATGAATTGTTTGTAAGTCTACCTTAACTTGAGGATGACTTTATTTTTGACAATTATCTGCCTCTTTAGGATCAAATTGTAACACTATGAACTTTAGTTTGTTGAAATGCTGATAATAATACAACGCTGCCTGTATCCATATTCTCCAGCGAGAAAGAATCAGCTGTGATGATCCACGGTTGTTAGGAAACTATCTGTGAAATTCTGGAATAAGTTTAGGAGGTTTGAGGAACACCGCTTTTGTAGATAATATTAATTAATTTACGCTTAGATAATATCTTCGAATTTCTTCAGCCGTAAGATGTAACGCTTGAGGTTTAAGACAACGGCCTATAGAACGCATGGCTACGGCATCATTAATCACAAATATGAACACTTGGTCCCTTGAAAGTTGAAATTTTTCTAATAAATTGAGGACCACCCTCGTAATTACTACGCTAGTATAATTTTTAATCATTTATTAGCCAATAAGATACATAATAGTTTAGAAGGTTTCAGTGTACGTACTATACATTAATGAAAGATTTTTTTTACAGCTTATCATTTCGTTCATACACAATCACAATATTTTATTGTGTAATTCAGGTTTCGTATTGTTCTCGACTTGTTTCTCCATAAATGGTATATTTGTCTAAAATATTTTCAAGTCTGGTAACTAAACACACTGCAGGGTGTTAGCCAAGTTCGGAAAAGAAAAGGGCGACGCACTGGCACTATAAAATATTACTTAAACCATTTCGAGCTACTCTCAACTCCCTCCCCCTATAATTCAAAAACTACTAGACCTATATCCTTGCAATTTTGAATGTCTAATAAGAGCCCCTTAAATACATAGAATCATTGATAAACCTATTATAGTTATCGAGTTATTAAGGTCTGAAAAGTGCTATTTTTATCACTCACTGACTAATTCACTCATAAAAAATCTAGACTACTTCTAGGTGGCTTAGTAACTTAAAATTTAACATCAAGATAGATCATTAGGTACACACAAAGGAAAAAATCCACACTGAAACCACAAATTATCGATGCTCGGTGACAACAAAGTTATTGGTGCGGTTAGTTTCAATTACTACGAATGAATCAATTAATTTCAAATACTAAGTATCAATCAAACCGACAAAAAGGGTTGGCGCCACTACACTGGGTGATTTGCTAAATAATTTTCTTCTTGCCAAATATCAAACAAGTAACATGAATATTCGCAACTAATTATAATAAAACAGGCAATTTATATTTAGGTATACCCACCACAACCACATTGCGTTATACTAAATAAATATCTCACCAAAGACATAAATGTGAAAAGGAAGCCAAGTTGGGTACAAACGAATTTCGGATTTGTCGTCGTCGCCGATAAAAGATTTAATATGTGCCAAGTTCCATAGGAACTTACAACAGGAACAACAACAAAAATGTACAACGGTCTTCAATTGATGTAAAAGAAAATTTGTTACGTTCTTCGATATTGAATTTATAACTTGAGAAGATTTATATCCAACTAAATTGTTTGTAGTATAAAGTAGAATAACTAGCAAAGTTACATTTTAAGCTTGTATGAAATATCGTCACATTAAACGCCATTGTTTGATAATTAAAATTTGCCAAGTTATAAATTAAATATCAAAGAAGGTAACAAGTTTTGTTATAAATCAATTGAAGACCATCTTATTGTAAGTTGATGTTTTAAGTTTCTATGGAACTTGGCACCCGTTCAGATCTCAACTCTCAATCCGACAGCCCCGAACATAGTTTGTACCGAATTTGGTCCCCTTTTCACATTTATATTTTTGGTGAGATTGTATTTATCCTAAAAGTGGTATAATGATTATTGATTAAGTAAAATAAATAGTACATTACACGGCATAACATAAATATTAAGTTAAACATAAATTCAATCATCGATCTAAGACCACATTTTATATTCATGCTATGCACTGCTTACATGTTTTATAATCAGTATTAGCTCAGTACAATAAAGGTATATCGAAAGCTAAACATATTATTTTTGTACCAGCGTATTTCAAGTCTGTATCTTTCCATTTACACTTATTTACTTGATCATGGCATTACATACATATATTCAATGTAATCAGTTAGACCTTTACACAGCAAAAACGTTCATATCAAAACTCAGTGCATCATTAAAGTGATGTTTAATGATGCGCTGAATTAACAACTACTGTGAAAGTCAATCGATCACATGGAGATGCTGATTTACCGACTCACTGTCCCTAAGTGTGGGAACATATGCAACGGCAATGCTCCGCTGCCAAAATCAAACGGCTATAATTATGAGTCATATTCATTCATTGTTCCAATAACATTATCGTCTAAAATTTAGATGTATCACGAAAACTTCACATTAGTTCATTGACTGTTAAAGAAACCAGATATAGAAATTATTAAATTCAAAAAGTATTATAAATACAAAGTATTTCCTTCTCTTATTGTTAGAGTCTAACTACATTTTTAGTAGCCATAAGAATCAAAGTAAATTTATTTATATATTCATGTAATGTTACGTAAATATATTATTATTATTCGATATTGTTGTTAGAAGCTTATAATTCTCGTATCAATAAGCAGTCATCGAAAAATGTAACAAAACTTCGTGATTCGATCTTCCATCCCATTATAGTTATCAGTTTTCTTTAATTTATGCACAACATTGATCATACGTAATATTGTAAAAGACTATTCTTGTCTTTGTAGGTATAATATCAAAATAATTAATAATTACAAAATTATCAAGTTCTATAAACCACTAACCATGAAGATAAATAGATTACTAATTCAGTATATAAGATAAGATGAACTGTTAAGTGTACATTTCTTATTATCCATAAATTCAGAAAGTTAAGATGAAAATGTCGTATTTATAAGCTGAAAAGTTTTCGTGACTTTAGGAATATTACTTTTCCTAGTAATATTTCATTCTGAGACACGGGGATATCGATATGGTTTTTATTTTGTTTGCACAACGTCTTCCGCCTAATAACATAAAACGAAAAAAATGAAACTGACACCAGGCAAGCTTATCGAACAGCAATATATTAACGTATAAGGATATAATATCGAGATTTAGAAAAAATATAAATTTTATATAACAGAAAAGTAAATATATTTAGAATATATAATTATCGCTGTATTTTAAATCAAGCAATTATATAGTTTCTGTATAAATAATAATAAACATGTTATCATGTATATAATACATATCTATATCAAAATATCAAAAATAAAATAGTAAAATATGTGTAAGAATCATTAATTTGTTATAAAAGATGAACACGAAAACAAAACAAAAATTTTAATTAACACAGACAATTATTAAATAAATAATATAGAAATGTAGTAAATAAATTTTTATTTTAAAAATCATAAATAAGGCTATCAAATGTTCGAAAATGTTCATATTGTTTTAAGTTATGTACGTTTTATAATTCCTATATTTTTTCACGGTCCATATAAGGGCTGTGATAAAAGTCTTTCAAACACTTATATTATGAGTACTATTATCATATATTTAATATAATTCAATATAAAAAACTTACACAGCTGCAACTTATGTGTGCGTATAAATAATGAAAAGATAAGTAGTAAACAAATAATAAAAATATCAGTAATGAAATACCATGACAATATTTACAATACCATAGACTGAAAGATTAATTATAGATTCCATGTCAAACTTGAACTTGTTACCAGGGTTTTGTTAAGCATTGCTATATGAAATATATCTGTATGGACACATTTTCAAGGCGTGAATCTTCCAAAAAGCAGCTCTAAAGGAGATCACCCCGATTATTGATGAAACATTGGCCATAAGTCCAAGGTTGAATCTGTCCGAGAAGAAAAGATAAAGATGGGGAAAGTATGCGAATTAGGCACATCAATTAACAATTTAGTTTAAGCATTAGTTTAAAATCTTTGTATATAACAATATCTTAACGCAAAATGTTAAAATATTAAGAATCGTTTTGACAATGATATGAAGTGTTGAAACTTCAGTCACGACTTTTATGCAAATATAGTGGTATAAAACTTAGTAGATGTTTTACTCTATTGCGTTGGAATTATGAACTGCCACAGAGTAACGGCTTTCTCGATCAATTTCTTGAAACAATATTTTAGTATTAATAATATTTATTCTAAATTTTAAATAATGACCAAAATGATACAAGAAACCGATAGTTAAAGGATTTTTCGAACTATCTGAAGATACAGTAAATGTTTTAACTAGTACACAGTTAGATGTGTGTTTGACAATCCTACATTTTATGTTTACAGGCTTTCCAATTAATTTCTAAATATACTTAAGCATCACACTTCTATTTATCTTGAAATAGAGAAGCTAATCTCTTCAACAATGGTCAATTAATGCTGTAAATTATATCTACTAATATTTATAAACTCATTATCTTCGTACGTGTCTTGACTTATGTTCATATTTACTTTCAAATTAAAGTATTATATTTGTGATAAAAAGGAGTATCACATGCTTAGCAGAATTATAGCTGAAAATACTATTATATTCACTTACCATATTTACTGTGTCTATTAAGCATGATGTTAATTAAAGAATAAAATCTTAATAACCACTTTTGAAACGAATTTATGTTTCATATGAGATGTTGAAATATGACTGCTAGTACTCTTTTGATTTTACGACTTATATCTTCAACTTAAATGTTCTTATTATATATTTTAATATATGCTTCCATTCTTTATTAAATCATTTCGATTACTCATGACATACATTTCGACCATTTTCCGTATTTTTGTTACATTATTTTTAGAGCTTCATTGTGCTATTTACTTAAAAATATTACATAGAAAGAAAAAAATTATACTTTTCAAGTTACGTTCATATCTGATATTTAGTGAAAATTAATTGTTATGACACTTAATTTTTATTTTACGTAAATTTTCAAAGCTGGCTTTATCTTTTGCATATTAAATGAAAGACAACGGAAACTATACAAAGCGATTAAATCGATCTGAAATTTTTAATGTCTAATGTCAATACCAAAAGAATTAATAGGTATATTAAATAATACGTAAATTAATATTTATATCTAAATGTCCAACAGTCCAACAGTCCAACTATGTAAATAAATACTAAAATTAAGATATCAATTTGTTATGATATGATAAATGAAGATTAAACGCCACAAAATGTTAGATTAACATAGGCTGCTATTGAATATAAGTTTTTGTACTAGATAATTATAAATAAATAAAAATTCGAGAATTTACGTAAATTTGCAATTAAAAAAATATAGAATGATTATCTCTTCTCTTAAGATGTTTGAAAGAAATTATGAAAAAATTTATGGTCAGTTCTACTTCTAGTACAGAAAAGCTAATAATCTTATGTATGCTTATAAATAATAAAAAGAAAAATGAAATTGTATACCGATATTGCAAAGAAATATTTCAAAACTAAGCTCCGAGGAAGACATTTGTAGTGTTTGGCGATACACGGACATCAAGTTTACATATGACGCTATATGAGTCTATCAGGTGTTTGTCGGGAATTTTCAGACATCTCTACTATTTTTCTATTGAGTTCACATATCCTGAAAAAAAAATGTTCTCGTACTTTTTTTTCGTTTAATACATCGTTTTATAAATCAAATCGACTACTCGCAATAGATACTACAAGAATTTAATTCAACTACCTACATTTATTTTTTGTTACCTGATTTTTAGGAAAAAATATTACTTTTAAAGTTATATTAGTATTTGATGTACAGTGGAATTGACTTATGATATTTAATTGAACTATGTTTTATATCAATTTACGAAACTGTACACACTAGAACCACTAACGGAGTAAGTTAAAAAGTAAGTAAATCGTTATAAAATTCACAATATCAAATATTGAAACAAACTTTCTCTAGCTCACAGTTTAACGAACTATAATGAACTGTATACTGCAGTTATCAATTCGGTAAGTACAAATTACAACGCTCAGTGCATTTGCTACTGTTTATTTGTGTTCGAAGTTAACTGTTTGATTTATTTGTGGATCTTGTCGTCTAAATCAATAAATCTAATAACTTCCGAAAACTTCCATGTAGTCGAAATTTGGCAACGCAAGCCAGCGTTGAGTACCTAGCTGTATCCTAGCATAACATGCTAGTGTGCCGCTTTAATTATATGACTATAGTAAATATTTAAATTAATTCAACGATGTTTATTCATTACGAGAGTAACTTCTCGAGATATCCGGAATTTCGCAGCTTTCGATTTATTATTATCTAATATGGTTCTTGTGTTTGGAATAGCATATTCGAAAGTTACACTGCTTGATTTACTAATACTCTTCATATTTTCGGAGTAATGTCATCTTAAAATTGATTTATCAATATTCCTCTCTTGAGGATATAGACTAAGTGTACTGGGAAAGTGCAATGTACTATTGTGTAACATCTGATACCAACGCAATGTACAGATTTAAAGTAATAAATATTTAAATACACTATGTCCCATCTTCAAGAACAGTTATACTTAGAGATTCAGATCGATTGAATGTATTGTCATACAGAAAATAATTTAATGTTATTAAAAGCTATTAAGTGCTAATTACTGCTAAACATATGTAATATACTAAATAAAAACAATTAGATCTAACTCATATGAAAACAATGTATTATGCATAGACTGAATATTGCTTGTGAAATATTATACTACGTTGAGATGGATTAACGACTTTTCCAGATGGAATAACCTCATCTGGAAAAGTCGTATTAAAAAAATGCAAAACTACTGCATGCAATACAAAAATATCTCAGATACAATTTATGGGAATGATTTTATTTATATAAACCCAATATTTCGAATTTATTGTGGATAAGTATGTATAACCGTAAATATTATTGGTCTAAATGTAACTATGACTCACATTCATTTATGGTCCTGTAAGTAACGAAAGAAATAAAGAAATCATAAGTATTGCTCAGCAATAATATGAAAAAGTGTGAGACTTCTCTTTGTATGCGTAGAAGAAAGAGTGAAAGCAGGCTATTTACTGCGCATCTCATGGGCGGTCCGATAGAAACTTGTTCCTAGTCTTGATGAATAGTAAACAAAAGTCGCATACCATGGACCTAGATGAACTAGCTGTAAAAATGCTGTAAATCTCAATATAGTGGATACCTGCACAACTGACGTATATAATTAGTACATTTTTTTTATTAAACAGGATAGTTGCCTCATGAATGGAATGTATTCATATATGTTATCTGCTATTCGCGTGTTGAAGTTTCTTCCTGTTTGTCCTATATATACTTTAGGGCAAGTACCGTAAGCCAGCTTATAGACTCCTGAATTATTTTTGTTATTAGCTCTGTATGCTATTTTATTAGTTCGTTTCTTTAAAAACGATGCAATTTTTTTAGATGGTTCCTCTATGTGTATTATAATTTTGAATTTACTTGTATTTTCATCTGTAATTTTAGGATATACCTGCTGTATAGCTTTATTGTACGCTTTCTTAGCTACGATATTGTCTATTATTTTTGGAAAGTAACCGTTATTTAACGCTATTTGTTTTGTTATATTTAATTCTTTATTATAATTTTTGTCAGACATTGGAATATTTAGGAGCTTATGTATCATGCTATTATATGCTGTTGTATATATAATAATAAAAAAATACACAAATCGTTGTTGTAAAACACCAAACAGTTAAATAATGTTTTAGAATACAATTCTAATAATTACTTTGAAACTCAATTCCTAATATCTCCTTCAGAAGTTTCACTTCAACTGTGTGCTAATGAATGTTAGGCATACTATTTTTTTATTATATGAGAAGCACGATAATCACTCATCATAAACGGAATATCTGGTATTTATTAATAACGTTATTTGTATATGTACGTATATAATATATATTGCCAATATTTTTATATCGACCAAAATATGTCTACCGTTTATTTCTTGCCCGAATCGAAGCTGTTTAATATATTCCGACTTCTATTCCAAAATTAAAATTTTCATGAAAGCCCCTACGCCCGTCCCTTACAAAGGCCTCTGACAAACCCTTATCGGCAATAAATAAATGTGCGATGAATTACAAACTCCGTTCGACCGATATGGAACGAGAATGCTGACACTGTAACTTTTCCTGAAAATTACGCCGGCAATTGTGTAGGCAGGAAAAAAGGTTTCGAATACACAACTAGCGTGAGAGAGGGAGAGGCGGCGACTCGAATGGAGCTATATTGGTATTTCTGCGGCCCCGATATCGAAGCGAGCACACCCAGCGATGAAATATCAAAAGGATTCGCACTCTCAGTTGATTGTCAATAAATTTACCAGTCGACATCTGTTACTTTCCACATGTTCCCTTGCCGGCCACAAGGAGACATAATTAAAAGGCTCTCCTTTTTTAAAGTTAATTCGTTCTCTGACGTGCATCGGAATTGCTGAAGCCGAAAATTAATAGGTTTGTTTACGAAATAATTTCCTTGTATGCTAATAAATTTTGACAAGTATTTTCTGACTCATTAATTGGGATGCAGGATATAATAATGGTGATACATCTTTAAGCATTGTGAGAACTGGGAACTGTTCTCAAGGGAATTATAAAAGCAATCAATTTTTCGTCGCGGCTTTAGCGTACAATAAAGTGGAATCGTTTCCTTTAAGAAAATATACCAAAATCTTCAATGTAAAACTCAATTTTATTAAGTGTTCGATATAAATAAAAAAATACAAATAAAGGAAAAATAAGTACTACAAAAATCAACAAATCATTGAAAATTGAAACGTTCCCGTCATCCGAAGTTTTAATTGCAATAATTTTAGTATAGAAGAGCTGTATTCAGTAAAAACAATTAGATCAATGCTCAAGCCCATTCTAATTTTGCCTGCTACTTCTTACCAGAACAATTGTATCATTAAAATGGTAAAACATTAATTTGTTAATTAAAAATCGACCTAAGTGCCAAGAAAAAGATATTCTTCTTAAATATTCTGTCTAAAATATCAGTCTACCGCTGACAATACTCTAGTCGACCAACAAAGGCTCTTGGCAGACTTTGAGTAACCTGTGGAAATATTTTGCTTCAATGGAAAATATTGCATTGCTTGCAATGCATCCCAACTCCATCTCTGTTAATCTAATGGATAACATCCAAAAGTTAAACCGACTGAAGCGATGCGATAATTTAGAGATAAGTGATGGGTTATAAGTTATAATTTGAGTATGTATATATGAATACAACAACAAATATAAATCTATACAAGATAAGACACTAAGTCTACACTAAGTCTATACTAGTCTACATTAGGTCTATACTAAGTCTAACCCCTAATCCTCAAACAATTTATTATCTGGCACTAAAATATAACATTTTCTTTTGAGCAGATTGCTAGTAAAATAGGAGTTTTAAAAGAAATGTAAACTTGAGTTTGAATCCCAATTCCCAACTGAGGCAGCTTGACACCTCTCCCTAAGCATCGTTTATCCTCATCTGTATGGTACTATCTCTGGACAGTCTGAGGCTTTAGGGAAAATAAGGCTTCCCGTATATTCGAACAGTTTGTCAGCGAAAACCATTTTATAAAATTGTTATGCAATGTGTTAATTATTAATATGTTTCAAATAAAATCTATAAGTTTATTCACGTACAAATAGACAACAGTTTTTAAAGTTTATTTAATCACTTCTCTCGGTTACTTATGGTATGTATAATGATTCTTTGCGTGTGTGTCACAGGTAATAATCGCGTGAATCAATCAACTGACACTTTTGAACAGTGTCGTACCGAAAACACATTTTAGGGTAACAGTTAGTACAATACAAATTCGTCAACCTATGACAGAGCAATGGAAATGTTCTCCACGAAAGCATTCAATGGAAGTGATATTTCCATCAAAATAAATGAAATAAATTCAACAAAAATTAAAATAATCGAAATAAAAGTGAAATAAATTTTACATATGGAGACGCCAATGAATCAAATTATACAATGAAGCTAAAACGTCACTTCATAATTGCATTTTGTTCGGCAAATTATTAACTCTCTATGCCGTACGTAGTTGATTGAAACATATATCGCTAGACATACGTGCTGGTAATTGTAGCATATTAGTAAGAATTGGGAATGGTGCAGCATGTGATCCGTGCGTCGTCACTAAATTGATACACGCGCAAAGATCCATTATATAAATTGTAGAGATGTGCTATATCAACGTGCGTGTTTTTGTGAATATAAACATAAATACGGCTGTAGTAAATACAAACAGATATCTACAGGGAAATATAAGTAAGGTATAAAGTATTCGTTATATTTTGTGAGGTACTAAAGTTTCTTTCAAAAATTATGCGTTACATTTTTGACGGAAACATTTCAGTTAGTATTTAACATAACGAATAGAAAAATAATCCGAATTCTTTTGTTTGACAAAATTGTGATATAAGACCATTAAACCCCAGTCACCTATGATTTCTGTCTATGATGTTGACTATTTGTTATTTAGATTTTCTTATAAATATGCGTACTTATAGATTAGCAATATCCTACAATAAACCATACTCAGTATTCATCAATATTGTAAGTGCCATATTCAGCAAATCGTTACAACTGTTGGTATCTCTTACACATCTATTTTATTTGCCGAATCTCGTGAAACGCCCATGCACGAACATCTTATCTCAAATATTCTTGGAAACACTGTAGATATCGAGTTCAAAAAGAAATTAGATCGTATCGAGTAGAGGATGAAACCGGAAGGACTCTATTAGCCGAAATTGCCGAACTTAGTTTCAGTTCGAACTCTCAGCTTTATGAACTATTTATAGAGTAGCAAGCAGTAATCGAAACTTTGGTAATACGATTATATATCGGATTGTAATTTTTGAAATATTTCCCTCTCACTCCCTCTATTTTTCCTAATAAAAATTTCCTAAATATATAAAAATTACACGTAAACCCATAATCAAGAATTAGGCTTAAGTAAAGTTTACTTAAAATTCAAAATATAAAAGTAAAAATATATCTTTTAACAAAATCAGTATTAAATCAGTCTCAACATTTTTAAACTTTTTAAATTCAACCTTTAAATGTATTATATCATATTTCAAACTCGAATATTTTTACTATTCATTTCATCGCTATTTGTCAAATTGAAAACTCTCTTATCTTGCCGATAAATGGAACAGTCTACCTGAGCCTAGCCATAAAAATAAGCCACGGTATGAGATAAGAGCCGTTTGGGATCTTTTATTTAGCAAATAGCGATGAAATAAACTATATATCTATTGTACTGCAACGATGAGATATTTGCATTCTTTAAACAGTAGGATATCTTGTAATGTCGCCGGTTATATTTAATCTAGGTGTGGTGGAGAAGTCAGAGCAAAATTTTTTTTAATATTGTTAAATCACAATCTGTACTATGTCTACACTTCAGATGCACGTAAACCAACTCTTTTCATAAATCTCTGAAGATATGAGTAACAATATTATCTATTTATAGACTACCAGTAACCTTTATAATATAAAATTTTCTGGGAGAATTCTGGGACATTAGACCCCGGCTTGCCGGGAGTATCGAATTGTTACCGACTAAAACCCCTCCCCTTTTTGTTCCCCTTTCTCACTGGAACAACATTAGCATTACTTCAGTGAGAAGGGTGTCTGATATCTAGTATCTTATTTTCTTTCACCTCTTTCCTTGGTCCCTATTGTCTTCCTCACTACTTTGTAGACAGCGATCCATTGTTCTTCGGTTGACACCAGGGCAGTGCTCATATTTGCTATGCTAAATGTTCTTCCCGTTTCGTCACTATAGTCTTGTCTAATGCCCTCCCATTTCTTGCATTTGACTATCGTGTGTTCGACATCATCTACCTCTCCACAATATATGCGTAGGCCTATTTCTGCTCTCGCTCTCTCGTACAGGTATTGTGGAAAGCAACCATGCCCTGACAGTGCCTGGGTGAGGTAATAGTCTACCTCTCCATATGGTCTATTGACCAATATCTATATATGTGGAATCAGTTGGTATGTCCACCGCCCATTTATTGCTTGATCCCATTGTTCCTCCCATTTACTGATGAGGTTTTGTCTTGCTACTCCTCTGCCTATTCCCGAATACTTTTCCCATCTCTCTTTTATTAGTAGCTTTGTTGGAGGCTTTCCTGTAATTACTCCTGCCACTTCTGTAGGGATTGTTCTGTATGCACAATAGATCCTTATATTCATTTTTTGTTGAGTGCTAGCGAGCTTTCTTATTATTTTTTTCTGTCACTCTGTGCCAAGCAGGAGCAGCATATAGCATCTGGGACTGTGCTACACTTGACAACAATTTCCTCTTAAATGACCTAGGTCCCCCTATGTTCGGCATGATGTTTGTCAGAGCGATTACTGTCGTATATACTTTCTGGCATATTTTATCAATATGTGCCGCAAAGGTCATTTTTGTGTGTAGCCAGACTCCAAGATACTTAATTTCATTTTTTGGAGTCACTTCCACTTCCTGAATCTTAAAACTAATCGGGTTCATTTTTCTTATTTTTGTTAGGAGGACAGCTTCTGTTTTTGTGGCGCCAGTGTCAGGCCTTGGCGTTCCATCCAATTGGAAACCCGCTTAAGTTCTGTGTTTACCGTGTTCATTAGAATGCCCTGTCCTTTTGCCACCACTACCATGGCTTTCTGGGAGACCTAAGTCTGTATTTCAAGGCTTATCTCTAGGTATGTTTGGTTTCTAGATATATACTTACACCATAAATATTTTACAGCCAAATGTATATGTTTTTATAAAGTAATTAATAACAAAAAATATTATAGTAAATATATGCATATATATATATATATATATATATATATATATATATATATATATATATATATATATATATATATATATATCATATTTTTAAATCAGACTGATTTGTTCATTCATTCCAATGCAAACACTTTAGTCTACTGCTTTTAAAGGCATTGGTATTTTATAAGGTAAACAGGTGAAGTAGTGATAGTGTTCCAATATTGTCCAAGATTTATAACTAGATGGTAATAAAGAGTTACATTCTTCTCAGGATCATAATGTCCTCTGAAGAAAAAATGAATAGCTCGAAAAAGCTTCATGAGAAGCATGCATAAAATACCTCACTTTGGTTTTTCTCTGATAGAAGCTAAATTTTATTTGAACGAAATCATTAATAAGCAAAATGGACCAACGACTACAATTGGAAATGTTTTGGGGCAAAATTGCTTAGGAACCACATTTCCAATCCATTTTTCTCTGAAGATAGCACGTATACACGTAAACGTAAAAGTTAACGTAAAGTTTAAGTGATTTTCTAAGCTGATACACGTATCAGCTTAGAAAATCACTTTTTAAAGTATTAACTTAACTTTCTTAAGGTATAAGGTTTTAAGGTATTAACTTAATATTTGTTTCCAATGTTAAAGGAATGTAATATAAATACCTTAAAAAAGTTCTCTCCTAATCAGAATAATCAAAACATGTTTATAGATATCCTGTGCTTTCAGGAAAAACATTTTGGAAAACTAAGGTTTACTTGTGCATAATATCAATAATATCGTAATTCTTAAAACAAAATTGATATGTTGTTTTATTGTTCAGTTACTAAGACCTCCCTCTTATATCAAAAGAATTACGATGTCATTTCAATTAAATTTTGTTCTCTATTTTTTCTCTTTATTTTTCTTTTACACATACTCAACATATATTTTTTCTATAGGTATATGTATATATGAGCATATACATATAGTTTAAGAATATTATGTTACATATATAGAACTAACCCCTTCATATAAGCTCATGTATAGAGTTTTAAATTGAATAAACGGTTACAATAAATTAACACTACCGCTCAAAATATATACTGTGTAAAATCAGAAAGTAGATCAAGAAACAAAACAAAAATCGTATCGCTCATTCGAAAGAACAGTGACATAAGTCAAAATTTATGAAATTTCAGTTGAATTGTAAATTAGTGCCCAAAACTCCTAAATATTACTGTGGAAGATCGACACAACTATGTTTCGGTTATTGGCCACGATGTGGCAGTAGTGTCTTTATTCCTGTCAGGTGGGAACGGACCTATCTCTTGTACAACACTGTCGTAGTATTATTTCAATGTTTAACAAAAAAGGTCACATAGATTATACGAAATAATGTCATATTTCAAAAAGTGCTTTATCGGCATGTAAAAATAAAATATAATAAATATTAAGGACAACACCAACATATCTTGAGTTATGTCGTTGTTTTCTATAATTTTGAAAGAAGTTCTTCAAATTTATTTTAAGAAGTAACGTCACATTTTGTGTTATGTCATTATGCTTTAAATAATAATAATGTTTATTTGACTTAATTGGACTTATGTAAGCGTTGAATATAGTAGTTTTTCTAGAACTTATGATGTTACAGCTTTCATTAGGACTATTATCGATTTATAGGTATTGAGATATTTGACGATAACAATGTTGTCAAATCAGATGCTACGTACGGTAAGCATGTTTACTCAAAAAAAAAAACGAAACTGCATTAATAACTGATAAGAATGATGATGGAATTCATGAACAGAATTGATGAATAGAACATTTAAATGAGAACTTTGAAGATAATAGAAACGTGATATTTTACTCAGATAGCTGCGCTGGCCAACAAAAGAAACATGTTTCTATTTTCCGTTTACATTTATGCTGTAACACATTTACCAAAAATTAATAGTATCACACACAAATACTTCGTTCCGGGGCACACTCAAAATGAGGGTGACAGTGCCCGTGCATTAATTGAAAAAAACATAAAACGTTCTTTACGATCTGAACCAATATATGATACTTACCAGAGCAATATGTGACACTAATTAGAACTGCGAAAAAACCAGAGACCCTTCCAAAGTTCAAGAATTAGAATACAATGATTTCTATAATTTAAAAAATTTGGCTAACACTATAGGCTTAGAAACTAGTTTACCATTTAAAATTACGGAGATTAAATATTTTGAATGTTGAAAAAATCAGCAAAACAAAATTTTTTACAAAACGTCTTTTGATCAAGAACATTTTAATGAGGTAAGTATAGAAAAGCCTAAGAGTGTTAAAGCAAGAAAAGTAGAAGCCATCACATTGTTACAATCTTGCAAGAAAAAAATTGGAATTAGTTAAAATAAAAAGAAAGGTCTCCTTTCATTATTTGATGAAAATCCGAATAAAAGTTCTGCTGTTCCTAAAATCTACAAGGAATATTAAAATAACCTTTAATAGTGCCATTTAATATTGTTTTATTATTTTTACTGTTTTAATATTGTTGATATTCTTTTATCCGTGAACTATAAATTTCCATACTACCAATTTATAGGGTTATGTTTGTATTGCTTTATTTCCACTTTTTTAAAAAAGTTCTTTTAGGCAATAAACCATTTTTGAGCCATTTATGTCATTTATTTTATTCACAGATATATCAGATGTTTTATAAGGAATACCGTCACAAATCAAAACAAAAGTAAAAAATATATAAAAAATAAACTTGACAACAACTTTTTTTCAAACTGGTATTATTGATAAGTAAAATATTCTCAAACCATACCTTCTATTAAGGTTTTAGTTCGAAAACAGAAACGTTAGTATAAGAAATTATATAAAAATGATTACCAAAAACTTTAAATATGTTTCCTGAAAACTTTAGTTTTTTGAGTTATATCATTGTTCTTTCGAATGATCAGTATATAGAAATTAATCCAGTTATTCCTTTTCCGGGTCGAATATAGCTAACTTATTATATTTTCAGGTAATCCTATGTTTATGGTTAGTTAAATAGGTATTTTACTTTAATAGATAATGAACTTTACGCTCAGAACAGAGCAATTTTATACATCATTATTGTCATGAAATTGAAGTTAGATTCTCAAAATCTATTTTAATAAGGTACAACCTAGTTAACAACGTGATTACACATTGGCAAACCTGCACAGCTACGGCTGAAATCGTAATAATAGCCCGTTAGCTGGATTGCTACCCGCCGATTTTATAACAACTAGAGTAGTTCCAAATTATTTAAATTAAACGTAAAGCTAATACTAACAAACTTCAATATTATAAGGAAGTTTGTCGCATTCGGATGGTGTATAAACACTGCGAAAATTCAATTTAACTGTGGGAATATATTTCGGGATTTAATCCAAGTTTGTAAACATCGTGGGATTTCCTTTGCGGACTATTATATTTTCTCACAATTGAGTATTTTTGTTTCTTATCGGTAACTTTACATAGCCCATTATTTGTTCGATGATCAGTTGGTATCGGTTTAAATATTGAATAGATTTAAATAGATGATTTAACTATGTCATTTTATGCCGACGATTTCAGTAATCCTTGTTGACTCTTCAGACGAGACGAGAAATGTTCGGACGGAAACTAAATATGTTCGAGAAATATTATTAAACTAACAAATTATCCATGAGTTAAGTTCAATAAAAGTGTAAACATTTATATAGTGGGTCACTACAAGAGAAACAATTCCGATATAGTTTTAAATAATATTTCTAAATATTCTTTTGTATTTTTCATCGATTTCTACAAGACTAGGTAGATAGCCTTGTTTCAAATTTAAACAGCCAGAACCATATACATATATCTATATGTATATTGTATACATTAAATTGAAAATAATGAACAACTACCATTTATTGATGTATTAATAACATAGACCAACAAAGATTTTGTGATCGGACTTTTTTTTTATTTTTTACTTAACTACATACCAGGAACTACACAAACACTATTTTGCTTTCCATCATGCACCAGTATTTGTAATAGTATATTATACAATAATTTGTAGTTTTTAAAACCGAGATTCTATAAAATTAAATTTTGCCTCAATTTTTGCGGCGCCCCTGTGATTAACCGGTTTGAATTGTATACACAAGTAGGAGAGATTTATCGAAGCAGAGGTGGCCGCTAGGGATTCCGGTTTCATACTATTCGGGTATTTATATAGTCGCTGTAGTCAGTGGCGGCTCGTGATAAAATGAAACGGGTGTTCTGCACAGTGCCGATCCTAGGGTATTGGCCGCCCGCGAGCAAATTTCAAACGTACCCAAACTACTGGCGCCGTAGGGGCCGCAAAAAAATTGCGGCGCAGGCGAAAATTTTGAAAATTTTCAAGGTCACGTGTTTTCCTGATACTTCAGAATTTTTATGTAAAATACGTTTATACAAAAATATAGACTTTCACAAGAAAAGTTGTTGGAATTTAATACCTTTTTGAAGAACATTCATGTTTGCCGTCATATCCTTTGGTTAAGAGAAAAGGCTTGTAAGGTGAATTTTCTACTAGAGGGTCTATAACACTTAAAATATTTTCCGAAAGAGTTTCAGCGTCACATTTTGTAGGTTTTAGGTATGTCCAAAAACGTTCAATCGGTTCACCATCGAGAATATATCTTAAAACTACCACTAACTGAGTTTTTGCAGATAGTCAGTTGTTTCGTCTGCCATAACCGCCAAAAATGAAGGTTTGTTAATTTCTTTAATTATTTCTTCATGACATACTTTTAATATACAGTCTAAAAGATCATTTTGTATTTCTTTAGAGGTTCCTTTAAATACTGAAGCATTTTGTAGATGCTCGCTTAAAGTTACATCAAGCTCAGCAGAAAAATTTATCAAACCATGAAATATCCCCGGGTTTTGAGAGGTTTCAGCTTCGTCATGCCCTCGCAGCGCCAGTTCAAAGGCCCCACAAAACTTTATGCAGTTTATAATTTTTGACAAAACGTATCTCTTTTTTGTCACATTATCATTATGCTTTTGCACATTTATCCAATAAGCTGAATCTAGCTGCGCTTTAACATTAGTTGTTCCTAATAAAGCTAATTCCATTGTATTATGTAGATGGCTTTTGGAGTTGTCGTGCTTTTTTATTTTTTCAGTTAAGTGCATCAAATCTGTCACTCTTACCTCCGTCCATGCTTTATCACCGCCAAAAAGTAAACAAGGAAAACAAAATAACGCATTTTTTTTGTTGCACCCACAAATCCAGTTGTTCTTCGAATAAATGTCTCTATTAAATTGACGTTTATATGCTTTTCCGCAGCTAACACCTGCGGTCTCAATAACAATATCGGGCAATGGCCTACCATTGTTTTTTAAATCAATTTTTTCTCCATAAGAGTATTTAAAAAATCGCTTCACATGAACTAAATTATAAACTAAATCCATTGTCACTATCACAGTATATAAATATTAATAATTAGTACAATAAATCACTACACAAATTCACAAAACAGTATTTAAAATCTCAAATTAACACAAAATACGAAATAGGTATGATTTCCCGCTCGAGGAATAGGAAGGAGTAAACATTCACTGATGTTGCCTTAGCTGGCAAAAATACAGCTCACTGACCGTGTAAATTCGCGCATCTACGAGCGCCAAGTGTGGATTGTCGCAGGAGTTGAGGGGGAGGACGGGTGTGCCGAGCCGTGCTGAGAACTACCTCGTGTGGCCCAGTTCAATGTACCGCGACACGCTCGCGTAGAGACCCAGATAATTCATCTGATCTACTACTCAATAGAGGACGGAGGGCAGAATGCGACTTTAACGCAATAATTTGGTTAGCTGCACCAACTAACCAAATTATTTTATTAATAAAGTTTAGTAATTATTATGTCGCGAAAATATACAATTATCTAATGTTTTGGCAGTTCTGCAGCTCTGCAGCACCCATACACCAGCCGCCCCTGGCTATAGTACTACATTTCTAATGTTTGTACGTTTACCCATGACATCACATTGTATGTTTTTATTTTGTTTTAAGAATACCTACAAGTTATATACTTTACATATTTTGTTATAAACTTAACACCTGATTCAAAAAACGATATTTATGTAAATTTGGTTTATCCGCAAAAAAATGTTTTGCCGCCACTTCATATTAAATTAGAATTAATGGAGCAATATGTAAAAGCTATAGATAATAATGGGAATTGTTTTAAGTACTTATGTGGCAAATTTCTAGCTCTTTGTGAAGCAAAATTAAATGAAGGTATTTTTGTAGGACTACAAATGAGAATATTAATGCAGGACCAACAGTTTGAAGAAACAATGACAGGAATTGAAAAAGAACTTTGGATGTGTTTTAAAAATGTAACAGAAATTGTTTTTAGGAAATACTAAACATCCGCAGTATAACGAAATTCTCAACAAAATGCTGGATAAGTTTAAGCAACTTGGTTGTAATATGAGAATAAAAATTTATTTTCAGCATGCTCATCTGGACTACTTCCCGGAAAGTCTTGGTGCTGCTAGTGAGAAGCATGGTGAAATATTCCATCGAGACATAAAGGAGATGGAAAGGAGGTACCAGGGTCGATGGAATGTGGCGATGATGGCAGATTGCAGCTGGATGCTCAAAAGAGAACATCCAACTAATGATTACATAAGAAAAACTACAAAACGAAGCTTTTTATTAAAACGGGAACGCTTAGAAAAAAATAAATTATAGACTCAAAACTATTTGTGTTGTTGCTTCTTATTACGTTTTTTAATGTTTATTGAATATTATGTTCATTAAAAGATAGATATGAAATCAGCGTAAATAACTCACTTATAATCAATTATTAAACCCAAATCAACTTTTAAGTTTAAAATTTGTAGGTCTGTGCTAATCTTATTGGCTCTTAATGACAGTTCCAAGAAGCTTATTTCTCTTCATGTATTTTAATGTTTTGTGTAAATGTTTTGATGTTTTTTATTCCTTATACACATTATTTCATGACTTTATAAGATGTTTCTTGATTGTAAAAGAACTCAGTATTAAGTGACGTCTTCAATGCTTTAACTGTTTTATAAAATAATCTACAAAGTTACGAGATATACCTATACAATAATCTTATTTGCTCTTAATGATATCTTTAGGAGTCTCTTTTTTCCGTGTACTTAATTTTTCTATCTAAATCTTTTGGCATTTCTTGGTTCCTGATTCCAGTTTTCTGACAAACAAATTGGTAGGGTGGATGTACTGTAACATAATGTACAGCAATAGTAATAATAGCATATTCAAACATACACATACTTGTTGCTTCCGATTAGTTACATTCACATGGAGACAGTTCCTAATTTCACCAGTGTTAACCAAACAGCTAACGGATCTAAATAAGTCAGCTTAGCCTCAAAGCCTAGTGGGTGTGATGCTGGCACAGAAAGGGACGTAGTTCAATGAGCAGCCGGCTTAAATAAGACCCCCAACTGGATCCGATCATTAATTATCTATCTGACTCCCCTGGGCTATGTAATTTTATATTATGGACTTGCCGGGCCGAGGAAAGATGACACTTCAATCAATGTTTACCACCATCGGAAAGTCTGCTCTTTGATATAATTAATTTCAAAAGTAGACTTGCTCTCCGGAAATAATTACTTAATCAATAATTTATATATAGGAGCATGCCTCGAAATAAAGAGCATGGCCTATATTCGATTCCCAGTCTAGAATTATTTTAGAAAAGTCATAATTTTCACTGGACACGTATGGATGTAAATTACTACAATTAAAATTATTTATAGAATATGGCTTGTGTTGGTAATAATAACTAGCACTAGAAAGCGATTATGAATTTTAACTTGTTATTAAAATTAATTGGTGATTTATGTCTTGTTGGAATTAATTGTATAGTTTTTAAGAGCCAGTGGCAGGTAATAAAACATTTTGAGGGAGATATCAGGTTTCTGTCAGTGTCTGGTTATTTTCTAAAATGCCTCTCTTTTAAACACGTTCTCCTGATCGTAGTATAAAAATAATTATATTTATTTACTGTAGCTCAGAACTCTGGAACGCTGACGGAATTTTGACTCTTCCTCATTTTTATCGTCGCTGAAGAATAATCTGACTTTAGTTTTTATTAAACACATTCAAAACATTCATTATATTTAAGAGAACGTTTAAGTATTTATTTTATACAAATAACTTAATCTATCATATAAAATAAAGCTCTTCAAGAAAGATAATATTTGAATCAATATTATCAATATTCATTTTTCAGTATTCAGTATTTTGAGTTCAATATTTTGGACAGCTTGAAGATATTTCGAAAAATTAACGATTCTACACTTCATTCGTATGTTAATATTCGTAAATCATTTTCCGACTAGTTATATTAGACACACACACCATATTACACATATATTTGTATTTACCTCATGGAGCATTTATATCCTGATCTGCAAGGTCATATTTTTTGGTTTGTGATCAAATTACATCATATTTTAATAGAAATCGTTCGGATTGCATATGGAATGTTAACCCTTTCATCCCGAACAGTGCATATGTGTACCAGCTGTATTTCAACTTACCTGAAGCCGAAATCAGTAATATTAAGCATATGAAAAGAGTTACCATTCCAGTGCTTTGTCTTCTTGCAAATGAAATTTGACAGAACTCTTATAAGTTCTGTCAAATTTCTTTACCTAGCTTTACATCCTACAGACTGGTTCACACATGTTCGTATGCACCTCATATTCTGGCTACATTTCTAAGATATTTGAGCATTACTTACAATATTTTGTGAAATCTATCTGTTATTTGACGTGAGATAGTCTTGAAGCTCTAAGATAAGTAGGAAATATAATTCTCATCTGTGATTTGTACGAGGAAAATCATTGCAGTACATAAATATACCATTCGCGTTTTTGAGTGGTATACACAAGTACCATCCGTGTTGTAAATCGTTGTTTTGTTATTTTTAGCGCCATGAGTGAAGGAAAAAGAAAGCGATCGCTTAGTCAAAAAAAGCTGGAAGAAGTCGCAGAACACTTAGATGAAGTAGAGGACTTCTCTTCTGGATCTGACGGTTTTTATGAGCTGATGACGATGATCTGACGATCTGAATCGGAAAGTAGTTCTTTTGAAGAACCATGTAGTTCACAATGCGCTAGAAAATCGAGGAATCGATTTATTCTGATAGCAGTGATTGTTATGACGATTTTTCGCAAGTTGAACCTGAGAACCCATCAGCTGCAGCAATCCGAATCCTGGACTGAAAGGTTCCAGTTAATACTTTTCAACCAGCAAAAAAATACCATCTCCAAGAATTTGTTCATTCCATGAAACTATAACAAAAGCATTGACTCCAGGATAACTATTCGAAATACTTTTTCATTATATTTGCGTATTATTGAGTGCATTAATAAAAAATGTAGGTGTAAATCGAGCTGATCAATCGATTGGCCTCTATGATCATGATCGCAAATCTAATAAATGGTGGGAAAAGGTGTTTAAAACTTGTTTGAACATGTGCGCGGTGAATGCATGGATCATGTACAACGATCTGAGGCAAGACTAATCAAAGCTTCCATTTATTACATTTGTGATCATGGTCGCAGAGGAATTGATTGCCAAAGGCATGGAACAAACCAATTCCCGTACACCCAAGAAAGTGCCAGTTTCTAAGAAATTGAGCCTCATGGAAAAGGCACCGTTACATTTACCAGTGCAAGGGTTAACACGGAGGAGATGTATACAATGTACCACAACAAGAAGCAAACCAAAACTAAAGCAGTATGCAATGAATGTGTTATTCACCTGTGCAAGAATTGTTTTCCTTCTTATCACGTAAAATAATATCACTTTTTGTTTATATACTAATTATCGCATTGCTGATACTTACTTTTGAAAATAAAATTGAGTTATTCGTGAAAATTTTGCATAGTAAGGTGTAATCGTTGAACACTGTTCATATACGTGCCAACCAAAAACCCTTACTTACTTTAAAATCTTTTTATTCCTATTTTGACTACAAAGTGTTCTATGCTACTATTTACAATTGGGCCTTTATAAAGTTGTCACCATTCATACATCATAATGCCTATTCTAATACATACATTACATAATAAACTATATACATACATAAAACTATATACATATACGACTTAAATAATACAATAGTATGCTCTTTATAAGCACTCATTCCGCACGCTCGGTGTCAACTCTTACTTGCTTTGTGGAGTCTTTCTCCTCTGTTTAAAGAGGTAACGACCCCACCCGATCGCTGTTCTGATCTCGCCATTGCTACGTACGATTTATTTATTATTATATTTCTCACTATTCCTTCATTACAATGAGTTTTATGGTATTTGCTATTTAGCTTTAAATGAATTTATAATATTGTTTATTTATATTATTTATTTACTGTTATTATTATTTATGTTTTATAGGAAAAATAAATTAAAAAACCTATTTTAGATAATTAGTTATTCTTGTTTTATTACTTATTAATATTTGTACGTTGTATTTCGGGTTGCACACTCTTCAGATCGTACTTATTCCTTTCTGTTGCTTCACTCATTGTCAGTAACGTTTCCGCTCCGTATTATTCTAATTTCAAGTGTTTCGAGGCTATGCGTCATTATATATATATATAAATATACTTATATATATATATATATATATATATATATATATATATATATATATATATATATATATATATATATATATATATATATATATATATATATATGTGGTATATTTATATCGATGTTATAATTGTCTAGTGATTTTTGCTTTATGTATTTGTGAATTATAAAATTTATTTAGTTCTTTTATGTGTTGTTTTATGTAAGGTATCTGTGCCAAATTGTGTAGTTTTTCAATATTTATGTACCTATTAGAATTGGTAAGTAACCTTAATGTTTTATTCTGTACAGTCTGTATTTTTTGATAATTAGTCTTAGCTATATTATGCCATACTGGACAGGCATATGTTAATATTGGCCGTAACACTGCCCTATATAGCAAGAGTTTATTTTTTGTAGACAGTTTACTTTTTTTATTTATAAGGGAGTATATTCTGCTCATTGCTATATAGTATTTTGTTATTCTATCTGCCACATGGGCTTTAAACTTTATTTGCCTCTCCAGTATGATGCCTAAATATTTCGCTTTTCTAGTTTCCGCTATTTCTTTGTTATTAATCTTTATTGGTTGCGTTATTCTTATATCAGTGAATCTCCGCGTTATTGTCAACTGCTCGGTTTTGGCTGTATACCAAAAACCCGGTTGGTACGTACAAATACCACACACCCCGAGGGTCTCCATGTACAAAACAAAACAAAAAAGTCTGAAGAATGAGACCATCAGAACGTAGTTATTCCAAAAATTTTGTAAAAAAATTCAAAATAAAGTAAGTAAATTAAAAAAATCGTTATGAATGTAATAAGATTTGTGACGTTTTAAAATAGCTATCTATATTATATACACTAAACAGCTGTTTTCGTGTGTGTGTCACGAAATTTTTAGGTCGATGTACGAAATGATTTTCGTTCAAATTTCAGCATTTTGACAAAATCAATATAGTAACCCTTGCAAACAACGTGGTAACTTTTTTTTTATCCGAAGCCTCTAAATATATGCTCTGGAGGTGCCTTCGATATGAGCAAGGAGGCGGCGCAACATTGTTGCGATTTGCTTACTCGTCTACGCTATTAGACCGGTAATAAAATTTCTGTGGCGGTGTCAATACTTTGCAGGTCGAGCCCGTAGAGCGAGACCTGCATGTTTGACAAGGCCACAAAAATTCTACCGGTTGTATATCGTATAAGATCTTTTAGGATACAGCACCGAATTAAACAAACATTCATGAAAACAAAAATTTTATCTGACACATTGGGACGGCGCATGAAGTGGAAATCATCGTGTGTGTGTTGGTTTGTTGCTAAGATGAAGAAAGTAAATAATAAAATTTCGACAATTTAGTTATTAATTTATTTATTATTAAGCAATTTATTAATTATTAATTGAGACAGTGAAGAATCTAATTTGTTACCAGCAAATACTTGTTTTAATAATGTTAGTAACTGTATATTCAATATTTATGTAAATAAGTGAAATGGTCTGTTTAGATAATAGATTTGTTAAATGTTTGTTGTGTCTAATTAATTTTGATATGGCCATTGTCAACTACGACCAGCCTAGGCCAGTAAATTTTTTTACCGGACTGGATTGTAACTATGTAAACGATAGTTACCAACGCAGTATCCTAAAAAGTAAGATATATGAAAATAAAGTATTACATTGGAATTTTCTATGCATCATTTTTGATATTAATTAAAGGAAAGACTTTAATTTTGCATGCAAACATTGTGAAAAGAAACTTAATTTGAGTAAATCTTTTTTCTACGGAACAAGGAGGAGACGAATAAATCAGAGATAATTTCCCCAATTTGATTATTGCCTTGAAAAAAGAGAATAATTGAAGCTTTTACAAAGTTGAATTCTTCGATTAAATGGTCCGCCTTAACAATTCCTATGCAAAGTGTAAGGTTGGCAAAGTTCAAAAAGCAGTAATGCAAATTCTAAATTGGCCAACTAAAAAGAGAGGCGATTTTACAAGGAATATTACATGATTCCCTCATGCGATTTGCATTTAAGCAATGTTCCTCATTTACCATTTAATATAATGTGTTAAATTCGTATGTCCTTACAATAGCTGTTATAGATTGTAATATTGTATAAAATAAGAACTTCTTCACTACAATTCCATACAAAAAACAAATTTGAAATATTTTATATTTTAATGCGCTATCTTGCATTTTTTTTGAAAATAGTTAAGTTAAAATATCAATTTTCAAATAGAAATAAAAAACACAGTATATCATTTAAATATTTATCATTTAAAATCATTTAAATTACTAAAATTAATTTTACCCAGTAGTTGCGTGTCTAACTATTGACTCCTAAAATAAAATTTCATATATATTTTAAGGAAATACCTACTTGCAAGGATGCGCATATTCGTAATCGTAAATATGAATGCGAAAATATTCGCAAGAATCGTTTTCTATGAATAAGAATACAAATATATTCATGTAAATACTTTTAAATACGAATATATTCGTAGTCACATCTGTGAATATGAACTCGTGTGAATACGAATATATTCGTATTCAAAAGTGTGACTACGAACATATTCGTATTCATAGCTGTGAACTTAAATACAGTTATATTCATACATTCCTACGAATATTCGTATTCACGGTGTGAATAGTGTGTGATTGGCCTATAATATCTCACACGACTTTCCTTACCACAAAGACGAATATTCAAATTTCAAAAATTAATTACTAATTAACTATTACGTTGTGAGATATAACACCTCAGCCATATCTTAGCTAGTGTTAAGTACATTATTTGTCGAATGTTTGCATAAAATCGTTAAAGCCGTTTCTGAATACAAAAGACGTCAACTTTGAATTAAATTTCGAGCCTTAAATTTTCATCGGTTTTCATCCAAATTTTTTTACGTTATCTACTATTCATAATAAACACTTAAGATTTAAATTGCGTAGAAATACATAAAGTCGTTTTTTACTTTTTCATTTTCATTTCTTCAGGTTTTTAATTCAGTTTTTCTAAAGAAGTGTTGTTTATTTTATCATATGTACATGTATAAAAATTTCAATAATTTTAATTGTAAAGTTGTTTTATAATTATCTTGAACAATATACTGTCTTTTTAATTGATTGCAGTTATTTAATTATTTTCTGGCTCTTAGTATTGTTGCACCCACACACACACCAGTTTGAGAGGGTATCGGGTGAGAAAAATTTTTGACCCTCTAAAAATATATTTGTTCATTTCCCCCCCCCCCCCCCTATTAATCTACACAACATTTTGCAGGCACTTTGTAATGGAAGAGCCTCTCAAACTGGCATTTGTGCTTCCTTTTGCCTGGCGACGGTTACCTGAATACAACTGTATTCGACTTCAAAGATAAAAATACGAGTATACTCATACGTATACTCGTATACGAGTTTACTCGTACGTATTCATAGACGTGAATATAAATATCTTCGTGCTCACAGCAATGGATACAAATATTTTAGCATTAACACCTTTGAATATAAATATATTTGCATTCACGCATTAAAATACGAATATATTTGTATTCACAAGAGTTCATATTCCATTGCCTTCCTACTTGTTACAGTCTCTGAAATCTATTTATAATGTCACTTCACTATTACTTTTCAATTACTTTCAACGATTTTCTAGTGCCATATTTTTACTAACACAAGAACTGTGTATTTGAAGTTTCATACACATTCATTCTGTATATTGTTGTGTGTGATTTATTATAGCATATATCTGAGCATATGTCTATTGGTTCGAGTTTGCTACTCAGAATTCCTTCAGTATAAGACCTTATCATTAAAAGGTTACGTATATGAACGTGCACAACCTCCATACCTTAAGAAATGTGCTATCTCTGTACCTCTGTCATGACATCTTAATCTGTATCCTAAGAACAATTACCTCAATATAATAATAAATAGTTTTAAAACCTTAAAACGGACTTTTTCGCACGTAGAATATCTCTATCTCATAACCAACCATAAATACAGAATATGCGTTTTATGCGACAGTTTTACTTTTTTCTTTGGCTACTACTTCAATGACATATCAATACGTTTGTGATCGAACGAAATTATTTTTTTCTCATTCTGTCTTATATGATACAGGCCGAATATATGTTTTTTTCGTTCAATGCAAAATTGGCAATTTTTTCTGAAATAGTTCACCATCGTGCTTTCTCATGACCCATAGACAGGGTGGGGCTGACTGTCATTCGGTACCACACACTAAGTTATTTATTACATACAATGGTGTGGGTATGAGAATCGCGAACCAGCCTAGCGTTAATATGTTAATATAGGAGGTGATAAACGGATAGTCGATCATTAGTGATAATGTCATGTAGAAAAATTATTGAGAATATTCTCGTCCACTACTAAGAATACTTATTTAAAATTTATTTAAAACTATGTCTTGTAGTGTTCCTCTATCTGGATGATTCCAAAATTTAAAAGTACAGTGAACACTTTTCAGTTCCAACTGTTATTTTATTTCAAGTTTATTGTTGGTAATAACGAAAATAAATATAAGCGTCTATTTTATTTCCGTTATTTGTTAACCAAACTTCGATTTTTTTTTATTGAATTGAGCACAGGAAATTATTTAAAACAAGTTATCATACGATGTATTTTTAAAATTTTTTTATTTTGAATTCTTAAGGCCTAGGGGACTGATGGGGAGGACTTGAAGATTAATGAAAAAAAAATAACCCATGTTGTCTGTTGTTTCGGAACTTAAAATTGATATGTCCTAGCATTTCTCCAAAAAAAAAAGTAAGTGGATGTAGTTTTATTAGTATTAGTATTCGCTTCCTACGAAATGATTCAGTAATTCCTGCTTATATGTTATTACCGTCTATTACCCGTACTACAAATTCATGTACGTTTATATTACCATTATATCTAAGTCTTGAGTAAAGCAACAAAATTCACGGCACACTATTTATCACCAACGCTGATATTTTTATGCGCAAATATTTAATTCTATTTCACTGGAATCCAGCCCGCTCGTAAATATCACCGATTCTGCTCGAATTTTACGATTTATGCTATAAACAACAATCGTTTAATCATGATGCCAGGTTCATGCTGTTCCCTTGTTATGATATTTTATAGCGGATATTTTTTAACTAGGGTGACAGCTCCACATTCTATTTAATTTCCCTCTCAAACTAGATAATCGCCAATTATTAAAATCTGTTGCAATTGTCAGCTGATGAAATTAATATTCCATTTATTTTTAATGAATTCGGTGGAGTTACCAGCACATTTATACTTGTAATTCTGAACAGAGATTAAATTAGAATGTATAAATATTAAAAAATCATCATTTAGTCCAGTATATATATATATATATATATATATATATATATATATATATATATATATATATATATATATATATATATATATATGGGTGTCTCTAATTTATTGTATTGATGAAATAACACAGCAGACTAGTTTTCTATGAACACAGTAAGGCTACTAGTTACAAGACGCTCACTTCTCCAACAAAATTTCCATCGTCAGGATATGATTAAAACTCAGTTTTAATTTTTCCTAGTTTTATTACTGCTTCAAAGGTTGCAGTGCCTACTGAAGATAATATATTGATAGTTTAATAAATTGAAAATGTTTAGTAATTGAGACCAGATACTTTTAATGTTTTACTGAGTTTGCAAGTACTGTAGAAGTTTCAATTTTATAGATAGCCGAAATGTTCAAAGAGATATGTTTTGAATATGCGCAAATAGAAGTAGATTCAAAAGAGTCAAAATTTAGAACAAGTGAATAGAATCTGAAGCTAAATGAAACACATCAGTTACACATATTCCCTCAGCCCATTACAAGCTCTATGTAATCCACATGCTAAAGATCTACTAACCCAAACAAATTTATAATTATTAGAATTACAAAAAGATTTAAAAAAATAGTATCATTTATATACCCCTAATCTTACGGATATTATAGGAACTAAAAAGTGTATATATCACTATTGGTCAGTTCTATGCTAAAAACTATATAAGGGAAAAATAAAATACCGCATGGCCATGTACATATGTACATGGTCATGTACATATGTACAAGTGACTTATGTACTATCTATCCACTTACATAATTGTAAAACATTTTTCTATATTGTAGAAAATATACGCAAATAATCACAAGCCTGTCCAACTAATTTTATACATGATTAAATAACGATATTGAATCGTGTTGAAAGATTTTGTATACGAAACAAAATTGTTACAAAAAAATTAATGTAATGATACTCTGGGCAATAAATATCAGATCGAAAAAATTAGGTTTATTACATAAATATCACCATAACAATTTAGTATCACCATCATACTAAAGTGAAATACACGAGTTGAAATGACAATTGGAAGATGAAATTTTCGATTTGACAGACTGCATAAAAAACATATTCCTAATTTTAAATTGACGTAGTGTGCGATTTGACGAAAGGTGTATGGTTTTCAAAAACTGGTAGCTTTTGACAACGTATAATAGAAATTAAAAATATAATATAATAGATACTGAAAAGGAAGAAAAAATTACTTAAAGAAAATATTTCATCAAGCGAGATCTCCGCGGACCAATTTTGACTGAAGCTATAAAATTTTGTCCAAATAATGTTATATCAGATTGAAAGTTTATGTGCTTCAGGTTTTCACTTAAGAATTGTAAATTACATAGAAAATGTATAAAAATAGAAAGTTTTACTTCTTATTTGTACATTACGGCTGGTAAATAATCATGTATAACCTGATATATGAAAATTAGGCATTAGAAAAAATTATTTCAAAAATATGCTTAAATAAACTCGAATTCAATAAAATATCTATATAGTAAAATAACAGTAGTGACTCAGTCAATTCTTGAAAATATTTGCTGCAAAGTAATAAGATAAGACCTGAAGTGAGCCGTATAAAATTTTGTTCAAATGACGTTATTTCAGATTGGAAGTTTATGTGCTTCAGGTTTATACTTAAAAGCTGTGAATTACTTAGAAAATGAAAAAGACAGAAAGTCTTACTTCCCATTTTTATATTACGGCCGATAAATAATCATATATAACGTTGTACATGAAAATTAAGCATTAGAAAAAATAATATCAAAGATATGTTTAAATAATATCGCATTCAATAAAATTTCTATATAGTAAAGTGACACTGGCGCATCCGTCAATTCTGGAAAAGTTTGCTGAGGAGTAATGAGGTAAGGTCTAAAGGGAGAGGTATAGAATTTTGCCCAAGTAACGTTATTTTAAATTGAAACTTTATATGCTTCAGGTTTTTACTTAAGAATTGTAAATTACCTAAAAAATGAATAAAAATAGAATGTCTTACATCCTATTTTCATATAACGGCTGGTAAATAATCATGTATAACCTTATATATGAAAATTATACATTAGAAAGAATAACATCAAAAATATATGTAAATAAACTCGAATTCAATAAAATATCTACATAATAAAATAACAGTAGTGCCTCCGTCAATTCTTGAAAATATTTTCTGGGAGGTAATAAGATAAGACCTGAAGGGAGAGGTATAAAATTTTGCCCAAATAATGTTATTTCTGATTGGAAATTGATGTGCTTCAGGTTTATACTAAAAACTATTAATTACCTAGAAAATGAAAAAGACAGAGAGTCTTACTTGCTGTTGTTATATTACGGCTGGTAAATAATCATGTATAATCTTGTATATGAAATATGTATATTAAGCATTAGAAAAAATAATATCAAAGGTATGTTCAATAAACACGCATTCAATAAAATTTCCATATAGTAAAACGACACCGACGCCTCCGCCAATTCTTGAAAATGTTACTGGGAGGTAATAAGATAAGATCTGAAAGGAGTGGTATAAAATTTTACCCCAATAATGTTATTTCAGATTGATAGTTGATGTGTTTTAGGTGTTTACTTAAAAATTGAAATTACATAGAAAATGAATAAAAACAAAGTGTCTTACTTTCTATCTTTATATTACAGCTTGTAACCTTATATATAAAGAGAAAATAATATCAAGAATATGTTTAAATAAGCTTGAATTCAATAAAATACCTATATAGTAAAATAACAGCAGCGCATCCGCCACTTTTTTTAAATATTTCCTGAGTAATAACAAAATAAAGCTTAAAGGGAGAGGTATAAAATTTTGCACACAAAATACTATATCAAATTTATGTAGTTTGGGTTTTTACTTAAAAATTATAAGTTACGTGAATAACTATTAATAGTCTTACTTTCCATTTCTATATTACGGCTAGTAGATAATCATATTATAATCTTATATTATAAGTTACGTGAATAACCATTAATAGTCTTACTTTCCGTTTCTATATTACGGCTGGTAGATAATCATATTATAATCTTATGTATGAACATTAAATGTTAGAAAAATACTATCACAAATATGTTGAAATCTCGAATTTAATTAAATATCTATCTAGTAAAACGACAATGACGAATCCGAAAATTCTTAAAAATATTTGCTAGAACGTAATATGGTCTAAAGGGAGAGGTATAAAATTGTATCCATATAATATCATTTTGGATTGAAAGTAGATGTGCTTCCGTTTATTACTTAAAAATTGAAAATTACCTAAACAATATATAAAAATAGTAAGTCTTACATTATATTTTTATATTACGGCTGGTAGATAAAAATGTATAAGCTTATATATGAAGATTATACGTTAGACAACATAATATAAAAAACATGTTTAAATGAACTCGAATTTAATAAAATATGTATATGGTGAAATGACAGTGGCGCCTCCGCCAATTCTTAGAAATACTTGTTAGGAGGTTATCTGATAAAGTCTGAAGGAAGAGGTATAAAATTGTGTCCAAATAATATTATTTCAGATTAAAAGTTGATGTGCTTCAGGTTATTATTTAAAAATTGTAAATTACCTAGAAAATGAATGAAAATAGAAAGTTACATGCAATTTTTATATTACGTAGATAAACATGTATAAACTTATATATGAGGCGTTAGACAAAATAATATCAAAAATATGTTTAAATAAACTCGAACTCAATAAAATATCTATACGGTGAAATGACAATGGCGCCTTCGCCAATTTTTAAAAATGTTTGCTGGGCGATAATGAGATGAGGCCTGTAGGGAGAGATATAGAAAATTAATTTATCATTTACTTATGGATGTCGATGTACATGTATTAATTTGGTGTGAAATAAAAAGAATTGTGAATTTAATAACATAGTAAATGAATGTACATATACTTCAAACTCACTCTAATACTTGTCGTTCATAAATTTTGGCTGACAAATCTATGTAAGCTTTTAATATGTTTCCTTCGCTGACTCTACTTTTAATACAATCCTCTGTTTTCGTAAAAGTTGATAAAATTTTTTTCTATTTTCGACGTTGTTCTTAATTTTACCTGTACTAATGCCAACAAATATTAAATAGACTTAATTTATATTTATATGTGATTTTGGCATTTAGAATATTATTTTATTTTCCATCCTCATTCGTGATAAGTTTTTAAATATAACACGACAAAATATATTCATCGAATAATAGACATTGATATTAAAAAAAAATTATTTTAAACCTCCTGGAATATTTTCAGAACGATTACTTATTAAAAATCTTCTTACATGAGAATGTGTTTTGAATATATAATGTATCATCATAAGAAAAGCAATTGAATGTAAATTTAATGAACAAATTTACTATACCACTACTATCTAATTTTATTAGTTATTTATAATTATTTATAATATGGATATATATATATCCATCTTTCATTATTTAAAATTATTTACTAGCAAATATAATTAGAATCTCACGATTTACAATAAAATTGTTGAGGCAGTGGAAATCTATTTCCATGTGAACCCACTGTAAGAAGCTTTAAAAGTAAAAGTCTGTCAACATTAAACCGTAATTGTTTAAATAATATCGCTTTCAGATAATATCCATAGTCATATTGTATCACCTAGTATCAGGAATAATTAAGAACCTAAATGCGAGCTTTTGTATTGTTTCTTAAACCTCACAAATGTGTATTAATTATCCAACTGGTGTATTCCTATTTCAGCACTGTCTAGTTTGAGGCAGCAATAGATTTTCTCTCTTAAGCACCGTGGAGTCGTTACTAAA
This sequence comes from Rosalia funebris, assembly GCA_037954035.1. Lineage (NCBI taxonomy): Eukaryota > Metazoa > Arthropoda > Insecta > Coleoptera > Cerambycidae > Rosalia > Rosalia funebris. The sequence continues at coordinate 22,565,758 of JAZFAV010000011.1, forward strand.
AGGATATTAAATGCCATAAATTATGCGAATACGGCCCCTGTGGAACCAAACCAAAATACACCCTACAGAGATACTCTAATATCTTCCGCGAAACAAAGCGTTCGCATTAACAGATATGGGCCTGTGTTATTCAGATGTCTGTCAGAGTTGCAGTAGTGTAATGTAGTCGTTTATTCAATTTAAATCTCTATAAATAAGATTACGTACTCTGTCATGTGATGCTGTATTACGAACTATGGCCAAATTGTTAGAATTATTGACGATAATCAGTTGCCTCAAATATTACCAGCTAAGATTACTAAATATTTTTCACTTAATTTTGAACCCACTAAGGCACTACTGAACTTGCTTCCAAGAAATTTAGAATTATTTCACGTGTAGTACACGTGTAACATACACTTTGTCCATCACATAGTACCCGCATTTAAATGAAGGTCGGACTCAAGCTTTCAAAATGCTTCCAATTGCTCCATGCTCTTACAATTGACTCTAATAAGCGGCCCTCGAATATATTGATCTATCAATGTTACAGATGATAATCAATAATCTCGTAATATACGTTATAACAGTACATACCCATTGTAGAAGTAGCAAGAGTAGAATACAAGTATAGGAGTAGAATATTTTAGTACTGCAACCTGGGAGAAACAAAACGGCAAACTTGATTATGCAGAGTCTAGTTGATTATTCAATTTCTAGTTTAGAGATATATAAAGAGCAATATAAGTAATCTAATTATTTGATAAATAAATGAAGGAAGATATAATAAATGAATTTTTAATATAAGTAAATCTATACTAATAATTTTTTTATTGAAGCACTGATTCCCTTGCTTCCACACATCTCACGTTGCTGTATACTTTTCATTTAGATATGCACACCTCTTTTATCAACATTTCACTCAGATTCACTTTTATTTGAAAGCATAAATATGTACTGTATTAGAGTTAGCTCAGATATTTGTCAGTTGTTCCTTATATGCACATACTATTTTATTTATACAGCTAAAAGGATATAAAAGATATATTGCCAACAAGCATCATTTCCCTTGTATGTATAAAAAGAAGTGCCAGCAACATTACTAGTGTCAGGTGAGTGATGGCCTCCGTTTTCCTGCGGATAAATTATCAGGCCAGTCTACATTCGAAGGCGCGAAAATAAATAAATCGAGGGATGAGATGAGAAAGTATATTGATCTATTTTGTGTTCGGTATTTACGATGCGTTACAAAATTTACTCATATTATTATCGCGATGCTGATATCCCAAAACATTTGTATAAGTTCCATTCCAAAACGTTCATATTTTAATAATAACTTACATGGAAATCAAAATCACTGTTGAAAATACTTTATTTAAGATGCAATAACTGTTTTTATTTTGTGCAGTAATGTCGATTTCAAATTTATATATGTTTTGCGACTGAATAAGAAAACTGTTACCTGCAATTTAATGTCATTATCAATAATGTAAGTGGTGTTATACTCGGATAGCTCCGCGACAGCCGAGATACCGTTGCGCAGACTTGGATATTTGAAGCGATGTAGGTAAAAGCAATTAAGTTTTAACTTTATCGTCTTAATTAACTACCTACATATTATATAAAACTAATAATAATATTTACATGTTATATAAATTATTGTAACTTATACGTAGTTACTTATATATGGCATTGCCACTGATGAGGTATCCAATTGGGCAGCTCTGTAAATAAGAATAGTCCAGACTCCAACACTCTGAGACATATTTATAGTAACAGTTCTGACACGGTTCCATTAAATAATTTCAGAGTTAATTTAACTATGCAAAAGTTATATTTTTAGATACTGAACGATCGAACGAATCTGTTTACATTGTTTGCTATACATAATCTGATAATTTTCAAAAGTTTTCAAAGAATTAGTCAGTGATAGAATTTGTAGATATACGAAGGGCCCTTTCCTGGAGCCGATTCTCGATATAATGCAGGGAGCTTTAAATAAGGTTGGGAATTGGTGCAGGGAGAGGGGACTCGCGGTCAATCCATCTAAAACTGAGGTGATGGTGTTCACCAAGAAATATAAGTGGAACAAAACATGTCCGCTGAAACTTGGTGGCCAAGAACTAAGCTATAATAGCGAAGTGAAATACTTAGGAGTAATCCTGGACGGTAAACTGTCATGGGGAAAACATCTAAGTCACATATGTTCCAAGATCACAGCAACACTTTGGCAACTGAGAAGAGCCATTGGTAGTAGCTGGGGCTTGAAACCGGAAGCCATGAAATGGATGTATGAGGTAATTCTCAAACCCAGACTGACGTATGCAGCACTAGTCTGGTGGGAGAGAGCCTGTTTCAAGTCGGAAGCCAACCGCCTTAACAAGTTAAGAGGATTGATTCTTAGAAGTATAGCCGGAGCCCCAAGATCAACACCGATCGAGGCGATGGGGATACTGACGGGGATACCACCTCTTGATATCATCCTGAAAGCGGAAGCCGCAAAGGCAATGCACAGGATGGGAAACATGAAGAGGAATGTAAGGGACCTGAATAGACTCTCAAGAGAGCTAGCTGAGGAGGGACTCCTATGGATGCCCTCTGACAGTACGGGTGTCCACTTCCTGTTTGACAAGAAATATAAGATCACCCTCACCAGTAAGACCGACTAGGTGGAGGGTCGAGCTGGATTGCCGCTTAATGGAGACATCTGGTACACGGATGGAGCCAAGAGTGGGAACAGAGCGGGTGCGGGGGTGTATAGGCGACGCGACGGGATAGGTGAAACCTTCCCCTTGGGCCAATACACTACCGCACTCCAGGCCGAGCTAGTTGGAATTACATACGGTGTTCTGGGGGCGGACCAAAATCGGACCCAGGAGAAGGTATGTATCTGCTCGGATAGCAGGGCGGCGTTGGCAGCCCTGAATTCAGCAACGACAAAGTCGAAGCTGGTCTATAATTGCTATGAAGCATTGAACCACTTGGCAGGGAAGGGACCGGTGGAACTCTTATGGATACCTGGGCATAATGGCATTAAGGGAAATCTAATTGTAGATGACCTTGCCAGACTAGGGACCAGGAAAAACCTCTATGGACCAGAACCTGCAGTGGGAATCTGATCAGAGACCGCATCAATGGCTGGGAAAGAGACCAGCACAATAAAAGATGGAGAGGAGTAACGGGTTGTCGAATAACCAAACTCTTCATCGAATACTCAGAGATTGAGAAATGGGCCCAAGAATTCATTAAATTGAACAGGCACAAAGCCAGAACTCTGGTGGGAATCATAACGGGCCACCATAGTAGCCTGAATGCATATAAGCACAAGCTGAGGCTGACTGATAGCCTGGCCTGCAGATACTGTAAAGAGGACGAGGAAACCTCGATTCATCTTCTTTACACCTGCCCCGCACTGGAGGAGAAGAGGTATCTTATATTAGGGACCCATGTTATCCTAGAGGAGGCGAGGCTTAAGGCGGGGGACGTGCCTGAATTGCTCCTTTTATGGGATAGCATTTTTGGATAATGACCCGGATAAGAGGGGATCGCCAAGGGACTACCCATGCGATCAGTGGCTGATGAGGCCCAAACCTATATAATATAATAATAATAATAAATAATAATTTGTAGATATGAATGGGGCAGAGGTTATTAAAATATTTGATACATTGTCCAATTCTGCCGTGATAAAATCGTGTAAAATTTTACTATTTCTGGTATAAAACAGCACCAGTGTAATTCGTAATATTCTATACTATTATAATTGTAAACTTTTGCAAATTTTAGGTATAAAACTAATATAAATACCCCACAATATAGTACAGATTACTCCACATGGAGTTATAACCCCTGCCCAACAATAACTATTCTAAAGTAAGCATTCATAGTCTTCATGTTGAGACTAGAGGCAAGCCTAGAGGACTCATGTTGAGAAGCCTGAGGCAATGTGGCTGTTAGTGATTTCTAATTAACCAGTCAGAACATCACACAGAGCTTAGGCGTGTCAGAGCTCACACGTGTTACAAGAAGCAAAAATGTATTATGTTTGCCATCTCTATTAAATGTTTTTGCCAAAACGACTATTGAATATTGCGTTGAATTTTAGAACTTGCTGGGTGATTTCACCGAATAGATATTATGTATATGTGCCCTATGTGTGTTCCGCGACGATGAAATAAACAAGGTAATATAAATGCATATCTTGTTTGTGTAATTTCTTATTTAGTGCCTGCTTATTGTTTAATAATAATAATATTTTAAATTTGCCAAGAATATTACCTAATTTTAATTTTGAAGGAGAACTAAATCTAATAAAACTTATTAACAATTGTTAAAACCTGAAACAATATATAGTTTATTTCATTGCTATTTGCCAAATACAAAATGTCAAAACATACCGTGGCTTGCTTTTATGGCTAGGCTCAGGTAGACTGTTCCATTTAACGGCAATATAAGACAGTTTTTTATTTGGCAGATAGCGATGAAATTAATATAACCTATTTATTATTTCTAAATTACTTTTTCTTCTGATTTCAAACCCACGAACTTTTAGTATATATTGATAACTACTGGCAACATTTTAATAAGTCGATGTTTCAAACATCACTTTTAGGGTAACAGAGTGAACCTATAGAGTGAAAGATGCGAACGTTGCAACGAAACATTCTCAAAAAGAGTGCTAATCAATATTCTATGTACACATAATATTTAAGTTGTTTATATGTTCATTTCTCAACTCATAGCTGCCATCATCAGTCACTTCCCCGTCATTGCGTGGCGAAATAAGAAAGAACCTGAAAGGCATATTTATTCTGCCTATCATCCCCCAGCAAGCACCCAATAAACTGGAGTAGATATAACTGTATTTTTTTTCCTAACGCGCTGGAGGGTAAAAACTGTCGAGCGACGGAAAAAGTAAGTAATCTTGTTCAAAATATATTTAATATATAACGCTAATTATCGGTATTTTTTTCTTTAAACGGATTTTCTACCAGCATTCGATAAACTGTAATATCTCAAGTGAAGGCAGCTAATTCAAATTTAGCTTCTTTCAGCTTTATTTTCTGTTTTCAGTTGCTAAATATTAACAGCGTTGTTATATTATTATATATTTATTTACTTTATATTTCTCTTATTAGACAGATTCTCTAACAAATTATGGAATTGTGAAATACGCCAAGACAGAGAATTTACTTTTAATTCCTCTTTTATTCTATTTATATTTTTAGCTCTTGATAGTTAATAGTGCCTTTGTATTATTATTCATCATACCATCAATTTACAATACACACACATAAAAGAACAGATTTACTATTTAGCTAGTGGATTGTCAGTAACTTATAAGTCGGAAATCGAGAAAGGAACCACCAAGCCGCCAAGCGGTTATCAAAGTAGTTCCCGAATAGCAAAGCTATTACATAATCGCTCTAGGAAACAACTACTCCTCGGGCTAAAGCCCCGCCAGGCATTGAATTATACCCAGAAGCGATCCTCGACCCCTCTCTCGTGTTTCTGCACGATCAGATAAGGTTTCAAAAAATAAAACCAGCCACAGGTAGGATTCGACATTTGTCCCGGATCGGAACCGAACGACATACAGCTGTTTCGAACTTGTTAGTTGTCATCAGTGCCGCATACGGTACGCCGATTCAGGACAAGTGCCGAATGAACTTAATGGCCTATACATCTTTATCGATACGATCTCTGTCAGTAACTTATAAGTCGGAAATCGAGAAAGGAACCACCAAGCCGCCAAGCGGTTATCAAAGTAGTTCCCGAATATCAAAGCTATTACATAATCGCTCTAGGAAACAACTACTCCTCGGGCTAAAGCCGCGCCAGGCATTGAATTATACCCAGAAGCGATCCTCGACCCCTTTCTCGTGTTTCTGCACGATCAGATAAGGTTTCAAAAAATAAAACCAGCCACAGGTAGGATTCGACATTTGTCCCGGATCGGAACCGAACGACATACAGCTGTTTCGAACTTGTTCGATTGTATTTATGATGATTATCAAACAACAAAAATGCTATTCTAATTTCGGTATAGAAACAACTCTAAATATTTATACTCGTATATATTAACCACTAACATGCTTTATATAGGGGTATTTTATAAAATACCTATAATAAACGTGAACCTGTATTTATTATACAGGGTGCGGCAGAACAACTTATTTATTCAGAAATTCAATTTAAAAAAAGTAATGCAGATATATATTTAACTGCTTCAACAGCATCAAGTACAACATTTAAATTTTATGTTTACGCAGTTATAAAAATGATCAGGCAGGTGGCGTCCATTATTCTGAATACACTGCGTTAATTGGAAGTTTCGTTAAACTCTTTCCAGCATACTGACGGGTATGTTGGCGACAGCTTGACAAATGTTATTCTTCAGGTGAGCCAGGGTCCTAGGACGATTGTTGGATGTCAAGAAGCGTCTTACATGTATTTTCTCGAGCAACAAAATCGCGTGGATTAAGTTCCTACACCGCAGCCAATTTATAGGGATGAAATTTTAGTTCTTTATGAAGGATTCGCCTCACAGAACGAACAGATAATCCAACAGCAGCTGCATGTTTGCGAATAAAGCGCTGAGAGGATCGCAAAATAGAAAGCCTTATCATGTCAATGTTTTGAGGTTACCTTGATGTTCGTGAAAGGACAGGTTTTTTTTCTTCAGATCATCAGTTTCGGTGAAGTTGTTTACCCATGAAGTAATCGACTACTGGCCAGGAATACTATCACGGGGAGCAATATTGGAATGGATATAAAATGCACGTTGTGTAGCAATTATTGAGTGACCATTAGAATAGCATGCCTCGACAGTGAAGCGCACTTCACCTTCCTCCACGCCATGATGCTAACTAAACCAAGCGGAGCTACAACCTTATGCCCCATCCTCTCGAATGTACCTACCGTTACCTTCCCAGGAGCAGCCATCACTTCAAGGCGCAAAATTCAAATAAACAAGTTGCTCTGCCCCACTTTGTAATTATTTCATAACTGTAAAAATTAAGTTAAATTAAAATATCTAATTGAAAAACCCAGAAAAACTTCAAACAAACAGAATCTTTGACTTAATATACCTCGGCAAAAAGTATTCCAGTAATACACTATATATTTCGTACATCTTTAAACTATGTTTTAAATTAACATTTTTAGATTAGTTTCAAGGTTCGGTAAATATCTACTTTAGCATAAAATTCTCATATCCTCACCAAAATTTGGCCACCCTCTTATTTTTGAATATACTGAGCAAGGATCTGACTTTTATCTCCACCTTACTTATAGTGAACCTATAGTATAGTACATTGCAAAAATTATTATATATCATTGATTCCGATTATGCGAAAAATAATTGTAGTCTTTTATCTCTTTCTAGATGTAATTGTCTCTTGGATCAAATCAAGTAGAATATTTTATTTCACTTTTCTATATAACAATATGATTAACCATAGAAAATTTGCATATCATGTTAATTAAAATCAAAGTGAATTGAGCACCACATTATAGAAAACAATATCTGCCCCAGCAATAAATAATGAGATTATTTAAAAATAAGTTTTAACAGCCGTAGCTACAGTAAAACAAACTTGTGCCTTCTGGCGTTGAATTGAGAATAACGAAATGTCAGCAATTTTCATAAAACATTCATGAACATTTCAGCGGTCTGGTCGGTATTTATCAGATCCTCAGTAATTTATTACACGATACGTAGGGTTGGCCTCATAAAAATACAATTGGGTAAATAGTCTCAGCGCCAACGTGGAAGCATAATTTTTTTACCAGCGGAACGGTTCATTTGTGGCAGAATTTTTTTTATGCGAAGAGACGATTTTTTGTACAGTTCATAGATTCTGTAGAAGATATAACAACACGATGAATTATATGTATGTTTTTCTAGTACAGGCTCTCTTTTCATAAGGTTCTCTTATGATCTATATTTTGTTCTCAAATCTGCTAAAGAACTAGACATGTATGGCTAAAGATAGCCCCCCCTCATCGTATAAATTTAACCCTAAGTTGAGTGCAGCATGAATACAAGCACATTCTGGCGCAATACATCTCAGTGATGCCATAATCAAATCTTACACAATTTAGATTTTAATGAGGTGGAGACTTAATCAAACACTTATATGTAAAATAAATATTGGACGTTAATTACAAAGAAAAGTTATAAGTAACTGCCTATTTTAAGCTACAGAAATAAGGAGATTATACTCCAACCCATCTGCAAATGCCTCATATAATAAGGACTAAACAAATTAGGTCAAAACAGCTTTTATCTTGGGTCTCGTCAGTGCAGTGTAAACGAGTATACCTTTGACAGATGAAGCTCACATCTAGTAGACGTCGCTACGTTCAACCGCAGTAGAATGTACCAAACGCTATCTCTTGGTAGTTTCGAGAACAATTTAAATCGGAGTAAAAACTTAAGATCATCAGTATAATTCAAAGTTTTACTACGCAGAGGGTAATATTCATACTACAGAAATAAGGAGATTACACTCCAATCCATCTGCAAATGCCTCATATAATAAGGACTAAACAAATTAGGTCAAAACAGCTATTCTCCTGGCTATATGCCAAACGCCGAGCGCTGAATTACATGACAAAATTTGCCGTACTTTGTCTAAGAGTTAGGACTAAAATACAGTGATTCAGATTGTTACAAAGTGGAAAAGGAAGATGCAAAGTGTCACTTATCTCAGGATATCGTTAACTGCAGACCGGTTTTGACCTTATCTTGGGTTTCGTTACTCTGGTTATACTGATTATACGGTATACTAATTATATACTGATTATGATATGAATACTGAGTTATACTGATGATTTCAGGTTTTTACTCCGATTTAGGTTTTTCTCGAAACTACCCAGAGATGGTGTTTGGTACGTTCTACTGCAGTTGAACGCAGCAACGTCTACTAGATGTGAGCTTCATCTGTCAGAGGTATCCTCGTTTATACTGCACTGACGAGACCCAAGATAAGATCGAAACCGGTTTGTAGTTAACGATATCCTGTGATAGGCGGCACTTTGCATCTTCCTTGTGGTTTTGGAACAATCTGAATCACTGTATTTTAGTGCTAACTCTGTTAGAAAAAATACAGCAAATATTGTCATATAATTCAGCGCTCGGCGTTTGGCATATAGCCAGGAGAATAGCTGTTTTGACCTAATTTGTTTAGTCCTTATTATATAAGGTATTTGCAGATGGGTTGGAATATAATCTCCTTATTTTTTTAGTTTGAATATTACCCTCTGCGTAACAAAACATTACATTATGCCTATTTTAAGTGTAATAAATGTGGAATTATAAATTATCTTCATCATTTTAGCATATTCCAAACAAAAATAAACGTCACATTTTTGATAATTATATTTAGTACAAACCAATAGTTTAACACCCAAATGTGTTAATTTTGAATAATAATAATAATATCAGTTCAGTGCATAACAGAATAAGTAAGTGTAGGGGTTCCAAAAAATATTATTAAATTAAATAATAAAAATATTTACCAAAATATAAAAGTGAAAATAATGACATAAAAAGGCGCAACACATCTGACAGATTAGGGCCTTTGGCCTTAGATGGGCCTAAGGCCAAGGATCTACACCATATCGAGAATAGTAATTTGGAGCTAGGAAGCTATGAGGGAGTTCATATTCATAAGGGAGGGAGTTACTATTCGTAATACACAGAAAAAGGCAAAGAGAAATGTGACTGATGGGTCTCACAGATCGGTTGCGCCCGACATTTTCAATTGCAATTCAGCAATGATTTGGCTCAGTAATATTTTACCTACTTTTATGCAATTTTTACACATTACTTTTATTGCATTTCTTTACTTCCCTTAGGGAAAATTAAAATTTATATAATAAATTGTATTAACTATATATATGATGTATTAACTATATGATTTTCATACAATAAATATATTTAAATTACAATATCGTTCACGAAAAATACATCCACCGCAGTCTACTACTCAGTACAAAGTACAAAGTTCTGTATGATGGCATCATAAGAAAAATATATAGGACACAGAAAACAAGAGTCTCACATAAAGTGAGACTATATGTATTGAGATAATTATGTGTGGAAATATTCAAAACTAAAAAGGAACAAATTTCAATTGCTGTTCATCACTTCACTCAAAACCTCAACTAACTTACTGGCATAATTAACATAAACAAATTACTTACAATAAAATAATTATATAATAGAATAGTAAAATAGTGTGCATTGTGGAGTATTATTCCCACGTTGTAAATAAGAGAACTAACAACAAAAATTTACGATTGCAATAACTTACAAGAAAATGTATATATTTTTGATCTTTCTCTTTCCGTATCTCTTACGATAACTGAATGAAAAACATAAACATAAGATTAACAGTAAAATACTCAATAAACGACATTTCAGGATATTTAACTAGATTAGGTTGTAATTGATGACAATTATTGTCATCCATAGGTATTTGAATGAAAAGAAGGAATCTGCTGCACTAAGTCTGTCCCTGTTTTCAATATCTCTATTTCTTTAAATAATTTTATTTCAACAAATTTATTAAATAATTTACCTTTTACATTACTTACTTCAATATAACTATTGACAAAAAATGCATACAGTATTACTTGTGAAATAATATTGTTATACAAAAAATAAATATAACACAAAAAAATTTTAAATTATTATTATTACATTTTTTTGCGATTCTTATCCAGGAGATTTGTAAAAGAATTAAGCAAACTCGACATCGTATTTTTGCTTTTGAATAAAATCATTATCGTATAATCGTACATGATGAATTAGCATTATTAAGATTAACAAACATTTTTAGGAAGCGGTGGAAACGAAATCGATATAACAATGGACTGTATTAGGTAAAAGTGAAAAATGATTAAATATTTTACAAATGGGTAAAATTTTATCTTAGTTTTTATAATATCCGAGATTTAGTTTAGAGATATTTTTTACTATAAAAATTCTACAAACTCTCTACAGCTACTGATTATAATAAGAAATATGAAACAAAAATTGTGTGTCAAGGTTCTTTCAATATCGTAGTACAATAAGCATTAGGTACCACCACATTTCCTTCCAAGAGCAATCTAGACTTAATACAATACAATTATGTTCATCAGCCATTTTAAAAATGAATGCATTTTGTTATATAAAATTGAAAAGATAAATTTAAAGACCTGATTGTCTTTAAATTTATCTTTTCAATTTTGTGTAACATAATGCATTCATTTTTAAAATGGCTAATGAACATAATTTCAGTAAAATAAAAACTTTAAGTCAGTAAAATAAAGGTCACTTCCGGTGAAAAATGAAGTGAGAATAATATTAATTTAACATTAGACTGAAAAAAGAAGATAAATATGCATTGTATAAGTTTACGAAATTTCAAAAGAATATCCGTTTAACTAACCACGCTACGGGGTGTTACTTGTTGCCTATACCATTCAATATACCCAGCAGAAAGTATCATTATTTTTCAAAAGTTACAAGTTCAAATATATGTGTTATAGTATTTAAATAACTGTCTTTCCTATTGCTGTACTAATTTTCCACATATGTTGTTTTTTAAATACAAGTATTTAAATAAAATTCTTTTGATTTAAAAATATACCTAACTTTTTGTTTCCAAATTATGTTTTCATATTTTATAATACTGATAATACATTTATTGAAAATAAATTACATGTACAGATTTCTTCAGAAGAGGATTCAGATAATTCGCAAGAAAATGGCATGGAAATTTTATTTTCTATTTGTTTTAAATCTCCACTTAGTGTTACTTCACTGCATCCACTTATTCCATAAATAGTCAGGTATATGTAGGTCTATATGATATTTAAGGTATATAATACAATATATAACCTGTCACATGCCAAATATAGGACATGTCTCTCTTGTCGCAGAAATTTTCAATAAATTAAATGAACGCATGTAAGGAGAAATATCAAAAAATGTAAAACTGTCGGGTTTTATTTTGTCGTGGTACTTGTCTGATTGGGTAGAAAAACGAGAAAGAGGTCGAGGATCGCTTTTAGGTATAATTCAATGCCTGGCGGGGCTTTAGCTCAAGGAGTAGTTGTTTCCTATAGCGATTATGTAATAGCTTTGCTATTTGGGAACTACTTGATAACCGCTTAACGGTTTGGTAGCTTCTTTCTTGATTCCCGACTTATATGTTACTGACATAGATCGTATCGATGTAGATGTATACCCCATGGACTTCATTCAGCAATTCTCCTGGTTCTGCGTACCGCGTACGGCACTGATGAGGACTAATAAACCAATAAGTTCGAAACAGCTGTCTGCCGTTCGGTTCCCACCCGGTACAGATGTAAAAGTCAACCCGTTTTATTTTAAGCCGGTTTTATTTTTTGGTGGTGCCTGTTTCGATTCCTGGCTTATATTATTATGTTGCTGACATAGTTTCACTAAATAAAACTTTAATATTCGCGTCCAAACTGTTTTTATATAATTAAAAGAATACATATATTTTAAGAAGAGAAATTCTTAATTGCATATGTAATTGATATTAACAAAAAAATTATAAGCTATTCCTTCAGCATTAATTTTAATATTTAATTCATTCGTGCTGAAGCCTTGAGGATTATTCGAAACGTTAGCTTATTGCTAGTATAAAACTTCGACTTTCATTTTATTTTTAATCGCTTTAAATATTACTAAATTCGCTGACACCAGGAAAAGAACTCATAAAAATATTATTTATAGTATCCTAGTAATACAAGATAGATTAAATATTATTTAAAAACCTAACACGTCAATGTATGCACCTAATACTTATAAATAGTTTGCTTTTTCGACGCCACTAATTGTGAGCATATTGTCAAGGAATTTAATATTTTGCCGGATACGCCAGGATTAGTTATTCAAATTCGTGCCTGAATATTTCTACAGCAGCACGGTAGACCCTCGCCAGCTAGTTCTAGAACTATTCCGAAAGTCAAGTGCTGCTTTCAAGCCTTTATTGATGGTATAAAAGCGTCAAAATTCACAGCATGTGCTCGGTTACGTAGTTTTGTTTAGGAACAACTCAACTGTAAATAAAATCGTTAGAGGTGTGCACGTGTGCCACAAAACGGCTTAAATACTCCACTTATAATGTAATGTTGCAAAGTTTATAGATTTATGGAAGTATTTATAAATTTATAGAATTCCCTCAGATTCCCATAAAATAGTTGAATGGTTTAGTTACGCCGTTATAACTAATGCGTATTGTATTTAAAATAAAACATATTTTTTTCTTAAATGATGACATCATTTCATATGATGAACTATAAGGTGTGATGAATATAGAGTGTGATATCAGATGTCATACCTTACTATTAACTTTACCGCTATTTGCCAAATAAAAACCTGTCTTATTTTGCCGATAAATGGAACAGTCTAACTGAGCCTAGCCATAAAACCAAGCCACGGTATGTTTTGAAATTTTTCATTTTGCCAATAGCGATGAAATAAACTATACGTTCATCGTATTTAAATATGTGACAAATATTTGCTGTCTATAATATTTTTATAAGTGGTATACAATTTTTATATCATTTTGATCAATTCAAAGTGACAAGTTATATCTATTCATAATGAACAGATTATGAACAGGTAAGGAACTTCTTTAACTTGCAAATGTTTGAGATATCAGATAGTTACTTATATGCCATTAATTATAAAACAGAGACATAGTAAAAGCTAAAAAGTATATCTCATAACTATCCCTCTCGAGTAAAGATTCGGGCTGTTGTGCTTCCTTTTGTCATAAAGACGGCTATAGAGACCTCTTTTTCTCCAATAATATATAATAAAGTAGCTGAAATAAAAATGTTAAATTCAATACCAATGTTTAAAAAACAATAAAATTAGAAACTGCTTATTTACTAAACTTAGATTATATGCCTATAACTTAATAGATATTAAAAATATATATAAAATAATTTAATAAATATTATACTTACTTACTTAGATTTAGATAGTGTGGTTGTTAGTTGTATATGGTTTTATTAATAAATGTGTATGCGTGTATTTACGAAAAGTATTCATTGTGTCTGTTATTTACAATTATTTTGTACAAAATTCTCTGCAAACTTTGCTATTTGATTACCTGTTTACCAATCTTTTAGATTTATATTATATTTATATTATATTTATATGATATTTATATGATATTTATATGATATTTATATGATATTTATATGATATTTATATGATATTTATATGATATTTATATGATATTTATATGATATTTTTATGATATTTATTTCGGCTGTAAAACCTGTCAAGTGACATATCCAAAATAAATAGTTTTTTTTGCATGTAAAACATGTTGAGTGACTAAGTCTTCAGACTAACAGCTTAAATTTCGCGCCAGTGGTTTAAGTTGTGCGGTGCTAGTTAGTGGCGCTGCTGGAAAGTGATACTTTCGAAGGTATTCTTCAAGTAAAACCTGTTATGTACACACGTTGATGCATCCTGCAGATTATTCAAATACTGAATCTTCAGTAGAAAATCGGGACAATTTTGAGGCTGGTAAAGTTTGATTATTGGTACGAATTCACGTAAAAAACCTGTTTTGTGCTGCACTTATCATATTTTACATGAGATCTATGCTGTTGCTATGTTAAGTTTGTACCTGTCAAGTAAACCTGTACGTGACAGATTTTACATACATTCATTTCAGGACAATGAACAACCTCGAGGGGAGAAAAGAGAAAACAAGGTTTGCCATTGAAAAATAAAATTAAACTACTAAAAGATAGTGGCGAGAGTTACAAATCATACAGAGGTAAAGGAAAGGAGTTTTTTTTTCAAGTTTCCGTCTTTGTCTCTTTGATTAGAATAAAAACTACATATTTCTGTCAACTGTTAGTTTTATTGTCGCTAATTCTGGCGTAAAATATGTTAACTAACAATTCTTTACATATTCTTTAGAACCAAGGAAACAAAAAAAAATCATTATATTTTGTTTTATTTAAATTTGACTGCCTAAGAAATTTCTGCGGCATACCTACTCGTGTAAAAAATTGCATAAATTTTATTAAACTGATTTTAATTTTATACTCTTATCTAAATCGTTAAATATCTCCAAAACAAGAAAATGTTAACAGATTTTACAGCCGAATTTATATAATATTTATATTATATTTATATAAAAATCTGTATGTAATTGATTCATACATATTCTACTACTAGTGTGGGTAGTAGTGTGAGCCTTCCGGATTCTACGAAGATGATTTATGATGTATTACTTGAACATCATAAAACATAAATGGACAGAAGTTACTGAATTTAGTCAACGAAAATAATATACTCAACTGTATATGTCTTACATTTACAAGAAAATTAAATAATATTAAAGTTTTGATTAACCACAGATCAAAAAATAAATCCACTGATTAGGTTAAATCTAGATAAGAACTAGATCAACAGATCGGCTTATAAATTCCCCTTTCAGATTCAGAAGAACTAGAGGTATGTGTGACTGTTTCAAATGGGGTAACGCCTCTTAAAAAAGCTTCCTAGGTCTAATTTCTTGGGGATATTAAATTCCCTGTAATTTTTCTCGATACCTGGCTTCATCCTCCGGGTTTCTTACAGTGATTTTGTTCAGGTCGTCTTTCACTTCTTATATCCTAGTTAATCTTGGTTTATATCTACGTCTACTGTTTATTATTCTCATTACATTATTGTACTTATCACATCTTCTCTCCGTATTGTACTTCTAATATTTTTCTCACGATTTTTCTTTCAGCAATATATATTCTTTCCTCTTCCTTTTTTTGTCATAGTTATCATCTCTGTTGCTTAAATTTTTATGGGTCTAATCAGATTTTATATACTTCTATGTTAGTTTTTATGGTTAATGTCTTATTATTTAGTAGCTTACTGTTTGCATGAAGAGTTTCAGTGACATATATATTGTATTCCTTAACTTCAGTTGATCTATCTCATAATCTCATACTAGGTATGAGACATCTTACAGTATCATATCACTAGTAGCATATCTGCATATGCTACTAGTTTGCCCACTGTCGATCTTATTGTACAGGGTTAGTCACCTAAAATTGAACCCCCCCTTTATTTCTCTTAATTTCAATCGAATCGAATAATTCAAACAAAGGTTTTACATGATTTTCTATAATTTTTTTGAATATTTAAACAAATTTTCAAAAACTCTGCAGATTGAAAGGGGGCGAACAATTTTTTATTTTTTTTAAACGGAACACTATGTATTTTTTTACTTAAAAATGTTACTTACAGTTTCCTGATCACAAAAATATATAATTGTTGTATCTTGATAAGTATAGTTCTTGAGGTATTCATACAAATATATAGTCACATCACAGGAATAAGTTTGGCATAAGACCATAAATCAGGAGAGCTATGTTTTTGAGATATAACGACACATCTTGTTTTTTAAGAAAAAAGTATGAAAATTCTTTGATGCGGCAACACATAATAATTATAATAAACAAATAAACCTTTATTAAAATGACAACAACAAAGTTTAATGAACACAAAACATAAATAACAAAATAATGATAAAAAAAAACAATGCGCAACAATAAATAACATAAAACCAATGAACTTTATTAAAATTAAACATATCTATATGTTCTCCATGTATCCTCCGTTTCTATTAAGGCACAGTTGGCATATTTTAATAAATTCATTTCTAACGTTTTCAAATAAATGAACATTTTGCCGAAAATTTTCTATTTCTTGATTGATACAGTCCTTTAACTCATCCGAGTTATTATATACCGAATTTTCGTATATGTTTTGTTTGAGTGTTCCCCACAAAAAGAAGTCCAAAAGACTCAAGTCTGGGCTATTAGTAGGCCAATGTATAGGACCGTATCCTCCTATCCAAAATAGATATTTGTCATTTAAATATTCCGTTACGTTCCGTACAGAGTGTGGAGGAACACCATCCTATCGCTAAATAACAGAATTCCTGGTTGCAAGGGGAATATTATCTAAATAGTTCTCTAGTTCGCCCCGAAGAATATTCAAATACTTAACTGCATTCAAGGATCCATTAATGAATACGGGACCCACAATTGTATTTTGATGAATACCGCACCACACATTTACTGTATTATATCCTTGGGTTTTATCTATTTTATAATATATGGATTTGCGGGCGCCCAATAATGTGCATTTTTCCTATTAAAAAGTCCAGCCGTTGAAAAGCTACTTTTATCGGTCCAAAATAAGTTTTTTAAAAAGTTATTGTAGTTTTCTGCTCTCTCAATCATCTCTCTACAAAAAGCTCTTCTGTCGGCAAAGTTATTTTCAGTTAAAATCTGAACTGGCAAAATACTATAAGGCTTATATATATGTGACGTTTTAATATACGTCTTATACTTGCTTGAGAAATATTAAATTCTTCTGCAGCAGCGTTAGTAGATTTATTATGGTGTTCGGTAAAAAATAGTAAAACGTCCATTTCCATATCTTCTCCTGTTTTGGGCTTCTTTCTCTTTCGTTTCTTATCTTTTAAGGATTCGCTGTCCCCAAACGTGAGATAAATATTAGAGAAAGTGTTCTTGGAGGGAACGCGTCTTTCAGGATATTTTCTTGCATCTTCTCTTTTAGCTATATATTTGTTTTTATTGCTGGTTAAGTAAATTTCTAATATTTCTTTCCTTTCGACTAATGAATATCCCATATCAATATATTATATATATATATATATATATATATATATATATATATATATATATATATATATATATATATATATATTAACAAGTATATTAAAACTTAACTTAAAGCGTATTAATAATATAACAATCAAACATAAGTCAAACATAACATAACTGTCAAACGAAGCATTATTGTTTCTTTAAATCATTTCGGTTCACAGCTCTCCTAATTTATGGTCTTATGCCAAACTTATTCCTGAGATGTGACTATATATTTGTATGAATATCTCACGAACTATACTTACCAAGATTTATATATAGACAACAATTATATACTTTTGTGATCAGAAAACTTTGGGTAACTTTTTTAAGTAAAAAAATATAGGGTGTTCCATTTAAAAAATAAAAAAATGTTCGCCCCCTTTCAATTTGCAGTTTCTGAAAATTTGTGTAAATATTCAAAAAATTTATAAAAAATCATGTAAAATTCTTGTTTGAATTTTTCGATTCGATTGAAATTAAGAGAAATAAAGGGGGGGGCCAATTTTAGGTGACTAACCCGGTACTTTTATTCATAGCTCGTGGGATATGTTCCACTGCTATATTGAAAAGCAACGCAAACAATAAGTTCCTTTGCTCGATACCTTTTTAGATGCTGATTTTCTCAGTTGAATCTTTCTTTGATTTTTATACTGATTCCAGTTTTTATCAAAGTAGCATATATAAGAAAATAACTAGAAGTAGCATTGAATGAAATAATGTCTGCTATCCAAAATACGGCACGGACAGCTACACCTGTGTAAAGTAGGAAACATAAACAGGCAGAGTGCCTCATTGTTGTCAACAAGGAGTCATGTACACTAATTAAATGTACAACTCTTTCTAAATCCAATCACAAAATAATACACCTTGTGGAAACATTTTTATAAAAATTGTTCAACGATAAGTAGACAACAACATTTCAGTTATTTATTCCGCGTAGTATACATAACATATTTATTCTTTAAATCTGTTTTATCAATTCAATAATATATCTTAGAACGTATCTGTTCTACAGCCCAAATCCCAGATGCGTTAACGATAATAAACTGCCACAACGCAAATCCCTTCGATTTCCCGAAATATATAGCTCATGTTTCGCAATTTCAGTCAGGTAGGACACATAAAATAAAAAACAACCGCCGTAAAACCGGGCGCATTGTTTGGCACGGCGATCATCGGGATAAGATTGAATAACGGTACGGCAGAACGTAAGCTATGGCCCCGCCATTTTCGGCCCGGAGTCTGAAAAAAACGGAACATGTTGTGATTAGTGTTGCTACAATAACGGCCGCTATTGTGAAAAATTTGGTTATACTTTAGCCTTCGGTTTTATCGATTTATTTTCATTGTGCTGAGGGAGGAAAGGCGAAGCTTGGGCATTATTCCGCAGACTGATATAGCATTTGTGAATATAATTTTTTTAATGAAAATAAAAAGAAAATATTATGCTATTATCGTGGTTTTACTCCGGCCTGCGGGAGTATCGATTATGTTGAAAGTATATAGAAAGAAAACATAAGTTTCCATGCTTTATTTTGAATTACAAATGTGTTATTCACTTCTGGATAAAATTAACGTATCAGCAAAACGTTTCATTATTTCTTATAATATATTTTTCAAAGTTTTAGATCTTTAAACATTTTATATAGGTAGCCTATAGTATCTTCTGTTACTGTTAATAAATAATTACAATTTTTAAACAGATGTAAAGTATCGATTTGTAACTGTTTGTTAATAATACATTAAACTCTGTTTAAAGTGATTTGTATAAGGCAATAAATTTAGTTGCGCGTTTAGTAGTGATTTTTTTTTAACTTCATGTCGTCAAGTAAATCAAACATATTATCCAATATACTTAGACTAAAAGAAATGAATCGTCTACGCAAATTGAGAAAAGATGAAGCAGTGAAAGCGGAAAATCCAGTTAACGAGGGACGTAGCCAGCGGTATGTGGCTAATTTGTTAATTGGCCTACTTCCTACTTCCTTTCAATTCCTCGTTATTTTCATTTTGCCCTTGTTTATATTTAGTCTAATTTTCTTACCTTCCTCCACTGTTACTCCTTAAGAAACAGTAATTTTACCAGTTTAGAGCTAAGCAGCACCCAGCAGCAGCTCGATTTGTAGAAATATTTCTGGACTAACGGTCACGAGAAGGTTTAATGCAGGAGAAATGGATAGAAGAAGACTAGCCATTGTATCACTACTCACTATAAAGCAAGAATTACTAGACTGAACTTTGCAAGAGAATACTAAGTTGAAATATTGACAACTGGAAGCGAGTTAATAATGTTGTTAGGAGGAATCTGTTTCAATAATCGCATGAATTTGGTTCCTATACTGGGGAGATCCGTGAATTCATATTTCTACGTGGAGAATATCATAGAAGAACATGTGATGACATTTTCCCTAATTGTTGCAGAGAATTTCATTTTTATGCAGGATAACGTTTGACCCTGCGTTGCTGGAGAGGTGCTCGATTAACTTCGTTTTGTGAATATTCCAACTATGGACTGGCCATCAGGAAGCATAGATATGAACCCCATAAAATATCTATAAGATGTACTAATCCGATTACACATACCTGCTCCTGTGACTGTTAGGGAACTCGAACAAGTCGTTCCTGTAGAATGGGAGAATATTGCTCAGGCAACCATTCACTACTTGATCAATAGCAATGTCCGGATCTAAAATTTTTCGTTAACACTGTTTTCATTGCATTTTACATTATTGTTCGTTTTTGTTATTTACTCATGTTCTTTTTCTCCATAATGTAAGTCTATGTTGTTAAATATTAATTGCAACCATTTAATTATAATATGACGTAAATATTATGATTATATTAAGATTTCTATTAGTTTATGGCAGTGGATTTATTACGGTTACAGTAAATATTATGGGAACGGTCGGCTATCGAACGTTATCAACTTTTCAAATAAAATCTACAAGGTCCTATTTTTTTTGAGTCGTGGACTTTTTAAACCCCTCAATTTTTAAGAACACTATAGAACGTACAAAACAATTGTAAAGAAACATAAATAAGCATAAATATCAAATACAATATTATCAATGTTTGTTGCAAGCAAATCACTCAGAGATATCTTCGGTACTGCTAGAGGTTTGTTAATAATTTAATTAACTATTGTCGATGATGAAAATCTGTTGGACTTGTTTGACTATTATGGACTATTTTGTATTCCATCACGTAAAGAAATAACATTTTTAAAACTCCCGTAACTAATTTGTAACAACTGTTTAACTGAGATAAATAATTAGTGAAGAATGTGTAAACATAACTAGGTATGCTCTAAAATACTCTTTACATCATGAAGCTGTGCATAAATTTATAAATTATGTCAAAATGATTTCTGATATTGATATATAAGCTAAAATATATTTTCTTCATTCCGCGATGACCTTAGAACAAGATAATCTTTCCCGGTAGAAAAAGATGGTACAATTAACAAATGTATTCTACGAACTATCAGAACATTGAAATATGAAATTGAATAATTTTACATGTTTTAAAGATTAAGAAACACTCGTCTAAAGTAGAGGCTTGCAGAAGAACCCGTTTGTATTTAATTTGATTAAGAACAAGACAATTTCTCGAACTTATTGGTAACATAGACCGAATCGGAGCGAAGAAGCCTATTCATATTTTATGAATTCTGTGATTGATTTCGTCTTTTGAAATCAACTTCAGCGTGCGACCTCTCATGCGATTCAAACCATTTCTTCGAACAATCAAATAAAATACAACATTAACACATAAAAATTGTATTAAATTCATTACGCATGAAATTTGGACAAGGTACTAGTATTCTATTAGATCCTATGAATACAGGATTTAACAGAATATATATCGTTATGCACAATACAAAACTTACCGTGGTAATTGCAATGCCCATGATTTTGCTTAAAGGACAATATTCTATTATCCTCTGATATTGTGTGTTTCTGTGTGAATCAAAAACACAGACACCCACCAAATTTAATAAAATATCTAGTCTTATATTAACACCGTTTGCGAGGGAATTAGCATAAGTTGTTTGTAGTTCATTATTTTAATTGTTTTTTAGTTTAACGTTTTTGCGTAGAGCAGTAAATGTAGTAAATATAATTTTTTTTCTAGAATAATTCAGTCAAGACGTCATCCGTTTATTGGTCTATTATTGCCATAATTGTATGAACTTTATTTAATTTTAGACAATATCATGTAGTGAAACTTTTGTGCAGAAAAATATATTGTGTTCTATTATGGACGGATTTTTTATTTAATCTGCTATAGAGGGATAACGTCATTGTGGTTCGAAGTGGATAGGGTTATATGCTTGGGTTCAGGTTTCAATGGGACAGTTTGACACCTTTCTGTAGGTATGAGTATGTTTACCATCATCTTTATGTAAGCTCATTTCATCGTGAGTATGCTATGGTGAGTTGAACTATGTCTCCTCCGTACCCTAAACTTGAGAGGAAGAAGGCTACTTCGATCTGCTTAAAGTATTTTTTCTCAAACTGTTACATAATTTTAACAGCCTCATATCTACAAATGATTTTAAGCAAAATAATGTTTTCTTTAAAATATGCAATTTCATATTTTACTGTTTATGTGTTTCGTTTTTTACTGTACATATGGACTATATACTAATATACTGTTTGATCTATTGGAAACAACAAAGAAGTATTCACGAATGAATTTCATTTTTGAGAGCTATTTTTAAAAACAACATATAGTTAAAAGATTTCTTTATGACGTCCTCGACTAACGCGACATAATTAATATCTTGTGTTCTCCAGTATTAGTGGTGGGATAGATTGAAATGCAAAGCTAATTTTCCTGATACGACGTTGCATAGTACCCGCATGCAATTACGAAAGTAACAAACTCGCTCGATTGTGCAAATCTTAATTCTAACTTCACTTAAAGGGACAATGAAGCTTTTTGTCTATAATCATTTCACAATACACTGGAACACATAATTTACACTAAATATACCTACCATGTTAAATTGTTATCCACAATTGTACACAGTGTGTTCACAATTTGCAATACTATGGGGTATTCTGTTTTCGGTAAAGTGCATTAAAATAGATAGCTTCATTTTCCCTTCAATGATACTTTGATGACTCCCAATTTACAATATTATAATTTGTAGTATATAATACAAATTTATATTATTTACCTCTGTGAATTAATATTTTGAAATAATTTCTCTTATTTGTAACAGCAATGTTCATAGAATAAGTTTATTCATATAAGTTTATTCAGATTATATACGTATGTGTACATACGAGTATTACGTGTAAATAAAAAATTGTTGCAGGAACACAAGAAAACATATTTTTTATAATTGCAAATTAATCTAATTCAAATTCACCTATACGGTAAACAATAATAATCGTTACGTAATACATTGTGTCTCAGATAATTTTCCTATAAATTCATTTTGTTATTAATTTTACATCATTCGTTACGTATATATTAAAATTTATAAACATTTATGTTCAAATTTACCGGCAATTTCGCAGTGCAAGACAACTAGCGCCCATTGTACAGTAATTTACCAGCGAACTACCGCAGTGTCAGGGGGCTGGTTATGAGTATACAAAATTTTTTACATAACCTCAAAAAATCAGCTGGAGTAATATCTGCTGAATTTGGTACGTCGAGTTTGGACGTCAAGTACTATAACAGACCAGTGAGGTGAAGCACAGGATTGCTGATAAATCACGTTTTCAATATATCGCAGCTGAGGAATAAACAACTGCTGAATCATATCCAAGTCCGATCTCCAAGTTATCGCTGACTTCTCAAAGACAAACACGTTATTATGTATCACTGCGCGCCACACGTTCACATCTGGACTTGTACGTTATTGTATCTAAGAAGTGTGAAAGTTTTGCGTAGTTCAAATGATTGTGTTATGGGCATTCACGCTACCTGACACGTAGAAAGTTGCTTCATGACTAAATACCTATTGCTATATAAAATTCTCGTCATTCTCCAATTACTGAGAAACTCAGTATATAAACTGAAAACGAGATTCATAATCTAATTATGATAAGGCATGTACTCGCTAAATGTGGAATGGATACATTTGAATAAAATATTTTGAGGAATTACCCAAAACAAGCTTACGAATATGCTTGTCCCGATTGGCGTTGCGTCGTCTGTCATCGTCAAGTTTATTTTCAATATTGAACCTGTCTGTTCAATCTTTTAACACCATTCTTTAACTTTTACATAGAAAGGTAACGAACACCATAAATTTTTTTAAATTCACATTGAATGTTGTTGCAATGTTGGTGCTATTACGATAAACAGCAAATAACTGACAGATAAGTAATGCAATAACAAACTATCACTGCTTATTTCCAGGATTACGGGCTACATACTGTACTAATCACTATATACATATACTAATTATTGCTGACAATAACTTAATTTGTTATGGTAATTTTATGAGGATATATTTTTCAGCAGTTTTTCCGTCTAATAAAACTTCCACTAAAATATAGATTTATGAAGACTAACTTTCGCTGGGTATGCCGTGACTTGTGTTTCACTTTTCATGCGTAAACAACACTGTCGCCTAATAATCCCGGTTTAAGTAGAGCATTTAAGTTGCGCAGCTAGTCTAGCACAGAGCCCACCATTTTTTGCGCTCTTATTGTGTTTCATGTAAGGCGCGATTTTGATAAACGATCCCATCTCATTGTTGGATGTTTACTACAAAGAATGTGAAGTGGGTTATTACGCAAAGTGGCTGTATTTCTGTCAGTTCTGGGCTTTATTTGAAATATTGCTTGTCACAGATCCACGATATTTTTGTCATTTAAGAGATATATCAAAAACTCTCATTATGCATACAAAGACAAGAGGATACACATATGCCATAAATTTGTGGAAGAAAACCCAAACTCAAAGTAAGGTTGAATGTCTAGTGTAAAGGCGCTGTGATAAAGTTTTATTTCATCCTCATAAATTCAGAAACTACCGCTCCAAATATTCTCGAAATTGTATTTTATTTTTTAAACATTTCGCGATATCTGATATGTATATACGTTTAACCCAGTTTTACAAAACTTTTGTGCTTTAGTTCGCTTTCCACTCGAATACAACGAACTAAGATTTCATATTAGAACTGTGGAACATGTTTTTTGTGTTACACAGGTTGTAATTGAACTGATACACTTATTTTTAAGGAAACAAATATTTTCTTAAACTGGACAGATTATAAAAAGACATATGACTACTTTCTATAATTCCAAACTTACTACTACTGATAATCGCTGTTTTATTTTAAGATGATTATATATACAAGGTGTCTCAGCAGGAACTGCATCGATCTATATAGGGAAAAGTACGCACCAGAGAATTTTTAAAGTTTGGGAAAATACTAAAGGCAGTGTGGTCAATTTAACTAAAATAATTACAAGCATCTGGCACTTCCGGTTATACAGGAAGTCGATACCAACTTGCTTATTTTAAATGGAACATCCTATATATTTTAGGGTTTTAGAAAATAGCATAAAATTGTCAGTCAAGAACATGTAGGATATCCTATACCTAAACCCTGCTGTTTTAGAGATATTTGAAATTAAAAAAAATGTTGTGACAGGTGTAATGGTTTACAGTAACCTTTATAACTTTCTTCCTGTAAAATACACTAATTTGCTTTTTGGCCTGTAGAAAGAACACAAGGAGAGCTGCACTCTACAATTGAATATAGTTCAAGAATGGTATACCAAGTGTTCCATTATTGACGTTACATTTTGTAAACTTCAAACCGCGAAGACTTGTTTAGGTCAAATCAAATACCCTATGTTTTTTACATCAAGTTATGTATAGACATTGTGGTGGTTTAAGTAAGAAATTTTTGAAATATTTGCGATTTTCTTAGAAATTCGAGAATTTCTAGTAAAAATTTTATCAAATTATGCTGGTTATCAAAAAAAATGGCTGGATATAGGCATAGGATATTCTATATATTTTTGACTCTGAATTTCATGGTATTTTTGAAAACCCTAAAATATATAGAATGTTATATTTAAAATAAGCAAGTTGGTATCGATTTTCGGTATAACCGGAAGTACCAGATTGTTAATCAGAGGAAATAAAAGGTTTCTTTTTTGTGCAATGTATCATTTTACACATAATGGAATACTCCATCATATCTCTTTTCAATTGTTAACTATTTTAAACTATTCTACTAAGGATGTATTTTGTAATGTACCGATATTGGTACCTCTCCCTTGCCCGCACTGTGTGGGTGATGGATGGTGGTGTCGCCAGCGACGTCCCGGGCATGACCTGCTTCCCGCGCCTTCTTTGATGTCGGGCACTAAGTGCGCTTCATTTCTCCGAATGGATAATGGCGACACATCCACCTGTCCAATGGTATAATCGCTGTGTAAGTTATGTGAGATTTGTCTGTCTATCTAGCACCCCGAACGTGTTCTGCCTAGACTGCCTAGAGACATTCAGTTCGATGACTTTGAATTCTTGGATATCTTCTCTCGCGTATTCATCTGGAACGCGGTCCTACTATGAGAGTTGATCATTCTTGTGTTTGTTAGTGTTCAATTCAGGAATTCTCGCCATAGAAGACAACTGAACCTTCAGCATTTACAGTCCTTTCGGCCGCTCTATAATTAGGGAAGGTGTTTTTGCCTCATTTGGTCATTCCCCTGATGTGATGTGGCCTTGTCATATAAGGAACTTATATATAGTAAATGACGTTCCAGGACTAAGTTACCAGAATAACTCCGAGATATTTTACGGAGTCATGTACCATTCGATCCTGTCGCCTTTCATTTCCATGTGACCCATGGGTCTCTCTCTGGTTTTTTGAACACGGTGGCCTTACTTCTTTCGACATTTATGTTTACCTTTCCTCATTCGCACCAGTCTTCCCATCTCAGAGCGGTCTCTTGACGATATCTCGTGACCACGTATACTCGCCGCGACCTCACGATAAACGTGGTGTCGTCGGCATTAAGGAGAATAAGTTCGGTAATAGTTCCTTGCCGTACTCTTGCTTCCAGCGCCCTGTAATCAGAAATATGATCTCTTACCTTTATTCTAGTACTTCTCCTGACTATTTTTGTCGTGTCCACTGAGAACCACACATCGGGACTAATAAGCCACCATGCCATACTCTATCGAACGGCTGTTGAAGATGTGCAGGAACATCGTTTCCATAACGTTTTTCTATCATGAGGGCTGAAACCCTCCTTCACACACTTTACGTATCTGAGAGTCTGCAGCTTCATTGATTATTCGTTACGGCAGGTGAACTGCTAATCTGAGATAACGTTCAGGGTCTTCATCTGATATCTCATTCGGTTAATCTACTAGTATTCACTCTGTGACTGCAGGAAGCAAGCATATAACTCTAAAGGTGTGTTAGGCCCCTACTTTGTTTTTGAATGCAGACGAAATCCGATTTTTTCACCTTCGAGGGAAATATCGGATATGTTGATTACGTTCAACACCGCCACTATTCCCTATTCTCGGAAGTTTCCGCAATATCTAATTGTCGACCCTATCGTATTTTCACTTGCGGTTTTCCTAAGCTCCTGATATTTTAGAATCCTGACAAGTTTTCTGGCGGTGGCTACTCCAAAAGAGAAATTTTCTTCGACCATTCGGCTTGTCCATCTACCTCTTCATTTCACTTTCTCGATTTAGTCTTCGTCCTCGTTCTCTATCTGATTCTCCTTGCACCAGAGGCAGTCGAAACGTGCTTTGGCCTTTTTCTCATTGGACTAAGCGAGTCCCATCTAACCACGGATATGTGGAGTCAGAGCATTCTGCGTACCATTTGCATCTTGCAGAGACTGTTATCTGTCAGACTGAATCTAGTAAGGTGTTTATTCTATATCTATTACCTATATCCTTGGAGCGCGGATTTGGTCCTACAATTTAGTTGATTCAGGGCGTTATTGTCCTCGAATAGGTCGTTTGGGGTTAACTGTTGTAACTCTTCTCTTTCTTATGATCTACCACGTTTCTATCCCTAAGATAACTCCCGTCGGGTATCTCATTCGCATTATCTCCGTCTCGGTGATCTATCAGGAGCATCCGTATGACTTTTTCAAGATTGTGTGTTATCTGGATCCGAGGAATGGTATTGATTTTCCTTTGTAGCGTATTGCGGAAGATTGTCCACTTTGTATTTTTCCTAATAATGATCCTTAAGATGACTAGGATTGACACTGTTGCACTCAACTGGAAGATGTAAATTTATAGCTTCAAATGTGCGATATATGTATATTACAAGATGCGAAATATTTTTACTGTGGCCAAAGCATACAGTATATAAAAGGAATGGAATACAGTTATTGCACATGAGTTTATAATCGATTACTAAATTTCGTATACACAGTTTAGCTGTCTGCCAGATACATGTAAGGCCGTAAAGTGATTTCCACACAACCTCCCATAAAATATTACCACTTACGTACTTGAGACCGAAAGTATCGTTCGCGCTGTAATATTTTTATTTGACACATTGTAGTCGTAGTAATAAAATGAATTTATTATCGTCTCGAGTATCGCGAACACCGTCGCATAAGTAGCTGATGGAAAAACATTGCGAAACTACTATCCTCTTCCTGTGTTCTACTTAAAAGGTCTTTGACAAATACAGCTCTCAGCTGATTTCAGACAATATTTATTTAGTTATAAACTAGAAAAAAATAAGAAACAGTTAATAGTGAACATGACAGTTTTTCAAAAATTGAAAGCGCTAGAAAATCTGGAATAAATTTATTTTTACCGTTATTTTACCCATTCATGTATATTTCTTGGATAGATCGATTACTTGGAAATCTAAAGAGTGCATTTTGTAATTATAATTTTAAATATACAAGACAATTGTGTAAGAAGTAAATAAAAAGGATCTATGGTATATTGTACACCATAGATCCTTTTTTAAAGGATCTGTATATTTTCGATAAATGTTGTCGAGAGTAGACAATGTTTGGCAATAAAGGTTATTATGTTTATCAAAATAATTAGTACCATAGCCTGAGAACTTACTGAATAGAAATGTAAACGTATGCAGTAACTATCAAAATAAGGAAACGACTTCCATCACATCTAAAATCGAAAGAACAAAACTTTGTTCTTCGATGAAAATGATATGAAACTTTGGAAAGATACACGACTAATATATGGGATTTAAACCATTCACAATGTCGCTAAAGAACGTCGAAAAAGCGAAATATAGAAAATATATTCTAATAAATTGGCGTTTTCGGTATTCTGGATCCAGATCTGTCTTACTACTATATTTTTCAGAAAACCGTAAAATAGTCAAATAAAGTAGTTTTATAACAAATTGTGCACTGTTCAATTCATTTACACCCAATCCATGAAGAATTAGAAGAAAATCAAGGTTCGTAACTTCAAACTTCTAGCATTACTTCACATGCTATTTATTACAATCCACCATAGTTACTCTTTGATAATATCCCACAGAATACTTTAAATAAAATTATTGATAAAAAAAGGCAACAGTCTACTGATATACCATCAGTAGTGTGTAAAAATTACCCCACAGAAAGACATCTGTCATCGTAAGGTCTTATGATCTAGGTGGCCATTTAATATCATCTCTTTGCCTACTCCATTATCTAGGTACTCTATTACAATTACATCATAATGATATGTTTCCTCATCATATTGAAACCAAACAATAAATTCTGTAGGATCTAGTTTAGTGCACTTAGATTGTTTCCCATAACAGGAACAACTTCATCTCTGATTGTATTTAAATATGTTTCAGCCGTTACTTTTTCATTGAACTTTTCTGAATAGTTTCTGAATAGATTGTTTCCCATAACAGGAACAACTTCATCTCTGATTGTATTTAAATATGTTTCAGCCGTTACTTTTTCATTGAACTTTTCTGAATAGTTTCTATATGTTCCTAAGACGTAATTTTATAGGGATGATGTGTCATTCTATGGAGACATTTCATAAGAGTCGTTTGGCTGATGCTATTTCCAAGGCAAATTTGAGATAAACTTGACGTGCTTGATTATCTTGAACGTTTAACCCTTATAATACCATGATGTCACTGGAGGCCCCACGCACTCTTTGATACTGTATATCTTTGAAACCGTTTTTCCTAAAATTCTACAAAAAATTGACTTTACACAAAACAGCGTGTTTTATATTTTGGTAAAGTGTGATTCGTACACCTTTTTTTATTTTTTGAAAAATTAAGTAACTTACACGTAATACCATTGGGGGTCGTCAGCGACCCCCGCTACATAAGGAATTTTACAACTGTTTACATTCATAAAAGTTTCTGGAATAATAAGTACTTCTGTCATTTGCTACCTGCTGGGTTTATGAGGAGTATCAATTACCGACATTTTCGTGCCTATTACTTTACCTGCTCGTATTATTGCAAATTCAGAAACAGGCATTCATTCATTGAGAAACTATGGCTGGAACAAGTTTGGTCCGCGTAAATGATCAAGGTGGATAAGAGACGTTGCTAAAGTGCCTTGAAGATGAAGTGATGATGAAGATTTCTAAAATACTATTGACAAGTCAGATGATGATGGTGAAAAAGATGTTACTGAAGTGCAGTCGGAATATGACTCTGAAAACAGTTCCGATGCAGAGTCTTACATCGCTGAAAACGACAATCAGAAAAGCAGCTATTACGTGTAAGTAGCTAATTTGTATTTTACAGAGCAAATGTAGAACACTTATTTTTACCGCAGGTCAAAGAATAAACTTGAGAAGTGGTATATAGAGCCACAGAAACAAACAACCGGACGATAACCACGACGAAATGTTATGCATCAAGGGGGAGGGCCTATTAGATATGCAAACTGAAACGTAGATACAATCTGCAGTAGTATTCGTCTCTTTTTTAGAGATAATATTATAAACTACGTTGTTCAGTGGACCAATGCAGAAGGCAGGCTCAAACATGGAAACTTGTGAACAGATATTACTGCCAAGGAGTTTCTATGCTTTATTGGTCTACTAATACCTGCAGGAGTTTATAAATCTTATAACGATGGAATTACAAATTTACAAAAATGTTGAAGATGGACGTCCTATATTCAACAAAACTATGACTAGAAATAGGTTTATCAAAATTTCTCAATATTTGCATTTTGATAATGCTGCCGCCATAAGAAAAAATCGAAATTCAGATAAACTAGCACCGATTCGGACGCTTTTTGAATTATAGTACCTACACTCCAAGATGCATATATGCCCTATGAAAACATAACGGTTGATGAACAGCTGCTAACGTTTCGAAGTAGGTGTCCCTTCAAACAATACATACCATCTAAGCCAAGAAAGTATGGCATAAAGATTTGGGCAGCCTGCGATAGTCAAACTTCCTACGTTTAATTACCAGATATACGCTGGTAAAACAGGTGATCAGCGTGAACGTAATCAAGGCAAGCGAGTTGTTTTAGAAATGATAAAGGGATTAGAAAAATCAGGGAGAAATGTGACTACCGATAATTTTTTTACAAGTCTCGAGCTCGCTAGAGAATTGAAAGGAAAAAATCTAACATTTCTTGGTACGTTACGAAAAAATAAACCAAAGCTTCCTAAGGAAATAGTAGATTCGCATAGAAGAGAACGCTATTCAACTAAGTTCGGCTATCAAAACAATGCTATTATAGTGTCTTACTGGCCGAAAAAAGAAAAAACTGTTACGTTACTTTCAACTGTACACGAAACAGGTGAAGTTTCTGAAGATGACAAGAAGAAACCACTGATAATAATCGACTACAACAGAACTAAATCCGGTGCAGATACCATGGACAAGCTTGTTGGAACGTACACCGTAAAGAGACAGACAAGAAGATGGCCTGTTGCAATCTTTTACAATATTATAGACATCAGTGCGGTTAATGCCTACATAATATGGTGTCACATGAATAAAGACTGACAAACAAAAAAAGGCTACAAACGGCGACAGTTCTTTCTGCAATTGGGAAAGGAACTAGTGGCTACTGAAACAGAGATAGAAAAACCATTACATTTACAGAGACAATTACAAGAGTTACAAAAGCTAAAGCGTGATAGATGTTGGGAGTGTCCACGAAACTTAGATAGAAAGCATTCAAATCGATACAGCCGTTGCAGTCGTTTCTTGTGCAACGATCACCAGACAATCACTTGTTCAGCATGTAAAGCATAAGTAAAATATTTATATTTTTTATCAATATTATTATTTAAAATAAATTACATATAAATATTTTTGAGTATACTATATTACCATAAGTTGTTTAAACAATGTATACTAAGCTTAGAATAAAGGTTTTACATATTAATCATAATTTTATATAGAAACAGGTTTAGGGTCAATAGGGACGACAATGGTATTACATGTTCTAAAAAAGTTACGGTATTATAAGGGTTAATAAAGTATATACTTACTGACCTAAAAATTATAGTGTCCCAATTCTGATTTGTATAAGCCCTTGTGAGCTGCAGACGTTGTTGCTTATATCTATTTATTAATAATGGATATTATATAAAATATTTTCGCATTCATTGATGTAATAATTTCTCAGAGATGGTATTGTATTTCTCGTTGTATCACTGTAGCTTGAGCGCATAATCTCCATAAAACTGTTGGATGATAACGCGATAATGGTGCCTAGTAATTGCACTATCTGACCATGACCAGACATACCGTCGATGTGCTACGGTACAGTTTTATACCGTATAACGTTAACTTTATAACATATAACGTATAACGGGTGACCACTGTATACAATACATTTACCGCATGAGGATATATACATAATAATACTTCCTGAGTCAACTAAACAGGACTCATGATAAATAAGAGCTTTTTCTCACGAGTTTGAGGATTCTTATTCAATTCTATTTATTTTGCATGTTAGACAAGATCTCATTTCGTCTGGCTAATTTTTCTTTCACACTCCTTCGTTATGGAATTGTCGACACGCTCTTACTAAATACAGTGACACTATTTATTTATTAATAGACTCATATTCTTTTAAGGTAAAAAATATTTGCAATAGTCCGTTCATTAAAGACTGTTTGGGTTTTATTAGGACTAATTTTGGCAACTTTGGCATTCGAAATACCATGTTTATGTGTTTGATATCGACTGCTTTAAGAAGCTTTAGACATATTGAGCATGTAAAGAGCAGTAGTCATGCTCTATCGGTGATCAAATCATCGAAAATCCGCCAAACCTACGAGAATATGGGCCATTCGTTTTCTTGATTTTATCCATTATTAATTATAATGTACTATTCATTTCATCGCTATTTGCGAAATAAAGAACTCTCTTATCTTGTCGATAAATGGAAGAGTCTACCGGAGCCTATCCATAAAAGCAAGCCAATGTTATGTTTTGAGATTCTTTATTTGGCAAATAGCGATTAAGTAAGATATACGCTTCCCATTTCCTGTAAACTATAATTAATCGCGGAATAAACTGATAAGCTCTTAAATGTACCTTTTGACCTTCAGGAATTAAGTTAAGTATTTTCATTCGCCGGGCTCCCTACTCCTAAATGACCCTTACCCAAATTAGGTCGATGAATAATTGTGCGTCATTTGCATTTCCGTACATTCACAATCTTAGTCTTAGATATAACATTTCCGTCGTCTTGGGTTTATGTTAACCTTTATTCAGTAATTGAGAAGGTAGGGAATATCTGCAATTACCGAAATTTGATATAATAATTGATATTCATCCACTACCAAATAATCGAATGATTGATTATTTATCACTAAGTAAGCTTTAGAGAATGCTAACCGTAAAGTAAATATTGTTCTGCATAGAAATATTTCTATTCTTGACTGATGCAGACTATGATTTTTACATGTTGTATGGAAAAATTTTTAATCAGCACTTATACCTTAGACTAATTTTTTGCTATATAATTTTCATATAAATAACATTAATTAACTAAAACAATGAAACTTTGTACAAACACAAGTTTTTAGAAACATATGGTAAATAGTAACTATTTTCTATTTTTAATATTTCAGCTATATAAATATTAATTATTGATATATATTTTTAACCGAATAAATTTTCTCTATATACGTAACTTTACAAATACTTTGAAACACATTTTCCTTCTTTTGAATATTCTAAAACAAATTTTCATTAAAGAGTTATTCGAGGAAGACAGTAAAGTCTTTCACAGCCAAGAATATTTACAAGGTATATGTGGTAAATATTTATCACTTATCTCTTAAATAAATATGTGGTTCAACGTCTCCGAAAGACCATCTTAGGAACTTGAATTCTTTCAAAGTGAAAGTCTTTCACAGCCAAGAATATTTACAAGGTATATGTGGTAAATATTTATCACTTATCTCTTAAATAAATATGTGGTTCAACGTCTCCGAAGGACCATTTTAGGAACTTGAATTCATTTCAAAATTTAGTTTTGTAAAAGTTTTCCAAGTTCAATCAACGATACCGAATATTAGAGATTATCTCCTATTTGTCGCTTACAATAAGGTAAAGGATGTTTTTACAAACATATGAGTACATTATATACTACTTTATTCCTGTCATTTAAAATAATAATAATAATACATTTATTGAACATAAATATACAGATTTCGTCCGATAGAAATAGGTCTTGAAAATAGATGTACCGGGTTAGTCACCTAAAATTGACCCCCCTTTATTTCTCTTATTTTAAATCGGATCGAAAAATTCGAAAAAGAATTTTATATGATTTTTTATATATTTTTTGAACATTTGAACAAGTTTTCAAAAACTCTGCAAATTGAAAGGGGGCGAAAATTTTTTTATTTCTTTTTTAATGGAACACCCTGTATTTTTTTACTTAAAAAAGTTACCCACAGTTTTCTAATCACAAAAATATATAATTGTTGTATCCTGGTAAGTATAGTTCTTGAGATATTCATACAAATATATAGTCACATCACAGGAATAAGTTTGGAATAAGACCATAAATCAGGAGAGCTATGAACCGAAATGATTTAAAGAAACAATAGTGCTTCGTTTGTCAGTTATGTTATGTTTGACTTATGTTTGATTGTTATATTATTAATACGCTTTAAGTTAAGTTTTAATACACTTGTTAACATATCTAATATATTGATATGGGATATTCATTAGTCGAAAGGAAAGAAATATTAAAAATTTACTTAACCAGCAATAAATACAAATATATAGATAGCTAAAAGAGAATATGCAAGAAAATATCCTGAAAGACGCGTTCCCTCCAAGAACACTTTCTCTAATATTTATCTCAAGTTTGGGGACAGCGAATCATTAAAAGATAAGAAACGAGAAAGAAAGAAGCCCAAAACAGGAGAAGATATGGAAATGGACATTTTACTTTTTTTTACTGAACGTCCCAATAAATCTACTAACGCTGCTGCAGAATAATTTAGTATCTCTCAAGCAAGTATAAGACGTATATTAAAACGTCACAAATATAAGCCTTATAGTGTTTTGCCAGTTCAGCTTTTAACTGAAAATAACTTTGCCGACAGAAGAGCTTTTTGTAGAGAGATGATTGAGAGAGCAGAAAACGACAATAACTTTTTAAAAAACTTATTTGGGACCGATGAAAGTAGCTTTTCAATGGCTGGACTTTTTAATAGGAAAAATGCACATTATTGGGCGCCCGCAAATCCACATATTATAAAAAAGATAAAAACCCAAGGATATAATACAGTAAATGTGTCGTGCGGTATTCATCAAAATACAATTGTGGGTCCCGTATTCATTAATGGGTCCATGAATGCAGTTCAGTATTTGAATATTCTTTGGGGTAAAGTAGAGAACTATTTAGATTCCCCTTGCAACCAGGAATTATGTTATTTGGCAACAGGATGGTGCTCTTCCACACTCTGTACGGAACGTAACGGAATATTTAAATATCTATTTTGGATAGGAAGATACGGTCCTATACATTGGCCTGCTACTAGCCAAGACTTGAGTCCTTTGGACTTATTTTTGTGGGGAACACTAAAACAAAACATATACGAAAATTCGGTAAATAATAACTCGGATGAGTTGAAGGACTGTATCAGTCAAGAAATAGAAAATTTGCGGCAAAATGTTCATTTATTTGAAAACGTTAGAAATGAATTTATTAAAAGATGCCAACAGTGCCTTGATAGAAACGGAGGATACGTGGAGAACATATAGATATGTTTAATTTTGATAAAGTTCATTGGTTTTATGTTATTTATTGTTGCGCATTGTTTTTTTTTATCATTATTTCGTTATTTATGTTTTGTGTTCATTAAACTTTGTTGTTGTCATTTTAATAAAGGTTTATTTGTCTATTATGATTATTATGTATACACATAATAATCATATTATTATGTGTTGTCGCGTCAAAGAATTTTCATACTTTTTTTCTTAAAAAACAAGATGTGTCGTTATATCTCAAAAACATAGCTCTCCTGATTTATGGTCTCATGCCAAACTTATTCCGATGATGTGACTATATATTTGTATGAATATCTCAAGAACTATACTTACCAATATACAATATTTATATATTTTTGTCAGATTTATATATATCAGAAAACTGTGGGTAACTTTTTTAAGTAAAAAAAAATACAGGGTGTTCCATTTAAAAAAAATGAAAAACAGTTCACCTCAATTTGCAGAGTTTTTGAAAATTTGTTTAAATATTCAAAAAATTTATAAAAATTTATGTAAAATCTTTGTTTGAATTTTTCGATTCGATTAATATTAAGAAAAATAAAGGGGTGGTCAATTTTAGGTAACTAACCCTATGAAATCTAAATTAACAAATTGAAACATAAGGATGAAACTTTAAATACACATATATTAAAATATATAAATTGATGAGAGTATGTCCTTCTAATACAAACGTTAACATACCCATTTTCATTAATGACCTGCTATTGGTACATGAAAGTAAATATAAATGAAAATTTAAACTAACATATTGGGAAATAAGTATAAATCTTAAGTGCACGTATATTAAAATTGGCAAATTGATGAAACTATTTTTTAATTTAGTTTTGACTATTACCACTGACATATTGTGACATTGAGTACGTAGGATATTGACGACGTATATTTTGGTATACGAAAAAAGGAACTTTAAATATTTCACTTCGATCAGGTGGTATGGAAACAGTGCATCGCATTAACGTATTACATGAATAGTTAAGTGTAATAGTCTTTCATGTTTAAGGCAACTCGACAATATGTATAGTTTATTTCATCGCTATTTGCCAAATAAAAAATCTCAAAACATAGTCTTGGCTCGTTTTATGGCTTAGTTTAGGTATACTCTTCCGTTTATCGGTAAGATAAGAGAGTTTTCTATTTAGCAAATAGCGATGAAATGAATAGTATATGTATGAAATGTCCCTTATTAACAATCTGACATTGGTCGGTTCGGTGTGATAACTTTGTATTAAACGATCAATAGCGTCCAAGATGATATTCCCCTTTTCGACTCCAGTTCGTTACTTCAGATCTCAGTTCAGTTAAACCATTTGATTCATTACATAGACCTGTATATATTTTATGTAACTTCACAAGAAATACAAGGGCGTCCAATCAAGTGAACGTGATAAACATTCAATTCAGTCCTCGTGGCCCTGTCAGAAGAAGTAGCTGACCAATATGACCAAGCATTAGGACCAAAATAATAAGGAACTCCATTTTGTGTTTAAACCAAATCCTTCAATCCTTCAAGGTGACATTTTCATTCTCATTATTTCGTTAAGAAATTACTAAAGCTGGAATTAAAGGGAAACATAGAAGTTCTTGTAGAAGTTAACATGAAATTGTACTAAATTAGTAGTGAATTTTTCATCAAGAAAGATCCTGACGATAACTATGCGACTCTTAAGTCCAACTAGGATTCAATTGAGACAAATATCTCCAGTTATAATGATTTACTGTTTTATTTAAGGAAAACTTCGCTTTACCAGAAAAAAAACCAGCAAATTCAAATAAGTTTAACGCGCTCTTTATTAAAAACAATATATAGGAGACCTTTAATATTGGTACATTCGCACTCGAGAGACTTTAAGGAAATAATTTTTGTTAAGACATAGGCGCAGTTTAAAAAATACTATAAAGACATGAAAGTCACAGATAAATAAAAAAAATGTACGTCAGTGAATATCTTTATAAGAAATAATGTTGACGTGTTTCAGAACTTTTCAAAACATCATTGAATAGCAAAAATATGAATATCGTACCCAATTTGTCATCGCGCTTATTAAAGGATGTGTCTTATAACATAAAGCTGGTATTTTCCTTTGAATCAAGAACGAATGCAATACACCATGTCGTGATCCCCAAAGAACTTAATATTTTGTTATATTAAATAATATGTAAAAATGCTATTCCGTTACATGTTAAAATAAATATATGAATAAAAGTAAAGGAAACATGTATTAACAAAATATATCACTAGAAATATTAATTTTGTTTTGCTAAAATAAAATCTATTCTAAATTCGATTGCAGCTGTTTTAAGCAAACATATACATTTACCTCAACCAGTATAAAATGTTTTATATTTTTGTGAATAATATAAACCTTTCTGACTGTTAACTATAAATTACTTCCCACAATGAAAGAGTTATGCAGACTTCAAGAACGTGCGATAGAACAGAATGTGGTCACCAAATAAAAAATCATCAACAAATAGACTTATTATAAAACACCTATTAAAAGATCATAGCCTGCAAAAGCTCTTGTTGAGATGTGTAATACATATAGTTATAAATACATATACAAAGAATTGTTGTATTTGTAACTTACTAGTCTACACTACATATTTTTATAATATGTAAGTATAGTATATTTGTTATTCTCAACAGCAGGGAAGAAGTAACTTTTTAGAAGAAAATATGTAGCTATACAAGTAAATCCAACAGTAACAGATTTAATCAACACAAACAAGAATAATCACTATTAGCTACCATTTGGGACCAATACTTTTATATCCGTCGCTATTAAAGATCGTTGAATCCTTTTTGCAATAATCGTTGTAGCCCCGTAAGCTCGCAAACAATAACAGAGATTTGTTCGGATTATCTTCCCATTTCTAACTGGAATTTGATACAATCTTTATGTATTCCATCTATTCGCTTTTATTGCCTGGAAATAATTTAATTTTAGAAATTCTTCTGCATTTTACTTCATACAAAATGCACCCAATTGTGCAACGCATTTTATTATAAAAGATAAAATCCATAAAAACTTTACAGAAATATGAAACTTTAAAAGCAATTCCGTTCGGACTAAATGTACTTTGACTAAATTCTTTACAACCGCGAGCTTTATCTCAAGGAGCAACGTTTGATTGGGCACTCTATTGATTTCCTCGGATGTTTTCCCATCTTTTTACGCATTCAGCCTAAAAGAATTCCACTAAAATACATCGTAGGAAGAGGAAATGATACAGGCAGTTTATACGCAACAAATGAACTACTATGTAGCGTTAAGTTAATGTAGATCGCAGCAGAATATTTTCTCCTTGAAATATAAATAATTCCTTTAAATATCATCGAAATATATATTTGAAATACTAGAGAAGAGTCATTTTGTATTTGATTATAATTTTTGGGTTACTACAGTAGTTGTGTGATATATTTAATAAATGAACTATTCGTCTAACCATAATATAATAAATAATTTTATTGCTTATCTTATAAAGATATACATCTTATAGAAAGGAGCTTACTAATACATGTATACTGTCTGTATATATAACAAGAAATAAAGGAATAGATACAAATAATAAATTAAAGCCACTAACAGTAATAATAAATATACCACTATTGAAGATACTATTAAGATAAAATAC
Organism: Rosalia funebris; assembly: GCA_037954035.1. NCBI lineage: Eukaryota > Metazoa > Arthropoda > Insecta > Coleoptera > Cerambycidae > Rosalia > Rosalia funebris. Next base: position 22,605,320 of record JAZFAV010000011.1, read on the forward strand.
AAATAATAACTCATAGCAACTAACAGTAATAATAAAGCCAAAATGGACAAAAATAATTGTAGAAATATATAATTGTAAAAAAATAAACTATTTGTCCATTAAAAAAGCTATATATGATATATTTTCTTCTATATACGTATCAGTCAGTGATGCAAAACTTTTCAGGAAAGCTGAAAAAATAAATGAATTAAATTTTGTGATTGTACAGAATTACACAATTCTAATCACAAGAATAAATTTATATCAAACTGATCTTGTAGTAGCATGCCCTGAATAATATTTATAACATATTCGTTTTATATAAACGTAGCTGTGCAATTAAACGAATAAAAGCCGTGTCCATTTTATATGTTAAGTGAAGTTGAGAATCTATAATAACTCAGTGGGTATAAAGAATATGTAGAATTTTTTAAGAGATCTATGTCATTGTTATGACATAGTTGCTTATATTTGTTAAGTGACCTAGGTTGTCTTTAAAATATTAAATAATAAATTAAATGTGATATTTTCGGTAACAATTTTTATTATATTTTTGTTATATATCAAGCCTGATTATATTTTTCTTGTCTTGTAATAATTTGTTTCTAATTTTTTGCTTTTAGAATTATCTAGAGGCGTCTTATCAACTATATGAGTTCCAGTTATACAAATTGGGGAGAAAATTTATCGTATAGTTAGATATACTTAACATTTTATATGATATTTTGAGCAGTAGGTAATAGCTTACTGCTAAAAGTATTATAGAAAACGTTATAAATATCTAAATACACAATAAGTTTTCACTCAAATGCAGCTATACACATTTATTTGACTCAAACTGCTCACATGAATGTCATATCAGTGGTGGCGCGGGCATATAAATAACTAAGCATAAGTTATGACAATTTATAATAAATACGTAACAATTATCCAGTTCGCATTAAAAATGCGGATCCATTTAATGATTTATGAAATTATTTAATAGGTCCGTGTAGGCACTATTACTGTACATATGTCTTAATCTGGTGAGATCTTGATTTAGATGAAACACCTTTCTCGTAATTTAAAGTACATACTTCGTTTCTCACGTTATTTACTATTTGTAATAATTTACTTAAAAATAGTGAAGTATTTTGTGATTTGTTTGTGGCATCCGCTAGTCCTGCATTTTTGTTTGCAGTATTACTCTAATGGCAACTGATTCCTTACTATCAAACTGTAAACAAAGGACTTCATGTTTGTGAATATCTTGCTAACGCTGTCTCTAGTCATATTCATTATCATGTAAGAATTGACTGCAGAAGATCTGAAACGCCAGGACACATTATGAATTTCCCACGTGTGTTTGGTGGATTTAAGAAAAGCTTTGGTGTGGGCTATAAGTAACTCTATATCAGGATAACACTCAAATTATTTCTGCTGCAAGACGCTATATATATATATATATATATATATATATATATATATATATATATATATATATATATATGTATATATATATATATATATATATATATATATATATATATATGTATATATATATATATATATATATATATATTATATATATATATATATATATATATATATATATATATATATATATATATATATATATATATATATATATTAGGGCACACAGTTGCTCAAAATGTGTGTTGTTGATGTACTGAGTTAATCAATAAGAAATAATTATTGTTGTAAATAATCATAAACTTATGTGATATATTACAGAAACCATGTTTTTGAATATTATAATTGAGACTGCTTTATTCATTCTAGGCTCCAGTTACCTGTTTACGTTTTTTTTTTTTTTAATATAATTAACTCGATATCCTGATGATATAGTAAAGTAAAATTTATCACTCTATTTAAATTGCTGAGTAGTTTAGAATTTTCCATATACTATTTAATAAATTGGAAGTAAAGGGTTAAATTTTAAATAATAGACAGTATTTAATTTTTCTAATAGATTATTTTATTAATTTATAGATCACTATAATACGAATTGTTATTAATAGTATGTGGAATTAGTAACAATACTCTCTAATGAATACTCTAGTCATTTTCCAGTATATTTTTTGTGGTATTATAATTGTGAAATTTAATGGAACATCAATAAAAAATAGATTTTAATATATTTTTAGGTAAACTAAGCAACAAATATTGCATACATAGAGTAAAAACAATACGAGTATATTAGAATATTTAATGGCCTAACTGAATATAGGACATTATTTAATAACGTATGATATTCCATTATACTGATTATTATGATTATTATACCATTAGATTACTAGCTACTATCCCAATTTTTGAAAATAAGATTACTAGATTCTATCCGAATTTCTGAAAATGTTTTCTCAGTATAGATAATACTTCTCAATATATTGACCCAAGAACTGAATTCATGTATTTAATAAAGTTAGTTAGTTAATCGTATAAGTACGTATATTTAAAATCGGAAGATGTTAAAAATAAATAAAAGATTCTTTGAAAAGAACATTCTTGAAAGTAATAAATTATCGTACATGAGAATATAATAATAAGCTGTATTTCAATTTATTCTCGACACAACATATCCACGAATTGCTTTATATCAATACATATAATACGTCAAAAGAAGATTTTTCAGGGCAATTCTGCGAAATTTCCTACTACACACGTTCTTTTATAAAAATAAGATTGTAAGCATTTATATCAGTTTAAATTTATAAAACTTCTCGTTCAACTTTCATGAAACTTTCAGAATTGACAGGATTTAACTTCTACATCCCAATCGTATATATTAAGAATTTACATCTAGTCATATCTATCATAGCTAAGAATTTATATAGGGCTTCAGAATAGTTTCTGTCATAACTTTATGTATACAGACATCAGATATTAAACAATACCAAAGAAGAAACTAAAGCGTGCTACGAGGTAAGAAAAATGTAATTAATTTGTAATTGTCTCACGATTATGCTAATGATAATTCATTTATAATAACATACTCAACATCACATACAGTGAACAGGTCATGGTAGGTCATTGTATGAGCATTATGGGAAATTTAGTACACCGGCTGTGCCATGATGAACAGCCATACATTATTTGTGTTGTAGTGTTGTGTCTATTCCGAATTCCCCAAAATAAATTGAGTTAAGTTTGTCTGAAAAACTACATTTTTGTCATTTTTAATACTGCTAAGTTTGAGTCATTATGATAACACATTTGCAGCCACATGTGTTATCATAATGACTCAAACTTGGCAGTATTAAAAATAGCACAGTTCACTCACCAGGAATACCCAAATATGGTGTTAGTTTACGGCCTATGTAATAAAAATAGTATATATATTTGGATTATGTTATTCATTTATCTTGTCAGAATAGTAACACAGTCTTAACTTCGATTAAATTAATCTCAGATTAAAACAATTTAGCGAGATGAAAAATACAAGCCCTTAACCAATTTTAAACATACTACCAATTTGAAATTATCAAGAACTAAATTACCAGGAACTATGCTGAAACCCTGTAGTTATATTTATTATTACGTTTACTTAGTGTTTTGATAATTTGTATTCACAATCTATTTTTAAATAAAAGAGTTACCTTTTATTTTGTTTTTATACTGTAGATTAATAGCCAAAATAATGTTAAATTTTATTAGCTCGTATATAACGAAAATTCGCGAGATTATTTTTAACTATCCGTTCTATTTTAGAGAAGAGCGCTATTAAAGGACCATTTTACTATCTTAATGGAATATGAGCTCCACGTAGTGGCTTTTACTATTGAGAAATGATGGTCATCCCAGAAGCTCTTTAAAAACGCAAGTAGTTCCATTGTGGCTAAATAAATCTAAACTAAATATTATTTAATGTGAATCGGATCAACGTAGGAGCAAAATGTAATAATTTTATACGACGTTATTAGAGATCAGTAGCATTTAGGTAAATTGAAGGAACATGAACTGAATTATCGGAGATTGTAATAAATTTTAAGAGATAATAACTACTTTTATAAAAAAAAATGTAATGACATGAAACCTAGCTTTAACCCAAAATTATAATTCTGAACTAAATGTTTTTTAAAGAACGTAAACAATATAAAATAATATTTCCCAAAGATGTTTCTCGCGGTAGTTCATGAATTTAAATTGTCAACAATTATTCCACAAAACTAAACTTAAGAATAATATTTAAGAGACAAAATATATTGTCGTTATTAAATGTAGAATATTTAAAATAGGAAACTAAAGTGACTAATAGACCATAAAAATTGTAATTTTGATGCATCCTTAGCGAAATTTTATTCCTTTCTCGATTTTTTTTTCTTTTCCGTTCCTGATTTGAGAAATATATTTCTCATTATGGCCTCTGTATTATAAAATTTAGACCATAGTAAGTAAATATGTTTTGTCATTCTCCTTGAACTCTTAACAAAATTATAAAGACAAATATTTAAACAAATTTCGTATTATACTTACCTGTATATGTTTGAAAGTAATTTGGCATTGTAGAGTATATTATAACCAATATTGTCAAGCTGCCTTTCAGATTCAGATTAGTTCTACCAACTATCTCTAAAACTAGGAATAATATGGCATAATTTTTTCCATTTCACATTGTTATTTTTATCTCTTTAACTTTATTATCTGTCTCATTTTAAGCGCTATTTAATGCCTAGCAAAATACTAGAATTAGGGATAGTAATGTAATCTAGGTTACGTTTTAACAGAATAAGCCGACGTGGCCCTTGGTTTAGGATCAGTACATTGCTATGGTTTCATCTTACCATCTAGCTTATAATGCCTACATTTATATTATTGTCGATATTTACTTTCTCGCAACATTTTATCATAAACAAAAACACAGATTTTATCACTTTTTTGTAACGCTCGGTTTATAGAAACATATCAGTAGGATCTGACATATTTTGTCGTAAAAATAATATGTAATATATCAACTTAATTAATTAATGTAGTACTTTTCATGTTAAATATGCAATTAAATATATAATCGTTCATTAGTTGACCGTAGTAATGACTATATATAAGAAGATACCGAAGATATTGCTAAATTATGGCTGAAATATTACATCAACTGGAAATTTCTACATTAATCGTACACCGCATTTTAACGGAACACCATAATATGAGGAAGTTATTGAATTAGTTGGATCGTAATTTCCCGTGGAGGATATAATTCGACAGAATCTATATCAGACAATTCAAGTTTGACATAGATTCCCAAAATTTGTATTTATTTGTACTTGATTTATTTTATTTCATGTTACCTTCATAACATCATTCTCTATTACGCCCCGTTCCTCCAAAGTACCATGGGACTGAGTAAGGCTATTGATTAAGCACGCCGATCCGACACTCCTCGCGATGATTAAAGCAGCACGCGGGGTAATAAATTTCAAACTTAAAAAAACAAATAAAATAAAAGGGAATATCAGTCACCGTCTCCAGTTCCGCGGAGTGGATTAATAACGCAATATTCGTGTAGATCCGGGATTTGACAAAAAGTGTATAAGACGTGGTCTAAATTAAAATATAACAAATTAAAGCTCGTTGGAATAAAGCACCAGGCACAGGAGAAGCGAGAAAGCGAGACTGAATTTTGGCCGCGCTGCTGGAAACTTCTTAATCAGAAGGTAATAGTAGTTAGGACAATAAAATCCATTTCTCATCCGTTTTATACATCTTTCCGGAAATGAATAAAGGCAGCTCACCTAGATCTTTAACATTGTTGAAAGTTTTTGACAGAACAAATAATTTGTGTGATTGTATAATTTAGTGTAGGGTAGGGTAATATAACTGAAAAATGAACTTTAACCGTGAACTTCTATTAACAGTAATTCATAATTTTCTTTTCGTTCTTCTTTACTAAAGAGTCATAGAATATACACAACGAGACGAGTTAATAAAGTCGCATTACATTGTTTAAAATTTAAGAAATTTAAGGAATAAACGAATATTAAAGAGTTAGGCTCCTTTGGTAATTTCTTCATGGATACCAGTTGTATTTAAAACCCTTGTATTCCTTTTCATTCTTCTTTACTAAAAAATCGCAGAATATACACAAAAATGGCGAGTTAATAGGGTCGCATTACATTGTCTAAAGTTTGAGAAATTTAAGGAATAGACTAATTTTAAGAAATTATTTTCATTTTCTAATTTCTTCATGGATACCGATTGTATAAATATATATTCAATATATTCATCTTAACACTCACTCTACCAAAAAGTCAGTGTCCCGCAGTCGCCCTCAATCATAGAGATATACCACAAATGGAAAGGGTGAAATCTTTTGGAATTACAAGTAGACTTGAAACTACTCATAAATTAGAAACAGCACATAAATAGCAAAAGGAAACAAATAGACCTAACAATAAAAGGAATCAACTTATTAATAAGACGTTAATCTCATCTGAGCATTGAAAATAAACTTCTTATTTAAAATGCCATAATCAAATCAAAATAAAGTATGTAACTATATGGAATCGAACTCTGGAGGTGTTCCAGCAAGTTAAATATAGTTATTATGCAGAAATGTCAGTCGAATATACTTAGAACTAATACACATGCATCCTGCCATGTCTTAAACCTTACCCTCCATACACACTTAAAAATACCGTACATGAGCCAAGTTACCACTGAAAGAAGCAATGAACATCGCAACAAATTAGAGATCGACCCAGACTCATGACTAATACCACTCTTGCAACCTACTCATTATAGGAAATTGACAAGAATATGGTCCATAGAAATAAGAGAAAACGTCGACATCGATTGATGGACTCCTCGCCATATCATGTGCAAGAATCTCTAGGGACCTTGCACAAAGCCGTCAAAATTATCTTACAGATTGTATATATCTGATTGCTAATAAACAAAAAATCTTAATCAAAAAACAGAACATTTCCACGAAAACAATGACAACCGCGAAAACAGTGAAAGAACATTTCCACGAAAAATAACTCTATATGGAACAACACGTCTACGAAACTAAAAAAGTACAATTAAGTATAGCCCTTTTTATTCAAGAAAATCCATACATTATTATTACATAATCAGCTGATCATTTTAATTTTGAAAAATCGTCTTAGTCTGAATAATGTAAAAGAGAAAATTATTATCCTTTAAGTGAATCATAAGAGATTATAATCATCAAATATGAATATAAAAAAACATCTTCGTTTGCATAAATGTATTGTAGTTTTGTACTTTAAAAATAAACTATATGTTTTTAAGCACAGTACAATTTATAAAATATACTATATGATACAAATGGGGAGCCTATACTATAAGAGTTATTTGGAAACAAAATAATATTAATATAAATATGGTATACTTAAGGAAATTTTAACCACTTATTTTGTTAATTATCTTCAAAATACATGTTAGTATCATGCTTTTAACATTTAAAATATGAATATTACATAGTAATTTTCCCATGCTACGACATTCTATTAGAATGAGTATTCTCATATTACAAGAATGTTAGTAGTCCGTTATGAGATATTGCTCTCTTTTGAGATGCATTAAAGAAGTACTTGACTTTGTTGTTCTTTAAATATATCTCAGTCCACTAATGTAAAAACTTTATCCACTAAGCTTAACATCAATTTATTATCAACATGCTTGGATAATAATTTTATAATCCTTTGAAAAATGAGGATGTCATAGGGATTTCATAGACCCAATTTCTCAATATATATTTTTGAATAACAAGCGGACACTTGCTTGAAAAATATATCTATGTTTATTTCCATTTATATCATTACTAGTTTATAACTATATATACTCTTTCTATATTTGGCAAGAATAATGACACATAACATTTTTCTTAACTTATTGAGGAAGCTTATGCCGTAATAATGTTTTTTAACATTTTTCTTTTATTTCAATTAATTATTTACTTATGCCGTTTCTTAATAAAATTTATATTTTATCGGAATTACAAAAAAAATAAAATAAGTCATTGTCAGTTCTTGAACAAATAAGTTTTCGAAGAATATCGAATATTGATTAATGATACAGAAGTAATAAAATAATATTGAAATTTATATCTTTATGTATCTTATACCCTTACAAAAATGTGAGAGTCAGAAATATATATATATATATATATATATATATATATATATATATATATATATATATATATGATATATACTACAGTATTTGGGGCTTCACATACATTCAGCAATATCTAAATGCCTCCACGCATGAACACAATTCTTGAATTACAAATTTGACAACAGAAGTGGAAAAGGTTGTATGGCTGACAGGTTGTCTTTATTTATGCTATACTATAAGAAGGCTTCAGTAGATACCTCATAAAAAGCTTTACTTTGTATATGCGACGAAAGAGGGTTTAAAAAACTTTCTCAACTATTATATCCATAATAATTTTATCAGTGTGGGCAGGTAAAATGTAAAATGTATGGAGATAAGGGTAGACTTTCATTTATCTGGATCTAATCGGCTAAAGAGGAAAATTTGTCCGAATATGTGGTTTACTCGAAAATTCGTCCGGTTGTGAATCTCGGCAGAATATTAACAGTTTATTCTTTTTTTTTATTATTTAATGACTTATTACGCCAATTTAATAAGGGTCTTTAAAATGGAATATTAATGTTTTATAGCAAAATAAAAGCAATATATAGCAATTTTCAGAAAAGTAAATGAATGATTTTGCGCTGCAGGAATGGATTCTTGTATGTTATAATGAACCATATTGTATTATTTCAAAGCAATTACGCAGGAAAGAATTTTAGCATTAACAATTTGTAAATATTTGTAACAATGAGTGTAAAAAATATTAAGTTTCTTTTTTGAATTCTGCAATTGTTGAATCACAATATAAATCATTATTGACCTTATTTGTTTTCATACATCATACTGTATGTAAGATTTTATTAAAAATAGAAGGTAATTCATCTAAAAGGGCAACTTTAAAGAAACAAAATTTTATTATTATATTATAAGATAAATACAGAGTCGTAAATTTGAACGCTTTGAAAAAATATTAACGCAAACCCATTTCTTTATTGCTGCAGTAATTTTATGAACTACTGTATATCACAGTATACAGTATTTATCTTATATTTACTCTAGTTCGCTGCGCATATGTTTATTTAGGTTTACCTCTCAGTAGTTCAGTAACAGTAAACCCTACCATTTAGAGTCCCATTTTAATAAATAATAAGCACATATAACTTCATAATTTCTAAAGTTAGCAGTTAAAGCAGTTCATATTATGTCACTCTAAGAGCTATTAAAATGTTTAACACCCTCGTTTAATACCCTCGTTCTTGTACGAGGATTTTGTATGGATTTTATTAGAGATAAGTAAATAAAAACCTAACAGTGTCAAATCGGCAATTGTGGAGCTACGTAGAATTCGGCTAAGTCGATCATCCTAAAATTCTAGAAGAAAATTATAAGGTTGTCATAGTAGTTGGAACTCTTGTATCGTCTTATTTAAAATAAACATCCTGCAGTTCATTGTTATGTAGTTATTCTACAATAGGTTCTAAAATATTTGTTAGTTACCGGTTAGGATCAAAAGAAGTAGGGCCAATTGGTGTGATAGGTAAAATACAGCCATTTGAATGTAAATTTTATTTTGTTAAAATGTGAGGATTCTCTGCAGGCCAGGTAAAATAGTTACCATGATTTTTTATCAGTAAAAAAATGTTTTGTCCAACTGGCCATCGTTATTTAAATTATTATTGAAAGAGTGACAGTAGTTTTCTTGTTTCTCAAAGTCGAGAGATGATCTCTTGAACTACAATGTCTTTATACGAATGCAAATGTAGCTCTTTAATCGATCTTCTGGACCACATAACATTTATAAAAACATGGTTTCATTATTATATAGATTTCAGAATACATTAAATAAATACCCATTTAACTGGCAGAGCAGCAAAGTTTGGTTAGACTAGTAGTTAAACGTTCACGAATATCTTCCACAGTTTCTTCTGGCAAGAATATATTTCTCCCAGATAATTTACCCTCGCATTACTGTGATTAATTCAAAATGTTGCCATCAAACAGTCTTCATATCATGCAAAATTTCGTAGTCAATTTCTTAATTAATGGAAATATTTCCAAGTAATCTCATTGGCCACTTCGATAGTAAATAAATCTCGAACATAAATGTATCCCTTCCTTTTTTAATTCCATGAATACACTTTTCCATCCGATGGGGACCACATAAGCATATCTTTTTGAAGAATGAAAACAATGAAATGAAGAGTATTATACCAGTATTATCATGAAGAGTACCTTTTCTAGGGAGAAAGCTATTTCTTAACCTTCAACATTGGTAACTTGTGATATACGAGGGTGAAAAAGGGAATAAAAGCTCATATTCTACATAATCTCCTGATCTTAAAACACATTTTTCCCAGCGTGTAGGTAATTTTGCAATGCTCTGCTCGTAAAATGAAGTTGGGTGTGTCTCCAGCCAATTGCGCACATAGGCCTCAACCTCCTCATCGTTGTTGAATCTTTGCCCTCCCATGGCTTTCTTGAGAGGACCAAAGAGGTAAACGTTGAAGGGCGTTATCTCGGGGCTATAGGGAGGGTGCTCAAGTGTCTCCCAGTCCAATTCCTCCAATTTCTCTGTGGTTAGGGCTGCTGCATAGGGATGAACATTGTCATGGAGAAGTTTCACTTCTGTCATTGGTAGGTCACGTCATTTGCGGCGATATGCAAAACCTCGCTTAAAATGTCGCAGTAGTATGCCGCATTAGTGATCTTGCAATCATGAAGAAAATCCAGGTGCAACAAGCCACGCTGGTTAAAAAAAACTACAGCCAAAACCTTGCCTGCTGACAGCCTTGACTTGCATTTCACTGGCTCAGCCTCCCCTTGACGTCTCCACTCCTTGCTCGCTTGTTTCGACTCAGGGGTATAGTGATGCACCCACGTTTCATCGCAGGTGATAACGCGAGTAAAAAACAAGTCTCCCTCTTCCCGATTTCGCTAGAACACGCTCACGCACCTGAAAACGATGCAATTTCTGCTCAGTTATCAGAAGGCGAGGGACCCACCTTGCGCACACCTTACTAAACTGTAGCTCCTCTGTGATGATCGAAAAAGTGCTTCCATAACTTATTCCAACCTTAGATGCAATCTCATTGGTGGTCAGACGCCTGTCATCCTCAAGAAGTTGTTGAACGCGGACGATGTTATCGCTGGTGATGCTGGTGCGGAGTCGGCGGTCATGGCTTTCATTTTCAACTTTTTCACGACACTCCACAAATTATTTTTGCTATGCAAACACTCTAGCTCGGGACAGTCTCTGTTCCTTGAACTGCGATCAATCTAGTCAGGATTTCAGCTAGTTTCACACCTTCTGTGGCGAGAAACTTGATGATAACACGCTGCGCAATTGACGAAGGCACCTCCTGCTAAGACATCGTCGCGACGGGGTACTGAAAGGAACGAGCGAGGTTGCCCACCTGCTCTCCCCCCTACTGACATCCGTACCCAATACCCCATGAAGGGGTAACCTTACGCATTACTATTGCATGCCCAGGACCACAAGTCTCGTTTATATTTGATTCACCCTCGTACATACATCTATCTGTATCGCTTTATATTAGATGCTATGTATTTCTGTCAGTAATTGTGAATCGACTATAAGGTTTAAAACTTAAACCATCAAACAGTTTTGCTCAAAATGCAACAATTAATCCGTAAACTCCCTAATTTATGTTTCTAGGTTATCTGGGAATACTCCACTTAAAACTCGGCAATGCAGAAATTAAACCGTATACATATAAACGTCACCTCGGAGTGCATATAGTAGCTATTATACTCACAGCGAGTATTAAAACGGGCCCAAAAGAAAAGCACGCATTGTTATATGAAAGCCATTGTCTCTAAAAATAGAAAATGCTCATCAAAAAAGTTAGAAATTAGGTCGAAATGTCATTTCACGTACACAATGACCCTTTAATGATGTTCGAAATAACTATTTTCATATAATTTGCAAAATATTGCAATACATATACATTATATTTAAATATATGATAGTATACATCGTAAAATTGTAGTATACACATGCAAACCTTTATCCCCGTTCATTTCTTTCTTTTTTAAGTAATTCATTGATAACAATAATGTTAACAATAATAATAATAAAGTATACGTACATAGAGATATGTGGAGTGATAATGTTCATGAAGGGTGCAATAAAATTGATGAGGTTAAACTTATATCTGTAGAGCAGGTATACGAAGTATATTGCTTCCCATACTGACATTTTGCTCTTGTTACATATGTGCCGAATATTTAGTCATCTTCGCCAAATCAGAGCCATATTTTGGTAGAAAACTAGCTGTCCTTGAATACTACACTCTGTTAAATAAGCTAACGGTAAATACTGGCAGAAACAAAATTATGGTATTTTATGAGGAACCATGCACACTGACATTTTACTTTAATAGAACTAAGTTATTATGTTTGTTTAGGAATAATATTTACATTATCATTATTTTATTCTGAAATAATTTCAATTGCATGTGAAAAAGGTAAACATGCTATAAGTGCTTTATTTCCTGTTATAGCTAAAATCAAACTTGACATTTGGCAATCTTGTATAAAACTATTTGAGTCCATAGCCATTGATACAATAATGAATTGCATTTTTGTGTAAGGTTTAAGGTATATAAACAATTGAAAATGTTCAATTACACTATATATTTATATACTATGTATAAAAATTAAGAGATGTAAAAATAGTTTGTAAGTAATCATAAGAAAACCATCGGAAAAAATTGTTTAATTTTTTATTGTCCTTCAAATGGTCCACGGAATATATTTCTTTTAGTGACTGCATAATAGATGTTTTTTTAGATAATTTTATCCTCTTTAATTTGAGCGATCCAAGAGCCTCGCATAATAACTTTTCACTGAATTCGAGTCAAAAAAGTAAGATTTGAATTAATTACTCGAAAAATAATGATCGTACAGAAAATTCAAGTATGGTTTTAAAAACTGTAAAGTATTCTTAGTCATTGATTATTAATAAAAGACTCGTAGTCATTAGTTATTAATAAAAGAAGAGGTAAAAAAATTGCGCATTTAGGGATATTCGCTTAACTCTGACATAACTTTGCAAATAATGGATAGACTAAGGACGTTAATAGATTTTTTTGCAACTTCAAAGTATCCCAAAGAACTTTTAAATTTTCAAAGCGCTGCGATTTTTTTTCTCCATTGTGTTCGAAATTGACTGACTGAATTTGTCGCTATTGCTAAAACTCAATTTAAGGATTTTTCATTTTTTATTAATTTTTTAATGTTGAAAATGTTTTTTTAGCAATAATCCATATTTTTATTATAAATAATTTAATAATTTTTTTTTTAATATTTCTCGAGTAATTAATTACTAAAGTCAAAACTGACTGTATTGCTTTGTACGACGATAACTTAGCGAAGAATCATCGAACAAGGCTTTTAGACGACTCAAATCAAAGAAAATAAACACATCTAACAAATTGTCATGGTGATATCATAAAAAAAATTATTGAAGTCCGTGGACATTTTCAAAAGCAAACAAAAATTTGAAATCTTTCATTCGATGGTTTTCTTATGATTACTCAAAAACTGCTGACGGGAAAAAATTTTAAACTCAACATCTGATTTTACTATGGGACTATTTTTCTCCGTTAGCCCTTTGAAAATTACCTAAAGATTTAGGATTTTTTACATCCCTTATTTTTTGTGCCTAGTGTATATTGTTTAAAGCTGGCGTTCTTTTCGCCTAAAAATACTGCTGACTATATAGTAAGACCAGAAACTGGTAGAGTTCAAATCTCCTCCAGTATTTTTTTTTGCCATTATATTATATCACCAAGTTCCAAAGATGCGATCAATGTAAAATAAAAAATACCCCAGATCTATTATACGAAAATTTTGGCATTATAACTATTGCTTTATTTTATTTTTATTTCTTTATATATTATCTGTGTTAATTATTATTACAAACTTTTGATATATGATTTTTATCATGATATACAAAACATTTAAATGTTAATAATAATAAAAAATAAATGAAATAAATAAATAAATAAATGAAATATGTAAGATATTAAACGATAAATATTAACAAAATATTAAAAAGAGAAATTAGTTACGATAATAAAATAGATATAGACATGATCATGAAAATAATGAAAGCTACATAATTATTCTACCAGATAAAATAATTCTAGAAAAAAGAACTAGTATAGTTTATTTAATCGCTATTTGCTAAATAAAAAATCTTCGTAGCTTGTTTTATGGCTAGGCTCAGGTAGGCTGGTCCATTTATCGGTAAGATAAGAGAGTTTTTTATTTGGTAAATAGCGATGAAATGAATAGTACCAGCCGAATATCAAAGTGCAATGCAGTAACAGTATTATGTTACTGTTACTATGTTATTTCAAGTAACATCTGATCAACAATAAATCAGGAAACAAATATAGACAGAAATCAGATGGATAAAAAAAATAAATATTTTAGAAAAACGTTAGGGGAAACCAGACAAGATAAATTAAGAACGAGAAAACAGGGGAGAATATAAAACAGAAATCTGTGAGAATTGAGAAAAACAACTTGATTGCAATTAATATGGGCAAAATATGCCCCGAGATATGTCGACCAATTATGAGAATGAAGATGAAACAACGAAATTCTATGAAAGACTATGGAAACACTGAACTTCAAATAATACTTCGAAATATATCAAAAAATTTCAGAATTAAGTATTAAAAAGGGAGACTCAGAAAACTGAGCAAAATGGAAGAAGATAAAGAAAATTAGAGAAACTTTGTGAAATGTGTACTTCTTCATGAGACATTATAAGGCACAAAATATTTTAGTTAAAAATAAACATTTTTAAATCCTTAAAACGGACTTTTCCGCACGTGGAAAATCTCTATCTCGAAATTGAGTGGCTGAGAAAAAATAAACCAAAACTTATGTGTTATATTGATTTCAAGGTGGATAGAATACACCCCACCGTGTTTTCTCATGACCGATGGTCAGGGTGGGGTGTATTCTATCCACCTTGAAATCAATATATATCGTCTAGTACATGTCCCTAATTAGAATCAGTCGAAACCCGATCGATCCAACACGATTTAATTGAGTGATCGTTCTAACAAAGAAAAATTCTCAAATAGTTCACTATTGTACGCTTTCATGACCCATGTACATAGTAGAGTGTGTTCTATCCACCTCAAAATCAATAGGTGTCATTTGGGAGACGTCCTCAATCAGAGTCAGATCTGACACGATTTAGTTGAGTTATCGTGCTAACAAGAATAAATGCCGACGACGACGACAACAACACACACACAGCAAAAATTGTTTAAAAACCATTTTTCTTAGTTTTTAGATAGAAAAGCCAAAAATAAACCCAAAAAAAAATTTGGTTTTTCACTTTTTCTTTACACGATTACATTACCTCTCCACGTATAGTAGATTGCGGAAAAGTAAAATAATGTTTAACCAACTAAAAAGAATTAATTAAGTTAAGCTTACTCGATATTCATTACTAATTATGATAAATACTGGTTATTATATTAATCGATTTAAATGGAACGGAAAATACATATCTTTACAGATTGCATTAACCATCGGATACCCTTCCTTATTTTTTATGGCTTAATATTATTATTATTATTTACTTAAAACTATTTACACATGCCCGCTTTGTGCATTAAAATATACTGTCAAGTTATCTTTACCGCAAATTCAATCTCTTAACAGATTTAAGTTTGGTCTCTCGCATCTAGGCCGTAAGTAATATGCAAGACTTCCCGTCACTTCGTTATCCCCCTAACGCAATTTAAAAATCGCCGCATGCCGCTGATTGAACTAGCGCCACGGCCAACTTAACATTTACCTAGGATAACTTGTCTTGTTACTGCAGGAACGATAACCAAATTAGTAAGATCATTATGCTGGCTCGAATTAGAGGCCTCCCGGTAAGCGGCGTTGCCGTCGGCACGAATTACCCAATTTGGATCTCCGGATGGAGTTAGTTCGCCGAATTTACCTGTTAATCTCAATTAATTTTATGTGAAAGTGAGGATGTAAGTAACATATTCGGAAGTAATAAGTGGTGGCGTTGGAAGATTTTAGACAAACGTGAATAATATGTAACTAAATACTATTTTTACATGTTCTATCAGACTGTGAAGGGTATAAGTTATCCCTCTATTGCACAGTGTCTCCAAATGGGAACACCACATTTTAAACATGTCTAGTGACGTTATCTTACATTTTGTAATGGAATTTATATGGAATACATTATATTTCTTGATATAATTTTAAAATTTTTTGTTTATATTTTTCACACAGATGGCTTTTGCTGTATTTGTGAATCATTTTCAGACATACTGTCCAAGCGGCGACAGGTATTTTATTATTATAGCAGATTTAGTGTTCGAAATAATAGTTTTTTCAGTAGTTTTTGATAAGTTTCACTTTTTTTGTACAAAGCCTTAACTGTTAGGAGTAGACTTGAGTAAAATATATTTAATTTGGTTTATTCCTGTTATCTCAAAATGCCACAACCTCCATATTCCCAATTATGAACAGTGTGCATACAGATCCAGACAATGTACCAGATGATATCCCTCTCATTGATTTATTTGGTCTTCCTATAAATACAAAGATTCTTTTTTTTCGGATAATACCCGCAGATATTGGTCTGTCAATACCAGCTGTCTAACATCACAAATTGCTGACATAATGCCTCTTAGCAAATTTAAGGAGCTCAAGCGTTTTCTATCATAACATTTTTTTGATAATTCTAAGGCTAATAGAAATACAGATAAAATCATGCCAGTTGGCTGCTTTCACGACAGATTAGCAGGTAACTAAATAAAAATAATAATTTGTCTCTTTTGGAGTTCAAAACAGCAATAACGTGGGATTCATGTATTTTACGCGACATGATTGAATGGAAAGACATTAGAAAAGAAGAGGGGACAGCCCAGCTCCAGAACGCCGACCAATTCGCCTATACTCTTTACATCTAAAAGCAGATGGTTAGAGCTACGTCCAACAAACACCATCATATCTGACAATACTGGGCGTTGGCCTTTGTATACTGACAACAGCGAAAGATGTAAAAATCGCAACTGCAAAGGAAAATCTAGGATAATGTGTGAAAAATGTAAAGTACATATGTGTCTCTATAAAAATAATAATTGTTTTAAATAATTTCATTGTAATTTAATTATATAAATACTTTTTTTTTAAGTTCTGATATCAAAAAATTGCTCTTTGTGTTCATAATGTTCCCACTTGAGAACAATAAAAAGTTGTTTGTTTAAAATATAAATTTTGCAAAATTACATATATGTAGGTTATTTATTTCTAATGCCATTTGAAAAGAAAATGTACAAAAAAAATATTTTTAATCACAAAATAAATCATGCAATAGAGGGTTATAATACGTTATATAGATTTTAAATCTTTACTATCTAAATATACTATTACATTGTTACTATCAAATCACTAAATATCACTAAATATACTATTACTATAAAATTATTATTTTGAAAATTCGTTCTATACAAGGTGAGTCTTTGAATTGTATATATATTTTGACCACTTAATGGCTTAATGTCTTGAGCTAGCGTTGTAGGCACACGTGACTTAGTTTACTTACCTATTAATATTTCAATTATTTTTTAACATTCCTGCGAATGCAGCATATAAGAAATCCCAACATCGTTTTAACTAAGGCGCGAGAAACCGATGTTAGAAAAATATTGTAAGAAATAATTAAGGACTGTTTATGGATAAGGACTTTGGGGGACCTTTGCTTTATGAATTTCGGCTACGGTTGGAAAAAATCTACGGGATGAGTTTGACAAAGTGGATAAATAATTAGACACTTTAAAAAATAAAGGAACTGTGTATAGAAAATAGCCAATTAAAATCCAAGCTAAATGACCTTGAACAACAAATAACAAAAATTTTACCGGTTCAAGTAGAGAACAACCAGTTTGATAAATTTGTGCAGAAAATGAATGGCAGAGAAAAAGAAAAAAAAACGCGACGTCATTATCTTTAGCACCAGTGAGGAACCTAACTCACAACACAAAATGAGGAACACAAAATGAAGAATAACTGGTAACTGACATATTTAATTCATTGTCTATTTGCAAAAATAAATATATTAAGGCTATCCGCATAGGAAAGTCTGACCCGACTATAGAGGCTCTACATCCACTTAAAGTTGCGGTTAGCGATGAGTCTATTGTTCATGACATTATCTATAAGGCAAAAAATCTAAAAAAACTCAAAGAACTATAAAAACATCAGTATCTCATTGCACCGCACTCCAAAATCGATCTTTACCGGACAATTAAGAGGCAACTACTTAACGAACGTATGAACAACGTATACCAAGACGAGCGTGGATTAAAGACTAAAGTGAACGAAATTGTTCATGTGTTAGTACAAACCAGTTCGACATTATTGGCTTAACTGAGACCTAGTTGACAAACGAAATTTCAAATTGCGAATATTTTTCGATGCTTATATTGTGTATAAATCGGATAAGAAGTTTGTAACACCACGCCTAGCTCAATCGTAGTGGTATGGGGATCACGATAAATAGGTTTCAATATATACTACAGTACCTTTTATTTTATAATTGTTCACGATAAACGTTAGTTACCGCGGCCGGTCACTCACGCACTAGGCCGCATACTCTAATACTAACAATTTGCAATCAGTATAAAGAGGGCGCGTTACGTAAGTTGGATATTACAGGACACTCGTATGGCGATGGAAGCCTACTGGCGTTCACAATATGTATAAAGTTTCTTGTTATATTTAAGTGCAACAACAATTTCATTTCCGAACATCGACATCATAGGCTGTGTCATTTAAATTTTTGTGTGGTACATATATGTATATGTAATTTATATTCCGCCAAATATGCTTACGGAGGAATTACGAATACTTGTTTCAATCCTTTAGCAAATTTTAAACATAAATAGCAACATTCTGCTATTAGGGAATTTCAACGTTACTAATTTTAACAATGGATAGTATTGTAAAGTGCCTAGGACTAACTTTCTTATATTAATTTTCATGTTACAATTATTATCATTTTTTCATCTATCTATATATATATATATATATATATATATATATATATATATATATATATATATATATATATATATATATATATATATATATATATATATATATTTACGTATCCTTTTTACTTAATCAATTATTATTAAATTTATTATATTGTGCTTTGGATACTAATACATTTTTCTTGTTTTTCTTTCTTGTATTTAGACATACTTTAGTTTTATATGTTTAGTTTTTATGTTTATATTTGTCCTGAATTGAATTTTATCTGTTGGGAAATAAATAAATAACTGTCTGCACCTAGTAAATGATTATAATGAAAACCATTCTTTTATATCATCTTTATCTATTAACGGACTTATTGAATTTTTAAAATTAAGAAAAATTGGCTGCACATTTTGAGAACTACTAATATTTACTGGATCCCGTATATCCACGATATAAGTTAAATCAGAGACACAGTGTTCAGCATTGCCATATCTTTACATTACATTTTCTTCCTTTAGTTAAAAATCTCAATTACCAAAAATTTATTTTTTGAAAATAAATTAGATACAGCGCTGAAATGCGGTCTGTATTTATAACAGGTAAAATATTGACGTTTTAAGATATATCTCGTACATAATTTACATTAAAAACTCTCAAATACCAAAGCAGAAATATTTTTTACTTTTTACCTGCAAAACTTATATAGCCATGATCTCTCTGCAAGAGTGCCGTCAAATTATGAATGTCACGGTACTATTATTATACTATTAATATAAGATCTCTCCAAAATAAAAAAGAATTATTTATCTACCATAAAGACTGCACGTCAAACATTATTTGTTAATATAAAATTTTATTTTCTGCACCGTGAGAATTTCATATATAAATCTCATCACTGTCTTGTATTGTTTAACACAAATTCTAAGAGGTTTACTACATTATGATTATTACTACAATGAAAGACCACAAATTATTATTAACTTCGGTTTTAGAAACACACTACTCGTATCGACATATTAACCTATGTATAGTTCCTACAGAGTAAAAAGCAATGCACGTCTTCATGTGACGTAATTCATTACGTCACAACAGAAATTTAAATTTGGGACCCCTTTATAAGATTCCTAAATTTTTATTCGATTTCTAAAGTGTTTTAGACACAAGTTAATAAGAAAACTATTCTTTTGAGAACAAAAGTACCTAGTAATATTCGAACTGTTGCTTACGTTGGGCTGATGTTTACACTATGCCAAAAGAAATTATTAACCTTAGTCTTATGACATTTCCTTTTAGTTCTATAGCATTTTTGGCAATGTTGCAACAGTGGTCATCTCTGAGGCATCAGATACATTATGACGTGCATCGCTTTTTGTTTTATATGAGCTATACAACATTCATACCAAAACTGAACAAAAGAGCCGTCCATCTACGTAAAACCTATCTAAACAAAAGTTATAATAGATTAAGTAGCTTATAGTCAACTTGTACTATGGATATGCATTGATGGTTGTATACGTGTACCCCAAATTTATGATTAGCTGTTGTTGATAATATGTATTGGAGTTTGGATCAAGTTCATAGCGGATAAAATGCCTTATTATGAACATATTCATTGTTTCAGCATTGCGTATTTTAATGGGAACTCATCTCGGGACAAGAAAAGCGTGTGTATGTTACCCAATTGTTTTAAAGCCGTGGAACCAACTGATAATGTATTTATTATGAGGTATTTATGCTCCTTAAACTTTAGATAACTTCTGTTTTTATGTTACTGTGAGGCCACTTTAACAAAAGTAAGTTTGGCGTATGTCAAAAATATTTGCATCCTTATAGAAATCATCTGTGGAATCCCTCTTCCAAATAATATTTTTAGTATTAATCTCTTACTCCGCTGTTACATACCACGCTATAATTTTTTTAAATTAGGTTATAGTCCTATCTACAGATGACCATAGAATTTTTTAATCAGGGCTTTAAGACTCACCTTGTATAAACTACTGAAATGGGGAGATTATTATACTCTACTCCATCTGCAAATGCCTTCTACAATAAGGACTATTCAAATTAGGCCAAAACAGCTATTCTCCTGGCTACATACCAACGACAAGCGCTGGATTATATGGCGAAATTTGCCGTATTTTTCCTAAAAGAGTTAGCACTAAAATATAGTGATTCAGATTGCTTGAAAACTACAAGGAAGATGCAAGGTGTCCTCAAATATCGGGATATCACTAACTTCAGACCAGTTTCGACATTATCTTGGGTCTCATCAGTGCAGTGTAAGTGAGTATACGTTTGACAAATGAGACTCACATCTTGTAGACGTCGTTAAGTGCTACCATAATACATAGAGCGTAACAAAGCGACATCTGTTGACAGTTTTGAAAACAATCCAAATCTAAATCAAACTTAATATCATCAATACATTGCAAATTTTTACTTGGAGGATGGTAATTATTACAAGCTACTGAAATGGGGAGATTATTATACTCTACACCATCTGAAAATACCTTATACAATAAGGACTATACACATTAAGCCAACACAGCTATTCTCCTGGCTATATACCGACGACGAGCGCTGAACTAGTACTAACTCTGTTAGACAAAATACAGCAAATTTCGCCATATAATTTTGCGCTCGTTGTCGGCATATTGCCACGAGAATAGCTGTTTTGGATTTGTAATTTGGCTTTGTAATTTGTTTAGTTCTTATTGTATAAGGCATTTGCAGATTATGTGGAGTATAATAATCTTCCTACTTCAGTAGTTTGTAAAATTATCATCTGCCAAGTAAAGCTTTGCATTGTATTGATGATCACCTTGTATAATTGATTCATATCTTCAATTTTAAACAAATTCGTTCTATTAATATTCAACATGATTTCCTAATTTGAAAACTTCTGACGATTATAATAAATCCGCGTGATTGCAGTACGGAGCTTTGGTGCACGTTACTGTGGATATTCCATAATTCATCAACAGACACCAGCTTTGTTGTTAATTTCGACACGTCTTACCCATATTTCTTTCTCAGTTGACGTTACCCTCATTTTCCATAACGAATGGGCCATATATTCTTAACTTTAATTAACACGTTAAAACTTTGCACGCTTAGATTTTTTTTTCGGCCGAATTATGAGCGTAATTAATTTCCCTCAATCGACGATTGTATCAGTGAGATTTAGTGTTTAACCGCGTCGGCGATGAAAGACCGCGATCATATTCTGGGACCGAGTAAATACTCATCCATCAATTTCTCTATCGCCCTAATATGATGGCATATTTGAGTCTGAATGATGGAGACAGCCGTGAACAAAGGTGTATATAACTACAAAATCCGGATTTGCGGAACTCGTCATAGTCTGTCGTCATTATTAAACCTGCTTTGTTGTAGGCATCTGATAGTAGACGAGTACATCGTGTTGCCCTTACGGTTGCGATCTATGTGGGGTGCCGTTCGGGTACGATGATGTGGATTTGTATATAGAAGTTTTGAATACAAATAAAACTCGGAATAATACACATGCAATGAAATATACATAGTCTATGAAGATTATGAACATAATCTACATAAACTCAATTACATATATTCATCGTGCTATTTACATCAGTATTGTCATTTAAAATGACAACATTAACTTCATCCCTTCAGCCAATGAATTATATAATTTTTTGCCAAATATTTCTTAATATAGTTCCCTTTTTTTTGAGAGAGAGAGAAAGAGAGAGAGAGAGATAGAGCGGAACAGAACTTTCTCTCATCAAGATTGCATTTTTTACATGTAAGACTTAGCATAACATGTCATATGAACCTATGAGGATCTGAAAATTAGTATATGCTTAAGGGGCTACATCCACCTACAGACATGAAAAAATAGTCGATTTTCGGTATGAATTTTCTTGGGAACTATCGATGATAAATAAATATATTTCTTTAATTGAAGATAAACTTATTATAAATATGGTGGAGTGAACACAATTAAACAATCTTTAAAATCGGAAAAGATATGCCCGCCGGAAGTGGAGCGTCTATTTCGCGACCCGGTTTGCGGTTCCCCTTCTCCTGCTAAAATTGATCATCTGAAATCAAAGATAGTAAGCTACCATTAAGTTAAGTGCATACAAAACAGGTTGACTGTCGCCGCTTCCGAAAATTGTTCATAAAAAACGGCACATAAAACTGAAATACGAAAATTCAGTAAAAAACTCAGTTATTATCGTAATTTGTTTAAATAATTTTGAAATTCTTAAAAAGTGGGACAGTCATTCTATTAACAATGGCTTGGTGCGTCACTGTTCTAGATATCAAATGAATCTGTTGATTGCTTCTCGAGATATGACGGGCACCACTTTGGATTCAAAGAACGATGGACTTTTTTCAGGATGATGAATTTTCGTGCTTCTTCCATCTTTCTCAGCGCGAGAAATTTTGTGCGTGTACATTATTACAATAAAGTAAAAAGATGCATGAATCAATGATTCCTCAAGGTTGTTAGTGATTAGATATCTCTGTAAATTTTAAAGATATCAACTTTCAGAATATATTCTTAAGCCTTCATACTATAACAATATATAAAAAGAATTATTCAAAATTTTGAAGATTTTAGATGGATGTAGCCCCTTAAGCAATAGTTTGCTTATTTGGTGCAAGGTGTATTTAATAATATTATTGCATATTTGCAATTTCTGATGTTGGACTACCTATCTTCATGGCCCTTTATAGTTTTTTTCGTGTCGTATCATCAAGAAAGCCTTATCATGCCAAGATATCCGCCTCCTATTTTCACGATTTTCTACATATACCCAACGTATATGTATATCACCCAATAAGGCAACTCTTAATTAAATTATTAAGAATATAACATTTTGATATAGGAATACAATAAAATATTTATCCCGGATATCGAATTACTTTCATTTGATAATTAATAAATAATAACTGCATTTTCGCTGATACAGTTGGTAGTATGCCTATTTGTCTGACTTTATCAGCAAATGATAGATTAATTAAGTCATCATCAAAACATAGCATTGACATGTTTGGAGAAAAGCTTTCACGTACACAATGAGTATCAAATGTTATGTGGATTAAAAATATTACGTAATCTCAAGAAAAGCACGATTATAAGACATAATAAGACACAATACTTATTTTTTGTATATCTTTCCTGCTGAACACGAATCTAAAGTTAAAATTAGGGATTACTGAACAAACTTTAAGCAAAATTATAAAACCGATCAAAATCTTAATCTAAAAATGTATTCTATATGGTGGTACTATTCTGATATTAATATCTCTTTTCACACATGCTAGTTTTTAAATTATCTGTGTAATGGATTCCTGCTTCGTTTCTTTCCTTTTTTGTTGGTACCTCTCTGCAAAATAGGGCGCCTTTTCTGACTTCGATACCATGAAGACATAAACTAAACAAATCATTCTACATCCCATAAAGAAACCCAAAAAAATATTGATAAAATCAGGAAAAATGAGTATGTTTTATTCCTTGGCACACATAACTTTTATTTTCTTGTGGGCCTGTGTTATTATAACATGACATAGCTACGTAGATATTTTAAAGAGAATAAACACAAAATAAGTAAATTTTCAATTTACATACTAGAAAGGCAGGAATGTACATGCACTTGCAATAAACTACCATTTTACATAAAAAGCGGAAAGAACCATATCGAGAGGCTGTTGTATCTCTTATATATTTAGCTCCAGCAAGTAGGTCAAACATTGTTTATGCCGTGGGTGAAGTAAGTCACTTCACAGTTAATTAAGATTCAGAGCAATGGAGATCTGTTAAATATATTTAATTATACCTGTAGGTTATCATTAGTGTTGGTATTACGTACTGCTGCTGAATAAAGGACCCTAAATAATGGGTCCTTTATAATAACACTGAAGCAGACTTTCCAGGTTATATAGAAACATGAAACTCGACAACTGGATATATTTTATTTATGAATAGAACTCCAGTCACTCGAAACAATCAACGTTCAAGTGAAATAGTGTACGAGTAGAATTTACCTCAACTTTAGCGCATTCTAATAGAAGAACTTCCCTAAAAATGCACTCCTATTGTTTTTAATGTTAATAATACTTCAGTAATAAGGCTAACCAAGAAACTGATACACCCCAAGGGAATTGAACTTATGGATATATATATATATATATATATATATATATATATATATATATATATATATATATATATATATATATATATATATATATATATATATATATATATATATATATATATATATATATATATAATGAATATACTGAATTAATATGAAACATATATTAAAAATATATTAAATGTTCAATCCTATTTAATCTCTTGATTCATATTTTCTGAGACATAAGAATTGTATGTATAGTGTTTATAATTTTGCAATTTGTATCAATTATTTTAGTAAATGAAGTCAATACTTAAGCAATTAATTATTATGTCTATCAAGAGATTTAACATTTGCAAAGACCTTCATTTTATAATTTCATCAATAAATTTTATATTTACTATCAAATTTAAAAAAATGTACCGCACAAATAAATGGAAGTTTTCATAAAATATATCAAGTAACGCCCCATTTTATAGGCAACTTGAGGCACTACTGATGTGTAAATCAATTTGTGAAATATTGTAAATAACAATCATGCCGATAGTTCGCAACACAAGCCGGATGTTCCGGTAACGGAAACAATACAATAACATATTTTGGAGCGGATATTGAATCCAAACCCAGATTTGTGGAACTTACATCATTTGAACTCGAGCAAGCATACTTTTATCGATATTGATTTAGTATACAGGGTATTCTAACCTAAAGCCGTTAAGATATTTATTATACATAAAATCTCGTACACAAAATATCAAAGGCATTTTAAAGAGATGGTAACCTGTGTGTTTTTCTTTCAGTAGATACATGTATGTACTCTGAAATAATATTATTGTTTAAACACATATTGCGAATAGATCATTCATCATTTTCCATATCGCATGTTTTCAATAGGGAGAAGAAAATTGTCCAAGTCTTATAAACGGCAGTTAAAATTTTGTGCGGTATTTTCCAAAATTTATCGGACCCATATTTGTTATTATTAAAGATTTAAGCAAACACTGTTTCGCACGAAGGCTATTTCGAACAATTTGTATATTTTATGTACATCCATAGTTGTAGAATATCAATTCTTCAATGTTATTTTAATATATAAATTATTGTTTTGTCAAATTTTTATTTGTAATACAATTTTAGAAACCCTCCTGCTTATGGGTAACTTATTTTTATAAAATAATAATATAAAATGTCAAACAGTAAATATAAATTACTGTGCTATGAGAAGTACCCTTAAAATACCTACGCATAATTGCAGCGTATTTAATTCCGATTTATAACAAGAAATATAATACTAAGATCTATCAATCTCTGTATATTTGGAATCGAGCAAAATTGCATAATGCAAGCGTATTTAATTCTGATATAGAATAGTAAATATCATGCTTAGATCTATCAATCCCTACATTCTTGAAAACATATAAAAAATATTT
This sequence comes from Rosalia funebris, assembly GCA_037954035.1. NCBI lineage: Eukaryota > Metazoa > Arthropoda > Insecta > Coleoptera > Cerambycidae > Rosalia > Rosalia funebris. The sequence continues at coordinate 22,631,982 of JAZFAV010000011.1, forward strand.
CTTCTTCTTCTTTCCTCTTTTATATAGGCATTTTGCCTGTTTTTCTTCGTCGTCTTGCCTAAGTCTGGCTATTTAGAGTATCGACAATACTCTATTGTTTCCATTTCAATCCATTGTTTCAATCTCTCCATTGTTTCCGAGGTCTTCCGATGCTTCTGCGTCCTGATGGTGACTTGTCTCTAGTTACTTTTACTAGTCTTTCCTCTGACATTCGGTTAATGTGTTCGATCCATTCTGTTTTTCTACCTAATACCCATTAATTAATGTTTTATATTCTGCACATTTGCTTGATACCCTCACTTCTTTGCCTATCCAGCAATGTTTTGCCAGCGATCCTGCATACTATTTTCATTTCTGCTGTTTCCAGTATTCTTTTTGTTTTAGCTGTTCCGGGCCTGGTTTCAGCTGTGTATGTTATGATAGGTCTTATCGCATTTTTATATATTCTAGACTTTGCTTCGATTCCTATGTGTTTGTTTCTCCGTAGTATGTTATTCAAACATACTGCCGTTCTTGTAGCCTTTGTCATCTTTGTCAAAAATATTTAACGAAAAATATACATAATTGTATTGAAGATAAATTACCTTGATTTCTATATCAAGTGGCCACAGGTTACTGCTTTGCGGCCGAATATAAAAAAACTATAGATCGAATAGCGGAAGCCGCAAAGGCACAGGGTGAGAAACATGAATAGGAAGGTAAGGGACCTGAATAGACTCTCAAGAGAACTAGCTGAGGAGGGACTCCTATGGATGCCCTCTGACAGTACGGGTGTCCACTTCCTGTTTGACAAGAAATATAAGATCACCCTCACCAGTAAGACCGACTGGATGGAGGGTCGACCTGGATTGCCGCTCAATGGAGACACCAGGTACACGGATGGAGCCAAGAGTGGGAACAAAGCGGGTGCGGGGGTGTATAGGCGACGCGACGGGATAGGTAAAACCTTCCCCTTGGGCAAATACACTACCGCACTCCAGGCCGAGCTAGTTGGAATTACATACGGTGTTCTGGGGGCCGACCAAAATCGGACCCAGGAGAAGGTATGTATCTGCTCGGATAGCAGGGCGGCGTTGGCAGCCCTGAATTCAGCAACGACAAACTCGAAGCTGGTCTATAATTGCTATGAAGCATTGAACCACTTGGCAGGGAAGGGACCGGTGGAACTCTTATGGATACCTGGGCATAATGGCATTAAGGAAAATCTAATTGCAGATGACCTTGCCAGACTAGGGACCAGGAAAAACCTCTATGGAACAGAACCTGCAGGGGGAATAAGTCGGAATCTGATCAGAGACAGCATCAATGGCTGGGCAAGAGACCAGCACAATAAAAGATGGAGAGGAGTAACGGATTGTCGAATAACCAAACTCTTCATCGAATACTCAGAGATTGTGAAATGGGCTCAAATATTCATTAAATTGAACAGGCACAAAGCCAGAACCCTGGTGGGAATCATAACGGGCCACCATAGTAGCCTGAATGCATATAAGCACAAGCTGAGGCTGACTGATAGCCCGGCCTGTAGATACTGTAAAGAAAACGAGGAAACCTCGATTCATCTTCTATACACCTGCCCCGCACTGGAGGAGAAGAGGTATCTTATATTAGGGACCCCTGTTATCCTAGAGGAGGCGAGGCTAAAGGCGGGGGACGTGCCTAAATTGCTCCTTTTATGGGATAGCATTTTTGGATAATGACCCGGATAAGAGGGGATCGCCAAGGGACTATCCATGCGATCAGTGGCTGATGAGGCCCAAACCTATATAATATAATAATAAAAAATATATCGAATCCTATAACTGTTTTAAATTTTTTTTATTTCTAAAAATTAGAGTTAATCGGAAGGTCATAACATAATGAATAACAGTGTGAAAAGACTACTATATATTAAAAGAAAATATCTTACTTTGTTTCCTCAATATTGGGCAGAGCCAATAGGTCTGGAAGATATCCTTTCAAATAAGATTTGTAAGTCTGTCAAAAATTTTTTGAAAAATAATTTAAAAATTATGAATATTATGTAAAACTTTATCTCTTCGCTGTATATTCGAGTCCAAGTAAACATAACTGTTAAACGTTTTAAACATACATGATCTGGAAGTTACAGCTTTACTGTTTACTCACATCCTCTAGTTTTATTGCTTTTTATATATTTACGTAAGTTAATTAAACGAATGTTAAAGGAAATTACATTCCGTGAAACTACTATTTTCTTTTATTTTATATTTCAGTGAATAACATTCACTGACTTTTTAACAGGAATCTCTTTTGCAACATCCATATTGTGTAATTGTGTTTAAGTACCTTCTATTTACTTACGATTTATGGAATTTAATTCACTTCCTACATTATCTCATTTCTCGCAAGGGTTAGTAATGCAGAAATAATCATAAAAATGTCCATGAGTTTCATTTGCAAGGATTAGACCTTCATAAAATATCAGTTGTCATAACTGAAAATTAAATTTAACTTCGTCCGAGACCTCCACATACAGAATATAAATGGCCCTACAACCCCAGTTAAATACATATTAAGGATTATCCTTAATAGTGGAAAATTGGACTAAATCCTTAAAATCACACAAGCTTAAAATTCGATTAAACCCTCTTGAGGCCTATTTCCACGAATGTTCGGCTAATTCCCTAAAGTAAATTTAAAACTCTATCATCCGAAGATTCCATTAATCGTTGGCTGTCAGAGAGCTGTGACAAAAATGAGTTATAGTAGTACCCACAATATATAATATTACTTCTAGATAAACATATTGACCCTGATGCACTCTATCAAGAAACTAAGCTCAATGCCAATTAAGTACGGAGTATACAAAAGTATCCTGCAAAAGTGTTTGGAAAGAAACATTGAAATAGTTTTTATGTTTTTGGTACTATATTTTCCTTTTTATTTTATTATTCTATTATCTTAAATAGTTCTTTTACATAGATATTGCCTTCCAAACAACACCATAGGCTTTAACTCCAGTGTTTACTATCCAACTTTAAAATTATCATCAACAATGCTCGGTACTCATGTCGATTTATTTAGATATGATTATCAATGTCTAGTGATAGAAATATTTTTATTCACATGAATGTTTACAAGATAGAGGGTGCTGCTTAAAACTTTTAAATGGCCAGTAGCTAGGAGTAAAGAGCTAAAACCTAAAGTGCTACCGGCACCGATTTTAAACTTCCACTTCGATATCAAAATTTACATGCTTAATGAGTACACGCCGTTTTTCTTAATAAAATAAATAATGGTGGTGAGTAATTATGAAATGACGGTATATGGTCGCGATCATTAGTTGCAAGAAAGGATGATAGAAAGTGGAATACTAAAACACTCATTAAGATAAACACATTAAAATAAATAACAACTCCGCCGATTCTTTAAAAATTGTTTGTTGTAATACATTGTTTTGAAGGTCTTAAAAATTATTATTTAACTCTGCTCACAGAATTGAAATCAGTTGATTTGTTCTCGTAATTGAATCAAGAACGAAATGATTTAAATAAAACATGAAATGAGATAATGAAGACTTTTAAGAATATGTATCTCAACATAGGGTGAAATTTAAAGTTTTTAAGTGGGGGCAGCTGGATGTAAGGAGGTATAACTTAAACTGCGCCTCTTTTTAATCTTCCCCTTCGATATCAAAATTTACGTGTTTTTTTGTCTAGGGGTTATTTTTCTTGCTAAAATAAATAATGAGATGAGTAGTTTTAAAATGAATGTAGATGGAGCGATAATTAAAGCAAGATAGAATGACAGGGAACAGAATAAATACTAATAGAGGATATAATCATATTAAAGTAGCATTCGCGACTCCGCCATTTGTTGGAAAACCCTTTGCTGTAATACATATTTTTAAAAGTTTTAAAAATTCTGATTTAACTTCATTTAAAAAACCTAAATCAGTGAATCCATTCTCGGAATAAAAGCAAAAATAAGAGAATTTAAATAAAACACTAAATAGGATAATTAAGACTTTTCACAGGGTATATTATAAGATAGGAAATGCCATTTACAATTTTTAATTGGCAATAAAGGAGTAAAATCTAAACTGTAATAGACATTGGTTTTAAACTTCCTCTTTGATATGAAAATTTACTTGCTTTTGTCTACAGATAATTTTTCTTACTTAAATAAATAATGGGTGCGAGTAATTTAGTAATGATTATATGTACATCACCGGGAAAACTAGTGATTAATAAGTAAAATGACAGTATATGGAATACTAAAAGACGACATGAACATAATATAATAACATTGGCAACTCCGCCAATTATTTATTAGTTGTTGACTTTTATATATTCGTTTAAAGATCTTAAATAGTCGGATGTAACTCCTTTTATAAAATCCGACTCTGTAATAGTAAGTCTAGTGACGAAAATTTTTGTTTTTGAAATTAATTAAATATATTTGTTTATAGGACTTATATGTTTGTAATTTGTAGTTTTTGGGCGTGTTTAATACTTTTATCCTATATTTGTGTTATTCAATACACTTGTAGGATATTATTATTTATTAAACAAGCCATCTATCTACATCTCTCCCGATCATTTTCCCGGATTAGTTTTTTTACAGAAAATTATCAATATAATTTATGTCTAAATATCTCAATAATAGGTCGCCTGGTCATCGATCGCGATCATCCAAAAATACCATAGCATTTAGCCAGATAACACGAAGTTAAATTTTTATTCAAGTATATTACCCGAACCGGAAAGGTTGGACATAGGTAAGACAGACAGGTGTTACGAGATTGGAAAACAAAGGCCTATGACCAGAAACCGTAACCCAGCCTTATGGCGAGGGATTTCATTATATGAAAACTTCATCCCTCCCAGGATTTCTGAGATTAAAACAGTCGCCAATAAAATAGAACTATTTAAATTTCTGTATATTGCATAACATATTGTATTTTAACACTTCGGTTTTAGTATCTTCTGCCTACGTAAAAACATCACATTCTCTATAAATTTGTTATATTCTTTGTTAGCCATTTAGTCTATTGTATTTATGTCCAAGAATCTGTATTAAATCGTTGTTCTCTACTTCACTTAAATATGTTACTCAGAAGTAATGAACGTTAATATTTTAACAAGTGTGTTACGATATTTCAAGCAATATCGAGAATTAATTTAAGCGGCACGCTCAGTTATTTATTAACTAAATACTTTGTTATGTTTATTATATTTTTGTAGAGTTTTTTTCTGTGGAGCACATAAATGATGGAAACAAGAGGCATAAGAATATAGTAGCATCATGAATGATAAATCACTTTTGATCACAGATACCATCAATTAATATTGAAATAGTTTAAAGATAAACATAATCACTAATCTTATTTTCCATTTCTTTAGGTTTGTCTATTTAATTTGAATAGCCTTACACATATGTTTTCATCAGCTAAATAACCAAGTGTATATATGTATACCTTCATAGATAATTTTACTTTTTGCTACATTCTATTTTGTAGGCCTCTTTCTATGAAAAAGTATCCAACTAAACATATCTTACGTTAGATTTTATACACAGGAAACTCAGTTGCTTATTAACATTTAATTCTGTAAAGATGCGGTTAGGGTCACCTATCAGATTACTATCCTAAGATCTTAAAAGAACTAATTATGGACTGTGGAACATAAGTCTGGAACACCTGAAAAATATTGCAAATTATTTTTTTCTTGTAAAAACTGTCGAAGGGGTAAAAACGTACTTAAAATTTTCCATATTTGGCAACGCTATAGTTCCATATACAGTGACGTATGTTTTCAGGGAGAAAATGGATTCATTATTTTATGGTAATCAATATTTTTTATTCAATACAGTGAAGGAGCGCATTTTTTGAGTGTTACTATAAAAATTTTATTTAGTTGTGTATATAAAATTTTGAGAAAAATGCAAATGAACTTCTAATTGTGAAATTTGATTTATATATTATGTTGTCTACAAGATGTTCATAAAAATTTTATTTAATGTCAGTTACATCAAGTTAGCTTTAGGCAAAAGTGATGCTTGTGATTTTCTATTATTTGGAATCATAAAATCTTTGTAACAATAACAAATCTTTTGGAAAAATATTACAATTTAAGTTCTTACAATTTATGGTCGTAGATCATAAGAATTTAAGTGCGATATTTTTCCTATTTCCCTAGCCATGGAGATAGGAAAAAAATATGTACAGTGGACATCTGTGCTCTGTTTAATGAGACTCATCAAAACTGTCCACCTATATATAGCATGATTTCTTACTAGTAAAATTGCAGTCAAGTACAGGGAACATGAACATATACGCAATTTATCCAGAAATAGTCGACAAGCAATCAATGCAGGTACACAACGAATTTAAAGAGATTACATCCTATGACTTTGCAAGCGTACGCCAATGTATATAGGCCTAAAATATTTCAAAAGATAGAAAATTGAAAATACCTTTTACACTTTCAAGTGTTTTTGCAGGAAAAAAATATTTTAGGAGATTTTTAAGGTTTTCACTTCTTTTCCACAGTGTACTCGTATGTAAGATGTAGAAGACCAATTGTATTACACCTGGTCAATTCTCATTACTCTATAAACTACTCAAATGGTTTTTCTTAACGTATTTTACTATATAACAACACCCAGCAAATAATTTTTAAAGCAGTTATCGAAGTGCAAATGACATTTTAAAGTATTAGATGTATTGTTGTAATAGACCCTTTTACTCTATTTTTCTTTACTATCATCCGCTCATTTTTGCCCACTGATAATTATCAATGATCATCTATAAGTGGCAGAAAACCTTAAATAACTGTTAGGTGTGATGGTTTAGGGTTATAGTGACGAATTAAATTAAAACAAAAATTAAATAAACGAAAGTACAAAATGTGACAGTGGCACCTTCGCCATTTTATTGAAAATAGTTTCCCGGCATCCATCCAGTTCATTTCTAATATAATTAAGATGGAATATTATTGAACATGTTTCAGCTAACAATGGACATCACAACAACATTTCAAGAGATTAAAGTATGTGTATAACATATCGTTACAATTATTGGTTACTACTGACGCACAGATGTTTGGAATTAGTTTTAAACATTGCAATGCATGTAGCAAACTAAAGCACCATACACTTCATCAGGACCCTAATAGAGATGAATAATTTTACTACGGCGATCCACTGCAAAGTACTGACAGGAATTATTTATAACAACTTCAGTATTAAAGTTAAATTATTCGCATATCAATTTATCATTGGATGTTAAATATATAATTTATATGAGACGCCATGAATAGCTAATATATAGTAGAATCGAGAAAAAAAAATTATGTATATTTTTCTTAGAACAAATAAAAAGTTCTTACAATAGCCAATGTGGATTCTCCATGGAAATAAAATAAAGATGTTGTTTAAGAAGTGCTGACTTATAGCACTATTAGGAACTATTCTAATATACCACGTTCTATTTCTTCCTCCAAAGAAGAACCTCCTGGCTTTATTCTAAATACCATTGGGCGTTAGAACCTTCCTTAAATTAGAAGATTATGTAGTTAGACAATTCACAAAAGTTTTAAAGATTGCAAGTGTGCAGTTTGCTATTAAATTTTGAATTCAGTAAGACATAAATAAAAACAGATATGTACGAAAAGTGGTCTTGATTATTAGTAAATCACTCCATGTGTGAAATACGAAGGACAAATAAGCTAGTGAATAAAACAGTATGTTGAAGCAAGTATTTTATTCACTTTACTTCGTGAGATACTAGCAAAATATCGTATTTTTCATCACTGAAACACTAAAAATGTGCCAATATATACTCTATAAAGTCAGTTAACAAACAAAAAATCAAATCCCTATTAGGTGCCAGGCGGAGTCAGTGAAATACAATATATTATGTACATACAATATATTTTGTCAGACAACTCATTTTATATAACATTAAGGATATAGTAGAAATAAAAAGAAAAAATGCTGTAACAATAATGAAGTACGAAATAAAGTTTATTGCTACTACTATTAAAGTTTGGTGGAGCACATAATTGAATTATATGGGATAGCATGAGTCAATCCGCTATGTATTTAAAAATTGTTAACATAGATAACTTATTTTAGAACCATAAGCATGTACTATATACATATACTTTTATAAATATACATATACTTTTAAGTCTCTCTTACATCCATAAAATAAAGTCAATTATCAGTAAAGTCTACATCCACACATGTGACATCGCATTGAAGACTCTGCCATATTTTTAAAAACTTGCTGTTTATATTATTTCGGACCCTTATTTATGTTGAATTTCATTGTAATATTTTTGCACATAACGATAGAACTGAAAAATCTTTTTTTGATTTCGATTTCAACGTTAAGATATGTTTATGTTTTAAACTATCTCGTAGCTATATAGACTAGAGGTTTTCATAAGCCTATTCGATTGCTTTGCAGGTGATTGTCTGGAAGTAGTTTTCTGGCGAAAATTGTCAATTAGTGGATACTAATCTTAACTGATGTATCAATGGATTACGAAATATTTACATAAAGTTATAGTTTAACTCCGTTCCTATTAGGATATCGAAAAGAATAATACGTCTCTTAACTACGTTATTATAATTACTACAGTTATTGAGTTATGTATATTCTTATATGAATGAATGAATAAATAAGAATTGTCTTATGAATAATTGTTTTAATTAAACATATTATCATATTTAATATAATTTTAATTAAATGTAATATTTTGGAGAACCTCTACTTTTTATTAATTTATTGAGAATTTTTAATACAAAAATAGACTAAGGGAAACAAATGAAAATAGAATATGAATAACAATGGAATAGATTTTAATCGGCAATTTCGAATCTCTAAAATTATCGATGATAATTTTAGAGATTAAAATCATAATGCAAAATTTGCAAATCAAGACTGAAAAATAAGCAGTAAATTACTTACTGTAATTCATAAATTGTGGTTTTGAATAAATAATGCTACGGAGCTCTACTAATATAATAAGTTTTCGTAGTTTGTGAGGCATCGGTTTAGTATCTTGTACTTCTATACCTTAAATGACGTGTTGGTTAAAGTTCAACATTATACACAGTCAACAACAACATTATACACATTATAACAGTCGATATAGTTAAAGTAAAAAGTAAAATATATAATAGCAATAACGAAGTACTTAAACAAAGTACTAAGTAGGAATAAATTATTTTAAAACCATAAGCATGTACTCAAATATACATTTGTTTTTAAGTCTCTGTTATATCCATAAGAGAAAATCAGTCAATAGTAAAAGTCTTACATCAAAACACGCAAAATGACATTGGCGACTCCGCTATATTTCTAACCTGGGTATAATATTCTTTATGTCACTTTGATTTCACTTTCAACGTTGAGATATATTTATACTTTAAAATATCTCGTAGCTATATGGTCTAGATGTCTTCACGAGCCGATTCGATTTCTTTGTTTTGCAGGTGTTTGTCTGGAGGTAGTCTTCTGACAAAAATTATCAATTGGTAGACATTAGTCTTGACTGATTTATCAATGGACGATGAAATATGTATATAAAGTTCCAGTTTAACCCCGGTACTACCGAGATGTCAAAAGGAGTCTCTTACCTTCGTCACCATAATTATTATTGTTATTGAGTTATTGCATATTATATGAACGAACTAATAATTTTGTCATATGAGTATTTTTTTATTAAATAAAGGGTCGTATTTAATTTAATTGTAATTAAATTCAATGTCGCAGAGCGGTTGCTCTCTGCTAAACTACTGACAATTTTTAATACAAAAATATGGTATGGGAAATGGATTAAGTGAAAACTGGATATCTTTCGATTGGTGACGATAATTTTAGAAATTAAAGTCGTAATGTAGAACAATATGATTTTAACTAATATACCGTTCTTTCATTTTTTTACTAGACAGCAAGTCAATCGGTCGATTTCGTATCATGTGTAGGAAGGGGACGCGGACGGTACGCCCTACTTCAGGTTGTCCAGTGTCGATAATTAGCGGCGCTACGACAGTTACGTTCTACACGTGAGGGAGTGTACATCGTATTTGTAACGGGGAAAAACTTTTACGTGGGAAGTGATGTTGATGGGCTTAAAATAATTAAAAATAAAATACAAACTCTGAACGAACGTTGGTTAGCATAAGAAGGCTAATAGTTTAAAATAAATTTTCAATATTAACCTTCAGTTGATTTAAATTATTAGCTCTTTCATGAGGATGCCCGTATAACTTTGATTTAATATACCCCCATAAGAAAAAATCATTAGGGGCCAAGTCTGGCGATCTTCGTGGACATTGAATTACGCCTCTCGTAGATATAATTCTTTGGGGGAATATCGTATTCAAATAGTCAATGACTATTCTTGAGTTATGGGCCGGACACCCATCGTGCTGGAACCAAACGTTGTCAAAATTGGGGTTAATGTTTGCCAATGCAGGAACAATTTGGTTTTGAAGAAGATTCAAATAAGTCTCCCCATTTAAATTTCCATCAATAAAGAATGGTCCAATAATATCATTCCCATAAATACCAGCCCAAACATTCAATTTTTCGGGATATTGTGTCTTTGTATTTAACAGGCGATACTGATTTTCAATAGCCCAATACCGTAGAATTGATTGATTGTGCCTACCATGTAACGGAAACGTGGATTCATCGGTGAACGCGATGTTTTAAATAAAATTGTCATCCGCATTTGCACGTTTCATTACCATGTTACAAAATTCCATTCTACGGTACAATTCCATTCTACGGTATAACTCTTCATCGAAAATTTCTTGATGGGCTTCGTATTTATAGGAATGATATTTATTTTTCTTTATAATTTTGTGAATTTTACCCACACTAAAACCAGTCTCCTCGGAAATTTTTGGGATAGAAATATTTGAATCTTCTTCTACCATTGCACACACCATTAATTCCTGCATTTCAGCATCCTCGTTAATTCTAGGTGTCTTGTGGCATTTACAACCTAAAATGTATCCCGTTGACTTAAACTTTTCGACTACTGTCGATATTGTGTTCAAGGCAGGGATCGGACGATTTACATATTTGACTGAGAAATGGCCCCTTATTGCACGTAATGAATGTCCTTGAAGAGACCATGATATCAAATAATTTTTTTCCTCAAGTGAGTACGTCATAATTACTAAGTTTTAAATTAAAAGAATCTATTTAAAATTACACGTATTACTACGAAGTTCACTCGTCTAAATGCCAAACACGTATTCGACGGTAAATGTGAAATCTAAGTCGTCGATCATCAGGGCGTACGGCCGGATTCCCCACCTGAGCGGTGGCTAATTTTCCGAGAAGGACCGAACGGTGGAACCTATGTACAGTTTTAAAATGAAAGCACGGTATAATAAATTAATAAATGTACATTAAATTAATAAATCTGAAAACACCGAAATATATGAAGTGTATTATTATGATTCATAAATTGATAATTCAAATAATGAATGTTGTCAAAGCTCTACTAGTATAGTAAGATTTTCTATTTTGCAAGACATTGTACACAAAGCATATTGTTGGTAAAATTTAAAATGAATACATTGGTTGGGAATATTTTTCTACTATGTCTTAAAAGACGTAATAAATACAGTTCAACGTTATCACTTACGATACGTAAAACATTCTTACAAAGAATGTTTTATATATAGTGAAATGGAAATTTTATCTTTTAGTATATATTAGCAATAAATGGGAATTATCGAAAACAGATCTCATAAATTATATACGGAACTTTAAAGGAGTGTATCAGTATTTTAATAAAATATAACTTTATTAGCAATTTTCACTTCTACCACTTTTCCCTAATTATTTTGAATCCATTACTTTTTTTAATCGAGATAAACATGGAAAAAATGTTTTGTGTCGAATTAGAACAATAATGTATGTCGTAATAAAACACGTTCTTACATTTTTATTTATTTTTTAAACAACAGTAAATTAGTGCCTTAGTACCTACAACAGTACTGCAATACTTTATAATGTCAAGGCTCTCACTAATCAGTCATAAATGACTGACTTATCCAAAATATCAATAAAGAATTTAGTAAATCAAAAAATATACAAAATATTACAACATCTAGGAACAAGTTGTATTACATCTTAATAAGAAGATACTACATTTTCCTCATTGCAGAATTTGAGGTACAACATTTCCATTTCTTGTTAAAAATATTCCCATTAATCTTCCCTCATGCCGTGTGAACACCTTAATTGAAAATGATATATTAAAGTATAGAAACTTTGCAGCAACGACAAGTCAGAATGAGAACTGTTACAAGATAATACAAAGTGTTTTCTTCTTATCATAGTGATGACGTACCTCATAGTAAGCTTCGAGTAACTTATTTTTATATCAAGCTTTGTAAAATAAAAAACAAAACTAAAACTAAACTTCTTAGATATATGCAGCAACGTAGATTGCTTTAACTATCCAGATTTTTTTATAATTTATTATATCAGCTTTGAGAAACGTCTGGTTGTTATAAGAACACCCACAATATACTATTAATCACTTCAATGTGAGTAAACACGTCGCTTGAAAACTTTAAATAACTACTTCTTTATTTACTACTTTCCTATAAGCAACTAACGACATTTTCATCAAGGATACGGAAAAGTAGTATGCAGTTACGGCTTTTTATTAAGAATTTTATTATGATGCTATTTAATTAAAATTTCCATTAAAATTTTTAATGCATTAAAAGTCTTTCTTTTCTCGGTAGTAATATTGTGAATTCTATTACAGCTCATGGAACAATATTATTAAAATGCATAATTTTATTATATACAGGGTTCTCGTAAAGTAATGAATAAATTCGTTAAAACATTAAGAAATAAATTTTGGGAAAAACTTTTGGGAGCGTCAAATTTTATGTTTAGTTGAGCATTTCTTTAGATATAACTAATATATACAAGGTGATTCGTTTAAAAGATATGACATAAATATTTTTTTAATGTGAACCCCCTTTTCTATTACGGAATTTGAAAGAGCATATTTTTACACATGCTACAGAAATTATTACATTAGCGTGAGTATAGGTTAGATAAAAAAAACTCAAGAATAACGATTTTGAAATTACAAAATATTGAATTTAGTGGCTATACTTATTTAAAAGATCAACTAAAAGAAATGTTCAAATCCTATACCGTGGATACCGGTAACAAGGGTGATGACAATTCATATCCAATAGTGATATAGTCCAATAGTGATGAAGATCGTAATGACATCAACCCCATAATGATATTGTCAAACCTTATATAGTACATATAATATATACGCATTTCAAAACCAAAATTAGCCTGCAAATTTTTTTCCTATATACTCGGTAATTATTTTAACGTATGTATGTAACGTAACGTATGTATGTAACGTAACGCATGTATGTAACGTAAGGTATATTCAAAACTAAGTACTTAGTGTTCCTTCACTTTACTAAACCTGACCTGGACCTACTGAAACTCTACTTCTTTTTTACTTTACTAAAACCTACTTAAAATTTACATACTCACTGAAAAATTACTGAAATAATTCATGTTTTGTGTTAAATAATACTGCTTCTAACTTTTATATTGTTATAAGTTCATAATTTATATAAAATGTATAAAATTAATTTCGTTTGATGAAAATTAGATATTGTAATAATGTAACTAATATGTCTTAAATATATTTAATATTATAGTACAAGATAGGTACCAATAAACGTAGACCCTAATATAACACAGAGAACAGGTTCATAGGTATAGAATTGCTGTTTGAAAATTTGAATTTCCATTGTTGTGTAAAGCTGAACTTTGAACATCGGCTATTAATAAACATATATCTAACTTCGTGCATAATTTCTTTATTATCTTAGAAGTAAGTTAATTGCTAAGATATTGAATTATACATTAACAACATACATGGATATATAAACATTTTAGCTTTGATAGATTTTTACGTGCAAAGACGCAAATTAATTTTCACAAGATATCACTATTATGTCTACCTATTTCGCAACTTTGTAATACATGTATCTGATATAATTTCACAATTCTGATAATTGCTTATTTTATTTAATCATCATCAATCATCGTGGCATCGATCTTTGACAAAATCCGTAGTTTATGATGAAAATAGTTTATGTAGTACAATATCTTCATATGAAGACGTCGTTTTAAGTATATCAATATCTAATTCCCGAATGTATCATTTTTTTAATATTTATGATGTAATGATTTTAACGATAGACGTTTAAATAGTATTGCCTTCTATGGCCAAATTATTAATTTCTTAATGCTAGTCCTCCGGGGGAAGTATTTTGAAATTAGCTGTGACAAAATAGATACTTGAAATTTTAGAAATATTAATTCATACAAACAGAAAACCCCCAAGACCATCTTCGTTACCAGATCACTCACCGCCGACGGTTTGTGGAATGTCTCTATGTGGAATGTACCTTTTAGTCTATTTTGTAAACCCCAAAATTAGGTTTTCTCTTATTATATTTAATCCTGTATGAAAGTCTATAAAATTTCATATAGTATAAAAGCTCAAAAAATTAATGATGATAATGTCAGTTTTTGTTAAATGTATCTCCGGTTGAACATAAAGTAAATTTTTTAAATATGGAAGTAAATTTTTAGTAATTTTTTTCATAAATATAATCTAATTCTCATAAATATAATCTAATAGTTAATAGTACTATTAAAACACATATTATGATTTTTCCTACTCTAAGATTTGTTAAATACCAATTTAATACAATCTTTATACTTAAATTAATTATTATACAAATAGTACTTATTATTAAAATTAATACAATATGGTATAATATACAACATTATTTTATACTATGAATTAAATATTATTTAGGAATATTCTTATTTATTCAAACTACAGAAATAAGGAGTTTAAACTCCAACCCATCTGCAAATGCCTTATATAAGAGTATACAAAGATATACTCGTTTACGCTGCACTAACGGAGCCCAAGATGGAAAGGTCGAAACCGGTCTGCAGTTAACGATATCCTGAGATAGGTGACACTTTGCGTCTTTCTTGTGGTTTTAGAACAATCACTGTATTCTAGTGCTAACTCTGTTAGACAAAAATACGACAAATTTTGTCATATAATTCAGCGCTCGGCGTTTGGCATATACCCAGAAGAAGAGCTGTTTTGACCTAATCTGTTTAGTCTTTATTATATAAGGCATTTGCAGATGGGTTAGAGTATAAACTACTTATTTCTGTAGTTTGAATATTACCTTCTGCATAGTAAAACTTTGCATTATACTGATCACCTCAGGTTTTTACTTCGATTTAGATTGTTCGAATCTACCTAGAAATGGCGTTTAATACGTTCTACTGCGATGGAACGTAGCAACGTCTACTAGATGTGAGCTTCCTAAAAGGTATACTCGTTTACACTGCACTGACGAGTTCCAAGATAGAAAGGTCGAAACCGGTCTGCAGTTAACGATACCATGAGATAGGTGACACTTTGCATCTTTCTTGTGGCTTTAGAGCAATCACTGTATTTTAGTGCTAACTCTGTTAGACAAAAATACGGCAAATTTTGTCATGTGATTCAGCGCTCGGCGTTTGGCATATGGCCAAGAGAATAGCTGTTTTAACCTAATTTGTTATTATACTGAATACCTTATTCTATTATGGAGGTAACACCACTATCAAGAGCCGTGAAATGCTTTTACAGAATCCAGTAAGAGGCATGTCAGTATTGTGAATGCACTCTATCTAACTGTTGACAGTACAACCACAAGTTATCGCCAAATAGAACCAAATTACGATTGATTACATACGAAATTACAATCACAGTGTGCAGTAACCTGAGAATACTATTATAATTCGTTCGGATAATGAGAAAAAAATTGTGGAGGCATAATGTATCATGGAAATTCATGATTTCGAGATTATTGTGGAATCATCAGTGCAATCCACTTGTCGCTCCTAAAGTAGCTATACTTCCATTAAGAAAATAGTTGACTACAATAGTTTCGCTAAAATAATTCAACGAGTTTCATATCTCTTTATAATTATTTTATCGTTACTTGAGTTTTTATTAATATATGGTCATTGCCAAATTTAAATTTTCCCAATCTCACCAATAACTAAACACAGAGTAATTTTTTTGTTACGAAAATTAGTTATTTATTTAAAGTTTAATATCGCATTTTGCAAAACACGAATTCAACTGACACACACGTATTTAATTGGCAGCAGTCCCCAGGGCACCTAATTACTCAGTTTATGATTATATAGCAAGTTCGCTGTGTAGCTTTGATGCAATATTAATGTGGGAACTTTATATTGCGGACCGGCATTGTGCAATAGGGTATTACAGACACTTTGAATGTTGTCATCTGCCAATTGGGAAATATTGATTTTTAAGCATTGACCTCTTTGATCCTCGCACCCAATATTAACTAACTCAAAATTACAGTGGTGAATATATAGCGTTCTATTTGGCGTAGCGTAACCCAACATAAGTTAATTAGAATGAAAAAATGTCCGCTCAAAATAGTATATATTCGAAATGTCACATAATTAAATGAAAAAGTAAATGGTGCATTGATGTACATACAGAGTAGATGCATATCGTGCCTATTAGCAGTACCTGGTAGTATTTATTTTATTTCCTGAATAACCTGACAAAGAGTAGATCATGTTGACTTCATTTTTATGCAATATACTATGTAGTATTATTGTACTAGGCTTA
This sequence comes from Rosalia funebris, assembly GCA_037954035.1. Taxonomy (NCBI): domain Eukaryota; kingdom Metazoa; phylum Arthropoda; class Insecta; order Coleoptera; family Cerambycidae; genus Rosalia; species Rosalia funebris. The sequence continues at coordinate 22,648,727 of JAZFAV010000011.1, forward strand.
AGGTAGCAATGAATAAATAAAGATTGTTGAGAAATTGGGAAATTTATTCTAAAAGAACTTAACAGATTAATCGTAACGACAGCAGTAGGTGAAGTTAGACATAAAATAAAAATGACAAGTTAAGTCTAGCGGATACAACACCATATAATAGGGAATGTATTATGTGGTGGAAAGATCGTTTCCATATCTTTAAAATAGTTCAGACAGTTGGTTCTAGAACTTTATGTTTTGTATTTTGTAGTTATTTTTTTTTTATTTAAAAGAAACTCAAATTATTGTGGTGAATAATCATAATTATTAAAAAAATAGGCGAAAAGGAAGAACAAATAGAATATATCTATTCCCCAGGTAATTTTTGAAGTTGTAAAATATGAATACCTTCTATAGTATACAAAAAAACGATTAAAAAAATCATATAAAATAAATTACCATCATAAAAGTATGGCTCATAAAACTCACAGAAGATGGTACAATTTCCCAATGTTCCCACTAGTACTATTCGTTTCATTTACTTAACGGATCCCTATAGTTCTTGGTAATTCAACATATCTAAGGTAGAATATAATACATTAATTTTTCATTAGTTGAGGAACAAAAATGTGGGCACTAGTCTACTTATAAGCACTCTAGGTATACTCTATTAGTAGGTACTCTAAAAATACCTACTAATAGTATGATCTTTAGGCCTGAAAGAAAAATAATATAGTTATAATTAACAAAACATTTCGAACAAAACTTTCTGCTATCTATCCTAAATAGTTTAGATAAACCAAATGAAGATAAATAGTTCTAATATTCCACATGTGGAATACGTGAAGATGCTTTTTCGTTTTCTCATAGGCTATGAGTATGATGACTTGGGTGTCTTCCCAAAAATCTGATCGCTGCATTGGTAGCATATAAGTGTCGTATTTCCATATTCACATTACTGATAGGTTACCAGACTATTCCACATGCGGAAACTGGTGGATTGTGATGAGCCAGACATAATAGTGAAATCATTCTTCAATAGTATTGAAGAGAAAACTTTTTTTACTTTATATTTTTTTGTTATTGAAATTTTATAGTTCAGATAAATCAGCAATATATTTCACATTGGAATAGTTCATTTTACTTAATAATTCATTTGGCTTTATTGATTCTGTATATCAATGAACTAAATAACTATAAAGAAAAACAGGAGAAATTATTATATAACAATATATTATGACATTTTCTGTTCTACTTTAATAATTAAATATTTTACAAGATTGTTTTATTATGTTCTCTAATATTCTTAAAATTACATACATAATTCTTAATTCCTATTTCTAAAAATGCCTAAAAGGCTTCTGAGTTATTAAATATCATACATAAATATTTACAAAATTTAGTGTTAAAATTATTTTTGAACACGTTTGCCCAAGGCTATATAATTATGGTAGAACTGTAACGATACCATTAATATCCTTGCCAGAGATAAGTAATAATATTGTAGGAGTTACTTCGAAACTTTCTTTTGACGTGATAGAACCTTGTGACATCATGGCTTCCTTTAATTTTATTTAAATGACTCAGCGTGCTCCATACCAAAGAAGAGATTAAGTAAGAGCCTTTGTTTCAGTTCGCATTTAACCAATAACTTGAAGCAAGCTTAGTTAAACAACTCTAGTCCTTAGCTGCGTACCGAAATGTCGACGGCACGAACTTTCTTTCCTTAAGGAGGATTAATCTCTTGTCGTGAAGTATTTCACAAGAAACGCTTATTATTTAAGGATTTTCTTTAGATGGATGAATTTACATATTTTATAATATCTGGTAGGTACGGCAACAGAAAAGATTTTTGAAAGTCATATTTTTAGCAGCCTAGAATACACTATAATTCCCTTTTTTATACTATACCTTTCAGTTATGTTCTAGCGCTTTAAGATGGTTCATAAAATGTTTAATAAAATGCCCTGAATGTAAGTTATTTAGTTCACAGCATAAATACCTCGTATATAGTTTGAAGAGAGCACTTTTCTACAAAATTCTACTACTGTAACATATACTAAATTTACTGTACGTTTCGCTAATCAAGATAACATCATGAGGAAATAGTAACTCTATATTTCTATCTCTATACTCTATTAGTTGGTAAGACACTTGGTGATATAGTCGGCATAATAATATTTCTATATTCTGATGTTCTGTCTTTTATTTTGGTATGGAAGATCGCCAGTTACTTCCTAGATTGTTAGCAAACAATAAAAAGTATTTTTCAATTTTCGCCACATTTTTGAAATTTCGCACGATTTCTAGAAAAAACTCCTTTAACTTCATTAATTATAACTCTAGGATCATCTAAGTGTCGTTTAGTAGTTGCATAAATTTGGATCTATAAACACTGTCTAAGATCATAAAAAAACAATCTCATTAAATGCAGGAAGTTAGTTATAAAAATCAGTCACGCAGCAATGATAAAACTTACAATTAGCTACTAAAATATTTCCCCTACCACTAACAAATAACCCAATTTTACCAACTTTGTTTTTAGTTCTTGCTATCTTAATTTTGAACTTTTATTATAGGACAGAAACATAGTCAGCTTAAGAAGTCATTGCGGCTAATATTTCAAGACACGTCTGGAACACCCACAGTCTAGAAGTTATTATTTGGAGATTTAAGGGAGTTGCAAAACATCATATGGTTTCACAGCAAGTACTCTGAACAACACGCAATTTACGAGACCAAACATTATCGTGAAGACGACGGTGTTTAAAAATCCTGCAATTTTGCTACTGTATTTCTATTTGTACAGTTACAGTGGAAATTTCTAGTTGGAAGAAGATTTAGAGATTTTCGTTACTCTAAAATACAATTATCAGAGTAATAGTGGGTCTAGATATTCTCCACTTAATAGACATACAGGTTGAATATAACTGGTAGATAAAAAATGTATATTTTGTCAAGAAGGGGAACACTCCAGTATACTTGTGCCAGCATAAATGAAGCCTTAACACATGTAAGGCTCCGTATGTGTAGAGGAACCAAAAGCTAATAGACAAATTAAGGGGCTTTTACCAAGCTATGGAGTTTCATACAAAAGACAAAGGTACTCTAGCGAGTATCAACGGTAATAGCCACAACAGACCAAAAATGGTTACAATGGCATATGTCTAGAGATCACGCAGCTGGAGAAGCTGCAACATGAATCTTCTCTAAAACGTCTTTCATTGCAATAGTGCATTTATTATACTTCGCCCCCGCATTGTGTACAGTTCAATCCTTAGTAGTATCTGTCCTGCTCTCACGAAATGCTGTCATCCAACCTCTATTGTCCTTAAAAAATATACATACCTATCGAATTTAACCTTTTCACTTTTTTTTCTAGTTTGGACATACAGAAATTGACTTCCTTTTCCTGAAGGCTCAGACTGCTCAAGGAAAGGTTATATGTAAATACAAGGAGAAACTATTCCCATCCTATTATACTTCCTCATGTATATTCAATTTACCCTTACCTAGTAGTAGTACAGCAATTTTTATATAATTTCGTTGAATATTAACTAAATTTCGCTACACTTGTTGATTATTTTTTTATGATACTGAAATAATCTTGTCTATTATAATACGAAAACCTCACACTATTAGCTATAGCGTGAGTAATAAATTGATACATATTTAAAAAGACGGGTTACGTTTCAAGTTTATAGATGCGCCTGTTTTAATGAAATGACCTATTGAATAAATTTAGAACTCTTCTTCCTTTATTCCCTTTCCTTTTTGGATCAATCTTTCCATCAAAAATATCAGTGAATGATGATTGATTATGATCATTATTTATTTTATATTGAAATCCAATCTTGCGAAATGGAAGAACTCGCTTAGGTTAAATATTTACTTTATTATCCCAATCTGATAACTGTATCGTCAACGCAGTACCATAATATTTTATAATCATTGTAAGATTTGGATTATATATTGGATTAAACCGTTTTATTACTGTACCATAATTTTTTAATCTAGTTTGGGTTTAGAGCTCACCTCTATTAAATAAAGAAAGATCTTCAAGTATCGGCAATAAAATATTCAATACCTTATTTAATTCAAGAATACTATATTGTAGATATCCACCAGCAAGTTAAATGGTGTATTACTTTTGTTCTGTGAAAGTAAGAATTGCATCACCCTGATTAGTGAAACTGCAATCTGTAATTTGAAATTTACATATTGCAAGTGTTAATAAGAAAGTAAGCCCTAGAACTTATCTCATAAGATGGACTGAAATATTAAGGGTTATGTTAATTTTCCTCCAAAAAACTTCTGGGTTTATAAATTTATATAAAATGTATATTTGTAGGCTAAGAGCATAAATAACACAAAATTAGTTCATTATTGTGTATGTGGAGTATCTCATTACATTATTTCTCAGTGATACATATTTTTACTAATAGCGTATTTTGGTGGGTTGAACACTGCTGTAAAATTCCTTATACTATAAAACTTGTACTGTAAAACGTTGCTTTAAAACCCATTTTCATTCTGTTTACTGCTGACTAAGTGTAGTCAGCAGTAAACAGAATGAAAGTAAGTATCTGTAGTTACAGTTTTATTAGAAGAATGCTGTATTTCTTAGATTTAAGCACTAATTTTTTTTCTTTTTTCTTTTCATAATATTACAAATGCATTCATAGTTTTAAGAGTGCAAACGCATTATGAACCCTCCATGTATTACAGTAGTTGATTAAAAATCCAACAGAGTTTCTTCAATTCATCCTATAAGTATATTGCTAAACTGGTATCGGGTATTGCTTTTGTTGAATCCAATACCCCTTTTATAACGTCCTTGCTCTGCTTCGTCGAATTTCTCCCTTCTATACTTGATCTTAATTGATAACTCTGAACATCTACATTTATCATGAATGCAAATTTACATGGCATGGACCTTTTGTGTGAACGAGAAATTATGAAACATTAAAACAATATGATGAGGTACTCCTAAATTAGTAAACGTGTTCATAGTGTCTCTCTTTCCTAAGTATACAGTATAGTAACATAATAACTTAATTACAATTTCATCCCGAACTGTCGTCGAAGACGAAAAAGTAGAGAAGCCTTAATTAACGTGAAATTCTTTGATCAAAGCGCATTAGCGCTCTCGGAATATTAATTAATTAAATCCATAAAGAGAAAAGGGCTTACTAAAGCACTACTAATTCTTCGCCTAATTCCTTGTCGATTTTAATTAGAGTACAGCTATATTTACGCTACTAAAATTTAAAAAGCGGAAGATAGCCATCGCTGATCACTTAGTTGAGATCGAGTCGACGAAAATGTTCAGTTCATGATCATCCTCATCAAAGGAATTGCCATCGTGCTGCAGATTTGCTCAGAGAAATACATATATATTTATTACTTCCGTGGATCATTGTGCTCTTCTGCAGAACAATCTGTCTAATCGTCATAATTGGTGTATTAGCAACAAACTACATCTAAATGTGTCTAAGTGCAATGTTATATCCTACTCCACTAAATTATCTTCAATAATTTACGATTATAGGTTAGGCGGCTCTATTCTTCAAAGACCTTATATACTCAGAGACCTCGGTGTAATTCTCGATAAATATCTGTCTTTTACCACTCACGTAATTAAAGTAGTATCTGAGACGTCGCATACACTGGGTCTCTTAATAAGGACCAGCAGGGATTTGTCAAACACTGATACATTGAAAATTTTATACTTTGCTTTTGTCCGATCTGAACTTGAGTATGGATCGTTAGTATGGAATCCTGATTATCATTGCAATATTAATAGCAATGGAAATGGTTCAAAGAAGGTTTCTAAAACTACTATGGTTCAAATCTGACTCTGCGTATCCACCTATTGACTTTCCTCAGAATGATCTTTTGGCAAGATTTGCGATGAGAGCACTCGATGCGAGGCTGAAATGTTGTTCTCAAATATTTCTATATAAGCTTATACACAATATGATTTGCTGTCAAAACCTATTGGGCAAGCTGAATTTTTATATACCACAATTGAATGCTCGAATACCCAAAAGTTTTCACTGATGTTCTAAAATTCTCACCCCTGTTTTTAATGTGCATTAGATACAACAACAACTGTCGCAAATTCGATATATATCATTGCACTCTTCTGTTTATTAAAGTTTGTTATGGTTAATCATACATCTTTATTTTTCTATTTTTCATATATTATTTCAGTTACCTATTTATTAAATGTGTATATACATAATGTATTAGATTTGTTTGTTTGTTTGTGTTGTTTATTAATCTAATTTGAATCTAGTTTAAGTGTACATACGTATTTGTATTAGATTTGTTTGTTTGTTTGTTTGTGTAATTTATTATTCTAATTTGATTCTATATACTCGCTGTACTTTCCTGCTCTGTAAATAGGGTTTCCTGTAGAGTAGTCGTAATAAAAAAGTAAAAAAATAAATAAAAGAAATAAATAGACTAAAATTTTACACAGCAAATGTGGAAAATCACATCACATGCTCTTCTACGATGCACTGTACGTAGAAATATGCATTCATATATCTCCCGCGTATAGTAATCAAATCCATGCGACCATCGGAACAAATTTCAACATTATTAATTCATCTAAAATGGGATCCACGGAGAGATACTTAGATACGGAGAGATTAAAACTTACTCTTTCTTCGTCTGAAAACAAGACTCGCTCTCAATCGTCAATGATTCAATTTACATGTTCTCTTGCAAAACGGAGTCTAGTAACTCTATGTTTTTTGGCAAGTAGTGGTGCACAAACTGGTCTTCTCCTATCCAATCCCCATACATTAAGGGTTCGTTCAGAAATTGCTTATTTCAAGCTGCTGATGAGGCTCTGGATGTCTGTTTCTCTAGAAGATATGGCTCATCTCTTGCATATGTAAACTTCTTACGATTTTATTCTGAGGTTCCACATTCACTTATAAGTTCATTGATATGTTTAACTCTTCGACTAAGTGTTGATTGTCTAACTCCTAATAAATTAATCACATGTTACTGGATACGTCACTTGTTAACCAGAGTTACAATTTTCACTGCTTCATGTTCTCTTATGTTGCGTGGACGATTCGTTTCTTTTACTCTAAGTGTACTGAATAAAATATTTAATTCACTTGATGACAACAGATTTAAACACAAATCAATAGCGTAACTGAATTTATTGCCTTTTACTAATCATTTTAAACAGCATTAAATATATTATTAACAAACAATTACAAAATATTGTTTCACATCTGTCAAACGATTTCAATTGTTTATCAGTAGTGCAAGAGGATATCCTAGGCCGTCTACATAAAATGTTTAAGGATTTAAAACTTCGAAGAATTATAAGAAGTAATGAAAAGTTTTGCTGATAAGTTAATTTTTCTCAGAAGTGTATACAATTATTTACATAAATCATTAGTTACGGAATCTCCGTATTGTTATACTAAATCCTGATTGGAATTATACATCTATATGCTATCACAACCATTTTGACAAACATAAACTAGCAAAATTGTCTATAAATAAATCAAAATATTAGTTAGTAACTATATAGAACTATTGACTGCAAGAAATAATAAAAGCCTCATCACTGATAATTTTATTATTTACTGTTGCCTGTAACTGTTTACCCAAAACAATATTCTCTCAGACATATATAATTATTGTGATGTAAACTTATTGTACCTTGTATAAAGTGCTAGTATATAATACCACAATACGAAAATAATATTCAAATTGGGCATGGTATCTTTCAGTCACTTTGGTTATAACAAGTTAAAGTCTGCTAAGTAAATTACATTTACTATCTTAGTAGCATCGTATTAGAATATAACGACTATTTCAAATGAAATATTTTTCCAAAAATATATCATGGTCGTAATTTATTTTTCTAAGTACGTGATGTGTCATCCTTAATGTATAGATTTCCATCCAACTTCCATCAAAGTTAAAAGAATTTTAAAATATTTTTCCACGTTTAGTTTATTTGGTCGGTTACTTGAACATATCAAAGTGATTTTTGCCAAATTCTAATATCAACACGATCATAATATACAAAAATATAGTCACACATAACACAAATTATCCCACTTACCAACCTGTGATTTCCGAATTCCCCAGAAATTTCCAAAATTTCGGAAAAGTGTGGCACAGTTCATGACAAAATGCCCGTCATTAAAACACCGGTATTACACATGAAAAACAAACAAAAAATTAAAAGTCAATTCAATTCCCTCGTACGTCAAACGAAATACGAAAACGCTCGAGACGTAACTACGATGTTTCGGAGCTTGGCCGAGAGATGTCGCGGCGCCTCCTCGCGTCGGGACGTCAAAATCCTAACTGCCGCATCGCCCGGGCTGGTCCAGGATGCTGAGTACGAACATCCTATAGTCCTTACGCACGCGCACACCATCAATCGATATTATTAAAAGCCATAGCAAACCATATTCTTCTCTATTTCACATTCAGTCAGTTGAACTTTGGACTTTTTCTAAGTACATTATTTGTAAAATCGTACTTGACCGAACGTGCTCAACTATCCTTTAGGTTGAGGAAGTTGAGAGTTTACTAGGCGTCTAAGATTTTTTAGGTTAAAGAGACAGGACCGTATTTTTGTTGGTTGTAGATATCGAGTTGAATTCTAGTGTAGCGACTTCAGTTGAAGATTATAAGTTACGTAGTTTTCCGTGCCTTGAATGAAAACATTTTCCCTTATAGCAATTTCTCTCGTTGTGTTTCACATAATTAAAAGTAGCAGTTTGTCATAAAGTAAAGGATACGCTCAAAAGCAAACGATGATAAAAAGAACAAACTGCTGTACTATATTCGAAGGTACGTTTTACTAACTGAAATAACATCATTAGTCGATGTTAAACAACGTTTATATCTTCACACCTAATTTTATATATTTAGGTAGTTATCTGTTTAGCAGGCAGATGGCTATAGTATTACCGTGCATGTACATATGTCTATTTCCAAACAATGCTTGCTACGAACATCAGGCAGCATATACGCTGCACAAACGATTCCAAATGAAGATGAAATAACGATTCGTAGTTCTCGTGCCTCATGTTTCCTATTGGAACTAAATTACACAGGATAGTCCTTTTATAGTTAGTTATCCTAGTTGATGGGCTCTTCGCAAAAATTGTCGATGTTTTGTATAGTCACGTATTTTTGGTCGAAAGTAACGACAATGTTTGAAAACTTAACCTTCTTGTATAGTTTCTGAAATGTTTCATCTCAAATGGTATCAATAACAATTATATTAATCGAATTTAACTAAACAACTTTACGAGTTAAAGTCATCTCGCTTGATAAAAGTTCACATCAATTTCTGGTAATAATTACGTTCAAAGTACACATAAGCATTGGGTTTACAAAATTCTAGTTGATTCTCCATTTTAACATAGTACTATTTCTAACCTGGAACCTACTGTAATATCAAATTTAACACTGTTATTCACTGCTGCGTTAAATGCCGTTGTTTCTCGTTTTCTATATTAAGACTTCACAACATTTCAGTGTTAAAAATATGGAAAAAGACAACGTCTCCTTGACTTGTAAGTTATTTTTGTAAACAAATATCGATAAAATTATAAAATTTTAAAAACATACAAGTAGTGTTATATGTGACCTAGAATAACATAGAAAAATTGTGGGGTCATAGAAGACTTGTGTCCTACGTCGATGTCTCACTAACTGTTATATTTTCTTGTTTAGTACTGCAAGTGTTGTAACTCAAAAATGAAAAGCAACGGCGTTTTAAGAAAATTGTAGTTTGACTTTGAAGGGACGCTAGGAATAATATTGACACCATAATATAACTAAATATTTGTACATAAGATTTTTAATTTTGTCAATTTAAAATATCAAGAATAAAAGTTCGTCTTTAAGAACATCCAGTTAGATTTAAAATAATCCCTTAATTTGACATCAAGTTCAAGGTCACTATCAAGAACACCATGATATGTTTTTACTAAATATAATAAACAATATTACTAATGCTTGTGAGTTTAGAGTTATCAACTGATCTGATGACCTCTGATTTGGATTTGAGAACCAAAAAGGAAATATATTTAAATGTATCAGTTACTTTTGAATCGAATTGTATATTTCTTAAGTTCACTGCAACGCTGTACAAACGTTTTATGAAGAAATACTTCATAATGGAATAACGAAAAAATGCTACACAGTTTTCTATATTACAGAAATTTAAATGTCCATTAGGGCGAACACGTTTCGCACAGCTTCAGATGTGAAGCCCAGTCACGTATGAATGATAAACAGGAACGTTTTTGTATGTATTATCTAATGGAAGGTCCAGCAAAAACAGGTGACCGTTCTCGAAATTTACTCGAGGTTTGCGCCTAAACTGGCATATTTATCCTTTTTTAATTACATGTATACGCTCGGAAGTAGCTTTTTATTTTTGTATCATTCGATATATGTAGTATCTAAAACTTCTCATCGAATGAAATATTTCTTGTGAGCTATTCACAAATAAATACGGTATATTTTTTATCGTAGCTGGCTTATTGAAAAACATAGGGGTTGTAAGCGTTAGACGAGGACTCATTTTGTTCAATCCGGGAAGGAATATATATATATATATATATATATATATATATATATATATATATATATATATATATATATAAGTGCAAATATTCAATCTGTATTTTACAGAACTATTATCCGACTGTATGAAGATCACTACAGTATGGCGTAGTTATGGGGTAAAAGGTGATATTAAAAGGTAGGTTAAAATTATGCTATCACCCCCGACTACACTGGCTACAATGTTTCACTAAATTTAAACTTGAAAATTTATCACAGTGGTGAATAAGTTACTTCAATAATGAAAAGAGTAAGGGATCAATAAATAGAAGCCATAAACTAACGTTCTAATGAATCTGAGATTGACTAGCAAAAGATAACATGATTGGGAAAACGAAAGAATACGAATTGATGACTTTATTTTTTGCAAATTAATAGCTTCCTTCGAAGAAAAGATCCTCGATGTCTCACCATCTAACAATAGTGTCTTATTCTATAACAAAAATTATTTTTAGAACGAGCGAAATTCTTGACATCTTCATTGGAAGATTGTAAACAACAACAATACATAATTTGCAATTATTTAAGAAATGCCTTGATGATCCTTTTAACTCAGTTTTATATGTTTATATCCAGGATCACTTAAGCGGTGTACTCTGGTAGTTTTTGTAATGGAGAAATTTAAAAATATTTTAAAGTATTGATAGTTCTTCTTTAGCTATTTTACTTTCCTCCCTGAGAAATTATAAGCCTGTGGGTCCTATGTTAATTACATGCCAGCACATAATTTACATAAAATGTAATGATGTGTGTAATTTTACCATTTACCATAGAATGCTTTATAGATTGCTGTATTTATCTTGAAGGAAGATGCTCTAATTATAATTTCCTTTACACTGAATATTTAATAATAAATATCAGTATGGTTGAAATTCAACAGATATTGAACTATCATATATCTAAAACAATAAGTATGTCTTAAGAGAACAGGTGAGAAACACAATAATGTTGAAAGGATTCTGATTTTAATATAACACCTTAGTAGTCTACACTTCTTACTCTATTTCTTATCGAAATTTTATTTAATAAATGTCAGTAATTTTTAAATCAAAGACTTTTAAACGTCTTTCATTACCTAAACATCTCTACACACATGTTACACAAAAGTACAGTACATGCTACACAAAAATGGATGGTATGTTTTCTAACCAAGCTCGTCGAACTTTCTGTATGTGTACTGACATTTAAGTAAGTAGAAGATAAATTAACACATATAGCAGTTAGCATTATCCAACTTCATTCGTCAATGATTTGTGTTAAATACTAAACTGCCTTTCAACTTCTGATACAGTTAGTAAATATATTGTGGAATAAATAATATTGTATTCAAATATTGGAAAATATTTTCATAGAAAATATACGAATACGACGGTTCTATGTTTTAGAAAAGAAAGGTTCTTTAGATAATCTACATATGTCAATTTATTGACTCCTTGAAAGTTTGTTTAATGAAAAAATTGCATTAAACAAAACCCAAATCCACAAATTAGAACTACGCAAATCCACAAATCCTGCTGATTTAGACAGTATTACTCAGTATACACTTGTGCAGAAAAATATCAGCTATGGCTACGATGAATATAATAAATGTGTTATACAAAGTGGGGCAGAGCAACTTGCTTATTTGAATTTGGCACTCTGAAGCGATGGTTGTTTCTAGGAGGGTGGGGGGGTAGTCACATTCGAGGGGACAGGGCGTAAATTTGTAGCTCCGCTTAGTTTAGTTAGCATTATGGAGTGGACGAAGGTAGAGGGCGTGTTCGCTGTCGAGACATACTTTTCTAACGGTCGTTCAATCATCGCCATGCAACGTAGATTTCGTACCCATTTCAATATTGCGCCCCGTGGTCATGTTCCTGCCTGACAGTCGACTGCTTCATAGCTAAACATCTTCAGGGAAACTGGTGATCTTACGAAAAGAACCTGGGCTTCCACGAACAGCAAGGTCGCTCCAACACTTTAACATGGTTTAATAAGCCTCTCTGTTTTGCAATCCCCTAAGCGCTCTGTCTGCAAACATGCAGCTGCTGTTGGGTTGTCTGCTCATTCTGTGAGACGAATCGTTCATGAAGAACTAAAATTTCATCCCTACAAATTGGCTGTGACGCAGGAACTTAATCCACGCGATTTTGTTGCTCGAGAAAATGCATGTGAGGTGCTTCTTGGCATGCCTCACGACACACTTTTTCCGTTCAGTGATGAGGCTCACTTCACACTGAGGCTCGCAGGATCATTCTACAACCCTGGCTCACCTTCAACATTCAACATTCGTCAAGCTGTCACCAATATACCCGTCGATATGCTGGAGAGAATTAGACGAATCTTCCGAGTTCGATTAATGCAGTGTATTGAGAATAATGGACGCCGCCTGCCTGAGATCATCTTTAAAACTGTGTAAATATAAAACTTAAATGTTGTACTTGATGCTGTTCAAATAATTAAATACATATCTGCATTAATTTATTTTTAAATTGAATTTCTAAATGAGCAAGTTGCTCTGCCTCACCCTGTATTTGTGAAAATACAGGGTGAATTCTGCAGAAACATGGTCAAATGCGAGTAATCTTTAATGCTTTTATGTTGTTTATTCTTTTCGTCGATTTTTGAATTGTCATATCGATTACTTCGAGAACTGTAAACTTTGTTGATGCCCAATATTAGTTCACAATTTTATTCGATATCAGAATTCCATTGCAGAAAATAAGGATTTATAAATTTCCAGTTATATCATATTACAAACACGAAGTTACATCATTACTTCTTAAAGAAAATTGACGTCCACTAGATTTTTCTCGAAAGGAAAAGCCCCGAAATTTATTTGATTACAAATTATCCAGATTCTATACTCGCATCGTACGTTATTCTCTGTTCTCATTGGAAACTGCGCTTATCCTGTAGAAATAAACTGTCCTATTTTTGTGTTTTCCGTCCGGTCCTGACCGAACTGTTGACCATCTAAAAATTGTTCCCATTTAACATTCGCGAGTCAAAAAGATAAGCTCTGTTTCCCGCTCGGGCAATATATTTTCAAAAGGAATATAAATAGGAAATGTGTTTACATAATTTTTGAGGGTACCTTTAAGCGGACATTCTGTAGCGCAAATATTGCCTTTATTTCGAGATAAAGCCCGGAAATAAGTCACTGAAAGACGTTTTTGTCTTTCCTATTAGAAACCCATAAATATCGTAGTAGTCAATCTTAGAGGGATAAAAATATGTTTAGGGAGGCATAAAAGCTGCTAAATGGGGCAAACACGAGCTTTCTTTAAGCTTTTAGATATTTTCCTGTAAAGGTAAAACCGTAAAATATTTACAGGTGCATTTACAGTTGAAAGAGCAGTTATTATCTTTAGTTACATACTGAAATAAGTGTGTATACCAAAGTACAATAACCATGGAGTGGTATTATAAGGGTTCTGAGCTAAACATTATTTTATATGAGTGATCCATACATAATATCAGGTCACGATCACTATTCAGTATACAACTTTAAGTATACAACTAAATTCGAATACACACCTTTTCTGTGTTGCTTTTAGGCACAGTAGACATCAACTAGCAACAGCAATAACTTGGTCGGTAAAATAGAAATCTCAAATAGGAAATTTCCATTCATAAATATCTCATTCTTTTTCTCAAACATCAATTATAATAATTTCGTATTTATTCTACTTATTTCATTATTGCTTAATTTATATGTACCTACTCTATCTTATTCTATATTATTTTCATTTACACTTTTACACATATATATGGTTGCCTCATTTCTTCATATTCGTTTATTTTTGTCACAACTAGAAACTAATCACTTCCTATTGTTTGATCCCCGCCTTAATTTTATGTCTATTATTTTGTTTTTTCTCGTCTTTTCTCTTAATATGCAGTGTGGCCCACTTTATCTTTTCTGGTAATATACAGTATATCTCGGATATTACCGGGAGGTATTAACTATCTGTTTATTGTCGTAATACTTAGTCTCTGTATTTGGATAGTATATATTATAGGAACAGAATGTTTTTATTTTATTCTTAGATGAATCGTCGTTTGAAAATGACATAAAAATTGTCGAAACTGCAGTCACATTTCTGTGAAAATGTAGTGGTATAAAACTTAGTAGTTGTTTTCCTTTGTGGATTATGAACTACCTCAGAGTAACGGCTTCCTCGATTAATTTCTTATTACTACATTTATCTACAGAAGTGTCTAATTTGCTAGAAATACCAAGAACAACTGTAAAAACAATTTTGTGTCATCACAAATGGATGAATCACAATCATTCATATAAACCGGTCATTGTTCTGGGATTGAATGAAAATAGTTTTGGGAGGCCAGACCAGGAGAATTTTTCGTCGAAAGTGTTATGGACTGACGAAATCAGGTTCACAAATTGAAGGATTTATAGCAAACATGACACATATTATTGAGCAATTGATAGCCAATTTCAAGTTCTTTTAAAAAAATATATAGATTTAAAAAATAAGTCACAGGCGCCATGAACTCTTCCTTCCACGATGTAAGTCCGCAATTTACCTATCACACGGAGTAGTAAAACAAGGGAATAAGATCCGGAGATCTTGATGACCGCCCAATTCATCTTATCGAAATCGTATTTTGACATCGTATAGATCTGGATCCAGTTCATTGTGAAAGAGAATCAGCAACAATGGAATCAAATCTTATCAAAACTTATTTCCTTGCATTAAAAAGTTAAACATTAAACTTAAACGTTTTAAAGGAATTTATGTAATTCATTTTCAGTCACAATTTGAATGGTGACAAATATTTAAAAATCTTGCAAAATATATTATACTTGCTATCACAGAGGACATTGGAAGCATTAACGAAAGTTGATTTCAACACTAGAGTTAGATAACTGTCGTGTTCCCGTAAATAGTTCCTGTAAATAATGAGCCAGATGGCGGTATGTTGTAATTGAATATTTATCGGATATTTTCAATGACGAGGTTATTGGAAATAGCCAGCAAGTTCTTTAGACCTTATACCTTTGAACTTCTATTTATGAGAAATAATGAAAAATACTCCTTTGGAGCACCGTAAAATATATTATTTCTTGAAGCAATTGTCAGAAATACCTTACCCTTAATTAATAGAAATATTTTGACAATGGTGTCTAGCCTTGCTTTGATGTGGATCAGTAAATGTATCCAGCAAGAAAGGCAATATATCAAATAGTATAGTGCTGTTTATATAGTGCTTATTATTGGTACCTTTTGATACTTACTTATTAATAGATTAAATAATATTTTTTTTATTAAACATACATTACTTCTGAAAAAAATTAGGAAAAATTCCAGTTCGAAATTATCAGCATATATCATATGATGTATAATTCAAAGGAGAATAAAAAAAAAATATGTCGAATCGTAGGAAAGCCCGATATGGCACCCATGCAAAAAAACAAAAGTTACTGTTAAAAAAATTAACAATTTTCTCCGAAGCAAAAGACTATAGAATATTTTTCATTAATACAGATAAAAGCGGCTTTAAAAATATAAAAATGCAGTTGCTAAAATATTGTCATACTTTAATATAAGACTGAATACGTTGAGAATACATCGACCTGGTTTCTTTGTATTTTTTTTTAAATACGAAAATAATTAAGTAAAATTTTATAATGCAGTGAAAAGACAAGTTCTTTAAAACTTTCCCTACTTAACCCGCTCTCTTCTCTGATAAAACAAGGGATAATAATCCATGCAGCACTAAATTAGGTCATATTTATGTAGTCACTTACCTTTCGTTTCCCTTGTATACTTGAATATTTCTTTATATTCAAAAAATGTATTTCTGGGAATCATATTTCATGCAATACAAAAATCTATCATCCCCTTTCCGTTATCGTTTCTTATGTTTTCGCCAAGGGCGTAGCGTACCTGGATACAAGTGATCCGTTGCATCTCTTAAAAAATTAGCAAATTAGTGTTATTTAAAAGATCAATAGATTTATTCAATTATAGCAATATTTTAATTATTTTAAACCGACCGCAAATATACATTATTTACTTTAAATGCTACCATCAACTTTTTTATTTCAAATCGGCCGTGAAGGCGCCCGAAATTATTGGACTCCCGCGTTACTTGCTGCAGTGCTGAAATGCGATAGACCACGTTGCATCCAAGCTACGCGTTATATGTACGAAAAGGTGAGTGATCTTACGCAGTCAACAGTGGAACTTCGAGTGGGTGTTGTCGTTATTTCCGGACTCAGTTATGCGATTATGTGAACGCATCTTGGCGACTGTCTCCATAACATACGGAAGATTTGGAAACGCTGTTTCAGATAATTGTGGAAAACGAAAATGAGGAATGGGATCGAGAAACCGTTATTTGTGCTAGATGCCTTTTAACTTTATTGCGCGACTTTAATTTTAATTTTTCCTCAGAAGTGTTTTCTGCAATATTCCCACATTCCAAGAGTCTGTTTAAAATTCTACAGACAAAAATATCAGATATTAGTTACTGCAATAAAAATATCGCCGATTTCAAATCACGTATTCAAAAAATGAGAAACAAGTTTAATGCCATTTGAGACCGTATGAACAGATTTTTGTTTCTGAAGAAGATAAGAAAAGCACCCACGCACGATTTTTTTGAAGAAATTTTAGACGTTATTACTTTGAACATTCGTGAACGGTTTAGTGAAATTTCTAAACTGAAATCTTTAAATCTAGATTCCACACAATTTGTTTTATTCGTGAAACGTTTTCTTGACGAACCCTTTTCTTCTTTAGTAGATACATATGAAACATTTTTTGACGCAAATCGTTTAAAAAGTGATCTTTCAGTGATTTATAGTGACCTCGATATGAAAAAGAGCACTGTGTTGAGATTCACCAATATATTATGTCCCTTTAATTATCTTCTGTTTTCCCGGAGTCATCAAAATTGTTGTTTATTCCTGCCACAAGCAGTTCCGAGGAATGATCATTTTCATATTTAAAAAGAATAAAGAATTATCTGCGAAATTCTCAAAAACAAGAAAGACTGTCAGCTTTAGCACTAATAAATATTGAAAGTGCCTTGTTAGAAGATATGAGATCGTCTTCAACATTTGAAGAAACAGTGATAGACGTTTTTGCTGGACAAACAAAAACCGCAGAATTGATATTCATTTTAAAAATTAGGATGTATACCGGGGGATAATTAATTTAGGTTAGTGTCTTTTTTTTATTTTAACCATTTTCATATGGCCTACCATATATCTGAGTATACCTCTTCCCCTTATAAAATTTTTATCACATCCCTAGAATCTTTTCTCACGCTACGCTCCTGTTTTCACCATGCTCTCCAATTATACTTTTATATATTGAGTTCTTTTTGTTTACTCTGCTTTTGAAATCGCCGGCAATAAAAGGTAATTTCATAATATGCAGATTAAATTACAATTTATAAATTTCCCATAATTAAATTATATTTATTGTACATACATATATTTCATATCAATTGATATCTATTAATTTCAAATTCAACTACGTACAACAACGACAAAATACATTTAAATATTCGCCTTACGATAACAAAATGTAAAACAACATATTAAACAATATTTAGATAACGGTAATGGAATATTTATTTACAGAAACAAAAACAGTAAATATGTAAACTGTGTACGAAACAAATGGTAAAAACCATGAAGTTTGCGAATCGTAAATTAACCTCACAGGGAATATTTAGTACAAATATATGATTTCGGGACCGAACGCAAAACACACAAAACAAAATACGTTGGAATAAAATTGTATGACGATTGCATTTTTATGTTGGCTCTCTAAAATGTTTTATTTAATTGTATACGCTCGCTAAAATGTTTTTGCTTTCGAATGAGAGGTAGCGATGGATATATTCAAATAAAAAAAACTTTGGGGCACTGAAAAAATATGTTTTGGTTAATATTTATTTGAATACATCATATAAATACTAAAAGCGAGTACAAAGTTTAAGTAAAATAATTGTTAATTAAAATAGTAGGTCTCACCATTGTGCATTTATCTTTAGGGTGATTGAATATTTAATATCTATATTTACTAAATGGCTGTTTTCGTGTGTGTCGCGAAATTTTTAGGTCGATGTACGAAATGCTTCTCGTTCGAATTTCGTCATTTTGACAAAATCAATATAGTAAATCGACCCTTGCGAACAACCTGGTAACTTTTGTTTTTTGATCCGAAGCTTCTAGAGGCATGCTCCGGCGCCGGCAGTGCCTTCAATATGAGCGAGAGGGCGGGCGCAATATTATTGGGATTTGCTTACTCGTTAAGTACTACCAAAGTACGTGTTAATTTACTTACAAAACCGCGCAATAAAATATATGTTTACGTTTTCTTGACCACAATATGATACTGCAGTAAGCTATTAATACTTGGTCAATTAAAATGGTTTTAAAAAAGATGTAAACCGACTTGGGTTCTTTCTTTCTCATTCAATTATTAAATTGCTTTACTAGCAACTAGGGATAGATATTATATATTTTACAATCCAGAATATGTTTTACAATCAATACGTTCACTATTTGAAATAAAAAACCAAAGTATAATATCGGCGGACATAATCTGTTATATCATCACAAAATACAATTTTACAATATTTTCAAAATATTAATCAATTAACTTTTTACCATATTGTAATCGTGTTCAAAACACAGACTAACAAAGATTTTGTGATTGGCCTTATTTGACTTTTTGGCTTAATTACATATCATGAACTACAGAAATACTATTTTTATGTTTTTATCACGTACCAGTATTTGTAAATGTACATACATTGCACAATTGTTTGTACAGCACAATACTGAAGCAATATGTAAAAGCTATGAATAAAAATGGGTTTTAAGTACTTATGTTACAAATTTTCAGCTCTTTCTGAGGCAGAATTAGAGGAAGACAATTTCGTAGGACCACAAATAAAAACATTCATGCAGCATCAACACATTGAAGAAACAGTGACATATGATGAAAACTAATCTTGCATATGCTTTAACCCTTATAATACCATGGGGTCACTGGAGACCCCACGTGCTCTTTGATACTGGATATCTTTGAAACCGTTTTTCCTAAAATTCTACAAAAAATTTACTTTACACAAAACATCGTATTTTATATTTTGGTAAAGTGTGATTCGTACACCTTTTTTCGTTTTTTGAAAAATTAAATAACTTACATGTAATACCTCTGAGGTATTACATACCTTACACTACATAAGGCATTTTACAACTGTTTACATTCATAAAAGTTTCTGGAATAACAAGTACTTCGGTCATTTGCTACCTGCTGGGTTTATGAGGAGTATCAATTACTAACATTTTCATGCCTATTACTTTACCTGCTCGTATTATTGCAAATTCAGAAACAGGCATTCATTCATTGAGAAACTATGGCTGGAACAATTTCGGTTCACGTAAGTGATAAAGGTGGGGAAGAAACGTTGCTAAAGTGGCTTGAAGAATGTGACAGTGATGATTAGGATTTCGAAAATACTATTGACAAGTCAGATGATGATGGAGAAAAAGATGTTACTGAAGTACAGTCGGAATATGACTCCGAAAACGTTTCCGATGCAGAGCCTGACATCGCTGAAAACGACAATCAGCAAAGCAGCTATTACGTGTAAGTAGCTAATTTGTATTTTATAGAGCAAATATAGAACACTTATTTTTACCGCAGGTTAAAGAATAAACTTGAGAAGTGGTATATAGAGCCACAGAAACAAACAACTGGACGACAACCACGACGAAATGTTATGCATCAAGGGGGAGGGCCTACTAGATATGCCAACCGAAACGTAGATACAATCTGCAGTAGTTTTCGTCTCTTTTTTTAGAGATAATATTATAAACTACGTTGTTCAGTGGACCAATGCAGAATGCAGGCTCAAACATGAAAGCTTGTGGACAGATATTACTGCCAAGGAGTGTCTACGCTTTATTGAACTACTAATACTTGCAGGACTTTATAAATCTCATAACGAAGGGAATACAAATTTGTGGAACGTTGAAGATAGACGTCCTATATTCAACAAAACTATGAGTAGAAATAGGTTTATTAAATTTTCTCAATATTTGCATTTTGATAATGCTGCCGCCAGAAGAAAAAATCGAAATCCAGATAAACTAGCACCGATTCGGGCGCTTTTTGAATTATGGCTACCTACACTCCAAGATGCATATATGCCCTATGAAAATATAACGGTTGACAAGCAGCTGCTAACGTTTCGAGTTAGGTGTCCCTTCAAACAATACATACCATCTAAGCCAGGAAAATATGGCATAAATATTTGGGCAGCCTGCGATAGTCAAACTTCCTACGTTTACAATTGCCGGATATACGTTGATAAAACAGGTGATCAGCGTGAACGCAATCAAGGCAAGCGAGTTGTTTTAGAAATGATAAAGGGATTAGAAAAATCAGGGAGAAATGTGACCACAGATAATTTTTGCAAGTCTCGAATTCGCAAGAGAGACAGAAAAAAATCTAACATTGCTTGGTACGTTACGAAAAAATAAACCAAAGCTTCCTAAGGAAATAGTAGATTCGCATAGAAGAGAACGCTTTTCAACTAAGTTCGGCTATCAAGACGATGCTATTATAGTGTCTTACTGCCCGAAAAAAGAAAAAACTGTTACGTTACTCTCAACTGTACACGGAACAGGTGAAGTTTCTGAAGATTACAAGAAGAAACCACTGATAATAATCGACTACAAAAGAACTAAATCCGATGTAGATACCATGGACAAGCTTGTTCTAACGTACACCGTAAAGAGACAGACAAGAAGATGGCCTGTTGCAATCTTTTACAATATTATAGACATCAGTGCGGTTAATGCCTACATAATATGGTGTCACCTGAATAAAGACTGGCAAACAAAAAAAGGCTACAAACGGCGACAGTTCCCTCTGTATTTATAGACATCCGCAGCATGAAGAAATTGTCAACAAAATGATGGATAAGTTTAAGCAATTTAGTTGTAATATGAGCATAAAATTAATTTTCTGCATGCTCATCTGGACTACTTTCCAGAAAATCTTGGTGCAGTTAGTGAGGAATAATGTGAAAGGTTTCATCAAGACATAGGAAAGGAGATACCAGGGTCGATGGGATGTGGTGATGATGACAGATTACTGTCGAATGCTGAAAAGAGACATTGATTACACAAAAAAACCACAAAACGAAGTCTTTTGTTAAAAGGGGAGAGATTTTCAAATAGAAAAAGAAATTAAATAAAAAAAATTAGAGACTCAAAACTATTTGTGTTGTTGCTTTTTACTACGTTTTTTAATGTTCATTAATTATAATGTTTATTAAGATATAATTTATGCTGATTATTCAGTTGATCAGAAACCTTACGTGAGGGGCAAGATTGTGTAATCAATCTAAAATGTGTATTTTACATACTTTCATTAGAAATTTAAATCTCTTTATAATACGTAGCCAGTATGTTATACTAATTTAAGGATTTTGTTTTTTAATTCGCCAGTAAATTGGATTAAATTTTAATTTGAACTATTTGTGTTTTCTGTTTATTTCCTAATCGCAGTTTCTCCCCAACCGATATGCGGTGCGATTAGAGTTTGTTGTTAATTAGAGCAGGAAAACGACATGGCGCATTCATTTCCTTTAAATGTTTGTCTCATCGATTGCCAAGTGAAACACAAAATACCCTTCTTTAAATCGAGTTATGGGGATTTCATGCTCGTTTCATTCAGATTTTATATTTCACCCCTTGGATGAAAATTCTTTATTAAAATTTCTTAATGGAAAATTTAGTTCACCACCTATTCACCTGGTGAACACGCATATATTATATATATATATATATATATATATATATATATATATATATATATATATATATATATATATATATATATATATATATATATATATATATATATATCGTGTGAATCCATGTAGTAGAATGTCCATCCTAAATTCTCGAAAATAAACCGAGCATAATTTGTCTGACAAATTACATATGTATGACCGCACGCTTTGAGACAATAACTTAGCAATATTAAAAATGGCAGGATATACTCACCATAAATAACGCAAATGTGTTGTTACGTTATAAGTTTATAGTTTATGAAAATAGTGCAGGAATATATGGAAGTTTGCAATTTGATTTCCAGGTATAGTTTTAGAGTTAGGTTGATTTCATTGGTGTTTGGATTATACTAATCGTTTATCTCTTTAGAATAGTAACACAGTCTTAACACTAATTAAATTAATCTCGCAAGTAAAACAATTTAGGAATGTCAAAAATGCAATCCTTTAACCAATTTTAAATATGCCAGTAATTTCAAGCTATCATAGTTAGTTGCTGTAGCCATAGTAGCCTGTGTTTTAATATGTGAGAGGCAGTTTATTTCTCTTTTAACAAAAAAAAAAACATTGCGATATAAGTGAAGTGTGTAACTCGCTCTAATGTAGTGACTATAACTGGATAAATACTATCAAAATAAGACTCTCACTTAAGAATCAACTTTCCACATGCCAAAACAAAAGATATCACGATTAGTGAAACAAAGAGGTTCATGTAAAGTAGTAGTCGATAAGACACGAAATATTAACTGTTCTAGTTGTGTTCGTCCTGAATCTAATAATTTATTGACCCGATCCAGTGATGTCCTGTCGTATGGCAGAACAATGTGAGGTTTTACTTTTCCGCACTCCACTATACGGGGAAAAGTAATGTAATCGCGTAAAGAAAAAGTGAAAAAACAAAATATTTCTTTGGGTTTATTTTTCGTTTTTCGACCTAAAAACCAAAACAAAATGGTTTTTAAAAAATTTTTGCTGTGTGTGTGTCGTCGGCATTTATTCTTGTTAGCACGATAACTCAACTAAATCGTATCGGATCGATCGGGTTTTGACTGATTCTGATTGGGGACGTCTCCCAGACGACACCTATTTATTTTGAGGTGGATAGCACACATCGCCTCATCCCTTGGGTCTATTTGAGATTTTTTTGTTAGCACGATAACTCAATTAAATCGTGTTGGATCGATCGGGTTTTGACTAATTCTGATCGAGGACGTCTCCCAGACGACACCTCTTGATTTTGAGGTGGATAGGGCAGACTCCACCCTTTCCATGGGTCATGAGAAAGCACGACGGTGGACTATATGAGAAATTTGTATTGTTAATACGATAACTCAACTAAATCGTATCGGATCGATCGGGTTTTGACTAATTCTGATCATAAATGTCTTCCAAACGACAGCTATTGATTTTGAGATGGATAGGACACACCCTACCCTGTCCATAGGTCATGAGAGAGCATGACGGTGGACTATTTGAGAAGTTATTTTTGTTATCAAGATAACTCAACTAAATCACGTCGGATCGATTGGGTTTTGACTTATTCTGATCGGGGACGTCTCCCAGATAACAAATATGTATTTTGAGGTGGATAGAACATACTCTACTATGTTCATGGGTCACGAGAAACCACAATGGAACACTATTTTTTTTGTTGGCACGATCACTCAATTAAATCATATCGGAATGACCTGATTTCGACAGATTCTTATTAGGGACGTCTACCAGACGACATCTATTGACTTTGAGGTGGGTAGGACATACCCCATCCTGTTCATGGGTCATGAGAAAGCACGAGAGTGGACTATTTGAAAAAAATGAAACTGTTGCATAAAACAGATATTCAGCATTTATGTGTTGGTTTATTTCTTCTCGGCCACATAATTTCAAGATAGAGATGTTCTGCGTGCAGAAAAGTCCGTTTTAAGGTTTTAAAACTGTTTATTTTTATTGTATTTCCTTACAATTTATGTTTTAGGCTTATGATAATGGGATCTATACCCTTCTAAAGTTTTTCCACAACTAGTCTGAAACCCTGTAGGTATATTATTGTTTGTGTGAATGTATATATATATATATATATATATATATATATATATATATATATATATATATATATATATATATATATATATATATATATATATATATATATATTTTTTTTTTTTCTTTTTGTTAAATATGGATATTGTCTATTCACATATCATCTTATTTGTTTTCTATACTTTGGCAAACCTGACTATACTCCTATTACCAAAATATTTTATGGTTTTATGTTATGACTTCATTCTGAATTATATAACCTGCAGGTCATATAATTTATTTGAAAATTGCGAATATCATGTAGCTACATTTCCAGGCTTATATTTAAAAAAATCTGTTGCCTGCTGTGAGGATTTCACGATGTTTTATTTTATTTATCAAATGTTGACTTGTTACTGACATTTTGATAGTTACCGCATAATTTCGGCCTACCGCTTAACGACTATTTTCAATTTCATTTTTACCGTATATTTTTTCACTGCCATTATGCACCAACACTCTGTATAACAGAAAAATCAAAAAGTTAATTAAGTTGTTGACTATTAGGTTAACTAAATTAATATGATAATATTGATAGTATGGTTAGCACAAGATAGGAGAAGCTGGAGGTTAGCGTCCAACCAGTCTTAGGACTGATGACCTAATGATGATGATATTGATAGTAGAATTTAATATCAAAATGGTTGTAATGTACACTTTAATAGCACAATATAAGAATAAACTGTATTCGAGTTCTAAAATTATAAATCTTTGTACAGCAAAAATGTTTTCCCTACCTTCAAAATCAGACATTAATTGAACGTACTGTCAAAACAACCTCCATACAACTTAATTTATTATTTGTAGATACTTGGTTCATAACAGATGTGAAATCTGTTAAATAAATGGTTAGTTAATGATAGCATGACGAAAATATGCAAATTCGAGTTTTGCGACACTAATAATAATTATCCCAACGACCCAAGCTATTCCACGCCATTAGGGCGGATAAACCTCTATCAATACTTCGGTAAGTCGATATGTGCGTTGTATGTAAATGACAAGCAACCATGACATCCCCGCTGTGGTAAATTCTACTGCGTCGAGAGAATTAACGGTTTGCGGTAACATCGTCAAGGAGTGATGTACGATTATGTCTATAGAGCTTTCGTAAAATAATGAACAAATTCATTAAGATTTCAACGAACAATTTTTGAGAGAAATTCTCGAACCCGTCAAGTTTTACTTTTAGTTGTGCATTTTTTTAAATATAATTAAAATATACAGGGTGATTCGTGTTGTCAGTAAGATGTCATCGCTATTTTAACGGCAATTCCCTTTCCTATTACCGAATTATAAGAGCATATATTTTATGCTACGGTAATTATTACAATAGGTATAAAATACCGGAACTCGGCTTCCCTCCCACCACTATCTTTGGGGGCATGGAGGCACGTCCTTGAGATTTCCTTGTCGCCGTGAACTATTGAAATTGGGATTGAGATCAACTCGGCATTCCTCTCTTATGAATCAATCAAGTTTACATATCTTACCTTAGAATTATACCGGTCGATGGAGATGTTAACCAAATTATCATATTGATTGGCTACTTTTATTATTATAATATTAGTACACCTTAATTTAAAATCCATAGAATTCGTCATGGTGGCCTTATAATGGACTCTTTGTGGTTAAATTAATTAGCAGGTATATCTTTTACAAATGACGCGTATATCTTTTAGCAAAAAGAAAGCACTTTTATGCTCGGGGGTAATAAACTTAGAAACAAGGAAGAGATTTTTGAAAACGTATGTATGGAGCACGGCACTATACGGTTGCGAAACCTGGATGGTAAGGGAAGCAAGTAGGAAGAAATTAGAAGCTTTTGAGATGTGGTGTTACCGAAGAATGATGAAAATACCGTGGACTGATAGGGTTAGAAATGAAGAAGTATTAGAGAAAGTCGGCGAGAAAAGAGTTATGTGGAAAAACATAAAGAAGAGAAGATATAGAATGGCAGGCCACTTGCTGAGACATGGGGGGAATAGTCCGTGATATTTTGGAGGCAGAAATAGGAGTGCAGATAGGCAGAGGTAGGCCTAGATTAGACTACTGCTCGCAAATAGTAAGGGATGTAGGTTGTAGCACAATTAGCGAAATGCGTAGGTAAATGCGTAAGTCAATAATCTTTTGAAGAAAATAGAAATACATATATAAAAAGTGGAAACGATATGATAAATCAGAATAACATTTATTATATATACTTTGCAAAAATATTTGCTATTATTATATATATATATATATATATATATATATATATATATATATATATATATGTATATATATATATATATATATATATATATAATATAAAATATATTACCAACAATAAATATTCAGACAAAATGTGTGTGAATTGAAGCTATTGGTAATATATTATGTTCGATGAAATAGGGTATATATTTTATATTAAAAATATATACGAGCGATGCTTAAACGTACCCTCATTTGCCCATATTCTCAGAAAGGGAGGCACAGTCCGATATACTTGCACTGATGATTCCTAATATGTATAAAATCATGATATGCAGTTTTGTATGTAGCTCTCTGTGGTTTAACATTAATGTATAGTTTTCGTTTGTGTAAAATGCTCTGCAAACTTTGAATATATTATCAGGGATGCGTAAGCAAATTCTTACGTATTTAATTTGAAAAATATTCTTTTAATTAACGAAAAATTCACATTGCACCTCAAGTACGCACGACATTTAACAATTTCACTATTTTGCTACATCTTACGGTTTCCAATACAGAATAGATTTTCTTTACAATCTGCTTACAGGGTCCTGAGAATATATTCAAAGTCTGCCGTTTTGTAGAGCATTTCACACAAACGGAAGCTCAACCACAATGCGGTCGTAGAATTAATTTGATCATTCATTAAAATAGTGACAAATTTACTACTCAATAAGCACTTTAAGCACACTACTTTTCCCAAAGAAAAGATAAATAAACTAGTATTTAAAACTCTAAGAATAAAAAAACTATTTAACGAAGTAGAATTTCAACTTTTTATCTGACAACGAAAAAACCATTATCGGTCGCTAAGGCTACTGTCAGAGATCCAACAGAGTACAATTTCAACATTTAATTTAGTTGATAATTTAAGTAATCATTGCCATTATATTTGGTATTTTGAAATTTCAAATTCTTTTTTTTTTCATTTTTTATATCTAACCTATTCTTATGCTAATGTAATTATAGTAGCGTATGTAGAAAAATTTATCTTCCTTATTTCATAATATAAAGTTTGCCATTAAAAATAATACCCATAACGTCACACCTCCTACAAAAATCGCCCTATATGTATTAATTATATTTCAGAAAATACGTAACTTCAAATAGAATTTGAGGGATCTGAAAGTATTTCCCAAAAATTGTTTCTTACATTTTCACAAATTTATTCATTACGTTACAAAACCACTATATAGTATCAAGCAAACGCTAATATTCCTTAAATAAAAGTTGTTAGGACACTTATCAAACGTTCTTTATAACTTTAATGAAAACTAAATTTTTCGCTCATTGAAAACAAAGTTCTACTCAATCATAATAATAAGATGTCATAATCAGAGAGATTTCTTTAACGTTAATTGAAATTTTTATTTATTTATTTTTTTAAGTATGTGAGGATGACAAGATATGGGTCAAAATTTTATTTCATATGATGTATAATATGTCTATAACGATGTCTTTGATATGAGTGTTAATTTTCCTCCCTGAATTTGAAATTACTTAATACAATTTCATCATTATACAGGGTTGACCACTAAGTATGATATCTATTTTCTTACGGAATGCTAAAAATCGTTTGTTATAAATGTGTTTAGTGTCGCAAATTGGCACACTACAAAAGTATTTTTAAATATTTAGAACGAATACGTCATTAATATGATTATTAATGAATTAAGAAAATATGTCTTTATTATAAATTATAATATTCCACAATATTTAAATAAGCTATATGCAGAAAACCCACATTATATGAAACACAATCGAATCTGTGTGGAGTAAGGTGAATTATATTGTGATATACTGATATTAATGTTTAGTAGATAGTAATTTTTTACATAAACATTCCACGAACTTAACAGACCTTGAAAATATGCCCTATACATCTCGATACTTCTCGATACATCTCGATACTCTTCACTTTCATCAGAAATTATTTTAATTTCCTCATTTGTTATTTCCCGCGAATCTACCTCCTTTCTCCTTTGGAATTTCTTATAACTCTACAGGAACGCTTTTAATTGTCACTGCTATTCCTTTTTTTCTCCAAATTCGCTCTAGAACTTTGGTTTGCGTCCTGTTATCATTCATAACTTTTACACTTTGTTGACTATACATTCTATACTTCATCCCTGTTCTTTTGTTGAGGTATTGTAGACAGCTTTTCTTTTTTAATTATACTTGTCTTGTGATATTTCCAGTCCACCATGCTTTTTGCTTTTTGTCTCTCTCGTTTTGTATCTTTCGATTTATTTGTTCCACATATTATTCTTGTAGACTGAAATGATGTGCCTCTGACTAGATTCTATAACTGTTAAACGGTTTTTCCTCTCATATACCTCTTCATACCCTGTAGTTTTTTCTAGCGTTATTATCTTAAGTATTCATAGTACACAAATAATGAATTAATTAAATATAGTAATGCGTTAAAACGCTTCAATTTGGTAGTAACACCTCCAACATTTTATAGAAAAATCTGCACTTGTTTAAAGGTACTAAATTGTTTAAAACCTCTAACGGTCATACAGCAACTTTTATTTCAGTAGCTCATGAATACATAAAATAGTTTGTGGTAATTTTAAGTGCGTATAATGACCTGCGAGTTCTATACAATAGTTTTCAGCTAGTTAACTAAATTCCACGCAAATGGCAGTCTTTACTTTTTCCTCTTTTATTTTAATTCTGCACCCTATGTGTATTCATTAAATTTATAGTTACCTCTTTACCATTACTTTTACTAATGCCCTAAACTGGTAAAGTTTCCCCCACAAAAAAAATTAAACGTCATATAACCAGAATAACATTCAATAAATCATGATAAAAAATTGCCTTTGATAAAACTTCTAACATCGTGATACAGCCAATCATAAAAGGCTAATATCGAAACTAAATATTGTTTGCTTAAGTAAAGTGTTGACCAACTGACGCCATTCCGTGCCGATTCCATCCTATTATTAGATCCCATCATTTGCTCTCCAACTGCTACTGATTGCTAGGTGAATTTGAGTACATATCAGACCGCCGCCAAATGTGTTATAGTTTTGAAATATTAACGTCATTACGCTTGTATTACACGTACAGATTCTCTGAAAACGATAAAGGATATAGCTTCACAAATACTTGCTAATTCACAATACGGGTGATATCGTTATTTAAGTTTCATCTTTCTTACAGAGGATATCATCAAAAAATACACAAAACATTATTGTAAAATAATTATAAGGCCAGTTATACAGATTACATTCGTTCCACTTCTTCTGAGATTTTCTTTATATAGCATTATTTCTCTTAATATTTCCATTACATTTTATGTGTTTTTCTTAAGTAATAAGTAAAATATTCCACCTTTTATTCACTATATGGTATACCACTATGCTGATGGTTGTATAAATTTCCTGCAAACTTCCCCATGGATAACTTAATTAATTTTATAATAATTCTTTACGTTTTCGTCGACATTATTCAATTGTAGATTAACATTTTCTGTTACTGCTTCTGTCCCAGAAGCAGCTTCCTCGAACGTTTCCCTCATCGACAATGACGATGCCTTGGGCAATGATTTAATTGTAACTATTACAGTAAAGAAGACACAGCTCTTTAGACCACAACCGGTGGAACAACCTGAAAAATATTTCCAACTATATTCCATAATGGCAAATTTTCATAGAAAAATCATAGCAGGCGCTTATCGAAAGTCATCGTAAATAAATATAACTATTATTAATTAAATCGTTCTAAGGAATGGTAAATGTGGTATATGCTCTAGAAATCACTCATAATGTTTATAAATAATCATCATCCAAGTGTAAAGTGTCTTTCAATAAGGACGCTCGATTTTTAAATAAATCAAGTTCTGTGTAAAGTATTCACTGATTTTTTTTTTATTTGAAAGATTATTTTATGGCATTAACTATGGAGTATAACTTGATTCAAATATCAGTCACTGCTTTGCTTGATGCCACATATTCGGAAGGTCCAATTTTCGATGACTTTGTCACATAAATCTGGCTGAATTTGCTGGATGGCGTTCGTTATGTTGACTTTAAGGCCATCAATAGTTTCTAGTTTATTATCATAGACCTAAATAAGAAAACTCCAGAGGAGTCTTAAGTACGAGAAGAGTTTCGCAATAGGATGTTTTACTGTCAGGAAGTAGATGGAGCTCACTTCGAACAATTACTATAAGTAGGTACTGATTCTTGAATCTGTAATTAAAATTATTATCCAAGTTTACTGATTTCTGATTTAATCCATCAAAACTACCATAAATACAAACAATATTAGTATCATTGAATACGTTTTTTCGATACCTTTTAAAAGAGGTGTCGCTTGCCATAGTGTTCCATTTAAAATTATTGGTCACAATGACCTTGTGACGTCATCTTTGACGCATACGTCATCTATCATCACTAGTAGGAAAGCTTACAACCCTTAATATGCAGTTACCAAATTTCACTAGTTTATGTATAATCGTTCCAAAGATAAGAGGGGGGGAGGGGACTTTTGAATAGCACTGTATATTTTTATATAGTAAGAGAACACATAACTGGTTACATCAGAGATAATTACACTAGATATTACAAATTTAGCGAGAAGATACATGTAAACGTATGGTGTAATTTGTACCTCATGCTATTCTTGATGTTAATTACGGATTATATTTCTACACTTAGTTCTGTCTTTATAATTTATCATCCCTCATTGTTAAAAAAAATCTGATATATTATCTGTTTTTTAATTTTCTATTATTGAAAATATGTAGAGCTCTTGATACCATAGTAGTTCTCACCACCAAACCCACCTCTTAAGCAAATGGAAGCTGTAGCTGAACCGTTTTATCGTAAGGTTAATTTACTGTCTGAGAGAAAGTTTAGTTATAGTTTTTGATACTTTAATTAGAAGTTCTGTCAAACATTGCTGTATCTAATTATATATGATAATATCACAGTATTGCTACCTGGCACAAAACCTATGAAATAATAACAAAATAGTTCAATAACTGATTCTCTTCAAAGAGTCAAGAATCCTTCCATAACGGAATTACCTTGATATTAAAGAAACATTAAAAATAAAGTGCGTTGAATAAAATATAATTTAAGGTTCTTGTAAAATTTTCCTGTTTCTATGTCATGAGATTTCTCAAAAATAGTTAGAAAAATCTAAGGAACTATTAACTGAGTACCATTAGAACGTACTCAGTATATCATATTCCTGATTTTACAATTAAACTAATGTTAGGGTCTTCGCTTCATATATAAAATACTACACCACGAAACTATTTAAGCTTATTACTATGAAGTTCACTCTCTCTCTCTGCCAAATGAAATTATTTTCTAGAGCTCTATCTATCTCATAACATGTTAACAAACGTTTCACAAAACCATTATTAGTTATAACTAGTCTCAGCAGTAGTGTCTGCTGAGACATCTTCCTGACGACCCTGCATTATTAATCTAGTTTACACAACTCTCTTTATAAAGAAGGGGGAGTCAGTTCAATAGTGTAATCACCTTATTTTTTACCCTACAGATTTGCTAGACAGTGAAACATTAGTTACGCACAAATCAGATCGCTAAGTTCCACTTGATTAGAAACAGAATGAGTCTGAACTAACAAAGAAAAATAAAAATGATCATCGCAAAGTAAAATTAATTACTTTTCCTTAACAAACGACAAAAGTCCCAACTAAGGCAAACTTAATTTGCATAATGGGCCATTTAATTAATTTATTCACATAGGTTCATCGACTTTATAAAGCAGATTTAAGGGTTGATCCTAAAATACCTTCATTACCATGATGTTTTCTGAAACAGAATTGAATTGTAAATATTGGATTTCACTTAAATTTATATTTCTCTTTGGCTTTTAAAATTTAATTACGAAGTAAATAAACCTTATATTTCGTGTTCCGGTATGAAACTTTGAGGGAGGTAGGCCGGTTGTACGAAAGAACCTTCGTTGTAAAAAATTGAATTAAAAAACGAAATTTTTGCAAATATGTTGAAAAGTACAGAAAGCAGAGGTTTGTAAATAAAATAAACAATTACTACCGATTATTAACAATTTCTATCATTCTAGTGTGTTTCTAAGTCTTTGTGGTATATCTTTTAAACACTAATTAGAAATATTATGAGATTATTTCTAAGAAATTAAAAATTGATCATACAATTCCCTCAATATTCAATGCTTTTTATTATCTCTTAATAAACAGAGGATTATAGAATTGATATTTCTCGTGATATTTATTTCCTGTGTTTATTTTATGTTTTAATAAGGAAGTTTGGTTGACATCTGTATAGACAGTAAACTGAAAATAAATATTATTGATCGATATAGATTAGCAAGTACAAAGAATTAAAAACAGAAAAACTACAATTCCTGCCAGGTCTGTTTCGATCTTCGGGCAGTAAAGTTCTTATTTATTGTAAATTGTAATTTATTTTTCTAGATTTTATTGTAGTTTTCGAGTTACCTCTGTAGTTCTATATGAAATTAAAATTATCGCTAATTGACGAGATTACATCTTCAAATCTGTATTTCATAACTTAATCTGTTTTTATTTCCTCATCTCATATTTATACTTTTGTAAATATATATTTTTAAATTAAATATTTTGCATTGTTTTTTTTTAAATCGGTATATTTTTGTCGTCCTTGATTAATATCAATTAAAGTGAAGTGGACCAAAGTAAGTAATTGTTCTGATATGGAACCTAAATAATCAATGAAGGTGGTAAGATGCAGGTAGAGAGTAAGTAACAATTTTTATGTTTTTAATTTAACTTAAGAACATTTTACGACAGAACCCACGTAGCAATATGAATGAAGAAATTGATATAAAATTCTTTATTAATTAAGTTGGTGCGAGATATCATTTAAAAGACCCTTCCTCTAAAGTATATAATAATAGAGGCCAGATTGCATCTTTGGCGAACACATCTTTCATAGTCTGTGTGGGGATAGTTGTCAGGGTCTTTCAATAGGGACGCTCGAGATTCGTTACATTACGGCGGCAACATCTACGAAGGTTATTGAGAATTGTTTAGTAATGTACGGCAAACAACGCGTGAAAATTATCAAATTTTATTTTCAAAATTAGTGCTCCGTTCGAGAAAAATTTCGCGGATTAGGTGATTTTTATCCTCGCCATAACCGTCCCGCAGAGTTGACTATTCGACGTTTTGTGGGTAAATTTGAGTCAACTGGTTTGATAAATAATCCCGTACATATAAAGCAAACACCCGTACGTTATCGAAACGCAAGATCTGCTGAAAACATCAAGCTGACAAGGCAGTCAGTTTCTCGTCATTCACAAGAACTTGGCCTTTCTGCGACTTCAACATGGCGAATTTTACGGCGGAAATTGAGTATGCACCCGTATAAAATCCAACTGACTTAAACCAGAAAAATAGGTCAATGACAGTAAAGTTTCAATACAATATTAACCGTCAGAGGGCGTACAAGAGGCCAAAGCAATCTCAAACCCGTGGAGGTAGTTTACGACCTATTCTACATGAACAACAAGAGCATGTTGAACGGAAAATGCCCACCAGGGAGGCAGCTAGTTGGAGAAACTTACTATATGTATATTAGAGCCTCAATGATACTCTCGGAAGCCAAAGCTTTCTGACAGGCTGATAATACGTCTGCGTCTGTGCCATACTTGCTGGATAACATAAATTATCTGCTCCTCTTCGATTTCCCGAGACAACAACGTGGGTGTTACTTGTACTCCGGCAAGACTTGAGTTCAACAGATCGACAGAACAAACGCATCCCAGCATATCCGGTTATCAGATATTTTGTGCAATTATTTAACGAAGATATAAATAGAAGAATTATTTTGTTATTTTGAAAAAAGTGGTTGTTCTTTTGTTCTTTGGCATATAAAGTGAAAAATATTATAAAATTGGGCCAAGCAAGCGTACCATAAAAATATTGATAATTTATAAATAATCAAGACTCGTAACTTTCCTATTGATGTGAAAAGTGAAAACTGAATCTTATGTAGGATGTCTCAGTTGAAACTATAGGATATAACGCTATTTGTGTATTGTTAAAGATATGGCGTTAATATTTAACGACAGTCGTCGACCATACGACACGGACGTCAGCATGCCGCGATTAATAGTTCAACAAAGAATTAAGCGATAATTTATAGTTACATTTAGAAAAACTCGCACAAAATTATGACAAAATGAAGCGCCCACAGAGTTGCAACAAAATATCCAGTGGTGTTATATCACATGGTCTTGAAGGCCAATCGATGCCAACATTCCATGAGACAACATGATAAGGAAATTTGGTATGTAACAAAGTTATTGTTTTACGTGCTGCTTGACACGTTGCACCGTCTTGCTGAATCCACATGTTGTTCAAATCCATATCATCAACTTGAAGGAAAAATAAATTTTTCAACATGTCACGATAGCGTTCCTCACTTACTGTCATAGAATTACCACATTCATTTTCAAATAAGTATAATTCAATTACTCCACCACTCCAAAATGCTCACCAAATCGTGAATCTCTGTGGATACATTTATTTTTCGTGAATAGCATGTGGATTTACAGTACTCCAAATTCGACAAATTTGCTTGCTGACGTATCCGTCAAGACTAAAATAATATTTCATCGCCCAACAATTTTTGAAGTGAATACTTCTTTGGCGGCGTTCTGATATTTGACGAGAATGGAGAGTGAATTGGAAAAAATGTAACGTTTCGAGATTTCGTTACACGAGAGAGAAAAAGATATAACGTAGAGAGAAGGAGAAAGAGAGCTATACATCATATATATATATATTATATATATATATATATATATATATATATATATATATATATATATATATATATATATATATATATATATATATATATATATCAGTTTAGGCTATCCGCGTCTCCCTTTTGTGCGGTCCTTCGTCTTTAACGCCCACTCATACGCTAAGTCCAAGGTCTAAGTTGCTTGAAGGGGGAGTAGTTTAGGAAGCATCGTACGAGCAAGAGAGAGAGCCACGTATTCATTGAATACTAGGCAATAGAAGAAAATATAGTATGACGAGCATGCGCGCGAGTACGTACAACTCTGGCGCCACAAGGGAGTGGAGCAAGAGAGAGCAATATAAACTCAGTACGAAGCGATGAAAAAATATCGTCATCGCAGCCATCTATATCTCACCGAACCAAAATCTAGAAGATATAATATATTTCATTCACCGCTCCCTACTGGTTTACAGCCACACAGGTGCAAATGCACTTAGAAGAGGCGAAGACAAAATCCCTTTGATTCTCGGGGGAGATTTCAATGTAAATTTCGGATCCAATGATTCTTTGACGTTGATTAACTTTCTTCGAGAAACATTTGGTCTGCTTATAAATAACAATCCCAAAGAATCAACAACAAAATCCGGAACAACAATAGATGCAATTTTTACACGGTATCTAGAAAATATCGAATCACGAACATATATTTCATATTTTAGTTATCACAAACTAATCATATCAGTATTACCAATTGAACCACCAGCCGATGATAGTGTAGATAATGAATAAACCGAATATTTTTTACACAAATTTTATATTGTTATATTTCTTTTGAAATTATTCCTCTCCCTTTCTCTCTCTCTCTCTCTCTCTCTTTCAATCTCTCCCTCTTACTCTCTCTCATTATCTATTCTAAAGAAGTATTCACTTCTATCACGTGTACTGTGCTGCACATGATATTTTTTTTCTTGCAAGAAGCATCCCACATAAGAGAAGCATAACCCTCTTTCTTATGTTTGTACACCAGATAACAAATGGACGACGTTCTAGTTGGCCCATAAATTTTAATTGTTGTGATTTTTGTTTGTGTTTGTTGTTTAACTGAATTTTGTATGCTGACAAATGCATATCTTTCTTTAAAATCCTATGCGTGGTGACTCTTGACTGATCCAATTGTTGTGCACGATGTCTAATTAATGTGTTTGAATACCGTGGACGTTCTCTCACTACAGCAATATTTTCATCTAACCGACCACGACGAGGACGTATTGGCCTTATCAGTAACAGAACCAGTCTCTTCAAATTTCTTGATTAAGTTACGAACTCTTAACTCCGTAGTCACTTCATTGTATCATAATTTTCTGCGAATTTTTCTTAATGCAACTGTAAATGGTTGCTCACTTTCATCAAACAATTGTACATAAACTATTCGTTGCTAAACTTTTAGTCGCGGCATACTGACGTCGTATGGTTTGCAGATGACAGTTGTCAAATATTAACGCCCTATCTTTAACAAAAATATAAATAGCGTGGAATTCAAATCCTTTAGTTCTGACTGAGACACCCTATACAATAAACTCTTCTCTATAATAGCAACCATTATTTCTTAAAATAACTTGATTTGGCCTTTCCAAAGAGAAACTTATCAAAAGAACAATTTTTCGTATGTTCATTCACACGTGTAATATATATCTTAAGGTAAATCCTCTTACTCTTAGAACGTAAAAGTAGATTAGATTCCTTTCGCTGAATGTGATCCCAGCATTATAATTCGTGAATGACACGTCACGAATAAACATAAAAAATCGCCAGCATCTTGAGAGATGATAAAACGAATGACATGAAAGGAAGTAACACAGGGGCATTTCATTACTTCCCATCGTGACAGTTTTATTGGCTAATCCATCGGATGGGAACTTTAATGTCCTGGACGTTTTCCAGGCTGCCACTTAAAAGGATCCTGAAAGGCCGTAGGATCTTTCGGATATATAGTCAGATTATGGGCATAATAAGGTCATTCATTGGATCTCTGGCATATTTGAGACAGGAGGGTATCTTCGGAATACGGATA
The DNA here is from genome assembly GCA_037954035.1 of Rosalia funebris. NCBI lineage: Eukaryota > Metazoa > Arthropoda > Insecta > Coleoptera > Cerambycidae > Rosalia > Rosalia funebris. The sequence goes on from JAZFAV010000011.1 coordinate 22,686,314, forward strand.
CAGATGCAACCGATTAAAGTTTATCAGAGTCTCACGCCATCGCCACTCCAATGCAGTTGTGAAACGTATTCGAAGACTTATTCGGATTCTCTTGAATCTTTAGAACCTATAAACTGTGAATACATATAACAATTTTATTTTTAAATGTTGTTGTATATTTACAATGATGCATATATGTTATATACATCATCATCTTACTTTAGTTATTAGTTAAAATAGCAATAAATTTGCTACATCTTAAAAATGAATTGATAAAAAATGTCAATAAAAGTATTTTCTTAATCATAAGAAAACCATCGGAAAAAGTCCAAATTCTTCCTTGCCTTTTAAAAAGTCCGCAGACATCAATAATTTTTTTTTCAGTGATTTCATCATAAATCTTTTTTAAATAATTTTAACCTTTTAATTTGAGGAGTCCAGAAGTCTTGTACGATGATTTTTCGCTGATTTATCTTGGTTCAAAGCAAAAAAAATCAGTTTTGACCTTGGTAATTAATTACTCGGGTAATAATGATCGTAGAGAAAATTCGAGTAGGACTTTAAAACCTAAAAAGTATTTTTTACAAGTCGTAGATATTGGTTTTTGATAGAAAAAAATCAATGTGAGAATGTTGATTGAAAGAGAGGTAAAACATTGCGTAATTAGGGATATTCGCTTAATTTGGCATAAGTTTGCAAATAATGGATAGACTGAGGATGATGACTGTTTCTTTTCAACCTAAAAAGAAAATCCCAAGGAAACTCTAAAGATTTCAAAGCCCTTTGATTTTTATTTTTTTCATTTTGTTGGGAATGATTAAATTTATATTTTTTACTAAAAATCAATTTAACAAATTTTTATTCATTTTTTGATGTTGAAAATGTTTTTTTAGCAATAATTCATATTTTTTTAACAAAAAATGTTAATTATTGTAAGGAAAAAGAATTCTGTACGATCATTATTTCCCGAGTAATTAATTACCAAAGTCGAAACTGACCTTTTGCTTTGAATAACGATAACTTAAAGAGGACATAATTATCTAAAAAAGCTTTGTGATGAAATCACTGAAAAAAATTATTGAAGTCCGTGAACCTTTTGGAAGGCAATCGAAAATTTTTATTTTTTTCCGATGATTTTACGATTACTCAAAAACTGCTGATGATAGATTTTTAACTGAACATCTGGGAACTAAAAACATGGAACTTCAATTTGCTTTTTTCCAAAATTAACTATTTTTCTCCAAATTACAGACCTTTGAAAATCACCTATAAATTTAGGATTTTTTACATCTCTCAATTTTTTCACCTAGTGTATAACTATAATCATTTGTTAAAATACATCAGAATTGTGATTAATTATAGAGATAATGCATTTTCTCTACGTATTATTTCCTTAGGAATTATTGTTGTAATTTTGAATGACTTGAGACATTGCTTTAATATAAAATGTAGGAAACTTGTGTATTGCTAATTATTATGATATTGTTGATTGAAATATGCCATTTTGACATATTTTCTAACATATTCCTATATAATATTTGATATTTACAGAATTCGCATTATGTTGATTATCAAAATACCAGACTTGGAAACAAATAAATCTAGACGATTTGTCGTTGTAGAAAGCAGGCACACAGAGATTGACCTCACTCGATCTTCACCTAAAGCTGCAAGCTACGGAAGTGAATACTATACGTAGAGATGAGGACAGACACGCTTATACTCAGAAAGAGATGTTCCATTGAACCAGATGTCGCATTGGTGTGCGAATCTGAGCATACAATGACACCCCTAATACTAGTACATCTATTGAAGAATATAATAGGTCACCCATGTTATAAACAGGAGTAAAGTGTTTTACCTTTATGTATTAGCTTCGCGGCTGGTAGCTGACATAAATAGTAGATGCTTTAATGGCAGCCATACTTCACTGATTAAACATTTAATCATTCTAAAAAACTTTTTGAAAATTTTAGTATTAAAACAGTTCATTTTGGTAGCAACATAGTAAATTCTATAATAATAACATTTATATCCATCACTACATGAATTAGAAACCAAAAATGTATTTGAATAGTTGGCAGCTTCATATCGTCATCAGTAATCATCATAGACTAAATACGTCAATACTATACAGCTTTCAATTAATTAGAAGTGCAACCAAGACATAATATGTAACTTTTTTCCAATTGCGTCTATTATTTCCTAAAAATATATTTACCTGAGACTACTTCTTCAACAATAGTAAAGTATGATCTGTAATCTATACATATAAATTTTTAAATGTTACACAAAGTATACTCCAGCATTTTAAATAGCTACTAATCAGTTTAAATTAAGAATTTTGATTCTTAATTTAAACTGATTATTAGTATATCTTAGAAAATGTACTAGACTACAAATGTACTAGACTTGTATATATTATACCTATACATATAATTCATACAGTGTCAGGTAACAAAATGTTTTGCCCAAGTTAAAATTAATATAAGCAGACTGCCCGAAATACAGGACGGGTGTATAATCGGTTGCATAAAATTGACGAACGAAATAGAATATGATGATATGGATAATAATTAATGTAAAAGAAGGAGGGAATTCAATTAACCAGGCACTAGAGATTCATATTTAGAAAATACCAATGAATATTATTTTCTGTGATTAAGTGTTCTTTCTGCGTACCGTATTTTTTTAATTTGGAGGTTGTTCCTTGCTCTTCAATAAATAACTTGGACATTTCCGCTTCTAGCGACAGACACTGACTATTCCTTTTTGTAGCAACCAACTGCTTAAATACCGCTAAAGAACTCGAAACTTTTTCGCTTCTAGTAGCAGACAACGACTTTTCCTTTGTGGCGATTAGCCGTTTCAACGTCAGTAAAGAATCTGGACATTTGTCCTTCTAGTAGCAGATACTGACCATTCCTTTTTGTAGCGATCATCCGCATGAACACCAACAAAGAACTCAAACATTGCACTTCTAGCAACAGACACCGACCGACCGACCTTTTCTTTTTGTAGCGACCAAGCGCTTCAACATCTCAACACATTGCAGACTCGATATTTTTGTATATATCTTTTCTCTTATTATATATATGTATATATCAGCCTATATAATCACCCTTAATATTGCTAAATCCATTTATTATACTATTTTTGTTAATGTTACTACTTTTACATAAACTGCCTTACTTTTTCATGTTACTGGTATATACGAAATACTCGATAATAATTACCATAATTAATTTAATTACTATAGCTGCTAAAACATTACTATTATGCAAAATAAGTTATAATATAGGGTCTTTCAATAGAGTCGCTCAAACTTTGTTATATCAGCCATATTGTCATAGCCATATCTGTTAAATTTATTGTGAATCGTTCAGTAGTGTATGGCAAATCACCGTGGAAGGTTATAACGTTCAACAGTGTGTACAAATTATCAAATCTTATTTTCAAAATCAGTGCTCCGTTAGAGAAACATTCCGCGCATTACGTGATTTTATCTTTCACACAATCATCCCGCCGAATCGCCTATTCGACATTTGGTTGCCAGATTCGAGTCAACCGGTTTAATAAATAATAATAGCCAACACCCGTCCGTCATCGAAACGCAAGATCTGCTGAAATTATCGCTGCTGTACGTAAGACTGTACGGAAAACCATGAAGCAGTCAATTTATTCTCATTCACACGAATTTGGTCTTCCTGCGACTTGGCAACTCCGCAAACTTTGCTTCGAGACTTGGGTCTGCACCCGCATTAAATCCAACTGATTCAGGACTTAAGATAAATGACCATAGACAACACCGTGTGTTCGCTGATTGGACTCTGGAGCAGCTGAAAGTTGACTCAAATTTCGCCAAAAAAAAAAATCATCTTTAGTGACCAGGCCCAACTTTGGATGATTAGTATGTGAACAAACAATATCTTCGAATTTGGGACGATACTAATCCACACGAGATACACCAGCACCAAATGCATCCCGAGAAAATCACTGTTTGGTACGGATGTTGATCTAACGGAATCATCGGTCCGTACTTCTGCCAAAACGAAACTGGCATTGCCATAACCGCCAACGGCGAACGCTACAGATCGATGACAAGCAGCTTCTTGTGACTTAAACTGGATAATATGGATACAGCCGACATGTGGATCCAACAGGACGACACTACGTGCCACACAGCGCATGTCACGATGGACATTCTGCACGAGCGACTTGAGGTCATGGTTATCTCGCACACCGGCGACGTTAACTGGCCACCGAGATCGTGCGATTTAACGCCTTTAGACTTCTTCCTTTGGAGCTATCTTAAATCGCAGATCAATACGAATAAATCGCAAACAATTGATGTCCTCAAAGTCAACATATCGAACGCCATCCAGCAAATTCAACCAGATTTATGCGACAAAGTCATCGAAAATTGGACCTCCCGAATGCGTGCCACCAAGCAAAGTGGCGGCAGATATCTGAATTACATTATACTCCATACTTAATGCCATAAAATATTCTCCCAGGTAAAAAAAGTGTATATATTACACACAACTTGTTTTATTGGCGTTTAAATAACGAGCATCTTTATTGAAAGATTCTATATATAAAGCCATATAATAAGATTATACTCTAAAATTAAATCCTTACATTACTAAACTAATAAGAAATCACCTAATTTGGATTAGTTGTATTCCTGATAAATGCTTTCAATTTGTCAGCCTAGTCTAATTAATCATTTTACCCTGTAAATATTTAGATACTATTACGCAAACTATCTAACAAGAAAAAATCATTATTAAGCGAAAACCAAGCAACTAACGAAATAAAAGCCATAATTATTCAACGAACTGTTCCACTTTCCGAGGGAGTAAAACTTTATTGTGAGCAATTAACCCACCAAGGAATTTCTGTAGTAATTGGCTACAAGCAATTTAATGGTGAGCTTTTATGGTTAACATTTCCTGATAAACCTTTCCTGGTATGTATATCTCGTTTACTGCATACGCACGAAATGCACATTAAAACGTAGTCACAGGAATTATTAAAAATAAGTTCGAGTTATTAAAGCGTACTAAACCGTTAAGTGTACTAAACTCTATGATAATGATTATAATGTTGAGTAATCTTACAAAGCATGAAGAGGTAATATAGTAAAATAAACGTATATATCTCCAGTTTCTGCCAGCAATATTTCATTTATTTAATACTAACCTTTTCAATGGTTACAAATTTAAAGCGTTTACTATGGACAATATTTTATAGGAAGACTATGCAATTTGTACTACACAATCAACGAATTTATATAGAACTGAAACATCACAAGCACAATTTAAAAAACAATAACATATGACTGTAATAAGCTCAGTCTTTAATTGAGATAAAATGAATCTCTATAATTCATCATTACATTCCTTCTTCTACATTACAGTTGTTCTACAGGGTGGGTCAGAGCAACTTGCTTATTTAGAAATTCAATTTAAAAAAAGTAATGTAGATATATATTTAATTCTTTGAACAGCATCAAGTACAATATTTATATTATATGTTTACATAGTTTTAAAGATGATATCAGGCAGGTGGAGTCCATTATTCTCAATGCACTTCGTTGATCGAACTCTTTCCATCATATCGACGGGTATGTTGGCGACAGCTGGACGAATGTTGTTCTTCAGGTGAGCCAGTATCCTGGGACGATCCCTGGATGCCAAGAAGCGCCTCACATGCTTTTTGTCGAGCAACAAAATCGCGTGAATTAAGTTCCTGCACCACCACCAATCTGTAGGGATGAAATTTTAGTTCTTCATGAAGGATTCGCCCCACAGAACGAGCACACAACATAACAGCAGCTGTATGTTTGCTGACAGAGCGCTGAGGGGATCGCAAAACAGAAAGCCTTAACATGTCATTGTTTTAGAGTGATCTTGCTGTTCGTGGAAGCCTAGGTTTTTTTTCAGATCACGAGTTTCCCTGAAGTTGTTTACCCATGAAACAATTGACTGCCGGCCAGGAACACGACCACGGGGCCCAATATTTAAAATGGGTTCGGAATACACCTTGCGTGCGATGACTGAGCTACCGTCAGAAAAGTATACCTCGACAGCGAACGCGCGCTTTACCTACGTCAACTCCATGATGCTAATTAAACCAAGCGGAGCTACAACTTTACACCCAGCCCTCTTGACTGTGCGTACCTCCACCCTCCTAGGACCAACCATTGCTTCAGGATGCCAAATTGAAATAAGCAAGTTGCTCCGCCCCACCTTGTAACTTATTAAGGATATATTTATTGTAGAGATTTCGTAAATATTATCTATGTACTTATGACACATTTTCTTTGCCTGAATTTTTTGTTTTGTTATATTTATGTTGGTGACGATGAATTATTTGTACATGGCGCCATTTAACAGTCTTTACGGTTAGAGATTTGAAAGTTCTGTTGAAGATGTAGCTCATCTTTCATAATTTTTTTCTCACACAAACGAAAATGGAATGTCACTGTTAATTTCACTGTATATTTTTTGGGAATACAAAAAATGCTCCATATTAGAATTTGGAAAATATCTACAAATTTATTATTTCTCTAACCTTTAAATATCCAATCAATGCAAATATTGAAATAATGAGTTTTTATTGTTAAGTTTTCTACAATTTTTACAATTAAAACATTAATAAAATGTTTTTCATGGTATGTACTCAAGAAATTTGTATTTAAAAAACTAGTTTTTTCAATAATATGGACCATATTTAAAACATGTTTAACACAAGAAAGAATTCTCCAAAATAGATTCTCAATAATGGAGTAATGAACACATCCGATCTTATATACATATACAATATTTTATTTTTTGTAATATACATAAAGCATTTCTAAATCTTAGTATATTATCTTATAAAGTTATATATTATAATATCTTTATAACCTGTCTTATAAAGTTCATTATGATAATGACCAACTTCACTATACCGGTGTAGCAGGATCATGGTATGCCCCCCTTTTCTCCTTTAGTCTTGAAGATAATTGATTGAAATTTGGGATGTCCTATACACATAATAAACGGTACTTTTTGACATGCAGTTGACTTTTCTTTCACTTCCGGTTTCGTCGAAAGTGACACTAACTTTCGGTTTTTAAATGAAATACTTTGTATATTATTGAATTTTAGAATTCTGCAAAATTTTATGAATCCAACGATACCAAATAAGTGACATTTCAAAAGTCAACATTTTTTATAATATAATTTTTAGTTTTTCATTTAAGTGTATCATGATGGTTCCGATTTATTCTAAATGAGCCGTGTAATGCTACAAAGATCGAAATCCCGTCAAAAATACTAAATCACGTGATTTATGAACAAATAAAGTTCATCAAAATTGTTTTTGGGGAAAAACTCAACTTTTTCAAATAGAACCATATTGATGCCGTGGTACCATTTATTAGTACTATTAATAAGGAATGTATTCATATGTCATATTAAAATGTGCAATAAATACAAACAAAATTACAACTAAAAGAAAATTTTAGTATTTTCTTATTTTCTTTTAGCTGTAATTTTGTTTGTATTAATTGCACATTTTAATACGACATATGAATAAATTCCTTATTGACAGTACTAATAAATGGTACCACGGTACCAATATAATTCTATTTGAAAACATTGAGTTTTGCCCCAAAAACAAAAAAACAATTTTGATGAAATTTATTTGTTCACAAATCACGTGATTTAGTATTTTTGAAGTGATTTCAATTTTTTGTAGCATTACACGGGTCATCTAGGATAAATCGGAACCGTCATGGCACACTTAAATGGAATATTAAAAATTAGATTATAAGAAATGTTGACTTTTCAAATGTCACTTATTTGGTATCGTTGAATTCATAAAATTATGCAGAATTCAAATGCAACAATATACAGGGTATTCTATTTAAAGAAACGAGAGTTAGTGTCACTTCCGGCGAAACCGGAAGTGGAAGAAAAATCAATTGTATGTCAAAAAGTGCGGCTTATTATGTGTATAGGATATCCCAAATTTCAATTGATTATCTTCAAAACTATAGGATAAAAGGGGGGCACACCATGATCCTGTTACACCCGGTATATTTTAGCTTATATAGCTAAAGCTAAGCTTTCATTTACTCTGAAAATTTGTTCTGTATCCTGACTTGGTTTGAATGTCTTTTAGTTTTTGTGCAATAAGAAGTATACAGTATTTTTTATTATAAGAAATTACATGACAATATTCTAAAGCTCTATCTTGTTTAGAATTTTAAATGAATTTCTGTAACGATAAAATATAAACACTGCTCAGCTCAAAAAAAAATACATAATTGTCATACGAAGTGTTTAATAAATGCTTATTTTGAATTATAACTCTTTGTTTATAAAATAGTAATTAAGTTGTTGAGTATAAAGCTCTTGTCACTTTCTTGTTCCCCATGTTTTCCAAAATTAGGTACGTGTCGACATCTCCGAGCACGAGAGAGAAACATATACAAAACTATTGTAGATACCTTGTAATAATAAATATGTCCATTTGTATTCTAATATTTATGTTAAACAATTGTAGAGCTCATTATTTCTTAATTCATAAGTATATGATATCCCTCCATATATTTCTCTGACGTGTCGTGCACAAAGAAAACTGAATTTTGGTGATATTAACGAAGAGTGGAATATGGACTATAATGTTGAAAGGAAGTATATAAACAACATAACAGTTATTTACAAACAACATAGGTAAATAAAACCATATGTATACGTAACATCGTTCTATTACACAGAAAAATTTTAGTAAAATATCGCTTCTATCCTTCTTTAAATACATAAATCACTATTAAAATACTCAGTTCCATTAATTTTTAATAGATGGCGAGAGAGAAAGTATTTTATTAAAACTCCATGATTGTTCAAATAAAGCAATTGTTTACTTCGCATAATCATTCATAGTAATTTGATATCGCAAAAGAATTATTATATTTTTAAATTTAATAAGTAATTTAAAAAACACTGTTTTACATAATTTTTGTAGTCATGTGGTATTCACTTCAGTGTAACAGTTGCCTTCAATAAAGGTAATGTACAATGGCTAGAAGATAAAGATTTACATCGTTAAGTTTGTTGTTAAATTTTGTAAATGCAAATTTTTAAGATACTATTCTTAAAGTAACAGGTGTACTTATGTGTTTCATCCAACCATTTATGTGGAAAAATTATGATAATCTATATTTAACTAGAGTCCACTTAAAGAAGCTATATTAGTGTGTGGAAGCTTAGAAGACTGAAAAATGTAAGCAAAGCAATTGTGTGTCTTACAGTATAATTCACTCGAGTCACCCTATAGATTCTTGAGTCATCCTGTAGAATCCACACTTGTGTAGATTCTAACTGTAGGATTTTTTATTGTACAACTCGATGGATTGAAGCAAAACGAGCAACATCCAAAGCTTACAATGTCAATTTTAGGAGTAAAATTTTAAAACCCCATATTAGCAATTTTTTTAAATATAGGCACGTGGCGTACACGTGCACATGTTTATTGATATTAGTCTTAAATAGGGCCTATAGTAAATTGTATCGAAAATATTTAAGTATGTAATTCCGATTCTGTAGGCCAATTGAAAATGCACTTATCAATTTCATAAATTTATTCTCAGTCAAGTTATCCATTAAAAAAACGAATTAGTTAATTATAAAAAGCGACAAACTAAGGTGTATTAAATGTATTAAATATAGTTAATCAAGCGGTAATAGTCATGGAAAGTCTAACATTAAGAGACAAAATAGAAATTGCAAGCAGTAGAACTTGGATTTTTGAGAAATGCTGCTTTTGCGTTTTACTTTGGCTTTTTGCTCTAAAAATACATATCACTGAATTCTACAATTTAAAAAAATACTGTTAAAATCACACAATAAATATAGATTTTACAGAGTGACATGGGAACAAATGAGTCATAAATTTCCAGGTATTAAGTGACAGAATTTTTATTATTTTTCCAATCAAAATATATTGTTTATTTAATTTTATTTGTAAAATATTGGGTTTAAAGAATATTCTTCTATTTACTAAATGGATGTTTTCGTGTGTGTGTATCACGAAATTTTTAGGTCGATGTACAAAACGCTTTTTGTACGAATTTCGGCATTTTGACAAATTCAATACAGTAAATCAACCCTTGTGAACAACGTGATAACTTTTGTTTTTTGAACCGAAGCCTCTAAAGGCATGCTCCAGGGGTGCATTCGATATACGTGAGGCCTCAGCGCAATATTATTGCGATTTGCTTACTCGTTAATAATATTATGTAGGAAATAACCAATTTTCTGCAGATACTACAGTAGTCTTGCATAGTGTAAATATGCTCAATTTGCATCTTAGACCTCATATTCCATTATATCAAATTATGAATATAACTGATATAGAATATCTATTTTTGGAAATTATTATTCAAAGAAGAGTACGTATACGAATCAATGTTCCAATAGACAACTATATTTTTACTAAATATTCACTTTGTATACACGAGATAAGTTGAAATGACATTTATAAAATTGTTAAGCACGAATGTTGTTAATAGTATAACAATGTCAACGTGTAAAAAACCGGTAAATAATAAGACTATTAAAAAAGTAAGAATAACTAACATCAATATAAACAGGAAATATGCTTCAGAAGGTACAAATTACTAGATACAAGTCTAAATAATAACATTTGCATAAATATGCTATTGTGTACAATGCATCTCGATAAACAGAATTAATATATTTACATCCTTAATAATTAATACTCAAACTCTCGCATTCAATTCCTGGCATCTGTAAAAATTAATTATGCATACGTGTTCATCAGTACTAATATGAGCGTTAATTCTCTCCAACCTAACAACAACCAAAAAGCCGATTGTTTCAAAAACGTAAAACATTTCGTTCAAGCCAGCAAACGTTTAAACTGGAAGTTGAATTTTAAATAACAGAATTTTAAATTGCATTTGATTTTGTTTGGGATGAGATTAAACCTTAGAGTAAAGAATTTTATAAGTTTGAAATTATATAATTGAATATTCTTATACTATGATTTATTTTATATATGTCGAATCAAAGCCTAAGTTTTGATTGGTTCGGTAACTCATCGTTCATGTAGTACCTCCTCCTTGGTAGTCCTACAAGTTTTTATAGATACAACGAATACACCTCGCAGTCATTGTCTTTCATCTACCACTATAAAGAAGTGGATTGTGAAATTAATAGAGAAATAAATATAGAGATAAATTGAATCGCTGAGCGGAATAACCATATAACTCCAAAATCTTAGTTTTGAGAAAAACGCTAAAATCTGTTTTGTGGGAAAAGTATACATGTCACAACAATTAGATGTACAGAATAGTTGTAGAGGATGACATCATCTATACGAATGTGAACAAAGATGGTACAAAGTATTACTAATGGTATTCATAGTGTTATACTGTATTGATTATTATATTTATTCCTGCTGCTCTTCGTTGGTTGTCTCCCAAGACGTAATATGGTAGTAAAACTCTAGGATTTCACCACTCATGTACTGCATCACTTTTTTTATATCATTAATCTTCTTCCCATGGATTGCCAATGGGACCTTGTAGGCTGACTCATTGGGCAATGTTGGGTTCACGTGAGGCTTCAGTAGTTTGAACGTATTCGTGGAAAGTCCTCCAATATAACAATTGGTTGAAATATAACCTGGCGCAGAGCTGTCGTAGATTAACTGATTGTATGACGAAATAGCAAAGGTTTCAGTACGTCCTTGAACCACAGACTTACAGATCTTTTTGTAATATTTTGGCCACCAGTTTTTGAAGTCAGTGACATCTGTGTAATTGATTGTTGATACCGTGAATGGTTTTAATTTTCGACTACTCAAAATCATGCTTACATAATCTTCTGGTAGATAAATGCGATCATGTCTTCTGATTACCCGTTTCACATTTCTGAAATCTCGATCACATGGCAAAAAAGAGTGTCCGCGAATAGGGAAATATTGGTAAATTTTACGGAAACGTTTGGTAGCAACAAGGCATAATAGAAATCTCACAACTGTGTGGTTGCGGTTTTGCCCTGGGCAATCATCTGAAAAAATGTGAAGTTCTTGTATCTCTGGAGGAATTTTTCTTATGTAGTCATAAATGAAACTGCAAACTTCATTCGGACCTTTCAGGGCTTGACCTTCGTGGTATGTGTAGAAGTGCCCAGTATTATTTTTCAAGTCATGAATTTCGAATCCGTAGAGCCACAGTTGCCTGTAGTAAAACATTTCTTGAACAGGTATCACAGGAAGAGGCATATTCTGAATGTAATCAAAAACTATTCCACCAACATCGTCACGCTCTTGGCATAAAGTTATGACTTCCTTCAGTTTGGCGTAAAACTTATTAGCTCTTCTTTTGTGGACAAGCAATTCAGCGGCAGCAACTCGTTTTGCATTTTCATTAAGACTCTGATTTCTTAGCTTTGTACCGAGTTGTTCGCACTCACCACATACATCAACCTGAGGCCTGCCAAACCTCGGTGCAAAATTTTCCTTGAAAAATTAAAAAAAAAAATTCCTATTTGACTTTTTTTCTAGTTCTGGGTATTTCTTGGTGAACATCTCATACATGATCTTCACATTCAAAGTCGCGTCAAGGTAGTGGACTTCTTTGGAACTATAATGGGAAGTCTTCAGGGGAAATGACTCTATGTGATGTCTTATTTTCGCGATAATTTCAGGCGGCAAAACATGTGGTCTATTGTTGTGCCTACCACGCAAATCCTTAGGAGTTTGTCCTGAAACCAGCAATTTATTAAGTCGCTGAAGTCGTGAATTGGTTAGTGAATGCACACTCAAAAAAGCCACTTTGCAAGCCAATTGTCTCTCTGTATCTTTTCTTATAAAATATGAAAATGTTTTGGTTGTGTCTTTTTGCTTGGCTTCTCCTTGTGGACGACTTCTACCTATTTGTCTACATTCCATTAGACCAAGAAAATATGTGTCTTGCTCGTCCTTGGATTCTCGTTGATAGAGTTGAATCAATATTGATTGTTTTTCTGTCTGAGTGAAATTAGACATGCATTTTTTCTTGCATCTAATTTATTACTTAATGAACAATAATGTAAGAAACTTACATGCAATTCGGCCCAGTAACTTTCACATTCACCAGACTCCGTTTTTCAGTGGTGTATTGTTTACCATGAAGACGGGCCTGCTTTCTCACAGTTTTTTTCCAAGCTTCTGGACACCGTTTACGCTTGAATGAATTTTGCTGGGTATCTTCTGTAGCACTGTCATTACAATTATCACCACTAGACAGTTTATAAATTATTAATACTCCACGTACACGCGAGGACAACAAAATTTGTTGTTTATATTTAATATAAACAACCTGCACTAACGAGATTACAAGTTGAGTGACATAGCGACCCTAACAGGAACAGCTGCGCAGAATGACATCATATTGGGCGGAAGAATAATATAACTCCTAGACTTGTACCATTATTCCACTCAACACTGTGATATATAGCCTCGTACAAGCGCACAGAGTGTGGTAGTTATACTGTTCTTTAGCTCATCTTAAAGAGCTTCGTTTAAATACGGTTTAGGCTATCTCAGTTAAAAATCGTTGATTTTGGAGTTATACTGTTTTTCCATTCACCATTTCAATTATAAGTAATGTTTTAAAGGCGTGACCAAACATGAAGCCATCATTACTTTTATTGAGTTAAAAAAATCAGTTAACAGGGATTTCAGTTGATTTATCCCCTTATGTACAAATTTAACTTTTTGGGAGTATCATGTATTTCAAACCTAAATGAATATTGCAAGGAGATGCCCATCATTTAAGCAACCCTAAGGACTGTCAGATAAATGATTACAAACAATTGTTTTCCAAGCATTAAAAATATTCGGTGAAGATTATAAATTTGTAAGGCGATTTTTTTCCAGGATTGCCATTAATTCTGTTCTGGACATAGCATTTTTCAATATCTCCTTACACATTACCTTTTTGCAAGTTCTGTTCTATATATACAATGCACATCATAAAATTAAATTTGCATTGGGTTTTGTTTGTATAGTTTTATTACGACTACAGTTATAGAAGAAAAAATACATTCAAACGTTCATTTTCTTCTGGACGCAGATTTACTATCTTCGAAAATCAATGTTTAACTGACGAAGCGTTCGACACCCTCAACTGTTTAAGTCTTCTATCAGCAGGCTCAGAGTGCGATATTTAGCTAATTGGAGAACAGTCCCCTTGAACCCTCAATATGGAAGCATTTCTCTTTTACCTCATGAGAGTGTACTAAATCTGGTAAATATACACATATGTAGATGAAGCGTACATAGATAGAATATCCAAGATATATAGATGCATATATTGTTTTTGTAATATTAGTTAATAGGTAGCCTTGTGATTTTAAATTTTAAGCGACAATATTCTCAATTATCTATCCGAATACACTAAAAAAAATAGTAGTAATATAATACAATATTCTGTAAAGTTAAAGTACAGCACTATATTACTGGCTTATATGACTTGTCTACATAGCCTATGAAATTAACCAGGGGAATTTATAAAGTTAAGTGTGTGCTATTAGTAATAATACCTATTTATAAATTTATGTTAACATGCATTTTATTAGCTTGTTCATGTTCACTGATGGTAGAGTTGTAGAATGAAGAAAATACACAAAAAGGGTTTTTTTGGGGCAAGAAATTGGTGTGTTTTACTAACTTGATGTGAATGCTGAACACTGCGCATGACAACCATCTGTTTTACCTCTTAAAAATACATGCAAATATATACATTTATCCATAACAAAAACCCACAATGTGGAAACACATATGCATTTGTAGTATTAGTTAATATTGCTGTTATTAAAAAATTTTTAAATACCTTACCTTACCTTAAAAACTTTATTTGAATATCTCAACCAATTATTTATCTGAGTTATTTCAAGTAATATTAACATTAAAACATAATATTTTAGGAGTCGAAATACAATGTCATACTACTGGTTTATCACTCTTTGTGCGATATTATTGGTTTATCACTTTTTGTAGTACCTACTATTCATTTTGTTACTATTTGCCAAGTAAGAAACTCTCTTATCTTGCCGATAAAGGGAATAGTCTACCTGAGCCTAGCCATAAAACAAGCCACGGTATGAGATAAGAGAAGTTTGGGATTTTTTATTTGGCAAATAGAGATGAAATAAACTATACATATACTGTCTACGTACGAAGAATTAACAAGAGACATTACTTTGGTGTCATTATAAATAATAATATATATTAATACATTTATTTTATGTATTTTCTATTTATAACACGTTATTAATTCGTGTCTGAGGTCATAATTATTAATTGGTGTCCTATCATAGTGTACTATCCTATATAGTAGAACTTAAACTTATTCACATTATAGAGATATCTGGAGTTTGCAATCTGTCCACCCTTACCTGGTCGTACAGTATTTAAATATTTATTATCATTTGCGCATAGCCATCCCTTACCTCGTTGAAGGGACTGTGATCTATGTACCAACATTTAAATTTTCAGTTAACATCTAATAATCATTCGGCCCTAAGTAAAGGTAATTAACTTTAACTATTCTGTTGAATTAGACACTGCATTAATTGAACTGACTCAAATGTTATTTCATACAATAAAATCAAAAAATACCTTTTAAAAGACTATCAAGCTGTATACGTTCTGCGATGTTTCATCCCTTCGATAAAGCTTGGCATCATTTTAATGGGATATTTGGTGAAAAATAAATTAATTATTGTCATATCAAAATCACTTAATGTTTCCATCAAAATTGAATACTTGATATTTATTTAGAATTGTGTATCTTTTGTATCTAATACGTTGGCATCATCGGCAGATGTTTCAATCCTCATGCCAATTATAACAGAACAAACTCCTCAATTCTACAGCTTTATTCCTTTTGAATTTTCCCCTTTTTTTACTGTACCTGATACAGGTAGTTTACCAAAAAGCTGTCACATTTGTCTTTCCATATATCCATTACTATATGTACGTTATTTTGATCATTGATTATTTATTACATTATTAATTTAATAGAACATTTCCATTATCTTTTTGATCATTTTAACGTAAATCAAGCATAAATCGGTTTAAAAGATATTTCTAGTAACATTGTGATGTGCAACATTAAATGTTAGTACACACAAATGTAGTTACATACAAATGTAACTCTGGCACGAATAGGATATGACAATATTTGTAGAGAAAATACGTGCCACCGATTACCAGTAGACAGCATATAAGTACACATAATACGTAACAGGAAATAATATGCAGGTATTAAACAAGTATTATACCTATATTTGTCTAATTAAACTAATCATCGAACACATTTACAAACTTAGACGATCGTGCGCCTCGTTTATGTGGTCAAAATAGTTTAAATAAATAGCAAAATAATTACAAAGCATCTACACATGTATAGGTCAATTAGGTAGTTATTATCAGCTTGAATAGTATATACGATTATATACTTCCTTAAATGAACCATCTAATGCCGTTTATAAATTCTAATCTCGCATATATTATGCATTTTACTCTGAAGGAAAGGCGCCAAGGGATTATGTACAGTAAGATTTTCAAGGAAAATGTAACTGTACATTATACTGAAATAATAATCTGAAATATTGATGGAAAAACGAAAATTATTCTTTTCTTAGAAAATGAAACAGTTATATCATATTGAAATTAAAATTATCACAATTTCTGTTTGCTTAAGTTTATCCTAATTTTCAACCGAAATATTTTATACTAGGCGTCAACCGGATTATACTCGTATATATCATAAGTTTAAAAAACCGCCTTAAAAAAATAACAACTAAAAAGCAAGAAATAAATGTTTTCTATAACAATTTAATACTTATTTGTTGTTCCGTTTAATGTAATTAAGAAATTATTATTTATTGTGTAATTGTTATTAATTGTTTTATATAATTTTGAAGTCGGTGCCAAGTGAAACATAAAATATACCTTGCTACTGTAACAACGAATTTACATTTAAAATTGCCGAGCGTCGGCATTCGCATTACTAATATTGTATGTCACCGAAAATTATATAAAACAATTAATAATAATTACGTAATAAACAATAATTTCTTAATTACATGAAACGGAACAACAAATAAATACTAAATTGTTGTAGAAAACATTTATTCTTGCTTTTCAGTTAAATTACTTTTCTTTGAAGTGGGTTTCTTTAACTTATTATTTTATAGTTTTAAGTGATAAGTAGACCTACTAAGAATGGTTTGCGAATGAGAAAACGACTGCTACTTGAATAAGGAATTCTGCTTTGTATCTTCAAAGTCCAAGGTCCAATACAAATGAAATTAAGATGGGACCACCTTGGAACTATACTGAACCCAACAAGAATAATTAAAATCGGTTTAAGTAAGTAAGAAACCTAGTAAGAAACCAATTTCCTAAAACCTAATAAAAGCACTAAGTCTGAAAATGTCTTATTGCATATCTAAAACTCTTCTATTAATAATTTATAAAATTTAATACTTTATCACAATATAATAGCATTAAACAATAAGATCTCCAGCTACACTAAAATCTAATAACAAATAAAGCGAAATTTTATTTCTGGTGCAAGAAAGATTATAAAAACCAGAATATGCAATTTTTCCCTCATTATCTTAAAAACCACGATTATATCGAAATATATGTTTATCTTAATTTTCCGGCATCTAGCAACTAAAATGATTCAACTAATAATCGTTTGAAGAATCGTTTCGAAAATTGTTTAATCATAAAATCGTTTTCGTGGTAAGACTCGTTTTGAAAATGACATAAAAGTGTCGAAACTGCAGTCACGATTTTTCTGTAAATGTAGTGGTATAAAACTTAGTAGTTGTTTTCCTCAATTCCGTTCGAATTATGAAGTACCACAGAGTAACGGCTTCCTCGATCAATTTCTCGAAAGAAATATTAGTTAAAACTTCTATATTGTTGTAGAAAATAGAAAATGATTACCTCTCACTGATATACACAAGTTTATTTATTACAACTGTTTGAAGTACTACAAAATTAACAACATAATTCAGGTATACGATGGTAGTTCTTTCATCATGATAATGCCAAAGCACATAGATAAACGTTAACCACAGGGCTTTTGACCAGTTCACGTTCACATTAATGTATTAAAATATCCTCCATATAACCCAGACCTTGGCCTTTGTGTTTTTGTGCCAATCCCATATGTAAAATTATAACTTAAAGGTAACAGATTTTTATCAGATAACGGGCTAATTGCAGCGTTTGAAGGAATCTGCAGTTTCATAACAAAAGCGCAGTGAAAACGTTGGTTTATTGAGCGGTTCTTACACATGAAGAAGTGTGTTCATTGTAACAGAAAGCACTTCGAAAAAAAGTAACAAGTAAAACTGAGTATGAGAATGAAACAAATCAGATATATTATAATACTTTTTACTGTGACTAAACCAACTATTCATTTCATCGCTATTTGCCAAATAAAATACTCTCTTATTTTGATAAATGGAACAGTCTACCTGAGCCTAGCCATAAAAACAAGCCACTGTATGAGATAAGAGCCGCTTGGGATTTTTTATTTGGCAAATAGCGATGAAATAAGCTATACAGGTACATTTTACTAATACGTCTATAAGGTATATTGGCATGTATAATTTCATATTATATGGATGACATACATATATTCAATGATGTGTTTACTATTCATTTCATCGCTATTTGCCAAATAAAAACCTTTGTTATCTTGTCGATAAACTGAACGGTCTACCTGAGCCTAGCCATAAAAACAAACCACGGTATGAGGTAAGAGCCGTTTGGGATTTTTTATTTGGTAAATAAAGATGAAATAAACTATACATGTATATATTTTACTCACCAATAACTGAAATTTACTTTAAAAATACGCACTTCAAACAGATCTTTCCCTTCTACACAAAAATTGTTATAAGTATGAAGAAGAGAAAGTAATTATTTCAGGTGCTGTATTCCTAAAGTAATGCGGCTTATTGTACATTAATTTATGCAATAATCATATCATTACTCACTTTTTTCAACGATTGACAGTAACCTCCTTAAGCGAGAATATTTGGTCACATATAATTTGGCTGTCTACTATACAACATCAATGATTAAGTTAACATTAAAACTTCAGTAGTACAGTTAACTTGAAACTGTTAACACAAAAAGCAACATGGAGATTTTAAAATAGTCCAGTAGTAGCTTTTGTGTTTTCTTTAAAAACCCCTGTAGGTTTCTTTCCATATCCACTTGATACTGCAGTTGACTGGGTGTAGATTGAGGATGACGACTGTTTTCTAGGTATAATTATTTTTAATCTTCTTAGTATTTCCAGCAGCATCTTTCTCTTACAGATAAATATTATGAATATGAAGACACCTAAAAAATAAATAGTACTACAAACAAAAACAACAATTGGTTAACACAGAAATCCTAGGCATTCATGTTAATGTATAATAAAAAATTAATAGCCAAATTGGTTGCTGGTTTTATAACAACCGTTTAAAGATTCGTAAACATTGTGAGTGATATCAGAAAAGTCTTCTTTAGCTCTTGATACGATTACAAACGTGATAGTTTATAATTTATTAGATGTGGAAAGAAAACAAAACTGAAATTATTCCATAGTTTTTTATGCATAAGAATTTCATTAAAGTTTTCCTAATGTAATTTAATCATTAAATTGGATATAAATAGCTTAATTTAGAAAAGTAATATGGAGAATAAAAATAATATTACTAATATCAATACTAGTAAATAATCACCAGTAAATAAAGTGATGACAACATCTCAAAATTATGTCATTAATATATAGTTTCCAATTTGTAATTTATTTTATTAATATTATATAATAACAATATAATCCACCATTTGAGTCTAATTATATGTAGAAAAAGTTGTTTACTGTTCGAATACAAAAATAATTGTATAACAGTCGTTCGGTGCAAATGAATTGTTTTTTTATTATTAATGAACTAGTCAAATAATAACATGATATCCTGTTCACACGTACCTTGCAAGCAATTCACTGTATCCCAAACAATTTCAATATACTTTGGTATGTCTCCCATACTTTGCATATCAAAAAAAGCTGACACAACCTCAAACGTGAATGATATGCCCATGATTATTGACAATTTCAAAATTAGAAATAACCTGCAAATAGGTTTAATATTATACTTATTTTATAACACCAATAAGGTACGTAAATCTCTCAAAATATGAATATCATTAATTAGCATAAATATAAATATAATATAATAAATACGTACAGGATGTATCAGACATCATGGATAATTTCCTGGAGGGGATAGATCAGATGAGTAGATCATACAGCGAGTAAAGTATATAAAATACAATATAAGTTCATTTTATAATTTTCTCTAAGATGAATTTTGACTAAAATAATCACCCATGCAGATATGATTTTTTTTAATAAATTTTAAAAGGTCTAAAATGGTGTTTCTTAAGTCTATTTTAGCATATAAAGGCCAATATTATACTAATCAGTAATAAGAAAGTATTGTTGGGCAGGTTCATTTCCTGAACTTAAAAAATGGCATTTTCTTTGACTATACTCGAAACGGTTCATGCAACGGTGCATTATTTTTAGTAGGATATTCGAGAGACTTAAAACTACTGAAAATTACTATAATGCCACCTTCTGAGAATATCTTGTTAAAACCTCTACAAAACTTGATGTTAAAATGCTAGAAGTATGCGCCAATATTCTCGTAGATGTAATGGCCTTTAAATGATGAGTTGCGGGCCGAGCAGGATTATTGCTCTTTATTGCTTTGCTAGGAGTAATTCATTACTGAAATGACTAAAGAATTATCAAGAATTGTATGATAGTATCCGAACGACCTTGATTCGTTATGGGTTTCATCGAAATGTTTATAAAATCTAGTAGCTAAAAAAAAATAAGACAGTCGATTATTTCAGTCAAAGTACACCTTAGAAAATATACTTATATGAACTTCTGGTGCCACTTTTATCTAATATATATGTCCCCTAGATCTAGCTCACGATTTTTGATACACCATGTATTGCAATGATTAATACAGATTTTTTCCGATCCGATAGGATTTGCACCTTGACGAAGTTCTAGTGCAAACTAGAACGGGTGGGTCGGCTTGCACGTTTTAATGATTTAAGAAGCCGTACCATAGGTTTAACCATAGTGGGGGGGGGGGGTGTCCTTATTGAAAAACCAGACCAAGACAAGTCCCTGAAAGACGGCAGCAGCTCTTTCAGTAGTCATAGTGGCAGAAACCGTGGGGGTTAGTATGGTGCTATGACACACACGACTGCGATGTGGAAGGCAAGAGGAAACCACCACATTATAATCCTCAGAACAACTAAAAAAAGGCTTATCTCAAATAATGATGGCGTCTCCTGAGGCAAAAATCACCGGAGGTAAAATAGTTTCTCTCCGTTCGGATCTTCGGGTGAGGACTGTTCCGGGAGACGTGATCGAGTGAAATAGTAGGGTTAGTAAGGAGTGTAGCATTTCACGAGTCGGAGCGTGGAATGTCAGAAGCATGAGACAGGCAGGGAAGCTAGAGAATCTGAAGATAGATATGGATAGGTTAAGATTAGATAGATATAGTAGGTATAAGTGAAATGCGCTGGCCGGAAGTAGGAGATTTTTGGAGCGGTGACTATAGGGTAATACACACAGGATCGGTAAATGGAAACGCGGGAGTAGGAATCGTTATGCGGAAGAACGCAGGACAGTGTGTAGATAGCTACCTACAATACAGCGATAGAGTAATGATAGTCAGGTTAGATTCGAAGCCAGTGATAACAATAATAGTGCAAGTATACATGCCTACTTCTAGCCATAGTGAGGAAGAGTTAGAAGCCGTTTATTCGGATATAGAGCAGGTAATAGGATTTGTGAAGGGTTATGAAAATTTAATAATAGTGGGAGATTTTAACGCAGTCGTAGGTGAGGGGAAAGAAGGAGAATTTGTAGGTCCTTATGGATTAGGAAATAGAAACGAGAGAGGTAGCAGATTGATAGAATTCTGTGAGAAGCACAAGATGGTAGTCGCGAACACATTGTTCAAGAATCACGTTAGGAGGCGGCACACCTGGAAAATTCCAGGAGGGATAGACAGGTATCAGATAGACTACATTCTGGTTAGGAAGAGATTTAGAAATCAAGTAAAAGACTGTAAGAGTTATCCACGAGCCAATGTAGACAGCGACCACAACTTGGTAGTCATGAAAGCTAGATTAAAGTTCAAAAATCTGAAAACCCGGAAGGATAAGAAACGTATAAATGTAGACATATTGAGGGATCAGAATATGAAAGATAAATTCCAGGAGAAAACAGATCAATTAATAAATAAAGCGAGTAATGACGAAATCAAGAACGCAGAAACTGAGTGCTAGAAAGCCCTGGATAACGGTCGAAATCTTAAACTTAATACAAAAACAGACGAGACGAGGAAGGACTGAAAACTTATAAATCCATAAAGTGGGAAATCATTAGAAAGTATAGAAAAGCGAAAGAACAATGGATAGAGGATAAATGCAAAGAAGTAGAAGATAAGCTCCAAGTAGGTAAGACCGATGAGGCTTACAAAATAATTAAGAGGAACTTCAGGGATATAGGACCAATAAGTAGAAACGTTAGGAGTCAATCGGGGGACATACTGATCGGAAGAGAGGAGAAAGCGGATAGATGGAAGCAGTACTTGGGAAATTTATACGAGGGTCAGGAATTAGGAGAGATACTAGAGGAAGAATCTAGCATCGATAGGGAAGATGTAGGAAAACCTATATTGAGAGAGGAATTTGAAATAGCACTAAGGGGGCTAAAGAACAATAAAGCGCCGGGTGTAGATAAAATACAGGCGGAAATTTTGAAATGTGCGGGACAGAAAGTAGTAAATAGGACGTTTGAACTGGTAAAATACATATACGAAACGGGCGAGATGCCGGAGAATTATAAGAGGAACATTATCGTTACTATACTGAAAAAGAGAGGAGGCGACAAATGTGAGAACTTTAGAACAATTAACTTAACATCCCACGCGTCAAAAATCTTAACCAGAATAGTGCAGAAGAGGATGGAAAATAGAGCGGAAGAAATACTAGGAGAAGACCAATTCAGGTTTAGATGAAATAGGGGAACTCGCGAAGCTATTCTGGCGCTAAGAGTAATGCTAAAGAAAACAATAGAAAAAGGAAAGAACGCTTATATAGGATTTGTAGATTTAGAAAAAGCTTTTGATAACGTAAGATGGGAAAAAATGTTCGAGATACTAAAGAGCGCGGGAATAAAGTATAGAGATAGGAGAGTAGTACACAATCTATTAAAACTGCTGTTTTAAAAGTAGAAGGGGAAAGAAGGGGAGTAGGTATTAGGAATGGAGTAAGACAAGGATGTACGCTATCACCACTAATTTTTAATCTGTACATCGAAGAGGCGATTAATGTGGTAAAAGAGTGGATTTCGGGATTAAAGTACAGGGATAGAAATTAAAAATGCTGAGATCCGCGGATGATATAGCAGTATTAGCATCTAGTAAGGATGAATTAGAATCAGCGTTGAACGAAGGGTCGAGTAGCTTTTAACAAAAATAAAGCACTATTATGCTCGAGGGTAATAAACTTAGAAACAAAGAAGAGATTTTTGAAAACATAATGTATGGAGCACGGCACTATACGGTTGCGAAACCTAGACGGTAGGGGAAGCAAGTAGAAATAAATTAGAGAGATGTGGTGTTACCGAAAAATAATGAAAATACCATGGACTGATAGGGTTAGAAACGAAGAAGTATTAGAGAAAGTCGACGAGAATAGAAGTATGTGGAAAAACATAAAGAAGAGAAGAGATAGAATGGTAGGCCACTTGCTGAGACATGGGGGAATAGTCCGCGATATTTTGGAGGCAGAAATAGGAGTGAAGAAAGGCAGAGGTAGGCCTAGATTAGACTACTGCTCGCAAATAGTAAGGGATGTAGGTTGTAGCACAATTAGCGAAATGCGTAGGTTAGCATAAGATAGGAGAAACTGGAAATTAACGTCCAACCAGTCTTAGGACTGCTGACCTCATGATGATGAATACAGATTTATTATTACATTGAACGGGTTCATCTCATAAATAAAGTGGATTTTAAGGCGGAAGAGAGAAAATACTTAAATGTTTCGTAGGTACTTATTAACTGAAGTATAATAGCCAGTTTACCTCTCTCTATCTTTCTGCAATTTCTTGTTCTTATCATCTCTGTTCATATCATCAATCCTATTTATTTCCTTTTTTATTTTAAAACAATATGCAGCAGTTTTTATAAATAAAACAGTGTTCACTAGTTGCATCAACAGTTCAGGCAGACTCAGAAAAACAACTCTTGCATAATTTCCTTCCTCTGAAACAGTATGTGCTAAAGATAAATTCATTTATCTTACTATTTCATTTGTCTTATTTCTAACAACTAACCACGCGATGTGCAAATTTCAAAATAAAAGCGTATACCACAAGAACAATGTTTTAATTGTGATTTACCGTACTTCTGGAATTATTTTCTTTAATTCGGAATGTCAAGTTAAATAGTATAATTCCAGTTAAAGGTCCATCAATATAATGACTTTTTCGTTTGATAGGTGTCCATAATTGTATTATTAAATAATTTTTTGAAAGACTCTGTACCACGTGAACCCTTATTTTAACACCACATTCACTGGTGTAAAAATTTCAATACTTTTATTCAAACATTATGTTTGAGTTACAACGTCCCGTCGTCAGGATCATTTTTAAATCACTACCGTCTATGTTTTAACAATAATGGATTTCTTAAAGTCTTCCGAGTATAAGGATATTCCTTGTTGGTGGTTTTTCTTTTTTCTTTTTTTTTTTTTGAGAAAAATAGATTTTATTTTGACACAAATTTTAAAGTTATTCCAGTATACAGTCTGACTTTGACCAATATACCTGTAAATACTTTTTGCTGAACATTCAGTAATTTCCGAGCTCCAGTATTTTTCATTTGGAGTGGAATTCGTTGCTTCAGATAGACCCTTTAGATTAACCCACCAAAATAGGTCCACGATTTTAGGTAACCCCAAAAAAATGAACACAATATATCAGTTATTCATGGCTCACTGGTTCGCAACTCTGACGGTCGTAGTTCAATGAGCCGCAACCGTGACAGTCAGGACTCACTGAGCCGCCAATAATTTAGGTAAAAATAGGATACATTATTAGCATAATATTAGTTTTAATCATCTCCAGATGATGCCAACTTTGTTGACGAAACGCACGTAGATTGTAGTGTATAGTGTTTTGGTGTTCTGTGGAAAACTAAGTCAGTGTTATCTTCACACCAAAGGTTCCAACCTACTCCAGAACAGGAATACAATAAGATCAAATCAAATAGACATGATAGTGGTAGACATTTAGTTGATCTTCGATGTCCTAGCCATCTGCCAGTGAATGCATAGGCAGAAAGTGACCAGACATCTACACCACAATGACGAGAGGTCAAAATGTTGAAAACAACATTTTTGGTGGGGAACATCATCATTTTCTTTATTTGAATAAATAACTGTAAAGTTGGACACTAAGTATAAGTTTCCTTATAAGTCGAAACGGATTAATTCTAAATATCTAGCTACAGTTTAATGAATAAGGCCCTAAAAGATTAATCCTCCCTATACATTTCATTTACCTTGAGACGAGCTATGCAATTCTATCTAATGAGGATTCTCTTGAGACAAATATCTGCAGTTATGACGACGTACTATTCCAAGAAATGAAAATGCCACTTTGTCATAAAAAAACTACAGATTTAAAATATCTTAACTAAATTAAGATCTAAACCTTCTGCCTATAGTGTATTTCTTTATCTGAGATTCGCTATCATCATGGCTATCTGGATGGATATATCTCGAAATAGTTACCGTAATTTCACACAACAATAATCCAGCCACCCAACTATAGTCCATGAGCAGCGTATTTAAAAAAATATGTTAAAAAATGTTTGGGAGACATCTAGTGTTAAGTATACGTACTAGGCGTAAGCCAATAGTGTAATAAAACCGATTTCAGCGTGACATCGCGTATCGTAGGAATTTTGACTTAACCTTGAGATTCAGTGTAGTACACAGCACGTGGTGAAAATTTTTGTTCTGCAAACTTTGTATACTATAAGCGGTAAGTACTACTAAATTTTTATTTATTTTAGATCAATACCATGAGTAATAGTATTTTCTCGATATACAACTAGTTATTTGCAAACTTCTTCATCTCTTTTTTGTCCTAGCTGAAAAATTTTAAAAATTCACACTTAAATCCCAACTATAGTCCAAAGTATTTTCTGGACCATAGTTGTGTTTATGAGCGGGCGATCTATCAAGTGTATTTATACAATGGCATGGACTATACTTGTAACCAACATGGTAATTTTATTTTTACTAATTTATAAAATAAACTATAAAATAATAATTAAAAATAATAATTTAAAAATAAACTATTTTGTTCCAGAGGACGATGGTACAGCCAAACAAAATTTTACGTCGAAAAATAGGTGGTAGACCGTATATCCCATACAATACTTTGGCTATGGAAAACTGTTTACAAAACATCAGAAATCACATATTGACTCAACGCAAAGCTTCGGAAAAGTACAAAATACCTCGTAGTACGATAATACTGAAACTAAAAGCTTACCGTAATAACAAAGTAAATGTACCAGGTCGCAAATAAATGTATTTTTTCTCCCGAAGAAGAAAAATCATTTGTCGACAACGTTATAATAATGTGTAATTATGGATTTCCTCTAATACTGTTTGATCTGAGGTGTGTTGTAAAAATGTATTTAGACAGCCGTAGTTGCAAAGTCAGCGCATTCAAGAACAACTTTCCTGGACAGCGTTGGTCCGAATGTTTTTTAGCGCGCCACAGAAAGGAACTTTCAAAAAGATTTTGCAGCAACATCAAAAGAGTCCGAGCAGCTGTCAATGAAGACATCATAAATCCTTTCTTTGAGCATTTCAAAATTGAAACTCAGGATGTTCCTCCAAGATCCATATATAATTACGATGAGACCAATTTGGTCGATGATCCTAGAAAGAAAAGAATTCTTACCAAACGTGGGTGCAAATATCCCGAAGCTATTAAAAATTCTACCAAAGCAGCTGTGAGTCATATGGTATGTGGCAATGCTACCGGGGAACTCTTGCCGCCGTATGTTAATTACAAAGCGGAGAAAATGTGAGATATGTGGACGGAAGGTGGTTCTCCAAATTCCCGATTTAATCGTTCGAAATCTGGGTGATTTGAAGGTGGTAGTTTTGAAAACTGGTTTTTTCCCTGATTTTACTGACTTTGAAAAAGAAAAATGGGAGGAAAGTTATTGTCGGAGACAACCTAACTTCTCACATAAGTGTAAAAGTCCTAAAGGCCTGCGAAGAGAACGACATTGCGTTTATTGCCCTTCCTCCAAACTCAATGCACCTGACTCAGCCGCTAGATGTCGCCTTTTTCAGACCCTTCAAGCGTCATTGGAGACAAATACTGGATACTTGGAAAGCTACACCTGACGGCCAGAGAATGCCAACCATTCCAAAAAATGTATTTCCCTCTCTATTAAATAAGCTATGGGTTAAAATTATTGAAAACGCAGAAGCAAATTTAAAGTCAGGTTTCATGAAAACTGGCATATATCCTCTTAGTGCAAAAAAAGTGCTAGAACAATTACCAACTTACTCTCACCCTGACGTCGAAGAACCTAACCCAATCCATGTTTCGTATGCTTTTATTGCATATATTAAAAGAAAAAACTCGATGTAGCACCAGGGAAAAGCATTTCTGCCAAAGAAGTGGAGAGTATGCTTTTAGCTTCCAATACAAAAACAGACAAAATGATCAGAAAGAAAAAGATGACAGCAGTGAACAGCTTAGACAGCGACGAAAATGAAGGTGACGACTTTTCACTGGCTTCCAGTACAGTACACTGAATTTATCAGAAGAAAAAAACACTGCTGAGAATACTACCATCGCAAATGAAGAAGCACGTATCAAGTGCATGACAAAATATGCACTTGATACGTGATACGAAGTGCATGAAAAAACTGTGGAGATGGCCACAAAAGGAAGACTGCATATTGTATCCAAAAAACGAAAATTAAGTTTGCTATAAAAAAGCCAAAGCAAATGTCGACAAAACGTCAACATTTTTTTGTTCCTGAACTGTAAGATTTAGTTGGGGTACCAAAGAAATAATGTGCTTAATATACCTAGTTAATAACGTTTTTGTTTTATTTTTTAAGTTTTCT
The DNA here is from genome assembly GCA_037954035.1 of Rosalia funebris. Lineage (NCBI taxonomy): Eukaryota > Metazoa > Arthropoda > Insecta > Coleoptera > Cerambycidae > Rosalia > Rosalia funebris. The sequence continues at coordinate 22,714,652 of JAZFAV010000011.1, forward strand.
AATAAATAATTTTAATGATATTTTGGAGTTACTTACCTATATATTAATAGTCAAGAGATCACAATAATTTGTCTTAGTGAATGAGTATTTTTATTTAAATGTGAAAAATAAATAGGTAAATAAATTTTTTCATATGTACTTTTGATTGCTTTACACCACTGTTATGTTATAATGCCACAACTATGGTCACCTTTCAATTTTCTGCGATAAGTTTCATATGGACCATAGATGTGTACTCTGTAACACAACAATAGTCCAAAATTAAAAAAAAATCTATATGATCTTTAAACAAGATTTTGAAAAATAAAAGTATTACCTAATTCCCTGCACAATTTTAAGTCTTACAGCCCCATAAGAAAATTTTAAATGAGTCAGTCAGGTCGTAAGTTACAATGTAAATTTCACAAAATCAACAAAAACTGGACCATTGTTGTGTGAAGTTACGATAATTGTTGTTACAAGTAAATCAGTCCCTTAAATATTTGTGCCAGGACACACGACGTCTACCAATATTTCTCTTTCCCCTAATATTTCCATGAATAACTAATTGAAGAAATATGTATTTGGAACCTTTCATTATGTGAAAGGTTTTTGATAAAAACGTTTTTATTTTTTCAAAAATCGTATGAAGTTTTCTCTTCATAAACTGTTCACAATTTTAAATTTAATACCCATTGTCTTATAAACGGAGAATAGGAAGATATAATATTATGAGGTTATAACTCAACCAAAATGTGAACAAAAAAGTGTACCTACATCAGTTAATGTATTTTTAAAACCTAAAGTATGAATATGTAAACGTATTTCATAATCTTTCAAACAACTGTTTAATAACAACATTATGAATATTTTCGCAAAACTTTATGTCCACGCTGTTTACTAATCTACTCAACCATCAGTCTAGGTGATACGTTTGCTAATATTAATAGTCTTAATATTTACAAATCTTAAAGAAAATCTTAAGTGTTCTAAAGTTTTCTGCTTACTATTTTCAAAGAAACATTTAACTCGTCCCAACATAGGTTGTATTGAATAAGGAAGGACTTTGTAGTGGTAGAATAAATATACGGATATGGTCAAGACCGTAGGTATACCCCATCCATAAATAAAATAAGGCGACATCTTCTTACACATGTGTTTACGGAAAGATTGTCCAAGGGTTCGCTTCATCGACCTACAGAAACCAGAGTATATTAAATTGGATTGATTTCAAGATAAAGAAAATGCAAATTTGTATATTACATTCTCATTTAAGCATGCTGTTACAGGGTTAAGAATATATGAAGTATTAACGAACCTTAAGGATTATGTATGCATGCAATGCATTTTAAATAATATCAGCAGATGATGCATGAAAAGCACTATTTAGATATAAAAAAATGTAATACGATACCCTAAAAACTCAATATATTTAAACTCAGCGACAATAACAGTCGGATATTATCTTGACGACACTATAGTAGACTGTCCACATACATACATACATACCATGATCTTGGTGTAATATTTTATAAAAAAGAAACTGTCTTTTAGATTTCATATGGAGTATAGTAAAACATATCCTATGAAGATGTTTTCTACTATCAAAATGTTTTACACCTCTTCCATTAAATTCAAACATGAATGCTCCCATTTTGTTCAAATTGAATTAGTACAGAGAAAGTTTCTTAAATTTCTACATTTTAAATTTGATGGCGAGTATCCTTTGATAGGTCACTCGGCAGGCTATCAATGAAAAATCTTTCTAGAAAGTGAATTAAGCATTAAGAGTTATTTCAAAATTATAGTTATGTTATTTAGAATTAACTCTAGAGAAACGTTTATCTTTCCATGCCTCGCACAAATTTGATCATAGTCTCTCCCATATACACTATATTTAATAGCTGTAACAACTTGTATAACACAACAAATATCTTTCACTACAGCCTCAATGACTTGAAATGAATATTCAAAAAACCACCCAACAACTAATATCAAAAAAACAATTAAAATATGCTTATTACAGTAGTTACCCCTATATAAAAGAATTTAATTCTAAAAAATATGTATCGTTGACTTATTACGGGGAGGTTTCAAAGAATATTGCAAACATATTGTCTAAACATAATCTTGGTGTTAGTTTCAAGTCACAGTCTAAACATTCGTATCTATTATATAACGCTAAAGATAAGACTACATATTTGACAAAATCAGGAATTTATGAACTAACATGTCCAGAGTGTAATGCCTTCTATGTACATCGGTAAAACTGGTCGTTCTTTCAAAATTAGATATAAAGAACATTTTCGATCCCTCAGACTTAAAGAAACCTAAAGAAACTTCAGACTTAAAGAAACTCAACATTTTCTAATCATTTTTTAGTTTCAGGAAATACTTTTCCAAATTTTGATAACATGAAAATATTACACACACAAGAAAAAGGATATGCATTAAATTTGTTAGAATCTCTTGAAATTCATAATTCGTATAGTAGCTTCGATAATAATCTTCTTAATGATCAGGTTGATCATTTTCAAACTCCATTTTTTGATGTTCTTAAATCTTAAACTTTAAATAATTCAGAAGCCCCATTTGTTTGTAACTTATTTGTAGGGTTTTTCCCACGTTAATAACCCGATAGAACATTCCTAAATGAAAAAGCCCATGCCAATTGATTCTGTGACCTGTAAAATTATTCAAAAATTTACGACCTGCTATATTGCCCCTACTGCATAACCCCCATATTACCACAATTTGTTATAAATACTATTATACCCTTTGTAATTTTCATTCTTTGTTAATCGTTTGAAAATAGCACATTAAGTGCCGAGACTGCAGTAATGTTACAATATTTTTGTTGCAATAAACAGTGGTATACAACAAAATAATTTGTCTTTTACTTGAAATATACGTACTAAATATAAATATTGCATACATATGTACTTTTATTAGACAAATTTTATTATCAGTTTTATATATTAGTTGAATGATGTGTATTTTAATTTATGCCAGTTATCAACATATTTTATTTCCTTGTCTATTTGATAATCTAGCATGTTTTATAAATTCCAATACGCATAATATCTAAGACATGACCACCCTATGACGATTCAATAAGAAACCTAATATTTAGTTATACTTACCCAAACGTCCGCCATATATCATAACATACAACATTTGACCAAGTAAATGAGGCACTTGAGAGGAAAACTAGGAAAAATGCTGCAAAAATAATTTCATATTAAACCGTGGCATCGAGAATGCTATTAAATTAATATATTTGTTATTTTTAAAATCACTTGTAACAACAAACGAACTGGTTGAATGTCTTCTTATATACCGCCAAACCAACAGGCGATATATTAACTTCATAAAAAAATGGTTTACACTTTAATTCCTTATTATTTTTATCCAATATGTAAATAATTGTATAGAACACTATACTGACAATATGTTTACGCAAACAAAATTCATTACTTACTCTTATTGCGTAATTTTGACCACTCCCTAATTTTACTACTGTATTGTATATTTTTCATAGTATAAAATAGATCAATACTACCACTTTATTATACCATTTTTGCACCATATTATATAGAATAAATCAAGCTCAATATTTTATTCGAACAATATCAACCATGATTGTTTAATAATAGATAGCCTCAGTACAGTGAAATATCCATATTGATTCTATGGTGTCGTTAATTAATTTAAAATTATCTTTGCTATTATGTTGTTGCTTCCTGAATGGTGTTTATTTATTGTCGCGTGCTCTAATCATAATTTCAATGTCGAGAAAATGTAATTTTATTTTACTGTATGTACGACAATACTGTGCATATATTCTGTGTGCAACCGGGTCATAACAATTGTTATCTGTTCCAAAATGAGTACGATTATCGCCAACGTCCTACCATAAAAAGACTAGCACGAGTACATGCACATTAAATTCTCAATATAAGTAACTGTTCATCCCCGAGCATGTAAACCTACACTTGCGTATGGGAATCATCTCCATAGAGTATCAATCAACCACATTACCGACTACATTTAACTTCCATTGATAAGTACAGAACACCACAGTTGATGCTGACACGCTTTAAGTAATTGTAAGGAAAATACTTGAATGATGTTAGGATGCAATCATCTGCCGATAAATCAAAACAAAATCTGATATTAGAAGTTCTTTCGCTTGCCATGGACAAATTCCCTGTGCAATATTCACCGCAAGATTGTACGAAATATGACAGTATAATTATAGGGTCCTTCAATAGAGACGTTCGGAATTTGTTAGATTTTAGCGGCCGTGTTGTTAAAGCAACATCTGTCAAATTCACTGTGAATTATTCAGTAGTGTATAGCAAATTAACATGGAAGGTTATAGCGTTCAACAACGTGTGCAAATAAACAAATTTTAGTTTCAATATTAGTGCTCCGTTCGAGAGATGTTCCACGCATTACGTAATTTGTATCCTCGCCTCCACCGTCCTGCCTCAACCGAGTCAACTATGCGATGTTTGGTGAACAAAGTCGAGTCACCCGGTTTGATAACTAATCAGCGTACGTCATCGAAACACAAGGTCTACTAAAAACATCGCTGCTGTACATGGGAGTATACGGAAGAACCTAAGGTAGTCAATTTCTCGTCGTTCACAAGAACTTGACGCATTTTGCATCGGGACTTGGGTCTGCCTCTATATAGAATCTAACTGATCCAGGAACATAAGGTAAATCTCGTATTACGTATGTATCTCGTGTGTATCGGTATACACACGAGATACATCAGCACCAAATGCATCCCGAGAAATTCACTGTTTAGTGCCGATTTTGGTCTGGCGGAATCATTACTCCATACTTCTTGCAAAACGCAACTGACATTGTCATAACCGTCAACGGCGAGCGCTACAGATCGATGATAAGCAACTTCTTGTGGCTTAAACTGAATGATATGGATACCAACGACATGTAGCTTCAACAGGACGACGCTATGTGCCACATAGCGCATGCTACGATGGACATTCTGCATGGGCCGTTTAATAGCATGGTTATCTCGCTCAGCGGCTACATAAACTAGCCACCGAGATCGTGCGATTCAATGCCTTTCGACTTCTTCCTTTGGGGCTATCTTAAATCGCAAGTCTATGGGAATAAACCGCAAACAATTGATGCCCTCAAAGTCAACATAACGAACGGTATCCAGCAAATTTAACCAGATCTATGCGACAAAGTCATAGAAATTTGGACCACCCGAAAACGTGCCACCAAGCAAAGTCGCGGCGAAAATTTGAACGATGCTTTATTCCATACTCAATGCCATAAAATATTCTTTCAAATAAAGAAAATACATTTATATGGATATTGTGTGGATATTTTACACACAACTTGTTTTACTTACTTTTAAAAATCTAACGTCCTTATTGAAAGACCTTTCAACTTATTTTGTCGCATAACAAGATGTGCAACATAGTTTATGATTGTAGTTGACTCTTTTAGTGTGTCATTCAGAGCATGCGTTCTATTTCTACAAATGACCCAGTCGTTAAAATGATACTCGATAGCCCCCATAACTAGAGCCTTGACAATAAACCCGTTTGATATTTCCTTCACTATCAAAATCTAATGTCTGGCAGAATAAGTGGAATCTTAGTGCATTACATTAAAGGCAATTCAACCTCTGGTCGTATCTTGGAAATGCCTAGATGTGTTATGAAGAAGAGAAAACCAATTACTATAATGCACTTAAAAACGGAACACAGAGAACACTATAATCACTAAACGTTTATTAAGAGAAGCGAATGCCTGTCAATGTAAATTCATGATATTCTCGTTACAGTGAACTATATATTGGAGGAATGATCAAGGTTCATTGTAATGAGAAGAAACCATACTCTTCGGATAATATAGAACAAACTACTGGCTAACACTTTTGTTGTTGCATTTAGTTGCATTTAAAACGTCATAGAATTTATTAGAAAAGTGACTGTATTTCATGAATTGTAATAACAAAATATCAGTTGCTTGTGATAGTTCCTTTATTGAATATTACTTCGTTCTGACCTCTTCCTATTATTTAATTTCTGAATATACATCCTGGAAGAGAAATATTATATCATCTATTGACCGAAGATTTATTTCCAAAAATGTGAAACAAAAATTTCTAGTATTAACTTTTTTCAAATCAGATGGCAAATTTTAATAATCAGCAGAGAATACAAATTTGAGGGCGCAAGGAATAGAAAATATTCTATTATAAAATCAAAAATATATGTTATCAAACACTATATATTTAATGTAATATTTGCACCTCCCAAATACACAGAAAAAGGAAAAAAATACTTTTATAAAAGGTCTTTCAATAAGGACGTTCGATTTTTAAACGACAATAAATTTTGTGAAAATTAAAGTCTTGTATAGCCACAGATATCAACTAACCTTCTTCTTATTTGAGAGAATATTTTATGGCATTATGTACGGAATATAAAGCCGTTCAAATATCTGCCGCGGACTTGCTTGGTGGCACGTCTTCGGGAGGTCCAATTTTAGATGATTTTGTCGCATAAATCTGTTTCAATATGCTGGATGGCGTTCATTATATTGACTTTGAGGACATCAATTGTTTGCGGTTTATTCGTATAAACCTGCGATTTAACATATCCCCATAGGAAGAAGTTTAAAGGCGTTAAATCGCACGATCTCTGTGGACAATTCACATCGCCGCAGCGAGAGATAACCATGCCCTCACATCTATCATGCAGAATGTCCATCGTGACAAGCGCCGTCGTGTTGAAACCACATGTCGTCGGTATCCATATCATCCTGTTTAGGTCACAATAACTTGCTTATCGTCGATCTGTAGCACTCGCCGTTGACGATTATGGCAATGCCAGTTTCGTTTTGGAAGAAGTAAGGACCGATGATTCTGTCAGACCAATATCCGCACCAAAAAGTGACTTTCTCAGGATGAATTTGGTGCTGGTGTATCTCTCGTGTGGATTGGTATTGTCCCAAATCCGGCAATTTTGGGCTCTTCACATATCTATTGCAAATATAAGTTTTCGAAATATAGAGAAGAATAGACATACTGTGGGTCACCGAATTTGGATACTTATGCACAGTTTCAATATTATAACAACAAAGACGTTCTCAGTTTGGTTCTAAAGTATGAATTGTGATAGTTCAAGCGAGTAATGTAAAATATAAAACATAATATTGCAGTTAATTCTGATACTAGATGATGTAGTAGCATTATATTCCACCAGTACCATACATATTTATACAATCTACATACATGAAATAATATCCGTCTGGTTACTATTATATTATAACTTACCTCTTAAAATGCAATCTAACTTTGTTGGATGAAATTTATGTTGTGCGTACGCCAGCAAAGCATTTTCAAAAAACAATGATAGGCAATAATTTACCAGTACTTTTCCAAAAACATTCTTCGTCTCATTTAAAATCACATATACAAGAATGGTGATTACCAAAAATATACACGAGAGTATTTTTGGCCATAGCGTGTATTCAAACTTCTTAACTCTGGGTATTTTCTTGAAACACATAAAGAATAAGTAGCCCTCGAAATTTTTCGTTTTTGTGTGCTCGATGCAATATGACTCAGTATCTCTTACGTCTTCGTAGATCCAAGTTTTTGTGAGATTACTCGAGTACTTAAATGTACCACTGTCATCTAGGCGAAAGGAATACTTATTTTCCTTCATCATATATATCCTGCAGGTCCGATTAGAAATGATAGCAAAAGGATCTGAAACAGATATATTGTACTTTTTTATGAACACGGCAATTGCACGGCATTGAGTTTTTGTTACTTAGAGATTCGCTACGATATGCGATTCGAGATGCTTCGATAAATAAATTAATACATATTATATACAAGCCTCCAAAGAATTTGTACCAAATAGATAAAATATATAGTGGTAGAAGAACTCTTAGACATATAAAATTTTATTTAGTTGCGCATCACTCTCAAAATTTCCAGAAAGTGAATGTGTGGTGTGGCATAGTCGACGGAAGAATTCTGGGTCCCTATTTTTTTAACGTAAATCTATATGGTGCAAGATATTTAGATTGTCTTCGGAACGACCTTATTCTTGTACTAATAACTTCGTGTTCAAATGTAGAGGAGCCTGATCTTTCTCTGTAAATTACTTTTTCTCTCAACAAGATGGTGCATCTACTCGTTATACAGCATCTATTCGCGCTTATTTAGATGAATGATATCTTCCCAAATCGCTGGATAAAGCGAAGGGGGCCAATTGCGTGGCCAGCCAGACCGCCAGATTTGACACCCCTAGATTAAATTTTGTGAGGATACTTAAAAAGTAAAATATACGTTACTAGGCTGGAGAATTTAATTGAAACATAGCTTTTCTTCTTTTTTTTTATGTAACCTATACTCACGGAAATATGATTACTACCGTAGCCTATGTAATATAGTTATATAAATATGTTCTTCCCGTTCCATATTAAAGAAAGAGGGTTGCTATTAAAAAAATATTAATAACATCATACCTCCTACACGAATCACCCTGTATATATTAATTATCTTTTAAAAAGAGCACAGTTAAAAATAAAATTTGAAAGGTCTAAGAGTTTTTCTCAAAAGTTATTCCTTGAATTTTTAAGGAATTTATTCATTACTTTGTGCCATTGACAATTTAAGTAGTTTAGTACTACCTGGTGTTACTTAACTTTAAATCTAACAAATTTAGGCTTATTACATTTAATATACAATGTACTGAATTGAAAGATAAATTTTAATTTAGATCGTCAATATCTGAGGCTGTTTATTGCAGTTTTTTATGGTTTAGTAGTTTATTGCTTTTGTAAAATTCGATTGTTATTAAAATTAGATTTATATTAGAACTTTTCGGTAAAATAATAATACTGAGAATATGTGTCTAAATTAAAATCTCGTTATAAGTATCTCAAATTCAGAAGTATATTATGAGACATTATGGTAATCCATCAAAGGGGACTTGAAATTTTCCACGTATTCCTTATTTCACCAATTATTAATCAATATATCTGACTAAAAGTGAATGGATCATGAAAACAAATGTACCCATAGATAGTTATTTTCAATACAAATTTAATTTGAATTTTTATTGTATAGGCACTACATACAATATTATTCTCTGCATATTCAATATTAATTCCATAACAGCCATATTAGCTTGGGAAATGGTCCACAGAATATTCTATCAATAATAATAGAACGAACACTATAACGATTAAAATCAAACAGTAAGTATATATTAAGGTAACAGTCGGTATCGTGTTTGATATACATATTTATGAAATACGATCCCGATTTGTATCTTATCTGTGATGAAAAAGAATCTATTCTCTTATCAAAAAATCATTATATATTCTTTTTTTGTTTTATGCAATATTATTATCTCATCATTTATTTTACTGCGAAAGCGAAAATTTTATATTCTATAATAATACGAATATATTTAAATCTACTTCATATTAATAAAAAATATTAAGTAGTTTAGTCAATAAATTAGAGGAGAAGTATATTAAGGAAGCATACATGTAGGATTAAAATAATAACGACAAATATAATTCATACAAAGTCCTCTATTTAACATGATCTAAATTATGTTTGTACCTTGTCCTATAATGAATTATTTTCTTACAATTAAAAACAAATGTTTAAAGTGGTTTATAATTATGAGTTTTGTATAAAACGTCTCATTACATATTTCAGCAAAATAAAATTACAGCTAAATTTTCTACAATAAACTGCTACACATAATGTCGAGACATATTTGTAACAGTCCCTCAAATTCATAAATAGTGATTATTTATATACTCTTGTTTTCACTTTACTTTTCAATCAAAATAAATAATTTTTATCATATCTTTAACACGTACCTTCAGGATTATCTACTGAAGAAAATGAAGACAGATTTATTCCATGGGTGTAGGTATCAAAACATTGTGATCTGTTTATGAAACTTTGTCCATCGGGGCAGCATTTCTTAATACATCGTATATGATCGCAAATATCGATACTTTCTTTGCAAACTCTTAGCACAAACGATCCCCTTTCATTTTCATCAATGCAATAGGATTCCTCATTTTCAATTGAATCACCGACAAAGTTTAACTCATTATAAGTTTCTAAAGTATCATTTAACTCATAATCCATTATTAGCTTGCAGTTGGGTAGGCCAATTCTCACAAACTGTCCTTTTATATAATCGTGTCTTGTATCCTTCTTTTCTTGACATGAGTGTAACATTGAATTGTACGCATATCCAAGGGGACAGCATTTTGGAAAGTACTTCGGCTTTATGTGTTGTCTTTTTACTATTCTACTTCCAGAAATGTTGAAGATGGATATATCCCTGTTAACGTCTACACATTCACCATAAGCACGTGTCCTGACAAAATCCGTTTCGTTGGTTAAAACGTCCACTCTCTTAAATTTACTTTCGGCACAACTATAGGTAGAATTAATTTCAGTTAAACTTTCCGCAGATTTGCAGCATTTCTTGTAATAACTTCCTTGGGAAACCGCTGCAGTTGCTAGCAAGGTTAAAGTAAATATGTGCATAGTCAAGTTCTATTATTGCGTAGCAATAACGCCCATGAAAAAAATTACAGATTATTACATCGCAATATTACATGACGATATTAATTTGCACTCCGACAACTGATGCTAATCGCAACAGGAATGGATGATGACTGAATAATGAGATTACTCAGGCTATTCGTATCGGTGGTAGGGGTAAGTTTTCGGAATAATAATTATTTAAAAGGTATTTAATTAAGTCGTTTTCATTCATCGTTTTATGCGTGCCTCGTCGTTCGACATTTAATTATCAAATAAAACCTGCGTATGTATGTGTGACGAACGAATTCGCGTGTTCCACCCATCGCTACAGAAATATTGTTTTTTTTAATGTTACGTCTATGCAGACATTATGAGTTTCCTACCCTGCTTGGCACTATAATTTGTATATTTTATTGAACGATTATATACCCGATAATACTTTAGAATGGAATATATGCTACATAGGGTTATTTGGCAACATTATATTGAGATTTATATAAATAAAGATGTAAATGTTCGTTTATTCAAAATCTTAAATCTCCGCAAGTTCTTCTTCACCGATTACTACCAAATTTTCACACAACGTTGCATTCAAGTACGCCCGTGTTTTATATATGTACCTATTATTATATGGATGTTACACCTGTGAGGGGTAAAAAGCCACAGCAACGCGTGGCCGGGTACAGTTAGTATATAATATAAAAGTATAACTTTTTTAATATGGAAGAAAATATTGTATTACATTATATTTTGGTATTATCTTTTGAAGAAATAAAATAATTGCTTAAAAAATACGTATTATAAGATAATTTATGATGTAGACAAAAATATTATGTCATCCTAAATGATGTCTTCTCGCGCATAATTAAAACGTTGGTTCACAACATATGAAGGCCTAAAGAATATAAAAAACATTCAAAAGGCTTCTGAAAGAAATTGGTAGAACCAGCAATACATAGGATACTCCATTTAAAATGAAACAATCGCCACAACTATTAAAATCTTTTTTTTATAAAGTAATGTCGCAACACGTCAATTTTTGTTTTCAATGAGACTTCTTTTGACATAAAATGCGTTATTGTGACTGACACGTTCTCCCACAAATAACTACCTGATATATAGATTGAGCAATATATCCTTTGAAAGGTCTCTCGACTCTGATAATGGTGATGGATTCCTTTTTCACGTTAGCCATTTCGTAATCGCTGTATTTGATAAACAAAAATTTATTTGCACATATGAATTTGCAGCAATGCATTTGTTCCATATGAGTCATCTAGATTCAAACAGTGCAATATCCAGTGTTCACCAAAAATGAGTTAACTAAGTGTTCTCATATAGAATTTTTCATTTCTTCATGATATAAAGTCGTATTTATTCAAATCATGCAATATCATGACTAAAATCAATGCTAAATTTCGAGGTTAGATTCCAATCTTAGGACTTGACTCCAACGTCAAATTGGTTTCAAGATGTCACTCCACTCAGCCAATAAGATACTGATATTTAAGTCACATGATCAGACTGTTAAATATTACAATTAAGTAGTATTTAATTAAACGTATTTAAAATAAAATAGTTTTTTGTGCAATATTATTTTTATAATATTAGTAATTTTTATTTTTTTATTTTATTGTTATCAGTAAAAAATTCAATTCAAAATTGAATCCAATAAAATATAAATTAATATTCACCTACTTACTAAAACTAATTAGATATCCAACTAGTTTCAAAATAGACAAAATCCAGTATACAGTTACAAGCCGGGCAATATCCAAAATTAATTTCTTAATAAAAAGTGTAATCATAAATATTTTTGGTTTATTTGGTTTTTATTTTCATAGAATATCATAGTAATCCATATTTCAAAGTTAAAATTATTTAACACTTATAACAACATAAGATATCAGTTTTTTGAATTTCCCCTAAAATATTAGTTGATGGAGATTGCACACTTTGAATTTAGACGACTCATATGGGTATAACCACTTCTTTTTAAAACACTAAACTAGGTTTAACCCCAAAGAAAATAAACGAAAATAACTTCGTTTGTTCATCTTTAACAACAAAACAAACACGAGGACAATATAAAAAACAGAATATAACTGAAATAAAAATGTATCTTTGACGTAAAAACAGTACTGCTGTTATCATAAAAAGTAACGTAATGTGTTTTATTTCTATACTACTGATAGTTAATTAACTTAATTAAGTTGCCATCACTTGTAATCAAGAACGTCTCAAACAATTCGCTTAATAATGGTTTATTGTCTCCGATAAAGAAAATAATTATTAAATGTATATTATCCCAACAACAATTGGGATAAATAAACTACTTGAATTTCTCCTTAAACGTGAACGTAAACGTTCTTCTGGTGGAAACATTCAACTCAAATACGTGTACCAGTATAACGAAACTCCTTAAAAAATATTATTTACACATTAGTTAATACAATATGGACAATTTATGTATAATCCAAAGAATTGAGAAACATCAAAATAGCTTTGAAACTGAATAAATATATAAAGGGCTACGAACAACCAGTATGACAATGGAAGACCATAAACCACCAAGGAATTATGAATGTTCACCTTATATTACCAGAGTAGTCGACTAAATAAAGTGATATATAAAAGAAACGTAAATTGAAATTTCAATCTTAAAAAGGTATAATGGGTACTTCCTTTTAACAAGGATACTGTATCAGAATTATTAGACAAAGGTGTATACAAGCTGAGGAAAAATCCTAAATTTATCAAACATGCAGGATCATTTGGTCCAGAATTATGGATATGAAAAGCAAACAAGTTTGGAACACTTAGATGGAATTGGAACAACCGTAGGAAAATATGTCTCAAGGGGACAAATTGCTATTTTTTATAGGAAATCTTGTAACTACGAGAGGTATGAAAATGGTCCATATTTTCCCTCCTCATTCTATATTCTATAGGTCCTACCATTCTCCATCTCTGTTTTCAAGGAACACTCAATACTAGAATTGGCTATGTCTTTTAATTTTCTAGCTATAAACTAAACTTCCTTTTTTTTAGAACGAAAAACGGAATATTAATGTTTATGTTAAATTTGTGTTCCAATTTTAATGACAATTAATATTTTTTATGCAATTTTGAAGAAATATTAGACGTATTAATCTAAATAAATTCATTTATTTTGATTAATTGTTGAATATTTAAGAAACACATGGTTAATATAATATCTTGCACTTTAGCCCCTCCAAAAAGTTTGCAATAAGCCTTGATTATTAAAAATAAAATAATATGGTGTTTTAGGGCAAAGTGTACTTTTTAGTGTTAAATAATTCTGAAAAATAACATTAGGATGTTAGTTATTCATAAACTGAATAAAAAGCTTTTTCATAAGATTCTTTTAGGAAGAGGCGATAATTTTGTCCTATTTATTTTTAGATTTTTTATATCTATCTTATTATAAAGAACTACATGAACATGAAAAATAGTTATAAATTTTTACAAGCTTAAGGTATCTTTGTATTATGCTCTTAAGGTTATTAATTATGTCTTAAAGAGTTCATATTATTTTATTAATGAACACATACCTATACGATTACTTGAATACATACCTATACAATTAATTACCAATTAATTATAATGAATACATTGCCTATACAATTAAAGGTATTTAAATCCAAACATTGAACAACTTCTTTTGAATTTCAGTAATCTCAACTATATATAAATTTCTCCAATAAATCACATTGTATTTGAATTCAAATTCAAAATTCAAGTATTCGCAAACTATTATTTCATGGATTTAAGTACACTTTCTTAGCAAAATTGCTGGAATATGGGAGAGGATTCACTCGGTCCCATTTCGTTCACTCTACCTACACGCCCTACACGAGTATGTGCTTAATTTCAATTTCAGGGCCGTCAGGGGTTTGTATTTTCTAATCTTCTCATCTATCGCTCTTCTGATATTTGTACGCGTTTGAGCTATGTCTATAATTTGTCCTTTTCGCTGATTTTTGTTATATAGAATAGTTATTACTATGAATTTAAAGTTCACTTTAATTTTCTCGGTAGAATTATAGGAAAACATTCACCTACTCTTAAAATTATCCCAGAAATTAGGCTTGGATGATAAGGGAGAATATAGAGATAAAAGCGGAGGGGGTTAATATCAATCTCGATATTATCTCGATATTATCTCTCAACTTTTTAGCCATTACGACTGTTGACGAAATTACCATTGGAGTAATTTCGACCAAGCTTTAGAAGTCCTAGATATTCAATTTCCACAATGAGATTTTCGTATTTTCTAATCTTCCCCAGCTCTATTTTTATGATATCTTGAAAATGTTCCTGAGATTACCCAGGAATTAGGCTTGTACGTTATGGTATACATTCTTCTTTTTTCAGAATGTTAGACCGTAAATGAAAGAACATCAGATTTTTATCATTTATCATTATTATTGAAATATTATTTCCAAATTTTGAAATCCGCGCCAAAATATTTATTTGACTTTTATCTGAATATTGAAACCCTTTGCATTTATCTCAGTACTTATATTCAAATTATTTACGGACGATAATATACGCAATTTTAGGGCCTTTAGATGTAAAAAGAATTGTTGCATGAAATTTAGAAAAATAAGTTTTTATTATGAGAATTATTAAAAATGTTACATATGTATAGCAATTTTTACACGTGATGTATTGATACCAATTATATACTTAGTTGGAATATTTAATTTGTGCGGCAAGGTTGCTTCATTTTATCATATAACATATTAAATAAATTTGTAAAAGTCATAGATGTGAAAATAATTCGGGCTATCGTAAACTAACTGCTATAATTACTGTCGAAAACTACTATACCGATTAAAACGACTTACATGACATACTGCCTACTAAGAATAGAATGTTTTCATTGCATTTAAAAGTCATAAGCTCTACAAATCAATTAATTGCTAGTGTAGGTCGCTAACATAAATATATCCCTAATAAATCTATTTATTAATTTAAAAAACTGATATAATTATAAACTACAGAAATAAGGAGTTTATACTCCAACTCATCTACAAATGCCTTATATAATAAGGACTAAACAAATTAGGTCAAAACAGCTATTCTCCTGGCTATATGCCGAACGCCGAGCGCTGAACTACATGACAAAGTTTGTCGTACTTTTGTCTAGCAGAGTTAGCACTAAAAATACAGTTATTGTTTCAAAACCACAAGAAAGACGCAAAGTGTCACCTATCTCAGGATATCGTTAACTGCAGACCGGTTTCGACCTTTCTATCTTGGATCTCGTCACTGCAGTGTAAACGGGTATACCTTCGACAGATAAAGCTCACATCACATCTAGTAGACGTTGCTACGTTTCACCGCAGTAGAACGTACCAAACACCATCTCTTGGTAGTTTCGAACAATCTAAATCGAAGTAAAAACTTGAGGTCATCAATATAATGCAAAGTTTTACTACACAGAGGGAAATATTAAAACTACAGAAATAAGGAGTTTATACTCCAACTCATCTGCAAGTTCTGGACACATTTTGTCATGTAATTCAGCGCTCGGCGTTTGGCATATAGCCAGGAGAATAGCTGTTTTAACCTAATTTGTTTAGTCCTTATTATATAAGGCATTTGTAGATGAGTTGGAGTATAAACTCCTTATTTCTGTAGTTGGAATAATTCCCTCTGCGTAGTAAAACTTTGGCATTATATTGATGATATAATTATGTTCTTTATAATTCCATCTTTCATCAATTCCATATAAAGACATGTCTATACTTACAGTCATTGCAATATCTTATCTTCTATTTAATTTTGAATGAAAATTAAATTGAGTGAATTAAAAAACTTTATTTATCGCTTATTTGAAATATCGAACATTTAAGTAATAAAAATGATTATGAAGTTCTAAGAAAATGTGGCTTTGGCGTGCTCTTTTGGGTATTTTCTCCTGCTGTCTCGAACAGATCTTCTGTCTGATGATAGACCAGTCATTTTTGTGCTGTTGAAACTAAGAGAAATTTTTCTTAATTTATCTACTCTCATAGTCTTTTCGCATTTCTTAAAATTCTTCACCTTACATATAAACACGATGAATATAAGGAGACCTAAAAATACATCACATATATTATGAAACCCATTACCTTTATTCCTCAGTTATTGTACCTTGCAATCAGTTAATAAAGTCCCAGACAATTTCTATATATTCGGTTATACTATTCTTTTTAAAATCGTAACAAGAGGAAACAACTTCAAACAGAAAGAATATTCCCATTATAATGGAGAGTTTTATTATAAGACCAAACCTGTAAATCGAAAATAGAATATGGGCAAATATCCAAAACATTGACAAAAATTACATAACAGTTATTTATTACATGTAATAACACTAACTGAGTTTTCCACAAAACACCAAAACACTATACACTACATTCGATGCGCGTTTCGCCAACAAAGTTGGCATCATCTGGAGATGATTTGAGATTTAGTTATCTTCAGATGATGCCAACTTTGTTGGCGAAACGCGCGTCGAGTGTAGTGTTTTGGTGTTCTGTGGAAAACTCAGTTAGTGTTATTTTCACACCAAAGGTTCCAACCTACTCCAGGACCAAGATGGCTTCACGATCAACGGAACTGGATCTCTATCATAAGGTTAGTGCTGAAATTAGGTTAATAGGAGCAGATATTTGGTTTCTAAATGCCTGCAAACGTCGATCATTGTTTCCAAATTTTATGCACAATAAAATTTCATCTTCATGCACCTCAAATAAGATCGAAAAATTTGCAAAACAAAAATAGCTAGAACTAGAAACCAAGTATATGTATGGTAAACCAAGTATGCTGGAATTACAAGCATACGGACTTTACAAAAAGCTTACCTATAAGTTAAATAATTTAGAACATGAACAGTGGTGTGACTTTCAGAGGAACATGTTTCTATCAAATAACACAAAATGTATTAAGAAAATGTCGTCACAAAATAAGAAATTAAAGAAATTAATCAGTAATCAACAAGCAATAGCTTTATTAAAAGAAGGAGTTCCTCAGAAAGATATTTCTTGTTGGAATATTACATTCAACAATAATTATTTTAGGTTTAAAAATAGTCTTCATGCGGTGCCTGAAATTAAACATAAACATTAGGTCAGCATTTATGAGTTCGGGTAACTTAATATCGAATGTTTAACTGTTCAAATGTCGTTGAAATAAAAATAGATTATTTAGCAAGTCAGTCTGAAAGATTATACGTTAGAATACACATCTTAATTTCTTTGTACGTAATTTAGTTGTTATACAGGGTATCAATAAACTCGCATTGTCCTCAAATTGTATCTTTAATTATTTATTCTCCCAAGTACTTCGAACAGGTTATGGGCCCAGGTGCGTCGCGTAAGCTCACTTGTAAGGGAGAATAATTAAAAGGTACATCGCGAGTGATAACTATTGTTGTATAGACAACTGGAAAATGGCGGAAAGTGCTAAGTATAACATCGAAAAGTTGAACGGGCAAAACTACCAGTCCTGGAACTATTTAGTGAAAATGTTATTAATAAATGCGGATTTATGGGATGTAGTTTCGACTGAATTACCAACACCGGAGGAACGAAACGGCACCTGGCAGAAGAAAAATGACAAGGCCTTATCAACCATAGCCTTACTTGTCGATGTTAGTCAACTAGTGCATATCAGAAATAAGGAATACGCGCATGATGCGTGGGAAGCACTAAAGGAGTATCATCAAAAATCGAGTTTATCTAGCATGGTTTTTCTGTTAAAGCAAATTTGCAGGCTATCGCTAGATGAGAATGGTGATGTGGAAGCACACATAAGTTCATTCTTGGAATTATTGAATAAACTGGCCGCTTTAGGGGAAGAAATTAAGGACAGGTTTGCGGCAGGCATTTTGCTGGGAAGTCTTCCAGACTCATACAGTTTTTTAATCACAGCGCTGGAAAGTAAGTCATCGAGTGAATTCACGCTTGAATTCGTAAAAAGTAAATTAATCGATGAGTACAGGAGGCGTCAAGGAGCTTTGAAAAGTCAAAACGAGTCAGCTATGAAATCAGTATATAATAAAAGGATCCAAAGTAATCAAACTGCAAGTACAGATGTAAAGCAATGTTACTTTTGCAACAGGAAAGGTCATTTTAAACGGGACTGTTTCAAGTATAAAGCGTTTAAAAGAGAAAAGGCCAATAAAGTTACTGAAATTAATACTGGTGACAGTGATGATGCGTGTTTTATGGTAAATTCAAGCTCAAATGACGTAAACAGGGATTCTGCTTCGTGGTATGTGGATTCAGGAGATTCGAGTCACATGGTAAACTACAAAGAATTTTATACCCAATTTGACGGTAGCAGAAAAGGCGTTGTGAGGTTAGCGGAGAAAGGGCAACACTCCAAGGTTCAGGGTATAGGAACAGGATTCATCAAGTGCGCGAATAGTGCGGGAATGAATAAGCTAAAAATCGACGACGTGTTGTATGTGCCTTACTTATATTCAAATTTACTTTCTGTGAAAGAGTTAACTAGTGCGGGGTATAACGTGCAGTTCGACAACAATAACTGTAAAATTGTCTCAGGCGGAAAAGTGATTGCGAGTGCGAGGCCGGCGCCCGACTTGTACAAGCCGTCAACTGTAGAACAGGCACTGAGCATCGTGAGTGAACACTCCAGCAACTGTCAGCATACGTGGCATCGACGTTTTGGGCACAGGGACATAGAAGCAGTCAAGCGCTTGATGGAAAGAAAAATGGCAATCGGGATTAATATTAAGGATTGTAGGATTAGGGAAACTTGCAACTGCTGTGTAAAAGGTAAAATTATTCGTAAGAGTTTCCCGAAATTTTCTCAAAGCAACACATTTAATATACTTGACTTAATACATACAGATGTTTGCGGTCCCATGAAGACTGTTACTCCAGGGGGTAAACGGTACATTCTTACTTTAATAGACGATTTCTCAAGATACACAACTGTGTATTTACTGAAACATAAGAATGAAACTGAAAAATTATTTAGGCACAAAGATTGCAAGAAACGATCAAGGAATATACAGTTTAAATCAAGCAGAGTATATAGACAAGCTATTGCATAAGTTTGGAATGAGAGATTCAAAAGAATCAAATATACCATTGGATGTTGTATATTATAAACTTAACGGACGGGAGCCTATGAAGAACAGTGAAAAGTATCAACAAATTATTGGAGGATTATTGTATATTGCAGTGAATACGAGACCAGATATATTAGCTAGTGTAACCATATTAAGTCAACGCAACAAAAATCCGAGAGAAGTAGATTGGAATGAAGCAAAAAGGGTGTTGAGATATTTAAAGAAAACAAAACACAAAAGGCTAATATTAGGAGAACACAGTACAGATAATGTATTATATGGGTATGCAGACGCCGATTGGGCGGAAAATAAAGAGGATAGAAAGTCAAATAGTGGATACATATTTATGTTTCGAGGTGCACCTATTAATTGGGGATGCAGAAAGCAGAGTTGCGTATCACTATCATCGACCGAAGCTGAATACATAGCACTGGCCGAAGGATGCCAAGAGGCAATCTGGTTAAAGCAGGCGATAAAGGAGTTTACGAATTTAGAACCGAAAGTGGTTATGTACGAAGATAATCAAAGCTGTTTAAAGCAGCTAGCAAACCATAAATTTAGCAATCGAACGAAGCATATTGATACAAAGTATCATTTTTTAAAAGAATTGTATGAAAATCAGGTTATTGCATTCGAGTATTGTCCGACTGAAAAAATGATAGCTGATATGTTAACCAAGCCGCTAAATAAAGTAAAGCTAGAACATTTAAGTACCAAGGGTGGTCTGGTTGACTGATTGAAAAATAATTATAGTTGCGAGGGGGTGTTGGAATATTACATTCAACAATAATTATTTTAGGTTTAAAAATAGTCTTCATGCGGTGCCTGAAATTAAACATAAACATTAGGTCAGCATTTATGAGTTCGGGTAACTTAATATCGAATGTTTAACTGTTCAAATGTCGTTGAAATAAAAATAGATTATTTAGCAAGTCAGTCTGAAAGATTATACGTTAGAATACACATCTTAATTTCTTTGTACGTAATTTAGTTGTTATACAGGGTATCAATAAACTCGTATTGTCCTCAAATTGTATCTTTAATTATTTATTCTCCCAAGTACTTCGAACATTTCTATTGTAGAAAATCATTCCCCCCAATCGTTTGAGAGTTTTAATCATCTCCAGATGATGCCAACTTTGTTGGCGAAATGCGCGTCGAGTGTAGTGTATAGTGTTTTGCTGTTTTGTGGAAAACTCAGTTAGTGTTATCTTCACACCAAAGGTTCCAACCTACTCCAGGGTACATATAATAAGTTAATTCATTGCTGCACAGTCTTTTCTATGATTAATCAAGCCTTATTGTTCAAATGCTTTTAATTGCAATATATTAAATAAAGTAAAATTTTATGTAATTGTGCTTCACATTTTTTACTGTGCTGTTACAATTTTATATAATTGTGCTTGAAGTGTTACTTCAGTAAGTTAAACTGATAAATATAGTTTTCTTTTCCATTAAAACATAGATAAAAAAATACAGTTGGGGTTCTAGACGAGGACAAAAATATTTTTTAAAGAAATTACTAATTTGTCCACGAGCAAGGAATACCACAAACTTAAAATTTCTCGGAGATATTTTATTGTATAAAGTTTTTGTACATCAGTCTGCCATAGGTCAAGGATTTTAGTGTTTCAATATTATTTTAAATATTTTCCTTATCCATCTTCACAAGAAAGTAGTACTCATGTATATAATTTGTTTGATACCATTCACCGTGAAATTTAGAATTCTACTTTCTATACGAGAGATAAGTTGAATTATGTACAAAAAAATAATGAAAAAATGCAGAGAGTATAGACAAACTTTCAATGAACTGCTGCTTCATTGCAACAAATTTAGGAATGTACCTACTTGATTTTCTAGGTTTTTTAATGAATCTTCGTTATGTATATTTTGTTAAATATTAAATGAAGGAACTTAAATAATTAGTTTGCATAAAGATTGCTTTTAGCTCGTATAAAGTGTATAACTATATTTCAATCTTCATCGCCATTAGCGGGATATAATTTCATTTATAAATATTTTTATAAGATTGATGGCTTATGCAATATTTCCATAGAAAATTGGTTGTGGTCTTACGTGGAATATCTTTTCTAATTTTTCTGTGTGAAATAGACAGTGGATTTTAAAATATTATTTTCTTATAATATACAAATTATTATTTTATTATAATATTATGGATCAAGTTAAAAATAAAGAACACTTTACTGCTACTATTTCCTCAACATCTAACTGTAATAATTCAATAACGTTATCATAAAACATAATTCAATTTTAACATCATCTTATATAAGTTCATTGTGACAACATATTTGTCGAGATTCTGTACAAGTGCATGAATAACACGAGTAAAATAAATAACATGATAATAATAAATATTGAGCTCGATTCATTACCTTTCTTTTTGGGCACGAAATTTATTCTTCGTTTTTTGGAGATCGGCTGACTCGTTCATTTTTTGGATATCTCCTTTTACTCGTAAACAATATCTAACGGTTCTTATGAAGAATACAATATTAACCATCTGTATTATGGTCAATGGAATTATGTAGAATATTATTTCAGCATAGTTTCCATCACCTGAAATTAAATACCTATATTAATTAATCACTAATCAAGGTAATATTTTTGAGTTTCCTTTTTCTCTTCTTCCTCAAATATCAAGTTCTAACAGCAGGGACTATAATGAATAGTTTTGTGATGGTACATTCATTGCAAATAGAAAATAAGAAACTCATAAACCTACTTTAATATGTTTGCATATGTAACTAAAAGAATAATATTTTCTAGCAATATCTCATACACAAAAATTATATTAAGGTTAAGGGCGATTAGAATATAAAATTAATATTTATATCGTATGTGTCTGGAACTAACCACATGAGTATCGGTTACACAATATTTTATTATAAGCTTCCTATATAAATATCTGTATACTTGTATATTTTGTTTATTTGCTTTTGATTCCTTGCAGTGTATACAGTTTTTTAGCTCAGATGTTGCCATTACTTCCATGAAACTATGTTCATAAACAATTTGTATGGACATTCATGACACACGAGCTGGCTAATTTCGGTACTTCAAACAACTACAACTTGTGACAATTGACGTACAAGTTGTAGTAGATCCACAAGATCAGATGACGATTGAAAAATTACATCAGACGAATCTGAGCGGTTGGGTTTGACTTTTAGCTGCTGACAGTCAAGGTTAATATAAGTTTAATCGTACATGACATTAATTTAATAATAGGAAAATGCATTTCTTAGGATCTAGTCTGTCAAATCGCAAATGTCATGTTTCAATCGTTATCTGATCTTACTTTACACCCAGATACGTGCCTATTTTATATATGTATAGATCATTGAGTAGCAGCTTAAGGTATCAGAAATTTATAGTAATTAACAAAACCATGGCTAAATACATATATTTGAAGATTTTAAAAGAATATTTACAAATAAAATTTGGACTTCGAATGAACAAATTCCCAGATCGACAATCACAGACAAACACAGACAAAAGTATGCTTAGGTATAAGAATACTTTCAATTACAAAAACTGATGATTACAGTGATTGGAATATTTGTATATTATCCTGTTTCCATTAATTTAGTTATAACCTGTTTGACATTACAATAATAGTAATAACTTTATTCCATATAAAATGTTACAGTCTAATTCAAGATGATCGACTTACAATTTAAATGAAAATTATAATACAATACATGAAATATAAATGAAGTAAATTTACAAGTAATATAATGCTCGTGAACTACTAACAGGAACTAATTTAGGATGTTAAAAAACGCATTTAACTTAACTACAAATTTTAAATTTCGAATCAAGAAACGAGAATAATTAAGTAATTTTTTAATACAATTGCACGAAATTTTAAAATATTCCACAACCATGTAGCTATCGATTTAGCTGTCTAATTGATTGTATTATTTGGTGCTGTTACTAATGATTCAAAATAATTTATAAAGTTGCAGCTGAATGATTTAATTGGACAGAATGCAGGGCTGTCAAGGAATAAATGATAAATAGTTTCCTAGTATTGCAGGCAATACATGTTTCAGATGAGTTAATTTTATGAAAGGAGCGATTATATGTGAATATTAATGGAAATTATTTGATATTCATAATTGAACAATAGCAGGGGATACCTGTATGGGCAGATATATTTTCATATTTATATAGTGCTGAGAAGATTTATATGTGGGATTTACTATTCATTTTATTGCTATTTGCCAAATAAAAAACTCTCTTATCTTGCCGATAACCGGAACAGTCTACCTGAGCCCAGCCATAAAACAAGCTACGGTATGTTTTGAGATTTTTTATTTGGCAAATAGCGATGAAATAAACTATATTTATGTATATGTATATTGAACATGGGACTTATATATACTGAATATGGGATTATACACAAAAAATTACCTTTTCCCTCATCAATACAGGATGTCTCCTAAAAAAACGCCGCAAGTCATAACTCCGTTATTTATAATCTGATTTTAAAAAATCAGAAAATCAATTGAAATGGCTCTAAATATACTCTAGAGTGAGCATACCGCAGTGTTTTTAAACTTTTCTTTTTTTGAAAAGCGATGGTCAACTTTTTTTTCAAATGGCAATATAGTTTGTTTTTAATTACTATTGTGCAGATTTGTTTTCTTAATCCAACGATGTATAACAAATGGACATTTGTGAAACATTTTTCATAGACAAATGGTGAAAATATTCGCCGATACCGCAATAGGCGCCCGGTCGCTTAATTGATGACAAACGTATTTTGACTAATCATCTGTGCCGTGGAAAACAAAAAATAAACAACAAATCTGTTGTTTAAATTAAATGTCATTTCAACTTCCGCGTCCCAGTTTTTTACATTATTTTACTTTTGTGTGTCATAGTATCATCACAGTAAGTTATTTTTTGCGAAATAAGTCAACAGTGCAGTATGGACAATAATCAAATATTGACGGATATGATTCAAGTATACTTTCAGTGTATTCAGAATCGTGGTGCGGCAGTCCGCCTTTATAGAGAGCGGTTTCCTCATAGAGAAGTTTCAGAACCACGTAAGGTTGGAAGACTTGAAGAAAATTTAAGAAATTATGGGGCATTTAAGAAACCGAAACGAGAAGAACGCGAATTTAATGAAAACACGGAGTTCAATATTTTTCTTAATGTTGAAGAAAACCCAAGAACCTCCATTCGAAAAGTTTGAAATAATATTGGAGCTTCAAAACGAACTGAATTCAATATTGAAAAAGCACAAATTTAAGCCATACATACCTCAAAAAGTACAGGTATTAGAGGAAAACGATAGAGAATGAAGACAACAATTTTGCCATTTGTATTTAAATTCAGTGCGACGAGACCCACTTTTCCACACTAAGATTATTTTGTCAGACGAATGTACATTTAGTATCAATGGTATTTTTAATAGAAATATCCGCCGACATTGGAGCCAAGAAAACCCAAGGATTATCGTCGAAACTAATTTTCAGCGAATGTTTAGTATTAATGTGTGGTGTGGCATTTTGAGTAATAGATTGATTGGACCATTTTTCATAGACGGCACTCTAAATCAAGAAAACTATTATCGAGTAAATGTCATTTCAACTTCAACATTTTGTTGAAGTTGAAATGACATTTACTCGATTTGTTGTTTACTTTTTGTTTTCTACGACACAGATGATTAGTCAAAATACGTTTGTCATCAATTAAGCGACCGGGCGCCTATTGCGGTATCGGCGAATATTTTCACCATTTTTCTGTGACAAATGTTTCACTAAAGTCCATTTGTTATACACCGTTAGATTCAGAAAAGAAATATGCACAATAGTAAATAAAAATAAACTATATTGCCATTTAAAAAAAAGTTGACCATCGCGTTAAAAAAAAAAAAGTTTAAAAACACTGCGATATGCTCACTCTAGAGTTTATTTAGAGCCATTTCATTTGATTTTTTGTTTTTTAAAATCAGATTATAAATAACGGAGTTATGACTTGCGGCGTTTTTTAGAAGACAGTCTGTATATGTCACATTAGTGCAACATATCATAAAACTTAAAATAGCAACTATTTTTCCGTTTTAAGTACTGTATGATTATATATAAATGTAATGTTCTTATTACATTTATTATAGATATATTTAAATATAATACAATTTTTATGCATAGTTAATGATATGCCATTCCCTACGTTCTATTATTATATTCAAAATATTATATTATTTATTCTGTATGCTTTAGACATAAATAATATTTGTTTTATAATAGAAGCTAAATAAGGAAATAAACAATTCTATTTTCCTTGTAATGAAATGGATATTGTATTTTTATGGAATTTTTTGAGTTTTTTTAATTAAGTTTCAGTTCAATAGATTCATATTTTGCCTAAATCATTAAACAGAAATAGCCTAATTTTTACGTATAGATATACACCGAGAACATTGTTTAGTGTTGATTAGCTTATTTATTGCTATTTGTGACAAAGTTATGTAAATTTATTATAAACCAGGAACAACAAACAATTGCTTCAGATTGATCTATAATTATTATGGGTATGTTTATATGGAGCAATTAATAACAAATTAATTTATAATTTTGAAAGAACAAGAAAAATATTTTATATTATTCTGTACGAGGGTGAATCAAATATAAACGAGACTTTTGTCCTGGGTATGCAATAGTAACGCGTGAGGGTTCCCGCTTCGTGGGGTGTTGGGTAGGGATGTCAGGAGGAGGGACAGCAGGTGGTCGACCTCACTCGTTCCATTCAATACCCGTCGTGACGGTGTCTGAGCAGAAGGGGCCTTCGTCAAATGCGCAGCGTGCTATCATCAAGTTTCCCGCCACGGAAGGTGTAAAACCAGCTGAAAGCCTAACGAGATTGACTGAGCAGGTCAAGGAAGAGACACTGTCCTGAGCTAGAGTGCTTGTGTGGCATAAACAGTTTATGGAGGGTCGTGAGAAAACTGAAAATGAGAGCCATGACCGCCGACCTCGCATCAGCATCACCGGCGATAACATCGTCCGCGTTCTACAACTTCTTGAGGGTGACAGGTGTCTGACCACCAATGAGATTGCATCTAAGGTTGGAATAAGTTACGGAAGCATTTTTTCGATCACCACAGAGGAGCTAGGGTTTCGTAAGGTATGCACAAGGTGGGTCCCTCGCCTTCTGACAACTAAGCAGAAATTTCATAGTTTTCAGGTGTGTGAGCGTCTCCTAGCGAAATTTCGGGAAGAGGGAGACTCGTTTCTCACTCACGTTACGACCTGCGATGAAACGTGAGCACCACTATACCCCTGAGTCGAAACAAGCGAGCAAGGAGTGGAGACATCAGGGGGAAGCTGGGCCAGTGAAAGCCAAGTCAATGCTGTCAACAGGCAAGGTTTTAGCTATAGTTTTTTTTGACAAGTGTGGCTTGTTGCACCTCGATTTTTGCATGATTGCATGACCACTAATGCGGCGTACTACTGCGACATTTTAAAAGAGGTTAGACTTGTATGTCGCCGCAAGCGACGTGACCTACCGATGAGAGAAGTGAAACTTTTCCATGAGAATGCTCGTACCCATACAGCAGCCCTGACCAGAGAAAAATTGGAGGAATTTGGCTGAGAGATACTTGAACACCCTCCCTATAGCCTCGACCTATCTTCCTGCAACTTTCACCTCTCTGGTCCTCTCAAGGAAGCCATGGGATGGCAAAGACTCAACAACGATGAGGAGGTTGATACCTATGTGCGCAATTGGCTGTAGACACAGCCAACTTCATTCTACGAGCAGGGCATTTCAAAATTACCTATACGCTGAAAAAAAATGTGTTTCCAGATCAGGAGATTATGTAGAGAAATGAGCCGTTATTCTTTTTTCTTTAAGTTCAAATAAAAAAAAAATTACAAAAATAGTCTCGTTTATATTTGATGCACCCTCATATTATATTTGATGATTTTTACATTTAAACATAATTCTATTGGTATTAACTAAAAACGTTCACTTTCTTTCATTTCTATATTTCTTTAGAGGTTATTTTATATAATACATGTTCAAGTATAAAGAGATACAAAGAATATCATATTTGCACAATTTTTTGAAGTTTTCACAATATTTATATTTCGTTAGTCACACTTCATACGCACCAACACAACAAAAATATGAAAAACACAACCGCTAAAAAACAGCTGATGATCTTTGTTAACAACAGCTTCTGGCGAGTTTTATATAGAAGACATACCATCCCTCGAATAGATCGATATAAATAGAATAGAAATCCCTTCTCTATCACATGCTAGTTAAGTAAAAAATTCCTACCCCATAAGATTGAGGGTTGGTAAAATTCCCGGGTTCAGAGCTTGTCTACTAGTGGAATTGATAGTCTTTGGTAGAGAAATAGAAGTCCAATAACAATATAAAAAACACATAAATGTTTCTACAATTCCCGAAAAATAGATGCCAGTTATATTCATTATTAGCAAGGTTTCATACACTTTTCACTCTATGTCCAAGTATATATTAGATTAGATGACCTCAGAGATAGATCCACATTCTGCACTTCGTATGGTGATATTCATTTTGTCACAAAAAAGGGAGGACGTTAGGGAATTTAGTAATGGCAAAAGTGTACGTAAAAAATATCGCATCCATTAAACCATCAATTATTAAATGTCACAAGTGGGAGAGGTTCAATTATTGAATTGGTCCTCTTACATCGCCGTTAATTAACCAATTTTGATTTATGAGCTTTTACCTAATTACAGAAGTAATAATTTTAGTTCTAAATACATAAATATGTTGGTCTGTTAGTCAGTCAGTCTCTAAGTTTTCAAATTCAGGCATTAGTGCTAACTCATCATCATGAATGACATTATTATAAATAGCCATAAAATATTAGAGAGAAGCAATTTATTTTAACTTTCCTACTATACACACACACCATACTATACTTAAATATTGTTGCGTTTTTCTTAAAAATCTGGAATAATGAACGAGACACGTTTTAGATGTTGATAACCAAGTGAACATTATCTGACGATGATTTTAACAGTATTTATAGCTACCTAATTTTACTGGGCACATGTAATAATTATATTAGTTGTAACACCTATTCAATGTCTTAAAAAACTATTATTTAATGTACTGAATACAAAAAAAAATTTTTAGTCATCTGTGTGCTTTAAATTTCAATTTAGCCTAATAGTCTATTATAATTTATCTTTTGGTCAAATTTCTCATTTTATTGATATAACGTTTCTTCACGTACAGCTGCTCATCATAATTTATGGAATGAATTTTCCACTAGATTGCAATACACGTATTTTACGAACCCTATATTTGTCGTTATTTATGGGTAGAATTTTTCAGTCCTTTGCAGTAAATAAATTTTATGCTATATTAAAACGAATACTACTGTTGTAGTATTCATAAATAATGTATCGAATATAATTTAAATAATACATTGGATAGATTAGAAGATAATTTTTAACAACATTAAGAAGGCATATTTTATACTTAAACTAAAATTTATATAAAATCCTTTCGAGACGCCTTTAATTTTCATACTGGAAAAGTGTGTAGACTTCCGTTTTGATCTTTCTTACTCTCTTTTAGTTTATACCAAGAGTCCGAAAAGGAAGGTATAAGTTCGATATAACTATATTACTTTGAGAGCTACCCTAATTTTTTCTAGCCATATTCATATTTTATGCCTTAATTCATAAGTTGTACAATCATGTTCTGATTTAGATAATATAAATATATAGATTATAATTAGGTGAGAGCCTAATTTCCTCCTTTACTATGACCGGCGTGTATGAATCTTTATTATTTAAAACATATTGAAACTGAACATTTTATCTAACACCAATTTTTTTTATAAAATGTATTGTTATGCTTAATTTTTACCTCGTTATACGTAAAAATGATAGAGATGACCGAATAGTTGAAAGAAGAAATCGAATTTGATAAATTTAATAATAATTGCAGATGTGTGATAACTTGGGCTTGCATTTTATAGTTTATTGATAAGTGTGATGCATTTAATAACAATTCATTATTTTTTTAATCATCTTCAGTAGAGTAGGTACTAACAAATTTATATCACTACTATTATTAACGAATTTATGCCGAATAAAGCAAAATAAAGTGCGTAACATATAAGTCGGAAATCGAGAAAGGAATTACCAAACCGCCAAGCGGTTATCAAAGTAGTTCCCGAATAGCAAGGCTATTACATAATCGCTATAGGAAACAACTACTTCTCGGGCTAAAACCCCGACAGGCATTGAATTATACCTAAAGCCGAGTACTCATATGCACTCCGTATCTGTATCTGTATCGTGTATTGTAACGGATACTGTAATATATTTTTGCAGTGAGTACGTCTTGCGTTCCAGGTATGATATAAGCGAACAGATACAATAACTGTTACGTTACATGATACAGATACAGATACGGAGCGCATATGAGTACTCGGCTTAAAAACGATCCTCGACACGTTTCTCGTATTTCTGCACGATCAGATAAGGTTTCAAAAAATAATAAAAAAGTAATAGCCTTGCTATTCGGGAACTACTTTGATAACCGCGTGGAGGTTTGGTAGTTACTTTCTCGATTCCCGACTGTTACTGACATAGATCGTATCGATAAAGATATATACCCCACAAATTTCATTCGGCATTTGTCCTGGATCGGCGTACCGTGTACGGCACTGATGAGAACTAATAAGTTCGAAACAGCTGTATGTCGTTCGGTTCCAATCCGGGACAAATGCCGAATCCTGCCTCTGACGGGTTTTATTTTTTGAAACAAAATAAAGTGAATGGAAATGCAAAAAAATATACATTTGCAGAGCATGTATATGGGAAGCAATGACTGCAAACGGTAATAATATCTTACAAGGCTGAAATATTCATGTGGAAATATTTTTAGTTACCTTTTTGACGATTTTTGTCAATTATCGAGAATATATTGTTGCTACGATATATACCCGAAAAAAAAGTGTTCGTGTGAAATATATATATTGTTAGGGTGAACGCAAGAATAACACAAATTAATGCCGTATTTCACATTTAATGAAAACTATGAAAAGCAAATACAACAAGATCAATCATCTCCGAGCCCGCACCAATAATAATAATCTTAATCTTTCACAACCAAGCGTTGGCCGTTACAGCGCTTTTATTGTTATGTCTATTGAATGGCTTATGTAAACACACGAAATAAAATATGTCATACAGGGTCCTCGAAAATCTGCTCACTGAGGAGAGCACCTAACATTATATATATATATATATATATATATATATATATATATATATATATATATATATATATATATATATATATTCAAGTTAGGTAAGTATTGTGAAATGTTTACCTTTTTCTATCAAACACTTCTTCTCTGCCACCATGACGGTAATTTGTGCTGGAAGAATATCAATCAAATGAAAAATTAATGGAATCAACATCAATAACAAGGGGAACCCCCAGCCATATAAACTGTAATAGATAAATCTCTTAAAGTCACGTTTCCTCTTCTCATTTTTACTAGAAAAACGTTTCGTCGACCTGAAGATAAAAGACATTATTTGTAATGTGTTTTAGCATACGCAAAATTGACCCCCTCCACCTAAAGTCTCATGCTGCGGGGGAGAAAGTTATACATAAAGATGAGGACAAACACACTAATGCTAGAAAGGTGCTAAACTATTCCGCCAGTCCGCCACCATGGACCACAGTTCTATTGTGGCAATTACCACTATAAGAGAATACGATACGTCACCCAGCCATGTAGAGGCCACGAAGTGGAGCTCTTTTATATCCACTTCGGGCAAATAGCCTGAATGCCCATCGTATTCTCTACAAGTGGAGACTATATTTGTTGTTGTTTCATTTTAATTTAATTCTACCAAAAACGTGAAATTATAAATGGGAAACTTATAATTTTATTTTTAAAAAGTAGGTATTATCATATTTGAAAATAGAAATTACTACTAGGAAACCTAAACAATTTTTTAATATAAATAGTGTGTTAATATAATCAATCATCGTAATAGTACTACATTTCTTTCAACGCACTGAAATCTATAATACACATATGCACATATGTTAACAATAATCGTATAATCTATTCATAGCCCATTGTTTTAGTTGAAAAATTTGCTATTTAAAGATTTACTTCTGTATTCATGGAAATACAGCTTCTAAATGAGGAGGCCTTAATCTAAAATTACGTAAACCATAATAATACCTAACGCAATGCTATTAAATTAATTATTTGTTAAAGAAGACATATTAATTTTAGTTAATAATGTAATCGTCGTAGTTTCTTTTCGTAATAAAATCTCTTTTTTCATTATTTTTCTACAAATAACAATAGCAACTCTAGCTACATAATTTTTTATTATATAGCTGGGCACATCCATTACTTTTCGATGAAGCTTTGCGCACTTAGATCAGCGATTTGTCTCATGATATTTTATATGAAAGTAGATCCTAATATATGAGGTTTTCCAAAGCCTCTGCCCAATCAAGGCAAATTTGGCTTCAGAAATTTTTTTTTTAATTTTAAATCTAGCAAATTTCAAAAATTTATTTCTCTGAGTCTATTTAACCGTTTGATCTCAACCTGATCGCATTTTTTTTCGCTAAATTCTCTATTTATCGAAAAAAATTATATTAAAGCTTAGATCGTATGTACGATTTCGGGAGAAGACTTTAACTCATCGGTTAATTTCATAAAATTTTACCCTTTTTTAAAATGCTGCTATTTGTACAAATTTTAAAATTAAAAATTATGTATGGGCTCAACTGAATTTATAAACAAAAGTTTCTGAAATACACTAAAAAACTACTAAAATAAAATCTTGTTATATTTTATGATAATAATATAATGTGAAATAAAGTATTATCATTAATTGTACTTTCTAAAGTATTATGAATGAGTCTAAAAATGAATGAATTCGGAGCAATTCATTGTTACAATACGATTTTCAGGTTATTTGAAAATTTGTAACTCGTATCCTGGATCGATTTGAAATTTCAAATTTTCAGGGCTTTGTAAGAATATAATAAATCAATCTTTGTGAACGTTTAAAATAATTCGAAATTCAAAGAAAGAAGTTGAAGCTAATTGAATATAACTATTTTTTGAAAATCGATTAAACTTGACAGGTCATATTACGAAGTGTAATCATTAGATACTTACAGTTTTTACTACTTTTGAAACTATGAATCAACCCAAACAATACGGGACCGTAACTAATTTTTAATTTTAAAATTTGTAAAAATAGCGGCATTTTAAAAAAGGATCAAATTTTCATCAAAACACTCAAAAACGCGGATTGTTTTATGTATGATCGACTTACTGCACTTAATATTCCTTTCATAAATCAAATGGGGATTATTAGTTACTTATCAACACTAATCATATGTTCATATTGACTTTGTAAGTGAATTTAATTTACAGTTATTGTTATACGCTGCTCCGCGACCACTACCTGGGTAAGTAATCTGTTTGTATAAAAGTGACTGCCATAATATAATTCATACTGTAGGCTGGAATTGCAGACTGGGTCCAGTATTGGAATATCGTTGTATGCTTGGGTTCGAGTTTTAATGGGACTAGAACAGGAGTTTGGCACCTCCTTCAATATATATGTCTGTGTCTTGATGTGTAACCTTTCCCTCCACAAGCTGAAATTTTAGAGGAAGTCGATTTGAATGTGTCCAAACTTAAAAAACATATTTTGAGAATCAACAAAAAGAAGTATATAATAAAGATTACGTAGGTAAGTACCTCTGGCTAGTTAAACTATATGTTAACTATATGTTAACCACTCTAAAGCTAAATAAACTATATGTTAACCACTCACTTACCCAAAAGTATAATATATATCATAGCACATTATCTGTAACCACATAAAGCAACTAAAGCTCAAGTAAATGAGAAAGAATCCTGAAATATAAGATGTATTAATTAAGTGTTTAAATGTCTAAAATTTTACAAAATTATCCATATATGTATAATATAAATAAACCATACAATGTATAAATGAATATACATAGATGTATATAACTTAATAAATATAAAGTAACCAAAATTCGTGTAAAAAAGGGAATCTCTAAAGTTTATAAATTTGTGAAGTTTTAAAATTAAACAAAACATTTACTTATAAATTACTTCCGATAAGCACATGAGTTTTGTAAAAGTATAAAAATGCCAGCGTAGGTTCGAAAATATTCCGGACCTAAGGGAGATCTTAAAGAGGAGCTTTTACAAGAAAATTTTATTAAATATTTTTACAACGAATATAGAATAAACTAATGGAATTTTGTGTTTTTCGTAAGTAGTTTTATTTTAAGTGAACATTATATACTTTTAAACATTTGTTTAAGTTTAACAAAGATATTTCACAGAAGATAGCTGTAAGGCCCATGTCACATACAGTGCTTTCCTAAAGTAATGATAAATTCGTTAAAAAATCAAAGAACAACTTTTGGGAAAGACTCGGACGCGTCAAATTTTATTTTTATTTGCACTGTTTTTAAAATATAATTAATACATATAGGGTTATTCGTATAGAAGGTGTGACGTCATTGGTATTTTATTTAATGACAACCCCCCTTTTTACTACAGAATATGGAAGAGCATATTTTTTACATATGCTCCGGTAATAACTGCTTTATCATTAGTATAGGTTATATAAAAAAAGAATAAAAATAATTATGTAATTTCAAAATACTAAATTTTACGCAATTATTATTTAAAAAATCAACTAAAGAATATTCAAATTGTGCACCGTCGGCTGCAAATTTATTATTTTGATATTGGAAAATCGTTTATCTTAATTTTTTTATCTAATGTATATTCATGCTAATTTCACGATATCTTTTACCGGAGCATATGTATAAAAATGTGCTCTGTCATATTCCTTGTTACAAAAGGGTTCGAGAGTTTTTCTCAAAATTCATTTTTGGACTTTATTTAATTACTTTACAGAATCACTGTATATAGGTGAATAATTAAAGCAACTTATATAATTATATACGTTATATACGACCAATTAAATAAAAATAACTATGATTACTCACCAATTAATTTACATAAGGTGGTGGTCATTGTTCTCTCTTTAAATATGTTATATATGAGAAGGATAAATAGAACCAACAATGTCGTGCAGAAACTGATAAGTATCTTTCCGAATACTTTTGACCTTTCGCCTGAAATCAAGTAAAATATTATGGTAAAAATCAGAAATATGCATGATGTGACCATGGCCCATCTGTTGAATAAAAACTTTTTCTCCAAGACTATCTGTGGAATTATCCTAAACAGAGTGTGGCCATATACTATTCCATTTTTTGTGGCATGCTCAATACAGTACGTTTCTTCTTCGACGGAATACAATCTTTTGCCCATCGTTTCTTCATAACTGTGGAAGTTGCCTTGCTCATCCACGTAAAATCGTGGTTGATTTGGAATGTAAACTCCTGTTTCATAACCGTGGATGATCCCAAAGTTATCTGAAATAGTAAAAGTAGAAAATATTACTTCTTTATTCTTCTTTATACTGCAGCTCTAAGTTTATTGACTAAATGTGACGGGATTAACCTTCTAGAAGGTTTTCTAAGACGATCCCAAAACAGATGGAGTAAGATTTTTTTATTGACTATTTTTTATGTAGGTATATATCACAAAATATTGATGTCTCGTAATTGTACAGCAGGATATAGTATATTATTGAAGCAAGTTTTATATTATGAGAAACAATACCAACAGTCATAACATATTTGTATTCGAAATCCTTATTTTATATTATAAGAAACTGTTATTTTTGAATAAAATCAAAACTTTTAGATAACAATTGGTACTCAGCATTAATAAACTATTAACAACAATTAACTGAAAATAATTAAAGTAATTATGGAATAATCTATAAACGTTATAAATATATGAATATATTACATTTTAATATAGATAAATTAGTAAAAATATTTTAAGCGTACTCGTACTATTGCTTTCCTTTCGTCGATGGTCTGTGTAATAATGCTCATAGAAGAAGAATATCTAAATATATTAACGTTAATATTTCAGAAACGTGAAATGACGCAAGAATTGATTCTCGCTATATAAAATTAATCAAAAACATTTATAACAATGCAACTATGCATATTAAAGTAGACGAAACAACCAAAACAAATAAAATCAAGTTGGAAAGGGGTGTCAGACCGGGTGACAGTGTTTCTCCGAAATTATTTACGTTAGCGCTGGAAGACGTCTTCAAGAACCTAAAATGGGAAAATAAAGGCATAAACATTGACGGATCGTGTCCGAATCATTTAAGGTTTGCTGATGACATAATTCTAATAGCCAACAATATCCAGGAGCTTGCAGAAATGCTTAAGCAACTAAACTATGAGTCCAACAAAATTGAATTAAAAATCAATTAGTCCAAGACAAAGATAATGACCAACGTTGATACAAATATAACGCTGGAAGGGCCATCCTATTGAAAAGACGAATGAGTATATATACTTAGGACACTCTATTAAACTAGGAAAAGAAAACAACATGCTGAAATCAGCAGAAGAATTAGACTGTCCCGGGCAGCCTTTGGAAAGCTACAATATATACTCAAAAACCACGAAGTTCCAGTCAACCTTAAGAAAAGAGTATACAACACATGTATACTTCAAGTTGCCACTTATGGATTGGAAACAATATCTATGACAAAAATCTACGCTAACAAATTAAGAACATTACAGAGAGCAATGAGAAGAGCAATGATCGGAATTTCCTTACGAGACAAAATTAGAAATACGGCTATCAGGGAACGGACCCAAATAAAAGACATCATAGAAGATATAGTAACAATGAAATGGCGATGGGCAGGACAAATAACTAGACAAGACGATACCAGATAGTCACGCAAAGTCACAGAATGGCGCCCAAGAGAAACGAATAAGAGTATAGAGCGACCCCAGAGACGATGGGTGGATGATATAAGGGTGATAGCAGGAAGGAAATGGATACAATGTGCACAAAGCAGGGAGGAATGGAGAGAATTGGGAGAGACCTACGCTCAGGAGTGGATGGATATAGGTTGAGGAAGAAGAAGATATTTCAGAAACAACTTGTCAAACTACGAGTAGATATATTTGTTAATAATAGTTTTGAAGTAGATAACAACTGTTACGTTACCCCTTCTTTTCGATATACATATACATGTATGGTATAAAAACAGATGTTAAAAAGATAAATAGGGAATATTACATATTTGAATAGTTTGTCCTGTGGTCGTATAACCTAATAATTTCTGTTTAGTAGGAGGGCAGTGCTTTGTTAAAAAAGGTAATATAATACTAAAAGCCAGCAGTGCTATGATCGCAACACATTAGAAACGTGAAATAACGTAAATAATTCTTACACAATTGTGTTTGTTGAAGTCATTAAATATAAAAATTCTGTGATTTTATTTTTGTAATAGCAAAAAACCCACACGTAGATCTAAATACCAAATTAAATCGTTGAGAGATGGAGACTGGTGAAAGTATGTTTAATGAATCATCTATTTTTTGGTGGAATTCCTTGTTTAAATATTTTTCATTTATGTGTTATGTTAGCTGCTCTCTTTATTTGTAACATTTTAGCATCTGCTTGAAACTATTTAAAATAGGCGTTACTGAAACATTTTCGCAAAAAGTAAAGGTGGTAATACATTTTTGAAAACTACTCTATTATTACTATTAGCACTACTAGCTTATACAATGTACAAACATCATAAGTAGGATGTAGGGAGAATAATGCAATGATATATTGAAATTCAGACGAAATAAAATCAAAATATGTACAGTCTTCTATGAGGAAGTTATGTGATATAACTATAACTCTTCTATTCTTTATTTGATAATGTTCAAATTATATTATTTCTAACATAAAAAAAATCATAAAAAGGGCACATTTCATATCGATAACTTATATTACAAATATTACCTTTTTAATAAATATATTTTGGAATAATATATTAAATAATTTTATCTATATTAATATACTGTATATAGATATATATCAATACTTCTTATTTTTGTCATACATTCTCTCAAAACGCAGTTAGTAATGCGGTATATTATTCCTTTATTCCAAAGTATTAATCATTAAATATTCGAAAATATTTAATATAAAAAAAATAAATATTAAATAAATATTACACACAAGTTCCGAGTAAAGGTTTCGATTAAAAGAGAAACATGTTTTTC
The DNA here is from genome assembly GCA_037954035.1 of Rosalia funebris. Taxonomy (NCBI): domain Eukaryota; kingdom Metazoa; phylum Arthropoda; class Insecta; order Coleoptera; family Cerambycidae; genus Rosalia; species Rosalia funebris. The sequence continues at coordinate 22,752,610 of JAZFAV010000011.1, forward strand.
CATTATGTGCATGCAACGTCAACGGGGCGGAATTTATAATGCAAAATGAAGTATTTTGCTCCAAAAAGATTGTTCTTTAATTAAGCGATATTTTAATTTATTAATATAAATTAAAATATCACATTTTGGACATTCCAGTGATTCTCTTCAACCTATCCACCTATAGTAAAAACAGTCGTTTCAACAACTTTTTTGCTTCAATGGTATAATCAAATTGTATATACCTATCATATCCCATTAATATTCCTAGCATACGACTTATGAGTCTTTAATATGTAGGAACAACCTAATTACCAATAGATCAAATTAAATCAATATTTAGTAACAAGGATATTATGATTTATGTTATGCAACTCGGAGTTTAGTATTCAAACAAACTTGAATTTTATTTATATATCTGCCAATTATGGTTTAAAATTATTCTACTGTCAAAATATACAATGGAAACATAATAAACCTATGTGTAAGCAACTGCCACAAATTCCTCATTGGGACCATAGACCATAGACATATGTTAATTAGCGCGATGGATTATGATGCAGTTGTATACTATCATTTGTATGAACAAGAAGTTATAGTTAGAACATTGGCTTCAATTTCTGATTAACATGGTCCAGAATCTATAAAGTTCATGTGATAGAAGTGTGTAATTTGAAATTCACCTCCTTATTCTCTATATAATAGTCTCACGGACTGTATACTCTCAATTTCAAATCGCAATTTAAGCATTGATTCATTCTACATTACCTAGTATATTCTTCTGTACAACATCTGTATAGTATCGATGTCAACAGAAAAAGTTTGGTACCTCTCCCTGAATATGGCCATGTTTGTCCTCATCTCTAAGGGCAACCTTTCCCTTGGTGACCTAAGACTTTACGGTAAGAAATGTTTAAAATTTTTTTAAAGGTCTATAATCAAGAATTTATTCGACCGACTAAATTATGTCTTTCAAAATCCTTCAATAGTCTTGACATTCCAGAATCCTTAAGCTATATATTTAAGTACAGTCCCAAATAATATAAAATATCTTGCTTCTTCAAAACAAACAAATCATAGATATTCAAATACAATATAAGCAAATGTTAATTTAATTTATCGTAAACATCACTTTAATGATGCATCACTGATTTAAACATATACAAAAAATTAATTGTAAAAAATTATTAATATCCAATGTGTTCATGTTAGTATCTGAATTAAATGAATACATTAATATCTAGTTAATATTCTATGACTATTGTTCTTCAATTGCCATAACATAAAAAGCAACTAAAGTAAATTAAAATAAAATGAAATTTTTCTTATTAAAGATATGCACCTTTCAGGATAATATAAAAGAATCATTTATCATTTTTAATGGATGTACTACACAAAATGTAGTCATAAAAACCAGAAAATAGTCGAGTGATTTCATACATAAAAATATAGATAAAATTTCACTCCTTGAATCGATTTCCAGTATAGAAATGAATTGTTAATATTAAAGGGGGGGGGGGGGGAGAGGGGTATAATTCAATGCCTGCCGGGGCTTTAGCCCGAGGAGTAGTTGTTTCCTAGAGCGATTATGTAATAGCTTTGATATTCGGGAACTACTTTGATAGCCGCTTGGCGGCTTGGTGGTTCCTTTCTCGATTTCCGACTTATAAGTTACTGACAGAGATCGTATCGATAAAGATGTATAGGCCATAAAGTTCATTCGGCATTTGTCCTGAATCGGCGTACCGTATGCGGCACTGATGAGAACTAACAAGTTCGAAACAGCTGTATGTCGTTCGGTTCCGATCCGGGACAAATGTCGAATCCTACCTGTGGCTGGTTTTATTTTTTGAAATATTAAAGGGAAAAAATATTGATAAGAATGAAGAGTAACGCCCATTTTGCACTTCTATGGTTGACACATATGGCATTTAATTTTCTAGTCACAGATCAAATGTAAGTTGTTACTTACCACTATAATTTCCATCAAGTTTTAGTAAATGTTCCACGTCAATCCCATGCACATACGTGTCAGTACAATTAGATCCATTTACGAAGCTTTTCCCATCGAAACAACACTTGTGGATACATTGAATTTGTTTACAAAAATTTATAGTTTTGCAAACCCGCACAACAAACGTGTCCCTCGTTGTTTCATCCACGCAATATTTTCCATTTGGTATATCTTCCTCTATGGTCGGTAAGTGAATGAAATTCTTATACATTCTAAAGTCATCTTTAGAAACAAATTCGTAGTCATAAATTACTCTACAATTGGGTAATCCAACTTTGATCATTTTCGAATTAAAGAAAACATTCTTACCGTTTTTGGTACACGAATGGGTATTAGGTACGTACGAATAACCAGGTAAACAACACTTCGGTAACATCTTGCCTGTAATGTCATCTGCAATTACGATTTTATCACTTTTTACCTGGAATAAGTATAAACGTGAGTATACACTTTCAACACATTCGCCCCATTGCGTTCTATAGTAATCAAAAACGGAGCTCGTTCGCACAAATATACGCGTGTTTACACTCTTATTGCAATAATATGAATTGTTCTCTCTGACAAAAGCACTGCTAAAATCACAACATTTGGGGAAATCGGGAATTGCCGTGATATTATTAATAGATTCAGTATGCGGTAATCCAATCAAGATGAAAATGTAAACAAGCATTCTTGATAAATCTTTTGATAAAGCTGGATTATTCATCCTAGCCTCTAACACTACTGACCGATGTGAGGCATTTTGATCTTGAACATATTGTTATGACGTTAAAGTATAAATGGCTGGTAATTTATTTATACTGTAAAAAACTTTCATCTTGTTATCCATATGTGTATCGACCAGAAAAAAAATTGCAATTTATAAGAAAAATTAATTACATTACACAAGCTACAATAACATTACGCGATGCACAAGATATATTACTCGAACTCTGTTATGTGCATTTCCTGTACCAATAGGTGAAGTTAAGAACAAAATGTAATATCAAAAACTAATAACGAACGAGATTTCCGCGGGGAGCTGTAAATTTATTTATTTAAAAACCAGTAGCTTATACGTTTAGCCGATGGCACAATATAAACTATTTACATTATATACATCATGATTAAAATTAGTTGATTGTGTAGATGAAAAAAAGAACAAACTGAATGAATAATGAAATGCATTCATGAGAAAAAATCAGGGTTGCAATAATGTAATCATGAGTTTCGAATGCGTCATTCCTGAATGTTAATCACCATATGTACAGTAAAAGGATTAAATAGTCCTATTGAAAAGAAGGAGAGGCACAGTAGCCAGATTTTTGCGGTTCGGCGCCAGTCAACTTGAGTCATAAATTAAAAATAAATTTCCCCTCAACATCACTACACTTTCCACTGGATTACTCTACTTAATTACTACTTTTCACTAATATGTCATTACATTTCAGTTACCATTGTAAATACGTGTAACTGTATTAAGTTCAAGGTAACAGTTGGAAACTAATACCATTCATAGTTTAAGGGGTAACACCACTGGAATAAGCTAAAAAAAAAAGGGTTTCTTGACAATTTTTTTTTTGGATAGAAGAAAAGGTGATAAGATAATAATATCTAGAAAGTTATTAGGCATATAATTAAGTACGAGGGTTGTCTCAAAAATAAGGTTCCCACATTTTTTTTAAATAGACATCATTGTTTATAATAAAAGTTATTTACATGGTTGGAAAGCTTGAAAATTAACCTATTTTTCTACATAATCGTCATTTCTTTCGACGCATTATTGTAGACGTTCCTTCAAATTTTATATCCTCGTGTCATAGAACTCCATCGCCAACCCGTCGAGGTAGCGATTAATCTCTTCTTTGACTTCATCGTCGGTCCGGAAGCGCAAGCCACCCAAGTGTTTCTACAATTTTGGGAACAAGTGGTAGTCAGTAGGGACTAGGTCTGGGCTGTAGGGAGGGTGAGGAATGACAATCCAGCCAAATTTGCTCAGGAGATCCCGGGTTTGCCGAAAGACATGGGGACAAGCGTTGTCGTGCAACAGCTTCACACCTTTGCTCAGTCTTCCTCTCCGACGGTTCTGGGTGGCTCGTCTGAGTTTTTTAGTGTTTCACAATACCTCTCTGAGTTTACTGTTGTCCCAGGAGGCATGAAGTCGATGAGCAATATTTCCCTACAGTCCCAGAACACAGTTGCCATGATTTTCCCCGCAGATTGCGTTTGCTTAAACTTTTTCTGTTTAGACGATTGAGTGGCGCCATTCGCGTGATTGTTCCTTTGTTTTTTTGAGAGTGAAATGAAACACCCACGTTTCGTCGCCTGTCACGATGGAGTCCAACAACTCCTCCCTATTGTTGCCACATTGTTGAAGAAGTTGGTGAGGACAGTCGACACGTTGCTGCTTGTGCGCATCTGTGAGCGTTCGTGGGACAAACCGCACGAACACCTTGTGGTACTGCAATTTTTCAGACACAGGTCTGTCAATTGAGCTGGCAGATATCGCAGGAATGTGATGAGCCAGTTTACGGATGGTGATCCTCCGATGTTCGAGCAGTAGACTCTCGACTTTTGCGACAGTCTCGTCGGAAATCGACGGTCGTCCGCTCCGGTCTTCGTCATGGATATCTGTACGACCGCCCAAAAACTCCCTACACCATTTGAGGATATGTTGAATGGTGATACACTTTTCACCATAAACTTCACTAACGATGAATGTCTATAGGTGGAAGAATTTTGTTAAAAAGTTAAATAAGTATTATATACATCTTTTGTCATCTGTATTGTCTTGAACAAATAAGTCTGGAATATATTATTGGTGTATTGATTATTATTCAATATTAAAGTTGTCTACACTTTTTTGCTATGCTCTGATTTAATTGAAACATCATCAGGGTTAACTATATTAACTATAAATATTTTTGTATTATCGCGTACAATACTAAAACTAATATGCTTCAGTTCAATTGGTATATGCAAGTCTGGCATATATTTTGCATGTGCAAGTGTTGCACATGACAATAGTAAAATATGATATCTAGACAAACCAAAAATAATCGTACAATTATATAAAAATAAAACAGTAAACCAGTTTTCCACTAACAGCGAAAGCTTGCGCTTTTCTAGTCGTCCGCTTCACCAATCAGGTTGGTATCATGGAAATATAATTATTAAAACTGGTTTTAAACCCGTTTTAGTCATCTCCCGATGATGCCAACTTGGTTAGCGACATCCTGAAACGTGCAGTCTTTCAGTGTTCGTGGAATTACTATACGCATTGCACCAAGCGAACTTGAAAATTTTTTATTACTCTTGTTATAAAAAATTCCGTAAATGGCAGCAATTTTGTCTCATAAACTTTACTTCAAGTCGTTAGTGTTAACGGTTCATAAATCGGAATAGAACACGCAGGATACGCGATATTGACGTGTCATCAATTATATCCTGTCATTGCTGTAAAATATTTCATGCAAATTAGACATTATTGGCGTAGTCCTATACGCTATCACATAATTTTGTTGAAATTTATATTAACATCAATTCTACGTTGCTCCAGTTCTGGATTCAAAAGTGTAGTGTTGCCAATTACGCATTTTAATCACCGTAACAGCGATAGAATACATTACATTACGTAACAGCATTAATTTGAAATATATATATCAGTGATATGTTGGTACTCTACACTACACTGTTACTTTCTGGCTGCGGGGAAAGTGCATTCGCCATTTTTTAAACACAAACGCAAATTATTTTCCTCTCCAATGCTTCATGGTAACTGAAATGGCATCTTCTATGATCTCCCTTCTATTTAATCTCTTGCTGAAGCCATCGCGCATCGTGACTAAAATAAGTAATTCAATTTTTAAGCCAATCCGAAACTTCTGTTTCTGTTATTAATTTACTTACTACTACATAGACCAAAGTGCCATCACAAGCGCACTTGTTGCCCTGCCCAGTACTTCATGGCGACCGAAATGGCATTATCTATTTTGTCTCCTGCCGAAGCCATCGTTCTCAAATAAGTAGTTGGTTTTCTTAAATCGATCTGGATCTTCATTTTCTATTATCAATGTTTCTGTTATTCTACTATTAAACAGGCTAAAGTATTTGATAAGATAGTCCGTACTCCCACAATACACAATTACTCTATATATGATATGGAACAAGCGCATTCACCATTTCTTAAAACGCTTCCACCACAAAATCACGCCCTATCCAGTACTTTATGATGACTAAAATGGCATTCACTATGTTCACCCTTTTATTTGGTCTGTTTCCAAAGACATCATACTGAATTTTGAAATGACTCAATTCTCCATATGATCAGAATATTTTTTTCTGTTATTAATTTTTTCTTCTACTATTACATAAGCTAAAGTAATTCATAAGTCAGCCCATATCTCCCACATGACATAGTTACTCTCTGGCTGTAAAGAAAACGCGTTAATCAATTTTTTTAACATTTCCACCACAAAAGTGCGTTCTCGCCCTGTCCAATAGTTCAGAGTAACTGAAGTGGCATCCTCCATGCTCGCCCTTCTATTTAGGTTCTTCCGTACTAAAATAGATAATACAATAATTGATTGATTTTTTCGATCGGTCCGAAAATATTCTCTATGTTATGAATTTTTCTGTTCTATTATTACAGAGGCCAAAGTGATAAGTCAGTCCGTCTTTCCCACACTATACAGTTACTCCATGGTTATGATGGAAGCGCATCTACATTTTTTTAAAAGTTTCGATTACAAAAGTACATTGTTGCTTTGTCCAGTGCTTCATGGCGACTGAAGTGCATCCTCTATGCTCGTTTTACTATTTACAATTAGTCTCTTGTTGAAGCCATCATACTAAAATAGAAGATTTTTCTCATTTGATCCGAATCTTCTTTTTCTGCTATCAGTTTCTTTTTATACTATTACATAGGCCAAAGTATTTGATAAGTCAGCCCATATTCCCCAGACTACAGAGTTACTCTCTGGTTGTGAAGGGTGCGCATTCACCATTTTTGCAATGATAATTTATTCACAGTCCACAATATTTTATTTAATGAATCAATCCTCTTCTTATTTTTCCTTAATTGAAACATTGATTTTCATATCGTCTCTATGTTAACCATTACATTTGTTTTTTCAAAACATAGGCTTTCTAAAAAAATGAGAGTGCTTACATAGATTAAACTAGTTGTATTATAGTTAAAATAAAGGCATTATGAAAAGTAAGGGCAGTGATTCCTTTAAGTGAAGGCGAAAATGGATTTTTGTCAAGTAGAGGTGAATTATAACAACTCCTTTTTTGATTTTCCTTAATCCTCATTGCGAAAGTGTCAATTATACCTACCAGAGTGTCAAATAATTCCTGGTTCGTAGCTTTAATGAATTAAAATCACAAAACTGGATTTTTCTGTTTTATGTTCCTCAAGAGTCTGTCAGTGAGCCTCTCTTTTTTATTATCTTGATCAGGGGTCGTATGGCAACTTCTGAAATGATTTATACCAACAATAAGGATTATTTTCTACACTTGAATGATTAGAGAACTGTCACGGAATTCAACTACATAATAATTAAAGGAGAGTATGATGATACGTCTTAGATCGTATAATATAGGCCGTTTGTATATAAAACAATCTCTATTGAAATGTTTATCAGCTCAAGAGTACAAAAAGTTTTTTATAATCTAACATTTCATAATACTTATGTTAGGAGACTTTCCCTGATTAATTATCTTCATACAATTATTAATGAATGTAATGAGGCGTGAGCTCATTTGTTATAGTTACAACTTTCCAAAAGTCTGAAAACAATAAAATGAACATTTATTAAACTGATATGATTTATACTCGGGGACGCATATCTCTACATATATATTCTTATACATGTATATAGTTGACATACAAGCAATTTAGCCTAAAGTCCAGCCTAAATAGATGAAAATATTTGTATGTAGTTCTACTTCAAAAAATCATCAGTAATATATGAAAAATATAAAAAAATGTTTCTTTTATATTTTCCTTCATATATACCTAGACGGTTATCTATCTCTTATTTTTTAGCTAAATGCAAAACACGCTCTTTTTTTCAATTATAATACAATACTGTTAAAAATTAAACAAAATACTAACCTATATATTTTTTTTTTGTATAACTTTAGTTATACCAAAACTTATTAGTTTTTCCAGTAAGTATATTGAATATGTTATCTTCATTATACGAACTCTTTTAATGTTCTATTTCCTGTGGCTGAGTCTTACATAAGTAAGTGAAAATAGCTAATTTATTTTACTTTCAATTAACTGACGAAAATAAAACATTAGTTGTCACTAGTCTCAAAATAACTCCTACTTTTCTAAAAGGTATGTATCCGTGTATCTTTTATATAACATTTATATTTATTCTGTTTAGTAAGTGTTTACGAGCAATGACGAAAATGTATATACAAAAGTTGAAATCACATTTTATAAGTATCCTTCGTGACGTCTCTGAAAGTATGCCTTGAATAAGTAAACTCAAAAATTAGTGGAGATGTTATTGGTAAGCAAGAGAATGAGTAGAGTGCAATGAAAATAAAAAAACGTAATGACAAACAAAAACGACTCTTTAAATATTGAAATATCTTGCATACCCTTGAAAAACTATTGAATGACATATACACGGATTTTGTCTGAAACGGTAGCATGTCTAAAATTGTCTTTGCCAGTTGTCATCTCATTTATGCGTGCGTATTAGATAGGTTTTAAAATGTTGTCCTGATTACTATTAACGAAATAATGAAGAGTCTACTAATTCAAATATTTTATTATAAGCGAGAACAATATACTAATAATAGTTTACGTAACATTTATATAATAAATATAGCACATGGGTAGGTATTTCCTTCATTCTGATGACTCATCAATACTGATCATCTAGGAATATAATATTATAACGGATTACTATGAATATTGATAATAATGCATTCCAAAAAGTGACAATCTGTAATAAACATATACTCTTATAAATTTTACCATTACCAAAATACTTATGCAATATTACCAATATTTATCGTACTATATACATACATATTTCTACTTTGTGAAACGTTCTCTTACATCTACAATAATGGCAAAAGAAAATATTGATTGACCTATATTATTTTTAATTAATTTACAAATATTACATGTCTTTGAACTCGCATTTTATTGAGAAAATAATCTGAGATTATATTAAACTTTTATACTTTCCTAGCAACATATTCCCAGATTTTCCATAGCCTTATCACATTATACCAGTCACTTTAACAACAAAATACAGTATTATTATATTCTTAAACTAGTTACAATTACTATAATTAGATTTCAGCAAATATCAAGCGAATAGGTATTAATCTGGCACAACTTGTGGACTGGTGCTTTCATTTTCATTAGACGAATTGATGACTTTCATTGACGTGCCATTGGACGTTGTTGTAGATTGTGTATGCATCGAGGAGGACGACAGATTTTTTCGGTGTAACAGCTTGAATTTTAAGAAGAAAATGTGGAGAATTTTCCTCTTGCAGATGAATATTATGAATATAAACACACCTGAAACATAAAACAGTTAAATTAAATATTCTGCATTACTGAGATAAGATATATGCACACATGATACTGCAGCAGTGGCGGTTTTATTATAGGCGCCTTTTGTGCAGTGCGCTCCCTTAAAAATTCCTAAAAATATCTATTAGGTGTTTACTATACATTACATTATCATTATACATAGAATGTTCCGATATATAAAGCTGCGTCCAAACATGCAACAACGAAGCGTATCGTAACGCCCCTCCGTGGCAATTTAAAGGAGTCACAGCGTAACATCCTCGCGCAACATTAGGGCGTTCCGTGGCTTGTCGGTTTTTCAGCGTAACATCAAAAGCTTGTACCGGGGTGGTGTTACGCATCTCCGTTCCATATCTGAACGGGACTACTACAAATACGATGGATGGAACGGCGTGGTGTTGCGAACCGATGTTACGCGTCGATGTCCTGTTGCGCCTGAAAATATGTGTCTTGTTGCGATACGATGACACGATGGTAAGTTACGCGTCGGCGTTACGATACGCTTCGATGTTGCATGTTTGGACACATCTTAACAGTCTCGCTTACATCTTGTTAGTTACTGCGAGATTCGCCAGCCCTAGAATTTATCATATTTATCTACGGGATATTAAATCTGCAACTCTAAATACATAGAGAGTTCAATTTTCGTATTGCACACATCAGAGGACCATTTAATCATGTGTTAGAAAGAGATGACTCGGGTGCGTGAAACAGGATATATATATATATATATATATATATATATATATATATATATATATATATATATTTGAGTCAGATTTGAGTTTACAGAATACCTGTTAGCATCAAAACTATTTTTCCCCAATAAATTTAGTGACTATGAGAAACAATTCCCCATTCAAGATTTTGACAATGTAATGAAAACTTATGGATTTTTGGATAAAGTTAAATTGAAAAGTAAGTTAACAGTTATGTACAGCAGGAAAGGTTTTCGTGAAGCAGCAAGTTACTTAGCAATTTTGAAATTATTTATAGATCTAAACCTGACGGCCTGTTTTAGTGAAACTGTTTTATTATTAAAATTAATTTGTACCATACCTATGACAAGTATTGAAAGTCAACGTGTTTTTCGACACTTAAAAGAATTAAAAAAGTTTTTGAGAAATACAATGGCAGACTAAATTAATTTTGCATCATAAGTATGGAGAAAGTACTAATTGCAGCGTTTACAGGTTTTAATAATATTGTAATTAACATTTGTGAGAATTCCAAAAACAGACAAATGGATTTACTATATAAATAACCTCAGGCTTGGATATAGGTAATTTTATTTAAATTTTTCGTTTGTTACTATTTTATACGTACTTTTTACCCGCAACAGGACATCTTCGCTTTACAGAGGTTCGTAACACCACGCCGACTCCTCCGTCAGTTCTTGTGTTCCATCCATCAGTGGTGTTACGCCGTCCCCTCCAGACATGGAAGGGGGTTGCGTAACGCCACCGGGGTACAGACCTTTGGTGACGATGAAAAACCGACAAGATTCGCTCCTATATTGGGCGACAACGTTACGATGTTACGCTGTGTGACCTTTAAATATGTCTGCCTGTCTGTAATGTCTGGACGCACTTTAAGACGTGCCTATCGTATTATCTAACTTATTAATTGTCAATTTACTACGCTGCGCTGATCAAATTGCAACAAGTAAGACAATGCGATATGCAGTTCTCGTATTTTATATCCTTCACAGAGTATTTTATATGTATGTATATGCAACCATGTATACGTAGAATATTTCCAAACATTGCGTATACATTTTTTTGTTTGTTCGAAAAGAGCAGTCCTGAATTTTTTCATCCTATATTAGGTATTACATACATTTACAAACTAGGGAATGCTGAAGGATGAAGACTTACATAAAGTATTGTTTAATGCGTTTTAAATATAATTTCTATGCCGTAAAGGGCAAACAACCCTTATTGAGTGATTGGTTGAAGGGCAAACTATTGAGTGATATGCCTTTGTTCCTCAGTAGCATGTCTCTCTAAGCTATACGTGTATGTTTCTCCTTATGCTGTTTATATCTTTGTTGTTCTTTTATTAATAATTTGATATATTTTATTAATAATTGATAATTTTGCTGTTACGATAAAATTGCCTTAGTAAAAATTAGTTAAAACTGTTAGAAACTGTAAATGCATTAATTTTATAAAATAATAAACTAATAAATAATAGGCGGTCATAATAAAACTCACTTTCTAAAATATTTTATAATAGTTGCATGAATTTAAACTTTGAATCCCAAGCTTGTTGAACAGAAATAAATGCATACATTATCACAATTATATTAATTCGGAGATCAAAGTCAATAGTAGACGAATTTAATTACTAACTCATCAATTACTAATAAGAATTGGCCTCGTATATACGTGGTACGGCTTACATTTCAGTAATACCAAAAAATTATTATAAATTTGATAGCATAACTGTAATCATGTAGTTTTAGTGCTAATTGTAAAAAGGTCATCAAAAATATCGTTAATATTCATCGTACATTACTGAAAGTAAAATTTACTGTTACCAAAAGTTACAGTACCTACTCTGAAGTATAGGCAATAGTGAATACATTTTAATGTAGTTTATTATGCACTCCTCAACTAAGTGCTTTGAGACATTATCCCGCTCTCTATTAACCAAACGTGTAATTAACTCGAAATGTAATTAAAGATTGCCTGTATTTTAGGGGAATATTAATGTCGGAGTATCTAAGGCATTTCGTAACATTCATCTCAATGGTATCATACATAATATATCACCATAACTAATGATTAATTAATGATTAATATAATTAGGTAATTTTTATTCACATTTTGTCCATGCAAATATGGAAATGAACCTAATTGTAAGATACCCTCCATGCTTGATCATAATATAGCTGGATAAAACTGGACTGCTGATTACTAACCGAAACTAAACTGCTTCAAATAAAACCATGGGAAATTAAAGACTACATTCTGTAAAAACTAAGTCATTAAAATTAAATAAGTAAAAAAATGAAATATAATATAACAATCCAATTGCTATAGTTTTTCATAGTTTCTTTTTTTCATTCATTTACATTACAGATATATATTAAAAATACTGAGCCAACCAAAATTAACTTTAACAGAAAGATGTCACGTATAAAATGATTATTGTTTTTCAAAAGCAAGCTATATGAAAGTTATATAAACTCCTACCCTATTATTCTTTCAGACTTAGGATAATATCGTCCTGTATAATACAGGTCATTTACATATAGGATATTATATATAACAAAGAGTATGGCTAAAGTCATTATGATTATCATGTAATTAAATCCTTTCATGCCTTACCACAAATTAGTCTTTAATATTTATCACGTTCATTACGACTTGCAAAACCTCAGAGAGAAAAACACTTCTTCGAACCTTTCTGCCATCTCAGGGACAGCGAGGTTTTAAATAAAGAAATCCACAAAAGGAACGCTAGTAGTCATCGAATAATTACTCAGTAATAATTATTCAGTAAGAAGTTACTCATTTTTCAACATAAACAAAAGTAGGAATTATAAAGTGAAATAAAATAACTTTTAAAAAGTTTAATAAATAAAAAGGGATATAAAATGAATATCTAATACTCACCTTGTAAGCAATTGACGGTATCCCACACAATTTCCGTATACTTCCAGACTGGACCCATCTCGCTCATAAAAAAAAATGCTGAGACAACTTCAAATATGAAAGAGACTCCCATTATCACGGACAGTTTAATAATCAGGAATAATCTGCAATATTAATGGGATTATTTTCGACCTAAATATAAGGTATTTAGCTATTAAATATTTATTAAACTTGCAAGATCTTTAAAAAAAAAAGAACACAAAAATCTTAAATGTATTTCTGATATTACATTAAAGAAACTGTTACTATAAAAATATTATATTTATCGGTCACCGAGTCAATTTGTTTTCGTTTAACAAGGCATATATGCCATCTACCTGCTAATTAAATGGCAATAATTCTTTAAAGGTTTGTCAAAAAGTATGTGCACATTTAAAACATACTGTCGGAATTAGTAATGTTTAATAAAATGCTATTGCAGCTAATATCATAAATTTTGACAGTCAAAAATATCTGCATCAAGGTGTGGATATATGGGAAATTATTTTCAATCACAATTTGTGAAACAACAAAATATTTAGCAAAATCTACAACTATAACAAAGACACGTAGTTTAGGGATGTAGCATCACTTTTATGTATAGTATCTTACATATTTAAATCATTTTATGGAACTATTTACCATTTCATAAAGATGCATTTTTGCATGTTTCAAGTACCTAAGGACTTTATCATGCTTCACTTATTATCATGAACAACTTATCAGTCTATTGATTTTTTGAAGGATCTTGAAGAACAATAACATTTTATCATTCTTTAATGTTCTATGCTTGGCCTGTAGCTTGGCCTTTAATTTTAGAAATAGTTGTAAATAAATTCCAAATTAGGATACTTTGCATAGAGAATTAAAATTTGTATCGTGTAAACACCTGTCAAATACACATTGTTTATCTACGTTTCGTCACAATCTACACTTAAATTAATTCATTTAAGTAACATCGTAAGCCAGTGTTACATTAGTCGCGTTACATCTGGGTAACTCCGCGACAGCAGAGATGTCATTGCGTAGACTTAAAATATTTTAATAAATGTAAGTATATACAATTCAGGGACTATCGTATTTAATCACTTGCGCTATTATTTGTTACAAGTACTACATATTATGTAAATTATTATAGCTTATTCAACACCACCATTGATAAGACATTCAAGTGGGCAGTTCTACATTTCTGTATTTTAAAATATAAAAAGATGATTTAAATACTAAGAATTTCAGGTAGGTTCGGTATTATCTATTGAACACTTTTGGAATATGATAAATTACAAATATATAGAAGAAAAATTTGCTGAAATGTACTGGAATTTTCAAGAAATTTTATCCCGTCAAATTAAAAGAATTATGACGTAAAAATTCATGACGTTTTAATTCGCAAATAAATGACGTCAAATATAATGAAATCTCTCAATTAAATGGTCAAAATATTTTTTTATGAATTTTTTATGAATAGTCGTAACAATACTGGTAACCATAGTAACAGAGAACGAAAATATCGTAAAATGTTAAATAATTGTATACGTAATTTAAGCAAAGTTACCGCACTGTTTATCTTATATAATTACGATAATAAAGAGATTACCCATGTGTATTATCCGAAAAAGTTACACACAGTACGTTGTTGCTTTACTTTATTTACGTAAAATATAATCAATTTCCTGTATTTTCATCTGAAAATTAAAAAGAGTGCGTCATTATAGCATGCGCTTCATTATCTCATTGGGACCGAAAGAAAAAATATATTCAATATCTGCCATGAAAATATGAATCAAAAAAATACTTTGAGGAACGATTGCAAAACTAGTTCCCCTTTGTTTCTATAGCAAACTTTGAAAAATATAAATGTGGTGATCATATTATACTCTTTTCAAAAGTAATTTAATTGAACATGTTTTGGCACATTTATTTATGTACATATGTTATTCTCGAGAGTTTCAATTACTAATATTGAGTTAATTACTAACGCTCCAATGGATAGTGTAGTAGTCTAGTTTGAACGTCATTAGTAAATCACAGACAACAATAAGTTTATTAAAATTGATAGTAACTTAACTTTATTATTAAATTAACTAGTTTAAATAATTTATATATTCCCAATGTATGCCAAAATCCATTTTCTATCGAACAAATCCAATTCACTTTATTTTCTACTGTATTATATCATTATGGTTTTACTATCTATTTGCTTTTTCATTTCACTTTTCATTCTTTCATTACTTTCAATAGGGTATTGACCGTGAATAAAAAAGCAATATGTATTTTACGAAATGGATTTCGTAAAAGGAGCAAATTCCATGTTAATTCTCAGATTTGTACATTTGTAGAATTTTTATTATTATAATGATTATAACATAATAGCAGCATTTGTTTTTTTTTTTAATTCTTCTTATTAGTTAATATGTGAATGTAGTTATTAATTGTATTTAAACAAATATTTATTAGTTATTAGTTCTTTGTGTTATATCTTAACAGGTTGGCTGACATAGTGGTCGGATCGCCAAGTAGCTGGCCGAATTTTTATTTATTTTTTAGCCAGCGGTCGTAGTTACATCGGTTTTCGCCACGGTATTCTGCCTCTGTGGTATACAAGCTTCGCATATCACTGTGAGGTTTTTAATAACTATTTAAAAAAAATAATTTTTGTTTTTCTATTTCACAAGTAAAAAAATCTAAATAATAAAATTACACTGAATAGGAAAAAAATAAGACCTGTAATATATAAACAATCTTCTATAACTATTGAACGTAAGTTCTATACAAAAATTATCATCGTCATCGCATGTACCAGAAAAAGTTACACGGCTTTTAGTTATATCTCCATGTATGTTTTCAGCATAACAACCATTGCAATATTTTCTAGGTTTATCGAAATGGCCTTCATGTTAAGCAATTTGTCGATTTGTGCTGACTTCCCTTTCGTGTTTACACTTGCTGAGTTTAATTTTCATGATCTAGCTCTTCATAATTTAGAAGGGATCTTACTACTTATTATAGTATGTGAGAATTTGATCAGTCTTCGAAATAAATTCTACAGGAAGCTTTCTATACAACTTAAGAGATTTCCTCAGAAGTAAATTTTAACTAGATATCTGACCAGATTGATCAAATGACGATTTGTTTCATTGCATTCCATTTTCAGTAGTGTGTCCAATGAAGAGAAGAACATCCCTGTTATCTCTTTTCATTCCAGGATGAAGACACTCTTTGGTTTTCTTGTCGATATGCTTAAACGTAAGGAAGAACTTTCATTTTTATACAATTTATGGATTTCTGCTGACTTGTCCCTTGGTGATTGCATTTTCTGAGTTTCATTTTCATGATCTAGCTCTTCATAAGTTAGAAGGGATCTTACTACCTGTTCTATAAACTGTGTAGTTTTTATTTTTTTTTACCGGCAAGCTGTTTGCATGATATATGAGAATTTAGATAACCAATCTCCAAAATAACTTATATAGCAAGCTTTCTATATTTTACGATTTACGATATTTTGTCAAAAGTCAATTACCATATATAACTAAACACCCGATTAGATTGATCGACTGACAGTTTTTGAACTGCACTAATATGTACGTCGCTTGTACGTTTAGTGGAGAAAAGCAAAATCCCCTTTATCTTTTCATTTCAAGACGCAGTCATCTCTATCAGTTTATTGCCCAAATATCTGCCTCGTTTTAGTTTTATTGTATAATATGTTTGGGACTGCCACGTTGATTACTTTTTAGTGTACCAATATAATGAGTTTTATTGTCCATCAAAATATTTTTGATGTTTTAAAGTTCTTGACGATTTTATCTGTTAATGACCTTGTGTTAGCGGTCACCTAGCATTATCAGAGAAATACCTCATTTAAAAAATAACTGAAACTTATTTCGTGGTATGATTTTCTGTGTATTTTTTATATAGGTCGCTATTGCTCCAACACTTGTTCAATGAAGGAATTCTTACTGAACTCATTAAGTCATTACTTATTGATTACTTGTTTTTACTTTTCCGCACTCCACTACACGCGGAAAAGTAATGTAATCGTGTAAAAAAAGTTTTTTCTAGCGTTTATTTTTCGTTTTTCGGTCTAAAAACCAAAGAAAATGGTTCTTAAACAATTTTGCGTTTGTGTGTCGTTATCGTCGGAATTAATAAAATTTCTTGTTAGCACGATAACTCAACTAAATCGTATTGGATTGATCGGGTTTTGACTTATTCTGATAATTTTTTTTTTTTTTTTTAGCACGATCACTCAATTAAATCGTGTCAGATCGATCGGGTTTCGACTGATTCTGATTAGGGACATATACCGGACGACATCTATTGACTTTGAGGTGGATAGGATACACCCCACCCTGTCCATGGGTCATGAGAAAGCACGATGGTAGACTATTTGAAAAAGGTAAAACTGTCGCATAAAACACATATTCTGCATTTATGTGTTGGTTTATTTTTTCTCGGCCACTCAATTATTCGATTCATAATTTTCTGTGATTTATATATGGCAATCAACCTATTAATTTATCATGCATTTACCATTTAACTCACCGTTCTTTATCCCTTTCGAATTTCTTGCTTTGATCAGCCTTAGAAGTGTCGTTAATTCTATTTATCTCATTTTTCACTTTTAAGCAGTAAACAATGGTTTTTATAAAAAGTACCACGTTAACCAGCTGTATTATTAAATGCGGAAAGTTGAAGAATACGGCATGGGAATAATTTCCTTGTTCTGGAACATAAAACCGACTGTTAAATTGTAACTAGTGGGTACATAATTCCGTTGATTATATTTTCATTTTGAAAACGTTAAATTGAAAAGTTTATGCACTTACTTCTTTCGAAGAAGCATTTAGTCTCGGCCATGAAAGGATGAATAGAGTAAGGTAATACTCTACGACTATAGAAGATGAGTATTACTAATGTCACAATCGTAGGTACTCCCCACCCATAGAGAAAATACCACGATAGTTTCTTGAAGTCTCTTTTTCTCTGCTGTGCTCCTACAGTTTGTGTTGCTGATCTGAAAATAATTGTATTGTCTTTAACTGTAATACTGTTAAAATATCAGATAAATGTGAACAGAGTAACTATTTGTATTATTAGAAATGACATGTAAATTTTTAATAATCAGTAATTTTAGATACAGTGAAAGTTTCAGCCATATTTCGCTTGTTAGCATGTAGTATACGAAAAATACGTGGTTGATAAGGAATGCGTTACAAAATATACTATTTTATTGGCAGTGGGTATTATATAATACCTAGAATATATTTTATTAAAATGAGAGTACAGTTAGATATCTATCATGAACAATAAACGTACATTCTAAATGTCAAAATCATATTACGATTGGATTGCATATTTGGACACACAGAAATCGACTTCATTTCCATAAAGCCTCAGAATTCATTATTGGAGTTAAGGTTAAAGTTTAAACAAAAAATATTGTTCTTCAACACGTGTATTTATTATTTGACTCTATCAAAGAATAGCGGAGTATTCCCGATGAGCGAGGAAAAAAACTTCACGTAGAGCAAAAGGGCAAATGTTGTTGGGTTTATCACAACGTTCAGTACGTATAAGAACTACCAAAGCACGAATTTAAGTCAAGTTGTATAATGTAAACTGAATATTATAAAATGAAAATTTCGTATAATAAAATGTTTTGTTGGTAGTTTGTTTTTATATTCAAAATATTGTTCAATACTAATTTATGTATTTTGTCCTTAAAACGAAAAAAACTTGTCAATGGCTGGTTCTTCTATAAAAATATTCCAAATTTATTGTTTTACAACATGAAATGAATTTCATGTAAGTTCCTATATGTAAGTCTAAATATCGCGATTAATAACTAGTATGAAATATTTGCTATTATATTGTATTAATTCAAATAAGCATTTAATAGAGTCTCCACCTCATTAACATCTAAATTGTGCAAGGTTTGATATGGGATCTCTCAGATGTATTGCGCCTGAATGTGTTTGGATTCAAACTGCGTCAGATGGAAAGTTAAAGCAGGTCAAATGGATATGAATGTTTCTGCCATGGAGATTTGAGTACAACAGAAAAAAATTTACGAGATTTCTCAAATATAAGTATTTTCGCGTTCCTATGTGTTTTCTTCCCCTAAATTTTTGTGAAAATCTATAGCGAGGCTCTTGAATTCGGTGCTTCACACTGATGATGTAACTGTGCAAACATTGTGAGATAAATAATATATATGTTATCGTATTTAATTGTGACAAAAGAATACAAAATATGTGATTCATTTGATTGTCAAAAAGTCTCCTAGTAATTAATGACATTTATCTATTTGTCTTTAATGTATATATGCCTTTTTTTGAGAGGATACTATGTTCAGTCATATTTATTAATACATAATTCACTGTAATATTGTGATAAAAACGTTAATAGCAGCTAACCAACTTTTTAACTGAAAACAAATTTATTACAGTGAAAATTCTGGAGTACGTAGTGCTTTGTACGTAGTACTTTGGTGTGAAGATAACACTGACGTAATTTTTCACAAAACATCAAAACTCGACGCGTCGAGTGTAGTGTATAGTGTTTTGGTGTTTTGTGGTAAACTTCATCGGTGTTATACTGAAAATTAATATACTATTATTATTACTGATCCCTTTGTTATATTGTTAACCTATTCTGTAAGTTATGCACATGTTTCTTTAGTGTAAATAAGTTTATCGAATAAGATAATATATACTATACATTTTTTTTTAAATTAGTGAATAAAGAAAATTTCTGAGAGTTTACTCAACGAATGTTTCCAAGAACGATACTGTTCACAATGGTATATGTCACCAACTTATTTTACGGTCATCGCTTCATTTAATATAATATTGCCGCGGTTCATTATGAAATTGTTTTTATTGTCATTAAACTGTACTTGTATAGATACGCAAGGTGAACGATTTATGTACAGAAATGTTATAAACTTCCTTTTCCTAAGTTTTTATTTATGAACAAGACATTGCAAACTCTGGATCATATATTTATGAATCTACCTTTTAAGATGATTAAATTGTTCAGAAAATATATTCTCAGGTATCTCACCTCAGCGAGAAGGTTTATTTTAAAAAACGAATTCTGAAAAGAAAAATTCATTCTAGATTATCAAACTTCATAATGTAGTAATGAGTAATGAGTTTTTACGGCTTGTTTGGAGAGCCTTTACAGCATATTTGTACACTTTTGTTTCTTTGTAAATGTAGTTGTTGGTATAATTAGAGTAAAAGTCTAGATTAAATAGTGTGTATGAAAAAAATCTCGGAGTGCGCGACGTCTATTTTTCTTTTTAAGAACTAGTGAAACAGTGAACAAGAGATAAAATCCACAACGGAATTAAGTAAAATAACTACTAAGTTTTATAGCACTATATTTAGACAGAAACGTGACTGCAGTTTCGACAGTTTTTAAGTTTTATGTATTACATGTTTTAAGAACAAAAATAATGGAAAATGCTCTCAAAACTATTGTACAGAATGTCATTGATTTTGTAGTTTTTCCCAGTGTCCAATGAGTTTTAGTAATTGGCATCTCCAGATGATGCCAGTTTTGTAGACGAAACGCGCGTCGAGTGTAGTGTATAGTATGTTGGTGTTTGGTGGAAAACTACATCGGTGTCCTACTTATTATACTATAGTAATACACAATGATATGGCTAGCAATACAACAAAATGGACAAAACAGTGTTATTAATGGGTGATAAGGCATATTTATATTTTTATCTGAGTATTTTGTTACTATGGGCGCCGGCAGCAGGGTGCAAGGGGGTACACTTGCACCCCCCTGTCAGGAAAGAAAATACATAGAAAAAATATTTTTTTTTATTAAGTTATTGTTTCAATAAAAACTGAAGGCGTCTAAGTTGCTGTCCAAATTTGTTCACCACCTTGTCAATAAATTCAGCTGAATTCAGATTAAATAAATGTTGTTGCTGGAATAGTTAAACAAATTTTGATTGCCTCACATACCGTTGGGTAAAACAGAGTGGCTTGAGCAATTACATCTGCGTGTTCAACAACAGATTCATTTAAAACCGCATTATTTGCTTCATTTGTCTTCATCATCTCGTACCATGTGGTAGCTTCGGTAATAAAATTATGAAGAAGACCTCCGTAGAGGTTCTGTATATCTTCTGCTAATTTTCTCATATTTTCTGAGTGAAGCTGCATAAGCGAAAATGCTTTCTTGTGTGTTGAAGAAAATCGATTTTTTAGTGAAGAAATAATAGAATAGAAAGTATGGGATAAATATAGATATTCTGAAAAATTCTTCCACATTTTCAGATGGTTGATTTGATCTGTATTTCTGTTTTTCCACTACTCGAGGACGCTTAAATTCAACATCCAGAATAAAAATGATATGTCGTATAGAAGTCTCACTTCGTACGTGTGTACACTAAAACACACAAATTTTTTTCTACATAATATACATGTATAATTCTATATTTTATGTTAGTTACTAATGTAATGTGTAGATGCAGATGCACCTACCTGAAAGTAATCCTGGCGGCGCCCATGTTTGTTACCTTTATGAACAATATTTAAAACAAATAACAAACAAAAAGAGAATCTCTATATTTTCATGTTATCATAGCAAGATTTTATATGTCGATATCTTGCCTCCTAAAATATCTATAAATACTGTTCTAATAATTATATGATTGTTTCTTTTGGCGTTACAAATCGAAACAATCAATATTTCGCATAATGACGTACACAATTATGCTAATAGAACTCCGGGTATTGCGCTAAAATGGACCGTAACTATGATGTATTTTGCTATTCTTCTTCTATCACTAACAGCTTCAGTAACCCCGAGTGATTGTTTATGAAAGTACTGAGAAAATTAACTATTCATCTATTTATAAAAGCTATTGCGTATTGTTATCGTATTTTTCATATCTATTTCCTTTCTTAATAACTGCCTAAGATTAGTTTATAATAAATGTCAATATTACCGGTATTGTACAATTACTGTAACTATTCGAGGTAAATCTTAGTATAAATAATAACATTATTTAAAAATAGTATTCCTGTATTGTACACGGAAATACTAATACATATTGATTTGCCATATGATTGCATTGTGTTTGAATGTGATTTTTTTTTCTTTCGTAAAGGCGCTACTAAAAGATAGGGTACTGGTTTAGAAGCTGTAGCTTATTCTGATAAACATTTTGGGGAACTAAAGTGTGTTGTTTTTAGATTTGATAATAATGTAAAAGAACTCAATTGTTGTTATCCGATTTTTATTTGTTTTCAAGTTATAAGGTATATATGTATATAACTT
Organism: Rosalia funebris; assembly: GCA_037954035.1. NCBI lineage: Eukaryota > Metazoa > Arthropoda > Insecta > Coleoptera > Cerambycidae > Rosalia > Rosalia funebris. Next base: position 22,775,108 of record JAZFAV010000011.1, read on the forward strand.
CATGACTTTTACATGAAAAACTAGGTAGTTGGTTTTCTGTATTTTAAATATTGTTCAATACTAATTTATATTTGTGTTTTTTCCTTCAAATAGAAACAAAACTTGTCAATAGCTGGTTGTTCTGTAAAAGTTTTCCAAAATTATTGTTTTCCAACATTAAATGAGTTCCTTTATGTAAATTTAATTATTGTGATTAAGGACTAGTGTCAAATGTTTATTATTGTATCGTATTAATTAAAATAAGCGTTTAATAAATCACCATCTCATTAAAATCTAAATTGTATAAGATTTGATTATGGGATCTCTCAGACATATTGCGCCCGAATGTGTTTGGATTCATACTGCGTCCGACGGAAGGTTTATATTGAATTTTTTTCTAAAAAATTGCAGGTGATATTTTAAAATGGATCCCACATCCACAAATCAAATATTGTCTCTAGACACTAGTGAGGATGGAAAATTCAGATGCACAACTTTACCTTCTCTGGATGGAGTGACCACTCTCCCACAAACTACTATATGGAATAAGGACCAAGGTTCTAATTGAAGAGACGTTAATTCTCTTTGTAAAAGTATATCTTACCTTGTGATACTACGTTACTCATTAATTACCATTAAAGTGAATCACCTTCTAATTCACATCAATAGTAATTTTAACCATAATTCGACAGTGTACATTTTCTATACAGTATTATTAAGGTTTAAAATCTAATATTACGTTGCAGTATAAGAAATCTAAACGAAAAATTATGATAATGATGAAAAATATCGAGTGTAAATATTTTCAAACAAAAATCACTTCCACCCCCTCGGTAATTGTCTAAACTATTTCTACATAAAAAACAATTGACTTATTCGATTGCTCTGATAAATTCCAGTCCTCCAAACATCCAAACGAAAAATGAAGATAATGATAAAAAATATCGAGTGTGAGCATTTTCAAATAAAAATGACTTTCACCCTCTCGGCAATTGCCTAAACTATTTCTACATAAAGAAATCAATTGACTTATTCGACTGCTCTGATAAATTCCAGTCTTTCATAAGATGAACCTCACTCGATACCTACAAAATTGTAGAATCAATCAGGCTGTTATCTTTAAATACAAACTAGTATTTTTGTGGATTTTTGACGATTAATAAATTTATGACTACAAATAGCTTTGTGTTCTTACTTCAAAGAAAATCATAGAATTGTAGAAACAACAGAATTAAATAAGATGAAAGAACAATATAAAACAGTGAAAATAGTTTTACTAGCAATAAGTAAATATTTAGAGAATATTTTTAACTATTTGGTATTAAGACATCTGTCGTTAAAATTTTACATATGTATATGTAACTTTCATTATTTAGTTATCCAAAATGTCATGAAGTTAAAACGGTATTTTGTACAAAGATTATACATTTCTTTCGTACAATTTAAATGAAAAACAACAACTAATGCTAACAACAGCATTCACAAAGCTCCCACCACTCACAAACTAAATTTTCATTTTAATTTAACCCACCACTAATATATATATTTTTGAAGCTCTTAAATAAATTATCGCCCATCAACAGTACTTAAGAAAGGGGTGTTAGTGAGTAAAATTAATATCTAAAGTAATATCGTTTTCACTACATTATAAATCACATTTGCTAATAATAAACATACAAATTCCTTTCGATTAATATAAAAACACAAATTTCTAGTGCTAAACTGTTTATTACAGGCCAAAATCAGTCTTATATTTTTCAACAGGTACCTACCAGATATAAAATTCAAGTAAACTGATATCAGTGATAACTGACAATATTTATGTTATTCTATTCTAAAAAAGGAGATGTTCTTTACGTCAATATATTTTTTTTTTCGATAAAGATAATAAAATATACTGGGTTATTTCTTAAAAGGAAATACCTTTATTTATTTCTCTGTTAATAGTGGTCTCGATTTCCGACTTATATGTTACTGACATAGACCGTATCAATATAGATGTATACTGCTTGAGTTTTAATCGTCCATTTTAATGCATTTGTTCTGGATCGGCGTACCGTGTACGGCACTGATGAGAACTAATAAGTTCGAAACAGCTGTATGTCGTTCGGTTCCCATCCGGGACAAATGTCGAATCCTACCCATGGCGGGTTTTATTTTTGAAATATTAATAGTGGGTTTATGAAGTTTACGGAAGTTCTTTTGCTGAAATTTGATCTACTGAAAGACGAACATTTCACATCAGTTCTGGTCTCACAGAAAACAGCATTAAAATTCGAATTTTAAATAGGAGAACCTGTACCTTTTATGTAATTTATATAATTTTACATATTCCTCCATTGTAAATGTTTACAACTGGAATTATATATCTAAAATCAAAAACAACTCCGCTATAACTGAAAGACTTTTTGAATGTATGTTTTATATATTTTTTATGAAATACTAGCTGACCCGACAGACGTTTTCCTGTCTTATCTATGAATATTCAATTCGAACTGGAATAAATAATAAAAAAAAAAATTCAAGAACATAGTGTCTATTGTAATTCTTTTTTGATACACAACATTGATAGTTTTGTTTTCTGGCGCGTAAATAAATAATGTTGATGGTTTTCCGACACGGGAACATGCGACATACAATTAGCCATGTGAAAAACATGGATTTTCAAGATTAATGCAACAAACACTTAACGACTGCCCTTGCGATTTCTTTATCGACATTGAAAATGCAAGCCGCACTGGAAATTGTAACCGTTTAAAGTTGAATGGCATGTCGTTCGGAATCATAAGGATGCGTGGAATCAAAACGTCTTCCTTTGCCTTTGTACTTCCCTTTCAAAATTGTGACTTCGATGACGATGTTCATTAATTTCTTCACCGAAAGCCGGGTGCCATTACAAAGACGTGGCTGGTTTATGTTCCGCAACATAATTATTACCGATCCGACTTTTAATTGTAGACTATGAGGTGGTAATCCGGGCAATCCCAGCGAATTTAAATATTCCGTTGGATAGTTGACAACATCTTGGTTAGTAATGGAATCAACCGATTTGTATGTCATCAATTCGCCAGCTATCTTATTTTGAATCTGAAAATTTACTTCGTTGACATGAACGTTTTTTGCAGCCAATATAACATGTTCGCTCAACCAAACATGATTTTTGTAATTTTGAGCAATGTTTGGGAACACTATCTCGATGAGTCCGGTCTTTGATTCAGTAAAGTGACAAAATTGGCAGGGAGTGTAATGTATCCAGACGATGTGTCAAGAGGAATTTTGCCATTACCAATGTGAACTGTAATCGATTGCCACGTTATAATTGAATGCAGCTCGACGGGGATTAAACGCAAAATTTCTACGTTATTGGTTTCGATTCCATCGATTCCGTTCAACTTCATTTCGCGCTTCGCGTTGCTCGTCACTTTGACTTGCTCGTATATATATTTGACTTGCAGCATTGCGAGTTCTGCGACCTAAGTTCGTACGTCTAATTGGTGGCATTTTGAAGAACCAAAATTCAACTGAAAATAAAAAAAATTACTCCCTTATTTTTTCTATATAACCATGTATACCACGTGTTAGTCTATTAAAACTTACCAAAAATCGATATTAAATTAAATTTTGATATAAGGCTTGATTGCGGTGAACTAACTGCGATGAAGAAATACTTCTCAAAAAACTCACTGAACAAACTGAAAACTGGATAAACGTTTGGATCGAATCGATAGTGTACACTAAGAAATAAATAAATGAATTTTTTGATCGATAGATACCGACCGATGTAGCTGTTAACCGACATTTGCATCGCACGAACTGTCAAACGCGATGAGTGTGTATGTAGCAGACATCTGACAATTTTTAAAAAATTCAAAGACAATTCGATTCACATTCATCAAGTGCGCGAACTGTCAAACGCGAAGTTAAAATAGTCGTTAAGTTTTCTCAAATTTTCCAATTTTCCGCGCATATTTCTTAAGTTTTCGTTCCGTAAAAACCTTCTATAAAGTATTAGAAAACATGAACAAAAAATATGAATGAAATCGATTAAGTCGTTCTCAAGTTATGGCGTGACCAAGGGAAATAGGGATTCATTTTTATATATATAGATTTCAAATGGGTCTTTGTTTTGTTAACTTAACTTTTTTTTTACTTTTAAGTCGTTAACTAAGTATATCAAAAAGTCTGTTTATTCATAGTAGAGTTGTTTTTGATTTTAGAGGTATGGTTCTATTTCAAAGATTGTTTACAGTTGATCGATTCTATAAAACTTGTTAACTAAGTTAATTGCTATTTCCAGTGACATCAAAATTGTCATATTTTCAGTGAAATTATTTGATTGGTCAAAAATTAGTCGGATTTCTTTTTCTCAGGACTACTCGTCTTCTGGTCGAATCCGTATTCACATAGATATTAGAGGTATCGCCAGATCCTTTTTTAATAAATTATCCCATAATTACTTCGCAGAAGATCTATAATCTAGGGTAATGATTCCATATCTAGCCTAGATTACCGGCTCGGATGTGGGAAATGTTTTTACGATTCCTGATCTATCGTACTCCATACCTCACTTTTCCTGTATCCCTATAAAGATAATTAAGATAATCTGCCCCCCTCCCCCTATCACACCACTCCATTAGCTTTCTCACGGGGAAGAGTGAATCATCCAAAGTAAATGAATGGGGTAAAATTTACCGTTTACCAGTGTCATAACAAATCTTAAAGATAATATTACATACCCGTTACATATAGATATATGTATTCCAAACCATTCATGTGTCGGTCAGGAAATTTGGTCTACATGTCTATTATTAGGGTAAAATACCAAAATGACAATTAATTATTTTTAAATCTACACAATTTTTATGCATAAATAATTTCAACGATAAGCACAAAAGAGAAGACTTACCCGAATGTCCACCAAATATCACAGCATATTACGTTTGACCAACTAAACGTAGCAGTGGCGAAAAATATTATTGAAAAACCTAAAACGTAAAAAATTATTAAGGGATATAATTAATTTTTTCAGTTAAAATATCAGTTAGGCAATTTAATAATTGCTTTTGTGAACTATTAATTGTAAACAGAGTAACAAAAGGAATAGAATTTAAATTTAATATAGTTTCGACAACATTTTTATAGCAATGACAAGAAATTCAATAGTAAAGGTCAACCCATCAATAGATCCATCCACGTAAATCTAGTTACACATTATACACAGGTGGGTTTATTATTGATATATTAGGAAAAACTACAAAACAATATCTGTACAATGCAATTATTCACCCACTGTATGACTAATATTTATTTTATTGTGTCCTTTTTAATTAATTTTGGACTATTTTCAATGTTCCAATTATTATGTATTTATTTATTTTCGCAACAGAAATCCTATTGTAGAACCAAATAATTACCAATTAGGTGGTATTAAGATATAGTAATATATGGATAACAATATTAAATTGTAACATGTTGTCGACAAAAATGCTAACAATAATGAGAGTAATATAGCCATTATACAGAACAATAGGTACAACTTCGTCAACAATAGGAAAAAGTGTGAGATTCTCTATGTCTGTGTAGAAGAAAGAATGAGGCAGCATTCGGAGGGAAAAGGATGCACTTTACATACGGTCAGATTGAATTCTGTGTATATTCACATTCAATATATATTCATGGATAATCGCTCTGCAGCAAAGGTCTCAATACGACTATGTAAAAACCAAATTAGTTACTGCGCAAATCGTGGGCGGTCCGATATCGCAGTTTTGAGACTTGTTCCCATTCTTGACGAACTTTTAGAGTTCATATTTACTACTCAAAATACAGATCATTTCAATATGAAGACAATAGAGTAGTTTATGTCACACTAGTCAAATAGTATATTATAATTAGAGCTTATAATATACAGGTACAGGTATATTAGTGACTAAAAGTATTCCATCTAGCAGTAGATATTATATAGCACATATTGTTTAACCTAGTATTTATTGTTTACATATTACTTAGCCTAGGATATCTGTGAAACTCTAAAATTTATCTGTGCAAATAACTTAGGTAGTCAATATTGTTAATCTAATAGTTAATCTGTTATATTGTTATAAAGTAAGTTATGAAGAAAAATTACACTACTCAGTACTCCTACATATGTTTTTAATTGATTGAATATTAAATCTAGACAAAAATAGTTCATGATTATGAGTACGATTAGGATAGACGCCATCATTTTTATAAGCCAGAAATGTTAGAATATTTTTTTACTGATTTAAGAACAATTGACTTATTTTCATAAATTGGGTACTACCTTAAAGAACAATACTCTAATCTGAAATGCAGAAGTTAATAAAATAAAAAAACTCAATGACGTCTCATTTATCAATATAATTTTTTGTATCTGATTCTACTATATTGTTAATTAGTCAATTAAAGTATAATTTACAATCAAACAATACAGCAAACTCTTTTGTGAAATGTTACCTGCTTAAGAGAGTATTATTCAATGAATAATCAAAAATAATTGGTTCATGTTTACAGGAATAACTAATTATCTTGAATTTATAAATATTTAAGTTCTATCTATAATTGGAACACCACACCTTAATCGTATCCATTTGCGATTTCAGTAATAAACAATCATCTAAATATTTAATTTTGAAAATGTTTCCATATCATCTGCAAATAGACGTTGGTATATTCGATAATCTTAATGAGATCATCAATAAATAGGAAAAATAAGAGTGGTCCAATATTAGATACTTGAGGGACTCCTGAAGAAAGTATATGTTTATTTAAGTTTTGTGATTTAGGTACGATAAAAAAAAGATAGGAAAAGATAAGAAAGTTAACAATTCATTAATTTTGAAATAATTATAATATGATCAATTGTGTCAAATGCCTCAAAAGAATCTGTATACATTACGTCTACTTCTATTACTTCAATTAAATTATTACTAAATAGAGTCAGTAATATTTGATCTATTGATCGGGAAATAGATACAGTTAGACAGAGAAGTCTTGAAACGTGGATAAAATTATTACTAGTCTACAATTTACCATATTAGTCTTATTATTTAATACAGGATATATTCTAAATGATTTCCAAGAATCTGGAAATTTTACTGTACGATAAATTAATTTAAGCAAAACTAACAGGAGTCATCCGTGTTTTTCAATATGCTTAAAATATATTCGTGTTCTGTAAAAGACATAAATATTCGTTTTAAAATGTTGTCTGAAATTAATAAAATCACAGAAGCAGGTGAAGCAATGAAAAAAATAATGTAGGATCATTCATTAAACATTTGGTGATAAATCTTTCACTTGAAGTTTTTCAAATTATTTTATGAAATTAATGTATTCAGGTATAAGCAAGAATGAATTACATTGCTCGAATCTAAGGACGTCCAAAAGTTTAATTCTCTTATTTGGAAACATTCAATTTTGTATACAAAAATCAAAAATATATGTAATTAAGTAGTTTTCTCATGCAATGAATATTTATTACTAAATAGTATTTGTTTTTTTTTTTCATACTCTTACTCTTCTTGCTTATTCTTGGATTCGACAGCCCTTATTTAAGTTCGAAAAATAAATACACATGTCAAAAATGTGCATTCTATTTCGTTCATTAAAAAAAGTATTAGTTGTAAAATAAATTGATTGGCTTAGTAACCCAATCAATCTTGAGGAAAATTAATGCACCTACAGAAAATAAAGACACGCATCATATCCTCCTTATTATGTTTTATCTCTGGACTAATTTTAACAAACCGGTAAGTCTCAGTTAACTAAAATATTTACTTACTTCTTATTTGACAGTCAAGTTGACTTATCCGTGGAAAAACTTGAGCATACGCCAATATGAAATTCTCCAATAATAGCGCTATGCAATAATTGATCAGTATCTTTCCGAATACCTTTTTCCCTTCATTTAAAATTAGGTATATCGCTATTGTTAACATTAAACATATGCAGGACATTACTTTGGGCCATAAAGTGTACACGAATCTGTCATAGTTGGCTGTATCGAAAAAACACATGAAGAAGTAATAGCCTTCAAGGGATTTCTTCTTCGTGTACTCGATGCAGTAGGACCTAAAATTACCAACGTCAAAATATCGCATAGATTCTGTGTAGTTTGACCACAGGTGGAGGCCTCCTTGATTGTCTAGTCTAAAGATATGCCTCTCTTCCTTCATCATGAATATGCTTGAACACGAACGATTGTGTACTATAGCATAAGGATCTGTAAAAATAAATAAAAAGTATATTACGATATGCGGCCTAAGGAATGTATTAGGGATGTGACCATCAATAGTATATTCTAATAATATTATTAACACTACGATACAAACATCAATGTTTTTCATGAAAACCGCGGCGTTTCGTCAACCAAGTTGGCATCATCGGGAGAATAATTGAACAGGGAATGCGCAATATCGGACCAGAAAGAATTTCCTAAATGCAAAATAAATTTATTTTGAGACTAGGATATCGTCAACTAATTAATGGGCAATAGTTTGAACACATTATTAGTTAATGAATTCATTTTGTTTTGCTCGGTATGTTATGAATACATTTTCACAGTTAAAACTTTATTTGCATTTTCTCGAAACTTTATTTATTCAGCATAAGATATTTATAGCAATATTCGAAAAAAATGTGCTTTTAGTCATATCTGCTACTGGGCTGAACTGAAAATGGAAAATCTGTACAGAACTAGGCACCGATAAACTTATAAGAAATTTTCTGTTTAGTAAGAGTTTTTAAAATCTTTTTTTTCGAAAAAGGGTAAAATAAAATATAGATTAAAAGAAAATGAAATTTTTAATCAAAACTAAATGTTATTATGTGCATTATAAGGTAATATAAATAATAATAAGGTAATAATAAAATAAAGTTATAATTTCTTGTGTTCAATGCTCAATTGTGTTCGATGTTCTTACTTTCAATGCTGCTAGTGCAGCATTTTACATTTCCGCACTCAACTATACTAGCGGAAAAGTAATGTACTCTTGTAAAGACAAATGGAAAAAAAAATTTCGTTTATTTATTTATTAGTTCATTTTTCGTCTTTCGGCCTAAAAACCAAAAAAAAATGGTTTTAAAAAATGTTGTCTGTGTGTCGTTGTCATTGTCGTTGTCGTTGTCGTTGTCGTTGTCGTCGTTGTCGTCGCTGTCGTCGTTGTTCTCGGCATTAAAATTGCTTGTTAGCACGATAACTCAACTAAAACGTGTTAGATCGATCGGCTTTTGACTGATTCTGATCGGGGACATCTCCCAGACGACACCTATTGATATTGAGGTGGATAGGGCACACCCCACCCTGTCCATGGGTCATGAGAAAGCATGGTGGTGGACTATTTGAGAGATTTTTTTTGTTAACACGTTAACTCAACTAAATCGTATCGGATCGATCGAGTTTTGACTGATTCTGATCGGGGACGTCTTCCAGATGAATCCTATTGATTTTGAGGTGAATAGGATACACCCCACGCTGTCCATGGGTCATGAGAAAGCGCGATGGTGGACTACTTTAGAACTATTTTTTGTTAACACGAAAACTCAACTAAACCGTATCGGTTCGATAGGGTTTTAACTGATTCTGATCGAAGACGTCTCCCTCGACAAAGATGGGTCATGAGAAAGCACAATGGTGGACTATTTGAGAAATTGTTTTTCTTAGCACGATCACTCAATTAAATCGTGTCTGATCGATTGAGTTTCAACTGATTCTGATTAGGGACGTCTCCCAGACGATACCTATTGATTTTGAGATGGATAGAACACACTCTATCATGTTCATGGGTCATGAAAAAGCACAATGGTGGACTATTTGAGAACTTGTTTTTCTTAGCGCGATCACTCAATTAAATCGTGTCTGATCGATCGGGTTTCGGCTGCATCTGATTAGGGAAGTCTACCGGACGACATTCATTGATTTTGAAGTGGATAGAACACACTCCACCCTGTCCATGGGTCATGAGAAAGCACTATTTGAGAAAAATTGAAAAAAGTAAAACTGTCGCATAAAACACATATTCTTCATTTATGTGTTGGTTTATTTTTTCTCGGCCACTCAATTTCGAGATAGAGATGTTCTACGTGCGGAAAAGTCCGTTTCAAGATTTTAAAACTGTTTATTTTTTTTGATATTATGCTTATAAATAACTCGTTACTTCCAATTTAGTTATAAATTTTAATCAAATGACAGCTACACCTAATTATTAATTAATATTTAGTTAACAACAATATTTTTTCACTTTATATATAAAAATCAAATATTCACAGTACTCATTCTAAGCATATGGCAATTCGCAAAAAAAATCCATTTATAACCATGTGTAAAAACAAATTGTATACATAAATAATATAATATGAAGATAACCCAGCAAAGCTGCACTCACTCATACTTATTTATATTTAAAATATTTTAAATTTGAAAAATTGATCAGCCGACAGTGTATCAAAACATTTGTCATCGAATTGCCTCGATGTTTATTATTTTGTATACTATAAAGATTTTAAAACTTTTAACCATGTAATGTGTACCGTGTTAAAAGTTGCCGTGGTTCAGGAAAGAGATATATACTTAACGTCCTTGGGATTCATGTCCTGAATGACATAATAGATCAATCACTCAATTGGTCAAATTAAATGTTAACCTACACTTTTGTTGTTTTATAAGTGGTAATAAGACACCTAATAGGAAAATAAATTACTTAAAGAATATTCAATCAACTCAAATGTATCACCTACACCTTATATACATATTAAGTGAATATAACTTGAAAAAAATACCTATTGAAAACATTACTAATTGTTTTCATGAACTTTAAGACTGAAAACTAGGGCTTTGGGCACTGATTAATCTTTCGCAATATAGTTTGCCCTCAGTATATCGCTCCATGCGTGATTTTCAGTCAATTTGGCGTCATCACAAAATGAGCAAAACAGTTTTAATTATTTTCTGATCATGCCAACTTGGTCAAATCAAAATCGGTATTTGTTGAAAACTGGTTGTCTTCTCATTATTTACATTGAACCTTTCACCAGAAGTAACATTTAAGTTATTTCTAATTTTTATCTTAATATTAAATAAAATTGCTAACACTAAAACTATACATTTTGCAAAACGTATTGCCAACACTTATAAGTGTATAATATAATGGGATATAAACTTTTTAATAATATCTTATTTAGTTACAATTGAAAAAAAAAATTATTATATTTTTATTATTACATTAAATAAGTTATATATAATTTAATAAAATTCCTATTGGTAATCATTTATTCGATCCTGATACTAATTTTGGTTACAGTTGTAGTATTTACTCGTATATTGATTGAATTGTAATATTACATTACGCCAAACATTATACTCGATATGTAACAGTAAACAGGAATTATTATAGTAATTTCTTCTTCTATTCGTGATATAAGATATACATATATACATTTTAGTTATTAAAATTGTTTGTTTGTATTACTTAATTACTAAACAAATCAATTTAATTAATTAAAATTAACCTTAATGAGTTACTTTATGTAATTATTAATAATTTTAATGAACACAATGTTTAATAGAACATTATTTCAGTATATATAGAAATATAGGTGTGCTGAAACAATAGATTATAAATTGGATGACACTATTCTCAGAAAAACGTCAACTTTGTATATATCTATCCCCAAAGCAAACCTCGATAATTATTTATGTAATATAATTTCATATTAAAATATATAAATGTTTAATTTTAAGTATGTTTTATAAAAGTCAAAATAGTGGTTTTGAATGTTTATTATACTTTGAAGTTTATACCATATGTAAGAAGAAGTATTCTTTGAACTGATTTTATTTAAATTCTCGACGTGTAAAATATTCTTGATGGCAATTCTATATTCTTAGATTCTATTCAAGAATGTTACTTTTCTATTACTGTTGCAAATGATCGTTTTGTTTAATTTATTGGCTACGGTAATTTGGTCTTCGGTGGCTTATTAAGAATTTGTATTATAATTAATTAAAAAAGTGGTTATAAGATACGATGTGGATGTCATACTGAATCAGAATATTTTTATCTTAATACACACAATTCAAATCCTCGTAGCAAATAGTTTGACCAAAGTGATTCCGAAAATGTAATTGGTAATCAAGGAGACATTGATAGGCCACCAAAATTCTCGAATCTTACTCTACCTACTCCAGTTTTATTTTTAAAATCACTTAAAAAGTGTTGCTTGTAAAAATTAATTTGATGATTTAAAAGGAAAACTCGACTAAAAATAAAAGAAAGTCTTACACTGGAATTTCTCACAAACAGTACCATTCCTTTCTGGTTTTTGGATAATTCCCGCATTACACTTGAACTTGATTCCAACATAACTTCTTCAGGGATAGTTTCTCAAAGCTATTACAGCAGTGTTTATAATTATGCAAATGTTAAACCTATAATGGTCTAACGTTCAGATGTAGTATCTATCCGAAAATCAACATGATCCGTCAAGAATCAACAAGAACTCGTCCCCCAATTTCTACATTGTAGGCAAAGTTTAGCAAGAAATATCCATTTAGAATATTTTCAGTTCGACCATGACTATTTTTATTATATATTACTGATTTCTGTAATCAACTAATTTAAATATGTTCCTATTTCTTTCAATATTCTTTGTTTTACTGGCATTTTCTTATAGACAATATTCCGTCAGTGATCTATAATATAGTAGTCCGATATACAGTAGTACTTACTCGATACAATAACTTGTACATTTTTATTGCATTTCCGAGTCTCCAGATTTATATTAATATTAATGGTAGAGCTGTCTACTTGGATGCATCATCAGTGCTTGTACCATATATAAATAACTACATTTATATAATATATGGTTGGTCAAAACACGATTATAAAACTAATCTGAATTATTTGTACCTACATCGATTCAAATATTTCAAGTTTACGCAACAGTTGTAGCAACACTCATCCAACTATTAACGATTATATTAGGATAAACAAAAAGTTTTTTATTTTTTTCTCGTTTACCTACCCTTGTTAACACCTTTTTAAAGCTAATAAATTTATTTTATATTTATGTGTTATATATCATTTTGTAGCACTTGATGTGCTATTTCATATCTTATTTAGTCATCGTGTATTTAACTATTTATTTTTTCTTTCTAGAAAGAAGATGGAGAAATTCGAAATTGAGGTACTTCCACGAAACCCGCGTCACGACCGTTTTATTCGCCGAATTGTGACTTGCGATGAAGAATAAGTCTATTTTAGTAATCCAGACAAGCAAAATCAGTGGTTGAATCCCAGGCAAATAGCGGAGCCGGTAGCAAGACGTGAGCGATTCTCAAGAAAGGCACTATTGTGTGTTTGGTGGAATTTTGGCACTTTGAACTTCTTCCAAATGGTCGGGCCATCAACGCAGATCTCTACTGCGCCCAACTTGATCGGATATATGTGGCAGTCACCGAAAAATACCCCGCTTTGATTAATCCAAAGCGAGTACTTCTTCGGCAGAACAACGCAAAACCGCGCGCTGCCAGACAAACCCAAGGAAAGATAAAAAATCTCGAAAATTCCAAAATAGCGGCCTTGAATGTTTATTGTACCTTAAATCCTTATCCTGCTCATCAAGAACAGGAAAAAGTGTGATATTCTCTAGATATGCGTAGAAATAAGAGTGGAGCAGCATTCGCAGGGAAAAGGATGCACTTTACGCGCAACCAGATCGAGCTCTGTATACATTCACATTCAATATTATTATTCATCGATATTTACTCTGCAAAGGTCTCAGTACGACTGAGTAAAGAGCAGACTACTTACTACGCACCTCGTGGGCGGTCCGATATCGCAATTTCGAGACTTGTTCCTATTCTTGACAAACTGTACAATATATTAGAAAAAGTTATGTTCGAACTGAAATTTGTTTCCAAAGTTACGACGTGCTAAATATTCTTGTTGGCAATTATATGTTCTTATATTCTATTTGAGCATGTTATTGCATGAGAACATAAATTACCTCATTCCTTGACCATTAAATATTCCATAAAATGAAATATGTGAAAAAGATAGAAGAAACGTTCAGAGAAATTATTTGAAATATTTATTGGCATATACCCTCGGAATATTATTGGCGTAAGTAGTTAATAAAGTATGTATTTATTTAATTTAATCTCGTCTTAACTTTTTAAGAAGCTACTACACAATTTTAATGATATTATAATATATGCAATACTAACAGATATAGAAACCACATTGTAGTATGCGACACTAAGTATTGAATAAAAGAAGAGCTGACCAGTTTCCATTGATTCGGCGATCTTATAGACACAGACTGTTTTTTTTTTTTACCTTATTGTAGATCAGGTTTAGCATGAATCGTAATATAACCTTGACCTTCATCTAAGATCTTCTTATGAAGAATTGCAAACAAGTTTTTGTACGATTTTTTATATTTTTGTCTTGTCATTTCATGACAGTTTACTATTCAAATATAGAGAAAATTAAAAAAAAATGGGAGATGCAATTGCAGAAAGAATAATACTAATGGAGAGCCATGAGGCACAAGAATTGCATATCACGATTTCATCTTCATTGGAATCGTCAGTGCAGCCTACAGAATATCCCTGATGTCCTGAGAGAATACGCGGCTTAGTGTAAAATTGTAATACCGAATAGAATTTAAATCGTATATCAAATGTAAAGATAAAAATATTAATATTCTTAATTGTTCTTTGCCCGAATTGTGCTACTGAAATAAGGAACTGGTCTGATGACATATAGTTTCCCGTAATATCGATGTTCAATAACGTCAGTGAAGTACTACTAGCTTCGGTACAAATAATATGGCGCAACTGGAAGCATTTTGAGAGCTAGACTCCAGAGCCATCATATTTTTACTTATACTTCTTGATTATTTCTTCTGAACTTAATATAAATTGATAGTTACATTTGAATGCCAAAGCAAGTAAAAGGATCATTACCTTATTACGTGTATTATGATACTAATTATTAATGTTAGGAGTTCTAACCTATACAAACTAAGTAGAATATAATATTCGTTTATAATATTGCATTATTGTTCTATCAGAGGCAGAAGCAACTTATTAATTATAAGAGTGTCTTAATTAATTGAGTAAGTGTCATAGAACGTTTAATTTAACAAAATATTGATTATTTTCATAATTCTACTTTGTTATTAATTTCATCAACGCCAACTTCTGTCACTTCTTCTCTCTTATTAGCTATTTTTTTGCTTTTTTATATACATCGATATTCAGAAATGTTGCAAGTGCTAAAGAAAACAGATGATAACTGGACAAATGAAGAAAACTATTGGGTAGTGCTTAAGAAGTGAAGAGGGAACCGACTATCTCACTTTAACATCAAGTGACTGACCTCAAACCGAACGTTCTAAATATGTGAATAATATTCATGTAATAAATTCGTGTGAATAAGTGAACATTATCACATATTCACATTGTTCACCTTAAGTTTTAAATGGTGAATGGCTCAGTCCTCGTGTAAGCACATAAAATTGATGGATATATACATTACAAGTTACAACTGCGTTATACGAGAAGTAGTCAATTAATTTCGGACTTTTTGGAAGCAACTTTGATACCGCTTCCATATGTTAATAATTAAACGATACAGATGATAATATTATGCCATTGATATTGGATACCTTTGGGAAACTTAAGAGAGGATAACTGCATTTTTGTGTAGTGTAATTTATTAAAACAAATTACATTTGTGTACAAGAATATTTTCAATATTTTAAATATTGAAAATATTTCCAAGAAAAGTATAACATCTTGTCGGACATCCAATGCCGTCAATATACATGCAAATTAAGGTTAAAAACTTTACTCGTTACTATAGTATATTATTCTGCAATAAATACAAATGGTTAACAGATTATAAAATGTTATCAGATGTATTTTGTATGCCGTATTTATTTTTTTAATATAAATAAAAAAGTTAAAAAGCGTTATGTAAGTGACGAAAGTTTCCCCAAATGTTACTAAATATGTCAATAGCAAGGCATATTTGATTGTGACAATTAAAAGATGGGAATATATCGATTGAATACTATTTAAAAAATCGGTTGGCGGAATTTGGGCGGTTTTCTAAATTTTTTCAAAATTCTCTAAATGGTCAGATGCCGTAGATTTATAAGACAAAAGCATGTTTCTTAAAATTATTACTACTCAGTGAAATTACAACTGCTGACTAATAGTAAATTTGACAGAGCTGTGTAAAAGTATTTTGAATAACAAAGAAGAATTGGATGCTTAAACAGTAAATTATTTGGTTTGTGGAAATTGTAAGTATGAGGGTACCTACTTATAATTTTCAAACAAATATTTTAGTTTTATTTTTCTACTCATGAAAGAGTTTTTCATAAGATAAATTTATTCATAAGAAAGTGAATAGGTATCTTTTGCTTATTTTATTAACTGGTTACTTTGACCTGTCTTGCAAAATATTTACGTCACAAGAATTCTAATTCTAACACTAAAGTACTGCCTAAAACCTTCTAACATACGAAAAGACCTTCTACTGACATAAAGAAGATATTATACCCATGTTTTATGATTACGACATTTACAACACCCCATTATCATTCAATTCAATGAAATATTTAAATGCGTTGACGTAGATACCTTCGCTATATCTCTTTTGTCTTTAATTCCTTATGTTGAATTATTACAATTTAAAGGTTATTTTTCACGTTTCACACAATAAATGCCTCTTAAATAAATAAATTTATAGGATGTTGGTAGATACACGTGTTGCTACAACACAGATATTATAACTAAAAATATAAATTGAATCTATGTAAATATAATAAGACTTTTCATCGATACAATAAGAGCTTAAAAAAAAGTTGAATTCTTAAACTAAAGTGTAAACGCGTGATCCGAAAGTTGTTTACAAAGTAACGCTTCATACTCAATACCACATAACCATTTCAATATGCTTATAAATAATATAAAGCAGCTTGATTATAAGTTGTTGTCAATTAAATATAAACATTTAAACAGAAAGACGTTTGTAGCGTTTGTATAGCGAAACCACTCATTATTTTACCCATATTATTATTATGTTTCACTAGACTTATGTTTCATATAAGCTACCATAATCTCATTGTCTCATTCCTACTACTTTTTATATTTTAATTTAGTTAGAAATATCCTTTAAATAAATAGTTTTAAAACCTTAAAACGGATTTTCCGTACGTCGAACATCTCTATCTCGAAATTGAGTGGCCGAGAAACAATAAACCAACACATAAATGCAGAATATGTATTTTATGCGACAGTTATATTTTTTCAATTTTTCTCAAATAGTCCACCATCGTGCTTTCTCATGACCCATGGACAGGGTGGAGTGTGTTCTATCCACCTCAAAATCAATAAATGTCGTCTGGGAGATGTCCCCAGATGACACCTATCAGAATCAGTAAAAACCCGATCGGCCTGACACGATTTAATTGAGTTATCATTCTAACAAGAATAAATTCTGACGACAACGACGACAGTGACAACGACACACACACACATAATCAAAATGGTTTAGAAACCAATTTTTTTTTGTTTTTAAGATGAAAAACGAAAAATAAATCCTAGAGAAAATAAACAGTTTTAAAACCTTAAAACGGATTTTTCCGCACGAGAACATCTCTATCTCGAAATTGAGTGGCCGAGAAAAAATAAACCAACATAAATGCAGAATATATGTTTTATGCGACAGTCTTACTTTTTTCATTGGCGACGGTTTCAGTGCCGTATCAATACATTTGTGATCAAACGAAATTGTTTTTTTTTTCATTCATTCGTACATGATACAGGCCGAATATATGTTTTTTTCGTTCAGCGCAAAATCGGCAAATTTTTCTCAAATAGTTCACCATCGTGCTTTCTCGTGACCCATGGACAGGGTGGGGTGTGTCCTATCCGCCTCAAAATCAATAGATGTCATCTGGTAGACGTCTTTAATCAAAATCAGTCAAAACCCGATCGATCCAACGTGATTTAATTGAGTTATCGTATTAACAAAAAAAAATCTGAAATAGTCCACCATCGTGCTTTCTCAAGACCCATGGATAGGGTGGGGTGTGAGGACACACCCCACCATTTTGAGGTGGATTCCTATCAAAATCAACAGGTGTCATTTGGGAGACGTCCCCAATCAGAATCAGTCAAAATCCGATCGATCCGAAATGATTTCGTTGAGTTACCGTGCTAGAAAAAAAGTTCTCAAATAGTCCACCATTCTGCTTTCTCATGACCCATGGACAGGATGGGGTGTGTTCTATCCGCCTCAAAATCAATAGATGTCATCTGGTAGACGTCTCTAATCAAAATTAGTCAAAACCCGATCGATCCGACTGCTAACAAGAATAAATGCTGACGATAACGACAACGACGACACACACACGGAAAACATTTTTTAAAAACAATTTTTTCTTTTTGGTTTTCAGACCGAAAAACGAAAAATAAATAAAAAAATATTTTTTTTCCATTTTTCTTTACACGATTACATTACTTTTCCGCTAGTATAGTTAAGTTCGGAAAAGTAAAATTTTTTAAAAACTATTTTTTTTTCTTGTTTTTAGACCGAAAAACGAAACATAAACGAAAAAAAATGTTTTCCCATTTTTCTTTACACGATTACATCACTTTTCCGCTAGTATAGTTGAGCGCGGAAAAGTAAAATTTTTTTTACACGATTACATTACTTTTCCGCGTATAGTGGGGTGTGCAAGAGTAAAATATATTAATTCTTGAGTTACTACACAGGTTTTAATATACAGCTATATTACACCCAGCTATACTATAGATACAAGTATTTTTCATGCCTATAAATAAAAAAGCCGTGATACTTTATTCCTATACCCAACATTTTTATTGAACACACTTATTTCAATACTCTAACGTGGATTGCCTATACGTAAAAAAATCGTACAAACTCATAATATTCAGAAACTGTCAGTATAATGCAAATACATAAAGTTTAGTGATATTTTTGTGATATAATTAATGGCAGTAGTCGTCATACCGTGAAATAGAAAACAGTTCCATGTAGTTATTAACATGATGAAAAATATGTTACACAATTATTTAAATGCTATGCAATTCAATGAAATGGATTACTAATCCATAACAATACTTGAGGTATAAATTTAATTAGTACTTAAATTATCGACTTGGAGTGAAATTTGATATAAGGTGACCTATAATTTGTCGTTATTTAAACGGTGTTACGTTAAGGATGGCATTTATTTATTTTTTTTATTTAACTGACAGTCAGAAATTAGCATATAAATTATATAATTTAGGTACAGAGTTGAAATAATAATATAAACAATTTCACTACAGAAATTAATTTAAAAAGATAGTTTCAAAGCATGCATTAGCATACGTACTTAAACAGAAACGTCGAAAATTGGTGTAAAAATAGTTAATAAACTGGAACTTGGTAGAGAGAAAGAAGTTTACAAAACTCCAGGAAAACATAATTGCAAAACTCACTTGAAGCAGAGAAGAAATAAAAACATTTCACTATTTCAAAATTAAGATTTTGTATCAAGCTATAGGAAATAACCGAGATTATGATTTCTATAAATAGTAAGACTTTTCCATTTAAACAATACATTGTGTAGAGACAAAATAAATTTTGTTCCAAATCGGAATGGTAATAATTAATTTGTTGCATTGGAGTAACAAGAGGTCTAATAATTTTTAGTACGATAATGGTTAATATTTGTGAAATATTTATGTATATTAAAATATATGCAGCTATCTCAAATTATTACCATTAAAAAGTCAATTGCCAAAGTATTGTAAATAACACATACTTTGAAATAGTGAGTCCAGGGAATTTTTTCCATATAATGCGATGTCTTTATACAGGGTGAGTCGGGAGGAACGGACCAAACTCCATGAGTGTATTGTACGCGTGAAAATAATGTAAAAAAACTAAATGTTGTTATCCGATTTTTATTTGTTTTCAAGTTATAGCATAATTAAAAATGTTTATCTAGTATGCCATTTTAGAGGTTTAAAAGCATTTGATCACTTTGTTGTTTTGACAATGTGTCAGTGTATTGTGTCAGTATATTGTGACAGTGATTTAAGGTTTATTTTGGAGTTTGAACGATTAAACTATTACAAAATGACACATATTCAAATTTAGAATATGCAAATATGGTGTTTGTTTATGGTTCTTGTAATGGGAATGCTAGACCTGCTGTTGAAGAATATCGTCAACGGTTTCCACATCACAGAAATCCTAATAAAAATGTATTTATCAGATTTTTCAATAAACTGTGCGAGACCGGAAATCTTCCCAGTGTTAACGCAACATCTGAACGAGCTACTCGACAAGATTTAGAAGAGGTAGAAGATATTCTGGATGTAGTAGCAGAAGATGCAACGACCAGCTCACGAAGAATTAGTATTCAATTGGGCATTCCACAAACAAGAGTAATAAACACACTCCACCAGCAAGGCTTGCATCCATACCATGCACAGAGAGTACAGCACCTACAACCGGAAGATTATCATAAACATATCGAACTTTGTCATCACGGCATTAATAATACTCACAACTGTCATGTATGGTCAGATGAAAATCTCCACGCAACAGTCGAAAGTAAGTTTCAACATAAATTTTCGGTAAACGTGTGGTGTGGTATGGTCTATGGTTACTTAATTGGCCCTTTAATTTTGGAGAATCGTCTCACAGGAGACTACTTAAATTTTTTACAAAATGAATTACACGGACTACTAGAGGATGTTCCTTTAAACACCAGAATGCAAATGTACTACCAACACGATGGAGCTCCTGCACATTTCGCCTGTCAGGTCAAGGAACATTTGAATGAAAGATTTCCAGGGCGTTGGGTTGGTCGCGGTGGTCCTATTAGTTGACGTCCAAGATCTCCAGATCTCACAGCACTAGATTATTGTTTATGGGGCTGGTTCAAAGATGTAGTGTATAAAGTAAAAGTGGATACTCGGGATGCACTAATTCAACGTATTAGAAATGCTGCAGCCAATCTTAAACAAAGACGTGACTCAATCAAGAGAGCTACAGGCGCCCTTTGTAGAAGAAGCAGAAAATGTTTAGAGGTGAATGGCGGTATTTTTGAACATTTATAACGCTATTATGACCAAAACGTTAATGTATGAAATTTTGTTTATTTTTAATTACGCTATAACTTGAAAACAAATAAAAATCGAATAACAACATTTGAGTTTTTTTACATTATTTTCACGCGTACAATACACTTCTGGAGTTTGATCCGTTCCTCCTGACTCACCCTGTATATAAGATATGTTATCGCGAAAAATGTTCTATTGAAGATGTTATGTTAGGGAGCACCTACACCTTCTTAGTAGTAAATAATTTCCCCTATTATTTTACCAGTTGCTAATATCATATATAACAATACAATCAACTGTATATGATATCTGGCTAAGAAGAAAGAAATTCATTACGGTAGCTGTAAATTTATATTTGAAATGTTATCTGATTTGCGTCTCTACGAATAGCAAAGACATTTAAAACTAACTAACTAATCTGAAGAAAATCATTAAGCTTTGAAGTGGAACACGACTATGTCTTTAAAAAGAAATTTTCAGCCAGTATAGGATATATTGAATAGATATTAGATGAAGCAAAAATTGGTAATCCTAATTCCTTTGAATATGATAACGGAGAATGTATGAATTTCAAGAAATTATGTTTAAAAATATTTGAAATTGAGCCACGTTATTAATTAACTTCAGGTTCACTATAGCATGTGGTTCCATCAAAATTGATTACAAGTACATTCTGCAAATATAACCATGGCTATCCTCCGATACAATTTTCCATATCGTATAATGCCACAAAGTGGCGGCGTAAACTATCCTTTTCAAGCTTCGGGCTGGTCCATTTAATATCTTTTTATATAAATCGACGTTAAGATCAACTATAGGGTCTTTCAATAAGGGCGCTCTAAATTTTTTAAGTTAGAGCGGACATGTTGTTAAAGTAACATCTGTCAAATTTATTGTGAATTATTCTGTAGTGTTTGGCAAATTATCTTGGAAGGTTATAGTATTCAACAATGTGTGAAAATTATAAAACTTTATTTTCAAAATCAGTGCTCAGTTCGAGAAACGTTACGCGCTTTACATGATTTTCATCTTCATCACCACCGTCCCGCCAAGTCGACTATTTGAGTTTGGTGGCCAAATTCGAGTCAACTGGTTTGATAAATAATGGGCCAACACCCGTACGTTATCGAAACACAATGTCGCTGAGAACATCGCTGCTGTGCGTGAAAGTGTATAGGAAAACCCGAGGCAGTCAATTTTTCGTCGCTCACAAGAACTTGGCCTTTCTGCGACTTCAACTTGGCAAATTTTGCGTCGTGACTTAGGTCTGTACCCATATAAAATCCAACTGACTCAGGAATTTGAAGTAAACGACTATAGACAACGCTGTGTGTTCGCTGAATGGGCTCTGGAGCAGTTGGAAGTTTTGTGGACCCAAACATTAGCGACGATGCCTATTTTTGGATGAATGGATACGTGAACAAGCAAAATTGTCGAATTTGGAACGATACCAATCCACACGAGATACACCAACACCAAATGCATCCCGAGCAAGTCACTGTTTCGTGCGGATTTTGATCTGGCGGAAACATCGGTCCGTATTTCTTCCAAACGAAACTGGCATTGCCATAACCGTCAACGGCGAGTGCTACAGATCGATGATAAGCAACTTCCAATAGCCTAGACTGGATGATATGGACACTGGCGACATGTTCCAACAAGACGGTACTACGTGCCATACAGCGCAAGCCACGATGGACATTCTGCACGAGCGATTTGATGGCATGGTTATATGAAAGACCCTTTATATAGCGAATAAAGCAATTGCAAATGCTACTGAAGAATGCATTCGCCTGAAATGACGAACATTTATTGAAAAAACTTAAGTTACCTAATGTCGCCAAAATATTGCATCTCACATCGTTCCATATTGAGTGAATTTAATAAAATTCTATGGTTTATTTGAAAATAACCGAAACAAATACAAAAATAAATTTCATCAGAACCGGATCTCCTCCTCAGTATAGTAAACAGCTTAGGCTTATCAACTAACCATGTTCTTAGACTGGTAGATGAAGGATAACGTATTGATCCGTTTCTATTATATATAAATTTCTCGTTATATTTCCCGGTTGAAGGTTATTTTTTAAGTTTTTTAAATATATGTCCAAAATACAAGTTATTGAACCAAAATACATCAAGTCCAGGATATATGGTACTGAAGGAAAATTCACAATTCACGTACTTCAGCACAAAGTACAATAATAGTATTACTTATATAATAACCTTGGACTGGCCGTCTTTATTTAAACGAGCATAACTAATTCTATGTATTTTATTTAAACAACCGTCATTCTTATGTCAATTATTTTATCATAGTACCTTAAGACATCATTAGCATAGGTACATATTTAATATGAAAAATCCTCTATATATTTATAACAAATCGAAAATTAAGTTGTTTTTATGCCTAGTACGGCAAAATTAATGTAGTGTCTAATTGTAACAATTCTCAATATGTTCTCTTGTGAATGAATGCTACAAAAAGGTGTAATTGAATGAACCGCTAGGTCACCTGTCCTAGCGCTCCTTGATATCTTCATGTAAAATAACACAGAAAACCGAATTTATGTTGACAGGTCACGTAATTATCAACATTTTTCCCAATACTATTATTAATTTGCTATAAAACTACTCAATGAATACATTAGAATAATTTAACTTTAGAATGCTCAATGAATACAGAATATCTATTTGACATTTCAATTACATTTTATCTAGTGTTTGTTTTTCAATACGTTTGTTGCGCTGTTAAGTTACTACAAATATTATTAATAATAAATCAGGCTTTGCAGTTAACTGAAAAAAATCATTAAATATTTTATTTATTTTGAATTATTAAAGTTGAAGTTTTAAGGTCATTAGATTTTATTCTTTTCAAGGTTGATTTTCTTTACATTTCCCCTTATTATTTTAATAAATAATTAGGTGCGGTAGAATAGTAATACATTTAGTAACACTGTAGTTACAAATATATAAAAAAATGTTGTTTTGGTCCTCCGAATTTGATTGACAATTTAAAAAAAATAAACGCGTAAAATATCTTACATATTAATCTTGCATATTTATAAACATACCTTCAGGATCATCTACAGATGGAAGGACTGACAAATTTAATCCATGTACGTATGTATCAAAACATTTTGCACCACCTATAAAGCTTTGGCCATCAGGACAACACTTTTTTATGCATCGCATATCTTGACACACCTCCAGATTTTCTTTGCACTCTCGATGCACGTAAGTACCTTTTTCATTTTCATCGATGCAATAAGACCCTGGATATGGCATAGTAGTTACATTCGACAAACTTGTCACATTTATTAAATCATATTCGAGATCGATGGTGTTGTTTAATTCATTGTCTACTATAACTTTGCAATTTGGCAAACCGACTTTAACGAAGTTTTCTTTGATGTATCTGCCGGGTGAATTGTCATTTTTTTGGCAAGAGCGATAAACGGTGTTATAAGTATAATTAATGGGACAGCACTTGGGAAAATAATCTCCAGAGGCCGGTCTTTTGCTCTCGACGGTCCCATTGTTGACTGTGAAAATGAAGAAATCCGTAGTGACTTCTGCACATTCTCCATCGGAACTGGCGTTCAGAAAATCTGTTTCGTTCGATAAAATTTCCAATCGTTTCCGTTTATCATCAACACATACGTATGAGGAATTGATTTCCGTCAAATATTCCCCAATTTTACAACATTTTTTATAAAAACTCGCGTGAGAAATTACCAAGTTCGTTGTTAACAAGGTTATGGTAAACAAATACATGTTCAAGGTTTTACTATTATTTAAGCAATCACACCATTACAGAAGCTTATACCGCAGACCACTCTCTGCACTTGAACTTCGTCGATATCGCTCTTGGCAGGCGTGGAATGACTAAATAATAAAATTAGCGATCTTGCTGATATAAGAATGGTAGGGGGAGGGTTTCCCGAATGTTTACATTAAAGGTAGCAATAGTGTGGATATCATCTGCAATTTACATATTTGTATTATTCGCTGTTTCACACGGATATATTATTAATACATTTCAATGTGATTGAAGTAAAATCATGTATCTATAAATATATATTTTTCTTGATGTTAATATCTTTAGATCTGAGCAGATTGAGATGTAACATGCTGCGTTCGCATTAAATTCAGTGAAAGTGAAGAAAGGGAAAGTGTTGGCGTCGTACTCATTTTATATATGTAGTTCATTAGAGGGAATAGTCATTTGAAAATATATGCCATTTTACTCAACTTTTGTTGAAAAAATTAAGTGTATTTTATTAGTTCCTGTATTTCCAGAGATTTCGGACAATTAAATGTAAAAAGAAAATTGAATTAATTGTATGTATTTAATGGTTTTAATCAATGTTATAGCATTCAAGTTTATTGTTTATCATTAATAAATGACAGATTTGAATGCTATAACCTTCTATGATGATTTGCCATACACTAATGAACAATTTAAAATACATTTGACAGATGTTGCTTTAATAGCGTGGCCGCTATCACCTACCGAATTTCAAGCGTCTCTATTGAAAGACCCATTATTAATACACATCCCAAACTAATGTTTCTTTTTTACGCCAACAATTGGCTGTCAAATGAAGTTATGGATGCACAAATTATTTTATTCCATTGTCTATTGGCATAAGTATTTCAGTTTCATGTCATAAGTATTTCTGTCCTCAAAATACGGAAGGAGAAGTAGACATAAGTAACATTTAAGTTCAAAGATTTATTATACATAGAACATAAATAATATAAATTTTTAATGTGCTACCTCTCCTTGATAATATTATGTACGGAAACGCGTTGATATTCTAATAACTTTAAACAATGTAATATATTAGATTTTTAGGTTTCTGTTTTAAATATTTAAACCATATATTACGCTTTTATTACTTTTTCCTTGCTGTTTGTTCAAGTCAAGGAAACTATATTACTTGAATTATCGTATAAAGGGGTATAATTAATGTATTATATACTCAAACGAAAATCTACAATGGGGCGATGTAATTCTGAATTGAACATTTGTATGGGGTATACGATCAGAAAAATAATTGTTTAGAATTGCAGTTTATTATAATTGACATGCCTTCCGGCATTTATGTAGTGGCAAAATTATTAACTGTCAAAATTGTCTATGCATATAAATCTGTGTTACGTTGTACCACCACCAAAACATTAAACAAAGGGTAGCTACTATTGTTCTAAAAGGTTCCATACTACGGCGTAAACAATACTTACAATTAAATTAAACATCATCTAAAAGCAAAAAAAAATATTTACAGTTTATATAATATTTACATATTAATTTATTTAATATTTACATATTAAATTACAATTATAAAATTTCTCACAGGAAAATATATCTCTATATTTCACATTATTAATTACCATACAGTGTGGTGACAAATATCGCGCAATATTTATAAATTTCCCGTTAAATGGTTTTTGAAATATGTTAATCTTATTCGTTAAAAATATGTACAAATTTCATTTTTTATGTGTGATGGTAGTTTTTAACTTGCAACCCCTTTTTCAACAAAAATTAATTCCTTCAAGTTCTCCTAATATAAATTATATTAGGTGTTTCCTATTTACCGTTCATAAGATACACGATGTTAAATTTACAATTGTTTATTTTAAAAAGCTATTTGAAGGAATATATTTCTATTATAAAAAATAAGTGAGTTGCAATTTAAAAAAGATTATGTCACTTCCAAGATAAAATCAGTTAAAATTACGTCAGTCAATGGTTACTTAAAAAGTAAGGATGGTTACTTAAAAAGTAAGGTCGACGCGTTTCGGAGTTTTTCAAAACATCATTAATTACAAAATTATGAATATTGTGCAAACCTTATCATTACGCCGTATTTAAAATTTATCTGAATGAAAGTCATTATTTTAGTTTCGATATGTCTTATAATTAATAGTTTTTGGTTACATTATATATAGTGGTTTCATAAAATAATGAATAAATTCAATAAAAATTCCAGGAATAACTTTTGGGAGAAACTCTTAAATCCGTAAAATGTTATTTTTGGTTGTACATTTTTTAAAATACAATTAATATATACAGAGTAGTTCGTTCGAATAGAAGGTATGGCGTCAATGATATTTTATAAGGCTACCCCCTTTTTTATTAAGGAATGTGAAAAATCACATTTTTACGTATATTACGGTAATAATTCCATTGGTATCAGTATAGATTACATAAAGAAAAGCGATTTTGCAATTTCAAAATACTAAATTTGATAACAATGATTATTTAATATATCAACTAGATTAAATGTTCAAATTGTGCTCCACCGTTGGCCTTCTGATAGTAGCCAAGATGATTAATAAATTTTTTAAACATTGTCAATAATTTCACGATATACTTATATGTTATACATATTTGGTGACGAATTCTTATTTGTAAATTCTCTGGCCTGGTAACAGTATACCTTCCTTTTTAAGTACCTCGACAAAAGGTAATCTAGGGGTGTCAAATCTGGCGATCTGACATCTCTCTCTTTTGACATAATTCTCTCTATCCAACAATGTAGAAATATCTCATTTAAATAAAACCGACAGGTACAATACTGCATAATGGAGAGGTGCACCATCCTGTTGAAAGAAAAAATCTTTTCTTGGAAAGCAATATTCCTCTACATTTGAATATAAAATTATTAGTGCAGGAATAAGGTTGTCTCGCAGAAAATCTAAGTATCTTGGACCCATTAGGTTTACGTAGAAGAAATAAAAATTCTTCCCTCAACAATGCCGGACCAGACATTCACTTTCTGTGTATTTTGAGTATGATACTCCATCATCGATTGGAGATTCTCGATAGCCCAATAACGGTAGTTTTGTCTATTGACATGGCCGTTCAAAACAAAAGTAAATCTTGTTTGTTCTGAATTCTGAAATTATAATCATTATTGCAAAGCTGGTGTATTTGCTCATAGAAATGATTTCGCCAATCAATGTCATCTTCAGACAGCTCATGATTAAGAAATGTGATCATGGCTATAGGAATGATGCTTTATTTTTTTCAGAATTTTATGTACTATAGACGCTGCCGTATTGAAATCAGAAATGTTAAGTGATTATTTTCTTGCATTGCCCAACAAAATATTATCTTCTAAGGGTCTATAAGATTTAGGAAAATCATAGACATACGCAAATGCGCAGTATTTACACTCAATATTGCTTTCCGTACTTTAGCTAATGTCGTAGCTCTTTGCATGCTCATTCTGTCTCCAATTCCGATCGTGCAAAAATTTCAATTCTTTCTCATTCAGTTAATTTTTCCATCTTTCTATTTAACCAAACACACAACTTTTGCCAGAGAAAAGATAATAAGTGTATTCTCTAAAATAATAAATGTTTTACGAAGTACTATTTCAATGTTTTATTTGAAAGCAATGATGAAAACGTCATCGATCGCTAAGGCTATTGTCAGACAGCCAACGGAGCACATTTCAACACTAAATTATTTGTTTTTTTAATTATCATTTCCATTAAATTTAAGAAATGTCACGGTCTGTAATAAGAAAGAGGACTGCCATTAAAAAAATATCGATGACGTTATACTTTCTACGAATCACCCTGTATGTATCAATTATATTTAAAAAAAATACACCACTAAAAATAGAATTTGTCGGATCTGGACTGTTGAAATTTTTAACGTATTTATTTATTACTTTACGAAAGCACTATATTTATAGTACTTTCAAGATCTTCAATTTCGTTTGGTTTCCGTATATATATTGGATTTCCCTCAGAGTAATATCTACTTTTGCAATATAACCTATAATAATATAGACAATAAATATAGATCATATAGTAGAAATGGAGAGGTCGCTGGGCACATGATGAAAGATTTTTGACTAGTAAATGGAAGAGAACACTGGGTAGGTTTCACAAAAATTGAAAACTATATTGTTAACAATTGTTTCGGCTTCTATGCCATTCTCAAAGTAAAAGTTTGTTACTGTTTGAGAATGGCATAAAAGCCGAAACATTTGTTAGAAATATAGTTTTTCTTCCTATTCTTTTTTTTTATAGGTTTTAAGTGTTTTCTTTCATTTAATAGATCGTATATATTTACTATGTTCTACAAACTCAAAAACTAAAATTTTACGAGTCCTAAAGTTTTTCCCAGAAGTTATTCGTTGAACTTTTAACGAATTTATTCATTACATTACGAAAACACTGCATAATTAGTTACTGCACCTGCCTTACAATAAGGAAATAATAGATTTTGGATATATACATAAATACCATTGAGATTATCTCATCAAAGACGTATATATATTTTTTTATTTTCCTTTCAAGGATATCTAGTTCTGAGCTTAGAAACAACACCCTGGGGAATAAAATGAAGAATATTTGCCATTTTTTCCAAATATGTTTATTAAACAAGCACAAGCCAACAATTATTATACAAACATGTTTTCTATATATAAATTGTTCTTGAGGAGGTATTTATATATCATAAAAATGTCAAAAGAGCCTTCTAATATCCAGCGTTCACAAAATTATTGTCACTCCTGAAAAAATATATATTTTATATGATTAAATTATAGTTTTTCATTACTCGAAAATTATAAGGTTAAAATAATGTGTTACTCCATTCGACTTAATTACATTATTGAATATAAATTTATTCGAATATTAGCCAAATATGAATATCTATAAATCAATGCCATCAGTTAAAAAATGAAGAACGGTGATTTCTTTCGAAATTCTTGGAATTTTTTGCTATCAATTTAGTATGATTTTAAAGAGACATGAATATTTAACATCTTTTATTTTAATGTTAACATTTTACAAAAATTATTTTTATTTCATAATTTTAACAGATGTTAAATTGATCATATATTAAGCTTTACATTAACTATTTATGTTATTTAACTAAATTAAATATTTTTTTTTATTTTGGAAATTAATTTTTATATGTTATGAGGATATGAGATTTGTAAGTTGTAATATGATAATATACAGTACGTCCCTACGTAAGTATTAAATAAAGTTCACCAAATTAAAATTAAAAAAGTTTTTTGAATTTCCGGACACGACGATTTTCATTTTCAAACCAACACGTGCAGTAATTAACTTTCTAAGTCCTCAACCTCAAATTTTCTAACAAAATTTGAAATATGAAGATACCTCATGTGGCATCTTGCATTAAAGCATTTCTTGTGCAGATTTCCATAAAAACAATTAAAGAGTTGGTTAATAAATAAAGGAGATATTCAACAAAATAAATTCATATCATTAATTACACTGCTTGAAACAACGAAATTGAATAAAACAAAACTTTTCTAAAGTTCAAAGTTGCCACAACTCTGAACGCGACAATAACTTTTTCGATCCTTGACAGCAATTGTAAAAGAACCAGTTTGTCTACAGAAGAACTGATTATAGTGGAATTTTGCGAATAACCTACATTCTTCTAATATTCCAAATACACGTAAACTTTATTTTTCAGATAATAAATAAAATGTAAAGAGGTTATTTTACGAAATCTTGAAAGCGATTCTACTCTCGTCTGGCCTATCAATTTATTTGCAATGTTTCGTTTAAAAATCTTCTAACATTTATTGAACAGGAGCACCATCAACCATTTAGTTCATGAATGTATTCATAGACCAAATCAAGTTTGTCAGGAGGAACAAAATGATTAAAGCCGGTAATAATTCGAATTGTAAAAAATTCATACACACACAAATTTCCTTTTACAATTATCTCGAAGAAATATGACTCATTATTATTATTCTCTAATATTATTTTCAATATATGAAGAAATATGTCATTTATTCTCGGCCAAACATTCACTTTTTGTGGCCAATAGGTCTCTAGTATCTAATGGAGATTTATGTAATGTAATGATTGTTACATAATCATCACTTATGTTATATAACGATTTATGTAGCTTCGTCTGAGAGAAGTACATTGTGTAAGAAGGTCTGGTTATCAGTTATGTTCGACATTGTTTAATAAAATTCCAACTTTCTGTCTGTATCAGAAGGTGGAAGATGTACTTGGGAACTTCATGTACTTGGGGACAACTTTTGCTTTACATAACGATGAACTGTTAAGTTCGAATAGTCCTGTTGTTAAGCCAATTTTTTTCATTTCTGTTCATTAGAATCGAGTATTACTTGAGGTGTCGAATTATGACTTAAGTTTTTTAGTCTTTGCCAGCTCCGGACGTAGGGGGCAGGGCAAACCGGGGTACTGACTCCGAACGGCAATTTAAGGAGGCGCCAAATTCGTATATTTCACAAATGAACTTTCATTAAAGCGCCTAACATCCAGAGCGCGTCGGGCTATCGAATGTGCATTTGAGGCTAATATTCATTTTGAGCTAATATTCTTCAAGAATTTAATATAATTAACGTCGAAATACAGAAAAGAACATAATCATTTCGCATTCACTAATAAGAGAAAAGCCAATAGAATATTGGATCGAAGAAGTTGCACCTACCTGTATTGAAAAAGTTGGGAATCGTGCCAGTCCTCAAAATCAAGCGAATTTCCACAAGAAGGCAACATGACGAAATCTGCGAGGACGAATCAAGAATACTAGACCCGACACAGCTGCTTTCCAAAGTTATAAAAGTAGTATTTGACAAAATTTTAACAGAAATAGGAACAAGGGTAGAAAGCAAGAGGAACCCAAATGACAATTTCACCTTCCTCAGTAGCCACGAATTTGTATATATGTCCACTGAAGATCTGTAGAAAATGCAGATCTAGCAAAATAGCAATCTAGCTTTTTAGCCGACCTAGCTCAAAGATGTTCCAGAGACTTAAACGCAGTGACTTCTGCCAGGAACTCACCGAATTTAAAAAGCAAACTCCATTTGTAATCAGAATCAACGAAGAGATAAGTGCATTAGACCTGTTGCAACATGTGCAAACATGACTTGCAAGAAGCTTTTCCCAATATTAATACCAATGCACATTACCGACGACATCTACAAGCTGTGAGTTTCAGCAAACTAAAATTAATTAAAACCTACCCGAGTTCAACAATGAGTTAGAAACGTCTATCTGGCCTCGATATCCTAACCATCGAAAATAAAACTGCCTATGAGACGAACTTTGATGAGGTAACAGATTCTTTCGCGGAAAGAAAAGCTCGACGGTTAAAGCTGTAGCAAGATTAGATATTAAAATTTGCTGGGACCTAAAGATTGAAGGTATACAGTCTGACTTGTGCATTGTCTACACTGATGTATACAAATTAATTAAAGGGTTTTTATTCTCCCGGTCACAAAAAATTACACCCAGTATATTTGTTTTGTGAGTTTTTTAAAATCGTTAATCTGAAATGTTGGAGGGGAGGGTAATGAATGTCAAGTTTTTGCCCCGGGTCGGAAAAATCGTAGATCTAGGGCTGGATTTGCACATCTTTTACAGAGCCCGTTTATTCAAACTCGTGATAAAGTTTACTCACGCTTGATTATGTAAATTGTTGATAAACATATCGCAAACTTCAAGCTGACTTCTCATTTTATCTCCAGATGCATTATTAGGATTTGAATTCGCAGGTTTTCTGATAAGTTATGCATATTATTTTTAGTTGTAATTTGACAAGCTATCAACCGCACAAGAAAAACGACAGAGCACAGTAAATATTTGACAAACGCAAAGGATCGGCAATTGTTTTCTTATACATAAATGAAACTAATTATTACTAGATATGTATAGATACTAATTCAAAAAGACTTTTGTTGAATATTTTCATTATCTATTAACCAAATTTCGATTATTTATTTACCGAGTTCGACACAAGGAATGCTTAAAACGAGGTATCGCAAGAGGTATAATCATATTTTCCATTTTAAAGTTGCGTTTGTTAAAATTTTCGAAGGTGATGATGAGATGTTGAAAACAACAGCAACAGATGTTGCCTTGGAAATGAAAATCGATGTATCTGTTGAGTTTCTCCAAAAGAGCATTAATTTTAACTTGATGAATTTGATTCTAAACTTATAAACATATTCCACTTGTCTTTTATTTCTTGAGATTTAAGTCAATTAAAATGAAATAAAAAAATTTCTTATGTTTCGGTTTCAAAAAACATCTTCAGGGAAACAACAATAATTAATAAAACATGAGCTTTCCGAGCTCTGTTTATGACTACTTGCATTTGTATAATTGTTATATGAATGCAGTTATTTCATTTTTGGCATTTAAATGTGGAGCCTTTGGCGTATGCAAAATAAGTGGAAATAAATTAGTCTAAGTAAATTCACGTAGAACAGACAAAAATAAAACAATTATGGACAAAAATAAAACAAGTCCATCCACGTAACAAAATCTAACATTCCAAGAAATATGAAACAAGTGGACCGATGATGAAGAAAGCAAAATGATCCACCTACATATAATATTTAAAAAGAATCTTTCATCCAAAGGGTATAAAAATTATGTGAGTAACCTAAGTTATGTATCCATGAATATATGTTAACATTTTTAAGAAACACTGGTAAGAGTCTTTTGTAAATGATCTTTTTACTATCTTCCTTTAGTCAAGGTAACCTACGTATGAAAAATATAGGTCATATGTCCAGTAGGCCATGGTAGTTCAACTTCTTAATTGTTTTAAAGAAAATCAAGTTGCTTAATTCATGACTTCTTTAGTGATAAGTACGTACCTCAATGTGACCGTCCTTTCACTGCAAACAATTAGATACGTGGCATTCAACAATTTTTTTTATTTTTTCTGATTAATACAGTCATTAAAGGGAACATTATCCAATTTTACAACATCTTTTCTAATTTCTACCTCGTATGTACCAGGTTTGACCTGTCTAGCTTGAATGACGCAAGTCTTAAGTTCATTCTCAACGGATTGTGCATAATTTACTAGTTCTTCTATCGCCTTCGAATCTGTAACATGTTTTTGTCTCTTGAATTCTTCGTTAATTTTTTTCGCTGCCTCTCGTAACGCGAACGTATCCCCCTTAAAAACCAGCCTCCTCGTTTTATGTAGCTGTTTAAAAGTCTGTAATACTCTATGCCTCAAACTTGCCGACATCACAATTTCCGTTTATTTACTAAAAGTTACGTAACATATTCACATGTGAAAATTGTACTACGACGCATGATATACCTAACCTATAAAAGAATATATAAATAGAAATATGGGTGAATGTTTATTTTTTTGTTAAAAGTATTGTACTTACGCAGATGCGACACTCTCTTCTCTTTATTTTAAAATAAATTAATTTATATCACTTCAACTTATAAATGCCCAACAGGCCCCAACATTGTAAAATTAATTACAAAATTGGAATATTGTAGATTAGACACTACCTTCATGCACATTGATTCATTGATTTAGCATGTAGTGACATCTATGCTGTTATATAAGAAGCCGACGAGTAGTGACTTAGGAATCTAGTTTAAGTATGTAATGAGTCGACTTGTGCTGCTAATTATATTTACTATATACCATAATTACTATAACAAAGTAAATATGGACAATATTCTCCTACAGATTAGTTTATTTAATCGTTATAAAATGAACGATTTAAACGATTTTTAAATAATTGGCAGACATCGTACAGGTATGTTAATCATTATTTTTTGGTCAAATTGGTCAAGCACTTCCAGTGAAGTTTGTTGCTATTGTAATGCTATTTTTTAGCTGCTGGTAATCTACCAGTTCTGGTAGATTCTTCCACTGAGTGCAAAATTTACGTTATTATATATTTTCCAGCGGGTTAATGGAATTTGTGGATATAGTCCTGTTTTGCGAAACTGACTCATAACGACGGTGCTGATCAACAATCGTTCATATATACAAATTTGATAATGACGATTCCTAATCTACCAATCCATGGAAAAGGAGCCTGTAAAACCTGAAACGCCTGTCTCATGAAATTGGATTTATTCATCGAATCTGTCAAATGATTGTGAAGAAGAATTTACAATTCCAATATAAGGTCCAACAATATCGAGCCATTTTGCTAATAAATCCCTCTAGATGTCTTGCGCACTGTCAATTATTGTTAATAGTTTAATAATGGCGGTCTGCTAACACATGTTTATGTGAGGAAGGATGTTTTTGTCTTTCGAAATTCACCAATTTTGAAAATATATGAATATGGAGCTGACAATCTGCATACTTTTATAAATCTCCACTACATCTGCACAAAATTGGTGATTGGATGGCAGTTTCTTGCGGCAGAGTAATTGCGTCCATCAATTAACCATCAATTTAACCATCAATTGTGAAATACAGAAATATTTTTACAGAATTTGTTACGACTATAATCTTATTGTTGAATAACTTCACAACGATGACCTTGTATGGCTATTTCAAGACGATGCAACCGTATATACGATACGACATACTATAGTTTTTCTCCGCGTGTTTATAATCGGCTGATAATTTTACATACACGAAATAAAATTCTTCCAATGTGTCCTTATTTGACCGTTCTGGACCACTTTGTGTTCACATACTTAAAAGAAATATATTTTTAAAACAACTATAGCAACCATAACGCTACTAAAGTTGCAAAATTGTTTTGATACGTGATAACATTCCTGCAGTTACTTGTATTTGATTTTATTTGTTAATGAAAACGTTTCTAGTCTTTAATTTTCATGTTCAAACTTGTAGGTCATATTGCGTATCTCAGTTGGAACTATAGGCTTTTGAATTGCACGCCATTTGTGTTCTATCAAAGATAAGGCCTCAATATTTAACAACGAATAGATTGTGTACAACTGTTTTATGAAAATGAGCGAACACAAATGGCTCGCAATTCAAATCCTGTAGTTTCAACTCAAAGACCCTATAGAATTACAAGCAGTAGTAGGGTTTGAAAGAGCCAAGGTACTCATAGTTACTATGCATATATACTCTACATAAGTAGATAATTAGTATAAATTTAAAGTATGAAATTAGTTAGATATTGAACACTTGATAAAATTAATTGAAATAAATGAATTGAACTATTTTAATTATTTGCAGTGATTTGTAAATAATAATTAATACCAAATTTATTAAAATATATTTTATTAAACATAATATGTTTTATCACAATTAAGGTACGTGCCGGAAACAATATTGCTATTTACACGCGTAGTTTTTATTTTATTTATATGAACAGGCATTTATGTAGACTAGTGAATTTTAGTAGTAAATAGTAGCTTTAATATTAGTAGGGAAGGATGTACCTTGGACGGGAATCTGTCCTCTAAATGGGGCCCATCAGGGGTCCAAAAATAATATTTCACACTAACACTAACTTAGTTTTCCACAAAACACTATACACTACACTCGACGCGCGCTTGGCCAACAAAGTTGGCATTATCTGTAGATGATTAGAACTGCCGTTTAATCATCTTCAGTTTTAACACCAGTTTTAATGATCTCTACATGATGCCAACTTTGATGACGAAACGCGCATCGAGTGTAGTGTATAGTGTTTCGGTGCTTTATGGAAAACTAAGTGTTACAAAACGTTTTCCATTTGATGATCACCTTTGAGTAAGATAATTTGTGATATTTAGTTACAATACGCATTAGTATTATACTCTCTATGAACACATAAGATATAAGATGTCTTTTAGATGTCCAGTAGAAGGTTCTAATATTTTTGTTGACTATCAAGTTGTCGTTGTATCCGTTGTCCAGTAACTGTTCGATGGATAACATGCATTGTGTACTTGAACTAATTAGAACTTCACTTGCGTTAATAAACTGTACTAGCTTGGTTTACAAACTCCAGTATTTCTCTTTTTTTCTAAAATACAGAGAACTATATTTTAGAAAGATCAGTTCTAAAAATTAGTCTTACCCAGTTTCCCATATCATTTCATCCATGATCAAAACGTATCGATGTATCTCAAATCATTCCTTTATATCAAATCATTCCATAAACCCCTTTAACTACCATTCAAAATTGACTTTGCAGGACCTATTTTCCGTCCTTGGTAGATCCTAAATTGAACCTTAACATATATTTGATTATCAAGAATAGCAGACTATACAGCTGTTGTATGTAGCAGTTTTTGTTCTAATGAATAAAATTGTATCGTACATTTTCAAATAGAAATGAAATTAATCTATTCATTCTGAAACTATTCATTCGCAATAGATCATGTAAACGTAGTAATCTAGTCTCTTGGTGTTCCAATACCTTCTAGGCGAGTCCCACACAGATTTAAAGAATAATTGAAAAATTATTTTCTTCAATGCGTTGACAATACGGTGGCTTGTTTTTATGGCTAGGCTCAGGTAGACTGTTCCGTTTATCGGCAAGATAAGGGAGTTTTTTATTTGGCAAATAACGATGAAATGAATAGAACATTAATAATTAAATATCAATATGTTTTCTATGTATTTAACTTTCGACAGCAAGACCATTTGATAGCATATTTCACTAGCTCAATAGTTCATTAAAAGTCCATTAAAACAAAAATAATTTATTTGTACTAT
This sequence comes from Rosalia funebris, assembly GCA_037954035.1. Taxonomy (NCBI): domain Eukaryota; kingdom Metazoa; phylum Arthropoda; class Insecta; order Coleoptera; family Cerambycidae; genus Rosalia; species Rosalia funebris. The sequence goes on from JAZFAV010000011.1 coordinate 22,812,736, forward strand.
TATTAAATAGTTAATAGCAATGATAGTTATACCAATGCTACTCACATAGTAATATAAATAGTTATAAACGTCACAGAAAAAAAAATCAGACTTTTTCATACACTTATAAAGTACCAAGTGATCATCAATATTTTCATAGAGAATCTCATTAACTATAGGAGGTATAGACAAATGAAAAACGAAAACTAGAATTAGCCGTCTCTTTTCGGTATCGAACTATAAATCAAAAATTCATATTTCTTTAAGTTTTCAATATGTTGATAATTCAGTTCTTCATGAAATTGGAAAAAAATTATCTTCATATTCTTCAACGAAAGTCCTTGACTAGATTAAGGTGCTCTCAATAGATTTTAATAACTTTTGTTATACGAGATATAATATACATTTGTATTTGTATTGTTTAAATATAAGCCTTAATTGCCTTTGATTGACATTAAAAAAGAATATTGTTCTCTCTTCAACCACATATAGCATGTGAGGTCAATTTTTGATTTATATCCTGATTTTAATAAACACGACTTAATATTTAAAAATAAAATGTTATTTTGACAACTTTGCATAATAAGCGAGTACCATTTTGAAGAATGATAATTATTAGACATGTTAATTGTTAGATATTTGATTATTATTTATAATTTTCGACTTTAGAAGTTCGAAGGAGTGTACTGTTAGTGTATTTCAAATTAATTATGATTCTACAGTTGCATCTGAGATGTATTTAATCCCTATAAAGATCGAAAATTTGATCCGTGAGAATAATATAGATGCTTTGAGAAGTAACTTAGTCTTTAACTCTAACTTTAGAGATATTAATTCAGAATCAACCATTCGATCTTGAATGACGCCTAAATTTTTACAATTGATATTTCTGACAAATTATGCAAGATCTGATGAAATTATGCAAGATCTATTAGCTTTTAGGAATAAAATTGGAGGTTTGATGTTTTCTATGTAGTAATCGTATTTTAGCTTAACAAATGGATAAACGAAAGTGAAATAAACAATTTATTATGAAATTATATCCAAGAATATGGAACACCAAGGAGCTACACGACACTATGCAGTTCCGACCGCCAATTTTGGACACAACTGGAAGCGAATCAAAGACCTGGGAACGTGGCCACCATGTCCTGGATATCTCAATACTAGATTTCCTTGTTTGAGAAATCATTAAAGATAATTTGTATAAAAAGACACAATGTACGAACTAATAAAAAATATCATAAAGTGTTTCAGTTTAATTCTGTTTCTAATGTTCATACATATAATGTACTTAGGAATGTTTCATAGCGACGTGAATTTGTGTTGCAAGTAGTGGACACAAATTTGAAAAATTGTAAATGCTTATTTATAATTATACATGTATGTATTTTCATTTTGCTTATTATATTGTTTAATATTATTAATTATATTCAAATAATATTATAATTATGTAAGCATGTGATAATATAATTAAATTCCTTTATATTTTTAAATATTGTTCTATGTTATTAAATGGTTAATTCTCATTGACTGTTTTTTCTTAGATAGCATTTGCCTACTACGGAAAATCGTGAAAAGAACATATTACCTTAAAAAATTGTAACTTTTATTAAAATAAGGATACAAATTCAGACTTGATCCCACATGCCATATATCGTTGGAAAGAGGGCATATCTTTTTACGTAAATCACAGCAGAATATAACTTATATTTAAAATATGGAGGTTTACGTTATAACTAGACTTATAATAAGGATTTTAGAAAATTTGAAGACATCTTATACGAGTCTTAAAATTGCCTTAAGAATGTATATCTTTTATCTAGTTCCATAAATAACTGAATTATCGACATGAGTAATGATGTATCAAGAAATCAAAAAAAAACTAGTGTATAGCTCGAAAATAAAAAGAGATAGATAGTTGCAATTTTCACCATTAGGTATGTTTCATTCCAAAAAGAGAAATCGAGAGTGGGAATGACTAGTTTTCCATACCTCCTACAATCAACGAGATTCCCTACAACGCATCGAAATTTTCCCACCCAGTATATGACAATCTTAATATATTTGTGGATAATAAAATATACAATTCTTAAAATACCTAATTAAGAACATTAAAGACTACATAGAATATATTGTTATCTAATGCAATATACAACACTGATTTCACAAAATTAATTTTAACTTAACTAAGCATAAAATTTAGTTTTATGCGATTCTTGCGTATTTGCAACTTCTAAAGTTTAGCCAAATACTATAGTATTTACACGACCTTGAGAAATTTATAGCGATACAATTATCTGGAGTGTATGTACATTAACAACTAAATAAATACTGCAATAAAAAAGGCTTAAACAAATTGTATGAATTAATTACAACAAGTATATATTATACTTATTTTAATATTAACAGATTGTAAGGCAGCATATTTTTCATTTTCTGGTTAAATTTTCATTATTTTTTACGTATATTTTAAGTTTTGTCCACATAATATGAGAGACGTAATTTTTCGTTAACATTTGATCATTCATGTTAACGTTACGAAGTAATAAACGATGAAGAATATATATTATTTATTATATATCACAACTTTGAGATGGCTTTTTATACTTTGTGGATAGCATGGAGGTACAAGCATACACTGTAAGCAGTGAGCACTTGATGTAAACCATACTGTAGTTTTATTACAGTTAGCCAAATCATAGTCGATTTAATCAATTAACCATGATACAAGAATTTTACTTAAACCTGATTGTAAACTTAATTTTTCAAACTATATTATGTACAGAACATTATTTCTCTCAGTTCTTAGTTAGGAATTACCCTAATACTTATTTGAATAGTATAGTACTCTGTACGGTATATAAAACATGATATAATAATATATTAATTTTATACAATAAAAATTAATATATAAGAGAACAGAGGGGCGTACATATTTTATTTTTATCGCTTATGTATATATCATTATGATTTTTCAACTTATAATGATTGATGAGTTCATAAACTTCCATCCTCTCTTAACTCCTATTAATGCCGAAAGTTACTGCACTTGTTTAATAAATAATATATGTATGTAGGACGTATTATTGCCTCATAAAAATGAACGAAACAAAGTCAAGTCTAATAATATATAAAAGGAACCCTATTATATGAAATAACTGAATTGAACTTAGATCAATTGTTAACTATTTAGTTTTAATCCTGTTTGTAACCATTTGAATTTAATAAATTAGTTATCAAAGGCTATACAATAATTATTTTACCAATTAACACAATTATTCAAGAAAGTCAATGAATGAGCTATCATTGAACATATGTCATAACTTTACTTACAGTCGAAGAATTAAATCCTCATAATTTTTTATTCGATATACATTTATTATATTGTATGACCAATATACAACTAGTATATAAACAGGATAATTTCGCAGTATACTAGTGTATTAGATATTAGTGGGATATCATTGTATAGGGTGTCCAGAAAGAGTAGGGGGGTATTTGTAGATTCAATAAAAAAAAACTAGAAGTCAGAAAAAATAAATTTTTTTGTTAATTTTTAGACAAGGTTTTGGAAAATTAAGTACTAAAGATTATGTTCTCCAAATGTTGACCCTCACGCTGCTGGCACTCCTCTAACCGTAAACGGAAATTAGCCACCACGCGTCTACACATCTCTCTGGAAACGGCGGCCATTTCGGTGCGAATGTTGTGCTTCAATTGCACTAAAGTTCGTGATTTGTTTACATACACTTTCTCTTTAAGGTATCCCCATAAGAAATAATCAAGAGGTGTAAGATCAGAAAATGGATTCGAATGTTTGAGAACACCGGTTCGACTGTAAAAATTCGCAATCCAGGTCGCCCGTGCTCTGTTTGAACCCCACAAGCGATTGAAGAAGTGAGAGTTTGCGAATTGATTGAGAAGGATTTTCACGCACTGAAACTCTCACTTCTTCAATCGCTTGTGGGGTTCGAACAGAGCACGGGCGACCTGGATTGCGAATTTTTACAGTCGAACCGGTGTTCTCAAACATTCGAATCCATTTTCTGATCTTACACCTCTTGATTATTTATTATGGGGATACCTTAAAGAGAAAGTGTATGTAAACAAACCACGAACTTTAGTGAAATTAAAGCACAACATTCGCACCGAAATGGCCGCCGTTTCCAGAGAGATGTGTAGATGCGTGGTAGCTAATTTCCGTTTACGGTTAGAGGAGTGTCAGCAGCGTGAGGGTCAACATTTGGAGAACATAATCTTTAGTACTTAATTTTCCAAAACTTTGTCTAAAAATTAACAAAAAAATTTATTTTCTATTTTTTATTTTTTCTGACTTCTAGTTTTTTTTATTGAATCTACAAATACCCTCTACCCTTTCTGGACACCCGTTACATACATATATAAAGTGACTAAGCGCCTTATTTAAATACATATTTTTTTAAGTACTGCAATCATTTTTTATATTGTAACGCTTTAACATCATTTTCATTTCTAACTAAAACATTATTTTCATAAACAATTTTGATAATATATCACAATTATAAATAGACCTATAAAGTTTGTTAAAAAATCGACTATAAACGCAACTATCGGCAATCAACCATTCCATACATACATACACTCTTTATTTCTATAATTTTTCCCATTTCATATTCACACCTCCTTAGCTTAACATACCTATATATGTATTCACTACTGTAAAATGAAATGTATATATGAAGCATATGCGGTATGAACTTAAAACATCACAAATTAAGTAAATTCAAAGCGGATGGAAAATTGTATTATTTTCCGGAATAGTATTTAATTGAAGTTCTATTATCCAGACGATTCGAATTTGTGACGCTCATCCTTGTTGTTGATGTAACAGATTGTCGTCCATTGCTTATGGTGGTAGTATCTTTTGATATCCTTAACTTCCTTAGAAAGTCGTAGTACACCTTCTTCTTGCAAATGAAAATGATGAATATAAATACACCTAAAAAATAACTGGTATTAGGCAGTGCATGGAAATATTGTTTTTGCTTATACAATATGGTCTCTGATTTCTACGTACTTTATTCTACTAATACCAGAATATACTCGTAGAAGGTATGTGAAACGTTGAATGTCAAATATTCATTCATAAGTATATTCTTAGTATAAGTCAGGTTTCTCAGTGTAAGGTTTGTAGAATGGAACAAAAATATCAGTGGCAAAAAATCTGCAAAGCTTGTAGGGATCCTATTTTATATCTTAGAAAAGTGTATCTATTCATATATATTAAAGCCATAACACCATACATACTGCCGCTTGTTAAAAACAATCCACATAAAATGCATTTGGTACAAAACGACGATAACCTCAATCATTTTAATCAATAATAAGTAGCAACGATAGACATGGTGATAGACAAGTTAAACGACCAGCCTATTTCACCGATGACCCCTGCTTGATTATGGTGTATGGTGTTGCTTAAAATCAGAGGACTACTTCAACAAAATAAATAACGCCAATAATAAGAAAAGAAGAATAAGGTGATAAATTAATCAAATCATCTCTTTAAGCCGATTCCTATTTGACTTGATATTGATTTAAACTGTCAAATATTTTTTTACAACTAAGCTTAATACAACAAATTTAGTAACAATAAAAATGTGATATCTTTAAAAAACGGATCATCATCATCATCATGAGGTCATCAGTCCTAAGACTGGTTGGACGCTAACCTCCAGCTTCTCCTATCATGTGCTAACCTACGCATTTCGCTAATTGTGCTACAACCTACATCCCTTACTATTTGCGAGCAGTAGTCTAATCTCGGCCTACCTCTACCTTTCTTCACTCCTATTTCTGCCTCCAAAATATCACGGACTATTCCTCCATGTCTCAGCAAGTGAGCTACCATTCTATCTCTTCTCTTCTTTATGTTTTTCCACATACTTCTTTTCTCGCCGACTTTACTTTTCTAATACTTCTTCGTTTCTAACCCTATCAGTCCACGGTATTTTCATCGTTCTTCGGTAACACCACATCTCAAAAGCTTCTAATTTCTTCCTACTTGCTTCCCCTACCGTCCAGGTTTCGCAACCGTATAGTGCCGTGCTCCATACATACGTTTTCAAAAATCTCTTCCTTGTTTCTAAGTTTATTACCCCCGATCATAAAAGTGCTGTCTTTTTATTAAAAGCTATTCGACCCTGCGCTATTCTTTGTTTTATATCGTTATCGCTTCTTCCATCCCAATTTATTTTACTTCCTAAATAAGTGAAGTCTTTAACTTCCTCCAATCTTTCATTCTTCCTCCAAAAAACGAATAATAAGAAAATATTGTATCGATTAACAAAAGTGAACCTCTTTCAATTGAGATATCACACGCATCCTTATTTTACTTAATAATAATTAAAGTTACGTCTAAACACAAATATAAAGTATACTACTAAATATAAAATATTACACCTAATAAGTTAGTGATACTTTCGACAATTTCTTATTATTACTTCCATTTCTTAACATCCAAAAAAATAATAACCTATAAAGAGGCAATACCTAAAACTGTTCATTGAAATCCTGAACGTTGAGATATAATGGAAGTTCGATTTCTAATTCTAGATGAAGCATTACTTTTTATCGCTTTGAGTGGATGCCAAGCAAAAGTTTATAACATACACGTTGAAATAATATCGTTTAGAATAAAATATTTTTCCAAATTGATTTGAAAAAATACAATTTGAGAAATAAATTTCTACCGAGTTATTATAAAAGATCATTAAACAAATCATTAACGATGCGGGAAACAAATCATTAACTATTATCTGGTAGTAAAGACAAACCATTTCCAATTTATTAAAATGATCCCTTAGTCTCCTAACGACCAAATTCCAAGTATACTGGTGTATATTACTTTAACTAAACCATGTACATTTTTAATCAACCAATTGCCACCTAGAAGGGACATGTCTTGGCAATGTTGAAATAAGTACATTCATAACTCTTGTGTATCTGACAATAACTCAACTGGTGAATTAAGTATAAACCTAATTACAAAATACCAATAACTTGTATACTAAAGGCAAAGGTGGTTTATAATCACTATATTGTTTATAGAAAAATACATATTCATAGATTAGGTTCTTAAAATGTAAGTATATTGTTTCAATATAAATTATAGTTATAGATTTCAAAGCAGTATACTAGTATATACTCTACTAATCACTGAATATCTCAATTTATATATGTTGCATCTATTCTGTAATTTGATAATATCGTCAATTTTTAAATTATTTAAAAATTTAATTTCGCATTATATGAAAAATCATCATCTCTTTCATATAATTTAATATTGAGATATTTCTCAATATTAAATTGTTAGAATAGCTCATATAATGAAATCTTACACTATTGTATAATTAAACACTCGTGATATATTCCTTTGAATGTAGTTAACAATAATAAATTAATTTTAAAATTAATTATCCTCTTGCTCAATAGTGATGTAGCCATTTTGAGATGAAGAACATAAATAACTCATAATTATTACCCATATTTGAGAAAAATGTATAGAAGGTGTCTCCTTACATCTTTCTTCAATTATACGTGATAACTTCTTTTATTTATCATTATTCCTATTCCACATGAAACTCTTTAACTGTCTCTTATGGTTTGTCTGTAATAAATTATTAGAAATATATATATTACCTTGTAAGCAGTTAACACAGTCCCATATGATCTCAACATATTTGGCAAACGTTCCCATCTTGCTCATTTCAAAAAACGAAGACATAACATCAAACACGAACGTTACACCCATAATTACGGACAATTTCAGTATTAGGGATAACCTGCAATTAGGATGTATTTGTAAATTAAGTTCAGACTATCACAGTGCATTTCAGAAAGAAAACCTTAATACAAACTTGAGTATATTTTGTTTTTAATAATTGAGAGTAAGTGTATATACCTTTGCAGAAATCCATTTCTGCGCTCTCTGCAATACGTTTTGCAATAAAAAAAAAATAATTTGTGAAATAATTTCAGAAGTTTTTTCAGTTTTCGATCAAGCCATTACAAATAATCAAAGAATAGTATATGTTACGTTATAAAGAATTACCACGGGAAATTTAGTGATATTTCTCGTTATTAAATATTTTTAATGAATTCCGTATGAATAATTAGAACAGTATATATATATATATATATATATATATATATATATATATATATATATATATATATATATATATAACTAAAAAGATATTTTTGTTAACAAGCGAAGAATGAACGTAGTATTTTTATTACTAGGAATATTTTAATTTGGGGAAATGTAATTGTCCTTTATTCTCTTATTGTACATTAAGATGATAAAATAAATTATATTTACTGTATATTATACACAGTATAGCCCGCTTCGAATGAAGACACTCTTATAAAATATGATAATAAATTACGCTAAGATCTACTTTGCCGCAAAATTTCGACAAAGTGTTTTAATATTATCATTTTTATCTCGTGCTTCAATTCAAAAACAATGATTAGCGATTTTTCTATGTATGCGATGTAATTGCATCATTGGATTCAGAAACCTTGAAAATGGGTATACACTAAAATTGGGAAAATATAAATGCATGGTATGGAAATAATATTAAATAAACAAATTATAAGCCACAGTTTTTGAAAAAAATTATCTCGACATAATTTTTTACATTTTTAAACAATGAATTCTTTGAAGCCTCGGATAATATTTCAACTAAATAGTTGTCCAATGTGCATCTTAAAGGATGTACAAGATTAGTTAGATGAAATTTTCCACGTCCGTCGTTAGATTGGACGAAATAGAGTTTAATTCACTTTGTATTAGAATTTTAGTTAGATTTTAAATAAAAAAAATCGCTAACCATTTTTTTCAATTTATTCATTGAAAAAAGTCAAAATACATATTGACTATTAGAACATTTTTGAAATTTTACACATAAATAAACCAAATCATAACCTAAATTTTGTCAAAATAGATTCATAAATAAAAGTGTCTTTATTTGAAGATAGTGACACTGTATAATTAGTTTATTATATGTAAGTAATTAATTAATCAAATTAAACTCATGAGGATGAGGCAGCGTACTCTGCTCATTGCCGGACCTGCGCTGTTCGAAGTCAAGCAACGGATTGCAAGGTTGCGACTTGGATGGGTGACGCATGGTCTTATTCTCATGCTTCTGCGGTGGTGCTGACTTTGTATTTGGTAACAGGGTGGCAACTGGGCCAAATACTGGGCACATTGTCTGCGTGAGTTCGATTCTCACCAGAGGGAACTTGGCACTTCCCTCAGGGCTGGGTGTTTGTCCGCGTTTATATGTGTAACCTTCCCCTACACAAAACCTGTCTGTAGGCTTTCTGGGGAAGGATGTTCTAATTTCTGTGTGTCCAAACGTTCGATATAAAAAGATAAATTCAAAGGGGCCGGTGAACCATGAATATATCATTTTAAAGATTTTTTTTAATAACAATATCGAATTCTAGGTTCATTAGCCATTATTACCGCTACTGAATCCTTCAATTTCTCTCATTAAATTGATGTAATAAAGAATGTGTATACGTTAGGAGTCAATCGGGGAACATACTGGTCGGAAGAGAGGAGAAAGCGGATAGATGGTAGCAGTACTTAGGAAATTTATACGAGGGTCAGGAATTAGGAGAGATATTAGAGGAAGAATCTAGCATCGATAGGGAAGATGTAGGAAAACCTATATTGAGAGAGGAATTTGAAATAGCACTAATGAATGGGGCTAAGGAACAATAAAGCGCCGAGTATAGATAAAATACAGGCGGAAATTTTGAAATATGCGGAACAGAAGGTAGTAAATATGATGTTTGAACTGGTAAAATACATATACGAAACGGGCGAGATGCCGGAGGATTATAAGAGGAACATTATTGTTATTATACCGAAAAAGAGAGGAGCCGACAAATGCGAGAACTTTAGAACGATTAGCCTAACTTCCTACGCGTCAAAAACCTTAACCAGAATAGTGCAGAAGAGGATGGAAAATGGAGCGGAGGAAATACTAGGAGAATACCAATTCGGATTTAGGCGAAATAGGGGAACTCGCGAAGCTATTCTGGCGCTAAGAGTACCCAATGTTAGAGAAAACAATAGAAAAAGGAAAGAACCCTTATATAGGATTTGTAGATTTAGAAAAAGCTTTTGATAATGTAAGATGGGAAAAAATGTTCAAGATACTAAAGAGCGCGGGAATGAAGTAGAGGAGAGTAGTACACAGTCTATACAAAGATCAAGCTGCTGTTATAGGGAAGTAGGTATTAGGAAAGGAGTAAGACAAGGATGTACGCTATCACCACTAATTTTTAATCTGTACATCGAAGAGGCGATTAATGTGGTAAAAGATAGAGTGGATGTCGGGATTAAATTACAGGGACAGAAACTAAAAATGCTGAGATTCGCGGATAATATAGCAGTATTAGCATCTAGTAAGGAGGAATTAGAATCAATGTTGAACGAAGTGAAGGCAGTGTTGAGAGAGGAATATGGAATGAGGGTGAATAAAAACAAAACTAAAGTGTTAGTGTGCAGAGGGCGCGAAAGAAGAGCAAAAATGAAAGTACAAATTAATAATGAAAGATTGGAGGAAGTTAAAGACTTCACTTATTTAGGAAGTAAAATAAATTGGAATGGAAGAAGCGATAAAGATATAAAACAAAGAATAGCGCAGGGTTGAGCAGCTTTTAACAAAAAGAAAGCACTTTTATGCTCGGGGGTAATAAACTTAGAAACAAGGAAGAGATTTTTGAAAACGTATGTATGGAGCACGGCACTATACGGTTGCGAAATCTGGATGGTAGGGGAAGCAAGTAGGAAGAAATTAGAATCTTTTGAGATGTGGTGTTACGGAAGAATGATGAAAATACCGTGAACTGATAGGGTTAGAAACGAAGAAGTATTAAAGAAAGTCGGCGAGAAAAGAAGTATGTGGAAAAACATAAAGAAGAGAATAGATAGAATGGTAGGCCACTTGCTGAGACATGGGGAAATAGTCTGGCGATATTTTGGAGGCAGAAAAATAGAAGTCAAGAAAGGCAGAGGTAAGCCTAGATTAGACTACTGCTCGCAAATAGTAGGGGATGTAGGTTGTAGCACAATTAGCGAAATGCGTAGGTTAGCACAAGATAGGAGAAGCTGGAGGTTAGCGTCTAACCAGTCTTAGGACTGATGACCTCATGATGATGATGAAAGAACGTGTCTGCACATATATTTCCTGCATTATTACTTAGGCATAGACCAACGTTTTCCAACATTTTTAGTATGTGCCTGGGTGCCACGTATTTATCACAGTTTAACAGTATATATCTTACTATAAGATATATGGTTTGAATAATGATTCTTCGCGTGTGCGTCACAGGTAAGAAACGCATGAATTAATCAACTGACATTTTTAAACAGTTTTGTGTCGAAAACACATTTTAGGATAACAGTTAGTACAATACAAATCCGTCAACCTATGACAGAGTAATGAAAAGGTTCTCCAATAAAAATATTCAATGAAAGTGATATTTCCATCAAAATAAATGAAACAAATTTAACAAAAATCGAAATAAATGAAACAAAAATGAAATAAGCTTTACAGAAATATTGAGACGCCAGTGAATCAAATTATACATTAAAGCTAAGACGTGACTTCTCAATTGCATTTTGTTCGGCAAATTATTAACTGTCTATGCCGCACGTAGTCGATTGAAACATATGTCGCTAGACATACGTGCTGGTAATTGTGGCATATTAGTAACAATTGCGAATGGTGTGGTATGTAATTCGTGCGTCGTCACTAAATTAATACACGCGCAAACATCCATTATGCAAATTGTATATTGTATACGTCAGATTAAGATTTTATTATGGTGTTAAACGTAGAAAGTAGTTTGTGAGTCATGTATGTCTAATTCTTATCTTTACAATATCCACTTGTTCTTTTCTAATCAGACTAATTTGAAGTCATAGTTGTACACTAGGCTTAACAGTTCTTAGTCTTATACCACTGGAATTCCATTGACGTTGATTGTGTTATTATTATTTTTTTAATTTCTATTTTAGCATCCATGTGACGATGTAAATGTTTTCAACAATCTTGTGATCACTTACTTCTCTTGGAGTTTCTTCCGCTAATCAATTTCTTCTTATTTCAACGTGACGAGGTTATACATATCAGGTGAGTAACTTTACCATTAGTTCATCAAACGATGGACTAGATTCTGTATTTGTTCGATAAGAGAATCAAAATTAAATTGGTCTTATAGAGCTTGTCGTAGACTTAATGAATCTGAACATATTAACGTCGTATGTTGTGGTTGGGATTTAATATACCACAGAGTTAAATTATCGAAGTATAACATATATAAGGTTTTCCAATAGGGGATGGTCGATTTTGAAATGGAATAAGACAAGCTGTGTGTGAGGTATTAACGAAATTTTTTTTTTTTTAAGGCCAATCAATGTATACCATTATGTGTGGAATATAACATCATTCAAATGTCCTCTGTGGCTTCTCACGGTGGTACGAATTCGAGTGCTCCAATTTGCAATGACTCTGCATAGATCCGGCTGAATTTAAGCGATGGCCTAGGTTATGTTTTCTTTAAGGGCATCGGCCGATTGCGGCTTATTGGCATAGACCTGTGACTTCAGAAAACCCCACAATAAATAGTCTGGCTGCGTCAAATTGCATGATCTTGGTCAATCTCAAATAGTTCACGCAGAATGTCCATTGTGATGTGCACTGTGTGGCATGTAACGCCATCCTGCTAGAACCACATGTCTTCCACGTCTATGTCGTTCAATTTGGGTCAAGGGAAATCAATTAATATCATTCTGTAGCACTCCCCGTTGACGGTGATGGCTAGCTACACCAACGTCGTTTTCGAAAATGTACGGACCAATGACGAAGCCCAATCAGCGAACAAACGGCGTTGTCTATAGTCATTAACTTTGAGCTCCTCGATCAGTTGGATCTTGTACGGGTGCAGGCCCAAGTCCCGATGTTCCTTTGATGTACGGGTGTTGGCTGAATGTTTACCAAACCGGTCGTCTCGAATTTGGCCACCAAATGTTGGAGAATCGACTTTGAAGGGCCATCGCGTCTGATGTAAAATGGGTGCAACACGCGCAACGTTTGCACCAACGAACACTCACTTTGATAATAAAGTTTTATCATTTGGACGTGCTGTTCAATCGTGTAACTTGTCATGGTAATTTGGTATCAGTGACTGAATAATAAACAACAGGTTAGACAGACGCTGCCAAAACAACATTGCCCCCACAGGCTGGTAACATCGACCCGTCCCAATTAAAATACCCTTTAATTCAGCAGAGTAGATTTATGTGTAGTTAGGAAGTATAAAAAAGGTATACTGCAATTGACAGAAGCTGACGATACTCCCTATTCAGTTTAGGAACCTTTAGTATATATTATCTGATTATTAGGATGTATTTCAAGGATGGGCCAAAATGTGGATTAGAGTAAGTTCCTGTTCAGTTCAGATCCTTTATATCCACTATAATGAAAGTGTATTTCAGGCACAACCAACCAGGTTAGTGAAGACTTGTATATACTCGTATAAGGTAAATTTATGAAAAACCAGTTTAATCCTTCAGATAAACTTGCACAAACTGGTTTAGTAATTGGCCGGTTTTCATATATTTCGCAGATATAAGTATTATTTTTATGAAAAAGAAATACGATCACGTCAAATAAAATCATTCACCTGTAATTTTAATAATTTATATTTTAAATTACAGTTTAATGTGGCAAACATAAAAAGAAATGTGTGCACGATGTATTCTTTTCGGGATTATTAAAAATAATTATGAATTGTATTTTCATATTTAGATAAGTCAATTAAAGTCAATCAATTTATAGATGCCAATTATATTACATAAAGGAAATAGTATATCTTAAACGATTTAAGCATTTCTATTGTAATAAAATAATATCAATAAACTGTGATTCATATTTTCAACGCGATATTAATGTGGTAGACCAGGCGGCTGCAAATTAAGCCGTTCACCCTAGCAAAATCATTATTAAATATGTCAAAATAATCTTAACACAAATAAATACGCATGTCCTTACCTTTCCCTATCTCTTTTAAAATTGTACTTCTTCTCATATTTAGATGTATCATTTATCCGGTTTATCTCGTTCTTTATCCTTAGACAATAAAGAATCGTCCTGAAGAAAAGTACAGTGTTCACGATTTGTATGACTAGATGTGGAAGGCGGACGAATAAAATCGATGCATAATTTCCCGGTCCTGAAATAAGAAAATAAGTCTTATTCTGTTTGAAAGGAATATATATATATATATATATATATATATATATATATATATATATATATATATATATATATATATATATATATATATATATATATATATATACGCATTGATTCTGAGAAGACTAAAATAAAATAAATGTTTTCTACTCTTTGAAATGAATGTGTACATTCTTATTTTTAGTGTTGGTATCAATGTTATGGAATGTGTAAGTTTTACAAATCTCATATTAAAATTAATAACGCTACTATAAATGTACAGTATTTTCGTGAAATAATAAATAAATTTGTTAAAAATTCAAGGAATTACTTTTGGAAGAAACTCTCGGACACATCAAATTTTATTTTTAGTTACGCATTTTTTAAAATACAATTTATACGTACAGGGTATTCCATGTAAGATCTGTTACCGATATGATATCAATATTTTTTGACGACAATCCCAATTTCTTATTACGGAATATGAAAGGACATATTCTTACATACGTTATTGTAATAACTTGTTAGATAATAAAACAATTAGATAGTAATAAATGTTCAAATTGTGCATAGTTGGTTGCATGGCAGTAGCCAAGATAACTAATAAATTCTCTTTGAACATTGTGAATAGCTTCAGCAGCTATACATCGTATTTCATGAGGAATTTTTGGTTTAAAATGTTCCGGCCTAGTAACCTATACTCTGTTTTTTAAGTATCTCGCCAAAATTAATCTCGGGCTGTAAAATCTGGCGATATGGCCTCTCAATCGGCCTCTCTTTCCCTATTAATGATGATTCGGATGATTCGGGAATATCTTATCTATATAAATCCAGACAAGTGCTGTATAATGGGAAGGTGCACCATCCTCCTGAATGAAAAAGTTAGGGCCGTCTCGAAGAAAATCCAAATATCTTGCACCAATTAGATCCACATAAAAGAAATAGGGACCCAGAATTCTTCCGTCGACCATGCCATACCACACTTTTATTCATAAAAGAGTCTCGGTGAGATTTTAAGTTTTCATCTGATAGCAATAAAAAAAAATTATCGTTCACCAAGGTTACTGTCAGACAGTCAACGGTGAATAATTTAAATAGTTAACTTGGTTAATTTTTTAAATAATCATTTTCATTAAATTTAGTATTTTGAAATTGCAAAATCATTTTTTTTCATTTTTTTATATATACTCACGCTAATGTAATTATTATCATAGTATATGTAAAACATTGCTCTCTTTTACATGCCATAGTAAAAAAAAGATTGCCCTCAAACCTTCCGTTGCCGGAGGTTGCCGATAACTTCGTATCTCTAATCACCCTGTATATATCAATTATGTGTTAAAAATGTGCAACCAAAAATAAAATTCAGCGAGTCCCAGAGTTTTTTCCAAAAGTTATCCCTAATATGTTTAATGAATTTATTAAGATTTCCTATTGATAATAGAAAATATTTATGCAAGGAACATTTTCTAAGTAGCTATGGGATATGACAATGTGGTTAATTTTTTGTATTCGCGTGCGATGTTAATGACGTTAAATATTTATTATAATGAAATTATTAAAGAAAAATTCAAAATCTCTCGTTTTTTGATTTCATAACTACCATTTTTTCAAATATTCAAACATCCATTTTTTCTTTCACTAGAAAAATTTAAGCTTTAAATTTGTATCAGTACAATGGATTTTTAAACAAATTCATCCAAAATAGCTGAATATCAGTCGATTCTGTTAACAAAATATAGTTGTTGTTAATCTCCCGCAAAACCATCCACGTTTAATTAACAATACGTCCTTATAATAACATAGTAATAACGAAGGCAATAGTACTGCCAAAGATGTATATAAGGCCGTATGTAAAATTAAAGAAGTAAATATGTCTCTTTAACAACTACACAGATAATATCAATGATTTTTTCCAAAACATATAACGTATCTTTATATGATTTACTTTAAAGAACACTCACTATATTACTCACTATATGTAGATTAAAGGAAATCTCAGCTAATATTTAAAAAATCGAATGATTAGGTAAATTGAGAATAAATTATATCCAAACTTAACTTAATCGCATTGATTAAATGGGTTTATGTACTACGAAATATTTTTTAAATCTGCCAAATAAATAATATTAGTCTTTATGAGTTGCTGCTAAATTACTTATTTCAAAATGATAACAAGTAAACTTCAATTTCACAGTAAATTAACTTGTAATTTTAGTTGTCACTCAAAATTGTTTGTCAAAAAATAAGTATACCATGTGTTATATTTTTATATATCGTATCTGCTGCACATATTAAATTTGACGTACCGTTAATTAAAATCTACACTAGTTAGTTAAAAGAAATCAATGTATAGGTATGTGAGGTATTCGAAAACTGTTATAATGAACTGTTCTCTCTAGAACTAGGGAGCCGTCATATTTGCGAAAGTTTTTTGTAGAGGATATCAGGATAATTTCTAGTAGAACTTTAGTAGGATAGTGAGGCACTACCGGAGATCTAAAACTTAATTTCAAATTAAGTCAATCCAATAAAATTCAATAATCCCCCTCCTCTAATATGGAACGCCACTAGCTCGGGTAAATAAATTATTAGGTTCAAGATGAATACAGCTAGCGCAATTGGCGTTCATATTCCGTGTTCTGTCACCTAGACTGATCTCCCTATATCAATTATCGCGAGAGCTTTCTTGACATGTAGTCAGTGGAATGTTAAGCTAGTGTCTTATTTTGACAGTACTTACCCTTACATATCATCAACATATACTTGACACTACCAGCTTCAAATTTATGACATGTTTAAAATTAGTTAAGGGCTTGTGTTTATGTCCTCGCTGAACTATTTTAATCTGAGACTAATTTAATTCATGTTTACAACTGTGTCACTATTCTGACGAGATAAACAAATAACAATCCAAGTCCAAATTAAATAAACCTAAGATAACATAGCCCTGGAAATCTCATTGCATATTCCTGTCGTGCAGCTACAGTATTTTCATTACATAAACTGTAAATAAATATCATATCTGGAATTCCTGCCAAATAAAGTTTACCATTTGTAATATTACTAAGTTTGAGTCATTATCAAAACGCATACGGCTATACAAATATAATTTTCTAGACAAACTAAACTCGGTTTAGTTTCGGATATTCGGATTAGATACGATACTATATGATCACACACAACATAAATAATGTATGCTTATTCACCATGTGAACAGGCGGTGAATTAAATGTCCCATTATGAACGTGCAATAACCTACCATGACCTACTCATTGTATGTGATGTTAAGTATGTTACTATGAATATTACCATTAACATAGAGGTGAGGTAAGAGGATATTCATATGCTTTTTTTATTTCGTGGTGTGTTTTAGTTATTTTTTTATTACTTAGTATCAGATGTACCTATGTATATATAAAGTTATGCCAAAGATTGACCTAAAATACAAGAGCCAATTGATAAATATACATTTACAGATTATTTAAAATGCCTTTAAACTGTTTCCAAGCGAAACAACTACGGAATAAAGAGAAACAATTGAGGAAACTCTAGATTCCCCACACCAAATGGACTTAGCAATGAAAAATATTGCTTTACAAAAAGTCAAAAATGTTGTAAAGAGCAAAATAAATGCAAAGAAGGCACCTGCATGACTTAGTAATAGGGCAAGACTTACAAGAATAACCAGAAAAAGGCATCAAAGCGAGAGCTTAAATATTTAATGACACTTTTTGATAATGAAATAAATATAAATCACAAATAATTATAATCCCAAAACCAGGAAAATATGTAGGGCAAGTTTCTTCTTACATACCTATTAATTGCTTTCCAACAATATTCATGGTGTTGGAAAAAATACTATAATTATAAAAAATATTAAAATTATCCTGGATGAATAAATACTAATACCAGATCACCAATTTGTTTTCCGAAGTTTCATGGGAAGTTATCACAATTGAGCAAATTCATCGATTTGTTCAGCAACAGATATTGCTCAGGTGCTTTTCTAGATATTGCACAGGCGTTCAATGAAATGTAGCATACAGGACTAATTCACAAACTTAAAATAATACTTCCCCATCAGATACATGAATTTTTAACTTCATACCGAACTAACGGGCACTTTTTCATTGAACATCATAATGAAACTTGAGAAGTACATCTTATCAAGTTTTGAGTACCCCAAGGTAGTGTTCTTGGCACTATTCTATATTTAATATATACTGCCGATATGCCAAAATCTAGAACGATAATACTAGCTACTTTCGCTGACGATACGGCTATATCATCTTTCCATCTTAATCCAGATACAGCTTCAATGCATTTACAATAACATTTAGATGACATCCAGAAGTGGTTAGAAGACTGAAAAATAAAAGCTAATGAAAGCAAGTCAGTTCATACTACCTTCACTACCAAAAATAAGGACAGTGTTTAAACGGTAAACAATAAAAACATGTCGATTCTGTAAAATATATTGGAATGTATCTCGATAGAAAACTCAACTGGCGAAGATACATATTCACTGGACGTAAGCAACTAGATATGTAGCTCATTAAATTAAATTGGATGATAGGAATAAAGTCTCAATTATCAAATTACAATAAACTTTTAATATACAAAATGGTGTTAACGCCTATGGCCTATGGTTTACAATTCTGAGGCACGGCAAACGATTCTAATATAGAGATAATTCAGCGATTATCTCGAAAATGCCATATTTCACAGTTAACACAACAGTTAATATGTCTCAAATATAGTTACTGAACGAGATTTACAAGTGATATCAGTAAAATATGAAGTATAAAAATCTAGTCAAAAATATGCAAAAATAGTAAAAGTAGGTACATCCCAACGTTCTCGTAAAGACAATAATTGATGAAAAAATTAAGCCAAGACCTTTAAAATGTCTCAAAACTAACGATTTAACTAGATTTAATTAATTAAATATATTTTGAATTTAATTAAGGGATAAATCTGGACTTAAGTTTATTATTATGCTGTTCAGATAATTGTTAATCTAGCTTTTAAATATAGTATGATTCATTGTAATTGTTCCCTACATGTTATTTATACTCATAACAAATACTTATTGTTCATGTTAGCGACAGATGAAGATAAGTGGTATGTATAGTGGAGAGATAAAAAAATTGCTTAGTAACTGACATATATATACACACATAAAGTTATACCAAAAATTATCGTGAAACCCTGAACGTGAATATATGTCAATGTTTGTCGCATCCCTTATGGTAATAATATTAGGAGTTTTGAATTAAATATCTCTCAAACAGTATAATACTCGTATATTCGGTAGTGTTCGACGTACTAGCGATTTAGTTTCAGTAAAAACAATACAATTAATTACCTACCAGTTTCAATATGTAAGACGATCATGACTGAAAACCATTGGAAACTGATAATACACAATTTTATGTTGTATTGTAAATTCAGTCATATTATATGAAAAAATATTTCTTACATACATTTCGTACCATAATCAAATAACAAAATAAACATCAAATATAAAATACTTCATATATTCTTTTGAATATAAACAATTATAATTCAGTAATGTTTTCCTAGATTTGAAATTAAAACAAATTTATATCTATTTCACGCTACATCACCTAATGCTTAAATCAGAAAATAAAATGGTTGATTGGAATATTTCATATACGAGTAACAGGTACTATTTGACACAGAAATATAATTTGTACTTACTATTTTCAATAAAGCATACTGACGCTCCCACATAAGGGTGGATAGAATATGGAAGTAACGGGTTTCTACTGAATAAAAATATAATCAGTGTCAAACAAGTTGGCATACCCCACCCATACAAGAGGTACCACAATAGCCTTTTCAAATTCTTCTTCCTCTGGTGGATACCAATGGACTGCTTATTTGTAGATCTAGACAGAGACATTATATTTACAAAGAAATACATTTTAATTAACATCATACTTTTGTCAACATTAAAATTTTATTAAATTCGATGAGAAAATTGTAATAACCTTAAACTGCTATAATTTTCGAAAGTTAATTTTCGGCAGCGTATAGACGTTTGGTCTTCGTTCCTTTTTAAACTTCTCTAGAAACTAACAACAAAGTAGAAATGGAAACAAATTTCAAGATGAAATTCTGTATCTGACATAGGTACTTTCAATTTCAAGGACTTATGTAGACCCTAATAAGATGGTAGAATTATTATAAAATGACTTTATCATGATAAATTAGACTATATGCATATGTAAATCATTTATTTTGATTTGTTTAAAATCATTATTCATATTCTTCTTATAACAACCAATCTGATAAATAGTCTAGTAGATAACCTTCCAGAATTTTACACCGGAATTACCAGATTAGTGTCGAAGATAAAAAATTTCTTAGATTTTCATTGCAACTACAGATTGCGCATATAGTTATTTCAAAGACATGATTGTTTCTATCTCAACCTATAGCTCTTTATGTCAAGGTCTAATAGATTCTTCAAAAATTAAGTTTATCAATAAGTAAGCACACGTTGTATAAATTCCTGATTACTTTGAAATAATGTACCTACACTGAATTAAAACTGCGTTCATCAAACCTTTAAGTATTTTGATTTAACTATTTCTAACAGTTCATTTTTTTAATTCGAAAATACTTTTCGATTTACCAAACCAATCTTAAGTGTTTGTCCTTATAAGGATTTCGTTTATCTTGAAAGCCATACAAGGTAATTATCAACATGACTTCCGTAGTATACTGAGATATGTATACAGGTACACGTACATCTTCATACAGGAATCATCATCATGAGGTTATCAGTCCTAAGACTGGTTGGACGCTAACCTCCAGCTTCTCCTATCTTGTGCTAACCTACGCATTTCGCTAATTGTGGTACAACCCACATCCCTTACTATTTGTAAGCAGTAGTCTAATCTAGGTCTATCTCTGCCTTTCTTCACTCCTATTTCTGCCTCCAAAATATCGCGGACTATTCCCCCATGTCTCAGCAAGTGGCCTACCATTCTATCTCTTCTCTTCTTTATGTTTTTCCACATATTTCTTTTCTCGCCGACTTTCTCTAATACTTCTTCGTTTCTAACCCTATCAGTCCACGGTATTTTCATCATTCTTTGGTAACACCACATCTCAAAACCTTCTAATTTCTTCCTACTTGCTTCCCCTACCATCCAGGTTTCGCAACCGTATAGTGCCGTGCTCCATACATACGTTTTCAAAAATCTCTTCCTTGTTTCTAAGTTTATTACCCCCGAGCATAAAAGTCCTTTCTATTTGTTAAAAGCTACTCGACCCTGCGCTATTCTCTGTTTTATATCTTTATCGCTTCTCCATCCCAATTTATTTTACTTCCTAAATAAGTCAAGTCTTTAACTTCCTCCAATCTTTCATTATTAATTTGTACTTTCATTTTTGCTCTGCTCTCGCGCCCTCCGCACACTAACACTTTAGTTTTGTTCACCCTCATTCCGTATTCCTCTGTCAACACTGCCTCCATTTCGTTCAACGCTGATTCCAATTCCTCTTTACTAGATGCCATGCAGGAATATCTACATATATATATATATATATATATATATATATATATATATATATATATATATATATATATATATATATATATATATATATGTATATATATTTCCGTACTTTGCATAGAGATACATATATTGATGTAAATAAAACATTTCTTGGTGTTACTTATTTTTAATTTTTGGTATTACTTATTTTAATTTTTTCATTTATAATCTGCTCTGTTGAATATAATTTAGGGTTTTATTTATCTAAATTTAGGTCTAATTTACTTTACTTAGTTTAATACCTGAATAATGAAATAGAAACGAAAATCAGAATCTATTTTAAGTTACATGATTTATCCAAACTTGGATAGGTGAAAATAATGCTCCTGACAAACAACAGAACGCTGTTGTTTGTAACAGCAAAGTAGGTTTCCGTTTATTGCAGAACATTATGTAATGTCACTTCAGTAAAGACATTAAATGTGAAACAACTGTCTCTACACCTAACAAGGAAACAAGGAGCAGATAATCTTGGCGTCTGAGACTTTACCCCCAGGTTCATAATCCATACTTTAGGTGATAGTCATGACGGTGGACACTGGAGTCAGTTTCGTTATACCCCAATAAATAATGAAGCCGATGCGATGAGACAGTGGAGAGTAACTATTGGTTTGATGGTTTTCTGGTTTTCGGATCTTCTTGTCCTCTTCTGATTTCAAGTTCTTCTGGTGTTCTAATAGTCTTCCCAGTTGCCTCTTCCCGAATTTACTTCCAACTGCCTCTTTTTGGATTAATTTTTACTGTAGTACTACCTCAGGAGCACACGTAAGCACAATGGTGGCTCTCTATAAAAGAAAACACAGGTCCCTGCAACCCTCGGTGCGATGGTAATAACTAGCACGTGTACCAGCGTACGCGGTCTCCCTAATTCGACGTAGATTTAATATCTCTAAATATTTAGTGAAGTTCTCACGACTCTGTTTCCATATAAGATCTTAACACATAAGAGCAATAACAATAATTGTTTATCGCAACTAAATACGTTGGTCGCTTTGTTTATGTTATAAATACCCAGCCACTCGTCAAGTGCCCCGAGTTCGGAGGCTCGATACATATAAGATATTTTAATATTATGATCTCGATAATTTAAATTGGGCTCGTTAAATAAATATCAATCGTGCCTAATTGTTTTGAATTATTATTAAATGAAATAAAAAATAATTTAGGTAAAGCTTCGTAAGCCAAACAACTTAAGTAATGTTACGAAAAATTTAAAAATACGACGTGATCTTATAGCCCGGATACGGGACTCATACAGGTATACACAAGTGTTGAATAGATCTATTATCTATTTGTTTTAGTTAATAAATCTGAACAAATATATAAAACGGTAAGTTTTTAGTTTTTCTCTTATATTTTATTTAAATGACACCCCAATTAAATTTTATAAAGCACCCTTTAATAAGCAATTTTCCATTTTACTTGATTCTCTTGGCGTCTTACAATTCTGTGTTGTCAATGTCAACGTCAACATCTGTTTTTCCTTCATCTACCAGTCATACTATTCCTTTTGCTCAATAAATAGCATATTTATATTGTAAATGCTCTCTCATTTCAATCATAGAATCTAACCATTATATTGAGGATGAGGCAGCGTACTCCGTTCATTGTCGGACCTGCGCTGTTCGAAGTCAAGCAACGGATTGCACGGTTGCGACTTTGATGGGTGACGCATGGTCTTACTCTCATGGTGCCGCGGTGGTGCTGACTTGGTATTTGGTAACAGGGTGGCAACTGGGCCAAATACTGGGCACATTGTCTGCGTAAGTTCGATTCTCATCACAGGGAACTTGGCACTTCCCTCAGGGCTAGGTGTTTGTCCACGTTTATATGTGTAACCTTCCCCTACACAAAACCTGCATGTAGGCTTTCTGGGGAAGGATGTTCTAATTTCTGTGTGTCCAAACCATTATATTGATCTATATTTAACAGCTATACTTTCTGAGAAACCATAAATTTTAATCTCTATTTATTCTAATGCAGGCAACATTACGGTTGCATTAACATAATTACTTGGTAAAATAATACTATTAACAAACTATAAACGAAAATATACAAAATGTAATGGTAATAGCCGCCGTCAAAGAAAATGCATATTTGAAAATGCGTTTTTAAAAAACTATTATTAAATAACGAGCACGGAATTGTTTTCATTACACAATTGCGTCTGCATTTCATTCATGTTTGTATTCAATTGTTAAGCACAGACTGGGCCTGAAAATGTAGTCTAATAACCACGAAACTACAATCGCAAGGAATAAATAAAGTGACATGACAAAACAATTCCGTGCTCGTTATTTAATATAATGGAATATCACAAAGTAACAAACAAATACAACGAGCTTTATTAATTAATATTATTAATTCTGTTGATAGAATTTATTACTGCTTCATGTTACGTTTCGCCCTTCATTTCAGGGAAACGTTGATATTCTTTAGTCTAGTAGATTAGTATTTTCTCCTCTTTCAGAATAAATTGCACACAACATAGAAAATTAATTAACGGATTAAAATCGACAGTTCATCTTTCCTATTACCGAAGTTCATGGTTTCCATTTCGATGTCAAATGGAAAAATATATGCGGAGCTTTTCATCTTGAAACAATAGATCATATTACAAAGGCGTATTAAATCCATTCGACTCGATGAAAGACATAAGCAATCATAAAATTTAATGAAAGCTGTAATGTAGCCTTTAAAATTTATTGTGTACTTCAAATGTATCACAGACCTGAGGACAAATTATTTAGTCGAGATGGATAAAAATATTTGGTTTGACATATCGCTCATATGAGAGAATACCGACACAACTCAAAATCATTACACCAACATACATAGAAAACTACATTCTTTTTGCTGAAAGACACTGGCACTCCCTATTAAGTAAATGAAATTTTACACGAATCTTTCCTTGGCATGAAAGAATTATCTAACCAGTTTTGTTCCCACTATTTCGAAACGATGAAAACAAAAGTTTCAAAATGAGATGAGAGTAATACAGGTTGATTATTGAAATTATTCAAAATCATTTTTCTATAAAAGGTGTTGCGCCGATGAAGAATTTCAAGAGACTAAACTGGATAGAACTAATAGACGCCATAGTAGGGAGAAAACTGGAATTGATATCAAAAATATTCAGCTGAAACCAGTTTTTTCCAACAAGCCACGCATACCAGAGAAGAAAATGGAACTTATTCAAATAAAATCACATTACTAAAATGTATAAACCGTTTTCGAATCATTGTAATAACATACTTTGTTCTTACACATTACTTTGTTTATTTTCTGATTCACTACTTTAATAAATAATATCTTTTTGGGTTTTTGTAATATAAAACTTTAATGACATGTATTATAGCTCCTTATTTATTCCCATCAGTATTCCAAAAAATTTTCGCATGTAACGATATAACTCAAAATTTAAACAAAAAAGAAATATATAAATATTTATTTTTTCATAATAAGACGTTCAGTTTACTGGGATTGCTACTTTAGCCATAACCTAAAGTATATTTAAAATTTTGTGGTTATACTCTATAAAATGTGATCTTAACAGGATACAACAAAAATAAAAATTTTTAAACTTAATTATCTCAAAACGAAATTTTTTGAATTGTGCCTGTATCCTTGCAAATGAGCAATATTTCGATTATGTGTTAAATAAATAAAATATCCAAATATAAACTTGTATAATATTTTACCATTAATTATGTGCCATTATTTAAGACACATATTGATAATTATGTTGAAACTAAAGTAGTTCTGAAAACGTCCCTCACCCTGTATACGAATGTATTATTTCATTCATTACCTTTTTTTAGACATTCGTGAAATCAATTCGTAATCAATTAGTGTAACTCAAGGTCTAATTTGCTTGATGTGCTTAATGAGAACAAAAAAGCGAAAACATGTTAATATCTGGTAATTTAATCATATGTATTCACACTTTCCGTGGGAAATTGTTACTAAATATAGGTGCCTGATTCATTGGCAATTAATTTCCAGAAATCGATTAATCTTCATGATAAAAATTAAAACACCCAGGCAGTGTTTAATTGAGTTTTCCCAAAGGAGAAAGCGTCAAATCTGCTGACGTTTTGGATAAAAACTAATTTATTAAAAAAATATTTGACATATTAATTGTGGACAATTTAAGTAGGTCAATAATACGACTATATACTATATGTAATGATAATAAAATTAAAATACCAAAGATTGCTTTGTAAAATTTTATTATTTTCTATTAATTGTTTTAAATATGATGCAATAGTAGTTTCAATTTGTACGAATCAATAAATTCTCATAAAATAGAATTGAACATAATATTAATAACACATATGTTTTTAGGATAGTAAGATTTAGGATTATAAGATAATCAAAAAATAAACGAGTTACTACTTTCTTTAACTTGTACCATTTATTTCATCGCTATATTTGCCAAATAAAAAAATCTTATCTTGCCGATAAACGGAACAGTCTTTCTGAGTCTAGCCATAAAAACAAGCCACGGTATGAGATAAAAGTCATTTCGGATTTTTTATTTGGCAAATAGCGATGAAATAAACTATATACAACTTTTTTTTTATTACTAACCATTTTTATTAACACATGACTAATAATTTCTTAGGTGTGCGCATTCTATAATTATTTAAATGATGTCTTTTAAACTACGTAGATCTGTAATGTAATGCAATGTAATGTATTTAAGTCATCCACTAAAACTACTCCTTTTATCTTAAGGGGGTAAGCCACTCTAGAGACCGCAACACAGAGAAAATTTCGAGAATTTTTTTCAAGAAAACTAAACAATATATCGGAATTTGGTAAAAAGTTATTTATTATATAACTATTGAAGTGTATTTTTAAATTTCGGAGCTGTAAACAACGAAATGGGGGCCTCTCAGTATTTTTCCCTGGGCATCTTTTTTTATGGCTGCGTAGCCGAGCCAATAACTCCTGCAAATTTAAAGATACAATCATGAGTCAAAATAATTTGATTTAATATGATATTAGCTACAGCAGTACGTCGGATTTTTGTTTTAAATTGATTTTTTCAAAAATAGCGTGTTTTTGAAAAGAAAGCTCGAAAAAGTGAAAAAAAACGCTCGAAAGTGATTAAGAAAAATTTAACTATGTATTTTATAAACGCGTTTAAAGTTTTAGGTACTGATAAAATAATAAAAAATTAAATATTCCTTCAATCTGCAATGCACGCATAGAGCAGCGAAAGGGGTCGCGCTGCATTTAAAATTCTAACCTTTGCAGATTTCTCCCGTGCATGAAACTTTGCCACGTGACTTTTACGATACTAAGTTCACATTTTAAGTGAAAAAAATATTTAATTTTTCAAAAGTGCTAGAGTGGTTTATCCCCTTAATGTACTATATGATGTACCAAATCATCAGCATCCTCTTCTCCTCCTCCTCCATGTCTCCAATTCGAAAGTAGAATGCGTTACTTCAAACTTAGATATATTCCGATATCGTTTTCTGTTTTTCATTTATGTTCTCATTTCGCCTTTCCTCGTTCTTTATCCTTCTTTCTTCAATTTCTTTGCCGCATAGTATTCTCTTTAAAAGTGGTGTATTAAGTACACCACTTTTTGTATATTTTTTTGTACCACTTTGGCCATGACGATGACCAGCTTTCAATGGTCATCGTCAGTTCTGTGATATTATTCGATATTACTATTTCCTCTACATTATTTCAGATCCTCCCTCCATTCCATCCATCTCCTGCAATGGAGATTTTCCGGTATGTTCCGGTACAGTATAGTTTTATTTGTAGTTTTACTTGTAGGCAACCTCATTTATCTATTTGATAGGTTGTCTGATTGGTTTTCATGGTAGAATACCTATGTTTATACCTTCCTCCTTAATCACTTAATCTAAGAACAGATGAATTGAGGACAAGAACATTTTGGTTTAGAAGGCTATCTTTGAGTTTTCGTCCCCAGTTTGAAGTGAATTTAGAAGTTCTGTACTTCTAAATTCAAGTGTGTAATACGCAATTAATAATTTTATACCATTGTTTTTATTTACATCAGATAATTTTCCTGTATAGTACATATATTTTTATTGTACAGGGTTTCTCCAGATAATTAAACTGTACACAATTTTGATTTTTCAAATCACAACCCACAATTTTTTTATAATTTCAAATTAGTGTAAAACCGGTAGTACCATATTAGAGTATTGACAGTGAGACGACAAAAAAGTGAGCTCGTCAAAATAAAAATACAAAATATAATTCTGTATAATATACTTTACATTATACAAATTAAGAATCGATGCAGCGACAAATTGCAATAAACTATATTCTCACAAAACATCAAAATGATATATTACAATTGCCATATGTTTGTCCAACTAGGTTGCATCATCATCAGAATATGATTAATATTGATCACTGATAGTTTATATTATCTTATTATCTCCTAATCATGCTAGACTGGTTAGCGAAATGTATACAGCAATATATAGTACAGTGTTTCGGTGTTGAGAACTGGTCGTCTATTTTGTCCTTGCAAAATATCTATCTAAGTCGTCTTCTCTTGTTTTCAAAGAGTTCCTGTTGACTTTTCAACATTTTTGAAACTTTTTTCTTTATGCTTCAGTGAGGCATAGGCACACCTTTCAATTTAAAAATTATTAATACAAATTTTACTACAGGCATATAGATAGAAGTAGTTTGACATTAGTGAGGTTGACCATTCACATATGTGAAATAGACCTTCCAATTCCTATTTTCGGGCATAATCTGACATCGATAATAAAATAGGCGGTCAGATCAGCTAATAAAAGTACAGCACTTTGCTCTACAGATATAACATGGATGAGTGATCTATGGCATTCTCCTATAGAGGTGGCTGCCACAATGTCATTCATACTGTGGTCCAGGGTGATGAACTGGGCAAAGTATTAGGGGTCATTGTATGACTAGGTTCGAATCCCAACATATGAACTTTGGCACCTCTCCTTCAGCATGGCTGCATTTATTCTCGTTTTTATGTGTAACCTTCCCCTCCACAGTTTAAGGATTTAGGGGAAAAAAGTTTCGATTGTCTGTGTCCAAACTTTTAATGATTGAAAAATAGGCCTTATTTAGCACAGCGTTGTAAGCATTACACTTAATACAAAATAATGAAAGTATGGTATGTGTCATGTTGTAAGTCTATTAAAATTTGCAAATATGCACATAATACATTATATATTCAAGTGTTCATCTAAAAATCTAAAGTAATCTCCATTCAAATTATTTGACATACCCTATATAATAATAAAATAAAATAATAAATATATTTTATTATACAAATGATTTTTCTTAAATAAAATATATTTTATTTAAGAAAAAATCATTTGTTCTAAAAAATATCTGGCAGTTTAAAATATCAGTTTATAATATTTTAGGTTTTTCTAGTTTTTGATAAGATAGTAGTCTACACCCCTCTACATACATACTACACGAATATAAAGAATGTCTAAGACTTTACCAAAAATCCGAATTTAAAATCAGGTTGCCAGCTGAAAAAATAAGCAGTTGAGTTCATCTCAAACTTTTTTAATTATAAAGAAGGTTGAGATTTACTTCATAAATATGTTAATATTTACAAGCTTTATGAGATATTCGTTTTTTATATTATGCTATATTTTTAAGTTATTACAATTTTCATTTCGAGAGAATCCATTCAAAAGTTAAGATTATCTGCTTTCTTATAATTCGTTTTATTTATAACGATTTATATTAGATATACAACTAAGTTATTTTTTTCTTATCTGTATAACAGAAAACATGAAAAGCAAAATATGAGCAACATATTAGTTTACTAAACATGCACTTAATGTTACTGGAAAAGAAGCAATACTCCAGAGCCAAGTTTCAGATACTTCACTACATTGACTAAATCCTATGTTCAATAAACCATCGTAATTTACTTTCATTTTAAAGCAACGGTATACTTTATATTATGAATATACTTGTTTCAAAAATATTTGAAGAAAATCAATATAAAATCGAGCAACTCTGCGACCTTATTGAAATATTTCACAACAACCACATGTAGGTACCACATTTAAAATATCAAGGATATTTCTAGTGGCAAATATTCAAATTTCTTGGGAAGATATAAATGTAGAATTGGCATAAACGTACCCCAGTTAATTTTAAGAATCTCAAACATGGAAGGATACAGTAGTTACTTTTAGCATAATTGATTATATTTTGAGACACATTTAATATTACTTTTAAGACATATACTCGTAATTGAGTAAAAGAACTACTAAATTTTATACCACTATATTTACACAAAAATCGTAGCTGCAATTTCGACACATTTATGTCATTTTAAAAAGGTTGATTCAGCTAAAAATCATCGTTCTTAGTTGAATCATCGTTTTGAAAATGATATAAAAGTGTCAAAACTGCAGTTACGATTTTTGTGTAAATATAGTGGTATAAAACTTAGTATTTGTTTTACTCGATTGCTTCGGAATTAAAGAACTACCACAGAGTAACGGCTTCCTCGATCATATATACTCGTATGTTTCAAGATTCAGTAAACATTGTAATATAAAAAGATAATGCACCTCCAATGATGAAAGGCATAGCAATAGAACACAATTTTATTTTGATACATACAAAATGACATCAATTAACACATGCATTTTGCTGCCATCTAATACAAGAATGTATCAATTTTAATAATGCACTAGATAAGTTTACCTTTACAAAATTTTATCTATTTTGCCGATATGCAAATGGACCACCAGTCTAAGTTACCTAGGTTATTATGTAATTCAATTATACAAGGTCTTAATATAATTACTTTTAATTTATGTTTGTAAGATACTATGTTTTTAGTCTCCCCTGTCTCTTTTAATGAGCTGCTACTGTGGTTATTACAAAAATAATATTTCGTCATGTCCATTGAATGTTAAGCGTCTGTTTTTTTAATCGGTCTAGAAATAGGTGACTTTCTCTGCCTTAAAATTGCGGAATTAAGAAAAGCTGTTTGATGTTTACTAGTTTTTACGTAAATCACACCAATGTCCCATAAATTGGTGAGATCCCATCAATTTTGTAAATTTCATTAATTCCAGCAATCTTTAGATTTTAGAGTTAACTTGTAGTCAAATGGAGCTAAATTACCATAGGAAATGAATGCCCTCTAGTATAACTGAAGGATGCATTGAAGGTTTCATAGATTACAAATAAATCATGCAATCCAATGCGACCTTCTTTCCTTCATAAGTATATTCAGTAGATTATATTAAAATGGGCATTGTTTAAGAATATGTACACATTTTTATATAATTAAATTTAATTCATATAAATGCAAATGATTTTGTCAAAATTAGTGCATATATGTAACATTTGTCCTGGATCGGCATATCGTGTATGGCACTGATGAGAACTAATAAGTTCGAAATAGCTGTGTGTCGTTCGGTTCCAATCCGGGACAAATGTCGAATCCTACCTGTGGCGGGTAGTAATTTTTGAAACCTTATCTGATCGTGCAGAAACACGAGAAAGGGGTCGAGGATCGCTTTTAGGTATAATTTAATGCCTGGCGGGGCTTTAGCCCGAGGAGTAGTTGTTTCCTATAGCCATTATGTAATAGCCTTGCTATTCAGGACCTACGTTGATAACCGCTTGGCGGCTTGGTAGTTCCTTTCCCGATTTCCGACTTATATGTTACCGATATGTACCTAAGTTATTTAACTTGTTAAAATCAAAATATATCACTAATTTTTTCGGACTTGTGTTTGTAATGCTTAAAATTCTGTTAAAATACTAAATGGATATTTGGAATTACTTATAGAAATTAATTTGCTATTACCCGAATATTTTGTACACATAATTCTGTCTTTGTGAGCGGTCAGTATCAGAAATTCGCACTAGTTTCATATCAAACCGTTTGCTATTGAGGCCATGTCATTTACTTTTATGCCCAAGTCTCATTTTTGTTAGCAAACATGTGACGCTGTGTTTGGTTGTCTTTACATACACATATGTCCTTATATACGAGATACGGCTATAATATAAATATACATTAACATGAACACATCAATAAATATTACTTTATGTGTCCTCTCTCTTCTAAAATGTTTATGAATCACATTAAATATATATGAAATTAGTTATA
Source organism: Rosalia funebris (assembly GCA_037954035.1). Taxonomy (NCBI): domain Eukaryota; kingdom Metazoa; phylum Arthropoda; class Insecta; order Coleoptera; family Cerambycidae; genus Rosalia; species Rosalia funebris. The sequence continues at coordinate 22,844,757 of JAZFAV010000011.1, forward strand.
TTATCAAAATTTATTCATTAGTAGATCCCTGTAATATACAGATTATTCAATATGGCATGTAATATTTGCCCATGTTAAGTGTTAAGTATTTTCAAATTTTTTCTGCCTGTAATAAAATATTCATAACATAAGAATAAACTTTTGGTCTACTATGTATGTTAATTATATAATATACAATACTATTTGGTACTTATTGGCAGTATTTACATTAGGAATAATTTATCTCCAATAAGATTCATGCGTTTATTATTATGATTCAATATTATTGTACGAACCAATATTGAAATTATAATTAATTACATTAAAAATTATTTTATATCGGGCTATAACTTTAACTCTCAATTTATATGATATATGTGAATATCATTCAAATAATGATATCATAATATTAATATATTACCTACACAATATATAAAATTCGTACACAAAATGTGTTGAACTGTGTATTTTAGATTTATTGCGAATAATTAGGATATCAAAAATATGTGCATTGCCTGTTTATTCGATGTAATACAACAGTTTTGTATATTTCTCGAAAATTATATATTTTATAATCGGTTATAATAGTTTGGAGATTTCCTCAGTCATATTCGCTAATATAGTAAAATATTCTATAACCTTGTTTTAAGATCAGGTAAAAATGACGAATATTGGAAGAGCCATTACTGGAGTCATACTTGTTATTAATTTTGGGGTTCACAATTATCGAACTACATACAAATTATAGTGAAATAAAGCTAAATTGACTGACGAGACTATCACAAATTTAAGTAGAATTTTGTTAGATAAACATATTCTAATTTGTGTCAATTTAGAGAAAAATTTCGTTCAAATTAATTTAGAAGTAACTGATAGAGATATAATGGTGTTAAAATTATAACTTAAATTCACTGCTATATATTCATTATACAAATATATTGCATATTGCATAAGTACTTATAGAACTATACAAAACCTATCCATATATCACTTTAATCCATATGCAGATGGTGTGTCCTCTTTTCCCTTCAATTAATGTCAATTAGTTCAAGTATATAATAAAATAATTATTCAAGTATACATATATAGTCAATAGCCTCAAATCGATGGGCACAAATTCACATATGATGTTTTAGTAGGATTATTCTTTATTAGTAATTTCTAAATTATAATTTGCCAATAGTTACTTTCACCATTTAGATATTAGAGTTAAAATTAAATTCGGATGAAAATAAGGTACTATTCATTTCCGCGCTATTTGTTAAATAAAAAACTCTCTTATCTTGCCGATAAACGGAACAGTCTACCTGAGCCTAGCCATAAGAACAAGTCACGGTACGTTTTGAGATTTTTTATTTGGCAAATAGCGATAAAATAAACTATATGTGTTATTAATTTAACCTATCATGACTTTGGTTAATTATAAAATGTATTTATGAGAAAACATGCTTCAGGTAAAACTTTTTTAGCTATTTATTTTACATACGTTGGTGATCTTGAATTTTTGATATAGGCTATGAATCCACTATTATAGCAGTAATTTTTTTATTATCTTTTTTGTAATAATTATCTTATACGATGAAAGGTCGAACTTACATCCAAATACGCTTTATATTTTATTATCACACAGCTCAGGCTATTGTGTACCCAGTCATGCATGAACGTCATTTGGGGGTTATTTGTATATTTTTATGACTCTATGAAAATCACAGAGATACAGTCGTCACAGAGATAAAGTACACTCTACTGCTTCTGTATGCCCTAACCACCTGTTTGGAAAAATAGTACCTATCTAAAATAATTTCTAACCACAATGAAACGTAATGTAGAGTGAAAGTCTTGTGCTTGAGACAAAATATCGTCAGTAAAGTGTGCATTTTGTTAGCATATAACAAAATGATTGCTATCTAAATAAAACCTAAAATGGCATCTAAACTAATGTTTCCATTGTCGGACGTACAACTGCTACAGATGAGGATATGCTGCTAGTTTACTGTATATGTAATAAAAGTAATGTAACTGCATGGCAGGACTGTGCAATCATACTTCCAGGACTAGTTTTAATCTTAGATTGATTTAATTGATGTTTGGACTATGTTATTCCTATACTTCATCAGAATGGCAACTTCAAATGGCAAATAAATCAATCTGAGATTAAAATAATTTAGCGTCAAAAAGTCAAAAATACAAGCCCTTAACCAATTTTGAACATGCCGGCAATGGAAAGCTGATATTCTCAAGCCATTGTTTTAAAATGTCAGTGAGAATGGTATTCACACTGAGTCTAGCATTTTATTGACCCGATCCAGTGGCATTATGTAATGCGGAACATGAGGTTTTTAATTTTTTATTAGATTGTCTTGCAATTTAAGTTTTAGGTGCCTGGTAGTAGGGTCACTGCTCTGCTGAAGTTATACCAGAATCTATTCTGAAACTTGTAGCTCCTGGTAAAAAATATCTAAAATATTTTTATGTCGGATAGCACAGAAGACATGTAATACCCCGTATTTGGTTAGTTAAAAATATGTTACACAGAAGACATATAATACCCCGTAGCTTAGTTAGTTAAAAATTATATTACAATAATATATTCTAAAAAATATTTTTTGAATAAATATTTTGCTATAGGTATATTAATAATGTTAATTTACCATATATGATTCTTCCATAACAATTTTATTCAAAAACAAAATCGTATATGATAATAATTTGTATTGAGTAAATGCGAAAAATGAACAAATATTTTACAAAATGAACCAAATTGGAAATTTGCGTTTCAATTTTAGTTTTCATGATATCGGGGATTTAGTTTAGAGATTTTTTAATATAAAAATTATATAGTCTCTGTATTTATTGTACTGACATTTCACCACATTCCACCACATTTCATACGATAGTCATCTAAACTTAATACAGTAAAATGGTTTTCAACGGTTATTTTAAAAACGAATGGCATTTTATTATACATAGTATTGAAAAGAGAAATTTAAGGGGAATCGGATAGGATACAAGGTGTTCTTTAATATAATAAAGTAAAGGCTACTTCCTGTGGAACCGGAAGTGGTAAGAGACATTCGTACTAGATAAAAGAAGGATAATCATGCTTTATATAATATTATTACTGTTCAAAATAATTTATTTTTGACTAACCATGTTACATGTCTCCTATATTACCCAGTATAAAACTCATATGCTATTACCAGACAAAAATAAACCCAAGTTCATTTTAAATAATTCTAAATTTTATTTGAATATGTATTTCATTTAAATTAAATATCAATAATGAAAATATTTTCAATTTTAAATTGTGGAGAAAATTAAAGTCATTAGAACCATTGGCAGAAACTTCATTAATAAATTTTCAATTATAATACACCATCTATGGTGTATTTATGGAAGTACTTATTAAAAATTTGTAAAAAGATAAAAACATGCTAAGAAAGAATACATAATAATATGCTATATAGAAAACAATCTAAAAGGCATAGGCTTATCCAAAAACTTATTTCTTATGAAATTAAACGAATCAGGAATAAATTAATCCAAAAATATGTCCTCATACTACATTTAGATGCGACAGCGGTGATTCCTATTTTTCCTAATACATGTTAACTAGTTAACTAATAGCTGTTGCAGCTGGTTAAATATAATGCAGTTATATATTTAATTTCATCGTAAGTTTCTGCATGGATTTTTTCAGGATTTCCTTTCCCGAACATTTAATACTCTTTCTATTCTCTACTTCTCTATATACTTCCATTTTTCATTTCTCTATAGACATAACTACTAAAACATGGTGTATGCCCCATGACTTATTATCAAAATATGATTAACCTAACTTTCACAAGTCACCATGAACTAATAGGCCATTTGATGACACTATATTCATCTAAAATGTTTTAAGGAAATGGCAACGATACGGACAACTCTTATTTTAATTTGTGAAGATTATTTATTCCACTCCAGTTTAATTAAATATCATATTTTTACACAATTAATTCCCAGTGAGAAAGCATATTATGCTTGAAATAATAAGCTTAAATAAAATATTAACAGAAATAGCAATAGCTTAAACACAGTCTTTTACATATATGTACATATAAATAAATGCATTAAAATAACAGTGGCACCTTCGCCAATTATTTAAATGTAACAACTTTGTCTCGCGTTTTATGAATTAGATTACATTGATCCCACGTGGTTAATGTGGTTTAATATACGTCAACATGAACTCTCGTGGGTAGATTAAATTATCGTATCTAGAACTGGCTCTGGATTCCTTAATACTAATAGAAATATACATAGCAATTATAACTAGCAACTTACCTCTTAATTTCATAATGTCTTCATGGCAAGCGAAACATAAAAACTTATTGGTTAGTGACACCGACACAGTACGATAAGTCATTTTAAACAAAAAGCGTTCCTTTTATTCAATATATTTCCTGGACCACATATAAACACACAAACACAACAAGCAAAGAAGTCTCGTAAGATACTATACTTCCTGAGGGTTTTGACTTCTAATTTATGGTCTAGTTTTATACCAAATAAAAGAACATTTTTACATGTTCTGAACGTTTTTACATACAATCAAAGCTCAACGGCATAACTATTTGTAATTATTTATTGTGGTTGTGGATAATGTTATAAACTACTTAATGTCATTTTATGCCCGAAGCAAAGACAAATTCTACTTATAATATCAATATACCATAATATGAATAATGTCAATATATTTTAGAATAATTCAGTAAATTTACTTTAACGCCGCTTCTGGTTGTATTATTAATCTATTAATAAATAATAAATTGTAATAATAGTATAATTAATATATTATTTCGGTCGCTTCACTAACAATAAGTTCTCTAAATAGTACGATAAGATAAGAACTCCTGCACCACTGAGTAGGAAAATATTTATCTTCTTCTATTTTTACTAACTCAACTACGTTAATTTAATTGCGTACCATAAACCACAAAGTAAATAATTACATTTGCGCTGTTACTTGTACAAATAGTTACAATTAATTTGAATTTCAAAACCAGTATTATACATTAAGTATATGTATTAATTGCTAAAAGTAAATTAGTAACATTAATAATAGTCCAGTTTCCTAAGGATATTTGACAATTTTTAAATATAGTTGAAATAAGGAGTAACCCTTCAAACTTTCAACGACCTTTCTCAACACCAAATAATTCTATTTTTCCTTCTCCGCACTCCACTATATGCGGAAAAGTAATGTAATCGTGTAAAAACATTTTTCCAGGGTGTTTTTTTCGTTTTTCGGCCTAACAACCAAACACAATATTTTTTAAACCATTTTGTGTGTGTGTGTCGGCATTAATAAAATTTCTTGTTAGCACAATAACTCAACTAAATCGTGTCGGACCGATCGGGTTTCGACTAATTCTGATCGGGGACGTCTCCCAGATGACACCTATTGATTTTAAAGTGGATAGAACACATTCTACCATGTTCATGAGAAGCCCAATGGTGGATTATTTGATAATTTTGTTTGTTTGCACGATAACTCAATTAAATCGTGTCGGATCGATCGAGTTTCGACTGATTTTGATTAGGGACGTCTACCAGATGACATCTATTGATTTTGAGGTAGATAACACACACCTCACCCTGGCCATAGGTCATGAGAAAGCACGATTCAAATAGTCCACACTATTTGAAAAAAATAAAACTGTCGCATAAAACACATATTCTGCATTTATGTGTTGGTTTATTTTTTCTCGCCCACTGAATTTCGAGATAGAGATGTTCTATGTGCGGAAAAGTCCGTTTTAAGGTTTTAAAACTGTTTATTAGTTTTCAATTCCTTCCAATTCATTGTAGCGACCATCAACTTTAACACTATCTAACTTTTATAGGCTGCCTACCAGATCGTGTCAGTATATTTTATATAATGTTTACACAGAGAATAACATTTCAACATTTGGATAATATGATATAACCCTGGGTGTAATAAGTATATAAATATAAAAAACAGACTAGTTTTCGAAAAAAACGCCACAAAATTATGTCACTCGACACGTGATTATGATAGAAAAATGAAATTGAAGAAATTTTTTATCATTTTCTCATGCAAAGGTTCCTGATGGAATTCAAATTTACAGGTCATATATATTTAATATCGCAGTAACTGAAGAGAATTATGTATTTGAACATTTCTTGCATAATATTTTAAGTTGAACAGCTCTCTTCCTGATGATAACTGGATATCGATTTTAAATACCAATTGATGGACATATTTAGTGTCGACTGATTGGAGTGATATAAGAATAAGAAACGTATCGTTGACTCGGGAATTAAAAACTTTTTAGATGATGTGTCACACACACCCTCATTGTATTCAAGGAGGGGTTGAAGTAGGTGGTGTAAAATAATCTGGTCAACTACTGCTGTTTTTGAATTAAGGACTGATGTCTCATTGATTCATTATTTTTATGTAAAATGTACTAAAGTACTACTAAAAAAAAATCTACTAAATCATTATTTTTATGTCTCGTAATTCATTATTTTTATATAAAACTGTCATATTTGAAATAGTATTTATATTATTTAGCGTTGTAATTAAAAATTATGATGCTATCCCAATGTGATTTTTCTTCTGGGTTAATAAATAATAAATGTGCTTCTTTTATATCCAGATACCCTTGGATTTTCACTAATAATTTTTGTTATAACTAGAGGCTTTAGTCTAGTTTTGATTTATCCAGAAATATTGTAATACTATAATAATATATAGTAATATTATAGTAAAATTTGACACCATTTTCTCACCATTAAATATAGTAAAGTTTTACATTGGCAGATTTTCAACAGTTTATATATATTTTACACTCATAATTGCTGGAGTATTTATTTTATCCAATATAACTATAAATAATTTTATGAATTTAAATAAAACACTATGTTCCGAAAATGGTCATTTCAATTGAAAACGGACGATTGAAAGCTAATAACTATAAATAAAGCTTCATGTTTCGTAAATGGTCATATGAATTTATCATGTTACGTAATAAATATGCATTAAATAATAATAAAATTAAAACTGAAATAAAATTTAAATCAGTTTACAAAAATTGTATTATATATTTATTATGAATATTCGCAAAAAAATATTACATATTATTGATTATTATAAAAACTTTCTTCTATCAATTGGTGGTTCTTCTATCCATGATATAGTTAATAATAAATAAAAAGATAATAACATTTACTGATTTTGTCCTATTTAAATGTAAAGAAATATCTCATATAGTACAAATTGCAGAAATAGGAGGGAGGTCCTTTCACTAAGAAAAATAATAGTATTCATTGAAATATTCGGTAAAAAAGGAAACTAGATCGTAGTTATTGTGTACTTCGCATGTAATTGTGAAATAATATAGAACTTACCGAAATTAATGAACATATTGTTCGATTCCATGAATTTTATTTTATTTCATTTGAATATTAAGAATATTTGATATATTTAAATCAAAGTAAGAAAATGTTAGTGTTATAACATTTAAGGGGCAGACGATTATGGATTAAATGATATAGTGAATGGAATTTTATGATTTTCTACATCAATTTCTAGAATTAGTATGCTAGTATGAAGGCAGAGATATAGAGTTTATTCTGAATAATAATCTTGTTTTGATTTTATGTAGTTACCGACACTTGGAACCGTCTGTAGTCATTGTGCCTATTTTTCTTGTTACATGTTTTCGTAATTTTTACATTGGATATATAGGGTGATTGGCGTCCAATATTCCATAGCCTAATGACAGAAAGCGTACTTAAAGGCAAGTCTAGATCGATAAGGAAATATTTTCTGACCGGCGCTGGTTAAAAAGATGCAGGCTGTTCTATGTGTTTGGTCTGACAATTCAAAGATGTATTCTCTGCAACAGTTGGATATAATCGAATTAAGTTCATCAGTAACATTCCTCGCTTGGTACTTCAAAAAAATCCCGGGAAAAATCCAGGGTCGAACTCGATAAAGATCTTCCCTCCTCGTCTTCGATAAAATAGTACATTTTTCCATCATACTTCTGGAAAACTATTCATATTTATGAAAAAATATAAAACCAGAATTAGAAAATTCAGAGAAAAATGGTATAAGAATAGTGAATCAATTTTGACGGCACACATAAACTGTTTCGTAGTTCCTCTCTAATGGTGATTTTCGTGCTCTACACCGATTTTCTTATGTGGCTCCAAATATAGTAATCGAGGAATTAAGTCAAGAGGCTTAGCTGGTCAAGCATGAGGACATTCAGCACAGATCCAGCAGTTAGGAAACTCATGGTTGAGATGCTTCCGAACATGGAGTGAGAAATGAGGCGGTACCTCATCATGCTGGAAATGAAGACCTCTCCTGTGGATATTCTGCGACAATAATAACTTAGTAACATATAGGTCGGAAATCGAGAAAGGAAAAAAGAAAGAAAAAAGGTTTCAAAAAATAAAACCCGACGGGTTTTATTATCTTATCTTAGCTTATCTGATCGTGCAGATATACGAGAAAGAGGTCGAAGATCGCTTCTGCGTATAATTCAATGCCTGGTGGGGCTTTAGCCCGAGGAGTAGTTGTTTCCTAGAGCGATTATGTAATAGCTTTGCTATTCGGGAACTACTTTGATAACCGCTTGGCGGTTTGGTGGTTCCTTTCTCGATTTCCGACTTATATGTTACTTACAGAGATCGTATCGATAAAGATGTATGCCTATAGAGTTCATTCGGCATTTGTCCTGGATCGGCGTACCGTGTACGGCACTGATGAGAAATAATAAGTTCGAAACAGCTGTATGTCGTTCGGTTCCGATCCGGGACAGATGTCGAATCCTACCTGTGGCGGGTTTTATTTTTTGAAGTAATAACTTAACCAAAATGGCTCAGAGAATATCCATGTAATTTTCTATGGTTAATCGATCTTCAAAAAAATGCAGTCCTATCAATATATAGTCCACCACTTCACATCATACATTAAGGAAGTAAAAGTAGATTTTACATAAAAATAATGAATTACGTAAAATAGTTCACGTACGGACAATTTTATTTATTATGTATTAGTTTATTCGCTAGAAGAAAACACAAACAGTGAAGTGAAATTTTAGTTAATAAGTGAGGCTCATTTAAATGCTCCTTTAGGACATAATAACAAAGATAAATACCTCAAATATCACCATTTAATTTACGTATATACACTAGGGACAAATTTTAAAGGATGTTATAAAAATACTGAACTTTTAGGTACTTTTCAAACTGCTGTAACTTGGAGAAAAATAGGGGCATAGCAATTAAAAAAAAATCAAATTGAAGTTCCGAGTTTTTAGATCTTGAGTTAAAATTAACAGTTTTTAAGTAATCATAAGACAACCATCGCATCGGAAACAAAATTTTAGAAATTTTTGCTTCACGGATTTCAATAATTTTTGTTCATCGTAAAACTGTTTTATATAATTTTGTCCTTTTTAATTTGAATGATATAAAAACCTTTTACGATGATTTTTCGCTTAATTATAAATATTCAAAACAAAAACTTCAGTTTATAATTGGTAATTCATTACTTGGGAAATAATGATCCCACAGAAAATTCAAGTATGGTTTTAAAAACTACGAAGTATTTTTAATAAGTCATATTTATTTGTTTTTGATAAAAAATAAATTTCGGTGCGAGTATATTTATTAAAATAGAGATGAAAGTTATGTATTTAGAGATATTCGCTTAACCTCAACCTCAAAGTATATCAAAGACACTCTGAAAATTTCAAGGTGTTGAAACTTTTTCATTGTGTTCGGATTTGATTTCGTTGATTGAATTGATTATGATTGAATTTGTCGTTTTTGCTAAAAATCAATTTAAGAGTAAATTTTTTGGTTTAGTAATTTTTGAGGTTGAAAATGTTTCTTAGCAATAATCCATATTTCTTTTTATTAAAAACATGTTAATTATTGTAAGAATAGAATTTTTCTGTACGATCACTATTTCCCGCGGAATTAATTACCAAAGTCAGAATTAACTGTTTTGCTTAGAACGAAGATAACTCAGCGAGAAATCATCGTAGAAGACTTTTAGACCACTCAAGATAAAGAAGATAAAACCATCTAAGAAAATTTTAGAATGAAATTTTCTTAGATGGTTTTATCCTGAAACTGAAAAAAATTTATTGAAGTCCGTGGACCCTTGGAAAAGCAAGCAATAATTTGTAAAAAATTTTTCGATGGTTTTCTTATGTTTACTCAAAAACTGCTGATGGCAAATAATTTTGAAGAATATATTAGAACCAGAAACGCGGACCTTCAATTTTCTTTTTTTTTTTAATTGATCGGCGACTTTTTTTCTCCAAGTTCAAAGGGCTGCCCTTTGAAAATCACATAAAAATTTCGAATTTTTTCAAAACCCTTAATTTTTGTGCCTAGTATCATACATATAAAATAAGTAGCTCAAATATAATAACCGTATCATATATAATTGTATTACTAGGGTACAATTATATATTTTCTTAATATCAAAATGTTCATGAAAGACTTCGAGCACCAACGTTATCTCCCTATTCAATGGTAAAACCACCGAACAGAAACTAAGACTGTTAATTTCTGTTCAGTGGTAAAGCTAAAGAAACTTTCACCCAATAAATCATCTTCAGCACAATGACATTCCAAGAATTAAGGCCGCAATTATTCCTGGAAAACCCACGATAATAAGAAAAATAAATATTTATTTTTACTAATATAAATACGCCAATACCTATTACGTATTACCTTCGATGCAGGTGAGTTTACTTTCTGTTTTATTTTCGTTCTGTTAGATAAATAAAGATCCCGTCTATTATACAAAGGAATGATCAGGCCACTTAAAGAAATTACCAGACGGCATTGCGTGAGTATATCGTGTCGTCATCATATAAATTTACTTTGTAAGAACATTAACAAATTCATTTGGGATAGGCACTGAACTTGAACTTACGAATATGGATTAAATAAATCTAAATAGATCGGCTTCTGTGACTAACGTTATTATAAATTATAACATCTGGTACGTGAATTATACTCTAACAAAACGAAATAAGAGTAACAGATTTGAAATGATAAATGCATTACAACTTTGTATGTTTTTTTAGCCGTATTAATAAATGAATGTGAACTATACATATTTACGCAAGATTATTTAGTTTCATTTTAATAGTTCTTATCTATATACGAATCCTTACTAAACAATACGTTATTAGTGTCTGGAGATTAATTATTCAGTGTATTTTACCTGAAATTATTTACAGGTGCTCTCATTAAAAAATAAAATAGAAAAATCTTTCTCAGAACGACCGTCTAATGTTAGAAAGTAGAATGGAAAAAGAGCAAGATTAAGTTATCTTAGAAATGAAGAATAAATTGTTAAATTTTGTATTATACTATATCTGTTATAATGTACTCGTATGCCCTAGGTGGATGTAATCAAATTATTATTTTTTAAACCACCTAATTTTTGTATAACTTTCAAAATAAATAAGTCAGATATTGGCAAATTTTACGTTTGCCAATATCTTAACATCGTTGCACTTTTCGTTGTTTTTTGCCAGATGAGACAGAACTGTGATCATCCATATATTTTTTTAAGACTCCATCGCTTTCAACAATCATCGATAGTCTTCGGAAGTACGTATTGCCATTTTTTAAATGCAAATGCCAACCAAAATGTCGGATTCTCATTAAGAAAATATGTACGATATGACAAATCTGTCAAATATAATAAGTGAATAGAATATTATCTACAAAAGATTTTCAACACACAGAATACATTTTTAATAAATTATATAATTCAAACAAGCATATGTATAAAAGTGACCTGTCTCTTAAGTAAGCAGCAGTTTACTATCGAAGCTGGTGGTAAGATTTAGTTATTAGTAATAAATAATTAATACTATTAAATAAAAAATACCGAAGGAATTTATGAAAGCATTAGACATATTACTATATTCCTTAAGAATCATTCAGGATTGTGTAAACCTATTTCATAGGTGATACAGACACTGAGGATCGATATGATAGCCACAATATAGTTGAGAAGCATAATGACTGCTTTATTGCAGATAACGATTTTTGAGAGTAACGAGAAGACCATATTGTAATGGATCCTTAAGAATTTAACGTATACTTAAGGCAGCTATTTTGTCTAGCGACTGGAGAGCAACCAACATAATTTCGTTATCAACAAAGGATTGATGAGGAACTTGTGGCTGTTTGATAACAAACATCAACGCCTTTTTTCTTCATGACCACATAAACTTTCAATGTGTTGTTGTTTCATACTTCGTATTTTTATTTCAAACCAATCACTTCATGATCCAGATATTGGCCCTACTAATAGGTTCTTCGATGCTTTAAAACATTAGTGAAGTGATAATTAGTCTTAAATAGGCTAGACTTTTTGCCCGTTTTAGACTAATTTCCTACAAGTTCCTATTTAATAGGTGAATTACTAAGGAATGGCAATTATTAAAAAATGTATTTTATTCTCATCAATAATTATCAATTAATAAGTTATCATTCGAACTATGTCCACAACCGATATTAACTGCAGAATGAGTCAACTTCGATGCTGCAAGTCGACGATCAGCCGGCACAAACAACCAATGCCATGAACTCGGTGGGCGCCCGAGTGAATGTAACCCAGATAAAAATTTCCCTCTATATTTTTAATGTATCTTATACACGTGCAAAAGTAAACTGTTAGAATTAAAGAGATTGATTCATTTAAATATTACGTGAGTGAAAGCAATTCTCCCAATGTTTTAATACCTACATTACTCTTAACATGATTTTTTTGTGTTGAAGAATACATGTTTATAGAATAATAATTTCCACTATAAAACATCCTTTAGATGTCAAGGGCTAAGAAAGCCTACTAGTTGCAATTAAGTATCATATTTCGGGTTACAATTTAGTATCATATTTTGATTTTACGAATTATATTTTGCTATTTCTTCCAAGCCAAATATCATTTATTATAAATAAATACATAATACAAATACAATAGCCGCTAATCATTCCACTGTTTTTATTCCCTGAAGGAATATATCATTTCGAGCAATGAACAGCATTTTGCAAAATATAAACTATTTTAAAACGATGCATTAATAATTGTTCGTCTATAATTGTATACCGTTTATCCAGTCTTTTTCACTGCATTAAATAATATACAACATACATTTAAAGTAAAAGAATAATTTTGCCCGGCATGATACACACGCTTTTAATAAACTATCCTGCTTACTATAAACTGTTTACGTTAAATAGTATGATTAAAATTCTCACGGCCTTATCTTACTCAATTGTAAATAGTCGAACGATTGTGTAATTGAATTGCATATGTTTGCGAAATTGTTAATTGCCTTGTTACGCAGAATTTTATATAAGAAGAATAACATAACATTTCAATTAGCAGTCCCACTAACACACAATTTAAGTAAAATATAGTATAATCCATTAAATTATAGGGGAATAATTACTTAATTTAACATTTACCTATGTATTCGCAAACGAAATAAATCTAGAACCTTATCTACCTCATTTACTGCTCCTATTACTTTATATAAATTATTCTTATCATCAATAACATAAGAAAAATGCACACCAAACCATATAGAATTATATTTCAACTTGATTACGCCCCAAAGTCTTCACTAGGAAAATCAAAAATAAAATAATTAATTGCATATAATAAATCCATATAACAAATAAATAAAAGAATGTAAGTAGCCTTAAAAGCAATTCTATAAATATTATCCATAGTTTTTTAATTCCCGTAGTTTGTCTGAAGCTGGCTATTAAAACTTCAGCATAAGAGAAAATCTATTTTATTGTATTATAGTTCATCGAAATAACATAATTCAAAAGAAATGAATTACATTTTAACATCTAGAGCCAAGAAAGTAAACATCATCTATACGTTATGTGCAGCCCTATATTTATATATTTATTTTGAATAGGGTTTTTCTATTTCACCAATAAAAACATTATCTCCTCTTAATAAGGCATTACGGAGATTTTTATGCATAAAAATTGCGCAAATTAGTAGTAAACAGAAAAGAAAAAATAATTTTGTTACCACTTTCCGCGTTACTTTTCCATTTCAGTAATAAAGAAAACAGGAGACCAAGTTTTCGACACATGTCCGAAGTTGGTTTGATCAGGAAATAATTAAAACTCGTTTTGTATTAAACGTAAATGATTGGAAATGGCATGAAGTAGATTAGAATAGAATTAAAAACTTGTTTTAATCACTTCTTCATGATGTCAACTTGATTGACGAAAGGCGCAATGAGCAACGTATAATCTTTCCGTGTTTGTGAACATCTAGTCTCTGTTTTTAAGTATCTCTTCTAATAGGAAATGAGATAAAAGGAATAAAGTAAAAACAAAAAACTAGTTTTCCATGAACAACGAAATATTGCACGTCTTTCCATCAGTTTGACATCATCTAAAAATGATTAAAACTCGTTTTAAACTACCTCTAAGATATATTTATCTGAAAATGTTGTCCAGTAAACTTATTTAACTTAAGTATTGTTCATATAAACATGGTCAATGAATAGTAAAGGAATAATTTGTTTCGGTTTACTGTACCACTCCTTCTAATACCTAATCTTTTATAACTATTTCCATACATGGTAATTGAACCATAGTGAAGTAAACACTTGGTTCCCTGATCCATTATCATTCAGATCAATTAGATACCATGGAAAATATTAAGATAGCTAAATGTGATAATGTAAACAAAGATATAGGCCCTATACCTAATATTCCGTTGTTTTGGTTGATACTGTGAATGAAGACATTAATGGATCAGTGCTGAATGTTTATCGCATTACTGTTTACTAGCCATTGATAGAAATAAGAGATTATTTCTAACCTAAGAGATTCTCTCAATGATTCTAACGTGATTGGTGAAATTCGCGTCAAGAAACGTGTAATCTTTCAATGTTCGTGGAAATCTGTTCCCTTGTTTTTGTGGCTGCATCAATGGTTCCAGCTCCTTCTCAGGAAGAAATTAATTAAATCGATTTTGTTGCAGTATGTTTATGGATCGTTGTAAATAACACTTTATAAACGTCATGATTTTTTATATTAAGTTTACATTTTAAAAATGTGCACACGTTAATTTATATCAGGAAGTGTTTAATATCTTTCTGACTATTCATTGATTATTAAGCAAGTATCTCTTGGAACTAGTAAATATGGAATTTATTCAATACCCAACGTTCTGTGAAAATATCATATCTAAATACGTAAAATAATAAAATAAACAATGAATCAGAAAATTTATTGTAATAAAAACTTGTACATCATCGTGTGAACTCTTGTATGATATATAAGAACTCAAATTTCTTTTATCGAGCTGAAATAATAAAACAATTTAGTAAGTCGATGATGTACAAATGAACTAAAATCAACGAGAGCTATTTTTCGTTTAAAATAAAAATAAATGAGGTATGTATTTGTTAAAAATATACAGTTAACGCAAACTCGTACATTTGAGTTCGCATTCCACTAAACTTACGTAATCCATATTGATAAAATTCAACATCTTTTTGATTATAAAAATATTTTCGAGTTTAGATTTCTTTAAGAAAATATATAATACGTCTAAGATAATGCATTTGATAAACTTTAATAGCTATATAAGTTGAGTGAACGATCTCAAATGGAAGTATGAGTGGATGGAGAGGTGATTAATCGATATTATCTCCGACAAAAATATTTATGTTTAGTTAAAAAAATATATAAAAGACTTATATTTAGCTCAGTTTATTGTGTTCCTTCTGGGTCGTCAGATCTTGGCGTTAGTTCACGCCGTTGAGATAACGATTAAAAATAATTGATAGAAGCTGTTACACGATATATGTCGCAAATCATAACAAGTAGAGGCTAAATACTTTACTGTGTTGGAAAATCTGTTCTATATATATGTACAAGTTTAAAATTCTTAATAAGTCTATTAAAGAATAATTGGAATTCTTATTGGCTGTTATGTTTCTATATGGCAGTAATTGTAACGGGTCGATAGAAGACAGATGGGAATTTATAAATATGGAGTGCTACGTGATACAACAAGGTGTTCTTATTGTTAAGCATTACTATCATAATATTAAAAGTTTTGTTGCTACGATTCGTAAAGTGCGTCCAATTTTCGGTAGAAATAATTTATAAGAAATGTATCAACTGTGATTGAATAATCGAAAAATTCGAAAATACTGGTTCAGTTATTGATGTGAAACCCACAACACGAGCTCGTAGTGGTCGTTCAGAAGAAAACATCGCGGCAGTTCACGAAAGTGCGGTCGAGAGTTCAGGGACCTCGATTCATCATTGTGCACAAGAATTGAACATTTCAACAGCCTCTTCACCGTATTCTCACCAAATATTTGCATCATCATGCTTACAAAGTCTAATTAACTCAACAGCTTCTACCAGTAGACCATGCACAGCGAAGAGAGTTCATCGATTGAATCATCAAACAAGAAGAAGTGAATGCCGATTTTGTGGACCAAATTATCTTCAGAGATGAGCCCCATTTTTACATTGATGACTTCGTTCATACGCTAAATTACCGTATTTGGGATTCAAATCCTCAAATGCATCCCCAAAGTGTTACTGTTTAGTGTGCATTGTTGTCTGAAGGAATCAGTGGACCATTATTGTTTGAAGGGTATTATTTCACGAGTCAGATAATGCATTAAATGTAAATGGCAAATTATATCGTGACATGATAACCGAATTCTATGTACCTCAACTGGAAGATATCGTTCTTGAAGGCGTGTAGTTTCACCAGAACAGTGCCACTTGCCATACCACCCGTGAAACATTGACGGTCTTGCACGATTTCCTGGTCGTGTCATCACCTGTTTTGGTGACAAGAATTTGCCGCCACGATCTTGCAATTTAACACCTATGAACTTTTCTTTGTAGGGTTTTTTTAAATCTCAGGTTTACGCCAATAAACCTGCGACATTGAACTGTGGAAACCGTAGCATTGAAGCTGAAACTGAACGCTGTATCAATGAAATACTGCCACATTTATGCAAAACCATTATTGAAAATTTCACCAGAAGAGTACTCGTGTGCCACCAAAGTTATGGCGACTATTTACCGGATGTGTTATTCCATACATAATTCCCAAATATCTGCATTATAAATCAATAAATATTTCAATACTTTGCTACAGAAAACTATGTTTTATTTAAAATGCACATCTAGCACTCTTGTTGTAACACCTTTTTTTCATATATTATTGATATTTAACTATTTATGTAACGTTTATATTAATTATTTACGAAATTATATTTATCTATGATTATAAATTAAGTTGTGTAAGTATTGAATATGTTTATTTAATCCTTATTCGAATATAGGGATTTTCGCATAACTTTCACCTCTGTTAACTTGAAAACCTCTTCCTCTCTGTGAGCTTGGAATATTTTAAAAATATATAAAGTTGGATGTTAAAGAATTTATTTTCGAGATTCTTATTTGCATTTTATGTTATACTTTTATTTATTCATATTATACCTAATATACAATGCTGAATGGATAGACCATATGTTGGGAAATAGACAGCTTACTGCCAGTAAAGGCAAGACTACCATCGAGGGCCGGGTCGACTCGGGCTGTCCACAGGGAGGGGTATTTTCCCCCCTGTTGTAGTGCCTGGTAGTGGGTGAGCTGCTTGAAAGGTTAAAGGATTACCAAGTAATTGACCATGCCGATAACTTAACTTAAGTAATAATAATGAAGGGCCCTTTCCTGGAGCCGATTCTCGATATAATGCAGGGAGCATTAAACAAGGTTAGGAATTGGTGCAGGGATAGGGGACTCTCGGTCAATCCCTCTAAGACTGAGGTGATGGTGTTCACCACGATATATAAGTGGAACAGAACATGTCCGCTGAAACTTGGTGGCCAAGAACTAAGCTATAACAGCGAAGTGAAATACTTAGGAGTAATCCTGAACGGGAAACTGTCACGGTAAAAACATCTAAGTCACATATGTTCCAATATCACAGCAACACTTTGATAACTAAGAAGGACCATTGGTAATAGCTGGGGCTTGAAACCGGAGACCATGAAATGGATGTATGAGGCAATTGTCAAACTCAGACTGATGTATGTAGCACTGGTTTGGTGGGAGAGAACCTATTTTAAGTCGGAAGCCAACCGACTAAACAAGCTAAGAGGATTGATTCTAAGAAGTATAACCGGAGCCCTGCCTGCAGATATTGTAAAGAAGACGAGGAAACCTCGATTCATCTTCTTTACACCTAACCCGCACTGGAGGAGAAGAGGTACCTTATATTAGGGACCGCTGTTATCCTATAGGAGGCGAGACTTAAGGCGGGGGACATGCCTAAATTATTCCTTTTATGGGATAGCATTTTTGGATAATGACCCGTATAAAAGGGGATCGCCAAGGGACTACCCATGCGATCAGTGGCTGATGAGGCCCAAACCCATATAACATAAGACTAATAATAATATAAAATTCGATAAAAGCTTAAAACATACTATTAATATCCAATATTCTTTGCTATAGGCTAAGCATTCATAAATAAAATATACATTTCTCATCAACAAGAACTAATCTAATTAAAATATTTTCTTTAAAGTACGTAAATTATAATAGGGCTTGTAAAAATAAATCAAAATTGAATTTCCTAATAATATAACTAACTAGTTTCCTATGAATTTTTTATAATTGGTTGTTAAATACTACCCAATGACCCTTAGACTTAAACAGTTATAGACTTTCTGTAATAATATCATTTTATAATTCATATACTAACTTTATTATTATCTAGTTATATAAAGTTCTTTCTTTAGAATCTTTTATAAATGGTTAGTAATTAGTAGTTTAAGTAACTTAATTTTTATGTCCCCATAAATAGAGGTTCCGGCCCAAGGATCCTCCGGGTTACGTCCCAGGATCTAGGCGGTCGCTTCCATTCACCATTTTTCTCAGCCAATTAAAGTATGCGTATCCGCGCCGTCCGATTGATACCAATAACCGCTTAATCGATGTCACAGCAAGTTATCAAGATATTTAAATTCTCTTTTAATAGCTGGATATATCTCTTTACAATACTTATTTATATTTTCGCAATAAAATTCAATTTCGAGGTGAATGTACCATAGGTATAGTAAAAACGTTGAACGAAGTCCGAACTTATTATGAAAATGAACATTTCCGACAAGGATAATATATTATATTTTTCAGAAATGTTCTTCTCTATAAGATTCTAAAAGGAAGGGGTTGGACTTCTCACGAAAGGAATGGTTATATTTGAAAGTGGAACAGATATTACAACCACTTAAATGTAATACCATTTCAGGCAAAGATCTGGAAATGTTTAAACCCCTCGTTAAATTCAACTACAAACGTAAACTTCTTTTATTAATATTTTTTCAGAGGTAAATTTGAAGTCGTCTGTCCATATAACTCTCATCCAGTGGCGACTCGTGATGAAATGAAACGGATGTTCTGCATAGAGCCGATCCTAGAGTATTGGCCACCCGCGTGCAAATTTCAAACGTATCCAAAGTACTGGCTAAGAGAATTTTTAAAATTTTCAAGGTGACGCGTTTTCCTGATACTTCAGAATTTTTATGTAAAATCCGTTTATACAAAAATATAGACTTTCACAAGAAATATTTTTGGAATTTAATACCTTTTTGAAGAACATTGATCTTTGCCATTATATTCTTTGGTTAAGAGAAAAGGCTTGTACGGTGAATTTTCTACTAGAGGGTCTATAACACTTAAAATATTTTCCGAAATAGTTTCAGCGTCACATTTTGTAGGTTTCAGGTATGTCCAAAAACGTTCAATCGGTTCACCATCGAGAATATATCTTAAAACTACCACTAACTGAGTTTTGGCAGATACATCAGTTGTTTCGTCTGCCATAACTGCCAAAAATGAAGGTTTGTTAATTTCTTTAATTATTTCTTCATGACATACTTTTAATATACAGTCTAAAAGATCATTTTGTATTTCTTTAGAGGTTCCTTTAAATACTGAAGCATTTTGTAGATGCTCGTTTAAAGTTACATCAAGCTCAACAGAAAAATTTATCAAACCACGAAATATCCCCGGGTTTTGAGAGGTTTCAGCTTCGTCATGTCCTCGCAGTGCCAGCTCAAAGGCCCCACAAAACTTTATGAAGTTTATAATTTTTGACAAAAACGTATCACTTTTTTGTCACATTATCATTATGCTTTTGCACATTTATTCAATAAGCTGAATCTAGCTGCGCTTTAATATTAGTTGTTCCTAATAAAGCTAATTCCATTGTATTATGTAGATGGCTTTTGGAGTTGTCGTGCTTTTTTATTTTTTCAGTTAAGTGCACCAAATCTGTCACCCCTACCTCTGTCCATGTTTTATCACCGCCAAAAAGTAAACAAGGAAAACAAAATAACGCATTTTTTTTGTTGCACTCACAAATCCAATTGTTCTTCGAATAAATGTCTCTATTAAATTGACGTTTATATGCTTTTCCGCGACTAACACCTGCAGTCTCAATAACAATATCGGGCAATGGCCTACCATTGTTTTTTAAATCAATTTTTTTCTTCATAAGAGTATTTAAAAAATCGCTTCACATGAACTAAATTATAAACTAAATCCATTGTCACTATCACAGTATATAAATATTAATAATTAATACTATAAATCACTACACAAATTCACAAAACAGTATTTTAAATCTCAAATTAACACGAAATACGAAATGGGTACGATTTACGCCCGCCCGAGTAGGAAGGAGTAAACATTCACTGATGTTGCCTTAACTGGAAAAAATACAGCTCACTGACCGTGTAAATTCGCGCATTTACGAGCGCCAAGTGTGGATTGTCGCGGAAGTTGAGGAGGACGGGTGTACCGAGCCGTGCTGAGAACTACCTCGAACTACCTTCAATATACCGCGACGAGCTCGCGTAGAGACCCAGATAATTCAACTGGTCTACTACTCAATAGAGGACGGCGGGCAGAATGCGACTTTAATGCAATAATTTGGTTAGTTGCACCAACTAACCAAATTATTTTATTAATAAATTTTAGTAATTATTATGTCGCGAAAATATACAAATATCTAATTTTTTTGGCAGTTCTGCAGCTCTGCAGCACCTATACATCAGCCGCCCCTGCTCTCGTCCTTATATAACTCTCAAAATGATATCCTCCTTTTGTCATGTTCTGAATGGAGACCTTACAAAGTATCGAATGAGTACGGATGATATTTTTGTTCCTTTTTTAAGTCTGGTGGACTGATGCGCTAGGTATTCTTAAATTATTTGGAACAGGAAGAACCCATTAGGAACTTACCCATTACTACTAGCGTGAAAGTAAACTATGTAATACATTTAGTTCATTAGCCTCATCTTAGGTATGAGGTAATTTTTCATGTAGATTGTCGTTCTAAAATTCTAGAATCTGAGTTTAAATTCTTCGAAACTTTTGTTCATTCGAGACAATTGAAATACCTCTCAATAAGAACGCATGTTCTTAATGAGAGGTATTAGACAAGAAAATATCAGAAGATACATCTATTCATTTAAAGCGAACTTTAGAATTCAGCTATCATGCTGAATTAGTACATGACGAGTCATGATAAGTCTTAGATTAGATACTGGCGAAAAAAGGAAATGATTGTTTTAAAACTGCTAACGAAAATCAATTAGTTCTTTTAAAGGTGAATTCCCTGCTTAATTAAGAAGCTTTCCGAAAGTGAAGTAAACCGTTTCTGGATGAAAATATAGTGATTTCGGTGGTACTAATTTAATACATTATTTTCTTCATACTGGTCTTAAAAATTTGATTCAATAGTTATTATGAAAATAATACAAGTAACAGCGTCAAGTTATATCTTAATAACACCAAGAAGATACCATTCAATATACAGAAAAGTGACTTACCCAAAGGTCCACCATATGTCGCAGCACATAATATTTAGCCATGCAAAGGAGACAGTTGAGAGGAATATTAGGGAATATGCTGAAAAAATAAGATATAGTTAGTTTAGGTTTAGTTTATCATAGTTTATTATAGAATGTATAAGAGAATAGTTTAAATAAATAATACAAATGGTAACGAAAAATACATTGGCATAGAATCAGAAAAAATTAAAGATAGAAATGGACGATCAGTTTTCTTAGCTTTACTTTTGTAATATCTGCCCAGTCTGATAATGTCTAACCAAAATTAATCGACCTTAACTTTATCGACGGGGCAAATTTATTCAGGGGAGTGTTAATTTAACTTCTTAATCTAAGAATTAATTTTCTATATTAACACTTATGAGTAATTAATTATACTCATCTGAATATATCATTCTGTTAACATGATATGAATGAACTGATGATGATAATGAAATGATAATTCCTGAATGGTATGAAGATAATGAACTCTGAAATGTAATTTCATATGGCAGTTTCAAAAAGAAATTACTTTCGTTCAATAAATTATAATGAATAATATTCTTATATAATAGAAAAATAGGACGTCACTTTTCCACAAACTTATTAGGATATGATTGAATCATTTATCAATATGAGGTCAACTTGATTAACTGTCAACTTAGTCCCTATATCCAAGATTTATATTGCGCTTGCATTTCCAATTAAGACATACTATCACTCATTAATTACTGCAGTTAAGCTTGTATAAAAGGTGTTCTGTGCCAAACATAGAATTCATTATGGTATACAATTTTATTTTGCGGTATAAGTGTTATCTCTTTTTGGTAATTTATTCTCTGATGGACGAAAATTGTTATTAAATCAAATTTTTATGGTCGTTTTTTATTAGCTACATAATCAAATAAGTATAATAGTTTGTAATATTTGTAATATAAGTAAAAGTTATTATAGTTATGGATAGCTCAGAGACTAATAGACTAATAAACTATAATAAAACTAACAGAAAAAACATAATTATTACATGACTGATGAACAATACTGATTTATCTAACACTTGATATATATGTGGATATATTTTATAAAAATGTGGATATACTTTACGTTATATGGCACGAAGTTTTTCAAATTATTGTGGAATTATAATTTATGGGGTGAAACTATTCTATAGTACATATGAGTTTTATTACGTTCTTAAAACTTAAGGCAATATGGCTGATTTCTAACTAACCAATTTATGTCCAAATGGTATCATATGTCATAGGAAACAAATATTAAGAATATTGACTCGGTTTCGTATTTATTAATAATAATAGTATGCATGACTGTCTAGCGTATTGAATTAAAAAAGACGATGGAAAATGTCACTAAATGGACCAGACACCAGACACACAATATACCAAACCAAATACCAAGCAAACAAAGTAACATACAGACATGTCATGCCAGCAGTTTCTCATTGACTATCTACTTATTAATTAAAAATTAGTCTCGTTTTGATATGAAAAATTGTGCAGATATGAACAGTTTGGCGAAAATCTGAATCAACGTACCTATTTGTGATTTGTTAATAATTATTTTATGTCCAAATCATTTATCTGTCCTGGAAAGCTAAAGTTAAATTTTACCAAATATTTATACCTGAAAACTATGTTAAATTTTGACACATTCGCTAAAGGATATTATTGGATACGTTTATATGTGAAATAATATTTTAGCTTTGTTCCTATATTATATCTATTATAGGCACCCCGGCCCTCCATTTTCTGTTCAACGTACTTTAATTGCATCGCAGGACATAATCCTGAGTACTTCTTCCATTTTCTTCCATTATTTGCATTAGTTAGCCCTTCTAGACATCCACCCAGGGTGCTAGACTGCCCTAGGCTAGTAGCCACTACCAATAATTACTTTCTTGTTTTATTTATTATGGTACGTTGCCGAAGTTTATCGCAAATAAATAAATCATTTGTTAATGAAAGAGATGCTCTTGTTACTTCACGCCAAATGTTTGTGGTATCAATCAGCATTAAACATTAACATCATATGTTTCGACAAGCACCAGAAAATTGATTAACATCAACCACAATGTAACAAATTTATGTCATTCTTTTTTATAATCTGCTTATTAATGATAATATATTAAATTTATAAATAATCTATCTAATTAATTAATAATTAATTATGTGTATACGCCATTACCACCATATTAAAACTGTTTAATTATTTTGAAAACTGAAAACTGGACCTGTTTAAAAAATTTTATTTTCTTATTTTTGGTAAAAACAAAATCCCCTCATTACAATAAAAAATTACTAGTAGATCTAACCAAACACTTGTGAATATCAGTGAAACACGTTTATTACTTACTAGCTTACTATTAATATACAGGGTGAACTATTTGAAATATGGCAGATTTTTCACATTGTATTTTATGATGTTAGGTAAATCGGTTTTCACACCACCCTGTAGATCACAGGTCAACTTTTAAACCTTTCTCAACCGTTTACAAGGGTCATCATTGTTGAAAGTTTGGCCACATAATTATTTTACTAGTACTTGATATAACCTAGGAATTTGAATTATTATGAGCTCATGAAAAGAAAAAGTGAAATATCTCGAAAAGCATCAATATTTGAATAGAAATATTAATATTTAAGTTAAACCCCCTCAGGAAAAATAAAACGTCTTATATAGTAGATGTTTTATATTTTTATATTGCCGATATATAAATATATTATTGCTATAGCTACGTTTATTTGGAATAAATTAAATAACGATTAAGCTAGTACCGAAAAAGGAAAACGTCTCAGGACAAGATGTGGGAATTGACTGTTTTAAAAATGTATCTCAAAAGCCGATGCCACGCTTGTCATAAATCATTCACCTACTCTGCAAGGGTTTTAACAAGTGGCTGAGGCAGTAATACTTATTGCCTGTGATAATCGAATTTTTACCCCTAAGAAACAGATGTTCCCTGGTTCCGAGGAAAGTAGCTAAACAAGGGTTTCTACTTTCTAATATTTACACAACTTAAAACTAATATATATTAAAATACCATCTTAGCTGCCAATAGGCATATGTGGAGCCACTTGTGCCCACAAGTCTATAACGTACAAGAATTCTTCAAGATGTAAAATAATATTTTTTTAAATTATGACGTGTGTAACTTAGTATTGAAACCAAGTAAATAGTTGTCTATAGAGGACTGCAGTATGCTATTTACATTTAATTCACCCGTAATTCATATTTTGTTATGTGGTAATCTAGGTTTCAAATACTTCTAATTAAAAATATGTTTTTGAATAATAAATTCCGAAATTTATTCCACTTGGAAATTGATAATTATTATGTGTATGGAAATTAAGTCGTAATATTGATACAATTATAATTAGTTTATTAATATGCTATTAAAACAATGATATTATATATTCGATGGCAATACTAACGTGTATTACAATACATACATGTAATACCAAAATGTACATTAACAATAATATGATAACAGGATAATATCAGTAAAAAAACAATTAAAGTATAAATTCGCGATACCACGAGATAATTTACCATTGAGAAAAAAATATATATATAATGAAACATTTTTGAAACCTATGTTCCCTTGGATCACAGGCGATAATGAACAAAGTATATTATTAATTCGAAATTCCAACTTCCACTATTACCAACTTGTTTGCGATAAAACTCTCTTGTTGGGCTTGCTTTTGTAAATTTTCTGATTTATATATTTTTAAGCTAAGTAGCGGCAAAAATAATAGTACTGATAAGTGAAGTTTGCCCATAAAAAGTAGAAGTGGATGTTGACTTTATTATTGATGATTCCCAAAAAATACATACAACTGATTTCAAGATAAAATTAGCATTCAGATAATTTACAAATACGTTGCTTTTTGTTCTTTTTCATTTAGAGCACCGCCCAATCCAATTGCACTTCACCGATACTGATTATATCAATAGACCTATTATCTCACTTTATTATGTTAACCACCCATAATACTTAAGAGATACGATGCAGATGTTAGTGAAGTCAAAACGGTTATGTCTAAAACGAAGATAAATATAACGAAAAATCAAATCATTATGTTTCAGCGAATGATCAACAATTAACGGCGATAGGGCTAAATATTATGTATACATTAATATAAAGTTCTGCAGTATCATCCACTGAAGACAAATTGATGTATAAGTAATGTTCATTTGACTATGAATGTGTCCCCATTATGGGAAAGGTGCTGGACAAAATACCCGCACTTTCGCTGAGATCTATTTTGACAAACAAGTTAGCCTATAATCATTATATGTAAATCAGTATAAAATGTTTATTATTCTGTTTAATAGAACTTTAAACTATGTTTAGGGTTCTATGGAACATTCTGTTCAATACATATATCGATATGTATTGAACAGAATGTTCAATACATATCATTGAACAATTCTCATGTGTTGAGTAGAAAAGTATTCAGGATAGAGCCATTTTTTAGCGCTGTAGTCTATATCCGCATATTGCAAAAACGCCCATGGTTTGGTTATCATGAGTCATTGGTTGACCATCTTATTCAATATTAATATTCGCCAATCTTTTATTCCTATTTCCATTAAATTTATTTTTATCATTTGCATTCATTTGTTTGTGGGTCTGTCTCATCTTTTTCTTCCGAAAATTACTCCTGTCAAAACTTGTTTTGTTGATCTGTTGGCTGGTAACCTAGTTATATGACGAAAACACATCTTTATTTGTGTCATTATTACAATTATGGACGGTTAGTTATATAATTCAATTAACTCCCTTTCGCCTTCGCCAATTTTAATTTCTTCTGACAATGAATGCTTTCAAATAGCAATAAAAGCTCTTCCCGTAAATTTAATTTCTATACTTCACTACCGTAGATTACAACTGGTATTATTATCATTCTGTATAACCTTTTTTTAACATTTCTTGAAGTATTATGTGACTCCAAAATATGAAATAATCTATCGATATATTTTAATCCCTTTCGATATTCTTTCTTATGTCTCATCCTTTTCTTCACCTTTACCAGTTACTGGCAGTACTAATAATTAAATCTTTTAACTTTATCGAAATCCCATGACGACATTTCTGTTATTTTTCATTAGTTTGTGTTTTGTTATAATCTACCATCGCAAACGTTGATTTATCTCCACTAACTGTTTCCAGTAATTTTACTTCAAATGTTTTTACTACATGATTTACGATGCCATTTACATAGATCAGTATCTAAATTAAGTAGGAATTATTTACTATTTTACTTTTTGTTTTAATTTCAAATGGAGAGCTATATTGAAACAAGTAGTTGACAATAATTTCTTAGAGCTTTTTGATTGTAAATCTTTTTGATATTTATTTTTTAATTATAGCTTTATATTCTGTATATATTAGTCATTTTTACTAGTCTTAAGAGTTTTATTTTTACTCTTTTTTACTTCGTAAACATTTTGTCTTTTTACAGTGTTATTTTCTTGCTTAAAGTTAATAAATAGTATACATAGTTGCAAATCTGGCCAACATTGCTATTTATAATTTGTTTTATACTTGATTCCTAATCTGTCCAACCTTAAACTACATTAATGGTTACCTATTTTTATTTCCAATCTCCTTCTTCCATGAATAAATTCCATTTATATTATTCTTAATTACTATGCCCATGACTTTAAATAGTATTTGTAAATATATTTTCTTCTAGACGCTGGCCTTATACCTTCATCATTTCAGTCACGACAGTATGATAATGAAATCATTATTGAGAATATAGATGAATTATATTGTTAAACCTATGACATTGATATACAGACATACAGATATTGAGAAATATTAATAATGTACCGATTATATCTATTATATTTTCGGATAGTATGTGTTAAATTGATTGAATCATATTGAGGAATGTGCAAATCTGTCGCCTAATAAGCAGATTCCTCTTAATGTTAATTAATACAGTAACTAAAATTTACATTTACGCCTACACGAATTTCAAATTGGATGATTCAATAATTCGTAAAATTCTTATAATTTGCTATACAGAGTGCATCTAGACCAACGAGAGAAGAAACGGTTAATGCAATTCTAATTATTGGCGAGTCTAGAATTTATTGGAACTTATTGGATTAGAGTTCTACATGCAGCTGAAAGGATTTTGAGGGAGACAGGGCAGAAGTTTCAGAGAACAAACAATTTTTAAGATGAAAAAAGGACTCGTTTCCAGACATTGTAGTAAACCAACAAATAAGTATTGTCGCAGAAACGGTCGTCTTTAGAGCGAGACACTGTCTAAGAAGTTTGATGGTATGCCAGTATTATATGTAATCAATTTGTTTTAATCAATAAATATCAAAATAAAAACAACAATTAAATATGCATTTCAAGCAGTTTCCAAATGAGGTGCTACTCGCATACTATTGCCCATTAAAAATAATTTTCAAAATGGTGCTATCACGCCATCTTTGAACATTATATCACTATCTATCAACTAGAACATTTTTATACTTTAACCCTTAATCAGGTCTGCCTCAAGAATGTATAAAAAATAATATGGTATAAACATTTACTTCAATAAAATAGAAATAAGATATAAGAACAATATTTAGATGTTTTTTTAATAAAAAGAATATATATATATATATATATATATATATATATATATATATATATATATATATATATATATATATATATATATATATATATATATAAGGGCACTATTTTTCCTAAGACTGACGAGGTATGTGTGTAGTGAGAAACGATATTAGTGGTTATGTTGCTATGGCTACGTTTATTTAGAATAAATGAATAGCGATCAATCTGGTAGAGAAAGAGGAGAATGTTCCAGGGCACAATATACAAGGGTTTTCACTTTCTAATATTTACAAAACTTAAAATTAATATATACAAATACCATCACGACTATCAATAGACGAATATGGAACGACGTGTGCCCACACTGACAAAAGCAAATCGTATGTGGAGATTAGGTATATGTCCGATACCTTGTAGAATTATATAAATAAATGTTCCTCAAAAATGTTATTAAACTGTAATTAACAAAATAAAGGAAAGTAAATGGATATTGCTTTACAGAGGTGTATAGAAAGATTTCCAGTGGGAAGAAGTTCAAATAGATACATATATTGCACACAGTTCTGGTATATTTTTAAAGCAAATTCATTATTTGGTAAAAAAATATAATTTATGTTTTCGATAAAAAAAATTACTAAAATCGTAATAATGTTTTAATGTCATTATTATGAAATACATATTTCATTCTCCAGATTAACCAATATCTATAGATTAAGTTTTTCAATCATTGCAGCTGAGATACGATAAGTTTTGATAACATTTTATATAGAAAAATAACTTTAACTACACCACGTTGTATCCTTGTTTATATTCGTTTGCTCACACATGTCTAGAGCGAAAGTAATTAATTAAAATCATGGCAACCACTACTTGCAGCCATTTTTTTACAGTCAACCATGAAGTATCGTATACAGCAACAATTAAACTACAATTCAACATATTATTTTATTGAAATACACGATACGTGTAAATAATTAACAATAATGTACTTGTTTACATTTGGCAATCTAGAGGTTGCGGCTGACAGAGCTGGCAACAATTTTTGTTTATTTTTTTTTTCATCATTTTTTCAAATAATGTTTAATTTTCTTAAAAAGATATAGTTAAAATTCATTAAAATAAATTAATTACCATACAATTAATCAAATGTAATCGCGGCTAATTGTTGATAGGCAACCCAGCAGCAGTGTATTACATTGTCATTACTCATTCATTTGAATTAAGATTCATTAAGAAATAGATACCTGCAGGAATCAGTTGCTGGATCTCGGACTAACTATTCTGTGCACTATTTAAAAATTGACAGCTGTCATATGAAAGACAACAAGATTCTAAAAACAAATATGATCAAAACCCGTTTAGAACAGTATAAATTTTAAGTGGGAATATAGTTTCCAGAGCCTGATTAAGGATTAATGTATGTATGCTAATTTTCGTCCTTTTAGGTCTCTCAGTTCAAAAATTAAAGGGAAGGAGACTTTAGACCGACACTGTGTATAACTAGTAAATAGTATCTTATGAAGCGGAAGCAGGTAGTCCTTTTTACGATCCGCAAACCCAGAGAAAATATAAACATTTACGGTCCTCATTTCTTAAAACAATATTTATCTTTGATAAACATGAACATAGAGCAAACTCTAATAGCAATAATAAACAGAATACATAACGTTTCATTAAGTAATCACATAGTCATTTTATCAAAACAAAAGTGTTACAAAAACAAAAGTACCTATGTTAGGTGTATGTATGTATACACCTAACTCAGACTTTTCATGTACCTTTCATAAATTATAGTGTAGTTTGAAATTAAAATAAAATGATTATTGCATTCCATCTGGAGCAATATAAAAGAAGAATTTTAGATGAATAAAACACACACTCTCTATAAATATGAATATCACTGGTTTTGTTTCAAGACGAATACAATTTCGATATTTAATTTCGATAATTAATTTAATCGGTTCAAGAAATAATTGAAAACTAACCAATTAAACCTACTAGAAACAAAATAAAGATATTATTCAAAGAAAGAACAAATACCCATTTCTTATAACATATAACACAGATGAATGTTATATGTCATAATACTCATACACATGTATGAGACAACTAGATGAATGTCACTTCATAGCAGTCGAAGAAGCATCTAGTGGAGGTGCTTCTGGAGTTAATATAGAGGCCTGAGTTGTTCATACGGTATAAAAAGTACAATATATGTGTACGTGAAGAAATCTTGCTGTCTCCTTTTCATCTACCGAATATTAATACCACTGAAAGCATTGACAATAACAGGGGCATCAAAGATTTTATGGTCGGACTTTTTTTGGTATTTTGGCTTAGTTACATATCATGAACTACAGAAACACTGTTTTATGTTTTCATTACGCACCAGTATTTGTAAATGTATATTGTACAATAATTTGTAGTTTTAAAACCGAGGTTATATAAAATTAAATTTTGCCTCAATCTTTGCAGCGCCCCTGTGTTTAATTGATATGAAACGTACACACAAGTGTGAGGGATTTATTGAAATGGAGCTGGCCGCTAGGGATTTTCCGGTTTTATATTATTCGGATATTTACATAGTCGGTGTAGTACGTTTTTAATGTGTGTATGTTTACCTGTGACATCGCGTTGTGTATTTTTATTTTGTTTTAAAAATGTCTAAAAGTTGCAAAAATACACGAAATATATTTTGTTATAAACATAACACCTAGTTCAAAAATCGTTATTTATGCAAATTTGGTTGATCCGCAAGAAATTCTTTTGTCACCACTTCATATTAAATTGGGATTAATGAAGCAATATGTAAAAGCTATAGATAAAAATGGGAATTGTGTTAAGTACTTATGTGGCGAATTTCCAGCTCTTTCTGAAGCAAAATTAAGGGAAGGCATTTTCGTAGGACCACAAATAAGAAAATTAATGCAGGACCAACAGTTTTAATAAATATTGACAGAAATTGAAAGAAAAACCTTAGATGTGCTTTAAAAATATAAAAGAACATTTTTTAGGGAATTATAAACATCCGCAGTATGAGGAAATTGTCAACAAAATGCTGGATAAGTTTAAGCAACTTGGTTGTAATATGAGCATAGAAATTCATTTTCCGCATATTCATCTCGACTACTTTCTAGAAAATCTTGTTGCTGTTAGTGAGGAACAAGGTGAAAGGTTATTAAGACATAAAGGAGATGGAAAGGAGGTACCAGGGTCGATGGAATGTGGCGATGATGGCAGATTACTGCTGGATTCTGAAAAGAGTCGAATCCAACGAATGACTACAGAAGAAAAACTATAAAACAAAGTTTTTTTGTTAACAAGGGAGAGATTTTCAAAGAAGAAAAGAAATTAGAGACTCAAGCTATTTTGTGTTGTTGCTTTTTACTACATATTTTTTAATATTTGTTTAATATAATGTTTATTAAAATGTAATTTTTCTTTAGTTTTCAATTTATTCTGATTATTCAGTTGATTAAATACCTTACGTGAGGGGCAAAGAAGGAAAGTAGATATAAAATTAGCATAAATAACTCACTTATGATCACTTATCAAACACAATTAACTTGCAAAATGTCAAAATGTGTAGGCCTGTGTAATTTGTAGGATATAATAAATGTTTATAATATATCTTTACAATTTCAAAAGTGCTACTTAATGCTTAAAAGAGTTCTTATTGAACTGTGGATCATTTGTGACATAACAAGTATCTACTTCTTCAACTAATTGATTATATATGTCATTATTGTAAGTTATTTGGCGATAGCAAGGATAAAAGTGCATATGCCTTGACCGGGAATCGAACCCCGCTCTCCCAATTTCCGGTTGGTTGCTCTGACCGCTGAGCTATCGAGGCACACTCATTATCCTTGCTAATGCGCCAATATATTAACCATTGTCTATTCACATACATTTTTGACACTGAAAGTACTACTCGTGTCATTTATATTATATTTCTGGGTTATAATTTATGTTACTAATTTGTATGTGTCACTGTTGGGCCACTATACTGAGCCAATATCTTCAACATCGTACGTTCATATTTCAGAATATCGCGCAAAGGTCAACTAATACCAAAAATAAATATAAAAATAAACTTACCTATTAATTTGCAGTCAATGTCCTTGGGAGATAAATCCACATGGGCATACACCAGAAGAGAAAATAACGACAGGGTAGCCACACAATAATTCATTAATATCTTTCCGAATAAAGTTCTAGTCTCATTGAGAATGACGTAAATTATAACAGTTAATCCCAGAAATACACACGACAATATTTTCGGCACCAGCGTGTATTCGAATTTCTGTTTGTACTCTTTGTCTTCGAAGCACTTAAAGAATAAGAATCCTCTCGCTTTCGCCGTTTGGGAATGTTCGATGCAGTAGGAATATTTGTTATCGATATCTTCAAAAATGAAAGAGTTGGTGTGATTGTACCAGTAGGAGAAGGTGCCGTTTCTTGCTAGCTTGAAGATGTACCTCATTTCGTTCATTATATATATTCGACTGCAGGTACGATTGGAGATTACAGCAAATGGTTCTGAAACAGAAACAATTATATATAGATATGTAGAAAACTTGTTACATGCAAGAAACATAATTCTCCTCAGTATTAGTTTTACTCTTTGGCGATAGCAAGGATAAAAGTGCATTTTGCCTCGACCGGGAATCGAACCCAGCTCTCCCAATTTCCGGTTGAGTGCTCTGACCGCTGAGCTATCGAGGCACACTCATCATCCCTGCTAATGCACCAGTTTAATGCGTCACTACAGTACTCCCTCCCTAGAGACATGGTTTTGTCTCGATACAATTTAACGGAATGTGACCGCGTTCGCCATTCTTACGAACCGTTGTTCGGTAACCCCCGGGACTATAGGGCGATGGATAGGACGGGAATCGAATCCGCGAATTTGAGATGTAAGGGAGGTTGCATATACTGGAATGACGAATCACATCACGTCGGGGTCACCACTTTGGCGATAGCAAGGATAAAGAGTGAATTTTGCCTCGACCGGGAATCGAACCCGGCTCTCCCAATTTCTGGTTAGTTGCTCTGACCGCTGAGCTATCGAGGCACACTCATTATCCTTGCTAATGCGCCAGTTTTAACGTGTCGCTACAGTACTCCCTCCCTAGAGACATGATTTGTCTCGATACAATTTAACGGAATTGACCGCGTTCGCCATTCTTACGAACCGTTGTTCGGTAACCCTGGACTGGAGGGCGATGGATAGGACGGGAATCGAGTCCGCGAATTTGAGATGTAAGGGAGGTTGCATATACTGGAGCGAATCACATCACGTCGGGGTCACCACTTTGGCGATAGCAAGGATAAAAGTGCATTTTGCCTCGACCGGGAATCGAACCCGGCTCTCCCAATTTCCGGTTGAGTGCTCTGACCGCTGAGCTATCGAGGCACACTCATTATCCCTGCTAATGCGCCAGTTTAATGCGTCACTACAACTCATTTTAATTAAATCCTTGAAAAAGTTATTATCTTGCAGTTTGAAGAGTATTTACATTAAGAGAATTGTGTCTTAAAGATTAATCAGATTTGCAGTTACAACTTTATCTAGTAAATGCTTTGGACAAGAACGATGCCAGTGCGTTGATATTGTTAGACCGTTACAAGACTTTTTACTGGGTTAACCATAAGTAACTTTGGACAAAATTACATTATTTGATGATGTAGTCTTACAGTTT
This sequence comes from Rosalia funebris, assembly GCA_037954035.1. Taxonomy (NCBI): domain Eukaryota; kingdom Metazoa; phylum Arthropoda; class Insecta; order Coleoptera; family Cerambycidae; genus Rosalia; species Rosalia funebris. Next base: position 22,879,031 of record JAZFAV010000011.1, read on the forward strand.
ATTTGTTTCTTGTTTATCAAATAGGTATCAAATGGTAATGTATAGTAAAAATCGTAATCTTATTCTAAATGTATCCATATCTACTGCCCTATTGTCCTGCCATGCAAGTTTTTATCAAATATTATCGGTAAAATAATTTTAGTTAAAATGAACTATGTCACTATCGGTTTATGATGGAATCAAGTAATTTAGGTGTTATTTTCAACGATAAGTTTACGTTCCACCCTCATGTTAGTATACTCCTAGAGAAAGCACATATCTGCTTAAATTATTGTATTCAAATAAACAGATTTTATCTCGTAAAATTAATTAAAAAAATATGTGAAATTATCATTTTTCTAATCTGCTATTATGGTCCATTTATGAAGGGTTCAGGTGTAAACAATGGTAACTGATAGTTTTGGGAATTTTGAGTTTTGTGGTGTAAGCAATGGTATGTGCGATCCCGCGTTCTTTTATAGTGGTTAATTTAAGTTTACGCTAATAGAGGCGTTGTTGCACTCATAGAAAATTATGGTAACTGTCAGTGTGAGCAAGTAAATTTGGTATATGCAGTCAACATGGCGGCACGGCGTAGACTTGACTTCAGTTTTCCTGAAAGTTCCTCGGTTTTATCGTCGCAAACTGAACCAGATGATGAAGATAATGATTCTACGTTTGATCCTTCATATCCAGAAAAGAAATCGCTTTCCCAACGGCTGGCATTATTAGGAAATACGGTAATGAACATATTCTAACTTTCAAAAACAACCTGCATGTAAATAATGGTACCTGCAGCACATACCATTTTATACTTGCGAATATTCGGCACGTCCTTCGTAGACCGGTTGAAAACGGTAAACTGGATGCAGTAAAGTCGTGCCTGTCTTGGATATCAGAAGCATATCACCAATACTACAATAATTTAGTTGAAGGGTGAGTACTTATATGTAAAATTTTTGCTAATAAAAGTTTGTCTAATTATGTGATGTTCACTACAACTTAATACGATGGTATCTGCATGGTATCAACTTAATACGATGGTATCTCCCTTTGAAAAAGGATAAATCAAGGTAAACAATGTGACTTTGGAATAGAACACTTTCAGAAATAAAATACTTTTGTCATATATTTACCTATATTTCATTCTAAAGGCTTCATCATAGCTTCCTGTAAACTTTACAGGTTAAAAATTGATGTGAATAGAAATCCGAATTCAGTTGAACATTTAGGTATAATTATCTCCAAACTTAAAAAATGTCAGTTACGACCGAATCTTTCTTATGTATTATCCTTTCTTAAGCCTAGTTGACAAAAATAGAATCCAAAAGGTCCAAAATACTTGTCGATTTATATTTAATCTAAGAAAATTTAATCGTCAATTGAAGCATACAGGACTTAAATTGGTTGAAATTTAATATCTGAAAGTTGTACTTTTTAGAGACAGTCCACCGTATTTTATTGACGTCTACTATATGTTATCTCAAAGACAACATAATACCATTTAATCAAATAAATTCATAATGTTAATATTAGCATAAAATTAACATTATTTGACAGTTCTACGCCATTCTAGTATTTCAAGAGATAGTAAAAGCCGTTAGAAATTTCAGTAAATATCAGTATTTTGAGTAAATTTTGTTCATATGTCGACTGTAATTATGATATACTATGTTACTTGAGGAAACAAAGAGGATAGTTTAAGATGTAGGTAAGTGCAATAGATAATTATCTATTACATTTACCTACAGGTCAACATGAATTTTGACTTTGATAAGAGGGTATGAAATTTCGATAGAGTGATCGACAGTTAGACGAAAAAAATATTTATGGCCTGAAAAAGTTTGCTTTTGTATTCAGGAGAACGGTTGAACAATAATTTAGTAAATCCATAGTTTAAATTTTTATTTATCGATAAATCGAAACAAATATATTAAATATGATTTTTATCAACTTTTACTATCATATCAAATTACAAAATAATGGAAAAAAGTTTAAAAGGGAACCCTTTTTCTTTTTATTTCATGTTCATCAGTAAGTACTTTCTCTCACTAAACCACAAATGTAGTCCCCCATCATATTTTCGTTGTATTGGCCCTGATAACGTTGTTCGAAGTTCATGATATCTTGATGAAAACGTTCTCCTTGTTCTTCTGAGTACGCCCCCATGTTTTTTTCAAATTTATTTAAATGAACATGCAGCATATGTACTTTAGAGACATTCTACAACCCGTGGTTTTAAAGTTTTCTAACATGTTTTCAACTAGCTCTTGGTAATTTTCAACTTTGTTATTCCCTAAAAAACAGAGACTACTGCTTTGAAACTATTAAAAAACTTTTTTTGAGCACTAGTAAGTAATTTTGGAAATTCTTCACTGGCAAAATTTTTTTAATTTGTGGACCAACAAAAATTCCAGCTTTAACTTTTTTTTGTGACAACTTTGGAAAAAAATTTTTTAAAAATATAAAACTTTAGATTTTTGATCTAGCTTTTTTACGAATTGTTTCATAAGCCTTGATGCGTAAAGGCGGCATTAATACATTTTCAGGTTCAGCAATAGGTTCACACATGTGGACAAGCCCAGGCAATATGTGGAGCCCAGGATGTGTCTAGATTCTGAACAGGGCAGTTGAAATAGGCTTCATAGGCTTCACAAAACTTTTCACATGCGTTTAAATAAAATCTTATATCTCGTACTTTAATAAATATACCACATATATAACAAAATGTATCAGCATCATATTCATACTTTCTAGACGACATTTTAATCTACTTGGGTCTTTTACAAAACAGTCAATTGTTGTTTATCACTTAAGTGACATCTGTAGACACTGTGTGAAAGTTACGACCCCTTTATTTTTTGGCGGTACTTTTAAATATACCAGAACTATTTAATATTTCTACGATAACTCAAAAAAATGTATTATTATCATAACTATCATAAAAGCAAACTTTATATGAAATATTAGTACTTTTTCTTTATTTTGAAGCATAATGAATAGAAAAATCGTAAAATAAATTTTAGGACAAAGACAAAAAATTTTTTTGTAGAGTTGTGATATGGAAAACCCTCTACTAACGTAGTAAATAAATTAATTAAAAAATGCAGATTTAAGGCAATTTTCTAAACTTCATGACCTTCCGAGAAAATTCTAAATTTAAAATCTGTATCCAGATTTTAAATTTAAATTTAAGTCTGTATTCCATACAGAATAAACTTAGAAACAAACAAGGAAGAGATTTTTGAAAACATATGTATGGAGCACGGCACTTTACGGCTGCGAAACCTGGACGGTAGGGGAAGCAAGTAGGAAGAAATTAAAAGCTTTTGAGATGTGGTGTTACCGAAGAATGATGAAAATACCATGGACTGATAGGGTTAGAAACGAAGAAGTATTGGAGAAAGTCGGCGAGAAAAGGAGTATGTGGAAAAACTTAAAGAAGAGAAGAGGTAGAATGGTAGGCCACTTACTGAGACATGGGGGAATGGTCCGCGATATTTTGGAGGCAGAAATAGGAGTGAAGAAAGGCAGAGGTAGGCCTAGATTAGACTACTGCTCGCAAATAGTAAGGGATGTAGGTTGTAGCACAATTAGCGAAATGCGTAGGTTAGCACAAGATAGGAGAAGCTGGAGGTTAGCATCCAACCAGTCTTAGGACTGATGACCTAATGATGATGATGATTCCATACAGACTTTACTAGAGGACCTACTATAAAATATTAGGGTACAATACTACAACATATCATACCCTATATAGCTCTGTAACAAATTGCAACAACTCTTAGGAGATTCCAAATATAAAATAGAATACAACGAAAGGTCGAGGAATTATTAATTCTATTGTCATTTAGAAAAACCTTCTGTTTTCAAACGTTCTTACGGAAATAATTATAGAGTAAAATTAGCAAACGCCATCTGCCTGCTGAATAAGATGACAATATTTTTTCTTAATCGTAGAGTAGACTCTTTTAAGTTAATAAGAGCTAAAAGTATAGCCAATAGGAGACCATTGGATGCTTTTGAAAATATTAAAATAGATAAATGTAATAATTTCGTTGACAAGGACAAGGGTCCATTACCAAATGGCCTATTATTTTGACGCGTGTTGAATTAGTGTTTTTGTATACTGCAACAGAAAATGTCAGATACTTTCGAAAAATAAACACGTTGATTAAAGTTCGTCCTAATTTACCTTTAGTGGTATAAAGTTGAAATGTACAATGTGTAATGAAGTACTATTCATTTCATCGCTGTTTGCCAAATAAAAAACTCTCTTATCTTGCCGATAAATGGAACAGTCTACCTGAGCCTAGTCATAAAAACAAGCCACGGTATGTTTTAAGATTTTTTATTTGGCAAATAGCGATGAAATAAACTATAGTTCTATAAACGATGTGACACAACAAATAAACGAAATCGAATACTGCCCCAATTATACAGAACAGAATTAAAAATATTTTTTGTGAATATTTTATAGACAACACTGTACAAAAATATTTTGTATTATCCTATTCTGTTTTAATTATGTTGACTTTTCTAATTATGCCAAAGGGCGTTCCAAATAATGCGGACGAAGTATAATATGACCTACTTTTCTATTATAGTTTCATATCATCAAACCATCATATAATAGAAACAGAACACGTAATGGAAATATATCAATTTCTTCTATTATGTTTAATTTCTAGAGGCAACTGATTTTATTTTTTTACGTGTTACTCACTGTTTCTTATTGTTCATTTCAAAGTAATTTAGTATTACTAATTATTGTAATTAATGTAGTTCTTCAATATTAAACGCAACATGATAAAATCTCTGTGCATGATGAAAAGATAAACGTCCCTGACACATTCTTTAATGTATTACTATATAAATCAGGGTAATTTAATTAAACCAGGACGTGCATGAACAAGCGAAAAAAGTAAACTTTTTCATATTAAATGCTGATTTCACCAAAACTCTCAAAAAAAAATTAATTAAAACAATTTAGTTTCTATATCAAATAGAAATTAGAAATTCATAATACTCTCTATATTATTAATTTGATATGTGGGGATATCATAATTAATAGCATTCTGTTAATATGATTATTAAAATTAATTATCCTAAATTTCTTATCAGTTTAACACGAACTTTTCAGTTTTATTTATATTTTAACGCTGAAGGAAATATGATTTGTAAATGGCATTTTTACCACGCTGAAATCCGTATGATGTCCCTTCATCATTCAGTCATGGTTTTCATTGACCCATTACTAGCAATTACTTACAAACAATGAAAAAGTGGCCTCGTCAGAAAGATAAGTTAGTTTTGGGATTTTAGATTTTTATTTCCTCATTAATTCATCAATTAATCATCTCCCGAAGTTCGTTACTAATTACACTTTATATGGATTTATTCCCTCTTAGGTATATTAAATAGATGATACACATTGCATAGAACTTCTATACGATTTTGCGAGTTGGTTGATAAGGATTTTTCTGCACAGCTCAATTATATATATATTCAACTATGAATCTTCTGATAGTATACATATATCGCATAGTATAACATGAAAATTTTTAACGGCAAGAAGTAAAATTGTTGTGTAAGTAACTAAGTAACATAAAAAAATCATAGAAAAAGTAGAGTAATTATGAAAAATAGTCAGTCGCATTCGATATCGCAAAAACAATAAAATATTAAAACAACAAGTAGTAGAATTCCTTAATTAAAAGTTAAACTAATCAATTTATCAAATTTAAGTGTTAATGAAGTTCCTATTAAAAAAAAAACTATTACTGATAATGCCATAACCTTTCATTAATATTTTTGAAACTGTATTATTATTACCTTTCCGCACTCCACTATAAGCAGAAAAGTAATGTAATCGTGTAAAGAAAAAGTGAAAAAACAAATTTCTTTTTTGGTTTATTTTTCGTTTCCTGGCCTAAAAACCAAAGAAAAAGTGGTTTTTAAAAATTTTTTGCTGTGTGTGTAGTCGTTGTCATCGGCATTTATTCTTGTTAGCATGATAACTCAAGTAAATCGTGTCGGATCGATCGGGTTTTGACTGACTCTGATCGGAGACGTCTCCCAGACGACACTTATTGATTTTGAGGTGGATAGCACATACCACCCCCATCCTTGGGTCTACTTGAGAAATTATTTTGGTAGCACAATAACTCAACTAAATCATGTCGGATCAGTCGGGTTTTGACTAATTCTGATCGGGGACGTCTCCCAGACGACACCTATTGATTTTGAGGTGGATAGGATACACCCCACCCTGTCCTTTGGTCATGAGAAAGCACGATGGTGGACTATTTGAGAAATTTGTTTTGTTAATACGACAACTCAACTAAATCGTGTCGGATTGATCAGGTTTTGACTGATTCTGATCGGGAACGTCTCCCAGATGACATCTATTGATTTTGAGGTCGATAGGACATACCTCACCCTGTCCATGGGTCATGAGAAAGCACGATGGTGGACTATTTGAGAAATTTATTTTGTTAATACTATAACTCAACTAAGTCATGTCGGATCGATCGGGTTTTGACTGATTTGGATCGGGGACATCACCCAGACGACACCTATTGATTTTGAGGTGGATGGAACATACTCTACCATGTTCATGGATCATGAGAAAGCGCAATGGTGGACTATTTGAGAAATTTGTTTGTTAGCACGATCACTCAATTAAATCGTATCGGATCGATCGGATTTCGATTGATTCTGATTAGGGATGTCTACCAAACGACATCTATTGGTTTTGAGGTGGATAGGACACACCCCACCCTGTTCATGGGTCATGAGAAAGCACGAGGGTGAACTATTTAAAAAAAGTAAAACTGTCGCATAAGACACATATTCTGCATTTATGTGTTGGTTTATTTTTTCTCGGCCACTCAATTTCGAGATAGAGATGTTCTACGTGCGGAAAAGTCCGTTTTAAGGTTTTAAAACTGTTTATTTGAAGGAAGTTCCTACAGCATCTTCTTAACTGCTCATACACTATATTTTCTTCTATAATACTTTGTTTGGAATATCAGTTACTCCGGCAATATGAGCGTGATATGCGTAAATCGTTGTTTGCTCTTGGTCTTCATTTCTCATATTCTCATTGTTTATTTGTCTTTGTATATCATTTTGTTGATTCCTTTTCAAGCCTTTTCTATGTACCTTAAATTTTTAGGTCTATATAGGTCTTCATATACTAACTACACATCTATTAACTACGTCATCTACAACTATATTAGCACCATGGACTAATATTGTCATTTAGAGTGTTTTTTTATTGTGGGTAGTGATGAGAAATAGTATGTAGAGAATGGTCCATATGTATATTTTTCGCATATATCTCACAGATCAACTTGTTGTTTTGAATGCATTTCTCTATAATGCCCAAGAATAACGACGAGTACATTCATGTTCAGGTTCCATTACGAATTTGACGTTTGGATATTGGTTATTATTAAACACACTAATTTTTTTTTCTTCGTATGTAAAAGTGAAATTTCATATTGCTAATAAGAGTAGGTATTTGTTTAATACAACAGTTGCATAGATACTTCATTAAAATTGTAATAGAATGTAAGAAAGTCTTAAAATGATAAAAATATATTTTCTCCTGAGAACAATATCATGTATCTTCCATTTTATGCAATACTATTAAATTCTTTTTTAATTCAACGAAAAAATATAAAAACTGAATAATTTATTAATATCAATAGATATGTGTCAGGTCTAACTAATGGAATAAAAATATTTAATAAAATATGCTAAGTAGAGCTGCTCTATAAATACTGTCCAGAATATCGTCTGTATACCTATAGCAGGATAGTATAGCAACTCATGCGCCATTAAATCTTTGCATCATTTTCAAAATATTTGACGTTTCAAGATCATCTTAATTATATATGCCCTATTGGGCCAAGTGCATTGCTTGGCACAAGTAACAACTTTAGAATAACTTCTATAAACGCTGTCTAATTATTACCAATATGGTTAATGTTTCAATCGTCCTTCTCAAATTCACTTAATTCAACAAATCTTACAGAAAAAAATGCACAATCTACTATACTTAAGTAAATAGACTTGGGTCTTGTCTTGTCTTTTGTGAAATAAAATAATCATTATGATATGCTTAAGATCTAACTTTATAATTAAATTTTAATTGAATATTTAAATTAAATTTAAAGTGTCCTTAAAATCCTCTAAATTTCAATGACTCTGTATAAGAGAAAGTGAAAATGTGATATCAAAATAAATTGTCGTAAAATTCACTGATCATAATAGTAGATAAAAGATTCCTAAGAAAGTTAGTTAGTTTGACTTGTGAATAGTTGAGTTGTAAATAAGTGTTCGACAAATAAAGAACTTTCTAGTAAATTCGTTACAATACTATTTTATTATAATTAAATCATATATTTCGCATAAAGTTCAATACTAAATATCATTTTCCCCAATCAATAAAATTGTGAATAAAACTTGACACGTCATTAAAGTCAATTATGTAGCTAACACGTTTATATAAATAATATTACAAGTGGTACGTAATATTTTCCGTAATATATATGAATTAAATAAGTACACACTCAAAAGGGGCTATTTTTATTAAATAGTTGTTTACAATTATCGCATAAAAGCCATATTTGCCGAAAAACGTAAAGTATAACAATTATTTCTGTATCAACTACGTCATGTGTATATATTAAATATAATAAATAATACTTAAATAAACAAGAATAATTAAATAAATAATAACCAAGCCACTCTTAATAAGTTCATACGCATTAGTCGAAAAATACTTATCTGCCGAAAAAAATATGTTATTTTCCACAGACCTGTGACATGTTTGCAACTAAACCCATTTATTAAGTTTCTATTTACATAAAGAAACAAAATAATTCAGAAAAAATATATATTAAACGCTAGGGGAATTAATTAGTGGAATATGGGAATAGTGTCTCTTAATTATTTATGCTCAGATTATTTTTATTGGGATCGGAAATTTCCTGTTCCCAAGTAAATACGAAATTTAATTAGTCAACGAATCAACTTCTTTATCATTTCATAAACTGCGTTGATGGTTATACCCACTTCTACATTTGTAGATTAACCTGTTGATATTGACGACAATTTATTTGGATTATAAAAATGATTATATTCATTTCTATTATAATGTCCGATAAATAACATTATCTTATCCGGATTAAACGTTTTCATTATTGATACAATATGTGAAATCACAAACGTGTAGCACGCATAATAACTAATTATGTATTTGTCAGATTATTTATCTGTCAAATTAGTTACGGTTTGATATCAAAATTATGATTTTTATAATGAACAAAATCAGATACTAACTAAACATCTGAATGTCTGATAAATAACTTTTATTTGTATATATCACGATTTGTTTGATTTGGTAATTCGATTGACGTCCCTACGCAGTCTGCTCAAAATAGCACGATATATGTTTGGCCTAATATTTCTTAATAATCCATTTATTATATTTACTGACTGTCAAACTTTACTCGTTGTAATCAAATATTGTAGATAGAACTTGAAACTCAAATTAAATATTATTAGTTGAATATGTACTTGATAGTTATTACGTGATTTGTATTAAGTATATGACATTACAATAAATTAGTATAGCTTTAAACCAGAAAATTGTAGCCGTTATACAATGCTTTTTACCTGACCAGTCAAATTTTATTTTTAGTTGCGTATTTTTTTAAATATGTGTCTCATTTGGAACTATAGGATGTAATTTGTGAATAAAGCTAATAATATCTGAGAACCTGAGGTTTTTTATTCTGGGACATGGAAGATGGATACGATACGGCTACAAATGGAAAAGAATATTGGCTATCTCGACTCATCTGGCATTATGTCATTCGTTTAGCAAAATTACCCATAACACGATGATAGAAAACTGTCTCTCTTTCCCGAATATCACGTTGAATGTTTGCTTTGAGGTCATTGATTGCTGGATGGCTGGCGTATACTTTTTCCTTTATATAACGTCAAAGAAAAAAGTCCTGTGGTGTTAAATTACACGATATTGTCAGCCAATTGATGTCAGCATTCCGCGAGGTATGCGAGATATAATAGTTATATTTGCACGTGCTGTATAACACGTTGCACCGTCTCGTCTTGCTAAAGCCACATGTTGTTCAAATTCGAATCATTAATTTGGTGGAAAGAATAATAGTTCAACATGTTATGTTCCCCATTTAATGTGATATCTTTACCAGCTGTTAACTCTGTAGGCACTTCATTTGGTCCTAATTGTTTATGATTTTTTCTTATTACAACTATAAATGATGGCCTCACTTTCACAAAACTGTTGTACACAAACTATTCGTTATTGACCTGTTAATTGCAGCATGCTGACGTCGTATGGTTTGTAAATGAGATCTATGGCGAGATAAATGGCGCGCAATTCAAATCATATGGAAGTATATGATTTGAATTGCGCGCGATTAAGACACCCTATATAATACATTCAGGGTGATTCGTGTAGAAAGTTGGACGTCATCGATATTTTTAATGGAAACCCCTTTTTTATAATGGAATGTAAAAGCGTACAGTTTTACATATATATTGCGACAATAATTACATTAGCATAGGTATAGATTAGATAAATAAATGAATAAAAATGATTATGCAATTCCAAAATACTAAATTAAGCCGCAATGATTATTTAAAAATCAACTAAATTCAATTTTCAGATTGCGAACCGTTGACTGCCTGACAGTAGACAAGACGACTAATAAATATCTTTTGAACATTCTAAATTCTAAGTAAAGTATATTTTGCGAGTATCCTCACTAAAAGTTATCTAGAAGTGTCAAATCTTAATGACAAAGTTGCTACTCAATAGACACTTCAAACTCACAGCTTTTGCCAAACAAAAAATAATAAAAAAGAAACAAAAAACTATTTAACCAAGTACGATTGAAATTGTTATCTGACACTAATAAAAACATTATCCGTCGATAATGATACCTGACAGTAGCCTTACTGTATTCAGCTAGCCAATGATGCACAATTTGAACATTTATTTAGTTGATTTTTTAAATAATCATTACCATTAAATTTAATATTTTTAAATTGCACAACAGTTTTTCAAATTTTCTTTATCTAGTCTATACTTACGCTAATAAATTATTACCGTAGCATACGTAAACAAATGTGTTCTTTCAAATTCCTTAAACAAGATGTTGCGGTTAAAAACTATATTAATGCCATTAATTAACCTTTTCAACTTTTTTAATTTTTCGTACCCCCCCACCCCCCCCCACCCTTCATTTTCAATACCCGTATTCACTGTTAATATTCTGTAGATATATGTCATCTTGAATTCACGTTTCTATCAGAATATCGAGCCCATAAAGGTGAGTATTTTTTTCTTTCTTTACTCGACTATAGACTTTAGGTAAGTTAAAAATGGTTATAGTATTAAAGCTTTAGTATATTTTAATAAATTGATAAAAATTATATATAATTAATATTTTATATAATTATTAAGATAATATCAATGTATAATGGAAACTCTTACTCTAATCTTAATATTTTAAAAATTAACCAAAGATAATCCTTATACTGTCAAGAATATAAGAAATAATAAACAATAATTGTAAATCTACATTCTTCAATGTGTCAACTGTTACAAGAAACAAATTTATTTCAACGTTTTTAACTAATTTAATACCACATATTTCAACTGTAAATAAATTACAAATTTAAATAGATTCTGAGAATAAACATCATACTTTCTTAAATTATTAAATGAAAAGGTGGCATCTCAGCTGCCGCGGACTTACTCGATAGTACTGATGCAGCATCCACGGTGAACAACATTAATTATTATACTAGTGTGACAATGAATATTATTTTATCCAAATGAATGTTAAATAATGATTCCAGCGATAATACTACAACTCATTGTAATATTACAGGTTTTCATATCTCTTAGATTTGTTAGTTATACTGCATGCCATATATTATTTGTAACTTATGTTCACGCTTGTTCAAAGTATTTCACGTAGATATAGCATAAAAAACACTGGCTACTGATGTGAATTAGTATGTTAGTAATGTTAGCCAAAGTTCGTGTCGTAAAAAAACAAAAAATAATATCACCGCACAGGTTATCTCTAATTTACCTAACTAAATAAATCTATTTTCTATTTACTTAACAAATATTAATGTACAAAGTCAATATGAATCGGAAAGTACGCTAACTTAATTATACTATTATGTTAACCTAGGAAATCCTAATCTAACAATACGTATAAGTATTTGCTATGAACATAATGGTCACTAAGAAAACAATTTTTATAAGAACAAGGTTTGGTTATATGCTAAATGCATCCAAAAGTATACAGAGTGGCATTAAGGAATACGGTGGGCACTAAAATCAGTTGTCCGATGCTAAATATAAACGTGCAGCACAGTGGCCACTATATGGATGGGCGACTTATAGTATTGTCCTATAAATATGATATTGGCATTTGTATTGGGTTCGAGTTTCAACGAGGGAGAGTTCGCCACACCTCCCGGAACATGGGTGGACTTGTCCTTGTCTTTATGTGTACCTTCCCCGCTGCAGCCTCCCACTTTAAGAGAAGGAAGTCGGATTTGTATGCTCAAATTTTTAAAGAGAGTACTATACTACTACTTTCTTAGATATTAAACTACATTTGACAAAGTTTGGCATCCAAGTCTTCTATTCAAAATTAAAGAACACTTCATCATGTTACTTTAATCTCCTAAAATCGTATCTAAATAAGCGCCCATTTGAAACAAAAGTCAATGAAGAAACCTTTAGCCGTTTCCAAATATTATTATGTGTTCCACAAGGGAGCATCTAGGGCCACTACTATATTTAATTTATATAGTGGATCTACCAATAATAATAGATACAAAATTGGGTACATTTGCAAGTAATGAATATCCTACGGTAGCCTCAGTCAATCTCCAGAGACACCTCAATCTCGTTGAAGCTTAGTTGAAGATATGAAAGATTCAAATGAACAAAACTAAATCAATGCATATAGCGTTCACTCTCTGTAAAGAATAATGCCCTCCAATTTGCGTCAATCAAATTGTTATACCCCACAACTAACTCGTTAATTAACTGGAATTGCGCCTATAAACTTAAAACTCAATTTATAATATATAAAAAGAGGAAATAGATATAGCAACAAGAGAACTAAACTGGTTTATAGGTCGAAAAATATCCATCATCAATAAAGCAAGCAAATCGAATAGGTACAGTATAGTCCCTTCAAATTAGACGAAAAATCACTGATTTTGTCATCTATATCTAAAAAAACCCTTTTTTTTTTCTCATGCGCTAGGTGAAAAATATGTTGACACAACCCCAACACAACTTTCTGTATAGGTCGCTTAGCTGTAGGAAAAATTTCCCTCAATTTTCCTAATTTGAAGGAACTAGTAATAATTCAAGGAGCTCAATCTAAAATCACTAGAATAATCGCACCATGGTACGTATTTAATCACACTCTTCACACAAATCTCAAAATGCCCTACGTAAATGTAGTAATCCGTGAAGAAAGTTCTAAACACCACAACAAACTCGATGACCATCCTAATGACTTCCGCGACTGCTACAACCCGTGGACACTAGAAGATTGAGAAGACATTGCCCTGCGAAACACAAATCTTAAGTAACATCGCTAAATGTCTATTTCATCACATTTAACAATGTATAAAATGTATGAAATATATATAAAACAGCACACTATCTCATATATTTGTATATTTCGTGGATTCAGGATATAGCTAACAATTTTTCTCATTTTCCACCACATCTAACAACATCCAATGAATTTGCTTCATTTTTAACGTTTATCAGTCGCTCCCTTTTTGATAAATTTGTGTGTCAAAGACCTCCAGTTTTACTTTTCCGCACTTAACTATACTAGCGGAAAAGTAATTTAATCGTGTAAAGAAAAATGGAAAAACAAATTTTTCGTTTATTTTTCGTTTTTCGGTCAAAGAACCAAAAAGATGGTTTTTAAAAAATTTTGTCTGTGTGTGTGTCGTCGCCGGCATTAAAATTTCTTGTTAGCACGATAACTCAACTAAATCGTGTCGTATTGATCGGGTTTTGACTGATTCTGATCGGGGACATCTCCCAGATAACACCCATTGATTTTGAGGTGGATAGGACACACCCCACCCTGTCCATGGGTCATGAGAACGCACGATGGTGGACTATTTGAGAATTTTTTTTTGTTAATACGATAACTCAACTGAATCGTGTCGGATCGATAGGGTTTTGACTGATTCTGATCGGGAACGTCTCCCAGATAACACCTATTGATTTTGAGGTGGATAGGACACACCCCACCCTGTCCATGTCTCTATTTGAGAATTTTTTTTATCACGATAACTCAACTAAATCGTGTCGGATCGATCGGGTTTTGACTAATTCTGATCGGGGACGTCTCCTAGATAACACCTATTGGTTTTGAGGTGGATAGGAAACACCCCACCCTGTCCATGGGTCATGAGAAAGCACGATGGTGGACTATTTGAGAATTTTTTTTTGTTAATACGATAACTCAACTGAATCGTGTCGGATCGATAGGGTTTTGACTGATTCTGATCGGGAACGTCTCCCAGACGACACTCATTGATTTTGAGGTGGACAGGATACACCCCACCCTGTCCGTAGGTCATGAGAAAGCACGACGGTGGATTACTTGAGAATTTTTTTGTTAACACGATAACTCAACTAAATCATGTCGGAACGATAGGGTTTTGACTGATTCTGATCGGGGACGTCTCCCAGATGACACCTATTGATTTTGAGGTAGATAGAATACACTCTATCATGTCGATCAAATTTTTTTTGTTAATATGATAACTCAACTAACTCGTGTCGGATCGATCGGGCATCGACTGATTCTGATTAAGCACATCTACCAGACGACATATATTGATTTTGAGGTGGATATGACACACCCCACCCTGTTCATGGGTCATGAGAAAGCACGATGATGGACTATTTGAAAAAAGGAAAACTGTCGCATAAAACACATATTCTGCATTTATGTGTTGGTTTATTTTTTCGCGGCCACTCAATTTCAAGATAGAGATGCTCTACGTGCGGAAACGTCCGTTTTAAGGATTTAAAACGGTTTATTATGAACGTTGCGATGTTTTTTAAATGGTTGGTTTCAAGGTAGGTGCCCAACCCGGTTGCAATTAAAAATATTTACCACTAGGACAAAACTTTGGGCACTTAGGTGTTCGATCACGACACTCTATCATCATCCATTTATAATATCATGCTTGGATTCACCTAAACGTGCCTCTCTTGTCTAATTTTCTTGCATGTGCTGCAAAAATCATCACTTTAATATAAAAGAAAGGTGCGGCATTATTATGCTAGAAGCTTTCTGGGGTAACTTTACAAACTATAGAACTTTAATACGGCTAATGATTTGTATGTACCATAACTATAAAACTATCGTACAAAAACATGATGAAGTTTATTTAATTTTAAGATAAGGGAAATTAGTTAAACTTGAATATTTTTAGCTATCTTGCTTTAGAAAATAATCGACCTCGTTCATATATACATATCAGCAACCGTGTATATGTATAAGACATCAAGAGTTGAAAATAAGAGAATAATTTGTTGTCTTATAAACTGAATATATTATATTAAGTAATATATTAATATAGTTAGTTATATTTAATATATTATATTAAATATAATTATTTAATAAAATATGAAACCATTATATATAAAAGTGCTATAAAGTGTACTATACATATTTTTTAATATATAATATTATAATTTTTCTACGTAACAAACTTAACTGGAGAACACTTTGAAGAATTTTTGAGCTACTTAAAAATTAATTCTTATATTAAGCTTAATAGCTATTTGAATAAAATGATATGAATTAACTTTAGTTAATTCATATTATTTTATCCAAATAATAGATAAGAATGACAAAATGTATTTTGCTATGGATAAAATATATCACAAATTGTAGTTACAGACACAATGCAGCTATAAGAAAAATAAATCAAGCAACTGGCGCATAACACATAAAATGAAGAAAGTCACATTATAGGTTTCATATATTTGAACTTGTTCCTGTCTACTTAACAGGAAGAATGTCGAGTGTAAGGGTATTGAACCTGCATTAAACCACATAGTTCTTTTTTTTGTCACAAATTACTAGACTACCACAATTACCACAACACAACAATTTATCACAGTATATCACAAGAAGTGATAGGAAAAGTAACCTAATTATATGCTATCTCTAGTGGCAGATTAGCGAAAATGCATATTAATATATCTGGATTATGTCTGCAGAATAATACCGCAGACGATAAACAGGCAGAATTGTGGACAACATAAGTTTGTCAACATTTGAAGTCTTAAGTTTGTCTACACTATTGACTGTATTTTAAATATGTAATGTGGAAATGGCAATGAATATGTTCCGACAATCAAAACGATCAATTCCTGGGATTACGGTTCATAGATTTCATTACTTCAAAATATTTCCTATATGTCGAAATGTGTCGAAAACTTTTTTTTTTCGAAATACGAGTATTCAAATAACTCTGGGTATCTTGCAACTTTAAGGTATAAAACGTTAATAAAGTATAAATATCTTTATAGATTACTACATTTTCAGAAAATATTTAATTTCCGAAGCATCTAATGCCAGAGATAGAGATAGTCAGTATAATTTAATAAAATAAAATTATAGTATGACTCTATTAAAAATTGATTTTCTCAAATTTTTTAATAAATATTATGTAAAAAGTATCTCTTCATTCATTTTCGTATTTCTTTACTTGTGTGTAAAAACAGTCAACTTTCTGCTTGACTTACTAACTGCTGATTATTATTTAGCTTCCATATATTTTCTTTAAGTAAGTAGACTTAGAACACAATATTATAAATTACTGTTTTAATAAGAAATTAAATATCTGTAAGTTGATCTATTAAATATAATAATAATTTCATTTGAAAAATAATAACGAAGTATTAATTCTGGATTAAAGCAAATGCTTCATATGGCGGACTGTAAGTTTATAGTTACTGGATCATAGACGTTATAACTTTTCCAAAAATGCCAATAACACTGACTTAGTTTTCCACGAAACACCAAAACATTATACACTACACTCGACGACGACGGCAACAAAGTTGGCATCATCTGGAGATGATTAAAACTTAAAACTCAGTTCTAATCATCTTCAGATGATGCCAACTGGCGAAACGCGCGTTGAGTGTAGTGTATAGTGTCTTGTGAAAAACTAAGTCAGTGTTACCTTCACACCAAACGTTCCAACCTACTCCAGTAAAAATGCCAATATTCAAAAATGTCATATGCATTGGAATCCATCTCATATGCGTTATCGAAGCATTTGAATATTTTCATAGGTGAAGAACCTTCGGTATCTCACAGGTAAAACTCTAATCATTTTAAATATGATGAACGTTCTAATCGAACTGTTGGTCTGACACAACCTGCACATGTACTTCAGGAAATGTCGTCTTTTGAACATGGTTAAAAATGAAGCATATATAGAAATTTGTTATTTCCGACAAACAATACTAAATACGGAAATGCCAAGAGACACCTTTGATATAAAACTAAGTGATGTCCCCAAAAATATAGATATAATTAATAATAGAGCTGATCTATCTTTTTATTTAATTCAATAACCGCGAGCCCCTCTAACCCTGCCACTGGTTGTTACGAGCCCTGATATTTTCACAAAACATAGCAACCTCTAGGGAAATATTGTATGTACGGAGGTATTTTTCATGTTTTTAACACTCGGTATTTCGAAAACATTCAGATCTGGAATATATATTATTGCATTTTGTTTTCTTCTAGAATGATTATTTTTTGTCGGAATTGCAAGGAATAACAATATTAAAATTTATGATGACGCGTTAATGGATGCGTTATCTGAAAGGCCAGGAACGTGCTAGTTTATGAAATGTCATTAATGGTGTCATTAGTCTGGCTAATTAACTCAAATTGAAAATAATGTAATTGACGTCAAAGAAAGAAATATACATACAATGAAAGACAGGGGGAATAACGTCTGTAATTCCTTTTACTTTAAATTTAATTTACCTTAGTAATGTTAAGATTTTTCATTAGCATACATATTTTTATGAATTATTGTATGCAATGCGTCGCGAGTTTCTAAGTAATTTAAAAGTCCCATTATATTAAATCTATATATAAAAATCACAATGAATAACACTAAATACTACAATGAATAACATTAAAGTCAATTCTTACTACCAAATCATATTATTTTCTTCACTGGCGCTGTAAACTGCTGTTAACTATGAATATAAATCAACACGGTTTATTCATGATTGATAATAATTCGTATTAATGTTCACTATCCATTTTTTTCCTGGGAAAGGGCGGGCTGCTTTTGATGCAGCAATAAGAGGTTAGTGTTTCATGAACATCGAAATATTACATATCACTCGATAAGCGACCAAAGTTGGCATCATCAAGAGATGAACAAAACTGAAGCCTTACTCATTTACTAAACTGAAAAAGAACTACCTATCTCCTGATTATTTATTGGTTTATTTCGAGTCTTTCTGCAGTTTCAAAAAGTTTCCAAGGATTGAGTCTTTAGAAATCTTCTGAAGAAGCTGATAGTATTATCGACGAAACGTCAAGATAAATTGACCAACGACGGTAAGACCTGGAAGAAACCAGTACGTTAGAAGACAGACGTGAAAACCTACATTCTGTAATCTCCTGATTATGCTAACTTAGTGGGCGACACGTATGTCGAGCCACATATAATATTTTAGTGTTCGCAGAAAGCTGGTCTGCCCTATCCATTCTTTTGTCAATTTATGTAAACCTAGGCAAAACAAAACAAATTATATGTAACCCTAGATCATCTTTTACTTTGAATCACCATTATCCATCAGCCTTGAGAAGAAGCAGAGCTCCTGAGATCATAGAGAAATGGCTTAGAAATCAGTTGGGAAACAATTGAGCAATGACTACAGATATTTTTTTGAACAGTAATTGATTGTCTAAAATAATGAATACTTACCAGCTTGATGATTTGCGAGAAGTCAATTTCTGTATATTTAAACATTTTAAAGTCTATGGGATTTATCGAAATAAATTATAATAGATTTCATTTCCTATTTCAAACTCTCATTACAATTAGAGTATTTATAATATATTGTATATCGTAGAATATATTTGTGGAATTACTTGTGTCAGTTCAGAGTGGATACCGAAAGGAACAATTAAATGTATATTTTTTATTACAATTGGTTCACAAAAATAAAAACAAATCGTTCCGAACGTTTATTTTTCTAACTGTTATATCATGTTAGGCGTACATATTTTTTTATTAAATAGTAATATTTACAATCTAGTCATCGATGTTTATTGTAAATAAACAATACCTAAATAAATTGAATTGTTATAAAAATATTGTAATCGTCTTCATCATATTTGACAAGACTAGAACGTTGTGTGTATTGTCTCTGAATAAGGGGGATAATTGTGGGATAATGTTGTTTGTAATAAATAATATCTAGTACTACTTTCTTCATTTTATTTTACATTTTATTATTTTGTCCATCATCTATGGTAATTTGTTTCATTGCTTTACGTTATTTTATTTATAGAAAGGGTATTATACCGTATAGGATTATACCAGAGTTTTTACAACCATCGCAAAAGAGAATTAAACGCATATGTCAAATGTTGCAAAACAGTTTTTTTAGATTGGAAATGTAATATATCAATAACTTCCCCTGAGATATAAGCAATAATGAACTAATATTAAAATTAATAATGCTCTGGGTCCTAGTCTCAAAAGAGATGGTCACGCCTTTTATTGACCAAACGCATTATTAATTATTTATTTATTATTGTCTATATCTCAGTGGAATATATCGAATAAGTGTATTATTACATTTTGTCCCAATAGTACAGACAATTATTATTAAATGGCAACATTTTGCAAATAACACCTCATTTTGAAGTTATTTCACATATTTAATTAAATATTGTTTCTATTTTAAAATCTGTCTTGTGATTTTTAATAAATGTAATACCCGCATACCACAACAATTTTTAAGCAGTGCGTTCCTGTTGAAGTTAAGTGTCATGTTTTTTTTTTCGGCAGAACTTACATAAAAGATCATTGGGACATTTTTACATATTCAAATTTTATTATATGTCTAGATTTATAAATCTTCTTTAACGTACTTTAAATCGATTCTAATGACATGGAAAGTACATTAACTAGGGAAAATGTAATGCTATTCTAATTCTATTCTAATTATTGGCGACACAATGAAATGTACATGCACTTGAAATAATTTTCAAAAAATATATATCCCACTAGCGTTAACTGTACTACTGAAGAAGGTATATAGGTTAACTTCAGCAAGATATTAACCTATCTATCCCTATTTTGAGCATTTATTTTAAAATTCTTTAAAAATATCTGATACCACCTCTCACTTTTATAATTATATTACTTCTAAACAAAATTTATTGTTTTCCATTAGTTTAGAATGTATTTTTAATGTGAACACAAAAGCTAATTCGAATATAAAATGTCTAACTGACTTATTACATCATTTCTATCATAAAAAACTAACACTTATCTTTTAAATGGGGGCACTACCTAAAAAGTTTGATGATATACGAATTTTAAATTTCACTGACTTTTTCAAATATGAAAATACAGATATTTGAATATATTTGACCTCATTTAGAAGTAGCTTCTAAATGAGGTGTTACTCGCATATTTTTGCCATCTTCGATTATTTTATCACGATTATTTATTAACTAAAATATTATTTTTACACTTTAATATATGTATACTAATTTTCGTTGGATATATAAAAGGAACATACCGACTCGTATACGTATAATATATTGAAAGTTCAGAAATATCTAAATAATCTATTTCTCACTTGGATTGTGAGGACACTATCGGTGGGCATTAGTTGGCCCAGATTTGATTCCATTGGAATTCTGTAGTGGAAGTACTTCTATTCTTAAGTAGTTACAAACACAATCTTAAATTGATTTAAAATTAAAACTGAGTGAAGAAAGTGATACTGCATAAGAGTAATGCCATTGCTTATAAGCTATCGCTTGCCGTTTCTTTATATATAATAGAATAATAAAGTAGTTCCTCAAATAATTTTTTTAAATACATATATCAATTTGTTATATTAATTTTTCTTCTTCGGTAAAATTAAATATAATTTTCAAATCGACGGATATTAATAATTTTAACGTAATATAATTATTTACACGAGATCGAACACGAGATAATAACAAAAATAATAGATTCCTTTCTTATTGTACAATACATTGTTATTTTCTCTGCAATTTACGATATAATCAAGCATAACCCACTCGTCTTCAAATAATGAATGTTTCCTCATTTAAGTAAGTATATCTAAAATAATATTAATTACTAACGTAATCCAACCTTGCATAAATATTGCACATAAGATACGAACTGCACAAAAATTTAATAATATCGCAGTATAATAAATAAAAATTTAAATATATGTAAACGCATATTCGCTTTAATGCTAAATTAGTGCAAATCGCAAGAGTTATTTTTATGGGACATTAAAACTAAATATATC
Organism: Rosalia funebris; assembly: GCA_037954035.1. NCBI lineage: Eukaryota > Metazoa > Arthropoda > Insecta > Coleoptera > Cerambycidae > Rosalia > Rosalia funebris. The sequence goes on from JAZFAV010000011.1 coordinate 22,900,704, forward strand.
TGTTATAGAATATAGAGTATAGACTATAACCTATAGAGTATAGAGTATAGAGTATAGAGTATAGAGTATAGGGTATAGGGTATAGGGTATAGGGTATAGGGTATAGGGTATAGGGTATATGGTATAGGGTATAGGGTATAGGGTATAGGGTATAGGGTATAGGGTATAGGGTATAGGGTATAGAGGATAGAGGATAGAGTATAGAGTATAGAGTATAGAGTATAGAGTATAGAGTATAGAGTATAGAGTATAGAGTATAGAGTATAGAGTATAGAGTATAGAGTATAGAGTATAGAGTATAGAGTATAGAGTATAGAGTATAGAGCATAGAGTATAGAGTATAGAGTATAGAGTATAGAGTATAGAGTATAGAGTATAGAGTATAGAGTATAGAGTATAGAGTATAGAGTATAGAGTATAGAGTATAGAGTATAGAGTATAGAGTATAGAGTATAGAGTATAGAGTATAGAGTATAGAGTATAGAGTATAGAGTATAGAGTATAGAGTATAGAGTATAGAGTATAAAGTATAGAGTATAAGTCTAATGAACTTTATTATGCACAAACTTAGGTACACACGACTACGAAGTTTACACGATTACTTTTACGTTACATAGGATCACTTTGTAAACTCAGACTACCACTGTTTTTATTCATAGTATCCTTCTTTTTATATATCAAGATAAAATGTTCCTACAACTTATGGATATTTTGTATAAAATAAATATTAACAATTTCATTTAAATTGGATTTATTTAATACTAGCTCTGTATCTAGAAATCTAGAAGATCTGGAAATAATAAGCATATGACCCTTCGTCATTGTAAAATTTATACTCTTGGTATTTCAAAAAACATGTCTCTATTTAACACAGAACTGTAGGCATAGTTTATTTTATGGCTATTTGCGAAATAAAAAATCTCAAAACATACCGTGGCTTGTTTTTATGGCTAGGCTCAGGTAGACTGTTCCGTTTATCGGCAAGATAAGAGAGTTTTTTACTTGGCAAATAGCGATGAAATGAATAGTACAACTCTTCAGTTTATGTTACAGGTACACATTTTGATTAACAGGCCTAAGAGACATGAACTAGTTTCAAAAATAATGTTAATTTTTTAGCATCCTTTTTTGACTATCTTCGCGTTAGAAATAAAGTGTAAGTAGACTGCGCAAAAAATAAGAGGAAACACAATATTACCTATGTATTCAATTAAATCATAGTAATTTTCTAACCTTTCTACTACAAGCTTTGCTCTATACGTAACTCATGCAATAATATTATGAAATTATAATGATATTATCAGAGGATAGTATTAAGAAGAGTTTAGTACTAATGCTCTTAATTCCTACTACAATTCCTATGAAAAGTATTCCTATGAAAATTATTCTTATTTAATATAGGATATTTATTCGGTAAATGGCAGATAATATTTTATATAAAATAATATGACAGTAAAGAAATCCACAAGAAAATTGTCGATTTTAATAAATAAATACAAATCACTGAAAATCTACCATATAAGTCAATATCAGCAAAGGAACTCAAAGAGTTTAGAATATGCATGGTGACGTATTTAAGATTAATTTATTTAAATTTACTTTCAAAATTTTATATGCACCGCCACATGGAGAATTTTAGTTGAGTGACCCGTTATTTCTTGGTCATTATATACACAAAAAGAAAAGTTTTCTATTTTGAAATGTAGGCTTAGTTTAAATTCATATTCTGACCATTTAGAGATAGCTTAACCGAAGCTTATTGAAAAATTATAGGTGTTTCAATTAAATTACAGCAAATCGAAAAATAGGTTTAGTTCTTGTCAGCCTTTGATCAACTACAGATTTTTATAATGTTAATCAGGAAATATAGTATTAGTGAGATCATATATCAGCTAGCCATTTTGTAAAAAATTAAAATTCAAATTTCAGGTGACAAAGAAATAAACTTATTTATTTTAGCACATATTTTATATTAATGTACTTTAACAGATGTGTTATCCATACCACTCAGATTTACTGAAAATATCATCAATTTTAATTTTTAAATAGAACATTATATTATATTTTAATATACCGGGTGTAACAGGATCATGGTATGACCCCCTTTTTCCCTTTAGTTTTGAAGATAATTGATTAAAATTTGGGATATCCTATACACATAATAAGCGGCACTTTTTGACATACAATTGATTTTACTTTCACTTCCGGTTTTGCCGGAAGTGACACTAACTTGCAATTTTTAAATAGAATACCCTACATATAATTGCATTTTTGAATTCTGCATAACTTTCTTAATCCAACGGTATCAAATAAGTACAACAAATACAAACAAAATTACAGCTCAAAGAAAATGAGAAAATACTAAAATTTTCTTTTAGCTGTAATTTTTGTATTTATTGCACTTTTTAATACGACATATGAATAAACTCCTTATTAACAGTACTAATAAATGGTACCACGGTACCAATATGGTTCCAGCTGAAAAAATTTTGAGTTTTGCCCCAAAGGCAATTTTGATGAACTTTATTTGTTCATAAATCTCGTGATTTAGTATTTTTGACGGGATTTCGATTTTTGTAGCATTACACGAGTCATTTAGAATAAATCGGAACCATCATGGCACACTTAAATGGAAAACTAAAAATCAGATTATAAGAAATGTTGACTTTTTAAATGTCACTTATTTGGTATCGTTAGATTCATAAAATTATGTAAAATTAAAAAATGCAATAATATACAGGGTATTCTGTTTAAAAATCGAAAGTTAGTGTCACTTCCGGTGAAACCGAAAGTGAAAGAAAAATAAATTGTATTTCAAAAAGTGCCGCTTGTTATGTGTATAGGATATCCCAAATTTCAATCAATTGTCTTCAAAAATAAAGAAGATATAAGGGGGTATACCATAATCCTTCTACACCTGGTATTCTAATTCTGTATGAAATTTGTTGTATACTGAATATCATTTTTTTACATTTCCTCCAAATGGGGTGCACTTATCTTTTTTATAAAATCAAAATTAATAATTTAACATCATTATATAACGAATATTTTCCAAATAAGCATTGGCAATGATAGTATCGTTCGTCTATAATTCATATGATTTAATATTTAGGTACCGTGTTGAAGGTTTAGTATTAAATACTGTACATATTTAATATAACAAATATGTATAATAATGATTAATTTACAATACAATAGAAATTAATTTAAACCTTAATTGATGTAGATTTAATGCGATTAAGAGAGTTTTTATTTGGTAAATAGCGATGAAATTAATAGTACTTGTAAATTAATATATTTAATACAAAACTAAAATTATTAGATTTTCTCAATTAATTTATAATGCTCAAAGTTTAAATTATAACGATTCCTAAAAGGAAAGAAATAGTCGATGCCATTTTAAAAAATATCTTAATTTCCGCCCAAAAATAAGGAAAGAAATATTTTGAATATTTTCAAATAATTTAATTATAATATAATTATATATATTATAATGTAATTATTAAGGTTCATTTAATTAAATGTATTAAATGAACCATATATTATTATTCCCAATGCCTACTTATACTATATGAAAATTTTCATTATAGTATAACAATTTTCATTTATTGATTTAGACTACTTTACAACATTGATATAAGATCGCATATTTAAGGAATACGTCAAAAATATGCCTTGTAGGTATAGCAAATTTCATACGAAATCGAAATATGTTAAAATATACATATTTTATTTAAAAATTCACACATTGATGAATTAAAATAAGCCTATTTCCCATACGTGAATTTTCAATTTGTTTTAAATTTTATATTTGAATTCGCTAAAAAATGACTGGTACATGATCTCGTTGGCACCTGGTATATCATACAACCTCCAAAAAAAAATACACAACAAAGTATTTATTTATAGAAACAAACTATATGAAATAAGGAATATAATCTTATATAAGTATTTTTCTATTTGTTTATTCTTTTGTATTGTGAGTTTATATAACTCACAGTTAATCGTGCAAGAAATCACGAATGAATGTGATTTATTTAAAATATACAATAAATTAAGAAACGATATATATAATGACAATTTTCTACAAATATACTTTTCATTGAGTAATCTACGCTTTCTAGAAAATATACTAAATAATATCCTAAGTTTCCTTTTTTTAAGAATTTTGATAACTATTTGATATTTCGACGATCGATCGGTATCGATTTGCATAATCGACGTTAAATAACGATATAAATTTATCTACAATACATATAACTATTTATCATTTTATTTCCAAACGGCTACTTTATTATATTTTGTTGGTTGGTAACTATTACTGAGAACTACTTTAATAAACCATGCCAGGATCTATATTTTGTCAGCTATGCGATTTGATCAATGCTCTTTAAAATTATTTATTGTTGTATAGTATTACCTGAATAAAAGTAAAGGGTTTGAACGAAACAAATCAACATAATAAAATTCTAATAATAGTTATAGTATTTACATTTACAATATTTATACAAACCTGGCAGGTAGGTAATAATTATCGCGGTAGGGATATTTATTTAACGCAAATGAAACTCATAGCTTCCTTTGTGCTGTAGTATTTGTACATTATTTAAAGAACTGTTTCTTAAATTTTGTCTATAAATCGTAGCTACTATATATAACTAATAATACATACCTCCAGGTTCTTCTATTCGAGAGGAAAACGATAAATTCACTCCATTTGTATAAGTATCGACACATCTGGCACCATTAACGAAGCTTTGGCCATCAGGACAACATTTTTTTATGCATCTCGTGTAATTGCATACTTCTGTATCCTCCCTGCATTGCCTAACAGTAAAATCACCCTTTTCATTTTCGTCAACGCAATAGTCTCCATCCCTCCTGATATCAATAACGCTTTCGTATAAATCTATATCTTTCCTAAGCTGATGGTCTACTATCAGTTTACAGGTGGGTAATCCTACCTTTACGAGAGTGTCTCTAATGTAATCGTGAGTTAAATTTGTTCCTTTCACACAGGAATGCAAAACTGTGTTATAATAATATGTTAATGGGCAACATTTCGGGAAATATTTCTCATTTAAAATTTCTTGTTTGATAATTGTTCCACCGCTGATTTGGAACACCGAGAAATTGCTGTTGAGGGCCTCGATACACTCACCCTCCTGGTGCTTTTCGATGAAATCGGTCCCATTGCTTATAATACCCAGCCTTTTGCTGATGTCTTTCGTGCACTCATAAGAGGTATCGTTCTTTTGCATATATTCGCCCGGCTTGCAACACTTTTCTTTAGAATATTCGTATGAAAATACCGTACTTATTAGCAAGTGTAGAATTACAGTGAATAAATACATATTCAAGGTTCTATTACTGTAATAATAACATTGTTTGAACCCGACTACGACACACCGGATGATGCTAGTCGCAGCGAGTAACGAGTTTGACTAAATGATATGAGCGCTTTACTTTTGATCTAACAGGACTCATGCTGGGAGGGGTGGCATTTGTGACAAAGGGCTCCAGCGGGATTCACTTCAGTTATTTCCAATGGACCTGGAATACAATATCTTGTTATTAGTTAACGGCATAACGAGAATCGTAAGAAAACAAATGTTATTTGCAATCATAAAAAATTGCAATAGGAGTTTACTCAGCGTACGTATTAATACCAATATACCACGAAATATACCACGAAAACAATCTTATATTTTATATCACGTTCATCGCCTTTATCGTACGTTTATTTCCAAAAAATAAACGTAGGAAAGTTATAGTGAAAAACAATTTTAATGGTAAAATCGTATCAGGCATTTTTTATACAACTATTTACTACGAGTATAATGAAGATGTTCAGAACTAAAATAGTTTAAAATTTGATTTTACTATCATATGCAGGGTGAGTGGTATTTGAAGAAATAACTGTTTGAAAAGTTATTTCCTGGGATGGCCTGTATAAATACTTCTTTTTTTCTTTACATTACATTAAGAAATAATATTCGTTCAAGGTCAAGATATGTTCTTTATTTTATAAAAGATGCGACGATAGAAACGCCTTCAACATTACATCGCAGAGAATAAAACAATTAATATAGTAGTTATTTATTTATAAATTTTTTTCGTTAATAAGTCGTATACAGTTTGTAATGAAATAGGAATTATTTACGATAAAATGTTTACTCAGAGATGAGCTGCATTTATGGTGATATGGTAGTACCACCAAAAACGGGTATTCATTGAATGCTTGTAAATATTAATTTCAAACCATTTGATGTAAAAAAATATTACGAAGTAGAGTCGTGCAATAATAATGAAACCTATATAACTACAACCATTATCAGTATAGCTGAAGATTAAATTGTCACCATTTTCAATTTATTGACCTTATTTAATCAGTAGTTGTGCTACCGATTCGACCATTAAACATATAACTTACTTTCTGGTAGGATTTAAATAAAATACAAATTAGCCAAATAGTGATATTGACTTCATTTGCTGTGGGTTAGGTTTTTAAACCAACAACACAACATTATCAGGTAAATGAATGTGCGTAATCTCTAAATGCTTACACTCTAGCTTTTAAAAACTGAAGGTCGTAAATGCACAGTGCCAGATAAGGAAGTACTTATTGCTATATAAGTTATAGTTATCCCAGAATTTAAGCCAACAACACAACATTATCAGGTAAATGAATGTGCATAATCTCTAAATGCTTACACTCTAGCTTTTAAAAACTGAGGGTCGTACTATTCATTTCATCGCTATTTTCCAAATAAAACACTGTCTTATCTTTTCGATAAACGGAACAGTCTACCTGGGCCTAGCCATAAAAGCAAGCCACGGTATCTTTTGAGATGTTTTATTTGGTAAATAACGATGAAATAAACTATAAACGCACAGTGCCAGGTAAGGACGTACCTATTGCCATATAAGTTAGAGTTATCCCATAAATATTTGTAAAACTGTAACCTATACGTTAATGTACGCAATATATTTTAGTCTAGTTGAATTTTGATTTAAATAAGTACATTTAGAATTTACATACATACACTTACATTTATATTAAGACCTGCATTTAATTTCTATATTATCAAATATGTAAAATAACAATAATGAAATAGTATATCAGCTAAAGAAATAGACTAAAGTGACTCATAATACTGCAATTCTCAGCTGTCTTTAATGACTCAGTTTTGTTCTTGTATCCTTTTTATGAAGCAATACATAAATTCTCATCCACTACATTTACGTGATGGTTGCTGTGACCTGCGAATGTAATACAACTCTGTTTAATTATTCTCTATTTCATTGAGTTAATGAAATAAGGTACACGGTTGCTCATCAATAACGAAGTGGATGTATTCCTAAACTTTTCTTATTTTCTAAACATTTTACTTGGAAAAAATGCTACAATATAATAATTTTACTTCTTGGGCTATGAAACTAAACTCTGCAGCGGGAAAAGTCTCCACGCTACTTACTTTTTCTAATTATGGTTAATGGTCTTCAAGAAAGTGTTTCACTCAGAATAGTTTAATAAGGGATAGGGTTCAATATAATTATAGTATATATACTCGTATTTAAGTACATATTTAATTATTGTCACTTATTCTATGACGTATTCAAACTATCGAAATATCATTTTAGAGACTCTAAATAAATAATTAAATGTAATCATTAATCTTATGAAATATCCACTTAAAAGTCAATGTTACATTGCGATAGAAAATCACTTTATTATTGCAAATAGTTCTTAAAAATAAATTCTTTTTAATTAGATAAGTTAGTGTTTTAATAATTTTATATTCATTTACTCCAGAAATGAGAATACGATTTACGGCATTTAGCCCACAGCCCAACGTACAGCTAATAAAAAGCAAGCGCTTGCTTCATGACTACAATGTTGAGGAATAATCTACCATATTCTACTCTAAAATTATCTGGAACCATGTACTTTGTATTGTTGTTCAAAGCGGCGAATCGGACCCAGTATTGGGAGACTCGTTTTATGCCTCGATTGGAGTACAAACCGGGGAGTTGGGCACCTCTGAAAGAGTTTTTCTTTGAGCATGAGTGTCTTGGTTTACATCTGCGGTAATGTTCCTCTTCGCAGCTTAAGGCTCTAGGAGAATCAAGTCGATTTCAGTCTATTTAAATTTTCTTATTCCCGATGAAATAAGTAAATCAGATGCAACAATTTAATTAATACCATTTCTGTTATTATTACTATATTCCGTGTCCTTTTCTTTTCAAACTAGAGTGATAGAAGTTTTTTATTTATTATTTAAATATAGAGACCAGCTCTGGCCATGATCTACATTGATTTTTTGATAGTAATTTATAAAGTAATGCTTATAATAGTAGTTTTCATTATTGCATGAATTTAAAATAATCCGGGCCCCGGTTTTTAAAATTATCAATTTAAAATAAATTATTCAGTAATTTTATTACACGATCATTACCAGTCGTTAAAGTCTCGTATAGGAATTTATATATTCAATTTCTATGTTTTCCAGTGAGGAAATTACGTACATTAGGTTGTTAAAAACCAATTTTCTTAGATTGAGGCAAATAGTATTTAGCTTACTGACCCGGGAACACTGTCTATAAAAGTGGGAGTTACTTTGAATGTCTAAAACCGTTTGTTTACAATTAAAACAGACTTTGTATAAATCCCAGAGTTTATTTGATGACGTATACTAACCGACAGTGAGGTGGCTGTTAAAATTAATTATTGATTTGTTTTTACAGGAGCAGAAATAAAAAGGAATAAAGAACGTTTACGGGTTTATATATAAATCGCGGTTAACGATGAAATCAAAATTAAAATATGGGTTGCATATAAACGTCATAAATATTTTCATTATCTGTTAGTATCTGGTGGGAGAAAATTAACAATTAATATAACAAAGCACCCCATAAATGAGATAATCCTCCAAATCCGATGCTTTATCTGTTTAGAAGAGGAGGAGGGGATACATAAAGGTGTACAATCATTTCTACGAACAGACAAAGAATTCAGGTTAAGATACTCAGTGGCTAGTTGAATATACAGCTAGCGGCAATGTACTAGGCGAAACCTTAGCTATTTACATCGCAATTTTATATCAAAATGGGTGACATTTAACTACGTTCTATTGAACCTACGAGACTGGCATTGTACAGTAACCAGTGTTTCCAAACTGGATATTTATTATTCTTAAGGTACGCCTTGAACATTATTTCTGTTTTTACCATCTAACAAAAAAAGTTAGAAACAGTACTAGTGCCAATTTATAAATTATAATAGCAACAACAAAATGACTTCCAAATATTATTTCTTTAACCAGTGATCACAGAATGAGAACTTATCAAAATGAAAACATAATAATTAATACTGGCCGAGTGAATTGGTCACGAGGTGTGTTGTATCTTAAGACACATTCTTAAAAATAACAAAAATAGAGTCCGGGAAACGAAAAGCTAGTCAGTTATATATACTATGAATTAATATATTCAAATAGGCTTCCTTCTCGAACTAAAAAGGTCACCCAACTGATCATAAAAATGTAATATACTTAAGATATCCTTGGAATGTTATAGCACACTTCTTCCTTCGAAATGTAATAAAATGCTTTGTTCTACCCTTCTCCGTCCGACGATTCTATATTTCCACCACCCTACCTTGTCATGGTGATTCGTTACACGCTTTACTACAATTTGTAGTTTATGCTTATCTGAGGAGTTCAATCGCTAATTCTCCTTGACTCAAGATTCCACCTAGTAGCGTTGTGTATTTTGTATGTAGAATAATACAAATAAGAAAATTGATATTTATCATCTTTATTTCAAAGAGTTTTATAAAGTTCAAAACAGCCCAAAATTTGAAATAATTTCCATAAAACAACTTTTATGGAAATATAAGTATTGATAAATCAATTACATTAATTTGACGCTGCACCTGAATTAGTCGCATACTGCGTTTCAGGCACTTGCACTTTCAATATATAAACAAACAACCATCTGATATCCATTCCAACTGATATTGGTAGTGCCCTTGCTGGGATTTGAACCTAGATCATGTGGTCACTGGATAGTCGTATTTACTACATGACGGGCTTTAACGAACTGAGCAACTCTGGTACTTTTACTTGCGAGGAATATTTGCATATTGCAAGGAATGGCCAATTAATATTTTTACTAATAATTTATTATAATTCTAGTGAATGGTGGAAATTAATGTACACGACGTTATACACTAAATTTCCGAGTTTTTTCTTTTAAAATATTTATTATACTAGGAAAATAAAAATGTATTATATAATGAAATAAAATAATTTATTTTGAAAAAAAGAAACGCTATTTTAGGGATTTGTAAAAATGCCGTACTGAATAAAAGATAAAACCAAATATCTATGTTTGTTGTGATTCACTTCCAGGTAAAAGCTATTTTTTACCTTACCTCAATACTAAAATTTAAGTAATTTTAGTGTTGAAGTATAGTCTATTTCATCGCTATTTGCCAAAAAAGTCTCAAAACTTGGCTTGTTTTATGGCTAGGCTCAAGTAGACTTCCGTTTATCGGCAAGATAAGAGAGTTTTTTATTTGGCAAATAGCGATGACATGAATAGTAAGTAACTTTAGTTTTTAGTCGTCAGGACTAACTATCAACTTCGTTAATTCATACTACCCCATATATTTTGTATTTCCTTAAAAATGATCGATAATTTGAAGTTAATATATAAACCTTACTTATAAATTTCTGTCTTTTTTTTTATTTCTAATACTTATAACGTATAATAAGAACTTCTATAACTTGTTTTTTCAATATCTCTTTAATTGGACCAATTTAATTCAAAAATTGTAATTGAAGCAGGTGCAGTAAATTAATGTATATGATACGATACACCCAACTATCACCTATTATTTTAAAAACCATTTTTACATCAAATTTACAAAATTAAATTTTATTATGTTCTAGCTTCTATTCGTTTAAATTGTGAATTTTCGTTTAAATTGTATTCTGAAAAAAAACGCTTACATTCATAAGTTTGTAATAAAAATGACATGTTAAATGTTGAACAAAAATAAGTGTACTAAGACCATGTGCATTTCGTATAATTTAGTTCTAGCCAAAATTATTTCTTATATGAAGTACTAAAATTTCTAAGTAATTTTGAAACAAAGTTTAGGTTAAGGTTAAATTTTAGTCAACAATATTACGAATAAGTATAAGAGAATATCATAGAATTATCCTTTATCACGTATAACTTTTTGTCGCGCGAGAATTAACTATCAAATTTGTTATTTCACACCACCCTGTATATTCTGAATTATCTCAATATTTACGATGGGTATATTAGCTCCTACATATCATAGAGAATCTGTAGCGTATTTTATTTTCCATATAACAAATATTTAGTTTAAGTTATTACAAATAAAAGTGTTAATATTTCCAATTTTTGATACCAAAATGTTCTATAAACTAAAACCAAAACCACAAACTTTTGAATTTAGATCAAATCTACAAACCTTTTATTTGTGTAACTTTCCGAAGCATTTATCTAATAATTTACCGAAACACTTAAATAAAGTTTTATTGCCTGCATTAGCTCGTTTTATGGAATATAAAAATCATATGACCCGTATCCTTAGCACGTAGTTTTTACATACGATTTTATCGTATTTAATAAAAAAATAAACAATCATTCCGTAGTATTTTTAAATAACCTAACATGAAAGCAAATAATATCATGCAACTGTAGGCGTGTGTTGTATTTATCTCAAAGTTAAGACACCTTTAAATATTTTTTTACGATAGTTTACGACAAATAATGTTTTATGGGGACATGACTATTTATAAAACAATTGTGTTAATTTGAGGATGCACCTGTATTAGCAGTACACTCCGTTATTATAGCACGACATGTTTAAACACGAACGTTTTGTATTTATTGTTCCAACACTGGGCATTGTTTAACGGACAGTAAAACAATTTTATATAGCACTTTAAATCTCACACCGATACACAGAACTACTTTATCAGCATTATTTTAATCTTTTACTGTATTATCATTTAAGAGGATATACCTGTACTGATAATGTCGTTTTTGTCAATAGACGATATAAAAGTAAACAATTAGTGGGCTCATTTCTAAGAAGAATATTATTACTAACACGGAACGTCGGGAGAATCTACAAGCTGTATTGAAAATTAACCATAATATTTTTTCAGTGTCTTAACATATTGATAATATAACTGGCTTTTATACAATAGCTGATATTTCCGGTAATGACGTCGTTGACCATTCTCTATGAGCAACGCTTCGCTCTTTCTAGTTTTAAATGTATAATTTTTCATTAATAACAGTGATATGACAGTGATTCATTATTTCATGAATTTTGCATAAAATACTAAGTGTTGAATAATTTATTTCTTATTTTATTAACGCACTTTATTTTTTATGTCTGGTAAATATCTTTAAAAATATTTACCAGACATAAAGTTTCCTATTCAACGTTCCTTCAGAGAATAGAGCTTATATATTTTTATATTTTTATAATTATATATTTTTATTTTTCCGCACTCCACTATACGCGAAAAAGTGTAATTGTGTACAAAAATTTTTTTCTAGGGTTTATTTTTCGTTTTTCGGCCTAAAAACCAAAAAATAATGGTCTAAAACCATTTTGTGTGGGTGTGTGTGTGTGTGTGTTTGTCGTTGTCGTTGTCGTTGTCGTTGTCGTTGTCGTCGGCATTTATTCTTAGCATTACTCAATTTATTATTTACTCTTACGATTACTCAACTAAATCGTGTCGGATTGATCGGGTTTTGACTGATTCTGATCGGAGACGTCTCCCAGACGACTTATTTATTTTGAGGTGGATAGGACACCCCCCTGTCCATGGGTCATGAGAAAGCACGATGATGGACTGTTTGAGAAATTTTTTTTGTTAATACGATAACTCAACTAAATCGCGTCCGATCGATTAGGTTTTAACTTATTCTGATCGGGGACGTCTCCCAGACGACACCTGTTGATTCTGAGGTGAATAGGACACACCACACCCTGTCCATGGGCCATGAGAAATCACGATGATGGACTATTTGAGAAATATTTTTTGTTAATACGATAACTCAACTAAATCGCGTCCTATCGACTGGGTTTTAACTTATTGTGATCGAGGACGTCTCCCAGACGACACCTATTGATTTTGAAATGGATAGAATACAGTCTACCATGTTCATCGGTCATGAGAAAACACAATGTTGAACTATTTGAGAAATTGTTTTTGTTAGCACGATCACTCAATTAAATAGTGTCGAATCGGTCGGGTTTCGACTGATTCTGATAAGGGACGTCTACCAGATGACGTCTATTGATTTTGAGGTGAATAGGACATACCCCCGCCCTGTCCATGGGTCATGAGAGTGCACGATGATGGACTATTTGAGAAAAATTTGAAAAAAGTAAAACTCACATGAAACACATAGTAATACAAGTGAGACACGGGGTTGACACAACAAAACGTTTATTTCAAGCTTACAATTACACTGTTAGTAATGAAGGACAGAAATGAGTATTTATAAAGTTTCTTATCTAAGGGCTGTGTCAGCTTCTGTTGAGATAAATGATTCAAATAATTATATTACGTTAAGCGTAATATTGCCAAGAGATATGTTATCGAAAATAAAAGGAATGGTATAAGCATGGGTATCATATTACACCTCCTTCCCTAGGTGGAAGGCTATCAGGTTCTGAAGGACCTGTAGGCTTCTTAAGAAGTAATATTTTTACCTTTTGATGGCAAAATTTGAGGTATATATAAATAAGCAAGCCCATGAACAGTATAGATAATAAAATATAAAACATAGTATTCTGAGAATTGTTTTTTTCAAAGTCTTTAATCCGCACAGGGTGTAGGCTGCCAAGTTGGGTGGAAAGGTCTGCTAGGTCCTGTAGTTTGATGTCCTGAAGGTGGAGTTCCGCGGTCGGGGTTGAGTTCAATTTGAAGGTAGGTAACGCCAGGGACGTTTCGTCGGGAAGCTCGTGATTGGCGTTGAAGATGTCGTCGTTGATAATTACGGGGCAGCTCTCTAAAGTAACAATTGAGGGCTGCTCGATAAAGTGGTCCATGGGGGTGTTACAATTTTCTTCGATTCTGGTCCTTTGTATTGGGACGACTATGAGTTGTGTCTCTGCAATTTGTTCAACTATGGTAGCTCCGAGTCGTACGCTGGTTAGATTACATCGTGGATTTTCTCCTTGTAGAATAGGAAGATAGCACTCGTCGTGGTTGTATGGGCTATCCTTTCTACACAGGCATACATTTTCTAGCCGTGGACAGGAGTCCTCTTTCCAAAAGGTGAGTTTGGTTCGTAAACTTGCAATGAGATAGGGTTTGGTTGGTATAAGAACTTTGGATTGGTAAGGCGTGGGAATCAAATGGTAAGTATAGTAAGGTGCTTGGGTGGCTATTGGCACTGACAATTTTATGTAGATTTTAAGATCTTTAACCGTTGCTGAGATATGAAAAAGATTAAGGTAACTATGCATATTACTAAGATGTATCAGTTGATCTCGTTTATATAGACTCGAGAGTTTAGTTAAAATAATTTGTATATTTGGGACTGGCAAAAAATAGGTGTGAATGATATTATGCTGAGCCATGGCGACTGCATTCTCTAAAGTGTCTAATAATTCTAAAAATATATTAAATTCGTTTTTTATAGTGACACCAGTTTCAAAGTATGACCAGTCTTGTTGAACTTCCTTGAACGTTTTGAAGAGTAGTTCTATATTCGCGTTTATCTGGGTTAGGCTTTGATTAACTTTGTCGCTAAGAGCTTTAAATAGAGAAGTTCTTAAATTAATTTCGTGCGTTAGAGTTTCCTGATTGGACATTAATGTATCCATTTTAGAATGGAGTTCTTGCACATCATTGTCATCGGCAGTACCAAATAATATTTTTTGAACGGAACCTATAGCGTTTATAAGTCCACGTTTAAGTCTGACTTCAGAATTCCTAAAATTATTTAATTTATATTCGGTCAAGTTTACGAGGTATTTTAACTGCTGATTAATAGTACTATTAGAATATTTATGTTTATTTTGGAAAAAGCTTAAGTCGGATTTTAATTTGTATAAATTGTTTGTTACGTCCTTTAAATCGATAATGTGAATAAAGTCATGTTGCGATTGTATTATTTTAGTTTCACATGTTAGGCGATTTATGTGAATGGAGTTTCGTATAGTCTCTATTCGGATCGCGGAGGCGTAGTGAATAAGAATGAGAAGGACCAGGTTGGTACTTAATTGTAATTGGAGGGATTTTATCCTCAAAGTCAACACCTTCATCTGTCTCGCTGCTTAGTTCAATAGGTTGAATTTCCTCTGGGGGTTTTTCCTGTAAAGAAGGTTCAGTATTAACCTTTTGTTCGCTTTTCTTTTTCTTAAGCCTGGGTTTTCGTTTGATATAGGCTTTATGATATTTGCCTTCAGCATGTGCCTTACGTTGAAACAGTTTTAGAGTGGGACCTAAGTCTTCTACTACTTTAGTTTGAATGAATTTTTCATTTAGTTTCCCGCGTGCTGGATTTGCAATATATACGTCTTCGTTGGGTTCAAAAGTTTCCGGTAGTTCGCGTGTTTCATTGGCTTTTTCTATGACTCGCATTTTAGATTTGTCTAACTTGGTTTTTATTTGATTGTAAAGGTTTTTTAGAACATTCTTATGGGTGTTAATGTACTCTGAGAGTATCCGTTCTTCATTAATATCGAAAGGGTCAGGGCGTTCGTCTCCACGAATTATATCGATAGGACACATTTTGGTGCTTGAATGAATTGTATGATTGTAACTTATAACTGCGATTTGTACTAGATAGTCTAAGGGTGCATTTGGATTTTCATGTTTAAGACATCGGACGCTGTCTAATAAAGTAGAGTGGAATCGTTCGATGTTGCCGTTGCTACTATGTCCTTGTATTGAAGTAAAGGTTAGTTTAATTTTGTGCAGATTGCAGAAATCTTTCATCATCGCGTTGTTAAACTCTAGGCCAGTATCCACCAGGATTCCATAGGGTAGTCCATGATGTTCGATAAATTTCAGTAGCGCACGTTGTATTGACATGCCTGTCTTAGTTTCGACGGGGTAGGCTTGAGCTATTTTCGAAAAGGTGTCAATGATCGTTATAAATTTTTGTCCTTGGATATCTAGAGTATCAATGTTTATGGTTTCAAAGGGTTTCGTAGGCGTTTCAGTATATTGAAAGATTGGTTTCACCGGGTGCCGGTCAGTTTTACACGTTTTGCATGTTTCGCATTTGGCGATAAAGTCCCGTACGTGATCAAATATGTTAGGCCAGAAATATTTCTTAATTAAAGCTTGGTGGGTAGCCGTTACTCCTTTGTGTGTAACTTTGCCTTCGTGGTTATAACGTATCTTCAGTTGTTGTTCTTGTTCTGATGTTACGTCTTCTACTTTCTTCTTGCAAATTAAAAACTTGAGCCAATGAGTTAAGTGGTTTTGAAGGATTCTGATGATCTTATTTTCTAACTCTGGTTGCTCGAAGTATAGAGCATGTATGGTGGTGTTACTTTGAACGAATGGAGATAAAAATTTAAAAATTTCTTCGTCGGATGAGCGTGATTTTAGGTGGAAGTGATGTTCTTTAACTTTGGGGAAAGGCTGTATTGCATAATGCGAATTAACTTTATTACTATCCTTTTCCAGGAGGATCCATCGGTTGTTATACCTATTTAAGGGTGTTTCGGAGTATTTGACTTCTAGAATGGGGTTTTCGTGACTAGAGTGAATAGTCTGGTTAGTTCTTGAGGGCGGCGCGCGATTCGGGTCGTCTATTGAATTTAAGTCGTCTAAAACTTCTTGGAACTTTTCTGGGTCTGGTTCTGGTAGATTATCGAGTAAAGTACTTACATCGGGGGCGTTATTTATCATTGACATATTGTCTTCTTCTATTGCGTTAAGTTCATCAATTTTGATACGCGAGAGCGGGTCAGCTTGGTTTGTTTTTCCTTTTTTGTACTTTATTTCGTATTGGTATTCTTCCAATTTTAGACGCCATCTTACTAGTCGCGAGTTAGGGTCCTTTAGGTTGAACAGCCACTGCAAAGGCTGATGGTCGGTTTCAATTATAAATTTAACGCCAAACAAGTAAGGTCGGAAGTATTTAACGGAATTTACGATGGCTAGTAACTCCTTCTCAATTGTGCTATAATTACATTCAGCAGGGTTCAATGTCCTGGAATAATAACTGATGGGGTGTCCATCTTGTGAGAGTACGCTTCCTATTGCATACGCGGATGCGTCGCAAGTGAGAGTAAATGTTTTATTAAAGTCGGGGTAAGCTAGGATAGGCTCATTGCAGAGTAAATCCTTGCAAGTTTCAAAGCAATTGCGGTAGTCTTGGGTTAACTCGATTTTTTGGTCTTTTTTGAGGCAATTGGTAAGGGGTTTAGTTACACGAGCGAAGTTGGGGACAAATTTGCGGTAAAATCCGAGCAATCCTAAGAAACTCTTGATTTGCTTCGCCGTTTTTGGGATTGGAAATTCTTTAATGGCTTTTATCTTCTTCGGGTTTGGCTTGATACCATCTTGGGTTATAATGTGGCCAAGAAATTCCACGTGTTTACAGAGGAATTCCGATTTGTCCAATTGAATCTTCAGGTTGGCTTTTTCGAGGGTTTTAAATACCAGTTCCAGGTTTTGTAGGTGTTCTTGTAACGACGTGCTGAAGATTATGATGTCGTCCATGTATACGAAGCATATTTTATTCTGCAGATCTTTTAATATATTATCCATCACCCTCTGGAACGTTGCAGGCGCATTCTTGAGGCCAAATGGCATCCGTACGTATTCGAAGTGGCCATTTTCTATGTTGAAAGCAGTTTTTTCTATGCTGTCAGGGTGCATCTCAATCTGGTGGAACCCTGAAGCGAGGTCGAGAGTCGTGAAATATTGGCATCTGCCCAGTTTGTCCAGTATATCCGCTATGTTAGGTAACGGGTATCTATCAGTCTTGGTTTTGTCATTTAATTTCCTGTAGTCGACCACAAGCCTCCATTTTTGTTTGCCGCTCGCATCGAGTTTTTTCGGCACGATCCAAATGGGGGAGCTATAAGCGCTGGAGCTAGGTCGAATGATTCCATCTTGTAACATTTTATCAATTTGCAATTGTACTTCTTTTTGGTGGACATAAGGATACCTATATGATTTTGCGTGAACGGGGGTGTCATCGGTAGTTTTTATCTGGTGTTTGACTTCGTTTGTGAAAGTTAATTTGTCACTAGGGAAGTGAAATACGTGTGAGTAATTTTTACAGAGTTCAAGAAGGTTAAAACGTTCCTCTTCATTGAGATGGTCAGTGCGTAGAAGATTTTGTATGTGTTGATTGGTGAAATTGAGAGAATTATGAGTTGGCTTATCGTTTTTTGAAATTTGGGGTTCAAAACCAGTATACTCGGAATAGAGTTGGACATCAATTGGTGTATCGAATTGAGCCGTGATAGGGTAAGTGTTGGTGTTAAATATTTCGACTTGAGCTAGGCCATTCTTGGCTTTGCTTATACCAGAAGGAATAAGATAATTGTCGGTTTTTTGAAATGGGATGACAATTTCGCCGTTGTCAATAGAGACAGGGATTTCTCGAACAATACATTCGACGGGGTTTAAAGAATAAGTACGTGAAATTTCTTCGGGTTGTCGAATAGAAATTGGAATCTGGAAGTAGTCATTATAGATAAGATGATTTTGGAAATCTATTTGGATACCTAACGTTTGTAGGTCTTCGAAACCGAAAATTCCATCATAGAAATCATGGAAATCATACAGAAGTACGTTTAAATCGAAGTCTATATTAAATTCTTTAAATAAAGGGATGTTTGCTTGGAATTGACAAGTCGATTTGCCGGTTGAAGTTTTGATAAGTGTTTCATGAGAGAAAATATGGTTGGGGTAATATTTTTGAATTATTTCGGGACGAATTATGGTCTTTGATGATCCGGTATCGATCAATAATTTTAAAGGGGGTTCTCGAATATTAATATATGGAAGCGAACACGGTGTATTAGCAGAGTTTAGTTCTACTATGTCCGGTTGTTTATATTCGGGGCTGCAGGAAAATTTTGTTCTTGACTTTCTTCATAATCATTCGGTATATTCTCTTCGTTTCCATTTCCGTCGTTTAAGTATACCCATTCTTCTCCTTGTGGATTTTCTTCTGGGAGGTCCATTTGACTTGTTGAGGGTTCGTCGTAAGGTGTCAGTGGGGTATTGTCCATCCAGCAGGGATTCTGCGATGTAGGATCCGTTTCTTGATTAAAAAGTTCTTCTACCATGTACTTCGGCTGGTTGTATCTTGGTTGCCAGTTGTGATTTGGGGCGTTCTGAATTCTTGATGTACTAGGCTGTTGTCTAGTTGCATTCGTTCCACTGATTCCAGACATTGGGGTAGGTCTAGCGAATTTTTGGTTCGGGTTTGGTCTCCACACATTTACGTTGGATCTATTATTTTGGTTTTGTTGTATTTGGGTGCCAAAGGGGCGTTGTTGTTGTATATTATGATTTTTAAAATTACCAGGGTTATTAAAATTGTTTGCATAATTATTGGGTTGAGATTGAAATATTGGTAATCGCACCGGTTGATTCGTTTGTTGGCGTGGTTTAGGCATTGGTAACATGGGATATCGAGGTGTTGTATTCTGTCGTCCGAACGCAAAGCGTTTGAACTCATCGTATTTAACCTGCTCGTCGATAAAAGTAATGGCGTGTTCTAATTCAGTAATGGCGGTATTATACCTAAGCATGTTTTCATAATTAAGGGGCATATTCATTTTGTAAATATTAAAAACTTGGTTCTTATAAAACGCTATAGACCCAGCCTTTTCATTTATTGGTATGTTTGATAACTGAATTTTTGAAATTATTTTAGATTTAAGTTCAATTAAACGATTGCCAAAATTAATCAAAGGTTCGTTTGGTTTTAATCTACAATTTTGTAACTCTAGCTGTAATGTTTCTAAACTTTTATGATCTGAAAAGTTAGTGGAGAAAAGATTTCTTATTTCAGGCCATGTTTGAATATCAGGTCTACTGTTCAAAAGTTGAAGAGCTTTGCCCTTAATTTTAGTTTTTATGCAGCTTACTACAATTCTAATATGTAGGGGAACATTTGAATTGCACACTTCCATTAGATTTTCAACAGCATCAAAGAAATTACTTATTTCCGTTTCTTCGCCAGAAAAAATCGGAACAAATTCAGAAATGTTCTTAAGTTTATGCAAATCTAATTCAGACATCGTGTTAAATGAAAGAGTGTTATTCAAAAGATCAGAAATATCCGAAATCTCGTCTTTACTTAAAGTGTGAGAATAATCTTCGTCTTCTGAAGAGTATAAACTTGTCATAAAATTCAACTGGTGATTTCTTAGCAAAAATAAAAAGAAAATAAAAAATCAATTGTTAATTTCTTAGCAATGTAAATAAAAAATAAAAATAAAATAAAATAAAAGTAAGGAAAAATTAAAAATTAAAATTCTTTAAACAGTAAAATAAACGGTAATTATTTAATCTCTACTGAAGTTATCTTTAAAATTATTAAAATGTTTTAATAAATTTAATTTCTTGTTTTTTGAATTCTTAACCTAATCTTTTTAATTTGTACGATACAAAAATAAAAAGCTTCCCTTAGAATATCGCACGATGCGGGACTCCAAGAGGTTGTCACTAAAATTACACACTTTCCAAAAGTAGCTTGAAAATTGTCAGTGCAAAAATAGGGACGGGTGAACAGGAATAATGCAAGTTTACTTACGTTTGGTGTCGTTGTGCTCTGGGATTACGTTTTGAAGATTCTGGATAGTTGAACCGTTGAGACGGACGATCAGCGACTTCTGATTCTTCGGGAAATTGAAGAGTGCTCGATACACAGCAGAAACGTTGAACGACTATCCACTACCGACTGCGCCAGTAATACAAGTGAGACACGGGGTTGACACAACAAAACGTTTATTTCAAGCTTACAATTACACTGTTAGTAATGAAGGACAGAAATGAGTATTTATAAAGTTTCTTATCTAAGGGCTGTGTCAGCTTCTGTTGAGATAAATGATTCAAATAATTATATTACGTTAAGCGTAATATTGCCAAGAGATATGTTATCGAAAATAAAAGGAATGGTATAAGCATGGGTATCATATTACAACATATTTTGCATTTATGTGTTGGTTTATTTTTTCTCGGCCATTCAATTTCGAGATGGAGACGTTCTACGTGCGGAGAAGTCCGTTTTAAGGTTTTAAAACTGTTTATTTTTTATTTTATTCCAAAATTATATTATTTTATTATTTTATTTGTATATTTTACTTAGTTATATTACATATTTACATTAAACTATCTTCATCAAACTTATTAAAGTGGGATCAATATACGAGTAATTGCAGCAAGTCAGCTTGTAACTCGGAAATTTGATATACTCGCGAGGACATCAGAAACCGAATACTTACTTTATAGAGTAAATATAGAGTAAGTATAACCGAATAACTTAAGTATAACCGAGTAACTTACTCTATATATCGCTATATAGATCTTGAAAAATATATTAGTGTGTTCGTCAAGTTTTATATTGAATAAATCTCTATGGTCAATCTCATGATTAAAACAAATGACTAACGTCCACGAGTAAATCGTACTTGACCTAAAAGTCAGGGGCGGATCCAGAACACCGCGCTGACATGATATAAAGATATAATAAACTATAGTTTATTATATCTTTATTTTTATAGTTATTTTTTATAGTTTATTTTATCTTTATTTATATAATAAATTTTAGAGAAAAAACATGCATAAGTAAAGAAAGGAACAATAGTGTCAAATGCAATGAAAACTAATGTCAAGTGCTAATGAAAAATTTTACATTGGAGCTGAAAGAAAATCGTAAGAATTTTAATTCAGTAGCGTGTAGATCCGATCCGATAGGACTTGAACCTTGACGAAGTTCTAGTGCAAACTAGAACGGGTGGGTCGGCTTGAGCGTTTTAATGATTTAAGGAGCCGTACCATAGGTTTAACCATAGTGGGAGGGTCCTTATTGAAAAACCAGACTAAGACAAGTCCCTGAAGGAGGGCAGCAGCTCTTTCAGTAGTCATAGTGGCAGAAACCGTGGGGGTTGGTATGGTGCTATGACACACACGACTGCGATGTGGAAGGCAAGAGGAAACCACCACATTATAATCCTCAGAACAGCTAGCAGAAAGCTTATCCCAAATTAATGATGGCGTCTCCTGGGGAAAAAAACTCCAGAGGTAAAATAGTCCTCCGTTCAGATCTCCGAGTGAGGACTGTTCCGGGAGACGTGATCGAGTGCAATAATAATAAGAAGTGTAGCATTTCACGAGTCGGAGCGTGGAATGTCAGAAGCATGAGACAGGCAGGGAAGCTAGAAAATCTGAAGATAGAAATGGATAGGTTAGGATTAGATATAGTAGGTATAAGTGAGATGCGCTGGCCGGAAGTAGGAGATTTTTGCGGAAGAATGCAGGACAGTGTGTAGATAGCTACCTACAATACAGCGAGAGAGTAATGATGGTTAGGTTAGATTCGAAGCCAGTGGAAACAGTAATAGTGCAAGTATACATGCCTACTTCTAGCCACAGTGAGGAAGAGTTAGAAGCCGTTTATTCGGACATAGAGCAGGTAATAGGATTTGTGAAGGGTCATGAAAATTTAATAATAGTAGGAGATTTTAACGCAGTCGTAGGTGAGGGGAAAGAAGGAGAATTTGTAGGTCCTTATGGATTAGGAAACAGAAACGAGAGAGGTAGCAGACTGATAGAATTCTGTGAGAAGCACAAGATGGTAGTCGCGAACACATTGTTCAAGAATCACGTTAGGAGGCGGTACACATGGAAACTGCCAGGAGGGATAGACAGGTATCAGATAGACTACATTCTGGTTAGGAAGAGATTTAGAAATCAAGTAAAAGACTGCAAAAGTTATCCAGGAGCAGATGTAGACAGCGACCACAACTTGGTAGTCATGAAAGCTAGATTAAAGTTCAAAAATCTGAAAACCCGGAAGAATAAGACACGTATAAATGTAGACATATTGAGGGATCAGAATATGGAAGATAAGTTCCAGGAGAAAACAGATCAATTAATAAATAAAACGAGTAAGGACGAAATCAGGAACGCAGAAACTGAGTGGGAGGGTATCAAGAATAGTCTAGCTTCCGCGGCTACGGACGTTTTAGGACACGATAAAAGGGAAGCTAGGAAGCCCTGGATAACGGACGAAATCTTAAACTTAATGCAAAAGAGACGAGGCTACAAAAACAGATGAGACGAAGAAGGACTGAAAACTTATAAATCTATAAAGTGGGAAATCATTAGAAAATGTAGAAAAGCGAAAGAACACTGGATAGAGGATAAATGCAATGAAGTAGAAGATAAGTTGCAAGTAGGTAAGACCGATGAGGCTTACAAAATAATTAAGAGGAACTTCAGGGATATAGGAACAATAAGTAGAAACGTTAGGAGTCAATCGGGGGACATACTGATAGGAAGAGAGGAGAAAGCGGATAGATGGAAGCAGTACTTAGGAAATTTATACGAGGGTCAGGAATTAGGAGAGATATTAGAGAAAGAATCTAGCATCGATAGGGAAGATGTAGGAAAACCTATATTGAGAGAGGAATTTGAAATAGCACTAAGGGGGCTAAAGAATAATAGAGCGCCGGGTGTAGATAAAATACAGACGAAAATTTTGAAATGCGCGGGAAAGAAAGTAGTAAATAGGATGTTTGAACTGGTAAAATACATATACGAAACGAGCGAGAGGACTAGGAGAAGACCAATTCGGGTTTAGGCGAAATAGGGGAACTAGCGAAGTTATTCTGGCGCTAAGAATAAGAATGTTAGAGAAAACAATAGAAAAAGGAAAGAACGCTTATATAGGATTTGTAGATTTAGAAAAAGCTTTTGATAACGTAAGATGGGAAAAAATGTTCGAGATACTAAAGAGCGCGGGAATGAAGTATAGAGATAGGAGAGTAGTACACAATCTATACATAGAGCAAACTGCTGTTATAGAAGTAGAAGGGGAAAAAAGGGAAGTAGGTATTAGGAAAGGAGTAAGACAAGGATGTACGCTATCACCACTAATTTTTAATCTGTACATCGAAGAGGCGATTAATGTGGTAAAAGATAGAGTGGATTTCAGGATTAAAGTACAGGGACAGAAACTAAAAATGCTGAGATTCGCGGATGATATAGCAATATAAGCATCTAGTAAGGAGGAATTAGAATCAGCATTGAACGAAATGGAGGCAGTGTTGACAGAGGAATACGGAATGAGGGTGAATAAAAACAAAACTAAAGTGTTAGTGTGCAGAGGACGCGAGAGCAGAGCAAAAACGAAAGTACAAATTAATAATGAAAGATTGGAGGATGTTAAAGACTTCACTTATTTAGGAAGCAAAATAAATTGGGATGGAAGAAGCGATAAAGACATAAAACAAAGAATAGCGCAGGGTCGAGTAGCTTTTAACAAAAAGAAAGCACTTTTATGCTCGGGGGTAATAAACTCAGAAACAAGGAAGAGATTTTTGAAAACATATGTATGGAGCACGGCACTATACGGCTGCGAAACCTGGACGGTAGGGGAAGCAAGTAGGAAGAAATTAGAAGCTTTTGAGATGTGGTGTTACCGAAGAATGATGAAAATACCATGGACTGATGGGGTTAGAAACGAAGAAGTATTGGAGAAAGTCGACGAGAAAAGAAGTATGTGGAAAAACTTAAAGAAGAGAAGAGATAGAACTTTAGGCCACTTGCTGAGACATGGGGGAATAGTCCGCGATATTTTGGAGGCAGAAATAGGAGTGAAGAAAGGCAGAGGTAGGCCTAGATTAGACTACTGCTCGCAAATAGTAAGGGATGTAGGTTGTAGCACAATTAGCGAAATGCGTAGGTTAGCACAAGATAGAAGAAGCTGGAGGTTAGCGTCCAACCATTCTTAGGACTGATGACCTAATGATGATGAGCGTGTAGATCCTTCTCTAGCTCTTATCATAGCCTCCATTTATCTGGGCATACTATCGATCAAGTGGTGAATGGTTTCCTGAGGAAAGTTCACCCAATTGACAAGAACGACTCCCTCGAATTTCCTAAGAGTCATAGGGGCAGGTATGTGTCGCCTAACTGATCGTTTTGGTGCACCCCATGTATGCTCTATGAGCGTCATATCTGAGCTTCTTGGTTCATAGTTGTCCAGTCCATAGTTGGATTATTCACAAATCGAAGATAGTCCAGTACCTCTCTAGCAACATGGGATACAGCGTTATCCTGCATAAAAATGAAATTGCCTCCGACAAACGGGGCAAATGGCACCACATGCTCTTATACGATGCTCTCTACGTAGAAATGTGCATTCATTGATCTCCCTTGTATAAGAACCAAATCCGTGCGACCATCGAGACAAGTTCCTTCCCAGAAGATTGATCTACCAAAAAATGGAATGCTCGAAGAGATATTGCAAGCAGCAAACCTCTCTGCTGGCTTCCGCCAGACTCCTTGGCGTCCATCTAAGAAATACTCTTATTTCGTCTGAAAACAAAACTCGCTTCTAGTCGTGAATGGTCCAGTATGTTCTCTTGCAAAACACAGTCTATTATCTCTATGCTCTCTGGTGAGCAGTGATGCAATAGTTAGTCTTCTACTATCCAATCTAGCCTCTTTCATTAAGCGTTCTCCTGGCTGTTCGCCTAAAAACTGTTACATTTTGAGCTGCTGCTAGGGCTTTGCTTAGCTGTAAACTTATGGAATGCTTATATCTTAAGGCAAATTATATAATATATCGCTCATCTCTTGCATCTGTATACTTCTTACGACCTTGTCTTGGGATTGCATAGTAACTTTCAAGTTCATTAAGACGTTTAACTGTTTGACTAATTGTTGATTGTCTAACTCCTAACAAATTAACCACATATCGCTAACTACGTCCCTCGTTAACTAAAGTTACCATTTTCACTGCTTTATCTTCTCTTAAGTTGCGTAGACGATGCAATTGTTTATGAATAGTAACAGAGTATATCATAAAGTGTTTAAGGATTTAAAACATCGAAATATTATAAGAAATAATTAAAAGATTTGATGATGCGTTAATTTTGTCCAGGAATATATTTTACAACATATGCATATGTACAGTTGTTATTTAATAATTGAATTCTGCTTTAGTGTATATGATGATTAATAAACATTATTATTATTATTATTAAGAGTCTACAGTTCATGTATACGATAGTTCTTACCACCTTTTGCAAACTCGTTTCCATAAAAAAATATTGATAATAACGCCAAATAGAACTTTTTCTGATAGACTATTTTATTAGAAAAAATATTTTTTCCAGTCTATTAATTGCTAAAAATTTACGATATACAAACAAACGCGTCTAAACATTTGTGACGCATGTGTGTAAAGAGCTGTTCGACGTCCATAAACGATTTTAGCGAATTACAACATGACTTAGTTTTATCAATAATGCCATATCCTTAAGTATTAAAAAAATACAATATACCAGTTATCTAATACCATAATGACGTACATTAATAAAAATGAATTCTATACAATGCACGACATATATCTAATGTTTACGTGTGTACTTCCTAAAATTGTCGTCAAATAACTTATTTGGTATAAATAGATCTAATAAAATTCCATAAATAATATTAATTATATCTAAGACATACAACACATGCCGGAAAAGACGACTTGCGCATGAATAAATATCTTTTTCCATTTTATGTTTTAGAACTGAAATTGCAAAATATAACTATTTTTGTATCTATTTACGTAATTAAATATCGAGTGACGGCAATGAATGCAAAAGTTTCTAATTAATTAGTGTCCGATTCGTGCTATCATGCGTACATATTTGTTGGAATTATAACATATTCAACGCTGTTTCTTAAGTGGATGTAGAAAATGCAAGTACATATTATCTGTCTCAAATTATGTAACTTAATTTCTATAAACATAACGTCCGATGGCCATCGTTGTCGAGCTGCAAGATGTCCAGAATTAAACTTCCATTTATGTGGGATTTCCACAGAAGCCGAGGGTTTTTTCTTCAAGGATCTCTTGAATATGTTCTTGTCATCTTGCTGTTCATCGATGTCTGATTCTACCCTTTTAAGGCGACCTCTAAATATGCGCAAATCTCCACTAGGAGGATTTCCGTCGATGGAGTTGTCTGTTGCTCAAAACTGAATAACTTTCCTTATCGCGTGGTACAGGATACTCGAATACAGGAAGATAACTAATATCCAGGGTATGGCTCCCAGCAGTACTATTAGCGTTATTAATGCTTTAGGAGCAAAAAGTATGAACTAGAAAAGCCTTGCATTACTGTCCATGCCATTCCACCATTGGTAGAAATCCGATAACTACCTGAAAGAAAAAACTTTGGGATAAATATTACAGAACTAAATGAGGAAGTAAAGAATTATAAATAAGATATGATATCGGCAATGAAAGGTAATAAAATCAGGTACCGTGTTATCCCACAGAATTATATTATTTATTTATTATTTTTAATACAATACATTGTTATGTTTAGAAAAGTTTTCTAAAGGAATTAGAACGAATGATTTGAAATATATTCATAGATAATTAATAGAATTGTGTAAGGATATGTACCAGGTATAGACAGGGTGTTTATAAATTTGGAGATATATTTTTCCAGAAAGGAATGTTCATTGTGATAAAAATCTATCGCAAATAAAGGAAAGGTTACTTAGAAATGGCAACACAATATATTTATATCGTATACAAGACGAGTTTTTCAGATCTTTTCAGTCTCCTTAATTTTTATGTCTAATGAAACCCCAAAGAAAAAAGTCCATAGGTGTTAAATCACATGAGGCCAGTTTATGTTACCAAAACGGGAAATAACCTCACTAGCAAACATCGTTTTCAAAGAAACATATTTCTTGTACAATATGACAGGTGACAGCATTCCTCGAAAAACCTGTTCAAAAGACACAACAAATAGTAACCTTTTTTGGATACATTTGTTTTTCTTGAATTACATGAGGATTTTCACATCTCCAATTCAAGTGAAAATGGAAAAAGGGAGTCAACTGTTTGCTGCTCTACGCTCTAGCATACGGTCGACTAACATACGGCGCTATCCATGGCTGCAGATCTTTTTCTAATATCCACTGTGAAAAAGAAGTTAAGATGTTGAGTTGTTGGACACGACGTCGAATTAAAGTTCTTGGGTTTTCAGCCAGAGTTTGTTTCACAACAGCAATATTATAGTGTGAGCGACCACTACGTGCACATACAGAAGTTGGTTTGTCTAAAATTGAACCACCATCTTAATTCTTTCATTATGTTCTTGATTATATTGATTGATAGCACACGATGAGGCCTAAATTTTACACATAATTTTCGCCGTACAACAGTATATGAGCAATGATTTTCATAGTAAGTTTCCACGGTTTCCACTTGTTGGTATATTATAGTTTTCCACGATTATCCTGTACTTTTACAAATACACAACCTCAAACGTTACTGTCAATTGTGAGAAATGACAATTTAGAATGGTTAGTTCCCATTGAAGCACCCTTTATTTAAAATATAATGTGTAAATTTATAAAAATAATCCAGAAGTAAATTGCAAAGCGTCTGTAGTGCTATTTATAAAAGTCCTAAATTTAGTTAACATAATTTTTCTTTGAACTAATTATTATGTTGTGTTTTGATTGTCTTGACGAAAATATATAAGTTTAACGTAGCACTGGATATTATCGATTTACACTTGCATGCTATTACTAAAAAAATTACATTCCCATTATTGGTTATTTATCCATATATATACAACATAAATGTTGAAAACAAAGCAGATCTTTTCGGTTTTGTATATTTTATTAATATACGCAGATTCTGGAGTTTATAATGAATGTATCAACATCCTTAAGATTTGGTCTAAATTTCTCTCAGCTGTTACTTCCAAAATTTACTGACAAGCCTTTTTAAATTCAAATGATTAAATTTAGAAATTAAAATAATCACTTGGTTCTCTTTTCTTTTGAAGAATGTATTTAAGTCGCGGTTTAAATAATGTACGTAAAATTATTACTATTTAAATGATCCTTTCCTCAGTATTTGACGTCTTGTTTATAAAAGGAATTGATTTGAAATATGTAATATGTGGTAACTTCTGATTGCAACAGCATCTTTAAACAGTGACTCGTTCCCAAATGTGAAACTGAAACTGCATACATTTTTGGAGACCTACGACATAGTGAATACTTCTTGTAAATAACCAGTGACGGTTTGCTTTGACACAACAAGGGCCTGACATTAAAGACATATTTATAATATTTGGCGTAATACATTTTAAAAGAAATATTTATATCAATGATAGCTCGTGAACTAACACTGGAAATCGGCCTGGAGGTTGATTATATTAGGTTAGATAAAACTCTACTTACGAGAGGCAGTATTTATATCGGTATTTATTTTTGAGCCTAATAATAAAAAACATTAATTTGTCATTGAAAAGTACTTTATAGTTTTTTAAAATATTCTCCTTCATGATCTATACATTTTTGCATGCGTTCGAACCATTTGTCAAGGCATTTTTTCCATTCCGCTTGAGACATCTCCAAAACATATGATTTTTGAACGCTTCAACGGCTTCTTCTGCCGACGAAAATCGTTGTCCGTGCAATTTAATTTTGACGTTTGGGAACAAAAAGAAGTCATTGGGTGCCAAACTAGGACTGTACGGCGGATAACCCATTATTTCGATTTTTGGAGTGTTCAAACATTCGGTTGTTAGATGAGATGTGTGAGAGCTCGTAGTGTCATGATGAAGAATGATCCAATGACGCTGGTTTATTTTCCTTATTTCACAGAAGACTTCCGGCACAGCTTACTCAATACGTAAGCTGTGCTTCCGGCAAGCAAATGGTTGTGTACCATTCAGAATTGACCTTTTTAAGTTCCTCTAAAGGCACTGTTGCCATATGACCAGTTTTTCCGAAAAAATAGGCAGCAATTTGTTTCGAAGTGCTTCGAGCGCGAACAACTATCGTTGGATTTGGTTCATCTTGAAACGCCTATACAGTCTACTGCTGCTTACTTTCTGACTGATGCGCATAGGTCAATGATTCGTCACCTGTTACAATGTTATATACGCCTCTTGAAGCACCGCCATTGTATTTCTTGAGAATTTGTCTGCACTAATCGACACGAGCATCTTTTTGAGATTTTTTCAAATTATGTAGGATTCAACGAGAATAAACCTTTTTTACAGCTAAATGATCATGCAATATTTTATATATGCTAGTCGAACTAATGCATAAGATTGCTTCAATCTCACAGTATGTCACATGACGATCCTGTATTATCAGTTTCAACAGAATCAATGTTTTCTGGAACAACAATTAATTTTGAACGACTTTCACGACTTTCGTCAGAGAGCGAATGGCGGACACGATTAAACTCGTTATACCAGCGTTTTACAGTGGAAAAGTATGGGGTTTTATCGCCAAAAGTGGAAATAAGTTGATCTATGTACTCTTGTCTTTATAATCCACATCGAAAGTCGTAATAAATTATCGCACGAGTTAATTCCATTTTTTTGCTGATATACTTCGATACAATTTTCAAATCATTTTAAACAACACAAATCGCACTTAAATGATAAAACGTTTTGAATAAGGTTATGGTCAAAAATGTCAAACTGTCCGTTGGAAACGTCTGAAGGCATCTAACAACATCTAGTATTGCGAAGCCTCAAAATATAAATATTGCTCCTCATATCAACATGCGGAAATTTTGAAATGTGCGGACAGAAAGTAGTAAATAGGATGTTTGAACTGGTAAAATACATATACGAAATGAGTGAGATGTCGGAAGATTATAAGAGGAACATTATCGTTACTATACCGAAAAAGATAGGTGCTGACAAATGCGAGAACTTTAGAACGATTAGCCTAATTTCCCACGCGTCAAAAGTCTTAACCAGAATAGTGCAGAAGAGAATGGAAAATAGAGCGGAGGAAATACTAGGAGAAAACCAATTTGGGTTTAGGCGAAATATGGGAACTCGCGAAGCTATTCTGGCGCTAAGAGTAATGTTAGAGAAAACAATAGAAAAAGGAAAGAATGCTTATATAAGATTTGTAGATTTAGAAAAAGCTTTTGATAATGTAAGATGGGAAAAAATGTTCGAGATACTAAAGAGTGCGGGAATGAAGTATAGAGATAGGAGAGTAGTACACAATCTATACAAAGAGCAAACTGCTGTTATAGAAGTAGAAGGGGAAAGAAGGGAAGTAGGTATTAGGAAAGGAGTAAGACAAGGATATACGCTATTAGCATTAATTTTTAATCTGTACATCGAAGAGGCGATTAATATGGTAAAAGTGGAGTAAGAGTGGATTTCGGGATTAAAGTACAGGGACAGAAAAATGCTGAGATTCGCGGATGATATAGCAGTATTAGCATCTAGTAAGGAGGAATTAGAATCAGTGTTGAACGAAATGGAGGCAGTGTTAACAGAGGAATACGGAATGAGGGTGATTAAAAACAAAACTAAAGTGTTAGTGTGCAGAGGGCGCGAAAGCAGAGCAAAAACGAAAGTATAAATTAATAATGAAAGATTAGAGGAAGTTAAAGACTTCACTTATTTAGGAAGTAAAATAAATTGGGATGGAAGAAGTGATAAAGATATAAAACAAAGAATAGCGCAGGGTCGAGTAGTTTTTAACAAAAGAAAGCACTTTTACGATCGGGGGTAATAAACTTAGATACAAGGAAGAGATTTTTGAAAACGTATGTATGGAACACGGCACTATACGGTTGCGAAACCTGGACGGTAGGGGAAGCAAGTAGGAAGAAATTAGAAGCTTTTGAAATGTGGTGTTACCGAAGAATGATGAAAATACTGTGGACTGATAGGGTTAGAAACGAAGAAGTATTAGAGAAAGTCGGCGAGGAAGGAAGTATGTTGAAAAACATAAAGAAGAGAAGAGATAGAATGGTAGGCCACTTGCTGAGACATGCGGGAATAGTCTGCGATATTTTGGAGGCATAAATAGGAGTGAAGAAAGGCAGAGGTAGGCCTAGATTAGACTAATGCTCGCAAATAGTAAGGGATGTAGACTGTAGCACAATTAGCGGAATGCGTAGGTTAGCACAAGATAGGAGAAGCTGGAGGTTAGCGTCCAACCAGTCTTAGGACTGATGACCTCATGATGATGATATCAATATGTGGTACTTATTAAATAGGGTATACGTGTCTGTTTACCTGAGACCTAACACGCTTTTCTCATAAACCGTGAGTGCAGATCCAAATAATGAAATAATCTGGCAGAAACCATGTGGGAGTTGGTATTCTAGAGCATTTTCGCCAAGAAGAGAAAAGAGTGAAGAACATAGTAGAACTGAGAGATATACTGTAATATAGTAACGTAACTTTAAAGAAATATCCTCACTGCAGCATTCACAGATTATTAAAATATCTTACAAAGATTGTTTTTCAAAAAGAAAAAAAAGCTTAATATGTTTATGGAAGTGGACCATAAACATATTAAGTTTTGCCAACAAATTTAAAAACCATCTGATATAAACTTTCCACAAAACAATGAACATACTTTAAAAACTAATGTTAAAAAGGAACATAATCTCAGCTTTCATTTTATTTATTTTTTTTTTTAGTTTCCAGTCTACTCGCAATCTACACAAATATAATAACCGGATGTTTTTATATTTAATGCCAGACAGCAAGTTGTCTAACAGCATTGGTTAGTACATTTACATTAAAGGCCTCACATTTTTTAGAACTGAGGACTGAGGGTTCCTTAAATCCAGGGTATTATTTTACAAAATTAGTTTCATTATCTGTCGCTTATCTCTAAGAGGTCGCAGCCCTTCAATTAATGCTCTTGTCTGTTTTCCAGGAGGCTGACAGCGAAGGAATTTGAATGTACTTCAAGCCGCGATAGGTTATTTCGCGCTCGCGTACTTGGCTTCTTCTAATACAGGTTTTAAGTCGAAGTGTAATGTTTGGTTGGCCATAAACCAACCGGTATTAATTCGTAAAGTTTTCTATTGGAACCTTTGTAGAATTTTAGACAGAAATTAGACAGCCTTGCGGCATCCCATAGCTGTACATCGTAAGTCCACACAAGTTTGAAGGATAACTTTATAAATAATTAGTTTATTAACCGAGGATAACTTTTCTTCTGAGTTCAGTCTTCCAAGGATAAAATTTCTTCCGAGAAACCAGTAAAGTTTTGATAGGTTTGAACCTAGTTAATTTCTTGTCATAACGATGTAATGTCTTCAGTTTATACTTCTATTGAGACGTATACCAAGAAACTACCACGTTTACCACCGTCGATGTCCATTAAGACTATCACTCAGACAGGATCATCTTCTAAGGGTAAACGTAATATACTGTGATTTAGTAATCACTCTTATTCGTTACTTTTCGAACATATCTAAATATTATCAAAAGCTTACTCAAATTTATCGGATGCGTATCTTGATGATACTTTACTTGTTACTATAACTGATGTGTCATTTGAAAATGTAGCTGTGAGTGCTCTTGGAGTGATAGGCAGGAAAAATTCATAGAAGAAAAACCCTAATGCACTACCTTGAGGTACTCCTGACTGTATGGGATGTTTGCAGGTTATTTCTTCGTTGTATCTAACGGTGAAGTATCTGTTTATCAAATATGACTTGAATACCAGGTACATCGGTGAAGGTAGGTTTAATTTTAATTTTAATAATAAACTTGGGTGCTACACTTTGTCGAAGGCTTGTGGAACATCCAAGAAAGCAGAAGAACAGATCCTTTTGTCTTCGAATGACTTCATGGTGGTTGCATGATCTTCACATAAGGTGAACTGATTTCTGAACAGTAGAACAGAACTTTTTGTCTTCGAATGACTTCATGGCGGTTACATGACCTTCACGAAAGGCGAACAGGTACTCTGAAATAATAGTTCTTTTATTAACAATCTTACTAGGAAATAATACTTCTTTAAATTATTTTGAAATGAAGGGGCAATAGGCTGGTGGGCCTATATGATGACTGAGACTTCCTCTGTTGATTCCCCAGGTTTGAGGATCAGGATGATTTCTCCAACTTTCCACTGAGATGAAAAGTATCCAATTCTAAAAATTGCATTGTGAATTTGAGTTAACACGACTAATGCTTTTTCTGATAGTTGTTTTATAACTTGCCAGTGATGGGGTCATACATATTCTTTTTGGATTCAATCGTATTCAAGCCAAACATATTTTTAATTTCTGAACTTCTGTTAATTTTATATTGGAGCTTTTTTTTGGGGGGGGGGGGGGGATACGTACTAAAATATTTTTTTAGTGTATACAAGTTGCAGTTTGTTTATGACATATATATGAACTAATGTCATTTGCTACTTAAATGGTAACTCTGAAAAAGATTTCTTGTTAACATTTTAATTGCATTACATATCAAAATTCTTATTTAAAATTGTATAGAGAAATAGGGAATCAGATTACTTTTTAATAACTTCAAAAAGTTTTATAATATATTAGAATTACAATTTGATCAAGTTCGTCAAATTACATTTTAAACCGTATATAATTATTTTTGTTAAATAAATAATATACTTATAGCACATTTTGCATCTATTTAATTAACTAAATACAAATAAAAAGTGATTATCGTTGAGGTATATCTAATACATTACATTAAAGTATGTATTTAGTGCAATTTTTATTTATTAAATTAAAAAGATGGCTTTCCTTTTCTATACACAAAAGGTAAATTCGATTTTTAAGAGATTATTATATTATGGGATAAAATTACAACAAAGAAATGTTAAATCCTTTTTAAATATTAATATAAATGTCAAAAAAAGTATAAAGCATAAAGCACTGTCCTTCATTTTTCTAAACTAAGCGTTATACACTTTATAACATTGGGAAATCAACGATAAATCAAAAAAAAAAAAAGAAAAAAGATAATCAAACTGACTAATAATAATAATTCGGTATTTTAAGGAAGTTTCAATCGACATGTAATCAATGAACTATATTTTCGTTAAATCAGCTTTTCTTTCTTCTGTCACACATAGACGTACTGATCTCCAACGAATTATGTTTTGTTTATTACTTACAAACCCATTAAAATGTACAGTCGTACAATAGAATCTAGAAGTATGTGCATAAAGTAAATTATACTCTCATAATTCTCAAAATACGTCTAAAATCAGAATAGAGGTTATCACAATTATACGAATTTAGATAGATATGAACAGGAAATACAAAGGGATACAAGCATAAATAAATACGTCTAAAATAAAAAATATATAGCAACATATTAGTTGTAATTATTTCGTTCATAAATTTTCTAAAGGCATGTATTCATCGTATTGTACATAATTTACATTAATTGGTGTATTCCTTGTTATAAACATTATTGATTGAGAATGATGTTACTAAGACCGAATATCTAGAATGAAAACCTAAAATATCATCATCATCATATCGGTTTATAACGTTCTTCGCCGTCTTCCGATTCCTAATCTCCATTCCTCTCTGTTTCTCCACATGTTCTCGTCCAGACCTCTCTCCCGAACTTCATTATCAATGCCCTCTCTTCAGCTTTTTCGTGGTCTTCCTCGCCTTCTTCCTTGTGGTTTCCAGTTTAGAATTTTTTTTGGGTATTCTGTCATTTGACATTCGTTAAACATGCCCGTACCATACGAATTGTTTTGTTCTTATATCATCTACAATGTCATGTGTTATTCTCTCATTTGTTACCCTTTCTCTCTTTGATTTTCCAACTGACCTCCTCCAGAAGTCCATTTCTGTGGCTCTTATCATTCTTTCTGTTCTTTCTTTTATTGGCCATACTTCACAACTATAGATTACTATACTTTTAATTATTGAATTATATATTCTTCTTTAATTTTCTCTTGTTATTTGTTTATTCCATAGAATGCTGTTCAACATTGTAATTGCTCTCCTTCCTTAGGTGTTTCTTTCCGAAATCGCTTCACCAAGTGTCCCGTCGTTTGATATTTTCATGCCTAGATATTTATATTCATTGCAGTGTTTGATGTTTTGCCCAGTTGCCAGAAGTAGATCTTGTTGTTATCCTCCAATACACATGTATTCCGTTTTATTCACATTAACTTCTAAACCCCATTTTTCATACTCCTCGATAAGTTTGTATGTCATATATTCCATATCATCGATATCTTACGCAATAACAACTTGATCATCCGCAAAGGATAATGTGTATAGTATTGATGTATCATTTATTGATATTCCCATATGGTGACATTTTCTTTTCCAAGTCATCAATGCGCGTTCTAGATATATCTTAAATAGTGTAAGAGTTAGGCAGCATCCTTGTTTAAGTCCCTTGGTTACTATAAATCCCGTTGTTATATTGTGTCCTATTTTTATTCTAGATCTGGTATTATCAAACAGAGACTTTACAGCCTTTATTATTTCTACATTTGTATTAGTGTTTTTAGAGTTTTACGCAGAGGATTGCTATCACATGCTTTTTTTAAATCCACATATAGTGGTACTTCTTGGTTAAATGTTATCTTCTTCTCCAAGATTTGTGTGACTGTATATAAGTAACCGATTGTGGATCTTCCTGCTCTGAAACTGGCCTGTTCTTCTGCCTCCATTTCAGAATATTCGTTCTCCATACGGTTTTTTAGTATTTTCTCATATATTCTGCTGATGGAATTTGTAACAGATATTCCTCGGTAATTGTCACACTCACTTTTATCCCCTTTCTTATGAATTGTGGATACATATGATACCTTCCACTCTTCTGGTACTTCTGATGTACTCATACATCTTTGGAAACGGTCTCTCAGTGAATAGTATAGTTTGTCTGTTCCATATTTTATAAGTTCTCCAGGAATATTTCCTGGTCCTGGGGCTCTGCCATTCTTTAGTGATCTACATACTTCCTTAACTTCTGATATACTTATTCTTATCGGAGATCCTTGAGTAACTATATTGGGATTAACGTTTTTTATGTTTTTAAATTTTTTTCTGTCTTCTGATAACATTTTTTCAACATATTAATTCCATATTTGCGCTGGTATTGGTGAGATGATATATTATTTCCGCCCCTGTCTCATTTTCCTGAGTAGTCTCCAGCTTTCCGTACTTTTCCTACCTCCTATATATGTGTTAAGCCTAGAACATGTCGCTTCCCATTTTTCATTCTTTTTTGTACATATCCTTTTACGTACTCTTGATTGAGCTTCTAAATGTAAAACCTAAAATATATGAATCCATAAAAGCACTCCCAAGCATTCCTCTGAAAGCTCTAAATATTTATGTAGGGTCTACTATTATTATCTGACGGGAGAATCTGGTCCCTTGCCAACTTAATATTGTTTAGTAACATAATTAATGGTATAGGTTCATCTTCAGATCCACACACCGAAAGATGTCTCGTCACATCCAGTTAATTGCATCACCAGTTACCAAAATTAGCTGTTATTTAGCATAAAATACGATATTTGTAACAAACTGATAATGTCGTCATACATACATACATATACTCGTATTAAGAAACTAGACGTTAACGTATAGTCTGTTTTGATTGTCATTTGAACCACTATGTCTAAATGGTGATAAGCACGAAGACTAAAATATTCCTCTCTTGACATATCTCTTGAAAACTATGGAAAAAGTATAGGTACTCAAAAAAAAATAACATATTACGTGCATAATATTGTATAATAAATAAATAAATTATAGTGTAAATTGATATTGCGAGTTTGATTTACTACACTCAGAATGTTCAAGTATATTTCCACAGCACGACCAATGTCTTCTCCCCGGGTGTCCCTCGTGACCATGGCCACATCCCTTGTAACCACCAGGCATTTTACCTTCACAACCGCAGATGGCCTCCTTGTTACCCCCGCTTGAGCAAAAACTACAGCAGTGGAAGGTACCGTGGTGGGTTTTTACAGTTCGAACCGTTATTGGGAATGGGCTACCCTAGAGAACAGAAAATGCAAATTAATACATATTGTAGACTAAAATTTTCTTTATATTATAGAAGCACATTTTCTAAAATATGTTCAAAAAACGAATATTAAGAAACAATGCATATTCTACTGCATATGATTCTGCATATACCATCAAGAATACACTTGTAATGTAACGAAACTGAAACACTTTCACACATTTTCCTAAAATATGGACAATGCTGAGTTCGTTCTTAGTTATTTATTATTTTGGTCAATAGAACGTGCGCTGATTTTGAGACCACGAGCATAATAAACTCCAAAAAATAATTAATTATTACCTATATTTCGGGAGACCCTGTCAAAAGTGTCTCATTACATTTTCTTATGGTAAATACTATATAACGTAATATTTTATATTCCCAAATATTTATCTTTGTTCTCTTAATAGTATTTTAATACTATTAATGCCAGTTAGCAGATTTCTGTATATATTTAAGTTAATTCATTGTTCAAATTAAAATTCTTATGCACTATCTAGTCAAGGTCTTTAAAAAAACTGAAACTTAAAGTTGTTAAAACTGAAGAAATGTGTCTCATCATCATTAGGTCATCAGTCCTAAGACTGGTTGGACGCTAACCTCCAGCTTCTCCTATCTTGTGCAAACCTACGCATTTCGCTAATTGTGCTACAACCTACATCCCTTGCTATTTGCGAGCAG
Source organism: Rosalia funebris (assembly GCA_037954035.1). Classification (NCBI taxonomy): domain Eukaryota; kingdom Metazoa; phylum Arthropoda; class Insecta; order Coleoptera; family Cerambycidae; genus Rosalia; species Rosalia funebris. The sequence continues at coordinate 22,939,450 of JAZFAV010000011.1, forward strand.
TAGTCTAATCTAGGCCTACCTCTGCCTTTCTTCACTCCTATTTCTGCCTCCAAAATATCGTGGACTATTCCCCCATGTCTCAGCAAGTGGCCTACCATTCTATCTCTTCTCTTCTTTAAGTTTTTCCACATACTTCTTTTCTCGCCGACTTTCTCCAATACTTCTTTGTTTCTAACCCTATCAGTCCATGGTATTTTCATCATTCTTCGGTAACACCACATCTCATAAGCTTCTAATTTCTTCCTACTTGCTTCCCCTACCGTCCAGGTTTCGCCGCCGTATAGTGCCGTGCTCCATACATATGTTTTCAAAAATCTCTTCCTTGTTTCTAAGTTTATTACCCCCGAGCATAAAAGTGCTTTCTTTTTGTTAAAAGCTACTCGACCCTGCGCTATTCTTTGTTTTATGTCTTTATCGCTTCTTCCGTCCCAATTTTATTTTACTCATTCCGTATTCCTCTGTCAACACTGCCTCCATTTCGTTCAATGCCGATTCTAATTCCTCCTTACTAGATGCTAATACTGCTATATCATCCGCGAATCTCAGCATTTTTAGTTTCTGTCCCTGTACTTTAAGCCCGAAATCATCTCGAACATTTTTTTTTGTCTATTTATTATTTTAATGTGTCTATTTATTATTTTAGATAATTAACTTATACCCGAATGATATTATCCATCCTGTGAACCAAATATTAAGAGTGATTGTCAAGTTTACTTACAGTAATTACCAAAACCATTGAAAATGTGCTGAATTTTAACAAAATTAATAATGATTTGGCTGAAATGATATGTACAACATATACATATTCCAATATGTCACTTGTAATATGTAACAAAATATATTAAAGTGTATTACATTTCAAAGATGTTTTATTCTTCTCTTTTAAATAACATATATAAATGGATACTGTATATTGAATTAAACCTGTATCCCTAATACCAAAACGTAGAGAAATTTAGACCAGAGGAGAGGTCTGGAATCTGAAAATGGTGGGTAGTCAATCCCCACTTTAAAATTACAGCACTTGGGCTCCACTGCTCCTTGTAAATCTTCCTTGAAGGATCTTCTCACCTCAATCATCAGCCAGTCTACTTTTGCAAAGCATATGATGCCGCTGGATGGAATACGTTGCTTTATGTTGACCATGTTTGGCCAAGGTTCTTCCAAAACAAAGGTATATAGTACATGATGCAGGAGTTTCGTCCTCCTTTATATCATGGAAATCTGTACCGCTCAACACTATATTATGAAGATGTTTCTTCAGCTGATAGTATCCAGTTAGAGCTCCTATCAAAACAAAATACTTCCTTGACATTGCCAAGACAGTTAATGTTATTCCTCGACTTAGCTTATTATTTCCTAAATTTCTCATACAGCGATTGACGACAGTCCCATCCTGATGATGATTTCATTTTATAATTTCGAAAGACCACCAATGATTGTTTACTGGTTTTATAGATTTTGATTTGTTTGTGGCTATGGTAAAAGACTGCCAATTCCATCTGTTCTACACTGGCACGACTATTAAAAGGCACTTACAGACGTCCTGTGTCCTGTGTATACTTCAAATCCTGCTCCCTTTTTCTTAGAGCTCACTGTGAAGACATTGATTATTCCTTTATTGGTGCTTTCATTTTTACTCATTAAGTTTATTGCGGAGGATCCGTTAAAAGCGAATTGACAGGAAGGATGTTGTCACAGGTTACCTATAGAAGGAGTAACGCATTGATAGCCTGACTCCACAAGTATGGTTCCCTACATTCTCGCGTCGCTTATTTGCTTATATGCCAACAGATTTGAGACATCATGGTAGTTAGAGTTACTTTCTTTAATAAATATCCAGTAGTGGGACATAGTATTATCTCTAACAAAATATTGCATCCATTGCTCTTGTAGGTATTGCTTGCAAGACTGCAGTTATATTTAGACATGTAATTCCTTGTAATGACCTCATAGACAATTACAAATTTATAAACACAAATAGTGAAGTGAAACTTAAACTAATTAAAATTTATACTATATATCTATCTAATACACTTATGAAGCGTATACAAAATGTTGTATGATTTGTCCAACTACAATTTTTTTTAAAAGTATTTGTAAATATATCTCTATCTATTTTCATTAATAAAAAGAATTGCCTTCGTCACAAAATCATTTTCAAGTTATATATATATATATATATATATATATATATATATATATATATATATATATATATATATATATATATATATATATATATATATATATATATACAATATATATTGGTTTATATTGTATATATATATATATATATATATATATATATATATATATATATATATATATATATATATACAATATAAACCAATTCCTTAAGAATATATAAATAGTTTTGCTTAGTTATATTATGCCCATCTTTTTGTTTATTCATTACTGTTCTTCCTAAAATAAAAATGCATCTAAAATATTTAGACTTACTTTAATAGGTTGTCCCTTAATATTGATGCTTAATAGTGACTTTCCGGCAACATCTGGTACAAATGAAATATCGTAGGTCCCGTCTCTTCTGTCTTCGACGTTGACTACTAATGATCGTGACACTCCAGCATCTCTGTGACGGATTTCTGCCGTAATATGTTCTCCACCTCGCTCTAAAGGAGTATCACTGTTATCCCTCGTTTCCAAGATAACTTCTACCTTCTTTCCAACTCGTAGACTTTGTAAACCTTGAAGAATAAGAAAGAATTTAACTAAACTTAAAGAAAGAAAATAATAAAAAAAGTTTTAATCATCTGGTGATGCCCATTTCATTTACGAAACGCACATCAAATAATATGAGATCTTCCGTGTTCGTGAAACACTAGTTACCTCTTTTTTTTTTTTTTTTTTAATAAAAATAACAGTTTTCCACGAAACATATATACTACATTATATTGAGATCTATTTTGTCAACCAATTTAGGATATTCAGGGTATTTCTAATTATTATATTTATTATATTTCAAAATTGGTTAATAACATTGTTTTTCTATTATACTAGTGATTTAAGAGCTGGAGAAATTATTTTTAACTCAAGATATAGCATAAAATCACAAATTATATAATGCAAAAATATTTCGAAAATAAAACGAATTTCTATAAGAGTCAAAAATAGTCTTAACGAATAGTGAAAACACATACACTGAGAGAATAGTACATTTATTGTATGTGAACTACCTTCATGGCAAATGCTGATTTTGAATGTGACCTAACAAATATAAATTTCTCTTATACAAATAATACCTTTGAGTACAATTAATAAATGATCCTAATTTGTGCAAAAATGAGGAGTCTCTGGAGTTAGACCACTCTCATTTTTGACGTTTATTAATGACCTACTAATCAAATCATCAAATACATGGATTATATACAAAGATCTATAAAATGGATTATATAAATCTGTATTTTACGCCCAAAGAAAACTCCATTCTTCAATGAAAAATGGAGTTTTCAAAAGACAAAGAGCTGCAAAAAAAAAAGATTTTCTGTTAAAATATTGGTATATAGCATTAATTGTGCAATGAACAAATATAGTTTTGACAAAGAAAATCTGATCGAATAACGAATATTCTGATTAATTGTATGACAAAGTAATAACTATTGTATGACAAAATGCATTATATTATATGAAATTTAACATACCTACATTTAAAAAATGTAGGACAAAATATTGTTGTTTTTTTGCAAGGAATCTGTTCTCTCGATGTACAATTAGTTTAAAACAATAGACTACAATTAAGCAACTATTTCATAAGTTGTCTATCGACAACAATTTTGAGTATTACCGAAATATTTTGTAATTATTACAGCATATTTATGAAAGTTTTTTCAGCTACTGACTTCATTCAGCTAAATTCATAAATTAAATTTACATTTATAGTGAATATGAGTAAATTTACTTATTGGCATTAAAATAGTTATCAGATTTTGAAATAGTCATAGAATGAAGAAATGATATAGGTATATATTTATACATATGTTTAACATGACGCATTATATTTATTTTAAAGTGCTTTATTTTAGTTTTCCTTCTAAGTTAAAATTAACTAGGGTACATTTTTAATACTCATAGCTTTGTCAGAATATATTTTCAAAATGTATAGAAATCATTTGTTCGATTTAATTTAATAAAATGTAAAAATATTCTCTCCGATTAAATGGACACATTGTTCATATGTACGTCCTAAGATTTTCATTGTAGATAATTATAAACCTAATAATTTCCTTTATCATCAGCGTTCTATTATCATGCGTTTCTTTTACTTTCACTATGTGCTGCTTTTAATACTTATTATAACACTATACATATAATTTTGCGGTATCTGTGAAGAGATCGCAACCATAACTATTCGAAGTATTTACACTCAAACTATGCTTAGATCATAAGATACTAAGACTAGCCTTAAGTCATGAAACATGTGTTAAACCAAAAATTGTTTGAGGCATTTCTTCTTTTCAGTTGAAAGTCGAAACCTGAAATGTGTTAAACCTAAATTTTCAAGTGAACATCTATAGTTATTCATTTAAATATTCATATACCGTTTAGTTACATACGTTATATGCTCTATTGTGATATTAATTGATGTATGAGGAGCGTTCAAATATAAACGAGAATTATTTCAGCGCTCGGCGTTTGGCATATAGCCAGAAAAATAGCTGTTTTGACCTAATTAGTTTAGTCCTTATTATATGTATAAGGCATTTGCAGATGAGGTGGAGATAATCTCCTTGTTTCAGTAGTTTGAAAATTACCCTCTGTGAAGCAAAACTTTGCATTATACTGACTGATGATCAAATTTTTACTTCGATTTAGATTGTTCGAAACTACCAAGAGATGGCGTTTGGTACGTTCTACTGCGGTGGAACGTAGCGACGTCTACTAGATGTGAGCTTTATGTGTCGAAGGTATACTCGTTTACACTGCACTGACGAGACCCAAGATAGAAAGGTCGAAACCGGTCTGCAGTTAACGATATCCTGAGATAGGTGATACTTTGCACCTTTCTTGGTGGTTTTGGGACAATCACTGTATTTTAGTGCTAACTCTGTTGGACAAAATACGGCAAATTTTATCATTTAATTCAGCGCTCGGCGTTTGACATATAGCCAGGAGAATAGCTGTTTTGACCTAATTTGTTTAGTCCTTAATATATGAGGAATTTGCAGATGGGGTGGAGTATAATTTCCTTATTTCAGTAGTTTGAAAATTGCCCTCTGCGAAGTAAAACTTTGCATTATAGTAATTATTTATTTAAATTTATTGAAGAACAAAAAAACTATATATGTAGTAAAAATACGAACATATATGTAATTTGTACAATGGTTCTTTGCGTGTGTGTCATAGGTAACAATCGTATGAATCACTCAATTGAGATTTTTGAACAGTGTCATGCCGAAAACACATTTTAGGGTAACAGTTAGTATAATACAAATCCATCAGCCTATGACAGTGTAATGAAATTCTTCTCCACAAAAACATTCAATGGAAGTAATATTTCCACCAAAATAAATGAAATAAATTCAACAAAAATTAAAATAAACGAAACAATAATGAAATAAATTTTACAGAAATATTGAGATGCCAATGAATCAAATTATACAATAAAGCTAAGACGTGACTTCATAATTGCATTTTGTTCGGCAAATTATTAACTTTCTATGCCGTATGTAGTTAATTAAAACATATGTCGCTAGACATACGTGTTGGTAATTGTGGCATATTAGTAACAATTGCGAGTGGTGTAACATGTGATCCGTGCATCGTCACTAAATTTATACACACGCACAAATTCATTATACAAATTGTACTTCATTTTTCTACATGATCTAGCCCTTTGTTTAAATAGTCTCCCATCTTATTGGGAGCCTTTGTGCCATCACTGTAAAGAGAGATGAGACGGGTCTGGAGCCAATTATGCACGAACCCCTTCACTCCGGCATAATCGTTGAAACGCTACCCTCCTAAAACCCCTTTTAATGATTCAAACATGTAAAAATCACATGGAAATCCATCCAGACCATATGGTGGGTATTCAAAGATCTTTCAAAAGATTTCCTCCAATTTCCGACGTGTTTGGCCATTATCTAAAGAAATCTTTTTTGTCATGAAGGAAGGGCGCAAAAGAACGCCTTTTTAATCCCATAAAACCAATGAAGAGTGTTTTCACCAAACTGTTCCCGCAATCTTCGCAAAATTTCAGCTGAACGGACTTCCTCCCGTAAGTATTACAAAACTCAATGATTATCCGTTGCGTAACAGACGGGTGTACATTACTCTCGGTCATTTTTGTTACTGCTACACTAACATTCTCAGGGCTGCGTTAGTGACAATTTCGACCTCCCATTATCCCCTTCTACCGTTTCCCATCAGTAGCCAACCCAACCCTGCTTCTTCCAAGACCACCTACCTGAAATTATCGTTTATATTCAAAAGTGTCTCGTATATTGATCGAAACCTATGATATATAAAAGTTGAAAAACATACATCTTAATTTGTATAATATCGAATAATGTATATTGTTAACAATGGCTATATATTTTAACTCCTTGCCCCACTTCGTTCGGCAATTAGAATAAGTATAAATTACCGTCCATCAACCCATACAAAAACTTGCGTCCCGTGTTTATTTTCAGAAAATCCACAAGGGCGTGTTGTGATATGGGCCATTTAAGTCGTATGCCTTAAATTTATGCTTTCGGAAGCCAGAACGCTGTCACACTGTCTCCGGAGATTTAACGGTACCAAATTCCCCCGTGGTTGTCTAAAAATGTGCAACAAAAAACTTTTGATTAGTGACTCCCTGACATGGAACTAATTTTATTTTTTGTGCCCGCATCGTTTCTCCTCGAGATCGTAAAAATGTTTGCGTTATATTTATTATGTAAAAATGTTTCTGGAAAATAAAGCGTTACATATTGTTATCAACTTTGAAAAATGCTTTAATAAATAAATTAAGTTCTATTTTTAATTAGGTACTATTTCTTCTATTAAATAAAATGGTGCCCTTTTCGTGTAGTGAATATGAAAAACGGATAATGTACATGTCATATTCATGATTTATTATTAGTTAGGCGAAATGTATTAAAATTTCAGATAAGATGTATCTTTCGAGACTCTAAGGATATTTTCCGACATGCCGAGGTAAGTTGCGGTATGTATTTCACTGCTGCATCATTTTCACGACGAGCGGTAAATTAGGGCAGTACACCCACGTTATCGATTCTACAAGCCATAAAATACTTTATTCTCGAAGTAGGTTAGTTGTGGTATGTGTTTCTTTCCTTATTGCAGAAAAACTGTTACACCAAAAAAAATATAAAATCGTAACATTAATTTTGATGTTGTGTTATCATTAAAAACTTTTAAATGTTATGATACGATTGTATTGATAGGCTGCAAGTAAATTTGACAGAAATTTAAATTCACTTGAATCAGGATTAGTGGAAATACCTATAAATTATTATAACAAATATAATACAAAATTAAAACCTTTGCTAGTTAGATTCTCCCTTATTTGTTAAACATAACAATTGTTTCGCCAACACAGTGGCTTCCTCAGATGTTGAGTACATAGTTAAGTCTATGTTAAGTCTAGTTAAGTCTATGTACTTAACATCTAAGGAAGCCACTGTAGGTATTGGCGAAACAATGTGTTTAACAAGAAAGTGAAAATCTAGCTAGCAAAGGTTTTAATTTCGTATAAATACGGATTTTCATCAAGTAACGGCCCAATCAATTCAGAACAAATATAATATTTTGTTATGGGTTGATTTATATATCGCAAATGTTAAAGTTTTGATGTATTAATGTATCAGTTTTGTTAGATTCAGAGACAGCAAGCAATTATGTTGAAAATATTTTAAATGGTTTTAATAAACCAATTTTCAATATTTTAAATGTTTGTGGCCAAAATATGTACTTCTTTTTGTAGATTCAAAAAATATGTGGATAATAAACACATTTAATAATGAATAATAAATAAATATGCATTTATTATTTTGGCAAATATACCACAAAAAAAAACTAAAAACTAGTAACCATACCTCTGGAGAAGCGAGACAATTTCCTCCTCTAAGTTCCACGTTCATTATAATTTCTGTAATATAACACCTAATAGTAAAAAATAAGTTTATTTGTTTATCAACATTAATTGCAAACATGACAAATTTTAGTAAGATTCGAGTCAGTGGTTATATCTACGTAACAGGTAATAAAAAATTACTTTCGTCTAAATGTAGATATTGGGAACCGATCATTTGACTTTTCTAGTAATAATAGAATAGAAGTTCCTTCATTAATTTTTCTATATTCAGTGTTTAACTTGTGGATGTAGAAATGAAATTATTGTTGTTTTCTTAATTGTAAGTTAGATCAAAGCCTAACAAGATAATGACCATAAACATATCTCAACGTTTTTGCGACATGTACGACATGTGTTATTTTTTGTAGTAGAAATAAAACCACAATTAGTATGTCGCGAAAATATCCTCAATGTGTATTTGATCGCCGTTAGTATCTTGTAGTAACTTTAGTCAATAAAGACGATGATGTAAGATGAGTATTTCACATGTAAAATGACAGAAATGTCCCTCTTCGAGATTGGTGAAACTTTGCGCAAAAATATTTTATTTTATGGACCGGTATAACTTAATATAAATTAAGGGGGTGCAAACAATATCCCAAGTTCTCTCTCAAAATCACATATTCGTCAATATCTCGAAACCATTTGTGATACCAACATGGAGTAATAACCATAAAATTCTACTTCAAGGGAACTTCAAACACAAATGGTGTGGTAATTATTCCCTATTTTTTCAGCTTGACCACAGTTTTTGTATTTCTTTCTGTGGTTGCATATAACGGAGAAACGATTTTTTTAAGTTGCTATGACATTCCCTTTTATTGCAGTATTATATATACAGACATGCTTGCACACTGATTATTTTCAACCAATTTGAATTATCGTGAATTTTTATGACATGAATTCTTATGACGAAATATTGAAAAATATTTCGTCATTACCTAACATTCAAGTCAATTGCGTTGAGATTAGTGAAACAATGAAGTATTATATATGAATATCAACCACTACGTAGTGTTACTTAATGGTCACTTAGAAGTTTTTAAAGCTTTAAAGTAATTTCAAAGTAACAGTAACATTCCAGGAATGTTAACTGGATTTTAAAAGTTATTAACTACGCAGTAGTAGATTAAATTATAAATTGCATTGATGTGACCTATGGGAAACACTTTCCTACTTTTATTACTCACTGCTTATCAAAACTACTATGAACTTCCAATCACTTTTAAGCGACGACGGCTTTAACAATGGTGATTGACAGATATTCTGGCTGTTTTAAGATGTAGATAAATGGTTAATCTACAGAGTGTATCGCCATTCTTGATACATATTTTCGTATATTTATATATTTAAATATAAATATTGATTTGCAATATTCACTGATATCATTTTAATAATATTTAGCTATACAAGTACAGTAGTAGCATAATCTAACCTTTTCATAAAATTCATATATAAAATCTACAATTATGTACCTTGCACTGGGAATTAGACTTCGACAACTGTTTATTTCACATCATGTGATGAAAGCACTGATATATGAAACAAAATAACAGTAAAACACCTTTTAAACATATATATAATGAAACATAAGTTCCAATAGTGTAGCAGTCCCTACGTTCTTCAGTAGCCATTCTGTAACAATAACGTACGTTCCTTGTAATGGGGTAGTTTTCATTAGTTTCAAGGTAAGTTAACAACTGGACAAAAATTATTCCCGATTTTAGTCTCTTACACACGATAAAACCGTGGTATTTATACGTGTCTCTGACTAATGATAAGAACAAACAAAAAAATGTTAATATTTCCATGCTCAAATATCTACATATGATATTTTGTGGTGATTATATTTATTATGTTTGATATAGCATACATCTTTTATTGTAATATTATTGTGAAACTGTAATCTACGGTAACATTATTACTATTATTATTATTAATAATAGTAGCATTTGGTATATAGTAACGTCAAGAAGGGAAATCTAATTGCAGATGACCTTGCCAGACTAGGTGCCAGGGAAAACCTCTATGGACCAGAACCTGCAGTGGGAATAAGTCGGAATCTGATCAGAGGCCGCATCAATGGCTGGGCAAGAGACCAGCACAATAAAAGATGGAGAGGAGTAACGGGTTGTCGAATAACCAAACTCTTCATCGAATACTCAGAGATTGAGAAATGGGCCCAAGAATTAAATTGAACAGGCACAAAGCCAGAACTCTGGTGGGAATCATAACGGGCCACCATAGTAGCCTGAATGCATATAAGCACAAGCTGAGGCTGACTGATAGCCCGGCCTGCAGATACTGTAAAGAAGACGAGGAAACCTCGATTCATCTTCTTTACACCTGCTCCGCACTGGAGGAGAAGAGGTATCTTATATTAGGGACCCCTGTTATCCTAGAGGAGGCGAGGCTTAAGGCGGGAGACGTGCCTAAATTGCTCCTTTTATGGGATAGCATTTTTGGATAATGACCCGGATAAGAGGGGATCGCCAAGGGATTACCCATGCGATCAGTGGCTGATGAGGCCCAAACCTATATAATATAATAATAAAAAAAAAAAAATAACGTCAAGAAATGCTACTAGAGTTTTCTGGCCTTCCCGTCAAAACATAATTACATAATAATTTTAAAATCTGTGAATTGATGTGTAACCAGTGTAACGTCGAATTAAATATCTACTTTTCTTGACGTACCTTAATATTTTTCGTAGTCTCGTTAGTTTTCAAATTTATTCTACAAATGCGAATTTATTCAAAGTTATAGAATTATATTCTTTTCCGAATTCTTTGCAACTTACCTTCTGTGCTTAATCGGCAATGGTTTGGTGAAACACTCCGCGTAGTAAGCACTCCATACATAGTATAAAATGCATTCGGACATTTAACCGCCTCTTCTGGTAAGAATTGCAGCGCTTCAGAACAATGTATCTCCTTTACTGGCTCAAACTGACTACATTGCTCTATTTGATTCATCACAGGATTGATGAAACTCAGAACCTCAACGTCAGTACCATCATTTAAAAGATCGTCTAAGAAATACGCGATATCTCTAGCGTTTTTAATCCTCTTCTGAAGTTTCATCTTCTCTTGAGTAATGCTTTGCAATTTCTCCTCCCTGACCTGCCTGATCTGCTCCAGCAGTCCCATCTTGTGGTCCTCCACCGTTTTAATGTAGTCGTCTATGAATTTCTCCACTTCTGTCTGCACCTTATTGCATTGCGCCTCGATCTTTTTCGACGTCGCGTTCAGAAGACTTGCAGCAACAGCTGATTGCTCGACTACGGATTTCGCCCTGTCTGCTGCTAATCTTAGTTTGCTTAAGTGGGATTTTGCAGCGTGAGAAACGGTCTCGCATATGTGTCCCCTGTGTGAAACGGAAATGCAATCCCGGCAAATAACCTGAAACAAACCAGGATGTTTACATAATCGCATCTTTGATTCTGTGTATCTACGGTTTTAAAGCACAGGCTTAAAGGATCTACCGGAAAACGACGTGTGAATTGCCACTATCGATGACAGATATAATGGACAGTTTAAAGATGTTTCTGCTGGTACAAGAACGCTGTGCTATCAGAATTTAAATGACGATGATTAGAGAATTTATTTACGTTTGGTGCAATTTTGCATTTTCACCAAGACAAAAAACCTATGTCTAAATAAACTTGTACCATCTCTAGGGTGCTTACGGTATATTCCAAGTATTTCTACTAACAGATCTGTCTTGGAAAAATAAGTTGATTAAAAAATATATTTTAATGAATATTGTTTAGATATGACAGAAAAAAAATTCACTTATAGGCAGAATCTTTTAAGAACTTTTGAAATATTGAATTGAACTCAATTCATAGAAATTCTATAGCATGACAATGTTATACCAATGCTATACCAAACTTTTACCAAAATTATCAAATTTAACAGTTTAATACAACAATTCGGATCGGCGGTGCTGTAACCGCTGATACCGTTAAAGTTTATTCAACTGCAGAAAACAATATGTGGTAAACTACCCATCATAATATTATTACTTTACAGAGAACTGCAGAACATCAAACGTATGTTTATAATAAAACTGAATAGTACAATGTGAAGTACTTCATAATACTTAACAGTTCTACATAATTTAGAAGAGAGTACGACAACCAACGAAAAACTAGTACTTACTTAGAAGATAAATAAAGATTCATCAACAATTAATGTATTTACTCTCTCTAGGTTTATTTAAACTGTGAAACAATTTTAAATATGCAAATTCGCATAATTTTTTGAAAAAAACGTCTCTAAAATTTGCACCACTCAGCTGTCAGTTGTTTGGTGTATCCAAGCATCTATTTTTGAAATCGTAGTTATCATGTACATAAACAGGATGTTAACTGAACAAACTGTGCGATAAACTACATAAATTTCGTAGATTATCATTGCAAAAGAGGGTCCAAATGCACAGATTTTTTATCTGCGTAAATACCGGTCTAAACCGGTTCACATAACTTATCGTTCAGATATGACGTCACACCTGACTAATTGCGCAGACAAAAGGAAGGTGTGTGGCCCCCTTAAGATAAACTAAAGTAATTACATACTCAAATTGGAATAATTGGTAATAATCTTCTCTAACAACTGATATTTTGTATTATATTGTATATTTTTAAGTACACCAATAGTTTAGTTATTTTGGATGAAATAGAAAAAGGTATATGCTTATTGTAAACAATAAACTACTTTTAGAATAATTACAGTTTCACCCATAATAATTGTTTCATTATACTTCCGTCCTTTTGTATGTTCTCTATTTTGGTGGTCCATGTCGTGATTTAATTGCTGTTTAAATTAAACAATAAGGTGTTACTGAAATAACGACACTTTTTACTTCGCTTCACATGTCATCGCCATCATTATAATTCAGTCGACAGAATGCTAACAGATGTTCTCCAGAACTGTAAATATGCCTTGGTCTATTATAATTTTTATCTGGTTGTTGATATCAATTATCGACGAAATTTGAACACCAATTTATATAGAATGAAAAAATATTAATAGAAATTGTAATAATCAATGGTGAGTGTAGTAACCAAGCAAGAAGAACCAAGGGAAAGAATAAATAAGAAGAATCAGTAATTATGAGCTTAATAACAAGAAACTCGTTACATACAAATTCATATTTAACAGACATTCTTATTTTAGTCTTCTTTAACAAGTCTACAAGTAATTTTCGTTATAAGTGATGATGATAACCTATAAGGCAGGCAAATATAGAATGCTAAAATAAGTACTTAATATTTTCTATATTTAAAATAAACTAAAACGAACGATGCTGTTAAGTGAAGATGATTAACACATTGCAAGCTGCAACTCCTTCAGTTGTTATTAGAATAATGACATCTAAAGAATGACATGTCCGCAATTTTTCACCGCAAGTTACCACCGATATTAGGATTAAATTGCATTTCACTCATTTAGTATTCCATGTATCTAATCAATTTCACCATTAAAGGCGAATACTAAATCCGGTTTTGGACAGTTTCGTTTAACTTGCTGCTTGCTGTAATTCCCACAGATATCGAAGAAAACAAAATGAAATACAAATAGTTTGTCTTTCGAATACAGACCCTAATTTGAAAAATTAGTTTTTTAAAATCAGACACATGAATCGTACTATTTTGTTTACTGCACCACTTACTTGCTTAAAGCTGTTTATATTTACTTTATATTCCATTTATGATAAATAATAAGAAGCTTATTGTTTAACTTACTTCTATATAAAGGAATATTACTTTTATATAAGAGGAAATTATTTATATCATTGTTCACTAAAATATGCAAATAATCACACATAAAAATTATTACATGTCATCTCATAAAAACGTGCCCTTTTATAAAGATCAAGCCACCTTTACACAGAAGCCCCTCTTTGTAAGTAGGCTCAGTAAGCATCAGTTTACTATCGACGCAAGTATGAGTGATAGTACAAATCTTCCGCATTATGATAGACGAATAGATGAATTGTTTCCTGATCGTGAAATATGAATCGACAAGATTTCATCTCAACATAATTTACCAAGAATTAGTAAAAAAGTTGGACATATTTGCGTCTCCCTTAAAAACAATTGGATGAAGAACAAACTGGGAGGGCAGGACAAACATGAGTAGAGCTTCCCACTTATTATTTTGCAAATAATAAAACGTTGCATCTAACCATCTTCTCCAGCATGTAGAAAATGACTGGGGAGATTCTGGAATAACAGGACATTGTGTATGAAATTCTCAAGTGCGCTTGAGAGATTTGAGACGAGACATGCATCTACATCTAGATAACACTTCGAATCACATGTGCTGTAGGATGTAATGCATGAAGTATATACCTAATCTATATTTATTAAACGGCTGTTTTCGTGTGTGTGTGTCACGAAATTTTTAGGTCGATGTACGAAATGCTTTTTGTTCGAATTTCGGCATTTTGACAAAATCAATATAGTAAATCGACCCTTGCAAACAACGTGGTAACTTTTGTTTTTTGATCTGACGCTTCTAGAGGTATGCTCCGGAGGTGCCTTCGATAGGAGCGAGCGGCGCAATATTATTGCGATTTGCCTCCTCTTATGAATTAAATTAAGACACATATTTTTGAGAAATCGGCACGGTGAAAGCATAAATGCGGCGCCACCACTAAGCCATTTTTTGGTGGCTAGTAATTACGTAGATGACGGTAAAAACAGATCAAATGCACGTACTATAAAGTTGGTTACAGAATATTTTTAAGAAGATCTTGTTTGACGATAGCCACAATTTTTGTTATTGTATATTTGTTTTCATCGGTTAAATACTATTTTCAAATCTCTTGGTCGTATATGGTACGTATCTTTACAACGTACATTGGCTGTAGAATTTAGAATTCCATGTAGGAATTCCACAATCTAACGAAATAGTCATTTACTCAGTATAATTAACGGCACATTACACAAACCTGCCATTAAAATTCAGTGGATATAAAGTGTTTGGCCCTTCTTTTTAATTATGTATTACACTATTTACATACTAAGGCTCGGCCACACAGAACGCGATCTACCGCCGCGGGCAACGATCGTGCGATCGTCGCAACAGTCAGCGATATGGCACTGTCACATACAGTGGGATATCATTGTGAGCGATCCAGTATTGTGTTTGCTTTCGGGCGAACGGTTTCACACAGTCTTGTTGCTTTTTCTTCTTAATAGATTTTGGAAGAAAATGAGTAGTTCTGACGAGGAGCAGCTCCGTCTTCTATTAGCATTACGAAATAATAGAAAGAAAAGACGATATTGGGTGCATGATATCAATGCGAGGAGAGAACAATTTGGGGAATACCATCGCTTAGGTATTAAGCTGAAATCATATGAAGATCGGTTTTTTAAATATTTTCGTATGTCGATATAGTTGATCCATACTACAAGTTTTTTTATATAGGGAGTTATGGACGGCATAGCGACAGCGTAATTTTTGAAAATTCTACTTTCTATCGAGAGTACATTGATGAAAAAATTATTCTACCTTCGAAGCCACTTCCAGGTACAAGCACCCCTCTTCCTCATGTTCTGATAGGTGATGAAGGCTTTTCACTTCAACCATTTTTAATGAGACCATACCCCAAAGCAGGAATAATCAATAATGTAAAAAAGAAATAATTCAATACACAGCCCAGCCGAGCATGTCGTGTAGTTGAAAATGCGTTTGGCATATTGGCTATGAAATGCGTGTGTTCTTGAGAGCTATAGAAACTGATATTGAAAGCACAGTATATATTATAAACGCAACTTGCTGTTTTCACAATTACATTATATCAAATAAGAATAATAAGGAACACATCTACTGAAACTGGAGAAGAGTCTAGGCACAGGCCTAGACTCTTCTGTGCATTCATGTCAGCTAGGTTAACCAATCGAAGGTCAACTATTCCTGCACTTCAAGTTCGTGAACAGTTTGCAGATTGCTTTGCCAGAAAATGAAGTATGCAATAGGAAATTAAATTTTGTTGCTCCTACTTTTAATAAAAGTCAAGTATTCCAAGTGTGTGTCAAGTGTTATAATAATTTTAAGGAACCCTGTTATAATAATTATTATGCATCCCTGTTATAATAATAAATATAAGCATCCCTGTTATAATAATTATTTTTAATTAATTATTTGCAATATAAAAGCGCGAGACAAATCTGATTGGCATTGACCGCTCAACTGCGCGATAACTGTATCGCTGCGCGCTACGATCTAGATTGGCCCGCTGCGACAGACTGCATTCTGTGTGACATGGATGAAGCAATATTGCATCATACAACTAGATCGCCTGACTGATGCAGGCAGAGAACGCTGCCCGCAACGGTAGACGGGCTCTGTATGGCCGAGTCTTTAAGATTTTTTTTAAATGCCAACATTTAAACCAAATTCATATAAACCCTTTCCTATTTATCATCAATAGCAATAAAAAGGTGCTAAAATTTTAATCTAACTGAAAATGCTTACCATACCTGTACACCATATTTTAATGGAATATGCTAATTAAGCCGAAAACGAGTAAAATATGGATGTTATTGGGCTTCCCAGAACTTGTGTTTCTTAAGAACGTACACACGACATTTATGGGCACCATTGGAAGTAGATGCAAATTGGGTGTATTTGTACCGATTCTTTTGCAAAAAAACATAAAGACCGAGTTACGTCACAGTTTTTGTGAAAACTATATTTAACTTCCCCTTAATCTCCAGATATTAGCCCCTCAAACTTTAGTTAAAAGATGGAAATAACTAATGACTAGAGGATGTCTTAGGGAGTGACCAAATTGAAGGACAGGTGGGAAGCTGTTCATTTCGTCTCCAGTAATCGGAGTATTACTTACTTATTTATGTATTACAGAGTAGTCATGTTTTAGTTTCATCACTATTATGCGGCTGTTTTTCTGAACATATTTCCTTCGCACATACATATCTTAGCACGAGATGGTTTATTAGAAATATTATTTTTGTTATTATTTTTAAAGTTAAATCTACGCGATTTTACTGGGTTTATAATGTAGAAGCTATATAAAGAAGCCAGATTAATAGACATGAATGAGAGAATATTTACACATATTAATATGCACATACTTAACTTAAGTAACATTGCAATGCAACATTTCACAATATTTACATTATTTATAGCTAAATCAGCTCCTCACCAAAGATGTATATTTATGTCTTAAGCTGAATAGATTATTCTCACTTCACCTATAATTATATGACATGAATAATTTACAGTTTCATTACCACATTATTTTTTTATAAAATGTGCTACGTTTAACCTATTTTTACCTTAAAATTAAACAGTTTGTTTTACTTTAAGGTAAAAATAAAGCACAAAGCACAAGTATATTTTTACAACAACAAATAACTCAGTTTCTGGAATGTTAATATGATGATTTGGCTACTCATTATCATCATGAAACCACTTGAGATTCATGCCATAAGATTCACTACCCTCAATTATTCTTAATAACGAGTTAGAAGTACTCAGGAGGCTATTATCATGGATACATTAATCGAATCAGACACAATTAAGAAGATTTATGTGAATATTAATTTCGTCTTAGTTATTGTCGAAACAAATAGCACAGAATTTGAATGCTTAACATAAATGTGTTTAATTGTATATCTTACTTAATGTACTTTTGTTTTATTGTATTATTGTATTTACAATTATTTTTCGCTGATTTCATTATGCACAAGAATTTACGTGTTCTGTATGGAAAATCTGTAAAATAAAAAATTAATCGAGGAAGCCGTTACGTTGTGGTAGTTCATAATTGACAATGGAAATGAGTAAAACAACTACTAAGTATTATACCATTATATTTTCACAGAAACGTGACTGCACTTTTGATAATTTTTATGTCATTTTAAAACGATTCTTAGTTGAATCATCGTTTGAAAATGACATAAAAATTGTCGAAACTGCAGTCACATTTCTGTGAAAATATAGTGGTATAAAACTTAGTAATTGTTTTACCCATTTCCGTTATAAAATAAAAAATGTTTATCTTCAAAATGCGCAGAAAAAAATAAGGATTGCCATTCAAAAATCCTTGTATAAAAATTGTATAAGAATTGTATTATTAATTTCTTCTCGAAAATATTATTACAAATTTCCTTATCAAAGATATATACTTTTATAATTATGAGGGATTTCTCTTCTTACAGTTGGAATACGTGCCCCTTGAAATATCCCTTGGTTATTCCCATTTAGAATTTGAATATCCAACATGGTGCAGAAGTCTATGGGGTTTAAGAACTGACTGCCAGATAATAATCATTTTAAGGCCATATATAACCTTAGTGCAAGGGGTTAATATCTGGAAAATAACATGGTTACTTTCAAGTCAAAATTCCTTCAAATTTTTCAAGAATGATTCTGGCACAATTCTGGCTTTATAGGCCATGGTATTCTCATGTATATATAAGGAAGTTTGTAATCTTCTTTTGTGTTCTGAAATCCTGCACCACGTCAGAAACTGAAAGAGATATTGCGCCATTGTAATGTTTTCTGTCTTACCGTATAAGGTAAGTGTCAAAATTCATCACAAAAATTAACATACGATTATGTTCATTGTCGATGAAGAATTTCTGTGGGTTGCTCCCCAATCCCCAGCCAAAATCGGAAATAGTCGCGTTCGGGCGGTTGCTTTTCTCTATTTTGTCCAGAATTGTCTAACACTTTTAATAACTCTCTATAGATACATATTATGGAGTATCTTACTGAGAAGCACACTAATTTTTATATAATTACATTGATTACTATTATTAACTGAATGTAATAACTCGATAAGGATATAATAAATAATCTAATCAGAGACTGATGAATGAGTTCGCACTACTACTCACATTATTGTCGATAATAAACTGCAATATACTTAAAGGACAGGTCACCTTTAGACATACACATGAATAAAGGTTATGAATGATAGCTTTATATAATTATAGAATGTAGGCTTTTGTATTTGTATTAGGACTGTATTTGAATATAGGAACGTTTGTCGAATGTAGGAGTTGACTTTACTTAAAAATTTGACATTTCGCACAATTAACTTTTAAATATAAGTTATATGGGAAATTAAGTAGTCATAGAGACGAGAGAATATAAATCCTTTTTAGTCCTACCTGGAAACATGATGAACAAAAGATAGACAATTCCAAATCTGGATGTTCCATGCACATAATTTGTCGTCGAACCTTTGTGATTCCTTTTTCTCTTGCTTCCTCCAAGGTGAGAATTTCGTGATCCGCAGACGACTTTTGTCTCAAATGTACTTCCTCGCAATGATCACAGAAACTAATGGCACAATCCATGCACCTAGAAATTGCCTGCAAGAAAATATTGAATAATCCCTTAAGAAGTAGAATGAAACAATATCGAGTAACATGAATTAATTAGTGGAAGTTATTTAATGGCCGATAACGAGAAGATAGTGATAAAATAAATAAATGAGTTTTAAACTCAAAACTTAATTACGTGACTTTTGGTGAGACAGATAGCGAGTTACCCGATAAGTCACTGTACTCATCACGTTCATATTTGTATCGATAATAATCTCATAATTATCGATATAACTTCATTCATTAAAAATAGTGAAACATTTCGATCGTTATAAAATATAAAATTCATATGTATATCGTTAATAATCAAAACTGTCTTCTACATGCGACATTGGAAAGGATCTGAGTCAGTAGTTGCATACTTTCATTGTGAGATGTAACAAATGCTCGCTGACTTATGCTTTATTGTAATGTTTACACGACATTTTTAAGTCTAATAGACTTAAAAATGTCGTGTAAACTTCCTTCGCGTGCTACATGAGAAAAGTGAGTGAGTGATTTTCCCCACTGAAGTGCATTTTGACCGCACCGAATTGCGATGTAATGTATACGATACAGTGGTATTATCGAGTTATAGAACGCGTGACTAAGAAACATAAAACTTAGACACAAGAAACATAAAACTTAGTCCATTCCAATGGGATCAGGGTTAATTGCATTAAAAGTACTAGTTGTGACAAATTCAGAGATAGTAACTGAATTTCTGGCGCTGAAAAGTAAGAAAAATAATAGTAACAATATTATTTTATGGAATGTAATATGTTTAAGAAATACATCATTGTCTTGCAGAAACTCTTAAAGGCTGCTATCTCACTATCAACAAATTAATATCCAACATGACGACATTTTTAAAAGCGACATCTTGAAAAAAATATATTTCAAGACGAATTACCGCATATGCAATTACCACCATGGCCTGTTGTGACGCGTTAAGGCACTTGGTTAGACAGCGCCGCAAACTCCTATTGTATTCATTTTGATGATGTAAATGGAGTGATCGACAAATTGAATGCAAAAAAGACTACAACACTCAGCAAGCATTCAGTGACCCATATGTTCGTGGAAATTTAATATACGTCCAGTCATTTTTCAAGAAATTATTTATCAAAAAGGATATCTTGAGTATACATCCACTTCCCCTGGATAAACAATAGTTAATACGGTAAACATATAAACCAATTTCTTTTTCAGTTAACAGGACACTCTGCTGAATGCGTGAAAACTAAATTGGAAACAGTTTTACAACACATTTCATTTTTCATGTACAGCATCACCATTATAAGTATTTCATTTAATTATTTTTTTAAACAGATAGTATTTGTAATGGATAAAGAATATATTTGAAATTAACTGGTGTTTGTGCTTCAAAGATCGTTATCATATTTTTTATTACATAATTCTACAGAATACTTACTGATATGTCTGGTGTGCACAGATCACAGAGGAGATGGGTAGAATGCGAATTAAGGGTGGCAAGAACCATACAATGTTGCAGGGGATAATTGGGAGGAAAAGAGGTGACACCTCCTGGAGGTACGTCGGCTGCTGTTCCACACAGAGGACAGAATATTCTCTTACCGGGACTTTCGTCGTGTTTGTCGCTAGCATACCCTGAGCCTCCCGAACTAGCCTTCCTTGAATCTGTAGTGTTTGTCCTCTGAACTGTAAATAAAAAAATATCTGTGACTTAACTGAAATGATAATAGTTTAAAATACAAAAGAAAAACTGACATTTTTTTACAATGTTCTAGAGAGAAAACAATCACGCATGAAACTTTAATGTATTATTAATGTTTCGTCGGCCAGTCGGACTATTGCAAGTGTAATAGTCGTCTGCAATGGTTGAGAAAATGTTGACAGAAAGTTCAAATTCGACGCAAATACTAGCCCATAAAAAGTTCTATAATATGAATTTTATTCCTAACTTTTCAAACACACCGTATAACTACGAAATTAGAAGTTATTTCAGGGACATATATTTAATGTTAATACATAATAAAGCTATTCTGGTGTCGATTTTGGATTTTATGATTCATTACTTTGCATTTGTGAATGTTGGAGATGTATAGAAATATATGGTCGATTACATACTACATGGTCAAAATACATATTATACACGAGTGAACATAATTATTCACCCGTTTATGACTTCCTCTCGGAACCAAAACAATAAAGTCAAAACATCCCGCTCTGTAAACGGTTACGGTCCGTATATTTTCTGAAATTGTTATTATAATCCTGCTGTCTGCAGGCGAACAAAAGTCAAACCGACAAACGGCGAT
The DNA here is from genome assembly GCA_037954035.1 of Rosalia funebris. Lineage (NCBI taxonomy): Eukaryota > Metazoa > Arthropoda > Insecta > Coleoptera > Cerambycidae > Rosalia > Rosalia funebris. The sequence goes on from JAZFAV010000011.1 coordinate 22,961,207, forward strand.
TTCGACAAGGGTAATTAAAGGCTTTAAGAGATACTGTCGCAAAGTTAACTGCGCTTTTGTAGGCAAAAGGTGATGTAAACCAACTCCAAGGGCTTCTCTGATCTTCCGCCATTAATTTTAAACGTAATGAGATTTGATTCATTTGGCTTCAGGATTATGCGCTACTTGAACCGTTTTACTGGTATCGCGTGAGTTATATTCTATGAAATGCTTATAGAGCAAAAGATAAGCTTAGTCTATTTAAGCAAGTTCCCCACGTAGTAAAGAATAATATATGATCATCAGTTCATAGTATTCACGTCACTGTTGTACTTAAGTCGTTAAATAAATTTTGATAAAGTTCTAAAAATTGTAACAAGTCGTTTTAATGAAAATAAAGTGTTTTTAAAAAACCAAGTTCAAATTTGAAGAACATATCTGGCGCTGCGAACAGGATTCCAACACACCAACTCCAAGAAGTTCAGTGGTTCGTTTCAACGATTTGGCTGGGATCTACGACACCTTCCATCTGCAAGGACAACGTGACAACCCAAAATCCAGAGGACATAATTGGATCCAGATACCATCAGGGTAAGTTGCATTCAATTAATCCTTTATTCCGCATTTGTGTCACCAACAACTCAGTAACAAACTTAGCATAACACAGAGAGGAGGCAGTTTAAGGCTCTGTGGCGAGGTGAGCCAAAGGTGAGGTCGATACAGTGCACCATCCCATCCTAAGCAATATAAATCAAGTAATATTCGACAAAATATTCATTTAATATTCGCTTCGGAAAAAACGTGTACAATTATTTTATATAATCAGTACAAGTACTGAATAAGTAAATTATCTTCGGTACCTAATTAAGTCAAAAAACGAAAAACAATTTCAAGTTGAGAACTCATTTAGATTTTAAATAATTAAACAATTAATTCTAAGAATACATTATTCGTTTATTTTATTCATTTTCTTTTTCATTACTTTTTTTAAATAAAAATGCCAGAGATAAATTACACTCTTATTAGATTAGTATTAGAAACAATTCCATCTTTTGAAGGAAATAGAGACCTTTTAGAAATTTTTATTTCGGCTGCAGATAATTTTTACAATCAATACAATGCTGCTAGTGCAGACATGAGTAGTTTTATTCGCCAAGCTTTGATAGGTAAATTAAAAGGGGATGCTCTCTTAATTATAGGTTCAAGAACTGAATTAAATACATGGCCTTTAATACGCGAAGAATTAAGAAATGTTTACGGAGAACAACTATCTTTAGATAACTTGGAGCAAATGCTCATGACATGTACTGTTCAAAAAAATGAACATTATCAAAATTTCGGTAAAAGACTACAAATATTACGCTCTAAATTAGCCCAAAAAATTACTACAATACCAATAACTAGTATGGATGCTGCCACTAAATTAGTACATACTCGGCAATACAATACTTTAGCTTGTAAAATTTTTGTTAGAAATTTAGATAGGCGTTTAAGAGATAAAATAATAGTTCAGGGCCCAAATTCTTTAGAAGCGGCAATGGCTCTAGTACAGGAGGATGAAAATTTCGAACTTTTTCAAAACCCAAACCAAAACCATTTCAAACAATTAATTCCGCGACCAATAAGACCTAATCAACTTTTACCAGGCCCTCATATTTCTCGAAATCAACCACAGACTTCTCAAAGACCACAACAAAATATTCAGTATCAAAATTATAGACCAAATTTTCCGTCGCAACCGATTAACTTACAACCAACTAATAGACCAATAAATTCACAATTACCTACAAATCGGCAGGTATTTAGCCCTCCACAAAATGTGTGGAATCCACAAAATAAATCGTTTAATCATAATAAACCGCTACCTATGTCCGGAGTCTCAACAATTCCTTCTAATGTGCCAAATAGACATAATTATAATCAACCAATGTCAACTAATACGAGGCTTACGTCGAAACCTTCACATTATGCAAGCAAGGACACAGAGATAAATACGTACCAAGAAGCTGATGCGGTAGAAAATAATATCGAACAATACGAAGAACGACTTTACACAGCTAGCAATGACCCAGAACCCTATTACTCGTCATATGATACAGATTCATATGAACCGGAGGAACAGCAGGATTTTTGCAACACCACGCAAACGATTTATCCAACTTAAATATAACAAATTTAAAAATAATCCCAGAAGTTCATACTTCCGGTGCCGCCCCTTTACCATATATTTATATACCGGCAACTGATCACGATCCAGAATTAAAACTATTACTAGATACAGGGTGTAGCATTAACATGTTAAAACCAAACTTAATTAACCACTTTTTTCCCGGTACTTTAAATTCCACGGAAACAAAGATTAAAACTACAGGAGGCACAGTAATTGCGAAAGAAGTAGCTTATATCCCTATATTCCAAATTTTATTACGAAATCATCCAAAAATACAGGATCCAAAATTTCATCATGCCGCCACTTATTATTTTAATTATGTACCTGAAGTTGTAGCATTTGAATTTCACGATTTCTTTGATGGAGTTATTGGAATTAATATATTAAAAGATTTAAATTTAGATATTGAAGTTTCGAATCAAACTATTTCAGACGGCTATATAACTATTCCATTCTTGTATAGACAAAATTTACCGCTAAATAATGAAATTATAATCGAACCCTTTCAAAAACGTTTTGCAAAATTTCCAGTTCAAATAGAAAAAGGAACGATACTTATCCATGAACAAAACCCATCAGGTTTGTTAATTAAAGAAGGTATCACAACCGTAGACAATTATTTCGCCCCGGTTCTCATTCACAATCATACAAATATACCGCGTACTTTAAAATTAATTGATATCACATACGAAAATTTAAATAGGAAAAATCATGAAATTTTTAATTTAGAACAGCTCACAGAAAATTTTGTATCTACAGAAACACCAATTTTAGATTTGAAACAAATTTTACGAGTTGAACATCTTAACCCGGAAGAAAAAAATAAATTGTATACACTGTGTACCAAATACCGAGACTTATTTCATAAAACCGATGAAAAACTAACAACTACTAATAAAGTATGTCACACTATCAGAACAACCGATGAAGTTCCTACGCACCCTTACATTTATAAATACCCCCATGTACACAAAGAGTTAGTCCGCGAAACAATTGATCAATACCTCAGGGACGGAATCATTAGACATTCCGAAAGCCCCTACGCTCATCCTATATGGATTGTAAACAAAAAAATGGACGCGTCTGGAAAAAAGAAATTTCGAATGGTAATAGATTACTCCGCGTTAAATTCTAAAACTGTTGACGATAGATACCCAATTCCTGACATAGATACAACACTAGCAAAATTAGGCAAAAGTCAATATTTCACGACAATAGACCTTGCTTCAGGTTATCATCAAATCCCTATGCATCGCGATTCAATTGAGAAAACGGCTTTTACGTGTGACCGAGGACACTACGAATTTTTACGTATGCCCTTCGGCCTCAAAAATGCGCCTAGTACGTTTCAACGAGTTATGGACCATATTTTGCGGGATCTAATTAAAGATAATATATGTATGGTCTATCTAGACGACATTATCGTCTATTCAGTTTCCTTACAAGAGCATATGATTCATCTAAAAAGAGTATTTGACGTTTTGCGCCAAGCAAACTTAAAAATCCAGTTAGATAAGACCGAATTTTTACAGAAATCAGCCGAATATTTAGGACACATAATTACCGATCAGGGTGTAAAGCCCAACCCAAATAAAATTAGTGCTATTAAAAATATGAAAATTCCTACAACAGTCACTGAAATTAAATCATTTTTAGGCCTTACCGGTTATTACCGAAAATTTATTAAAGACTATGCAAAAATCGCTAAACCAATGACAGCATATTTAAAAAAGGGAACCAAAATTGATATTAATAACCCAAATTATAAAAAAAGTTTTGATGAATTAAAAAATTATTTAACAAATGAACCGATATTGATCTATCCTGATTTCTCTAAACCGTTTGAGCTCACCACCGATGCTTCAAACTATGCGATTGGAGCGGTCCTATCTCAAAATAATAAACCGATAGCTTACGCATCGAGGACATTGAACAAAGCCGAACAAAATTATTCAGTAATTGAAAAAGAAATGCTTTCTATCATTAATTTTTGCGCCTATTTTCGACCTTATTTATACGGTAAAGAATTTACTATTTTCACTGACCACCGTCCATTAAAGTGGTTAACCTCCATAAAAGAACCTAATTCTAGACTTTTACGCTGGAAAATCAAAATGCAAGATTATAACTATAAAGAAATCAAATACATCAAGGGAGGCAATAATAAGGTTGCAGATACACTTTCACGCATTAAACCAACAGGTGATGAAAATTCTTCATTAAACGGAGAATTTGATCCTTTAGACCAATCTGATAGATTAGCCGACTTCAATATTCATACAAATGAATCACAACCCATAGTTCAAATTTCAGAAAATGAATCAATTAATGATATTTCAGAAATAGATCGATTAATAAACGAAACATTAGAAAACCAATCTATAGACGAGACCCCAAAAATAAACGTGATACAAGATATTTTAATAAATCCAATAAATGAAATAATACCCCCAGATGAATTCGATAATGAAACAATTCATTCAGCCGTAGAAAATCCTATTTTCGAAATAAAAGTTACCGAAAAACCACTTAACTCTTTTCATAATCAAATTTTGTTCCATATCGGAAATGACACTCTATCCTCTTTTACTCGTGTTAAATCTCCATTTGAAAACTATACTCGTCACCTAGTAACTATCAGAATACGTAATTTTAGAGAAGATGTAATTAATTATATAAAAAATTACGTCAGACCAAAAGCCACATACGGTATATTAATTCCCGATCAATACATTCCTCAAATAACACAAATCATACAAACTCATTTTCAAGCGAAAAGTTTTAAATTTATTAGATCACCCGTATTCATAAAAGATATCGAGACATTAGAAGACCAAATTGAAAAAATTAAATTCCATCACGAAACTAAAACGATTCACAGAGGAATTACAGAAACATTATCTGCCCTCTCAAAAATATATTTCTGGCCAAAAATGAAAGACTCTATTACAAATTATATAAATACATGTGCATTATGTCAACAAAACAAATACGAAAGACATCCAAATAAAGTTATATATAAAAATACACCAATTGGAGAAAACCCATTTGAACATATATATATTGACACATTTTCCGTCGAAAAACAAAAATTCCTAACTATAACGGATAGTTTTTCCAAATTTTCCCAGGCTTACCCTACCACTACAAATGCTTTAGAGATACTTCGCAATTTGTTAATTTTTATTTCACATTATGGAATACCTATTAAAATTACCTGTGACCAAGGTACAGAATTCAGAAATGTACAACTTGAAAATTTTTGCAAATTACATAAAATTAACTTACATTATACAACTGTCAGAAATCCAAATTCCAACAGCCCAGTCGAACGATTCCATTCGACACTAATCGAATCATTACGAATTTTACGTACCGCACAAAAACAAGCTCCAATTACCGAATTGATGACGTACGCACTCATTGGTTATAATAACAGTACCCATACGAGTACGAAATTTACACCCTTACAAATAATAAAAGGAAATATTAACTATGAAAATCCAACTGATTACACAGACCAAGTAATATTTACTAATTACCTAGACAATCATGCACAAAATTTAGAAATAATGAAAACCAAAATTAATGACGCACAAACCAAAGCTAGAGACTTATCCAAAATTAATGAAAACAGATTAGACCCATCGCAAATTACGGTAGGAAATGAAGTATTTGTTAAGTCAGATAGACGTCCTAAAATCACCCCTCGATACACTAAAGAAATCGTTGTTAAAGATAAAGATGCTATAGTAGAAACCGAAAAGGGAAATTACCATAAAAAAATTATAAAACCTACACGACGGACAGGTTTAGGAATAGGAACTAAAAACATTAATTTACTTGCAGGGCCATCCAGTCATGTTTCTTCTGCTTCTTCTAGTCACTCTTCTAGGAAGATCGACTAAAACAGATAAAATTACGGTTACACCTTTAAATAACCCTTTATTCCCTTTCTCCTTAGGAGAAGCTCATATAACGACACATTCTCATGTTTTTATCAAACATATTGATTTAACTAATTACGAAAACAAATTACAACAGATTCAAAATTTATTGATAGATACAAAAATATGTAAAACAAAAAGAAACTTACCTTCATTAGAAAGACTCAAAATTACAATACAAGAAACTGTGAATATTACATATCAAAAACTAGAAAATCTCAAGATAAAACCTAGAAATAAGAGAGCCCTAATTAATGTCGTAGGTAGAACTCAAAAATGGCTCTTTGGTACCCTATCTGATGAAGATGGAACACGATATGACAATGCAATAGAAACCTTAAGAAAAAATCAACTTTCTATTTATAATGACTTAGAAAAATCAGTAACAGTCACGAAAGATTTTGTAAATGAAACCAGTAAGTTATTAAACAAAGTTAAAACGAATAATGAATATGTACAAAACCAAATTTCAACTTTGCAAATTACCACTGACGGAATAGCTTCATATTTAACGTCATATCATATACTAAACTCTTTAATGCAAAATTGTGAAATATTAATGGAATCAATAGATAATTTACAAATTTCAGTATCCTTAGCCCAAATACATACCTTAACTACAAATATATTAAGTATTAAAGAAATTAGAGAAATAAAAATTTTAATGAACCAATTATACAAAAATCAAATTTTATTCAAAAATGAACGAAATTATTATAAATACTTATTCACAGAAGTAAAATACATGGATTCAGAAATTCTAATATTAATTCACTTCCCTATCATAGCATCAATAACACTTGATTTATATCACTTATTTCCAATCCCAATAAATAACCTTACCTTGATATCTGAAAAACCTTACCTGTTATTGAATGCAACCAATCATCTATACCAAGAAGAACCCTGCCATTTTATTGATGAATATTGTATCGCAAATGCCGACAAACTGTTATCTCAACCCGACTGTATAGTCAATCTACTTCGAGGTCAAGTCAAAGAGTGTCCGTTAACCCCTATATACGTCAACACCGACTTGGTCAGCCCTGTCAATGCCGAATACATAATCGCCATCCCTCAAGAAACATTGAAAATACATCAAACATGCGACGAAGCAGGTTTTACGAACATTGATCAACCATCACTAATTCGCATCCCTTACCAATGTAAAGTCGACGTCAATAATGACGTATTCATCAACGATCAAACTAAAATTATAGGTAGTCCATACACACTCCCCCAAATTCCAATCGTTAGGCCGGAATCAGCACAACAAGAGGTCCATGTTTATCGAGAAATAGATCTGCACCACCTCACTTCGATTGAAAAACAAATCAATCAGTTAGAAGTCAAACCGTTAATAGAAATGAAACTAATGGCTACATCTATCTGGACTTATGTGATTATATTTATATTAATTGTGTTATTACTTTACAGCATATATCATATTGTAAAATGTTATAAAACAAAAACAAACCCATTTAAATTCATTGTTAATTATAGGAAAGGAAAACCATCAGAGTCACTGGAAACAAAACTGAAAAATCAGTCAACTGATGACAAAAACGATGTTTTTCCTTGATTTTTCATACTACGTCGGGAGGAGTTATATTCTATGAAATGCTTATAGAGCAAAAGATAAGCTTAGTCTATTTAAGCAAGTTCCCCACGTAGTAAAGAATAATATATGATCATCAGTTCATAGTATTCACGTCACTGTTGTACTTAAGTCGTTAAATAAATTTTGATAAAGTTCTAAAAATTGTAACAAGTCGTTTTAATGAAAATAAAGTGTTTTTAAAAAACCAAGTTCAAATTTGAAGAACATATCTCGTGCATATAGTTTCATAACGGTCTTTTACTTTCCACTACATAATTTTCTTATTTACAGTACAAGGGATTGCAGTAGAGGCGAGTGTACGGTAAGAGAGAAACTGATTTAATGGTGCACAAGTCTAGAAAATTTAATTATTTCTATGTCCTTTTTCGGATCAGTCCTACCACAAAATTAATAATAAGTTTAATTGTAATAAATAGTTTTGATCTAGTTTTAAATAATCATGTAATTTTAGAGAGGGTCAAAGATTTGGCACGCTGGAGATAATTCATTCATCTAAAATATTCCACATACACTGTAATATGAAGAATTATTTTCAACTATAAATGTTACTACTAATATTACGACCCCCGTGTTAACTTCAGGAATCACCAAATAATTTATGTCCTATAAATAACGAAAAATACCATTCAGATATAGAGATTTAGTGTATGCATACGGTCATTCGAGTATCAGGCAATATATCTGAGATGCAAAAATAAAAATATTACTTCCCGTCAGTTTATCTATGTCAACCTGTCACCATTTTAGATACAATTTATTACCCTTTATTTATAACATAAAATTATAAAATTTTGGTGAATTTAATACGCAATATATAGGGTCAGGATACATACACTTCAGCTTCCCATAGTTCAGCAGTCAATGAACGTTCTGTAAACAAAGTTTATGTACAGAAATTACCTGTAATACCACAGAAAAGTTTAGATACATGCCATGTAGTATTTTGGAAATGAGGTCAATGGTGGCTCATCACAACAGGCAGTGAGAGCTGATATAATTGATATAATAGTTTATTCATATGCATATTATCTATCCTCTATTTTACTTTAGTTAGAGCCATTGCACTGACCACATATCAAGTTCGAAACTTCTGAAGGCATTAACCAAAATTCCCAAATTCATTTTTTTTTTTCGCCGATGACCTCAGAAACTTTAAATACTCGGCAGACCTCCGTACATCCATATCTATAAATATTTATAAGAAGAATAGAACTATGATACTAGCTACAACACCAATCCCTTTTTAGTATATTTGCACGTGAATAAAGTAATCTCACTCTTGTTATAATTACTTTGCTATATGATATGTGTAAATTGGGATGGAAGAAGCGATAAAGATACAAAACAAAGAATAGGGCAGGGTCGAGTAGCTTTTAACAAAAAGAAATCACTTTTATGCTCGGGGGTAATAAACTTAGAAACAAGGAAGAGATTTTTGAAAACGTATGTATGAAGCACGGCACTATACGGTTGCGAAACCTGGACGGTAGGGGAAGCAAGTAGGAAGAAATTAGAAGCTTTTGAGATGTGGTGTTACCGAAGAATGATGAAAATACCATGGACTGATAGGGTTAGAAATGAAGAAGTATTAAAGAAAGTCGGCGAGAAAAGAAGTATGTGGAAGAGAAGAATGAGGCGAAGAGATAGAATGGTAGGCCACTTGCTGAGACATGGGGGAATAGTCCGAGATGTTTTGGAGGCAGAAATAGGAGTGAAGAAAGGCAGAGGTAGGCCTAGATTAGACTACTGCTCGAAAATAGTAAGGGATGTAGGTTGTAGTACAATTAGCGAAATGCGTAGGTTAGCACAAGATAGGAGAAGCTGGAGGTTAGCGTCCAACCAGTCTTAGGACTGATGACCTCATGATGATGCTGATGGTATGTGTGTACACCTAATAATACGACGGTAGCCCCAGAAGTACTCGAACTAACAAAGAGAGCACAATAAATTTGGGAAAATATATATTTATTTCTCTACATAGTCTCCTTTTAGTTCGATACTTTTTTCAGTCATGTTCAATAGCTTCGATACCCTATTTATAGTAAGAATCGTTGAGCCCCTCGAAATAGCCACCAACCGCAAATTACACTTCTTCATTGTTGGCAAACCTTTCATCACAGAGCCATTTTTTCAAGTTCGGAAACAGAGAATAATCAGAGAGGGCTAAATCTGGCGAATAGGGTGCGTGAGGAAGCAATTCGGGCTTTAACTTATTTATTTTGGCCATCGCAATAACGGATGTGTAAACTGCATTGCATTGTCTTGATGAAACAAAACGTTTTCGCCAAACGCAGCTATTTTTTCTTAATTTCATTACTCAAACGCTACAATAAGTTTGCATAATGCTGGCCGTTGATTGTTTTCCTTTCTGAAGATAATCAAAGAAAATTATCCCACGCGCATCCCAAAAGACGAACACCGTAACCTTGCCCTGGTGTGGTGACCTCATTTGGTCGACCACTGCTATATTCGTTAACGAAGGAGCAAACTCTCCCAGAATAGACTCTAGCTCCACTTTGATATCAGTTGGACTGAGGCCTTTCAAATTGAAAGTATTGTATCACATAATGATGACGAATTTTTTCCATGTTTATGAATTTAATGAGAACGTTCACTATTGATGGCGGCCAAACAAATACTAAACAACATAGCGTCATCAAACTTCACACTTAAACTTCATAAGGTTGGTACTTTCTACCATAGTCATTCTTTTCAAACAACAACCACCATCTATACGTTAGGTGGGGTACTTCTGGAACTACCCTCCCATTAGTAGATATCAGTGTTCAATTCTACTACCTCAATTTACATCTTGAATTTTACAACCAAGTTTGAAAAATTGTTTTCGGCAGTGTTTTATATACGTAGTAGATATATTGCAATTAATATATATGAATCTATTGTATTCGCTCACCTATAATAATTCTGAGAATCTCAATCAGTCGTTATAATTATCCATTTAAAACAGTGTTTATCAGATTATATAATAGATGAAATAATAGAGTGCCTCATGGTAAAATAAATGGTCGTATCATACCACGACACCATTTCATGGATGGTAAGGCAATATAGAAATTGTAATGTTTTAAAAGTATTTTAATCTACTAGTAAACCTTCTCTATGGCAAACGTAACAACCGCTACTGAATTAAATATTTTCTTTGAAGGAAAAAAGCCAGGACAGTTAACAAAAACGACAATGACTACACGATTAGTAAATGCAGTTAAAAATATGAAATATGTTTCTTACCATCTAATTCATCATCGTACCATGTGGTAAACCCTCTTCTTTCCAATTCCTGCAAACACCTCAAACAAAACGTGTGTAAGCACGGCAATACTCTTGGATCAGAATACTGCCTACGGCACATCTGACACGTAAATTTATTCTCGTCATGAGGAAAGCCAATGACGCTTTTTGCTCTTGACGAGGTGGTTACTGACTTCTTCGACTGATGAGGGGTGGACTTGGAACGATCGTGAAACAGTTTCTTGGTGGTTTCTATTGAGCGTCTTTTGGGCGAGCCCGCTTCATGACTTTGTCGCCTCCTTGCAAAACTTCCAAAAATGTATGATATCCTGTCGATATCCATCGCTAAATCTGGAACAAAAAACAGTTATTTTATATCGTCCAATTCCATTTTCATATGAATAATGAAATTGAGTGAATGTGTTTCGTTCAGTTATGAATATATGTCGGTACTCGTCTGGCCATTCCAGAGACGAGTTAGGGCCAGGGTGTAAATTTTACCAGAATAAACTATCGTCGGAGAACTGTGAACGCTTCCGGATGCTTTCGGAGCAGAAGGAGTCTCCCTGCTACAGTCCACCTGCATAAACATTCACCTGCGACGTGTATTTCTATTTTCAATTGCTTCATTAAATAAGTAACTCTCGCATGTGTTGCATTATCTCGTAATTTAAAATAAACAGTTTTAAAACCTTAAAACGGACTTTTCTGTACGTAGAACATCTGTATCTCAACACTGAGTGGCCGAGAAAAAATAAATCAACACATAAATGCAGAATATGAGTTTTATGCGACAGTTTTACTTTTTTCAAATAGTCCACCATCGTGCTTTCTCATGACCCATGTACATGGTAGAGTGTATTCTATCCACCTCAAAATCAACAGGTGTCGTCTGGGAAACATCTCCGATCAAAATCAGTCAAAACCTGATCGATCCGACACGATTTAGTTGAGTTATCGTGCTAACAAAAAAAAATCTCAAATAGTCCACCATCGTGCTCTCTCATGACTCATGGACAGGGTGGAGTGTGTCCTATCCACCTCACAATCAATAGGTGTTGTCTGGTAAATGTCCCTAATCAGAATCAGTCGAAAACCGATCGATCCGACATGATTTAATTGAGTGATCGTACTAACAAAGAAAATTTCTCAAATCGTCGACCATTGTACTTTCTCATGACCCATGTACATGGGTCAATCTCAAAGTCAATAGGTGTCATCTGGGAGACGTCCTCAACGTCCTTAAAAACCGTTTTTTTTTTTTGTTTTTAGGCCGAATAACGAAAAATAAACCCAAAACAAATTTAGTTTTTTCACTTTTTCTTTACACGATTAAGTACATTACTTTTCCACGTATAATGGAGTGCGGAAAAGTAATACATCCGCAAATACAATTTAAAGGATGTTTGCATATTAAAGTTTAGTCTTATGAAGAATATTTGACGCATAACAAATAATATTTTAATCACAATCCACCTAAATATACTCGTATGAACAATGGTTATATTATGTTTCTAAACAGTAGTGGATAGGTAGACAACAAACAGTAGAATGGTCCCCAAGATTTCCCTATCTAAGCTCTTTAGATTTTTATTTATGAAGTTACCTGAAAATTAAGTTTTACATAAATCGGCCAAGAAATAGTGATTACCTAAATATTAGAAGGAATATTATTCGTGACATTCCATCTGACACAATTATTAGTGCTTTCGTAAATGCTGATATTATTGTTCAGAATGATGGTCACTTTGAACAACTATTATAAAAATTGTTGTTTTGTAAAATATTGTTGTTTGTAATATTGTAATAGTGAGATTAAAAATGTATCTGATGTACTCGTATTTTGTTAAATATTTTCGTCTATTAACAAAATTTCGATTTACTATTCTTGAATTTAGTACCAGAAATGCTTTAAGACGAGGTATTACGAGTATCTCTATGGGGTATCTTCATATTTGTTTTATAGTTCTCAAGTTTTATAGTTGAGGTTCCTAAGGCTTAGGGAATTTATATTAATTTAATGAATTCTTCCAAGCTCTAAGGACATAGTATATATATATATATATATATATATATATATATATATATATATATATATATATATATATATATATATATATATATATATATATATATATATATATATATATATATATATATATATATATTCTGTTAACCTTAACATTAATTCGTGTTGTAAAAAAACATTTGCTCGATATATCACTATTCTCTAATGTAGTGCCTCTTCATTTGTCGATCAGCAAGAAGGTTCAGGAAATTTTACTTTTCCGCACTTCACTATAAGCGGAAAAGTAATGTAATCGTGTAAAGAAAAAGTGAAAAAATTTTTTTTGGGTTTATTTTTCGTTTTTCGGTCTAAAAACCAAAAAAAATGGTTTTTAAAAATTTTTTGCTGTGTGTGTCGTCGTTGTCGTCAGCATTTATTCTTGTTAGCACGATAACTCAATTAAATCGTGTCGGATCGATCGAGTTTTGACTAATTTTGATCGGAAACATCTCCCAGATGACACCTATTAATTTTGAGGTGGATAGGACACATCCCACCCTGTCCATGGGTCACGAGACAGCACAATGATGGACTAAGTGAGAAATTTATTTTTTCTGTTAGCACGATCACTCAATTAAATCGTGTCGGATCGATCGGGTTTCGACTGATTCTGATTAGAGATGTCTGCCAGACGACATCTATTGATTTTGAGGTGAATAGAACACACCCCACCCTGTCCATGGGTCATGAGAGAGCACGATGGTGGACTATTTGAGAAATTTGTTTTGTTAATATGATAACTCAACTATATCATGTCGGATTGATCGGGTCTTGACTGATTCCGATCGGGAACGTCTCCCAGACGACATCTATTGATTTTGAGGTGGATAGGACATACCCCACCCTGTCCATGGGTCATGAGAAAGCACGACGGTGGACTATTTAACAAATTTTTTTTGTTAACACAATAACTCAACTAAGTCATGTCGGATAGATCGGGTTTTGACTGATTCGAATCGGGGACGTCTCCCAGACGACATCTATTGATTTTGAGGTGGATAGAAACCATGTTCATCTACCATGTTCATGGGTCATGAGAAAGTACAATGGTGGACTATTTGAGAAATTTATTTTTTCTGTTAGCACGATCACTCAATTAAATCGTGTCGGATCGATCGGGTTTCGACTGATTCTGATTAGAGATGTCTACCAGACGACATCTATTGATTTTGAGGTGGATAGGACATACTTACCCTGTTCATGGGTCATGAGAAAGCACGAGGGTGAACTATTTGAAAAAAGTTCGCTTACTGTCGCATAAAACACATATTCTGCATTTATGTGTTGGTTTGTTTTTTCTCGGCCACTCAATTTCGAGATAGAGATGTTCTACGTGCGGAAAAGTCCGTTTTAAAGTTTTAAAACTGTTTATTTATGTTTGCTTTGATGTAAACATGTATTGAAATTATTTATTAAAATAATAATTTTGAAATTTTGAATATTTACACTCGAAATCAATAATTAATCATATGGTACTTATATTTTAAATAGAAAATTTCCTTATCAAAGCTGTTTTTATTTCTAGATGTCGATTTGACTACAGGCTGACTACAAATCAATATACTTATAAGAATAGTTTTTGTTAAATATTAGATAAATAAATACAAGTGTTAGAAAAGGTTTTATATAATTTACAGTCCAAGAAGGAATTTTATATTTCCTACATATACAGGGTCCGGCAACATGATTGAACGGTTTTTAATAAGCCACTGTTAAGAAACAAAGAATGTATTTGGGCTAATTATTATTAGAAGTAAAAATACAATTCTGAAAATTTCTTATAACACTTAGTTGCAAAGGTCACATCCCTAAGATGACCACCGCCTTCTTCTATACATTGCTGCAATCTGTTTCTGAATCAATTTCAAAAACAGATTAAAAAATTCGTCTGAGTAAATCTTCGTTTATCGAATGTATCTCTTCACGAATCCTTTCTTTGAGTTCCAGAAGTGTTTGAGGACGGGTAGAGTAAGTACACTTTGGACTTTAAGAATCCCCACAGAAAATAATCCGGGACCGTCATGTCCGGTGATCTAGTGGGCCATGCAAAGGCGATTCGGGAACATACGCTGTAAAACAGCAATGGACCATCTAGATGTATGCGCTGTGAGCAGACCTGTTGGAACCATACTTCATCTTGGTCCATTCTTTGAAGTTCTATAGCCAGATGTTTCCAACATCTCAACTTACCGAAGTGAATTGACTGTAACGATGTGACCGTTTTCTTCAAAGAAGCTCGATCACACCAACTCTGCACACTCCACACTACACCATTACCTTTTGGTCCTAAAGTGGGTGTTCATGCATTTCTCTTGGGTTCTGCCCAGTAGCTGAAAGTTCTGCCTATTTAACGTACCCACTGAGGTGGAAGTCAACTTCGTCAGACATGATCAGTTTATCAAGAATTCCTGCATTGTTGTTCAATGTTTCAAGAAATTGCCTGCAGAAATTGAGCCGATTAACTTTATCAACAGTATTCAGCGTCTGGACTATCTGTAGTTTATACGGATTAAATTTCAAATGCAGATTTAAAATTCGTGGCATGATTCGCTCTGAAATTCACAGTGTAATTGATTGCCGAAATGCAGAATGTTGTGGACTGCGTTCAACGACTACTCTGGTTCTTTCAATATTACCTTGTGTACGAACTCTACGTGTACCTCCGACAAATTTTGAGTTTACACTGCCCCTTTCGTCGAAATCTCTTACCCGTCTCAAAATTGCATTTCTTGATGGGACTTCAGCGCGCATTGGCAAATTAAATTCACGGCGAAAACGCCTCTGGGTTTGCACGATGGACTGGGTCAGGATAATGATTTAACAGTAGAGACCCCCGTTGATTAACCGGCCAATTTGCCATTGTAACAAAACTTTCGATAATAAAATACAATTTTATCACTATTTGATGTTTGTGAAATAAACAGTACTTCCACAGCAACCTATTTAAAACCATTCAATCCTGTTGCCGTATATTATCTGTTAATCTGTTTCAGAGTTACTTCAACAACCTTTTCGTAAGTACAAAAACTGTCAATACACTGCCCTTATCCTTTTCAATCTTCAACAGTTAAAATAGTCATCAAATGCATCTGGCAGAACAAACATTTGTCCAGGAGAAGTAACTTAAGTTGTACCTGATTACATAGTACCTGACTAAAGACATAATGCCTTCATTATAATCTTAATGAATAACAGTATTTTTAGATGTTTAAATCCAGTTAAGGGCTCGCAAGCCTAGCTTTGACGCACGAAATTATTCTGATTGATGGGAAACGAATTTAAATTTAATTACGAAACGAACTACGCCATTTTGAGTGGGCAATGAATTAGCAAGATGCAGTTATTTCTGGCTGTTTTGAAATCAAATCTGCAAAATGTAAAACACTAGTTGAGTATTTATAGGATTTAAAAATAGACTCAATTTAGTAATGATTTCATAAGTCTGTATAATATTCGAACTAACACCCCAGTATGAGGATGTTTCGCGTATATTTTTAACCTAAAAACTCTTAACAGGGTCAAGTTCAGACCGCGTAGGTCTATAATATGGCATTTAACGTGCAGTAAGATGTCTGAACGTGGTGTTCTGAAAAATATTTCCCGCAGATGTTTCGCTAAACGGTAGCGAGGAAATGCGAGAGGACATACATAACAGCTCTGGAAAGAGATCAGTTGGATGCTAATTATATTTTCGTTTTCATTTTTTCCTGTTACTGAACCGACAAGTAGTCAAATATGCTGAAATATATAGCTCTTGTATTCGGTGGGTAGGTATTTAAGGAAACAAATGCGTATGCATAAATAACTTGTTCTAAATCCTCAATTTCGACAATTATTTACTGAAGGTAAAGAAAAAACCTAATCTTTCACAAACTGCTCATCTTATTCGATGATTTAGCTCTGAATCGTATATATAAATTAAATATAATTTATCGTAAAAAGGAGGAATGAATTTAAAATTCCCACAAAGTAGAATTTCTTAATCAATATTACTTTAGTTATGCCATATGGAATTTGATTACATTTTATTTCTATATGGAGCATTGATTCAATTTAAGAAATTGAATTTAATTGATTATGTTGTCACTGAAACAAGATTAATTTTATTATCAGAGGGGGTGACCATTAAGGAAGGGATATTTATCATATTTTCTTTATATGATCCCTTTGAATGATAGTTTGTATAGCTCATTAGGTATACTTTATAATTTAATTTGTTTTTCGACAAAAAATTATATTTAACGAAAAATATGAATCCTGATGCATGAAATCGATTGCAAAAAATTTACCTTGACTACATCTGTTTCATCTTAAAACTATAAATTGCAACATATAAAAATTGCATATTTTTTATTAATGTTTATGTATGTGATATCATTTGATATACTCCTAATAGTGAATGTACATGTGATAAAACAACAAATAAAAGTGTGTCTGCGGACAATGTGTTAGAAGTAGATTGTTAATACAAAAGGAGTTTCCTAAATTGGGGGGGGGTAAAAACAAACCATAACGAATACATCCAAATGGACGAAATTATAATAGAAAAAATAAGCGTTGTAAATTAAACGCATTAATGGACATTTTCAGAGATTATTCTTATTATTGTATTTCAAAAACAATTCTATTAATCTCTGCGGCTTTTTTGATCTATTGAAATATAATTAGCTAGTTTCTTTAGCGACAAAATGTTTTCTACTTTAGTATATGAGATTCTTAAAATAATATAAATTAAATCTTTAAAATTAAACCTATTTTTCAGATTTTACCTTTTTATTGTAAAATTTTAGTTTAAAATGGTCTAATTTGCGAATAAACTACTTTATCCTGAATTAACTTTTTTTATGCGTTTATGAAGTTTTTATAATTTTTCCTTATAGTAGTCTAGGCCATTATTTACAGCTGTTTTACTGAAGTGTAAATATAAACCTTCATTAAAAGTAAATTAAAGTTCTTACCAAAGATCTTTCAGCGATTTTTAAAATATACACTAGGCACAAACATTAAGGGATATAAAAAAATCCTAAATTTTTAGGTGATATTCACAGAGCTATGGCTTGGTTTGGAGAAAAATAGTCACAGAGCAATTTTAAAAAAACTAAATTGAAGCTCCAAGTTTCTAGTTTTCAGATCATGACTTTTTAAAAAATTTTAACCATTAGCAGTTTTTGAGTAAAAATTTTTAAAATTTCTCAAAATTTTTGCTTGCCTTTCAAAAGGTCCACGTACATTTCTTCAGTGATTTTATCATAAACCTCTCTTTTTCCGATCGTTTTCTTATAATTATTCAAAAACTGTTGATGGTAAGAAATATTGAACTTGAAATATTGATTGAGTGAGAATATTGATCAAAATCTGAAAACTAGGAACTTGGTGCTTCAATTTACTTTTTTTTTAATTGCTCTGCGATTATTTTTCCTTGAGTTACAGCCCTTTGAAAATCACCTAAAAATTTACGATCTTTTTTACATTTTTTAATTGTTGTGCCTAGTATAGTTTGGTATATTTTAAAACGATTTTCGTTTTTCTCGTTTCTTTATAAAACTACATATTGCAATATCTCTATATGAATTTCATAATATATAGATTTTCAATTGATGTGTAACATGTTGTTTATGAATAAATTTTATGATCTATTCGTTATTGTCACTAGTCATAAATTCATAGTAGGAGAAAAACTGAATACATTATGATGTCTAGTACCTTAAAAATATCACTGTATTGTAATTTCATACAAACTTAACTACACACTGTTTTACATAAATACAAAAATATTTTTTAAAAGAGGTTATTACTATAAATATATTTTTTTTACTTAACATTTTTCTTAGACCTTAATGTTAGACGTGGAATTTTCAGGTTGTCATCTACCATGCTATTTTATTTTGGAAAAGGGCGTAAATAATGTAGCTTTACAGTAAGTAGATTTGACTATATCTGTATGGAATTATAAAAGTGTCCGTTTTCACTATGTATCAAGAAAGAATACAAAGAGGCACTTTCGATACGTTTCCTTGAAATTTAGGCAATAATATTATATATTAATATTGGGGTTAATTATGCCCTGGGTTTCAAAGTGGGTGACGCTTTCTATTAATCAGTACTCAAAAATAGATCAGTATTACTTACTTTTCATGTATCAAAAGTGCCCCTTTACATTTTTTCTTTAATGACACAAATTCTCTTCAAAATAATTCGTTCATATTTTCAGGCCAAGGGGTATTATTTAGTCAATATTGTTTTTGTGCAAGCACAAAAATGCAAATGCAAATGCCAAGACATCAAGCCATTAAGAAGTTTTTGTTACATTATTGATATACTGTACATATCCAGATATATATGTATATACATATGATGAAGCATAAACTACATAAAAAGACATACATGCCACTTTAGAACTTCAATGCATTAACAATATGACTATGTAAATGCAATGACGATGACGTGAATTTGGTATTATTCACGTCATCTTTATAACTAACTATATATAACGGTTACTTTATTCGTTGGAAACTCTTGAATCAGTTCATAACTAATAATTTTACGTTTTCTGACATATTGTTATTAAATCGTTTTCAGACACGTTGTTATGAAATAACGTATATGAGTATAAGAATAATGAATAAGGAAGCAATATTGAGTTAAATGCCTTGAAATATATATTTAGAAAGAAACATGCATAAAGAAAAATGTTTGAGTTAAAGCCAAAACAAATAAAGGAGCAACACCACCAGCAAGCCATGGGATATAAAAATAAATCAGAACAGCAAAAAGGGCGTAATACCCAAGTCTTCCATGGAGTTATTAAGGATGAATATAATTAGCTACTACGTAATGAAACCATAGTCTAAATTAAATATTTACTCACGATGTGTACATGAAATCAGTAAGGAGAGATGCATACATACAGTTAGCGGTTATAAAGATCTTATAATAACAAATAAAAATTATTTTGTCTTTATATTTATTATGTCTTTGTGTTTATTTATTATAGTAAAATATTATATACTAGGAAATAACTATCACAAGAAATAATTTAATCAGTATATACTGAGGAAATTTGTTTTAGTCAATATAATTTGTAATACAACATTTTTCATCTTAATATTCATCTTTAGTTTTGTAATTTGTATATTCATTTATTAAAATGAAAGTTTTTCTTCGCTTTCTACCATAACTTACAACAGATTTAAAAAATAACTATTGCGAACCAGTTATTAGTACTATCGTACATCAAAAAATAAAATAATGAGATACTTTCCATACGTTTCCAAGAAATGCGTACAATAATTCATTAATCTCAGAGCTGATTATTCTGTTGGCCAATATAGGGCATAACCATTCTGTATCTAAGATTAGAATCCTACCGAAGTCGTACCGAAGCAGAGTATTAAGTACCTGGAAGTCTGGATTGATAATTCCCTGTCGTTTAGGGAACATATCAAACAGACGTTAGAAAAAGCTGGTAAAACTGTTTCGGCCCTTAGTCGTTTGCCGCCAAACATTAAGGGCCCCAGGGCAGCAAAGAGGAGAATCCTCAGCGGGGTGGTGCAGTCGATCTTACTGTATGCTGCCTCGGTGTGGGTAGATATATTGAGAAAGGACAAGTGGAAGAGGAAGCTCACCAAAGTCCAGAGAAGAGCAGCGCTAAGGGTCTGTAGTGCATACAGGACCGTATCGAGACAGCGGCAACGCTGGTGATAGCCTGTATACCACCCATTGACCTTCTAGCAATGGAGTGACGGGAGGTGTACGGAGGAGCTGACAGAGGTGTAGCAAGGGAGAGCCTATGGGAACACTGGCAGGAGAGATGGGAGGCGGAGCCTCCAGGAAGATGGACGAAGGTGCTAATCCCGAACATAAGGCCATGATGCGAAAGGGCACATGGCGATGTCGGGTATTATTTAACCCAGGTCCTTACTGGGCACGGCTGTTTCGCGCATTACCTATTGGATATAGGCAAACGTGAGAGCAGAGAGTGCTGGTCCTGCGGAGAGGTCGACGATGCGGGCCACACAGTGTTCAGCTGCAAAAGGTGGATAGGAGAAAGGAGGGCTGAGGAGCAAAAGATAGGACATGCTATCACTGTAGATAACATGATCCCAATCATGCTCGAGAGCAGAGAAAGATGGACAGTGGTGGAGCAGATGGTAACGGCCATCATGAAAGAAAAAGAGAAGGAGGAAAGGGAAGTGGGGAATGAATAAGTATCCTGATTGATATGCCAAAGAGAAGTAAAGCGAGAGCGGTTCCTCTTCGGCATTATACTGATAGGATAGCGGGGGGGTTTTTAGTCGGTAGGGGTATACGAATCCGACACTACCTGGCCAAACAATAACAGAACACCAGAGGCCAGGTAGGTGTCTTTTGAAGATTTTCCCCTCGAGGAAAAAAAAAGATTAGAACCCTGTTTCAGGAACAGAAAATTAATTAACAATTAATTCTACATTTCAAAAAAAGGTATCACAAGTGAGAAGTTTTCTTAAATTGTCAGTATTATTACAGGTATTGCTATTCCCTAAAAAGAAATTTAAACATTTATTTATATTTATTTTAGAAATAGACACTTATTTGATGTTTTTAATTGTGGTCTTGTTTCGTATCACTAGGGCGTGCTGTTGTACTACATCTGTCTTTATTGCCTTAAGGGTTGTGAAATAAACGTTGGTATTTACTTCAATACATAGATTTATTAAAAATAGGCAACAACGATGAACACTTTAAACAAAACGTTCTAACATAATTATAAAAACTGACTAATATGTACGTAAGTTACGTAATTAGGCAGTGGTTGTAGCAATGCATGCCGATCGGCTTTCGGTTATCTGTTTTATAGCCTCTCCCTATAGGGGTAGCTTTTGTGTCACTTTTTGACCATCGAATCGAATATGCTGCAACAGACTGTTATTAAAAAATACAAAATTAAGGGAAGTTAAAGTTTAACATAGTTCCGCACAGTAAGAAAGGATTCCGAAATAAATACAGCCGACCATTCCGATAATAAGTACATTTTTAAGGGAACGAAACTATTTACTGTGACCCTAATAAACCTACTGCCATAAACTAAACAGAAATATTAACATTTGACGTTTATTTAAAATACATTAGGGGATTGAATTTGATATTTCTAAATGTGGCATTTTTTCTATTCGATAGTAATTATGAATTTAGAAAAATATGTCCGAAATCTGAAAGTTATTTATAGCGAGTCAAAGGTCTGTACAAACTGTAATGTATTAAAACGTTACATTAGGAACATATAACTACAATAACAAATACAATCGCACTATTTTCTTAAACAATTTTCAATATACCTGTCATTTATTGTCATGTCAGTCATTCATCAATGTTTCGTAAAACTCTATTAAAGTTGAAAAATATTGCCTGCCTCATTTCTTTTTTGTAACTTCACTATTGTATGATCTGTCAATTTAAGACGATTAGAACTATCAATACTAGACTGGAATAAAGATTATTACGTATTGTTTATCGAATAATGAGTTTTTCTGACCGTTTTATTTAAGTTTCACAATACAACGTGGATTTGTACCTTGATTACCTTCTACAGTAATTAAAACTGGTTCGATATTAATGAAATTCCCTTCATGGTTTATAAGTTTCATTAGTAAATTGCAGAATATTTCATCCTGTAATTAATAACATTTTATGTTCAATTACTGTAGAAGATACAGAATATACAAATTAGAAATAAGACAATATAAAACATAGTTTTAAGGATAGTCCTCTGGTTTTAATACGCTTTAAATGATGTTGCAGTTAAGAACTAACTGCTATATATAATAATACCTTAATTATTACGTAATGATAATGTATCATAATAATAATAATAATAATAATAATAATATCGTATTACATCAGGACAATCTGGAAGATATGTGAATGAACTTTAAGTATGTTTAAAAAGTTAGAAACAGTTTAAATATCCAAATATCGACCTGTTTCCATTAAATCTGCTTAGCTCCTGCTAAGGCTATAAAGGAGAAGATTACACATAAGTGGCGGCTCGTCGGGGTAGGCAAGGTAGGCGCCGCCTACCTTTAAAATATCATTTCTCATAACAGCGCAATTACAATGAACTGTTAACGTCCCTGATAATATAGAAATATTTAATATAATTAATAATAACTACTTTAGACTAATTAAATTATCTATCGCCGTCGGCGGCGCTGGTGCCGTAAACACCCTTTATATATACCACCGCACGGCGCCGCGCCACACCGAATTAAATCATTTTATTCCTAAACAGAACAACCAGACCAGGCTCGGTTCTCCATCCCACCGCCTGAAAATCGATAGCTACACGTCAACCAGATTTCGGTAAGACGACAAACAGCGTTGCTGTAATGGCAAAATAATAGCAGCTCAGACGTCTGCAGCGAGTTATATTCTTTAAATAAAGCAGTTGGAGCCGGATGCATTCGGCGCCTGAAGTAGATCGGCGTTCTTCGGCAGATCCGAAGACGCCTTCGCATTGAATAAGCCGTGACATTACACTGGGGATATTGGGTTATATATTGTGATGATCAATTTGAAACATTAAATATCAAATCAATGTTGAAATATTTTGTGGAATATGAATTTCGAGAAATATTTCCAGAGGTTTTTAAACTTATTGTTTTAATTGCTACAATTCCAGCAACAAGTACATCGGTTGAAAGACATTTTTCTTGTTTAAAACGTATTAAAACGGATAGTCGGAACTCTATGAAGAATGAACGTTTATCGTCGCTTGCACTTCAATTGAAAAGGAATTATTTAGCACACTTCAGAAATCTGACGACTTCACGGAAAATATAATTAACAAATTTTCATTAATTAAAGATAGGCGCATTAATTTAAATTATGAAAAGTAGTAGGTATCCACTTTGTAATTGTCAGTCAATAATGGCGATGGTTAAGGAAGGCTGTGAGGGGAGGAGGAGGCCTATACCCTAAAGCGTCCTAAAATAATGTATTATTGCCAACCCAATTTACATAATACAGGTATAATACTCAATAAATATATTTCGTTTATTCCAATTTATTTATACCCACAATAACTATTATTATTCACGAATAACAAAGAGGTATCAAGTTCAAAAAATTCTTGTGAAAGTCTATATTTTTGTATAAATGAAATTCAATCATTGAAATTCTGAAGTACCAGGAAAACGCGTGACCTTGAAAATTTTAAAAATTTTCGCCTGCGGCACCATTTTTAAGGGTTGATGAAGCTCATACGCCACTATCGCCTACCCTAATATGGATACCACGAGCCGCCACTGTTACACAAAGGGATGAGGGTAAACACATGCTCCAAGTGCCATGAGGTGCCAAAGTATCACCGCTGGGACTTAAACCCAAACATACAATGGCACAGCCAATACTGGTCCCAAAACAAATAGCATTATTACATACACATCCATAAGTGTCACACATTCATATTACAGATGCAAAGTGCTCTACGTTGATGATATTTTTGAATCAAACATAATTTGCAGATACTTCAACGTCTCCAGTTTGATTGAAACATATGTGATATTTTCGAAACCATATGTTTATCAATTCAGATGTATTTTATTAAAATGAGTTACCACTTCAATATATCTTGGTCTCCTATCATCTTATACAGTCATCATTAATATATCTGACAACTTAACTTATTTCTTCTTCAAGGATATTGATAAAGAAACTAATGACAACGAGACAGCAGTCCATACACACAAAATTATTTTTACAACCCAAACAACTATTTAAACAAAAGTTTAGCAAAATTTCTTATCATTTCCACTTTCTTGTACGTAAATATAACATATTTTAGGCATTTGAAGTGAATAGCAGTGTTTATAAAAATATTCTTACATCTTAAAACTTGCATTGTAAATATGTAGACGTTGCCACACAATTGTGCTGTTCCTAATAAAACTATATCCGCCTGAACTGCTTGGAATATCTCCGAATGTAACAGAGTATTCGAAAATCATTATGCCGGTTCGTTTCAATCAGTTATTGAGTATACTTTGAAGTTATTAGAAAATATTTTAAGTAGCAGTAGCATTATATGTACTTAGAAATATGTAAAGTATTCAGGAATAATTCAGTATTCTTAATTTTCGTATGAATATCAAATGTGACTGTTTCTTAGTTACTAGGTACCTTTTACCTATGTGTGTCATACTATTATTACTATCCGATATAAACATTGGTATATGTATTTATATAATGTAGTAAATGATAGTCCTTAATGGCACAACATGAAAGTTATACAAAATATAACATTCCAACATTTCAAAGTTTTAAAACTTCTAATAATATTACTTGAAAATTGATTATACCTGGGCACATCCATTACTTTTCGACGAAACTTTGCGCACTTTGATCAGCGATTTGTCTTATAATTTTTTATATGAAAGTAGGTCCTAATATATGGAGTTTTCCTAAGTCTCAGCCCAATCAAGGCAAATTTGGTTTCAGGAGAATTTTTTTTAATTTTAAATCTAGCAATTTTAAAAAATGTATTTTTCTGAGTCTATTTAACCGATTGATCTCAAACTGATGGTATTTTTTTCGCTGAACTCTCTATTTATCACGCTTTATGTATGCACGCTTTCGGGAGGAGACTTTAACTGATCCGTTAATTTCATGAAATTTGACCCTTCTTTAAAATACCGATATTTGTACAAATTTTAAAATTAAAAATTATGTATCGGCTCATATTATTTGGTTTGATTCATAGTTTCAAAATTAGTAAAAATTTCAAGTATCTAATGATTACATTTCGTCATATGGCTTTCTTCAGGTTATTTGAAAATTTGTAACTCGTATCCTGGCTCGATTCGAAAGTTCAAATTTTCAAAGATTTTTAGATGATAATAAATCAATTTTTGTGAAAGTTTCAAATAATTCGAAATTCAAAGAAAGAAGTTGAAGCTAATTGAAAATAGCTATTTTTTGAAAATCGATTAAATTTGACAAGTCATATTACGAAGTGTAATTATTAGATACTTAAAGTTTTTACTAATTTTGAAACTATGAATCTAGAGAAACAATATAAGCCCATACATAATTTTTAAATTTGTACAAATAGCGGCATTTTAAAAAAGGGTAAAATTTTATGAAATTAACGGATCAGTTAAAATCTTCTCCCGAAAGCGTGCATACGATCTACGCTTTAATGTAATTATTTTCGATAAATAGCGAGTTCAGTGAAAAAAATGTGATCAGGTTGAGATCAGTCGGTTAAATAGACCCAGAGAAATAATTTTTTTTAAATTGCTAGATTTAAAATTAAAACAAATTCTCCTGAAGCCAAATTGACCTTCACTGGGCTGAGACTTTGGAAAACCCCATATATTAGGACCTACTTTCATATAAAAAATCATGAGCCAAATCGCTGATCCAAGTGCACAAAGTTTTATCGAAGAGTAATGGATGTGCCCACCTATTAATTAAAAAAAAATAGGATTATCAACAGCGTCAATTAAGAGATTTTTTAAATACTGACGTTCTGTATGTTTTGAAGAGTCTTCTCCTCTCTTATTTATACTATAACTGTAGTAGGATATATTTCCATGAACATTGAAAGATTATATGTCACCCGACTTAATGCGTTTCACCAACCAAGTTGGCATCATCAAGATAATTAAAATAGATTTACTTTTATTTCACTTATCTTCTGGTGATGCTAAGGTGAGTCAAGTCAAGTCAAGTCAAGTGACATATAATATTTCGGTGTTCGTAGAATTTATCTCCTGTATTTGTATTCATAATATAAAGTCATTATAGTTTACTGAAGGACCCTAACACAACCAGCTTATACATGTTTACGGAATCAAGATTAACCATAGGAAATATTTTATCCTTATAATTAATAGGTCCTCAAAGGAATTATTTAAAGGTTATAATCATATCATGATTATAACCTTTCATTTATCATTTAACAAGCTAAAATTATCAATATCAGATCAAGTAGATATACTATATTCTCCTCTTTTTAGTGTCACCCAAATTAATAAACCTCCTGTATAATAGTTCTTAATAATATTCATGGAAATTCCCGCAATTTGATGGTCGGGATTCCACTATTTAGGAAACACGTTTCATATAACCTTAACTACCTGTTTATTGTCATAACACTTAGTCCCTGTATTTGGATAGTATATATTATAGGAACAGAAAGTTTGTATTTTATTCTTAGTTGAATCATCGTTTGAAAATGACATAATTGTCGAAACTGCAGTCACGTTTCTGTGAAAATATAGTGGTATAAAAACGTAATAGTTGCTTTACTCATTTCCGTTGTGAATTATGAACTACCACAGAGTAACGGCTTCCTCGATTAATTTCTTAATACTATTCTAAATATTTTTTTTTATATTTTCCACTGTCAATTTTTAATTACAAAATTGTATTTCATAACGATCAAGTGTACGGATATAACCTTTTGTAATGGATATTAGGATAACTCTGTGTATCACAACAAATCACTTGTTAAACCCAACAGTTTTTTTTATGTTACCAGCAGTTCAAAACTGCGAAAACCGAAAACATGAAAAAATAAGTAATCCGTAGTCGTGCGTACGGTCATACAAAGAATACATATGGTTTTCATATAACCCTTATGATGTAAACGTCATTACTCATTATAGTCATGTCATACCTATACACGGCTCAATACTCTTACATCCCATGATTAAAAAAACCCTCGGTGTAGTTAATTTTTAGTATTACTGTACAAATGATTTTTTTTATATATAAACGCATACTTGCTGACCATATAAACGTGATGTAATAAATATACATCCATGTTAATAAAAAACATGTGTAACTACATTTTACGCACCTTATTATTCTAAAATTCTATTTATTCGAAACACTAACAAATATTACAAAAAAGTCCCGTCAACTTCACTCAGAAAATTATTTGTTCTCGATTGTCACGGCAGTAGCACGATATTCCTGCTGCAAGCAGGACAAAAAAGCACGTAAAGACTTATACAAATATCGGGACGCCTAGCGTCTCAACGCCGAGTCATTCTTAGGCCAACTGGCAATGTTTAGTTCTATTTATTTGCTCTCACACGGCACGGACATAATTCACGTGGAAGTGATATACGGGGAGATGCAGAAGATGACACCTTCGCTCGTCATCATTCGTCGCAAATGCGACGTTAAATATGCAGCTGGTTGAAAAGAAAACGAATTGGAAATCTGGTGGACAGCATTCCG
This sequence comes from Rosalia funebris, assembly GCA_037954035.1. Lineage (NCBI taxonomy): Eukaryota > Metazoa > Arthropoda > Insecta > Coleoptera > Cerambycidae > Rosalia > Rosalia funebris. Next base: position 22,989,469 of record JAZFAV010000011.1, read on the forward strand.
TTCTTTTAAAATTCTCAGCATACGTTAAATGCGGTGTAACTTTTTGGGTATAATGTGATACATTTTCTTAGATGTACTATTTTCAAATTAATCTTACGTACCACTTACACAATCATAAAAATCCCACACGCTTACAATTTAAAAACATTTTGTTTTATGAAACTAATCATCAACACTTTACGACGTTTAAAATACATTTAATGAAGACCCTCTATTCAATGCTGGGTTGGGTTCATTCATTCCTTATCAATACAGTCAATATAGAGATATAAACATATATGCATATGTATTAACAATTTACAAAATGAATTAGTAGTAGTACATTAGGTAATAAAGTTAAAATATTAATATAGTTATTTCAGTTTTGTTGCAAATTCTTCAACAACCTTATCCAAATCCAAGCTATTATTACTTCTTTTTCTCTGTATTTAGTACAGCTAAATTACTTAATCTTTCGTGTTTCATTTTATTTCGTAAATAGTTTTTTAACCTTTGCAAACGTGAAGAGATCCTTTCACATGTCGGACTTGATATAGGAATTGTAATATATACATATTGAACATAATCTATAAATCTCATTGAATGCCAATCTGTATTTATTCGGCATGTCGGATAGCTGTAAAATATTGTTGATTTTAACACTTTGTTCGTTTTCAAATTTTGAAATAATAGTAGTCAAAATTTTATATTTATATTTTGTTTCATATTTTAATTTTGTGGATAGTAAATTTTTTGGGTGGGTACTAATACTGATTAGATGGACACGTGCCCACCCAATCAGTAATAGTGCCAGGCCCCCCCTGGCGCCATCACTGCCTCTATTTCATTTTAGATTTTACGTCTTTTAGCATAAATGTATATCCACTGTCTGGGACTATCAATACAGTGAATCTTCTTATAAATAACACCCTATAAGTACTGAGATATGTATTCCTGTAGCGCAGTTTCTAAAACATGGTAAAATTATATTTTCATAACCAATGCGTGTATGAAATATTAACATAGGCAGGGGGCAAACATACGCAAAGAGATTGGTTATTTACTTCTCAATACTCAGTTATATTTTCATTACCTACACACAGTAGGGGCTCGTGACTTTTCTACCCGAAGGATGCTCATTCATAAAAAAATTATACAATAATAGAAAAATATAACCGTAATAGATAAACAAATTACACTCAACTCTGACGTTTAATAAATATTCAATGCGTTATAAAGGTATATTATATTCTTCAGTCTTCCAAATACGTAAATTTGTACATCACTTTGGATTCAAAATGTCAGTTAACGGATGTCATCATGGCTAACACATTTAAATAATTATTTCTCAGATTACATAATTGTTTATTCTCTGAAATATTAAAATACAATAGACTTTTATTTTACAGTTATTATTAATTATCATTGAGGTTATTAATATTGACCGAAAAAAGAAAAATGCGTAACAGTATCCTAGGTATTCTAGAATATTCTAGATACAAGTGGGTCAACTTACTCGTAATTATATAAAGGATGGTTACGGGTATAGGGATGGATATAGGGATGGTTGCCATAATTCTATTTCGAGAGATAAAGCGTCGTTTCTCCTAAATATCTCGTTCTATACCCGCTAGGTAGATCTGAAAATTTTGTAGTTGCACATTATTTTAAGAATGATACAAGATATCAAAATGGAACATCATTTCATCATGCCACTGAAATGCGATATTCTTGACCAGATTTATGTGATAATATAATGACTTCAATCGTATAAATCTGGAAAATACACAAAATTAATTACTGAATGATCCTAATATAAATACAAATGATATACTCCTAATAAATATTAGACAAATGATATAGTGTTATCATTTGTCTAATATACCAAATGATAAAATTAGATCGCGCACTTACAAGGAAACTGTAATACATAGTTACCCCACATCAATTACTTATCACTTTTAACGATAGATGGTACTTACTAAAATTGAAATCTACAAGAACTAGATTGTTTTGCCAATTGTCGAAATATATTCGGGTGAAGAAGGACGTAGTGGTTTTTCGGAGATATTATACAAAAATGACTAATACAACTCTTAATAATTCAAATCCCCCAAGAGAAGACGATCCAGATACTAGAAATTTAATCAAAAGCAGGGAATTCTTGTACAAATTAATAATCAGGTATGTAATATAACCTCAAAAATACTAAATAATAAAATACTAATTTTCAGTCAGCTATTTTATGATGGGCATCAAACTATCGGCACAACCCTCCAACAGGCAGTACAAGCGGAACCTAATTGCGCTCCCAGTGATAGACTCTTCCATCTTATGCTAGCTGGTTTGGAACATGAACCAGAACGCAAAGACAGAGTTCAACATATCGGCATTGGAAGCAATCATATAGGACCTGGATTAGGTACGTAGACAGTAGTATCACATAAAGTTGTTTTGTGTCACTTTGGACAATGAAATTAATAATTTGCTTCATTTGTAGATTTAGAATTTGAAACTGAGTCAAATATACCTGCCCCTGAACCTGCATTATATGAGACAGCCTATGTAACGTCTCACAAAGGAAACTGCAGAGCAGGATGTTTCTCCTCAGATGGACAATTAATAGCAACTGGGAGCGTAGATGCAAGTATTAAAATCCTGGATGTCGACAGAATGTTGGCTAAATCAGCTCCAGATGAGATGGATCCTTCGAGAGGGGAACAACAAGGCCATCCTGTTATTCGAACACTATATGATCACATGGAGGAAGTTACTTGTTTGGAGTTCCATCCTAAAGAACCAGTATTATGTTCAGGATCTAAAGATAATTCCATCAAATTGTTTGATATTTCCAAAGCCAGTGTGAAAAAAGCCTTCAAAACGGTTACAGTAAGTCATTGTTGTGAATGTTTCCTTTAGGAAGAATAGGAACAAGTCTCTATCGGACTGCCCATGAGGTGTGCAGTAAATAGCCTGATCTAAGTAGATAGCCCAATGCTGCCCTCACTCTACGCATTCATAGAGAAATCTCACACTTTTTCCTATTATTGACGCAATATATCGTTGTTATTCAATCTTTTACATATAAAACCTGCGACATAATATTTGAATTTTTTCAGCCTAATGAACTAGGAGGTTCTATAAACTTTATAAGTTTATAGTACCCTCTATATTATCATCAAAGTTTATAGTACCTTCTATATTATCATCCCTTAAAGTTTGTAAACAATTTATGATATACTGTATTCATGTCATGCAGTATATCATGATATATAATTTATAATTGTCTTTTCTAGGAAGCTGAACCCATAAAAGCCATGTCTTTCCATCCGGGTGGAGACCATCTGATTATTGCAACAAACCATCCCGTTATTCGCCTTTATGACATTAATACCATGCAGTGTTTCGTTTGTGCGCTTCCCTCTCATCAGCATACGCAGCCTGTGACAAATCTTAAGTGGTCGAAAGACGCCAAGTTTTTTGCAACCTGCAGCAAAGATGGGAATATTAAGTTGTGGGATGGAGTATCGAACCGATGCATAAATACATTTATAAAGGCGCATGATGGTCTAGAGGTCTGTTCAGTGGAGTTTTCCAAAAATGGGAAATATCTATTATCGGCAGGGAAGAATTCTATATGTAAACTTTGGGAGTTGACGACCAGTAGATGTTTAATAACTTATACAGGTAAGCTTTAATTTTATTTGTGTCTACAATTAATAATAACAAAAATTAAATATACTAGTTAAACTATAGATGTAAATTTTATAAGTTGGCTACTACACTTTCTATTTAAACCTTTACAATCCGCCTTATTTTACTTAACGCATGTTTGGCCTATAATATTTAAAGTATGTAGAGGTGATATTTAAAATAGGAAATATGTTCAAATTTGAAACTTCCAACAATCAACAAGTTTTTCACCATTTTAAATATAATTATTAAGCAATAATAGAAATATACCATTTTTTTAACAACTGGATCCACTGAATTCTACTTTTGATTTAGTATTTTTTTATACAGAAAGACTGTAAGTGATATGTAATAGTATCACCTACAATCTTCCTAGAAGCAGAATAAATTGTGATTGATTTCTCCAAATATACTTCATACGGACAAATTGCATACAAACTTCACAAATGCATTAAGTAGACACAGATTAAAAAGTACCAGAAATATAATCAAGATGTCATGATCATTATCGCATTTTATTTTATAATATCTAAAATAGTATTTTAGATAAATGAATTATTATTTTTTCTTTATAAAAACAATAAAAAATTACATTTGCCTGTATACTAAAATTATCACATTAATAAGATCATTTATTATTGAATATTATATACTAAAAATACACTTCATATACTAAATATTTTGAGCGTCTATATAGGAAACTATTCATTCACGAAGAAGTCTGAGTTTTAAAGTTCAAGTTAATGAAAATCAAGTGTTAACGAAACTCTGAATTAAATTAGCAAATATCAGAGTAGCTCACACATGCCATAATTTAGTATATGGCTAATACGGGGATATGGTATCGCGATATCGAGAATTTCGAGTTACAAACGTTCGAGATGATTATATTGCCATTATTCTTGAACTTGATGCTGAAAATTATATTTAAACAAAATTTGAGAGCACCTAATTTAAACTTGCTTCCTTACTTACTCTCTTAAGCTGCGTCCACATTATGCTGAGCAGCCTCCAGTGGCCTAGACCGCGCGGCATTTGACGGAGTAGTGTAGATATGGCCACCGACACTTGCCGGGTGGTATTTCGTTCCGTGACATGCCAACCCGAATCGTTCATGTGTCAGTCCACTTCAAAGAAAGCCACGTGGCCTGGAGGGGTGGGGAAGGCGCTCGACTTTTATCGGCATAGTGTGGACGCGGCTTTATAATGTATTTTTTGTTTTTAAGGTGCTGGTACAACTGGAAAACAAGAATATGAGGCACAAGCTGTTTTTAACCACACTGAAGATTATGTATTATTTCCTGACGAAGCTACAACTTCTCTTTGCGCATGGAATTCAAGAAACGCGTCTAGAAAACAGTTAATATCGTTGGGGCATAATGGGGCAGTTAGACTGATAGCTCATTCCCCTACTCAAGCGGCATTCTTGACATGTTCCGATGACTTCCGTGCAAGGTTCTGGTACCGAAGAACTCCCACATTATGATTGGAAATATTCTAAATTTAGGATAGAAATAAGATACTTTTATATGAGTAGGAGTCAATAATAAACTTTATTGGAATTGTTTCAGTGCTTTACTACCCTGAATAAATGATAATTTACTGTCCGGATTTTTTAGATTTTTTTATCTGATTCGATTGTAATTAAAAATAATTAATATTTGTACCCCTACCAAAAGTCTAAATTTCCAAAAATCCAAATGGAACTATTGAACTTTAAAAATGTTAGTTTGTGTATTGTTGGTACTCAACTCTAAACATCCTGTACATTCATTACATTGTATATTGTGAGATTTGAAAATACAAAAGGATTTCGATATATGCAATTTTATGCTGTCCTTGTTCCTCTCTTAAAGCTACATTTTTCTTTTCGTGTTCATATCGGTTTTATCAACTAAAATAGAGGCGATAATTAATTAATTGGTAGCTCGTGGCGCTAGGTTCACTACAAAATGGCGGAAATTTCATAATACTTCCTGCCACATACGGTTTAGATAATCTATACCCCAGTTTCAAAATTGTAGGCAGTAAGTAATTCGCAATATGTGGACAAGAGGCAAATAGATGAGACGCGTGCCTTGTCTCGCGCGCGACTAAAGAGAGCAGAGATCACAGAGTGCAGGGAGTGGTATTTACAACTTACATACACTTAAAACAGACACGAGACTTGTTGAATCGTATTACCAGCTCATAAAAATAGTGTTCTATACCTTACTGCCCACTATTTTGAAACCGGTGTATAAAATGTTTAAAACAGCGTTTCCAGTGGCGGACTAAGGGGGGCGCCCCGGGCTACAAACTAGCCGAAAATATGTAAGTAAAAGGCAGTCTGAAGTTGGAGGCCCCGTACATATGCAAAATATAAACGTAGGTAGATACCTACTTACTTATCGTATTATCAGGCCTATTCATATTTACAAAATGTACACTACAAATACATCACATTATAATACGGTGCCACACTATAACGTTTTACATTTATTTAAGGTATCTTATTTATCCTAGGATTGACGAAATCATTCTACCTTTTAGTAATTGTAGCATTAATCAATTCAGCTTGTGGTTTGGAAAAAGGAAGTTAGTTTTGTAACCAAAATGTTTTGTATATATTTATTTAAGAATTTTTTTTTTTAACAAACTATTTCAATTAGAGACTTTTTACTTATTCGCTAATGTTTTGTACGATATTTTAGTGCTAGAATAAAGGGATGTCACCAATAAAGTAAAATGGTATGATTGTGAAAAAGTCCTTAAATGCGTCAGAGATGCAATAAAATGCCTAAGTCAGATTCATATGACTGTGTTGGTTGTATAGTTTTTTTTTCGCTTCTTGTGGATTGTGCACTGTGCAGTGGTTTCATGGTTTGAGTGGTTGGCAGTTGTGGATACTGAAATGGTGTACTGCTATAATCTTGAAATGAGATTTTACAGTATATAGCTCAAAAAATCGTTAAGAAAAGCTTTAATTGTACAATACACATAAATAGAAGTTCTAATTAAAAATGTCTAATAAAGTAAGTATTTTTCATGAGATTATATGAGTCACATAACCTTATTCATTCTCTTGTAGCCTCGTATAACTTATTCATTCGCATTGCTGATACTCCTATCATGGTTATCAAACAGCCATCAGTTTTACGTGCCTGGCATGGCCCCCACAGACTTCAAAAAAGGTGATCCCATTGAAGTGAAAGCAGTGAAAATGACTAGTATACATACGCAGTTACCATATGAGTATTATTCGCTACGTTTTTGCCTACCAAAAGGTGGCTCAAGTGCAGTACATTATAAATCGGAGAATTTAGGCGAAGTGTTAAGAGGTGATCGCATAGTAAATACGCCTTATGTGGTTAAAATGGCAGAGGAAACTCCTTGTACTTTATTATGTCATTCCCCTGGAAAGCCTATCTACTGGGATGCTTCAGACTCGCAAACTGTTATAGACAGGATACAACATGAATATTTCGTTCATTTGTAAGTTTCATGTCAGTAGTTACCAAAATATAAATATGTAGTCAAAAAATTGCACCAACATTATTTTGACTTATTTCTTCACACATATTAATTGCACTGTAAAATAACTTATATGGTGGTACAAGCAGCAGCATATAAGCTTATATGGAAATAATTTTATTTGTGATGATAATCAAATTATTTAACAATTATCTAATAAATATAATTAAAATCCATTCTTATTATCAGCAATATAAGAATCATATTATCCATATAAAATGATATACTCTCATCGTAAGAATAATGTAAAGTTATTCATAAAACTGAAAATATTAATATAAAAATCAGTTACTTCTCTTTTACGACATTGTAAATTTTATTTCCAACAATTTCTTTTCAATATGTTCCATACTAAATACTTTTAGATTGGTGGATAACTTGCCTGCAGCAACACAAATACCTAATCCTGAAACAGGGGATATTCAATATGAGCATGGTTATAGACTCGGAAACACTGTAGGAGATAGAAGTTTCATTAATAATCATTTAAAGTTGAAGCTGTTATATCATAGCCCTCAACCGTGAGTTGTCTAAAATAGGGAGGCATTATGTGCCTTATACTTTTATTGTTAATTAATGTATTGTAGTAATGTATACCGAGTGGTAGGTTTCCATGCTATGGCCATGTCTATAAGTATGGATGAACTCAAATTTGATGGAAAAACATGCAGTTTTCCATCGAAATATAAGCCTCAGGTGGTTGATCCCGCGGCTGGTACATCGCTCTATTTTACTTACGAAGTTGAATGGAATGAATCGCCCGTTAGTTGGGCGTCTAGATGGGATACATATTTAGCTAGGAGTGATGCTCAAATTCATTGGTTTTCCATTGTTAATTCTATTGTTGTTATATTCTTTTTATCGGGTGAGTAGATGATAATTACGCCACTTATTAAAAATTAACTGTATCACTTTACATATGTAAAACATACATTATAGGAATTCTCACTATGATCATGGTAAGGACGCTCAGAAGAGATATTGCAAAGTACAATGCTGATGAAAGCTACGATGAAACCATTGAAGAGACTGGCTGGAAGTTGGTACATGGAGATGTTTTTAGGCCTCCCAAGAACTCTAGATTGTTTGCTGCTTTGATTGGATCTGGCATACAAATATTTTTAATGTCATTGATAACAATATGTAAGTAGCTTTTACACCATTAAAAGTTTTACAATAATCGCCCATTAAAATAATTCTTATTTGCATCATCATTACCATCATTTCATTTAATTTGTTCAGAACTTATTAATTTTAATAATAGTAACTCAAGTATTTACAAAATAAAGATGAGGAAAATGCTTAAAACAATTCTAATTAATGTTTAAATACTTTCCATAAGTTATAACAGATTAAGTGAAAACCATAGTCTTGTTTTTGGTGTTATTTATGTCTTATATATCTCCCAAAGCCAATATTATCAATGTTATCATCCAATATTAGTAATGACTATTATCTGTTCCAGTCTTTGCCATGCTAGGTATGTTGTCACCTGCTTCGAGAGGGGCACTAACAACTGCTGCGATAACATTTTATATGATACACGGAGCTGTTGCGGGATATTTTTCAGCTCGCTTATACAAAACTATGAAGGGGCGTGAATGGAAAAGGGCTGCCTTTCTAACCGCAGTATTATATCCCGCTGTTGTAGGCAGCATTTGTTTTTTCTTGAATTTCTTCATCTGGGGAAAAGCAAGTAGTGGAGCCGTCCCATTTTCGACAATGATTTCTCTGCTCCTTATGTGGGTGTTTATTTCCTTGCCGCTGGTGTACTTGGGGTATTATTTTGGATATAGGAAACAACCATATCAACACCCAGTAAGGACGAATCAAATACCCAGACAGGTGCCAGAGCAACATTGGTATATGAATCCAATACTCTGGTAAGTTAATGAAAAAAAAAAAAAAAAATGTAAGGGGAGGGTGTAATTGTTTTTCTTTTCCAGCACACTAATGGCTGGAATTTTACCTTTTGGAGCTGTATTTATTGAACTGTTCTTCATCTTTACTGCAATATGGGAAAATCAGTTCTATTACCTATTTGGATTTTTATTCTTAGTGTTCCTTATACTCGTTATTGCCTGCTCACAGATCTCTATTGTGATGGTTTACTTTCAGTTGTGTGAAGAGGTATGTTATTTTAATTATTTTATTTTTATTAAGATAAAAATATTAATAATGTTTGATATATCGTACATTTTTACTTCACCTCTGAATTTCATTAATAGTCCCTTCAAATTAGACAAAAATTCACTGATTTTGGGAAATTTTTCCTAGAGCTAAGCGATTTTTACAGAAAGTTGTGTTGGGGTTGTGTCAACACATTTTTCACCTATTTATAGCGCATGATAAAAAAGGGTTGTTTTTTAGATATAGACATATATATATGCGTTTTTTGTCGTTTTTTCGGTTTTTTGCGTTTTTCTGAAAAACTGTATTTTTGAGAAAACATGACCTTATTTAATGTTGTAGATTTTGCGATTCTCCACAATTTTTGATCTTTCCATTTTTTCAAAATTCTGCATAGTTGCGCCACTGGAGCGCGCTGAAGTATTTTTGAGCTGTTTTTCGATTTTAAGCCAAAACTATGCATTGTAGAGAAAAATATCAAGAGATCAAAGTTGTGGATATACAAATTTCCGACATATTTTGTTCTTCTGTTTTTTTTTAAAGTTGCACGGTTTTGCTACTAGAGGGCGAAAACCGTTTTCTTTCTTTTTTGTAATACTCTTGTGCAAATGAAAAAAAAACACTAGAGCATTATTTTTGATTTACATGCAGAACTATGCATTTTTTAGAATAGTTCAATCACATAAAAAGTTGGAGAGCAAAAAACTTCCTACAAATTGTCTTAATACTTTTTTTTTTACAAAAAATGCATAGTTTTGTCTATAAATCAAAAATAATGCGCTAGAGTGTCTTTTTCATTCGCACAAGAGTATTACAAAAAAAAATAATAAAACGGTTTTCACCCTCTAGTGGCAAAACCGTGCGACTTTGAAAAAAACAAAACAACAAAATGTGTCGGAAATTTTTATATCTACAACTTTGATCTCTTGATATTTTTCTCTACAATGCATAGTTTTGGTTTAAAATCGAAAAAGAGCTCAACAATACTTCAGCGCCCTCTAGCGGCGCAACTAAGCAGAATTTCGAAAAAATGAAAAGAACAAAAATTGCGGAGAATCGCAAAATCTACATCAAATCAGGTCATGTTTACCTAAAAATGCGTAGTTTTTCAGAAAAACGCAAAAAACCGAAAAAACGGCCAAAAATGCATATATATATATATATATATATATATATATATATATATATATATATATATATACATATATATATATATATATATATATATATATATATATATATATATATATATATATATATATATATATATACATATATATATATATATATATATATATATATATATATGTCTACATCTAAAAAACAACCCTTTTTTTATCATGCGCTAGGTGAAAAGTGCCCTGAAGGAGGGCAGCAGCTCTTTCAGTAGTCATAGTGGCAGAAACCGTGAGGATTGGTATGGTGCTATGACACACACGACTGCGATGTGGAAGGCAAGAGGAAACCACCACATTATAATCCTCAGAACAGCTAGCAGAAAGCTTATCCTAAATTAATGATGGCGTCTCCTGGGACAAAAAACTCCGGAGGTAAAATAGTCCTCCGTTCGGATCTCCGGGTGAGGACTGTTCCAGGAGATGTGATCGAGTGCAATAATAATAAGAAGTGTAGCATTTCACGAGTCGGAGCGTGGAATGTCAGAAGCATGAGACAGGCAGGGAAGCTAGAAAATCTGAAGATAGAAATGGATAGGTTAGGATTAGATATAGTAGGTATAAGTGAGATGCGCTGGCCGGAAGTAGGAGATTTTTGGAGCGGTGACTATAGGGTAATACACACAGGATCGGTAAATGGAAACGCGGGAGTAGGGATCGTTATGCGGAAGAACGCAGGACAGTGTGTAGATAGCTACCTACAATACAGCGAGAGAGTAATGATGGTTAGGTTAGATTCGAAGCCAGTGGAAACAGTAATAGTGCAAGTATACATGCCTACTTCTAGCCACAGCGAGGAAGAGTTAGAAGCCGTTTATTCGGACATAGAGCAGGTAATAGGATTTGTGAAGGGTCATGAAAATTTAATAATAGCAGGAGATTTTAACGCAGTCGTAGGTGAGGGGAAAGAAGGAGAATTTGTAGGGCCTTATGGATTAGGAAACAGAAACGAGAGAGGTAGCAGACCGATAGAATTCTGTGAGAAGCACAAGATGGTAGTCGCGAACACATTGTTCAAGAATCACGTTAGGAGGCGGTACACATGGAAAATGCCAGGAGGGATAGACAGGTATCAGATAGACTACATTCTGGTTAGGAAGAGATTTATAAATCAAGTAAAAGACTGTAAGAGTTATCCAGGAGCAGATGTAGACAGCGACCACAACTTGGTAGTCATGAAAGCTAGATTAAAGTTCAAAAATCTGAAAACCCGGAAGGATAAGAAACGTATAAATGTAGACATATTGAGGGATCAGAATATGAAAGATAAGTTCCAGGAGAAAGCAGATCAATTAATAAATAAAACGAGTAAGGACGAAATCAAGAACGCAGAAACTGAGTGGGAGGGTATCAAGAATAGTCTAGCTTCCGCGGCTACGGACGTTTTAGGACACGATAAAAGGATAGGGAAGCTAGGAAGCCCTGGATAACGGACGAAATCTTAAACTTAATGCAAAAGAGACGAGGCTACAAAAACAGACGAGACGAAGAAGGACTGAAAACGTATAAGGCAATAAAGTGGGAAATCATTAGAAAATGTAGAAAAGCGAAAGAACAATGGATAGAGGAGAAATGCAAAGAAGTAGAAGATAAGTTGCAAGTAGGTAAGACCGATGAGGCTTACAAAATAATTAAGAGGAACTTCAGGGATGTAGGAACAATAAGTAGAAATGTTAGGAGTCAATCGGGGGACATACTGATAGGAAGAGAGGAGAAAGCGGATAGATGGAAGCAGTACTTAGGAAATTTATACGAGGGTCAGGAATTAGGAGAGATATTAGAGGAAGAATCTAGCATCGATAGGGAAGATGTAGGAAAACCTATATTGAGAGAGGAATTTGAAATAGCACTAAGGGGGCTAAAGAATAATAGAGCGCCGGGTGTAGATAAAATACAGGCGGAAATTTTGAAATGTGCGGGACAGAAAGTAGTAAATAGGATGTTTGAACTGGTAAAATATATATACGAAACGGGCGAGATGTCGGAGGATTATAAGAGGAACATTATCGTTACTATACCGAAAAAGAGAGGAGCCGACAAATGCGAGAACTTTAGAACGATTAGCCTAACTTCCCACGCGTCAAAAATCTTAACTAGAATAGTGCAGAAGAGGATGGAAAATAGAGCGGAGGAAATACTAGGAGAAGACCAATTCGGGTTTAAGCGAGATAGGGGAACTCGCGAAGCTATTCTGGCGCTAAGAGTAATGTTAGAGAAAACAATAGAAAAAGGAAAGAACGCTTATATAGGATTTGTAGATTTAGAAAAAGCTTTTGATAACGTAAGATGGGAAAAAATGTTCGAGATACTAAAGAGCGCGGGAATGAAGTATAGAGATAGGAGAGTAGTACACAATCTATACATAGAGCAAACTGCTGTTATAGAAGTAGAAGGGGAAGAAAGGGAAGTAGGTATTAGGAAAGGAGTAAGACAAGGATGTACGCTATCACCACTAATTTTTAATCTGTACATCGAAGAGGCGATTAATGTGGTAAAAGATAGAGTGGATTTCGGGATTAAAGTACAGGGACAGAAACTAAAAATGCTGAGATTCGCGGATGATATAGCAGTATTAGCATCTAGTAAGGAGGAACTAGAATCAGCATTGAACGAAATGGAGGCAGTGTTGACAGAGAAATACGGAATGAGGGTGAATAAAAACAAAACTAAAGTGTTAGTGTGCAGAGGGCGCGAGAGCAGAGCAAAAACGAAAGTACAAATTAATAATGAAAGATTGGAGGAAGTTAAAGACTTCACTTATTTAGGAAGTAAAATAAATTGGGATGGAAGAAGCGATAAAGACATAAAACAAAGAATAGCGCAGGGTCGAGTAGCTTTTAACAAAAAGAAAGCACTTTTATGCTCGGGGGTAATAAACTTAGAAACAAGGAAGAGATTTTGAAAACGTATGTATGGAGCACGGCACTTTACGGCTGCGAAACCTGGACGGTAGGGGAAGCAAGTAGGAAGAAATTAGAAGCTTTTGAGATGTGGTGTTACCGAAGAATGATGAAAATACCATGGACTGATAGGGTTAGAAACGAAGAAGTATTGGAGAAAGTCGGCGAGAAAAGGAGTATGTGGAAAAACTTAAAGAAGAGAAGAGATAGAATGGTAGGCCACTTGCTGAGACATGGGGGAATAGTCCGCGATATTTTGGAGGTAGAAATAGGAGTGAAGAAAGGCAGAGGTAGGCCGAGATTAGACTACTGCTCGCAAATAGTAAGGGATGTAGGTTGTAGCACAATTAGCGAAATGCGTAGGTTAGCACAAGATAGGAGAAGCTGGAGGTTAGCGTCCAACCAGTCTTAGGACTGATGACCTAATGATGATGAGGTGAAAAATATGTTGACACAACCCCAACACAAGTTTCTGTATAGGTTGCTTAGCTGTAGGAAAAATTCGCCTCGATTTTCCTAATTTGAAGGGACTATAAAGTAGTTTCATTAAAAGCAAGAGGTTTTGGAAAATAACAATCTGCAATAATTTATTCATATCAATTATACTGAAACATTCATTTTAAATAGAAAATACACATGGGCTATTTATTTCATTTTCAGGACTATCACTGGTGGTGGAGGAGCTTTATAGTATCCGGAGGCTCTGCTCTATATATTCTAGGGTACTCGCTGTTTTACTTCATGACAAAATTGGAAATAACCGAATTTATTCCCACTCTACTATATATAGGTTACACAGGTCTGATGGTGTTCACATTCTGGCTCCTCACTGGTACCATTGGATTTTTTGCGGCATACGCATTTGTCCGTAAGATATATGCAGCGGTGAAAATTGATTAGACTCGATTTATTTTTGGGTTGTGAATGTATCTTGTACTTTTGTATTACAACGAATGTGTTGTGTGTTTTTTTTTTGTGATGGCTTTCTTAACTAGTTAATTTCCATCACGTACTCTAATTCTATGATAGTTTCACATCTTTGCTTATTTATTTCTTTTAGTTGAGAACATTTACTTAGTTTAGTAGTGAGGTTTATTAGGTTTTAAAATTTATTACCCACACAAAATAAATTATTTTTGTTGTTTTAGAATTATGTTTTATTCTGTGAAAATAATGTTGAAAACAATTTAAAATAATATTCAAATATCTTGTCAAGAAGATGAATGTTGTCAAGTCTTGAAACTGAAAGTTTACATTTTTGAGATTTCAATGTATTACGATTATATGATGATCTTTTTCACAAGAAAATATGAGAGGAAGAAGATGTCACAGTTAGCATAAGAGTTTCTCATGCGATTTCTCTTAAATATTCCTATATTTAAGAGAAATTCTTAAATATTTAAATATTCAATGCACTTATCGATCTATTTAGTTTTATGCAAGATGCACAAAAGTAAGCAAAGCAGCTTTAACAGCCTATGCATAATGAGTCGGTGTCCAACAAATCGTTTAAAAAGTATCTGTGACTTAAATATTTGGAAATATATATCTAGAAATAGATAGTGTAATGTTTTATTTTTGTTTTATAAAATACAGTCAACCTCGGATATAACGAACCCCCAAGGGGATCCAATGTGTGTTCGTTATAGCCAGATGTTCGCTATAGGCGGGGCCAGTGTAAACATTTTTATTTTTGTGTTGATAACAAGAAATAATATGTGTACATAAATAATAAAAAGACAGTTCAATATCTAAAATGTAATCAAATCAAACGCTTACAAAAAATCTTTGTTATTTTACTTTGCTTCTTCCTTCACTTCAACATTTTTTTTTGTATAATATTTTGCAGGTGTTGTATTCTCTTCTGGATTATTTTCTGGTCACATTCCTCATGGTTACGGATATGAATATTTCTGCACCACTAGGAAATTTCGCGATAACTAAATTATCATCAGTCGGCTCAAAATTGTTAATCATAGCTCTCAAATTCTGTCATGGCATTATCTTCCGCCCATTTTTGTAAATTCATGCCACCTTCATCTCTATTATTGATTCTCTCTCTCACTATCCACTGTGATAATGGAAGTTCATCTTCTTCCTCAAATTCATTATTATCACGGCATAATCCTGAACGACGAAAACAATTTAAGATTGTTGTCTTACAATCATTATGGCAGGTAGTAAAGACATTTTGAACTCTGTGTTTTCATGTAAAGCAGAGACCATTTTGATTAGCAGTTGCTGCCGATAATGAGACTTTCAAACAACGTATGACTCCTGGGTCGGTCCATTGGTTGCATCACAGCTGTAACATTTGGCGGTGAAAACACCAACTGAATACACTTAAAGGTATCTACCTTTGGGTGAGCAGGACAATTATCCACTAGGAGTTAAATCTATCTTTTTTGTCGTACTATCTCTTGATGATCTCAGTCCCTCAATATTTTTTCAAACATCTCGGAGGTAATCCATGCTCATTTGTTTGAAGAATAAGTCACGGGGAAATTTTTAACATTTTTAAAGCATCTGTGCCAAGCTGAGTTGCCGATTATCATATGATTTCGTTTTTTGGAATCGTCCATATTGGCACATACAAAGACGGCCTTAAGGCATTTTTCCTCCAGTATATTTTTCTCCTTTAAATTTTAGAGTTTTATCAGGCGTCATTTTAAAATTCAATTTTTTCTGATATATATCATCATGATAATTAAAAACTAACATGTAAATAAAACAACAGACGTGTCATGGTATGGTACTGACGATCTAATTATGCCTAAAATGTGTAAGGGACAAGATCACGCCACCCACATTTCTCGATGGTTTGTTATAGCTAATTTGAATGAACCAAAACTGATCAAAAATTGATACATTATGTCTGACAGTTCGCTACATACGGGTTCGTTATAGCCGAACAAAAATACAGAGGAACAAATGACATTTTGACGGGACTTTCATTTTTGTTCGTAATATGCGGAGTTCGTTATATCCGAGGTTGACTGTATATTCAAGAAGAAATCTTCGTATGATACAGAAACCAATAGAATAGTAACTTTTATAATTGTTCATAATCACATTATGAATAATTACACCTTGGTGTTGGAAAAAATATTCCAATTTAATATAACAAAATCCAGATTTTGTATATGTAGTTTGAAAAACTTTTTTGTTTGGTCTTTAAAGTTCAAACTTTGATAGACCTAAACTAATTAAACAATGCTGACATGGAAATTGTAATGATTTAAATTTCTGTTTAAATAACAGAAATTTTCGAAACATGTTATAACTGTTGGAAAAAATATTTTATAGAAATTGTAATAAAAAAAATTATATTTTTTATTTTACATTTTAAAATTTTGGCTTGTTGGATATCGAGAAAAATTATGCAGCACGAGTTGAATACTTGTGCTATACGAATTTCTTCAAATATTAAGTATATTTCCAGTCTCATGACAGAACTGTGACCAAATACTTACATAATAGAAGTTACCAGCTAAAAATGAAAATCAGTTGAAATAAATTCAAATAATTAGAATCAATTACTCTAGGTATATGATTTCTTAAAAAAAACCTGAATATGTAATAATTCATTGAATACAAACGAAAATACCGAATCTACCAAATTTTAAATGTACAATACACTAAGTTTATTGGTAACCCGAAAAGCTATTGAGCACTGACATGTAGTAACGGCAAATAATCTTCTTAACATTGATTGTTAGAGAAGACCTCTAAACCTACTTTTAATAGATTAGCATAAACTATTTTATATAAATATACACATCAGACACATGGCATAATATCAGATTAGGTATGAAAGGGTCAGAATAACATGACAACTAAAGTAATGTTTTATATGACCTGGAACAGCAATTGAAAATCTTATCTCAAAATATGGTAAATTTCAACAAAGACTTAGAAAGTAGGCGTCAATAATAAAAAATTACAGTGTCTAAAATTTTACTTTTAAGTTAAATCTAAAGTAAATCTAATCCCAAGTGTAACATGACAGCATTATTTTTTTCAGTCACATTCCAATTGCCTAATAAACTTTTATAAAATTTGTTAGGGCAAAATTTTTGGTAAATACAATATTTTACAATAATCATAAATTTTCAGTAACAAATTCGTATTTTATATATTTTTTGCAAGTTATTAAATTCATATAGCAGGAGGTGCACAGTATCACAAGGTAAATATGTAAAAATTTTTTGTTGTCAATTTTTGTTATCCATATTTTTGGCTAGTTTTATTATTGTTCTATATATAGTTTAGTTATATCTAGTCGATATGTTGTCCATATTTTTACAAAATTGCTTAAAAGTGCAATACACTTTATTAGCCTCACTCAGATTTTCCCATTTGAAAAGTTGCTTAACATTACTTAATTTAGTTTTATAATTCAAATTACAGTAACAATAAGAATAGTTATAAGAGGGTTATGCCACTCAAAATCGCTCTTATTAACTTTTGTTAATAACACAAATTAAGTAGATTTACGTTTGGCCATTCTTGAATAACCAAGTAAATGATTAAATTTAAGATGTTCCAGCTATGTCCAAGTTTTATAAATATTAGTTTAAGATCATATCATTATAAATATTATTACACTCTATGTAAGAATTTGCATGAAATGCACATTTCTGTTATACATAATTTTGTTAAAACTGTTTAAAAACAAATCATCTGACACTATAGTATAATACATAGGCCATTAAAGATTCTTTGCTAACTCAAAGGCGTCATGTATATAAACAAACTTTATATATAAATTTAAATATATCTTAATAGATACCAAGAATTATATTGGTAATATCAATCTGTTTTTAAAGGGATCAACCTTAAGACTTTAATGTTTAACTCATTACCAATGCCATGAAGAGATAGAGTTTGAAATACCTTAGTAAGGTTAAGGGGAAAATAATTGATATAATTATAATATAGAACATATTATTCTTTAATAAGTTGATTTTTCTAAAGCGGTCTAAGGTATCTGTTAAGATTTAGAAAGATTATATATTTATTACTTATAAGAAATATATAATTGTGGTGGTTAGTCCATGCACATTTTGCAGACATTATTTTGTTGAAAGACATTTTTACATTTTTTGTTTATTTTGTAATATAAAACGTATTTTTATAAGAGCAATCAATATAGTTATATAATTATACTTTTCCCTAGTATATTCTCATCACTGTAAATATTTATGTAACGACTAATAAAGTTAAGTTTTGTGTAAATGAGTTTAGGTTTTTCAAAATACCAAAATTTATACGGTATTCTAAGACAGAACCAGTATATAACTTTTAATATCAATGACATCGTTAACGCTACTAATATCAGTGAATGTATAAATAAAAATAGGGTACATGAACCAAAAATACCTTAGTAAAGAAGTTTCAGCCTGTTGAATTTTATGTGCAAACACATTTTTTTCCAATAAATCCAGAACATTAACACAATTTCTATATTTGGTTAAAGAACATTATATCACTATTGTTGGTGATATATATCTCATGTTAATAGTGATTCGTTCCCAATTTAAAACTAATTCATAGTATGCAACATATATTTTCTCTTATTTCTTTTCTTGCTTTATAAAAATAAATATGGGCTTGAGAGCAATTGTTGGCTAGACTATATTTGAATCTGCAGCATTTTGTAGCAAGCTTGTATGAGACAAGTTCATATGAGGTAATTCTTTAATTTTCAACATTAAAAGAAGTTTACAATGTATTTCGTATTGTATTGCCCCCTGTGAAAGATTTGAGACAATATTAGTATGAGGTATGTACTAATAAGCACCTTAAATCCAGCGGGAAAATAAAATTTGATTTAAATATATGTACTATATAAGATAATTCTAACAAAAATAGTTCGATTTTTGAGACCAAGCACATAATAATGTCTAATGTATTGAAAGAATCTTATTACATTATTTCGTGATGGTGCATACACAATTTTGTACAATTTTAGTATTTACATTTATATTCAAAACAGTATGTATCATTTTTATTCAGATAAGGCAGTATTTATACTTCTAATCATTCTTACTCTATTTGCAAGAACATCATTCTATATGTTAAACACAATAACAATACAAAGTACTTTCCGATATAATTTATTTAATCAAATATTCACTATATTATTCTACTTTTACTTTAGTTACCTTACGATTTACATACCACTTCTTAACCAACGTTAGTGACATAAAAACTGGAATCATTATTGGTAAGAATAATGGAATGTACACAGCATACCTAAAATAAATAAAACAAATTATCGACTTTTGCATATAGTTATCGTTACCAAAGTACTCACTTCTGATCCTGTGGAAAATAAAGCAATGCCAATAACGATGGATCGCTAAACGCACCTTCTGAATTTGCAAATGCTACTTTGGCATATTTTAGTCCCTTATCTACATCCCTTTCTTTTAAGAATTCTTCAGCTTTATTCGCATTTCCAACAGCAATATTTATTTTTTCTCCAACTTCATCACTGATCACAATACTATTTATTTCTGATAGCAGTTGAGCCAGAGATTTCAGTGTCCTCCTAGTAGAGTCCAACATTTCTTCTGCTTTCTTATTTTTTAATTCTCTAATATCATCTCCACTAAGTCCATTCATTTTAAATAAATGGTATAGTTGAGTTACAAACGTAGAAACGATCTTCTGTAAATCTGGTTGAAATACTTTTGTTTCACAAGACTTCTGGTCTGGATTGACTATATAAATACCACCCCATCTGGGGCTTAGAAAAGCATTAGTTTTAACCTTTTCATTTTTGTCATTATAAATATATAATGGAGCTGAACAGTGAGGAAAGTATAAAACCATATTTATCGTAGGTCTAGGTGAAAGATGTGACCATAGCTTTATTTCCAATGGACTTATAATATGAGGAAGTTGATTCTCTTGAAGAGCATAATGATCTCCAACCTTACGAGGAACAGCTCCTAGTTCTGTTAAATACAACCATTGCGACTTAACTATAAAATCGGCTACAGGCGACATAATCTTTATAAACGGTTGAAGATTTATATCGATATCTTTCCCATTTATATCTACACTAAGACCAACTGGGTCTGGGTGGACTAGAGAAATTAATATGTCATATTCTAAACTTAGAGGGATACCAAATTCTTTATTGGTCCTATTGCTATACGCTTCTTTATACATTTCATCAATTGGTAAACTGGCTCTGTAAACTCTGGTTGTATACCACCAGACTGGTAAACCTATTATTACTAATACTATAAAATACGATATTACACTGTATATTCGGTAATCTGCCTCTTTTTCATCTGAAACATCATTAATTAGAATAAATAAATGGTGCCCATGATAAACGCTGATTTTCAGATACCTTCTTCATTAATATCAGTTCTACACTTGTCACCATTTTCATGAGACATGCCCATTTTATTTAAAATATTTATTTTTATGATTAAAAGATCCCCTTAAGAATTGAGGTTAGTTTGCCTTTGATATGTCAAAAATTAACTTTGTCATGTTGGTAAAATATTTTGAAACGAATAGTGTATGCTTTCTTATTCCAGCCATTTAGAAAGAGAGCAGTATATAAATTATATTAACTTTAAAAATTTTGCATGTATCTATTTTAATATACCTTAATTTTATTCAAAAATAGATCAATATATCCAAGTGAAAAAATTTGGTATTTGGCATATTTAATGGGTACCATCAAGAGATACTCGTAATAATTATAAGTTATAAGGCACTTGGCAGCCCATTTCCCTGATCATTAACGAATCCACTTTTGGACTTATGCCTGCGACTAAAAGCACAATTGCCTATATAGTACATAGGCATATTTCAGGCTAAAATACTGGAAATATTATTCGTTGGTACATACATATATGATATACCTTTATGTAGATAAAAGGTACTTATTGTTTAGATTATTCTATTAGGGCCTATTTGTAATGCAATTTGAAGCATTTTAGAATCAGCTTTTCAAGGATTTTTTTTGCATTACTTCTGCATACATATTTAAAAAACTTTGTAATGCTTACAACATTTAACAAAATGAGACAAATTCATAAATTAAATTTAAATTTATTAACAAAATAAAAATCAGTACAATTGCTGTCAAAAATACTCGACACAGCCTACAAAGAATTCATGTAGATACAGTGCATATATTAATATTCAGTACAAAAACGAAAATAATAAGTTTAATAAATTATGTACACAAACTGGGAATGAACTGGAAACATATTATAACACATGTCCATAAGGTTCGAATAATTTGTTTAATCTACTTCTTCCATGCGGGATGCATCCTCGGCATCACCCGCTTCGGCAACAGGTGCATCACCTGCAGGAGCTTCTTCCGTCAACATGGCTTCTTCCTCATCTATTCCCAAGCCAAGTTTGATCATCCTATAGATCCTAGAAGCGTGGACCTGGGGTTCATCGAGGGTAAAACCTGAACTGAGTAAAGCGGTCTCGAACAACAGAATAACAAGATCCTTAACGGCTTTGTCATTCTTATCAGCTTCTGCCTTTTGTCGGAGATTCTCAACAATTGGGTGATCAGGGTTTATTTCGAGGTGTTTTTTGGCTGCCATGTAACCCATGGTCGAAGTATCACGGAGAGCCTGTGCCTTCATTATGCGTTCCATGTTGGCAGTCCAACCATATTGTGATGTTACAATACAGCATGGCGATTCGACTAAGCGGTTGGAAACAACAACTTTTTCGACTTTGTTGTCTAGAATACTCTTCATTACTTTGCAGAGACCCTCAAATTTGGCTTTGTCCTCTTCACGTTTCTTTTTCTCCTCATCGTCTTCGGGGAGTTCTAGACCTTCTTTGGTTACAGATACGAGGGGTTTGCCGTCATATTCCTTCAGTTGTTGTACAACATATTCATCAATGGGTTCAGTCATGTATACTACCTCAAACCCACGCTTCTTCACACGTTCTACAAAAGCAGAGTGGGCAACTTGTTCCTTGCTCTCACCAGTGATGAAGTAGATGTGTTTCTGGTTCTCCTTCATGCGGCTAACGTAGTCTTTAAGAGAACAGGCCTCATCTCCACTGGCCGATGTGTGATACCTAAGTAAATCAGCTAATTTGGCCCTATTTTGAGAGTCCTCATGAATACCCAACTTCAAATTCTTTGAGAATTGTTCATAGAACTTCTTATAGCCATCTTTATCTTCCGACAGTTCTTCAAACAGTTCCAGACATTTCTTCACCAAGTTCTTTCTGATCACTTTAAGAATCTTGTTCTGTTGCAACATTTCACGAGAAATGTTCAGCGGCAAATCCTCAGAGTCAACAACACCCTTGATGAAATTCAAGTACTCAGGAATAAGATCCTCACAATTGTCCATAATGAATACTCTTCGTACATACAATTTAATGTTGTTCTTGCGTTTTTTATTTTCAAAGAGATCAAAAGGTACACGACGTGGCACAAAGAGGAGAGCACGGAATTCTAATTGACCTTCCACGCTGAAGTGTTTGACAGCAAGATGGTCTTCCCAATCATTAGTAAGTGATTTGTAAAACTCACCATACTCTTCTTGGCTAATATCATCTGGGTTTCTTGTCCAGATCGGTTTGGTTTTATTTAATTCTTCATCTTCGGTATACTTTTCCTTAATAGTCTTCTTCTTTTTCTTTTCTTCCTTTTTGTCCTCTTCTTCATCCTCGCCAACATCCTCTATTTTTGGTTTGTCACCCTCTTCCTCCTCCTTCTTTTCTTCTTCGGCTTCATCGTCGCTCAATTCTTTCTCTCGTTCTTTTTCCACTAAGAGTTTGATTGGATAACCAATAAATTGCGAATGTTTCTTTACAATTTCCTTAATTTTCTGTTCTTCCAAAAATTCGGTTTGATCTTCTTTAATGTGAAGAACTATTTTTGTTCCACGGCCTAAAGGTTCACCATGATCTGCGCGAATCGTGAAGCTTCCCCCAGCAGAGGACTCCCATACATACTGCTCATCATCGTTGTGCTTGGAAACGACGGTAACTCTATCGGCAACCAAGTAAGCTGAATAGAAACCCACACCAAACTGACCGATCATGCTAATATCAGCACCCGCCTGCAGGGCCTCCATAAAAGCTTTGGTTCCTGATTTAGCGATAGTACCCAAGTTGTTGACTAAATCGGCTTTTGTCATACCAATACCAGTATCAATAATTGTGAGAGTACCTTCACTCTTGTTTGGAATAATTTTGATGTGAAGGTCCTTCCCGGAGTCCAAACATGATGGATTCGTTAGGGATTGATAACGGATTTTATCCAGTGCATCTGATGAATTAGAAATCAATTCACGAAGAAAGATTTCTTTGTTGGAGTAGAAGGTGTTGATGATCAAACTCATCAATTGGGCGATTTCCGCCTGGAAGGCGAAAGTCTCGACTTCTCCATTTTGGTTTTCCTCAGGCATCTGTAACAAAACATTACATGTAAAATATAAAAAAATATTTACATTTGTGAAGATAATAATTAATGATTCATAAAACTGTGCAATTAGTATTTTTTTTACCATACTAGGTATACCATTTTTCATTAGCCATCAAATTTGTAGCGAGGTTTGTTCAGAATCGATTTTATTAAAATGATCATATAATTCTTTGAATAAAATCATCTGTATCACATCCTTTTTACATGTTAGGGTTAACCGTGGAAAAAATTATTAAAACAAAAAATTAAATAGCAACCACGTCGAGCAACAACCAATGCATTTTAGGGGGCCTATTTTAAGTTACGACAGTATTTAGCCAATGTCTTCCTTTATATATATTTAAAAAAAAAACCGTGATATGTACAACCCGGGTTAAAATTAAAAGTTCAAAACATAACGGCATAAAAAATACGAATTACATACCTTGACAAACTTGGTTCACAAGTTTTATTCACCAAATTTAATAAAACGTTCAAATAAATCGCTTTTTCTACAATCGCTGTGGATAACGCCCTTCTTCGCTTCTCTCGACAGCTTCTAAATTCAATACTGACGGCTTCGTGTTTTGTCGGTTGCTTATATAGCCTACTTTATTCGAGAATAATCCAGAATACTATGGAAGAACCTGGAACCGAATAGAAGCTTCAGAATATTCGATAAAGTGAGATAAAAATACTATCTGTCACTGTTTACTTCCGCTAAACCGAGCGCGAAATTTAATTGGAACATATCTAGAAGGTTACATTTTACTAGATAATATTTGAATTATTAATACAAATACTATAATTTTTGGACCAGTTCGTTGCAAACACGAATCCTGACAGTATTAAATGTTGTATTATGGAACATATTACAAATTTTAAATTATTCTGTGTTTCAAATAGATCTAGATACATGAAGTAATTATTGATTACTTTGCTTATCTTTCTGTTACTAAAAGTAAACTACTAACAAAGTAACATTATAGAGTGAATTACGAGTTTAATGACCAATAAACAATCGTAATTAATAAAGAGAATAGAAAAAAATTTTAATATAAATTGTCAGGACTGTTTTACATCTTTAGTTTGAGAGGAAGGTCTACGAATAAGCGGATTCCTGTCAAACAAATTAAAAAAATACATACATGTACATGCATATATGTATGTACATACATATATATGTACACATATTCGAATTTAAAAGTAAAAAATTCGAAAGTAATAAATTACTAAATTTCACATTTCGAAATAATACCTAATTCATGTGCAGGTATGGTATGTAGCTACAAATATATGTACATATGTACGTTACACATACATACATATGTGTATGTACATGGTCCTGAGTCCTGACTACACGTTATACAACCCTGAAATCCTATCAGATTATTTAAAAGTCCATTAAAAAGTCATTTTATATGTTTTATTAGGTAGGTATAGGCCGCCATGGATATACTTGTACAATAGATAGCAAATATCGAATGAAATATTAAATATTAGAATTAACCTTCTCGAAGAAAGTTATCGTGACAGTTCTAGAAAATATTACTCATTCCTTTATTCAATAAAACTCTTCTAGAGGTTTATCGAAATTTTCTAGAAATTGGAAACATCACAAATTTGATACACCTTTGGCCTTTTGCTCAGTAGATGACGCTATTGAGCGAATCTACGTTCGTGTGTTCGTTCATATAATATTCTTCTAGTTGCACCTTATAGCCAATATTTTACAGGTTATTTGTGAGATTGCGAGTGAGCATATTCGTTTGTACCGAAAACAAGCAGTTGCTGAAATCCGTTAGTTACTATTTACTGTGGTTTTTATAACAAGAGAAAACACGTAGGGAATTTATAAAGCATTAAATTGTTTTAAATCTATATTACCAAAGGAACAAATTTACTCTTGATGTTTGTGGAACAAACCAGCCTCCGCAACATCCGCTAGTCAGGCGCCGGCGCTCTGCTTGTGCTATTTAAAATTTCAACCGTCAAAATTATTAAAGAATTTGAATTTAAAAATAAGGTTTCATTTCAAGAAAATAATTTTTTGTTGGAAGATGACCACAGCGGCCCTAAAAAATAAGTCTGCAATCACCCTGAAAGGATCAGCAGAAATAGTTTGCGATTACTTAAGCATGTATTTAATGTTGCTTTTAAGTTGAGGTTATAATTTCTTTGTTTTTAGATTATGGATTTAATTCTATTTTATTCCAACGGGGCTTATATCCGCCAGAGACTTTTAAATCTGACGAGAATTATGGTCTTACTATTTTAATGTCAACCGATAATAAAATTAAGGAATTCTTATCAACGACGTTGGGCCAACTTAAAGGTTTGTACGTTGTTGAAGTATATGGTCATGCACCAATTATTTTTGCATATTGGTCTTCCTTTAATCTATGAATGCTCCTAAAATTATTTTATTTTACTGACATTCTGTAATATAGATATATCGTTTGTATACATGTTAAAAATAGGAAAAGGAAAAACGACAAATGAGACTGAAAATATACAATAGGTTAAATAAAATCTCTGAACGCTTTGATACAATATAACTCAACTACTATTTGTCTTGTTCACTAATTTACAAGTATAGGAGGAGAGTAAGCATACAGTATATTTATTTCTTGTGTGTGGATAATCTAATAAGCCTCAAGTTTCAATAATTCTCAATCACAATTTGTTGAAAAATGCTTATTTAAAATAAATATTGTTATTGCTGATGTTTTGGGTCACATAATATAATTTTGATGTATTGGAGAGAAACTTATGGGTCGATGATACCAATAATATCTTTTTAGTAGCCATTTTATGTGTTATTTTACATAATTTTTAAGTAATATTTCTAATTATATATCATCACGAGATTTTACATTATTATCTGTAAATATTGGTAAAATGTATTTTTTTTATTATTAAAGTATTGATTAAGACATGAGAAAAAATTGTTGAGATTGATTGACTTTTCTTTTTCCGTGTTCACAATTTTGACTGTTTTGGTGCAATACCTCCCTTTAATTTACTATGCGTCGAAAGTAGTTAGAAATAAACATTTTGTAATTACACACAATGTTATACATATTTTGAAAATTATATTATAAATTTTCTTTTAAAATTATTATTGCCAATTATTACAAATGATTTTTAACAGTATAACAATTTGTCAATATTTGCAGGATGGCTAGTTGACAGAACTGTAAATAAAGTGGCTTTAGTAATAACAAATGTGAAAACCTTAGAAGTAATGGAAAGGTGGGATTTTAATGTAGAATATGAAGGCAACACCACAGGTGATGAGCAGACATCAGAGAAACCTTTGAAGCAAATTAAAAATGAAATTCGTGATGTATTAAAGCAGATTGCATCGTCTGTAGCATATTTACCACTTCTGGATTGCTTGTGTAGTTTTGATATTCAAATTTATACAAAGAGTGATGTAGAATTGCCTACAGAATGGGCCGAGGCAGAACCAGCCAACATTAAAAATGCACAAAGTGTTAAAATGAGAACATTCTCTACCAATATTCATAAAATGGAGACTGTAGTGACATATAAAAATGATGACTAATCCATTGTAAGCTCCTCAGTAACTACTATAATAAGTAAGTTTTATAATTAAGAATATTTATTCTGTGAATAACTGTTTTACTGTTATATTGTGCTCAATTTCTTTGTAGTTTGTTTTAATAAAATTATATATTTCTAGACATTAGTGTATTTCCAATTTTCGTTCATTCCAGTCACATCTAATTAAGTTAACCCTCCGCCGTGTGCAATATGAATCCAAACACATTCGGGCGCAATACATCTGAGAGATCACATAATGAAATCTTACACAATTTAAATTCTAATGAGGTGGAGACTTAATTAAACGCTTATTTTAATTAACATAATACGATAATAAATTGTTTACACTAGTTTTTAATCACAATAATTAAATTTACATAAGGGAACTCATATAATGTTGTAAAACAATAAATTTGGAAGATATTTATAGGGCAATCAGCTATTGACATTTTTTTTCTATTTTAAGAGCAATATACAAACATAAATTAGTATTGAACAATATTTTGAATACAAAAAACCAACCATCTATTTTTTCATACCAGTCATAAATATACGAAAAAAATATTGGATGTGAATTACAAAGAAAAGTTATAAGCAACTGTCTACTTTAAGTAGAAAGAATTATAAATCCTCTTCATCATTTTAGCATGTTCCAAACAAAAATAAGCCAATAATTTAACACCCAAATGTGTTAATTTTGAATACCATAAAAAGTTAGAGATCCCAAAAATACTATTAAATTAAATAACAAATCTAATAAAATATAAAAGTGAAAATAATGATGTAATCAGGCACATGCATCTGATAGATCGGGGTGGCCCATACAAGGCCAGGGAGTCCACTAATTGTAAAAACCACATCGGGAAGGGTGGTGGATGATTAGGAAGCTATGAGGGAGTTCGAGTTAATATTCTCACAGATTAGTTGCGCCCAAGGGAGGATTAAAATTATGTTTTAGTGATTAAAAAAACTGCTGGTAGGAAATGTAAATTAAGCGGGGTTACATATGATATTAGAGAATCTATAAATAGGTAGCCTCAAATAAATAAAAACACAATATATAATTATTATTTTATTATCCAGTTATTGTCAGATTATAATTTATATTAAATATTTTTTTCTCACTATACAATTTCTACATCAATTGAACATCAATACTGTTGAATGGACGAATTTTTTTATAAAAATTTATTGACTATTTTTGCTATGTTGTCTTAAGATTACTGTAAAAATGGTCAATCTATTTTGTATAAGTTATATATTCATTTAAAGCATGTGTATTCATTATAATTTATAAAAGCAGAGTATGCAATAAATCATCAGTCAATAAGTATATCTCCAATATTTCATGTAACATGTATCTGACTGTCACTGCATCATTCGATAGTATGTATATTGCCAGGCATAACATCTCCATTAAATGAAAATAAGTAACGGAGTATCGTTGTGATTTATTTCAGACCCTGCTTTTTTTAATTTGCCATGGGTATACTGGTTTGTATAATATATGCTGCAGATTACCTAAAGTCGCTTTCTAAGATTTATCGCTTCAAGCAGTACATCAGATTACAGTTAGTTTCTACAACATTCATAAAAACAAGTGCTATTTTTCAGTAAGACTTTATGATTATATTATGCATATTTTTCAAATTCAAGTGGGCATCATTTTTTTCTTTTTCTTTCGAGTTTGTATTTTCTTATGAAATCAAATGGATGCGTGTTCAGTTCATGATCAATTCAAATATGTCTAATGTAGGTATAATATGTAAGAACAATAAGGTATACATCAAGACCGAAAGCAAAGATTAGATAAATATATAGTGAATATTTTCTTAACGAAATTACACGATTATAAAATAGAAAATAACGAGAATATTTGTTTATTGTTTATCTTGGTCCAGTATGTGATGCTCACTTAAATATTTACTGAGGACTCGCAAGTAATTTAAATTTGTCGATCATAATTTAAACAGTGTCATATATAAACCCTGAACAATAATATAGCTTTACGGAATTGTCAAAATTTTTGCCAATAGGCAATTAAGTAATTGATAAATACAGCTATTTATTAACAATTTTATTATATAGATTTGTGTATATAATTTAAATTTTTGCTATGGACATTAAATAATATTTCATATTTGACATCTATTTTGCAATGAATCTCTATGTAGTATACAGCACATATGGTCAATTATCTTAAACAAATTTAGTAATTAGTGCAATGTTTAATTAATTTCGTTCTGTTTAAGCTCACGAAGTATATTTTCTATTTTGTATTACCTGCTGTTTTAAGAAAATTATATCTTGCTGTTAAATGAGGAACTATATAGTCTTGATCTCCCTCAGATTTCATGAATCTCAAAATAGACAAATAGCATACAAAAATCTATAGGTAAAGGAACCTCGAATCATATTATCCATGACAAGCCTTATTGCTGATAATAATCATTATTGTTGTAAAATAGCTTTCATGATCCAATGATGCTCCATAATTTAGTATGGGGCATTACTGGATAATGTGTTAATAATTAACTTCAGTATATTATAGCATCCCTAGGACTCAACCTAGTCATTCAGCCTTGAACGAATACAAATAAAAATCATGCTTTTCATTTCCCCAAGTCATAAATTGAAATTAGAAAGGCAGACAATAATAAACTGAGCAATCAATAGTTTTAAATTAATATAATTTCCTTTAATTTATGTAACATTTTATTAAAAGATTATAATCATAAGTGACGACAGCTGGCATTGAAATCCATAGACAAGTATTTGTATATATGATGGCACTACTTGCTTTTCTAACTGCACTTAATACAACTTAGGGTAATCACATCTTACAAAAGTTTCAATACAAAAAATATATATTCCACAAAACATATTTTCATATACGAAAATATGTTTACTCCACAAAATATTTTAATAGAAATACATAGTTTGATACCTACCATAGATGTACCAATTTTCACATACAAAAGTATAACTAAATAAACTAATAAAACAGTGGACTAAGTTTTGGGACATGGCATGCAGTTGAATTTCAGTTAAACTTTTCTGTTTAAATTTGGAAATATAACTTTGAACGGAAACAATCGAATTATCTATTTATAATATGCAGATCCTTACAAGTCTGTAATGTCATTAATGCACATGTAACATGCAGTTCATGTAATCGACTGGGGGAGGATTGGAACTTTTGATGGTGCAATAAAAAACAGATCGGTTTTCCACAAACACTGAACAGTTCTGCGTTTTGTCAGTGAAGTTGTCATTAGTAGATGATTAAAGTTTACTAATTTTAAATCATCTCTATACTGGCTATACCTCGATTCACCCGTGATATTAGTAAGATTCTTAAAGCTATAGGGATGATGGTAGTTCATTCATCAAGATATACAACAACTTTTAGGTAATCGAAAAGACAAAATTAACAGAAACGACAGGTCGGGGATTTACGAAATCAACTGTAACGACTGTAATCAAAGGTATGTTGGACAGACTAGACGATTTATTCAAACCAGGTTTAAAGAGCACATGGCGCATCTCAAATATGATAGAACAGATAATTCCAGTGTTGCCCAACATGCCTTCGAGAACAAACAACCTTCAAGAATAACCATAAGATAGGTATAAGCAACTTAAGATTAATTAAGAATGTAACAAATACTAGACAGCTAGATGCTTTTGAAGTTTTGAAATTGAAAAGTGTAAAAATAGTATGAATAGTGACAGAGAGCCTATTCCACATAGCCGGCTTTTGGTTAGTTATTCGCAGCTCACTGGGCTGCAACCATTAAGGTCCGAGCTCAACAATAATTTAGGTATAAATAGGATACATTATTAGCATAAGACTAGTTTTAATCATCTCCAGATAATGCCAACTTTGTTAGCGAAATGCGCGTCGAGTGTAGTGTGTAGTGTTTTGTGGAAAACTGTTTTCCCTGTTATAGAATCCCCTGTCTCTTCCATATAATGAAGTCAATAGTTTGATTTGTGTTATCTGTCAGAGGAAATTTGTATCATTTTAATGAAAATTCAGTAATGATTTTTGAAGAATCCTTACAACACTGTTTATAAAAGAAACATTTATATAATCCATTTTATATATCAGAAAGTATAAATTTGCTATTTTATATGTATTTGTTTTTTTTTTATATACATCTATCATATAATTGAAAAATATATTTGAAGTCTACATATAACATATTTTACTATTAATTAACATCATCATTGTAAATCACAAAATATTTTATATGAAGTACTAGTATAGGCCCACATACTGTGTAGTTAAAAAATCTCTTCATTTTTGAAGTAATTCATTGGCAACATATTTCTATTGTTTTTGTTATAATTTAGTAATTACAGAGGCGTTTATGTCAAACTCAAAAAATTATTAAAAATCGTAGAAGAATTCACAAGAGAAACGAAACAGAAGTGAATTTAATAGTCCTAAAAATCGGCGATGAAGAATAATTAGATCTTGTGCACTAAACTGAAAAGTTTAATGAACTGATTTTGTTCTGCATTGGAAAATGGAAGGTGAGCAACAAACACGGTATGGTAGGACATTATAATATTAGAGTGTATCTTTATATTTAAATATAAAACAACCCTAGCAGCAATTTTAAATGTTGTTACATACTAGCTATTGCCATTGAAACTTAAGAGTATTTGTCACTAATCAGGGACGGGTCATTAATATCACATAAATTTCACATCTTTACTACATATAGAAGACTAAAATGGGGAATAATTTTTACATAGCTGTACATACATTATCCCAATTACCCCATTACAACTGTGTTTACATCATAATTACGGTATGACTACAAAATGGTGTAGGTATCACTACTTTAATGGAACTTCCTTGGAGTATGTTGTAGCTCTTTCCTTGTGTTTAGTATAATTTTAGAAGTATTTTACTAGCATTTTCTACGTATGTGAATGTTGCGATTACTTGGTTGTTCCGAGCCCAGTTGTAACAACTTATATGCTGCTTGGGGATTTAATCGTAATATTACATGTAAGCATACTGTCTCTAGCTTGCATTATAAGCAATATGACAACGAATGTGGGTCACAGAAACTATTTGAAATATTTGGTGCTAATATATTTGTTTCCTTTTACTGTGTATCACACATAGGGCGATTATTTTATATCCAACCTCATTAATGTCTAAGTCGTTTAATAGAGATTCTCTCTCCCGGTCACTATTGAAATTTGGTACGATACCTTGTCTGAAATATGGTAATAAAATTGTGCATAGTTGTCAGCTACAGACATGAATTAATAAATTCTGCCTGGCCGACTCAAGTAGTTGTTTAAATTATGCCATCATGAAACTGTAACCATGATCTAGTCCTGAATTATTAGTTTAATATCTGTTTCATTCCTGGTAGGTACAATACATTAAAATGTACAAAAAAATATATATAACAATCGGTAAGATTTATGGGACATTAATTTAATGCCTATTCTCGGACAATTCATCACGGTCTGTAACATAGAAAGCATTACAAATGGAATTTTTTTTGTTTTGATCTATTGATGTTAATGTACATGAAGGTGTATTTACTTCTTTAACTTGTTATAGTGTTTGATGCATCCAAGTTAATACTGCAGTCAAAATCTGTTTCTATGGTTGTCAATTGGGATGTTTATTTGGATATTTTAGATAACTATTTATTTCCTGATATTATTTTTACATATCTACAAATGAAGTGATTGCCATATAGAATGATAACTATTTATATAGTTTTGAATAACATTTTAACAGATAGAAAAATGTATTGAGGTCGTGATTTGCTCAGGTAAGTCACAAAAATTTTAAAAAGAATTTGGTACAACCTTGTTCTAATTACAGAAATACTAGAAAATAAAATAAAAATAAATACAACTTCTTTATAGGGAAAATCAAAGAAACCTTCTAGTTTAGGTAAACTACCAAATTCAGAATTAATGTTTGTTTAGAATTAATAAATACCACTAATTCATATTTGGTAAATATCTGAAATTTTAAAGTGGGGAACTCTTACAAATCTGCTTCTATGGAACAGACAGTAATTAGTGATAACAGCAGTTTTATTTAAGTCACTTAACAAAAGCTTAAAAACGGTCTAGAGCAAAACATAATCACAGTATTACGTACATATGATTTTTATGACTATTTTATTAGTGAAACATATACAATAATCTTGTTTCTCTATCATAACAGGGTTTTTTTTATTATCACATTCCAAAAGTTAAGCCGTCTAAAATTAGTTTTATGTTTGTTGTTGATTATTGTAAAAGTGTATCTTGTTTCCTATTTATATTGAAAGTATCTATCTCAATGTTAACACGTCGACTGTATAACAAGATTTCAATAAATTTAATTAAACACTTACAAGTCAAAATATAAATAACATCTTGTAACTTACAAATAAATAATATGTATTATGAAGCACAGTACAAAACTTAACTATTAATACGATAAACAGCCTGCGAGATTCCTTACAAAAAATAATATAAAATAATAACTTTTATTTATATAAGGGCCATTCATCGTTATCACAATATGCGAGTATCTTTAAATAACACCGATTTTTTTTACAAAATACTTTCTATTATATTATTACATCAATTACATAAGTTATACTGTGGGCTATTATTAAAAATACTGTCAAATAAATATTTTAAATCTGAGTATTTACACCTTCACTATTTTAATGCAACATTTCTTTGGTATGGTTTCATTCCTCATCCAGCCTTTTTGTTCGTTAAATGTTCAGAGCATCCTAAGGTACATGAAACTTCATTAATCTTTTCCTCTTTTTTCTTTCCAAATTTTTTGGAGCGTACACCACCAGCAACCCTGAAATATATTTTCCATTGAGAAATGAATTATTGGAAAAAATACAATTTTTGTATCAGATTTATGCTTGATAATATAAATATAACTTTCTGAAATTTTCATTTGTAACTAAAACATAGCTACATGTATCATAAACAAATTGTTGGATGCACAAATGTATTTCTTGATTAAGACTCAAGCATCAATCTTTTCTATTTTTAAATATTTTTTTCTATATTGATCGAACATTGAATATTGTGCTAGAATAAAATATTTAAAAAAGAGGTGTATAATGTAACTATACTACTATAAAACACTACTTCACTACATTTAAGGGTGCAAAATATGTACTACAAAGAAAATTACTTTTATTATTAGCACGTGTTAAAAAGAAAACGTTAAAACACTTACATGTTACTGCCAATTAAAAAGGAATACTTAAATTTGGGTCCGTTAAAATTCAACGTATAAAAAAACTTATTTCAAGTTTGCATTTACACAAAGAAATTAATATTAACAGCTTTAATAACTGGCTTCCCTTGTATCATAGAATACACTTCAAATTATGATGTATTTAATTTCTTTGAGTATTATGAAAAAATTGTACTCTATTTTCTTACCAAAATAATAATAGTGTGAATTTAAAAAATCTCACGGTTCACCTGAAACATTTAAAATATAAATAAAGAATATACAGAATGTTTATGGTGTGAAACACATTTCATTTTTCTTTCATATTAAATTTATAAAATTGTATATTTATTTACTTGGCAAAGTTGAATTGTACAGAAAATGTGCGTTTTTTATTTTCATTTGTTCTTAAAATAATTAAAAGACGAAGTTGAAGATGACTGGTACCCTACGTATGTGAGAAGAGGTAGGATAATATATAAAATCTAAGTTAATGTTAGTTACTACAAATCATGCATTAATTCTGTTTTAGTAAAAATACATCTGAGACTCACAACAAATCTAGACAGCATCTATTGATCTATAGTGAAGATTAGTAACAGTTACTTGAAAAGGTGGTTAATAAAATAAACAGAACAGACAAAAACCTTTTTTACATACCTATTTACACAAAAATTATTTTCCATTTGGCATCCCCTATACTAAAAATGGCCTAATTTGGGTATTAAAATAATACAATAGATATTAAATTTGCTTATAATTTATTAATAAGTCTTACAACTATTTTTAGAATTTGTTATAAAGATTTCAGATTTTGTTGTGAGTATAGATGTAATAAATAAATATATCTACAAGACTTTATACAAAATTAAATAAAATATCGGTCCCTGATATTTATAGGTACAAATCTTTTCACCAGAATTTGAAGTTTGGTTTACATAGGCAGCTATTCACAAGATTTATAAAAATATATACATAGTATATAACACGCAAATAAACAATTTTAAGTAATACAGTACATAAATTGGCAATTTTCTTATTTTTTTTTGTTTTCAGCGAATTATGTATAACAATTTTGACAACATTCAGGAATGCATAGCTCTTGAAATGATATTTTCGAATTCGGGTGAAAAGTCAATATACTAGTGATAAAATGACTGCACCGGCTTAAATGAAACCATATAAATTTCAACAGTCTTACGTAATAGGATAGTTTACAAATATACAATTTAAAGTGGGGTTTTGGAAATGTATATGTACATCGGTAACAATTTACAATGATACATTGAAATATCTCATATAAAAAATGTCCACCACTCAATTCGTTTGATTTAGGAATTTTTCTAGCAGTAATATTTCGTCGAAAGGCCTAATTTACAAGTATATATAGCAGGTTGGGGATACATACTCGAAAGACTGGGTTCTTTTGTGTCGCACTGTCTTCCACTGTAACCTGGAGCACAGCTGAAAAATTAAACCAATTTCAGTGCACGATAATTGTATTTGATTATTAGGACGAGCAAGTTAAACATTACAAAAGAATAAATATTTTAATTTACTTTAATTAAAAATTCAGACATTGTTATACAGTAGCACGTAGAAGTTGAACAAATTCGATAGAAACGTTATTGAGAAAATAGGAAAAAAGTTCGAATAGTTTCATTTTGTTTTTTAGATGCTCACTTCTTGGTATACATATTTTTTTTTTCATCATTAGAGTTATGTTAGATCCCCTTATCTTATGATCCTATTTAAGACAGAATATTGTTTTCGTATGGCGAGTTAAATTTTGTTGTAGGTTACATAACAAAGAAATTTGCTAATGTAATTTTTAATTTAAAGCTCTCTCGGGAATTCTACTTTTTCCAAGAGTTTGTACTTATTGTCTGTGCGTTACTTGGTTACTTGTGTTTGTTAGGTTACATAACAATTTTACTTATCTATTGTCACAATTTTTCACTATACAGGGTTTCAGTATAGTTTCTGGCATAACTTTCTCAGTGTAACGATCTCACTAACAGAGACGTAAATCTTAAATTTTAAAAGAATCAAATAACAAACAAAAAAGTCATGACCCCCCACGACAACGCCACTGTGTCGAGTCAATAAATTATTACGTTCAAGATAAATACGGCTAGCTTAGTGGATGATATTCCGTGTACTGTCGACTATTGCTTCATACAGATCATCAAGAATAGGAACAAGTCTCAAAACTGCAATATCGGACCGCCTACGAGGTGCGCAGTAAATAACCTGGTCTTCCAGGATCCAGTCGCATTGAGACCTTTGCAGAGTGAATATCGATGAGTATATATGTACATAGAGTTCGATCCTGTTCCTTTCGAATGCTGCCTCACTCTTTCTTCTATACATATTCAGACAATCTCACACTTTCTCCTATTCTTGATGAGTAGTACATTGGCCTTCTTTTTCACTAATCGGGACAGTCTTTTTGACATGTGTAAAGTAGAATTTTAAGTTAATCCAGTTCGACTGACATTAGAACGAAGTACACACATTAGTTATTATTTTCACAGAGTTATTTTTTTTTGAAAAGATAAAATGCCTTCCTCTCACATTTTAAAACATAGGCTGACATGTAATGGAATGTGTGAAGTAAGATATATTGCATAAGTAATCTATAATCTAACTGCTATAATATTCAGGCTGTATATGTATGTTATGTAACCACTTTTACAGAATTTCAGTGTATAATTGGTTGTCTGTCATCTATTTGCTTTATTGTACATAAATCATATGCCTATTATAATTCAATTATCAAATACACTAACGGGACATATTTTAAATATTTTCAATATCCTTCTGATATTTTGGTATTAGGATTTGCAATAGTATTTATTTTAATATAAATATTTAATATATAATTTGCACATACTTTATTTAATAAATAAATAAAGTATGTGCATTTAAAAGGTCCTACCTTAACTTACCAAGTACCTTAAACTACCTGTCTCACTAATTATATTGAATTTAATAATTTCTTCAGTTGTATTAGGTTATTTAATAAAAAAATACGAGTAAGAATTTGTTATATTTCTAGTGGTTAAGAAAACCTGTTAATATAACTGTTGATGTCAAGCTATTGCATATAATTTAAAAACTTTCTATTATGTTCTACTGTGACATTTTTTGGTTATTATTACATATGTTACCAGTTTTATACAAAAATTCTACATGTGGGTGGTCTTTCATCATTTTATTTCAGCAGTTTATATATAAATTGTACACTACTGAAACTAATAATATACAACGTTTGTAAGAAAAAACGTAGACCTTTGCCATATAAGTAATTTATAATTTTAATATGTAGTAGTGGTTACAGGACTAGTTCCCATAAAATATTGTTCGATAAATCATTAAAACTGTTTAATATTAAGTTGTGCGGTTTTCAATGTTTTGTACAATGTTGATCTCTGTTTTCAGATCTCGCATTAAATATTTTCTGCATAATACTATCGATATTTCAGTAAATTTTAATAGTGAAGTAAATTAATAATTAGTATAATTATTATAAATGTCTTAACCTTCATACCTATGTACACTCTTTTCCGTATTTATAGTGTGTCGTTGCTTTTTTAATAGACTGATACTTTAGAATACTATCGAGTATATTACTTAGTTTTGTAAACTTCGATACTTACATGCAGTAATATTCACCCATTGAATCTTCCTTATGGCATGTCCCCCCGTTATGACAATAACTTGTTCGCAGCTGGGCGTTACATTCTTTTCCTGCAAATAGAAGAAGGAAGTTTCATATATCAATGCTTGAAATAAGTAGGCAAGAAAATTAAGTTAACAAGATACTAATATTTTATAGAGTATCGAGGGTTGAAAGAAACTTATAGAAAATTAAATTTGGCTACGCACCTCTATGTGCAGGCCTTGAAACGGGAATCTCGTTATTTTTAGAAACGTTTTATGTTGTTTATCGCGATTTATTGTAATAGCAGAATATCGACTTAGTGACCTAACGAAACAATAATTTTGGCAAGTCGTAGATACTTAATTTGTGTATTTGTTGGGCTGTCAACGTGCCAGTTTATTGTGTAATAATGGCGCCATATTTGCTGCTTAGTCCCGGCACCGTGTAACGTAAAATTCTCATTATAAAAATGTCAGTTCCCTTCCCTTTCAATACTTTTATGTGAAAAACAGATTCGAGTTAAAAACTGCGTTATGAGTTTATACAGGGTTGGGCAAATGTATTGAAACACTTGATTTCCGGCGAGACTATAGGTTGGGTTAAAATATCTTTAGTAAAAGTTTTTGTAGTTGTTTTAATCTATTTAATGACGTGTGTTGAGTTCCCACAACTACCTTATTTTTCGAGACATGACGCCATGAGCAGTTTTTTAAATGGACGATCCTGTAGATTTTTAGATACCTTTTCAATAATTACAATGATGTAAGGGCAACTTGTGGTTTCTAAATATTAAATAAAATAAAGAGTAAAATAGTTACTATGTATAACGAAATCTCTAACAGTAATATACTTTATTGTATTATGTGTATTATAACGTTTGCTCAAAATACTAGGTTTGTAGGCTGTTTGCATCTTACTTTGTCTC
Organism: Rosalia funebris; assembly: GCA_037954035.1. Lineage (NCBI taxonomy): Eukaryota > Metazoa > Arthropoda > Insecta > Coleoptera > Cerambycidae > Rosalia > Rosalia funebris. The sequence continues at coordinate 23,028,693 of JAZFAV010000011.1, forward strand.
TGCATCGCTATCTGATCAACATATCTTTGTCGTCACGGTTTTTGCAAAATTTATGTAACAGACAACACAGTTTTATTACTGTCTGTTGTAGTCAATACTGTTAGATAGGTTCAGTTTGAAATATTAGTTTTGCTCTTTATTCATGAATGAATTAACTGAACGTGAAAGAATGACATTGTTACAGAGATACAAACAAGTCTTGGAGATTTTTACAAGATATATGCAATATTTTTAAAGCACATCTGCATTTCCTAGCAGAAATTCTCCTATTTCAAAATAAATAGTTTCAATAATTGTGTAAAGGTTCACAAAATGGAAAATATTCAAAATGGGCTAAAATACCTACCTAATACCTAAATGAAACATCTCCACAGAGATGGATAGGTCAAAGAAAACATTAAATGATCCTTGCGATCGCCAAACTTAAGTCCTATGGACTATTTTCTTTGGGGCCATTTAAAATAAGTTGTCTAAAAAAACAACCCTCAGTTGCTAGAATAATTGGAAGGCGGAATTGGGATAACTAGTATTCCAGCTCACTATTCAAAATTTCGTAAAAACCTTCACTAATCGATTAGGATATCTAATTGCGAAAGTCGCTAGTTTGAACATTTCATTTTTCCTTTACCTGTATTCTTTAAATGCTCAATATTTTGTGACATTAATTATGATAAGCATAAATATCAAATATCAATAATTAGTATTAATTTAATATTCTTTATTTTATACGCATACCCATTAAACCGTATCTCATTGTATTAAAAAAATGATGTCTAAAATGTAAATGTAATACAGGATCATCATTTAATAAAACACCAATGATGTCATATGGAGAAATAGCATAGAGGTGGAAATAAATGTACGATCATTAAATAGATTACAACTACAAAAATCTTCATTATCAATTTATAATTTTGCCAGAAATCAGATGCCCTCCACATTTTCCCACTTTGGTGTGTACCATCAAGAAAAAATCTAATGAGTCACTTTCCATATGTTCCGCTGTAATAGAGCCCAGCATGAATAAATCGTGGAGTTAATTAAGCTCTTTGTCTAAACATGGTCATCCCCTCTATTGGTCAACAGTATAATTAACTCTAAAATGAAATTATTGTGTTGCCTATACTCGTATTCTATGGGAGCATATGGAAAATGTCTTATTACATTCTTTTATGATGGTACATAATATATGTTCTCTTATTTTTTATTGTCATATAAAACAGAGGCATATTTTCATTATAAATTGTTGTCAATATATTTTATATTAATCATTAATTATAATAATTTTTCCCTGACAGTTATAACTATCTACATGGCAACATCTATTTTGTGGCGCGTTAGTTATAATTTTTGTTGCAGTTTGTTCTTGAAAATACATTAAGATAATCGGGAAAAACTTTAAAATACTTTATACGATTAAATTCTCGTAAATTCGGTAAAATTTGTATAATGATAATGATAAAAATAGGTGCCTGAATGCGATTATTTGTTAAACCAACCCATACATTGACTTGCAAGAATTCTGAAAACTTGTTTCCTTATACTGATAATTATTTTCGGTAGCGCAGTAATGATGATTATGGTGATCAAATGTTCCGTTATGCATAAAATTAACTTCATCACTTAAAAAAACAAAACAAACCGTAAATGCAAAACGACTATTGAATATGGAGTCAGTAACAAGCCTGATAAATTTTTGGAAAGTAAAAAAGCTTTGTCGGTGCAAACAGAAAATATTAATAAAAGTTAACATTTTTATTTCTCTTATACCTATGTAAGGAAATAATAACTATTAATTTAGCCCATCAGCAAATTCTATATTTTGTGCGAAAAGTCCACATAACTATTAATTATGTACGCATTAGTATTAGTAGATTGATTCTAATTGTATGTTATTGTCCTCGGTGAGACTTTTTGTTCTCGAGGATAAAGCCGTTACATTCATATACCAATTTAATTTCTTGTAAAAAATGTCCAAAATAAAATAAAGTGTCTTTATTATGAAAATATGAAGGAGAAGTTAAAAATAAACTAACTAAAATGATATCCTTTGTCAACTCGTTGAACTTATAGAACAAAGAGTCGCAATTAAAAAAATTGCCGATGGCTTAAACTTTAAGATAGAGTAGAGATGCTATAGATACCGCTAGAAAAGCTCTCACTGAGTGTTTGGGACGGGTCTGATACTGAAATGGCTTTGGACACTACTTCGCCTTTAGCACCTTCTGCTACGCACTCGTACTGTCCCCAGCTGTCTGCATCCATTTTCTTGATGGTCAGTCTACTCTGCTTCCTGGAAAAAATAGTCATAATAAATCAATTACCTAATGAATGTATGATTTTAGTTTTTGATTAATAATGAGAACATGAAATTGGTTTTATGTATGGAAAAGGTAAATGGATGTTCGTAATTTATAACGTATTTTTAGAAAGTAATTATTAATGATCTTAATTTCTGGATGGATCGAACGTCGAACTGATTCTTCTGAAATGAGAGGTCTGATATCGATATCTACTCTCACTGGTCACGGTTGGGTCATCAATCTTAAACCATGAGTTATGGCGAGAACTACCCTTATCTGCGCAAAATCACTTATAATGGATAATGAAACGTTGATATTAAGTTCTAGTTCGACAGGATCCAAGAAGAATTCATCAAACCAGCCTGCAGATGATATTTCTAGGTTAATATTAATATTAATGTGAATGTATTAAATATGACAAATGAGACTGACTACGGAAAACTTGATTAATATTTGAAAAATAAGAGTATCGTAATCCAAAAGTAATAATAATAATAATAATCCATTTACTGAAAAGAAGTAGAAGTACAGATTTCTTCCAAAAGGAAAGTGTATCAACGAAGTTGATTAACAACTCTCTATGTAATATATAATTGATATACCTGATTGATTATAAACATATGTACATAACTATCTAAAATAAATAAACTGAAAAAAAAAGAATAAAACTTAAAATACGCGTACAATAAAAATTTGATGAAAGTATATCTCTTTTTAATTTACTTCTGACTGTTGCCACCGACATATATTAAGAGGATTTAAACATTTTACGTCGATGAGATTGAATGGAAATTTTATTTTCTATTTGTCTTAAATCTCTATTGTGATTGTTATTTCACCACATTAACTTATTACATAACTACTCAGGTGTATCAGTCTTTATAATATTTAAGACAAATCCGACAATATGTTTAAATCTCGTCTCAGACATGTATAATAAATTGAATGAACGCATTACGGAGAAATGTGATCAAATGGTGGTATGGTAAAATATCTCACACAGGCATTCTGAATTTTTTGTAAACAATTTCTGTCCTCCTTTATTAGAAAGGGTCATCTGTGATACAAATAGTATAAGAGCATGGTTTCACCAAGCAATATTTTAATACTTCCGTCTAAATATTTTTTTAAATGATTCTGATGAGCTATTTTAAGAAGAAAAATGCTTTCTTACGTATTTTATTGATATGAATAGAAAATTTGAATGTATAATCAAACAAAACCCCGAGGTTTTTTACAACACTAGTTGAAGCGATTACTTTATCATTAATTTTAATATTTCCTTCATCCCTGTTGTGAAGTTGATGTGGTGTACTAAAAACGATATTTTGACTTATTAGCATTTATAATTAATGTACCTTTTAATGTCCATTCAAAAATAGTTTTTAAATCGTTATTTCTAATTTGAGAAGCCGCGAACGAATCAGAAAGTAAAAAACTATAAAGAAGCTGTATGTCATTAGCGTACATGTAGTTTGCATTTTAAGGAAATTTTTGAAATATCTGCAAAAAAAATTAAACACAAGCTGTCCCAGTACAGAACCTTGAGCTGCCGGAGGATTATAAGAGGAACATTATCGTTACTATACCGAAAAAGAGAGGAGCCTACAAATGCGAGAACTGTAGAACGATTAGCCTAACTTCCCACGCGTCAAAAATCTTAACCAGAATAGTGCAGAAGAGGATGGAAAATAGAGCGGAGGAAATACTAGGAGAAGACCAATTCGGGTTTAGGCGAAATAGGGTAACTCGCGAAGCTATTCTGGCGCTAAGAGTAATGTTTAGAGAAAACAACAGAAAAAGGAAAGAATATATAGGATTTGTAGATTTAGAAAAAGCTTTTGATAATGTAAGATGGAAAAAATGTTCGAGATACTAAAGAGCGCAGGAATGAAGTATAGAGATAAGAGAGTAGTACACAATCTATACAAAGAGCAAACTGCTGTTATAGAAGTAGAAGGGGAAGCTGTTATAGAAGTAGAAAGGGAGTAAGACAAGGATGTACGCAAGAGGTACTATCACCACTAATTTTTAATCTGTACATCGAAGAGGCGATTAATGTGGTAAAAGGTAGAGTGGATTTCGAGATTAAAGTACAGGGACAGAAATTAAAAATGCTGAGATTCGCGGATGATATAGCAGTATTAGCATCTAGTAAGGAGGAATTAGAATCAGCGTTGAACGAAATGGAGGCAGTGTTGACAGAGGAATACGGAATGAGGGTGAATAAAAACAAAACTAAAGTGTTAGTGTGCAGAGGGCGCGAGAGCAGAGCAAAAACGAAAGTACAAATTAATAATGAAAGATTGGAGGAAGTTAAAGACTTCACTTATTTAGGAAGTAAAATACGTTGGGATGGAGGAAGGGATAAAGATATAAAACATAGAATAGCGCAGGGTCGAGAAGCTTTTAACAAAAATAAACCACTTTTATGCTCGGGGGTAATAAACTGAGAAACAGGGAAGAGATTCTTGAAAACGTATGTATGGAGCACCGCACTATACGGTTGCGAAACCTGGGGAAGCAAGTAGGAAGAAATTAGAAGCTTTTGCGATGTGGCGTTACCGAAGAATGATGAAAATACCGTGGACTGATAGGGTTAGAAACGAAGAAGTATTAGAGAAAGTCGGCGAGAAAAGAATTATGTGGAAAAACATAAAGAAGAGAAGAGATAGAATGCTAGGCCACTTGCTGAGACATGGGGGAATAGTCCGCGATATTTTGGAGGCAGAAATAGGAGTGAAGAAAGGCAGAGGTAGGCCTAGATTAGACTACTGCTCGCAAATAGTAAGGGATGTAGGTTGTAGCACAATTAGCGAAATGCGTAGGTTAGCACAATATAGGAGAAGCTGGAAGTTAGTGTCCAACCAGTCTTAGAACTGATAACCTCATGATGATGATTGTGAAAGCCCATTTAGGATTCGTTAGGTTTTTTAAATATCTTAATTCTTGCAATTTTTATAATCAAAATTTATCTTGGATAGTATTATATCATACCTGCTGATTATAAAGTTTAATAATTACAATTTTGAATGTTTACTGTGAATAGGATTATACTAGCAGTAGTACCAACTATTTTAAAATAGGATCTGTGTTTTCATTCATTTATTATTAAACAACAATGGGGCTGCTTAGAAAAAGTAAATTTGATTTGTCTAAATAGATAAATTCAGATCTATTCAAACAGATAGATCTGAGTGTGGTGATAAATATTCGCACGATATTTATTTATAATTTTATTATTAAAAGATTTTTTAAAAACCGAAATATTTATTTTTAAAAAGACATTGACTGACGTACAAATTTCCTTTTTCCAAGTTTCTGTTTGAGTTGTGACGTGTTATAATATTTTTTAAATATATTTTTTAACTTACAATTTCGACGATAACCATCTACAGAGTTGATTGCTTTGCATTTCGCTATAACTAAAAATATTGTCCAATACCGTAGCAGCAATAATAATTTCCATTCACTTGTATTTGAGCCATTTAATTTAAAAACCATAATAAAAATTAAGTTACAACCATTAAGTAAACCATCATTACATCATAAAAAAGTAAGTTAAAATATCCAAGCTTTGGTAATATTTTGAGGTAAAATATAGAGTAGCTATTGGGTAGAGGTTGATGAGAGGACTTACTATAACATAAGTGCATCAAGTGTCAAAGGTGGAAGTATCAAATAATACTATAAAGATGAGATATTATTTTATTTGGATTTATACGTTTGTACTGAAAAACTGTAATTTATCTGGATTTGACATTGAATATTGTGATTCATCTGGTTGCAATGTAGAAACAACTTAACGAGAACCTTAAAAAATATATGAGTTTAACAGAAAGTAGTATATAATCTATGTTGCATAACTGGTGTTTAATATACGTGTTGGATCAGGTAAACTGATTAGTTTTGAGCAGAACATAGTTGATAATAATTAACAAACAAATAACATATATGTAATATATGTAATGTTTTCCGTTTAGTATAGAACATGCCTCGTTTTAAACTATCCATGTTAGTCATTTAATAAAATATATTTTTTATTCGTGAATGTCGCTTCTTTTTAAAAGTAAGGAGAAAATATATACATTCGATGTGTATTAGTGCAACCAACAACTATCGCCATAATTAATTACATAAGTATGCATGAAACAAAAAATTTCAGTTTGTTGTAACTGTATTGAGACTGTTTTAATACATTTTTGTGGGTATTTTGTAAAGCAAATCCAAATGCATCAGATGTGTTGATATTTTAAAAACTTATTTATTACTATTGTATGGCGAAATATGTAAAAATAAGTGTGAAAACAAAAATATACTTGTTGAAATATGTTTTTAAATGGGATAATATACTTATAAAAATACATACCTACTACGAAAAAAATTAAGAGGCAAGCCTAATTGTGAGACGTGTTAAATAAATTTCATCCTTATGGAATCTCCACAAAAATCTTACAATTAATACTGTAAGATCTGGTGAACGCGCAGGTCTCATTTGTGAATAAATTTTACCCTATTTTTCTACCCCTGGAAAATAAACTATGCCTAATTGACTTTATTCTGCACATTGTAAAATACCATTTTATCGTCAAACTTGTTAGAAAAAATCACATTTTTTATTTCTTCGCGCAATAGTTTTTGTTATTACTAAAAATGTATTCCGTATGATTTTTGTGACTTTCGTCCAAAGAATCTTAGAGAGATCAGTAATTTTGAACGGGTTCATTGACCCTGCCGTATTTCATCAATCTGACTTGCTAAAAAGGGAGGAATGCTCATTATGCGTTACAATTATTATCGTAGTTTTTTTATTTTTGCTTACTTAAGCTTTTTCAATTATTATTTTATCCACTATAACTTAAGTAAGTATTCCATATAGTAACTAATAAATGTCTAATGAAAATGAGCTATATTCTTATCACTTTTCTGAAATTTAAAAATTTTGCTTTTATTCCACGTCAAATATGTTTAATATTATGGAATTTTCTACAAATAAGCCATATTATATGAGCAATATTACGTTTCTATGAGAGAAACTGAACTATTGTATTTAGTTGGTATTCTATGTAATATTATTGATATTAGACTAACAAATATTTTTATGCCGCAATTAATATATCATCAATGATCGAGAAATATCTTAGATTCCAACCTCAAGAAAACATATAAAGGACAAATATATTGAACCTATATAAAATTTTAAATATTTACAACGAACATAGAAGAAAAAGACATCCCGAATGCTAATAACATGCCATAACATTTGAGAAACAAATTTGCATATTTGCAATGAAAAAAATAATACCGCCACGTAAAGTACTATGCAAAATTTAAATTTAAACGGGCTCTACTGGAATCAATGATCATTCCATAATCTAAAAAAAATAAATGAAAATATTTCTGAACACGACGTTTCTCCTCAACTTCTATTAAAATTTTGGGAATGACGTTCAACTTTTTACCATTGTAACCCTCCAAATGCCTTTTTAATAACAGGTTTCTTTGTTCTTTCTTTCATGTACTTTTCAAAATCAATATTTTCCCTTAGAAAGAGTCCGCTTTGTCACATTGATGGCTTTTAAATTCTTTTGACATTCTTAAAATTATCCAAATTTATCACCAATCTTTTTCACTAGTATACGCTACTTTTTATTCTTCACACTGTTTTGCAAAAAAATCATAGGTTAAATCGTATTTTGCTTTTGTTTTTGCTCATATTAGAGAATTAAAACATTTTTCCTAGTCTTCTATTTTCAATAGGATATCAGAGTTCAATAGATCAAATAAAGCTAGGCTATAACAAATCAAAATAACAAATACAAAACTCTTAGGACTAAAAAAATATAACAGATCATCTTATTCAAACATGATCGTATATAAAAGTAACCTTTTTTTAAAGTATGCATCGGTTCATTATAGACGTCGATGTGTGTAGTAGTGCGAGTCTTCCGCATTATAGTAAATTGTGTATTATTCCTATGGTAAAACATAAATGAGTTACACAGTTAAATGGGTTACAGTTTCGTGACATCAGTTACGAAATTCTATTTGTGATAACAACCAACAGAATTACATAAACAATTCTAAAGTGCTATTCTGTAATAGTGCATCCGATATTCTGCAAGAATTAGTGACAGCGCTAGACAGGTGTAGATATTCCTTAAAATCAATGTAGGATTGGGCGAAATAATTCCTTAAGGGTAGGACGGCCACTAGTTTATACAAAATGGCGACGGATACAGCCAAACCATCGTGAAAAATCTCTTAGAATAACAAGAGACTGGGCCGTCACCGAAATACTCTTCTAATTGGAAATTCCTACTGTTATCATACACCGCATTTTAACAGAACACCGCAATACGCAAAAGTTATTGAGTAAAGGGATATAATCGAACAGATAACATGGGGTTTCCCATAATCTGCATTCATACAATTCATGTATTCGTTATACAAACAAAGGCATTTCATAACTGCTTACAAATAGCTTGCTTTTAAATTATTTTAATTTCCAAATTAGGCAGATTTTTGGAGTATGGGGCTGCTCTTTCATGTATCATAATTACATGAGGGCACAAATTGCAATGCCCCTATACAGTTATAGTCTGTTATTATCTGCTTAAAACTATTGAAACTATTTAGTAATATTTAGAACAAATCTACTTGAAGAAAATTGTTAAGTGCTCATCTGACAAATTTTAGAGAAAATTCGAAATATGGTAAATTATTATGTAATGTAACATTAAAAAGCATGTGCAAATACAAACATCGACTTACGTTAAAAACCTCATTAGCTGTAATTAGTACAGTTATAAACTATTTCGTACCAAAAAAAAAAGTTTAAGCCCTTATACTTACCAATCAGTACCATCACTGGTTTGCAACAAAACAAAAATGTATTAGTGAAGTTATTTATAGGTTTTAGTTACGGTGATATTATATTAAGGGGTAAGTAAGTTTCTGACATTGAACATATAATATTATAATTGTTTAATAACAAACATGTTACATAATATATACAGTTATAGAACGGAGTATATTTACAAGGTGAGTTATGAGCTATACATTTTTCAGGAAAATATTTGTGAAAAATGAAAATCGTAACGTTTGTAACCGGCCGTTAAAAATAGCGGTTACATCATTGAACGTTCTTGTCAACATTTAGAAAAGCATCATATTAGTGTTAAAATATAATAATGTAGTGAAATTTCAAAGATGCAAATATCACAGCAAAGTGATACAGATCGCAAATATAGCTGTATGAATTAAATTTTTTTTAATCAAAATCAACTGATTTTAGGACTCTTTGATTACATCAATATTTGTAAAGTTGATACATTTGTTTCTTGTGGTGCCATGTATACATAAGTACAAGATATAATTACTGTATACTTAGTGGCTTGTGGTGGTGTTAAATTAAAAATAGACAGTTTTAAAACCTTAAAACAGACTTTTCCGCACGTAGAACATCTCTATCTCGAGTGGCCAAAAAAGAATAAACCAACACATAAATGCAGAATATGTGATTTATGCGACAGTTTTACTTTTTTCAAATAGTTCACCCTCGTGCTTTCTCATGACCCATGAACAGGGTGGGGTGTATCCTATCCACCTCAAAATCAATAGATGTCGTCTGGTAGACGTCCCTAATCAGAATCAGTCGAAACCCGATCGATCTGACACGATTTAATTGAGCGATCGTGCTACCAATAAAGAATTCTCAAGTAGTCCACCATTGTACTTTCTCATGACCCATGTACATGGTAGAGTATGTTCTATCCACCTCAGAATCAATAGGTGTCGTCTGGGAGACGTCCCCAATTAGAATCAGTCAAAACCCGATCGATTCGACACGATTTAGTTGAGTTATCGTGCTAACAAGAATAAATGCCGACAACAACGGTAACGACGACAACGACACACATACAGCAAACATTTTTTAAAAACCATTTTTTTTCTGTTTTTAGACCGAAAAACAAAAAATAAACCCAAACAAAATTTTGTTTCTTCACTTTTTCATTACACGATTACATTACTTTTCCGCGTATAGTGGAGTGCGAAAAAGTAAAAAATATTGCTATTGAATGAGAAATCGGAATGTAACCAAGACCAGTTCTCCCGTCTTCAGTGAAAACCATATACCATCCCTCTTCTGCGCCACTCTTGATTTAAGGTCAGGTAATAAGTAGTATTTTAGTTACAAATATTTTAACAAATAAAAAAAAACGAATGAGTTAATTGTTACTTTAGGTTAATGTAAAAATCAGCTTCAATCAGATATGTTTGATACTGGAAAAGCTAAAATAATCATTTCATTTCAGCAACCACTAGTTTAAAAAATAATACTTGGTCGTTAATTTATAGTATTTACGCTCTTCAAAATTATACTATTATTAAATTGACTAATCCTATTATCAGTTGTGAAGATATATGCGTTATCACTAGAATCGTATTTTGAGTTCTTGGATGAAAAAGTCACATACTATAAATAAATAGGACCAAATTCAGTCCTTTTGCCCCATCTTTTGATTATATTTTACATTAAATCATCATGAAACAAATATTTCTAGTTTGGCATATTTTCTTGCTGTACATAGAACCTTCAGTTACAGTTTCAGCTTCTTTTTTAATATTCTCAATTTTGTGAACCATTACACAATTATCACACAATTTCTGTAGTAGTGAAATGAATTACCAATAAATTCATGGTATTACATACCACAATTTCAATTTATTATTCTGAATTTTGAACATTTGGAATGACTTGTAAAAACTGAAAAAGCATATATTTCCGATTGAATTTTTATTAAATAAGTTTTTTATAAGCATATATAATCAATAATTAGAGGCTCGAAACTTCCATAGCAAATTTAGCAAATAAAGCCGTTATTTGATTGGATCTGACGGTCGGGTTCAATCCCCGAGAAAACAATTTGTATCTGTGACAGGGATTGGTTGTATGTCTAACAATTTTAATTTGATTATCAGCTTTAATATATGAATCGCGGTAATCTGCCACGCTTAAAGTATAAACCCACCCTAAACACAAATAAAAAACATAAAGATAAGGAGAGATGAAATCAGGTTAATATTTCCTGGAAAATTTGTAATATTGATATCTGAAAACCCCAAGTTTGATGTGTCAAAAGGTCACGCGGTATGAAAACACTGATTACTAAAATATAATTAGTAATATTATTTATTGCGTGATAGGGAATTTTTATTTTTCTGATAACTTCGTTTTTGGAGTAGTAAATGAAGTAGAAAATGTGTTTGACGTGAAGTGAGGCACATCAAAAGTTACTTTAAAACAGTAAATCGCATTCCAATCTAGCGTGTAAACATAGTAAGCCATACAAATTGAGGAAACTAAGGATGCATACTTTCAGTCCAATATAAATCATATAAATATGTGCAAATATTCAGTGTCATATTATTTGTAGTTTCCCAAATACGCTAATAGACAACGCACCATGATTCGCCCTGTATAAACATTTCATGGTTGGGTTTGAACACTAAAACCTGGAAGACTAAGTTTATATGTATTCAAAACACTGTTATGAATATTTTCAACTTGTATTATACATTAAGTTGGTATTAGCTTGTTATGCTAATTACGTTAGCTATATTTGCGATCTATCGTATTGCTAGTTGATACGAATATACCGGGTGTTTCCTATGTATATGTAGTATATGTAGATATCGGTAGTTGATTGATTCATTTATCCTATATTTATTTATTTTATTGTTTCACATTAGAGCACGTTATGTGAAGAACACAGCACCGCTCCAGGAAATTTCGGTGATAACTGGTGTCATCCGCTGTTTCTTTCAATGTAGTTCATATTCCTAAACAGCTCTGTTTTTGTGTTTGCCTTTAAATTTGGAATTGTCAAATTTGGAGCCTTATATATTCAGAAACATTTTTGTCACATTAACCCCTTCCCAGTGCATAATGTTCAAATAAAAAATACTTCATTACGCATGGAATAAACATTTATTATAAAATACCATTAAAGTTTTGTGAACAAGAAACGGACAAATTAAAGCAAAATTAATAGGGGCATGTATTCTCGTTCTTTTCTGTTTTTTTTATTTCTAAGTATAAGACATTAAAAACTATCGACTTTAGAAATGAAACACTAAAACAGAGATAGGAATGTTTAGAATAAATCATCCGTTTTAATACATATCACTAGATGGAAAGTTTGATCCTCGAAAAAGGCTAAAAGTTTTAAAAAATGACTTTCAAAAACCGAAACCCAAAATGTATTAAGAAAACAATTTAAGTGAATTTTAATAAGATATATATAAAAGGATAGATATATACAAAAACAAATTGATCAGCAGTCACCGACCGAAGTAATGACATTGATTTAGAAAACACCCTGTATACGAATACATTCTTGCGATTGGAAATATAATTTTTGATGTCACTTTGAAAAGAACAATATTTGAAACTAATTGTAAAGGGTTAGACACAGTTAAATACATTTCTAAAGGGCGTTTAGAACTTAGGCGTATTTTTAAGATTTCAGCAAACAAATCTTACCTTTTATATTGGATGCGCACATGATGGTTCTGATGCAGAATTTCACCTTTCCGCCTCCACGAGATGGTAGGAATGGGAAAGCCTTTCACTTTACAGAGTAGTTTTCGTTTTTCCGTTTTCTTTCGGGAGACTTCTCTCAGTTCGGATATTTTGGGTGACGTAGGAACTGTAACAAGGATAAATTACGTTGTAATTATGCATTCAGATAAGGTGTTTATTGAAATTAATGAACTTCACACCTGAAGCATTTGGAACATAAAACAATTTTTTGTAGATATTTTCAGCAGAAAGTGAATTGAAACACTTTTAAATTTTAAAATTAGTTCCAATTTTCCAATATACAGTTTTATCATGATCACCATCATTAAACAAAAAATAAAAGGATATATCTCATGATATAATGAAGAAACTTTATGCCTTTACTGCTTTTTTAATATTAAACTTGTCCATTGTACAGTTTTCATACTTTCGATACTTTCATATAATATAACATTTTCAAGTTTTCATTTCTATATGCTAAGGTATTTTATATACATGTGCTGTCCATAAGTCAAGAATATATGCATTTTCTAAGCAATTTATGACTTTTAAGCAGGATCCTGAAATACATAAATTTTCAGTCTAAAATGTAATTTTGTGAACAGAATTTTATATTTTGCCCTTCACCCTGTTTAAAGTAACAGTTACTCATTTAAGTTACGCACTGAAGTTCGATGTGATAAGTGATAACTCCTTTGAAAAGTTTTTAAATCTTTTATTAAAAATATTCTTTTAATGTGAAAAATATCAAGCTCTTCACATGTCAAGAAATTAACCAGATAACCCCTGAAACGATACAAAATGCTTTATAAAATTTCAAATACCTTTATTATTATTAAGAAAAATTGACTACCTATTTGAATATTTTATTTAGAGGGTTTCATTTTGCAATTATGTTTACATTAAAATTTAGTACATCGAAAGAACAGTTTATTTCTGATCATGCATATACTCGACCTTAATTTATTTAACGTGAATATGCTAAATTTCAGCTAATGTAATGTGTTTATTGTAACTATTGTAAACTTAGTTAGCAACCTACTCTTCGTTTGGTGAAAATGCTTTTACTAAAAATAAAAAAACACCAAATAAATTAGACAATTTCTCAAACCTAAAGCCGAAGCTGTTTAGGTGCGGGATACACATTGAAAAAACGCAAACAACACCCGTTGTCGTCGATATTGCCTGTGTCGACGATTGGAATCGAACCACGACCACAACAGTCACTAGCTAGTCGTATTTACCAACAAACACGCTCTAACTAACTTGGCCAATGTATCACCTGTATGTATTAATTGATCGTAAAATTAGTTACTATAATTAGAAAATTACATATTTTTTATAGTTCTACCCTTTACTCTTATGGACATATCTGCCTTTAAAAGTACAGAATATAATTTTACACTTAAATTATTTGATACTAATAATACTAATTGCTATCCATATATCTTCCTCTCTTATATATTACAATAATAAATCATTTTAACACATAAGAGGTACTTGCGCTGAGTACCCATTGCGCTGAGTATCTATCAGACAATAGAAATACGTTATGATGCATAGCGTTTTCTATTAACTATAAGTTAATATCAGAATTACCAAACCAGTATTGCGAATGCTAGCAGCTTTTAAAAATGTAACACAATAAATTTTTTAATACCAAAATTGTATTAAAAAATATACTGTGATAAAAATCTAAAATTAACATTTTAAATAAATATACGATTAGTTTGAATATATACATATTTGAAAATGTGTTACTGTCGGTAAGCTGTTAATTTATTTATTTTTTTTGTTTATCGATGGACATTATAACAGGTTTAATTTAATAGGTTGATACCTACCAAGTAATGACAATGACCATTGATCAACAAAAATGGGAAACTAATACTAACTTAAAGTGACATGTTTATTCGTCATGATTACAAACAACTTTCAGAAGTGGAATTTAAAAAAATCTTAGACGTTTTCCTGTTAATTTATTTCTTTGTTTGTAATAGTTGGCACTTGCTTCAGAGAGAAGCCTCTATGGCGATACAGTTGCAGCTATTATACAAAAACTAATTTTATACTCCCAAATAGAGCCCTTAGAAAAAATACTTAATATTTACTTCCGCGTTACTAATTGGCCACAACTGAAACTTGAAACTGAATTTTCAAAATACAGTGATGGTTCATGGGTTATGCATGTCATATCTCAAGCGGTAACTACCTATGAGGCTAACCTATAATTACACTATAACCTTGGTTTGTATCAACATTATTCCAAAATAGATTTCCCTCAGTTAAAACAAAATCCAGTTTTAAAAATGTAATTAACACTCCAAATAAGTAAGGGTCTGTATTGTAGACGAATATTACGTTGATTATACTTGCAAAATTGAGATTTTAAATTTTCAATTTGGTAACCCAATGATATTTTTATTCAACTACAATCAACGTTGTCTAGGCTCATGGTCTAGATCTAGAGTAGCTATGTCAACATGCGACCCTTTGGAAGTACACCTGCGGCCCGCACAAAGGACTCTATAGCAATTATAAATCGAAGTAATTATAATTCTGAATACTGTGCGCTGCCTTATGACAAGATGGTTCATCGTAGGTCAACTAAAGGGAATCCCCGTGTGAGGCAGAACACAGCTGTCGTTTATTTATTTTTTGCTTTGTTAAACTACTTCATTATTTTGCTGTCATGGATATGGCTGGCTGCTAAACTACTTGTATGTACATTGTATGTTTCTAAATTTAAGTAACACAAATATTCTGCGATAATTTTTATCAAATAACTTCAATTAGTTGTCGTCTGTGCCCTGACAACACCATGACAACACAAATTTGACCCATATGGGCCTCGGAGAAATCCTCAGATTGACATGCCTGGTCTAGAGGAGAACTGTGCTTCTAATTACGACTCCTTAGACCACGAGAGAAAATGAGGCGTTCCATTTCAAAACTCGTCTTGTCCACTTTTGAAATAAAATACAATTAATACACTACTGGAAAGATCTCAAGATCTTCATGTACTAAAACTATTAAAACTTCAACAGAAATTGTCATATCCTCTGTAAATCGAGAGTAAAATATAAGGTTCCGCTTCAAAATTCGCCTTATCCACTCTAATTATCATGTCAGAACTCGCCTTATCCCCGGATCCAATCATATTTGTCTCTAAGCATCACGTGACTAGCCACCTGTTTGCTTTCAGTATTTCTATAGAATTTTAACTCACATTCATACGTAAATCAAGACTTTTTGTTTCAAGGCAAGTGCATATTGTGTTATTATACAAATTTTTGAAATAGTCGATATCATGGACACAAATATTACTCCTGTTGATCCAGACAAAGGTAGAAAAAGAGTTAGTGACCGTTGTAAATGGAAGAGGCAAATAGAAGAACTTGCTAGGTTAGTTATTATTGATTTTTAAATTTAACAGTAACGAATTTCTGAGATAAGCAAGTTTTGTTGTTTTGTAGGCATGCTTCAAAAGATTTACCGCAGTTTCCTATTTGTGGTCATAATGGGAAAAATGTAAGACATTGACTATGCGAGATATTCGAGATTTTCATATGAATTTTTATGAATGTAAGACTAAAATTAAGCAGGATGCATTCATACTAAAATATTGTACAGCGTGTAAACCAAAGAGAGACGGACATATCAAAGACAGGAGCAGCAGAAAAGGTGTAACTATTGAGTACTTTGTAAAATTGTGTTCCTCTAACCAATTTCAATTGCAAGTTTATCAAAAAGCGTTTTTAGGTATACTAATGATATCGAGAGATCGAGTACAAAGAATTGCCAGAAAGCATCTTTTAACAGGACAAATGTCAACTGAAAATCGTGGAGGTAACAGACGGGGAGCAAAATATGAATGTCGTAGAAAACACGTTAAATAGTTCATTGAAAAACTGAAAGGCGTTGAAAGCCACTATTGCCGTT
Source organism: Rosalia funebris (assembly GCA_037954035.1). Taxonomy (NCBI): domain Eukaryota; kingdom Metazoa; phylum Arthropoda; class Insecta; order Coleoptera; family Cerambycidae; genus Rosalia; species Rosalia funebris. Next base: position 23,045,526 of record JAZFAV010000011.1, read on the forward strand.
CTAAAAATATTTCCAGGCAGTATTTACTAAGTGAATTGAATATTGCAAAGATTTATAGGATGTATAACGATTCAGTTAACAATGAGGACTTTAAAGTAAAGAAAATTTTCTTTCGTGAAATCTTTCTGCGTGATTATAACATAGATTTTGGCAGCCCAGTCACGGATGCTTGTTCTAAGTGATTAGAATTAGATGAAAGGTTAAAAGTGGAAAAAATTTAATCAAATAAAAGTAAAATAATGATTGAAAAGCAAGTTCATGAATTAAGAGCAAAAGCATTTTTTACTAAGCTTAAAGAAGAAAAAAACGAGTTACTCACTACCTCTTTTGATTGCCAAAAAATTTAGTAATTCCAAAAGTCCCACATCAATCTGCTTATTACACCAGACAACTTTATACCTATAATTTTACGATAGTTAAAGGCTTTTCAAAACCCAAACTTACTACAGATAATGTTTCCATCTACTTGGATGGAAAATGAGTACCATAAAGGTTCGAATGAGATCTGTTCTGCAGTATTTGATTTTCTTTGTAGCACAGATTTAACAACCCACTCTCTGATTAGACTTTGCGCCGACGGATGTGGTGGTCAAAACCGTAACTCCACAATGATGGGAATGTGTACTTATTTCTTGCAAAATATTGCTCCTCCGAACATAAAAGAACTACAAATAAGTTTTCCCATCCCAGGACACTCATTTTTGCCAGCAGACCGAGTATTCGGTAGAATTGAAAAAAATTAAAAAAAAGAAACAACCATTTCTGACCCTGAAAGATATAAAGAGATATTAACAGTTAAACAGTTAGGACAAGACTGCACAGTTAAAGATTTTAAATCAGAGTATGCAAAATATTTTAAAGTTCCTGGTATTTTAAATTTTCTGAGGCAAAAAGATACATACTGTCCCGAAATATCTCAGGAAATATTGTAATATGGGGAGAGGTTTTTTACAACTTAGATACAGGAGTTCCTAAGTCCATTTTAAAAAAAGGGAAAAATCTTGTAAAGTTTTCACCATCTGAGCTGCCAAAAGGGATACCTGTAAAGCCAGATAAACTTGAAGATGTAGGAAAACTATTAGTTAAACATTTTGGTGTACAGTGGCATATTCAAAATGATCTTACGTTTTATAAGGGACTTCTCAACAATGCGGATCAAGAATTTGCTGAAAAATTCTTGATCCGCAAAATGATTCTTGATCTGGAAAATGCTGACTATCAAATTAATAACTTCTGTGAATCCAGAGAATGCGTTGAAAGCCAGGAGCCGAGAGTTTGATAATAATTATTTGCGTTTTTCTGTTTATACTAATTGAAATGTTATTAATATACCTATATGATAAATAAAATAATAAATTTTATGTTTCGTTTCAAAACTTGCTTTATCCGTATGACATCGTTTTAAAACTAGTCTTATCCAAGGTAACGAATCAAAACTTGCCTTATCCATACTTAATTCTAAATAATAAAATAAACTATAATACCTATGTTCAGTTAACCATTATTAATTCGTATTATTGACTATTCTGAATTGATGAAAAAAGTTTTAGAGCTATAACAGTTAAAATAAATGAACAGAAAGTTTTTTAGATTTACTCCAAATTGATAAAATGGGATTAGACGAGTTTTGAAATGGAACGCCTCAAATGGTCTACGGTTGAACAATACCGGCAACGTAAAAGCTACTATTATTATTTAAACAATACCGCCATGTAAAAACTACTAGCTTTTTATGACTATTCATTACGGTAATTAATTCCTTATCATATGTCCTAAACTAGATTATATATGTAATAGTTTGATTAAATTATATCATGAAATAAGAAACTACTTATTACGCATATTAACACTAAGTCAATTTTCAGTTTTGAAACTTAGGACGGATTTATGCACTCGACATTTTCATTAATATTTTCACTTTAATGAAACTTTTACACTAAGGATAAGGAGAAGCCATTTATGGACATACCATTTTTTGTTAATTAATGCATGGTGATATGCTCGGATGTATAGAAAATAACACAAAACATAACCTTTATTTGTGACTTGAAATTCATTTCTACACGTTAAATCTTAATAAAAGTTAAGAATTGCGTAAATACCATCATACTTCAAAATTAATACATACAAATTAGGGTTAAATGTAATTTCTGAAAGACTGGCGCCTAAAAAGATTAAAGTTTATGAAAATGAGAAATGTGTGATGCAAAAATCCACCCTTAAATAAGTTTTCACAGTTTTAAGTACAATTTCCACCATTTCAAGTAGGTATTCTAATATATAAATTCCAATTCTAATTTAAAATGCCATCTAAAAAGTTATCGAGGCAAATCCACATTCCTCACGGTCACAATCTGAAAAATCTGTTTCACATCCAATTAGAGCGCGATATAACATTTGGTTTATCCGGAATCTATTGTTAAACAGAGGATTTTCGTATTCATTGTCATTTAGCGGGATTTATTTGTTATGGTGTCGTCTGGGGTTTCCAAAAATTTGAACGATTTTTGTGGCGGAATCAGATTTATATGGGGTATAAACTGCAGGTTTGTCGGAATGTACTTTTTGGAAGGTAAACGCGTGCGGAATATTAAATCTAAAACAATGCAGAGGAATCCGCTAATAGTTCAGACCAAATATGTACCGATGCCGCCAAAATATGCACTGCATTCGGATCATGGGCGTGCGAACGTTCCAGAACGGTATTTCTGTAAGTTATTCGGCTATCAATAAATTCACTTTAACACGTACTTTAGTTGCCATGTACTGTCTATAACTTATGTGACAGATTGCATATTGTCTAACGAATGAAAATTGGGTCCTGGGAAAGGGTTGAAATTGAGAAAGGGCGCTGACAGGGTTTATTATTAGGAGATGATTAAAATGGAATCTTAATCTCTTGATGACGCCAACGTGGTAGGCGAAATGCGCGTTCAGTAACGTATATTTCGATTATTATCTGCTTAAAGATCTGTGTTCAAAGAGAAATAGTTTTCATGCAGTTTAGATACGAGTACTCTACAAAACTATTTTGAGAACTAATATCATTAGTACCCAATAACATCTGTCAAATTATTTCTGAACCTTACTGAACTTTGGCTCTGGATAGTAACATTATTTTTTTCCTCAGAAAGTTTTGCTTCATCTTCCAAAAATATCAATTTACTATTATAATAGGCATAAATTTAGTCTATATCTTATAGGTACCAATTTAACCAAATCATTTGTAGTCATCAATTTTATGTATTGTTTAATTACACTCCAATTGACATTATTGTCATACATGACCTGAATTAGCTTACAGTATTTTTGTATGAAAATTATTATACGTAAATTATTACTATTTTAAGTTATCTGTACGTATCAGTTTACTAGTGATGTTGATATGGGTAGTAATGTGAGTCTTCCATAAATTCGTGAGGTTAGTGATAATGATTAAGAAAATCATAATAAAAATTAACGCGATATTTGGTAAGAATGCTTCCCATATTTACAAAGAGTTAATGAAAGCATTAGAAAAGTGCATATAATAGTGCAACCTTTGGTGAAACAAAATTCATGAAGGTAAGATGGGTACAATAATGAGGGCCAATGTAGTCCACACAGTGTGTCACTGAAACACCATGAATAAATTGCTGCTGCAAGAAAAGATCTAGAGCATCGAAGACGCTAGACTGTCATTGAAACTCCTCTCCTAGAGAGGGCAAGTATGACGTAGGATACTTGATTCCTACTGCAATCGTAAACGAGCATCTCAACGGAACACCACAATATCGACGTAAATTGAGAAAAAAGTGCTGCAACTGTGTTGACTAGGAAAGAATCCAGGATATGACAAACATTGATGGTTGATAAAATTAGAGTGTTTCTGTACTGACGTCTCAAATGAGAGAAGTATTGCTTCGGATAGTCATCGAGAAACAACCACCACAGATTCCTCGACACTAAAACGTAACACATAAGCGTCCTTCAATTGTCATAATGGATTTTGATGACGTTGCATACTGCTATGTGTACGGTGAAGGGGAAGGTGTTACAGAGGAGCGATATCTTCAATTTCTGCAGGGTTTTGCACAGAAGAAAATCGGCCTGTTGTGTCCTCATTTGTGGTAATGTCAGGCTCAATAATACCTACATTGTACCAACGTTTTGCCTGTAGTATCATATTTTGAGTTAAGACTTTCACGCTTATTCTCCCAATGTTAACCCCTAGATTATGGTTGTTTACACATTTTAAAATATAAATAAAATTGAAGATGGGAATGACCAAATAATGTTTGAGGGGTAGCAAGACATCCTTAAGCAGTGGCAATAGTTGTAGAAACTATGTATAAGTAAGTAAATTGCTTTTTGTGAGATATTCTACACACATGTTTGCATGATATGGTGAATGATACCTTGTGGGATATGATGGTTATGGAACGGGTTATATTTTATTGCACATTGGATTGCATAAAAAATTACGGTCAATTTATACGTCGACGTTTATAAAAATGACGGTCGACGATTATAGGATGAGGCCGTTATGTAAAACTTACCCTTTTAGATATTCTACAATTCAGAACGCCAAATTTTCTCTGATAAGAATTTCATTCATTATTAAATCTGGTTAACGATGAAATACAAAAATGTGTATACTATGCATTTCAAAATAGCTTGAATCAAAATGTACTGTCACAATAAATATTTTGTAATAATTAATATAAAATGCAGTGTTTAATGCAGTTCAACTCAAATGCTTCTCCATCTTCTATTTGATAAATTATTGCCTACAAAACGATATGTTTAAATAATAAAGTCACAAAAGGCGTGCATAATAATCTAATGATTATGATATTCAAACTCTTAATTGAATACACATTATTTTTAATTTATTTTTCTATATAACTTAAATATATTCACAAGGATTGTCATTATTATACCAAAAGCGTTATTTATTACTAGTGTTAATAGAACGAATATTTATTTTTCAGCTGTATATTGTATTTTCTTGATTTCGTACATGTGACCAATGCACAGTTTGTTGTATAGCGTTATTGAAAAATGTATTGAGGTTGAAAACCAGTTAGCAGTAATTAAATGGTAGTGAGCATCAACCTAAGCACCGGTACTGTAGCCCGTAACATCACTTTAATTATCGATAGAAAGTATTGATATAATAAATGCAACAGTTTCCCCTGTTGCGACGCCTATGAGACTGAGAACGCCACCATCTCGATAGCAAGCGCACCACATTATGCTGGATTGTATTTTAATTTTGTCGCGATCTTTCATAAAGGGACAATGACGCTCTTTCGGAACAGCATTTTTACATAATACTTATATGTTAATATGAATTTCTAATTAGAACGTTGCCAAAAAGCAACGTTTAACAACGCTAAAACGAGAAATGTAATTTGTATGCACAAAACAAAATTGGGAATATACTTGTGGGAAAAGCCCAACATTACTTTACAATGTCTTGTTGCATCAGGAATTTATATTGTTGCCTGTACAATATATTTTAATCACTTGTATATCTAATAATATAAACGAATAACATCGATTTTTCTTTAACTGCATATCTTTATATACATATGTTTTATAAATTCTTTACAATTAATTTTTAGTTTTAGCTTTTAAATAACCAGTCTGCATTTTATATATGGATATACTTAAAAATGAAAAAGGTAGTATATATACTTTTGGTAAACATGTATACTAACTACTAACCACATCTCCAACTCATTACATCTCCAATAAAAATTAGGCTCTCTAAGACTGCATTAAAAATAATTCTTCAGTATATGGTAATATATTGTCACTGTGTGGCAATATACAGTGACAGTACACTGTCAATTATTTTAAATATTATTTGACCTGTTGAAGTAGACCTTAGATATTAAGTGATATAATACAGAATAGCCAAGAGGAATCAAATCGGGAAAACGGACTGGCCATTCAATGTCACAAGTCTATTCATCCGTTTATTGGAAAAACTTGATTGAGATCGGCTCTTATTGCAACTGAAAAATATGGTATAGCTTAGTGTTCTTGATACCAAATATTTATTTACATTAGTTTCATTATTATTATTATTATCATCATGCAATTTTTATGCGCGCAAGTAAGACATTGTACAAGGAATTCAAGTAACGCTCGCCCAGTAATGTATTATCTAAGAAAAATGGTTTAAAAAATGTATTAGTTATGATTCTAATCTAAATGTTTTCACTTTCTTAGGAACTTTGACTGTGGGCCTCCATCGTCCAATGTGGATTTTCTCTACCCCAGTATCTACAGTTCCGTTTATTGACTGTTCCATGTAAGATAAAAGTTTCTTTGTGGCATCTATTTTCCACTATTAAATAGACCATCTCATTTACTATGATTCAATTACAAAAGACCGTTATGATTGTAGTGGTTGATTGTATTTAATTTGAGCAAATAAATGTAGGGTGGTATTTCTCTACTTTGGCTGCAAGGTGTTATCTTCTCTTCAATATCTATAGATAATAGATATTGAACACTGGGTTAATATATACAATTTTTAGTTTTTCACTAGATTTAGAACTATCTTCGAGTTTTTCAGATTGATAAGTTCATGTTCTATTCAAGATGTTCACGACTCGACTGCTAGATGACACTAGCTTGAAGTGCCCAATTCAGTTAAATATGCCGTCATTGAAACTCCTTAAAATATAAATACATTTAATCTACTAGTCTCTAGATGTCAATACATATTAGTAAATATTATGAGGATTTTTTGTGCTGGAGACTGAAATATCGATGTATTATTCGTATCAACTTCGTTATTTACATGCTGTATGTCAAATTCATCAGTTCCTATGTTCTGTTCCGTTGTAATAACTCACAAAACACAACTCTCATACTATAAAACCTCTCAATTAGAACACTTACACTATTTTTGCTCATAATCACTAGATGTTCATAATCATTAGATACCGTTGTAATTATATTAAGTTGTCTAACTTAATCTTTCTTAAACAAACGTCATACACGTGTAAATTATTATTAAATATTCTGTATTTTAACAAGGGAAAAACAAACAAATTAACTAATTATAACTATAACAAATTCTGTGTTATAATTACGACTCTATTTCTCGTACTCCTACGACTGTATTAGATATTTAAGCGTATTCGGTGCTGAGAGACATAATTGTTATTTACAAATCCTACAAGCAGTGACTAGAGTGTGCACATAAACACCTGAAAGATCCTTGAAGTCCTATTTATATACAGACCTTACCCTATTTTTCGGCACATATTCAATTTACCTCTGTTAACAAAAATATCCCGCTGCCATTTTAGCATATGAGAGCTATACAATCAGTATATCAACGCTTCGTTTCGGAACTGTGCAATAAATGTGAAATTGATTTTAAAAATTACTAATTACAATACAAAAATGATAGGTTTAGCAATGATCTCTAACGCTTCCCAAGCATATCCTGTCGTAAATATTTAGGTAAAAACAACTGTGGGGCAGTGCTATTATTGTCTACTCTTGCTCGAGAAGATCCAGTCTGGATTAGTTTTTTGGCAAGTGTTTCATCAATATTGACTTTTATGGTTTAATTAGTGTACTTACAGATACTCAGTTCTTGTCGATGTTGTGCACATTTTCATGCCTTTCATGTTTTCTTACAATGTTCCAATAATTATAAAAAAATGGGAAAATGACCATCCATCCACCAGATGTTACGAGTAAAAATTTAGAAGTGGAAACCAAAATAGATTATCGTCTTTAATTTTTAATAAGTCCTTAATTTTGTATTTAAAAAGAAATACTGCTATCTAGTTTATTTTTGAAGTTCAAGGCACGTTATTTAAAAAGACTTTAATTTAAGCACATGATTGATGGTCCCAGTATGAATGTATTACGCGAATATTCTTTTGTCATATAATATGTATAATATTACAAAAAAAAAATATATCTCATATGCTCAATTGCTTCTTTATTTTCTGTTTCTTTACATTTTTTCGTATCTTTTACGGTTTAGCTATAAAATTAATTCCTTTAACAAGTGTATTTTTTATGATTTGCATTACATTAGTGAAGGTCGGGAATTACAAGTTGAAATAAATAATGGAAGAATTATGAGTCCCATTTACGTATTTTTTTTTTGTGAGAAAACTAACTGCAGGTGAGTTTTTCAGTTTAAAGCCATTGTATGATAGGCCTGGATAAAAAGAAGGCATTCTTAGGCTAGTTACAAGATAGATGAATAGTTGAAAAAAAAAACAGACTGGCCAAAATTCTATGCGTCTTTTTACAACGTGTCTTATTAAACAATGATTTTGATAATAAAATGTTGATCCTTTAAAGTTCTGCTTTTAGATAGATTACTTTCTGTTTTGGATAAAATATTACAAGTAAATAGTATGATGTATGAACAAAATAAGGTCAAAAAGTAGTTCTCTTCTGATTGAACAATGGCACAATTAAATAAAAAACCTATTTTTTTCACAGTCACCGTTACAAATATTTATAAATCAATAATGATGTCAAAGCTAAAATACTTTCCTACATAATTGCCAATATAATATTTCAATACAAATACAATACAATACTTTCCTACATAATTGCCAATACAATATTTCAAACAATATAATATTTCGTTTCAACATCACAAATATCAATTCCTGCAACGCAAAATCTTTCATTCGCTTTCTCTGAAAATTACTATATTTTGAGTTGTGTAAAAAACGTTTGTATTACACAAACGTATTGTGTAAACAGTACCTTTTTCGACAAATGCTACTCTCATTTAGAACAAACGAAGGTCTTAATATATCCTAGCGCACTTACAAAATGTTAAGATTAAAAGACATTTTATCCTGGTATTTATAATTTAATTATTTTGCACAATAGAAGGTATGACCATTTCATAGTTAATTCCAAAAAATAATGTATTATTGCCTACATTACAAGAGAACGTATCGAAACTGTGTCTCGATACACGGTTTCATATAATTACTAAGTTCTCATTAGAAATATGAAAATTATTTTTTATATTACCATCATACAAAAATTAATTATAAAATTATCAATAATTTTTGAGGAATGAATGTAAATTAAGTTACGAAGAAGCAAACTTGTATTCAGTCGTATTCATGCACATTTAAGTCTTCGTCGATAGCTTTATTTTCCTTAATGATTCGAAAAATTCCTATATTCGAAATTGTCGATAGCTGTCAATGCACAATTCTATTTTATTAGGGATTTTTCTAAATCCACAAGCGATTTTTAAAGAATCGTCATACCATTTCAAAGTATGGTGGTAAAAGTGCCAGGGAATTTAACTGACCGTAATTCAACATTTTAAATTCTATGTCTTTATTTATTTTATCTATTATTTTATTAATTACAAATAATTTATTTGTAAATCTGTAACTATTAATTTGCAAGAAAAGGCTATCCTGTATCATCTATTTTACGCGTGTTAACAATTAATTGTTTTAGGTCGAAATATTAGAGAGAAAGCGGAAGTTGTATAGAGAACGGTGCTAGAATTTATTACAGTTAAAGAAACACAAATAGCTATTATATTTTGTGCGGAGGACGAAAGGCCGAGTGTTTATTTTGATTCTCTAACAAATCAGTTACATATATGATTGCTTTTGAAAGCTGAGATGCGAAAACTGGGATTTGACTTTGTCGAAAAAAATGTGTATTCATAATAATATCGGCCAAAGAAATATGGTTACTAGTTTGATACAAATGACATAATTTCACTATATTAATAATTAAGTAATTGTTTTATTGAGTGTATTTGTGTCTGTTTTACTACGTCTTGAATATCAACACCTCATATCACTCGACGGTCTAGAAATAAAATTTTATTAACACCTACAAAAATAATCGGTAAAAGTCAAAAATAAAACACATACACTGCTACACTTTCCAAATAATTGCACAGGTATGTGTCGTAATATTTTAATTGATTTCGTTTTAATATTTATTTAGTACCAAATTAAATATTTACAAAAGCATTATTTATATAAATGTAAATATATACTTCCACACAAAGTATCGTAGATCATCGTAGAGTAGTTATAAGAATCGAAGTTACACAGGGAGCTTATAATTTTCGTTTAATATATTAATGTGATTTGATTAATTTAATACAGTTAATTAGTTTTAATTTAATGAAGAACATTGCCTTTAAAAATATTACCATATTAATCTTATAATTAAATCAACATTTCCTAAGGTGTATTCTCGTATTTATTCAATTCAGTATTTTTGTTATCAGAAATACAGGGTTATTAGAAGTTAATGAATATATTCTATATTTTCATAATCAATTAGTTCAAATAAATCGAAATTACGATGTCGGAAGATGAATTTGTGACTATCAGTGGATTACTTGTAACAACGGATATATTATATTTTCATTTATGTTTGAAATATTATGAAATAGCAGTTTATTTGACGGAAGTACCAGGTATTAACTAATAAAACATTATTTATCTTGTTACATTAATTAGCGATGAAATATGTAAACGATGATGATAATATTCTTAAGATAGAAACATCCATTATAATGTAAATTAAATATTTATGAAAGACATTTGCATTTAATTTTATCTTGTAAGTAATCCAAACATGAATTTCCTGGGAAATACAAAAGAACGACACCAGTTTTCCACAAATACTGAAAATTACGCCTTAATATACGATTCCCTGTTTCACTAGCCTCATTAGGAGATAAACAAAAACAGTTTTAATCACCCCTTGGCGATTTCATCCACCTTGGTTAGTTAAACATCCGTCGAATTATTTTAATTTTTTTGGTGTTTGTCGAAACCTGGTCTTTTGTTTTTTTTATTGATTCATCGAAAGTCTCAGCTCTTTCCCACTCGTGTGGAATAACATTAAACCCTCATGAATCAAGAAACCTAAAATCGGGTGTTCTCTTTGGCAACTATATGGATTAGTATTGGCTTATCAATGATTCTGTATTGATTATATAGTATATTAAGTATGAGTAAATAAAAGCAATTCAGCCTTTCTGAAATAATAGTTAAGTTCTGTGCCGTTATCCAGATTTATAACGACAATTGCATAGAGAGTAATTTTATATATAAACTTGGAGGGGATTAATACTGGAATTGTTAACAGTAAGAAATCATTAGATGTTAGAACAGGCATCTTTGTTATAGGCAGCATATATCAGTCGGCTAGATGCAAAACCCGACAAGTCATCCTTTCCTCAAAAATGAGATTGTTATGGCAATAGATTAAAAATGTAAATGCCTTCATAGTCCAAGGGAATTTTTACAACAAGTACCAATAATTCAAAAGTAATTTGAGTTTAAAATTTCATCTCAGATACAAAACCCGACATATCCCTTGCGGTCTCAGATGCAGAGGCAGATATATCCAATGAACCAATACGAGCTAAATATTTCATCACGTGATGCAGTTTAATTTGTAGATTTCGTCAGTTGAATAACATGTGTGTGATGGATGTGGGGCATAAAACAAAAATTCTACCATCATTGGTATGTTGAGTTATTGGTTACAATTTCAAGCCCCTCCACATGTAGAGAAAATAGAGTTGCTCTTTTCGGCTGTTGGGCATTCTTATATTCCCCCTGATCGCGTTTTTGGTCAAATTCAAAAAATCTATAAGAAGAAAATGGATGTTGTTCATCCAAAAGAGGACCAGAGGAATTGAAAATTGGAGTTCTGATTAATAAAGACAAAAAAAAAATATTAGAGAAACAATACGAGAAGGAATGGGAAAAATATGCCTTAATTTTTTTTCGAGAAGCTTTCCAAAATGTTTCAGATGGAAGACAATCAGTCGAGGAAGAGGGTAACTGCGAAGAAGAATCAATTAATTTTGGTATTTGAAAATGTATTTTATGTTGTTCGATAAGAATGAGAAATAAAATTTATATTCAAAAGTTACACACATTTTTTTTGGAATATTTCAAACAGAATTAGGTACAAAAATCGACATGTCTATTTTATTTCCCAACTATGAGGGTCATATGGATGCTTCTGATTTCTAAACTATGATTTGTTATCATTTAGAAACAATAATAACCCATTTTACGAAATTTGGTCACTGCATTCAATTGAATAAAAATGTTACAAGTTTTTATTAATATACTCATATTATGTTTGTCTGGACTTGTCGGGTTTTGCATCTAAGCGACTGATATAGAATGTTTCATAATATGCGGGAACACTTTCAATGTCCGATTTTTACATCACAAAATATAAAAAGTACCCATATATGTATATCCAAAATCCTTTTTTTTTTTTGAATTACTGATTGACAGAAATAAACCAAATTCTGTACACAATACCTCCTTAAAAGTTGCCATATTTTGAGAAAATATCAAGCTTCGCAAGCAACTAATTAGTGACGGAGTTAGAAGGCTTTGGAGTCACTTATTAAAAAATATATATACAGCTCTATTCAAAGCAATGTTTCTTAAATTGGTGGATGAAATATTTAATTATCCACAGAAAGCATCGCTTGTATTATTTTTGAATATGTCATTGTTTGTCGGGGCAAGAAAAAAGGTTTTCTATTCACATAATTACTGCTGATTATTATTCTCATTTCATACATTTTCCAATTAATTTTTTGAGTCCAGAAAACCAATCTTTTATTTAATTAAATGACACCGAAACCCTCTCCGCCACTGGCTGCTTGCGAGGTTTCACATTTTCACAAAGTATGACAACCCGTAAAGAGATAGTGTACCAAATTTGATGTACATATTTTATTTCTTTTTAATTTGTAACATTTTGTATCTCGAAGGGAAATGGGCTTGGACATATATTTATGGGAACTTTGAATCGAATGTTATCCATATCCAACATATTATCATTAACATTTAGTATATAAATTATATAATTTTATTTCGAATTATAACATGACGTTAAGTTAAAAGACATTTTTATAAATTAAGAGGACCAATTAAAGAATAAATATTGAATAATTATAGGGCCAACATGGACAATATTCATCAATCTAATGTTCGCCTGTGAGCTATTTTAGAAAAGAAGATTATAGTGTTTAAAAATTTTAATTATATACGAAATGACCACCAATTTTATGCGAAAAGAGTGACGGTCCTAACATTTTCATGACCATTAAGTGTCAGTGATCATCAGTGAAATCTTAAGTCTTTTCTTTTTCATCCAGTTCAAACTTCATTATTATTGCATATTTCATCATCATCATTAGGTCATCAGTCCTAAGACTGGTTGCTAACCTCCAGCTTCTCCTATCTTGTGCTAACCTACGCATTTCGCTAATTGTGCTGCAACCTACATCCCTTACTATTTGCGAGCAGTAGTCTAATCTAGGCCTACCTCTGCCTTTCTTCACTCCTATTTCTGCCTCCAAAATATCGCGGACTATTCCCCCATGTCTCAGCAAGTGGCCTACCATTCTATCTCTTCTCTTCTTTAAGTTTTTCCACATACTTCTTTTTTCGCCGACTTTCTCCAATACTTCTTCGTTTCTAACCCTATCAGTCCATGGTATTTTCATTATTCTTCGGTAACACCACATCTCAAAAGCTTCTAATTTCTTCCTACTTGCTTCCCCTACCGTCCAGGTTTCGCAGCCGTATAGTGCCGTGCTCCATACATATGTTTTCAAAAATCTCTTCCTTGTTTCTAAGTTTATTACCCCCGAGCATAAAAGTGATTTCTTTTTGTCGACTCGATCCTGCGCTATTCTTTGTTTTATGTCTTTATCGCTTCTTCCATCCCAATTTACTTTACTTCCTAAATAAGTGAAGTCTTTAACTTCCTCCAATCTTTCATTATTAATTTGTACTTTCGCTTTTGCTCTGCTCTCGCGCCCTCTGCACACTGACACTTTAGTTTTGTTTTTATTCACCCTCATTCCGTATTCCTCTGTCAACACTGCCTCCATTTCGTTCAATGCTGATTCTAGTTCCTCCTTACTAGATGCTAATACTGCTATATCATCCGCGAATCTCAGCATTTTTAGTTTCTGTCCCTGTACTTTAATCCCGAAATCCACTCTACCTTTTACCACATTAATCGCCTCTTCGATGTACAGATTAAAAATTAGTGGTGATAGCGTACATCCTTGTCTTACTCCGTTCCTAATACCTACTTCCCTTCTCTCCTCTTCTACATCTATAACAGCAGTTTGCTCTTTGTATAGATTGTGTACTACTCTCCTATCTCTATACTTCATTCCCGCGCTCTTTAGTATCTCGAACATTTTTTCCCATCTTACGTTATCAAAAGCTTTTTCTAAATCTACAAATCCTATATAAGCGTTCTTTCCTTTTTCTATTGTTTTCTCTAACATTACTCTTAGCTCCAGAATAGCTTCGCGAGTTCCCCTATTTCGCCTAAACCCGAATTGGTCTTCTCCTAGTATTTCCTCCGCTCTATTTTCCATCATTTTCTGCACTATTCTAGTTAAGATTTTTGACGCATGGGAAGTTAGGCTAATCGTTTTAAAGTTCTCGCATTTGTCGGCTCCTCTCTTTTTCGGTATAGAAACGATAATGTTCCTCTTATAATCCTCCGGTATCTCGCCCGTTTCGTATATGTATTTTACCAGTTCAAACATCCTATTTACTACTTTCTGTCCCGCACATTTAAAAATTTCCGCCTATATTTTATCTACACCCGGCGCTCTATTATTCTTTAGCCCCCTTAGTGCTATTTAAAATTCCTCTCTCAATATAGGTTTTCCTACATCTTCCCTATCGATGCTAGATTCTTCCTCTAATTCTCTCCTAATTCCTGACCCTCGTATAAATTTCCTAAGTACTGCTTCCATCTATCCGCTTTCTCCTCTCTTCCTATCAGTATGTCCCCCGATTGACTCCTAACGTTTCTACTTATTGTTCCTATATCCCATATAGGAATATTTCATGTGGAACAAAAAATATACACAAAGTTTTCCATAAACATAAAAAATATCCTTCGATTCCCTGCTTTAAGGAGTTGATGTCGCCCTATGGCATCGACTTGGGTTTCTGTAAATTTCATTTATTTTTAGCTAAGGAAAATTAAATGTAGGTGATATCTGAACAGGAAATTAAGGTGAATAAATTCAAATACCAGTTTTCCACGAATATTGAAAGATTACACGTTTCTCGACGCATGTTTCGTCAACCAAGTAAGCATCATCGGAGGATGATTAAAACTGAACGGGAGATGATCACTCATTTGAGTTTTAATCATCTCCCTATTTTGCTAACTTTATTGGTGACATACGCGTGAAGAAACCTGCAATCGTGTAAATGTCAGTATTTGTGAAAAACTGGTTTCCTGTTTTTGTTTAGAAGAAACATTTATCTTTTTAATATCTAATTATCACTTATAATGTTTTAACTCTGCACATTACTGTTTAAAGACGGCGTGGTACTTCTATCGCAGTCAAATACGTATTTTCTTTCCATTTTTATTCTATTAAAGACGATCCGTTGGAAAATTCTGTTGTTTACCCACATAAATAGTTGAACCCTTTCCAGCTCGCTCCCGGGAACACCCAGTATGTGACTTAATTTAAGCCGCCGCCGTCTATCCAGTGTATTTATGTGGATGAGACTTGGTCTAAGGAGACCGCTCGACGTTTGTTATAAAAATACGTGAATTTTATTTTATGTAAATGAGAAAATTTTTGAAATTCCTCGAAGATAACTGTAAGTTGTCTGGCCTTGCGTCTAGTTTACGAATTGGAACGTGATCTTCATAAATAAATCATGACCGCAGGATTCTCTAAATGTTTCAGTGCTACTTCGTTGCGTTCTGCAATTCCTCAGTATCAGTTAGTTCGGTTTGAAGAATTAGCAGACTGATAAACGTTTATTGTTAGAACAATCAGATGATTTGTTGTATCTGTAACAGGACTGTTAGGAATTTTATCCGATTCATAGCAGAACACAAAATATCTCCGATCCAAATAATAATCAAAGATGATACAAGATAGTTATAAAAGTCAGTATTGGATACCTAAGATGTTGCTAATGTCTACAAAGTTGCACTATGTATTTAATAATTAAAATAAACAAGATAAAAAAACGGTATGCCATTTAAATTATGACAGTAGTAGCGCAAATAAGGTATTTATTTTCGATTAGTATATGTGGTGTATGTTATATAGCTTCAGCGTTATAAGTCCATCTCAGTTAGAGATGCACTTGCATAAAAATTATGCAACGATCTTCGAAATGAAAGCGGAAAGAAATATTTTTAGTATAACTAAACTGCTGTCAAATACGTATATATACCCTTATCATAAAACAAAATCCCCTTTCTTAGATCAAGTAAAAAAATGTTTTACATCGTCAATTTTATTTACAAATGATACGCGACTTATCAACCTGAAATTGTTCTTTTTACTTGAAATTGTTCTAACTGATATATTCTTTGTACTAACATTTCAATTATTTTAAATACTCTATTAAAAAAATAACCATTAGCGTTAGCCAACTTTAAGAATTAGTTTTAATAAAATACTGACGCGTGTTTTGTCAACCCAGTTGGTATCATCAAGGATTTAATAAACAGTTTTAAAGCTTTAAAACGGACTTTTCCGGACGTAGAACATGTCTATCTCGAAATTGAGTGGCCGAGAAAAAATAAACCAACACATAAATGCAGAATATGTGTTTTTATGCGACAGTTTTACTTTTTTCAAATAATCCATCATCGTGCCTTCTCATGGTGTATGGACAGGGTGGGGTGTGTCCTATCCACCTCAAAATCAATAGATGTCTGGTAGACGTCCCTAATCAGAATCAGTCGAAACCTGATCGATCCGACACGATTTAATTGAGTGATCGTACTAACAAAAAAATATTTCAAATAGTCCACCATTGTACTTTCTCATGATCCATGTACATGGTAGAGTGTGTTCTATCCAAAAAATCCCAAATTCTGTCCTAGAATCCATATGACTAATTATATTTCTAATTATTTTTTGTTTAAAGTAATTATATTATAATCATTCTGAGGAAGTAATGATAAACTAAAACAATGAATTATTGAAGTCTAGAGTCTAAGTTTACTCATATGTATTCATCATCATTAGGTCATCAGTCCTAAGACTAGTTGGACGCTAACCTCCAGCTTCTCCTATCTTGTGCTAACCTCATATGTATTATACTTATTTAAATTCATTACCTTTATGAGGTAATTAAATTAATTTCAATTTATGATTATGATTACCATGACTTAGCCGTTACCATAGCCGAGTTGTTTAAAGTGCGTTATGTGGTAAATGTAACTAGCTACTGGCTCTGTCTGGCAAGGGCTGTTGGAATGGGTGTCGTATGCATTTTTTCAATATGCATCTCCCACTTAAACTTAGCCAATACAATTGATTTTTGTGGCTTGAGACACATAATAGCATTTGAGCATAAGTTGGTTAATAAAAAATCAGGAACGACTATATTGCCTCACGTGTCAATAGTGTCAATGTAAGGACCTTTGGCGTTAGCACGGATAAAAAGTGCTTCATGCCTCGACCGGGAATCGAACCCGGCTCTCCCAGTTTCCGGCTAGTTGCTCTGACCGCTGAGCTATCGAGGCACACTCATTATCCCTGCTAATGCGCCAATTTTAATGCGTCACTACAGTACTGCCTCCCTAGAGACATGATTTGTCTCGATACAATTTAACGGAATGTGACCGCGTTCGCCATTCTTACGAACCGTTGTTCGGTAACCCCGGACTGTAGGGCGATGGATAGGACGGGAATCGAATCCGCGAATTTGAGATGTAAGGGAGGTTGCATATACTGGAGCGACGAATCACGTTGGGGTCACCACTTTGGCGATAGCAAGAATAAAAGTGCCTTTTTTTTGCCTCGACCGGGAATCGAACCCGGCTCTCCCAGTTTCCGGCTAGTTGCTCTGACCGCTGAGCTATCGAGGCACACTCATTATCCTTGCTAATGCGCCAGTTTTAATGCGTCACTACAGTACTCCCTCCCTAGAGACATGATTTGTCTCGATACAATTTAACGGAATGTGACCGCGTTCGCCATTCTTACGAACCGTTGTTCGGTAACCCCCAGACTGTAGGGCGATGGATAGGACGGGAATCGAATCCGCGAATTTGAGATGTAAGGGAGGTTGCATATACTGGAGCGACGAATCACGTCGGGGTCGCCACTTTGGCGCCAATTTTATTGCGTCATTACAGACCCATATGTATGAATACTCTAGAATAGTTACCATGCTGGTATTATTATATACTTCATGCGAAGTAAAGTGTACTACATTGTATTTTGTTTTCAATTATACCGAGGTTAAATCATTATACCAAAAAATAGTGAAATTCTGCACATGTCTTAAAAGTGGTGAAATGTTACCACGGTATATTTTCAGCAGTGCATAGATATCAAAGCAGAAGAATGAGCTCATAGAGATTGCGTCAGCAAAAAGAATTTCAACTTATTGGTAGTCTGAAATCGACTGATTTACTTTGTAACATTATGAATTTCTATAATTTGTGGCTATGCTATCAATATTACCATGGGAAATCTTCAGCGGAGCTGAATTTTCTCAATAGTCTCACAACGACATGTCAGGGTATAGTGTAGTATACAGTATAGTATATACTGTAATGCCTAAAACGACTTCATATCAGAATTCATCCCTTTTGGACTAGTGAACTCATGTATTTTCATAATCGTTTCTTGAGAAATTTACCCCCTGATATTTAAGTAGCGGGTTCAGAAGTATTTTGCATAAAAATCATCTGATATAAATGGCAGAGATAGTAGGTATTAAAGAGTCTTTCAATAAGGACGCTCGATTTTTAAATGTAAATAAAACAAGTTGTGTGTAAGATATCCACTCAATTTGTATTTATTTGAAAGAATATTTTATGGCATTAAGTTTGGAATATAACGTTATTCAAATGTCTGTCTAGGCTTTACTTGGTGGCACGTATTCGGGATACGATTACAATTTTCGATGACTGTTGCATAAATCTGGCTGAATTTTCTGGATTTAATGGCGTTCATTATTTGACTTTGAGGGCATCGCTGCTGCGCGATATAACCCTGCCGTCAAATCGCTCGTGCAGAATGTCCATCGTGGCATGCGTTGTGTGGCATGTATGTACCGCTGTCCTGTTGGAACCACATGTCGTCAGTATCCATATCATACAGCTTAGGCCACAGGAAGTTGCTTATCATCGACCTGTAGCGCTCGCCGTTGACGGTTATGGCAATGCCAGTTTCGTTTTGGAAGAAGTACGAACCGATGATTCCGTCAGACCAAAATCTGCACCAAAGAGTGACTTTCTCGGGATGCATTTGGTGCTGGTGTATATCGTGTGTACCGGTATCGTCCTAAATCCGACAATATTGCTTGTTGACATATCCATTCATGCAAAAAATGGGCCTCGTCGCTAAAGATGATTTTTTTGAAGAAACATGGGTCAACTTCCAACTGCACCAGAGTCCAATCAGTGAACACACGGCGTTGTCTATGGTCGTTTACTTTAAGCTCCTGGATCGGTTGGATTTTATATGGGTACAGACACAAATCCCGACTCAAAATTCGCCAAGTTGAAGTCAGAAAGGTAAAGTTCTTGTGAGCGACGAGAAATTTACTACCTCGGGTTTTCCCGTACACTCTCACGCACAGCAGCGATGTATTCAGCAGACCTTGCGTTTCGGTTACGTACGAGTGTTGGCTGATTAATTGTCAAACCGGTTCACTCGAATTTGGCCACCAAACTTCGAGTAGTCGACTCGGGACGGTTTTGGCGAGGATAAAAGTCACGTAGTGCGCGGTACGTTTCCCGAATGGAGCACTCATTTTGAAGATAAAATTTGATGGTTAGCACATGTTGCTGATAACCTTCCATGGTGATTTGCCATACACTACTGAACAATTCAGGATAAATTTGACAGATGTTACTTTAACAACATGGCCGCTATAACCTAACCTAAATTTTCGTTAGTTTAAACTTGTCTTACACTTACTAGATATATGTCTGCATAGCAACGACCAGTGGCTACGTACATGTGGGAACGTTTATTTATTTTTAATATATAAAAGTAAATAAATAATTAGAGCAGTTACCCTTTTGGCAGAACCGCAAAAGTTAACTAGTGTAATTAATTATCCTTGTATTTGTGTAGCCATGATTCATGTATTTTTTTTAAATAAATACTACCATGTTAATTTATTTACTCTCAAGTTAAATTGGCCGTTGCTCGTATTTTTGAGGAAAAGATCCCAGTGTTGCCAACCTACCAATAAAATTATTGTAATAGAATATAATATATTAACGTTTCACGTAAACTGTTGTGAAGGTTTATTTTAAATGCAGTAGCTATGTCACTGGAGTTGATCATTATATTTTTACTGTACTCATTTTTTAGAACCACACAGACTGGCTGTCTAGATAGAATAAATTCTGTTGCTCTTAAAAACATTACTTGCCTTTTATCTTTTATTTGACATGTAAAACCATATTTAAAAAAGTCTATTACATTAATCTATATATCAGGTACGTAGAGACATAAATATATGCCACATGTTGGTAGAAAATCGCCAATGGACGCTATAAAATAGTATAAATGTATAATTAATTTTATACGCTCCACATATGACAACTTATTTTTATTAAATATTAAGTAATTGCTATATACAATACATTTATTTAAATAATTATATACAATGGATAAATCTAACACTTAATTATATACACTGATAAATCCAATTAATTATTACCCAAATTAACTCCAAAATAATTAATTTCTTAGAAAAAGAATTAATAAATGAATTTTTTGGCGCCAGTATACTTTTGTTTGCGATTTTTGATCTTTGCTTTGAAAATTTAGTATATTTTGAAATGGTGCAAGCTTTGACGGTTGAAGATTATCCAATTCTTTATTCAGATTATTCGAAAACTTTGATCTTGACATCTGAATATCTTTAGAGTCTTTAGGTTCATAGAAAATCCTCGGTAGAAGCACCAAAATCCCTTACATTCTCCCAAATTGATGTATGGGCAGCAATGAACGCATCTGGCATAATTGGCCCTTACTTTTATGAAAATGCAAACGGTATTGCGCTCACTGTTACTTCTGCAAATAAGAAACTTTCTTATCTTACCGATAAACGGAACAATTTACTTGAGCCTATCCATAAAAAACAAGCCACGGTATGAGATAAGTAAGAGCCGTTTGGGATTTTTTATTTGGCAAATAGCGATGAAATAAACTATACTAGATAATTTTTACTACCAGAACTTCAAAATGTTGCTGGATTTAATGAGAGCGCATGGTTTCAGCAAGAAGCTCCATCTTGTCTATACTGCAAATTTATCAATGGAAGCTGTCAGACCGTTTATGTTCCTAGAAAAGTGATCTCTAACCAGAGGGACATAAACTGGCCGCCCAGAAGTCCCGATTTAACGCTAATTGATTTCTTTTTACGGGGTTATTTGAAATCTAAGGTGTATACTGATGCTTTTAGATTTTGCTTCAGTTAAAAACCAGAATATCTGAGGAAATTCTGAAAACTGAACCAGCATTATGTCGAGTTATTGCAAATTTTAGGTCAGGTCTTGAAGGTGTGAAGGAAGGCACCTTGGCGATGTTATTTTGCATATACAATTTTCTCTACATTGTAGATTTAAATAAAAAATAGTGAATGTAAATATATTTTTTAATAACCGAGTTTTATTCACCCAAAAAGAGGAAAACATCGTAAGACATATTTTACAATACGCAGGATAATGTGTAACCTACATCAATGCGTATAGTATGCATAAATATACGCAGTTGTATGCAATTCACGTAATTTAGTCAACAATAAATAAACTTGCAAAGAACGTACCTTATGTAAGGATTATTACCCCATAAAATAAATTCCAGTACAAACAGTCTAGCCTGAAAAAAGCATAGCGGTGAACTGTAACATAACATCTGTGTTTAACTGCTAAAGACGAAAATGCTATAAATTAATGCACAATACATAACAAGTGTAATTACATCTAAAAGTATATTTACATCAGAGGTATTTTCCACCTCACTGGTATTTACATTTTATTGGTAATGAATGTAGAGTGTGTACATAATGTATGGAATAAATTCATTATTTCGGAATACGAACATAGTTTGGGAAATTCCTCGGATAGGTCGCATCTTATTTTAATTTGTGCTTTTTCTTACTTTATTTCTTTACCTAGGATGTCATAGCTGCCTCCGTTATGACGTCATCTACTGTTTTTTTAATTGAACTCTTATTAATTTTAAAATAAATGATCAAAATGCGTACCTCCCTCTTGATAATAGTACAACATCCTGTTTTGAAACTCTTGTTTCATCCATGCAAGTGCTTCTGCGGAAATTAACCTACATTCTTCAGTAATTCTGTTCTTAAAAACCGTGGTGTTGGTGGGTTGCGTAGCGTGATTTTAAGCAGTCTCATAACAGTAACTCTAAGAGCGTTAGATCTGGAGACCGAGCAGGTAATTTTATTGTATTCGTACGTTCAATATATCTATTGGGATACTATTCATTGAGATAAACTCTTACAGCACTATAATAATATGGAGGAACACCATCCTGATGAATTTCTAGATCCAAAATACATTTATGACTAGAATTTTAAAAACCTGCGATTGGAGATGTTCAAATACATGGCTTTCATTAAATTTTGATTTAAAAACACAGATCCAACTATGTGATTACCTATTATCAGTGCCCATACGCTGACTATTTCTGGATATTATGAATTCCTCTTACGAAAAATATGAGGATCACTCCAGTACTTCACATTCTGGTATCCACTATTTAGGAAAAACGTTGAAACAGCGGTAAAACAAATTGTTTTTGATTATTCAAGTTCATGAGCAATGTGTTCTGATATCTTTTCAGAAAACTAGCTTCAGTCTGCTATGGATCATCTTCTATGAGGTGGTTAACCATTTGAAATTTGTAAGGGGAAATTTTCGTTTATTAAAAACCCTTTGCACAATTTTTGCAGATACTTTACAAAGAGCTGCAGTTTGAGATGTAGATTGTGTGGGTTCACGACTGTTTCAGACAAGATGTGTTCTCTGCGATGCCTGGGTGTCCAATTTCCTTTTTGCCTTTTCATCCTCAATACTACATGTTTTCTAAATCATCTATTTCAGTATATATCATGACTTGCACAGTATATTGCCGATCTGAAGAAATATGTCAATATTCGCAAGAACAGTTGCTGCTATTTTCCTGCTCTTCCGGAAAGGCCAAAATATGTTAAAAACTCGGAAATTTTACCTGCGCACGCCTCTGCGATGCTTATAAGCGATAAATTTGGCAAGGCGCCCTGCACCGACATACTGTGTGTGATTCACTTGGCTTTAGGCCACCTAGACCAGACACCGCCACCGCTTTCATGCCTTATGTGAGACACTCCCTCACACCGGTGTTGCAGATGAAATAATATAAGAGGAAAAGTACAAAAGAATAAAAATATTTTCGTTTGACAGGATGTTACAAAATACGATGTAAATGCGAAACTAGATTTATTTTCCTTCTGAAAGAAAAATGAAGGTATTTTCGCGAACACACTCGGACACATAAAATATTTGATTATTTATGTGATAAACACTTTTTCGTCTACTCTATTTATAAAAAGGTCAACGAATCGAGCAGCATATATGTCCAATATACGCGAGGGAGACGGTTGGGATTTTATTTTGTTTTTCAAGATTTCAACAGTGTTCGTATTGCGAAAGTACACATTTTCTAAGCGGATGACGATGCAATTTCAATTTTTCTACATAATTTAAACAGACATATTTACTCGCATGTCTATAGTTATTGTATGGAGATGATTCATGACTATATAAGGAGAAATATTAACATAGTTTTAAGGATATGCCATATCATATTTTAAAAGTTACTACTATTAGTCTACTAGTTATTAATTAGTAGGCTTATTGGGATATACAAGGGTTTAATATTATGAAACTAGGAGATAACTGTTCCTCTAATTATTCTTGATATCTAGGAATCTCAAAAATAATTAGTGAAATATCTGTACACAATTTGTATTCATAATAAAGAAATAAAGACAAGAAGTATGGGGTTTTCTCTAAAGATCTAAACTTCCGAATCAGTGAGTCACTGGGCCACAGTATTCCAATCTGAGGTTATGGAGGTTTATAAACTGATTATACTGATTATAAACTGGTTATAAATTACTAATCCGAGAATTGAAAATAAAAGCCAATGTCTTTACTTCCAGTTACCAGATTATTAAGTTTCAATTATTAGGGTCATGAACATGCCTTGTTATTACATTATCAGTGTCTGGAAATATTCCAGAATAAAGCCACGTCCATGGCCCTAAATAATTGTAAACTAATTTGGGGCTCCCTGTGTAATGTAAGGAGTCGTTGAATATGCTAGGGAATTGTGGAAATGAGGAGATGAATAATTTAAAAAACCAACAGCAGCGCCTTGCACAGCTACTCGAATTCCATGATAAAAAAACTATATGCTTAAGCGCTATAAATATAGGTGGCCGAAATTTGAAGTTGTAGACAAGGAACAATATCATTAACTACACCCTTCCAGCAAAATACTGTTTGAATTTGTTTAGGAAAAATTTATAAATTCTAATAGGATCACTGATGGGTGATTGCAGGCTAATAAACTTGGTTAATTGATGGGATATTGCGGGCTAACAAATATAATGTGCGCTATTTTGATAATCCTATGTATAGAGGATATTATTATTATTATTATGTTATGTGGGTTTGGGCCTCATCAGCCACTGATCGCATGGGTAGTCCCTTGGCGATCCCCTCTTATACGGGTCATTATCCAAAAATGCTATCCCATAAAAGGAGCAATTTAGGCACGTTCCCTGTTCTAATCCTCGCCTCCTCTTGGATAACAGGGGTCCCTAATATAAGGTACCTCTTCTCCTCCAGTGCGGAGCAGGTGTAAAGAAGATGAATCGAGGTTTCCTCGTCTTCTTTAAAGTATCTGCAGGCCGGGCTATCAGGCAGCCTCAGCTTGTGCTTATATGGATTCAGGCTACTATGGTGGCCCGTAATGATTCCCACCAGAATTCTGGTTTTGTGAATGTTCAATTTAATGAATTCTTGGGCCCATTTCTCAATCTCTGAGTGTTCGATGAAGAGTTTGGTTATTCGGTAACCCGTTACTCCTCTCTATCTTTTATTGTGCTGGTCTCTTGCCCAGCCATTTATGCGGTCTCTGATCAGATTCCGACTTATTCCCACTGCAGGTTCTGGTTCATAGAGGTTTTCCCTGGTTCCTAGTCTGGCAAGGCCATCTGCAATTAGATTTCCCTTAATGCCATTATGTCCAGGTATCCATACGACTTCCACTGGTCCCTTCCCTGCCAAGTGGTTCAATGCTTCATAGAAGTTATAGATCAGCTTCCACTTTGTCGTTGCTGAATTCAGGGCTACCAACGCCGCCCTACTATCTGAGCAGATACATATCTTCTCTTGGGTCCGATTTTGGTCGGCCCCCAGGACACTGTATGCAATTGTAACTAGTTCAGCCTGTATTTGCCCAGGGGGAAGGTTTTACCTATCCCATCGCGTCGCCTGTACACCCCTATAGAGGATATAATCTAGAGGATGAAACTGCAAAACGTATCGTAAAGAGTTACTCTGCACCCTCAACAAAACGAGGAGGAGCTATATTTTGAAATTATTGGGCGGAAATTAGCGATTATCGTCTACCTATCTTGAATACCGCCTAAGTACCTATTTTGAATACATCTATGCAGTCGAATGGCTAAAGGAATGAGGTCGGTGTTGACAATAAAATTGCTCTGATTGAGGTTGCACAATGGACCCAATATGATGGTCTGAGTGCATGTGAATGAATTTATAGCATGGATAAAATGTATATAGAAAACAATGAAAATTTAGATCATTTTCGATCTTCGAAATGTAATTTTCGAAGTTTTAGATTAAAGTATATTAAGAGATTAGAAAACTGTAATATTATCATGGCAGTATTCTATCACTTTTGTTGTTATCATTTTCAGTGATTTCCGTCACATTCTATTTAAAATTATCGTATTGTTAAGTAGCGCTTTTATTTTGTAAAATAAGTGTACTAGTAGGCGGTGTAATAATTTACATATGGAGGGAATTATAAGGAAGAATCTGTTGTATAGATAATGATGAATTTACTACGGAGTGAAGAACTTCTCAAGATATTTCTCAGAGTATTCCAAAATTGTAAAAAAATAGATGAAAATAAAATAAAACTCAATAATTTAAAAATATATTTATTTACCACGCGATAGAACCACAACATATATTAAATAGATAGGGTTTACTAGAGAGATAATTTAGGAGTATCTCAAAAAGGTGGAGAAGCAACGAAGCATTACAACTGGAAGCTTTTAGGGATTGATACAGTTTCTTATCGTTTAAGGATTAATTACTTCACGAAGGGATATTATACATTTTTTTACTCAATGGAATAGGTTATTTGACAGCTATCAGTAACTGAGGGGGTTTGGTAGTGTAGATATTTGGTATATATTGCGCTTCGTTTAGAAATATTGTAATTTTAGAAATACTATGACATGTTTGATGTCTCAGAAAAAAAATTACATGAGAACAGTGGTTCAAAAAAAAGTTCAGATTCAAGAGAAAGGAACACTGCTAATGGCCCTGTGGACCAAGAATTTGATCCACAGAGTAAGGTAATGATATGATAACCGATTTAACTATCAGTGTCAGTGAATCTTATTCGGATATAAAGAATTTAAGTAATGCACAAAATACTGAATGCTTCGGGATTTTGTTATATCCAAACAAATATATGCGTTTCATGGCATTTTGTTAACAAAAATTATATAAGTATTCGCAACCAGAAGAAACCATGGCCTTGTAGGAAGCTTGTTTGCAGAGACTACCATTATGTAAGAAATAAATTTAGGACACACATTTCTCTAATAAAAGAAGGTCAAAATTGTCCTAGAGACATGAAAAATTTTTAAGACAAATTCTACGTCGAAAATAACTAGACGATGTAAGTCACAGTGGGAATGTCTATATTGTCTACTCCCAACTCATTACATACCTGTACATTAGATTTTGGTGTTTGATATGAGATAATGAGATTGAATTGATGAGTTTGAATGAGATAATTTAAACGAGACGAAAATAAAAATGAAGTCATAAAAGACCAAAATATGTAATAATGTTATTGAAGTTTCGAAACTGATGTCTTCATAAGCTGGCTATTAATAAAAATGACTTTGAATTCATTTCCATATGTCGACTATTTAAAAAAATACTGTAGATATTACTTGAATCATTACAGTTAGTATTTTAGCTCTTATAGAAACAACGACGGACGTGAAGAATAACATGAAGAAACTGACCTTTCTCAGAACACAGAATACTAGAAATATAACCATTTCTTTATTATTTCAACTGTATACGTTGAATATTACCGCTAAACAAAATCCATTTAACTTTTCAAATATTTTAAATGTGAAACATAAATAAAATTAGACGCCCGTCTGCTATTTTTCTAAGATATTTTTTATATTATGCGCTTCAACGCTATTTTTACCGAAATCCGTGTATTTGGCAATGACCAGTCTGCTCCGGCCAAACATTTTCTACGGCATGAATCGCGCATAACCGGATCCCCATCCTCATAGTAGGTACATAATAGTGTTGTGTGGGTTAGCTCACGCGACCTAAAATTATGTCATTTGGAAAGTTGGCCTTAAGGCCCGCTCACACTTTGGCGATTTTTCACGGTTGCATTGCGTACACGCGGCCAACGATGACCTTGCTGAAAGTACTTCTCGAAATAAAGTTCGGCCCGCCAAAATGAGCGTAAATAGAGGGCTCTCCAATGATGCTTGTATATTTAGAAATTAATGATGTAAGCGCAAATGCCAATGACATATGCCACTTTTAATTTTCGGACACGTAATTCAAAGTGTGGTGAACCCGAGCTATTTTCAAAATAAACTGTTTCCTAAATTATACTTTCTGATTTCAACTTGCATTGATAAATATATGGTACGTAAGACTACTATATTGTTAAACCAATTCAGTGTACCAAGAAATGGTTTAGGTTATTGAATTTTATCTGTAGATGATACTAGTATTGGTCCAACTATCGTATCCCAGTTCCATATAAATTGGCTCAAGCGTAAGTAAAATACGAAATCGTATTTTGGACAGAGATTTTATTTTAAAGAAACGAATTCAAAAGTTCTGATACTTGACAATATTAGCAACAAATTAACAACAGTACTGCATAATTGAAGTATTTTACTTAAGCTTGAGCCAATTCATAAGCGACTGGGACTCGATTAGGACCAGTCCACATTTCAATGACTAGTTGTTTGTTTTCAGATGGATTCTCGGTCAAGCCAAAATTTGAGGCCAAAGTTTCGCCATTCATTACAGGTGACTTCCACAGGGGAGTTTTTGGGCAAGCGTTGCATGGAGAAAGAAAGTTAGTCGTTTAAAAATCGAATTTTAGCAAACACTCGCTGTTTTAAAAAATCTGATCTAATTAAATAATTTTCAATTTTATTACAGTAAATATATATATCGACTTTTAATTTTCCCACAGTATCCCGAAATTCTATTCTCGCCTTCCTTTGATCAACTTTAGCGTTACACAGATCCACATGGTAGACCCCGAAACTATCACCCTGTATATCAGTTTCATAGATAGGGAACAGTTAGCCCAGAGACTTGTTCAGCTAACCTTACTTTATGTCACTATGTAAATTGAATAACTGAATTTCTGTAATTTTACAAGATAATGGAGTTAAAATTTAGAAGACGCAATTCGCAAATAAAAGATGGTATAAATTAGCTTCTATTTATTTTTTGTTGTATTTATAACAGCACGAAGGCCAGCAACGAACAATTTTTTCTAAGAAATAATCAGCGTCTTTCAAAAATAGTCCCATAGTAATCTATTTATACTTAGAACTTGTAGTATTTTTCACGACAGAAGATGATAAACATCAAATGAAAAGTTCTTATTGCGAGAACAAATCTTATTATAGTCGGTATATCTTAAAACGTGCTGCATTCATTTCTACATTTGGTGTAGATCTTATTTTAATATGCACCATACGTAATAGTTAACAGATTTTCACTAGTATTATTTCCCACACCTCCATGTTATCGATATTTCGAAAAGTAAATTGGCCATATAATACATGATTTGCATGGATAGAACTATCTTTTTAATTTGAAGAACCTTTTATATTCCGGATATTTAAATGTCCACAATTTTGTCCATTATACATGATATTATGCCCTGGATATGTTAAAATGACAATAATTTATAAATCTCTATAAATAATTACGGTATTTGGTTTTGCTTATTTATATTCAACAAGCTTCCGTTTTTTCGGTATGTTATTTCTTATCCTACTTACCGTATCACTGTGCAATTAAGGACAAACTAAATGATGATTTGATATCCAATTTGAAATTCTAAATTATAGCTGTGGATGTATTTTTTTTTCGATAAAAAGTATTTATTAATTTTAATTCAATTTAAAGATTTCCAACACTCTCTTCTCTGCTTGAATTGAACATCGCAGAGCTCTAATACTAACCGCGTTATTATTACAGAGCAAGAAGTTAGAGCATGTAGAAAGTAGTTACATATATAAGTAAATATTGCTTGTGAAAAGAAGCTGTGAAAGAGTAAATATATAATCAAACGTATATGTTAAATATGAAGAGATTTACTGAAAGGACATGCTGTGAATTTAGTGGAAAGCATGCCTCAAAGATTCCAGAACATTATTGAGCCGATGGGTATTACTTTTAAATAATATAAAAATAGTTTTGAAATTATGTTGGTCACTTTTTAATACTTTAGCGCCTTATAGTTTCGGAGTAAATGATACCAAATAAAAGCAGATGATTCTATTCGATAGGAACGACACAAGAAATGACCAACGAAAGTTTTCTAAAGTGAAACAAGCCTATTCTATCGTTCGATCATATTTTGGTTCCCGCAGAATATAGTTATATATGTATATATATATATATATATATATATATATATATATATATATATATATATATATATATTTATTTATTTATTTATTTATTATCTATATTATTATAGGTTATTTTGCAAAATGTGTGTGTGTGTATTTATTAAATGTGGGTTCTATAGCTAATTTGTGCTTTAAAGAGATAACAGCACATAAGGAAAAGATTTTTTTCATAGTCTAACATCTCAGAAAAGCTATCAGAATAAGTTATATCAATAATAAATTTTGCTTCAATAAAATCAATAAAAACTACTTATATCATAGTAGGAAGTGGCAGTAAAGAACTACTTTTAACGTTAAATCCTATTATAAATCATAGTAGTTACCTTTAAAATACAATACAATTTCAAGTTCTTCCTTTCGATTTTCTCTAATACTAGATTTTTTTCGTTTAATTTAGTTTCTCTAACAGTGACAAATTAAAAAAAATATATTTAACTTGTTTCTGTTTCATATAACCATCTTCAGAGAAATTTGTATATAGAAATATTTGTATATAGAAATTTGTATTTGTGTGTATATATTTGTGTATGAATATAAATATTTTAGTAGTAGAAGTAGAATTACTAACAGAATACTGAAAATTTTATTTGATGAAAAGTAAATTATTTGAGTGCATATACATACATATTTTTGCGTAATACAACATTATAGGACTAACAACTGTACGACAAATAAAAACCGAAACACTATATTCTTATAATTCTAATATATGTAACTCATTTCCCACCAAAGTTCTTGAAGGCACAAGTTAAAAAAGAAAAATTTTCCATGTGATAAATTATCGAAATTTTAAAATCTTGTATGAAAACTAAGAACGATCTGTCGGAAAAATATGTTTACAAGAATGTATTTACAATGAACACGTAAAGAAATACTTCTGGAAGACAACTTCATGTATGAGCATCACCATCGTAAATATGTATATGATTAAATTCAATCAAATTGATCGTCTCATATAAGTCACTTCTATATGCAAACATACTTTTAATAATAAAAAATAGTAAAACCGATTTTAAGTGGTTAGTTAAAAATAATGTTAATTAAATAATATGTAACTGAACCAATACAGAATTCATTTGTTTAGTCATGATTAAAGAGTTTGGTAGTAAAACAGCTGTTTTTTTTTGTATACAATGGGTCAGAGAAGTACAAATTCAATGACCAAAACCGAATGTATAAATTCAATGACTATCGATATCAATGACGTCATAAGTCGTACGGTAAGGCTATCATAAAGAATATCTCTCAAAGCGGTACTTCAAATGCATCCTTTGACATGTCCAATAATTTTGAAAGAAAATCATTCGTACTAATTTTTTCGAATTTATGCATTACTTTTCCAGACCCTGTACATGTACATGCATTAACAAGACTCGTCTTATCTGAATTAATGTGCGCGTATATAAAGACTATTTTGGTGTGGGTAGCAGTGGCCGTCTTCCATATACTACGATTCTGAATGTACACTACATCAGTATAATTGAAAATTTGCAAATTTAAATTCAGTTAGTGATATGATCTACGCAATTATAAACAAATTAGAGTACTACTTGCTTCGTACTACAGACTACCCCAGCTTGGAATACAAAAAAAACGGACAAGAAAATAGATGGGGAAGTCCTTACCTTCCATATAATATAGACAATAATTCTCCTGACTTTACAAATAACTTTTCTATTATAAAGGGTGTCTCATTTGGAACGACAGGATATGATTTATGAATGAAATTAATAATAAGTGACCAACAACCCGTCTCTCCTAATATCTTGATTAAGTTACGAACTGTCAATTTTGTAGGTGCTTCATTTTATCCTAATTTTGTGCGAATTTTTCTTAATGCAACTGTAAATGATCGCTCACTTTCATAAAATAGTTGTATACAAACTACTCGTTGTTGAACTGTTAATCGCGGCACGTTGACGTCGTATGGTTTGTAGATGACAGTTAATAGCTAAATATTGACGCCCTATCTTTGACAGAACACAAATGGCTACCAATTCAAATCCTATAGATCCAACTCTATCTATTAGACACCCTATATAAAAAGTTATTGAGATGGAAATTATAGCTTGAGTTCAATGTGAAAGTTTTATTATCGTGCCAACTTCAATAACTGTGATATAGTCACAATAATTATAGGAGTTTAACTGAAAATGCTCCGATTTCCACGAATTTGGAATAAACATTGGAATAAGTCCATTGTAACGAGAAATTCAAAATTATATTAGCTAAGAATAAATAAAATCAGGCCGAACAGGAATTATAACTCTCACCGGCGCGTCCGCCATATTTTTAAATACAATTTTTAATACAGTATATCACTCTAAGGGTTTTACTCTTGACATATCATTCACTAAAAGCCGTTTAAGACAAAAGGCGTCCTTGAACTTAAATAAGATAAACTTCGTATTGATTTTCTCCATAGATTCAATTAACTTCAATGGTTGTTTGTCAATGCTGTGACAACCAATCGATTGATAAACACTGTCGGGTAAATGATTTATGATAAATTATGTTTAACTAGAATATATGTTCGGAGTAAAATATAAACCAAATATATATTATATCGTGATTTAAATCTACGTAAAAATAATATATTATAATACTCTGGATGCTCGAAAGATTTAGAACGGAATATTAAGATAAACGACCACTTTTC
Source organism: Rosalia funebris (assembly GCA_037954035.1). Taxonomy (NCBI): domain Eukaryota; kingdom Metazoa; phylum Arthropoda; class Insecta; order Coleoptera; family Cerambycidae; genus Rosalia; species Rosalia funebris. The sequence goes on from JAZFAV010000011.1 coordinate 23,078,244, forward strand.
GTAGGCTCTGGCGTGCAGGTAAATTGAACGCGGAATATAATAAATAAATAGAGCGCGCTAATGTGTAATGTTGCGTAAAGTACACAAAATGATAGAGTACTGAAATAGAGGCTTCTGCTGCTGAAAGTTTAGACAAGGAAGAACGGCTTATTCAGGTCAAGTTATTTTGTAATTTAAATAAACGCAGATATAATTCTGTTGTGTTGTGAAGTGAAATTTATATAACATATTTGTAATTGTATATGCAAAGCTGAATGAAGACAGTAATATGAAGATAAGACTTCACTGAAGAATGTAGCATATTCAGTATTAAGAATGGTAAGACACTTACCGATCGAACACAAAGTTTGAATTTTTCAAATTTGTCTGAGGAAGTACTCTTAACGTTCGAGTTACATTATTGAAAATAATGTCTTAACAGTGGTGGACAAAGGTTGACAATGTTGAAACGTGAGGCTCTATGAATGTGTATCGTGTTTCAAGAAACAGAAATTAATTATGTTGGTCGGGTTTATTACAATTTATTGCCAAACTGACTGAATAATATGTTGAATTTTATGATATGCTGATGATTTTACCCGAGACATGTTATCTACAGTGGCGAAGCGACCATTAAAGCTGTAAAGCGCAGCCTACCCTACATATTTTAGATGGTAGACACCGTTTTTATATTGCCACTTGCCTTTGCCAGAATGATAAACATTTTATATTTATATTGTCATACATATTTCCATTTAAACCTAAGCGCCTTGGCCAGCCGCTGTCTGGGCTGACTGTCGACCGCTTCGGTTTTAAGGGACATTATAGAGATTCGCGATGCAGTGCTGCGAGAGGGGAGTACGTAAAAATGATTTGTAATTTTTAGCTAGCCTGATCGATCAGTTTGCGTAAAACAGTGGCTATAACATTGACCTGTCATTAGTCGTAGTGATTAGTGTTATTTTTAAGGATAATGGCGGCCCTAGACACTGCCGGTTTAGTAGACTTTTTAATTAATAAGACGGTTATTTTAATAATTTATCTTTAGATATAAACTGAACATTAAAATTGAGAAACGAAGGCAAAAAAGTTGAGAAACGAGGTAAAACGAGGTAAAAAAATTGAGAAACGAAGAAACTGTACGGATGTGCGCCGAACAGACTGAAAAATTATTATCTGAAAAAAGCAATAGAAATGTCGATGTCGAACAAGGTGAGGAAACAGAAGAAGATATAGAGAACATAAAATTTAAATTTAATGATAGACTGCTTGCACAAATGAGAATTCTATCATTTGAAATTCTTGATAGTGTTATAGTAAATATGGAAAGCAGATTTCAAGAATTACATAAATAAGACTTCTTAGAGATTTTAACTTTAAATGAAGGAAAATTTGAGTTTTATAGTGTACCACAAAACTTTCCTAACAATATTATAGAAGAACTATTAGACTGTTATCCCTTCTTCAACAAGTTAAAATTGAAAGGTGAACTGATTTTTATTTACAGGAGTTAAATAAAACAGGGGAGATAAAAAATGCCCCAAACGAATTTTTTTTTATTTTTAAGAAATTAATAGAGGAAGCCGTTACTATGTGGCAGTTCATAATTCACAACGGAAATGAGTAAAACAACTACTACGTTTTTGTATCACTATATTTTCACAGAAGAGTGACTGCAGTTTCGACAATTATGTCATTTTCAAACGATGATTCAACTAAGAATAAAATACAAATATTCTGTTCCTATAATATATACTATCGAAATACAGAAACTAAGTGTTATGACAATAAACAGGTAGTTAAGGTTTATAGGAAACGTGTTTTCCAAACGGTGGAATCCTGACCATCAAATTGTGGGAATTTTCATGAATATTATTAAGAACTATTATACAGGGGGTTTATTAATTTGGGTGACAGTAAAAAGAGGAGAATATAGTATATCTACTTGATCATTTAACAAGCTAAAACTATCACTATGGTTGTATTTATAGATTTCTATTGCTTCTAACCAATTAAGTTTTAAACCTTTGCTGGCATAATGTAGGATTTTCATAATATTAATATTTTCATAATATTAAATTATGTCCACTTTCCAAGATATGATTAGCAAAATTAGAATCTGTTTTCTGTAATCTAAAGGATCTATTATGATCAAGGTATCTAGTTCTACATTTACGACGCTTTGCTACTAATTATCTAATCTATTTGTGTTTCGTGACGATGAATTAAACACGGTAATATAACTGTATATTTTATATCTGTCACTCCTCATTCATCGTCTGCTTATTATTTGCTGATAATAATAATATTAATTTTACCAAGAACATTACCAAATTCTTATTTGCAGTGAAAACTAAATCCCAATAAGAATTATTAACAATTGGTAAAACCGAAAACAATGTACTTGTTTTACAAGAAATTGTTTGTAGAAAGAAATTGTAAGTTTGACTAGCACCAGTAGATTTCTTGCAGATATATTAAATACAGTTTCTATGAAAATATTAATTTATATAAGAGATTAATAATATACACAAATAAGATACTTTTATACGGCATGGTACCGGGTTAGTCACCTAAAATTGACCTCCCCCTTTATTTCTCTTAATTTCAATCGAATCGAAAAATTTAAAAAAGGATTTTACATGATTTTTTATAAATTTTTTGAATGTTTAAACAAATTTTCAATAACTCTGCAAAGTGAAAGGGGGCGAACATTTTTTTATTTTTTTTAAGTGGAATACCCTGTATTTTTTTACTTAAAAAGGTTACCCACAGTTTTCTAATCACAAAAATATATAATTATTGTAACTTGGTAAGTATAGATCTGGAGATATCCATACAAATATATAGTCACATCACAGGAATAAGTTTAGCATAAGACCATAAATCAGGAGAGCTATGAACTGAAATGATTTAAAGAAACAATAATGCTTCGTTTGACAGTTATGTTATGTTTGACTTATGCTTGATTGTTATATTATTAATACGCTTTAAGTTAACTTTTAATACACTTGTTAATATAACTAATATATTGATATGGGATATTCATTAGTCGAAAGGAAAGAAATATTAGAAATTTACTTAACCAGCAATAAAAACAAATATATAGCTAAAAGAGGATATGCAAGAAAATATCCTGAAAGACGCGTTCCCTCCAAGAACACTTTCTCTAATATTTATTTCAAGTTTGGGGACAGCGAATCCTTAAAAGATAAGAAACGAGAAAGAAAGAAGCCCAAAACAGGAGAAGATATGGAAATGGACGTTTTACTAAATAACTTTGTCGACAGAAGAGCTTTTTATAGAGAGATGATTGAGAGAGCAGAAAACGACAATAACTTTTTAAGAAACTTATTTTGGACCGATGAAAGTAGCTTTTCAACGGCTGGACTTTTTAACAGGAAAAATGCACATTATTGGGCGCCCGCAAATCCACATATTATAAAAAAGATAAAAACCCAAGGATATAATACAGTAAATGTGTGGTGCGGTATTCATCAAAATAGAATTGTGGGTCCCGTATTCATTAATGGGTCCTTGAAAGCAGTTCAGTATTTGAATATTCTTCGGGGTGAAGTAGAGAACTATTTAGATAATATTCCCCTTGCAACCAGGAATTCTGTTATTTGGCAACAGGATGGTGCTCCTCCACACTCTGTACGGAACGTAACGGAATATTTAAATGACAAATATCTATTTTGGATAGGAAGATACGGTCCTATACATTGGCCTGCTAATAGCCCAGACTTGAGTCCTTTGGACTTCTTTTTGTGGGGAACACTAAAACAAAACATATACGAAAATTCGGTATATAATAACTCGGATGAGTTGAAGGACTGTATCAGTCAAGAAATAGAAAATTTGCGGCAAAATGTTCATTTATTTGAAAACGTTAGAAATGAATTTATTAAAAGATGCCAACTGTGCCTTGATAGAAACGGAGGATACGTGGAGAACATATAGATATGTTTAATTTTAATAAAGTCCATTGGTTTTATGTTATTTATTGTTGCGCATTGTTTTTTTTTATCATTATTTCGTTATTTATGTTTTGTGTTCATTAAACTTTGTTGTTGTCATTTTAATAAAGGTTTATTTGTTTATTATAATTATTATGTGTTGCCGCATCAAAGAATTTTCATACTTTTTTTCTTAAAAAACAAGATGTGTCGTTGCATCTCAAAAACATAGCTCTCCTGATTTATGGTCTTATGCCAAACTTATTCCTGTGATGTGACTATATATTTGTATGAATATCTCAAGAACTATACTTACCAAGATACAACAATTATATATTTTTGTGATCAGAAAACTGTGGGTAACTTTTTTAAGTAAGAAAGTACAGGGTGTTCCATTAAAAAAAAATAAAATAAAAAATTGTTCGCCCCCTTTCAATTTGCAGAGTTTTTGAAAAATTGTTTAAATATTCAAAAAATTTATAAAAAAAACATGTAAAATCCTTGTTTGAATTTTTCGATTCGATTGAAATTAAGAGAAATAAAGGGGGGGTCAATTTTAGGTGAGTAACTCAGTACACTTGTTTACAATGATCATATTATAATGTATTCATAACCCCTGTATTTCAAAGCAATGCTACTTACTGGTAGTGAAATAACGCATATTGCACTTTTAGTAGGTACATTTCCCTTAACTACAACCGATGTTTTAATGTACCTGTATATGCACATTTCGATAGCACTGATATCATTTTGAGCAGGACATATTATTTCTTGTTCGGGCGTGAAATTATAACTATTTTCTATTATTCACATAAGTTTAATAATGTCATTCAACATTCACCGTTCCATTTTTAATCACTTATTCACTTAAATTATATCGAAATATGCATATACAAGTGCATATACATATATAAACCAATGTCTCGTCCGAATGATTTCTAGTGGCGCAAGTCCCGTCAATGTTTCAAACAATGTAAATTGCTAACGGATAAAATACTTTCTACTAAGTTGTATGATAGAATGCGTAATATAAAACAAACAGTCACATAAATTAGAAAATCCACCGAATCCGAAGCCGAAGATGTCTAGGTGAGGGATGCAGTTTAAAAACGCGCGGACAACACCCATTTCCACCGACATTGCCAGTGCTGGAGTTTGGAATCGAACCAAGATCGCGAGTTAGTAGCTAGTCCGTGATCGTGACGACTATTGGCTTACATTCTGCAATTATGATCATAACACATTATATCACTAAGCATCAACCATTCATTTTCATTTTAAACCTTTTTATTTGACTACAAAGTTAATTTGTACTAGCATTATTTCATTTGGGTATTTACATTCCATACATAGTATAAATATATATACATATGCAGGTATAAATAAGCGAAGTAGTTGATGTCGCCAGTTGTCTTCTTCCCTGAAATAGAAAACAGGGACAGCAACGCAGTCCGATCATTGTTTTCACATCACACTTCGATGTTAGTATTTCTTTGTTTGTGTAATTGCTCTTGTTACGTTCTGGCAAAAGGCTTTTTGTTTCGATAGCTGCTGTTTTTAGATAATTTATTGTGTGTTTGTTAGATTCTTCCGTTTATATTTTTGTAATACACAGGAAAACATGAAAAACCTGTTTTTAAAAGTTTATTTGCTCTATTGTTTGCGTATGATTATTTATAAAGGGCGTTACAATAAGAGCAGGAGATTTAAATTGCGCGCCATTATGGCTGTCATGATCCGATAGGTCAATAATTATGACAGGTCGATAGGAGACAGATAGGAGTTAGTAGACATGGAGCATTACACGATACAAGAATGCCTCTTTATTGTTAAACATTACTATGAAAATGGTGAAGGTGTGGTTGCTAGGATTCAAAAAGTGCGTCCAGAAAGTAATGACTGAAATAATGTTCCAAATTTATCTACTATGAAAAGATTAATAACAAAATTTGAAAGTCATTCAATTACTGATGTGTAAACACACACGATCGTAGTGGTTGGTCAGAACAATACATCATGACAGTTCGCGAGAGTTTGGTCGATAGTCCAGGGACCTCGATTCGTCATCGTGCACAAGAATTGGACATATAAACAATCACTCTTTACCGCATTCTCACTAAAGATTTGCATCTCCATGCTTACAAAGTCCAATTGACTCAACAACTTCTGTCAACAGACCATGCACAGCACAAGTTCGCCAATTGGATCACTGAACAACAAAAAGTAAATGCCAATTTTGTGGACAAAATCATCTTCAGCGATGAAGCCCATTTTCACCTTGATGGCTCTGCTAATACACAAAATTGCCGCATTTAGGGCTCAGGAAATCCACGAATGATTCATGAGAAACAATTGCACCCCCAACGCGTCACAGTCTGATACATATGTATTGTGGTCTGAAGGAATCATTGGACCATTTTTGGCCACGATCTTGCAATTTAACATTTACGCTCTTTTTTCTGTGGGGTTTTCTGAAGTCTCAGGGTTACACCAACAAACCCACGACTACCCAAGCATTGAAGGTCGAAATTGAACGCAGTATCAAAGAAATACAGCATACATTTATGCAAAATCGTTATTGGAAATTTCGCCAGAAGAAGGTGGTACTCGTGTGCCACCAAAGCCGTGGCGGCCAACACATACCAGATGTGTTATTTCATACATAATTCCCAAATATCTACATTACAAATCAATAAATATTTCAATTCTTTGCTATAGAAAACCATGTTTTATTTAAAATTTTCATCTTGCGCTCTTATTGTAATATATTTTATTATCATCTGTGGCTATTCACGTGATCCGCTTCAACCAGTTATTTCCTCTATTAAATATTATATCCTTTATATGGTTTACTAAAGATTTGGTTCATTTTCTGTTTATGTATTCTATTTGCTTCCGTCATGGCATAAAAAGTGCGCGTAAATACGTTTTGCCTAAGATATGTACATTGTACGAAATATTATTCAGAGTAAATAAAAACGTGCTTACTGAATTGGTAAATGTGTAAAACATAAAATTAAGGAAAACAAACATTAAACACATATAACGGTACACTAAAGGAGCATACTAAACAAACACGATTTTCTAACGTGTTTAGATTTGATAAGATTAACGACAACATTCGGAAGTTTTCTAACAAAAGCTATCTAATCTCAGGCCGCCTATTTAACTGCGCTTATTTATTGTATGTATAATATTTTGCTAGATAAACATTTTTTTTTAACGCAAACAGTGTTGGCTAAATATGGATGACATCTAGATTGCAATACGTAAACAATTGAAAATGTATATACGAGTGAGTTGTTTTAGGTAGACTTTGTAATGAATAGATATCCCCTGTATCGTATTATCAACTTAAAAATATTAGGATTGCAGTTATTGGTGTATTATCTGTGATATTTAAGCTGGAAAGATATAAATAGATAGTGAAGTTAAAAAATGTGAAGTAAGAGGAAGATTTAAAAATCGTCATTGAAGGAACGGAAGTTATTGTTAATATTACATAGTTAAATGGAGCTAATTACTTCATTGGCCAATAAAGGACGTGTTCATTTTGAGACTAAGAACATAATTACTCCCAAAATTTATTTATTATTCTACTTTAATACATCTAGAGTGTATTATAATTTAATAGGTCGTAATTCCAGGAGAAATGGTAGATCGCAATTATCTTCCTTGCCCCCACCTTTTCGGGAGCTTATGTATGAATTTCAGTTTTATTGAACGTATCTCTACTAACACGAGGGACACTATTTATATTTTGAGCCTAATAATAAAAAAACATTAATTTGTCATTGAAAATTACTTGATCATTTTTAAAAATATTCTCCTTCATGATCTAGCTAATTTTGTATGCGTTCGAATCATTTGTCAAAGCATTTTTTCCATTCCGCTTGAGATATCTTCAAAACATGGTTTTTGAATGCATCAACGGCTGCTTCTGCCGACGAAAATCGTTGTCCACGGAATTTACTTTTAACGTTCAGGAACAAAAAGAAGTCATTGGGTACCAAATCAGGACTGTATGGCGGATGACTCATTAATTCGATGTTTTGAGTGGTCAAATATTCGGTTGTTCGACGAGATGTGTGAGAGCTCGTATTATCATGATGAAGAATGATTGGACGGCGCTTGCTTGTTTTTCACCGAAGATTTCCGGCAAACAAATGGTTGTGTACTATTCAGAATTGACCGTTTTACGTTCCTATAAATGCACTATTGCCACATGACCAGTTTTTCCGAAAAACAGACAACCATTTGTTTCGAAGTGCTTCGAGCGCGAACAACTTTTGTTGGATTTGGTTCCTCTTGAAATACCCATACAGTCGACTGCTGTTAACTTTCCGGCTCATACGCATAGATACATGACTCATCACCTGTTACAATGTTATATACGTCTTTTTAAGTACCGTAATTGTATTTCTTGAGCATTTGTTTGCACCAATCGACACGAGCATCTTTTTGAGATTTTTTCAAATTATGTAGGATCCAATGAGAACAAACCTATTTTACAACTAAATGATCATGCAATATTTTATATATGCTAGTCGAACTAATGTCTAAGGTTGCCCCAATCTCACAGTATGTCACATGACGATATTGCATTATCAGTTTTTGCACAACATCAAAGTTTTCTGGCACAACAACTGATTTTGGACGATCTTCACGACTTTCGTCGGTGAGCGAATGGCGGCCACGATTAAACTTGTTATTATATACCAGCATTTTACAGTGGCAAAGTATGAGGCTTTATCGCTAAAAGTGGAAGTAAGTTGATCGATGCACCCTTGTCTTGATAATCCATGTCGAAAGTCGTAATATCATCACACAAAAATGTTCACGGGTTAATTAAATTTCTTCGCTGATACCATTTTCAAATCACTGTAAACAACACAAATCGCGCCTAAATGATAGAGCGTTCTAAAGGTTATGGTCAAAAATGTCAAAGTTTCAATTGGAAACGTCAGATGGCGTCTCACAACACTTAGTGTTGCCAAGGCTCAAAATATAAATAGTTTCCCCCGTATAACCAATACATATTTATGAATTCTTGTTACTTTTTATTTAAATAAGTCATATTTAAAGTATACATATATAGGTGTCCTATATAACTAATAATAGGACACCTCCTATTATATCTGTAAATTGAGGAAAAATTATTTTAATAGAATATATATGTCATCTCAATAGAGAGAAGAAGAGATATTTTATTTTAATGTAGATTCATTTATAAAATAAGTTTCATATTATTTGTACAACGCGTCGGTTTAAATAACATGTTTTCTCTACGTACAAACGCAAACGTAATGTAATCTTTTATACTGGGTCCTAATATCCTCTATCTAAGAGTACCTAAAAGGCGGTCACAGTCCATTTTAATTATTTCGTTGTGAATAATTTTATTCATACTGAACAATTAGCAAAGACGCCAGCACAAGCGGCAGGCCAATTTTAAAAATAGAAATAACGGACAGGTCCGTGAAAAATAACATAATAAAGTAGGTAATAATCCCTCCTAAACGTGACCTTTGTTTTTTGACGGAATTATAACACATGGTTTTCCTATTAAAGTAAACGCCATGAGAGCGATTGCCGGCTGTAGCCAGTGGCGGCTTGTGGTGGTTTGTCCTGGGTGGGCAACAACTAACTACTAGTAGATTATATAGTGCAAAATAATGAAGTAAAATATAGTAAAAAGAAACTTTGACTCATCACTCTATGCTAGTCATTGTACAAGTATTATGTTAAGATTTAAAACTCTTTCAGCTTTCAAGTTGAAAATGTATAGCACTAAAATTAGATAACACTAGTACCGACTCTTATGAATGCTACACAATTTTTATATTTATACATTTTCTAATACCTACATTAATAACCGAAATAGTTTTACTTAATAATATAACAAATATGGTGTTCACAGAGTACAGATCTCGCTGAGATAAACAACGTTCTATAACGTCTCTGAAAACTCAACTCCGAAATACGGAGATCGGACTGATCGGAGATTCTCGATTCCTTCCCCGCTTTGCCAAAAACTTCTTCAGCAGGGTGGTCTAGCCCACCCGTGTCACAGCTTACTCGAGACTCGAGTAAGCTGTACCCGTGTTTCAAATTGTTTCATGTAGTTTACACGTGTATAATTTTGTTTTTATGTCTTCAAATCACTCGTAATTCTATTAATTAATTAATTCCATTCATTTTTTTTACTGTTTATTTAATTTTATATTCCAGATTCCCATGTTTCTATATTACTGTGAAATAATTTAAACTTTCAAGGGATGTTGAAAGTATACCTATTGTCAATAATATCAATATTAATTTTAAAACTAATCTTGGTAGACACTTATTTACTTGTATTTATTTATTAAAGCAATAAATATAATTTTTTATTTGTGCGAGGCGCTTGCGCTCTCTCGTATGTACAAAGCCAGAAAGGCAAAAGGCGTGGCTGCGACCCGGCCCGGCACCCACCACGCTAGGCATAACCACGATAACTATTAGTTCCACGGTTAGAAGAGAGAATTGCTGCACTTGTACTTTCACTGCAATTTTCCACCACGGTTGCGCTGTTGGTATTAATATATATAATCAGAACTTTTCATTGTATTATTGTTGTTATGTAATATATAATGTATTTAATTAATTACATCTTACATAATTATATCTTCACTAATTTCTATAAACGATAAATAACGAACTTTGGAACTGTGTGTTCCCCTTCTTTTAGGAAACAGCTGGGTGGGCACTGCCTACCCTGCCATCCCTGACCAGCCGCCACTGGCTGTAGCTCACGTTACTTTCGTCGCTGAGTAACATTAGTTAAAAAAAAAATAAAAATTTTAGAAAATGAATTTTAACGTAATTTATTTTTTATGAAGCCCGACTATTATAAACCTAATGGACCAATAATAAATACAGCAAACATCGGTATTTGTAATCTCGGTAGTGCTAATTGTGCAGGTCTTCCCGTGTCGGTGGACACTAGTAGATAATGTAACCCGCACTATTTTTAGATCTCTGGAAATATCACAAGACACGGTACATTCTAATATACTTCGAGCTCCATACCCGCTATAGTTGATATACTATTTTCCTCCTCACTTAGCAGACGGCGTTTAGTAAACTTTCGCGGCAAATAAAAAAAAAACATGTCCAGCTGCTTGAGGATTCGGAAGCATTTTTCCAAGTTGTTTATTAAACGACGACTGCTGCGAGAGAGGCTGTGTCAATCACTACTTCGATATACACCTGCGCCTCTATCTCTGAGAGGAGTAAACATCGTCTAAAAAGTGACACTAATTTTTATAACTGAAGGATTGATTCTTCCGTCGCCTGGTAAAAATTCGTGTGAGAGTGGTGGAATATAAGAAACAAGGTTCATATCGTATGGTTTACATGCTAACAATGTGGTTCTACTTTACTAATATTGCCATAAGGGTGTCGATAAATTCCAGAACTTAAGTGGTTACAGGTCATCCGAAAGTCATATATGGTATAGATGAAAAGTGTCCTTGAATAGTAGTATAAAAGCTAGTAAAACTAGTGCAGTTTTTTTTTCATGAAATCATTCGAATACGTCAAGAGATGGCCTTAAACATTACTTTCTTTTATACACATACTTTTAAACTACATTCAAAATTAACATCAGCAAACCTTTTCTTATTTCTTATAATTTCTCGAAGTTTTAAGTCCTTAAACACTTTATGTAGGTGGCCTAGGATATCCTCTGTCAATACTGATAAACAATTGCAATTATTGACAGTAACATTTTGTAATAGTTTGTGAATAATACATTTGAATCTGTTTAAAGTGATTTGTAAAAAGCAATAAATTCAGTTACGCTAATTATTTTTTTAAATCTAAAGTCATCAAGTGAATGGAATACTTTGTTCAGTACTCTTAGAGTAGAAGAAATGAATCGTCCACATAAAGTAAAGAAGATGAAGCAGCAACAGGGGTCCCTCAACTACGAATAGTTAACAAGGGATATAGCCAGCGATATGTGGATTGGCTTGTTAGGAGTTAGACAATCAAAGCGATATGTGGATTGGCTTGTTAGGAGTTAGACAATCAAGAAAATTCGAAAAGTGAAACATTTTAATGAAGTTACTGTGGAACAAGGACAAGGTCGTAAGAACTTTACAGACACAAAATATGAGCGATATATTATGCAAGTCGACTTAAAAACAGGTACGTTGCTAGTTTAGAGTCAAACAGAGCTCTAGCAACAACTCGAAATGTAGAAATCTCTGGACGAACGGTCAGGAGAAGGCTTAATGAAGGTGGATTGGATAGTAGAAGACCAGTTATTGCACCACTGTTCACCAGAGAACATAGAGTTACTAGACTGCGTCTTGCAAGACAACACGTAAACTGGACCATTTGATGACTGGAAGTGAGTTTTGTTTTCAGACGAAACAAGAGTAAGTCTTAATTCACCAGATGGACGTCAACGAGCCTAACAGAGGCCAGGAGAGAGGTTTGCTGCACGCAATATCTCTCCGAGGATCCCATTTTCTGAAGGATCCATAATGTTCTGCGGAGGAATTTGTTTCGATGGTCGCACGAATTTGGTTCAGATACGACGGAGATCCATGAATACACATTTATATGTACGTAGAAAACATGGTAGAAGAACTTGTGATGTCCCGTGTCATACTATCATGCAATCGAAACCTCAAATTACTAACTTATATATTTATATAATATATAAAAAAATTAGGTAGCATTAAATTGGCGCCCAACGTGGGGCCAATTGCGTGAGAGTAGAACTTAGCAGCACACACAAACATAAAATGTGAATATTATTTTCTACTCCAATTTCAAAGAAATAAATATAGGAGGCAAAGCAGTTTATTTTCTTAACATTCGTTGCAGATATATTATTAAATCCTTAATTTCCGGATATCCTGTAAAAATTGGCACTGTTAAAAATAGTACATCCTTCCGCAAAAATGGGTATTTATATCGAAACGCAATTACGATATTTATATATTTTTTTCTAATTATACGTGGTAGATTTTATTTTTAGTCAAATAAAAATATTTCGATCCATATTGCAGTTCTTACGTCAATTCCGTCAACTCGTTATTGGGGCATGAGGAATATATAAATCATAGGCGTAAAATAAAGAACGTTTGAACTGCAAAATAAACCGTAGTGAAACAATGCCTCTAATGAGACGTAAACAGTGCAAATTATTTATTTCAAATGAGGACAAGACACTATTAGAACTATTGGGTGTATATATTTTAGCAAATGCTACATGTATGTGGTTGTTGTATTGCACTATAAATATTATTTTAATTTGCTGTTTATTTAATCAAAAAATTCTCAAATTTATATTTGTCATAATTGAGAAATGTATAGTTTTTGACAATTATATTCCTGGAGAAGTATTAAAATATTGTGATTCAAGTGGGGTAGAACCCACAATGTTAGTTATAATCGTGGATTTAACTCTAATAAGAAAAGAATAAGTGGTCAATTTATTTGTCAAAAAATATAGACAAAAACTTTCACAGACTTTATAAAAACTCAAATTTTCTGAAATGATCAAATAAAATAAGCAGCAATTCACACACTAAAAGTCTGATTTATAGTTATTTACATTGGGTTTTAAGTTATCCGCGTACCACCTCGCTAAATCCTCCAAAAGGTACTTTTTACTGAATTACTCCATATATAAACAAATGGTTGTTAATTTTTCACACACCGTTTCTGTGTATCAGTAACTTGTTAAAACTACCTGTGTTCAATACGGAATTTGCAATCTTGTTATTTAAAAGAAAATAATATGATACTAAAAACCTTCAGATTATAACAATTATGTCATTTAGTACGTCACTGAAAACACTGAGATAGACTGTATAATATACTATAGGTTCATCTAATACCATTAGTTTTTAAAAATGTGAGCAAACTAACTGTTTCTGCAATTTTACAATCAGTCACTGTGATCGAATTCTGGTACATAATAGCAATTGTAGATGATTTTCTCTACTGGAAAAATTATTACCTATATTATTCTCGTCTTCGTTCAAGCGATCTCACTTTTTAAAGTACAAAAAAGCATAGTAACTCATTACTAGAGTTACTACTATGCGAGTCTTTTTAAATTTGGATGTCCTTAATGGTAGTAGCTTCTTGAGTGTTGGGTTGTGGAAATAAGGCATTTATCTGCTAAAAGTACTTCAGATAATAAGACGGTGTATCTATTTCCCCAATGTAGTAACCCTGTGCGGTATAGAGTACTCGCTATTCGTATGAATGCTTGTACTGAATAATTGATTTGACATTGAGTCGGAACTCACTGGACATAAATGTTCATTAAAAGCCTGCTTCACACTGTGAAACCTCCAAGGTTCTTCTTCAGTTGGTCGTCGATGCACAATCAACTCGTCATTTTTGCTCTTTATCACTTCTATATTGTTATTGTGGCAGGATGCGGTATATCGGTCATAGGCGGTCATACAAGATAACTGGCAATTTACAACTTGATTCACTATTTTTTAAGATTATTGCGTATTCGGATGGACTTTATATATTACACAAGTACAAAAGTTTATATCTATACTTTTACTATTGAAAAACAGCTATAGAACTTCAGTGATTGAAAGCATAGTTTCTAGATACAGCAGACTTTGAAATTATTTTTAAAACAAAAAATAAAACTAATTGTTAAATTTATCTGTTTATATAATTATTAACAAACTTCATTCGCTAAATATATGACTAGACAATAAATTAAAAATGTGGCTAAGATTACACACGCGTGTTAACATGTGAGTAGTACACGATTTATATCTAACCATAACGACCGCTATTATGTAACCATTTTCCATGTGGTCATGAAAGTTTATCTAATTTTAACAACCTTAAATTTGTCCGTCAATAAATCAGATGTCTCAAATTCGAGCAATCGTTTACATTATATTATGTTCTGGCAAATATGAAAACATATAAGAAGTAAGTGAAAGGGAAATACAGTGCAATTGAGCATGATTTTTTTATAATTAACGCGTTATTCAATTGTATTTTTTTACTACTACACTGGGAGAAGTATATATTTAGACATAAACTAAAAGACAGGTTACTAGTTCTCTATAAACACCTTAAGATTATATATCGTTCGATGCTTATTTTTCTACTAAATTCTAACCTTAGTTGGTTACGTAATTTTCAAAATTAAACGAAAACTGTATGGCTTACAATTTTTTACTAATCTTTAACATTATGATCTGCCAAACACGAATGCACATGTAGGGCATATACAGATTAAAGCGAAGTAAATGTACTTTGAATCGGTTAACAATAGGATGTTTAGTTTGGCCGATGTATGTAATTTTATTGCTATTATAATGGCTCTAAGTGTTTTAAAACTGTGCATCGGGTGTTCACGGGTCTTCGGGGAGCTTAACTATGATTTCCTACCGAATTAAGTTTATAATTCTGCTACTAACAGATTTTCAAAATATGGGAGAATAATGGCATTTGGTGCTGTAGTTTCTTGAGACGAGTCTCCTTAGAAATTTCATGATTTTCTATGGGGAATTAAGTTGAATTTCGGTTCCTAATATATTTGTGAGTTGTTCCCTGTTCACATATCTATAAAATCTGCAACTGTGGAAAAGGAAATTGAGCTTGTACTTTCTTCTATTTATATTCATAGAATTTATATATATTTTCGAAGGTAAGTATGGAGTTTTTTCCAATATTAGTTGAATGAGGTTTATTTTTATTTAGAGAAGAGGTTAATATTTATCTGACCTCCATTTTCCGGACATCCTGTAAAAATTGGCACAATCAAAAATAGTGTCTCCTTCCGAAGAAATAGTATTTATATCAAGACTGAACCATAATATTTACTTTTTTTTCTATTTATAGGTTGAAAATTTATATTTTAAGTTACATAAAATTATTTTAATTCATATTGCATTCTTTACGTCAGTTCGTTATTGGGACATGAGAAACATATAAATCAGATTCAGAGTCAAGAGTGATTTAATTCCATGTGAATAAGGAAGGACTTTTGTTTCGGAAGAGCATTCATAACACAAATAGGTACCCTCCTAAATGAAATAGATAAATCAAAATAACAAATTATTTATATGTATCGTGATCATCATCATATCGAATGCATATTGGATACTAGAATGGCATTCGAATGATATAAATAAAATGAATGATAGAAATAAAAAATAACAGGATTTTGTATTTTTGAACATGGATATATTGTAAATACGAGGTCTGATTAAAAAATACGGTGAACGAATTTTTATATCAGAAACTGTTGACGCTACATCTGTGTGAAATAATGCGTCCGATAGATTGATTTTTGAGATAGTGAGTGTCAAGTTTCAACAAGTTGTGACTTGTTAACTGGATTCCAGAGCCGGAAGAGTAAGGACGTTAAGTTTTCTTTTAAGTTGCTAAAATGTGCCTCTATTTTAAGCTGAAGAATCTCATGACATGTTAAAAACAGTATACGGTGATGTGGCGATTCTGAAGACTGTTTACAAGTGGCATGAGTGATTTAAAAGCGGATATGAGTTGATTGAAGATGATGAACGGTGGGGACGACTTTCGATCTCAGAAACAGACGAAAACGTTGCGAAAGTGACAATTCCGAATATTACAGGGGCGTATTGCAACGTTTGTCAAACGATGTACGGAGAAAGAGACCAGAAAATGGGCCAATAGCTTCCTCCTTCATCATGACAACGCGCCGTACCACGCCTCGCTTATGATTCACGAGTTTTTGGCTGAAAAAAAGATTCCTGTCTGTCCACATCCAGCTTATTCTGCGGATTTAGCACCATGCCACATCTAGATTTTTCCAAAAATCAAAGCCGCGCTAAAAAGAAAACATTTTGACACCATTCCCGACATGGAGAGGGGCATAACGGAGCAGCTGCAGGCCTCTCCGCAAGAAGCCCTCCAGAAATGCTTCCAATCATGAAAACAACGTTGGAATAATTGCATCGCTAGCCAAGGACAGTACTTTGAAGGAGATTAGTTCAAATTTGAAGTAAGCTTATTACTTTGTTCATAATAAAATTATTCACCGTATTTTTTACCAGACCTCGTATGTAGTCCAACTTGTTCAATAGTTTCTTAAAAGTTAAATCTCGTAAATAGAAAGTTTTTAACACGCAGTAATTTCAGAGGTCAAATATATCCATGGCGGAAGGGGAATATAAAATTCTCCCGAACGAGATTCGATCCCAAGCATACAATGACTTTCCTAAAGGACTGGGCTTAGTCAATCACCTCAGACGGTCATAATAATGGCGTTGCAGTCACCTCTATAGGAAAATATGATAGGTTACCCCATCCACCCCAGAGAAATCGCTTGAATCTTACTAGCTCTATGTAGGGCACAGCACTGAAGAAAAATCATATTTTCATTTGTTTATTGCAAGCAAATAAGTTCAGGATGAATTATTTACTTATCTCTGCACATAAAAGCTATTAATATATTGATTAATTATAGTTAATTATATACCTAATACTTTCCTTACAGTAAAATGATAATAAATTAAATTAAATTTTAGCAAAATTAGGAGAATTCGTTATAAATTGTTCTGAAATTATTACATTTACTAAAAATGAGAGTACTAACTATACAACATTTTAAATACAAATATAATATCTTTCTAACATTCTGTATATATAAATACAGCAAACATATAATATTATAATTGTGTTTATTAAATTATTTTAGAATCGCGTTATTTAGAAGTTAAAATTGTCTATTGTGACTATTTTAAATTAGGTATTATCATTCTTCTATATATTGTATGAATATATTGTATAAATTGTTACTTTCATAAATATCTGATTTATTTTAGATATATTTTTTTGGGACGTTCGAATATAGGAGATGGATATAGTTTATTTATAAGTAGTAAAATATTTAAATAGTATCGTGGAGAGGCATTAATAAAATTATAAAGTTATAGGAAGATATGTAACATTTGCCAAATACAATCAATCTAAAATTAAAAGCTGACCAAATATTTGTAACGTGATATAAATCGTAGAATTCCGTTAGTAATATACTTATATTATTCAGATGAAATAAACATAAAAGGCAGTTTAAGATATGTATTTAATTACAATATATTTAGTACACAATTTAATTTTTATAGATTTTTCGTTATTTTAATATTCTTTGGTCAATTGAAGTTTATTTAAAATCAAACATCTATATACAGGATATTATAATAAAATTAATACATTAAAAAATAAAATATTTTCTAATAAAATATAAATGCAATATTTATATTTATAGCAGAAAATTATTGACAAAATGAATTCCAACGTACAATCACTAACATTTTAGTTATTCAGAACTATAAAATGATATACAGATGCACAGAAGAATTATCAAACATTTTTTCGTGAAATTCAACACTAGCAATACGAACATTTTTTAATTCACAGCTTTTTAAATAGCTACCGCTTCAAATCAAAACATATCTGTAAAAAGTAAGTTACTTTCTTCTTCGAAGTTAGTGTTTCCGGAAAGGATTCAGTAGTAAAATCCTGACAATATTATAATAAACAGAGATACTTTAGAGAAATGTGCATTATTAAATGTTTGTCAATGCTTGTTCGTAAATTTTTGGCCAAAAACGACACTGTAATGATGCCCCAGCCTCCGTATTCGCCAGATATGGCTACGTGTGACTTTTCTCTGTTCCCAAAAATAAAGATAACTGTAAAGGTCTGTGCTCCTGCAAATATAGATTACATTAAAAGCATATCGCTCAGAGAGTTAACACTGTGCCAAAAGTCGAGTTCCAGAAGTGTTTCGGGGATAGGAGGAAGCACTGGCATAAGTATATAATATCTAATGGGAAGTATTTTGAAGGGAATAACATTGATGTAGACGAATAAATAAAATTCTTTCCAAAAGACGAAAATTTCCGTTATCTTTTGAACACACCTTGTATGTATCGATTACAAGGACTAATGTTGATTACTATTACACGGATAATTCATCTTGTGTTCATCAGTTTTCTTCAGGAAAGTTCTCTATATAAACCACAGTTAAAACTAAATGATATCATCAACTTACGAGTTTTTTAGGAAACCATTTTTAAAAAATAAAATTTTATTTTTTAATATAATAAAAATGCACGTACTTACCACCTACTACTTACCTTAAATGCACTATACCTCTCTAGTAATATAGTATAGTAGTACACTATAACTTATACTATACCTCTCTAGTAATTTGATATTTGGTTAGTTAATGAATTATTATTAAAAGATAAATATAATTATCAAATTAACTTCTATTATTAAAAACTAAGTGGCATTGTAATAGCAAAGGCCATCGTATTATTTTGAAAAATAAGGGTAATCGGTAAAATGGATTATAACTGTTCTATAATTGATAATTATGTAATAATTTTGAAATAAGAAAATTCAATACTAGATTTCATAAGTAAATAAACAAAAATCGTATAAAGTTCTTGAAATTCAGTTATTTTACCATAATAAGGATATATGCCATTAAAGAGAAAAATATGAGTAATCATCCAAAAAATTAATGTAAATAACGATTCATTTAATATTATTTTACATAATATTATTATTGTTCAGAATTATACAGTTGCATTTATTTAATTTGGTTTTGCTGGGGTATTTATTCTATCCGACACACGAAAAGT
Organism: Rosalia funebris; assembly: GCA_037954035.1. NCBI lineage: Eukaryota > Metazoa > Arthropoda > Insecta > Coleoptera > Cerambycidae > Rosalia > Rosalia funebris. Next base: position 23,097,865 of record JAZFAV010000011.1, read on the forward strand.
TGTCTCATCACTAAATACTCATCACTGCATAAATTTCTGGTCATCCTCCATTTTCTCACAAACACAGCTTGTAAATTCAAAACGAGATGCATAATGTCGTAGCCTCAAGGCGTGTATTCGCTGAATATGGTACGGATACATTTTTAAATATTGACGCACAATCCTTTGCAATGTGGTGTAGGATGTTCATCTGTCTAGTGATAAATGCCACAAATATTTTGAGGGATTAGCTAAAAGAAGCTGACGAATATGTTCATTTCGATCGACATTACGTTGTCTACCACCGCCATGTTTTTCTTCAAAATTGAACCTGTTTATTTTAATGGTGTCAAACTTTTGACATCATGTTTTAATGTTTCTATAGGAAGGAGAATTATTAACACCATAAACTCTTGTGAATTCACGTTAAACGCGAGTGATGCTTTGGAAAACTTTAAACCACTAGACATATTTTACTTGTTGTAACATCGATGCCATTATTATAAACAGCAACGAACTGATAAATAAGTGATGCGATGAAAAACTCCCACTGCTTTCTAGGATTACTATGATATTACACTTTTAACGAATCTGACTAAACACTAGTCTTTCCATTTTATATCATTGAAAACGAATCAGACTGTATTAATTTAATTATGACATTATAAATTTCAAATAACTACACTTCTTAATTCACCTAAGCTTCTATTCGTGCATTCATTAAAAAACATAATTACTTATCACTTAATATTCCGGAAGAATGTCTGTCAGCATAAACAGTACTACTGCCGAAAAGTGTACTTTCATTGTTAAATTAACTTACAATATTATATACTTTTTCAATTATTTTAATTATTAGATAATTAAAGGGATTTTTTGACGCTTAAATGTTTCGAGTAAACAATGTAGTAGAGTATTTAAACAATGTTTAAACGACTTTCTATATAAATTTATTAATGGTACACAGAAAACCTGACCTAATTACGGGAACATTGTAGATAACATTTAAACCATCAAATGAAATTTCAAATAGCCTCTAATATGGCGTGTAATATGTCAAATGACTTATTTCAGACAGATAAATACATATATCAGTTATGCCTTGTTGGTTTCCATACTTTCGAGTCCTGATATTCCGTTCCAGATTTAATTATAAACTAAACATTATGATAAGACTGAATATATCCAAATATCCGAATCTGAATCGTAGATTTTCAGAAAGGTCGGTTCATTTTTGCATGGGAGCAATACATTTCTGTTGGGTCAAATGTAAATACATTTTCTGTACTTTTTAGTGACAAAATAATTTTAGGTTTAAAAAATAGTTTGGAATAAAATGAAAAATCATTCAACATAACATCACGGTGGTTGCATTTTTTGGGGTACGTCAGTCCTCAAAATGTGCCAATGTACTGATAATCCATATATTATCTCCACTGTATCTCCACAAAATTGAGGTGTCTGGATAGCAATTTCTCGCAAGAGAATAACTGGATCAGTTTTTTTTTTCAATTTCACAGTAACTGCAGGACAGCACAAAAATATGTTGACTGAATTTGTTTAATAACTGCACGATAACGAATTTGACATGGATATCTTCAGCAAGATGGCACAATAGCACATAAGACATGAGACACAAGTTTTCTCCGCCAGTTTTTTTAATAGTTTGATGAATTTGCGAACACAAAGTTGGATAAGGTTAATATCCTTCTGAGGTCTCTGTTTGACCATTATGACTATTTAATTGACTACTATTTTGCTTGCAAAAAATAGCATTTTCAGAATTTCTGTAGCTAATACGCAAAAACTGGAATGAATGATCAATCAATAATCGAAGAACGTGCAATCCTCACGTTACAAATATTGCACATACTTTTGAAAGTGCAAGGAGGTTTAAAAACTTCTGCACTGAATAAGGCTATAGATATTTGCAACAGTGAAAGGGTTAAAATTGGATTTTAACTTTCTATATTAACTTTCTTCGTATCCTTGACAGGAATATATAGAATCAGTGGCGGCTCGTGATGAAATGAAACGGGTGTTCTGCACAGGGCCGATCCTAGGGTATTGGATGCCCGCGTCCAAATTTCAAACGTATCCAAACTACTGGCGCCGTAGGGGCCGTAAAGAAATTGCGCCGCAGGCGTAGCTTCCAGCTTTTCACACGTCAAATATACAAAGGTGTTTATGAAAGAATTAAGAAAATGACAGTGATTAATATTGGAAAATAAACGTTGCGATGCCTGCCGTGGGACGAAAAATTTTATATTAAATCTTTATGGGTTACGAGAACACGATTAACAGGGTGAGTTTACCTCGAAATCTATCGATATGGAACAGAGTTGTGAGGGTTAGGTTTTATATTTATATTATAAAATGAAACCTCACATATGAACGCCGCGCCATCCAGTAGATTGTGTATGTAGATATGTTTATAAAAAATTTACTAAAAATATTAATATTTTTATATTGTGAAACTTCAATTCTAATTATGTCCGATTCCTCAAATGTGATAGTTGAAATTAAACAATTAAAAATGATTCCAATAATGTTTTAATAAAAATATAATAGATAATATTTAAGAAAAATGTTTAATAAAACCTTGTATTAACTAAAATCAGTGACAGCCAGTTCAAAGCACTTTCCAATGTAAACAACGACATGATCTTATCTATACAGGCTGGAAACCTCATCTGAAATAAATTATATAACTACGAGTATATATAATTTCAACAATAATTCGTGAAATAGATTGCTTTCTTATTTAGTTTACCTGCATTTAAGAGGTAATGAGACCTTTAGTTATATCCACTGTGGGGATGGTCCTTATTATTTTTTTCAAAAGTGAGAGTATGTTGAATCTGAAATTCAATACAATGATTTTTTTTAATTATTACCTGTACAACGAATAAAAACTTACCATGTATATTGCTATGATCATTTATTCGTAAAAAATTGGTACGGTGTCTTTCTTGACAAAATCGATGAAAAAAACCATCTCTTATATTCTGTAGCATCCCGGGAATGATCTGTTGGATTTAATGTCTTATTTTTTATTACAGAACTTCGATGTTGTAAAGTTTTATTTCAAACAACTTGAATAGAGTACAGTTCCCGATGCAATTACCTCTTTCCCAGCACTTTTCTTATTGGTCCACTAGTTACCAAGTGATCTCTAGTACTAGTGGAGTAGTCTGTTAGATTTAATGTTTTATTTTTCGAAGTTGTATGTTGTCAAATTTTATTTCAAAAACCTTGTAGAGGATAGTTGCCCATGTAATTAACTCCTCCTCCCACCACTTTTCCTATTGGTTGAGTACTTACAGGTGCAATTAGCTGATCCACCTATTCGTTAGCTTTTTTATTGGTCCAGCCCACCACTGACCACACCCCTTTTACCACACCTCTTTTAACATACTTGTTAAATATTATCACAACTCCTGGGTTACATCAGCTGTTTTTTGGAATATGAAAAGAAGCAATTTATAATATCGAGGTGTTTTACACTAGCGGAGAATATAAGAAGTTATTCTGGACTTATAAGTAGCATATAACACATAGAGTTTTTTAATTAATAATAACTATAAAAAAAATATCGTATTGAGCTTAACTAAATAAATAGTGGCACAGCATTTGTCTGATGCAGTACATTATATACCTTATAAATATTGCAGTGGAAATACTCTACAATTTTTCATGTACCCTCACTAGAATAAATCCACCAAGTGTTGTATGGACCGGAGACCTTAGTGGCCAGTAAATTGGACCCTGTCGTCCAATCTACTTTTAGTCTCCAATCTGTCCTTCGTCGTCCAATCCTATATACCTACAAGTGCAAATTCCCAAATACCCCAATTCACCCCATTGTACCTTGACCCCACTCGGCATAGTAGGGTGAAGCTCCATCTTGTTAAAACTAAATTCTGGCAACAAGTAAATCTGGATCTAATTCACTTAGAAAGAGGGTCGTCACTGTTGAAATTAAATCTTCTTGAAGGAAATTTACATACATATGTTGAGCCAACAAGATTATTGTCATCTTTCATTTTAGCACGTAGAGTTTGGCTATAACATAATATCCACATATATACAAAACACCCATACTTAAAACTTACTACTTACTTTATAAAAACATTCAAAATATCATTCTATAAATGGTTAGCTTTTGCGGAACAGGAATGACCTGTATGCTCGTAATAAAAACTTTCTAAATATACCTACTCAAAAATTTATATTAAAAAAAATTTCAGGTTAAAGTTAAGGAGGTTAAGCACGAAAGTAGTTCTTTTTCGTAGTATTTAAATAATGAGTTGGCAACGACAGCCTCTCGAATAGAGACCATTCTATACAGAGGCGGCTGGTGTATAGGTGCTGCAGAGCTGCAGAACTGCCAAAAAAATTAGATATTTTTTCCAACTCCCGCGACAATCCACATTTGGCGCTCGTAAATGCGCGAATTTACACGGTCAGTGAGCTGTATTTTTTCCAGCTAAGACAATATCAGTGAATGTTTACTCCTTCCTACTCGGGCGGGCGTAAATCGTACCTATTTCGAATTTCGTGTTAATTTGAGATTTTAAATACTGTTTTGTGAATTTGTGTAATGATTTATTGTACTAATTATTAATATTTATATACTGTAATAGTGACAATGGATTTAGTTTATAATTTAGTTCATGTGAAGCGAGTTTTTAAATACTCTTATAAAGAAAAAATTGATTTAAAAAACAATGGTAGGCCATTGCCCGATATTGTTATTGAGACTGCAGGTGTTAGCCGCGGAAAAGCATATAAACGTCAATTTAATAGAGACATTTATTCGAAGAACAATTGGACTTGTGGGTGCAACAAAAAAAATGCGTTATTTTGTTTTCCTTGTTTACTTTTTGGCGGTGATAAAGCATGGACGGAGGTAGGGGTGACAGATTTGGTGCACTTAACTGAAAAAATAAGAAAGCACGACAACTCCAAAAGCCATCTACATAATACAATGGAGTTAGCTTTATTAGGAACAACTAATATTAAAGCGCAGCTAGATTCAGCTTATTGGATAAATGTGCAAAAGCATAATGATAATGTGACAAAAAAGAGATACGTTATGTCAAAAATTATAAACTGCATAAAGTTCTGTGCGGCCCTTGCACTGGCGCTGCGAGGACATGACGAAGCTGAAACCTCTCAAAACGCGGGGATATTTCGTGGTTTGATAAATTTTTCTGCTGAGCTTGATATAACTTTAAGCGAGCATCTACAAAATGCTTCAGTATTTAAAGGAACCTCTAAAGAAATACAAAATAATCTGCAGCTCTGCAGCACCTATACACCAGCCGCCTCTGTATAGAATGGTCTCTATTCGAGAGGCTGTCGTTGCCAACTCATTATTTAAATACTACGAAAAAGAACTACTTTCGTGCTTAACCTCCTTAACTTTAACCTGAAATTTTTTTTAATATAAATTTTTGAGTAGGTATATTTAGAAAGTTTTTATTACGAGCATACAGGTCATTCCTGTTCCGCAAAAGCTAACCATTTATAGAATGATATTTTGAATGTTTTTATAAAGTAAGTAGTAAGTTTTAAGTATGGGTGTTTTGTATATATGTGGATATTATGTTATAGCCAAACTCTACGTGCTAAAATGAAAGATGACAATAATCTTGTTGGCTCAACATATGTATGTAAATTTCCTTCAAGAAGATTTAATTTCAACAGTGACGACCCTCTTTCTAAGTGAATTAGATCCAGATTTACTTGTCGCCAGAATTTAGTTTTAACAAGATGGAGCTTCACCCTACTATGCCGAGTGGGGTCAAGGTACAATGGGGTGAATTGGGGTATTTGGGAATTTGCACTTGTAGGTATATAGGATTGGACGACGAAGGACAGATTGGAGACTAAAAGTAGATTGGACGACAGGGTCCAATTTACTGGCCACTAAGGTCTCCGGTCCATACAACACTTGGTGGATTTATTCTAGTGAGGGTACATGAAAAATTGTAGAGTATTTCCACTGCAATATTTATAAGGTATATAATGTACTGCATCAGACAAATGCTGTGCCACTATTTATTTAGTTAAGCTCAATACGATATTTTTTTTATAGTTATTATTAATTAAAAAACTCTATGTGTTATATGCTACTTATAAGTCCAGAATAACTTCTTATATTCTCCGCTAGTGTAAAACACCTCGATATTATAAATTGCTTCTTTTCATATTCCAAAAAACAGCTGATGTAACCCAGGAGTTGTGATAATATTTAACAAGTATGTTAAAAGAGGTGTGGTAAAATGGGTGTGGTCAGTGGTGGGCTGGACCAATAAAAAAGCTAACGAATAGGTGGATCAGCTAATTGCACCTGTAAGTACTCAACCAATAGGAAAAGTGGTGGGAGGAGGAGTTAATTACATGGGCAACTATCCTCTACAAGGTTTTTGAAATAAAATTTGACAACATACAACTTCGAAAAATAAAACATTAAATCTAACAGACTACTCCACTAGTACTAGAGATCACTTGGTAACTAGTGGACCAATAAGAAAAGTGCTGGGAAAGAGGTAATTGCATCGGGAACTGTACTCTATTCAAGTTGTTTGAAATAAAACTTTACAACATCGAAGTTCTGTAATAAAAAATAAGACATTAAATCCAACAGATCATTCCCGGGATGCTACAGAATATAAGAGATGGTTTTTTTCATCGATTTTGTCAAGAAAGACACCGTACCAATTTTTTACGAATAAATGATCATAGCAATATACATGGTAAGTTTTTATTCGTTGTACAGGTAATAATTAAAAAAAATCATTGTATTGAATTTCAGATTCAACATACTCTCACTTTTGAAAAAAATAATAAGGACCATCCCCACAGTGGATATAACTAAAGGTCTCATTACCTCTTAAATGCAGGTAAACTAAATAAGAAAGCAATCTATTTCACGAATTATTGTTGAAATTATATATACTCGTAGTTATATAATTTATTTCAGATGAGGTTTCCAGCCTGTATAGATAAGATCATGTCGTTGTTTACATTGGAAAGTGCTTTGAACTGGCTGTCACTGATTTTAGTTAATACAAGGTTTTATTAAACATTTTTCTTAAATATTATCTATTATATTTTTATTAAAACATTATTGGAATCATTTTTAATTGTTTAATTTCAACTATCACATTTGAGGAATCGGACATAATTAGAATTGAAGTTTCACAATATAAAAATATTAATATTTTTAGTAAATTTTTTATAAACATATCTACATACACAATCTACTGGATGGCGCGGCGTTCATATGTGAGGTTTCATTTTATAATATAAATATAAAACCTAACCCTCACAACTCTGTTCCATATCGATAGATTTCGAGGTAAACTCACCCTGTTAATCGTGTTCTCGTAACCCATAAAGATTTAATATAAAATTTTTCGTCCCACGGCAGGCATCGCAACGTTTATTTTCCAATATTAATCACTGTCATTTTCTTAATTCTTTCATAAACACCTTTGTATATTTGACGTGTGAAAAGCTGGAAGCTACGTCTGCTGTAAACATCTGGTCGATTATGTAGTCGATTTAAAAACCCACTTAGGGAGGTAATATGTTGGGTGATTAACGTACGAAGGGGGTGCTTAACAAGTTAGCGTTGTGCGTCTTATTGCTGTGAGACTTCCATTTGATCTGTTTATGTTCCCCCTTTACCGAACGGAAATTGTCATTAATTGCTGTTGCAACGTAATATGTCACTAAAAATATATATAGAATGTTGTAAACATAGCATTCGTAATGGTAGATACTTATATTTTTTAGTAAAAGAATGCATTTATGTAATACATTTATTTAGAATGGTCGTACTTTTTGTGGTTGCTTTAGTTACATGGTGAGTAAAATAAACAGTTTTAAAACCTCAAAATGGACTTTTCCGCACGTAGAACATCTCTATCTCGAACTTGAGTGGCCGAGAAAAAATAAACCAACACATAAATGCAGAATATGTGTGTGTTTTATGCGACAGTTTAACTTTTTTTCATTTAATTGGCGACTGCTTCAGTGCCGTATCAATACGTTTGTGATCGAACGAAATAATTTTTTTCTCATTTATTCGTATATGATACAGGCCGAATATATGGTTTTTTCGTTCAATACAAAATCAGCAACGCGTTAAATCTTTATGTTTAAAATCTCAGAACATAAACATTTACATCGTGCTTTCTCATGAGCCATGGATAGGGTGGGGTGTGTCCTATCCACCTCAGAATAAATAGATGTCATCTGGTAGATGTCCCTAATCAGAAGCAGTCGAAACCTGATCGATCCGACACGATTTAATTGAGTGATCGTGCTAACAAAAAGAAATTCTCAAATAGTCCACCATTGTGCTTTCTCATGATCCATGAACATGGTAGTGTGTTCTATCCACCTCAAAATCAATAGGTGTCTTCTGGGAGACGTCCCCGATCAGGATCAGTCAAAACCCGATCCGATACGATTTAGTTGAGTTAGGTGTCGTGCTAACAAGAAATTTTAATGCCAACGACAACCACAACGACGACGATAACAACAACACACACACAGATACAAATTTTGTAAAAACCATTTTTCTCGTATCTAGGCCGAAAAACGAAAAATAAACGCTAGAAAAATTTTTCCCCATTTTTCTTTACATGATTGCATTACTTTTCCGCTCTGGCACAGTTGAGTGCGGAAAAGTAAAAGTTGTTGGTTGATATTCTTGACGAAATCCAGGTTATGGATAAGACGGAGAGTTATTAAAAGGTATCGTAATCAATATTTTTATTATTATTTTAGAAATTTGAATGTTTTATCTCCTTACACCAGAATTATTAGCTGTATCTGCGTGATTGTAGTTGACCAATTCAAAGCGCAGTATACTGATTATTAATGTTATAAGAATTATAAGAACGTAAATACTATTAGGCGAGGCGCTAGCCGAGACTGATGATAATATGGTGTACAATATAATGATCATCTTGAACCAAACTGCAAATCTACGAAGCATTATCTGCAGACGTCAATTAAGACCCTTGGAAATTTAAATTTGAAACGATTGAATTGTTTATATATTGTCAAACGGTATTTCTACTTTATTAAGTTTCAAAGTTTACTCATTCTTGTGTAAAGGGGAAGGGCCACTGTGGAAACTTGAAAAAATGTTTGCATTTCTTAAAGTATATATTTTCAAAAATATGTAGGTTAAATTTTAAGTTAAAATTCTGAAAATTGACTGAGTTACAGTCGCTTCAGTGACAGTAGGTAGAACGACTGCACCTGCCAAAAATGACTAAAAAAAAAAATCAAAAAAGACAAGGACGAGACTGAAGATTCTGATGAAGAACCATCATATGTCCCGGGACTCGATAGTATAATGTAAGTCTCAATATTTGAAATCAAATATTAAAAAAGACAAGGACGATACTAAAGATACCGATGAAGAACCATCATATGACCCGCAACTCGATAGTTTAATGTAAGTATGAATATTTTAGGAAATATATAACTTTATATTAATAAAAATGCAACGAAAACTTTAAACGCGTTTTTCTCTAAACGATTTTTTTCGACCTTGTGACAAAAAATACTCGAAAATTGAGTTAATTTTCAATTTTTTTCAAGTCTGTACGTAGTCGATTCAAAAAAATTTAATAATTACTATTTTTACATACTGCTTGAATAAAAAAGGGCCTTAAAATTAAAAAATATATATTCAATCCGTCGCCATTTTGTAAATAATAAAAAAAACGGCCACGCATAACAATACACACGTTGGTACAGATATTGATAAAATTTTGTGTTCTATATTCAGATAACCCTTCACCGAGATATCAATGCCACAATGGAGAGGAGATTTCTTCCCCTCCATTGGGAGGGGTCCATATCTTTGTTAATTTTTAATTTTTTTTATAATAAAAATTTATAAAATAACAATCAGATCTCAAATCATAAACTCTCATAATATCTCAAATAAATCAACAATCTATTTTGTTAAGTTCAATTACTGATTAGTCATTATAATTTAATAAAACGAGTGAATTAGATTATGGTATTCTAGCCACCGATATAGAAGAAATTACTGAAACTGTTATGAGCTCTCTTCTACAAGAAGAATCACGACTTTTATATGAAACTGCGTTTACTCGTTAGGAGGAATGTTTTCCATGTAAACATCTGAAGAATACAATACACGAAGAATATTTTACTGACGTACTTTGAATATGTATTTCGCTTTGATTTTATCAATAAAAAAGACGTCGAAATAAAAATTTTTTACTAAACACGATGTCACAAAGATTTTGATAGAAGCCTAAGCTAAAACATTTTTACTTATGTAAGTAGTTAGGATTATTGGAGTGAATGGAGCCTGTAGTGTGGAAGAGAGGAATTGACAGATTTATTAGGCTCCATTTTCCGAATTATATTACCAAAAACGAAAACAAAGGCTAGGTGAGAATTAGTTTGTCACATCTGGAAATATTTCAGTTCGTATGGCGGAACTAACTTATTAGAATATATACTGCAATTCGTCCAGATAATATTGTCAAAAAAGGGAATATTATTTAAATTAAAATAAGCAATAGAAAATAGTAAATCATTCAAATATGCAATTATTTTATTTAGTTAAATTAGTATAAAAAGGAAATACAATTTTAATATTAGAACATTGAACTTTGCTTGTTAATCTAAATTATAAGGAAATTACAAATAAGTTGAGGTAACCCAATTAAGGTCAGGCATTTTAGCAATACTGCAAATAATGCAGTTTTGAAGGAAAGTGAGGAAATGGGTAGGGAGACTAGATGGAAAAGGTGCGAGTACTCGAGGCACTTAGGGAGTTAGTTAGCAGCAGAGTGGTTAAAAAGACATATATCCCTAGCCATGAAAGAAAAAGTTCAGTTGTTAATTATGTAAGTATAATTTATTTATTTGTAGTTTTAGGAAGTTGAGAATCTCTTCTTTTTAAATCCTTTGTTCATATTTTAATGTCTTTATGGACAATTTATTTTAATAAATGTTATATTTTTTTAACTTGTCTTTTGACTACCCTTTGCTACACCCCTAGCGTGCGTATACGATCTGGTAGAAAGGCCGTATACGTAACAATATGAACCATTTTTGTGTATAGAATAAATGTACAAAACAACCAGTTGCAATTCATACTTTCGCTAAAATGCCAAACAATACCTATTTGTTGAATTTGTTGTCTAGTATACCCAGAGGAACATTCCAGGCGTTACTTTTGGCGTTTATCTGCATTATTTTTGACAGATTTTAATGCTGCTTTGTCCACAGTGAAACCGAAGAGAGCAAAAGTAATACTGTAGCTGAAAGAAAGCTGTATAGAAAATTCCATCCAATAAAAGAATCGGCAATTCTTGGAGACACTGGTAACATGTATGTCCAAATACAAGAAAATTAATCAACTAGTTTAAGAACAGCATCAATAACTGCGTTATTAATATCTACAGTAAATAGTTTAGTTTGAATAAAATTTCAGGACTTAATCTGCATCTTTTCTTCAGGTAAATAAATATTATACTGAATTTCATTATAGCTTTAATTCTAAAACGAGTAAGCAAATCGCAATAATATTGTGCCGCGCTCTCGCATATATCGAAAGCACCTCCGGAGCATGCTCCAGAGGCTTCGGATCAAAAAACAAAAGTTACCACGTTGTTCGCAAGGGTCGATGTACTGTATTGATTTTGTCAAAATGCGGAAATTCGAACGAAAAGCATTTCGTACATCGACTTAAAAATTTCGTGACACACACACGAAAACAGCCGTTTAGTAAATAGAGATATACAGCATCATGGTTTTAAAATACAGCATAATTATATATTTATCATGATATGCTAGCAGATAAATATATGTATTTATTTAATTTGAAACACTATTCAAATATATTAATCAATATCCGCAATTAATGTAATAGGATTTATAGGACGATAACATTATTACACAAGTTAATTACAATTATTATTAATATGTTATATAGCTATGCTACTAGGATTACAAGATAGTTTTAGTATTTTAACATTTTAGAACGTCGGTAGTATTTTAACCAATATACTCTGTTTATTTTGTATGTGAGATAGCACAGCTACAGAAAACGGTATTTAATTAAAAGTTGATCGATAAGATAAGAATTTATATTATAAATAGTTTTCATAAATTAAAGCAGTTTGTCCTGTTTGATATTTTAAAGTTCTATGATAATAAATGGTCTGTTGATGGTCATTCTCGGTATTTTCGGTATATAAAAACGGTATGTGAAACATGTATAAATTTTCATTTATACATGTTTCAATAGCAAATTAAGCTACTCTCATTAATGTTAAATCACGTTGTCATACAGAGAACCAATAGAGATTTATTACATCCCCGAAAAACTTATATTTCCAATTTCTTGCAATTAATGACTTTTTGTTGCATACGAGTATTTTGGTAAGTTGGTATTTATACAGAAAGTCTAGTGGGATTATATCTAACGTACTTTATGTACATTCTCTTTTCCTACCCCTGCAAAATTAAAAAAATATTTGGTTCAAAACCCGTTGTAGATACATATCATGTGGAAATGTTCCGATTTGTTGAAATAAGGCAGAATAGAGAATTGACATAGAAACAATTATTTCAATATTCACGAAAAAAGGAATTTATATGTACCATCGTAGCACCTGTTATGTTAGATTAGTGTAGGCTAGGTTACGGTAGGATAAGTTATATAGAAGACACCAGACTGTTTATTATGGTTGAAAATGGAATAAGGGTATTGATCTCCTCCCCAAACTTGTACATTTGTAGGTACTGATACTTAGGGAGATATGTAAACTTATTTAATTATCATAAACAGTAGAATAATGTTATTATTTTTACTTTTCCGCACTCCACTATACGCGGAAAAGTAATGTAATCGTGTAAAGAAAAATTAAAAAAACAAAATTTTTCTTAGGTTTATTTTTCGTCTTTCGGCCTAAAAATAAAAAATGGTATTTAAAAAATTTTGTCTGTGTGTGTCGTTGTCGTCGGCATTTTAAAACTTGTTAGCACGATAACTTAACTAAATCGTGTCGGATCGATCGGGTTTTGACTGATTCTGATCGGGGATGTCTCCCAGACGACACCTATTGATTTTGAGGTGGATAGAACACACTCTACCATGTTCATGGGTCATGAGAAAGCATAATGGTGGACAATTTGAGATTGTTAGCACGATCACTCAATTAAATTGTGTCAGATCGATCGGGTTTCGACTGATTCTGATTAAGGACGTTTACCAGGTGACATCTATTGATTTTGAGGTGGATAGGACACACCCCACCCTGTCCATGGGTCACGAGAAAGCACGATGGTGGACTATTTGAAAAAAGTGAAACTGTCGCATAAAACATATTCTGAGATATGTATCTAAACAATTTTGAGATAGAGATGTTCTACGTGCGGAAAAGTACGTTTTAAGGTATTAAAACTGTTTATTTACGTAGAAAATAAACAGTATATAAAGATACTTTGTATCTTTACTTTTATATTGCATTCACATTGTTTTTAAGAAAAGTTGTGAACTTTGACACTAACTAATTAAACCTTTTGGCCAAACACATAGTTTTCACTATGTTTTAATGAAATTTTCAATCTTTTACTTACAAATATTATTTAAATTCAAAGGGGATGTTTGTTCTTATTTTCGAAAATACCTTTAGACTGTATCAATTGAATCAATTTCATGACACAAGTTCACTAGTTGTGTATTTTCTTACCGTACGTAGTAATATTTACATAGATCTAATACAAGGTGCTTGGCGATATGAAGAAAAATAACAGAGAACAGTTAATTTTATATCCCGCGTTCTGCCCACCAAGCTAACGAAAATCTGCGTTGAATACAAGAAGTTCATGCACAGTATCTCTAAAAATTGAATATGTGGGCTAATATTGTCGGAAATAGCATAAATGTACCATTTTTCATATCTGGAAGACATAATAACATTGGCATAATTGGAAGGCTGCCATCCGTCTGAATTTTTTATGCGTGTATATTTTTTGTTGAACCGATCATTAAACTGAAGGAATATGTATTTTCTAAGGGAATATTTGATATATCAAGCGTATAAGATCTTCATAATAACGGACGTACAATCAAATAGCCAAGTATCACACGATGCAGCACGCGTAATCTACAAGATCGAATGAAGAGACGAAATAAATGTTACCAACCTACAACTAATACAGACTTCGTCATTTTAATAATTGAATAGGTCATTACCGAATTGGTTTATTAAATCGTATTGAAATAATTTTCAAATATTGAAATTTTTTCAAAAATGTGCAACTTTTCTTCTTTCTAATACATACCAGTATACCACCTGAGGAATATTAAATTGAAGTAGTTTTCCATTGAATCGGTATAAAAAGGAGAACAAATTGAGCAAACGTAGTAAATTAATTATTTACTTTTAACAATATAAAAATGTCAAGTTTTAACAAAATCAATTTTGTTAAAGGTTGGTTCAGAAGTTGGTTATTCGTTTGTCCGTTATAAGACCATTTGTTATTATTAATAACTAACAATTGTCATATGTATATTTAGAGACTTTACCTTAATCTGGGTAATATAGGTGTTTGCAGTTCCCAGTTAGAGGAAAATATAAATTTTCAATCAAAAAGTAACGTAAACTTTTCATCATTTTCTATGATCAAATATAACACTATGTTAACATAGTGTTATATTTGATATTTTTGTGATATATAAAGTATTTGTTTAAGAAAGGGATCAAACTAATTGCTACTGCAGCTTGATGGAGGAAACTATAGGTATTTTAGTTTTATTTCAAACATATATTGATGATAAATTGCTCCTTGGTTGATAGAGCTATTTCATTATCAGAGACAAATTGTTTTACTCGAAACTTCGTTGTATGTCTATCGTGATATTAAATAATTATTCTGAGACAGGCAGTTCAATCAGCCAATTGACAAGTATACTTCTTGTAATAAATTCCGAATGACAGGATATTCTTTATCCATATTCTACCAAAATATTCTTCTGCTACATTCCCTTTCTATTATTAAATAACGATGCAGTACTGCACAAAAAATATTTAAAATCCCATTAACTTCAACAATGACACAGGGTATGCTATGACACAGGCTATGCCCGTCGTCCTGACATTTTTGGAAACCATTAATTCGTGGGGCCAAATGACCCATATCCAGTTTGAAGCGTGAAATAATTAATCACTGAAATTAATTGACCCATATCCAACCCTTCCTTATACGTCCCCTATGTAATTCGACCCTTCTTTGCAAATAGTCGTCATTCCTGCATCAACAGATCAGTAATTGTCCACTGTTCTAGTTTAACGTGGGATTTATCCCAAGTTCAAGAAAATATATATATTTTTTTAATTCGAGATAAATCTCATTATAATAACGTGCACTTAAAAAACACTCCACTAAATTGTTTAAAAACTCATCACGTCCATAAATAACGAAAACGTTAATGAGTAAATTAATGATAATCTTAATAAGATTATTATACAGCCACACAAAAAAATCTGATCTGGGGGTCTGACTATATTTGCTATATGTTTTTGGGGTCGCTGAATCCGAATCCGAGGTCTATTTAACCCCATCACGTCAGGATTTTGCCATAACCTCAAGAAACCCATAACTCCAGCTATTATTCAGAAATCCTTTGTATAGATCTTGCAGCTCGAAAAAAGAGAACAATTAAAATATATATGCCTTTCATTCGCAGATTTACTAAATAGTCCTTTTAAGGGGTTTTGTAAGGGTTGGGTAAAATTTTAACATATTTTATAATTTTCTCACAGCAGAACAATAGGAGTACACTACTCCTGTCTGTTACAGTACCCCTATCCGACCAGATCCAGGTCCATCCATGAAAAATACTTCATGAAATATAGTCCACAAATCCATGAAATTCTGACGTGTAGGCTCTTAACAAATAGCATAAAGAAATTGCTTCACGATATAGACATAATTTCATTAATGAGGCGGGTAAAGAGCAGTAGCTTTTCTCGACCTAGATCCCCCACTGAAATGCCACACTTACTATAATATTGCCGGAATCTCAGTAATCTGTCTTCAAAACGAAATCAGTACTTTTATCAGGCTGTTTTTCAAAAAATCACCAGGAATAGTTTACAGGTATAATATCAAGAAATACGATCATACTAGGATCAAATATCTCAAACGCCTATTACCTCAAACAGTAATAAAACGTTCTTCTAATTTCTATTTCGGAAGTTAATTTGTGATACTGTAAGCACGCATTTTGCGTACATGAACTGAGTAAGTTTATTAGTCGTATGAGGGACATTTTCAGGCAATTACTTATATTTAAGTTCGCTCTAACGACAATATCCATATTGCACTTATTGTATATATTGTATATCGCAACTGCACGTGAATACTTAAGTATATTTCAATATAAAATCGTTCGGTCGATGCTAAAAAGATACTGGCGCACGTCCAACGTTTCTTTACTTAGGTACATGTCAGATGAGTAATCTTCAGTACAATCATAGTTGCATGCATAATAGGTTCGCTGAAAGAGTTTTGTAAACGAAATGTCCGCATTGATTCACGGCGAGAGTATTCCGAAAAACACTAACCAGGTTATAAATAATATGGGCGATTCCACGTTGAGGCCACGGCAACGTTAACTGCATTAGCCAGTTTCGTAATCCTATTGAGGTTATTAACAACAGTATGAAGAATTATTGATATAGATTTTAAAAATCTACAGTAAGAATGACATCTATAAATGTACTAAGTACTTAATAAATTGCCCGAATTTTAAAGACGTTTTTGGGTAAAATTTTGTATTCTTAATAAACAGATTCAAGATTAATAACGCTGGCTATATAAAATATTAAATCAAATAAAAAATATAAAATTAGACATATCACGAAACTGGAATGCTTATTACAAAAAAAAAAACATAAAATATTAGGGGTTAATTTAAAATGACGCCAACACGGTAGGATATTATTAAGTTAGGGAGTTGGGATCTGCCACAGTAAAGAATTGGGTTAGTGGGGTACCCAAAAGAAACCGAAATGATTATTTTAAAATTTATTTATTTAAATTTTAAACAAAAAACATTTAATCTTGTTCAAAATACTCTCCACTGGCACTAATACACTTGCCTAATATTTTATTCCAGTGTTCAAAACATTTTTGAAATTCGTCTTCTGAAGGGGCGGCTGGTATATAGGTGCTGCAGAACTGCAGAACTGCCAAAAAATTAGATATTTGTATATTTTCGCGACATAATAATTACTAAAATTTATTAATAAAATAATTTGGTTAGTTGGTGCAGCTAACCAAATTATTGCGTTAAAGTCGCATTCTGCCCGCCGTCCTCTATTGAGTAGTAGACCAGATGAATTATCTGGGTCTCTACGCGAGCGCGTCGCGGTACATTGAACTGGGCCACACGAGGTGGTTCTCAGCACGGCTCGGCACACCCGTCCTCCCCCTCAACTCCCGAGACAATCCACACTTGGCGCTCGTAAATGCGCGAATTTACACGGTCAGTGAGCTGTATTTTTTCCAGCTAAGGCAACATCAGTGAATGTTTACTCCTTCCCACTCCGTACAGTAGGCGGGCGTAAATCGTACGTATTTCGTGTTAATTTGAGATTTTAAATACTGTTTTGTGAATTTGTGTAGTGATTTATTGTACTAATTATTAATATTTATATACTGTGATAGTGACAATGGATTTAGTCTATAATTTAGTTCATGTGAAGCGATTTTTTAAATACTCTTATGAAGAAAAAATTGATTTAAAAAACAATGGTAGGCCATTGCCCGATATTATTATTGAGACTGCAGGTGTTAGCCACAGAAAAGCATATAAACGTCAATTTAAAGAGACATTTATTCGAAGAACATTTGGATTTATGGTTGCAACAAAAAAATGCGTTATTTTGTTTTCCTTGTTTACTTTTTGGCCGTGATAAAGCATGGACGGAGGTAGGGGCGACAGATTTTGTGCACTTAACTGAAAAAATAAAAAAGCACGGCAACTCCAAAAGCCATCTACATAATACAATGGAATTAGCTTTATTAGGAACAACTAATATTAAAGCGCAGCTAGATTCAGCTTATTGGATAAATGTGCAAAAGCATAAAGATAATGTGACAAAAAAGATACGTTTTGTCAAAAATTATAAACTGCATAAAGTTTTATGGGGCCTTTGAACTGGCGCTGCGGGGACATGACGAAGCTGAAACCTCTCAAAACCCGGGGATATTTCGTGGTTTGATAAAATTTTCTGCTGAATTTGATGTAACTTTAAGCGAGCATCTACAAAATGCTTCAGTATTTAAAGGAACCTCTGAAGAAATACAAAATGATCTTTTAGACTGTATATTAAAAGTATGCCATGAAGAAATAATTAAAGAAATTAACAAACCTTCATCTTTGGTAGTTATGGCAGACGAAACAACTGATGTATCTGCAAAAACTGTTAGTGGTAGTATTAAAATATATTCTCGATGGTGAACCGATTGAACGTTTTTGGACCTACCTACAAAATGTGACGCTGAAACTCTTTCGGAAAATATTTTAAGTGTTATAGACCCTCTAGTAGAAAATTCACCTTACAAGCCTTTTCTCTTAACCAAAGAATATGACGGCAAACATGAATGTTCTTCAAAAAGGTATTAAATTCCAAAAAATTTTTCTTGTGGAAGTCTATATTTTTGTATAAACGGATTTTACATAAAAATTCTGAAGTATCAGGAAAACGTGACCTTGAAAATTTTCAAAATTTTTTACGACCCCTACGGCGCCAGTAGTTTGGATACGTTTGAAATTTGCATCGGCCCTGTGCAGAACACCCGTTTAATTTCATCACGAGCCGCCACTGGTCTTCTGTGATTTTCCTTGACCTCAGCAAGGCAAAACGGCAAAACGCTTTCCTTTCATATCTCTTTTCACTTGGGGACATAAAAAAAGTCGTAGGGGGCAAGGTCGAATGAATATGGGGAATAAGGTAAGGTCGGGTGAACAGGGGGGATGGGGCAGAGGGGTCATGCCATTTTTGGTAGAAAATTGGTGCACACACAGAGCTGCGCGGCCACGAATTTGGTAGCCATCCTTTTTATCCCCAAATCTTTCGTTAAAATTCACTGAACTGAACTCTAAATCACTGCAGACAGCTCTACAACTTCATCAATGATCTTCGTCGATTTTCCAGGATGATGTCGCGAATTTTTTCAACATTTTCATCGGTTAGAGCCGTGGAGGGACGACCAGAGCGAGTTCTTTCATCAATTGATATTTCACCTCTCTTGAAACCGGAAAAACACTCAAACACTTGAGTGTTCCCAATAGCATTATCATTGTAGGCCATTTTAAACATTTTAAAAGTTTCTGTGCCAGTTTTTTTAGAGCAAGAAACAAAACGCTATGTATTATGCCGAGCACTGAATCAGCTACCGTAAAAATAATGAGCACACAAAACAACTCTCCTAAAAAATTTACATAAGCCGAACGGAACCTTTAGCGACGACGCTTAGCTTACTGAACTGGGAATAGTAGCTCTATATGCCTCTGGCGGCAGAATGCGGTACTACTCCCACCGTAACATCAGTTCGGTTTCTTTTGGGTACCTCCATTGTGACTACATATGTAAGACGTCTTTAACAAAACTGTTCTGGGTAGCAGAGGGCTACTGATTTTGAATGAGAAGAATATATACCAATGTGTAAGGGAGTGTGTTAGGTGGTAGCTAACCTAAGCTAATTCAACAAAATACTTCTAGATAAGCTGGGACAGGATAGGTAGAAAGGTGTCTAGATAGGCTATTCCCGTGCAGACATATATCATTACTAAGGTTGACCAGCTAGGCATTAAGTTGAATCACGTATATTATCTTCTTATCTACACGTCTTATTATCAGAATTGCTGATCGAAAATAAATTATTACTTCATGAACTAGTTTTTACCCACTATCGTCATATGTATTTCTTTAAGGAACCACTAGTAACTTTAACATTGAGATCTTGATTTCGGAATAAGGTAATAACGTGTCATAATCGATGTTCCAGGATGTGTACTCAATAGTGTTATTTAACGACATATTCCTACGGTTTCGGTTAAAGATTAATTTCCTAACATTACAAACGATATGCTGATCACACCATCACAATGTGTTCACCAAATGACTTCAGACATAATAAGGATGGAAAGTTGAACTGAATCAGCCCCTTTAGTCTAGTGACCAAATTAAATTGAAGTAATAGTATTGTAACTACAATTACTAACGACAATGTTGGTTGTATGTATGTCAGGTATATTCTTTGGTAACTTTCTATACGTCATTTATTGCAAAATCAATAGCTTAAGACTAGGGATTATTGCCATTTAATTATTTTCAGTTACACCAAGCTGTCCCGAATCACGATTTAATCTTTATTAGGAATCATTAATACAAGTATGTCGAACTATGCCTGAGATCGGTATGAGCAATTCATGTAGAAATTTGGCAAACTCCATCTGCCTGCTACACAACAAAGTATAATCTATGGGAAGCCTACTTCTCATTTCTAATGCAGATTATTCACATGGCGTCACGCGAAAGCCTGCTTTAGACGAAGTAATCTGTCGTGTAGCAGACAGATTGCGTTTGTCACATTTCTCCCGTTTATGACTACTTAAAAAAGCGACAGGTACCAACAAAATTAGAATAATTCTAAGATAAGAATAATTAGAATGTATACTAGTCACAACATAAAAACGTTACATGCTAAAACATACTCATTTATATGTCTCTAAATGAGACTGAAAGATAATACAGAAATAGCCACTTTTATTGCTATATAACAAAAATTGAAGTTTTATTTAAAAGTGTTTTAAAATGTTTTAAGTTATGGCTACCTTTATTATATGAATGAACTATAAAAAATCATTGTTAATACTTTGAATAGCTAAACTATATTGAAAGAATTTTAATGAAATTAGAAACTTAAAAATATTTTATTAACAAGTTATGCAATGACCCCATATTTAATGAATAGTAAATATATCTACAAATAAGTCAACTGTTTTCTTAGTGTAACTATCTAGTCTCCACTCGAACATAATTTAAAGAGGTCACCTTGAATGTTAATATGACATCTAGGTGTAAACTCAATTGGTCTAAATAAGAATCAATTGATTATAACGCTTGTCTTCGTAGTAGGAGTTTGGCGATGGCAAGGATAAAAGTGCATTTTGCCTCGACCGGTAATCGAACCCGGCTCTCCCAATTTCCGGTTGAGTGCTCTGACCGCTGAGCTATCGAGGCACACTCATTATCCCTGCTAATGCGCCAGTTTAATGCGTCACTACAGTACTCCCTCCCTAGAGACATGGTTTTGTCTCGATACAATTTAACGGAATGTGACCCCGTTCGCCATTCTTACGAACCGTTGTTCGGTAACCCCCGGGACTATAGGGCGATGGATAGGACGGGAATCGAATCCGCGAATTTGAGATGTAAGGGAGGTTGCATATACTGGAATGACGAATCACATTACGTCGGGGTCACCACTTTGGCGATGGCAAGGATAAAAGTGCATTTTGCCTCGACCGGTAATCGAACCCGGCTCTCCCAATTTCCGGTTGAGTGCTCTGACCGCTGAGCTATCGAGGCACACTCATTATCCCTGCCAATGCGCCAGTTTAATGCGTAACTACAGTACTCCCTCCCTAGAGACATGGTTTTGTCTCGATACAATTTAACGGAATGTGACCGCGTTCGCCATTCTTACGAACCGTTGTTCGGTAACCCCCGGGACTATAGGGCGATGGATAGGACGGGAATCGAATCCGCGAATTTGAGATGTAAGGGAGGTTGCATATACTGGAATGACGAATTACATTACGTCGGGGTCACCACTTTGGCGATGGCAAGGATAAAAGTGCATTTTGCCTCGACCGGGAATCGAACCCGGCTCTCCCAATTTCCGGTTGAGTGCTCTGACCGCTGAGCTATCGAGGCACACTCATTATCCCTGCTAATGCGCCAGTTTAATGCGTCACTACAAGGAGTGTGAATTGTTGGTCACAGCCTAATGACATTCAGGTATTAGAGAAAAATTAGCAAATTAGTTACTAAATTAAGTAGTATACTTAATTAAGTAGTATACTTAATTTAGTATAGAATATTTTATATAATACATGACATACGGGTGATATCGAAATAAATAAACCATAATTATCGATTTTGCAATTTTCAAAATCTGCGAATAACTGTATAGGATCGTCTGCTTTGTGTCGCCCCGTGTAGTGGGTCAAGAGACGGATATTTTAGAACTCACAGTAGCCTAGATAACGTCCTGCAATGTGTTTGTTATGCTAACTTTTGTACGGAGGAGTGTAAGGAACGCCCTCGAGGTGACCTTAAGATTTATCAATTAAATGTAATTTCAGAAACATAAGAGTAATTTAACAGAGTTTTAATTAATTAGAACGTTGCGACATGGCGAGCCAAGTTAGCCGTGTGAATGGGGCTATTTTTAAATGTTCCGATAATTCACTCGGCCTCCTCTATTTCCAGTTGGTTTTAAAGCGGGCTTAAGAGCGAGTGTGCAGCTACGAATTTAAAGGCTTAAGTGTCCGATATCGTATATCAGGTGTTAACGTTTTCGATGTAAACACTTCATTTAGTAAAATTAATATTTATCACTGTAGTCCTATCCATATTAATAACAATATAAACGGCAATCACTGATATTATTTTTTGACTCTCCGAAGTGGCGAATGTGGCATACAAGATATACTTTGCAATACTTTTTACAGGTGGTAGCAACTGGACTATTGCGGAATATAGGTAAATTTTTTTAAACAATGATATCAACTACCACACAACTCTATCAACTTGCAACCTCTACCAACTACCATGCAACTTCTTGAAAACGACGTTTTTTCATCTCATCGCTATCGCTAGCCTAACAGATTAGAAGTTGTTTCAGCTCTATTAGCTCCAGTGACAGTCCTGGAAAGTGCTACCAGGAAGTGCTAGCATAAACACTTGAAGAATATTTACGTGGGGTTTTTACCTGGATGAAAATGCTACACATTTTTAACATATGACACAACTATTCAGAGGATTTATGATTTATCCATATGGCCCATAGAAACAAGTCAGTTTATTCAAACATGACACCTCAACCCGTCACAGTGATAATGATTCTCACACTGACGACCGCCTCTACTGACATTGTTGGTTCACATGAACTAGTGTTCATGTGAACCAATGATCATTGGTAGTGATAACCACTACCTGACCAAGCGATAGTGCTCTCGTCCATTTCCAAATCCGTGCAGACTTCCTTTTAGACTGAATCAAACGGCACTGTTTCATTTAGATACATTACAGTCTAATAATGCACTATCGATTTTGGGATAAAAGCTGATTTCGATCAAAAGTCAGTTTTTCGCAAAACATTGCAGAATGATAGAACCCGACTGAAGTCGTATTGGCTCCAATATTACTAAATTATCACAACCCCTCTTTCGAGGTAGTGTACAACTTCCACCACCGGAACCAGTCGTTTACATAAGGTAGTGGTCATCACGACCGCTTAGTCAAATTTAATCAAACTGATTTAACCTGACTCATTATGTGTCTCATTCAGATACATTATAACATAATCAATGTACTATCATTGTGTTTAATTTCTCAGCATATATATTACTGCTCACTTACAATCAGATGCACTACCAATGCTTTGGTTTTGCAGAAAAAAAAAGTGAAATTAATTCTATAGTGATGATTAACTCCACTTGGTAATATAAATATATGTCTAAAATCACCGAGTATTTTATTAGGATCAAGGATGATCCGGACTCTTCGTTGCTAGTGCTTGTCGCAAAAGTGTGAAACCGAGGCTTCCATTAGAGGAAGAAAAGAAAAATCTACTTCTTCAACAAGGCCAGTCCAGATGAACAGAGCTAAGAGGGTACATATAATGCTCATACGCTAGGCGCAATTCCACTTATCTACGTTGTTCAAATCCTTGGGATGAACTGCAATAAAGACTCAGTTCAGAATGATGTGTGGAGCTAGTAAGTGCTTGTTGCACATCTACTGTAAGAATAAGTGACATTGTATTATCTTCTAGAGCTACCTGAAAAAAATATTATATATACTGTAATTCAGGATGGCAGACTAGGCCACAATATAAGGGGTGCAATTGTATATTTGGGTACGTTCCAACGGGTAGAGTCCTCATCTATAAATATAATTTTCCTTTCTACGACATGAGGCTTTAGGCAGTTTCTGTGTATCTAAAACTTTTAAAACGTTTTTTAGAATAACTTATATCAGAATTTATGAATCTACTGGTATTCACCTTCATAAATGAATTATGTAGCATCCATTGCAGTTACTTAGTAGTCAAAAGCATACTTTTGACTTTCTCAATAATTTAAATTATAAAAGTATTTAAGCTAGTAAATCTTTATTGAGGTCTCGGATTAATGTTATATTAACTCTGTTAAATAAGTAATGTCCAAAATTATGCAGCCCTATTAATTCCTATTAATTAATTCTAAATTATGAATTCTTAAAACTATAGGCGATGTTCGATAGCAGTGTTTTATTTAAAATTGAATTCTTTCAGTCTTTCGATTATCTTCTGTATACATTTGAGAAAAATCTGAACTATATTAAAGCCTAAAATAAATTGTTTGTTTAATTTTTAACGATTTTGGTGAATTAATGTTGTGGCTCACCATAACTCTTACTTGACTATTCTGCTCTGATACAATGTTTTCGCCTAATTTTGTAATATTCTTCAGGAATACACATACCTCTCTTACACTTTTACTAACTCTTTGTGAATATCGGTTGTACTTTTACCAAGTATCATATTTTTTATATGATTTGTTGATCATTCGCTGACTGAATGATACTGAGTTTTTAATTATGTTTCATAATACAGAAATAATATACCTTCTAGACTTGCACTACTACCCACACCAACACCATCGACATGCTTAAACGACAGATCACATTTATACATGCATATATTTGATTCAGATGTAATTAATTAATATGTATATTTTATCCATCATTACGGATGAAATATAGGGGTATAGATTATTACGGATTAAAATATAACTTCATTAACTATTTAAATGTATAAGTAGTTATAGAAGAAAATTACTTTGTTATTTTCTCTTCTCATGAAGTAGAGCCTCTGATCTGTGTTTTGTTTTCCCCTTTTATATGAAATAAAATCGACATAGTATGTGGTGTTAATCTTTAAATCCATTTTCAGGACAATTGATCTTCTTGCCTAAATTTTAAACTATCGATAATCGAAAAAAAAAACAGATATGAATTGTAGGAAGTATGTAAGTTCGCTATTTTAACAAAGTCACTGGTCACTCTAATCGAGAGCGTTCCACAGGAAATCCTATCAGCCACCAGCTTATGAAATGTAAGTCAGCGTTGCCTAAACTACGAAACTATTAATAAATAATATTTCGAAGATTATTTTAAGAAAAACGCTAGTTTTCATCAAAATAAAATATTTCAAAATATTAGCAATCGTTAAAGGGTATCGTAAACACCGCTTTATTTTTAGAAAATAGGACTAAAAATCCGTCATTTTTTTGTTTAAATCGGATGCAATAAAATTTGAATTTTATTCGCGTGTCTACTTCAATAACGACAGAAAAAAATTGGATTTTAGGTCTGTCATATCAATAATTTTATGGGCATAGATGACTTGTTAATGTGTTCGTATTCTGTGAGCCTATATTTATTGTAGTAATTACGGTTATCTAGCAGTTGTCTAATAACTTAAAAAAACTTTAAAATTAGGTTTATAATATTATATATAGAGCTTCGTAAGTAGTACCACAGAAATATAAATATCTTAGATGGAGGAAAACTATTTTAATATCATTTAATATCATTTAAACTATATTCATAAAATAATACTACAATGCAGGATTTCACAGACGTTGTTTACTGCAGTAACTGTTTCGGGCTATGTCATGGTATTGCAATTTGCTCTGGTCATTTGTAGTATCAGACAGACATTACAATGTTTTCGATAATATTACCGATATGTTGAATATTCTTACATATACCATATTTTATTGTTTTTTATATAATGATCTATAAAATAGATATATAAACTTTAAAGGTTATTAGGCAATTTCATTATTGTTTTGTAAAAATGTTTTGCAGGTGCAAATAAATACCACCATTCTCCTTCAAATGTGTATTACTGTTATTCTTTGAACAGCAGCAGTAGTTGTGTCAAATGTAATAATTGTGACAATGAAAATAAACACAGTATCTTCTTCACGCAGAAGAGTCAGTACCTCATTAAAAGTATTTCTAGAACACTTCACTCACTATTATTCTACGTGAAGAAAATGCTCAGTTTATTTTCATTGTCACAATTATTACATTTGACACAACTACTGCTGTTCTTCAGAGAATAACAATAATAAACATTTGAAGAGGAATAGTGGTATATATATTTAACATTATGTAATTCTGCAAAACATTTTTACAAAACAATAACGAAATTGTCTAATAACCTTCAAATATTATATATATTTTATATATGAAGTATATTTAGTTTAAAGAAAGAAGCAAAATGAAGATGATATGAGAAATTAAGGCTGCTTATTGAGAGACAGGAGAACCTGCATCGACTGACGAAATAAAGACGCCTTAAGATTTATTTAAATTGATTGCAGCCATTCCACCATGACATTTGCTTAAGGATGTAGCCAACAAAGGCGTTATGATTCATCAGTGTGAACTTAGCAGAACAACTTTGAAGAATCGAAAAATGCATAGGCTCATTAATTGCCGCTAATTAACCGTTAATTAATCGTGAAAGTTATAATTTAACCGTTCTTCAATTTTAAAAAATATTGAGTGTTCTGCTAACTTCACATGAAGTTAGCGAAACATCTGTCAAAAATTTTTTTTTGCTAAAAGTAAGTATATAGAAAATTGCCGCTAATTAACCGTTAATTAATCGTGAAAGTTATAATTTAACCGTTCTTCAATTTAAAAAAAAAATTGAGTGTTCTGCTAACTTCACATGAAGTTAGCGGAACATGTCAAAAAAATTTTTTGTTAAAAATAAGTATATAGGAAATTGCCGCTTTTTAACCGTAAACAAATGGTATAAACGAAATTTGAAAAAAAAATTTATTTTCAGTATTAGTAAAATAACTCAAGACTGGAAGTAACGAAAGAAAAATAGATAAACATGAAAGAAAATTGATAATTTACATATTTACAAAAGACTAGAGGACGAATTAATTAAGATTAAAAACTGTTCTGTTAAGTTACGGGGAACAAAGTTAAAAAAATCTGAAAAAAATTGAAAAATGTGACCCGGCGCAGATGTCACGATTAATTAAAAGAAGGCAAACGGTAAAATCCTGAACGGAAACTAATCCCCGTAAGACATTGTATAGCGAGATTAATGGCTGTTCTGCTAACTTTCACGGGTAAAATCCAAAAATCGGAATAAAACATTGTAAAATTATCACGGCAAATCCCAAAACTTCACGATTAAATAATAGAACGCGGACGGTAAATTCCTGAGGAAAAACGAATTGAAAAATGCATAGGCTCATTAATTGCCGTTAATCAACTGCTAATTAATCGTGAAAGTTATAATTTAACCGTTCTTCAATTAAAAAAAAAATCGTGTTCTGCTAACTTCACATGAAGTTAGCGGAACATATCAAAAAAAAATTTTTGTTAAAAATAAGTATATAGGAAATTGCCGCTTTTTAACCGTAAACAAATGGTATAAACGAAATTTGAAAAAAAAATGTATTTTCAGTATTAGTAAAATAACTCAAGACTGGAAGTAACGAAAGAAAAATAGATAAACATGAAAGAAAATTGATAATTTACATATTTACAAAAGACTAGAGGACGAATTAATTAAGATTAAAAACTGTTCTGTTAAGTTACGGGGAACAAAGTTAAAAAAATCTGAAAAAAATTGAAAAATGTGACCCGGCGCAGATGTCACGATTAATTAAAAGAAGGCAAACGGTAAAATCCTGAACGGAAACTAATCCCCGTAAGACATTGTATAGCGAGATTAATGGCTGTTCTGCTAACTTTCACGGGTAAAATCCAAAAATCGGAATAAAACATTGTAAAATTATCACGGCAAATCCCAAAACTTCACGATTAAATAATAGAACGCGGACGGTAAATTCCTGAGGAAAAACGAATTGAAAAATGCATAGGCTCATTAATTGCCGTTAATCAACTGCTAATTAATCGTGAAAGTTATAATTTAACCGTTCTTCAATTAAAAAAAAAATCGTGTTCTGCTAACTTCACATGAAGTTAGCGGAACATATCAAAAAAAAATTTTTGTTAAAAATAAGTATATAGGAAATTGCCGCTTTTTAACCGTAAACAAATGGTATAAACGAAATTTGAAAAAAAAATGTATTTTCAGTATTAGTAAAATAACTCAAGACTGGAAGTAACGAAAGAAAAATAGATAAACATGAAAGAAAATTGATAATTTACATATTTACAAAAGACTAGAGGACGAATTAATTAAGATTAAAAACTGTTCTGTTAAGTTACGGGGAACAAAGTTAAAAAAATCTGAAAAAAATTGATAAATGTGACCCGGCGCAGATGTCACGATTAATTAAAAGAAGGCAAACGGTAAATTCCTGAACGGAAACTAATCCCCGTAAGACATTGTATAGCGAGATTAATGGCTGTTCTGCTAACTTTCACGGGTAAAATCCAAAAATCGGAATAAAACATTGTAAAATTATCACGGCAAATCCCAGAACTTCACGATTAAATAATAGAACGCGGATGGTAAATTCCTGAGGAAAAACGAATCGAAAAATGCATAGGCTCATTAATTGCCGTTAATCAACTGCTAATTAATCGTGAAAGTTATAATTTAACCGTTCTTCAATAAAAAAAAAATCGTGTTCTGCTAACTTCACATGAAGTTAGCAAAACATATGTAAAAAAATTAGTTTTGCTAAAAGTATGTATATAATAAATTGCCGCTAATTAACCGTTAATTAATCGTGAAAGTTATAATTTAACCGTTCTTCAATTTAAAAAATGTTTAGTGTTCTGCTAACTTCACATGAAGTTAGCAAAACATCTGTCAAAATTTGTTTTTGCTAAAAGTATGTATATAGAAAATTGCCGCTAATTAACCGTTAATTAATCGTGAAAGTTATAATTTAACCGTTCTTCGATTTAAAAAAAAAATTGGTGTTCTTCTAACTTCATATGAAGTTAGCGGAACATCTGTAAAAATTTGTTTTTGCTAAAAGTAAGTACATAGGAAATTGCCGCTAATTAACCGTTAATTAATCGTGAAAGTTATAATTTAACCGTTCTTCTTTTAAAAAAATTTGAGTGTTCTGCTAACTTCACATGAAGTTAGCGGAACATCTGTCAAAAATTGTTTTTGCTAAAAGTATGTATATAGAAAATTGCCGCTAATTAACCGTTAATTAATCGTGAAAGTTATAATTTAACCGTTCTTCTTTTAAAAAAATTTGAGTGTTCTGCTAACTTGACATGAAGTTAGCGGAATATGTCAAACATTTTTTTTGTTAAAAGTAAGTATATAGGAAATTGCCGCGTTTTAACCGTAAACAAATGGTATAAACGAAATTTGAAAATTTTTTTTTTTCAATATTAGCAAAATAACTCAAAACTGGAAGTAACGAGAGAAAATAAACACGAAAAAAATTGAAAATTTACATCACAAAAGACCAGAGAGTGAATTAATTAAGATTAAAAGCTGTTCTGTTAAATTACGGGGAACAAAATCCAAAAATCTGAAAAAAAATTAAAAATGTGACCCGGCGAAGATGTCACGATTAATTAAAAGAAGGCAAACGGTAAATTCCTCAACGAAAACTAATCCCCGTAAGACATTGTAAAGCGAGATTAATGGCTGTTCTGCTAACTTCCCATGGGGAAAACCCAAAAATCGGAGCAAAATAATCATGGCAAATCCGAAGACTTCACGATTGATTAAAACAACCCGAACGGTAAATTCCTGAAGAAAAACTGACCCCCATAAGTCATTCTCAAACAAAATTCATGGCTGTACTGCTAAGTTCACAGAAAGAAAATGCATAAATCATAATAAAATATTGCAAAACTACCACGGCGAATTCAGACATCACGATTAATTAAAAGAACGCGAACGGTAAATTCCTGAACGAAGACTGACCCCCATAAACCTTTTTCAAATGAGATTAATGGCTGTTCTGCTAAGTTCACAGAAAAAAATGCATAAATAATAGAATATTGCAAAAGTATCACGGCGAATTCGAAATCATCACGATTAAATAAAGGAACGCGAACGGTAAATTCCTGAAAGAAACTGACCCCCATAATTCTTTTGTAAACAATATTCATGGCTGCTCTGCTAAGTTCACAGAAAAACATTCATAAAACATTGCAAAATTATCACGGCGACTTCGAAGACATCACGATTAATTAAAAGAACGCGAACGGTAAATTCCTGAACGAAAACTGACCCCCATAAGCCTTTTTCAAACGAGATGAATTGCTGTTCTGCTAAGTTCACAGAAAAAATGCATTAATCATAATAAAATATTGCAAAAGCATCACGGCGAATTCGAAGACATCACGATTAATAATTAAAAGAACGCGAACGGTAAATTCCTGAACGAATACTGACCCCGTAAGCCTTTTTCAAACGAGATTAATGGCTGTTCTGCTAAGTTCACAGAAAAAAATGCATAAACCATAATAGAATATTGCAAAAGTATCACGACGAATTCGAAAACATCACGATTAATTAAAGGAACGCGAACGGTAAATTCCTGAGCGAAAAATGACCCCCATAATTCTTTCTTAAACGATATTCATGGCTGCTCTGCTAAGTTCACAGAAAAACATCCATAAAATATTGCAGAATTATCAAGGCGAATTCGAAGACATTTTAGCAGAGCAGCCATGAATCTCGTTTAAAAAACACTTATGGGGGTCATTTTCGTTCAGGAATTTGCCGTTCACGTTCTTTTAATTAATCGTGATGTCTTATAATTCGCCGTGATACTTTTACAATATTTTATTATGATTTATGCATTCTTTTCTGTGAATTTATCAGAACAGCCATGAATCTCGTTTGAAAAAGGCTTAGGGGGTTAGTGTTTGTTCAGGAATTTACCGTTCGTATTCCTTTAATTAATCGTGGTATCTTCGAATTCGCCGTGATAGTTTTTCAATGTTTTATGCATGTTTTGCTGTGAACTTAGCAGAGAAGCCATGAATCTCGTTTAAAAAAGGCTTATGGGGGTCAGTTTTCATTCAGTAATTTACCGTTCGCGTTCTTTTAATTAACCGTGATGTCTACCAATTCGCCGTAATAATTTTTCAATGTTTTATTATGTTTTATGGATGTCTTTCTGTGAAGTTAGCAGAGCAGCCATTAATCTCGTTTAAAAAAGACTTATGGGAGTCAGTTTTCATTCAGAAATTTACCGTTCGCGTTCCTTTAATTAATCGTGATGATTTCGAATTCGCCGTGATACTTTTGCAATATTCTATTATTTATGCATTTTTTTCTGTGAACTTAGCAGAACAGCCATTAATCTCGTTTGAAAAAGGCTTACGGGGGTCAGTTTTCGTTCAGGAATTTACCGTTCGCGTTCTTTTAATTAATCGTGATGTCTGAATTCGCCGTGGTAGTTTTGCAATATTTTATTATGATTTATGCATTTTCTTTCTGTGAACTTAGCAGTACAGCCATGAATTTTGTTTGAGAAGGACTTATGGGGGTCAGTTTTTCTTCAGGAATTTACCGTTCGGGTTGTTTTAATTAATCGTGAAGTCTACGGATTTGCCATGATTATTTTGCTCCGATTTTTGGATTTTCCCCATGGAAAGTTAGCAGAACAGCCATTAATCTCGCTTTACAATATCTTACGGGGATTAGTTTTCGTTGAGGAATTTACCGTTTGCCTTCTTTTAATTAATCGTGATATCTTCGCCGGGTCACATTTTTAATTTTTTTTTCAGATTTTTGGATTTTGTTCCCCGTAATTTAACAGAACAGCTTTTAATCTTAATTAATTCATTCTCTGGTCTTTTGTGATGATGTAAATTTTCAATTTTTTTCGTGTTTATTTTCTCTCGTTACTTCCAGTTTTGAGTTATTTTGCTGATATTGAAAAAAAAAATTTCAAATTTCGTTAGTACCATTTGTTTACGATAAGAAATTACGCGGCAATTTCCTATATACTTACTTTTAACAAAAAAAATGTTTGACATATTCCGCTAACTTCATGTGAAGTTAGCAGAACACCATTTTTTTTTTTTAAATCGAAGAACGGTTAAATTATAACTTTCACGATTAATTAACGGTTAATTAGCGGCCATTTTCTATATACATACTTTTAGTAAAAAAAAAAAATTTGACAGATGTTTTGCTAACTTCATGTGAAGTTAGCAGAACACTAAACATTTTTTAAATTGAAGAACGGTTAAATTATAACTTTCACGATTAATTAGCAGTTTATTAACGGCAATTAATGAGCCTATGCATTTTTCGATTCGTTTTTCCTCAGGAATTTACCGTCCGCGTTCTATTAATTAATCGTGAAGTTTTGGGATTTGCCGTGATAATTTTGCAATGTTTTATTCCGATTTTTGGATTTTACCCGTGAAAGTTAGCAGAACAGCCATTAATCTCGCTTTACAATGTCTTACGGGGATTAGTTTCCGTTCAGGAATTTACCGTTTGCCTTCTTTTAATTAATCGTGACATCTGCGCCGGGTCACATTTTTCAATTTTTTTCAGATTTTTTTAACTTTGTTCCCCGTAACTTAACAGAACAGTTTTTAATCTTAATTAATTCGTCCTCTAGTCTTTTGTGAATATGTAAATTATCAATTTTCTTTCATGTTTATCTATTTTTCTTTCGTTACTTATTTTTTCTATATACTTATTTTTAACAGAAAAAATTTTTTGACAGATGTTCCGCTAACTTCATGTGAAGTTAGCAGAACACTCAAATTTTTTTTTAAATTGAAGAACGGTTAAATTATAACTTTCACGATTAATTAACGGTTAATTAGCGGCAATTTCCTATATACTTACTTTTAGCAAAAAACAATTTTTGACAGATGTTCTGCTAACTTCATGTGAAGTTAGCAGAACACTAATTTTTTTTTTAAATTGAAGAACGGCATAGCAACATAACCACTAACATTTCCATGTCACTAAATGCACCCCAAAGACCGCCATATACAATTTGGAAGGAGGCAATATCACTGTAAGTAGTTAATTACAGAAAATGTTATGATTGAACAGAAGGAATGACGGAATCGATATAATGGACATCATCTGATATTTGTCTTCCGTTTGGTATTTTTTTGTGGCAGAAGAATTGTATGCAGAAGATAAGTGGTAGTCAATTTAGGAAGAATACAGATGAGACATTTGTAAACAAAAAAATGTTGCTTTGGGGGTATTATATTAAACGTTACATCATTGAACAGTGTAAAAATAATTGTATTAATAGGTTGTAAAAATTATACCTAACTAATTAATTAATTAAAAATATAAGTAATTATCATAATTTTAGGATGAATTATGTACGTTTTATTTATGCAACACTGCACAAGACCTCGCAACAACTCCAGAGAAAAATATTAGGTGATCTTAATTAAGACCCTACTGAATTTCTATGACAGACAGTATATGTGACGTTTTGTTCTCGATATTTAGTCTGACCCCTTTAAGTGGTTCCCAATTAAAGTTAACGAACTGGAAATTTCCGCTTATTAATAATTTTCTCTCTGACATTTTCTCACTAAAATATCAAAGGGTTTAAAAGTTCAGTTTTGGCTATTCTGGCGTATTTACTTCCGTAGATTTTACGATGCAATTTTAGGCTCCTTGTTTTTTAAATGCCGATTCAAGCAATGAACGTAAACGTGGTTATCGACATAGTGCTCATTTATAAACGATGTTTATGTCTACTATAAGATATAAAATCAAATAAGCGAACGCCTTTAAAACGTAATGTTTTAACCACTACTGAAAAGATGAAAAAAATCAAACAATTGTGTATCTTTGCACTACAAACATCTGTTCAAAAATGCTGTAATAAGGAAATCGTCAAAGGCATTTTATTGCTCCTATACTGAGCTCATAAGTGAAGCAATTAATGTAGGCATAAAGTTCGCGTTTTCATTGTTGTCAAACTAACAGTTCTTGTTTTTATTTTGTAGCAATCCTTGTTTGCAATCCCCATACACAGTTGTGTAGAACACCTTTATACTCGAACAATATTTGGACGTAACACATTATTACTAAATATTAAAATAACTATATATTAAAACTGAGATTTTGATGAGAAAGTGCTAACTAGCTGCCCACTTAGATGCCTCATCAGTACTTGAACTGTATAAAAGCATATACGTTATAATAATTTATATAATATATATTATATAAATATGACAATAAAACTAAACTGAATTTCTTGTACCTATATGGATTCAAATATCTCAAATCTACGCGACGGAATATCAGCTGCCACGGAGTTATCTGACTGTAATGCTACTGACGCAGTACTCACAGTGGGCTGACAATTGGATTAAGAAAATAATTATAACCATGAATATAAAATTTTCATCCATTACAGGATTCTATAACAACTGCTTATCAAAAAAATGTTACTCAAACCAATAAAATAGAGAAATTGGCAATTACCGATATTTGAAAATAATGTAACTTTTACTTGAGTACTTATCGTTACATTTTGATTTATCGCAACTAACTATGTTTCCTTCTATATTTTAGGTTCCTTATAAGACATGATCTCGGAGTTGTTGGCAACAAATAAATGGCTTGAAGGTCATACAAGGAAATATGTATGAATTTAATATCATTAAATATTCATATTTCGTATTCATACATTGAATACGAAATCTGTCAACATTTTAGCCAATGTTTATTTACTTATACATTTTTTACACACCTCTTTTTTTTGTAGACTTTGAGAATTAGATTCTAATTGTACTTTGACTATTTAACGTTATTGAAACATACTATTTTATATTTTGTTAGATTTATCAACATAATTGTAACAAATCGATTATTTTTAAAACTGTGTTTATAAACAAGTGCACAGCACAAAGCAGAAAATTGTTGAATATGAAAATGAAAACGGCAGTTTTAATAGATGGTCTTATTGAAACATGTGAATATATAAATGTGACGTCCTTTTTAAGTACCTATATTATTGACATTGATGTATATAGTAGTACGAGTATTACCTGAATTATAATAGATTTAGATATCGTAGGATTGTACCTAATATTGACAATAATTTTTTGAAAGGGTATTTTAAATGAATATCTTGATAGACGGAAATGGTTAAGTGGGTGGGTATCTCGCTTTTTATAAAAGACGTAATCAAGCAGAGATGTAATACAACTTCCCAGAATGTTTTTTAAAAAAATACTTAAGAATGGGTGGTGGATGAAAATTGGGTGTAACTGTATCAACCTATCGAACGAGACTAGGCCTGATCTTTTCTACCAATCAGAAGAGCAATTTCTATATAAGCGTCTTTTAATAGTCGCTATAACACAGAAGAACATTAGCAACACCTGTCTTCTTCACGATAATGCAGAGTCACGATAATCCACGTCACATTATAACACAGAGTATTAGATCTTCATCCTGGAAAGAGGCTGGAACCTTCGATGCAGCAGCAAAAACAGAATGCCAGTTTCCACGAACGTTGAAAGGTTATATCAGCGTCTCTCTATTTAATGACAAACTCGGGACGGTTCCTCAGAAGTTTTATATATGTGGCACTACTAACACTAACCCCATTAGGCGCGTAGCTTTCCAAAATTACCCCTTTTGCATTCCAAAAAACAATATTTCCTGTCAAGGAATTTCCTGCCAAAAAGCTATGTGAGATTCTTTTTTTTTGAGTTCTGGTGGAGACGTTACGCCCTTATTTTCTTTAAATTATTCATAATCCTTGCCAGAAAGGCATCCCCTTCATATATTCGCAAATTTTCTTCACAAGCATTAACATATTGTTGCATCAATTTCTAAGAATTGCTTTGACACCCACCTTGTTCATACTTTATGGAACTGGAGGAACATGTCTAATGCGATGTACAGAGCTATGGCTCACATTTAAAACTGCAACGGCAACCCCATTATTTTCTTTCCTCAAGGCCTCAACTAGTTAGGCACATTGTGGTGTAACCCAACAATGGGTTACACCACAATGTGCCTAACCAAGATGAAGAACATTAGCTATGGAAATTAAGCTGCTTTTCAACTTGTCACTACATCGATACCCTTGATGAAGTAACAAACACGGATTTCTATATTGCCGTTTTATTTTACGATGGATGTCAAAGGTTCCCCTTCATTATACAAGAATCGAACAACAGAACGTTGATTCTTCCTGGAGTAGTGCTCTATTACAGATCCTGTTTTAAAACTGATACTGTGTCAACATGCCAATGAATCAATAAGATACTCGTTGAATGTATTTATAAATTTCCTCTCTCAAATACTTGAATTATAAAGAATATTAAATTATCTGATTTATTCATATTACATATTACTGATTCCCTGGAGTCTTTAGTATAATCAATAGCGACTCTAGTAGCAATTCAGGGTTACTCTCAAATTGTATCTAGCTGATTGTTAGGAAAATGAAAGTTTTAATTAATGTTAGTTTATGAAATACATTCCGAAAACAATTCATACTTAATAAATGATACTACAACGTCGCTTAAATAAATTTTAATTTTACAGAGCAAACTAATTGTGTCGACCTCGTATAGTCATTTAATTTTAATGTATCGGTAATTCAGACGGAAAAAGCCGGTGTTCTACGAAAATAAACACAAGAAATAATGAAAACAAACGGAGCACATTTATGAGAGAAAAATCAATTTCGTTTCAGTCGTTCGGTTGTAACTTTCTATTTGCTGAAAAGCGTCCGTATTTACACGTTAAGCTGTTGAAACGCTCGGCACTAATGTATTTTAGCATTGGAGGTTTTTCAGCAAAGATGATGTTAACTGGACTAAATGAAATAAACTAGCGAACATTTAAATAAATAGTGAAAAAGCCAGTGCGAGTGTAATGTACTGAATCAGCCTTCAAAACACATGTTTCGCGAATAGAAATACTTAATTAAATATCTGCCAAGAAATGCAAATGCAATTATTTGTGTATATAAATCGTGTGATGTCAGTGCTGAATGATCAAAGCTAGTGGTGACAGTAAGAAAATTTGGAAAATCTCGCGTTTACGGAATTTCGTATTTTGCCATTTTATACTGTCTATGTTATACAACTCTTCACGATGACTGACTGACTTATTTACGTATCTTCATCAAATCTACCGTAAATTCCGAGGGAATTTTTATTATACAAGGCATTTTGCATAAGCCTGACAAATAAAAATTATTTTTAAGAAAAAGTATTTTTACGAAGATAAAAGAAGCTGTCAGTTCTAAATAGATTATTAGGATAATTAAATAAAACTAGTTAGAAAAGAAAATCGAGCTGCGAGAATTATAAAACAAATCCCCCAAAAAAAATATACAAGTTCAGAATTAGTAAGTTAATTTACATTCTTCATATTTTATGTTATCTACTTTCAATCACAACAATGTGTATTTTTGTAACAGTACATTCTTCCTAAGTGCAGCTATGAATATATACAGAACAAACTATTCGTAATATAAACTATTTACATTTGTAATGCAGCTATGTTCACTGCAATACTTACGTAACTCTTACGAAAATATTACGTTTTCGTAAGAGTCTCCCTTACTTTAGTTTTGTTTATTGATATGGAGTAACATTTTTATGCAACGATTGCATGTTTATTCAGTAACTCCATGTTATTTACTATTTATGAATATATTTTCCATCGATAGCAACGCATATTATATAGTTTATTTTTTGATAATTTTATTATATGGTCCACCACCAACATTGCTGTGTTAGCATTCGGCTTCTAGTCCGACTGTGTATTACTGTATTATGGCACAATGTTATAAAATATGTACTAATAATGAAATGAAGTTTTTATTAAGGTAACGAATCTTTTATAAAAGTCGCATTCTTTAATCACTCAAAAATAATAAAGGTTAGAATATTTCTCAGTCCTCCCCGATTACATTTTCAAAAACGTAGCGCTTCAATTTCAAACATGTAAGTTTTAAAATAATGACGTTTTAGAATTAACAAAGTAAGCGTAATAACAATTTATTTTCGCTTATGTTTTTACTTTATGTTGAAATTAGTGCTATTCTTCCACCTAATTCACAAGAACATATAGACACACCAAGCCCACTTATGTGGGAATCGAACCCACACCCAGATTACTTGGAGTCGGCAATATAGGCCCGCAAGTGATTGGCATCAACACCACAGATTAATCCAAGGAACTTGGAAACCTTCTGCGAGGTAATTATGGGATCATTTACCATGCCTATAAATATCCAGGCCAATTCTGGTTCGAACTGAAAGTCAGGTAGGTAAGACCGGAGCATTATCCATTACACAATTGATTCATTACTCTAAAATCATCTATTATTCTTGCAATTATTTTTGCTAAGATACGTAGCCTCCCTTGTAAAAGAAGTGTTTCAAAATGTATTTAATAATTTAGGAGGTAAATGCATTTAATAATTTTTTATATTTACAGTTGCGGATAGATAATTAGAAACGATATATTAGAAAGAAAATTACTTAGTTATTTTATGTTGCTATAAGAGAAGACCAAAACACCTTATGGATTCAACTATAAATCACCCAATAAATCGTAGGAATGAATATTACCTTCCGCCCAGGTATTTATACTAGTTGTTAATCTAAATCATTTTCTCATGACAACACTTCTCTTTACAAGAAATTAGAAACACGAATTCCCGTTCATATTTTTTTATATCCATGACTGCCATGACATTCATTTATTAGTTGTAAGAGATAGGTTGAAGTTAATAGTGTACTATATAATCATGGGAAAACGAAAAAGTTGTGATGAAAGTATCCGAAAAGCGATTTTCCAATTACGAGAAAAAAATTGGTCCTATCAAAAAATTGCAGATCATTTAAACTGTTCCAAGAAAATGGTATTTCGGGCAATTCAACATTATAAAGTTCATCACACAATACAGAATGTGCCACGTAAAGCTAGACCCAGGAAAACAACAAAAGAAAAACGGACGAAAGAATTGTACGACTTGCCAAAACAAATCCGTTTCTAACATCCCGTGAAATTCAGCAAGAAATTTTTGGTGATAAAAACTTTCAGGCTGTGAGTGATAGAATGATTCGACGACGCCAAAACGAAGGCAACCTTTTTGGTAGAGTGGCACGCAAAAAACCGTTGATAATCAAGAAACAACGTCAAGCACGACTTCGGTTCACCCGAGAGCATGCAGACTGGAATATAAACCAGTGGAAAACGTGCTTTGGTCAGACGAAAGGAAGTTGAATTTGCTGGGATCAGATGGAAAAGTGTATGTGTGACGCCCAGGAATCAAAGAATTAGATCTCAAATCCATGTTATGCGGATGTGTTTCATGGAATGGTGTTGGTCCGTTATATGAAATAAAATGAATCATGGACAAGCATAAATACATTGAAATTTTAGAAGTCATATGATCCCTTATCCTGATGAAAATTTGCCGGTAACGTGATTGTTCCAACATGATAACAATCCGAAACATTCGGCCAAAATCGTTCAAAAATGGTTTGAGGACAACCACATTACAGTTTTAAAATGGCCTACTGCCAGTGCGGATTTAAATCCTATTGAAAATTTGTGGCAGGAACTAAACACAAATAAAACAGAACTAAACAGAAAACTGTAAAAACTTGCACGATTTTAGCTGTGAGAAGTGAAAAGTATGAAAATCCATTTCTCTCAAAAAATGTAAAAAAACTTGTGGAATCAATGCCTCGAAGATGACTTGCAGGGATAAAATCCAAAGGATATGCTACAAAATATTGATTATATGTACTCTAAATAAAATGACGTTTCTTGCATTAGATAAATACATGTTTCTAATTAGATGTCCAGTGTTTTATGGTGGCGTAAATATATTAATTTCTGTTGAAGTTGTTTCTGCCATTACTTTTCTGTTTATTTGCTTAGATATATTACAAAATATCATTTCTTACGTCAGTGATACATTATTGTTAATTTACCTTGCTGTAATAATAACATCAATACAATTTTTTTTAAATAATGCCGTTTCTAATTAGTTGGCCACCACTGAATATAATCAAGTATATACATAACCAAAAACTTTTGTTTTTTAAGTTTAGAAAGAAAATTGTATGATAAGCATATACACTTGGTTCTTCAACTCCATTCCCGTAGAATAGTTGTTTTTATGGAGTCTGTTTTGTAATAATTAAAAAAAAAAATATAGCTCCAATTAGAGACTGATCAAATGTCATTTGAGTACGTGACATATATAGAGTTAATGAAGAGTAAGCAAATGGTTTGTTTAAACGTTTATTTAGGACATTGTTCAACCTTTGTGTACAGCAAATTTACTACTAAAGGGTTATAAAATTGGAAGGACTCCCATATAGTGGAAAACAACTTTTACTCATAAAATTATTCAAGATCTTTTCAAAAAAGAAAGTAACGTGATTTGAGCAGTTGTTAGTTATAAACACTGAGTGCCATTTATTTCAAGTGTATGTTTTTAGCTGTTGACTATTTAATGTTTACGTAGGTAATAAAACATAATATTTATTAGACTGTTGGTAAATCTTGATTTATTAAAATAATTTATAATAATTTACATACAATCTGTGTGTAACATTGTTACTGTCTTAGATAACCGAATAAATCGATAATTTTTCGCAAATTTTTAATACAAAATAATTTCCAAAAGGAACTGTTGCTATCTACTTTTCGGTTATTGTAAGAATCTCACTATTTTAACAAGTCTCAATAAGATATGACATTTCAATTACGATAAATGGTATACGCTAAATATTATGATAAATCATAATACTGTAATTTATTAACTGGAACTGTGGAATGTTAGAATTTATTACTTTTTTTATTGGGCTTTGAAGATTTTGTCTTCAGAAGAAAGACGAAGGACATCTGAACACTAAATCTTGAGATGAATAATAATTAGTGTGGAGTGGAATCTGCTTAGTAAATTGCGAAGACAAATATTTTCTATGAAGAAAGGATAGAAGAACAAAATAAATATATGGGTAGAGTCTCGAACCCCAATCGTCGCGCTAAGGAACGTTCACGCTGCTTATTTCGCCAGGACAGCTTTCGTAAGTTCGAATTTTTAGAACTTGGTGATCCTAACACTTTCGAGAGAAATTTCTCCCTTATTTCCGAGTTTTGCACCCTAGGGCTTTGGGGATATACTATACTAGTGAGTCTCTTTAATTACACAGAAACTCGGCCAAATCAGTGACCCACAGGGTGTGACCTCTCCTTGTTAGTTAACCTTCACGTATTCCACTATTGGGTTACGTATTTATGTATACATATCTGGCTAAAAAATATATAATCTTTGGGTAGTAAATTTACTGTATATGAAAATGAATCAATAACATTGGTAATACATGAATTTTACTGATGATCTGTTCATTTGGTATGACCTACATCATACGAAATGCAATAAAATTAAATAATTCCTTCACTGGCGCTTCAGGTAATGTAAATTTGGCAGCATCACCACGTCTAGAATATACATTAAATCAGCCGTAGATCATACTAAGTAATTACAAATATATAAATACATTTACATTTTTTAAATATACAAACTTGTTTATGAGTTACGTAGACAAAACGTCAGTGACACTTTTTTACGGTCAAATATTTCTACGAATGTAATTAAACTAGTTTACGTTATTAAGATAGGAATTTACTCAGGAATACGTGTTTCATAATTAATGGCGCAAGAGTGAACATTCAAAGAAAAATCAAATGAAATTATACCTGGTTACCAACTGGACTAACAATAACCTTAAATTTTCAGCACAATAAAAGTGTAAAAAGATTTTAAAAATATGTTTACGATCGAAATTAAAATAATGGAAATTATACATGTTTATATTTGTTTAGAAAAGGTCTCATCTCTGAAGATACAATCATTTCCTAGGAGGGAGTTCAAACCTTCGATTACGCGTCATCGGATGATGATTAAAACTGTGTTCTGATATGATTAGATGATACCAACTATGTATCAAGAAGGACGTCTCTTGATGATGCCCACGACTTGGGTGGTGGAACACGCGTTAAACAATAACTTTTCGGTGGATGTGGAAAGCTAGTTTCATGTTTTCTATAGCAAAATTTAAAACAATTTAAGTGTTATTATATAAAAGAAATGGGAAAAATTAAACAACAAACAATAACATTCTCTCAAACATATTTTCAATGAACTGAAATTACATACAAGTAAATATTCTTCCTCATTCAATGTTGCTACTTAATTTCTTGTGTTCTAAAGTACCTACTTCGTTGCGTTCCTTTTTTTCACATTTTTTGATAAATTCTGTATTTTATCTTTTTTATATTAAAAATTATATTAATGAATATTATTAAACTCAGATTAAGTGCGTGGTTGAATATATTTAAACTATTATGCAACACATTATACAGAAGGGATAATTTTTGGGGAAAATTCTGGAGTCGTGAAATTTTATATTTACTTGTGCATTTTTTAAATACAATTAATACATACAGGGTGATTCGTGTAGGAGGTATAGTGTCATCGATATATTCTTTAAAATATCCTCTTTTTTATTACGGAATGTGACAGAGAACATTTTCTACATCTACTACGGTAATAATTTCATTAGAGTGAGTATAGGTTAGATTAAAAAAATGTAAAAAACGATTTTGCAATTTCCAAATACTACATTTAATGACTTAATGATTATTTAAAAAACAATCAACTACACAAAATATTCAAATTGTACGCCGTTGGCTGTCTGACAGTAGTCTTGATGACCTATAATGTTTTTTTTGTTGTGAGATAAAAACTTCGGACTTCGGAGAAATTGGACTTCGCTAAATAGTTTTTTTTTGGGTTTACAGGTTATTTCTTAAAAAAAACTGCATTTCTTCATATGTTGTCAAACCAGCCCCTTTCA
Source organism: Rosalia funebris (assembly GCA_037954035.1). Taxonomy (NCBI): domain Eukaryota; kingdom Metazoa; phylum Arthropoda; class Insecta; order Coleoptera; family Cerambycidae; genus Rosalia; species Rosalia funebris. The sequence goes on from JAZFAV010000011.1 coordinate 23,141,073, forward strand.
AGTATCTATTGAGTAGTAACTCAATATTTCAATTCAACTCAGTAATTGTCATTTTGTAAAAAAAAAATGGTTCAACTCAACGAGAAAAAATTGAAATTCTTTGCATGATCGGATTTGGAGATAAGATGTTTAAGTTCAAAAACAAGGAGTTCAAGGAAGAGAAGTAGAATTGTTCAGTCCAACTCTTCCAGATTGGCAGCCCATTAACCAAAGCATGGTACGCAATCTTGAGTCTATCGTGAATTGGGGCAAATTAACTAGACTATTAATTAACAAAAATTAACTAGACTATTGCAAATACTTTATAGAAATTAATATATATATATATATATATATATATATATATATATATATATATATATATATATATATATATATATATATATAGTATAATAGTAATAATTTACTAGAAACACAACGTAGACCTCCTGAAGTTATTGACAATTGGTTGATTTTTTAAGTAATGGTTAATACTATTAAATTTAGCATTTTGAAATAGGAAAATCGTTTTTCTTAATTTCTTAATCTAACATATACTCTCGTTACAGTAATTATTATCGTAGTTTTTTCCGAGAGTTTTTCCCAAAAGTTATTTCTTGAATTGTTAAAGAATTTATTCGTTACTTTAGTAGAAATATAGGTTGCCGTTAATATACAAGTATACATTTCTCTATTTAACTTTGTATTATAACTCCGTACAAAGTCTAAAAACAATCCGAATTAACTAAGACACGGCCCTTTCTTGTTATGTAAATTAATTCATGGTTTGTTGGGCAACTTTACATTGTTTAGTTATAAGCTGTCATAGAACATATGGTATTTTTTATGTACTTATTAACCATAACTGCATTTCCTCTTACTTAAATGTGAAAATATGAACTAATACATGCATATATTTTAGATGATTACCACTGATGTGAGTCTAATATTATGCACCCCTCAGCAATCCAAACTTTAAAAATGTTGGAACTAACCTTTTGGTGTGATTACTGATAGTATACACATTAAATATACTGATAGTATATTTTTTGCAGAAGCTGTATCTACATTTTTGACGTACAGCGAAGTTCTTATTGCTACGGAAGATGCGACTGATAAAAAAAATAATCATGCTATAAACAAAAATTATATGTAATCTTATCATAAACGAATACGAAAAATAGATAATAGTTATTTACATTATTAGTGAGATAGGGGCATCATTACATCACGAGTGGGAATATTGCCATGACGAGGTCGTAGACCGAGTCATGATAGTCACACGAGTGATGTAATGTGCTCTAGCCCACGTGTGATATACAACATTTTATCTACCGATCTATCTAAAAACCGATTTTTCACAAAAAAATTCAGATTTGACATGTAAATAATTATGACATCCGTTAAAAGCCACTTAAACATTCTCATACCAAATCAAAGAACATGATGCATGAAATTTCTTAATACCATAGTAACAATCCAGTTGTTTTAAATAACGCTTAGTTTTGTGATTTTCTCGTCGCGTTGTGCGTTATCTACGCCGAAAATCTTACTAAAATCTGGCGAAAATAATATTAATATTTATAATAACAAATAATTATTGTATTGTTTCTAGTTTCAATAAATTTTTACTTCTTCGTTTTCAATTTTTGAAAATCAAAATTAGTTATGTAATGAGTTCATTACATAACAGTGATCCAATGAGTTAATTATATAACGATGACGTAATAGAGCACATTATATAACTCAAAATAGTTCAATGAACCCCATATTACAGCACGATATTTTGATATATTAGATAAAATATATCAAAACCTCAGCATTATTTGCTACCATTGGGTAACCATTTTTACCAAAACTATTATGTTAAATCATGTCATATTACGAGTATATAAAACAGTTCACGCTACTACCCAATTTTTATTAAAATAATACACGAAAAATATAGTAACAATTCGTACGTTCAAAATCAACATATTATATTATAGTGATTTATTAGTGGCTGTATTATAGTGATTTATTATGCAATCGCAATAAATTGTTTAATCCACACTATGGGATATAAAACCTTACTAACAAAGTTAGCGGTTCAAGTGTTCATTGACAGTTAATTATCAGTTCACTGACGCGTTATCTGATAATATTTGATATGTGGAGGTGTGTATTTCCGCGAAAATCTAAATTTGGAACTGTAGTTTTGCTTATGTCACATTTGACGCTTGGTGAGGTTAAATTTTCACACCTTTTCAAAAAACCCAAAAACGTAGAAGTAATTATCATCTAATCCTTTTAGATCTTACAAGGTTTAGTCTTGTGGTTGTCACTTATCTTCATGGCATTTTTCTTATGTTAACGACATAGGAAGTACCACAGGAATTTGATGTAGTAAAATGTGAAATTATATAAATTATTCCAAAAATATACGAACAGGTCCTGGTGTATATTTTATACAATCGAGGGAATGTATATTAATTCGGGATTCTTTCTTCCTTGATTTAAATTTGTCAATTAGAAGTACGTTAACGCATCTGAATAAATTTTCTTTCTTATACAATAATCAAGTATTATTACTAGTTTTAACATGTATAACATAAATAGGCATACACGTGAAGTCATTTTTTGTCCATAGCAGGGAATCGACTCAGATTGATACAAACTGTAGAAGGTCTATGGAAGCAACCACAAGGAAATTATCAAAATAATGAAATATTATGTCTAGACATATCGACAGTTGAGTGTTTTTGTTATTGCAAATAAAGCAGGAACATCACAAACCACCATGTCTGAAGAATATTTTGGAGACATAGGGGTAGATTTTTTTCTAGGGTTATAGATTTGTTGAAGAAACGCTGGAATAAGCATATGAATGTTAGTGGAATCTATATGAAACATTAAATCAGGATTTTGGAATGGATATGATCACTACCATTTCAACTCCTTTAGTGTATTTAAAATACCCGTGGTGGTAAAACGGTGGCTATTGTGTTCTGGACAACTTGTTTCTGAAATAACGTAAAATAATAATACCCCTAGTCTTTTGATGTGTAAGAAAGTCAAAATATACAACAGACGTTGTGTCCAAGGAAAGGTTTTGTACTTATTATCTTCCATGATGGCATTACGAAACGTAATACTGATTAGTAACATTTCCTACACGGCAATAACTTTGTTGTTATTAAGTAATAACTATATCCACTATATGTTTTGATTTTTTGTCTGTCCCAAAATTGCTGTCGTAGCCCAGAATCAGACAAATTTTCGCATTTACAGTAATACTAAGGTTACAAAAAACTGTTTTAAAACTTCTGTATTTTTGCTTTAGTGTAACGAGATGAAGAATACACGACACTTTTCAATATCGACTGATTTTTCAGTTGTACTACATTTTCATTAACGAGAAATCTGATTACAAGTATTTGCACTGAACGGAATGATGTTATATATTTAAAATTGATAAATGGCAATCATGAAGATAATATACATGTTAACTAAATATATTGTTTATATGGAAGATGGATTTTGGTTTTCTCAATTAACTTGCTAATGACGGGGTTTGCGTAACAAATTTTATAAATTTCATATTAAAATTTATTTTCAAACAAGGTAATTAACAAGTTAATAACTCCATTACAACCTCTGACAGTGAGTTTATTACTATAAGCATTAGTGACTCCTGGTCTGACCTAATCAAATAAATAGGCTTCAAACGCTGTGACGATTATTCTTTAGTTTAAACGTTAAATTCTATAAACTGGAAAAACACCACTGCAAACGTATAAATGGTACGAAAGGGACTTATTATTACTGCAATATTCAGTTGATATTAGTGCCGCCATCAGTCTATTAAATCGTCCGTTATCCTTTTCTTCTTCTGCCATTGATGAAATATGAATTGCTTGGATCTCTTCATTAATGTTTAATGTAGGCTATGGTGATAATGCAATGTTGAATTATTAAATTATCATTTAGATGAGACCGGGTTATTAACCATTAATTTCTTGTCAAGTATTGCATACATCTGGAATTTTTCACGTAGTCTATCATATCGTTTGGTTTACATGTTAAGCAACGTGTTTAAGGAAAAACAATGATTGTTACTGGAGTGATTAAATGGAGAATGGAGGATGTTCAATCATTTCTACCCATGTTTTTACTTATTTAAATAAATGGGATTCTTGAGATTGTTCATAAAGTAGATTGTTCATATGAACAATATGCGATATCATTGGAAATTGAAACCTCAGAAATTTTAGGCACATGGATGGGTGATCCTTTGAACATGGATGATGATAAAACTCGATGAGGAAGATGCAGCGGTTAACAACTTATAGAAAATGCACATTTCTCAGGGTTTGTAGATGCTAGATCAGTGATGGGCAAACTTTTTAAGGGGAGATAAAATAAAGAATTATCTAGGCGGGCCAAAAAAAAAAATTGAACAAAACAGATTTTTATAAGCGATAAACTTTATTTTTGATTTTTACATCACACACAACTTACATTATATAGATTATACTTATATTATTAGAAAAAAAAGTTACAAAAATTGATTATTCTTTAGAAGAGTATGGCTTATGTGACAGATGAAACTGTGACTAACCTTCTAAAAATTGTTCATAATCTGGTAGAAACTGGGATGAGCTGATTCGCAGTAGTGAAGCTAAATGGTGGTCAGTCAATCGGTTTCTAACGCTGATTTTGCGAAACTTCATAGTAGAAAACACCTGTTCACAGATGTAGGAAGATGCAAACATTGCAATTATCTTCTGAGCATGAGATTTCAGGTTTGGGAAACTTGATTTTGACAGGGCCTTGTAGAACTCAATTTTAGAAACGTTGAGAAATAATTGCTTCAATTCAGTGTTACAATGCAACTCAATCGGTTCGAGCTGCAATTCTGGTTTGACTGATTCACCATCCACATTAAATGGCATGCTAAAAATATCCAGGTCCTGTTGCACGAAGACATTTCAGGCTTTTCTCATAGCTCCTAAGTTTGTCTTCCCTAACTGCAATAGTTTTTAGTCTTGGAAAATGAGTAAAGTCTTTCTTGACTAGTTGTTTGGAAAATAGATTCAATTGCATTTTGAAACCCCTGATATGACTCCAAATATCATGGATTAATTGATTTCTTCCCTGGAGTTTAAGGTTTAATTTATTGATGTGACTGAGAAGATCTGTAAAAAATGCAAAGTCCGAAAGCCATACAATATCTTTTAAATGTTTACACTCGTCCATTCCATTTCTTCCATGAAAGATATTATTTCGTCTTTTAGATACCAAACTCGTTCGAAAACCCGCCCAGCACTGAGCCACCTTACTTTAGTGTAGTAATCATCAGAATATTCAGACTGCAATGAGTCAAGAAACTCTCGAAATTGTCTATGATTGAGTGCTCGTGAACGAATGTTATTAACAAGTTTACATCAAGCACATGTTTCATGTCTAGAGCAGAATTACACAGAACTTCTTGATGTATGACACAATGAAGAAACACAACTTCGTTTCCAGGAAATGATTCCTTAAATATGTCTACAAAACCAGATTTCGTCCCTGTCATATATGGTGCTCCATCTGTAGTATTGTTACAAATATTGGTCAAAGGTACTTTCAAAGACGTGATACTCGTAGTTTCTTGAAATTCTTGAAAAATGTCTGACCCTTTTGTCGTTCCCTTCAATGAACGCATGCAAGTTAATTCTTCCGTAACACAAAAGTTGTCATCAATACCTCTTATAAATATCAGTAACTGAGCTGTGTCAGTTATGTCCGTACTTTCATCAAACGCAAAAGAACAGAATTTAAACTCGCTTATCTTTGACTCTAGTTGTGAGACAAACTGCTTATCAATTGCTTCAATTCTAGAAGTAATTGTTTTTCGAGACAAACTTACAGTCTCAAAATCCTTTGTTTTGTCAGGACACAAAATGTCCTTTTGTCATGAAGTGTCGTGAGAGGTTGAATTCCTTGAATACGGCTACAGCTTCATTGCAAATGAGGCACACAGGTTTATTCGTAATAGGCGTGAAAAAGCATTTCCAAGTCCACTCATCTTTAAACACACGACATTCTGAATCAACTTTACGTTTTTTACTTGCCATTGTAACGACAAAAAATGTCAAAAAACACTACCAACAAAGCGAAACTATAGACACACAAGCCAGACACAGCCGCAGAAATGACTTGACACTGACTACGTGACTGTCCGAACTACACTAACCTTGAGAATAGACGAAACGAAAATGGTAGCGCCTGATTCGTTCCGAACTTAGCCGAGCAACACACGTATTGCACTACGCCTACGCGAGGTTGCGTGCAAACTCAGATAATACCGTACTTAAAACGCGATGAGAACCATTATTCTATTTTAGCTACGCAGAAAATACATTTTGTCCTATCCTAGGTGTAATTATAGGGGTTATTCGAAACCATATCGTGGGCCAGATTGACTACCCCGAAGGGCCGCACTTGGCCCGCGAGCCGTACTTTGCTCATGACTGTGCTAGATCCTCACATCTACAAACCCTAGACCAGGTCTGTAGATAGAAAATGAGGAGGAGAGGCTAGTATTTGCAGGGGAACAAGATAAATATCAAACGATGATTATATTATATGATCGCAGATCAAGAAATGTTCATTTGTGTAGATTTTAGCGAAAAAACTAAGTCATCTTATTAATGAGTGCAGAAATTCAAAATTTTACTTTTCACAGTATCTAGAATAATCATAACGTTTCAAACAAAAGTAGTGGGGCCCCATCCATGATTTGTTGAGTTGCCAAATCATATGTACAGAGTATACTTTAAACAACATAAATGAAATATAGACCAAAACTGCCGAAACATCCGGAAAATCATAAAAACTGATCTGAATACAATGGTTGAGATATGTTATACCCCAATAGAGGAACAGAATCAGTTCTAATACCTGATTTCAAGCAGGACAATACGATGAGACTATGGTGACTGATTCATTCTTCTAAAACAATTAAAATAACGATACCATCTTATGGCATCATTTCTTTTGTTCAACTATTAGGTACAGTCTGATACAATTAGTTTATCACAAAATCTGCATTTGAGACATAATATTTTGAACGCACGTTTCTCATTCACAACCACTTTCTTCAGTCGATATACTGGGTCATTTAAATAGAATTTATATAAAAGTGCATAAATTGAAAAAAACGATGTTTTGATGTCGACTGTTTCACATTCCACTTATCTATTTGTTTTATTTTAGTTGTGATATTCGTGAACAACCTGCAATTGTATTATGCTCTTGATTCTTACGAAATATATTTTAAATATTTCATTAAAACTATCCCTACTGCAATATTTTCAGTATCTTATTTAATCCTTAATATTTGTAGTGTTATATAAATTATGTTATTTAATATTTATACTTGAACTTTGAACTCCCAAGACAATAAACCTTTAATCCCAATATGGCCAGTTATAAACAAATACGACTTCTCTATTTTTTTTATCTTATAGAATGTTCCAAGTTTAAATGAAATAGAGCGACTTGGATCAATTTTCCAAAAAATTAAAAAACATAATTAATACTTGTATATTTATGCTATAAGTAAACATAGGTTAGACGCAATCCTTAGATACTAAGACTAATGACTACAAAAACGGAGATAATTTAGGAGCTTAATTTTATGAAGGTTCCAGATTCGTCGACGTTGGCTATGGGCAGTGGCTGTCACCCTTCATGGCTGAGCCGTTCAGCTGTCTAGAAACGGTTGGGCGAGCCATCAGCATATTTTTATAGTTGCCGCTGATTGACCTTTATAAGATGAAAACAATAATAAAGCGTGTGTTTAATTCAGATCACGGCGAATCCGCAACCATATTAAAACTTGCGATGGAATGTTAGAGCATGTTGAAAAGCCGAGTACCGTACGATGGAGAAGGACAGACTCGGTCAGACCTCACAGCTCCTCATCAGGACCAGATAGTCTCAAGCGAATTCGTATTTCACATGCATGCGCCAGTTTTTGCAACGCATTACCTAAAACTACAAACTTGCTTTTGCAAATCTATAGTAGGTACTACAAACTCGGCCCGTATCTCCACGTGACCCCAATATAAACATTATTGTCTCATGAATAAGTATTTGTCCTCTCCACGTCGCGTCGGTGCATATGGTCAGGCCGGGTCGAGATTGCAATTCACACATTCAGGATTAGGCTCTGAAAAGGCACGTTGTTAAATATGATTCGTCAGCTGCTCCTGCGGCGATTACAAACATTTCAACCCTTAGCATTTCGATTCCAGAATAAGAATACGAGGGATATTCAAATATAAACGAACCTCTTGCTTAAACAAATTGTTTTACATTATTTTCAAAAACATCCTATTGCATCACTTTTCTACATAATTCTCTTCTTTTGTATACTTACTTTCTCGGAGGGGCAGTTTTTTGTATGCGGTTTGCGAAGAAAGACTTGAGATGGGTTTTTAACCAGTTGCGTACGAACTCTTCAACATGCTGATCATTTTCAAAGCTCTGTTCATCGAGCGTTTCCTTGAGGGGCCAAAACATATGGAAATCGCTGGGCCAGGACTATAGGGAGGGTGGTCAAACGCAGTCCGATGTATTTGAGTCAATTTGTGGGTGATTTGACCTGAAGCGTGCGGGCTTCCATTATCACGTTCCGGATAGACTGATGATGCCTTCTCATCATCATTCCGCTCAAACTTGATCAAGGATTTCGCAGTAGCGTTTATTGTCCCATGATCATGGAGAACGTCAAGCAGCAAAGCTCCTTGGGACCCAGAAAAGCGACGCCATCATCTTCCCGGTTGACAAGAGAGTTTTACTATTTGAGGGCTCTTGAGGGCTCTGAGTTTTACCTTTGGGTTTTATCTGGCCCTTTTTCATTCGGGGGTGTAATGGTGAACCCAAGTCTGTCACTATTCGCTGTGAAAAAGTCTCCCCTTCATTTCGAAAACGAGCGATTGCAAGCATTTGAGAAACTTTAATTTCGCACGTTTTTTTGATCCGCTATAAAGAGACGCAGAATCTACTGTGCTGGACCGTTTCAGAATTCAAGTTTGTTTTGGATAATGGAGTGTACACTTCCACTATTGATCTCCAATTCCTCACTAATTTTTACTATCGTGAGGCGACGATCGCTTTCAATGAGGTCCTGAATAGCTGTAATGATTTCTGGAGTGCTGCTGGAGTATGGGCGTCTTGCGTGACTCAAGTTCAACATATTCACACCCTGTATTGGATTCGGCATACCAGGCTTTCACTGACGCCCATGGAAGTGTTCTTTCTTCGAATTAAACTCGCAATCGGCTCCGAATTTCTGCCAGATTAATACCATCGTTGGTAAGAAATTTTATTACGATGCATTCAGTAACCACAGGGTGTATCTTTCTTACTCATCGTATGGGCAATTAAAGAAATGACGTGGAGCGGCCGACTTGGCCTTCATTCCTATCATATCACTATTATTACCAATGTACCTTGCAGAGATAATAGAATAGAGTTGAAAGGCTTCTGAAATTTTTAGATCTATAGATATTAATTTACTATCACAGTTAACAGAAGTATCAAAAAGTCTCAAAACATTGTATGTATAATTTGTCAGTATGCTGGTTATTTTCATGCTGACAAATGTAGTATATAAATGCATCAGGATTCTGGGAGGTGCAGTATCTTTCGCAGGATGAAGACTGCAGTCAAGTAGGACTATTACCGTTTCACTCGATCACTTGAAGTAGCATCATGTATAAACGAGAATATGATACCATTAATTTATGTTATGATGGTCATATTAAATTTCCTCTTCAAATCAAAATGAATACTACTTATACTAAATCATATAACATGGTGATAGTTTCGCATAATATTTATGATTTTTTGAAAGAAAACTATAGAATACGACAATCTTATGTTTTGAAAAGTTGTTGACCGATTTAAATTTTTTTTCAGATAGAGTAAGTGGAACTTAAAACTGTAAAATATGGTTACATTGAGAATATTTTAAAAGTTTCTTGATTAGATGGTAATGCATTATAACTTGTCATCTTAAGAGAACTCTCACTAGAATCAAGAATTACATAGTGAGTGTTAAGGTCATCTTTTAGGACCTTACTTTAAAGACAATTTTACTGTTGCTAGATATTTAGTATTTGTACGTTCGACTTAATTCCAGATTTAGCAGTTTTTTATCCAAACAATGGGAATGATGATGTTCCTCACCAAAGAATCTGGTTTTAATAAGGTGGAGTTCCTACTTATATTGGTGTTAATGTCTGGTAATTTCTTATGGATACTTTTCTTGACATATAGATAAGGTAACGAGGATTAACTACGTGTCTACCACGTTCACCAGATTTGACTCCTTTTTATTTCTAGTTATGGGGTTAGTTATAATCGCGGTCTATATTAGTACGATAAGTAATTTAGAGGATGTTCAATTTATAATGTTACAGGTATGTTGGCAAATATCAGATAAAGGATTTGCTTTATTTGCATTTTATTTAAACTTTAAAAAATCATTTTTTGTTAAAAACCGCGGATTGTAACTTAAAAAAGACTATGCTGACGTTACAGTTCCAACACAAAATCTGAAAAAAATTAAACGTTTCCATCAAACCAATGTCTATTAAAAAGTAAGGTTGGTGTATTTCAAAGTTTTTCAGAAAATTATTTAATAACAAAATTGTGAATGTTGGGCAAAAGTTTATTACCACCCTGTATACTATTATTAATACTAAGTTATTTAAGTATTGGTACATTTTCTTTATAAGTATGAAATATATTAAAATATTAGCAAAACATTTCATGAGTTCTAAGCTTGATGTTGATATTAAACAATATTTCTTCTGTTATGGATAAGGTAAAACTCGAATTTCCTTAGTTTTAAATTTCCTTAGGGCTAAAATTGCATTAAACATAACAACAGTGCTCATTTAATGGTTAATTTTTTGTATTTGTATTCAACATTTTAAAACAATTGATCAAATTACATATATATTTAATTTAAATTATTCTACTATTTTATTTTATATTATTTACTTATGTTTACATAGCAAATGCATACGATGTAATTTAATAGAGTACTTTAATATGTAAAAGCTCTTCTTAATGATGAATACAAGTTTACAAAAAAACAACCTTTAGATAAACAACTTACTCTTCATTAGTTAAATATAGAATTTAGTGATACGATGTGACATAAAACGACAAAAAAATTAAATCATACTGTCATTAACTGATGTATTGCGGAATATTAGTAAAACTCTGGATTATTACACTATTACTTATCTATTATAAAGCTAAATTATTATATATCATATTGTCAAGGATAAAGCATATGATTTTGAATGAAATTTTAAATTAGATAATCGCTAAAATTTAAAGCCAAAGGAAAGGCGAATAATACCTATTTCCATTCAATGGCTAATCACGTGTGCTATATAACGGTATTTAACCAACTCAGCTACGATGATGACCAATATTAATGCGATTTTAATTAAAATATATGAACTATTCGAAGGCAATTTTGTTTTCACATGAGAATATAAGTGTGTCATCTGCACCTAGACTGAATGGATACGATTATTGTATTTCTCAGTATGAAGCTGTATATTCCTGAAAATATAAAATGTCATATAAACATGTTGAATAGATCCATATATTGAAGAAAAGGCGATACACATTTTGAGAAAAATTAAAGGAAAAATAGCCATAATATTGTGAAAATGGTATTTATTATTATACAGTTTCGTATATACATTATTATGCTAGTTTAATGATCGGTGTTGAATGTGTCGTACGTACGAAATCAACTCACGCATAAAACTAACGTCAAATTTGAAGTATTTCTTCTGCGGCGAAAATTTTCAGTGAATGTTTGTGGAAAAAAACTGAAATAAGTTGAACGTTCTGGTGAAATAACCTCATTTTTAAAAGTTTCTGTGACTTTTGAACATCATTAAATTAATTGATAGTTGTATTTATAGCTCAGACTAAATAATGCTGGCTGGCTAAGCTTGGCTCTCTCCAGATGTTTGAGACAATTTTGGTGGGACGGACCATTTTTGTTTACATACGGCTTCAAAACACCGACATTTATTACATCTTTATTTTCTAAATTGGCCGAGATTAAATTTGCATTTGCACATTATTTAATTTTGATAAATTAATGGTATATTTAATATTATAAGCATTCTTGATGTGTCAGTATTTTTCCCTTCTAGTTTTCTTTAAATAAAATAAAACGAAAAAAATGTATGTTTGCTTTAAAAAAGATAAATCATGTTACTAATATTTATTATTTGTATTTATTACATAAATTTAAATTATTGAGATATATTAGGACGCATTTGTTCACGGGTCATCCTATAAAAGCTTTATTTATTGTGTAATTTGAATCGGATTTTTTTTTAATTGAAGAAACAAAAAACGGTACATTCCTACGAAATTCAAGGTGTACTACGTCAATTTTTACTATTTTTAGGAGTACGATTTTAAAAATTCATATTAGGGATTGTTTTCAGAAAACAATTTACTACGTAACTTTATTCACCACACCCTTAAAACGGACCTGTATTAAATTTAGTCATTAATTAGTAATATTGATTTTGCGGCCAATTTAAAAAAAATTTCACATGTTTTTGCTACTTATGATGGAAGACATACAGAAGGTATCCAAATCGTTAGATTTCTAATGTGATAAACACGTGTGTATTAAGTATACGAGGGTGAATCAAATATAAACCGAGACTTTTTTTAATTTTTCTAATTTGAACGTGAAAAAAGAAGAATAACAGCTCAATTTTCTACATAATATCCTGATCTGGAAACACATTTTCAATAGTGTGTAGGTAATTGTGTAATGCCCTGCTCCTAGAATGAAATTGGTTGTGTCTCCAGCCAATTGCGCACGTAGGCCTTAACCTCCTCGTCGTTGTTGAATCTTTACCCTCCCATGGCTTCCTTGAGAGGACCAAAGAGGTGAAAGTCACAGAGCGATAGGTCGGGGCTATAGGGAGGGTGTTCAAGTGTCTCCTAGCCCAGTTCCTCCAATTTTCTCTGGTCAAGGTTGCTGTATGGGGACGAGTATTGTCATGGAGTAGTTCCACTTCTCTCATCGGTAGATCACGTCGTTTGCGGCGATATGCAAGTCTAACCTAGCTTAAAATGTCGCAGTAGTACGCCGCATTAATGGTCCTGCGATCATGCAAAACATCGAGGTGCAACAAGCGACCCTGGTTAAAAAAAAACTGTAGCCAAAACCTTGCCTGCTGACAGCCTTGACTTGGCTTTCACTGGCCCAGCCTCTCCTTGACGTCTCCACTCCTTGCTCTATTGTTTCGACTCAGGGGTATAGTGGTGCACCTACGTTTCATCGCAGGTGATAACGTGAGTGAGAAACGAATCTCTCTCTTCCCGAAATTTCGCTAGGAGACGCTCACACACCTGAAAATGATGCAATTTCTGCTTAGTTGTCAGAAGGCGAGGGACCCAGCTTGCACACACCTTACGAAATATAACTTGCTTTCATAACTTATTCCAAAAGTGCTTCCATAACTTATTCCAACCTTAGATGCAATCTCATTGGCGGTCAGACGCCTGTCACCCTCAAGAAGTTGTTGTACGCGGACGATGTTGTCGCTGGTGATGCTGGTATGCCGTCATGGCTCTTACATTCAACTCTCTCACGACATTCCACAAACTGTTTATGCCATGCAAAATACTCTAGTTCGGGACAGTGTCTCTTCCTTGAACTGCACAGTCAATCTCGTCAGGATTTCAGCTGCTTTTACATCTTCCGTGGCGAGAAACTTGATGATAACACACTGCGCAATTGACGAAGGCACCTCCTACTCAGACATCATCACGACGGGTACTGAAAGGAACGAGCGAGTTCGCCCACCTGCTTTCCCCCATCCTGACATCCCTACCCAACACCCCACGAAGCAGGAATCCTCACGCGTTACTATTGCATGCCCAGGACCAAAAGTCTCGTTTATATTTGATTTACTCTCGTATTGTTAGTTATTTTTCCAGTATTATAACGTAAGTTAGTCCATAAGTCTTTATGGTATAATTTTAGTAAGTAAAGATCCAAACACCTGTTTAAGTTTAGTCAATAATAAATTGGCCTTTATTATCTATAACAGTTTGTCATGTTTGTGACAACTTTTGAATTCCGTTTAAAAAAACTTCTTATCTTTTTATCATTCAATATAATTTGTATTTATTAATTCTCTTCTGCTTAAGAAATACTGTAGGCTTATGAAGAGGTGGAAACCGGCGTAATATCCGGTGAATATGTTGGGTGAGGTATAAGTTTTCAATAAAATTCCTGTAATTCCGCTTTGGGTTTTCTCGTAGTAAGTGGTTTGATATCAGCATAGTGAAATTATCTATTTAACAAGAAAGGACACGTTTTGATCAGTTGTGCCTTTAGCGTTGTAAGTTGAGGGGCATATTCATCCCCTATAATGGGTTTGATGGGTTTGTTTGGTCCGAGAAAATTGAAAAAAAAAAGGTTCCTGAGGTATCCCATCATACTGATAATAGAATTCTTGTGGGTGCACCCAATCTTGGTTGGTTTTGGCACCTACCCATTGACGTTTCCTTACGATATTGTAATATATTACCCATTTTACGTCGCTCCTTATGATACGATTTAAAAAAGGGTTCTTTTTCTTGACAACTCAATAAACGGGAAACTGCGAAGGTGGCAGTTCTTGCCGAATCCCTTTCCGAGCTTCGATACTTTCCTACTTTCACTAAATGTCTATGCAATCCGTATAATGATTTAGCCTATCTGCTATCATATGCACCGTCAGAGTTAGCTCTGATTCCACCGAAATTTTCAAGATAACTTCATCAAATTTAGCAACAAGACGTCCCTATCCAGGCGCATCTTCAACCGTATTCCAACCATCCATGCATTGTTTAAACCACTCCACAAGTCCTTGCCTTAACATTCTTTTCACAATAAATTGCGTTTATCTTACCGGCATATCTTAAAAATGCAAAATGTGTGGCTTGTATTGGATGCAAATTCCATTTTAATTTACAATCCTTTTTAATCCCAACAGTTTAATATCTAGCTTTAGAATGACAAATTTCTTGCACTTTAAAAAAATTTAGACAAGTGTAGTTGTATTTTATGGAGTTTCTGAATACATGACTCATATAATTGAATTGGAAAATATGCGTGTAGACTTATGGACTCCTGAATATATGTAAAATAGATATAAGAGTCGTTCAAACTAAAAATGATATTAGAAACATGCTAAACACAGATGTATTAGTAGTCACGAATCGATTCGAAAATGGATTGTTGTAGTTGGTATGCCAGGAAGTTTCATGGACATAATTTTCAAGCCCTTAATCACTACATCCTGAAAGTTAATTATGTACCAAGTTTTTGTAGTGGGGATTAGAACACCTACAGGTACCTAATTGATTTTATTTACATTCGTCGTGCCTATAGTAAATCGTCATTATTTAAGTTACTCCTTAGCATTTATTTCCTTAATGGATCAATAGGTTAGGTGAAGTTAGATGAGGTTAATGGGCCAAAAATGTTTTTACCCTTTAGATTATTTTGGAATAATGATAGCGATCAAATTGTAGACACTTACATAACATCAATCTTGCCACTATTGAAGTATAAAATTGTAATGGTAACAATTATCTCTGAATCCTGGGGAAGGACTGGTAAAAGGATTATAAGGCAGCAGCAGTCCTAGGAGATCAGTTTTCTACGAACTCTGAAAGATTATGTATTATTCGGCGCGCGACCTATCTGGAGATGAATAAAGCTGTTATAATCTCTCCTGATGATACTCAATTGGTTGGCGAAACGGGTTTCGAGTAAGGTATAATCGGAATGTGTTAGTGGAAAATTGGTCTTCTGTAGTGGAAAATTATCTCTAAAAATAACTATCTATCCCCCTTTGTAGTCACTTTGTTTTTAAGATTAGATGGAGTGCAGATATTTTATGAATATGTAAAACAGGGATGGTAAAATTTCAGGATAACCATTTAAATGTATTATGATTAATATGAAATATACGTATGCTAGTTAAAATTTTAGAGAAAGTTTTATTAAAATGCATAATATAAATAAAAAATTATAGGTCAATTAAGCATTTTGGAAAGAAATTCGGAATACATATTTCTTATTTTAATTAATTACAAGTCAAAAAGAAAACTGCATATCGAGAAAACTATACCGCGTAGACGAGTATTCTATCTTCTAATCTATCTTCTGCATAAGTTATTTGTAGACATTAAAATATGTTCTATAATGGATTATTTTCACGAAGTATGACACAAATTTACATATATTGTAATAAAGTATAATTTTTTATAATAATTTGAGATAAGATTTTATAATAAATTCAGATTTAAATTTAAGATAAGATTCTTAATCACAGTAGTCGGTTCAAAGCCATAGACAGTCATCATACATCATAGCAAACATACCATTTAATGAAATTATTTTAAATTTTATACATTTATTTAATGTTCAAATGTTATAATTGAAATTTGAACATGTAATTAAAATTTCTTGGTTTCTTGATATCAATTAATACTAAATAAATTGAATTATCAAATTTTCAAGTATTATTTGTACTTTCTTTTATCCTTAAAAACTAACCCTTTACCTTACTATTGACTGTTAATTGTTATCATAATTTGTATCTAAATTTCAATAGCTAGGTATAGAGTGTTGCCTATTCTAACATTTATAGTTTAAATTCATAGTGACCTACTTTTCTTACCAGTAATATTCCCTAATTAAGTGTTCTATGATCTGTGAATGTTTATAGATTATTATCGATTTATCGTCCTTAATATTACCTCACTGTTCTAAGCATTCCTTTTACACACTTATTTTAATGTTTTTGAACTGGGTAAGTATTGTTTTATTATATATGTTTAATCTGATAAAGGAAGTATCCTTTTTTATAATGAACCTCTTTTTTAGTTTAGGTAACGTTAACTTTATAGTACGATTTTATTATTTAATTATATGTTATTTGGTAACTTTTTCCATTGTTTTGGGCCCCTCTAAGACCTTTAGGGCTCCTCTGGTATGACCTTCGGCTATTCTTGATGGAATCAGATTGAAATATTGGCTGGCACTGGGATAACTAATTCGACTTTATTCTTGGTAGGTATTTTATTATATTTTATGTTTTAATACCTTTAATTATACCTTTTCTTCAAATTTTGTTATCATTTTTCTTTTAGCGATGCGGCGTTCCCAAAAGCTGATTCTTTCACTGCTGTATCAACAACCTTCTTTTGTTTTCCTTAGATACCTCTTAAATTGTAATGTCTCTTTCGTATATCTTTTCCGTAACACTTTCTTTTTACACACACTTTATTTTAGTTACGCACTTTTGACTCTTATTAATTGTACAATATTCAGTAAATTACAATAATTTACAATTCTATATGTCGTATTTTGAATTATTACCTTCATTTTAGTATTATATTGCAATCATTTTATGTATTATGTCTATTAGGCTTTATGCTGTCACATTTTGACATTTCTCAAAATTCCAATTATAATTTTAACTTTGAATGTTAATTTTAAAATTATTTTATGCTTTTCAGGTTTGATATTGTTAGCGATCGATAAAATGAAATATCTTAATTCTTTAAATATGCATGTCTTTACATTTCTCATGGTTAATTTTTTTAGCAATTTGCAATTTTATGCTTCAGGTTACCGTTCCTTCAGTCAAAAATTTGCTCAGATTAATTTTAAACTAAATATTCTACTTTATTTAATATCGTGAACTTATTAAACATTTAATAATGGGTATATTATTATATTATTCAAATTTCTATAATTATATTTGCTATGTGCTTTTGATTTTATGTGTATTTATTCATTAGAAAGTTTGATTATGTCTATTTAGTAGCGTTTTATTGTTTATGTAATGTTTTGAATCGTCTCAATATATTCTCAGAATGGATAGATTATTACAAAATAATTTGCAAAAAGATTTAATTGTTATTCCGCAAGTATGTACAGTTAAATTACAGAAATACCTTAAGTTATACTTATATGTTTTGTTGTATATTCGCTTGTTTAAAATATAAATGTTTATAATTCCACCTGTTTTTTATGAACAAAATAATATGCTATGGCTATTATATAATATTGAGTAATACAGTGAAAGTTATCGGCACAAAATTACGTGTAAGACATCTTGCCAATACCACTATCGAAATTGAATTTAAATATAATAACCCAAAAAGGAAACAATATGCAAGACAATTAACCAATTCTGTTGTCTCTGGTATCTCACAGTAATATTTTATTATGGTTGGAAATAAATAAATTATTTGATTTGGGTTGAAATATAATTAATTTTTGTTAGTATTGGTTTATTTCATTCACCGTGTTTCTTTTTCCGTATTTTTTTGTTAATGATTATGTAAATCTACAATTAATTTTCATTATTAATGATTTCATTGCAGATTATCGCACTTTTCATATATACCAAAAAATATATTCGATATTTTAAGACTGGTCTTTCATATAACATTAGTGTACTTCTCCAATTATCTGTAAGTAGCGCTGGGGATAATTAATAATTTTAAACAATTAATAATTAACAGTTAATTTTAATTAGCTACTAATTATATTAAACGATAATTGATTAACGGCTAATTGTAGCGAATGAAAATTAACAGTTGATCAATTGTTAATTTATAATTAACAATTAATCAGGTGACAGATATATAAAATTAATTTTTCGGAATTTATCAGTAGTATAAATACATTAATAAATGCATAATTAAAAGGTTATTCTTGGAAAGCCGGTTGTTTTAAAAGTTAATCTCAGTTATAAGACAAGAAATTGTAACCAAATAATTTTTTTTCAATTAGAAGAGGGTTTCTTTTTGTAGTGCCAATTTCATGTGTATAGGAACTTCAGGGATATAGAACCAATACGTTAGAAGTCAGTCGGGGGACATACTGATCGGGAGAGAGGAGAAAGCGAATAGATGGAAGCAGTACTTAGGAAATTAGGAGAGATATTAGAGGAAGAATCTAGCATCGATAGGGAAGATGTAGGAAAACCTATATTGAGAGAGGAATTTGAAATAGCACTAAGGGGGCTAAAGAACAATAAAGCGCCGGGTGTAAATAAAATACAGGCGCAAATTTTGAAATTCGCGGATAGAAATTAGTAAATAGGATGTTTGAACTGGTAAAATACAGATACGAAACGAGCGAGATGTCGGAGGATTATAGGAGGAACATGATCGTTACTATACCGAAAACGAGAGGAGCCGACACATGCGAGAACTTTAGAACGATTAGCCTAACTTCCCACGCATCAAAAATCTTAACCAGAATAGTGCAGAAGAAGATGGAAAATGAAGCGGAGGAAATACTAGGAGAAGACAAATTCGGGTTTAGGCGAAATAGGGGAACTCGCGAAGCTATTTTCGCGCTAAGAGTAATGTTAGAGGAAACAACAGAAAAAGTAAAGAACGCTTATATAGGATTTGTAGATTTAGAAAAAGCTTTTGATAATGTAAGATGGGAAACAATGTTCGAGATACTAAAGAGCGCGGGAATGAAGTATACAGATAGGAGAGTAGTACACAATCTATACAAAGAGCAAACTGCTGTTATATAAATAGAAGGGGAAAGAAGGGAAGTAGGTATTAGGAAAGGAGTAAGGATGTACGCTATCACCACTAATTTTTAATCTGTACATCGAAGAGGCGATTAATGTGGTAAAAGATAGAGTGGATTTTGGGATTAAAATACAGGGACAGAAACTAAACATGCTGAGATTCGCGGATGATATAGCGTTATTAGCATCTAGTAAAGAGGAATTATAATCAGCGTTGAACGAAATGGAGGCAGTGTTGACAGAGGAATACGGAATGAGGGTGAATAGAAATAAAACTAAAGTGTTAGTGTGCAGAGGGCGCGAGAGCAGAGCAAAAACTAAAGTACAAATTAATAATGAAAGGTTGGAGGAAGTTAAAGACGTCACTTATTTAGGAAGTAAAGTAAATTGGGATGGAAGAAGCGAAAAAGATATAGAACAAAAAATAGCGCAGGGTGGAGTAGCTTTTAACAAAAAGAAAGCACTTTTATGGTCGGGGGTAATAAACTTAGAAACAAGGAAGAGATTTTTGAAAACGTATGTATGGAGCACAGCACTATACGGTTGCGAAACCTGGACGGTAGGGGAAGCAGGTAGGAAGAAATTAGAAGCTTTTGAGATGTGGTGTTACCGAAGAATGATGAAAATACCGTGGACTGATAGGGTTAGAAACGAAGAAATATTAGAGAAAGTCGGCCAGAAAAGAAGTATGTGGAAAAACATAAAGAAGAGAAGAGATAGAATGGTAGGCCACTTGCTGACACATGGGGGAATAGTCCGCGATATTTTGGAGGCAGAAATAGGAGTGAAGAAATGCAGAGGTAGGCCTAGATTAGACTACTGCTCGCAAATAGTAAGGGATGTAGGTTGTAGCACAATTAGCGAAATGCGTAGGTTAGCACAAGATAGGAGAAGCTGGAGGTTAGCGTCCAACCAGTCTTAGAACTGATGACTTCATGATGATGAGTTTATTTCATTGCTATTTGCCAAATAAAAAATCCCAAACGGCTCTTATCTCATACCCTGGCTTGTTTTTATAGCTAGGCTCAGGTAGACTGTTTCGTTTATCGGCAAGATAAGAGAGCTTTTTATTTGGCAAATACCGATGAAATGAATAGTACTTTACACAGAAATAAATGATACCAAAAAAATATTGTTCTACTTCGTTTGCATTGATCCATTTTATATATACACCTACACAGTTATAAACAAGTTTTTTTATAATAATAGAAGGTTCATATGTGTATATAATATTAAAGTTATATATATTTTTTTTAATATAAACTTACACCGCTAGTTACCAAATTAATTATTCTTTTTAGTTGCAATTAATAGTTTAGTTGTAATTAAATAATATACTTTAACAATAAAGTGCAATTAATCAGTTAATTGTAATTAAAATTAATTATAACTGATATTAATTATAACCCGTAACATTAATTGTAATCAACTAACTGATTGGTTCAAGATTTAATGAATCGATGCCCAACACTATCTGTAAGTATGGCATATTATTTCTGATGATTTTAGTGATGCCAAAACTATATCATGTTTGCATCTTCCACTTGTCAAACATATATTTTTTTCTACATATTATATTTTACAAAAACAAGAATGATTTTTGTTTAACTACGTTATAGTTATAACACTATAATGCTTTAATTAAATTAAATTTTTTAATGAAGAACTAACTCTTGATGGACGGAACTTAGTAAAGTTACTTTGTAATTTACTTAAAAGTAATACAATATAACATAGATAATTGTAAAAAGCTGGCCATAACATGTACTGATAGACACACTGTACATTTTTGTTCCAAAAGTAGTGTCATGATGTCATGAATTTAGCATTTCTCTTCTCCTTCAGATTCAAATTAAAAATAGTTTTCTGTATATGTACTTTCAGCTTTTTTAAGTATTAAATTACATTAAATACATATTCAAGTTTAGTTCATTTCAAAACTGAATTAAATATTACAACTAGAAAATTATGATTCCATTCCAATATTTAGTCCTATTTATTTCTTTTACCGTTTACAAATACAAGGCAAATACTTGTAAACTTAAAAAACTACCAATGTTCATATTACTGTGAAGCATTACAATTGCCATAATGTAACGCATGAACAACATATGAATACATATCGTAGCTGTAGCCTGGGAATGCCTCATACTTTAGAAATTCAATAGCAAATATTCAGTTCCCCATGCATTTCTATTGAAAATGCTGTAGTTTTAAATTGTCCAAATAAAGAGATATCTCAGTATGGAACGGTGAGAAAGCTTTTAAGCTATCCCGGATATTCACACACATACGCACACTTGTGAAATTGAAGATGGTCATGGTTATTGTGGTACGATTGTCTTTCTCGATAAATTCATGAAACATCTATCTATATAAAACAATTAAAAGGTCATGTTAATTGCTTACTTTGAAACCGATGAGATAATCTGAAAAGTGAAATATGAAAACCGAAACAAATATAGTAAATTACATAGATATGACCAACAACAGAGACTACATTTTGTGATATACAATGCAACGTTCTTGAAATTTTTATGCATATACCATATATGATAAATATGAAGTATGTTAATAATATAATAATAAACGTAAGTTTAGTTACAACAGTATGTCGATAGACACCTTTACATATACATTCATTTCTGTTATTACTTTTTGTTTCTATTCGTGATGAAAAGTGTGATTAAACGTAAAATTTCAATTTTTCACGCTGTACAAACTTCTGTGGTCGGAACAAGATTACTGCGAAATTCATGAAAACCATAATAATGTTTAATGACTGAAACGAGTAGAAATTAAAAATGTATACTTTAAATTCAAAATTATTTTAAACACGATATACTTCCATGATGTGGTAGTTAGTTAATGTCATCTTCTATAACTCGATGCATTTTTAATGTTAATTAAATAATGTAATGTTAATAAAATAATGTAATCGTGTAAAAAAAATGGTAAATTTTTTTCTAGAGTTTATTTTTCGTTTTTCGGCCCAAAAACAAAAAAAATGGTTTTTACAAAATTTGTGTCTGTGTGTGTGTCGTTATCGTTATCGTCATTGTCGCCGGCACTAAAATTTCTGGTTAGCACGATAACTCAACTAAATCGTCTTGGATCGATCGGATTTTGACTGATTCTGATCGGGGATGGATCCCAGACGACACCTATTGATTTTGAGCTGGATAGAACACACTACCATGAACATGGGTCATAAAAAAGTACAATGGTGGACTATTTGACAAATTCTTGTTGTTAGCACGATCACTCAATTAAACCGTGTCGGATCGATCGGGTTTCGACTGATTCTGATTAGGGACGTCTACGAGACGACCATTGATTTTGAGGTGGATAGGACACACCCCGCCCTGTCCATGGGTCATGAGAAAGTACGATGTAAATGTCTATGTTCATTCTGAGATTTTAAACATAAACATTTAACGTGTTGCTGATTTTGCATTTAACGAAAAAAACATATATTCGGCTTGTATCATACACGAATGGACGAGAAAAAAATTAATTTCGTTCGATCACAAATGTATTGATACGGAACTGAAGCAGTCGCCAATGAAAAAAAGTGAAACTGTCGCATAAAACACACAACCTGCATCTATGCGTTGGTTATTTTTTCTCGGCCCCTCGAGTTCGTGATAGAGATGTTCTACGTGCGGAAAAGTCCGTTTTAAGGTTTTAAAACTGCTTATTTTGATATTCAAATAAAGAACAAATTACGCAATCAAAAATATTACATACTTTATAATTAAAATGTAGGTAAGGGTGAAAATACGTTTAAATTTTTTTCAGCGATTATTTTTTAAGGGACATTTAAATTTTATTGATAGTGGAAACTTGTATTTGCGGCATAGCACACAAGGAGGATTACTAAAAGCCCATGTCCGTTATAAAGAATGTATGCATTTAAACATATTTAAATGCATGAATTCCCTACAGAATGACGATTACGACACTGCTATAAAATAACTGCTTCTAGTGACTAGCACGTATATAGTATCCTAATAACTTATTATGATCCTATATATGTAATAAAAAAGTTGCATTCTATTGCATAGAAATAAGTAGACGCATCATTTTTGTTTAATAATAATGGCATGATACTCATTATGTTTCTATACCTGCCTGCACTATAGACTCATAGTTTTCAAATTTATCTAGTAACCTATGCTTGGTATAGTAACAGTGCAGACGACTAAGAATTCTTCTTAAAATGACGCAGCCTTTTTTGTAATTTAACGTAATTTTGTAAAGCAATATGTAATTAAAATGTTCTCTTTGAGAAAAATTAATTAACTATAATTCACTATCTTTTACCAGTAGTTTTATAGTTCTATATAATATAGGTTATAGCTAAAATAATAGTTATTTGGCAACTATTTAATCAAATATTTATTAAGATTAATGTTAAAATATTGTTATTAGCTAATTATTGGTTAATTAAACATCTTCTATGTCACTATTATTTAAATGCCATCACTGTTGGAATTGACATCATTGACAGTTTTTCAATAGCAACATATTTATCTCATGATGCCATTTCAGAGAGCATATTTTTTTCGAAAAGGGTATTAAATTTTATAGTCGGTTATATATAAGTAGTATAGCTATGTCACTACCAGGCCACCCTCGGATTTGTCCGCGGACATTTGATGCGGATGGCATGTGGTCATTGTTGATGTGAAGAACTCTTGGCGCAGGTATAAAACAGGTCTGTACAGGTATAAAACAGGTGTGTATCGGTTTAAAACAGGTATGGTAACCTGTTTAATGACGTCATGTTTTTTTCCTAATATCACCATACCTTACTACTTATATAACTGTTATAAACTGTTTCTAGAAATATTTTAATTTAATTTTTAATAACATATATTTCCATTCTTCCGTTTCTTCGTTGTAAACTAGAATTAAAAAAATATTTAATTGCTATTTTTGAATATCCTACTTTTGCTATTTATAAGTTTTGATATTATTTTTACGCAACGTTATGTGACTTCTTTTGAGAATTATTCTTCTATTTCTAAAATTTTCCATCGTTTTTACATTACTTAGTTACCTGTATTTGTTAAACTACACACCAATTTCACTTATTACTGTCGCTACTAGAATAGTTAATATATTACCAATACGATAACGCATTGATAAAGGAGCTATTGAGTGGTCAACTAGATCTCTAGATCTACATCCGCTGGACTATTTCTTGTGAAGTTACCTTAAATTCAAGATATGCATATCTTGATAGACCAAATACTATTGACGCATTAAAAGCCAGCTAGAATCCAAAACTAAGTGATACTAATTAATAATGAAACGCTAAATAAATACGGTTTTACAGGATTTTCAGTTTCGATTTGAACATCAAAAAGAGGTGAATGGCAGATAGTACTTAATTCAATAGTTCTTGTTTGTATTAATTTTCCCAATTTTTCAGGAGAGCCACAAAACTTTTTTGTATTGTTCTAAACATTTAATTACATAATTACTTTATTATAGTTACTGATAACATAATGTAACTGATACAATCTGTATTAGAAAAAAATTTTGGACATGATAAAAATGTAGCAGATAGGTTATATTTTGTTTAAAACTGAATGAGATACGCTGAATTGCACTTCAAATTCACTTGCAATAATTTTTGTATACAAAAATAAATGAATATCAAGGATAAATAATTTAGTTATTAATTTTAGGAGATTTAGGAATAAAAATGTTTTTCACCTGGTTTTTTCTATAATAGGTAGGTAAAAATTAAACTAAATCTATACCTACAAATGTATTAAAACTATTTCAGTAGTAACAAAGTTACAATAGTGAACCATTAAGAAGGGTAAGAAAAAATTAGTTCAAAAAAGTTTAAAATTCACTCTGAAAATTAAACTAGTCTTAAACGTCATTCTTTCTTTTCCTATTGAGCGGTTTTCTTCAGCGTTGTGGATTTATTTGCTATTGAAGTTTCGACTCTTGTTGAACGTTCTTCTGTCAGAATATTGGTTTAGAACAATCTTACTTTCTTCTTCAAACTTTTTTCTTCATGGGGAAGTGACTCGTAGTAGCGATGGCAATAAAATGGAATACGTTTTCTTAAGTCCTGCAAGGCTGACCATTTGTCAAAAGCAATCTTTAGAGGTAGTAGATTCAATTGAGGAAATAAAGCAAAATGGTGTCATTGTCGGTAAGCGATTTCTTCGATCTGCAGGGAAGCTCGTTGTCATAATTGAGCTTGTAGATACCTCATAATTCCGTCTGGTGAGAACATAATTACCTTCATATCCATTACGACTGGATCCCCTGGTTATCTGCCAGGTAGGGAATACCGAAATCGTGCCGAAGCAGAGTATTAAATACCTGGGAGTCTGGATTGATAGTTCTCTGTCGTTTAGGGAACATATCAAACAGACGCTGGAAAAGGCGGGCAAAACTGTCTCGGCCCTTGGTCGTTTGATGCCAAATATTAAGGGTCCCAGGGCGTCAAAGAGGAGAGTACTCAGCGGGGTGGTGCAGTCGATCTTACTGTATGTCGCCCCGGTGTGGGTGGATATATTGAGAAGAGACAAGTGGAGGAAAGAGATCACCAAAGTCCAGAGAAGAGCAGCGCTAAGAGTTTGTAGTGCATACAGGACCGTATCGTTAGCGGCAACGCTGGTGATAACCTGTATACCACCCATCGATCTTCTAGCAAAGGAGAGATGGGAGGTGTACGGAGGCGCTGACAGAGGTGCAGCAAGGGAGAGCCTATGGGAACACTGACAGGAGAGATAGGAGGCGGAGCCCCGAGGGAGATGGACGAGGGTGCTAATCCCGGACTTAAGGCCATGGTGCGAAAGGGCACATGGTGATGTCGGGTATTACTTAACCCAGGTCCTTACCGGGCATGGCTGTTTCGCAAACTACCTATTGGATATAGACAAACGCGAGAGCAGAGAGTGCTGGTTCTGTGGAGAGGTCGACGATGCCTGCCACACAGTGTTCAGCTGCAAAAGGTGGATAGGAGAAAGGAGAGCTGCGGAGCAAAAAATAGGACATGCTATCATTGCGGACAACATGATCCCAATCATGCTCGAGAGCAGAGAAAGATGGACAGTGGTGGAGCAGATGGTAACGTCCACCATGAAGGAGAAAGAGAAGGAGGAAAGGGAAGTGGGGAATGAGTAAGTATCCTGATTGATATGCCGAAGAGAAGTAAAGCGAGAGCGGTTCCTCTTCGGCATCACACTGATAGGATAGCAGGGGGTTTTTAGTCGGTAGGCGTATACTAATCCGACACTACCTGGCCAAACAATAACAGAACACCAGAGGCCAGGTGTCTTTTGAAGATATTCCCCTCGAGAAAAAAACAATTTGCGTGACAGCTAGATGAAGAAAGGTATTAGACACAGTTGAGTTTCTGTTCTTAGATGTGCATGCATCATAATAAATGACAATAGGTTTCAGAGATGCGTTCAATAAACGTGTAACATAATCTAGAACACATAAAACAAATATGGAGGCACAATGGCTTAAGGTTTCATTAATTAAAACCCTCAAAAAAACACTTCAATGTGAAGTAAATCGTTCCTAAATATGATTCCGTAAACCAAAATATAATAAAAAAGAAAATGAAGCAAATTTACCTATTGTGAGAGTTCAACGATAGGACCACAATTCGAGACCCCATACCTGGAGAACACGTGAGATTGAAAGTTGTGTTTCAGGTAACAGTGTGTTAAATAGAGTTGTATTTAAGCTACTGAAGCGAAACCTGACAAAGACCTAACGATTTAAATGACATTATAAGGTTCTGAGCAAATTTATGAATTAAACGATATGCATATCTTACTTTGAACAAAATTTGAGTTAGGTGGAGTTACTTTTCAGGCGACGAAATATTTCCTAATTGCTCAGTAACGATTTTATAAAATTTGTTCCAACCTTCTGTTCACTGAATGTGAAATGAGTGTCCATAATTTCTGGTATATTAAGGGTAAATTTTAATATGTACTGGGCCACATACAGTTCCTCGTGGCATCCCATAACGTACCGTCTGTTTTCTGTATCAGATCATCATTAACTTTAATGCATTGTCTCTCTCTAATTACTCTACGATCCAGTTAATAAAGTTTCGATGTAAAACGATGGAATATTGTCTTGTCGTGGTTACCCGTTTCAACGAAGTCAGTTTTAATAAAAAGTGAACGCCCTACCAACCACAACGGACTCAGATTTAACGCATAAATGGTAAAATGACGTCAGAGAGACACCGACACAGTGCTTTTGTGTCGGCCGCCCAATAATTTGATCTGCAGCGGTTTCAAGCGCCTTCTGCGATCGGAAATCGGGTTCGGGTTCTATTTCACATGTAAACCACTGCAAGACCACCCGATAAGTGCACAAATAAAATCAGTTTTCGCACAGGTTGTCGTTGTTCTTTTGGCGTATCGACCATGGCGTGAAATATAAAATTTAGTCATTTAATTTGTTGGGTGCCACCAATGAAGTTGTTTGTTTACGTATCCTACTGTCTAGGCTATTTCAGACTCCGTTAGCCTGGTTGCTGAGTGCATTCTCGATAAAATTTCGTTTTGTAGCATTCACGGGGATTCGTATATAATATAGATCCATTTGGTATGGTTCTTTTACTATTATCGACACCAGATAATAATCTCACTGGAGTCTGAAAATTACTAGAAGCTTTAAGAAGCTTTATTAAACTATGAAGATAAAGAATTTATTTTTTTATCTAGGTATCCTATATCGTTTTATGGTACGATTGCTTAGGAGCAAAAAAAACAATATTATGATGTAGTTTACTTGATAAAAATCGTACACTCAGAGAACGATTGATTTAACGTTAACGAGTTACGTTTATGAGAAATAAATACTGATTTTGGATATGGCATATACAGTTCTTTCGTAAAATAATTACTAAATTCATTAAAAATTAAAAAAAAAACTTTTGAAGAAGACTCTCAGATCCGTCAACTTTTGTTTTCAGTTGCGTATTTTTATTCTATGATTAATACATACAGGGTGATTCATGTAGGAGGTATGACATCATCGATATTTTTGTTTAAGGTAACACCCGTTCTTATGGAATGTGACATATTATTACATTTATTAATTATATTTATAAAATGCGCAACTAAAAATAAAATTTGACGAGTCTGAGAGTTTTTCTCAAATATTATTCCTTGAATTTTTAACGAATTTATTCATTATTTTACGAAAGCATTTTATAACAAATATATGGCAAATCCAATGAGAATTCTTCTGAGACCCAATACCTGTAGTTATAACGATGTTCTACTCTATTAAGGAATAAATCACTTCATCAGAACACAAGTTTTAAAAAGTTGAGATTTTGGTTGCAATGTAACATGATATTTTCGCAAAATTTCATATGATGATCTGGATCAGCCTCGTTGAAACTAAATGCATTTCATAACAGTTTTTTTGAACATTTTCTCAAACGTGGAATGATCGACACGATTGTTTAAACACAGTTCAATGGTATAAATGTGAGGATATTCTTTAATTTCAAGCAATAGATTTAATTTAGTATTTGTACTAATCTGAGGTCTGCTTTGTCGCCATATAGTTATTTGTTTAACTATAGATAGTAAAATATAAGATTGACTGCCGCAACCAAGAGAGTCGATCTATTTTGCTGTCGAATTGAACATATATTTCTCCGCTGATTGTTTAAAACGTTTTGTAAATTATTGCAAATTATTATATTGTTTGTCGTGATTATAAAAATTGCAGTTATTGCGGCATGGTTACTATGGAAATTGTATTGTACAAGGAATGAAGAAATACATTTATATTAATAATGGATATGAATAGTGATCAAGAAATACTCCTCCAGAAATTCTAGATGCGGCACAAAATATCATATTAAATTTACTCCCGGAGAAATCTCGAATGAAATATGAATTACGGTAATTGTGCCGATGCGATGAAGTACTGAATTTGAAATTAGAAGATTGAAGATTTCAACGGTAAATTATTAGTATCTCTTCTGTGCACTAAGATGAAGATTTCAAGAAATTTCGTAATAAAGTAATACTTACAATTAGATACTTTTAGAAAGTATGTAGTTCTTCACACGGCTGAATTAAGAGACACAAGATTTTTTTAATAGGCAAAAGATAAATCTGCAAAGGAATTTATCGGTATCCATAAACACAGGAGGATACCCCACCACTTTCGCTCCTTTGCTGGTAATTTCAGGAGGTGGACATAACAATGTTGAAGAGATATGGTCGAGTGATGTTCGACGTGGTGGAAAAATGTTCTTATATGAGTATGAAGAGAAGAATCATTCAACATCTATTGATGTTAATTACAATAATAGTTGCAATTATCCAACAAACCTATAGACGTAGTAGATATACGTACAATTTGTTGTCATCTGGCAAAACCTTAATAATTTTTCTAAAATAGTGTGAAACTTTGCTATAACATAATTATTTTGCGTCCTTAAATCATGTATCTGCCTGTGTACATAATCTACTACATGCAATGACTTAAGTAGAGACAAGGAAGGATTTTGTAATTTTTCTATAGCCTCCACTAGTTCCTTATATTTGTTTTGAATGGTTTGTAAATCTGCTTCATATAGAGGGTCTTAAAATATCACTTGATCTTCCTTCATTGCAGTTACAATTTGATCCTGTGGTGGTTCCAGGATGTTGTAATACTGTTTATAAAATTCTCGGACACATTTAGGAGATTTGAGAAACACAAGTATTAGGGGTTTTAGCCCTAAGTACATTCGGTATAATGATTTTACGTTGTAAAAACATTCGTCAAATCAAAATGCTCAGTGAACATTATATAGTAAACAGATGTTTAACAACTACTGCGAAAGTCTATCAATCGAGCGGAGAGACTGATTCACCGATTTACCATTCTCACATACACTACCCAAAAAAATGAAGGGCGAGAGTAAGAATTTACCTTCGCTATTAATTTTAAGAAGTACAAAAAATAACTTTTGCTGACTTTTTAAAAATCTACCGCCAGTATGCAAATATTGAGGAAAGACTAATGTTGCCAGTTGTTTTTAGCTTATTATAACCCCAATAAATGTAAACTTTCAAATTGATCCATCGAACCGTTCTTTCCCGAATGATCAAAGTTTTTAAAAGAATTAGGAACAAGATTATTGTTTCGAAACATCATTACTTTACCTACATTTTTTACTGTTTTTCTTTACTTTTTTTACAATTTTGCTTACAATGAGCTCTCGCTTCTCTTGCAAAGAACTAATAGTGATACAGCAGTACGATTATATTAGTTCCTATAATGATCGATGACAGAAGCTTAATTTTTCATTCAACCATCGATATCTCAGTACCAAATGGTCGGACAGAGTCCGTTAAAAAACCGAATTAAAGCTAAAATACACAGGATAACCGGCCTTTGTATTGATTTTGTCCGAAAACATTTCATGAGGCTGGGGATGCTCGTAAAAAAATTGGACAGTTTTTGTCTCTTTTGTATCTTTTTTTATTACGCAGTAACCGCAGCTCATAATTTTTTTTGCCAAAATATTTCAAAAGTAGAAACTTTAAGCTTGAAAATGGTTTTTATTTTCATCTCCACACGACCATTTTGCATAAAGTTACAGCCATTCAAAAATTACTCAAAATTTTTCTAATTTTTTTTGTTCCCTTAATTTTTCTGAGTAGTGTATAATATTGAGGTAATATAAATATAAATAAAATAAATATGCTGATAAAATCGAGCGGCTCTATTTATCACGAAGTTGTATGTTAATTATTATTAAATCTTAATATTGTTATGAAAATAGCTGAAGACACTATGATTCTGTTGTATGATACACTGTCCCTGAATGACATTATGATTTAGTTAATAGCTGGACTAATGAATGTACGAATTAAGTAAGTATTATTTTTGCATGCAATGACTTTAATTCGAGACTGTCACTCATCCACAATTTAGCATAAAACAACTTTTTAAAGGGTAATACTACGCATCTACCGATTAAAACAATTACATTCATTAATTGCCAGACAGTCTGTAGTTTTGTGTTAAATAAATGTTAATAAATACTACTTGCAATTAATGGCCACATCCAGTTGTAATGTAGTAACACGTAAAAGTAAATTGACACCATTTATCCAATTAAACTCATTTTATTGAAGACAAATTTAAGCAATACGCCTTCACAGTCGCAATATATCACATCATAGCTCAGATGGACGAACTGAAAAATCCAAATATTTGTAAACCATCTTATGTAGCCACACACATTCCGACTAAGGTGTTGAATTTACTTGATGTGTACAGGACCGTCAAAATTCCGTTTAATAGATCGGCACAGTGGCGTCAAATATATCGAAGAAAAAAGATTAACTAACATTGTAATATCTTGTCACTTAAAATAATAAACAGGGGTTTAACGCAGAGTCATTAGCCCATATGATCTTTGATATTTTAACATGTGTGTTTATTTTTCAGTTAATAGTTTTACTTGAAAAGAACTGAAGAGAAAGCATTGGCCGTATGTATATTAGACTGGGAAATTATTACATGCAACAATCTTTTACAGGGTAGTTGAGTTTCCGTCATCAATTAAATTTAGTATTACTTTTTTCATACTGACGTTTTTTATTTTTCCGCAGTCCACTATATGCGGAAAAGTAATGTACCTAATCGTGTAAAAATTTTTTTCTTTCTAGGGCTTATTTTTCGTTTTTCGGCCTAAAAACTAAAAAAAAAATGGCTTTTAAACTCAATTAAATCGTGTCGGATCGACCGGGTTTTGACTGATTCTGATCGAGGATGTCTTCCAGACGACACCTATTGATTTTGAGGTAGATAGAACACACTCTACCATGTTCATCGGTCATAAGAAAGCACAATGGTGGACTATTTGAGAAATTGTTTTTGTTAGCAGGATCACTCAATTAAATCGTGTCGGATCGATCGGGTTTCGACTAATTCTGATTAGGTACTTCTACCAGATAACATCTATTGATTTTGAGGTAGATAGGACACACCCCACCCTGTCCATGGGTCATGAGAAAGCACGATGGTGGACTATTTGAGAAGAATTGAAAAAAGTAAAACTGTCGCATAAAATACATATTCTGCATTTATGGGTTGGTTTATTCTTTCTCGGCCACTCAATTTCGAGATAGAGATGTTCTACGTGTGTAAAAGTCCGTTTCAAGGTTTTAAAATTGTTTATTATAAATGCTACTGCCAATAATTGTGTATAATGTTCACACATGATATGCCCGTTTTTTTCTTTGGAGCAAGAAGTAAATGCAAAAGATGACTAACAAATCAAATATATTTTATTCAAAATATTTACCATCTTTTTCAAAACACTGTTATCATCAACTAAGCTTTCTATACCAGATTTGAAAAAGTTCGAGTGACGAGATGAAACAAAGCCAGAAAGCGTTTTTTTAACATCCCATTAATTTGCAAATATTTTTCTTCGTATAAAGTTGTTCAAGATCCGAAAACAGTGGTAGTCCGTAGGGGGCAGATCAGGAAAATATGGGAGATGTGGTAGGATTTCACAGCCATACTCCTTTAATTTGTTTACGATCTGTAACGAAACATGAGGTCGGGCGTTATCATGCAACAAGATAGGAGCTTTCCTGTTCATCACGTATCGAGATTTTTAGTTTTCGTGGTCAATTTTGAATATGTAGAAACGGCCGTTCTTCTTGTGTCGCGATTGACTGCAAGCTTCTCTGACTCTTTAATGAGGATTTTTTTCCACAGTCTCCTTAAGAAGATCGTTATCAACGATCTGCCAAATCTGTTTTTCAAATATCATGGAAACATACTATACTCTATATTCACTTAGTCAACTTCTGATGATGAAACGGGGTTAATCGCGACATCTCTTGATGACGCTAATTAATTCTCCAAACTGTAATTATATCTTCTTTGGAGCTAGTTTCTGATCCGTCTCTGACTGAAGAGAGATTCTAAGAAAAGCTATAAGTAATCCAGAATTTGTAATAACGAGTAAAAATAAACGTGTCAGAACGACATTGTCTTTCTATAATAATATTGTTAAAAAAATTTGAGTTATAATATTTTGTAAAAAGGTACTTAGTAAACCATATTTACCAGTTATAAAGCCACCGTTACTTCATAGGATATCAAGATTTAGACTATCTAAGGAATTTCAACTATTAAATTGAAATTCTGAAATTTAAATCAAATTGTCAAAATACCAATCCCTACATACATATGTATAGTTTATTTCATCGCTATTTGCCAAATAAAGAATCTCAAACCATAACCTTGGCTTGTTTTTATGGCTAGGCTCAGGTAGACCCTTCCGTTTATCGGAAAAATAAGAGAGTTTTTTATTTGGCAAATAGCGATGAAATTAATAATACTTACGTGTTAGTAAACACTAAATATATTTCCAATATTTTAACATTTAACATATTATTTATAAAAACAGACAGTATTTATCGTATTGATAAACGTTTTGTGTCGTTAATTGGCATAAAGTAAGAGAATACATCAACTATTTACCTCTCGTTATAGTTAATGATTCATAAAGAACTTAACTTCTCAGGGTTAAAATTTACTGTTCATTTTACAGCTTCCACATAACTATATTTAGAGAGAATTAGTTACATTATTCTCATACACGTAATAGGTATAGCTATGTCGTTATGTAAATCTAGTAATAGCTTTAATCTTAAATTGTTCTAATTGGTATTCTTAAGTATTAGAAATTAATTAAACCGCTGATAACTGTTAGATAATTTTCATAATCGATCCAATAAATTAAATTAGGTGAGTTTTAATAGTTCAGCTTCAAATCCGTTAGTGGAATTTTAAATGTAAATTTTTGACACAATGCGTTTATGATATATGGTATTTTGATAAACTTTTTAAAGGCGCCACAAATTATTTGTTATTAAATTTTGTTTTTAGAAAGGTAGCCAATTTAATTTCAATTTGTATTTTCAATAAATACAGCAGTTGATTTGTTTGATTTTGCTACGTCAATTTCCGAAATATTATTTTCTTTATCACACCTACTATTAACTAGCAGTGGTTTACTATATCCTGCTAAAGTGAAAATATATGTATTTTAATTGTGGAGTTTCAGACTACTTAAATAATTTGCTTTTGTTGACCTTATATTTATCCGTTTGAGCAGATTAAAACAGTTCACTGAATTTATAAATGCAATTTTATCGAATTGAAATAATTTTAAATATGTGAAAAGCAGTAACGTATAAATATCATATTATGTAGGTTAAATAGTAAAATAAGCTTAATGGGTTCCATGTGCATAAATCAAGTAGTAGTAGTAAATATTAGTGACGAGGTTATTTGCAGTCAGCCACACAATCGATAACGAAGTTCGTGAATACATGTGGTGCCAAATTTTAGAGAAATCGAAATCGTTAGTCGCCAGTAACTGTCGAGACGTACCTAAATCCCAATTTTTGATTGACATTAGCAACGTATATAAATAACCATAAAATTTCGAGCAATCAGATACTGCTCATTAAATTTATTGTTGATAAAATTGAATAACAAAACTAATATAAAATATTATCGATATCTTTTTGACGATCGTTTAAGTGAGAGAATATTTTAAATAGAGTCCTCTGTATAATTAAAGATTACAAATTAAGTGGTCCAACCCCCCTCCCCCCCCCCCAAAAAAAAACTTTAATGTTGCTTAAAGGGCTGCACATCCACCTAGAAACATGAAAAATAGTCGGATAGATTTGTAAAAATAGTTGGATAGAAAAAATAGATTTTCGGGATGAATTTTCTTGGGAGCTATTAATGATAAACATTTTTTTTAAATTGATGATAAATTTATTGTAAACATGGTAAAATGAACACAATTTAAGAATATTTAAAACTGGAAGAGGTATGCCCGCCAGAAGTGGAGCGTCTATTTCGTGACCCGGTTTGCGGTGACCCTTTCCTGCTAAAACTGATCATCTGAAATCAAAGATAGTATCAAGTAAGCTATCATGAAGTTAACTACATACGAAACATATTGACGATCGCCGTTTCCGAAAATTGTTCTTAAGAAAAACGGCACATGGAACTGAAGTACGAAAATTCAGTAAACAAGCTCGGTTATTATCGTAATTTGTTTAAACAATTTTGGTTATTTTTGAAAAGTGCGATATTCATTATTCTGTTAACAACGGCTTAATGCGTGACTGTGCCAGATTTCAAATGAATCTGTCGATCGGTTCTCGAGATATGACGGTCACCATTTCGGATTCAAAGGACGTTGTCTTTCTTTCAGGGTGATGAATTGTCCTGCTTGTTTCATCTTTCTTAGCGCGAGAAATTTTGTGCGTGTACATTATTACAATATAGTAGGAAAAAATTCATGAAGCAATTATTCCTCAAGTTTGTCTCTGTTTAGTTAAGTTGATCATTGTTCCGCCCCGACGAGGGCGCTCATTGAGGGGCGCAGGTAGCAACATTAGCCGTCCTCTACCCCGTGACTGAAAGATTTGTATCTCTGTAAATTTTAAAGATATCGGCTTGAAATTTTCAGAATATATTCTTAAGCCTTCATACTATAATAATATATAAAAAAAATATCGATAATTTTTGAAGATTTTAGGTGGATGTAGTGTAAAACGTTTACAATGCATTTTAAGTATTCCTAAATTCCTAAAATCCAGGATTAACTCATCACATTGACGTCCTTGATAAAAGGGCCTACTGTTATCTGGATCTTTCTGTATTTATAAGGGTACCTGATTGATCTGACTCAAAAAAAAACTACATACTTTCTTCTCCGAAATAACCGAAGCAAATTCAGTGTCATTTCAATAATTTTATCTGAATATAAAGACTAATGTCACATAAAGTAGACATATTTGTAATAAACATATTTATTTTGATACAAGTTTGACATTTCACCATAAAACTGTATCTGATTTTTTCCCGTGGAGATATTAACCGGTACTGTACGCATTTATTTTAAAGCATGTAAAACTCTTAAAGTCGTTCCAAAATAAAGTCGGATCAGACGACCAGTCAAAACAGAATGATTTACATTTATTTGCGACTATTTACGCAGTGTTGAGTCTGTCTTTCCAAAATATTTTACATCAACCAACCTCTCCTCGTCTAGTTCAACTACATAAAAAAAAAACATACATACAGTGAACCTCACGGCATGTGGAAAACAGTAGCCGGGTTTAAATAACAGTTTAAGTCGATCGCCATGCAGTCTACCCGACAATGATGATGGTCTTGCCGAGACGGGAATGTTGCGTTTGTCTTCGTCGGTTATTGCGCACCACTAGAGGACGGCGCGCTGGGAGCTCGATGAATATTAATCTGCGGCATGACCCTTACAATTTAATTAAGTCTCATTATTCCATACGCGTTCTATTGCAGTCTTTTAAACCGTCAAGACTTCGCAATGTCTACCGAGTTCATGTATAAAAATATGTCAATATTCGTTTGTGGAAGAAAATGCAGTTCTACGTATGCAGACCGAACAACGTTATCAAGTGGGAAATATTTGTTGTATGCGGCGTTTCTAATGCTTCTTCAAATGTTAGGAATACATTACAGAAATATGGAAAAAACTATAGGTCGATTAGAAAATTACCATTCATTTAAAGCCACAATTTAAAGAAGTTAGATGATCATTTATGAACATCTCCCAAGACTTGTTTTAACATTCAGTTGTGTTAAACCATGTTAAATTTTATATTTTACCACGTGGGTAACATGTAAGTCGGGGAACAGGCATTGAGTTATACCTAAAAGCGATCCGCGACCCCATTCTCGTGTTTCTGCATGATCAGACAAGGTTTCAAAAAATAAAACCCGCCACGGGTAGGATTCGACATCTCTCCCGGATGGTATCCGAACGACAGACAGCTGTTTCGAACGTATTAGTTCTCATCAGTGCCGTACACGGTACGTCGATCCAGGACAAA
Organism: Rosalia funebris; assembly: GCA_037954035.1. Taxonomy (NCBI): domain Eukaryota; kingdom Metazoa; phylum Arthropoda; class Insecta; order Coleoptera; family Cerambycidae; genus Rosalia; species Rosalia funebris. The sequence continues at coordinate 23,178,661 of JAZFAV010000011.1, forward strand.
TGCCGAGTGAAATCCGTGTGGTATATATCTACATCGATACGATCTATGTCAGTAACATATAAGTCGGGAATCGAGAAAGGAACTACCAAACCGCCAAGCGGTTATCAAGTAGTTCCCGAATAGCAAGGTTATTACATAATTGGTATAGGAAACAACTACTCGGGCTAAAGCTGTTGATTATTTGTGGCAAACAATTCAATTATAATAAATAATCTATGTATGGACAACAAATTTAAAATTCCAGTAGTAAATTAATCAAGTAATTTTAATAAGACCAAATTTGGCGTTACTAATAATTTTTATAACAGAAGTTTTAAAAAAAAGCACCTAGATAACATTTTTTTAGAAATGAATCTATTATATCATATATCATTAATTGTAGGACAAAAATTGCTATTAACTCGAAAACGGCATAAAATCGTACTAAGAAATTGGACAAACGACTAGAGTCAATGGTGTAGAAATTCTGGTGGGATAAAGGGTCACTATCCCCTAGTATGACCCCACTGATGATTTTCGGAAACTTTGTCGGTTGTAATAGGAAAACATTAGTGTTCCATGAGATGCTTTATACCAGCAAATATTTTTTAATATTATAGTTCGTTCAAGAGATATTTAGAAATCAAAAATCGTTTAAAACATTAAAACTTCAACACCCTGTACTTCCAAAACGCCGTATTTTAGGTCAATGTTTATTGGGCAAATTCATATTGTTTTTCGCTGCTCTATCGTGCCTTGAATTTTCCGCCATAGAGACAAAACCACCCTGTATAATTTATTTTCTTCATATTTCTTATTTCTGTTAAGTTCTAAGAATAACACAACAACGTTATCTGTGTAGTTCTCGATATGTTGTTCCTGATGATCGACAGTAAACATTGCGACTGTTCCCGGACCTAGCAGTAATTCCTAATTCCATCGATAGGTTAAAAATAAGTAAGTGTTGTTAAATCAATCACCAACAAATTCGGTGGCAAATAGTAGTGCGTAAGTTTATTTTTGTTGTATAAATAAACTCGAGTTTATTAACCTGCACTGAAAAATCAAGAAACTTGTAGAATATTAGACTAATCGGTTATTTAGTATCGCATTGGTTTATTGAAACACTATGATCGCTTGTTTTAAAATAGCCCTGCAGTATCGCTTACAAATTTCGCTTTATTTTAAACACTTCTGAGATGATGAAGTTATGACGTTTAGAAATATAGCGAGGAGACGGGAAATTATTTAGTTATGTTTACAGAAAATCAACAAAAGTGGTATTTATACGCTAAATATTCAGGCATCTAAAAGTTCTTGATATAATGTATTTATCTTACATAATACACGGGTATATAATTTAGATATGTTATAGAAATGGTTAATTACTTTTACTGTATTAGAAAACAATCAATCTACGCTGTTTGAGAACACGAAAATTACATTCTGCAGCAGCTAAAACACTTATAATGTAAAATTTGTGAAATTTGGATATTCGGATATAAAATTTAATACCTGTAGCAATTTCATACCATTCTGAAATGGAAATCTTCTCAAGCTTACAATATTTTGCTATCATTATCAAAGGACATTCAGATGGTTACATATTGGTTGAGAAATAGTTAATATTGGAGAGCTATGCAGAAACATAGGCATATCAGAACAATAAATCTGGTCACAAACACACTGCTGAAAATGGGGTGTGACTACATGCAACTAAATGGTTTATAGTTGGCATGTAGTCAATTTGATGCAATAGCTCTATAACTGACAAGAAGCATACATGATAAATGCTATATGACGGTGTTTCTGACAGACCTGTTTGTTTTGACTACTTGTGCCATAGAAAATATAAAAAATAGGAATAACCACATCCACATATCCACGTCTTTACTGATAGTCAGGCAGCCTTTAAAGTAATTTTAGCATCCAAGTTCGATTAGAAATAATATAGAACTATCTACAAAACCTCCTAGAACTGGCTAACTATAATAAAGTTACCCTAATGTGCGTACTAAGGCACAAAGGAATAGTAAGTAATGAAAATGCATATACTTTAGTTACGAAATACTCTAGGTACAAGTAGTTGAATTGAATATGTATTTGGCACTATTAAGGCTTGAATTCACATATCCATATCAGATGATATTCTACAGTTAAACTGAAATGGAATTAGACGAGGGACTAGACTGTTAACCATTTACTGTGGTTTAAGGAAACACCTTCACAGGATGCGTAAGACAGATCCCATTTGTACATTGCGTAATAAAAAGGAAGAAACCACCTTCCATATGTTCACTGAATGTGAAGCTATATCGTTGGTAACTCAACCAGACATTGATCGTTAACTTGGCCGAGAGCAATCAAAGAAAGATCTGATGACAATGATTGTGAAGCTAGTCCAGCACATTGAGTTATTCATACCGAATTAGGAAGTAGAACATCACAGTAAGTCATGAAGGTTATAGAGTTCGTTTGCGCACATTCAGCTTGTCAAGAATAGAAACAAGTCTTAAAACTGCGAAATCGGACCGCCCACGAGGTGCGCAGTAAATAGCCTGGTCTTTACTCGGTAACATTAAGACCTTTGCGGAGTGAATATCGATGAATATATATTGAATGTGAATGTACACAGTTCGATCTGGCCGCGCATAAAGTGCATCCTTCTCTCTACGACTGCTGCCTCGCTCTTTCTTCTACGCATACACAGAGAATCTTCCACTTTTTCCAATTCTTGATAAGCTGTAGTTATCTGTAAGTGAAGAAACCTGCTGTCCTATGTTAGTCTACTAATACCAATATCAATAATATCTATATAAGTGATGATACTTTAAATCATTATAATTATAAATTATAAAACATTTATTATTAAAGAAAATTTAGTTTTTACTGAAACTATAAATTATTAGTAGTTATTATTGTTTTAAATACTCAACGGTTTATCGAGATCAGTAGCTGCAAAATGACCAACGCTCCATTATTACTGACTCGAAAGAGCATCATGAGTAGAACTTTTGGATCAGATCGTTTAAGATTTGAATGAAGGGCTCAGTGAAAAAATCGCAGTATATAAGTATTACTTTTGCATGAAATTACCTGCAGAAATATTTCTTGACTCCGCCACTGTTTACAACCATGTTATATATGTTCATTTTCCCACAAGCAGTCGTTGTCGTTATACACTGATATACATGAGTAGCAATTATTAAAGGTGTCAAAATATTGACGCCAATGCAAATAATAATTACGTTCCATAATAATTAACTGCGTATTTCAGTCAACCAGTAACCGATCATTGTCGGTTTTCATTAAGATTTTGAAATATCTTCACCCTGCTCTTTATCACCGTTTACTTGTAATGCAATCAATGAGAAGAGTAAAACAAGAACCACAGCAGCTCACGCAAGAATAAGCCAATATAGTTCTGAAATAAATGCTATTAAAATTGATGACAGAAGGGAATATTTAACCACGTTATCACATAAAATAATCTAATAAAATACGCATAAACAAAGTATAGTTCTCCGAAGTACCGGAGTGAAGGCAGTAAAACCTCACGCACAACCTTGTTAACCTAGTATAACTCGATAGTTAGTACTTCATAAAAATTGAGATCAAAAACAGTTTAATCCCGGTTGTGTCTGTGTACAATACGTTCTCTGTAGGATATCTACTTAAGACGCACATGACAGAGATTCAGGTGCCAACTTTTCTCCAAACACACTCCCGATCTAAATAAAAAAGAGTTCAATGTTTTGAGGTATCAATAAAACCCGGCTCTGTCCCGTGATTTTGGGTCACAGTGTTTGTTTTTAGCGTATGCCACTACGAGATATATGCACCTTATTTTTTTCGTAAGTCCAAATCGACATACTTGTGACTGACCTAGAAACAATGTTTATTTGAACACAATCTATTTTCAAATTATAAGTTACTGCAGAAAGCAAGGTCAGGCTCGCTCTTCTTTGAACTTAGTTAAAAAACATTTACATAATTTATTTTATAATTTTTGACAACCATTTTGCACCGTAACTGAAATTTTTAAAGAAAGACGACCTTACTAGAATCTATAATAAATTGACACTGATTTCCTGTTGTTTACATCAGGCGGTATATAGATTTATCTAAGGACACCTATTTATAAAATTGAGAAGTGTATCAGTGTTCAAATAATACGTCTTTCAATAAGTAACATATCATGAGATAACTTTTCTTTTTTCCGTTCTTTATTATGTTTCTATGTTTGTATAATAATTACGTAACTGAAATTGAGTCCATAATTTGCAAGGAAATCTATAACTCTATAGAGTTCCAAAGCGTAAAGGTTTAAAGAAACAGCCCAAAAATGTATGGTACTGTTACAATTTTAAATCACAACTGGTTTTAAAATATTTGCAGAATATGTTCGAAATCATGTTTGTTTGGTGGTTTAATGTCAATAACGGAAGGCACTAAGTTATGGTGATTTGGTGTGAGCTCTAGGATAAATGTCATAATAAACTTGTTATTTGTAGGGAGAATGCACCAATATGCAAGTTTTGTACTAATTGAACCCTATTATAAATAATTTTTGGTACACTATATTTGAAAACATATGTATGGAGCACGGCACTATACGGTTGCGAAATCTGGACGGTAGGGGAAGCAAGTAGGAAGAAATTAGAAGCTTTTGAGATGTGGTGTTACGAAGAATGATGAAAATACCGTGGACTGATAGGGTTAGAAACGAAGAAGTATTAGAGAAAGTCGCCGAGAAAAGAAGTATGTGGAAAAACATAAAGAAGAGAAGAGATAGAATGGTAGGCCACTTGCTGAGACATGGGGGAATAGTTATTTAGCGATATTTTGGAGGCAGAAATAGGAGTGAAGAAAGGCAGAGGTAGGCTTAGATTAGACTACTGCTCGCAAATAGTAAGGGATGTAGGTTGTAGCACAATTAGCGAAATGCGTAGGTTAGCACAAGATAGGAGAAACTGGAAATTAGCGTCCAACCAATCTTAGGACTGATGACCTCATGATGATGACACTATATTCATGTCCGTTCTTGGTCACTAAAATTCTTCCAAATAGGTCAAAATTGTAAACTTGACACTGATTGGCTATGCTTTGCGATGCACAGACTGTAGTGATCACAAATAGTTTTACACTAAATAAGGGATATTGATTCATTCTATTATCCACGGTGAAAAAGAGTTAAAGCATTAGATGTGAAAACACTCTAGAAACTTCGAAACCTGTGGAACTATGCGAATTTTTTCATATTCAAATAATAAAGCACCTTTGTCACTGTTCACATTTGCTATAGTTATTTCCTTAAGGTAGCAGATTACATGGACTATAACGTAAATGAAAATATGGATAAAATGGCCATGATATTGCAAAATGAGTAACAGAGTAGCAGAGTAACTTTACAAAACTCACTTTTTAAAACACTGTAACGTATTTTTTTATATAAAGTTATATTAGCAGTGAAATGATAATAATGATTATACGTATTTTGGTACTAAACTAAAATAATCTAACGTCAGAACTAATCCATAGTAATGTAGCTGTATCAAACTAAGGTGTAACTCATAAAATTAGTGCTTAATCATAAACGAACCATTAATATTAATTTGTGTCCAGGATGAAGAGCTCCTGTTTATTTCACGTCAAAATTTATTACAGTACTTGGAGGTGAACACAGCTAGTGCAATTAATGTCGATATTCCGTATACTCTCGACTATTGTTTTACACTAATCTCTTTCTTTCACCAATAGGGACAGTTTTTTTATGCGAGAAAAGTGCAAATCTTATTACATATTCCCGTCTTTCGGCTACACTATTTTCTTAAACTATTTTCTTTTCATAGCCCACAAACTATCAGCATATCTGCGTATACATAGTGAGTTAAGTCTGCCATTTTTAATATAGCTAAATTTCAGTGCGTGCGACCATATTGATGTAGTTTACTTGAACAAGATGACATAATTAAGTTCGCTTTATTGTCGTGAATTTGGAGTGAACACGACATCACACGACATGACACGACGTAAACAACGTATGCTTGTTCACCACGGGAACAGGCGATGATCTAAATTTCCCATTATGAACGTACAATAACCTACCGTGGCCTACTCACTGTATGCGATGTTGAGTATGTTACCATTAGCGTACGGAGTTGCAGTTTCACCTACTTCCTTATTTGGTTCCTATGTAACTACACACTATATAAAAACTGTGATATATTACCACAGTTCTGCTTAGTTAATGTGCAAAAAGTGCAATATATAAAAATGTTTGCACTGAAAGAAGCCATTGATTGTGAATGGATTATATTATCTTTAGGACAAATATATGCTGAATTTGAACATTGGGAAACAGATGTAGTAGGTATTTCTTAAATAAACAGTTTTAAAACATTAAAATGGACTTTTCCGCGCGTAAAACATCTCGAAATTAAGTGGCCGAGAAAAAATAAACCAACACATAAATGCAGAATATGTGTTTCATGCGACAGTTTTACTTTTTTCAAATAGCCCACCATCATGCTTTCTCATGACCCATGGACAGGGTGGGGTGTATCCTATCCACCTCAGAATCAATAGATGTCGTCTGGTGGACGTCCCTAATCAGAATCAGTCGAAACCCGATCGATCCGACACGATTTAATTGAGTGATCGTGGTAACAAAAAAATTCTCAAATAGTCTACCATTGTGCTTTCTAATGACCCATGAACATGGTAGAGTGTGCTCTATCCACCTCAAAATCGATAGGTGTCACCTGGGAGATGTCCCCGATCAGAATCAGTCAAAACCCGATCGATCCCACACGATTTAGTTGAGTTATCTTGGTAACAAGAAATTTTAAAGCTGACGACGACAACGACACACATACAAACACAAATTTTGTAGAAACCTTTTCCTTTGGTTTTAGGCACAAAAATGAAAAATAAGCTAAATGAAAATATAAATAAGTTAGAAAAAATTTTTCCCATTATTCTTTACATGATTACATTACTTTTCCGCTCTGGTATAGTTGAGTGCGGAAGTAAAGTAATAACTTTTAATATTTACATTTATTAGGTAAGAGACATATTTCGTGTGTCAACAATGTTAACTAAATGTTTGAGAACTTTGTGAATTATTATTTAATATAGTAAATAACTGTACTGTTGTGTAATCTCTTCATGTGAACGCAATATAAAACATCGCCTGTCATAACTGTCATTCAATGATCTAATGGATGCTGAGAGCAATGGGTACTTAGGTATAAGTAATATACACATATAAAAAAGGGATATCAACGTATAGTAAAACCAAATAGGATTTGTTAAATATGAAATTATATATTGTGCTGCCTGCCACAAGAATAAATGGTAGGACTGTACAAAAAAATAATTTCATAATTACGAACAAATATATTTCTCATAAAGAAAATCAAATAAATATAGAACATATTACTGCAAAAACGTATTACATTAACTTCAGTCTGCATTGCATTAATTTCAGCATATTTACGCTAAATCAGTAAAAATAAACGAACACGTTTCTTATAAACTGTTCATAACTTCAATAACTTCATGTAATATACAAAGGTAATGAAAGTACCATACATTAAACCATAATTACTTTAAAAATGGATTTGATATTGATTTATAGATAATTCAACGACGTATATCTTTCTTGCCGTTTGTGTGATGATGTAAATGTGAATAATAATCTGTCAATTTTTTTATAGTCTTTAGTGTATTTTGTAAATAAATGTTAGTGTTTGTAAGTTCCTATTGTCAGTTTTTCATTAAATTCTATCAAAATTTAATTATTAAACACCTTGTATGCTATGAATGGTATTCGTAAGATGTATTTATTCTTATATTATTATTGGTATCAATAATAGACTACTCGTAGATATTAACAATTTGTATAATGGATCTTTGTCAATTTTATGACGACGCACGGATCACATGCTACACCACTCGCAACTATTACTAATATGCCACAATTACCAGCATGTATGTCTAGCGACATATGTTTCAATCAACTACGTACGGCATAGACAGTTAGTAATTTACCGAACAAAATGCAATTATGAAGTCACGTCTTAGCTTTATTGTATAATTTGATTCATTGGCATCTCAATATTTCTGTAAAATTTATTTCATTTTTGTTTCATTTATTTTGATTTTTGTTGAATTTATTTCATTTATTTTGATGGAAATATCACTTCCATTGAATGTTTTTGTTGAGACCCTTTTCATTACTCTATATTTGTATTGTACTAACTGTTATCCTAAAATGTGTTTTGGGCACGAGACTGTTCGAAAATGTCAGTTGATTGATTCATACGATTGTTACCTGTGACGCACACGCAAATAGTCATTATACAAACCATATATTGAGTTATTAAACGAGAGTTTTATACAAATCATGTAAAGAATATTCATCATCTTTATACAGATAAATTAAGTTAATTTTTGAGTCTGTTTTAAGCGTGACTATGACTGATATGCATGACTGAATGGCTTTAAATAATTTAAGTTTCATTTGTCTGGCATTGTTCACCCGTCACCAATCTGCATTTTTTATCTTCATACGTCTTAATACGTCACACAAAAAATCTGTTATGTATTAAATGTTTACGTATATGTCATTTTATGGAAGGATTGGGCATAAAACCCAAAAATATATATATTGAAAATTGGATAACGATGAGATGCAAGACGTGTGCGTTTCGGTTTATTTCCCTAGTCACCCACATTTCAGGAATAATTTATATGTAGTGTAAACCTAACTACTACGGGATCTTATAAATAAATTTAGTTACACGATGATTTATTAGATAACTTGAATTAAGAGAATTAAATTGCGAAAACAAATACCTGAGCTGAAATTTAGCAGAGTTCGGGGAAAAGGAGAGGTAAATTATTTTTTGCAAATCCTAATTAATTAAATAATCAGGATATAGATGTGTACCGATGGCTTGTTATTTAACTGAATGGATATATTTTAAAGACATATTCTCAATTTCGAGTTTTTATTACAGTCTTACATATACATACTTCCAAGTAAATAACATAATAGATACTATTCAACATGGTTTCGTGATTAGATAATCTATTACTGTTTTGGTGTTTCACCTAGATTATTTTTAACACATTAAATATGAATGAGTAGATTGTTGCGTTTACAGAATTATCTAAATCATTTGATAGATTTATTTTAAAGACATAATTCAGTATATTCAGTGTCATGAATATAGATCTAGAAACAGTCATATAACTATCGGTGTCCCTCAGGGTTCACTTCTCGGTCCTTTATTATTTAATATATATTTAAACGAATTTAGGGAAAGCTAATGTACGTTGATGATATACGTTTTACATGAGAATTGTGCTCAGTTGCAACATATACTTATCAAGATTAATGATTAGTGTATGGGAACCATTTTCCTATAAATTACAAAAAAAAAATCAACGAAATATCCCTTAATCGAAAGCGCCACCTTTTGATATTTGTCTATCGCATACAAAATGTTAATATTATTCGATGGGAAATTGTAAGGGACCTTGAAATAATTTTTCATAACAAGTTGTCTTTCGATTATTCCGTTTATGTGAAAATGAAAAGAGCCTGCAAGAATTTGAAAGTAATTTTATTAAGCCCAGTGGGATATGCAATTTTTTAGACGTACGTTTATACAATTTGACTATGCTTCCTTCTACTCAATACTTCTACTACTATGCCTCATTCTTCTGATCAACTTTCACCTGCTATAGGATTTCCTCATGACGTGTTATTAAGTATGAACAATTTTGTTCATATAAAGACAGACAGGCAATGTGTTCGATGGTTTTATTAAAGTTTGGACACACGTGAGTCCCTTTCCCTAAATCCTCAGGGGAGGATGCGAAAGGGTCAAATACTTTGCTTTGGGATTTGAACCCAAGCATACAATGACATGCCCAATACTAGGTTATTCGCTACCCCGGACCATAATACGAATAACATTGTTTCAGATTTTGTATAATAATATAGTAATAAAATGTACATTTCATTATCCTATCGTTTCGCACAAAAATGTTTCTTATTTCTCAACCCAATTTACTTGAAGCTTGTTCCAATTTTATTATTAATAACCGCATATATTTTTTTAGCTGTAATACAACTAAAATATGTTTCTAAAACTGCCATCTGGGCGAGAGACATTATATGGTTAAATGTCAAGAATTAAAAAGAACTACAGGCACCTTTATTCGGTACATATTTCCTCCAAATATGAAAGTATATATTTTTGTGCCGACGCTGTATATAAATAACAAGTTATAATAATTTATATATGTTACTACATCTATATAATATATATGAGGTCAAACATGACAACAAAATTAAACTGAATTGCTTGTACCTAACTCCATTCAAATATCTCAAAGCGGTCAATGCGAGCGCACATTGACAGCTTAATTTTTTATTTTACATTTTATACAACATTGCGACAGTTTCACAAAATTATAATTTTGTTCAATATTTATAACTAAGTATATTAAACGTTTTTTTCAAAATTTATTAAATGCTTCAACTTGATTTAAAAAAAAATTGACTGACGTACAAATTTCATTCTTTTTCAGACTTTAAGTTTAAGTTGTGGCATCATCATAGTATTCTTAAATGTCAACAATCTTTTTTTAATAAAAATGAATTCCTTAAATGAATTACAGTGGGGCACAATGATACCCCATATTAAAAGGTTCTTATTTATTGTTTATGAGATAGGTGTTAAACTTTGCATTGCAAAATACAATTATAGAGAAAAATAAAAATGTATTGCAATTATAGAGGCATCTCGTATCAGGGATCTGGTGAATATTTCGACTAAACAACTTCATACCGTACACTTTCATCCCGTATTTCAAAACTGGAAAACGTATTTTTGTGATTGGAAAAGGTAAATTAATGGCTAATGAAATACGTTTTGTTCATATTCAAAAAAATAACAGCAACTAGTCTAAATCAATGTTGTAAAGAAATATCAGCTCACTAAACTGATTAATTATTCTATTACTGTTATTGTCAACTTGCCTTTAAAAGTTTTTGAATATTTCATTGAATAAGCAATAAAAGGGCTAACTTAACTAAACGGAGATAATTGAAGTGTTAATGATTGTTGGATATGATCCAGCCAGTGTCAAGTTGTAAATTGAGGACATTTTCAATAATCCTAAAATTTCTGCTAAAAATAAACTTTAAACTTTTTATTTTTCTCAAAAAAAAAAGACACATTATTATGGGGTATCATTGTACTTGGAAAACTGTAAGGGTTCATTGCATTTTTATTGTGGAAAGAGAGGGAGTTGTAATTTATAAAGATTTATCATGAAGCTTATCTCTAATATAAAATCTAAAAAAAAAAAAATGTCAACCAGAGTATAAAAAAACAATACTATATAAGCTTATTCCTTATATCCAATTTATATCCAAAAACTTATTCCTTTCATTTTTATTCCTTATACCCAATAATTGTAAATTATCACGGACAGGAAATATATTATTTCCTCATATCATAAAACTATCTAAACCATAATTTATATAGTACTATATATATATATATATATATATATATATATATATATATATATATATATATATATATATATATATATATATATATATATATATACATTAACTGAGTTACTCTACATTAAAATCAAAAAATTATTTTGTCTCTGCCTAATATAAACCCCAACAAGATCGAATAAACCAATACGTATATTTCATGTATTGATCCCTAACATTGAACAATACAAGTAGCATAATTTTGTTAGATTAGTAGTAAGTTTGGTTTTGACTCCTATATTTTTACTTTTCCGCACTCCACTATACTCGGAAAAGTAATGTAATCCTGTAAAAAAAAATTTTTTCTAGCGTTTATTTTTCGTTTTTCGGTCTAAAAACAAGAAAAGGGTTTTTAAACCATTTTGTGTGTGTCGTTGTCGTTGGAATTAATAAAATTTCTTGTACGATAACTCAACTAAATCGTGTCGGATCGATCGGGTTTTGACTGATTCTGATCGGGGACGTCTCCCAGACGACACCTATTGATTTTGAGGCGGATAGAACACTCTCTACCATGTTCATGGGTCAAGAGAAAGCACAATGGTGGACTTTTTGAGAATTTTTTTTGTTAGTACGATCACTCAATTAAATCGTGCCGAATCTGATCGGGTTTCGACAGATTCTGATTAGGGACGTTTACCAGACGACATCTATTGATTTTGAGGTGGATAGCACTCACCCCACCCTGTCCATGGGTCATGAGAAAGCACGATGGTGGACTATTTGAGAAAAATTGTAAAAAGTAAAACTGTCGCATAAAACACATATTCTGTATTTATGTATTCGTTTATTTTTCTCGGCAACTCAATTTCGAGATAGAGATGTTCTACGTGCGGAAAAGTTCGTTTTATGGTTTTAAAACTGTTTGTTTATAACAACATTGTCATTATTCTGAAGAACATTATCATCCCCTGTACAAATATACTGTAGTGTATGCATATTCATACATAATTGTAAGTTGACATGAGTTTTATATAATTTACGTATATTATTGTTTCGTATTATATTTTAGGTACCCTGTTATTTTCTATATTATTTATGCTTTTCCTATTGGATAACAGGAATTAATTCTTTAATGGAATAGTGTATTTTAAATAAATAATTTGGTCCTACATACATATATTACAAGAGACACGCGCGTCTGAAGCAAGTCTCGCGATGAGTAATGCTGAAAATTTATATGACGTTCTTAAACACCCTATTAATATTACGCGATGTTAAGATCCAAGCCACTTGCCCAGTTGTTCAATCCAACCTTTTGTCTTTGCAGAATCGCTTAATAAATGAACAATGTCAAGTGAGCGATGCATCTTTTTTATGATCTCATCTGAAACGAACTCGAACAGGTGGGTCCGTAAATCACCGGATTAATTCAACACCTTTCTTAATGTTAAATCTTTTAACGCTACAGTACTACAGTTCTATTGTTTCAGGCCAAATGCTAAAAGTGTGTGTCACCAAATACTAGTAGTCACAGCGAAAATAAACGGTCAGCGGTGTGCCAAGACGATCAGTCTTGAATACATTAGAAAGTTACATTTTTTTTTTTTTTTAGTTATAATGACAGGTACAAGTTTTGGTCACCTTTTATTGTTACGATAGGAACTGTGGAATGATGATTTTGTTTTCGAGCCGAATTTTTAGTACATGACTCAAATTGCGAAAAATAATCTCTTGGATTATGAAAACAATATATTAGTTGCAACACCTGACTGCTGTTATGGAAAGCATCATCAAATATTCAGGCACAGGGGTTCTGCAGACCATAATATATTATTGGAATGAAAGAAATTTCTTGCTTGCCAATTGTTTACAGTTTAAGGAGGAACTTCTTTTCACAATTAATTAAGTACTTTAGATTAATTGTACTAATAGTCTATTGGTAATTGAAAAGTAAAACGTGGTGGTTTTACTTTGAGTGTTGTAACTTATATAACGGTTTATACAAGGTTACTAAATATGTGTACACTACGATATTTTGAAAACATTTCATCGAAATCCTCTACTAGAATTCGTTTAAAACTAATAAGGGCTATCCTCTGGCATTTATGAAATAGTTAACTCTATTTTAGAGAGATAAAGGTAATTTGATTTTCTTTAAACAGTTCGCTGGAATTTCAAACGAATCTATGGTGTAGCGTATGCATATTTATTTTTAATTATAATCATATAAATGTTACAATAACTTTAATTTCGAAGGACAAACCGACAAGCATTATCGGCATCACTGCGCCTGTGACAATGTTATCAGTACTGTGGTCCGAGGTGGCGGACTAGGTCCAATATTGTAGGCTTGGATCAAGTCCCAACGAGGGGAGGGGGGAGTCTAGCACTTCTCCTTAATCATAGGCATTCCTTGTTAAGCATAGGTTTGTCCTTGTTTTTAAGTGTAATCTTCCCCCGCAGCCTCCTCAGGCTTTAGGAATAAGGAAGTCGATTTATGTGTATCTAGCACTTTTATCTGATCTATTTATCTGATCTCTATATAAAATTTTTGTTCAGGTTTAGTATGAATACTAAATGATTCAATCATTGATACGTATTCAAAATCAACTAAGTGACACGTTTAACATCTCGAAAGGCTTGAAGCAAGGAGATGGGTTGGCTCCCATTCTACTTAACTCAGCTTTGGAATACGTAATAATGCAGATGGACATTGGAAAAGAAAATCTGTTAACCAACAAGATCCTCCAGGTGGCTGCCTACGCGGATGACATCAATATTATGAGCCGAAGAGCAGAAGCAGCAAGCTAAGCCTATTCTGAATTAAAACTACATGCCAAAAATATCGTCATTGAGATCAACACTACAAAAACAAAAACATTAATTCAAAAAAGAGACAACAGAGCCGCACAAATGGTCGTAGAAGATAACATCGAGTCAATGGATCAATTTGTATATCTGGGAGTGGAATTGAACTCAGCCGGTGTGGAAGATGGAGAAAGCTGCAGAAGAATAACCATAGCCAACAAAGCCTACTTCGCAATGTCCCACATACTTAAATCTAAAAATGTCCACGGTAACAACAAGCTGAGATTATACAAGACAATAATAAGACCTATTGCAAGTTATGGAAGCGAAGCGCGGACCATGACGAAAAGAACAAAAAATATGCTTAATATCTTCGAAAGGAAGGTACTGAGAAAGATACTGGGACCTCTTAAAGACGATAATATCTGGAGAATCAGATTCAATCATGAACTATATAGTATTTTCAAAGAACCCCAACTTTCAAAATTTATAAGACTACAACGGTTACAGTGGGCAGGGCATGTGGTCAGAATGGAAGATAAGAGGCTACCAAAAAGAACGTTAAACAGTCGAATGTACGGAAAGAGGCCAGTGGGGAGATCCCGGAAACGCTGGGAAGACGAAGTACAAGAGGATGCACGCGATTTTCTAGGAATCCGAGTTTGGAAAAGAGCGGCAGGAGACAAAGAGGCATGGATGCGGAAGATAAAGGAGGCCAAGGCCCAGCTTGGGCTGCAGCACCATAAGGAAGGAAGTTTAGTATGAATACCTCTTGTAATACTACAATCTCTCTTATAACTAAGATCCTTTATCAATTATCAATCTCTTATACATAGGGCAATGCTTAATTCTTTTTAACTTCATGACTTTTCGAAGAAACTAAAAATCGCAAAATTGTACAATAACAGAGAACTCGAAGAACGAAAGAGTTTTCGAAGGACTTGGCGCTATTTTAGAAATAAGTTGCAATGACTTTTAGGAAATCCCAAAGGTAGAAATGAAAATAACAAAAAGGCCGGGATTTCTAAAATTAGTTGCCAAGATTGTAATCAAAAGTATATTGGGCAGACGAAAAAAGCAATTGTAACTAGGTTTAAGCAACACATGACTCACTTAAGGAAGATTAGAAAAAAAATCCGTTTCCCAAGATGCTTTCGAATTTAAACATACACTAGTAATCTAAAGTTACTTGAAAGTATAACCAATAATAGCTGGCCAAAGGTGATAACAGTATGGACAAGGACAAGACACTTAAACAACATTGGTATTGACGAAAACTTCATATTCAACATTTGCAAAACAATTTTGACTGGAGTAGGTTGGAACCTTTGGTGTGAAGATAACACTGACTTAGTTTTTCACAAAACACCATAACAGTACAATCGATGCGAGTTTTGCCAACAAAGTTGGCATTATCTGAAGATGATTAAAACTAATCAGTTTTAACCATCTCCAGATGATGCCAATTTTGTTGACGGAACGAGAGTCGAGTGTAGTGCACAGTGTTTTGGTGTTTTGTGGAAAACTAAGTCAGTGTTAAAACAATTTTTGTTAGTGTGGTAAACATTTTCACAAAACAAATATATATTGGAAAGAAACGGTAAATATTTTGCATATTAGTAAAAATAAAACTGCTTTAGTAGTTAACACAATACTTATTACTTTGACCTACCGTTTCATTCAAATGTTACAAAAATAGTATATAGATCAATATTCATTATCAAATAATCAAGATTAATTATGTAAAATCTACAAAAATCTTTTTCCAGATATCTATAAAAAAATGCTTTACCACCTGTTTCTCAAATTTACATGATTCCGGTTTCTATTGATGCACATCTATGGAAAATATTACGATTTCTATTACTATTTAATCTAATTGTTTCACTGAAAAAGTGAAAAAAACAAAACCAATTGAAGAAATCTCTAGAATATATTTTACAATGAAATTACATTTAATATATCGTACTCCAATAAATTCTAAATTAACGAAGTTTTATTGCCAGTTTTTTAATCTCGTGACTTTATCTTATTAATTAATAATTAGCCCATTGTTTTACTCAGACAAATACTTATACAGAAAAAATGCAAATAAGTCAAATATTATAGTAATAAGCGCGCAAAGTGGATTCCACTACCAGTTTATATACAATGTCACATACAAATTAAATACAAATATTTAAGATATTCTCATAAGTTATAATCAAGGATTTTGGAACGAGTGACATGGATGATCACTCTACTGATTCTTATTTGTGTATCAATTTGGAAAAGAAGAAGTATCTTCAAACATTGTCTGAAAGTATTTTTTCAGATATTTAGAATATTTCTTTACAACAAATATTTTCTTTGTAAACTTTAATCACTTATATTAAGACATTTAGAGATGGAAGATATGAAATTTGAAGAAATGTTACCATTATCTGATCAGAAGTTATGACCTAGATCCTATCACTCTTCATTTATACTGATTATGAGTCTCCCGAAGCCTGTTTTTCCTTTTTTGATTTTTCTGTGCACCATATTTCACATCCTGTCTCTTCATGTATTTATAGTTTTTCAATAAAATTTCTCTTGATCTGTACAGCTTGTCAGGAATAGGAAAAAGTGTGAGATTCTTTGTGTTGCGTACTGCGTAGAAAAAAGAGTGGGGCAGCATTCGGAGGGAAAAGGATGAACTTTGCGCGCGGCCACATCGACTCTGTAACGTATCGAGTATGTATGTGATGACGTACATACTCGATATTCACTCTGCAAAGGTCTCAATGCGACTGAATAAAGACAAGGATATTTACTGCGTACCTAGTGGGCGATCTGATATCGCAGTTTTAGACTTGTTCCTATTCTTGACAAGCTGTACATATGGTATTTGTCGATTTTCAGTATGCAGTTACTTCCATCATTATTTCAAACAATTGGTTTGTGAACATTGCACATAATCCTTCGACAATC
The DNA here is from genome assembly GCA_037954035.1 of Rosalia funebris. Lineage (NCBI taxonomy): Eukaryota > Metazoa > Arthropoda > Insecta > Coleoptera > Cerambycidae > Rosalia > Rosalia funebris. The sequence continues at coordinate 23,195,936 of JAZFAV010000011.1, forward strand.
TTAAATGGAGGGCACCTTTCTTGAGATATCTCAATTTTTATACCTTTGCAATGTCTTGATATGTTGAATAATTACAATAAAAGTTGTGGTATGGGCCTGCATAGTCTTACAATACATTAACATGCTGCAATTGCCCTTGATGAATGTACTTTGCCTATTCATAGAATATGAAAAGGTCAACATGATGTTCTGAGCAACTGTTTCTCAGTTTATATATATTTTTTAATATAAATAAACCATGATATCGGCTGGCTTGAAACATATTTAACAACCATAAATACAGTACACTAATTTTACAGTTGTCCACGGAATAAATGCTATTTTTTAATTTCAAGTAATTCAAGTAATAATAAGTGATAAAAATGTCGTGGATTAATCAAAAAAAAAAAAAAATCAGAATCTATATCAAGATTGGCAATAAAACAGTTGTTTTATAAAAAAAGTCTTTTAAACAATTGGCTAAAAAACTAAATAATATGCAATTATTTAGATATTGCTTAGTTAGTGAAAGCGTATTGTTTAGAGACCTTCAGTAATCACTGTGCTTTGACTTTTGGATCTGTTTTAAACATAATATTAAAAATATTTGTAACTATTGGCCAAATTTAAAGAACACTAAATATTTGTTAAATTGCAATGGCCTGCCGTTAAATGTTTCGCAGTGGAAACTTACTCGGAAACAAAAACTCTAAATTGTTAATATTATTATTTGTTAATTCCTTCCTTGAAATGGTGCTGTGGCGTACTACATCTTTTACATGCATTTTTCAAAATAATTATAAAAGAAAATATATAAAAATTCAGTAATATTCTCTTAGAAAATACAGGTAAACGAATACAATAAATTCATAAAATCAATCAGTCCTTCTAAGAGTACAAAAATCAACATCGATAAGCCTATAGAATACATAAACTCTCTTTCCAGTATGTTATGTATTTAAAATGCTATTTGATAGTACTTGTATATTATCAAGTACATACTTGCATATGCATCGTATGGTAAATTAATTGTAAAAAGTAAAAGAAGGTGTAAATGAGGTGTATACGCACTACGAGAGATGTATGATTGTAATTAACTTCTCTTGTTATACATATAGATAGTGCCACCGATGTTATCAAGTCAATCAAATCGACCATTTTCGTATTTATTCTAAATAAGAAAGGAAAAACAGTTTTTCTTAGTAGATGTGTAAAAATAGCTGTTTCTAAATTACAATTCCATTAAATGATTGCGTTTCTCCTAAAATAGCAGAGGGGCCTTAGCCTTCGTTGCATAATTTGATAAGCCGCTACTGTTAAACTGCATAAATGATAGGTAGTTGAGTTTGCCCGACATACTATTTTCAGAATTACCATGATCAATTTTATAAATACCTGATTACTAATACATAGGTAATATTACTGATACCTGGTATTATTTAAGTACTTGGTTTCATGATATATTTCTTATATATTTAGTCTTCCTAATAATCAAACCTTAATTTAGTAACATTGTTATTTTAATATTGCTAAGTTAATTAATTAATTCCGGAAGCTTCTCATTCACTGTTATATGTAAATTCCTTGTGAACGCTTAGAACTTCGACATGAAACGGGAATACAAAGGCATCTTCTGGAGTCGTTTTATTCGACGTTTCACTCGTAATTCATAGTTCAAACTGCTGCGGAGTTACCGAGTAATTGAAACCTTCATAAAAACTGGACAGTTAGTTAATTAATGTCAGTTATAGCCAATTTAATCAGTCTCCTTAGAAATGCGATCTCAAGATTCCCATCTACTTTTATCTCCGCAAGACAGTACAATAAAACAATTATTATTATTTAGACTAAATAAACATCGAGTCTCAGGTCCAGTCAGACACATGATAAACGAAAGAGAAGTGATGATTGCAAGCATTTTTTGGAAGCGATTAAAAGCTTACGTGCGAATGCAGATAAAAGTATAATCGTCGCTTTATTTATTGCATCAAACGTGAATGCACAATGCGCAGAATGGTGAATATTTGCCATGGTATTGGGATAAACTGCATTCCTACAAATCATATTAAAGGTTCTTGGAGTCCATTTGAATAAAAAAAAACCCAAAGTTATCTAAACAAACAAAGTATAACAAAGTTAGTGAGCGTTATTATATGTGATATGAGATATTAGATACAGGGTGAAGTGAAAAATGGATGGAAATCTATTGTAATGAAGTAATCAATTTCAAAATCTAATTCGATCAATCAAGATCTAGTTTATTTTCATGATGTCATGATTTGTAATAGTAGCTCAAATTTCTGAAACTGTCTGATCGTACAAGAACACGAGAAAGGGATCGAGAATCGCTGTTAGGTATAATTCAATGCATGGCGGGGCTTTAGCTCGAGGAGTAGTTGTTTCCTATAGCGATTATATAATAGCCTTGCTATTCGGGAACTACTTGATAACCGCTTTGCGGTTTGGTGGTTATCTTCTCGATTTCCGACTTATAAGTTACTGACATAGATCGTATCGATTTAGATGAATACCCCACGGATTTTATTCGTCATATGTGCTGGATCGGCGTACCGCACTGATGAGAACTAAATATGTTGAGAACAGCTGTCTGTCGTTCGGTTCCCAACCGGGACAGATGTCGAATCCTACCCGTGGCGGGTTTTCTTTTCTGAAATCTAAGCTGGAGACAAACGATTGATAAAATCAAATGAGTATAAAAGAAGATTTGTTAATTAGATTTGTAAATTATATTTTGTGCTTCTAAATAAAAATCTGTTCATAAGAATAATATAAAAAGAACTATAATTTCTTAGATAAGTCAATAAATATATTTATCATAAAAAAAAATTTGCTCTAATAAAGAAGACTAAGTTGCTGACTAAGTTTGCGATAATTTTGTGACAAACTGCATTAGCTATAATTTGGAATATGTGCGTGGAATAAATGAATGTCTTAGGACATTTCGTGTTTATTTACAAAATTTTGTCTTTGGTATTAATTTGGTATAAAACTTGGTATTAATTTATTTTAATATAATTTTTTTGTTTCTTATTGAATTATTCGTAAAATAGGACGATATTTTTTTCTTCATCATTGTTAATTGATGCATGTATGTTCATGTTAATTGTTATTTATATTAAATTTTACGAATTTGAGGTTAAATTTTACACAACTTTGATAAACTTACGATTTCATTAAAATTTGTTTATTTCTCTGTAGTAGTAAAACGTAATATTAAGTGAAAACTACGACGAATCTTACAGAAATTAAGAGAAATTGATTTGTCCGAGCGGTACAAGTTTTAGTTTTAAATTCAGAAATAGTAGAAAGTAATATAGATGTGACCTTACAAGGTCCTTCGATCAAAACTGCTTTCCAGTGCACATTTGGCTTAAGTTCTATAAAAGAATAAAGATCAAGTATATCATATATGGAAAGAATCACTGTAAATGGAAAACCGGGTAAGTCGTGGACATGGCCAGTACTCAACGAGTGCGTACAAACGACCAACACTGAACATCGACATAACATATTGGAATTCCAATTTTTCAAATAATGACACTAACTATTTACCCTCTGCCACAATCGATACAGTTATTTTCCGTGAGAAATTATTTTTGATATGTTTCAATTAATAGTACAGGAAGAATAAAGATAATTTATTTCCGACAGAATGTCTGGTAGTAAAGGGCATTTTATTAAATTAATTAACAAAATTTTGGTGTATGTACATATATATAATACAGGTGAGAGATAAAATAAACGTTCTAAGAATTAATACTAGAATGGGAATTCTAAAACTCTTATTCTAGTATTAATAATAAAAAATACGTAACAAGAATTCTATAAACTATAAGAAATCAAACAGAGTGAACTGAACTAATTAATGAATACAAAATACATCAACGATATTTTTCTTCTAAATGTACATCTTTCCCAAATTTAGTGTTCTCTTGCTGTATTGCATGAAACAGATTACTGATTGAAGTGTTTGGAGTAATACTGTGGCACTGGCATATTTAGAGTAGTGAATGTGTATTGTAAGGTGTATTAGTGAATTTGTATTTACAAAAAAAAAAATCAATGTAAAACATCGATTAAGAAGTATTTTAACATCAAACATGTTTTGTGATTTTTTGAAAATCTTTATTATTATTTTTTACGAGTAGTTTCTGGAAATGTATTATTAAATATATTATAATTTTGGAAAATATAGAAAATTTATATATAGACAGTTTTTGTATAACCAACTTCTTTTATCGGCTTATTTAAATTCGAATATTCAGCGTACATAAAACTAGAAAGTCTTTCAGATTTCGCTTATTTAAGCATTTCGTTTCCATTTATGTTGAAATATACTCGTACTTATATACAGTGCTATTCAAAAGTCCCCTCCCCCCCCTCTTATCGTTGGAACGATTATACATAAACTACTGAAATTTGGTAACTGAATATTAGGGTTGTAAACTTCCCTACTAGTGATGATAGATGACGTATGCGTCAAAGATGACGTCACAAGGTCATTGTGACCAATAATTTTAAATGGAGCCCTATGGCAAGCGACACCTCTTTTAAAAGGTATCGAAAAAACCTATTCAATGATACTAATATTGTGTCTGTTTACGGCAGTTTTGACAACTAGCTTTCAAAAACCGCAAAGCTGTGATCAATTAAATCAGTTAATAATAAAATTCAAAATTCCAAGCTCCGCCACTGGATAGTTGGATAGTAAATAATCTGACGTTTTTGCAAGTCTCCCCAATTTGATGTCTTTTTAGCTGTCAAAGTTTTTATACATTTAATAATTTGTGTATTGTTGATCGAACGTTTAACTGTTTTAGTACCTTGTGGTAATTTTAAAATATTTGTACATTCAATAAATTTGTTAAACTGTTGTGAGCTGAACGTTTAAGTGCTTCAAGAAGAGAAATGGTACGTGTTTTAGGTGATAAAGTAGCAGCGATCCTAATACTTGGTGAAACTGGAGAAAATATTCATGCAGCAGAACGCATTTTTAATGAAAGGTTTCCCGATCGCCCAGTTTCGAGGACTTATTTGAGAGAGCTTCTTCGTAAGTTTAAAGCAACGGGTAGTATTAATGATACAAAACGATCTGGTAGACCACAAATTTCTGATGAGAAAAAAATTGATATACTGGCAGAAGTAATAGTAAATCCTACTTCTTCAACAACTCAAGTTGCATCAACCTGTGAAGTTAGTCAAAGTACAGTGCACAGGGTGTTGAAAAAAAAAAACAAATTTCACCCATACAAATTAAAAATGGTTGATCAACTCTCAGACGACGATCCAGACCGAAGACTGCAATTTTGTGAAAATATGGAGACTAAAACCAACAGCCAGACTATGTCAAAACAATTTGTTTTAGTGACGAAAGTACTTTCTATCTAAATGGAAATGTAAATACACAAAACGTGAGATATTGGAGTGACGCAAATCCTCACATGTTTCGTGAAACACATACTCAGTATCCCGAGAAGGTCAGTATCCCGAGAAGGTCAATGTTTGGGCAGGTATACTGGGAAACCACATCGTTGGGCCTGTTTTGTTAAATACGAACTTAACCGGTGAGGTGTATCTGCAGATGTTGCAAAATGCAATAGAACCGTTAATCCTTGAAATTTTGGAAGATAATCAAGATGAATTCGACATTTTGGAAATAACATTCCAACAGGATGGTGCTCCTCCACACTATTACGGTGCAGTAAGGCGGTATTTGGATGAAGAATATCCTGGTAGATGGATTGGACGACGAGGTTTAATGGAATGGCCGCCTCGATCACCGGACCTCACACCTTTAGATTTTTTTCTGTGGGGATATCTTAAATCGAAGGTTTACGCCACTCAGCCTGACAATATTGATGTTTTAAAATAACGTATTGTTACAGAATGTAGGGCTATTTCCGCAGACACATTTGAAAAAGTACGAGAAGAGTTTCGCAATAGGATGTTTTACTGTCAGGAAAAAGATGGAGCTCACTTTGAACAATTACTATAAGTAGGTACTGATTCTTGAATCTGTAATTAAAATTATTATCCAAGTTTACTGATTACTGATTTAATCCATCAAAACTACCATAAATACAAAAAATATTAGTATCATTGAATACGTTTTTTCGATATCTTTTAAAAGAGGTGTCGCTTGCGATAGGGTTCCATTTAAAATTGTTGGTCACAATGACCTTGTGACGTCATCTTTGGCGCATACGTCATCTATCATCACTAGTAGGGAAGTTTACAACCCTTAAAATTCAGTTACCAAATTTCACTAGTTTATGTATAATCGTTAAAAAGATAAGAGGGGGGAGGGGACTTTTGAATAGCACTGTATAAGTACGATATATTTACAATTATTTCTAGAGAATAACTTATATTGAAATATGTCTTGTATCACCTTATAGTTAACAGCTGCCTTATGCCACTAAATTATTTATGTATGTATATGAATCTTTGATGCAGTAACAAAAACAGGAGATCAGTTTTCCCCGAATACCGATCACGAATACCACGAATCTCGATGCGCATTTCGCCAGCTAAGTTGGTATAATCGGGATATTAATAAAACTATTTTAATAATCTCTCGATTATGCCAACATGGTTGGCGAAAGGTGATTCGAGAAACATGCAATATTTCGGGGTTCGTAGAAAACTTCTCTCCTTTTTTTAAATATAATACGGTAATTATACGGAACTACTATCTATGGAGTCCAAAGTAGCGCATGGCTAGGTAAATTATATTCATATAATTCTATAAATCATATTCCCAAAATACGCCTTATTGTTGGAGAAAAGTGTATAGATAGAATTTATAACCTTGCTCCAATACGTATTTCCAATAACGGTGACGCACTTATTTTTACTTTCCGCACTCCACTATACTAGCGGAAAAGTAATGTAATCGTGTAAAGAAAAAGTGAAAAAACAAAATATTTTTTGGATTATTTATTTCTAATATTTTTTCTAAAAATATTAGAAAAATAATAGAACTATTGAATGCCGAGTGACTGGTACTCTTAGTACAATAGTTCTTACAATTAACATACTATTTTTGGAACTGCGGAAATATAAAAAAAATTAAATTTCAATAACAATTAATTAATACGTCAGCTAATCAAAAATAAATATTCACAGTGACGTTCTTTTATAGCTTCGAAGTACTCGAGTCTATCTGAAAAGATACGTACTGCTCGTCATTAATAGTAAAAAAAATGTGAGATTTCCCTATCTATGCGTAGAAGGAAGAGTGAGGGCAGCCTTGGGCTATTTACTGTGCACCTCTTAGGCGGTCTGATAGAGACTTGTTCCTATTCTTGACGAGAAGTGTATATAAAATGGTTAACGCCAATTTAAAGACAATGTCCTCTATCTGTAAATTTTACTACTATTTCACAACAAATTTATAGTACGACACTGATATATTTTCAAATTAAAAATGTTTGTTTCCAAATTAATCCTTTTAAAATTTTATTTCCTAACTTATTTTTCTGACAAATTTGTGTTAATATAGATTTATCTTGAAGTAAAAAATATTTGTTTTAAAATTTTTACTTTTCCGCACTCCATTATACGCGGAAAAATAACGTAATCGTGTAAAGAAAAAGTGAAAAAACAAAAATTTTGTTGGGTTTATTTCTCGTTTTTCGGCCTAGAAACAAAAAAAAATAGGTTTTAAAAATTTTTGCTGTGTGCGTGTCGTCGTTGTCATCGGCATTTATTCTTGTTAGCACGATAACTCAACTAGATCGTGTCGGATCGATCGGGTTTTGACTGATTCTGCTTGGAGACGTCTCCCAGACGACACCTATTGATTTTAAGGTGGATAGAACACACTCTATCATGTACATGGGTCATGAGAAAGTACAATAGTGGACGATTTGAGAATTTTTTTTTGGCACGATCACTCAATTATATCGTGTCGGATCGATCGGGTTTCGACTGATTCCGATTAGGGACTGTATTTTAGTGCTAAATCAGTTAGACAAGATAGGGCAAATTTCGCCATATAATTCAGCGCTCGTCGTTGGCATGCAGCCAGGGGAATACCTGTTTTGGTTTAATTTGTTTAGTGCTTATTGTATAAGGCATTTGCAGATGATGTGAAGATACCTCCCCACTTCAGTATTTTGTAAAAATTACCATCTGCCAAGTAAAACGTTGCATTGTATTAATTTTTTTTTAAATATAATTTAATAATTTCATTTAAATTTTTTAATTTTCTTTACAAATTTGAGTAAAATCCGTGTTATTTTTAAACGGCTCACCTTCCTCACTACTTTAACATACCATTTTATATATGTGGTACAATTTTTGTTAAATATATGAAATTATTGAGCCATTTCCTTAAAATCACATTATTTTAAGTATTTTACTAATCAGTGAAAGAATCTCATGGAAAAATAATCGAGGTATAAGAAAATACCATGCTCATTATACGAACAGACCCACATGTATTACTATAAATACGTTTATCTAATGTGTAAATATTCAGGTCTGTATTGTATAATCATACATTATCTCAATAATAGGGTTATTATGAATATGTGAAATGTCAGGCTTCGTCTATCGGTCACGCTAACGATGACATATTTTTCCATCACTCCCTAATCCAACTACACTAAGAAACAGATATGTTGACCACATACATGTACGAAGATATATTGCAAGATATTCGCAACCATGTTGGGAAAAATTTTGTGTATTTCATTACAGACGATGCAACTTACTTATGAGGATATTCAGTGGCAATTGGTTTTTTAATTGCTGCGTTAAAACCCAACATTAAAACCAGTAGCCATTTAAGATACCAGACAGAATCAACTACAAAATAGTTGTAGATTTTGTGAGTATTTTCACTGTGTATGGTCAGATCAAGACAATTATTTGATAGCATTAGTAATGGTAAAGCACGCAGTTGCACATATGCGAAAAGCAGAAGATTTCTTCCAAATACTCGTATCATATACTTTACGTGTGCGCCTCATGCACTTAACCGAATAACAGAAACAATAAGAGCCAGTTTCCCTTTAATTGACGAGGTAATAGCGAATGTGAAAACAATGTTTGCAAAAGCGCCTACTCGGGGAGACAAGTTCTATAAAAGCTTTGCAGGGCATACCTTTACTTCCTCACTCAGCTATCATAAGATGAGGTACTTGGTTAGATATTATAGCTTATTATAATGAACATTTTGAGGAACTAAAACGTGTTATCTATACGTTTGATCTCAAGGAAAGCAATGTCATACACTCACGTGATTTTATGGGATGTCACGTCACGTCACGTCACAAAAGTGTGGTCCAAGTTTTTCCATGTATTTTAGTTCACCAGAGCTACACTGCCGTAACCTCACGCCATGGGCAGCACACGTGATATCACGTAAACAGAAGTCTGAAGGAACACATTTTCGGCGCGCCGCGAGTTCACGTTTCAATACGTTAACAAGTCCAAATCGTCTAGAAAAAATGGTTGAGGAACTCCTTGTAGAAAAAGTGAGGGGGCATGAATGTGTATTCAACATTAGACATCTTCGGGTATTTTAATAGCTGATGGTACAATGTATGACATTCCCCTAATTGCTCCCTCTGTTTATTTATATCATGTACCCACACCCGTTTCCAACTCTGCCCTTTTCTCTGCCACTATTTCTCCTTCTTACTCCCAATCACTACCCGAGGAGGCCATCTTCTCAAAAAAACACTGCTAGTTTCAGTATCTATCTACATACATGATAAGATGTACACCATACATGGTATGATGATACCTTTTTGGCAAGCCGTGATACCAGTGTGCACCTAAGCATGATATCACGTGATATGAGACAGCACATGACAACACGTGAGCTCACATGATATGACAGCAGTGTGTTTCAATCTTACAAGTCATACGAGACGATGTCCGTTACATTAATAATAACTATTCCATCTTAATTATTGCAATACAGAACCTACTATAAACATATAGCTTATCGTTACAAGAACGGTTTATAGTATTAGATGTTCTTAAACATAAAATGAACAATCAAAATACACGTGAAGTCAGTATTGTCATAAAAAAGCGGCAAGATGTGTTTACGAAAAATCCTAGATACAGCTGTTTGGAACACAAGTGTTCATTTCTAAAGAGTACACATCAAGATTTATCCCCTACTTTGCTAAAATATAGTTTCAATATACAGGGTGCGGCATAACTGTCTCCCTATTTTCAATGCGGTCTCGTGGAGCCGGGCGGCGTTGTAGAAAAGTGGGGTAGCATTAGTACACATGCCAAGACAAACAGTTTTTATTTGAACCCGGTTTTAGTCTGAAACATCATGTAGACCAACGCACAGCGGGTTTTCGCCGTGGAAGTTTACACCCGGAAAATGGATCCGTCATCGCTGCACAACGAGCGTTCCGCATCCGATTTGAAATTCCTCGTAATCGAACAGTCCCAGATCGAAAATCAATTGTTTTGTGGGTTGAAAACTGCAGAGAAACTGGATCTTTTGTCAAGAGAGGATGTGGACGTCCACGGACAGCTCGGACACCCGAAAATATCGAGATAGTCAGACGCTCAGTGTTAACGGTCGCCTACGCAATCTGTACGCAGACATGCGACCGCCTTTCGTCTCTCTGATCGCAGTGTGCGAATAATTCTTCATTAGGATCTTCACTTTCATCCATACAAGTTGGTTCTTATACAGGAATTGTAAGAGCGTGATTCGAATAGTCGAATGGCTGCATGTGAAAATATGCTTGAAAATTTACCTCAGGAAGTGTTTTCTTTTCCACTTGTCTGGCTGCGTAAACAAGTAAAACTTCCGGTACTGGTGCCACGATAATCCGAGAAAGATACACGAAAGTTACAGTTTGCTGCGCTATGTCACAAATGGGAATAGTTGGGTATTACTTTTTTAAAGAAAGGAATCGGGCTGTTACCGTCAATTCAGAACGCTACATAGCGATGATTCAGAATTTTTTCGCCCCAACCCTTGCAGAACTTAATATGCAGAATGTCTGGTGTCAACAGGATGGGGCGACAGCCCATACATCCCGAGCATCACTGCAACATTTGAGAGAAATGTTCCCCGGGCGCTTGATCTCCCAAAGAGGCGATATTCCATGACCTGCGCGCTCACCGGATTTGACGCCTCGTGACTCTTCTGTGGGGTTACTTTAAATCTGAAGTCTTCAAACATCGTCCAAGGACTCTAATGCAACTGAAGGAGGCAATCCGTATGGAAATTCGAAGAATACCGCAAGAAATGTTAGCAAGAGTTATGATAAATTTCATAAATCGCTTGCAGCAGTGTTGCAATAATGGTGGACGACACTTGGCCGATATTCTTTTTAAAACCACATAAAATAAAACGGTTTTAGTTGTACTCTTAAGATATAAAAATAAATTTATTGCGTTTTAAATAATAATTGTTTTATTACACTTTAAAAATAGGAACAGTTATGCCGCACCCTGTATATTCTCTTACTGTCCTTTGGTGACAGTAGACGTTGAAAGGAGTTTTTCATTGCATAAACTACTGTTACGTGATAGGCATCGAAGTTTCACTGCAGAACATTTACGAAAGTACCTAGTGATAAACTTTCATTATCGTATAGGTCTCCACGCGAGTCAGGAACCGAGTCGAGAACATCGACTGAGACCTGTGTTTTAAGTAAGTTTTTTTGTTTTCCTTCCCACTCTTCCGTTTATTTGAGTATTCATTAATACCCATTATTATATTATGATGTATTTTCTGTGAATTGTTATACTAATACTAGTGTAACACTAGCGACCTGAGTTCAACTCTGTTGCAGCTCGGTACAATAGACGCTTTAGTGATAACATAGTTATTGATATATGCCCACATATCTGCACTATAATCATGGTTTCTGGTTGACGGGAACATAATAAATGTGTTACATTTGTGAAAGCACAGAAACTCCGTCTTCAGTGTAAATGTTTCATTCCATTCTAGTTATAAGCTAAATTATGATATTTCATACATTATATTTTCAGAAAAGCCGGCTGTTCCCTTAAGAAATTCCCACGTCATGCTCTTCGGGCCCCTGTAGCAGATTCTAAATATATCATGCGAGTTTTAATGGGTACTTCACACTTCGTGGCACGTGTTACAATGGTTATTTATTTAGTTGGGTGTTAAGTGGGCTCCGAGAGGGTGGACGTTCCGGCGTCATCGCCATGACGATGTGTGTCACTTGGAGTAGAGAAGTTGTAGCCGTCGTAGTGGAGCAGGGAGCGGCGAGGAGAGTTTTTTTGGCAGCCGCACCAGACACCCCGAAATAGCAGCACATTACAGTCGCAATACCAAACAGTCTGGCACTTTAATCTGGCTTGCCGAAGGGTGGGCGAACGATTCTCCAGCGGTAAATATTTTTTTTTACCAGAATAAACCGACGTTATTCAATAAGTCTTCGGACATGTTCCAAAAAATTTGAAAGGAATGTCTATACGTCTATGTTTAAGTTTTCACATAAAAAATTACACATACCTGGAAATACTGTTTAACGTCACAATACGAATCTCGTTTCCTTTAAATTCGCATAATCTGGAATTTAAAGCTACTAGTAAATTACACGTATGTATTTATAACTAAGTTGAGTAAACCTTGTTGTAATGTCTATGGCGTAAACGAAGCGATAAACGCGGCAAAACTACAGAGAGATCCAGATTGATTGAAGTTGACGTCACATAGAAAATGTACTAAAATTATTAAAACAACATCCGTATAGTAGCAGTTGGAGCTTTCATCAGTATCGCCGATATAATAACTTGATCCCAATATTTTAGATATCTTTAAAATCCACTTACGTAATTTTTCAGTAATCTGCGTTTTACCGATGACTTTTGTCTGTCACATTAGTTGGAAACATCAGTCATGTCAGTTTAATAGTATTCAACTGATCAATTGCAAACGTCATTGGCTGATATTTCGCATTCCCTTTTAAAAACTAAATGTTTGTAAATCTTAAAAATCAACAGAGTAAGTGAATAAGAGAACTCGCACTTTGTACTTATAAGTTAATAATGCTTATCATCATCCAAAGAAAGAAAATAATTTCTTTCTTTGGATGATGATAAACTTATACTGAGGGCTTGCCTTTGAAGTGTTCAACGAGCTAATATCGGTTGGAAATACTCTATCCGTTCATGCACTGAGAAGAGTTTCTAGATAGTTAAGAAAGAAATCGATTAAATCGACTAAATTTTGCCATGTACATATGACGTGACGTTTGGTTCTATGATACCGAAATACTGGTAGTATTTACATCTTCTTAGCTCCATCAGATTCTAAATAAAGAGTTGAGCTTTGGTGGAAAGGAATGGTCGCATTTGAGGGTGGAACAGATATTGCAACTACCTAAATTTAACAGATAAATTTACTAATTTGACAAGTAAAGTACATTAGTTTAAATATACATTTCATATGCATATTTTCTGCCATCTAGTTTCGTACTTTTATGTAAAGTCTGATAATGTTGTTGCTTTTCGTCTAACGCCTGAATTTTATCATTTCATCTACGGACTCTGAATGTTTGGTGTATTTTTGTTTTCGTCTATGAATATTTGTAACAACGGAAGCAAACTGCCGTCACGCATTTCTTTCCGGTAATTATACACTTAGTGTGACTTTTCCCTTATCAGTTTCTTTGCTGTTACAACCAACGTGCAGACATCTGGAAAAAAGTCGCGCGAATCTGTCAATTTTCGGGTGTTTTTTTATTGGAAAAAATTGTAATGGTATTATTTCAAAAGCGATGAGAAAATAACTGACATTGTAATAAAATGGTAGATCCAGTTTATTTCTTAGTAAGCTGCATTTACGGAAAACGTTATGAATTCAGACAGAAAAATTCAAAAATGTTTTTTATAAAAAAATGGTTATTATAATCGTTTAATAAAGAGTTTATTTATTTTTTAATTTTCTATAATAGAATGCTTTATAATAATTTGGTCACGTTAAAGTAATTGCCTTCTTTCTTTAAAGCCTCAAGTTGAGAATAGAAATGTTACACATAGAGGCGTGGACAAACGTGGAGTGCCAGACTCTCTCAGTTCGGACTCGAACTCAAGCACACATCTTCTATACTTGGCCCAACCTGCCACCTTCGACAGTAGTATGAATGACATTATGTTTATAACAATAAGGGCATAGGTTATCAACCCTACTGTGTCTCAAAAAAGACAGAAGGAAGTAAAACCACACAAACATATTTTGTTACAAGAAAGACGAAAAAGTTATACAATATCGAAATATCGAGTAGTTTTGTGATATGGCGATGAATTCCATTCAAAAAGCTTCATTTCTATTAGCATCAGTAGCTGCAATTGATGATCTGTTTCATGTACACACCCCATCTTTGTACCATAAAGAATAAATGTAATGAGCCATTTTCGATGTTCCTCTAAAATATAAGCAACCATAAAGTTAATTATATTCCTTGTGTCAAATGTGTCATGGTATTTATTGACCAAACGCATAGTTAAAAATACTCAAAAATGTACAGATAATGTTAAGTATACAGCGGGTTGACAAATTCCGCACTTTACTCGTAATTATGTTAATAAATGTGTTTTTAGGAATGCTGAAACATATGAAAGCAGGCTCTTAAAGACACTGTCTGGCGTAAAAACTTGATAAACCTTTTAATTTCTCTTTAGCGGTAACCTCAGCATATTTTTTCTTGAAATCGCGGCTCTTATTAGTCAAAATGAATTGTAATACTATGTGGTCAGGTATTACAGGGTGCTAAAATGGTAAGTACTGCTCGTCAAGAATAGAAAAAAGTGTGAGATTCTCTGTGTATGCGTAGAAGAAAGTGTGAGGCAGCATTTGGAGTGAAAAGAACGCACTTTACGCTCGGCCAGATCGAACTCTGTGTACATTCACATTCAGTAATATATTTATCGATATTCACTCTTATCTGCAAAGGTCTCAATTCAACTGACTAAGAACCAGGCTATTTACTGCGCACCTCGTGGGCTGTCCGACATCGCAGCTTTGAGACTTGTTTCTATCTTGACGAGCTGTACAATATTACAGTATTTTTTCAATAGATAATATTAGGACCACATATTAATTTCAGGTGCAGCCAAAACTAAATTCGAAAGTAAATTCAGTTCATTGATGAAAAAAGCAAATTTAAATCAGTAATGTAAATCAGTATCTCATATTTTCTAAATGGTTTTTACCTCATATTTTCTAACATGAGATATATCTTAGTCCATGCTGAGATTGGATAGCAAAAACAACTTAAGGAATGTTTATATACATATTCAGTTTTCAGTAAAGCTGAATTTTAATAGGACACTTCATAAAAGAACATTATGGACACAGATACTTCATAGAACAATATTATAGTATTATAGATAGACATTATTTATAATACTATAATATTGTTATAATAATACTTCGCTAATATAGAAATATATTTTTCTCAAATTCTGAGTATATTTAATAGCAATAAATAATAACAATACCTTTATTTTTAATAGGTGAATATCTAATTACAGAAAAGTAACAGAAAAGGTATATAAAAACAGGAATGAAGCATTTCTAGAAAAATTGAAAACTTTCGATTAAATACGAAATTTTGGAATCTACGAACACTTAATGTTTTGGATATTTTAGATGAAATAATTGTAAATTTCATGCTTAATTATGCCATTTTAGAAATATTTTATTTAGAATTTAGTCTATTATGTTAAATGAGCCATTGTTATTAACCGTAATCAATCTAGTTCACCATCCTTACATCGTGCACTCTTTAAACTTATTTTTGTAAAAACTTTATTCAGTAGTAGCTGCATTAACTAAATTGAACATTCCCGATTTCACTTTTCACATTCACGACCGATCAGATATTTTATACTATTTAGCATTGCAAAAACTTCCCGGAATTCCCAGAATTATAGCCAACAAATAGTATATTTACATAGGTTCGATATGATTGATAAAGCCGCTTTCTAGTTGTTTTCATGTTTTGAATGAAAAATCAAACAATAAACGCGCAGTGTATAGGATGCTTTCTCAGAATCGATGGACAAAAAACTATTTTATACAAAAAACTATTAAATTAATTATATGTGATTTGACTATTAAAGTACAGTTTATGACGTAGTTAATTTTAGGGTTAATAAATGTATTAGTGGTTAAAAATATTGCCATTTAAGGGGATACATTTTTTATTTACGTAGCTTTTTTACTGTCACCTAATATAATACCTAAATAAATAAATAGTTCGTAGTTGTAAATAATACTAGTATTTACAGTTCATTCCACTTTCTACAAGAATAGGCAAAAGTGTGAGGTTCTCTGTGATGCATAGAAGAAAGAGAGAGGCAGCATTCGGAGGGAAAAGGATGCACTGCACGCGCGGCCAGATCGAACTCTGTGTACATTTATACATTAGTCCCTTCAAATTAGATAAAAAACCACTGATTTTGGGAAATATTTCCTACAGCTAAGCGACCTGTACAGAAAATTGTGTTGGGATTGTGTCAACATATTTTTCACCTACCGCATGATAAATAGAGGGTTGTTTTTGATATATATATATATATATATATATATATATATATATATATATATATATATATATATATATATATATATATATATATATATATACGAGTATATGCGTTTTTGGACGTTTTTTTTTCGGTTTTTGCGTTTTGCTGAAAAACTATGCATTTTTGGGAAAATATGATCTGATTTGATGTTGTTGATTTTGCGATTCTCTACAATTTTGATTCTTCTTATTTTTTCAATATTCCGCTTAGTTGCGCCGCTAGAGCGCGCTGATGTATTTTTGAGCTGTTTTTCGATTTTAAGCCAAAACTATGCATTGTAGAGAAAAATATCAAGAGATCAAAGTTGTATATACAAAAATTTCCGATAAATTTTGTTTATTTGTTTTTTTTAAGTCGCACGATTTTGCCACTAGAGGGTGAAAACAGTTTTCTTTTTTTATTTTGTAATACTCTTGTGCGGATAAAAAAAACACTCTAGCACATTATTTTTGATTTATAGGCAAAACTATGCATTTTTTTTAGAAAAGTTCAATCACAAAGAGTTGGAGAGCAAAAAACTTCCTACAAATTGTCTTAGATTTTCTTTACAAAAAATTCATAGTTTTGCCTATAAATAAAAAATAATGCGCTACAGTGTTTTTCTCATTTGCATAGAGTATTACAAAAAAATGAAACGGTTTTCGCCCTCTAGTGGCAAAACCGTGCGACTTTAAGAAAAATCAAAACAACAAAATTTGTCGAAAATTTTTATATCTACAACTTTGATCTCTTGATATTTTTCTCCACAATGTATAGTTTCGGTATATAAAAACTGTAGAGAATCATAGGATCTACATCATATCAAGTCATATTTTCCCAGAAATGCATACTTTTTCAGCAAAACGCAAAAAACCGAAAAAATAGCCAGAAACGCATATATATACGAGTCTCATATATGTCTATATCTAAAAAACAACCCTTCTGTTATCATGCGCTAGGTGAAAAATATGTTAACACAATCTCAACACAAATTTCTGTACAGGTCGCTTAGCTATAGGAAAAATTTCCCTCGATTTTCCAAATTTGAAGGGACTACATACTCGATATCCACTCTGAAAAGTTCTCAATGGGACTGAGTACAGACCAAGCTAGTTACTGCGCACCTCGTGGGCAGTCCGATATCGCAGTTTTGACACTTTTTTTCGACAAGCTGTACATATTTTACTTTAAATATGCACAGCAAATACGCAACATATGCTTTTGGTTACAATCTCAAGAGGGATGCCTTTTAATTAAAAACTAGGCGTGATAGTATAAGAAAAGATAATAGCGACACTGTTTAATAAAAAAAAATGATATGAATTAGTATTAAAAAAAAGTAATACTGCTTATGTACTGATGATGAAAATTATGAATATTCTGTAGTATTGTATTCATGATCGATACGTATATATTGGTGATCCCATGTTATTTTTTTTGTTAGTTTTTGCATTAGAGGAGAATGCGAGCGAATGGATAACTACGACCGTCTGCTACTGAGTTATTTTATTTCTTTTGAAATAACCACGTCAAAATAAAAATATGACCGTCAGATATTTCGTTGGTTATAATAAGTAACAACTGGCAAAAAAACTGCCGTAATAAAAAGTCATGTAAACTTTCGCATAAAATGCACGTAACTTTTATATGATTCGCGTTAAACAAGATATATTTTCGAAGCGTTTATTGCAATATCGCCTAGTTTTTAAATAAGTTTAAATTAACTCCGCGTTTCTCATCTAAAATAGATAGGCAATAGCCACATCGGATTTATTTTCAGAACAACTGTCTACACTTCACCAGCCACGTATCGAACATCCAGCCGATGGTTCGCCTCTACTTCGGATCTATTAAATAATTTCGTTAATTTGTTTGGCTAACAAGAATTAATTTAATTCGGGTACCGGTTTTTGGCTAACTTCGAAGTGAAAGTGTTGAAGTTGGCTTTTCGTCTGTAGAAAATTACCACCATTTGATTCGCATTCAGTCAATTGTAACGAACGAATTAAGCACAGTATTAACCTTATTTGTATATTCTTTGTTAAATTGGCTTAGATAATGCAGTTGTGGGATTCCAACTCGAACTCGAGGCCCTTGTCACTAAGCACGGTGCAGAAGTTATCCATTTAATAGGTCCGCATAAATTTTAAATTAGTGCCATGTCTGTTTGCAATTGAATTGTCTGTGTTCTATTTATTGTATATATCCTAATTTGTGGTATTCAGGAAAATACTCTTAGAAGGTATATTATTGAGTATTAGGTAATTTTGCTTTATGTCTGTTTGTAATTTATATTCTACCACAACTTAAAAATAATGACCTAGAGCTATTTCTAGAAAATTTAGAACTTACTTTTATTGATGCTAAAAATGCGTTATTACTAGGCGATTTCAATATTTCTCGTTTCATTACCTCAGATATAGATTAGAGTAATGTTAAATTTTTTACAGTCCAATAACATTCAACAGTTTAATTTTATTTTTTATCCGAATGGCAGAATTTTAGATTTATGCATTTCACATAACATGAAATGTGGTGTTCAAAGAGACACTAATTCCATAGTTGAAAAAGATAGCTACCACCCCTCTCTATTGGTAAATATTGAGGTTATTGAGTTATGAACCCTGTAACATTCCCGTCAATTCTAACAACAATTAACAAACAATTAGAATATACAATTTTAAGAAAACTAATTTTCTTGAGCTTAATGATGCTTTCATAAAAAATAATCACGTGTCACATAAATAAAAAAGGTCAAGTAGAGCGGTGTATATTGATTTTTTGAAGACTTTTGACAAGGAAAATCATAATATCCTAATTTCAAAATTAGAATTACATGGATACAGTATTAATGTAATTCACTTAATATAATAGTATTTATCCAAACATATATTAATTATTTCATATCATGGCTTTAGATTCAAGACCTTTTCAACGTCCTCTGGAGTACCTCAAAGCTCAAATTTGGAGCCATTATTCTTTATCTTATTTATCAATGGTTTGTCAATAAAGATTGTGCAGCATTATCTCGTATTTGTCAATGATTTAAAATTATTTTTAAATATAAATATAAAATTATTATATCTGAATTTCGAATTGTGTCGATATTTACGCGATTCTTAACTTTTAGTTGAAATTTTGAGTATGGAAAATAAATTACAAATCACAAATAAAACTGATTGTCCATAATGTAAATTATTTCACTGCCTTATAAAATGCACATTTCCATAACTGCAAAAGGCACATTAATACAGTTAGAATTTGATTAGAAGCAAATATAATTGCTAAAAATTACATAGATTAATAAGTATTAATTACCAGACTACTGTGAATTAAAAAAAATAGTGTCCTGGATCTCTGTTATTCCAGGGCATGTTTTTAAACAAATCGTATTACCAGTAACTTTATCTGATAATATGGGGTAACATTTAAGTTATCACATTACAATCGACGAAAATGTAGTAAAATATTAATAGCATATCATATTTATTTTATTATGCATTGGAGAGTTTAATAAAGGGAAGTTAAATTTGCATACATGCTTTATTCATCTCATATTTAATCGAATCCAGCAAGATCCATGTGAAATCAATGTATTACTAAGGGAAAATAACGGGAAAAGTTTACTATTTTAAATAGAGCATTGTTAAAGTTATAATTATTTAAATTATTAAATAGTTAATCATATTTGTAATATGTATTATTGAATTAAATAAATATGCTTAAATAATGGTGATAAATACGCTATAATTTCTTTATCTTGTTGTACCTAATGCCAATTATTTACCAGTGTCATTTTTTACTATTTCTCTTTGCCAAAACTTTATTAATATATAAAGTTTTGGCCATTACCAAAACTTTATTAATATACATAAAGTTGTAAATCATAGACCTCAAATTTTAGAAACAAATTTGTAAAATTTGAGGAGAAATCTATTTACAAGTACTTATAAACAAAGTTATAGAACTATATCTCTTCGATATTGACACAATTTTATATACGGGTAGTACATCTTAAACATAACAGATATTTTTTTGTAGCTGTCAATATGCATACAATATTTAAGAAGATAAAAATAGTCTTCGAAGTCATCCTTCTATTATTTGGTCTCAGGAAAAATAAAAGGTAACAATATAGAATAAAAACCATTGTTTCACTCAAAAGGGATTTTGAACTAATGTACAAACAGTTGGTAGGGTTGAGAGGGGGAGGGGGGTTGAGGAGGGGTTGATGTATTCAAAGACTGTTTTTGACCGCCAAGCTACCAATTTCACATTATGAAGGTGGTTATTTTTTATATATACTTACTACATGAAAAAACAAAAGTCACTTGTTTTGAGTTTTCCTCATTCAACTATAACAGAAAGAATCACTTGGAAGATGAGGGGTAGTTGTTAGGATGAATAATTTCTATGTATTTTTATCGTGTTTTACATAGTAACAATATTCTTATAATCTCATATGTAAATTAATTACTGTAAACCTTTCGCAATCAGCTGTGCGTAAAATAGGGAACATTTTACATTAAAAAATTGCAATGTAAATATATATATATATATATATATATATATATATATATATATATATATATATATATATATCTGTGTGTTAATAATTTCACTAAGTTTAACATATACAGAAAACATCATTTATGTTTATTGTATGAAATCTGTATGCTATCATAAACTGGTAAATAGGTTGATTCCATCACTGTAACTATTTTTGTTTGTTTGATCATCGATAATAATCCACCTTCATATCATTCCCCTAATCAAATTATGGAAAATACCTATAATTATTGAGACTAGGCTTCATATACAATAGTACCTATTTACTTTAAAAAACAACTTATTTATATTAGTCCATAAAATTATTTTCTTAATATACCATTGTAATTAAAAAAAATACATAAAATACGAAGAAAATAAATCGATGATGTCATAATTGTTAAATATCAAAGCATTTTGATCCGTGGGCAAATAGAAGAACTTATACCTATACACGACTTTTTCATCCCTTTTTAGTTTAATCAAAAATTTACATTTCATACGTGTATGACAATGCAAGGCGAATATATAGGATGTCTCAGTTGGAACTATAGGATTTGAATTACGCGCCATGTGTTCTGTCAAAGATAGAGTGTCAATATTACAACTGTCTTACAAACCATGCGACGTCAATATGCGGCGTTCAATTAATAGTGCAACAACGAATAGTCTGTGGACAACAATTTTATGGAAGTGAGCGATCATTTACAGTTGCATTAGGAAAAGTTCGCACAAAATTAGGGCAAAATGAAACACCTACAGAATTAATAGTTCGTAAGTTAATCAAGAAATTTGTAGGGACGGGTTATATTACTGATAAGGCAGCACCAATATACCTTTGCCGTGGTCGGTCAGATTAAAATATTTCTGCAGTGAGAGAAAGCGTATGGGAGTACCCGAATTCGTTAATTCGAGTCGTGCATAATCAATTGAATCTGTGAAGAGGCACCACGCATCAGATTTTAAAGAAAGATCTGCATGTCAGCGTACAAAATTCAGTTGACATAACGTTTGAAGGTTACAAATCATTTGTAGCGTCCCCCATTTGTTAATTGTGTGTTATAAAAGAAAGAAGGTGATGCTGATTTTTGCAACAACTTTCGTTCAACGATGAAGCACATTTTCATCTTGACGGATATGTCAGCAGACAAAATTGTTGAATTTGGGTTCCTGAAAATCCATATGCTGTTCACGAACAAAATATGCATTCACAAAGATGCACGGTTTGGTACACATGAACTGGTGGAGTAATTTGACAACACTTCTTTGAAAATGAAGCTAGTAATTCTAACACAGTAAATGGGGAACGCTATTATGATATGATGAACACTGATTTGATGGTTTCAGCAAGTCTGTGCAGTATGTCATAGAGCAATTGCAACTATAACTTTGTTGAATAACAAATTCCTTGATCATGTTGTCCCGTGGAAGGCTGACATCAATTAGCTTGCAAGATCATGTGATGTAACACTACTGGGCTTTGTTTTTAGGGTTATGTCAAGTATACGTCACCCAGCCATCAACAATCAGTGACCTTAAAGCAAGCATTCAATCGGGAAATAAAGACAGTTTTATGTGCCCTTGTTAAACCAATGAGGTTTAAAACAAGGTTTAACAATGAGTCGAGGTTGCCACATGAACGATATTCTTTTTCATTTGTAGCAGTAGCTGTGTTTGTAGCCATTTTATGTTGAACAATAAAAAACTCAGTTTGTCAAATATTTTTAGTTTTATACACAACCCTTGTACTTCCAAATGAGACACCCTATATTTAATAAAAATAATTAATATTTTGATCTACAATGAGTTGCTAGATAAATTTAATATTATCGTGAATTGAACAAATATAGTTTAGTAAACAGGATAAATAGAAGTTTCTTGAATAATTACATGCAATTACGCGAATAAACTTACTTGTATTATACTTTATACTTTGTCTTAAATACCCTGTACAAAGGGCGAATAATAAATGTCCAGACAAAAGTTATTCACATTATCACAAAAAGTATCGCCGCGCCGCGCCGGTGGTATTCCGATAAAGCAATTGAATAATAAAATTGTTTTCTCTAGAGGAACTGTCGTCGGATACCCATCGTTCAACCACAGACCTACTCAGGATTTATGCACTATTGGTTATAGACTGATCAGATATATCAGTGACTTGATCAGCCATGGAATTTAATTTTTAAAGCATCTTTTCTCATTAGCAATATTTTCGGCGATATTTAAAACTCATATCCACCTTACTCTTTTAAGCATACCTCATGTTAAATTAGATTTGCTCCAGCGACGCTAAGGTATAATTAAAAGCCAGTAGGTAAATAAAAAACAAGAATACATATATACCTATTTACCTTAGGTACATATATACCTAATATCCTTAAACTATTTACCTTAAAGTCTACACTTTCCTAGAAATTACTACAAGATGTCGATTTCAACTGTCGAAGTTGCTCAGTTATACTGTTGAACGTAAATTTATGCAGGGTCATTAAATTTGCTGCACGTATTGTAGGTACAGCAGGTAAATAATTGATAATGTTATATTTTACGACACTTTTTAATACCAGACTAGTAAAACAGAGTAAATTATACAATTATTCACGATTTACATAGAACGCCCATCAGAATGTTTAGTCATAACGCAAGTCATGGTTCAGTCACAACTGACTGAATTTCATACTTTACTATGTCTACGGCTAAAAAAAGAACCGATCTTTAGTTCTTTTTATTTATAAGAAAATTACCGCTAATAGTTTAATATGGTGATGTTTGGGTACACTGTTGTTGCCTGGCGTCGACTGGGAATTAGTTTCGTATGCTAGGAGAGATCTTCGAAAATAAAACGAATCTACACGATAAATTAACATTAACACCGACAATAATAATAATATTTATAATAAACAGCTTTATTTAGATACCGATATAAGAAAGCAATGGTAAAAATAAATCGGGAAGCAGTAACTTATCTGAAATGCTGAAGTTCAGGGTGTAGTAAGAGATTTTCAAGTTCAAGGCAGGTCTTGAACTTCACCCAGAGTAAACAGTATGATTATAATCTTCTGAAACGAGTACTTATATGTATACATCGATATATTAAGAATTATCTTGGTCAAAGCTGGTCATGAAATCAAAAACGTCATCAAATAGTGGTCGAAAACGTATATCATTCTTTTGAAATAATTCTGTCAAAGTTTGTCAAGATGTATGGCTGTACATGGTTACACTGGCATTATAAATAACGTGTAAACGTGTTATTGATTCTGATAAAATAATAATGAACTACAAGTTTGAAAAGAAAAATGAAAAATTTATATTTTTATTAACAAAAATATCCAAATTAAAATAACTATAACTATGTGTGAAGTTTGTATATCTCATAATAGATAGCATTGAAGCATTATACATAATAACGTAGTATAGTACACAATGACCAAATAAGGATACATCGAATGAAGGTGAACTTGTGTATGTAAATTCAGCTGGTCATAGGAAAACAAAAAATGAAAAAATAAACACTATTTTGCGAAGATGTGGTGTAAATTCACTAAAAATATTCGAATGTTTTGGGAATTAACGTACTTTGAATGGTAAAACCATGCTTCATCAGAAAAAAAAGTGTAGCAATTTGTTGAATTATTAGCAAACCGCTCACAGTATGCAAGCTACCTAGAAGATGTTGACTAAAAGGCTTGTTGTGATTGTATCTTATGTGGATACATGTTCAAGTTCTTTACAATAGTTCCAAGAAACTTCAGTTCTTTGATATAGACCTTTTAAAGGTTTTATAGTGTTCAGTCTATGCTAATTGCTTTTAAGGATTTTTTAAGGTTATTTCTACATACTTGAAGTGGAGACAAATATATAATTGAAATAACAACTACATTCATCTTTGTTTAGATTTAGTTTTTGAAATAGTTAAATTTGATTTGTTAAATGAAATAAGGCTATAATTTTGGAGGGTCAGAGGAAGAAAATTAAAAACATACGCTATATCATAACATTTCTTATGATATAACATATCTTTTAAATTTACATTTTAATGAGGTATTAAATATTTGTTACACCTAATATTTATGTTGTGAACATCTATATAAAAGCTATTTTTTTCAAATAGAAACATAGGGGTCTTGTGAAAAATTTTTTTTTGATACAATGTGCCTCGATGTAGCAAGTAACTTTGTGACTTATGTACTTATATTTACTAATGCCGTGAGCAACGTAATTTTGAATCTTTCAGGCATAGACATTCTGGTACATAAAGATACATTTGCTTGCGAAATATAAAAGTACCCAATCAAATTCCTACATTCTTCGCATCTTTTATATCACGCATTTTATAACCATAAAAGGGTTTATTTTACCTTTGAAGCCACATAATCTAAAAGCCATACGAATAATGCGATGGTAGATCAATTTAATATAAAGTGTCATGCAATTGCTACTTTAGCAAAATAAATTTATTTCACTACGTGAAAGATAAGGTTAAGCCAGGTATAGATCACAGGAATAATTGAAGATAAAGTAAGTACAGTTGGTCAAGAATAGTAACAAGTCTCATAACTGCAATATCGGACCGCTCATGAGGTGCGCAGTAAATAGCCTGGTCTTTACTCAGTTGCATCGATACCCCTACAGAGTAAATATCGAGTATGTATGAATGTGCACAGAGTTCGAACTGGCCGCGCGTAAAGTGCATCCTTTTCCCGCCGAATGCTGCATCACTCTTTCTTCTACGCATACATAGAGAATATTCATATACGTTTTCGTATTCTTGAGCAAAGGTGTCTAAAGTGTGTCTCGATGGCAGTTTCGGGGGGTAGAGTTCTCAACGTCTCGCAAGAGTCCCTTGTTTAGATTCACCATACGCCATTGACTACGTCCGTAAGAAGGTTAGGTGAAGTTAGATCAGGTTAGCTTAAGTTAACTCTGGAAATGATAAGTTGCGTAGACAATGCATTGGCTATGCACAAATATGGTCGTAATATTATTAAAGACAATGCGGGATATTATTATTTATTAACACTAAGAACACTTTTTAGTAAAAGAAAACCTGCCACAGGTAGGATTAGACATCTGTCCCGGAAGGAAACCGAACGACAGACAGCTGTTTCGAACTTATTAGTTCTCATCAGTGCTACGCCGATTCAGGACAAATGCCGAATCAAATCTGTGGGGTATAAACCTGAATCGATACGATTGAGAGCAACTTATAAGTCGGAAAGCGAGAAAAGAACCACCAAACCGCGAAGCGGTTATCAAAGTAGATCCCGAATAGTAAAGCTATTACGTAATCGCTATAGGTAACTACTCCTCGGACTAAAGCCTCACCAGGCATTGAATTACACCTAACAGCGATTGCCTATCCCTTTCTCTTTTTCTGAAACATATCTGATTGTGCAGAAAGCACAATCAGATATGTTTCAGAAAAAGAAATCCCGTCACAGGTAGGATTCAACAATCTGTCCCGGATGGAAACAGAACGACAGACAGCTGTTTCGAACTTATTAGTTCTCATCAGTGCTAACACATTATAGATACATTTATCTTGAGACCCATATGCCTTGGCTATTCATACTTCTGCTGTCTCAACTGAACAGAGCTCTGTCAGGGAAGTACGGCCCTGATGTTCATGGAAATGGTCTTATTCTAATAGAGAAAATCGTAGTCTTTACTATTGGACTTATAAATAGTATTATCTTAATACGTGAATGGTGCATTGTATAATCACGTTTCGATTTAATGATTGACCTTTGTTTCCCTATAGGAAAGCAGAATATCTTTGATAAACTTAATTACCCTACATTTTTGTACTTATGTTTATCGCGAAAGTAAAAAATAGAAACATTGTTTAGGGGAATAAGTTAAAAATTTGATTTAACTTTATATTTAATTTTTTATCTTTGCTTTGTTAGCATGAATGAGTTTAGAGTATCTAATTCTATGGATTTCTAACTACCGAAAATACAATTCAGGAATGATAATTATTGAGAAGTGCAATCATATTTCTTTGTAATAAAAGTTAAAACGTTTCAGTCCATATGTTCGTATTTATAAGAAATTTCGTAAACCCCTGTGTTTATGCAGAGTTAACAATGCCTATTGAGAGTCTTTCGCCTCTCTTTCGTCGACAATAAAAATAACTCATCAGTTGACAAATCTATATTTAACAGGAGACGAAGACGTCCCCCTTAATTCATTTATCAAATCTAGTTCAACTCATTAAAAATACTACACCTGTTATTAGATATTCCCGAGCGTGTTCTAATTTTCCTCAACATTGATTGAAGTCAGCCAGCTTATGCAATAACGGTTTTCCCAAATTATGTACACAAAACAGTGCCAGAATATCGAGGTTTGTTGTTTCTGAGGTGCGTCCGATCTACTTTAGGTTAGGTAAATATAGTGCGAGGTACTTCAGGAGGCGAGCGAGCTCCTGTTTCATCTCCGCTGGTAGCAAATTTATACTCTTCACACGTGAACATTTATTCCTTTAATTTAGATAAATCTGGCTACTTACTAACGGTAAATCTTTTGCTCGTTTTACAGCAGAAGCTTCTCCTTGATATCACCTTCACGCAATATGCTTGAATAGACTTCCTTGAGTTTCAATTTCATAGTCACAATAAAATAAAGGTTTGTAGAAATACAATGCAAAGTTTTTCCTGTCCAGTAAAACTGTCAAGTAAAACCTTGCATTGTATTGATGATCAAGCTTTACTTCGATTTGAATTGTTTTAGAAGCTATCGAGAGATGGCGCTTGTTTACGCTATACTGCTGTAGAACTCAACGGCGTCTACAAGAAGCGAGTCTCGTTTGTCAAAGGTAGACTCGCTTACACTGCACTGCAAGACCAAGATACGGTCGAAACCAGTCTGAAGTTAGCGATATCCTGAGATAGAGGACGCTTTGCATCTTCCTTGCGGTTTTCCAGTAATCTACATCACTGTATTTCAGTGCTTAACTCTGTTAGACAAAATACGGCAAATTTTGTCATATAATCCAGCGCTTGTCGTCGGCATGCAGCCAACAGAATAGCTGTTTTGGTCTAATTTTATTAGTCCTTACTGTATAAGACATTTGCAGATGGTATGGAGTAATAATCTCCTCACTTCAGTAATTTGTAGAAATACTTGTATCTAATATAAAACGTTAAATAACATCCAATATTTTATTTGCAAAGAAGAATCAATTGGTGTAATGAGTTTTGGGATAAGAGAAAAACTGTTCAGTTTATAGGAACAACTCAGCCTTAACTTTTCAATAAAAACTACTAAGGTTAACACTGAAGTTGAAAGAAATATTTTGAGATCAGAAATGCAGAATCTTTAGTAAAAGTCGTTTTGGTAAGACTTGGTGATACTGAAACAAGTGCGTGGCATGAACATTTTTCAGCAATATTTAACGAATTATTATTGTGCACTTATTTGGTAGACGAAGATACAACACTTACTTTTCACCGAAGATTTTGTTCAAGGTGCATCACTGGAGAACTAAAACGTGGCCAGTATAGATAAAAGTGTTATCTTACAGTCTTTTACATAATTTCTTTTATTCTGATTAAAATCTGAAGTGCCATGGTAAACTATATTGCCGACTTGAAGCAGTGTATTTTCTTTATTCCACATTCTATGACACAACAGAATTTCGATAAGTTTGAGTTCTTCTAAGGACATTTTTAACCTAAAAAATAGTACTTATAAACTCGTAGTCTTGCTGAAATTGCCGTTCAAAGTTAAGCACGTCAGAAGTTGGTTTAGCAGTTTCA
This sequence comes from Rosalia funebris, assembly GCA_037954035.1. Lineage (NCBI taxonomy): Eukaryota > Metazoa > Arthropoda > Insecta > Coleoptera > Cerambycidae > Rosalia > Rosalia funebris. The sequence goes on from JAZFAV010000011.1 coordinate 23,224,798, forward strand.
TATAGAAGCACTCAACCAGTTTGAATTTAAAGACAATTGGCGAAATGTTCAGAAAAGTGAGAACATAACACAGTACTCTGAATTGGCATGATGGATCATTTTTAAGGGGAAAATCTACCCCATTGGACCCCTGTTACCATCGCTACGACGAAATAGTAACATTTTCTTTTCTTCAAAAAAAAATCGATTGGAATAGCAACAACCCCTTTAATCCCAGTCGCAGATATTCCCATTAAATTTATATTTCTTCATATCTAGGACATCCGCGATCATATTAATTTATATGCCAAGGGTAACTCACTCAAAAGCCCCTGCCCAAAACGCACCCAAAAATCTACTATAAAACTCAAAATACATACAATACACAGTAAAAATTAATGTTCATGGATGATAAGGGTAGCATCGTGAAATTAAACAGCAGAAGGCGTCTGCACCCCTTGCCCTGCACCCAAAATCAATGTCAAAGGGGAGATAATATTATATATGAGACAATTCCAGATAATGCTATCTATGTACCTATATTTACAAATTTTAATTATACTAAGTCCAAATAGCCGGTATTTGATATTTGCAGTATTGAATACTGATATTTGAAGTATTGAGTTCTTAAAAGATGCATCAATTTCATGTTGTATCACTTACACGGATCCTACATGACAAACCCCTAATAAATTTCAACGATTAAATCAACAAACAATCGAGGATAATCAAAATAAAATCACCTTCCTACTTTATAAGTACTACAGTACTACTACTTAAGTACCACAGTGACTTGATACTATGTAGTAGGGGGTTGCTCAAAAATGAAAAAAGCTATATCTTAAGATCAGTACAGATGTAGGCCTAATACAACCTAATTGAAGATATAATTTAGAAAGGAACGTATAGACAGGCGAATGTTTAGGCTGACTTCCGCTGGGGATATTACTTGAAGGGGTGACCACCAACTCACTTGTAACTTCTAGAGCCTTCTATGTTAGTGGACTATCAGAAACTACACAAACTTACGCGAGATTTTTGTAGAAGACATATCATCCTTTGGATAGGATGTAAACTCGTATAATGATTATCATATGTAGAGGAAAATAAAAGACAGTGAGAGTTTAACAACATTTCCTGGTTAGAGGTAGTTGGTCTCGTGGTTGGTGAGATAGCATGGTAGTGAAAACAAGCCCATGCTAAATAATAATGTGAAAAACAAACCTGAAAGCAGGGGAATATAAAAGCTTATACAATTCCCTAACTCACTGGCGCTCAATCTAGCGTCAGATAATGTCGTCAGATAGCCAGTAAAATTAATTACGATGATAAAATCAGGTCTGACCATAATACAACATAGCGACATATACAGCGATTAATTTTGGATTTCCAAAATTATGAAAATATCATCTTAATCTATCTGTAAATTACCCTAACCCGACATGTTGCAGCTGGAAAGTTGAGGTGTTTCATTTACGAAACGAGCGAATTAGGGTTTAATACAAAGATAATTTGCAAATGTCGTTCGCATCGGTAACTGCCAACGAGTAAATGGGGTGGTTTGCGCCTTTCATTGCACCTACCATTTCATGTATTTACTTTTCTAAACATATTTTTCCTTTATATATATAGTTCAAATTGGTTACGACATATCCAACTTTGGAGGGTAATTGCACCAATTTAAACCACATCCAATATCTAAATATTTTGTGGGCCACCAAGGATATCTCCTTGTAAGTACTGACTACTAGAATACCACACAGAGTAAGCGAAACTTATGGACCTATAAGGTGGATATGATACATTCTTAGTATGAAAGTATACATTCTTGGTATAAGTAATACTATAATCAGCAATATATTGTTTCCAGACTATATTTAATAACTGATTTCATGGACAAATAAAAAAGGATCATGATTCTACGAATAACTTAATACGTATATTTATGAACGTAATGTATTTAAGAAGTAACATATAGATATAACTAACGATCTGTTGAGCCAAGTTACCGCGTTTTTGAGAAATAACTTGACAATATACGGTATTTTATGAATAGATTGTTGTTAGAAATCCTCCCGAGAATAGTTCTGGTGATAACTATAGACTCAAGAAAGGGGTCGATTTTAAAGTGGTTGAGCACGGACCATTTTAAAAATGCCTTAATCATTCTTCTTATCATGTACTATTTATTTCATCGCTATTTGCCAAAAAAATTCTCTTATCTTGTCGATAAACGGAAGTCCACCTGAGCCTAGCCATAAAACAAGCCAAGATTAAGTTTTGAGATTTTTTATTTGGCAAATAGCGATGAAATAAACTATAATTTAGGCAGTTCGACGTGTCGGTTCAAATATTGCCTATACAATTGTGATAAATTAGTTATTTAGTTTTCTTCACTATTACGCACTGCAATTGAATTGTTGATTGTGTTAATTGAAAAAAATATCACACCGGATTTTATTTTAAATTCGATATTAGATATTAATATGTCAACTTCACTTCTGATATTTTCTGCAATCTGTAAATGTTGATGTTCCAGATATAATAATATATTTGGGTTATCCATAACGTATTAAAATGTTTAGCAAAACATACACTAATTTCTGCATACATTTTCTGCAATCTGTAAATGTGGATGTTCCAGATATAATAATATATTTGGGTTATCCATAAAGTATTAAAATGTTTAGCAAAACATACACTGATAGCATAAGGTATAGTTTAAATCAAAACACTTAAGAGGACGATGGTCTAATATAATTAAAAACATAAGTGATTATACAATTTGGATATTTTATGAATGAATGTGGAATACTCGATTTAGATTAAACGAAACTTATTTCTAGAATTGATTGATACGAACGCTGGTGTGAAAGATTTTTGAAAACTTACGCTAACGAGTTGCGTCATTCGTTCTGTCATCTCGTTTTTCAAATCGACCTTGACTTAATTAACATTTTTATGTCTAGGTTTGTTTGATATAAGATAGAAAGCAGATCCTCTTTTTATCGCTCGTGAAGTTCGGATGTGTGATGCGCAGACCAAAAAGTTAGTATGCAATTAATTAAATTATACTGATTCTTGAAAAACTTATCTAGAGGCGTTCTTTAGTTTTAGTAAGAAGCTTTGTAATACCAAATTGTATCGTACAATAAAAAGAAATAGCTACACTTCTCCTTCCGACAGTTTTGATAAAAAAGTAAACGAAACATGCAAATGAAGTATTCCCAATCATTATAACCTAATAAGTCTTATGTGATCAATAGATATGTTTACATAATTCTATGACCAGATAGTTATTACGCAATTATCTACTAATTACCTTTCATTTTGTTGATTGACATTTAGCCAGTATAAGAATACGGAGGGCGTTCGAGTCAGTTACCTGAGGCGGAATTAATAAAAGCACAGCACCATGTTCCGCATCCACAACATTAATAGGTGATCGTATTCTCACGTAGAGTTGGCTGCAAAAATGTCACTTATGCTATGGTCCAAAGTGGCGGACTGATATTAAAGGTGTCATTGAATCAGGCGTCAGTTAAAGTTCATTTTTTTGGTATTCAGATCTTTTTATATGATCACTTATTGTGTATGCTGTTATTTATTTCATTACGTATAAGAAAATTTGAGATAATTAAAAATCATACCTCTCGTAACACTTCATGGCCCTTGATAGTTTTATCATCAAGAAGGCAGAAACTCTGCAAATATCCATTTCTCTTAATTAAATAATGCGTTGTCAACTCAATTAAATGTGTTGTTTGCTCAGTGTATTACTAAATTCGTGGTTATAACTGCTTATAATAGTCAGAACGACCGAAAGCTAATGATAGTATAATTGAAGATGAAGTATAGAAAAGTATAAACGTCTGTGTTTGTTATAAAATTTGATTCAATATGTTATTGTAAAATCGACTGGATTGTATTTTATATTTACCAACAATTTTTTTTAAATTTTGCCTTGGGAAGTACTTACAACAGGATTATGTAGATCAGCGGGACATAGTAAAAATATAATTCAATTTCTGAATAATAGGAATTGTGCTAATAATGTTATAGTGAATTGTTGCTATAGTAAATATGTTTCACATGCAAGCGGAGTGACGCATAAAAACTATTCGGTTAGGTGAGTTATTATTTAGGTTACTAACTACTCATTCACATTTCAGCCAATTACTTCATCTACATTACTTTTTTGCAGTGGCTTAAAAATCTTTTTTGCAAGAATGACACACTTTTTATTACGATGTTCTTTTATGTATAAGTGGTCATGGAGGTAGAATAGGTACGTAGGTGAATAACCCACTTATAAAAAAGTAACTGGCAATGGTTCTCGTAAAGAAAGTTGTTGATTTTTGATTTAACAATTAAAATAAAATTCAAAAACAAAAACTGATAAGTATATTTTAATGTGCTAAAAACAAAACTGTTCGACATAGATGTTTTGTGTCTAATTCTAAAAAAAAAAAAAAATCATTCTGAACTGACAACACTGTATTTATCTGATGGAGAGTTAACTGCAAATGGTTCAACCCTATATCAGTGGTTTTAACCCTTTCAGCACTGCTGGTTGTTGCTAGAAACCATACTCGTTATTATTTTCCTACTGGGTACTGCGAGCAATCAAGTTATATAATGTGTTGCTTATATTTGAAAGAAAGCCCGGAAATTTTTTCGGCGTGTTCAAATGCACACAGTCGTCAAAGATATCGGTTGAATATGTGCTTAAGCTAGGTTATATTACCATCAGCATTTGTTCTTTGTTTTATGTGAATAATGTTTATGATAGCATGTAAGTAAATAATTAAATATAATGTTAAAATACTATAAAAAAAACGCAAGAATCTATTATTCACGATGTTATTCACATTACTCCAATAATTTCTCCATTAAATCGGTGGTTCCTGCAGATAACCACTAGGCCACATACGTTCTAAATTTTTTAGAAGCATTTATATTTCAGGTCGATCGAAATGGTCAGTTAGGGAGTTGGAAAATATGCAAAATGCAGAAATAGAGGCCTTGATTGCGGAAATTCCTTCTGATTCTGAATCCGTAACATCTGATGCGAGTGACGAAAATGGAAATGAAGACTGAGAAAATTTATGCGTGTGGTACAGCAAGGAAGAACTGAAATAATTTTCCTGAGGACTTTCAGGATGGTAAAGATCTGAAACGTGGGGACTCCGATTGGAAAGTATCTACAGATGGTATTGTGGCTCTCAAGTGGGTGGATAGAAAAGTCGTTTTATTTATTTCTGATTTTCACAGCCCTGACAATTTAGAAACTGCACCAAGAAAGAAAAAAGGTGTTTCAAATGAAGATGTCATTTATCCGGCACTGGTAAATGACTACAACAGACACATGGGACATGTTGACAAACTAGACGTGTTGAAATCCCTTTATGAAATAAACCGAAAGGCACATAAATGGTGGCACCGCATTTTCTGGTATTTTGTAAATGCTACTCTAGTGAATGCTTACATAATTTACAAATTAAGGTCGCCAAATCCTCAAAATGTAAATTTAAAGCAATTTAGACTTGCAACGCGGTCGAAGAAGTGTGGGAATGCCGACAAACAAATTCAAAACTATGTGCCTCAAGAAATAAAGTATGATAAAAACACACATATGCCCGTCAAAGGAACATCTCTTAGATGTGCTAATTGCAGCACAGCCAGGAAGCTCCACCGTACAGTATGGAACTGTAAGATGTGCAATGTCGGGTTGTGTCTAAATGATAAGAGAAATTGTTTTAAAGCCTTCCACGAAAGGGAGTAATAGCCTATTGGTTAGTTGATCTGACCACCACCCCTTACCATTACCAAGTTATGTTTTTGTTTTTTTAAGGCTAATCTGTACTTAAGAAATTTTCTAATTAAATATTTTCAAAGAAAAATCTGTTTTAATTGCTAGCAAATAAAGGGTTAAAGTAATTTTTGTTAAATTTTAATTTTTTGAGACAAAAATTTCATAATAATGTTTATAGACCGAAATACACTATTGGGAAGAAGATAAGGTACAACTTAAAAGCTCATTTTGTATAAAAATAATAAATTTATAGAAGAGATATAAGTTTAATTATTAGTTGTGTAGTAAAACTAACTATAAATATGTAAAGGTTTTGTCGTTTATATAAATTTCATTTGATTCCAACAGTCGAACTCTAAACAACTTTATTTCACGATTGAAGTAATCGATACTCATTCGGCAGCTCCCGAATGACAACATCGAGATGTAGTTAATTCCCGAATGGTGTTTAATTTTAAAACATTACGAGGCGTCAGTAATAAATAAAACCACTTTTTACTTTTTCCCAGTTTAACTACCGAGACGGGCGGTGCCCTATTTTCACGGTTGACTAAATCCAAGACAATTGAAATAAAACTTAATTTGACATTAGTTGTCATCCAATTAACATTTCGAGAGGGTCTTTGCTTGTGAATATATTATTATGACTGGCACAATTTCGACTGGTATTGTCATTCTCATGAAAGAAGGACAAAAAACTGAAATGCAGTACACAGACGAGTAGCTCGCTAAAGTTTTATACAATTTAGGTTCACAAACAGGTGAATCAACCGATTTTGGCGGGCTACGTTTCGTTTACGGTCTGGGTGATAAATGATAAATTGCTAAATGGGTGTTGATAGGAAATTAGCAAAAAACGTGGAAATAGAACAACTATTAATTAATTTAAATATCGTAAATAAGAATTTAACGTTCCTTGTATCGTATCAGATACATTGTAACATCTGATTTGACAACAAAACTTAAAATTTTGTGTCTTATGTTGAAGGCATCTTATTCCGAGCCGCAACAGAGTCGAACTCAGGTTACTGTTATTACATTGCGATATTCTTCTCAGAAAAGAAATTAAAATACAATAATGATTATTAATGAATACTAGAGCAAACCTAAATATAACACATTTTAGTTCCTTAAGATGCTTATCATAATAATCTACAACTTCTAACCAAGTACCCCATCTTGTGACAACTAGTTCAGAGGTATATATAGCGGAGCTTCCCTAAATGTCTCTTTGAGAAGGTACTTTTACAAAAAAAAAAAATTCACATTCGCTTTACCTCGTTAACTAAAGGAAAACGGTCAAAAAGTAAAAGAGACAGATTAGTAATACTTCTTTCGACATAGGTCAAAGTTGGCTCTTAAAGCTTTTCAACCTTTTAATCTCCTATATTGATAGACACCAAATATAATATTTTATTGCCAGTCAAGAATAGGAAAAAGTGTGAGATTTTCTAGGTGTGTATAGAAGAAAGAGTGAGGCAGCATTAGGAGGGAAAAGGATGCACTTTACGCGCGGTCAGATCGAACTGTATGTACATATATATTCATCGATATTCATTCTGCAAAGGTCTCAATGCGACTGGGTAAAGACCAGGTCTCTTATTGTTTCTGTTAAACGGTTAAGTACGTGAGATGCATATATTATACAGTGTTTCATCATATTTTGAAAAGTTTCAGTTAATAAATCTTCTGCTTTTCACATTTATGTCGTTGCGTCCCACCACTGCTATACTTTCTGAGAATTATCGTGATCTGGCAATATACAGTGAAAGCAGTTAGTCACAAAATCTACAATTGTTTTGTAGGTGGTTCTGTCTAATATCTTAGAAGCTACTAAATGGTTGCCACTAGCACTGTCAGGTATTAATGCACCAATTAAAATATTTGACACAGAACGTCCGCATGCGTCATTTGTTTCATTTACAATGAAGTACACAAAATTTCAATAGATCTGTTTTTTAATGTAGTTGGATTAGGGAGTTTTCGATCCATATATTTTTTTAGAACCTGGCATAATGTGGTTCAGAATATCGCTCGTTAAGAAGACTATCGTGACGTCATAGAAAAATATTGTCTCATTATCTTGACCGTTAAACGAACCATGGCTTTTTACATGTCTTGTTACATTACCTTTCTAGACGAATTAATAATTAATTTTCTCTAATATAGATGTCCGGAAACAACGCCGAGTCACTATCAATCCAGGTTTGCAAGAATTCTGGTCTGTTTTTTGTTGTCTTGTAGCATGTTAATAAAAACACAAAAAATCGAACACACGACGTGATCCGCAAGGCCGCATAAACATTGAAAACAGCGACGAGATGAAAACGAACCCATAAGAGGCTACTGTGTAACATGTGGTAGCAATGTCCTTGATATTGAAACGGCAATCGGCAGGGTAGCTATTGTTAGTCCTTCTCTGTTGCGGCTAGTCGGAATAGACAGTTTACTTATGATTCTGTATTTTATTAATTTTAATACAAATTAATAGCTTAATATTATTAATAATTTCAATAGGTCGATTAAGCAACATAAACGCATGTATTATACCTGCCATTTCTTATTTATTGCATATTTATTAATTAGAAATAATACATTAACATTATAATAACATATTTAGGTAGGTATATGAATTACGCTTTTTTTTTCTTTTTTTTTTCTAAAAATTAAGTCCTTTTTTATAGGAAGAATTATTATCATAAATAATTGCTGAACTTGTGTCTGCTATTTCTGAATAATCAATTTATATACTAAAGATGTATCTATACCCAGAAACAAACGACAAAAGTTAAGAGTGATGGCCAATTATAGTTTATTTCATCGCTATTTGTCAAATAAAAAATCTCAAAACATAACTTTGGCTTGTTTTTATAGCTAGGCTCAGGTAGACTATTCCGTTTATCGGCAAGATGAAAGAGTTTTTTATTTGGCAAATAGCGATAAAATGAATAGTACATTGAAATTAGAAAGGTAGCTGGATATCATTGAATTGGTATGTACTACTGGTGTTTAATGATAATGGAGTATACAAAGTAAACACAATTTATTTCTACTGTGTTATTTATGGTTTTTGAATTTTAGTTTTTATTTATTATTAATAATATAGTGTCTTTATAAATATAATATAAATATTATATTATAATATTAACTTCGTCAAGAGTGTACCCACTCTATTAAATAACTACTCGCTAATCTTTATATCACTATTAAATAATTAATAGGGTAACCCTCACAGCTACTAAAACTGCTTTTATTAAAAAAATGTTTAGTATAACTAAATCTCTCATTTATAAGAATTATTAGTAGATATCCAAGAAGCTCTAAAATAGAAAAAGTTCTAACAGCTTCTTTAAATAAGTCGTTAAATCGAGTAAAACAAGTAGTATTTTTAATTTTTGTAATAGGTATTTAAGAAATTTATTGCTGAATCTAAATATTTCCTAAACCTGCACCACTATATACATATTCGCCAATGTAAAACGAAGAAATACAATAAAACGTATTCTACGTTAAAGGTAGTTTATGTTTCTGTTTTGAACCATACGGGAAATAGGAATTAGGGGTGAATATGTTATCGGCAAAGTATGTAATCCGACATTGTATAGAATTCCTAGGTATTATATATAATTCCTTAAATCATCAAGTATTGTATGAAATGCTCTATATTATATACATTTCCTAGGCATTATATGGAATGCCGCTTGAATAACTGGCAATGTGTGAAACAAGCACAATGATATATTTGAAATGATAGTGGGACAATCCAATCCCATAATACTCCAATCTGATAATGGCAGATAATTTTCGAATCAAATTATTTATAATTTGAAACAGTACTGGGCTTCATTGAATAATGTGCATGGTAAGCCAAGGCACTCTCAGAGACAAGGTAGTGTTAAGAGGGCCAACCAAGATGTCGAAAACATGTTGTAAGATAACAATGGACACTGAAGTGAAGGTTTAAGATTTGTACAGCTCATAAAAAATAGAACCTTCATTCCGGAATCAAGCGAATACTTTATGAGCTCTTTTTGGTAAAAGTAGGTGTAACATTACCAAATGAAGTTGCGCAATCTCCTGAAACTGAGGAAGATTTGGAGAGAGTTATAAATAATAATATTCATCAAGGTAATGTACAATACAAATACAACCTTCTCAGGATGTAACCTCCAAAGCGATTGAGTCACTTGATCAATCTTCAGTTTCAGGGAATATAACTAACGAGCCATCAAATAGTTTATGTAGTGTATATCTCAAAGAGACAAGTGGATCTCAGATTTGCGGAAGATGTAAACAAACTATTCATCCCATTTGTAGACTTGAAACATTAGATATTGATGAGGGTTGTGAGTCTTCGGTATTATGTCCTTTATGCTCTGGAAATATAGTAGCAACCGAAAAAAGGCATTCTGTAGTAGAGAACTTGGAACAACAAGCAGAAAGGATGTTAAAAAAAATTTTCCATCGGTATCTGTTGGTAAAACTGTAAGAATTCCAGTGCCCGAAGTTGATAGGAGACGTGGTGATGCTCGAAATATTCTCGCTATTGTCACGACTAAGACAGACATGGACTATATCAGCTCGGAACTAAGCAAGGAGTTGTTAAGTCGCTCCATTCTAGATCCCAGTTTATAGTTTGTCAGAAAGGATTCTTGGACATTAAAGATATTCCTGATCACGAAATTACACTACGTTCAATTGTAACTTTGCAGTCTACTGGAATAGGCCAACGATTCGTCAACGGCAGTTGCAAAAAGAACTGTGGAACAATGAAGTGTTTGTGCGTTAAGAAGAAAACACTTTGTTCTAGTAAATGTCACTTAAGTTTACCTTGCAAAAATAAATAGAAAAATCTGTTCCCATAGACTTTTAAGAAATAAATTTTCGATGTTTGTTCAGTTCCTCTTAAGTGTCTTAATATTTCTTTATTTCCAATAAAAGTTTCATTTAAAATTTAATATTTCTCTTATTTAACACTTTTCCTAATATTATATAGGTATTATATAGAATTCCCAGGCATTCTATGAAATGACTAGGTAAATTATATAAATATATTTAAATTAAAACAGATTTCATACATTACCTAAAACCGTTAGTCATTGTATAGAATACCTAGATTTTCTATAGAATACCGGAATTTTATACTTTGCCGGTAACATATACACTCATTGAAATGTCTACTTGACATTATAAAAGAAGTAAAATCGAAATAAAGTAATTGCATTAAAATATTGAATTAAAATGTACAAAAAATGTGTAAATCCGAAGTACTCCACTATTAGTATGAACAGGTCATCGAAGATTTCCCCCAAAATTTCTATAATTTCTTATATACTTTCTGGTTATTCTTTGGGCAGCTTAAGATGTTTAGCACTAGATATATAAGAAATATTTAAGGAAAACGTACTTCTGCTGACGCCCAATATAGTAATCAATTATTTTCAGCGAACATATAAGCAATACACGTATGTCTGTCAAAACCAAGTTAACAAACGATTTCAGATATTGGATGTGATTGGATATTTTTATTACCGTATATTAAATATTTTCAATTATACTAACGGGTATGCCTCATGGAGAAGATGGATATTTCACGACTTTTATGTACCTCCGCACATGAAATATTCATAGGGTTAATTATCCTTGCATTTATATAAAAATTAATTACAACATAAATAATGGATTAGATCTTAGCAAGCAGTGTTTAGTGTGTAACATGCTCATTACCTATATAAAATAGCAATTCTGCAGACAATAAACACAACATTATTTTAGAGAACCTGAAAATTATGTTTCTGGGCAAACACATTTTTCCCGTTCATTATTTTACTATACATTTTAAAATTTATAATACACATTAAGCATTTTTCCATACATTTTTTACTACATCTTCATTTTGACGAAGTTTATGATGTTAATTGAAAGGTTGATTGTTCGGTATCTTGATAACATGATAACTAAATCTATGATCGTCAAGCTGGGTTTAGAAGCTGATATAGCACTATGGGCCACTTACTAGCTATGAGAATCGTCATTGAAAAGGCTACAGAAGATCAATTGGGAGAGGACTGAGGCAAGGTGATACTTTGTCTTCAAAGCTATTAACATTGGTATTGGAAGATGTATTTAAACGCTTGGACTGAGAAAATCGTGATTTTAATATAGCAGGAACTAGACCGATTAATTTGAGATTACCGACGATATCCTGTTATTTTCGGACAACCATCGCGATCTTGAAGGTGATGATACAGGAACTTAGTGAGGCTTTTGGACGGTTTGGATTACAAATGAAACTAGACAGAACCGAGGTGGTGACCAACTGCTTGCTTAATAATTCGAGCATCCAAGTAAACCGAACCACTATTAAACCCGTACAAGAATATGTATATCTTAGCCAAGAACTGAATTTATCTTCAGAATGAAAATGAAACCTGAACAGAAAGTTCGCATACACGACCAGTGTATACTACCAGTACTTACCTACGGAGCTGAGACGTGGATTTTCACAAAAGACATAATAACAAAGCTGAGAGTCGCCCAGAGAACAATTAAAAGGAAAATGACAGGCATCACACTGAGTGATCGCTAAAGAAACGTTTGGCTCGGGGATCAAACCAAAGGCACTGACGTGATCAAGCACATCGCGAAGCTCAAATGGAAATGGGCTGGTCACATTGCCAGAAAACAAGACTAGTGGTGCAAAACACTAGCCGAGTGGAAATCGTGGGGTGAGAAACGCCCACAGGGGATGCTACAAATGTGTTGGAACGATGATATCAAAAGAACAGCTGGAGTGAAATGGATAGAAATCGCATAAGACCGACAGAAATGGCATACTGTGAAGGAGGTCTACAAGTGGCTAAGAAAAAGATGAAGAAGAAAGCTATTATATATTAGTTTTAACAAACTACTTACTTTAAAAACTGATTACTAGATTTTTCCATAAATATAATTGCTTAGAAAACAGCCCTGCAGAATTCACATATAACGGAAGACAAAACGCCGGCTATAAATTTCAGTTCCAAGTTAGGTGTATCTATAAATCAAGAAGAAATAGAACCAACACGTGGAAGTTTCTTATGGTAAAATACACATATTTATATTTTAAACAAATCTGTTGTATTTTTTATTTGTCTATTTTTGCACTAAACAAGATAATCATTATTATTATCGAGTTACATGTTTCAAGATAACATACATATGTATGTTTAAATACATAAATTACATTCCTATTATAAATAACACGGACGTGCGTGTTCGCTTAATTGGAATCTGAGAAATCAAATTTGGATTATTTTTCTATCGACTTAAAATTAGATGCAATAAAATAAAAGCAGTTAAACCCGAAATGATGTAATCAAATATGTAAGTTGTGGGTATGTATTGTTAATAAAAATTCCTGAAATTTTTGAATCGCGTAAACTCATATGTGTTTTTATTGGCCGCGGTTTTAATCCCACAAGTTTTCTTAAAATGTCAAGTTTACGTTTGATTTTCCATAGATCTTGTATACATCGTTTGAGTAAAAATAACGGTGACGAAGAATATACTTCGACGGCGATGTTGCTGAATATGATGAGCACATAAACATTGCAGCATAAAGATAATATTACATTGTATAAATGTGTGAATATTATACAGGGCATTTGGCAAAATACAATATATTTTTATATATTGCATTTTGACGAAACCTTTAGATATTGACGAAAAACCTTTTCTGCGTTAATATTGAATGGTAGAATTATTAAAGTAACTAAGCATCATTGAATTGAAGTTTTTTTTTGTCTAACCCCCCCCCCCCTTCTCAATCTTGATTATAAATTCAAAGTTAATTTAAATATCGTGAAACTAGGTTTATAAAGAAAATATTTCTTTTTTCTCTATTTATTTACACCATCCAAAAGTACAATACCAATTAAAGGATGGGGATGGGATGGGAAAGGATAGAGGAGGGGTCTCCAAAGGATGGGGCGTGATACAAACTAAAATTATATAATTATAAACTTATAGAATTATCTTAAATAAATTAGGTAATATGTGAGGACTTAAATTACATTTGGTATAAAAAATTATACATTAATCTTTAAATTCTCTAACTCTATTCAGTTGTATATAATTCAGTGAATTACAAAAAGAAATAATAACTCTTTTTTAGAAGGTACGTTACGTTTTATTTTTATAGGTTTAATGGCAGATTATTATCAATACATCAAGTGTAATTTCATTTAGATTTGCTTGGAAATCAAAATGAAATTTAGATAGCTTCTAATGAAGTGTAAGCAATCACAAGCAAGAAACACGTGCCCTGCGGGACCGCAGAACGAACTAACCATTGCGTAACGTAACAGCGCAAGTCTCATCATGTACGATTAGTTTGAGGCAAATGCGAAGCTCTCAAGATGCCACAATAGAAAATATATTTTTTAATTAGCCTTTTATCCTAGGAAATATATTGTTTTTAGATACCCCAGTCGAATCAGGGAGATTTGCCTTTCGTTCATCATCGTTACAATTCGCAATTGCTAATTTATTACCATTGGTCCTAGATGAACTGGAATAGCGGGAATGCATAGATACATAAATATAAAATGTAGCGCGATATTTGAATGCATACTATTGAATTTTTGATTGTACCAGATTGTCAGTTCGATAACAGTGATAACGTATTGAGATATTAAATAATGACTGGCAATTATGGATATTAGAGCTACAATTATAAGGAATTGAAATTAGATATTAAAATAACAAATCAAGTAAAACTGCCTTAGAATGATCCTGACCAACCGTCACTGAAACCAATTTTTACCAGCGTTGATCACTGGCTATGAGTTTAAAAAAATCGACTTCAAAAAAGAAAAAGTAACTTAACTAAAAGGCAAGAAATAAATGTGTTCTATAACATTTTAATACTTATTAGTTGTTCCGTTTAATTTAATTAACAAATTATTATTTATTATGTAATCATCTAATTTTGTGGAATGAATTATCTAAGGTGATCTAGCATTCAGTTGCTGGTTTTTATTTAAATAAAAAGTAGCTATACTAAAATATCTAGTTCACTAGATCTGGATATTCAGTCATTCGACTGGATTATGCAATCAATATTAAAGTATTGATTGCACAATCAAGTCATTTTCATTTAACATATTAGTGGTGACAATATTAATTTTTAACATAAAGTTATTAGACTCTTCTCATAAAACATACTCTTAAACTGCTCATAAAACTAGTCCTACTTGGTTCATACCTTCATCTCATCCACATATCACCAAATTCAACCACACGATACTAATGGGTTTAATGTGACATTTGTTAAAATTACTGCCTTATTTTCCCTGTATAACTGAGCGCCAATTGGGGTATGACGAACGAATGTTTAATTACGTCAGCTCTAGTTATCTACACTGGACTTATGTCAAGCTCGCTAACATGTGCGCTCATTTGCGTAGCGTGTTGCTGAAAGGAAGATTGCATCTATCTAATAACTGAAAGGAATAAATCCAGAAACTCGGCCGCTAAGTAAAGATGCATGTTAAATACGCCATATATTTTTGGTTTATGTCAAAATCACAAGGCGCGACGACTTCCCTAAACTACTTTCATTATTTATCTAATAATTTCTGTAGTTTATGGCTCTTGAGCGGTGACGTTTGGGAACACCTTCAAGTTCAAGTACCTCAGACGTAAGTATAAATAGATATTCTGTTAAGTTTTTAACGTTTGCCTCATTAGTGTCACAAGTGGAGGCGGTGGTGATATACTGATTGCACCCTGTAGGTTTAAAATTTCGTAGGTATCTCTATTAGTTCATGCATTTTTGTTACGCAAAAAAATACTGTTGAATATCCAGTATACTGTACAGACTTGCTGTAATATACTTGCTTTGTAGACCCGAGACTTCCTTTAATATAAATTAAACGACTATGTATGAGAACTACCAAATAGCAAATTTGAAATAACTTCATTTGGTCTTCTATCGGCCAGTAAATAATGAGGGAAAATTATAGTGAATCTTGCTCTTAAAAACAATAATAATTGTATATTTAAAAAGTGCGACAGACAGCAATATGTGCACTATTATTTACTTACTCAATTTAAAGGCGATTATCACAGATTCTAAAATAACTTCTTTCATGAATAAAATCTCTAAAATTATGATGGTAGTACACTACGTTCATTGGGATGTAATAAAAATAATTTAGCATGAAATACCATATTTATAAATAACTAATTATTCCACAAATTATACCACAAATAGGCAGAATATACAAAAGTAAAAAAATATTCTAAAAACCTTCAAGCAGTCAAACAGTATTGATGCGGATCTGATCAAGTTGATAGGTATTAAGATATTTCTATAATTTTCATGTTTTTAACGGTACCTGGCAATATGATCTTATACAGGGCGTGCTTAAAGAGAACACCAATATTTTGAACAAGAGAATTACTGAAGAATGAAGGTTGATTTCTCAAAAAGAGTACAGAGGGACATTGCACTGTCAGAAAGAAGAAAGGGATACGTTTTGTTATTTGTGAATTAGCGTTTTCCATTGACATAGAATTTGTTTTTAATGTAAACACAAAATAAAATTCAGATATGTAAAAACGCCTATGTGATTTTTTTGGATAGTGCCTAAAAAATTTGATGGTATGCCAATATGAGATTTACTAAAATTTTTCAAAAATCAAAAGATAAACAACCTTTGATTATATATTTGAAGCAGTTTTTGAATAATGTACAATAAGTGTTACATTATTCAAAAGAAAAATTAATATTATTCTTCATTTTAAGCTAGTTTTGAAAATAAGGCCGAAACGCCATCTTTGATATGTATTAATTAAAACATTATTTTCACTTTTTACTGTATGTATACGAATTTTCGTTCTTTTAGGTATCTCAGTTTAAAAGTTACAGAAGAGGGAAAGGGAGGGGGATAATAATTCGGAAGCATACTGTAGAATTATTATAATATTCTATTTAATATCCCAAATTTCATCTACAGAAATTGACTCTACGGTATTTCAATATTGACTCCAAGGTATATTTACATTTGTATAATGGATCTATACGCGTGTATCAATTTAGTGACGACGCACGGATCACATGCTACACCACTCGCAATTGTTACTAATATGCCACAATTACCAGCACGTATGTCTACCGACATCTGTTTCAATCAACTACGTACGGCATAGACAGTTAATAATTTGCCGAACAAAATGCAATTATGAAGTCACGTCTTAGCTTTATTGTATAATTTGATTCATTGGCGTTTCAATATTTGTGTAAAATTTATTTCACTTTTGTTTCATTTATTTCGATTTTTATTGAAATTATTTCATTTATTTTGATGGAAATATCACTTCCATTGAATGTTTTTGTGGAGAACCTTTTCATTACTCTGTCATAGGTTGACGGATTTGTATTGTGTTTTCGGCACGACACTGTTCAAAAATGGCAGTTGATTGATTCATGCGATTGTTACCTGTGACGCACACGCAAAGAGCCATTATACAAACCATAGGTCCATTTCTGAGATATTTTCAATAAAAGGAATTGTCCTTAAAACATAATACCACTTTACATTGTGTAAATTATCTTCACCCGTTATCTATTTCTTTATGTTACTTTTCATTTTGTTTCATTAATTATTTTTGCTCTACTTCATGTAAATTGATACCATTTTACGCGACTTCCGAAAAAGTTATGTCCAGTGTTAATTTTGTTTTCACATCTATGGTTGTAAATCATTTCTAGAAATAAATATGGCTAGCTAATCTATTTAAGCGCCAGATTTACACGAATATTTAATATTGCATTTTTCTATTTAGTCCATTGGTTGACATATATCAGATCTCCTCTTCTTCTTCTCAATATATATATATACAACATTATTAATTGTAATGTCAAGAAAATAGCGTTTTGTCCTAATATCGATAAATTATTTTAATATGTTAATGTGTACTTTATTTTTTAGAAGCTTTTCCTTCTTCAAATATAGTTTCATTAGTTGTTCTGTAATAATAATAAAAAGAAAATACAAGGTACAAAAAGTTCAAAATACCTAATTTGTACTGTACTGTATCGTAAGAAGAACCATTTGGTAGAAATGGGCCATTGGAAGGACATTTTCAGGTATTACAGGAAGTCATACCAACTTAAATATGTAACACCCTATATATAATAGAAATTATTATTTTCTAATTGACCCTACGTTGTTCCTTATGGTATTCTAGTGTATTTAATTAACCAATAATCCCAAAAATTTAAAAACCTAAAAGTTATTTAATTTCTCCAGGAATTCGTAAACATATTCAAGAAAAAAATTTTCGGTTTCAAATATTATACAAGTTTTGTAGAGAATATTCCAAGGTAGTAGAAATCACTATTATACAGGATAATGAGGCAAGCTGTTGTTTTTATGTTACGATGTTTGTGTTTGTATAGTTTATTTCATCGCTATTTGCCAAATAAAAAATCTCAAAACATAACCTTGGCTTGCTTTTATGGCTAGGCTCAGGTAGACTCTTCCGTTTATCAGCAAGATAAGAGAGTTTCTTATTTGGCAAATAGCGATGAAATGAATAGTAAATACAGTTTGTGAACTATTGTGCAATGAATATGAGTTTACTGAAAACTACCCCTATAGACATTTCAGGGCGTCACTTTTAAGATATGTGGTTGACCACTTCCTATAGTTTTCACGGACGTGATGTACACTTTGATTTTAATACTAAATTTATATATACAGAATGTTGAGTATATACTAGCAAAGTTCTTATGCCTCCGGGGAAGATCGGAAGTGATGTGTGATGATCACAAACGTGACAATTCGGGAAGTTAAACTGTGATAATTCAAAAAGAAGTTAATGTACCCGTTGGTTTCTGCAAAAAAAATTGGTACGATTTCGTCGAATATATTTCATTTCTCGTAAATCGTAAATCTATACAAAAACATACAAACAAACATTATTTGGCCTGATTCGAAACTTAAGATTCATGTCCCAATTTTTACTTGTATAATTCATTGCCTAATGCTAGTAAATATACAAAAACTGTCCATAAACTTAAACTGTCATTCTTTTATAGGTGTTTTATTGCATATACCGAAATAACACAAGCTGTGTGTGTAAGTTACAGTTTTAAACAGATTCTCAATTTACTGCATTACAAAGCAGTCTTCTAAAATCCTACTTAAATCTGAATGAATAACATTTAAAATTATCCTGTTTATATAGATCATAATACATGATTAAAAATAAAAAAAAATGTATGATGTAAAAATAACTATAATAAAAATAAATATAATTTTTATAAATCTAACTCGCGTAGTATAAAAAATGTTATGGGAGGAGACAAATTTATAATTTGAATTACTATTGAAAACTAAACTGAATGATATATTTATTATAATAATTAATTTAAATAACATATTATAGTTTATTTCACCGCTATTTGCCAAATAAAAAATCTCAAAACATACCGGGGCTTTTTTTTATGGCTAGGCTCTGGTAGACTGTTCCGTTTATAGGCAGGATAACAGAGATTTTTATTTCGCAAATAGCGAAGAAATGAATACTACAAGTATAGTGTACACATTCAACTGCATATAGGGGAGACCGGGGTTAGTTGGCATAAGGGTTAAGTTGGCATACAGTTTCGCCACAATTAAACTATCTAAAGACGTTGCAGCTTCCATTATAGTTTCAGTATGATGAGAACTACCACAGAGGAAGGCTGCAAGTTTCCTGATTTTCAGCCAGGTAAATTTTCTTTCCCTCAAAATTCACTTTATTATTCTGTTCTAGAATATATATGGGGCGTTTTATATAGTAATTGGTAATTGGTAGATAAGTCAATACAATTGTATTCACAAGCAGCACTTCTTAAAACTTTTGTGGAACAGTGAGCCAGCCGTCTTATCAGAAAAGTTCTGTTGGGGTAAGTTGGCATCTTGGCTTAGAGGCATGTTGGTACAGAGCTCGTGACGTACGCCTCACTCACAATTTTCAAGGGCAAAAGCGTTACAACCCAAAAAAAAAAGAAGGGCAAACATTGACAGGATATGATAAGCTATGCAGATTCTAAGAATAGATTCGATTTCCTATTAGGCACAGACATTGAAGAGGAGTACCATCGCAAGCTTTCAGTATCTTGAGAGTGCCCACCAGCACTGACTCCAAATGAGAACATTATGAATATAGTTCAGAGAGATAATTCAGAGCAGTATCACGTGGATGTCTTGGTGGTGGTGAAGTATAGTGCCTGGCTGTATTCTGGAAAGATAAAGGAAGGATAGGATGGTGATGAATTATTCGTTTCCGCTATGGCGAAAGAAAAGAAATTTTGTAGATGGCCAGATATTCTGACACAATTTGGTATAACCACAGTAAAATTGTGCGAAAGTTAAAACCACTAGTTCAAGTTAGCCTTCTACCTACTTTCATACATATAATTTTTTCTGCAATCTGTATTGAACTCAAAGATTTATAGTTACTAACTTACATTTATTCTTAAGATATTGTCAACCATCATACCATACCAACTTCCTAAGGGATATTCCAACTCGCCCCAGATCTGGGGGAAGTTGGCATAGTTGGAAAGTATTAGTAAACAATTTTCGACGGATTCAGCATACAGTTTCAAGTGATATTTTCATCATCAATTAGTAGTCAAGGAACGCCACTATCAGCAGCATTGGTCACATTGGCGGTAATTATTACAGGTAAAAATAGAGAATCAAAAATTAAAATCGCCCGTCTCTCCTACTTACAGGGCCGGAACTATAATGGGGCAACCGGGGCATTGCCCTGGGGCCCCCGACGTGAGGGGGCCCCCTGGCAGAAAATGAAAAGGGAAAATGGTTCAACCCCATCAGAAAATATTGAAAAACACGTGAACAAAGATTTCTAAAAATATTATTTAGAAAATAATCATCAAAATGAATTAATTAAGGTGATAAAAATAAGAAAATCTACAAGTATGCTAATCTAAAACTTTTTTCTTATGATTTAAGGTTTCGGCTTACGAATTCTACTCAGTTAACACTTCAACCAATTGTTTGTAATGAATAATATCTAAATATAATTATTATGGACAAAATACAGTTTTTATCCTTCATTTTTTCTATATTAATACCACAAGTAATTTTTTATGGGGCCCCTACATTTTGTTTTGCCCCGGGGCCTTTTCAGCTCAAGTTCCGGCACTGCCTACTTATAATTGCAATTTATTTAATTATGGAAATAATTCATTATTAAAGCACACAGAAATATTCATAAAGAGATAAGTAAATTAAACGAGTAATTAATTAATCATTTTCTACCCCAGTTATGATTCTCAAGGTAATAGAGAGTATTAATAATATAACTTTAATCCAGATAGTAGAAAACATGTCGTTGTTGTTCATACTAAAAATATGTACTAGTTCAAGTAAATGGTGAGAATAATTTTAAGCTTATTTCAGTTGAAATTGATTTATCAAGATGATTAATATCCTTTGGAATAAGCCAGACTTGTTCAGTAAATTCATTAGTTTTATCATAAATTTCATGTTACCATGAAGCGATCAATCTTGTGTTCTGATTTATAGCGAACTATTTTACAGTACGTAATTCGACAATTTTGTTTACTGACGTATCCATTAACATGAAAATGGGCTTCATCGGAGAACAAAATTTTGTTGCAAAAATCAGCATGACATTCTCTCTTTTCTAACACACAATTAACAAATGTAGGACGTTGTAAATGGTTTGTGACTTAATTTCTGTGTCAACTGAATTTTGTATGATAAGGGATGCAAATTTTTCTTTAAAATCCAATGCGTGGTGGCTGTTGACAGATTCAATTGTTGTGCACGACGTCGAATTGATGTGTTTGGATATTCCCGTACACTTTCTCTCACTGCAGCAACATTTTCATCTGATCGACCACGACCAGGACGTATTGGTGTTGCCTTATTAATAGCAGAACCCGTCTCTTCAAATTTTGTAATTAAGTTGCGAACTGTTACCTCTGTAGGCGCTTCAATTTGCCCTAATTTTGTGCTAATTCTTCTTAATGCAACTATAAATGGTCGCTCACTTTCATAAAATGGCTGTTCACAAACTATTCGTTGTTGAACTGTTAATCGCGGCATGTTAACATTGTATGGTTTGTAGATGAACAATCGTTAAATAGTGACGCCCTATCTTTGACAGAACACAAATGGCGCGCAATTCAAATTCTGTAGTTCGAACTGAGACACCCTATATAAGTTTAAGTGGGAGTTGAGTATTGAGTGAGGGTTAAGAGTTGAGATGAGACGTTAATATGTTGAGAGTTACTAGACTTGAGTTAACCTATAATGCGGTTCCCTTATCCTTATTTATATTAAGCCCACAAAACTTTATTGGATGTGGTAATTGAGTTAGATAGAGTCTGCAGTTTTACGATGTTACTAGCCGCCTCTATATTTTGAGAATTCTACAGACTACAGGGGCTGTTCCGTAACACAGGCGCGCGCCCGACACCCCAGCAATTCAGTTTTAGTAGTTAATAGCCCTTCATCGACACCTCGCACATGGCGCGTCAGCCTTGTGTCCATGGCGGCGTGTGGTGCGTAATCTCGATAGAGCACGGAGAAGACGGCAGTCAGCGCGGCCTTGCGCCCATCCCAGCTGCCAGCCTGCCGCGATCATCGATGTGTGTCGCATTATGTGCAAATCCGATAATTGGGATCATTATCCTAGATCGACAGCTCGTATTCTGGGCACATTTTGGTACGAGGTGCGGCTGAAAACTTCCACGTCGTATTAGACGTCGCGATGACACCGATTGTTATCACTATCAGTGTTATGTTTAGTGTAATATATAATAAGATCCTATAACTGATGTTTTGATGCTGCATAAGCAGCGATGAAACAGTAGGAAAAACTAACAGGGCAAAAACGATTATTGTTATGAGGATGATTGCACGGCTACTGTAGACAAAGATTAGAATGAATTGTGTGAGCCGAAATACAACAGTGAACAGAGCCGTTACCCAATTTCGATGCTCACCATTGAAATCTCGGGAACCACAAGACCTACAAGGTTGGCGAAAATTGCAGTAGAAATGGAAATAGAAAATTCTACAAATAAAAAGAAGAAAGATAAATAATGAAATAAAAAATACAGGACGGAATAAATTACGTAATTCAGTTATGGAGGATCTGAACAAAAATTATTGAAACTGGTAAATTTGGTTTTTATTATTGATTTTCATCCTGGGGAATGTAACCGCCCCCCAATTTTTTGGAAAGTTGCATTGAGAGGCATATAAAGCACATTTACATTTTCACTAATTATATAATTTTAACAAACGGCGCCATTCAATTTGCTGCTATAACAACTGTAAATACATAATACAGGATTTTATGATAGCTTCTGGTATAATTTTATATATACATACTAAGCAATAGATACCAAGCAATATCAAAAAAGTAACTAAAGCATTTCATGAAGTAAAAACAGTTGTAAGTAACATCCTTCTACCTCTGTTCGGCGTTAATGCCAACATTCATAGTATCGTATACAGTCAACATCGTAAATACTCAACATCGTATACAGTTAGTAGGCTACGGTAGGTCATTGCACATTCATAATAGTAAATTTAGTTCACCGTCTACACCATTTTCACCATATACATACATGCATTGTCATAACGACTCAAATTTAGCAATATTAAAAATGGCAGACTTTGGTCACCAGGAATACGTTCACATCAGCCATGCTGCATTAGAATTCACGGTCTATGTAATGAAAATAGTGTAGCTTCATGATGGAAATATCTAATAAGATTTCCAGGCCTAGTTTTAATGTAAGTTTTATTTAATCGGGGTTTGGATTATGTTTTTCATTTATCTCGTCGGAGGAGTAACATAGGGTTAACATCTATTAAATTATGCTCAGATTAAAATAGAAGCAAGAATAGAAGTCCTTAATTAATTTTGAATATTCCAGCAATTTGATGTCGACAGCCTCAAGCCTGTATTTTAAAATGTGGGAGAAAACAGCTTTTATTTTTATAAAAAGAAATAACGCTGCGAAAATAACTGAATACAAAAACTGAGTACTTCGTTTTAAAGTTGCTGTTCTAACTTGGTAAGTACTATCAAAAGAAGACCCCCTTTACATATGCTAAAAAATATAACTCTCATGAATAGTGAAAGAGAGAAACCAGTGTAAATCAATAGTCGATAGGACACGGAATATTAACGTCAACTGCGCTAGCTGTATTTGTTCTGAATCTAACAATTTATAGAACCAACCTAGTAGCGTTTTGAGAAAGTCTATTGGCATTATTATATCAGATGCATCGCCTGCATATTCAAAAAAAATTTATGAGTTTGATATTCCTGTAAAGATATTTGATTACAACATGGTACTTCCTTATTTTCAGTTTAATATGAGCCAGTATGTAATTTATCTATTGAATTTAGTCCAAGCTCTTTAGACCGACATTTACGCAGATGAAAAATTAGTGCATTTGGACCCTCTTTTGCAACGATAATCTGCGCAGTTTATGCAGTTTATCGTACAATTTATTCAGTTGACTTCCTGTTTATGTACATGATGACCACGGTTTCAAAAACAGACGCGTTTCCGCGTTTATACCAATCTTTGCATAAACGTTCACGGCGCATTTCCATCTTCTTATAGCAACACAACTGCAATTATACAACAAACTGTGGCTTTTTTTTCTGTCACCCATTGAACTTTATTTATTTTTAGCGCTTTTTGAACTAAATCAGTCGAACGTCAGGAGAGAACTGAGCAAAATTCGGACGGAACTGAGGTGAAAACTAAATGTAGCCTACACACCTTCAGTTCAGATGAATGTACAGATGTTTACACAGTTATACGACAGATAACTGCACGGATAAACGGAAGGTGTGTAGCCCCCTTTAGATATGTTATACGATTAGATTTCGATTTTTATACTCATTATTAAATATATTTTTTATTTAATTTTAAAAACTGAAGAAAGGGTCCCACAAAATAGATGCGATGGATAAAGATAGAATGATAAATATATGAACGTAGACTGTAAAAAATACTGCTAATTTTATTATTCCGTACACAAAAAGCCGCTGTGTTTAATTGACCGTCTACTACGTGAATAAATTATACACAATGTAAAATAATTAACACCACATTAATTTTATGTTGAATATAAAATAGTTTCGTAGTTTAATTTTAAAGTGAATGAATGTTAGACCAACGCTAGTTGAGTTTTGCCTCTTTATTAGTTTATTCTACATGCACAATTTTCATTTGTCGATCAAAAAAAAGTTATTAAAATACTGGCATTTATGTCATCTTTATATAAATTATAGGCGCTTAAAGCTAAATTTTAATTTCATTAAAACATCACTCAATTTTATCGTACATTGACAGTGAATGGCCTAATTCACATTTTATGTGAGATATAAATTTTGTTTTATATAGAAATTTCACTTGTCATCTCCATAAATAATTTTATTTGATTCGGTTGTATTATATAAAAAATATACATGACGTCTATCATACCAAAGTTCTCACACCTCACTTTAGAAATAGGGTATTGAAAATTAATGTGATTATGGTTAGTTCAGTTGAATGAATTTGTTTTGACATGAAAAAACGCCTTTTCAACTATTTGAATAATGTTACATCGTAAAATATAGCTTCCCTGGTATTTGTTTTTTATTAGTTTGTAGTTAAAGGTAAATCAACCCATTAAGTTAATTAAATTCATTTCAAATTAAGTTATTTATTTTTAAAAATTTAAATACGTTTTAAGATGAAGTAATATAGAATAATTAAAAAAGAACCTAGAATTTACGGGTAAAGAATTGTTTTTAGACAAATATTATAGTTAAAATGAAGTCCAATTAGGTACGTAATATAAATCATTTATATTATCTAACATATCTAGTCATATAAATCGTCATATATTATCTAAACTGGTCATAACACAATTACATAAGCTTACTGCTAGGTAACTGTTGGATATACATACATATATTATATACTGCTGGTGTATTTTGTATTCTGCTGATTATTTCCCTATAATATAAACATACACCATAACATAGTTTGTAGTTGCGAATTATGTTCTCTAAAAGCGTAAAATTCACTTACATACGAGGGTGGTCTGAAAAGTTTCCGACCTAACAAGGATACAAGACATTTTTCTTCAAATTTATTTTTATTTTTCTACATAGTCTCCTTGTAAGTGTACACACTTCTCCAAGCGATGCTCCCATCTCTTTAACCCGTCCAAAATGGTACTCGGCGCCTTTATCTGCAAAATAATTGGTTACGAAGGTGATGACCTCCTCATTTGACGAAAATCTCTGTCCTCCGAGCGAAACTTTTAGCTTATTGAACAAAAAAAGTTGCTTGTGGCTAGATCTGGTGAGTAAGGAGGGTAGTCAAGCAGTTCAAATCGTAATTCGTAGATTTTTGCCATGGCTATCGCTGAGATGTGAGACGGCGTATTGTCTTGGCGAAACAAAATTTATTTTTCTGCAAAGGTGACGGTTTCTCCGCAATTTCTGCCTTCAGCTTGTCAAGTAACGATGCGTAGAATGCTCTTCTTTTCTTCTTTTTAAAGATAATCGATTAAGTCCATGACTATCCCAAAAAACAGTCGCTATGACTTTCCCAGCCGAAAAAACTGTTCTTGCTTTTTTTTGGAGCCGATTCTCCATTCGTTTTCCATTGTTTTGACTGTATTTTTGTTTCTAGTGTATATTGGTGTATCCTAGTTTCATCTACAGTAATTCATCGGCGCCAAAACTCTGATTTATTGCGCCTAAACTGCGCTAACAGAGCGTTGGAAATGTTCATTCCTACACGTTTTTGGTCTAACGTTAGCAAACGCGGCAGCTAATGCGCGAACAGCTTTCTAGTACCTAAAGGCCGATTCACACTGTAGGTCAGGTCAGGCTCCACTCACGCTCCACTGAAGGAGCGATAAAATATTGTGACGTGCTATTTAAATGGAAATATCATATTTGGCGCTTCGCTCGAGGTAGGCTCACAATCTTTGACCGCGGTTTTTCTCCTCGCGGATATTTTGAACGAACCGTTGCGTCAGTGTGTTGTAATTTTATCTAAAATGTATTTAAATATGTGTTTTGCCATGCGAAGATTTTGGAAAAATTTTATTTCATCATTTACAAGGCCTTTATATAGACTGGAATGACTCCAAATGTCATGAACTCACATCTTCCTGCGTTTCATGTATTGTTGCTCTTCATCATCCAAACATATAGCAATTGGAGCCAAATTACTTATAGAAAAATGTATTCATCTTACCATAAGAATGTGTCGACATGTATCATACTGATTAAAAATGAGCGCCAATTGAATGTAAAATGTGAATACCACCTTAAACCTTGACTGTGAGCGGATCGTGAGCGTAGTGTGACCTGAGCTCCTAGTATGAATCGGCCTTAAATCTTGATTCAATATGTGACAGACGCGTTCTTTGGACATATTAATAGCCTCTGCTACCTATCTCACTTAAATTCGACGGCTGTCTAGCACCAGTTGGTGAACTTGAACGATGTTATTGTCAGTGGTTCCATTTTTTGGACATCCTGAACGTTCATCGTTTCTCAAGCTGGCACGGCTACGTTTAAATTCAGCTGCCCAAAATTTCACGGTGGTAAATGATGGTGCAGTGTCCTCGTACACAGCGTCCAACTCCTCTTTGATTTGCGTAGACATATTGCCTTTCTTCAATACTCAATTTGAGCTCAATACTCACTTTTTTCTATTTTCACAAAAATCACATTGACTCACTCAAACGATTGTCAAATAACAACTGGGCGTCCAAAATGGCTGAAATTTTGGTAAGTACTTTTCAAATAATGAATAGACACATTCCCTAGCTTTTGTTGACGAGTGCTGATTTTCAGGCTACCCTCGTATCATGAAATAAATTCGGCGTCTATATCTGAAGCCTATTCTATGCGGGAATTGCATGAAGAGCAAATTTAAATTAGAAGACTGGATCTTATACGACGTATTCCTCTTTGTTTATATTATATTTATATTTGGTTATATTTATATTATGTTATTTCACTTCCGGATTTCTCTCAAATCTCTGTAGAACACTGGTGTATGCCAAATCTATGTCCTGTATTGTAATCGTTTTCAAAACTTCTATAAGAGAATAGAATAGGTCACTCACGTAAGAAGGATATGAAGATCAAGCGCTTAACTTTTATTTGTTGCACGTCGGACATTGAACAAAATAGTTCAGCGTATTCTCTAAATTATAAAGTATTTTTTAAGATCGTTTTATTTAAATTTTCGAATCTAAGTTATAACATCGAATTTTTCGAATTTTTAGTACGAATTTTGAACTAGCATTTGCTTAGTTTTAAAAATAAAACGTAGTATAAAAAAATAGCAAATTAAAATTTGTTTTTCTATCAAGAAATCACATCGGCGAGTTTAAATAAGCAATCCGCTTTCAATTAGCAAATAATAATATTATTGCAAATTGTTTATTTTCGTTGTGTCACCATTAATTGAACTGAACAGGGCTTGGACACTTCAGTCTAAATAATTTCAGTGACATTGAAATCGTTATTCGAGGTCATGTCGTTAGTAATCGTTTATTAATTTATATGTACGTTTAAATGACATTTAAAATCGCTTCTACAAATTAACTCCACGAAATTAATCAGTTAACTCATCGATAAAACAGCTATTTATCCAGCATGCTTGGTTTATATCAGATATATGGTCAAACGCGGCGTGCACAATATGTATGTATGTCATCTGTAGTGTCTCCTCTTCATACGCACTTCGAGCACGATCATTTGACCTAGGCATTGAAGCGAGAATGCCACACTATTATTGTCTGGATATTATATGCCATTTTGTCTTAAAGGCAAATTGATTCGTTTTAATACATCCGTTACTTAACAAAAACAATTCATAAATTTTAACTACAATTTTTTCTCACGTGCAATTAGTCTTGGTTTAATTTCGGATTAACCGATAATTGTAGAAAGTAAGAAATAGCTCCGGATATTCAAATGATGTTTTTTTCTGTGGCGCTGTGACGGATGAAATCAAGACGGACCTCCATGGAGGCAGGTCCGAAGAAAGGTAAATGTTATTAGGAGAAGGAAATACATCTTCGTGTACTTGATCTGAAATTTTATATTTATTTCAAAGTCCAACGAAATACGTGATATACTGTATCTGTCATATACTAGCTTCATATTAAACATTTCAGCAATGGCCATGGTATCTACCTATTATTATATTTTATATAATTATGAATCTTAGCAAATTTTAGCAAACGTTTCATCACAAATTATTTATTTATTTATTTAGAATACAGCAATATAAATTAGATATGTATATCCAAGAATAGGACAGGAACACAATACATACATGTATGTTGCAAATACAATAAATTTAAGTTCAAAATATATGTATAAGATTACAATTAATATGAAAATCAATTAGGTACACTGGGGAACAAACAAGAATATGTTGTCACAAATTTTAGATTGGTGTCTGAGTAGTCAAGGACGCTAATTTCATATTATAACATTATTTTAGATAAATTGATTACGTTTGTTAAAATAATGGGGACTTCTGAAATTTACTATTTTTTTTTATTAATTAATGTCACCATACTTATTGAACAGCAAACTGGACACATCAAATATTATTGTCACCTGAGGGCGTATGAGATAGTCGTGCAAAAGAAAATCATTGGAAGCAAACTTTTTGACCTTTGAAAGATGTTATGACCGCTGAAGAATCCAACATTATTCACGAGCCATATAAGAAGAGAAAAAATAATATTTCCACCTCTTCACATAATTTGGGTTTAATGAAAGAGTTTGTAAAAGCACTGGACAAGTCAGGTGATTCCTTTAGATACATTTACCAAGCATTTCCAACATTGGGTATGGAAAAATTAAAAACAGGTATTTTTGACGGTCCTCAAATTCGAAAACTAGTAAAAGAACCAAATTTTAACCATTGTTTGATGCATGGTTTAGTTATGTATTTGTAATTCAAAATTTTTTGGACAATCATAAGGCAATTAACTACTAAATATAAAAAAATCGTACAAAAAACTTTTTTATAATTTTTCTGCATATTCTTTATTTTCTTAGAATATAATAAAAAGTTAGATTTCATATATATAAAAAAATTCAAAACAAGGGAAATCGCTTGTTATTTTATCTTTATTTGCATTAACATATATCATGTATGTTTATTTCAAAAACTAGAGCTAATCAAGAAAAAGTAATGTTATTTTCAGCAACAGGGGCAGTAATGTGCTCGATTCTTAAATTCGTCAAAATCGACTGTTAAATTCCTGGCAACGAATTGACTGTTTCTCAGTGTAATATGCCTAATACAATAGTTATATATAAAATATAGTAATTACATGAGTATGAACTTAAGAGAACAACTTTGAAAAATAGAAAAATACATAGGCTTATTATTTGTCGCTAATTAGTCGTTAATTAATCGTCAAAGTGATTATTCTGATGTTTTAAAAATTTTGAGTGTTCTAGCTTCACATACAGTTAGCAGAACATAAAAAAAATTGTTAAAAGAAAGTATACAGGAATTTGCCGCCCGTAAACAAATGGTATAAACGAAATTTGAAAAAAAAATTAAAGCACAAATAGAAATTATTTTTCAATATCAGTAAAATAATCCAAAACTGGAAGTAAGGAAATAAAATACATACACACGAAAGAAAATTGATAATTTACATCCCCACAAAAGACCAGAGAGCAAGTTAATTAAGATTAATAGCTGTTCTGCTAAATTACGGGGAACAAAATAAGAAATCTGAAAAAAATTGCAAAATATGACACGGCGAATTCGACGATGTCACGATTAATTAAAGGAATGCAAACGGTAAGTTCCTGAACGGAAACTGATCCCTATAAGATATTTTCATAGCAAATTAATGGCTGTTCTGCTAAGTTCCCGGCAAATAATCCAAAAATCGTAATAAAAATTGCAAAATTATCACGCACACATCATTCAAAATTTTTTGAAAATCAAAAACGGCTAAATTATCATTTTCACGATTAATTAACGGCTAATTAACGGAAAATAATAAGCCTATGCATTTTTTAATTCTTCAAAGTTGTTCTGCTAAGTTCATATTGATAATAACTAATAAAATTATATACTCAAATATACCTAAACTTATTACAAAAAAGTACTTAAACCTATATACCAAAAAGTACTACTATTAATAAGCAGAGCAGACAGATACTACATTGCAAATATCTTGCCAGTATAGAAATTTTTTCCATATTAGACATTTTGTTATAAAATGATTTTTAATGTTCACAATTGTACAGAAAAAATATCTATTGGATCTTGCACTAGTGAGTAGTTTGCATACATTTGATAGATTGGGGACGATTGAAGTAATAAGTTTGAATAAATAGGCATACAAATATGTATTTAAAATTGAAATATATATAAACTGTTATATTCTAAATATTTTAATTATTTATTAGTTTATTATTCATGAATCACTAACAAATATATTCATTTATATATTTTACATGTTATAAAAAGGAATAATTTATATACAAGAATTCATGATTGAATAATATACAAAATAACTTTTTAAAACAATTATTATATCAACGTTGTTGATTGCATCGATAGCATATAATGTGAAGTAAATGAGCTCTGAAGACTGCATTTTTCTATTAATGTTCATTGGCTATGAAATAACGTATGGTTGTACAGGTATAGGGACGAGTGGGACTACTGCATTTATAACTGCAATATGTTGCACGTTTACAAAAAAGTATCGAACCGTCTGTTATGGGTGGATCTATCGTATATATATAAAACTGCTAACATAATAGTGAGTACATTATCTAGGGGTTGTACCTTCATATATTTTTTTAATGTTTAAAAAAGAGATATTGGTATGTCTGCAAAAAGACGCTTATATGCCAATTTTCAAATACTTACAAATTAAATCTATACAGTGTGAATCTTAAGAAAATGACAATAATACGAAAAATCCTTACGAAAAATACGAAAAGACCTTTTACTTGATGAATCAGCAAGTAATATTTACATTTGTATATATCAACAATATTAATATAATTTGAGTAATTTTAAAAATGTGTTCGAAATGAGATGCTAATTTTAAGTAATTGTTTTATTCGGTTAGGCTTTTATAAAAACGACGAAATATAAAAATTACTAAGAACGAAATTGAAAACACTATATATATTATGATTTATTTAGATCTTTAATAAACAATGTACATCACAGTTAATGAGTGAGGCTTGTTTTGTAGAACTGAATAAACTAAATAAATTAGATCTTAATTGAAACTGAACTATGCTGAATGGATAATTGTGGGCATTTAACATAATAGCATGTGACGATTTAATGAGTTTGTATTTACTATAGAACTTTAGGCATAAGCTACCCCAAAGATTGCCAATAATAATCAAGACAGTACTTTTTGGTTATTCTTTAAAATTGAAGTTGTATTCTGACTCCTCACAATGTCTAGGGGAGAATTGGTGTCTTGTGATTGAAATCTAACTACTGATACTACACTACTGAGAAAACATCATAATATAAAATTGAGCGATAGACCTCTCTTTCGACTATCAGAGAATTCACGTTGACAAAACATTAGGTAAATATGATAGAAAATATGTTGCTTAATGCTTGCGGTATGATGATGATCATTCTGATAGAATGTAGCAGAATACTAACTGCTGTAATTCTTAAATGAAGTGCCCACCCAACAATGTGAGGTTAAATTTTGTACAGTTTTTTTTCTTCTTCTTTCTTTAAGTAGGTCTATGACTGTTCCTCTTCGATGAATATCATCGGTCCTATGAGCTGCTTATCTGTTTTTACAGAGGGTAGGCAGTTAACCTGGCCCTCTAACCCTCCTCTATCTTCCGGGCTTAGGACCGGCAACAGTACTACTGGGCCACTCAATCCACCCAGCGGCACTGCAGGCTGAAAAGCTGCAGGCTGTACAGTCTTTATTTTATTTATTTATAATATTTGCGCATTTGTAGGCGACCTGGGCATTTCGCGAACATGAAACTAATTTAAGAGATTTTGATTTAAAAGATTGATTTAATTTAAAAGATTTTAAATTCACTTTAAATTTAGTCGTCGATTTTACGAGCTTAAGGAATGTTCGCTACTCCTCAATTATTCTTCAAGTTCTATCTAAACATGATTATATATTGTTGATCTATATCAGCTCTATACTAAACATGATGATACATTATTGACTACTATGAGAAACAGTATAATTTAGTTTTACCCCAGTAATTTTGAATCGTAAAACATAATCTTCGAATACAGTCATTCAACGTTTTTTTTAATACCTATCAAGTTTTATTATTAAGTCATTTTTAAAATCACTGTCATCGCCTCAATGATACTTATTTTGTTCCGTATTTTATATGAAGATCTATTATATAATTACTTTCTGTGACTTTCCTAGTAGCTACTTTCCTTAGCGTTTAATTCTTACTGATGATAACTACAATAGACCAGAACATCTTGGTGATATCAAAGTGTGTACACATTTCTATTAAATTCTAAATGAGTTACCCAAATTTTATTCCATCAAGTATAATTTCGACAGGTTCAGGTTGTCTGATTTTTTTAAAAGTTTTCTTCACGGGACTACAAGTTACCTACAAGTTTACACGTACTGCAGATCTTAGTATTTCTTCGATATCATGTTCTAAGATTAAAATTCTCTTCTGATCTAAATTGCCACAATTTATGCATCATTTAATTGTGATAAAAGGAATCAGGTCACCACAGCTACTACCGTCAATTCACTTAACCTTTATATCACCAACTACTAAAAAAATTTTCGTTTTTGTAGATAAAATCCTGTCAGTAGGTATAGCCGTTTATTATATCATTACGTAATTTTAACAAAGTGGCGCCTGGATTTCTGAGAAAAATGCATTTCGTATGATACAAAGCAAAACGATAAAATTATATAAAGTTATCGTAATATATTAAGATCTCGATGATAAGGTACTACTAATTCGGCGCCTGTACTGTTGGAAAAAACAACTGATAAATAATTCCGGCTATTCTAAATATAAGTGAAAAAAAGTTTATATCAGTGCTAATCTAAATGTGAATAGACATAAATTGTAGTTGTTTCACGTAATCTGCAATAACAAAAGATCATTGGCAATAATATAATACCGGGTGGAGGAAAAAAGTTCGTAGAAGTTATTTTATTGCATCCCTATACATCGCACTGCAAAATTGAGTACACACAAATGGTAACTATTATTGAAGTGAATACTTCTTTGGCGGCGTTCCGATATTTGACGTGAATGGAGAGTGATTGGAAAAAATGTAACGTTTCCAGATTTCGTTACAAGAGAGAGAGAGAAAAAAGACATAATGTAGAGAGAAGGAGAAAGAGAGCTATACATCATATATATATATATATATATATATATATATATATATATATATATATATATATATATATCGGTTTAGGCTATCCGCGTCTCCCTATTGTCGCGCATGCGCGCGTTATAGATGTACGCGTCCAGACGCTATATATTAACAGCTGAAGCAGCACGCGTGTGTACCGAATATTTATCATTGTGTTTTGTAATTATTTACGTTATTTACATCTCTGTTCTGTGATTATTTGATAATATCCTTGAACCGTTTAACTTGTTAAAATCTAGAAGATATAATATGTTTCATTCACCGCTCCCTACTGGTTTACAGCCACACAGGTGCAAATTCACTTGGAAGAGGCGAAGACAAAATCCCCTTGATTCTCGAGGGAGATTTCAATGTAAGTTTCGGATCCAATGATTCTTTGACGTTGATTAACTTTCTTCGAGAAGCATTTGGTCTGCTTATAAATAACAATCCCAAAGAATCAACAACAAAATCCGGAACAACAATAAATGCAATTTTTACACGTTATCTAGAAAATATCGAATCACGAACATATATTTCACATTTTAGTTATCACAAACCGATCATATCAGTATTACCAATTGAACCACCAGCCGATGATAGTGTAGATAATGAATAAACCGAATATTTTTTACACAAATTTTATATTGTTATATTTCTTTTAAAATTATCCTTCTCCCTTTCTCTCTCTCTCTTTCAATCTCTCACTCTTAATCTCTCTCATTCTCTATTCTAAAGCAGTATTCACTTCTATCACGTGTACTGTGCTGCACATGATATTTTTTTCATCATTTAATTATTTACTTCAGGATCACTTTAATTGGTGATTCAAAAAAACCCTTATTAAAAATCAATGATCGTCAATAATACCAATAATATAGTTGATACAAAAAATGATAGAGGTCGTTTTTACTATATACGTAGTAGATTTATTTCGCCAGAGCTAATCATTATAGTAGAGAAAACATACTAGGTATTATGTTTTTTACAGTTTACCACTACGTTTACAAGAATTTATAACTGTATAGGGGTATATCATTATTAACTGTATCGAGGGGTATATCATTATTAAACAAGGATTGAAAGGAGAGTAGATATTCCCTTATTCTATTTTCAGACATTGTTCATAATATTTGTTCATCGTCACTTATACATATTTGATTTTTATGGTGTGGTGTATCTGGTGTTTTGGTATGATATTAACATAAAGGGTGTTACAATGAGAGCGCATTTTGGAGTGAATTTGAATTGTGCATTTTGGCTGTCATGATTCGATAGATCAATAATTGTGACAGGTCGCTACGATACAGATAAGAGTAAATATGGAGCAAGCACTACATGAAAGTTTGGTTGCAACGATTCGTAAAGTTCATCTAATTTTCGGCAGAATTCTCCATATTTATCAACTGTCAAAAGAATAATCGAAAAATTCAGTTATTGTGGCAAAACACACGACACAAGCTGACTGGTCGTTCAGAATAAAACAAGGCAGTTCGCGAGAGTGTGACCAAGAGTTCACGGACGTCGATTCGTCATCGTGCACAATAATTGGACATTTCAATAGCCACTCTGCACCGTATTCTCACCAAGATCTGCATCTCTATGCTGACAAAGTCCAGTTCACTCAACAACTTCTGCTAACAGACCATACACAGCGAGAAGAGAGTTCACCAATTGGATCATTGAATAACAAGAAGTGAATGTCGATTTTGTGGACGAAATCATCTTCAGCGCCGAGACCCATTTTCACCTTGATGGCTTCCTTAATAGGCAAAATTGCCACATTTGGGGTTCTGAAAACCCACGAATGATTATGAGAAACAAATGCACCCCCAACGTGTCACTATTCGTTGTGCATTGCGATCTGAAGGAATTATTGGACCATCTTTCTTTGAAAATGAGGCAGGTAATGCATGAACGGTAAATGACAAAAGTTATCATGACATGATAACTCAGTTCTTTGTACCTCAATTGGAAGATATTGCTCTTGAAGACATGTGGTTTCAGCAAGACTTCACTGCCATACTACTCGTGAAACATTGACGGTCTTGCACGAGTGTTTTTCTGGTCGTGTTACCTCCCGTTTTGGTTTCCAGAAGTGACCGCCATAATTTCGTGATTTGACACCTGCGGACTTCTTTCTATAGGATTTTATGAAGTCTCAGGCTTACGCCAACAAACCCATGATCACCCAAACATTGAAGGTCGAAATTGAACGCCGCGCCGTATCACCGAAATACCGCAGCATTTACGCAAAATCGTTGTTGAAAATTTCGCCAGAGGAGGAGTACTCGTGTGCCACCAAAGCCATGGATGCCATATATCATACGTTGGTTCATTATGGTTCATTATATGTTGTTACATACATAATTCTCAAATATTTGCATTATAAATGAATAAATATTTCAATATTTTGCAACACAAAACTAAAATCACAATGTTTTTTAAAATCACATCTTGTGCTCTTATTGTAACTTTATTTATGCTTTTTACACCAGAAAATCGTTTTGCTATTATCTAATGATGAGGAAATCTTGATTGACACACTTACATATGGAGAGTAAATATTGAATATTTCTCATTATGCGAAGATTAAATCGCATACTGAAGAAGTACAAAAATTCATTATCTTTAGATGGAAATTGTTATATTTTCCAAAAACTATCTGCCAATACATACGTCAAAGTTTAGCATATAGAATTCCAATTAATCTATT
This sequence comes from Rosalia funebris, assembly GCA_037954035.1. NCBI lineage: Eukaryota > Metazoa > Arthropoda > Insecta > Coleoptera > Cerambycidae > Rosalia > Rosalia funebris. Next base: position 23,261,803 of record JAZFAV010000011.1, read on the forward strand.
ATATTTTATTTTATACACTAAATTGTATATTTCAATTCTACATTAAATTCGGCTTCTTTTTAGTTATTGCTACTGTCAACTTGACTACTATTTTGAATTCTATATTAAAAAAGGCATCCCAAGGAAGATTCTAAGGTATAATATATCCAGTCCACAAAACGGTAATAAGCATGAAGTAACAAATTATAGGCCCGTCATTATAATATCTATTTAAAAAATTAGGTTGATGTGTTCCAAAGTTTGTCAAAAATTAGTTCGAACAACAAAATCATGAATATTGTACGAAACTGTATCACCACTCTGTATGTGAGTTTATATATTCTTTATGAATGGCCATATATTTAAATTTTACTAGGCAGATCCCAGACCTTTTTAAATTGTGGTGAAGGCGACACTGTAGAATCAACAACCGTTTTTGCTTTTGCTTACGTTGCGTTGGTATATTTTTAATAAACTGTATATAATATTTCTTCTGGATAAAATGTTGCACCGCTGCAGTTTGGGAACAGGTACTGTTTATTGTCGGAAATATATGAAATAATTAAATAAACGATGGAATTTAGTCTGCACTTCATCAAGTTCTTCTAAATATTGTGTTTTCGAATTTGTGTATGATTTATTAGTAGGTGCAACAACCTTAAAGCTTGAACGCTCAGCTGCTAATTTTTGCATATAAGAGCCGATATGGTGTGCCAAATAAACAGTTGCCAAAAGTGCAGCAAATAAATCAATATTTCAAAAGAGTCAGGAAATCTTTAATTTCGTGTATTATTTGTTACATATCAACCAATTGGTAGTAAATCAGTCAAATGAAATATTCTTGGCCGTTGAAAATGTAGTGATTTTTATCGAATAGGCATTATGTATTCAATCATATATTTTCAAGTAAGTAATTATTCATTTTCGTGAGTGATACAGTCCTACTCATAGCATAAAAATAGTATACAGCGAGTCGTGTCATCCTGTTGATTGTATGATTATATGATTAGATGATGTCAGTGTTGTATTTGTTCGCACCATTTGTTTTTACACATTCCAAATATCTTCACATACTATGGCAAAAATACCAAGCCATTAAATAAAAGAGCAAATACATTAAATATAGATCAAAATGCAATATGCGTGTAGTTCCTTAGTTGTTGACGAACTGAACAGTTTTAAATCATTCCAAATTTTAAATCACCTTTTGTTAACAAAAATAGCCAAGATATTTATTGTTACGTGTTACCACCCTCCTATGTATTTAATCAACTTATTTTCGTTTTAAATCTCTTGCATCTTATACTATTTTTATGGAGGAAACTAAGAAGTAATAGATAAAAAAGGCAAAACCAAAAACTTAAAGATTTAAAATATATCGGAGTAAATTTAGTAAAACTATATATGTGAGACAAATGCGAGAACTTTAGAACGATTAGCCTAACTTCCCACGCGTCAAAAATCTTAACCAGAATAGTGCAGAAAAGGATGGAAAATAGAGCGGAGGAAATACTAGGAGAAGACCAATTCGGGTTTAGGCGAAATAAGGGAACTCGCGAAGCTATTCTGGCGCTAAGAGTAATGTTAGAGAAAACAATAGAAAAAGGAAGGAACGCTGATATAGGATTTGTAGATTTAGAAAAAGCTTTTGATAGTGTAAGATGGGAAAAGTGTTCGATATACTAAAGAGCGCGGGAATGAAGTATAGAGATAGGAGAGTAGTACACAATCTATACAACGAGCAAACTGCTTCGCGGATAATATAGCAGTATTAGCATCTAGTAAGGAGGAATTAGAATCAGCGTTGAACGAAATGGAGGCAGTGTTGACAAAGGAATACGGAATGAAGGTGAATAAAAACAAAAGTAAAGTGTTAGTGTGCAGAGGGCGCGAGAGCAAAGCAAAAACGAAAGTACAAATTAATAATGAAGGATTGGAGGAAGTTAAAGACTTCACTTACTTAGAAAGTAAAATAGATTGGTATGGAAGAAGCGATAAAGATATAAAACAAAGAATAGCACAGGGTCGAATAGCTTTTAACAAAAAGAAAGCACTTTTATGCTCGGGGGTAATAAACTTAGAAACAAGGAAGAGATTTTTGAAAACGTATGTATGGAGCACGGCACTATACGGTTGCGAAACCTGGACGGTAGGGGAAGCAAATAGGAAGAAATTAGAAGCTTTTGAGATGTGGTGTTACCGAAGAATAATGAAAATACCGTCGACTGATAGGGTTAGAAACGAAAAAGTATTAGAGAAAGTCGGCGAGACAAGAAGTATATGGAAAAACATAAAGAAGAGAAGAGACAGAATGTGAGGCAACTTGCTGAGACATGGGGAATAGTCCGCGATATTTTGGAGGCAGAAATAGGAATGAAGAAAGGCAGAGGTATTAGATTAGACTACTGCTCGCAAATAGTAAGGGATGTAGGTTGTAGTACAATTAGCGAAATGCGTAGGTTAGTACAAAATAGGAGAAGCTGGAGGTTAGCGTCTAATCAGTCAATCAATATATACCAATATTCGAATAATATGCAAAATATATAGAAACAAATCCACAAATTTATTCTTAGATTTATTAGTGACGCTTTAAGGTTACATTTTCCAAGATTACCTGCACATTCACATTCTTATAACGGTATCGGGTTTTCCATCATAATTCAAAATGTTGTTAGTCAATATTTCAATAACAATCAATACTTCAATACGAAGATTTTTATAAAAAGCTTTAAACACGGAAATCGATTTAAAGTCTTAGGAATACACATAGAAACGAGGACGAATACACTCATGCTCTCTACGAGGTACCAAACTCTTTGTTAATATTCGATAATACACCTGTTAGTACTCGAATCTAACTATACAAAACATATAATTTACAGTATGAATAGTATTACAGACTAGTATCTTTATAGGAAAGTACGGCGAGTTATTGCAGATCATCCCGCTCCACAGTACGAATGACGCTGTTACAAACACTTCTATCAAAAAATACCGCGCTTGACTTTTATTAGTTCTGTGTTGGGCACTCAATTGAATGCCCACCGAATTCTTATAAGTTCATTTTTTGGATACACAGAAATCCACTTCTTCCCCTAAAGCCTCAAGCTGCGAGGGAAAAATTACACATACAGGTGAGGATAAACACACCCATGCTTAGGGAGACGTGCCAAACTCTCGCCGTTGTGACTCCAACCCAATTATACAACAACGCCTCCAATACTGGGCTAGTCCGGACCATAGTACGGATATTATCGCAGTCATTTCTATAGAAAAATACAATAGGTCACCCATTCGTGTAGGCAACGCGGAGCAAAGTGCTGCACTTCTTTTTGCACCACCTAAGGTAACTGACCTGAATGCTCATAATAATGCCCATCGTATTTAATCAAGTGTATTGAATATAACTATGACATAATGTTGTTATGGTAAAATCAAATGAAATTCTAAACTCAACCGACTTTGCAGTATTATAACACGACGAATTAATTAATTTAATTAAATTAAACGAATTTTAATAATCTATATATTTATTTTTAATTGTAATTTTAGATAAATGACACGTAAAATTTTCCGTTAATATCTGTGTTTAATAAAGACTAAGAGTAAGTATTTCAAAAAGGAGAAACAGAATAAACAAATGATAAATGCAATGTTGCGTGTGGAAGTTATTAAGTAAATATATAATATGCCTCAAATAAGAGTTAACGTAAAATGTCACACAATCAAAATATGACACAATGTGTTAAATCGTTTCGCCAACATGACTTGCTGATATCTACAGTATTTACTACTCTGCTTTACTTATCTTTGGAATTTTTATAATTTCGCACACTATGTTAATATAACTTATTGCACATCACAATAAGTTTCTTCTAATTTTTCTAGACAATTTTCATTTTCATATCTTATAAAAGTTTAATTTTACTATTTCCTTGACACGTTATTGAAGGATTTGAAGCGAACATTGATAGTGGCTGGGCATAGTACTGTTTATAGCGTTATCTTAACGCAACAAAATTATGCCAAGAGTATATCACAACTCCTGAATTCATCAAGTTTTCTCCGAAATTTTGCAAGTCTTCTCATGAATCTCTTTTATGACGTAGAACGCATATTTGAAGTATACATACGATTCAGGTAATTTCCTTGATGTTATCTATACAATAAGCACTTACTTCATCAGCAGGAAGATATATAAAAATTTAGTTTAGAGGTCCTTAAACACTTTCTAATGCAATTTAATGTGATCTCCAATTCAGGAAAGGAGATTGTTAATTATATTGTCTTATTTATTTTAATTATATTGTCTTATTTATATGTGCTAAGTTGGCTAATCGAACGAAATGGCTATTTTTAAGGACGACTAACCTCCACATTATACAATTTCATGTTTCTCTCCTTTTTTATGTTTTTCTCCATTTGTGAGATGGGGTTGGATATAATGGTGTATAAGAGAATTAACCTAAACTATTAGATAGTACATTTTACTTTTCCGCACCCAACTATAACTAGCGGAAAAGTAATGAAATCGTGTAAAGGAAAATGGAAAAAAATTTTTCGTTTTTTGGCCTAAAAACAAAAAAAATTGTTTTTAAAAAATTTGTGTGTCGTTTTCGTTGTCGTCGGCATTAAAATTTTTTGTTAGCACGATAACTCAACCAAATCGTGTCGGATCGTTCGGGTTTTGACTGATTCTGGACGTCTCCCAGATGACTTCTATTGATTTTAAGGTGGATAGGACACACCACCCCCTCGTCCATGGATCATGAGAGAGCATGGTGATGGACTATTTGAGAAATTTTTGAGTTTTGAGCACGATCACTCAATGAAATCGTGTCGGATCGATCGGGTTTCGACTGATTCTGATTAGGGACGTCTACCAGACCACATATATTGATTTTGAGGTGGATAGGACACACCCCACCCTATTCATGGATCATGAGAAATCACAATGGTGGACTATTTGAGTAATTTTGTTGTTAGCACCATCACTCAATGAAATCGTGTCGGATCGATCGGGTTTCGACTGATTCCGATTAGTGACGTCTACCAGACGACATATATTGATTTTGAGGTGGATAGGACACACCCCACCCTGTTCATGGATCATAAGAAAGTACGATGGTGGACTATTTGAAAACAGTAAAACTGTCGCATAAATCACATATTCTGCATTTATGTGTTGGTTTAATTTTTCTCGGTCACTCAATTTCGAGATAGAGATATTCTACTTGCTGAAAAGTTCATTTTAAGGTTTTAAAACTATTTATTTTGCTTAGCTTTAGAGTTTTGATACGAATTCGTCTAAGGTGAACGTATAGGTCTTGTTTTTCTCTCATATCTCAAAAAATCTTATATTACGACAGTGGACACCATTTGTCGCCCTCTAGAATTAGTGTTCATTTGCACCAGATTTTGTCCGTATTATAAGTCGTAATTATATAAATAATTATCACACATGATACTTATTGCTACCGTGTTCTCAATCATTGCATGCCATTGCTTCACGATTGTTTTTTGAAAGAATGCAGTACCAAGACTGTTGCAGTTTTCGTCTTCTCAGCAAACTTCTAGAAAGCATGAATCTGCATAACAAATCTGCAGTGGTAGATGAAGTTTAGCAATAAACTTTAGCAACAAGTTCATGTTTGTTGAGGGATGTAGTCAGAAGAAGAAAAGTTTTCAGTCTATGAGAAATATGAAGAAAGTTAGCCTCTTTTAGTAAATACATAATAATTATTATATTTAGATAGAAAGCATTATAAGTAGATTTTATTAGTCTTTTTCATGATGTAAGATCAGAAGGTTCTTCTTTCGTCAAGAGTCAGTAGGTTCTTTGACTCTCAACCATATGTGTGGATGTTTCTAGATTTATTTATCTAGAGACGTCTCTTAATATAGGTACTAACATAGTTTAAAATAGCGGCGGCACGGGCAGCAGTGGAGTCGAGAAGAATCAGTGAACATTGTAAAACAAGTGACGGTCAAGAGAACATTTCAGGCTTGTTGGCACAGGAATTAGGAAGAAACATCAAAGAAATAAAACTACTCTGTTTAATATCAATCATGTGTCCATCTTGAGAATTGCATAAGGGCAGTTGCCTGTAAGAAATCATGGACAAAACTGTTTTTTAACTTTGCAGTTTTTAGTGTGGCTCTATGGTCAGTAACTGTAAACTTGCGGTGAGTGTCTTTTTGCCTCATAAATGACAGAAAATGATTAACTTAATAACAAAAAATTACTTTCTAAATATTCCGCGAACATATGAAGTAAATGTTTTTCTTCAAAATGATTTACATTCATTATTGGAATTACACTAAAGGAATTCTTGTTAATTATTTTCGTCATAGGTTTCCCAATTAGAACTAAATAGATTTTTACTCACCGAAGTAACTTAAAAACGATACTTATGCTAAATAATCGACACTTATGTTAAATAATATTTATAGTCAATTGTGGTTTAAACAAAAAGTTACAGTTCTTCGTCCTAATAAGTTTTCTTTGCTGATATGCCGTCAATTACACCATAACGGCATAATCACTTTGAATCACTTTAAACTACAAAGCTAAGGAAAGATTCAAAGAATTACAAGAACAATAACACTATTCTGGGCTTTCCAATACGTATCAAATAGATATCTATTTGTGTTTGAACTGAATAGAAAGTTTTTGTTTTTTACACTACTCAAAAAATTAAGGGAACTAAGAAAATCCGAAAACCTTTTAGTGAATTTTCAAAGGCTGTAACTATGAAAAATAGTTGTGTCTAGATAACAAAAAATACTATTTTGAAGCTTGAAGTTTCTAGTTTTGAAATGTTCCCTTTCAGTTCTGAAATCATCATCCGATTTGCTGTGTGATCATTTGTTCCTGAGGTATCGATGATCAAACACAAAAGCATGTTAAAAACCCAAAGTAAAGCTGAATAAACAGATTAACTGGCCTTTGTATTGATTTAGTCCGACCAGAATTCTTGAATTCAGGGACGCTCGTATAAAAAAGAGACTTTTTTATCTCGCGGTATTTTTTTGGGTTGCACAGTAACCGTGGCTCGGAATATTTTTTGCCAAAATATTTCAAAACTAGAAACTTCAAGCTTCAAAGTGGGTTTTTTTCATCTCGATATGACCATTTTTCATAAAGTTATAGTCTTTCAAAAACCGCTGAAAATTTTTTTGTTCCCTTAATTTTTAGTGTAGTTCACTATGTGTAGTAGCTACAGAATGGAACCATAATTTCAAAAATTTCTTGAACTGAATAATAAATTTTGTAATAATTATATAACATATATTATAATTCATAACTATACATATATGATTCAATATTATACTAGAATAGAATAAAGAACAGAAATGTAACGTTACTTTTCACATACATTTCACGCTGAATCATAATGACATCATAGCGCTGAAGAATTAAATACAATAAATTTCGAATTTGATTGAAAAACGCTGTAATTTATATATATTTAAATAAAATAAAAATAATATTCTTATGACTAATCCTGAATATATTCATTCGGTATACTTTGCAAAAATTTCAACATTTTTAACTTGAGGGCAATAAATTTAAGTATATAAAAATTAAACTTAATAATAAATATAAACTAATAGCTGGCGTAGTTTATTATGCAGTATTAAACCATCCTTGAGCCTTCGATTCAGTCGAGTCGCTATTTTAATTTTCAATTGTTTCAACTTGGTGTGACAGATGACATACGTTTATCATTCATAGCGTCTATTAGCCTGCGTACACACCTACGTATTGAGGTATTTGAAGTATTTATGTAGATCAAAGCTCGCATGCATTTTCATTATTTATGTCGGGACCAAGTACTAATCTCTATGGGAAATGCGCCGCACTACGAGATAATGCACCCACCCTGATATATATCTGCTAAATACACAACTAACAAGTAAAATAATTTATAAACTCCTATGGTGATTCAACTGTTATAGAAACAGTAATATGACCCTGACACCTGAATTTACGCGTCGCAATCCAAAACAAAGGGGTGGGAGTTACCAATGAAGACTATCCCGGGATAAATCTTATTGAAAGAAGTTGCTGTACCGGCAGGTTCTTAGAAGGTTTGTGATGAATTTTGTGGCTACTAATATTAACTGTGTGATGTACTAGAATCGAATGAAAATGTATATGTACGAGGTCTCATAAAAAAGTTCCAGGACTGTTCATGCACAATAATGGATGGTCGAAGGGTGTTCCGGTATATAACTGTTTAGCTAGATAACATTCCCAAGAACGATTGATTTTGCAGATTTATGATAACCTTCTTACTTGCAAACTTACGACCGTCTTACGGAAGCCGGATTTTTTGCATTCGGAGATTTTGAGAAATCAACCAAAAGAGCAATGAGTTTGTGTGAAATTGGAAACTTTCCAAATATTGAAATTTACGGAATTTATTTATTTATTCTATTATGGAAGAAGATTTTTAGCAATGGATTTTTGACATGCTTCCGGTTTCATGTGTGGAATGGGGTGTAGGAAATACGAATATGGGTTTCAACACAATCCTCGTTAAGGAAAACCGTCAGTCTTGACGGATGTCAGGATTGGATCATGTCGCCCAAATGAACCTTTTCTGCGACCAAACCGTCGCTGAACCATCTGTGAAACGGCCGAGAAGTGCAGAAGTTCATTTGACTCATATCGGGAAATTCTAATTGAAAAATTACACGGGCTCCATATTACTACGAAGTTTGTCCAGAAGCTGATGATTGAGGAATAAATATAACATCGAGTTGAAGTTTTTCAGGAACTTCTTGAAATGACAAATGACAATGAAAACTAATGAAAACAGGGTATCACCACTGGGAACTGGATGTGGATTTATGGGTACGACATGGAAACGAAGTCCAATCAGCACAGCGGAAGTCAGAAAGCTCTTAAAGACCATAAAAGCAAAATCAAATGTCATAATCATGATTACTATGATTTCGACTAGAAGGATGCTATATACCACAAATTTCCTCCACAAGATGAGATGATTAATCGTTTCCGTTACAGTGAAAATTGCACGAGTCTGGGAGGAGGAAAAGACCTGAATTGTGGCAAAGTAGGGAGAGGATATTCATCACGATAACGCACCCACACATTCGGTCTTGGTAACCCGATTTTAACAGGAAAAAAAGCAAGACGGTAACTCCCCAGTCCCCCCACTCATCGATCTAACTCCTGCAGACTCTTTTCTGTTTCTCCACAACAAATACCCACTGAAAGGATAAATATTTCTCATGATTGGGGAGATTAAAGAAAAGTCGCTGATGGAGCTAAACAGCATTTAAATAGAGGCGTTTCCAGATGTTTCCATTAGTGGACACAGAGACGGGAAAGATGTTTAACTTGCCAAGGGGGTAATTTGAAACGAATAATGTTGAATAAATTGTATTAAGTATTTTTAAGAAATTTATAAAACGTAAGTCGTGGAATTTTTTGATCAGAACTTGTATGTTCAGCATCAGCATACCTTATATGTAGTTCTATGTATATTAGCTACAACACGACGATATTAAATATTAAAGACATTAGTTATAGTTGTCAGTCTTTATTAACGGTTATATCTATGGTTATGTCATTATACAGGGGAAATGTTTTACTTTGTTAAAAGAACATTGTACAGAGAAACTAATCGTACGTTAATTTCACTTGGTAGACCTTCATTTGTTCTATATTTGGAACAATTACTTTGAGTGATAATATACATTTTAGATCCATATGTTCGGTAATTTTTTTTATTTTTACAGTCCTATAGTAAACCCGAAAAATATACATACGTAGCTGTTAAGTCCTCCCATTTCTAAAAAATATTATTTTCACTTCATAAAATTTGTAATTCAACGCCTTAACTCTGTATATGGCCTTTTGGCAAAGGTAACTTGGATCAGTAGGGAAAATCGCTGAATCTGTCAGAATGAAAAATGTTCCTGGTACATTGATTTATTTCTAAAGTTTTCAAATATATGAAATTACATGGAAAGGGCTCATACAATTTCATTACTTGGATATCACTGTAAAGTATGTTAATGGAAATGAGGTAATCGAGGATTTTAAAAATTGTTTGCAAAAATGATCTAATTTACTATGATCTAATTAACATCTCCATCAAACTTACTGCATTATTTATACCTAATATTAATTAATTATCGTTTACTGCAATGCCCATTATAGTAAACTACAATAGACGTTATAGTAATTAAATATTATAGGCTATAATATATACCACAATTTACCAAAGGACACAGAATAGCGAAAATAACGAAAGATTTATAAAATTAATTGCTAAGGCTGTGGTCAGAAGTATATAGGGCAGACGAAAGGGGCAATTGTAACTAGATTTAAGAAGCAAGAAGACTATTTAAGATGTGAAAGGACAGAAAAGTATTCTGTTGCCTAACAGAATAGACTCTGGTAACTTGAAATCAATTAAAAATGTAACCAATAACAGATTCTCTGATGCCTTTAAAAGCGCTGATAGCTGTAATAACACCATGAAATATGACAAGGGCTCTATACCTAACAATCCATATTAATGGATCACTGAACTGAATGTTTACCTCGGTTCTGACCGTGAATGGAAATAGTTATAAGAGATTAGGTATTAAAAGAAGTGGTGTACTGAGTGGAAATATATTAGCCCTTCACAGTTCACTCACCATAGGTATGTACATAAAACGAGTTACACCGAGTGAAGCTATTAGTGAACGGCTTACGGAACATGAACAAAATTTAGGTATAAACAAAAAGTAGAGGTACTTTAAAAATATATTTTAATCCTCTCCTAATGCCAACTGGGTTGGCGAAACGCACGTCAAGTTACGTGTAATCCTTCGGTGTTCATGAAAAATGAGTCAGTTGTTTTTGTTGCATGCATATTAAGGTTTCAGTCCCTTCGTAGAACCCAAATAATAAATTGTACAAATGATAAGACTTTTCGTTAGTAAATAAACCTTGTTTAATTTAAATAATGTCAGCAAAATAGGCTCCTCAAAAAGGTTTAGTACTATGATTATTATCGAATAGAAATATATGACCTAAGGATTACAGAGTTAAATAAATATAAAGTAAATTCTATTTCAGCTGCCAAGGGGCAGATATTCCACAATACCACTAATTTAAAGTGTTAAGCGCCTCCCACCAGTAAAAAATAGCTCCATATGGCACCACTTACTCTCAAAGACAATCAGTTAGGGCTGTCTTTTAATGTTCATCATTAAGTGAAAAGTGATCTGCTTAGTGCTTAAAGTCACAGGAGTATGTATTGTACGCATCCGCTTCTAGTTTTTAAAGTTCTCGCCTGCTACTCGACAGCTTTTTTCTTGCCACGTGCCATTATACATTTCTTTATAATAGAGCTTAGTACAATCATATTTTAGTCGAGGAATCGGCAAGGCATTAAATTAAATAATCGATTAATCAGTAGACTTTACATTAGACAATTTTAAATCAAAATATCGTAAATTATTCTGGTAAAAATTGGGTAAACGTACATATATAGGTACGCGTAATAATTATATTTATCAGTTATTTAATAAACGATAAATTAAATTACGATGACCTATCAGATAATATTTTATATAAATGTATAATCAGTTTCGGTATACGCAAATTAAAAATGGGAATGCCGAGGTAAACAAACCGTACAAAGGTTTTAGAAAATTATACACTCCAGATAGAAACTGAGAATGCTTGCACAAAGATCTATAATTTTGGTAATAATAATAATTATCTGCCTACTGTTCTATAGCCACTAGGTATATACAATGCTTTTGTAAAATAATGACTAAATTCGTTAACAATTCAGGAAATAACTTTTGGGAAAAACTCTCAGGCTAAAACTAAAAATAAAATTTTGACTATTTATTTTTAGTTGCACATTTTTTAAAATAAAATTAATATATACAGAGTGATTCGTGTAGGGGGTATGACGTCATAGATACTTTTTTCATGGCAACCTTCTTTTTATTACGGATTGTTATGTGTGAAAGACCATATATATTACATATTCTTCGGTAATAATTGCATTAGCGTGAGTAGGTATAGGTATATAAAAAAGTGATGGTAAGGAAAACGATTGTGCAATTTGAAAATAATAAATTTAATAGCAATGATTACTTATAAAATCAACCAAACTAAATTTTACAATTGTGCACTGTTTGCTGTCTGACACTAGCTTTAGAGACCGATAATGTTTTTATTACTGACAAACAAATCTTGAAATCGTACACTGTTAAATAGCTTTTTGATTTTTGGAGTTATTTCTTTAAAAAATACATTTCTACATCTTTTGTGTTGTAAAAGCCGTGTATTGGAAGTGTTTATTAAGTAGTAACTTTGTCGTTCTGTAAAAAATAGTTAAATTAACTGAACGAGAAATAATTGAAATTGTTTGCATGAGCGTATTTGAAGATAGGATGGACCCAAAGAGAGGTACTTGAATTGTCCAATGCATCTCGTTCTGATCGACAACCCATTACCCAAAGTATGGGAAGCAATATTGCAACTAAATACCACGAATTTGTGTATGTTAGTGATCTTTCGAGTAGACTCTCACTATCAGAAGATGATCAGCAAATATTTTGTTGGCAATGCCAAGAAAATCATTACTCAACACTTAACCAGTTGACTTCTGATTTCAATATGGCAGCGTCTACAATACACAAAATTGTAAAAAAGACATAACATCAACCACATAAGGTATGCTTTATCCATAAGATATCTGGAGACGACTTTACTCGGCAAAAGCAATTTTGCGAGAAAATGCAATGAAATCTATGCAATAGTGATAATAATTTCGAAAAAAATACTTTATCTGACGATGTTATCTTTGTTTTGAACGGCCATGAGTAGGTAAAACTACTGTTATTAGACTACCAAGAATCCCCAATACATGATGAAGTATCACACTCAAAATCTCCATAAAGTTAATGTGTGGTGCAGCATAGTCGACGAAATAACTCTGGGTTCCTATTGCTTATCGCAAACATAACTTGTGCAAGATCTATCAACACTTATTTAGCACCTGTACGCGCTTATTTAGATGAGATGTTTAGAATGAGAGAGTCATTGGGTAGGAGTAAAGGGGAAGATTGGGTGGCAAGCTAAATCACCAGATTTAACAATCCTAGATTACTTTTTGTGGGAATTTTGAAAAATCAATGTATACATTACTAGACCGGAGACTATAGAAGATTTAAAAGTAAGGATTTGTCATGAAATGCAACGTATACCTGCTAAAATTATTGGCAATGTTCAAAAGGAATTATCAATCGTTTTCAGTACTGACAGCAGCCAACGGTGCACAATTCAAACATTTACTTTGGTTGATTTTTTAAATAATCATTGGTGTTAAATTTAGTATTTTGAAATTGCACAATTCGAATCGTATCGAATGGTGAATGGTGAAATTTCAAGACAGCGCGTATATGAATAAAAGTGTCATTTTCAGATAGTGTAAGTTTTTCATATATACATATGTAAATATCTATTAACGCAATTAGCAAAATATGTTTTTTTTTTGTTAACAGGTACATTAAAGATATCTTTAATGTATTTATACCTTAAGAATGTACCTCTTAAAATGTTACCATATTTCTATTTGCGAATGTAAATTTAATTAAAACTTATAGTAAATTAATACACAATACGTTAACTGGAGTCTGATTACATGTAGCCCAAATATTATAATATATTATGTATGGAATAATATTAGTAATTTGTAATGCTATTATGTTTTCATTTTATTTATATTTATTTATCAAAGTTAAATAAACACAAACAGAAGTTTATTAGAACTGTAAAAAATTATTTGTTTGATAAATCCAACAGGTCCATTTCAGTTGATAAGAATACTATTTATCGTCAAGCTTGATTTTCTCTGACTATTTATTCTTGAATACTGAGGTGACCATGTTTTTATAATATATTATTTTTCTTAAATTTGAATATCTGATAATTACTAAGATAGTTGCATAAAAACATTGTTATAAAAAAAATGAAAAGTCAAAACAAGAAATAATCAAGGAGAGTAAGGTCTGGTGATCTTGGGAGCCATATTATAGGTGTTTGCTTATCAATCTACCTTGTAGAAAAGCATTGGTTTAAATTATCTCGAACTTGATCAAAATGCTGCTGACCACGACCCTATTGAAGCCTTCATTTTCTGTGGATATTTAATGTGTACCTCACGGGTTCAATGAAGATTTATCTGTGCTCCACCATCTGTAACTCCTTGTTACGTAAGCCGATGATAGGAAAACTTACTTTTGTAACTTTTGACTTTAATTAAAATGGCATATTATGTATCAAAAATAGTAAGGGAGTTTTATTCGTCGAAGACAAAATCTGGAGCCTTCATTCTTGTTTGAGACCACTAATACCCTTAAAGATAGCGATGCTATTTTTAGATGATATTTTTTGCATTATTAATATATTGTTTTTCTGATTAAAATGAATTGAATTGTAATAAGAATGCAAAAAAATACGTTATATTTGAAAATAATTGTTCAAGTAGTAGGTAAGTGAAATGATTTCTAGATTTGGTGTATTACGTCTAGATTGCTGTGGCACGTTTTTGGTAAATAATGAAAATTAGTATTACTCAAAGTTCTTAATTTTCCATTAAATTTAGAATCTTTTGTACGATGATGCAGGAAATTGACGCTTGTGATCTTGAAGAAGCGTAGCCTACATTCTGCAGCTATATCAGAAAAGTAGGGAACGGTACGGTACGGAAAAACTTTTAAAGTTTGTAACCCTAATTTATTTCCTTAGAAGAAAGAACATTTTCAGGCGAAATTTTTTTAAGAGAATATGTACAAGTTTTTAAAGGAATTTTCTGGCGAAATTTACTTAAGTATAAAAATGGCCATATTTGGAATAGCAGGAACATGCAGACGGGAAGATTTCTATAATATGACAATATTAATACTCAGGATTAAGGTTCGGTTACTATAATAAATATTCCTACTACGAAAACTAATAATAAATTAAAAACTTAAATATTAAATAAAACTAAATTAAACATCTTGGCGGTTACTAGTCAAAAACACGAAAGAATAGCCATCTAGTGTTTTATACAAAATACCTGAGATTACGGCAAACAAATTTAAAATCATCTCATGTGATCACTAAGTAAATCACTTACCTATCAATAATTTGTAAACATAACTTACTCATGTCATAAATAATTCACTAAACAGATCAAGTTACCCCATCGTGTAAAAACGTCTATTATTTCTAATATTATAATAAAAGGGAAGTGTATACTATTTCTTTAATGTACCTACTTTTTTGTTATATAAGGCAAATGTGTACGGTTACTTCTATAGCCCGTTCTTGATTTATTTCCAACAATAATAATTCTTCTGTGACGTTCAACATAACTTTTTGTAATTTCCTTTAAGCAATATGACATTATAGTTATGATGTTGTATTGCTAGATGTACCAGAACCATTATTAGATGTACCAGAATCAAGAAAAACATGAGTGGGTGTTATTATTGAGAAAAAATGATGACGTAATTGTGAAATTAAATCAGTCGGGAGCTGATTATCACATTTATACTTTTATTTTTCTTTTTAGAACATCTTTGGAGAATAAAAAGGTCTAGTTAGGCGAGTGAAAATTTGGGGGGGGGTCTTAATTGAGAAAATATTATGACTTCAATGCGCAAAAACAAATCTGTTGGAAACTGATTGTGACACCGACGCGACGTGCTTTTATTGTATTTTATAGATTATAAATAGACCTCTCTGGAGATTAAAAAAAATAACTCATGGCATTTTTTACGCAAAACGTACGACACTTTTGTTGCTCACTATACAGCCTGTTATTTAAGTACGTGGCCAAACTTCAAGGGGTAATTCCTTGGATGATTCTAAGACGAAAAGTTTATATAAACATAGGTCCGGTAATGCTTCGTTTTCAAGATACAGAATGTTAAACTTGTTTTAAAAAATTGTTTTTCATAAAAAAAATTTAATAATCCTTTAGCCGATTTTGTTGAAAATCGGCAGTGTTATTTATGGTAGAAAGGGACTAATTTAGCCCTAAATAGATTAAAATTATTGAATGCAGTGGCGTCCCGGGGCCACCTTAACCTAGATTTGACAAAGGAAATGTACACCACTGACTTTTTACACACTACATCTTACCAGTAAAATATAACTTTCTTGTCTTTTGAATTTTTTCCGTATCTTGCTTCGTTTTCGAGAAAAAAATAAAAATCACTTTACTGCATGTCCGTGGGACAACATAATGGAAAAATTACAACTACCAACTATCAAAAACTTGGGTGTTCCTGTTATTTTTTTCCATATCAATAGTCTGTTCTAGTCTTAGAAATTGTTATAAAAATTAATTTTTAAAAAAAAGTTTGACACTGTATCTTGAAAACGAAGCATTACCGGATCTATGTTTATATAAATTTTTCGTCTTAGAATCACCCAAGGAATTACCCCTTGAAGTTTGGCCACATACTTAATTAACACCCTGTATAGTATCGTGTATGTACTTTAAATAAATTAATGCTACTTAAATAAAAACACAATTTTATCTAGACCGGTATAACGATACGAATAGATTAGTGACGCTAAAGCATAACAATATACATCTTGGAATAAGTAATAACCAACAAGCTGCAACCTGTCGCAATTTATCCGATCAAAATGTAAAAATTAATTCGGTGTATGAGTAATACTAGGCAATAGTAAACACGCTAGTAAACAACTATTGGGTGTTCTTATTTTATTACCATATAACTTATTAATAATTCAGAGGCACAGGTTCAACGGAAGGCTAGACAAGAGGCCTCCTATATTTTTAAACGTCTATTTTGAGGATCCCAGACAGAATTTACGGGCATAGTTATCGTTTATTCCCCATTTTTATGGTATCCATTCGTTTCATTGAATTGAAATCGATCTTGTGCGGTAACACGTTCGATAATTATCTCACAATGACCTTGACTCATTTACAATTCGTATTGTGAGGCTAAATTCATATTGGGTGCGTACTATTCTCGGTAATTGGCTAGCAGGGGTACCGCTAATCCATAGTGCACATTCCTATAATACATATTAACCCAAAATAATGAGCTTTAGCCCAGACTTAATCCGTCCCAGAATATATAGCTAGGTATATCACCATAAAAAACATCACAGAAAGCATCCCAAGGAAAATAGAAAAAGGGTCCATTTTTATGAGATAATCTTTTGAAACAGTATCCACTTTTAGAAATATATGAGATATACAGTATGTGTCAAAAATAATTAATAAAATTAAGGTCATGCCTCCAGGATTCTAGGAAAAGAAAACACAAAAGTACGTCAAATGGTACACAAAACAATGTTATATACAAAATGTTCTTAATAAAAATTTCTTTCAAAAAGGATGACAATTTTCAAACTAATAGTATTTCAGTGAATTACTTTAATGTAAATTGTTAATAATTGTTATTTTTATACAGCTTTTATATACATACTTTTTATTTAAACACAATTGATATAAACGTATTTCATGAACATTAAAAAAATAAATATCACGGACATGGTAACGTATTTTTTTTTTAAATAATAACAGCCAACTTTTATTTAGAGTTTTAAAATTATCCAAACCAATTCACTTTGATACTCATACAGGTATTCAAGAAAGTTGTATCGTATTATATATTTTAAGATGTAAAATTTTATATACTAATTTCACTTCCTAATTTACTTCTAACAATATTCTAATTTTTATTGATAATAATAATTTTCTTCTTCCTTAATTTACTAATTAAATATCGTTTCCAAATATCTTTCATATTCCTTTAAATTCAAGATTCAGTCTTTCCCTAAAACCTATTTACTTTTGATATTACCGTCGAAATTATTTTTCAATTCCCTTAGATATCTTTAATTGTCAACTAAATTTTTGGTGCTATTCTTCTTTAATTAGCTGAACATCGGTTTTAATGTTGTTAAAATACGAAATAATGTTGTTAAAATAAATAAAGTTTTTTAAATACGAAAAACGGTTGATAAAAAATCCAGTGTTATTTAATTTCTTGACCTAAAAATGTTAAATTTTTCAAGTAACTCTAATTGGTATTTTTTATTTTCTTAATAAAACTTTAATCTCCAGGTTTTCCTAAATCTCCGCACGGTTTGAATAAACAGAGTTTTATAAATATATTATATAAATTATTAGAGGAGGCAAGGATCAATATCTGTAAGGGTTACGTTATTTATTACAGCGCTGCTGCGAAACTATTAACACTGAACAAATATTGAAAATATTCATCTATAATAAATCGTACTTTTATTTATTTTTCTTTTCAGGAAATCTTTACAGAAAGCTTGGATTATTTCATATATTTTCGAGTTCATTGTAGCCTCATTGTTTGTTGTTTCTTTTCTTTGCAACACCATTTAAAAATAATCTCGGAATATGTACCAGAAGTTAGATAATATTTGAGGGACTGATGCCTTCTTACTCCTGTTAATTCCATTGAGCTCCTTCCAATTCCTGATCAAAAAAAAAAAAAACGTAGCAGAACAATCGCTTTGTACTTTATCCTATCATTGTCTCCTTATTTTCAACTTTCATTATATATGTAGATAATATATCGATAGAATTGAGTTAACTCAATAGGCACTACATCATTTAATGGAGATTTTTGTTGCATAAAAAAATATGAAAGAAAAATAGCGCTAATAATTTTGATCAATGAAAATCTATAACACTAGATCTTCATTGATCTACTGAGAGAACATCATATTAGGTATTCAAAATGCAATTGATGGATTTGAAAGTAAAAATGGCTTTGATTACTTGTTCGTGCCTCATGGACATTATTTATTTGAATGCAATGATGATGTGAACACATGGCCACAATGTTTAATACCTTTTTTAATTGTTTTGTAAACATATTTTTTAACATGACAATTGGCTTTACGTGTTAAATAAAACAGTTTTGCAGTTGGTTGATATTTTTTTATAAAAAGTCTGTTTAAGGCTGGAAATTCGAGAAACGTTATTGGTTTAAGTATGTTTTGCGATGCCTTATTTTAATGTAAAAATTGTTAAAATAACGAATTGTTTATTTTTTTATATAATGAACGCATTCGGTCTTAAAAAAGGAACAGTTTATAAATAGGTACAGTAGGTTGATTTTTATTGGTTTATGTATTATAATTAAATTACGTATATTGGTATTATAATTATATATGTCGGATGCAAATTTTTTCTTGAATTTCTATTACGCGTTATTGCATAAATTTTCTAAATTTCCTTGTAATACATTTTTTAAACCAATAGCTAAATTCAAGAATTAATTTGTCGCTAGTCACACAGGGAGTAATACCAAATAATGTTTATATTACTAACTCATATTATAATCAGATGAATATAGCTTATATGACCATATTCATATGAGAGTATATTATTAAATGCAGAATTAGTTTTCAATTTGATACAAACAACGTAGTGAAAACATTTTGATAAGACATATATTTTTAAATATTTAATTTGAAATAATTCACGAATAGATTATTATCATTACATCAGTTCTATTGATATGTGGCATTCTCCACATAATATTTACATTACGCATATAGTTTAAATTTTATATATTTAAATGTTGAAGAAATCTGTGCATTCTGTTGAAAACGCAGCGTTACCTCGGCATAGCCTGTATGTTGCCAAAGCTTTTAAAATAGGCATCGTACATTTACATACAGCTGATCTCAAGAGTGATCTGTAATTTTATACAAGTGTAATCTTATGTGTGACGTATCCACACAATAAGGATCATAATTATTGCAATGACATAATTTTATTGCAATCTACAGTTGGATCTGGAATAAATATACATGTGATTTTAATATTTTGATAATGTGCATTGCTGACCAGCGATCTAGTATTTATAGAGATAGCAATAACCTAGAGAGTGAACTAGTTCTGTGCATATTTTTATTTATTTTATGATTTCTTTTATTAGGTGTTTCAAAATTCGAAACCATGTCCATAAAAATCCACTTAAAATGAAGGATGACATTAAAACTGTGTAAATAGTGCAATAAATCAATTCTGGATGAACAGTGAACACTCCTTGTTCTTGAAATAGGTAAATAAGTAGTTGCGTGGTTACCCATTTTTGTATAAACACATATCTATCAATACCAAAACACGATTAATTAATTTAAAAATATTCTTGATGTAATTTCTTTGAAGAGGTATAAAATTTTTTGTCTTTTATTAAGAAAATATTCCTTGAAACATTATAAGATTACATAAATATGCACGAGAAATGCGAGTGAAGATAATTTTCCATATTAACCTGTATAATGACTCGGTAGATTAAGGTTTTCGAAATTCTGGAAGAAAGCTTAATAATTACATATTTAAATGATTGCACATCATGAATCAATATTTTTAAAATGCATGTATAAAGTACTTTATTTAGTTGATGTATAATGATCGATTATGTACAATAAGAAGAGCTGAGCGTATATTTGGATATTTGGAACGTTATTTAAAAATGTACCATAAGATTTGGATCATAGCTGCCACAATAGTTATAGTTGACTTCGGAAGTATTCACGAGACATTTTTCTCGTAGGAGACATCAATAAAGTGGATGATTGAGTTATGTATTAAAATTAGAGTATTAACTTACCAAATTTTGTTTTGCAAACTTGCTTGATGATCTTCTCGATCTTCGCCTTCTTGCTGGGCCTTATCATTTTTGGTGTACCAACTGATTGGTAGTTATGGGCGCTCGACGCGTTCAGGAACAGGATGTAACTTTTCCCTAATTGGATTTTATTTTTGACTAGGTTTTTAGACTTGGGAGGTTTATCATCCTGATCGCAAGGGATTTTTAAGAGATTACGGTTTATAACTGAAAATTGTTTGGTGTTTTTGTAAGTTGTATCGACTTTGAAAACGCATTCGTTAGTGGAAACGCCCTCGGCTTGAGCCAGGACGACGATCTCGGCTTTGAAAGCCTTCATGGAAACGTCTTCCTCTTGGTGAGGCAACCACTTGGACTCTTGCCTCTGGTGGCGCTTGTGGTCGGAGGATCTTTGTAAGCGGGTTACAATGGGTCTGGTCGGAAAAAGAGGATGGTGAATGTCGGTGGATGGAATTTGGGCAAAATGTTCGCTCGGGTGTGTGGTCGGCGGAAAGTCGGATCCACGAGGCGGGAAGACATGGACGTCTATGTGGCCTGTGGGCGACTTTTGCATTTCGTAACGTCGAGAGTTGTGAGCTTGTGCCCTCAACTGCCTGTGGTGCCGGATTTTGTGACGATACGTCGGGGTGACCGTTTCAACACTTGGTGTACTACTAACGTTAAAAATCCTATCAAAAACATGATCCGAATTTGAAAAACTATTTGAGGTATGGAAATTTCTTTTGCTAATGTCCGTCATGGCTAGATTATCTATGCGGAAACCAGAACAACTTAAAATGGCTAAAATCACTAGAAATATAAAACATACACATTTTTCGTACGATATTCTATACATGTCTAGCGCGAAAATGAGTTCTTCAAGAAGACTTCACGGCCCTGAACCTGTGGAGCAATGATATCTGATATCCAGGCGCCGAAATTGGATTTGCTTCACCGTCTGGTGATGCCTCATCTTCCCAGCTGAAGCAGCTGGTCGAAACTCCTTTAGAAACAGACATCCCTCACTCACATTATCACCAAGAGCGTGGAGCACTTCATGATATCCTCGAGGAACAAACACTGAGACAGAGAACACTACTTAGGGGAGGAACGCGACACCCGATTTCCGCACCAATATCACTTACTACGCGGCTACGGAAGAGAAGAGACGGATGGGCCGGAGTTCTGATCGGGAGACTACTAAACTAAGTACTAGCTAAAGCACCGTACAGGCAAACGAACGCCGTTGAGGGCGATGTTGACGGCTGAGAAGTTCAAGCTACACTGAAGTCGACCCCCACCAGACCATCTGCCGGCAGACGCCCGAACCGTGCACTCGACGGTGACGGCGAGCGATACGGGAGGATCTGAGAACGACGGCCGTCGCTGGTGCAAGGAATCGCGCTATGGACGGACGTCTCGAAAACCGGCGTCCGCGCTTTCATTTTGTTATTTTGTGTCTCGTCGTTTATAACCACTTGGATCGCACCCGAGCACTCGACCACTCGCCGCCTGATCAGCGCGAAACTTTTTCGTTTCGGTTATCTTTTCATTATCGTAATTGTTTATCGCCTTTTCATTACTCATGATTATAAAGTTTTCGGCGTAATGTCAATGCCGGTTTTAAGCGAAATGCCAATCTCGTGAAATAAAACGCATACTAATGTAAGATAGCAACTTTTATTAAAAAAAAAAGACAATAATTTCATTTATAAATTTGATATTTACCGAATAGTCAATTGCATTTTTAGTGTTCGAAACTACTATGTAGATTATAATTATGCAACTATGAAGAATAGAAAATTTTATAGAAAAATACTTTCTTCTATACACACATTATTAATAAAAAGCATAGTTGATTACACAAAGCCGCGAGTAATGTTGGTTATAGTCCTTATTTTCAAGATATTTTTTCCTATTTTAGATACGATACACGATATATATTTTGGCATGATATTTTCAAAGCACTTTCAGTTTAGGCTATAATTATCATTCCCAGCAATTATGTTACATTTAACATAATTGTTTGAAATATTTCATAGATTTATTTTCAAATGCAAACTAAGGTTAACGTGTTTAATGAAAAATTCCAGAAAGCGGGTATTTAAGCAAGTAGATATGAGTTAGGAAGTAGTAATAACGTGTTAGCGTGTAACAGTTCAGAGACACTACGCAATCTAGATAAAATAAAAGCTTTCCTGCGGCGAGAACAAGCAATACATTTCCTGAGAAATGGACGTTTCTTAGTTGTTGGTGCAAATCCACGATATTTTCCATAAATCAATGAAATTAATTCCTCAAAATACACATTATTGATGAATTGCATGACGAAGATTCATCGTATACAATTATTGTAAAACCTTGGGGGAACTAACTCTGGTAGACTTTAATTTATTGAATTAACGAGCATATTTAGAAAACATAAGGTTTAATCTTAGTCCTGGGGAGGGTTGGAAGTTCCAGCCCTTTTGAGGAAGCCACACGGGAACTAAGCAGCTCTCATGCCCTTATTTCATTTGCAATTCCAAAAATTCAAATGCTTGAAAAAAGAGTTGATGACTATTTAACAAGATCACCCGATTTTGATCCAATTCGACAGGCCGTCACGATTATGAAAAGTGAACTTTCAACAAAGTTTTCCAACTTAATAGAGAACAATTTATATGTCATCGCCACCTACTTAGACCCTCTCTATAGGCACAAGTTTTTTACACCAGTGACTGAGGAAACGATTAAAGAAGACATTTTGACTATGATGATGAGAAATTCTGAGGATGACGTTCCCGGTTCTCTTAATTCCGAAGGGGCTAAAAGAATGAGAATGACATATTCCTGGGAAACAGATACGGAAGAACTAGGACCAGGGACGTCCGATGTGGTTAGAGAGCCATGCTTAAAAAACGATCTTGCTATGATGCTGGATTCGTCAAGTGAAGATGAGAGCCAAGAAAAGCCAGAAAATGGTAGCGCTGAAGCTGTACGCAAAAGTCAATTGCTTTCTTACCGCAATAAAAAGAGGGTCAATGTAGATTAAAATGGTGGAGCGTTCACCGAGAAGAATTGAAACTATTATCACCAATAGCACGCAGACTTTTATCGACACCACCAGCCAGTGTTCCTAGTGAACAATTGTTCAGTAGGACGGGTTTAATTTACGAACCTCTGCGTAACAGACTTGACCCCGAAAAAGCGGCAATATTACTTTTTATTAAATATAATGCTCCAATCTTTAACTTTTCATACTAAACATTTAATAAAAATATTGAAAATTACTCCTATTATTTTATTTCTGCACCCGTAGTTTCTTTTCTTATAAAAGATCTTCAGATCCGCATCCGCAGATGTAAGCCTCCAAAAATCCGCATCCGCGTCCTCGGATGTGAAAAAATGTGCATCCGCAACATCCCTGGTTGAAACCATTGACGTGGCGTCAAAACACAGCAGACTAGTTTTGAATAGACACCGAAAAATGACGAAGTCGTCAGAAGATTATTAGAACTAAAACAGTTTTAATCATCGGCCAAAATTCGCTGTTGGGATGTAAGATCTATTTACACGACATATTTAGGAAATAAAATATGTGATTAAGATTGTCAGAGAGGCTACATAGTATATAAAAATTGTAGATTGGATAGCTGAAGACTTCGCAAATGATATAGAAGAAAATAAATCCAAAGGAAAAAAATAGAACGATTGGTTATGAATATCAAAATATAACTAGATTATTTATTGCAGTCTAAACAAAATGATTGTTAGTTGCGCAAATATATATTTACTTTGTGTATAAAGTTTATATTTTTATTTAACGTTTTGAATACCTATTTAGTAGTTATTAATTAATTTAATTTGTTGCAACGAAAACAATTAGCATTGTTGCGTTGATTCCACAATGTGTTAAATATGGTGCATATTTATTCTAATCTTTTCAGTTATACTTTTATATTAAATTCCATAGCAATGAAGGAAAATCAAATCATATGTATTTTCGGTTATTCCCACCCTATTGTGGTAAATTGTTGCATAGTTGTAGGTAAACAACATCTGTTGCACTAAAATTATTTTAGTCAAGGGTGCTAATGAAATGGAAAACGTCGATCTTAGTCTATAGGTATAAATGAAATAATTGTGTCAAAGTCTGCGAGGTTACAAAAAATTAAATGATTATTAAGTATACGTATTTTTTATTCCAGAGACAAAGGAATAATGAAATGCAGTTTTGAAGATTAAAACTAAATATTAATAAAGTTTTTGTTGACAATAGAAGCCAGATTGTTAACTGTTGAAAGTGCCCCTGCCTTATTCAATGCATAAGTTCATTGCGCATTTTGCTATCAAATGCATTGTGCAGCATTTATAGTATTATGGCGGCACATTTTTAATAGTTCACTTTCAATTCTTCGAAACTAGATACAGGAGTTCTGAAAGGCCTATTTATTATTAAGGGAACACGCCATAGCCTATGTTAATCAAACAAACAAGTCTGTAATAATCAAACAAGATCTAGAAGGAAACTTATCTTGTGTACAACGGAATTGAGTGAAACAACTACTAAGTTTTATACCACTATATTTACACAGAAACGTGACTGCAGTTTCGAGAATTTTATGTCATTTTCAAAACGATGATTCAGCTAAGAATAAAATACAAAAATTCTGTTCCTATAATGTATACTATCCAAGTACAGAGACTAAGGGTTATGACAATAAACAGGTAATTAAGGTTTACAAGAAAACATGTTTTATAAATGGTGCAATCCCGACCATCAAATTGTGGGAATTTCCATGAATATTATTAAGAACTGCATTGCATTGGGATTGCACCATTTATAAAACACATTTTCTTGTAAACTTTAATTACTTGTTTATTGTCAGAACCCTTAGTCTCATGACCCTAGTTTTGTATTTTATTCTTAATTGAATCATCGTCTTGAAAATGACATAAAATTGTTGAAATTGCAGTCACGTCTCTCTGTAAATATAGTAGTATAAAACTTAGTAGTTGTTTTACTCAAGTCCGTTGTGAATTATGAACTGCCATAGAATAATAGCTTCCCCGATCAATTTATTTATCTTGTGTATGCAAACTTATGAGCCGGTCATCAAGAACTGTCAGAGAAAAAACTATAATATCTCGTGTCGTATGTGCTTCTGCATCACTTCACTGAAATAGCCATTTTAAAATGCATAGAATAAGAATAATGAACTATTATTCTATGCGAAACTGCTACCTCAACATCAATCTTATGAGGATATTCTGAAGATTCAACAAAAATGCGAATTATCATTGATCCGCATTCGCTACTTTAAGAATTATTGTATCTCAAAAGATGAAACCACATTTCGTCAGATATAGAAAGTCATTGTCGTCAAATATTCTTTAATGGCATAAATTTGGATTCTGTAGTGAAGAAGATAATTTAAGAAATTGCTTATGATTGCAGTACCAAGACAATTCTACCAGAATTGTTTAATAAATTTTCATCTTCATAATCATCTTCACTGAGTTATTGATTAATCTACAGCTTGTACTGAAGGAAATTATTTACATTACACAAAACCAACAACAATATGAGAAAAATCCATAGGGAAATGATAACAAACTTCCGCCCTGCCTCGTCCTAATTTTTCGGAACATCCAATTAGTATTTTCAAGTTTACTAATTAAATAATTTGTATCTGGTAGCTTGTATGTTTCCAGAAATTGTGGTAGCTGAGAATGAAGAGGAAACGTATGAAATTCAATCAACAGTAGTTCTAATCTAAAGATTCCTCTTGAGATATGCAAATAAATAAATAATATGTGCCACAACTTGACAAGGAACTGCTGTGAATAATATGTGGTGGTTATCAGCAAATTACTGAGAGGGAAGTATGAATTTTAATATTTTGTGAACATATTAATGTACATTGTTAAAACTAAAAAAAAAAACAAGAGATTGGTTTTCTACGAATATAGAACAATTAGGTGTTACTCGACGCACACTTCCCCAAACAAGTTAACATCATCAGAAGATGATTGCAACTATTTTAATCCCCAACTATTAGTTTTAATCAGGCGGCAAATATTCAAGATTGGAAAGTTCAGCACTGATGAAATTAAAATTAACTCGACAAATATTACTCGAGTTCTTTTAAAACTCTGTTCTTACGAACAACAATTTATATACACATATAAAGTATTTTGAATGAGTTTGCTCTCGTTCAAAGTATAGACTGGGTTATAAAAGTGCGAGTTATCATTTAATAATATACTACAAAAGGAATTATTTTTTAGATATGATATCTCAGAACTGAATACAAAAATGTTTTATATATTTTTAATGTAGATAATCTATTTATTGTTTCAATTAAAAAACACTTTGTATATTATGCTGACACTTTCTCTAAAGTAGGCGCCACTTTTATTGCATGAAACTAGTGATATGTCAGAATGGTGTACATTGTCTATTAATTATTTTTATCAGAAGCGTGCTCAACAATTTAACTGATTACTTTGTATTTATTTTCCTACTTCTAATACCAGGAATCATATAAATCTTAAAACATAATTGGTTGATGCTAAATGGTTGACACTGAATGTCCTTGACACAGACTGCTTAAAATATTGAGGAATAAATCGGTAAAATAAAAAAATCACCTGAGTGAAATAACGCAATTAACTCAAAATTTAGTTACCCTTTAATAGGATGAGAATGGAATATAGAATGAAAATGGTAAATTTTTAGGTATAGTCATCCATTAATGATAATATATAATTGTTACAAACATTCTTTTTTCCTCATCTAGATAACTTTGTTTTTATTTTTGTTTTTGATTTAAAAAAATAAGTAATGTACTAACTATATCAGTAGTCAATACATTACTACCAGTACAACATATTTAATGATTGTTATATCTTCAGCTGAGTTAAATATAATAATGGTGAAAGTAATTACCTTTATCACAAACAAATTATTACGGAAACCAAGCATTGTAATATCTACTGTAAAATATTAAAAGAACTCGTAGAGTCCTTTGGAAAATTAGTCCTCAGTCAACCTTTCTAAAATTTTACAAAATGATAATTCTTGATGTATTAAAATCATATGATGTACTTGATTAAAAGTGTCAATGGGCACAACGTCACAAACATTATATTTTCCGAACTACATATGATTAGAGTTGCCGCCTTTCGCTTTTTCATTGTACTACAAGATGACAGTATCAATTGAACTGAACCGTTGGTTGTCCGGAGATTAATAAACATTTTTAAATTTTATTTTTAAAATGCATTTTTACCGATAAAGCATTTTATGTACCCTGTAATGTTATATACCATTAGAAAGTTTGTCTAAATCTTTCTAAGAAAGTACAGATTTTGTATCCTTTCTCACCATTGTAAATTTTGTTGAAAATTTATTTTTTGTCAATTTGAAGCTTTGCAATTTTAGATGTCAGAAATTAATTTTTATCAAGCTTTCTTTTATGAGTTCAAACTCGGTCATAATGAAGTAGAGACAGTTCGAAACAGTAATGAAGTTTGGAGCCAGGGATGTACCGGCTAATCGACAGTGCGAACTTGGTTTTGAATATTTTGAACTGGCGATTTCAATTTTGAAGATAATAAAGATCGCGGGCGTCCTACTGAACATGAGTACGTCGAATTGAAGGCACTAGTGGAAGCAAATCCGCGCACGTCTGTCCGTGAGCTAGCATAGGAGCTTGGCGTAAGCAAAACTAGGGTTTCTAATCATCTATGTCTAATTGGAAAGTAAAAAATGTTGATAGGTGGATGCCGCACGAATTAAACGAAAATCAAGAAAATCGCCATTTTTAAGAGTCGTCTGCCTTTCTTTTACGCAACAAACGCGATTATTTTTTCGACTGGATTGTGACGTTCAACGAAAAGTGGATTTTCCACAACTGGCGACGTTCGGCTTAGTGGTTGAACCACGATAAAGCTCCACAACACTTTCCAAAACCGAAACTGCACCAACAGAAGGTTATGGTGACGGTTCAGTAGTCTTGAGCTGGTTTTATGCACCACAGCTTTCTGAATCCGGGTGAAGCAATTACGGCAGAGAAATACTGTTAAAAAATTGACGAAATGCATCGCAACCTTGGACAATAATGGTCATTGGTCAACAGAAAGGTCCAATTCTTGTCCAATACTACGCCAGACTCCACGTCTCATTGATCACGTGACAAAATCTACATGATTGTTGGGTTATAAAACTCTCAACCATCCATCATACTCGCCGGGCCTCTCTTCAAGAATCTCGACAACTTCCTACTTGAGTAGTTAATGCTTCACGAACCATGAAGATGCCGAAAATGCCTTCAATAACTTCATTGCCTCCAGAACTCCAGAATTTTTTGCAACTGGAATAAATAAACTTGTTTCTCGTTGGTAAAAATGAATTGATTTGAATGGTTTTTATTTCGATTGATAAAGTTTCGTTTGAAGCAAATTATTGCCTTTTAAAGAGTTCAAAACGTTCATTTATTTCCGGACAACCGGACACCTATGAACTATGGACAAAGTTCATAGGTCCATACAGCTTAAGGTCCATGAACTTAAATTTAGTAACCAAAAACATATAAATTATAAACTTTAAGTTCAAATGTTCAATTTTGCATTAGCGTTTCAATTCTGTATCTTAAAGTAACTTAATGACCTGGCCAACTAAGGCAAAATTAAGTACAGTTCAACTAGCTAAGGCGAGGCTGAGTATTGTCATGATAGTAGGCAAGGATTATATCTGTAGTATAGTCAATTATGCATTCTGCAGTTGAGTGTGAGGGTAAGTGATTATAATATGGACCACATGTGCTTGCGTTCACTTAATTAAATATTACACGTAATAATTATTAAAGAAATGGTAGCAATACATGGAGTTGGTTAGTGGTTAAGTCCAAAAGTATACATATTTTATTTTTATGAAGCTTAATAATCATATGCTTAAATAATTAATTCTTTTCAAATTCCCATATTTCATTTCTTATTTGTAGATTTCCTTCACAATAGTTTCAAATTCATTTTTTTATTTCTCTTAAAGGTCTTCTCTGTTACTTTTCATTAAACCGTTGTATAAATTGATCGCTCATATTTTTAATTTTATTGTATGTATATTGTTATGCCATTCGAAGTAATATTTTTTTGTTATTGTAGTCACAGTTTTAATCTATACATCAAGAACTATAATTTTTCAAAATTTCAGATAGAGTTCCAGAGAGTCAATTTCCATAACGATCCTGGGAGGTCCTTTTCTTGTACGATTGCTATTGATTACCAACAAATGTGCTATGTTAATATCTATAAATAAGTAAAACATTTTCTTTCATGTACATTTTTTATGTTTTTACCCCTTCGTGTCCATTTTTTTTACCCATACAGTTATACTAATTATATCTACTGAACGCAGATTTCGCAACTGTCACTGGGTATGGAACAATAGTGTAATTAATTATTACTTTATGATGATCAATTATAATGATGAATAAAATATTCTACTTGAGATCTACCACAGTTTTTTATTATAATAGACCTGTAGTTCTCTTATATTTTATTTAACTTTACTATAATCTATAATATTTTAGCGTATTCTTCTTAGTGGTTTAAGTGAATGAATGGAACAAGGAAGCTGTTTAAACTATTTTTGACTGGGATTATTTACCTAAACTGAGAATAAAGTCATTAAAAGATTAGGTCCTAAGCCCACTAAGATGTATTGATGTAAGTTTGACTAGGCGCAAACAGATAATGTTTAGGTAGTTTAGTTGATTTGACAATTTATTTATTGTCTAGTAAATATCACCTAAATCCTTTATTTTGAACGTTTAATATGTTAAGACTGTCGAAATATGGAAACTGGAGTCAGCTTTTTAAAGTCTACAAGTAAAATCTTGTGTTTTTGAATTTATATTATTTAATTTTCTGTAATGTATGATATGAAAATATTGTGTGTAAGTTTTTTGTAGGTACCATATGGTACCTTCGAATTGTTTTGTGTTTGGATATTATTGATATGTGGTGTTATACCTACGACGTGTTTATTTAAGACCTTTAATGTTTTGTAGTCTACAATTGTTATTGGAGTCGGAACCCTTGGTGTGAAGATAACACTGACTTAGTTTTCCACAAAACACTATACACTACACTCGCGTACGTTTCGCCAATAAAGTTGACATCATCTGGAGATGATTAAAACTCTAGTTTTATACATTACTTATATAATGTGTCTATAATTGTATACATTACTTTTCAAGTATAGTTATAATATGTATTTAATTCAAAGGAGTTAAGCTTTGTGTGCCACTAATTTTCTGTTTTCTGCATCTGCTCCTTCTTACCCTGGATTTGATTGCACTAAATAAGATGTATTGTATACGAAGAAGAGAAATATAGGCTGTTTCAACATTTTCATGTGGTATTATTAAAATATAAATAATAATAAATAATAAAATAATTATCGTCTTTATTTTTTCGCCGTTATTTTTACGAGAGCCAGGATTAGCTAGCTACTCTTCCATCTAACCCCCGGACAATTGCAGGGACACATACACACACTCAGCCGACTTATGTGGGAATCAAGCCGACAATCTAGGTTAGCTCAAGCGAACTTAATCAAGGGAACTTGGAGATCTTCTGCGAGGTCATTATGGACTAATTTAACCCTCAGCAGATGTGGCCACATCTCTAGGTAGGTACCATAATTTCTTTAAACTACCAGAAAGCGACATTGATTTACTAATATCTTCAAGGAATCAAACTAATATAAAAATATAGAATTGAATGATGTCTGCGAAATTACGAATGAGCACAGTTTGCTTATTTGATTTAACTTCATGTTTTCCATTAATTGAGTTATATTAAAAGATGACTGGGTTACAAAAAAGTACAGTTTACGATATTATTTTTTAAATTATATGTAAAAAGCTTTTTATGTACCTATTTTTCGTTAGA
This sequence comes from Rosalia funebris, assembly GCA_037954035.1. Taxonomy (NCBI): domain Eukaryota; kingdom Metazoa; phylum Arthropoda; class Insecta; order Coleoptera; family Cerambycidae; genus Rosalia; species Rosalia funebris. Next base: position 23,293,408 of record JAZFAV010000011.1, read on the forward strand.
ATTATGTAAGAATAGATTAATGTTGTTGTCAAAGATATATTGATGATATCATAGATTCCAGAGGTTTTTGTAGCAGTAACTACAAAAATTCAAATTATTACAAAAGTTAAAATTATAATAATTTAAATATAATCTCTACACCTCTATGGGCGACTTTTCGAAGAACAAAATGTAATAATTTTAACAATCATTACATTATCATTCGAATGCATCTGTTTTCTTAATTAAGGACACTACAAAACATTACACTGACATTTATTGCACACCAACATACTTTAATTGTACTTGTAACTGATTATTCACGAAAACTTTATTTTGATTTTATTAAAAATAATTTATAAGATGTTTACAATACAGTAATACTTAAGATTAAGATAAAAATAGGTCGTAAAAATTAAGTAGATTTATTTATATGTTATTTTGACATTACCCTACCATTACAACTGTCTGTTCATCTGAATTAAACAATTTAATTTTGTCTCTCTATTTAATGTACTATTTAAAATGTCAACGGTTTTGAATTTCATCGGAAGTTGATATTGTTAAAATGAATATTTACCTTCCTCGAGCGAACATTTCAAGAATATACTAAATCAACGCACATCAGGACTAGACGATGACGATGGTTTGAAATGTGGAGAGATTTTGAAAGTCGAAGATATGTCTAATTATAAACAAATATTAGTCTTAAACAGATGATTATGGATACTAAAACTAATGCCTGCTATTATTCGAATTAAAAAAGAAGCATCTGCCAATTGAAAAAGAATTGAATGTTGGACTAGATACTTTGATATGATACACCAATGTCGAATTTGAAATAAAATAAATACATATTCAATTTCGACTTAATTATACCTATTTTCTTTATAAACTCCTAAAATACGTTATCTCACTAACTACACTTCAGGGGTAATGTTCAATTTGCTTCAATTTGAAATAATACAAAATTACCATCAAGTTATTTAATAGTGCACGTAAGTGTATGTCAAGTGACACATTGTTCGAAATAAATAATATGCATCCGCATTCTTTATTTTCTAAATACGCCAGAGCTGTAGGTGTTAATATAAATATTCTAAAATGATCTTTTATATTTTAAATGAACTGCTCTTTTGGCTTCAATCATTCTTCAGAACTTGAAAGAGTACTATAAAGAAGTATGTATTTTTAAATACATTTCAGTTTTTGAAAACAGTCAAAGACTGTTAATAGTAAAAGTAAATAGTAAATTATAATTAAGTGTGTCAAAGTTAAATCTCAATTTAATGAATTTAATGAAAAACCTGAATTTAGTTATCTATGTAATAATTAAAATAGACTTATTAGTAACTGGTTCTGGAATTATCTGCCCACAGATCACGTAACTAACTTTAGGAAAGACATTATAGACTTTATGCAATTGTAACAATTTAAAAAAAACTTACTCAAGCAAAAATACGCTTTAAATGGTACTGAAGTAGTGGGGCTAATTTTAGTAGTAGGGTTAATCATAAATTTTAATAAATGTTGCCATAGATCTATAAAATACTTTTTTCGAAATCACATTCATTCCATTTTTGACGGTTTTATTTTTAGGTACATGCTGTCAACTCCAGCTCTAACTCTAAGATAAAGCTCTACCGCACTGCGTTGTACCACATGTCGTAATTTACATATATCTTCAAAATAATGGCCAGGATAATCCCTAGACTTTATGCCACTTAATTTATCTTTACGATATTTTAAGAGTAACATTTATGTAACAAAGACAAAATAATACATAGGACTTCCAGCAATATATCAAGCATTAAATCAATTGAATTTCACCGAAATTGTTATAAAATATAAGTTAATCTATTGGCCTTTTGCAAAGATACAAGTGCATATTATGAACATATTTATGTATAACGTGAGAATACGGGAAACATTCATTCCAGTTGCCCGAAACCCGGGGTACTAGACGTGTGTTCGTCATCGTCTCTATGTATGTATCCTCCCTCCGCAGCCTCATACTTTAGGATAAGGATTTCTGGGTATCTAAACTTTAAAAAACGTTTTGAGCTTGATGATATTTATCTTAAAATGTAGTTTTTATTTATTTCTAAAAAGTACCTTTTTAGAATGCATATTTACGTAACGTGTCTTTGCACATGTTATTAAGGTAAACTAGGAACATGAACCAAGCTAGAAACTAATTTAATTAAATTAGGAACAAACTAAGCTTGAAGTTCGTTTTTCAGTGGTTTATTTATTCCAATTAGTTGGTACTCCATTTAGGGTCTATTTAAAAAAATCACTTTGCATGTTCCATGTTGGAGTAATCTTTATCTCCTTTATAACAATCCTAATGCTAAGGTTATTAGGTTAGGATATTTTTTACAAAATATATTTTCTTCAATTTTCTTTAGGTTTCAAAACACTTTAATAAAACTCCTATATTCAATAGTCTGCCAAAAATAGTTTTATATGAAATGGCACATTTCATATAAATCTTTGTATAGCCTAACGTAAATAGAAATTGCATTACGTTCATAATTTGTAGTAGTTATTTTAAATACAAATAAACATTCAGTATATAACAATAACAGATATTACGTCCTTGGGTTCTCGAAATGTAGATAAATTTATGATCTGATAAAATTAATATGAAATGTTGTTATGTAAGGATTTATCGTTTATACAGGAAAACAAAATAATAATCGTGGCGACGAAGGTATACGTTGTGGAATAAAACAAAACAGAAGTTTCCGTATATATATATATATATATATATATATATATATATATATATATATATATATATATATATATATATATATATATATATATATATATATACAGGGTGAGCCACAGTCGATGGACTATTAAAAGTATATGGAGAACGGCTATCGACTGCTTTGAAATTTTGGTTACCAAAATAGTCGAGTATGATCTATGCAACTAAAATATTTCAGAAAGTGCGGTGTTGCCATTTATACGTAAAACTGGCAACATCTTGGCATAGTAACTTTTGTTAATATCTCCCTATATCTATCTCAAGCCGTTATCGAGATAATAATTATTTTCTGAATTTATTGCCAAAAATTTTACTTTCAGTAAATCGTGTTTCCTCCTACCTACGCAGCAATTAAAAGATAATTTTTCAGTTGTGGCTAGGCAAGGCCTGGGAGCATCTTTTTCATTAATCAAATGTTTCCAATATCATACAGGGTGAGTTAGAGAATGCTCCTTATAAGTGACTTAGAGAAATGCACGAAAGTCAATTTCTTTAAATTGAATGCCCAGTATATTATTACTAATTCGGAAAGGTGATACATTTACCTATTTGAAAGTGTTAATGTACTCTATACCTAATGTGCACGGTTTTCGATATATAGGCACTTTTCTGTAACCCTTCCAAGAATATTATATCTTTTGGTATGTTGTCATAACGGATGGGCCATGAAATTTTTATTTTATCATTTTGTAGTGGCAACAGACATGCTATTTTTCTAAATAAATTTGATATTAGTAATATTTGCACTTAATTTGAATAGATGTATCACAAATATTGCAGAAAATAATTATACATACACAGTTTTAATGGATTTGTTTATTATTCATGGACAGTCCAATAAGATTATCCAACCAAAATTTATAAAACTTCTCTGAATTTGTAGAAACTTTCTGTTGTTGATCTGCGGCAAATTCGGATATTTCTCATTAGATATTCTACAAGTTCTATTGATAATCTTATTGCATTGTCCATGAATAATAAACAAATCTATTAAAATTGTGTTTGTATAATTATTTTCTGTCATATTTGTGCTACAGCTATTCAAATTAAGTGCAAATATTACTAATTTCAAATTTATTTAGAAAAATAGCATGTCTGTTGTCATTACAAAATGATGAAATAAGAATTTCATGACCCACCCGTTATGACAACATACCAAAAGATATAATATTCTTAGAAGGGTTACAGAAAAGTGCCTATAAATCGAAAACGGTGCGCATTAGGTATAGGGGACATTAACATTTTTAAATAGGTAAATAAATGTATCACCTTTCCAAATTAGTAATAATATACTAGGCATTCCATTTTAAAAAAATTGACTTTCGTGCATTTCTCTGTCACTTATAGAAAGCATTCTCTAACCCTGTATGATATTGGAAATATTTGATTAATGAAGAAGATGCCCCCAGGCCTTGCCTAGCCACAACTGAAAAATTATCTTTTAATTGCTGCGTAGGTAGGAGAAAACACGATTTACTAAAAGTAAAATTTTTGGCAATAATTGAGAAAGGAATTATTATCTCGATAACGGCTTGAGATATATATAGGGAAATATTAACAAAGGTTACTTAGAAAGAGACGACAATCCAAAAAATGCAAAAATATATAGGGTATTCAATTTAAAATAAAGATGTTGTCGGTTTTACGTATATAGTGGCACTTACCGCACTTTAGAAAATATTTTAGTTGCATAGATCATACTCGACTATTTTGGTAACCAAAATTTCAAGGCAATCGGTAGATCCGTTCTCCATATACTTCTAATACTCTATCTACCGTGGCTCACCCTGTATATATATATATATATATATATATATATATATATATATATATATATATATATATATATATATATATATACATATATATATATATATATATATATATATATATATATATATATATATATATATATATATATATATATATATATATATATATATATTTCGTTTAGCAACTCAACAAATCGCTTTACTTATGATATAGGAAAAAAAACCGATCTAGGAAATAATTTTTATAAAATTAAACCTTTTGGTTTCGTTCCAAGAAGCTTAATCTAGATAGTTAATACTTATTATTGGAACATATGATTTCATTTATTTATCGACCTGGGTGATAACTAGCTCGGTCATTAATTGGCTGTCAAAAATTAGCATTAGAATAAATAATGTTAGTACATTAATAATGTTTGTATGCAATAAATTATTCTCAAAGTGTGGCCTTGGCAGTAGGGCAATTATAATCTTGACATAGACCCAAAATAAAATTTTTAATGCCTATTAATATTTACTTCCATGAACGCCAATAAATTATTACCATAATGCAAATTATTAAATAAGATACATGGAAAATCTAAAGGCAATTTAATTCCTACGACTTTATCCAAACACGAAACGATAGATTATATATCCCTCAACACGTATTTTGTAAATTAAGTTAGCCTCAGGAAATTCTGCTACAAGGGGGCTGAAACCTTCGATGTAGCAACAAAAGCAGGACCCTAGTTATCCACGAACACTAAAAGATCACTGGAAGATGATCACAGTTGTAACCATCTCCCAATATATAATCCGAAGAAACGTATAATATTTCAATGTTCCTGGAAAACTAGTCTCCTGTTTTTCATTAGGACATTTCCTAATGAAATACAGGATACCAAAAGTTCGTTTTTGTCATCATAAAAACGAAATTTTAACCTTTAGTTCGTATTTATATAGGTCTTATTCGGATGCAATAAATTATTTAGTATATATTTTTTTCAGTTTCATTCACCGTTCATGAATAGCCTTGCTACTTGAAACCATTGGGGAAAAATACGATAATAATGTATTTATGAACTTCATATTATATTTTATTAAGATCAATTCTACACGCTGGTCTCTTCATCGGGCCACCGTAGTTTAAAAATTTCAGGAAGACTTGCGTATTGACAGACAGCCGCTATGGGCACACGTTTATATCGCCCTCGGAGTTATGATTAATCGTACTTTTCGTTGAGGGGGTAATTACGCTTTGTCGGGTTTGGAGAGCAAAGGCGTTTAAACAAATTCGATGTGATTACGTTGGAAATGGTCACATTTTAGTAGGTGATCATTTCTCTTTGGTCTCTCGTAGTTGAACGCGCAATAAGCTCGTAATATTGTAAGAAAGTAGCTTGGGCGATATATGTGTATCCTAAAAGAAGAAAACAATTTTTTGTTTTGCTTTGTTTGTAAAGGGTATCCAGAAAGGCTAGGGTATTCCGACATGTTAAGGAACTTTTTGGTTCCACAACTGCAGGAATTTGAAGATTTTAATGTGGAAATATGGTTTCAACATGTTTGGGCCACTTGCCACACCTCAAACCAATCACTTGAGGTTGTCAATCAACTTTTCCCCGGAAAAAGTGATCTCTCGTCTAGGCACCATTAACTGGCCTTCCAGAAGTCCCGATCTTACATCCCTTGATTATATCTTATGGGAATACCTTAAAGAGAAGGTTTATACAAATAAATCACGAACTCTACTGCAATTCAAGCACAACATCCGCACCGAAATTGCCGCCGTTTCCAAAGAAATGTGTAGAGGCGTGGCGGATAATTACCGTTTTCGGTTAGAGGAGTGCCAGCAGTACGAGGGTCATCATTTGGACAACATAATCTTTGGCACTTAATTTTCCAAAACTTTGTCTAAATATAAAAAAAATGTTTCTGGCTTGTAGTATTTTTTTATGAAATTTACAAATACCCCCTACCCTTTCTAGACACCCTGTATTTATAGATAAGCTGATTTCTTTTGCAAGTAACGGAAATATATAATTTTTTTTATCATTGTCACCCCCACATGTCCCGTCACTACTATTCTCACCAATGTATTAGTCACTGTTCAGACGAGAATTGCTGAATGGAGCTATCTGGGTCGGGCGACCCAATCATCAAGATAGTTTAAATTGAGCGTTCACACGGTGTGGTGACACTTTCTATACAAAATAAGTGGCGCGACCCAGGTAGCGCCACTCAGCAAGCCTTGTCTGATGAAGTCCTTAAACCCACGAACCGCTGCTGGTGTAACTACAACACAAAATAAATATTTCTGTTATGGATTATATGACATATCATAAAATAAATCATAGATAGTTGATTTGTAAAGCAATGACATACTTCAGCAGTCTGTCCAACATTTTTATGATCTAACGCAAATGCTATGTACCCATTTTTACTCCTCAAATTCTGTTACAGTTTACAAACGTAATATAAATATACTAATATTTACAATTTGGCTAATGACAATTATCTAATATTAAGGCAGCGCGATGAAAGCCGTCGAAATGTTTTGATCGTGTTTATCCGTCGCAGTTTGTTAGCGGTGGATTTACTAGATTCCATTTGTTTGAAGGTGACTGCGCTCGTCTAGGTTCAAACAAATGTTCCGTCTAGCGGCTGGGCTTCAATTTGGCACACGTCTACGAATTTCATATAAATTAATTTGGGATTTGTACTAAATACAAAACCGGAAGCACATACATTAAAACGGAAATTATAACGTTCCTTTAACAGCAGTGTCATAGAGTGACTTGCAATTTACGTTCCACATTCGATGAGGATCGTTAGAATGGACCCGAGCTTATAACTTATATTCTCTATACAGGGGCATCTCGCTGTTAGTGTTGTTAACATTTGGTCAAGAGCTTGAAGTGCATTCGAGTTCATTTTCAATCACATCTAATACGTATATTTCCCCATAAACTAATAAACTTATATCACATGATCATTCCTTCAATATGCCTGCTACGCTTCAGCAATTTTTGTTAATTTAATACCCATTTGATATGCACCGTGTGTTATATGAAAAGCACTCCATTACGTGGCAAGGTATTTAAGGAATGATTAATTAAAGCGACCTGGTGCCTGCTGCAGTTTGACTATTATAGTTTTTGTTCGATAATTGGTGTTAGTCTATTTAAGCAATTATGATTCAGTTCAGTTTGAGACCATCTGGTTAAGCATACGAGTCAAGAATGACTTTCAGAATTTATCAAATGTGAAATATTTTTTAATCTTTTGAAGGTATGGACACGTTTCAAGAGAATGTGGAATACTGATGTACTATTTTGTACTACTAATAAATACTATTGAGAAAACAGAAGACATATAATATTGGTTTATTTAGGAAGAATAAAAAAGTATTATTGGGGATGGTTATTTCCTGGAAGCTGAAGGCACTAAGATATCTCTAAAAAAATTCTACATTAAAAAATGGATAAGTTTAGATCGTGTAAAGATATCTTGCTTACATGGACTTATGGGAATGTTAAAATTTAGCTTCGAAATATCTTAGTAATTTTGCTATTTTTATATTTCCTTGACTACAAGAACTCACGGTTTATTATATCGTAACTTTTATGTACTATACAAATTCAAAATGTATCTAAACAGAGTTTACTCCAATGCCAGATGGTTGTGAGCGTGTCGCCACTAATTGAAGTATCATTATGTATTACGTATTGTAACTAATCTGTTTATCATCAACATGACAACAAACAGTAAGTACTTTATTTTTAGATAAATGTTATATTAGTATAAAGGTAAACTGTCTTTTAAGTAACTACAATGTGTAAGTTTCATAGTGTCACGCAATCGCCTGTCGTAACATATTTTGTTTTCTGCACTCACGTTTACATGAAATGCATTAATAAATATAAAAATAGTTGGTTGTTATTATGCATATGTACAGCAATGTGTTGTCACATTGTGTCAAATGTGATTGTTATTAAAACAATACTGTAAAAAGTAAACTGCATAGTTTTGAGGTTACATCACAGCATTACAAATCCCAATATTATCTTACATATTTGTGTTCATTTTCTGTTTGCTTATATAATAATAATAATAAGTCAGTCCCTGAGGGTGGTACAGGAGTACACGCAGGCCATCGGGATGGAGTTCGGGTTGGACAAATGTGCACTGGTTCATCTCAAGAGAGGACGAAGCCGGGAATACGTAGAGGATGCGCAGCTCGTAGACGAAAGCATCTTACATCACTTAGATGCCGGAGAGTCGTACGCCTACTTGGGTGTTGAGCAACGCTCCACCCAAGAGGTAGGTGTCGTAAAAAACGCTCTCCGCGGCAAGTATCAGCACCGCCTCCGACAGATCTGGTCTTCAGAACTGTCAGGGAAGAACAAAGTGTCTGCAACGAACATGCTTGCCGTTCCGATCTTTGTCTACTCCTTCGGAGTAGTCAAATGGACGCAGGAGGAGCTGCGACAACTCGACGTAGTAACCCGAAAGAGGATGCATCTCAGTAGGAGTTTGCATCCCAGATCGTCCGTTCCACGGCTATATCTCCCACGACATCGCGGAGGCCGTGGACTCTTGAGTGTGGAGTGTCTTCTGGTTCTGGACGGAGCCTGTAAAGTTATCAGAAGTTCGGATCCCCTTCTCTGCATGGTCCGAGATCACGAACATGCAGGGGTAGGAGCATTTTTTTTTTAAGGCAGCACGTAGAGCAGCCGGTGATCTCGGTCTCGTCTTCGACACTGAACGGGCCAATCACAACTCTGTCACTGAGTTGGAACCCGTTCGGTTAAAAGCCCAAGTCAAAGCTGCAGAGCATTTAAGAGCTCTGCAGCTTCACAAAGATAAGCCCATGCACGGGGTCTTCTATAGAAATATGGAAGCCCTGGGCTTATCCGAAAGGCCGACCTTTGCTTTCTTAAGGTCAGCCGGGCTAAATTCAGAGACCGAGGAATTCATCATGGCTTGTCAAGATGGTGTATTTAACACGCTCGTCTATTGGAGTCGTGTCATGGGTATAGAGGTCCCTGATGTCAGTTGCAGGGCCTGCCGCAGGGCGCCGGAGACATTGATGCATTTACTGTCGGCTTGCCCGGTATATGCAGTCTCGGCCTATATCCATTGACATAACGCAGCGTTACGGGTGCTTTATTATCATTTAAGGCACTCGTATCAGATAGACGAGACACCAGTGCTGCCTTACGCTCCGGGGGATATTGAGTCCGTTGTGGAAGACGAGAAGTGCCGAATATATTGGAACTATTCGTTTTCCACCGTCAGGCAAATACAAGCCAACAAGCCTGACGTAGTCCTCATCGACCACCAACTCAGGACAATGTTGGTCATCGAGTTCTCGGCACCCGGTGATGGTAACATTGTTTTGAAAGAGGAGGAGAAACGGAAATATCGAGATTTAATCTTCGAACTCCGTAGACTCTATCCAGACCATACTGTTAAATTGAAGGTACTGATTATAGGAGCCCTTGGTGGAGCAAGAGATACACTGCTTTCCGAATTAAAGAGCATACCGGCATGCCGAAACTCGGCAGAAATCTTAGCCGGTCGCATGCAGAAGGCCGTAATTCTCGGCTCGCTACATCTACTCAGGGCACACGACTCGGCCCAGTAATCACTAACCGAGCGGACGCGAGGAGTGATTACTGGAATTACCAGCGCACCTTCTGTGTGAGTCGGAGCCACAGAAAGGGGTGACTGGCTATTAGTAAAAAAAAAAAAATAATAATAATAATAATAATGTTTATTTACAAAAATATAAAATTTACAAACACAGTAGCATTATACATGTAAATAAACACTGAAAATCACAGAAGTAATGTAGTTATTACTTGTATATGTGAATATTACATATTTTAGAGTTATAGACACAATTGAGTATAAGTGTAAATATCGGGAATAGATATAAAGACATAATTAGGTAAGTAAACACGTACATATTTAAAAACGGGATTGTTAATGTAATAATAATTGTAATAATTGTAAAAAATATAATAATGTATTACATTTTTTGGTTAATAATATTACTAAATTTTATACGACCATTTGATATAAATCCATTTTTTAATTCTTTCTTAAAAACATTATAATTTGAAATATTTTTTAGGTAATCCGGCAACAGAGAATAAACACGCGGTGCCAGATAATCGGTGTTTCTTTGACCAATAGTCTTTACAGAACGAGGATAAGAATTACAATCATTTTTTCGAGTATTATAGGGATGTTCGTGCGAGTCTATTTTAATTTTTCCCTGATGAATAAATAAAAGTACTTTTTTACAGTAGAGCTGCCTAACATCAAGAATGTGGGTCTCGTTACATAACTGATCAGAAGGATAAGAAATTTGTTTCAGGTAGATTAATTTCAATACCCACTTTTGAATTATATGTGAATGATCTAAGTATGTATTATATACTCTTCCCTAACCTAAAATGCCATATACTAATAGTGACTCTATCAAAGAGAAATAGAGTATTTTTAAATGAGTTAATGGGAGGAAGTCTCTTAAATATTTAAATTTTGGTAGTCATCATCATTAGGTCATCAGTCCTAAGACTGGTTGGACGCTAACCTCCAGCTTCTCCTATCTTGTGCTAACCTACGCATTTCGCTAATTGTGCTACATCCTACATCCCTTACTATTTGCGAGCAGTAGTCTAATCTAGGCCTACCTCTGCCTTTCTTCACTCCTATTTCTGCCTCCAAAATATCGCGGACTATTCCCCCATGTCTCAGCACGTGGCCTACCATTCTATCTCTTCTCTTCTTTAAGTTTCTCCACATACTTCTTTTCTCGCCGACTTTCTCCAATACTTCTTCGTTTCTAACCCTATCAGTCCATGGTATTTTCATCATTCTTCGGTAACATCACATCTCAAAAGCTTCTAATTTCTTCCTACTTGCTTCCCCTACCGTCCAGGTTTCGCAGCCGTATAGTGCCGTGCTCCATACATATGTTTTCAAAAATCTCTTCCTTGTTTCTAAGTTTATTACCCACGAGCATAAAAGTGCTTTCTTTTTGTTAAAAGCTACTCGACCCTGCGCTATTCTTTGTTTTATGTCTTTATCGCTTCTTCCATCCCAATTTATTTTACTTCCTAAATAAGTGAAGTCTTTAACTTCCTCCAATCTTTCATTATTAATTTGTACTTTCGTTTTTGCTCTGCTCTCGCGCCCTCTGCACACTAACACTTTAGTTTTGTTTTTATTCACCCTCATTCCGTATTCCTCTGTCAACACTGCCTCCATTTCGTTCAATGCTGATTCTAATTCCTCCTTACTAGATGCTAATACTGCTATATCATCCGCGAATCTCAGCATTTTTAGTTTCTGTCCCTGTACTTTAATCCCGAAATCCACTCTATCTTTTACCACATTAATCGCCTCTTCGATGTACAGATTAAAAATTAGTGGTGATAGCGTACATCCTTGTCTTACTCCTTTCCTAATACCTACTTCCCTTTTTTCCCCTTCTACTTCTATAACAGCAGTTTGCTCTTTGTATAGATTGTGTACTACTCTCCTATCTCTATACTTCATTCCCGCGCTCTTTAGTATCTCGAACATTTTTTCCCATCTTACGTTATCAAAAGCTTTTTTTAAATCTACAAATCCTATATAAGCGTTCTTTACTTTTTCTATTGTTTTCTCTAACATTACTCTTAACGCCAGAATAGCTTCGCTAGTTCCCCTATTTCGCCTAAACCCGAATTGGTCTTCTCCTAGTATTTCCTCCGCTCTATTTTCCATCCTCTTCTGCACTATTCTAGTTAAGATTTTTGACGCATGGGAAGTTACTCTAATCGTTCTAAAGTTCTCGCATTTGTCGGCTCCTCTCTTTTTCGGTATAGTAACGATAATGTTCCTCTTATAATCCTCCGGCATCTCGCCCGTTTCATATATGTATTTTACCAGTTCAAACATCCTATTTACTACTTTCTGTCCCGCACATTTCAAAATTTCCGCCTGTATTTTATCTACACCCGGCGCTCTATTATTCTTTAGCCCCCTTAGTGCTATTTTAAATTCCTCTCTCAATATAGGTTTTCCTACATCTTCCCTATCGATGCTAGATTTTTCCTCTAATATCTCTCCTAATTCCTGACCCTCGTATAAATTTCCTAAGTACTGCTTCCATCTATCCGCTTTCTCCTCTCTACCGATCAGTATGTCCCCCGATTGACTCCTAACGTTTCTACTTATTGTTCCTATATCCCTGAAGTTCCTCTTAATTATTTTGTAAGCCTCATCGGTCTTATCTACTTGCAACTTATCTTCTACTTCTTTGCATTTATCCTCTATCCATTGTTCTTTCGCTTTTCTACATTTTCTAATGATTTCCCACTTTATTGACTTATAAGTTTTCAGTCCTTCCTCGTCTCGTCTGTTTTTGTAGCCTCGTCTCTTTTGCATTAAGTTTAAGATTTCGTCCGTTATCCAGGGCTTCCTAGATTCCCTTTTATCGTGTCCTAAAACGTCCGTAGCCGCGGAAGCTAGACTATTCTTGATACCCTCCCACTCAGTTTCTGCGTTCTTGATTTCGTCCTTACTCGTTTTATTTATTAATTGATCTGTTTTCTCCTGGAACTTATCTTTCATATTCTGATCCCTCAATATGTCTACATTTATACGTTTCTTATCCTTCCGGGTTTTCAGATTTTTGAACTTTAATCTAGCTTCTTTTGGTAGTAATCCTTATTTCATTGGTGGTTTGTTTTAGTTGTAGATCCCAGCGTAGATGACGGTCAATCATTACACCAAGATATTTTATACTGTCACCTTCTGGAATGTGATAAATGTTGTCAATATTCAATGAACCCAAATTTGGTAAAAAAACTGCTATAAGATGTGAATGGTAAGTAATAGGTTTTATTATAATTCAATGTTAGTTTATTAAATTGAAACCGCCTGGAGATTTTTAGAAAGTCATTATCAATTTTTTCTTTGAGTATTTGCCAACTTGGTGCAGAATATTGGACCGCTATGTCATCAGCAAAACTGATTATTTTGCCTGTTGTATTTAGAAAGAGCATGCTATTTATATAAAGTGTAAATAAAATTGGGCCTAATAGTTCCTTGGGGAACTCCAAATGTTACTTTTTCTACACTACTCATAACTCCATTTATGTTAACTCGTTGTTCCCTGTCAGAAAGATAACTTTTCAATAAGCGGTATGTATTTCCTCTAAGACCGTATGTGTATATATCTATAGCAATTGTATATAAAAACGAATGCAAGTTTTGTTTTTATGTTTGGGCACACATGTATTTCCTTCCCTAGAACCGCAGATAGTGGAGGGAGAATATTACACATACAGGCGAGGACAAACACATTCATGCTCAGTGGGAGGTGTCCTCCTGGAAGGACTAAACTCAAGCATAAAATGACACCTCCAATATTGGGCCTACTCCGCCACCTTAGATAGTGTGAATGACATTGTTGCCGTGACATGTACAGGGGAATATGATAGGTCACTCATCCATGTTGTAGAGGTAGACTGGAACCATGGTTTAGCAGAGAAATTGTAATATGATCCTTAGGTATGAATTATTAACAGTGGAATGTTTAAGAAAATAATTTACTATTTTAAAGTCCTCTATAATGAGCTACTCATTTAATTATTTGTCGTTGAGAATGAATTGTCTTATACTGGTTAATTTAGTTCATTAGATAGGGATAACAAACACTTAATGATGTAGTTTGATTAAATTCATACTATGGTCTAATAACAGTTATAATGTAATTAATTATATCTGATGTAAATAACGTCTAAACATTATGGGTAAGTAGATATATATATATATATATATATATATATATATATATATATATATATATATATATATATATATATATATATATATATATATATATATATATATATATATATATATATATTATTGTTTTAGGACTTAAGGAAATAAGTCAGAAAAAGAGCATTGTAAGTTAGACTAATGTCTCCAAAAATACTTCCCCGTTTTATTCCAATACGTTTCCACTTCTATCTATTTATAGAAGAATTAAGTTCGTTCTCTAATTTCTTTGCTGTTACGTTAATAACTCGAAAAGTTTGGACCAGATACCTCGAATGAAATGAAATATCGATTTAGGAAACAATTATTTTTATTAACGAGAGTTAATATTTATTGTCATCAAGAGTAACATCATTCTAAATGTTTTACATATTTAGTACCAATATAAATAGAAAACTATAATTTTAAAGGATGTAAACATAAATACTAAGAGATATTAAACAAATATAATTGCATAATTTTATGTTTTTATATAATATTTTGGTACAATGGAGCTATTTTGGCTTTAACACAAGGTATGTTTGAGAAAAAAATCTGGATTTCTATTGGAAAAGGAAAATAAGTCAAACTAGGAGGAGCGTTAATATTTATTATCAAATTTAAGGGTTGGTATATTGAAATTGGAAAGCAATTTGGTTTCAGTTTAAACTATATTACACTTTCTGACACAATATACATTAAACAAATGAATGTTTGTATAAACTTAAACCAGAATAATAATATTTATATACATTGAAAAATCGAACATGTAAATAAAGAATAATCAATTGAATTACATAAAAACTCTTCTACTGCTTGATGATTTACGTATATGGACTAGATCTAAGATAATTAGTTAAGTGATAACACAAGGCTTGAGACTTGTATTTTCTGAAGTTAAGTTAGATAAAGAAGTTATCTCAAAATAGTCGGAGTTTGGAGATCATTCGAAGTATTGCTATATAGAGAAAGCAACAAAGGGTAGAATTGGACCAGGTCTAATCTAAAAAGTATTTGCTGAAATGAAAGTTTGTTAGATGTTTCGTAACATCAACTAGGAAAATTTTATATGTGTTTTCATAAGTGTATTACATGACACATACTGAGTTGAATCTTATATTGTTTATTCATGTTTTGACATTAAATAAACAGTTTTAAAACCTTAAAACGAACTTTTCCGCACGTAGAACATCTCTATCTCGAAATTGAGTCTCGGAGAAAAAATAAACCAACACATAAATGCAGAATATGTGTTTTATGCGACGATTTTACTTTTTTCAAATAGTTCACCCTCGTGCTTTCTCATGACTCATGAAAATGGTGGGGTGTGTCCTATCCACCTCAAAATCAATATATGTCGCCCTAATCAGAATCAGTCGAAACCCCATCGATCCGACACGATTTAATTGAGTGATCGTGCTAACAAACAAATTTCTCAAATAGTCCACCATTCTGCTTTCTCTTGACCCATGAACATGGTAGAGTGTATTCTATCTACCTCAAGATCAATAGATGTCGTCTGGGAGACGTCCCCGATCCGAATCAGTCAAAACCCGATCGATCCGACATGACTTAGTTGAATTATCGTGTTAGCAAAAAAAATTTCTCAAGTAGATCCAAGGGAGGGGGTGGTGTGTGCTATCCACCTCAAAATCAATAGATGTCGTCTACGAGACGTCCTCGATCAGAATCAGTCAAAACCCGACACGATTTAGTTGAGTTATCGTGCTAACAAGAATAAATGCCGACGACAACGACGACACAGACATAGCAAAAAATGTTTAAAAAAACGATTTTTTTTTTTAGACGGAAAAACGAAAAATAAACCCCGAAAAAGATTAGTTTTTTCACTTTTTCTTTACACTTACATTACTTTTCCGCTTACAGGAAAAATAATAAATATAAATATATAAAAGAGCTCCGGTAATCACGATTATCTGATATTATGTATCCCTTAATCAGGAACAATATTATAATACTTCCATAATCCGGATTCCAAACAAGTGAAAATGCTGTATATGAAATAAGGAATAATCTCACGGACAAAGTACTTCATTGACAATGCCCCTAGTGACGCACAGATGCAATGTGCCTTGTACCTAATAAAACCCTTCTAACCAACTGTGCGATTTGTTTAACTAAACTTCATTACCTTATGAGTCTTTTGTTCATATCTTGTTTTTTGAATTAAACGGCATTTCCAGTACTCTGAAGAGTTTAGTTTTGCAGTGTTCCTGCTGAACAATTTTTAGGTCAAACTAACAGTTGATTAAAAAATGTTTATATTTGCTATAATAGTCAGAATCAGATTATGTTTAAGAGGATACTACGATTTTTTGCATCAAATTGTAGTACATTACATTCCAACATAATGATAAGATTATTTACTTTTCTCTTAGCAGAGAAAAGTAAAATTCATCTGTTATTTTCAAGAGCAAGTATTTCTGCTTGTATTTTTCTTGAAGGCTTTTAATGAAGTTTCTACAGGAATTTCTCATTATAATTTATTTTTTGTAATTATTTTCAATGGCGTTTCAACAGTTATCAGAGATAGTTTACGGCTCTATATGGGCACGGTATTGTAACCATTAAACAATCACTTCTCAGTTTATCCAATATTGCATAACACGAAATATGAGACATCCATGCCCTATTCGCTTCCCAGCCGCATGAAAATATGTAAGCGGCAAACTCAAGACGGGCTTTTGTTATATTTTCAAGTTCAAATCTGAATTTTAGGCGTATTAGCGTGCCACTGTCTAAGGCGCATGTGACGAGGTGTTGAAAGAAACTAAACAATGTTATGTTAAAAATGTAACCAGAATTAGAAGAAACCTAAGAGCATTTCATTGAATAACCTGAAAATAGATATCTATGTTTAGAGGCAAGCCGATTTAAATGAAACTTATTTATGACGGTGCGGTGGTGTGAAAAACATTTAACGTAAGCGATACTCGGAAAAGTGTAATCAGGTATTATTCGCAACTTCAGGTGAGTTTGTGTACTTTGGAGATTTTATTTTACTTTTATACGACTTGACGAATGAGAACGAAATCCATGCCTTGAAATTGACATCAAACGTCAACAAAAAAATTAATTTATAACTTTTAATTATTTCTACTAAAGAATTGATGATAGGACCGATGAATGTAAAGGAAATATACTATTGATAAATGTGGGCATAGGAAATATATTTATTATGTTTATAAAGAGCAATGATTAATAAAGGTTGTTATATTTATTAATATAATAAATTCAATATAACATCTTAAATATTGTAGTTATGTAGCTAAGTAATTTATTGTGAAATTTGGTGTATGGTATAACCTCAAGACATAGTTAAAGTAATAAATAATTACATCTTTCTAACGCTTTAAGATTGTTAAACTATCGTCTATATCAATAAACAGTTTTAAAACCTTAAAACGGACTTTTTCGCACGTAGAACATCTCTATCTCGAATTTGAGTGGCCGAGAAAAAATAAACCAACACATAAATGCAGAATATGTGTTTTATGCGACAGTATTACTTTTTTCATTTGCGACTGCTTCAGTGCCGTATCAATACGTTTGTGATCGAACGAAATTATTTTTTTCTCATTCATTTGTATATGATACAGGCCGAATATATGTTTTTTTTTCGTTCAATGCAAAATCAACAATATGTTAAATATTTATGTTTAAAATCTCAGAATGAATATAAACATTTACATCGTGCTTTTTTATGATCCATGGATATGGTGGGGTGTGTCGTACCCACCTCAAAATCAATAGATGTCGTCTGGTAGACGTCCCTAATCAGAATCAGTTGAAATCCGGCCGGTACGACACGAATTAATTGAGCGATTATTCTAAAAAAAATTATCAAATAGTCCACCATTGTGCTTTCTGGTGACCCACGAACATGGAAAAGTGTGTTACATTCACCTCAAAATCCATAGATGCCATCTGAGAGACGTCCCCGATCAGAATCAGTCAAAACCGATTCGATCCGACACAATTTAGTTGAGTTATCATGCTAACAAGAGATTTTATTGCTGACGACAACGACACACACACAGACACAAATTTTGTAAAAACCATTTTTTTTGTTTTTAAGCCGAAAATCGAAAAATAAACGCTAGAAAAAATTAGTTCTCCATTTTTCTTTACACGGTTACATTACTTTTCCGCTCTGGTATAGTTGAGTGCGGAAAAGTAACAAGTTTTAACTTTTAACAACTATTGCGTATACTACGAGGGTGTATCAAATATAAACGAGATTTTTGTTCCTGAGCGTCTACGATTGTTAGGACCGGGACCAACGTTCTAGTATTATTGGGTAGGATCTACACTAATGGGAAGATTCGGACATTACCCACTCTCAACTAGTCAGTAGCGAGAGATGGACCCCGCTGTTGTGCAACGCATTTTTATAAAATTTCTTGTTCATGAAGGAATTCAAGCGGCAGAAATTTTCCGTAGATTGACTGCACAATTCAGGAACCAAACACTGTCAAATTTTCCGTAGATTGACTGCACAGTTCAGAGACCAAACACTGTCAAGGACTCATGTGTATGCCCGGCATAAAGAGTTCAAGGAGGGGCGAGAACCTCTAACCAGCACTACGGACGAACACATTCGAGCCGTTCGAGACGTTCTTGAAGATCGATGGGTGACCGTATCTGAAATTGCAGAAGAGGTCGGAATAAGTTATGGGAGCTGTCAAGCGATTATCAAAAACGACCTGGAGTTCCGTAAAGTGTGTGCCAGGTGGGTCCCTCGCCTTTTGACACCAGATCAGAAGTTGATACGTTTGGAGATCTGTTAGAGGCTTACAGCAAGGTTTGCGGAAGGAGGTGATACATTTTCGAGTCAGATTGCGTTGCGGAGAAACGTGGGTCCACCACCATACGCTCGACTACACGATGACCAGAGAGTAGAGGGATTCGGGCGCAATTGGTTCTCCGTAATTCGGTTTAAGCCCTCGGTTTAATGTCGTCTTAAAGGCATTTTTGAAACTAAACTATGTTTCAAACATCTACAGCTCAACAAGAATAGGAACAAGTCTCAAAATTACGATACCAGACCTTGCAGAGTGAATATCAATGAATATACGAGTAGACATATGAATACGGAGTTCAATCTGGCCGCGCAAGTACAACCTTTCTCCTCCGAATATTGTCTCCACTCTTTCTTCTCCGCATACCTAGAGAATCTCACACTTTTTCCCATTCTTGATGAGCTGTACATTTTTCTTCGTCGTTAATCTATTCTTAATATTATGAAGGTACTATGCAAGATATAAATATATATTAATATAATATATAATAATAAATACAGTCGGAAGTAACTATATATTATACTCTCTGTAACTGGATTCGAAGCTTGCTCCACTTGCAGAAAACTGATATGTTTAAAAACAATTACCTGATAAAAAAAACATTCTCAGAAAACAAAAATCTTCGCTGTATTAAAACATAATACGATACATATGTGGAATTTTATTTTATTCACCGCGTATTACACACATAGGGATGTCACCTTTGTTCTCTTGGGGACAGAACTTTCGGAAATAAACATACATACGAGTATATTTTTGCACGACAGACTATTTCCCTATTATTTTATTTATATTATAGATGTTTGAAATATCATCTGCTATTAAAGTTAAATATCTTGAAAAATTATTTAAACTGCTATTGATGTCATACTGCTGTATGACATCAAATTATTTTACATTAGTCGAGTCTAGAGAGATTTTGTCGTAAGGCCTACAATAGCCGCAAGATAACCGATAACAGTTTATTAAGATCTCCCGCCATCCCTTTCTTACACTAGGTATGAAAAAGATATCAGCTTATGTTATTTTATATGTGCAAAAAGTTGGACGTTAAAATTAGCAGGAAGTTAGCCGGACATTTTATTTAGTAGTTGTTGAAAGATCATACAAAGGTGAAGACGAGAGTGAAGTGCGGTAGTGATTTTTGTTTGTTTAATTCGATTGAAGCTGTTTTAATTAAGTCGATGTGCAGTGTAAATATATAGTAGGTGTGCATCAACAATTTTATGGACATATTTTGTGATTTGTGTGTGATGGAAATTAATCTCGACCACTGGAATTAGGGAAGGAGTTAAATAGGTAAGTTAAGTATTTAAGTACTTTAGTTTTAATTAAAATACAAAACAGTTATTGAAGAAACAATTAGCAGTCGAATGGGGTTATACCTTTGGGGTTATCAAATTGAGGATAATACATATACAGAGTACAAAATTTCATGGCAAATAAATACAATGACATTCTTTGTTAATAAAAAGTCATGACTGACTTTATTGTAAGTAAAAAAAAATGTACTATTATTTAGTTATATACAATACCCACATATGAAAAAAAAATAACAATAAAGGCAATAAATTGTATCTGTGGAATTATATTGTCTATAAAATAATTACATACAGATGTATAATTGTTAATTAAGTAAAAATATATGTTTCTTTGCAGGTAGGTTCCGAACGAGCTGGACACCACTCTTTGTACAAGGTAAGATTTTTTCGTGTAATACGTGTAGTGCAACACAATAAATAATATCAATGTACTTTTTATCAATTAAGTTAGTATCTACAGGGTATGAATATGAAACAAAAATACAGCTTATATTCAATTGTCACCAATGTCAGATCTGGGTGGGTTGTAACCTCTATAAGAATAATTTTCGCAGTTCCCTGTTTTAAATTAAAACGTCATTCAATGACTCGACGATGAGTCTGTTTAAAAATATGTAGATAAAACTATGAAAAACACAAGAAAAGTATAATTTATACACATGTGAGTTATTAGGATAACCAATCTATCTAATTACAGTGAAGTCTGATATATTACAACTGACTCTGTTATTCATTTATTTAAAGTACAGCTACAGAAATTAGAATTATTCAATTACACGATAAGAATATAATAGAAATATTACAAATACAATAAATTTAAGTTCTAAATATACTTGATTGCAATTAATATGGAAACTAATTACATGCCGAATACAATAGTTATATAAAATATAACAACTACCGAAACTATATATTCACAAAAACAGTACTTACATTAATGAGAGGGGCAAAAACATACTACATTGTATATATGTTACCAATATAGATATTCTTTATGTATTAGACATTTTGTGTTATAAAATGATTTTTAAAATGATTTTTAAAATTCGCAATGGTACAGAAAAAACATTTATTTGATCTTGGACTAGTCAGTAGTAGTTTGCACACATTAGATAGATTGCAAACAATTGAAATAAATTGGTACTTAGTGTTTTAAAATAAAATGTGTTTGAAAATCGCGATTTGGTTCTTGGTACATTTAACTTCATCTGCTCCAATATTGAGGGACTATCAAAACAAGAATTAATAATCTTGTAAAGGATTATAATGAAATGCACTGTTATTACTATAAATAACTTAAATCATATAGAGGATATACATATATATGAGCTATTCGAATAACTGGACATATCCTGATCATTCTTTATCAAGCAATTGAAACAACTTACGTACTCGTAGAGAGAAGATAGATACATCTCACATATACATATGTATATTCTCTACACCATTTCATTATTTTCAGACTTAGTGAGCAAAGAAATATTGCTAAGAATAGTGACGAGAAATGCACTGGAATAATATAGAAATTAAAAGGGTTGTATTAACCCGTTCGACATTGAGGTAAACAAATCAAGTCTTAGCATTTTCTAGAGCAGCCTCTTATAATTATATAATTTGAAAATAATCATCCAAATGTTTACATTTTAAAAATACATCTTTGTTAATAATAACGACATTCACAACGACTCTTAAGAGGATTTTACCGTTTTTTTTAGCAGAACAACGAGTATTCTATGTAGAATACTTATGCTGTCCATGCCGATAATTAATTGCGGATAAAAATGTATGGTAAGAATTTAGAGGATTGTTTTAAATTTTGTAAAAGAATATAAAATCTGCGTTAGAAGATAATAGAAACTGATTTGTTTACGTTTACTATTTGACTGTATCTGACGGTTTCCAATGTTGAATAGATTTTCATTAAAATCGGCTTACATAGTCCTGAGAATATCTTCTCAGAAAAGAGTGTGCATTTGATTCTCAGTAAAGATGATCAGAGTCCACCGTTTTGTAGAGCATTTTACACAAACGGATATTCGACAATAATGTTGAAATATATAACCACAGGCAGTTGTATATATTGTCTACATAAAATTTAAATTATATTTTATATCATCATAAAAAGTAAAAGACTGTAAGAGTTATCCAGGAGCAGATATAGTACATGAACTTGGTAGTCATGAAAGCTAGATTAAAATTCAAAAATCTGAAAACCCGTAAGGATAAGAAACGTGTAAATGTAGACATATTGAGGGATCAGAATATGAAAGATAAGTTCCAGGAGAAAACAGATCAATTAATAAATAAAGCGAGTAATGACGAAATCAAGAACGCAGAAACCGAGTGAGAGGCGAATAGTCTAGATTCCGCGGCTACGGACGTTTTAGGACACGAGAGAAGGGAATCTAGGAAGCCCTGGATAACGGACGAAATCTTAAACTTAATACAAAAGAGACGAGGCTACAAAAATAGACGAGACGAGGAAGGACTGAAAACTTTTAAGTCAATAAAGTGGGAAATCATTAGAAAGTGTAGAAAATCGAAAGAACAATGGATAGAGGATAAATGCAAAGAAGTAGAAGATAAGCTCCAAGTAGGTAAGACCGATGAGGCTTACAAAATAATTAAGAGGAACTTCAGGGATATAGGACCAATAAGTAGAAACGTTAGTAGTTAAGGGGGGGACATACTGATCGGAAGAGAGGAGAAAGCGGATAGATGGAAGCAGTACTTAAGAAATTTATACGAGAGTCGGGAATTAGGAGAGATATTAGAGGAAGAATCTAGCATCGATAGGGAAGATGTAAGAAAACCTATATTGAAAGAGGAATTTGAAATAGCAATAAGGAGGCTAAAGAACAATAAAGCGCCGGGTGAAGATAAAATACACGCGGAAATTTTGAAATGTGTGGGACAGAAAGTAGTAAATAGGATGTTCGAACTGGTAAAATACATATATGAAACGGGCGAGACGCCGGAGGATTATAAGAGGAAGATTATCGTTACTATACCGAAAAAGAGAGGAGCTGACAAATGCGAGAACTTTAGAACGATTAGCCTAACTTCCCATGCGTCAAAAATCTTAATCAGAATAGTGCAGAAGAGGATGGAACTCGCGAAGCTATTCTGGCGCTAAGAGTAATGTTAGAGAAAACAATAGAAAAAGAAAAGAACGCTTATATAGGATTTGTAGATTTAGAAAGAGCTTTTGATAATGTAAGATGGGAAAAAATGTTCGAGATACTAAAGAGCGCGGGAATGAAGTATAGAGATAGGAGAGTAGTACAATCTATACAAAGAGCAAACTGCTGTTATAGAAGTAGAAGGGGAAAGAAGGGAAGTAGGTATTACGAAAGGAGTAAGACAAGAATGTACGCTATCACCACTAATTTTTAATCTGTACATCGCAGAGGCGATTAATGTCGTAAAAAATGGAGTGGATTTCGTGATTAAAGTACAGGGACAGAAACTAAAAATTCTGAGATGCGCGGATGATATAGCAGTATTAGCATCTAGTAAAGAGGAATTAGAATCATCGTTGAACGAAATGGAGGCAGTATTGATAGAGGAATACGGAATGAGGGTGAATAAAAACAAAACTAAAGTGTTAGTGTGCAGAGGGCGTGAGAGCAGAGCAAAAACGAAAGTACAATTTAATAATGAAAGATTGGAGGAAGTTAAAGACTTCACTTATTTAGGAAGTAAAATAAATTGGGACGGAAGAAGCGATAAAGATATAAAACAAAGAATAGCGCAGGGTCGAGTAGCTTTTAACAAAAAATAAAGCACTTTTATGCTCGGGGGTAATAAACTTAGAAACACGGAAGAGATTTTTGAAAACGTATGTATGAAGCACGGCACTGTATGGTTGCAAAACCTGGACGGTAGGTGGTGTTACCGAAGAATGATGAAAATACCGTGGACTGATAGGGTTAGAAACGAAGAAGTATTAGATAAAGTCGGCGAGAAAAGAAGTATGTGGAAAACATAAAGGAGAGAAGAGATAGAATTGTAGGCCACTTACTGAGACATGGGGGAATCGTCCGCGATATTTTGGACGCAGAAATAGGAGTGAAGAAAGGCAGAGGTAGGCCTAGATTAGACTACTGCTCGTAAATAGTAAGGGATGTAGGTTGTAGCACAATTAGCGAAATGCATAGGTTAGCACAAGATAGGAGAAGCTGGAGGTTAACGTCCAACCAGTCTTAGGACTGATGACCTCATGATGATGATGATGATCATCATAATTATTAAAATAATAACCATTCTAAAATTGCGGAACTTCTCTAGGATCTTACTCAATTACACGACACAAAAATGAAGGAATGTAAAAGGATCCTAATTTTTTAGGTGATTTTCAAAGGACTGTAACTTGTGGAAAAATAATTGCAAAGCAATTTAAGAAAAGCATATTGAATTTTTAAGTTTCTAGTTTTCAGATATTGAGCTCAAAATCAATTTTTATAATCAGTAGTTTTTGAGTAGTCACAAGAAAACCATCGTAAAAAATGTTTCCAAATTTTTGTTAGCCTTTAAAAAGGTCCACGAACTTCAATAAATTACTTGTCATTGACTTTATCATAAAAATGTTTTAGATACTTTTATCCTCTTTGATTTAAGCGGTCTAAAAGCCTTTTACGATGATTTTTCGCTGAGCTATCGTCGTTCATAGCAAAAAAGGCGCAAATATTTGCGTCTAATGAATTAAGGTTCAACGTTGAAATATCTACATTTTGGGATGCACATTATTTAATTCTAATATTAACCCCCTATATAATAGTTCGTAATAATATTCATGGAATTTCTCACAACTTGATGGTCGGAATTGCGCCATTCATAAAACACGTTTTCCTGTAAACCTTAATTACCTGTTTATTGTTATAACCCTTAGTCTCTGTATTTGGATAGTATATATTATATAGGAATAGAGTTATTGTATTTTATTCTTATTTTGTTAGTTGAATAATCGTTTTGAAAATGACATAAAATTGTCGAAACTGCAGTCACGTTTCTGTGTAAATATAGTGGTATAAAACTTAGTAGTTGTTTTACTCAATTCCGTCATTCGATTAAATGGGAGTACTTCTATAATATAATTTGCAAGGGTTAATTAACCAACTTCAAGATTGACTTAAATATTGTATGCAGACTTAATTTTATGTCCGAATTTTCGATAGACTAGATGTATATAATAAATATTTTATTTACTATACATATAAATAGATCGCTGAAATTATGTGTAAGGAAATCCTCAAGCGTTTTTCATAAAGAGACTCGGTAGTATTCATCTTTAAACACATCAAATTGCACATAAACGTGGCACAGACGTATGTAGTCCCACTCATTTTCTCTTTATGCTGGTATATATTCGAAAAACAAAAAAAATGCAAACGGAGACTTTCTTCCCCTAAATAATGATGCTGATTTTTACTTATAGAGAGCGGTAATGCTTATAGAGGTGAGAATAACTACACGCGTTCTCAGGGCGACATATCAAACGCTCTCGTTTGAGACTTATTATTAACCCCAGTATATAACATCAAAACTATTCCCAGTCGGATTTCTGCTTTTGCATCGATAACTCGTCAATCGACAGTTTGACTTACGTATTTGAACATATTTTCATTAACCTGGTATATGTCACCTTCCATATATTCCAACCATTCCTCTTACATACCATTGGCATATTTTATCTAAACATTAGTGTAATTCATGCCTTATCCTACAGATGTTTATATCTGTAGATTATTTTAACCCTAGTACTTTAACCCCAATTTAAAAGAAAATGTCTATGCGATTTAAAACTATTTCACCAAACGTAAATAATTACTTACATTTATTGTTAGTAATATAATTTACTTTCTGCTAAATACTGTGTTGTAGGAGCATTAGCCGTTTTATTATATTCTCACTAATTGTTTTCAAATTGGTTTTACTCGTGGATGCTCTTCTTTATCAAGTTATTAATACTCAGATTACCTGAGTGCTCTTGAACATATTGCTAAGCAAAAAATGGTGTCATTATACCTACATACAAGAAGAATCTCGATCATATATGCTATTTGAAACTCTTGTATCTATGTTATTCTTCTGGAATATAGAGATGTAACAAAAAATGATGAGTCTGAACAATTTAGTTCAGACTCATCTTGATTAAAATTATGACAAGGTTTAGCTTATCATTTTGGATCTCGAGCACTCGGCAAGTAATCTTTGTATTTTCTCCATATGACACCGTTTTTTCAACAAACTACTATTCATCTGATATCTAATATACACAGTAAACTATAAAAAATAAGTATCTGGAACAAAAAAGTACAACATTGTGTTTTTTCGTGTTGTCATACTCAGCGACGTAAATACTAAAATGTATTCAGAATGAAAAATTGTATATAAATTGTTTATAATGTCGAAAAATTAAGTTTAGCTATATTTTTTATTAAATAAAAATACAATTAACTATTATATATTTCGTTGATATAGTTGTTTTGGCTAATGATCATTTAAGAACATGGAATGAACTAAAATAGTAACTAACTTTCTAGAAATCTATACAGGGTTTCAGAATACTTCCTGGCATAATTTTGTATACGCCTACCTTACATACTAAGCAATAAAAAAAAATAACTAAAGCATGCCAGGAAATAAATAAAAAAAGATAATTAACATCCTTCGACTTCTCGTTTACTGTAATGGTAAAATTTCTGTAGTAATATACTCAAAATCAAATAAATGAGTAAGTAGGTCATGGTAGGCCAACCCCCCGGGGGCTCGACGCTGGCGAAGCGATGCAGCAAAAGAAGGCGACCAACGACAAAGAAAACGCCGAGAAGAAGTCCCTGCCAGCGGGACTAAAGGCGTAAGGACCAAAGGACGCCGAGGGGAGCGAACCGCTGCCAGTAGCGCCGGTCTCGTTTGCGGGCGGCACTTGCCTCTCGCGCAGAGATCCACGAAAGCGGAAGCAAAGCTCGGACCACCTTCGTACGACGGTTCTTACCTACACGACTCGGCGAGTAATGAGCGGTAATCTCGCTCGACTTCTGCAAATCCATCGAGGCCATTACGCATGCCAATAAATATGGTGTGTGGTAGGCCATTGCACATTCATAATAAAAAATATAGTTGTGCTAGTATCATTACCTGTTTATGTGAACAGATATACGTTGTTCATTTCTTGTGGTAAAGCGAGTTTAGGGAGGTTACTTTGTCTGGTAAATTATATCTGTATGGCCGCACGCGTTGTCATAATTATTAAAATTTAGCAGTATTCAAAATGGCAGACTTCACTCATCAAGAATACGCAGATATGCTGCTGGTTTACGGGCTATACCTGTATAATAAAAATAGTGTATACAATAATGTTTCTAGGGTTACTTTTAATTTTAGGTTTATTTAATTGGTTTTTAGATTTAGATTCGTTTATCTCGTTAGAATAGTACCACATTTTGAACATGATTCAATTAATCTCAGATAAAAGTAGTTCAGCAACCTAATTTTAGAAGACTTTAAGCACTTTTCAACATGGTAACAATTTTAAGCCGACAGTCTTAAGTCTGTATTGATGAAATGTTAGAGAAAGTGGCTTCTTTCAAGAAGAAAGAAAAACAAAAAAAATTACGCTGTGAGGTGTAGAAGTTAGAAGCAGTGATATAGTTAACCATAACTATCTTTTTATAGTTACGAAGACTAATTAGAAGGTGCTAAAGTATTAGTGAATGGTGAATTAAACCAAACTATTCCAGAAATGATTCATAACGTTTTTCTGAACCTGAATAAAAATTATGTAATTAGGCTCTGATCATCTCACCTTGATAAAACAAAGTGTTGTAAAATTTTTCGGTGTTTTGTGGAAAACACTTAACATACTTTTTATTTGTTTAAACAACATCCCCCTATCGAGAAATCATGTCTATGCATAGAGTGTACACATTTGGAACCAAAACAAAAAACAACCAATTGATATTAAAACATTGGAATACTTTTGATTTTAATAAAACACAATCGATACATGACAAATGCCAATAAAACACAATTATGCTAAAGACCAATTTTAAACCATTTGAATAGCACTAGAAATTCTACGCAAAAATGTAATAGTACTCTAATAGTACTGCAGTTGTGTATACACACCGAATGTATGAGTAATGTTTACGAGTTTATTTTTAAGAACAAGTTATGAGGACTTAATATGCGACACTTGTAAACCAAAGCGAACTTACATAATATGAGTGCATTTGTGACAATTATTATGTTGGCAGCCTTTCTATTTATATTTTCATACAATCCGGCATCGGATCAGATTATGGCGGTCTTATCTACACGTGATCTCATATCTTACATATCCTCTGCCAATTAGTTCAGTAGTCAGTGTTTGGCATGTAACAAAACTTATAAATACATTATATTTTGCGATAGGTGTACTCTCATAATATTATAGAGAAACAAATCATACAAGTGATGATGATAGTATATTGTGATTTATTTAGAAAAGTGTATCCTCCATAATATAAATAAATATAATATTTTCGTAGCACTGTAAAAATAAAAATGAAATATAATCGGTAGAGTAGGTGCAAAGTGCTTTAAAAATCTGAAACTGAATTTCTAAATTCTTTTTTGTGCGATAGGGAACATCAAAAACAGGACTGACTTATGATTTTAATTAAATACTCATTGTATTTAATAGAACATTTGTTCAAGTCTGGTAGTGGTATCTATGGTTTATATAATGATTCTTTGTGTGTGCGTCACGGGTAACAATCGTATGAATCAATTAACTGACATTTTTGAACAGTGTCGTGCCGAAAACAAATTTTAGGGTAACAGTTCGTACAATACAAATCCGTCAACCTATGACAGAGTAATTAATGAAAAGGTTCTCCACAAACACATTTAATGGAAGTGATATTTCCATCAAAATAAATGAAATAAATTAATAAAAAATCAAAATATATGAAACAAAAATGAAATTAATTTTACAGAAATATTGAGACGCCAATGAATTAAATTATACAATAAAGCTAAGACGTGACTTCATAATTGCATTTTGTTCGGCAAATTATTAACTGTCTATGCCATACGTAGTTGATTGAAACATATGTCGCTAGACATACGTGCTGGTAATTGTGGCGTATTAGTAACAATTGCGAGTGGTGTAGTATGTGATCCGTGCGTCGTCATATAAATAATAATGTAAATTGATATACGCTCAAAGATCCATTATACAAATTGTGTATAAGTTTTGGTTATATATCTTCAGACAAATGTTGTACATAGATAATTGTTGTCAAACGGATAATCTATGTACCTATGTGACACAAAATAAAAGTTGGTAGGCTATCACCATATTTTGAGATAGTCTATGGTGTGGTAGGATACACTTCTTAATTCATTATATCACTACTTAAGATACTCACTATATAACTACACAAATTGGTCAAGACTATAGACAGAAACATTGACGAAAAATTTATTGAATAGTTTCATTAATAATTATTATTCACTTATCATATATGGAATGATGTATTATAGAAACAGAGCAATTGGGCTCCTCGACATTGCGACCTTTTAAATTAGAGTAAACCTCAAATGTATAAAAATCAGAATAATAAATCAATTTTTTTAAGTTAACAGTGTTCTTAGTCTTAAAATGAGCACGCCCTCTGTTAACCAAAAGTATAGTTAACTCAAAAATTAATTCAGTATTTATTATGTCTCAGGGAAATATGTATATCTCATTATTCCCTTATCATATAAGACATATTTTGTTTTGATATTGATACTTTTATGGTGTTGAATATGTAATTATGTCCTTTTTTAATGTTTTGTGCACCTTACCGTCCACAGCCTAACACACTAGGGTAAGCAGGTCAATTTCTGCGTTTGCCATGTTCTGAGTAAACTCTTTTTTAATTATCACTTCGAGTAATATTCACAAAATTATGCCTATATATTTTCAAAACTATGGCCTCGGAGCACTCTAGTTGTCTTAGACAATATGATTTTTGGGTAATTTCTCTGCGTTTGTCTGGTTGTTTTTCGCTGGCTCTGATTGTTGGGTCGTTTCTCTCTGATGGCTATTTATGTACATATATTTGTTTGTTTATAAATATCTATAGATATTGTGTTAAGATTCTGCATATATTCAAGAAATAGAATTTCTACAGTATCTTAATTGCACTAAATCCTATCCACTCCATCAATTATTTGTTTTTGGATCTCAGTGATATACATATGTCTTTTCGCTGGTTGCAATTTTCAGAAAAGTCCTTTTCCTAAGCTAAAAATGCTACGTTTTTAGAGGATGAATGCAATATCAGTAACCAGGCTACTAGCCTAAGTACTGATATTTATTTATGTTTATATAAAGGTGGTCCAACCAAAACGCACGATGTTAATTGTAAATAAATAAAAACATTTTCAGAGAATTATCTTAATATTTTTTATTGTGATAGAAGGATCAGGATAGAAGGATAGAAGGACTATGATAGTTATGTGTGAAACAAAATATCGGCCAAATGCTCACCACGGCTTCGGTGGCATACCTCTATCCGATGGTCCATATTTTCAATGACTCTGAGACATAATTGAGGTTCAATGTCGTTAATGTGCCGAATTATCTCATCCTTTAGATCTTGAATTGTTCTTGGTTTATTTACGTACACTTTTTCTTTTAAATATCCCCAAAGAAAGAAGAAGTCCAACGGTGTCAAATCACATGATCGTGGCGGCCAATTAGCATCGCCACGACGTGAGATAACACGGCCATTTAATTTCTCGCGCAAAAGTGCCATTGTTTCGTTGGCTATGTGGCAAGTGGCACCATCCTGTTGGAACCACATATCGTCCAGGTCCATATCCTCAATTTCTGGCCGCAAGAAGTCCGTTATCATCTCGCGATAGCGAACACCATTCACAGTAACTGCTTGGCCGACCTGATTTTCGAGGAAGTACGGCCCGATGATGCCGCCAGCCCATAAAACGCACCAAACAGTCATTCTTTGTAGATGCATCGGCTTTTCAACAATCACTCGTGGATTCTCATTTGCCCAAATGCGGCAATTCTGTTTGTTAACGAATCCACTGAGGTGAAAGTGTGCCTCGTCGCTGAAGATGATTTTCTTTGTAAAGTCACCATTCACTTCTGTCTGTTCAACCACCCATTCGGCGTATTAACGACGCTTGAAATGGTCAGTAGGCTTCAGCTCTTGAGTCAATTGAACCTTGTAAGCGTGTAAATTCAAATCTTTATTCAAAATTCGCATCAGTGATGTTCGTGAGATGTTCAATTGTTGGGCACGACGACGAGTCGAGGTTGACGGCTCTTCTGCTACACTATCGCGAACAACAGCAATGTTTTCCGCAGAACGAACTGGGCGAGCATCCACAGGTGTTTTCACATTTCCTACAGACCCGGTTTGCTGAAATTTGCGCACAATTCTCCCGATTGTGGACATATTTGGTCAATTATGCTGACCAAAAAAGTCACGAAGTGCACGAAATGCATTTTGATTTGAACGCCCATATTCGTAAAAGGCTTCAACAATCTTAACGCGTTGCTCAATTGTGTACCTCTCCATGGTTGAATTTGTCAAACACTGAAATAAATGTCAAATTAAGTTGAGCAAAAAAATTGACGTTAAGGTGTGACTCACAATTAACATCGTGCATTATGGTTGGACCACCCTACATAATTCGCAAAAATCAGAATCTTTAACATTCAGCATGTCAGCCATTAGCTGAACCGATTCTCTTTCTTATCGTAACTTTTTGGGCTCGAAAATTACCTGAAAAGAGACAGCGCATCTTCTTCATAGGCAGCGAGTATTCTCTCATGAATAATTTCTGGTATTGTGTCTTTGTTTACACTAAGAATATTCTAACATTGTTCAAAATGTATTTTATTAATTTTCGATGCAGTTGTCGTCAATACTCTAAACAAATATCGTTTTACTATTTACTGTAATAGTTTATTTCGCCAATCACTTTATTATCTTCTTCAGAAGATTTCCAAAGACTGTATTTCTTCTAAAGTTAGATTTCTTCCGAAGAAGCTCATAAGATGATCAGCGTAGCGCAGCGTCAAGATAAATCTAACGATGAATATGGCATAATACGAAAGAATTTTCTTCACTGGACAATAGTCATAAAAGCCTCTATTCTATTATGGAAATGTTTAATTTTGTTTCAATGGCATAATTTTCATTGTAAACAAAACTACTTTTTTACGGAACCTTTACATCATTATAATAATAAAACAAAGTGTAGAAATATCATTTTCTGATTGATTAAATCGAAAGTTTTCATTAATTATAATATACAAGAGTTATGAATAAAGAAAATAATCTTAATGAGTGTTGACTCTGGACGACAAAAAATAAAATGAAAGCAAAAATATAGTTTGAGTATACTTAAATTTAGCGAACTGATTTGAATAAAACAGGTCATTCCAAATATAAAAATACAAAAATCGATCAATGATATATAGTTATGAATTACCCTTCTTCGATTATGTGACTAACGTTTATGAACTGATAAATCAATGAAAAATATAGTCTAACATAATTTATATACTTACCTCTATTCAAAATAGTTTTAGGCCAAGTGCTATTTCTCAAACAAATGCCTCGGAATTTGTTTTCAAACGCGTATTCGATCACTGTCATTTATCGTTCAGATGCGTTTCAGTTGTTGTTTTTGGGGCATACACATTAGGTTCTCTAATATCATATTACATCTATTGTATTTCTGAAATAGAGTTAAAATCGTGAATTTAATATTGTTGATGCAATCGCAAGTGTTATGTTAATGTTTCAATAAGATTTTCACGTAGAATATGGGTGGCAAATAACTTTCACCTCTTGAAAAACTTGACTGACTATTACAAACGTATAGATTAGTTTGAAGATATCTATAGGGGCTGATAGAGAGGTATCTAATTATGGAATTTCAAAGTAAAAAATACTCATATACAAACAAGTTCTAAGATATTCCGATTTCTTGAAATACAGCTATAGTGAACCTACAAAATAAATATGGGAAAATCACCTAAAATCATCTAGAAAGTCATAACAATAGTGCTAGATGAAATCTGTCTAGTGTCTCAACTTCAAATAATTTTTTTTTTCAAATCATGTGTGTATTTCTTAAATATTTGTGACCGTCTACAGATAGGATACTTCGTATTATTTTAATTGGTTAGTAGTCGATTCAAAATTATCCAAAATGTAGAAAGCGTGTAGAAGGAAGAGAGAAAGGAATGATAAAAATGGTAGATTTGATTTGACATATTGAAGATTACAAGTTTTTGTTATTGCAATTACACTTTGCATATCAAAATCACTGCATTGAAAATTGTATGAATATTTTGAGATAAATATCAGCACTTTGAGTTTCTATGTCGTTAATGCCGCAACAAGAATATATAGAAAAAAGTTAATAAGAGAAAATTGATATACTTATCTCAGAATTGAGATTTTTTTTTAATTATAACTGGCGATGGAACATGGGAATATTATGAGGGCTTACTAACAGAGCAAGAATTAGTTTCTTGGGTGTACACGGAATTCCCACCACCAAACAAGGCAAAGACGCCACCAAGAGACAAGGCCAACAGCAGAACTCATTGCTACAGTGTTGTGGAAGGGGTTCTATTGAAGGGGTATGCTGAAGGGGTTCTGTTAATTAAATATATTGAAGAAAGTACCACAGTGATTGCACATATTTATAAAGAAACGATACATTTAAAAGTCAGTAGAGAAATGACACAAAGGTCATATACAAGAAATCAGGTTGTTACACGAATATTCCAGAGTGTATAAAAGTGCAAGGTGTCATCAACCAATGCAGATTTCATGAATGACACTATCCACATCATTGTTTTGATCTGGTACTCTGCGACTACTTTCTATGTTCCGAACTGAAAAATATTTGGAAAGTCGACATTTTGTTTCTGATGAGAAGCTTGAAAAAGTAAGGAAGGATTTTTCGCAGTCACCAACAAATTTTCTTCTTGTTGAAACGCTGAAATAGAAATATGAATGCTAATAATACTAAACTATTTGGATAAGGCGAAATAAAATTTTATTTCAAATCCCATTTTCTTCTAGAGGGAAAGTAATTGATAGAGTTGTACAGAATTTTTATATCAAGTTGAATGTCTAGACGAGTCTCTAAATTAGTATGAATATATAAGGGTTATTAACTATATAAAAGTGTATATAAATTTAGCATAACTTGTCCATAGTTAAGTAATATATTAACATTTCTTTAAGCTATTTTGGCTTAAAGAAATCTTATCTCGTTTCACACAAGAGAAGAAAAATAGGAAATCAGTTTTCCACGAACATCGAGATATTACATGTTTCTTGACGTGCGTTTTGTCAATCAATTTGGTATCATCAAGAGATAATTAAAATTCAGAAACGTTTATGCTTTCGGTGTTCGTACTCGTAGGAAACTGATCTCTTGTGTTTGTTGAGGCGTCCAAGGTTCTAGGCCCTTCTCAGGTTTAAAAACTAGATTAAAAAATTACTACAGTATAGCATCTGAATTTCTAACGATTCTCAATTTTTGGTGATATTTAGTTATTTTTAGTTTGGATATTGGATTACTATATAATTATGCATTACAATTAAGTTTAATATGAAGTCAAGTGCGTGCAAAGCTTTCTTCATGATTATTAAGAAACTTATTTTCATTTTGCTAACACGATATTTACACCGCTTATATAGACATCCAAGTATACACAGTATTGGACACAATAGTCATGAACATTGATAACTTCGTTTCCAAATTAAATAACCGTTTCGTGTCAGTAAAATTCACATATAAAGTGGAAACCAATGAGTAACTACCATTTGTAGTAGATGTATAGAATGTACAGATGTATTAGACATAGTGAAAGTAAGTTACAATTTGATATATACAGAAAAGATACCAGAATGTACTCTAAGATATATCCCGAATGATTCCCAGCATTGTGTTCAACACAAAACGGCGAACCTCATTTTCTAGTCCATCGCCTACTAAGCCTTACTCTCAGTAAAGATAGGTTTGAAAAAGAGAAAGCACTAATCAAGGATATAGACGAGTGTAATGGATATTATGTTGGTATAGTTGAAAAAATTATTAGGAAACGTAAATTTAAAGAAACACTTAGAAATTCCTCGACCTTTCAAACTGAAAGGGAGTATCCAAAAAAATATGTATCTATTCCTTATGATCCTCGATTCATCTGTGGTATTAGTATGATTTTTAAAGATATAGGGAGTTCACTCACTGAGAAACAAATTAAAACAATTTTTAAGCAATACAAAAGACAAAATTAACATAAACAAAAGGTCGGGGATTTCAACTATAATGACTATAATCAAAGGTATGTTGGACAGACTACACGATCTATTCAAACCAAGTTCAAAGAGCACATGGAGCATCTCAAATATGGTAGAACAGATAAGTCCAGTGTTGCCCAACATGTCTTTGAAAACAACTATAAGATAAATATTAGCAACTTAAGATTGTAACAAATACTAGACAGCTAGATGCCATTTGAAAATTTAGAAATTGAAAAGTGTCAAAATAGTATGAATAGTGACAGAGGGCCTATTCCACTAGCTCGTTTTGTTTATTAGTTACTCACGGCTCACTGGGTCGCAACCATGTCGGTCGGAGCTTAATGGGTCACAACTGTCACGGTCAGCACTCACTGAGCCACAACAATAATTTAGATATAAATAGGAGATACATTGTTAGCATAAAATTAGTTTTAATCATCTTCAGGTGATGTCAACTTTGTTGGCGAAATGCGTGTTGAGTGTACTGTATTGTGTTGTGGTGTCTTGTGGAAAACTACATCATGATGTGTTATCTTCACACCAAATATTCCAACCGACTCCAGTAATAATGAAAATAGTTGTTTTCACGAAATTATATAATCATATCGAGATATTCGTAACTTCTCAGTAATAAATTATGTCCACTGAATATATTTATATTATGTAGATTTTTCCGATCCGATAGGACTTGCACCTTGACGAAGTTCTAGTGCACACTAGAACGGGTGGGTCGGCATGCGCGTTGTAATGATTTAAGGAGCCGTACCATAGGTTTAACCATAGTGGGGGGGTCCTTATTGAAAAACCAAACTAAGTCAAGTCCCTGAAGGAGGGCAGCAGCTCTTTCAGTAGTCATAGTGGCAGAAACCGTGGGGGTTGGTATGGTGCTATGACACACACGACTGCGATGTGGAAGGCAAGAGGAAACCACCACATTATAATCCTCAGAACAACTAACGAAAGGCTTATCCCAAATAATGATGGCGTCTCCTGGGGCAAAAAAACACCGGAGGTAAAATAGTCCTCCGTTCGGATCTCCGGATGAGGACTGCTCCGGGGGACGTGATCGAGTGCAATCATAGGGTTAGCAAGAAGTGTAGCATTTCACGAGTCGGAGCGTGGAATGTCAGAAGCATGAGACCGCCAGGGAAGCTAGAGAATCTGAAGATAGAAATGGATAGGTTAGGATTAGATATAGTAGGTATAAGTGAGATGCGCTGGCCGGAAGTAGGAGATTTTTGGAGCGGTAACTATAGGGTAATACACACAGGATCGGTAAATGGAAACGCGGGAGTAGGAATCGTTATGCGGGAGAACGCAGGACAGTGTGTAGAGAGCTACCTACAATACAGCGAGAGAGTAATGATGGTCAGGTTAGATTCGAAGCCAGTGAAAACAGTAATAGTGCAAGTATACATGCCTACTTCTAGCCACAGTGAGGAAGAGTTAGAAGCCGTTTATTTGGACATAGAGCAGGTAATAGGATTTGTGAAGGGTCATGAAAATTTAATAATAGTAGGAGATTTTAACGCAGTCGTAGGTGAGGGGAAAGAAGGAGAATTTGTAGGTCCTCATGGATTAGGAAACAGAAACGAGAGAGGTAGCAGACTGATAGAATTCTGTGAGAAGCACAAGATGGTAGTCGCGAACACATTGTTCAAGAATCACGTTAGGAGGCGGTACACATGGAAAATGCCAGGAGGGATAGACAGGTATCAGATAGACTACATTCTGGTTAGGAAGAGATTTAGAAATCAAGTAAAAGACTGTAAGAGTTATCCAGGAGCAGATGTAGACAGCGACCACAACTTGGTAGTCATGAAAGCTAGATTAAAGTTCAAAAATCTGAAAACCCGGAAGGATAAGAAACGTATAAATGTAGAAATATTGAGGGATCAGAATATGAAAGATAAGTTCCAGGAGAAAATAGATCAATTAATAAATAAAGCGAGTAATGACGAAATCAAGAACGCAGAAACTGAGTGGGAGGGCATCAAGAATAGTCTAGATTCCGCGGCCACGGACATTTTAGGACACGAGAGAAGGGAAGCTAGGAAGCCCTGGATAACGGACGAAATCTTAAACTTAATACAAAAGAGACGAGGCTACAAAAATAGACGAGACGAGGAAGGACTGAAAACTTATAAGTCAATAAAGTGGGAAATCATTAGAAAGTGTAGAAAAGCGAAAGAACAATGGATAAAAGATGAATGCAAAGAAGTAGAAGATAAGCTCCAAGTAGGTAAGACCGATGAGGCTTACAAAATAATTAAGAGGAACTTCAGGGATATAGGACCAATAAGTAGAAACGTTAGGAGTCAATCGGGGGACATACTGATCGGAAGAGAGGAGAAACCGGATAGATGGAAGCAGTACTTAGGAAGTTTATACGAGGGTCAGGAATTGGGAGAGATATTAGAGGAAGAATCTAGTATCGATAGGGAAGATGTAGGAAAACCTATATTGAGGGAGGAATTTGAAATAGCACTAAGGGAGCTAAAGAACAATAAAGCGCCGGGTGTAGATAAAATACAGGCGGAAATTTTGAAATTTGCGGGACAGAAAGTAGTAAATAGGATGTTTGAACTGGTAAAATACATATACGAAACGGGTGAGATGCCGGAGGATTATAAGAGGAACATTATCGTTACTATACCGAAAAAGAGAGGAGCCGACAAGTGCGAGAACTTTAGAACGATTAGCCTAACTTCCCACGCGTCAAAAATCTTAACCAGAATAGTGCAGAAGAGGATGGAAAATAGAGCGGAGGAAATACTAGGAGAAGACCAATTCGGGTTTAGGCGAAATAGGGGAACTCGCGAAGCTATTCTGGCGTTAAGAGTAATGTTAGAGAAAACAATAGAAAAAGGAAAGAACGCTTATATAGGATTTGTAGATTTAGAAAAAGCTTTTGATAATGTAAGATGGGAAAAAATGTTCGAGATACTAAAGAGCGCGGGAATGAAGTATAGAGATAGGAGAGTAGTACACAATCTATACAAAGAGCGAACTGCTGTTATAGAAGTAGAAGGGGAAAGAAGGGAAGTAGGTATCAGGAAAGGAGTAAGACAAGGATGTACGCTATCACCACTAATTTTTAATCTGTACACCGAAGAGGCGATTAATGTGGTAAAAGATAGAGTGGATTTCGGGATTAAAGTACAGGGACAGAAACTAAAAATGCTGAGATTCGCGGATGATATAGCAGTATTAGCATCTAGTAAAAAGGAATTAGAATCAGCGTTGAACGAAATGGAGGCAGTGTTGACAGAGGAATACGGAATGAGGGTGAATAAAAACAAAACTAAAGTGTTAGTGTGCAGAGGGCGCGAGAGCAGAGCAAAAACGAAAGTACAAATTAATAATGAAAGATTGGAGGAAGTTAAAGACTTCACTTATTTAGGAAGTAAAATACGTTGGGATGGAAGAAGGGATAAAGATATAAAACATAGAATAGCGCAGGGTCGAGAAGCTTTTAACAAAAATAAACCACTTTTATGCTCGGGGGTAATAAACTGAGAAACAGGGAAGAGATTTTTGAAAACGTATGTATGGAGCACCGCACTATACGGTTGCGAAACCTGGGGAAGCAAGTAGGAAGAAATTAGAAGCTTTTGCGATGTGGTGTTACCGAAGAATGATGAAAATACCGTGGACTGATAGGGTTAGAAACGAAGAAGTATTAGAGAAAGTCGGCGAGAAAAGAATTATGTGGAAAAACATAAAGAAGAGAAGAGATAGAATGGTAGGCCACTTGCTGAGACATGGGGGAATAGTCCGCGATATTTTGGAGGCAGAAATAGGAGTGAAGAAAGGCAGAGGTAGGCCTAGATTAGACTACTGTTCATAAATAGTAAGGGATGTAGGTTGCAGCACAATTAGCGAAATGCGTAGGTTAGCACAAGATAGGAGAAGCTGGAAGTTAGCGTCCAACCAGTGTTAGGACTGATGACCTCATGATGATGATGTAGATTTATCGGAATATGAATTTTGCTTCTTAAAGTTCTTAAATGATTTGGGGAGATCATCTTTAGATACTACTTTTAATGTCCTATTTCCTGTATCAACAATTATGATTGCGTGATAAGATACTAGGAAAACGATGTATATCGAAAAGAAGCCTATGCAGATCATATATAATGGACGTAGTATTTTATTCTCCTGTTAGTTTTTTTAGTTATTTAGAATAGTTCTCTATTATTCGGTCGAAGATCTCCTCCGGGATGCAGTGATATCATGATTTTAATATTCGAAACTTTAAATTAAACCTTCTCAGAATGTACATGTACATCACGATACATCGCGATAAATGATGGTTGCGCAGATCTAAACAATAATCAAGTTTCAAGCGAATATATGTATAAAATTGTTTACTATTCTCCCATCGAAATTGATTGTGTTGTTGACCTCAGCGCCGGGAAAGGACCATATCAAATCTAGATTGCAGCATTTCAAGGATACGTGGAGGACTTAGCAGGATGTGTTTGTCCTGCCGTCTCGTCGCTCCAGCATAACAAAGTTTTACGTCTCTATAAAAAAGACCGTTCATTTGCCAGTTTATGAAGTAGAAGCTGAAGCTGAAGCTTTCTTATGCTTACAGCGTGTGTATAGAAAAGAACGTCAAGGTCATAGTCAGGGTCTGAAGGTCGGGGTTCAGCGACGACCAGACTACGTATAATGGCGGTAATGTA
The DNA here is from genome assembly GCA_037954035.1 of Rosalia funebris. Taxonomy (NCBI): domain Eukaryota; kingdom Metazoa; phylum Arthropoda; class Insecta; order Coleoptera; family Cerambycidae; genus Rosalia; species Rosalia funebris. The sequence continues at coordinate 23,333,919 of JAZFAV010000011.1, forward strand.
TTTAGGTTTCGTCTTTTCTTATAGCCTGCTTTTACGTTACATTAATTTGTCTGCCGCAATTCGGTTTTTTATAGCTTCGAGACGATAGCTTCTCATTTCGGGTAGGAAATGTTTTGGGAATAATTGTTTTCATTTGTTCTTCGTCTCTTAAAGTTATACCATGTGAATCGCTAAATTAATAATAACTTTATTGAAAGTAATAGATAACTTTATTTACCAACTTATCTCTGTTTATTTATATTTACCTAAAGATGATCCGAAAAATTACAGAGGTATAGCGATGATACCAACAATAGGAAGGATATATTCACGAGTTCTTAAGAACTTGATAGAAGAAGACATAAAAGATAAACAACCGGAAGAACAATCAGGATTTAGAGCGGGCAGATCGACAATTGATAACCTTTTCACACTGAAACTTGCCATGGAAAAACGTACCCAACATAACAGAGAAACACATATAGCCCTAATGGACTCAGAGAAAGCCTATGACAGTGTCCACATATTACAACTATGGACAGAAATGCGAAACCTGGAAATAAACCAATCTTTAATCAAAGCTACACAACTCTATTATAAAGATAATTGTGCCGCAATAAAAACTGGGAATAACAGGCATACAGAATATTTCCGAACATCGAAAGGCTTAAGACAAGGATGTTGTTTGTCTCCCACTCTATTTAAAGTATATCTTGACAGATCCATACAAGGGTGGATAAGAAAATGCAGAAACGTGGGTCTTAAAGTGGGAGACGGCACACTTTACAGCCTATTTTTTGCAGATGACCAGGTAGTGATAGCGGAAGATGAACAAGATCTGAGCTACACGACGAGAAAGCTAAGAGAAGAGTATGAACGAGCTGGACTTACAATAAATTTAAACAAGTGTGAATATCTGGCAGCCGGCTGTGGCGAATGTAATGATCTGGAACTAGAAAACGGTGTAATTAGAGGAGTGCAATTGTGCAAGTATTTAGGAGTTATCTTTAATAAACAGGGAAACAGCAATGATGAAGTGAGGGAAAGAATTAATAAAGGTAGAAAATCTATTGGAGCATTAAACTCAATATTGTGGGAAAAGAATATAAGGAAAGACACCAAGCTACGCATCTACAAAAGCATCGTACAAAGCGTAATTATGTATGGAGCGGAAGTGTGGGATTTAAATAAAGCAAACAAAAGAAAAATTTTGGCCACAGAAATGGACTATCTAAGAAGAAGTTGTAGGATATCCAGAACAGAAAGAATTAGAAATGAAATAATTAGGCAGAATATTGGCATTGAAAAAGATATTATAGATGAGGTCGAAAAGAAACAATTGGTATGGTTCGGACATACAAAAAGAATGGGGCTACATAGGTGGCCAAGAAAAATACTAGAGTGGACTCCGCCAGAAAAAAGAAAGAGGGGAAGACCTAGAAGGAGCTGGAGAAATGACGTAGATGACGCAATGAGATCAAGAAACTTAACCGAGGAAATGTGTCATGAAAGAAAAATGTGGAAACTGGGGACGGAGAGACGGCGACAGCCGTAGAAATCCGTATATATATATATATATATATATATATATATATATATATATATATATATATATATATATATATATATATATATATATGTTATATAAAAATACGGTTTATGTACATTATTAACTTAATACAATGTAGAATATTTCAGTATGTAACTTTAGCTATTATCTTGTGAGAAGGTAATATGATATTCTGGGAATCTGTTATCATTCTCTTTCCAGACATCATACGATACCTGATTCTGCATTTCATATTTCATTTATCACTAAATGTGATGGCTTGGAGTATTGCCAAGGCCTTCCCAGAAAGCCACGCTTAGCCACGCGTTAGCGTCAGCATTTTTAAACTTATAAATTATATCCAAGCCAGCACAAAGCCAGTCTAGATTGTAAACTCATTTCGTCGTCTACGACTCATTTCAAAATTATACAAAATTATAAATAAAGTGTTTACTATTAAAAAATTGTTTTTAAAAAACTTATAAGCTGAAATAGCATATAAGAAATTGGCGCAGCCGGTAGGATATCGCGCATCGCTAGAACACGAACTTTGCCTCACTGATGGTGTGAGATTCCAATCTCTAAAAGCGGTATCCGAATCAAAAAGTGCTACGAAGAAGAAACAAAAAGTACTACGAAGAAGAAACAAGAAAGAAATACAAAGCAACTCTTGAAGAAAAGAAATCTCAAGAAGAAAGAAGAAAAAAAATAAATCAATCAACAGCGGTGAACTTCGGAGTAGAACACGGAGCCTTGCCTAACTACCCGCGAGTTCAGCCGACACCAGCCCATCCTCTACATTGGCCCGCCGTCGCTAGAACACGGACCTGACCTCACTGGCTTCGGACCCATTGGCAGAACAGATGGAAGGAATTTGGTAAGTCAAGGAATTGTCTCGCTTGCCATTTTTATTGTGTACATTTTATTCACATTTATTTGTGCGTTTAACGATATTTTATTCGTTACAAAGAAGGACATAGACCAGTCCAGGTTATTTTTACATTTAAAAATTTCATTTCAATTAATTAACAAAAATGTCTACTGAAAATCTTAATAATGTTAATGAGGGAGAACACGTAGAACCCTACAAACTCTCCGAAATATTTTCAATTGTACCGGAATTTGATGGTAATCAAATTTTTTTGCAAACTTTTTTGAATGCTGTAAGATGTGCTTACAGTATGGCCGTTGCTGACCAGCGTATATTTTTGACTCTCCATGTAAAGAATAAATTGCGCGGTAAAGCTGCAGAGTTAGTTAACTCTCGCAACCCTTCCACTTGGGAAGAAATTAAAAATTTACTTGAAACTCATTTTGGCGATTCCAGAGACCTTACGTCTCTAATACAAGATCTTCAAAGAATCCATCAACAAAGTAACGAAAGTGCGTTAAATTTTGTGTCTCGATTACAAGCCCATAACGCGAAAATGCACGCAGCTGTGCAGAAACAAACTCTAACACCCGAGCAAAAAACTGCTCAATCTAATTTAATAGAAACAATGACGCTTAACACCCTATTAACTGGCCTAGATCCAAAATTAGGATCAATTATTAGAGCGAGTAACCCTATGAACATGTTAACTGCAATTTCACGTATCAAACGCGAGTTGCAATTATCGTATTTTGAATCACAAAAATTAAGAAACCAAAAACCTGTAAATTCAAACTTGAGAACATCAATGCCAACACAAAATAATTCGACTAGAAAAATATGCAATTTTTGTAAAAGAATTGGCCATTCTACTGATGAATGCCGTACCAAGCAACAAAGTGGTTATCCACCACAATTTCAAAATTTTTCTCGTCCAAGTTTTAACAATTTTAACAATAACAATAGCAACCAAACTCAACAATCAGCCTCTAGTAATTTTCAGAGACCTCAAAACAATCAAAACTCATTCAGACCACCTAATCAAAACTTTGCTCAAAATAGCTTTCAACAAAACAGGCCACCAGCTATCAGGCCAAACCCAAATTTTTCAAATTAACAAAGACCTCCAGTCATCAGACCAAACCCAAACTTCAATCAGAGAGCCCACCATGTAAACAGGTTCGATGATCAATACTACGACGAAAGTTTTAATCCAAATCAATATGAGACTGATCAAACTGATCAATACCAATATTACAATTACGATCACGATAATTCCAATCCAAATAATTACAATTATGATCTTAACAATACTGATAATACTGAATATCAGCAAATAAATAATTATTGCTATGATGATACTGTTCATCAAATGCAAAGTTTCTACGACCAATACAATTGTAATACCAATCAGGATTTTCAACTAATTCAACCCCAAGACCAACCCCCGAATTTAGAAACCCAAATCTCCAACATTCAAACGCAGGTTCAAGCAATCAACCTCAACCAAAATCAACCAGACGAACAGATATTTCTATAAATCGTGGATTTACAAGTTCTCTTTTGACAGTAAGCTCCAAAAATTTATACTATATTAAGGATGCAACAAACACATTTAAACTTTTAATAGACACAGGCGCTGGACTTTCAATTTTTAAGCCCAAAACTTGCGAAAAATTCAATCAACGTTATCCTGAAAATGTTATTATTCAAGGTATAACTGACGAAAAAATTTTAATCACGGAATCGACTTTAATCCCATTTGCAAAAGGTAACTCTCACAAAGTTTATATTCACGATATAGACATTGAATTCGACGGACTACTGGGATCAGATTTTCTGGAACACTACGATTGTGTAATAGACATAAAAAATAAACAATTGATCACAAATTTCAAAACCATTCCACTTTTTAAGGCATGTGAAAATTTAAAATCAGCAAATGTTCCACAAAATAATATTTTACGCCCTGTAACTAAAATTATTTCAAACAAAATCTCGATTACCCCTCGTACAGAACAAATTTTTAAATTTCATTGCAACCTCGTAAACACTGATGCTATATTATCAGCTCAAGAAGTAGAAAAGGTTCGTTTACCAAATGCACTTGTCAAAATTAATCACAAAGGTGAATTTTTCACTTCCGTTATTAATGCAAATGCAATCCCAAAAATGATAGATTTTTCAGAGTTAAAATTAGAACCAGTTCAAAATTCTATTTTGCTAAATTCAAACGTTTTAAGCCCAGAAACATGTCAAATTGACCGTATAGCAGAAATAAAAAATCAACTCAGGTTAGACCATCTAAATTATGAAGAGAAAGAATTAATTTCCGAAATTTGCTTGGAATTTTCAGACATCTTTTATTTAGAGGGAGATAACTTAAGCTTCACTAACGAAATTAAACATTCTATTGATACTGGTAATGCGAAACCTATTTTCACTAAATCGTATCGTTACCCACATATTCACAAAGAAGAGGTTAAAACCCAAATTTCGAAAATGTTATCACAAGGTATTATACGACCATCTATTTTACCCTGGTCATCCCCAGTTTGGGTCGTACCGAAAAAATTAGACGCCTCTGGCAAGTAAAAGTGGCGCGTTGTAGTTGATTATCGTAAGCTTAACGAAATATCCGTCGGAGACAAATACCCTCTTCCGAACATATCAGACTTATTAGACCAATTAGGAAAATGCCAATACTTTTCAACCCTTGACTTAGCTTCAGGATTCCATCAAATAGAAATAGAACCAAAAGACATTTCCAAAACTGCATTTTCTGTAGAAAATGGACATTTTGAATTTATCCGTATGCCATTCGGATTGAAAAATGCTCCTGCTACTTTTCAGCGTGTGATGGATAATATCCTTTTAGGCATACAAAATGAACGCTGCCTCGTCTATATGGACGATATTATTATTTATTCCCCGACAATTCACGAGCATATTGATCGTCTAACCGAAATCCTCAAACGTTTAAGAAATGCAAATCTCAAAATTCAACCGGACAAATGTGAATTCCTTCGAAAGGAAGTCGCTTATTTAGGACATTATATTACACCAGAAGGAGTAAAGCCAAACCCAGATAAAATTAAATGTGTTGCGAATTTTCCAGAACCAAAAAACCAAAAAGACATTAAATCATTTTTAGGTTTATCCGGTTATTATAGACGTTTTATACCCCAATTTGCTAAAATATCAAAACCATTGACAAAATTATTGCAAAAAGATGTTGCATTTAATTTTGATTCAGAATGTCAAAAATCATTTGATCAACTAAAAGAAGCCTTAGTAACCACTCCTATTCTTATTTATCCAAATTTTGATGAAGAATTTATACTCACAACCGATGCTAGTTCTTTCGCTATCGGAGCCGTTTTATCTCAAGGACCGATAGGTAAAGATCTGCCAATAGCTTATGCTTCACCAACACTGTGTAGCGCTGAAACTAAGTACTCCACAATCGAGCGTGAGCTCCTTGCAATAGTTTGGTCCGTAAAACACTTCAGACCGTACCTTTTTGGCAGGAAATTCAAATTAGTGACAGATCATAGACCCTTGACGTGGCTTTTATCAATAAAAGACCCCGGCAGTCGCCTAGCGCGTTGGCGATTAAAACTCGAGGAATATGAGTATGAAATTATATACAAACCCGGTAAAATAAACAAAAACGCAGACGCTCTTAGTCGTATAAAAGTAAATCATTTTCAAAATTGTTCAAAATTTCAAAATAAAAATCTGACATCAAACTCTGACAATGAATCGAACGCATCTGAAGCAACCGAAATTGCTCCAGAAGCTATCGTACAAGAACTAGAAACCTTTGTAAATTTATATAAAACTCAGTCACTAATTGACTACAATAAAATCAAAATAACAAATAATCAATTACTCGACAAAAGACATAAGGACGTCATTACATTTTTTCAAAAAGACAAACTAGAAAAATTGCATTATTCAATAATCGAAGACATTTTCGAAGAAGAACCAAAATTTTGTCACAACAAAATTAATATCGTTTCAAGTAAAACGGTTAAAAACAGAAAATATTATATTGTTCTATTACCCTTCGACCCCGAAGAAATAATAGAGACAATGTTCTTAACCCTTTATAGAGACAAAGACATTTTTGAACCCTCAAAAACGTATTTTGTTGAAAACAATTCGGAACTTCCTATTTTAGAAATGCTTTCTTTCATTTTTAGTGAAGAAAATCTAAATTTTGTAGTATGTCAAAATGTTACTCAAAAGCCTGACGATGATCAAATCCCCTTGATCCTAGATCAATATCACAATGGAAAGGCAAACCTACACCGAGGAATAAATGAAACCATACGTAGAATACGAAACAAATATGATTAGCCCGGTTTAACCAAAGATGTAGAAAGGTTCATTCAAAATTGTGAAATCTGTCAGAAAACTAAAGCTTTACGAAAAAACTTAAATAACCCATTGGTAATCACAGAAACCCCTAAAACCCCATTCGAACGAATCAACATCGACACTTTAGAAATCCCTACTCAAAATTATGTTTTAACAATCAGAGATGAATTGACAAAATTCACACAGGCCTATCCTGTTCAAGATAAATCTGCCAAATCAATCGTAAACACCTTACTGTTATATTTTCAACACTACGGTACGCCTCTGCGTATACACTGCGATTATGGCAGAGAGTTTGATAATACTTTATTAAGAGATTTATGTAAACTATATGATATTAAATTAACCTTCTCAAGCGTTAACCACCCTCAATCTAATGGTTCAGTTGAACGCTTTCACTCAACATTGCTTGAAATGATACGAGCAAATACTTCCGAAAACCCAAACGACCATCCCCTGTCAATAATACCATACGCCATTATATGTTACAATAATTCCGTTAATAAAACACATGGCTTCACGCCATACGAACTTGTCTTCGGACACACATCTAGTCGTCCTCCAGAGACCCTATATAATCAAAAAGAGTTAATATCAAAGTACATACGAGATTTAAATAATAAAATTTCATATTATTACAAAATAGCCCGATCAAAAACCAATGCTCAAAAAGAGAAGTCGAAAATTCGATTCGATAAACACGTACCAGAAAAACCCAATCAATTTCAAATCGGTGACAAAGTTTACGTCAAAGAATCTCAAATTAAAAACAAATTAGGTAATAAATTTAATGGTCCATTCGAAGTACAAGAAATATTCAAATACTCTGCAATACTTATGAATTTAGAAACATCACAAAAAACAAAAGTAAATTTCGATCGAATGAAGCCTTATCATGAAAATTAAAATTTATTTTCAGGTTTCTCTTGCTGTTAGGCACAGTACTCACTCAATACACCATTAAACCCATTGACATCACCATCGGAATTTATTATCACCAAGAATCAAATTTAGTAACAACAAACAAAAAATGGACTCTCCTGGTTCACAAGAACATTTCTAATATAAAAATCGCTTATGAACACAATGAAAAACTACTGGGTGCACTTGTAAAAACAATTAGTCCCACATTTGAAAATATGAATCTCTTTAAAGGCGAGGTTAAAACACATGTCAGTCTCCTAACTCAAATTTCAAAATCAATTCGAGAAAAATTAAACATAATTAATTATGATGTCAAAAAGCGATACAAGCGTGGCATTATAGATGGTATAGGCACTATATTTAAAGCGATCACAGGTAACTTAGACGGTGAAGATGGCGAGTATTATAATAATTGCATTAACAAATTAAATAACGATGAACACCAATTAGAAAACCTGATGAAAAATCAAATTTCAGTTACAACATCAGTAATAAAAAATTTTAATGCCACAATTCCAAAACTACAGCTTGATGAGCGGACGTTTAATAACGACATTAAATTGATTTCAGACACAATTTATCGTACAGCAGATGAAATCAAAATTATTCGATTAACATTGAAATTTTTGGAAAAATGCGAAATGCTCATGGAAAGTTATCTATATATCGAAAATGAGTTAGATGATATTTTAAATTCAATTACTTTTGCAAGATTACGAATAATCCATAGCTCCATAATTACACCCGAAAATCTGATTACTTCACTTCACCAAATTGCTCAAAATTTACACCAAAATAATTTACCACTTCCTACTAGAATGTCAAACGTTGCTGAATACCTAGACGTAATAGAACTAGAAGCTTTTCAAGCAAATGATGATTTAATTTTTGTATTAAAAATTCCATTAACGGATCAGCAAATATACACTTTGTTTAGATTATTTCCAATTCCAATTCTAAACAACCGAACTGGTCTATACCACATTTTATCAACATCTCAAAAATACATTGCGCGAGATGACAATTCTTTGATGTACATTCCTATGTCTAACCTGGATGATTGTAAACTACTGTTTCATGAAACCCAAATTTGTTCTAACCAGTTCGCATACCCTATCGACAAAGATGCCATTTGCGAAGCGCAAATTATGAAGAACCTGAAATCCATACCCGAAAATTGCCAAACCTCGCTGATATTCGTAAAAGGTTACAAAGTTCAAAAATTAACCGGAAATACTTGGTTGATTATAAATTCAGAGCCTCTACAAATCACAATCAACTGTAAACAGAGAAATTCAAAAACCGAATTGATTCTCAAAAACTCGGTATTAAAATTACAACCAGAATGCAATGCATTCATTGGAGCTACCAGAGTACAAGCAGATCCCAAGGACTTTTCTGAAACAACCAGTGACTCTCACCCAATTATAATTCCATACGATTGTTGTGAAGACCTTCCTGACAACATTGAAATGCCGAAATTGCAACCGTTAAAACTAAACAACTTAAACGTAGAAGACTTGGACATCGCTAAATACAAGTTAGACGAGTACTCAAAAACATTAGACGACTTAATAAATGAACCATTCGTTTCTAAGCACATTTCATGGTTCACATATTTTACAATTACCCTCATAATCGGTATTGTCATACTTTACGTTTTCTGTAAATGCCGTAAGAAGAGGAGACTCGCAATCGCCTTTACGACGAATTCGCCTCCACCTCCACCTAGACCCGGAAAAAGACTATTTGGAAGTATCCTTCCTAGAAGAAGACCTTCCATCCGACCCGAAGAAGACATCGCTCAAGACACTATTGAACTGAACTAATGTGTTGTGCAAAAGACAATTTGTATTTTATTCATTTATATTTTTGTTTTTATATTGTTCATTTTTTTATTTCAATTTAATTTTACTTTCAACTTCCTTAAAAGTTGCTGTAATACACCAACTTTTATTATAAGGGGGGAGTTGTTATATAAAAATACGGTTTATGTACATTATTAACTTAATACAATGTAGAATATTTCAGTATGTAACTTTAGCTATTATCTTGTGAGAAGGTAATATGATATTCTGGGAATCTGTTATCATTCTCTTTCCAGACATCATACGATACCTGATTCTGCATTTCATATTTCATTTATCACTAAATGTGATGGCTTGGAGTATTGCCAAGGCCTTCCCAGAAAGCCACGCTTAGCCACGCGTTAGCGTCAGCATTTTTAAACTTATAAATTATATCCAAGCCAGCACAAAGCCAGTCTAGATTGTAAACTCATTTCGTCGTCTACGAGTCATTTCAAAATTATACAAAATTATAAATAAAGTGTTTAATATTAAAAAATTGTTTTTAAAAAACTTATAAGCTGAAATAGCATATAAGATATATATATATATATATATATATATATATATATATATATATATATATATATATATATATATATATATATATATATATATATATATATCTGTTTATCATTTTTAATGTTTCATTAGGTTTTAAGCCTATTATAACCGTTTACGATATAATTTGATTCAATACAGTTTCTTGCAATAAGGACTGCTTTGAGTGAAAATATGACAAATATTAACTGCGTAGAAGATAACTATTTAAAGAAAATGTGCCAAGTATATTAACAGTTACTTGCTGAGGAAAAATAGATTTTAGATATTCAATTTTCGCAGGAATTAAACAGTAATCGATATTTTGTGAATCCAGCTAAAATATGTATATTTGGATATTCTAAATATGTTGATTTTTGTTCTGGAAAAAATATACAAATTCTTGATATATAATCCTGTGAAATTGGTTGGATCCTTGGAGATGCAACAACAATAACGGGAGACCAGTTATCTACAAACACTGAAATATTTATTACACGTTCCTCGATACGAGTTTCGCTAACTAAGTTGGTATCATCAATAGATCATTAAAATCATCTCCCAATTATATCAACTTTATTGGTAAAATGCTTGTTGAATAATATGTAATATTTCGGTGTTTCGATGAAAATCTGTCTTCTGCTTTTCTTGGTTAATAATGTTAAAAAGTAGTTATATCTAAAAATGTTATTTATGGTATTTAATTACTTGTATCTAGGTTGAGCTTCATAATTTAAATATTTGTCGAGTTATGCCAAGAAAAAGAGATTTTTTTTTTAATATAACACTTGTTTATTAAGTACAAAATATTAGCATCTACTGCATTTATTTATACTCCCAATAAACCCAATAAGTGGTTTCTCATGGATGGTATGTAAAAGAAACTCAGAGATATATTGGTCATATAAGGGATGATCCAATTTGAGTTTCCGAACTTTTATTTAAGCAAAAGCACACGAAATGTAACATTACTTTATTTACTTTTGTAGTAATCAAATATTTAGTATAATTCATTAATTATGAAAAATGATGTCAGTCGAATGGCCGCCTCTGGACCTTCTGCAGTAGTTGATTCGTTCGAGGTAATTTTCGATGACTTTTTCGTAAGTTTCGTGGGTTATGTCGGCTATAACTTGGTGGATGTTAGTTTTTAAGTGCTCCAACGTTGCAGGTTTGTTGCCATAAACGCAACTCTTAAGAAAACCCCACAAACAGAAGTCCAGCGGCGTTAGGTCGCAGGATCTTGGTGGCCAGTTGACGTCACCGTGAAGTGAAATAATGCGAGCCATGAACTTTTCTCGCAAAACATTTAACGTTGCACGCGATGTGTGGCAAGTGGCACCGTCTTGCTGAAACCACATGTCTGCCACATCAATATTTTCGATTTCGTGCCAGAAATAATCGGTTATCATGCGCCTATAGCGCTAGCCGTTTACTGTTACTGTCTGACCTTCATCGTCTTCAAAAAAGTAATGTACAATTAAGTCGCCTGATATGATGGATACCTGGGCATAATGGCATTAGAGGAAATCTAATTGCAGATGACCTTGCCAAACTAGGGACCAGGGAAAACCTCTATGGACCAGACCTGCAGTGGGAATAAATCGGAATCTGATCAAAGTCCGCGTCAATGACTGGGCAAGAGACCAGCATAGAGAAATATGGAGAGGAGTAACGGGTTGTCGAATAACCAAACTCTTCATCGAATACTCAGAGATTGAGAAATGGGCCCAAGAATTCATTAAATTGACCAGGCAAAAAGCCAGAATCCTGGTAGGAATCATAACGGGCCACCATAGTAGCCTAAATGTATATAAGCATAAGCGGGGACTGACTGACAGCCCGGCATGCAGATACTGCAGAGAAGACGAGGAAACCTCGATTCATCTTCTTTACACCTGCCCCGCACTGGAGGAGAGGAGGTGCCTTACATTAGGGACCCCTGTTATCCTAGAAGAGGCAAGGCTTAAGGCGAGGGACGTGCCCAAATTGCTCCTTTTATGGGATAGCATTTTTGGATAATGACCCAGACAAGAGGGGATCGCCAAGGGACTACCCATGCGATCAGTGGCTTATGAGGCCCAAACCCACAAAACATAATAATAATAAGCCGCCTGACCACACTGTTACTATTTGGGCATGCAATGGTATCTCGTGTATCACGTGAGGATTTTCCTCGCCCCATATGCGGTAATTTTGTTTATTTTCACATACAGGAAGTTGGAAATGTGCCTCATCAGAGAAGAAAATGTTCTTTACGAAATCAGGATCAACTTCATGTTACTCTAACACTCAATCTGCATAAAGTCTTCGCTGCCCATGATCTCTAAACCTCAATTCTTGTATTAATTGAATTTTATCTGGGTGTAGGTGCAAGTCCTTATGCAAAATATGCCACAGAGAGTCATAAGAAAGGCCCAAATTTTGCGAACGGCGACGAATCGGTAATTCCGGGCCTTCGGCCACACTATCACTCAAAGTAGCAATATTTTCGGCTGAACGTGCGCCACAAAGATTCACACGGCTTACCCTATCTCCAATACTCCCAGTTTCTTCAAATTTGTTGACTACGTTGCGAATTGTTCGCTCAGTAGGACGATTAAATGGACCATAATCTTCCCGTAAACGACGATACAGAGTTCGTACAGAATTGTTATTTCTGTAGAATAATTGAACAAATTTAATGCATTGTCAAATTTACAGTGCTCCCAATATAGGAAACTCGAATGAATAAGTATTTTCAAATAAAAGAAGTATTTTGCATGTTAAGAAAACACTCAATATATATTTGTATTTTAGAAAATAAGCATCTATAGGTCACCGTATGGATACATTATCAAAATTGAATTAACACTGAGGTTGTAAATTTTATACTAGGTGTAGAGTTTTTAATAATAAACTACAATAGCATAAACATGCTTAAATTGGTTGCCATTAAATTATAAAGGTATTTTTATTCCTGTTTCTTTTAATATGTTTATGAATTTAAAACAAACGGCGAAGGGGAATGATAATCGATTATTCTATAGTGTTTCTTAATTTTTTGTGATGTCCATTTTGCTTATTTTGCTCAAAGAACTATGTGTATGAGAAAAATGTGTATAAATATACTAAATGTGATGCACAAATAAATGAATAGAGATTGAAATTGACGACATAGAACGACACCTGATCTGCATCTGTCTTACGTTTCCTGAATTAATAGGAGGTTAAGAGACTCACAATAGGATATGGAACAAATAAATGTAGAAATATAATGTTTAGGTTTGACTTACAGTTGAGTATGTAGTTGGTCGTTCAGGATACTTGTTAAATAACTCAAAAACCTCAGCTTGGGTACGTGTCCTATTTCCAGATCCAATCATCATTAAAATTTCCATTTGTCCTGGTTCAGTTAAACACCATATTTTGAATTATGTATGAATTATGTATTATGAACTTAGTATTATGTGTAATTGCAAAGATCATTACATGATTAAAAGTAAAGTTCGTCAAGAATAAGCAGTAAATAGCCTGATCTTTTCTCGGTCGCATAGAGACCCTTGCAGAGTTATGTTACTATGTATGTGCAATGTGAATGTACACAAAGTTCGATCTGGCCGCGCGTCAAATGCACCTTCCCTACGAATACTGCCTCATTCTTTCTTCTATGCATACATAGAGAATCTCATACTTTTTCCTATTATTGACGAGCATAAGTGACTTAACGAAGTTAAGTCTTGAACTTAATGAAGTTCATGTCTTGATAATAGGTCATGGGACACATTACGTCTTAGAAGTATTATTAAACCCGTTCAAAAGAGATGGGAGAGAAGAAAATTAATACGACGTTTGCGAAAAACGATTGTAAAAGTTGTTGATCCTCAGGGACTTCTAAAACTATTTTGGTGATATTTATAAGATATTAATTTTCCAAACTGTGGTTAAACTCAAAACTTTTTCTATTATATCTAAATATTATTTATATTTATCATATCCTTTCGAATTATAACTTCATGCAGACTTATTTTCTTTAAGAAATTAAAAGTAAACGTGAATCGATTAGTCGTACTCAGTCTTTGACTACTTAAAAATACATTTGCTAATGTTTTGGAAATCTCTATGTGAAGAATTTGGCAATGTTTCTTTCGAAAACTCGCGATCCTGATCCACTGATCCCCTTTCATTAGACCTAATTCTAAAATACGAAATGGGTTAAATGCCTCAATATAAAATTTGTTCTTGGTGGCAAATCTCATAGCTGTTGATAAACATAAAAAATATAATGGTTTCTTTCACCCAATTATTCATTCAGTGAATTGTTATCGGGCTACACACCTTCCGTTTATATGTGCAGTTATCTGTCGTAAATTACTGTATGCAATTCTGTATGTGCGTAGACTATGTTCAGTTTTCGCCTCAGTTCCGTCCAAATTTTCTTCAGTCCCCTCTTCATTTTCGACAGATTGGTTCAAAAAGCTTTAAAAATGATTAAAATTAAATGGGTGAGAAAAGAAGAGCCGCTGTTTGTCGTATAATTGTAGCAGTGTTACTAGAAGAAGAAGGAAAAACGCCGGGAATGTTAGTACAAAGATTGGTATAAATGCCAAAAGCGCATCAGTTCTTGAAACTGTGGTCATAAATGTGCAGATAAATGGAACCTGTGCAGATAAATGGAAGGTGTGTAGTCCCCTTTAAGGAAAAAAACATTTTTTTTTAATTGGAACATCAATTTTACTGATTTCTTTTGCCCAATAAGCACATTAAATTTGGCAGAGCCCTGGAAAAGAAATAATACTTAAATTCTTCCTTCCCACGCTCGTTGGCAATCAACAGTCGTAATTGCTTATCGACAGCGGCGAAGTACCTCGAATAGAAAATTCATTAACGCTAAACCGAAGAATATGGCAGTAAACTAATCAGTCGTTAGAACGAACATCAAAATATAATCTCAATCAATTTGTAAAGTTCGAGAAAGAAACGTTTTGATAACGACTAGTATCCGACATTGTATAATCGGAAAAGTCGTAAATTGATAGAAACTGTGGGCGCCGGAATGGTTTACTAGTGGCGCCGGCGTTTCTCATTACTACTGGATGGCCGGCCGGCGTCGCGACGTACCGTCTCTAAAATTCAATTCATCGTGAAACAAACAGTGTGAGCAAAACATGAGGTGTTTATATATCAGTATCGGTGTGATTCGTCATTTATATTTTTGTGTACAAGGATAAATCCCATAGATATCTGATATCGGCTTAAAATTTTGTAATAGGAAAAAACAGGAAAAAGCCAGTAACGCCTCTATAAACATTTTTTTTAAGGAAATGGAAAAAATGTTCATCATTAGATTTACAGCCCATCAATTAATACACACTGCTGGACAAAATTAATGCACTAGCAAAACTTTTAATTATTTCTTATAATTTTTCAAAAATACTTAATTAAATATTTTATGTAGATGACCCTAGGATGTCCTTTGCTACTACTGATAAACAACTGCAATTGATTGGCAGATGTAAAGTAACATTTTGTAATTGTTTTAAAAAATATGTTTAACAGGGGCGTAGCGTACATGGATGCAAGTGATGCGTCGTATCCCTTAAAAAATTTTCAAATTAATGTTATTTAAAAGTTCAATCGAATTATTCATTTATTACAATTTTTTAATTATTTTAAACCAATCGCAAACATACATTAGTTACTTTAAACGCTACCATGAACTTTTTTATTTCAAATCGACCGTGAAGGCGCCTGAAATTATTGAACTCCCGCGTTACTTACTGCAGTGCTGAAATGCGATGGTTCACGTCACATCCAAGCTACGCGTAGTCGACCGAAAAGGTCAGTGATCTTACGCAGTCAACAGTGGAACCTCGAGTGGGTGTTGTCGTTATTTCCGGACTCAGTTATGCGATTATGTGAATGCATCTTGACGACTGTTGCCATAACATAAGGAAGATTCGGAAGGGCTGTTTCAGGTAATTTTGGGAAATGAAAGTGAGGAAAGGGATCGAGAAACCGTTATTTGCGCTAGAGGCCTTTTAACTTTATTGCGTGACTTTGATTTTAATTTTTTCTTAGCAGTGTTTTCTGCAATATTCCCAAATTCCGAGAGTCTGTTTAAAATTCTACAGACAAAAATATCAGATATTAGTTACTGCAATAAAAAGTTCGCCGATTGCAAATCATATTGTCACGAACGCCTCGAGCGATCCCGAACGCCGGAAATATTCGAACCCTTGAGAGCGTGCGGTATTGACTTCCAGTGTGTTCTATACTAGAAGGTTCGCCAAAGTTCTTTATCTAGAAACGCCTATAGAGACGTTCCACTGCCTATATAAGAATTGTGTCGTCCGGCCAGCAGTTAGTTGAATTTGGACCTCGATAGTGAGCGATACAGTGCGAAGAAAGTGATATACAGTGCGAAAATTAGTATATAAAGTTAAAGTAGAAAGTTAGTTAGTTGTGAATAGTTGAGTTGTAAATAAATGTTCCAGAAATAAAGAACTTTCTAGTAAATTCGTTACATTGGTGTCAGAAGTTTGATAGAACGTGGTAGAAAGTTCTGGAACACTTGGTTTAGTTGGAGGAGAAATCCTAAGTATGGCGCATCGCCGAAGCCGTCCCGGCGTGGAAAAGCTGAAGATCAACGTTCTGATAAGGTCTGGGAATATTCTGGAAGGTTCGACGAAGGACGAGAAAACCCACAAGTGTGACATACCACTGAACTCGTCTCGTCGTGAAGAAATTGAGGATCGACGTTTCAAGAAGGTCAGAGAACATTCTCGAAATTTCCATAGCAGTCTAAAAAAACCACAGGTGTGACATATCACTTAACTCGTCTCGTCGTGAAAAGGTCGAAAATTGACGTTTCGAGAAGGTTAGAGAACATTCTCGAACAGTCGAAGGCAGTCAAGAAAACCCACAAGTGCGACATATCACTGAACTCGTATCGTCGTGAAGAGGTCGAATATTGGCGTTCCGAGAAGGTCAGAGAACATTCTCGAATTTTCGATAACAGTCAAGAAAACCCCCAAGTGTGACCTATCACCGGAATTGTCTCGTCGAGAACAAGACGTCTACTGGGTTTTGGGAAATTTTTAAAGAAAAGCGAATTGGATGCCAGTAGGAACTAGAAGCCAAGCCGCGGCCATTGAGGAACAAATGAATGAGCTACTAGCAATGTTAGCTGCAATGAAAGCAGGACAAGATCAAATGAAACAAGAAATAAAAGCAGGACAAGATCAAATGAAAGAAGAAGTGAAAGCGGGACAAGATCAAATGAAACAAGAAATGAAAGCAGGACAAGATGAAATGAAACAAGAAATGAAAGCAGGACAAGACGCAATGAAAGCAAACCAAGAGGAAATAAAAGACGAACTTAAAGCTGTACACAACGCTATGAGAATGTTTCAAGAGGAGATAAAAGAACAAGTCGCGATGGACCTCCAAGTCTTACGGGAAGAAACAGAAAAGCAGCTAGAATCCGGGCTAACTAAACAGGAAGCAGAAATAGACGAGATACAAAAAGCCAATCAGTCCTTAGCATCAAAAGTGGAAGAGATCCAAAGGGAGGTTAACCAACTAAGAATACGTCTTACAAGTGCCTGCACCTGGGGTCCAACAGCCAGCCAGAGTGGCAGCACCAACTTTTGATGGTTCGATTCCTTGGTCGGTATATCGACGACAATTTGAGGCTGCTGCTTGCGCAAACTATTGGGATGATCAGGAAAAGGCTATAGCTCTTATCGTCGCCTTAAGAGAGGGGAGGCTCTCGATATACTCCGATCAATTCCGGAAAGTCAACAGAATTTTACAACAATAGTAGATCGTATGGAGATGCGTTACGGTGACAAACACATGCAACAAATCTACCAAATGCAACTGAAGAGCCGAAATCAAAGGAGCAGCGAGACATTGCAACAATTTGGGGCAGACGTCTACCAACTAGTACAGCTGGCCTATCCAACAGCACCTCAGGAGTTTGCAAATCAACTGTGCGTGCAAACATTTATTGATGGCTTGAGAGACCCGGACATGCAGCAGGTGCTGAGAATGTCACGGCATGACACTCGCAGCAAAGCATTAGCGCACGTCCTAGAGTTTGAGGCCGCAAAGCAAGCATCGAAAGGGCACGTGCGGGTGCGCATGGCCGAAGTCAACGGTGAGCAAGAAACCAAGCAGGATCAAATTGGTAACTTCCTGCTGGAGCTGAAGAAGGCTTTGTTAGAAGACCGAGAGCCACGCAGACTAAGGTGCGGGAATTGCGGCCGCATGGGACATCTTCTACGTGATTGCCGAGCTCACGGGAATCAAGGGAGCAGCAGAGACAGGCAGTCGGAAAAAATGACTACAGCTTCAATAATAGGCTATCCACTGTTTGACAAACCATTCATCGTAGACACCGACGCCAGCAGCAAGGGAATTGGAGGAGTACTGTCGTAAGAACAGGATGAACAGGAGAAAATAATTGGCTATTTCAGTGAAGCCTTGTCCAAACTCGAGAGAAACTACTGTGTAACTCGACGGGAGCTTCTAGCTGTAGTGAAGACTTTGGAGCATTTCCACAAGTACCTGTACGGACGAAGATTTCTGTTAAGAACCGATCACGCTTCTCTTAAGTGGCTGATTCAAAAAATTAGAAACGAGTTTAGTGACATTTGGAACCGTATGGACAGATTTGTGTTAGAAAGTCAACTACCGAGTAAAGGAATGCGTTTGGATTCAATTCCTGAAGAAAATAAGAAAAGCACCGACGCACGCTTGTTTTATGAAATTTTGGACGCTATTACCTTGAACATTAGTGAACGGTTTAGTGAAATTTCTAAACTGAAATTCTTAAATCTATACACACAATTTACTTCATTCGTAAAACGTTTTCCTGACGAACTTTTTTCTTCTTTAGTAGATACATATGGGACATACTTTGACGCAAATCGTTTAAAAAGTAACTTTCAGTGATTTATAGTGATCCGGATATGAAAAAGAGCACTGTGTTTGAGCTTCACCGATATATTATGTCTCTTCAATTAACTTCTGTTTTCACGGAGTCATCAAAATTGTATCGTCTAATTTTGACTATTCCTGCCACAAGCAGTTACGCGGAAAGATCATTTTCATGTTTAAAAAGAATAAAGATTTATTTCCGAAATTCTCAAAAGCAAGAAAGACTCTCAGCTTTAGCATTAATAAATATTGAAAGTGCCTTGTTAGAAGATATAAAATTGTCTCCAACATCTGAAGAAACAGTGATAGACGTTTTCGCTGGACAAATAAAAACAGTAGAATTGAACTTCATTTTAAAATTTAGGATATGTACTTCGGCATAATCATTTTAGGTTAGTGTCTTTTTTTATTTTTACCATTTTCATATGGCCCACTATACATCCGACTATACCTTTTCCCTTTATAAAATGTTTATCACATCCCGTAGTGTGAGAACAGATTCTGTTCTCACGCTACGCCTCTGGTGCCTAATTTGTTAAGAGTTAGAGAATCAACAATTAGTCGAACAGTTAAACATTTCAATGAACTTGGAAGTTTCTTTAAAATCCCAAGATAAATCTGTAAGAAGTCCACACATGTAAGAGATGAGCCATATCTTAAGCAAGTCAACTTAAGAAAGAGGCATTTTGTTTCGATTGTTGCACTTGGTTTCTATACAGGGGAGATCCATAAATTCACATTTCTACGTAGAAAATATCGTAGAATAACGTGCGATGCCATTGACCCCACTTGTCTGGGACAATTTCGTTTTTATGCAAGATAGCGCTCGGCCCCACATTGTTAGAGAGGTACTGAACCACCTTCGATTTATGAATATTCCAACTGTGGACGGGCTACCAAGAAGTCCAGATATGAGACCACAGAGCATCTATGGGATGTGCCAAAACGATCAGTTAAACTCCACATACCTGCCCCTATTATTCTTAGGGAACTCGAACTAGGCGTTCTTGTCGATTGGGAGAATATTCCTCAGGAAACCATTCACCACTTGATAAATGATGTGCCTAGATGAATGCAAGTAGTGATAAGAGCTAGAGGAGAGTCTACACGCTACTGATTTTAATTTTTTTCATTGCATTTGACATAATTGTTCCTATCTGTTAATTATTCATATTATTTTTCTCGATAATACCATTTTAATTTATTAAACATTAGTTGAAATCATTTAATTATAATATCACATAGGTACTATGATTTAAATCTTGGAAAAAATAAAAGTAGTAATGTGACGTTTCACTGACGCATTACTTTTGTCCAGGAATGTTATGTAGGCACTTTGTGAATTATTGTGTATTACTTTTATATACATTTTATGCAGTATTTGCTAACTGAAACGAATCTCATAGTGATATTACTGTAATTCAAAAATTAGCTTGATCAAAGATGGTCCCGACATAAAATACGCCTGTCTTAGCCTTATATCCTCTTGACATGAGTTTGTTAAAATGTAATAATATTTAAATGTGTTATTAATTATAGAGGCAAATAAATAAACTAATAAAGTAAGCCAAATTATCTGTTGGAAACGCGAATTCACAAGTTTAAGGGTCTCCTCATGCTCTGAAAAGTCGATAAGTCTTCAAATATAAACTAGAATTTTAGGCGTGCGGTCTTGGAAGAAGCAGGGTTGGGTTGGATACTGGTGGGGACTGTAAGCGAGAATTGTTATTGATGCAACCCTGAGAAATTTGACACGGGTGGGTGGGGTCCGTCCAGCTGAAATTTTAAGAAGATTGCGAGTACAGTTGGGTGAAAACATGCTTTCACAGCAACGAGTATTTTATTAGCACAAAAAATTTGTATAAGGGCAAATGATTTGAAGGGAAAAAGTGAGTCCAAAATGGACTTCACGATCGCCTGGATTTGTCAGGGAGAAAAGTTCTTGCGACGGTTTTCTGGTATTCAAAAAACATTATTTTGCTGGATTTCCTTCATGACCATAGAACAATTAATGTTGCTTATTACTGCTCTCTTTGGACCAAGTGAAGTCCGCTTATCAGAGTAAAAAACGACGACATAATCTTTGTGGGCAACTGTTATCCAAACCCGTCTTCTCTTTGTTTGCAGTGATAGTATAAAAAACTTAAAACTCGCTGGGAAAACGCATAAACAAAGGGGAAGAAGATATAAAAAAATAAAGTATTTTTCAGTCAATTTTCAAGGCCAGTGCAGACGGCCATTGTGACCAATGGGGCAATACATCTGGCTTAGTTTGAGTCTTGGCTGCTTACGATTAATGAATGTCAGTCGTCGGCCAAAATACATGACAAGGTATTTAACATCTTCAGCTTGTGGACGTTGGCAGTTATTGAATTTCACGGGTGTGTATGTTTCTCTGTTTATTCGTCACTGTTTTATCCAGCCCTGGATCTTATTAAGGTTAATTCTCACAGCGTTAGTATGTGATGAGAGAACAGCTGTTTCATAGAGTTGAGTATAATATATACATATATAGACAATTATTTACAGATAAATATAAAATATAGCAGTGTGAAGTTTTTAGATCATATTTGATACGAAAGGGGACTTTTAAAATAAAAAAATAACACTATCGATAATACATAAATACAAAATAAAATAAACAGTTTTAAAACCTTAAAACGGACTTTTCCGCATGTAGACATCTCTATCTCTAAATTGAGTGGCCGAGAAAAAATAAACCAGCACATACATAAATGCAAAATATGTATTTTATGCGACAGTTTTACTTTCTTCAAATAGTCCACCATCGTGCTTTCTCATGACCCATGGACAGGGTGGGGTGTGTCCTATCCAGCTCAAAATCAATAGATGTCGTTTGGCAGACATCTCTAATCAGAATCAGTCGAAACCCGATCGATCCGACATGATTTAATTGAGTTATCGTGCTAACAAAAACAATTTCTCAAATAGTCCACCATTGTGCTTTCTCATAACCCATGAACATGGTAGAGTGTGTTATGTTCACCTCAAAATCAGTTGGTGTGGTCTGGGAGACGTCCCTGATCAGAATTAGTCAAAACCCGATCGATCCAAGACGATTTAGTTGAGTTATCCTGTTAACAAAAAAAATTTCTTAAATAGTCTCTTTCTTTCTCATAACCCATGGACAGGATGGGGGGTGCCTATTCACTTAAAAATCAATAAGTGTCGTCTGGGAGACATCCTTGATCAGAATCAGTTAAAACCCGATCGATCCGACACGATTTAGTTGAGTTACCGTGCCAACAAGAATAAATGCCGACGACAACACCAACGACAACGACAGACACACACACACAAAATGGTTTAAAAAACATTTTTTTTGGTTTTAGGTCGAAAAACGAAAAATAAACCCTAGAAAAAACATTTTTCACGATTACATTACTTTTCCGCGTATAGTGGAGTGCGGAAAAGTAAAAGGATAAATAGGATAAAGATAAACAAATATTATATACACATTTCCACCAATGAATACTGAAATTAAGTGTACTAAAGTGTTTTGGTAGAGATTTAACAAATTCTTTGGTTTTCAAATCGAACCATCGAATGTTTCTAAGCTTCTCTGTTTTGTTTATTAAAAATATCTCGTCTAGTTTCTTATTTTGAAAATGACATAAAATAATACATATATGGCACAAAACGTAAAAAACTGATTGTCCAAAAATTATCAGAATTAGTTGTCAAAAGTGAATTATAAAAAGTTATAAAGCTATAAGTACAGAATAAGTGGTGTAGGTAATTCCCCGATAGAAGAAGGTTGCTTATCAAGTAAAACATATGATCGATTCATATTTTAGTCAATCTAATATAATCTAATCTCAATTTATCTCATTTAGTAATCGTATACGATATACGAGTAATATCTTTATTGTGAAACAAATTGATTCATTACCAGTATCAGGTTATCGTTTGTATTCCATTCGTGGGGTTTATAAAGCTATTTAAGATTTAAATTCAGATATATGTAGAAACATATCGACATTTTCACCTTCAATACAATTTACAGATGCCGATTCAGGCTGATTAGATAGTGCATTTCAAATGTGTGTGGAAATTAACATTCATATCCTGTCGCGTTTTATTCTCAAGAAAATGCGAAATGATTTACATTTTCTTGAATATTTCTGATTGATATTACGAATAATTTGTCTTGTCGTACAAATGAATAGATTTGAATAATGGAAAATGGTTAGTTTCAGAGGTAGGATCATACGATAGAATAAAATAAATCAATGCTCAGGACGTTATATAAAGTAGTTATTTTCTACAGCTCAACAAGAATGGGAACAAGTCTCAAAACTGAGATATCGGACCGCGCACGAGGTGCGCAATAAATAGCCTGGTCTTTACCTAGTCGCATTGAGACTTTTGTAGAGTGAGTATCGATGAATATATGTACACAGAGTTCGATCTTGCTGCACGTAAAGTCTAAACTGCATTCTTTTCCTTCCGAATGGTGCCTCACACTTTCTTCTATGCATACCTAGAGAATCTCACACTTTTCCTATTGTTGATGAGCAGTACCTAAATTATTTTATGAAAATTTCGAAATAATGTCCTAGACGTTAAAAGTTTTACAAATATATACGAAGAAAAGTGAACATTTGTATACCGGCTGTGAATAAACAATTTTTTAATGTACTTTGTTGACCTCATAATTTAGCAAAACAAGACTCCTTTGAAATATTGTGGCTGCTACTGTCAACGACAATAGTTTTGACAAAGCGGGTGTTCAAATGCTAATTTAGTAAAAATGGAAATAATTTAAGAAACCTATAGTAATGAGGAGTATGTTCGAGATAATAGTTTTATTTTGCAAGTGTAATAAAAATTGTAGAGAAACGTGAGATAAGTTTATTTATAATACCCGCACAAGAGATTTTATTACAAAATTTTCAAAATTTGGAAAAATCATTTGGAAATGAATGGAACATTTAAAGTACCAAAAAGGAAGCCAACTATCATACCGTACGGTATTATATCAGTAACAGAAAACCTGAATAATAATATCTGACAACTGTCTACATTACATTAGATTTCGTATCACAGCAAAAGAGAAATGATATCGTGACATGTTAAACAATTTCTTTTTCCACCAAATTGATCATTTGGATTTGAACAACATGTGGTTTCAGCAAGACGGTGCAAAGTGTCATACAACACGTGCAATGCTGGCCTACGCAGTGGCCTACGAAATTATGGATTTAGCTCCACTGGAGTTTTTTCTTTGAGGTTGGTTATGTCAAGGGAAAAGTGTACGCCACCCGTCCAACAAAAATCAATGACCTCAAAGCAAACATTCAATGTATTAATCGGGAAATAGAGCCAGCTTTATATGTCCGTATTATAGACAATTTTGTTAAACGATTGACATTATGCCAGATGAGTAGAGGCGACCATATGGAAGATATTCTTTTCTATTTGTTGCCGTATAGTCTCTATATTATGTTAAGGAATAAGAAACCTCAGTTTGTCAAATTTTATTAGTTTTATTCACAAATCACACCCTATTGTTCCAAATGAGGTACTCCATATAAATAAATCAAATCAAATAAAAAGAAATTCTCTTTTTGCAATAAAAAAATATTAGTTTTTATGTAATTTAACTATCTAAAGATAATTCGTTGATATTATAATGATGCTTAATTGGACATTACACTGTCACGATATCAAATTTCCAAGTAATCAATTGACAAATAAAATATTGTAGTCAAATAGTACGTAAACTAGAAAATACAAAGAAATGAAATAGAATTAAATGAAATTCTTTTTTCGCAATAAAAATATTATTTTTTATATGACTAAAACTATCTAAAGATGATTTGTTGATATTATAATAATTTATTTGAAAAATATTATTTTTATATGATAATTTGTTTAATTGGACGTTATACTAAAATAAATATTAAATTTTTAAGTAATCAATTGATAAATAAAATATTGTACTCAGATAGTAGACTAGAAAATACGACTAAATGAAGTAGCATTAAATGAAATTCTTATTTCGCAATAGAGAAATATTATTCTCTATATGACTCAACTATCTAAAGACAATTTGTTGATATTATAATGACGTTGAATTGAAATCTATAGTAGTTTCGCGAATGTGTATATTGGATTTTTGTTTAAATGTTTATGTTATTAAATTGTCTTGGGAATTGTTTTTTTATAAGATCTACATCATTTCGAATTAAATTTAAACTAATTGTAAAATAACTTTTAACAACAACATTTATTTATATTAACCATTACATTGGAGAGTGTACATCGCATATGGTTACTAATTAATTCTTCTCTGCATCATATTCATATCAACTACGTCTCTGTGTGACTTGATATGAATCTCATAATGTGAGTAACGCGGGATAATTTAAATTGCTAATGTAATAAAACCTCTAAAACAATAACATAACGGTCCAGTGCCGTTTATGATGTTTTTGGATCTGCAGATTCTCGTCTGTCTGCTCTATGTCTGGTTTTCTTTATTTGGCAATTGAATTTTAATAGTGACTTTTTACAACCATCTACCTAACAAGATAGCAGTTTTATACATACATTTTATCCTATTTGGTGATTCAGTTGTGTATGCGACGATTTAACATTTTTCTAGAGAGATAACAGAAAACCCATTTTCATGCAAGTGCACGCAAACATTTGACACCATTAGGAGGAACATAATAATAGCAGTGTTTACAGTAACGGTAAACGAAATGTTCTCAATACATTAAGTAGTCCATCTAAAACGTTATTTAGTTTTCAGGATAGTGTACTTGTAACATTAAAACATAAGCGATATAGAAAATGAACCGATTTAAATTCAGTTTTCACTTTCCGAATGGTAGTTGCTTGAAAATTAATATGCACGAGGTAATTATTTCAGAAAAATCAATTTTTGTTTGTTTAAGAGTAAATTTTACACATTTTTTCACACATAATTTTTTTTGTCTTGTGGGAACACATATGGGGATATAAGGACACACAGGGAACAGAATTCGAGCGATACTTACTCTCTTCTTCTTCTTCCTCAACCCATATCCATCCACTCCTGGACGAAGGTCTCTCCCAATTCTCTCTATTCCTCATGCTTTGTGCACATTGTATCCATTTCCTTTCTGCTATCGCCCTTATATCATCCACCCATCATCTCTGGGGTCGCCCTATACTCCTACTCGTTTCTCTTGTGCGCCATTCTGTGACTTTGCGTGACCATCTGGTGTCGTCATGTCTAGCTATATGTCCTGCCCATCGCCATTTCATTGTTACTATTTGTTCTATGATGTCTTTTATTTGGGTCCGTTTCCTGATTTTAGTATTTCTAATTTTGTCTCGTAAGGAAATTCCGATCATGGCTCTTTCCATTGCTCTCTGTGATGTTCTTAGTTTGTTAGTGTAGACTTTTGTCAAAGATATTATTTCCAAGCCATAAGTAGCGACTGTAAGTATACATGTGTTGTAAACTCTTTTCTTAAAGTTTCTTTTCATTATCTTTGTCTTGGTCTGATTGATTTTTAATCCAATTTTGTTGGATTCGTAGTTTAGTTGTTTAAGCATTTCTTAAAGCTCCTGAATATTGTTGGCTATTAGTATTATGTCATTAGCAAACCTTAAATTATTCAGGCGCGATCCGTCAATGTTTATGCCTTTATTTTCCCATTTTGGGTTCTTGAAGACGTCTTCCAGCGCTATCGTAAATAATTTCGGAGAAATACTGTCACCCTGTCTGACACCCCTTTCCAACTTGATTTTATTTGTTTTGGTTGTTTCGTCTACTTTAATATGCATAGTTGCATTGTTATAAATGTTTTTGATTAATTTTGTATAGCGAGAATCAATTCTTGCGTTATCGAGGGAGTTAAGAAGAGGCCCCATTTCGATGGAATCGAATGCCTTATGGAAGTCGATAAATGCTAGATGTAGGGGAACGTTGTGCTCCGTACATTTTTCTATCAGGATACGTATGGTGTGGATATTATCGGTTGTTCCATATCCTTTTCTAAATTCGGCCTGGTCGATGGACTGGTATAACTCAAATTTTGCAGTCAGCCCGTTTGTCAGTATTTTGGAGAACAACTTATAGAAGTGTTATAGCAGCGATATTGGTCGATAATTTTCGATGTTTTTATTGCCACCTTTTTTGAAGATTAATATCACTTCAGCGTTGCACCAATTTTTTGGGACTTGGCCTTCTTGAAGGCATTTCTTCAGCAATATTTTTATTGCCTCCTCTATTGATTATCCGCCGAATATTAGAATTTCTGCCGTGATTTTATCTTCTTCCCGACTCTTGCTGTTTCTCATCTGAAGTAGTGTTGTTCTTATTTCACTTCCTGTGATTTCAAGCAGTTCTACAGAACCGGCGTTCTTAATAGTTTTTTTACTGTATACTTGACGTCCTATAGCGGAGGCATAGAGTGTCGTGTAAAACTCTTTGATATATTTGATAATATACATTTGATAATATTTAATAATAATATAGTTTAATATTGTTACTGATGGCTTCTTCTATGGTCTTGGTGGTAAATTGCCTTTGGCCTTCCGGATTTCTCTTTTCACCTTTTTATTAAGATTTTTAAAGCTCTCCGACATTCTGTCAGCTTTTCTTTGCCTTTCTTCTACGAGTATTAACTTCAAAGTGTGGTCACTTAATTTGGTTACTGACTCCTTTTTCATCTTTCTATCTAGCATATTTTCTCAACTGGTGTTCTTACACTACTCGTGATTTTATCAGTCAGCTGATCGATATTTAATTGTGTTAGTGCTACTGCAGGAGTCAATTTTTGTCGGAGGATCTTTTCATACTCAACTTGATTCGACCTTAAGCCCTCAGATGTAGGATAAAGTTGATTCTTGAAGAGCTTCCTTCTCTCGCTCTTTATCAGTGATACTTACTATACCAAATTAATCAAAATAATCAATCTAATCTTCGATTTATGGGAATCTCTATTAAAATAATTAAAATCCTTTTAATGAGGTGTCACTTATCCTGTTACTTATAATAATTTGTGGAAGGGTGGCTACCCCTACCAGGGTGTACAGTGTGTATCTGAATTTTTTATACCCATATGTTCTCCCTGAAACAACAATTAATCTATTTCAAAAATTTGTCATTAAAAAATAAACACCAAGTTATTCGAATGGGACTTCAGGTCAAGAAATCGCCTGTGTCAATTAATAATAATAATAATAATAATAATGCATTTATTATTTACTAAAGAAAACACACAAAACTACAGTACATTGAATTTAAGTCCATTATGAGTACATTACTACACCTGATGTTGTAGTATATATGTAGTATAGTATAATATGGTATTACTTTTTCTTGATTGGCTCTAGTTTCTGAAATAAACATACATGATAAAGATAAATATTAATGTAAAGTAAGACAAACAAAAATAAGCAATTTCTCTTACTTTAATTTTTTATATATGAAATCTAACACTAAAGAACAATTGATGCAGAAAAAATATAAAAATTATTAAAAAAGTTTTTTCTACGATTTTTTGCACGATTCATATATATGCTGCAGACTCTAACAGTAATTGGCCATCATGATTACAATCCGACCTTCCTTGATATCCATCTTTCTTTATTCGGACATTCTCATGTAACTGTTCACATTGTTCCTCACTATAACCTCCTAAGGAGATTTGTTTAAGTGACTATGTAAAAAATGCAATTTATTGGCAATGTTTGCTCATGTTGGCTCCCAATCTTTCAAAACATTTTAGCGTCATATAGTTCTTGATAGTTTTTGCCTTGTGATTCCCAAAAAATTTTAAATTACAAATACATAACTAAACCATGAATCAGATTCTACAACAGTCATATATCTATTAAAATTTGGATCTTTTACCGATTTTTGAATTTGTGGACTGTCAAAAATCCCTGCCTTTAAATTTTTCATACTCAGTGCTGGAAATTCTTGGCAAATGTATTTAAAACAATCACCTCATTTATCCAGTGCTTCTACAAAATGTTTCATTAGCCCAGTTTGATGGAAACAGGTGGCAGTATTATTTTTTCTCTCTTTATTAGTGGCTTGTTAACAATGTTGTCTTTTTCAATGATCATGGCGCCTCTCAAAGGCCAAAAAGCTTGCTTCCAATACTTTTCTCTTGCACGACTATCCCATAAACAGAGGATATTTGGTATATCTATTTTGTTGTCCAAGAAATATAATGACCATTTTTAAATTGACACAAATAAACTACTGATGCCGAAAATAGGCAATTTCAGGAGTGTCCATTATTTTAAGAAATGTAGTCAATTTAGGTAAAATGAAGATATAATGTGAACTTAGAATCCACGAGTACTCAGAAACCGTTCTTAAATTTGTGGCAATTTAAACATTTCTTTTGTTCCCCAGTGTAATCTATCATTTATTTGTAAATAAAAAGCAAGGTTGTTGACAGATATCACAAACTGTTGTTCCATCATCGCCTAAATTCCATTATAAGCTATAATATTAACGGGGCAAATGGCATTATATAATAAAATAGATAGAATGCACATAAATGAATAGGTAAGCAAAATTAGAAAGAAGTTGGGAAGAGTAAAAAAAGGAAGTACGAAACAAGAAGGAAAAGGTAAAGAACAATTAGTGATGTTCAAATACATCTTTCTTGTAAAATGATTTAAAACTTAGACCATAGCGAAACTAACTATTATTTCGATAATAAGACTGTTTCAATCGGCCTGTATATTGATGTAATTTGATTTACTTATTTTATTACTATTTTTCCATTTTTTGATTTATTATTCAGGAAATTTTTTACTTATTATTCAGATCATTAATCATAATCCTATTATTGGTCTTATTCCATGCAAAAGTGATACAAACAAAATAATTCTTATAGTTTAAATGTTCAGCAAGGGAGATACCTGTTGATTTACAGTATCAATTTTATATTATACCTAGGTGTGAAACACGAAGTAAAGTTTAAAAATCTCTTTGAAATATATGATTTGGAAGAATTAAGGAATCGTGTCACAAACGGATGGAAGGAGATTATCGACCTGTACCTGGCATTATGACTGCTCCGCAAAATACCCTTAAATACATAATAATATAATACCCTTAGAGTTAACCGACAGACCTCACGGTTGTGAGCTGTGTGAGAAATTTGTTATTTGAAATGAAAACAAATCTGTCCAGATTTAAATATTGTAACAAGTTATTCACCTGTCAGTACTGTCAGTAGTGTCGGTCTTTTCTACAATACTATACAGAGTTCTGACAAAATAGCTTATAATACTTGAAAACTAAGAATACGTTTTTAAAATATAGTATTTAAATATTTGTTTTTTATAAAATTGGTACTGGGATTACTTGTGATGAAGTCGTTCAGTCAAGAAACATAGGGAAGTTAGAAGTACGTGCTGGTATTCTTTTAACAAATTTCTATTTCACATAGAACTTATTAGCAATTTATTATTAACATGGTTTTATAAACAAAAAATAACCCTTTTTTCTAAATTATCTTCATCAATAATTCCATTTATTACACTTGCATAGGAGTATAATGTTTTTACTGAATTATAAACTTCTTATGGTAATTAAAATAATAATAATAACAAACGTCTTTATTACTGAAATATTATAATTCATTAAGAGTGACGTTTTTAGACTACATACTACTTAATTCTCACCAATTAGGATTTTCCTGACTGTACAGGGTGAGCGAAACTCGATGTCTCAGCTCTATTATAAGAAAAATAAAAACGATAGAAAAAATCTGAAAAGATGTTTCTAAATGGGATAGAGTAAGGTCCATGATAAACCAAATTTGCATATTTTTCCATATTTGGAAACTGAAATAATGACGTCATCGAACTTTTTTCCCAGAAATATACCTGTATCTTGACATATTTAAAAAGAGATAGTTTTTGTGAACAAATTTTGTAAAGAGAAAAATGTGATATCTTTTTCTGTTAAAAAGTTATAAGCAAATTTGTAAAAAAAAAAGTATTATCAAAAATTCGCAATCGTCACGATTAGTCGTAGCCTTTGGAAACAAATAGCAAAGTCGAATCTGTCAATAATGATTCTAATAGTTGACAAATATTGTTTTGTTGTCACTTGACATTGAAGAGTGTTCGCGCACAACGAAAAAGTCAATATGTTATTAGTTAATTAGTTTATGGGGAATTTCAAAAGAGTTCAGTTCAGTTATACGCCCAGAGACACTCCGAACGTGTTATTCCAAGGTTTAAAATATTTGCCAGATTGGAACGCAATTTACGTGCAAATAACGAGGCATTTTCTTCTCGAAAGGGACGAAAAATTGTTAATAGTGTCAATTCTGACAATACTATTCCTATTGTTTTGCAGTATTTTGAAGACCATTCAAGAAACTCGATTCGGCAAGCTTGTCATGAGTTCAATTTAAAATATAGTTCGGTACGAAAAATTTTGAAAGAAAATAGTTATCACGATAATAAAATTCATAATCCGAAGACTTGTCAGATCAACATCCACAACGAAGAATTAATTATGTTGTCCAAGTGATGGTAAACTTAGAGATCAATGACAATCGGTTTTCTCAGCATGTGTTGTGGAAAGACGAAAGCCGTTTTGTTAGTAATGGTAAGCCCAATAAAAAAAATAACATTTTTGGGCTACTGAAAATCCACGTCTTGTCAATCTGATTGAAAACCAAGGACACTTAGGAATTAACGTTTGGTGTGGTATTATTAATGGGCATTTGATTGGTTCATATTTTTATGAAAATGTGCCATTTCAGCTGCGAGCAAACATGTGTTTCCAGCATAACGGAGCTCCACCGCATAAAGCAAGAATTGTCCAACAATATTTAAATGAAACTTACGGAGAAAGTTGGATAGGTATAAATGGACCGATATAGTGGGCGCCTAAATCACTGGACTTGACCCCACTAGACTTCTTCTTGTGGGGAACTTTGAGAAATAAAGATTACAGAACACCATCTGTTAACTTGGAACATTTAAAAGAAAAAATCATGAATGCTTGCGATGAACTATCTAGAAAAATGTTTCATAAAGCTTCAATGAGAGAAGTAAGGCGGACATTGGATAAGTGTTTGGAAGTAGGAGGTGGTCACATTGAAAATTTGTTGTAGTGATAGCCTACATACTTTGTTTCTTTCTGTGGTAATAGCTGTAACATATTATGTGTTTTGTAATGTTAAATTAATAAATAATACTAATTAATAATATTTAATTATTGACAGATGCGACTTTCTATTTATTTCCAAAGGATACTTGTTTAAATCGATTGCGAATAATACTTTTTTTACAAATTTGCTTATAATTTTTTAACGGAGAAAGGTACCAAAACTCAGAAAAATTAGCTCTTTTTAAATATACCAAAATATAGGTATGTTTCTGGGAAAAAAAATTCGATTACGTCATTATTTCAGTTTCCAAATATGGAAAAATATGTTAATTCGGCTTTAAATGGGCCTTGCTCGATCTCATTTAAGAACCTCTTTTCAGATTTTTCCTATCGTTTTTACTTTTCTTATTATAGAGCTGAGACATCGAGTTTCGCTCACCCTGTACAATAATGAAATATTTCTAAATATATAATAATAATGTAATATATTTACGCAAATAAAAATAAAAAAGTAAAAAAGCAACAATTGTTGAATGGCATTGTACAATTCAACTACTTCTCTTTGATGTGCATTTTGTGGATGTTCAAATCCGGTCATGCAAAGAATTTCACTTTTTTCTCGTTCAGGTAATTTTATTATTTTTTTTTTGCAAAACAACAAAGTTACTACTCAATAAACACTTCAAAAACGCTGCTGTTGCCAAATATAATAATACTTCTTTGAAAGAAAAATATTTAAATATATAACTCCAAAAATAAAAAAAAAATCAAGTTTTCATCTGACAGTAATAAAAAATTCTGCTGACATTCGTTTCATCTGGCGGCATTATCGACCGCAAAGGCTATTGTCAGACAGCCAATGGTGCACAATTTGATAATTTGAACATTTACTTTAGTTTATTTTTTAAATAATCATTGCCATTAAATTTCGTATTATGAAATTGCAAAATGGATTTTCTTCTTTTCTTATCTAACCTTTACTTACGCGAATGTAATTATTATCGTAACGAATACAAAAAATCTGCTCCTTCACTTTCCGTAATAAAATAAAGAGATTTGCCATTAAAAAAATATATAGATGACATCATACTCCCTACACGAATCACCCTATTATTAGGTATTAAAATGCGCAACTAAAAATAAACATCTTTCGAAGAGTTTTTTCTACGCGAAAGATATTCCTTGAATTTTTAACGAATTTATTTTTTGCTCTACGAAGGCATTGTATCGTACACGTACGTATCGAAAGTATTCAAATATATTTCAAATGAGAAATATCAATAATATAAGTAAATTACTTATTATTATAATACACGATTGATGCTAATTTACTATTCATTTCATCGCTATTTGCCAAATAAAAAACTCTTATCTTGCCGATAAACGGAACAGTCTACCTGAGCCTAGCCACAAGCCACGGTATGAGATAAGAGCCGTTTGGGATTTTTTATTTGAAAAATGGAGATGAAATAAGCTATAGATACAATGATACATGACAAAGATAATTTATCTTATGCATAATTATAATCGATTAACCTATTCAAATCTACAGATTAAAACCGTTTTTGTATCAGATTATACTTAACACCTTCAGCATAGGATTTCCAAATCCCAAATTAATAATACGGTGGTTACGGGTAATAAACTAAGTACATATAATGACGAGGATTATCCCTATAGACGCTGCATGAATTTAGTATTATTGCGGATATACGGCTTGGGTTTTCCCTGTTCCACAGACCTTTACAGTGCAGGTGGATAACGAACGAGTTAACAATGTCTTCCATAAACAGCCATAGAGAATGGGTAATAATTGATACATTTTGTAGTGATCGTGTTGTTGCAACCGCTGCAAAATTTCTAACTTGTTTAGTTCCCACAGTAAACTAACAGGTGATACTGGAGTAATATCGAAAGTGTTCCCATGAATACTACATATCGTTATTGACGGAGAATTATTCACAATCTGTGTTTTATTGCCAATGATTAGTTTACAATTTGATTTTACATTTATTTGAGATAAGTTTATTTATCTACACTTCTGCTTTTTACAAAGTGTTATCGAAATTAGAAGCAGATTGAGTAAGTCGATATATAACAAAAATATTAGTACAGCTTTTCTATACAGTGGCTCCTAAAATAGGTATGGTTCATTGAAGGGGTAATTCCGAAAACTTTCTATTAAATAACTTCAAAAGGTTTCATACGAAATTGTGTTAAGAACTGACCAGAAACTTGTTGGAAGAATGGTTAATGGAGAAAACAGGGTTAATTAAGATTGGTGAATGAGGGCGAATTTATCTTTGTTAAATATACTTTTTCCGTTTTCCTTTCAGGAACATACAAATTCGAAGTTATTAGAATAAAATGGGAACTTTTGTTAATATCGATATCATGCACATTTCGAGTAAAATTTCTGTGAAAATTTCGTAACAAACTGTAAAATTCAACTATTCGTAATGAAGAAAAAATGTTTCACATATGGTTAGAACTAACTTTATAGTTAGCAGAGAGTACAAAACAATATTATTCACGAATTTAAAAGAAACCCCTTTTTTCGAGTGAGTTTCCATTGTTTGGCGAGAATTGATAGACCACATAACTAACTTGTGCCTTATTTCAAGATGAAGACGAAAATGAGAATGTACTGAAACATCACGGAGGTTGTGATATCGAAGCTCCGGAAATTATTTCAATATCTGATGACTCGTCATCTGATATCACCAGTTCCTCAGAAATTGAGCCAACCAGAATTAAGTGTCTTAGTGCGTTTTTCCTTTCAGAAGACACAACATTTCTTTATTGCCACGATATTTCAGGTCTCCTCAAGCAATTAGGTGTTACATCGTAGAACCCAGCAGAATGGCGATTGTTTCTAGATGGCTCTAAGCGAAGCCTTAAACGTGTTCTATCGCATAATAGCAATATTTATGAATCGAATCCACTTGGTCATTCGGTGCATTTGAGGGAAAAATATAATGACGTAGAAATCGTTATTGATTTACTCAAATATTACCAATAAAACTGGATCATTTGTGTGGACCTGAAAATGGCGAGGTTTCTCTTAAATCAACTGAGAAGCTTTATGAAGTTTCCATGCTATCTCTGTATGTGGAACAGTCCAACTCGAGAGAAACCTATAAACAGTAAAAGGGGCCAAATTGTGAAACTCTGGAAGTAGTTATGCCAAGCATTGTGAATGACCTAATCATCAGCTGAGAAAAGATCACTTTTCCTCCACTACATCTCAAGCTTGGCATAATGAAACAGTTTGTTAACGCACTGAATATGGAAGGTGAATGTTTTTTCCATACAGTTTCTACTTTCTCTAATCTAATTTTTGAGGAGATTAAAGCGGGGGTATTTAACCGAACTCAAATATGTATCCTTATCCTTGACGAAGACTTTGTCAGGAAGATGAACGGCAAGGAGAAAGCAGAGAGTTATCTTTCCTGGCATTTTGTAGCTAACTATCAGGTTCTGGTTACTACAATGCTGTTAGTTATTCCAAATATTGATTGCAATATGAGTGTTAATTTCCATTTCCTGTACAGTAATTTCGATGAATTCCCAGAGACTCTTTGCGCTGTAAATAACGAACGGAGGCGGCGTTTCCATCAAGGCCTCTTGATGATAGAAGAATACCACCAAGGGCATATGAACAAGCACATAATGGCATTATAAAGATTGCTCCAAGAAGGTCTACAGACACAACAGCTAAAAGCGTAAAATTTTGCCCGAATAGGAGCATCTACATTTCAATCCATACCAGTTGTTACGAATCACATCACATAAATGTTAAATATTATGTTTGAATATTTACATATTTGAATATTGTATTACCTACCATACTCAAGCCCTACCCAAATTTAAATATGTATTTTATTTTGAACTAATTTTTTCTTGCGTCATTATACGAAGCGGAAAGTTTCGCAAAAATGAAAATTTCGAATTGCAAAAAATTTAGAGGTGTTATTGTTAACTGGATTATTCAGTTGACTCCAGAAGCGTATGCTGCAGTGATGTGAAATCTTAATTGTTCATGTAATTCCCTTATATTATTGTATCAGAAGTTAAACACCCTTGTGAGGTTACCAAAGATGGACTTGTATTTATTATATATCGTTATGCATATCCAGTGAAGATCTTACTCTTCTTATTCGTTGTATATAAAACTTTTCAACTAAAGGAAAGGAAGCA
This sequence comes from Rosalia funebris, assembly GCA_037954035.1. Classification (NCBI taxonomy): domain Eukaryota; kingdom Metazoa; phylum Arthropoda; class Insecta; order Coleoptera; family Cerambycidae; genus Rosalia; species Rosalia funebris. The sequence goes on from JAZFAV010000011.1 coordinate 23,370,257, forward strand.
AAGAAAGGAAGTAAATTGAGGAAAAAATGAAGTTAGAATGTGATACTGTTGAACAGAATCTCAACTTCATGTATTAGTTTTTGATAAATATGGTAGCTTTTGAGAAATACGTGCGTGATTAAAAAAATAAAAGTTCAGTTTTATCTTGAGACATGCCATTGATATTTAATTATGTACCAACCTATGTGTACATCAAGAAACCCGCATTCTGTTGATAGTTTGCCTTAGCTTTGAGTCCCACGTTCGCGCAAAGTTACGTCGTATGGAACTCCGTATCGATTTTACTTTTCTACTGAAAATTTAGTGTACAAAATAAATTTTATTTCAAATACGGCTTCGGTGAAAATAAATTCCTAGAAAATATATATCTACGTGACTCCAAAAATAGAGATTTTTATGAAAACGATTTAAAGATAGATGGAGTTTATGCTGGTGAGGATTGTTTCAAAATAAACTTTAATTTCTGAGAAAAATATCGTGTTTTAATTCACTCATACCGAATCAAGAAAATAACTACTCAACCGGCTATTTTGAGATATGTCAGCTTTTATACCGGGTGGAGAATGACCTATTTGCGCGTCAACTGTGTGGTTTACTGCGAGAGTCACAACTGATACACAATCCGAAACACATTGTAGAATTAATAATAATAATAATAAGAATAATGCCTTTATTTTCCAATAGGAAGAAATCTATTTATGGGACGAAAATATAGAATACATATAAATACATATACATATATATGTACAGTATGTATATAACTAAAAAATAAATCAGAAAATATAACCTCTAAATAGGTAACTTTAATATAAATGAACAGTGGACTACTTCATTAACATATAACTTCACTAAAATACAACGACAGTAACAATTTGTTGTTTACCTAACTCGTAATCAAATAGTTCAAATCACAATTGAATAGATATTCCATTAAAATGTGATATTATAAACACTGGCGATTTTAACACCACGTTAGTTCTTGCATCCTGGCAATAAAATATATTTCCTTCTCGAGAATCTAGTCTAGGTATGCGTATACTAAACATACTTAGTAATGCGGATACATTTATAATATTATCGAACAGTTTAAATAAAAATGAGAGACTAGTAGGCACCCTTCTAATGTTCAGTGGCTGCATATCAAATCTTTATAAAAGCAGAGTTTGATTATAACCCCTTACCAGATAATAATTATGTATAAAAAATGACAAATACAGTTCAAGTTGATTCATATGACATAGATAGTGGGTGCCTATACTAAATAAGGTTATAACATTCTAATTTCGAACGAACTAAAGCAAAATATAAACATTTTAAGGTAGCAGTGTTATTAAACGATGTTATGTTTGTAATCACGAAACCGAGGGTTTTACATGCATTAAGAATCATATGGTTGATATGACTAGTGAACGACAGTTTATCATCAAAGTACACACCAATATCCTTAATATCTTCAGAATGCCTTGAAATTGTATTACCAAGAGAATAATCGCTGTATATTAAAGAGGCCTTAGACTATCAATCATATTGATCGAAAGACTGCATCAATCGATTGTGTCAAGCGTGATTGACCATCTAGGAACCCGTTTGAACTTACAATTTTTGTAAAAGTCTCGCAAATGAAAGCAACAACCACCTTCCGCGGAAACTTCACTATGAATGATCAAAAGATTGAGGGCTAGTTGACGGGTTGACTGAAACGCGTGTCAAAGGATTGACTCAATTGTTTGATAAAAAAATTGATCGTTTAGAGCCTCTTTTAGTGGTTTCTTCTTTAACGTAGACTTTACATTTATCTATGTTTGTTGATAGTTTATTCTACGAAGAGTACGATAGAACAAGGCCAATGAGTTTTTACAATCTCAAGTGATCATCTAAGCTGGTTATATTTAAAAATCAAAGTCATTGGCAAAAATATGATGTGACATAAACATTAGAAATAAATCTTTAATATATAATATAAAGAATAATGGTCCATTGAATACATTTTTGAGTTAATTACGTTATGTATTGGTAAATAGACGACCCGATCATATTGAGACCACGAGCGTATTCATGTAACTCCATTGCCAAGCCTGAAATTGTAGATCATACAGATTATCTATCCTACAAGACTATTTGTATATTAATCTAGGTGCAATGTAATTCATACCTTTATTTAATTCATACTATTGCTTTTGTAGCAAACATTAAAATTTTAATTCAAAATAATAGACTACGGGATGTTAGTGGAATATAATTTTGGTAAAGGCAGATATAATAAAATAATTTCCATTAAAAAACTTTTTTATTTTCATTTTGCTCTTTTCAAAGACAAGTGCGTAATTTGTTACCAATATATAAATTGTTCTCTGGTATCTGGGTACAAAATGTATTCAGTTAATAATATAAGGGTTTCTTTCTGTAATGAGATAAATAAGGGAGCTGAGGCAGCACGGCTGAACAAGATCCTAGCCCGCAGCCCGGAAGCGATACTGGGATCGCTCAAGCTCCCTAATGGTAAATTCTCGGAATCGGATGAGGAAACCTTAGACCATCTCATCAAAGCACATTTTCCGGGCTTTTATAGACCGGAGAGGGGAGACATTTCCGACCTGCTAATAGGGGCACATAGGACCTGGGCGGTAAACCGAGAGGGGGACGACAGGGAACTTGTGAAGGAGATAGTCTCACCGGCTAAGATGAGGTGGGCCTTGAGGTCCTTTGATCCATATAAATCGCCGGGACCGGACGGCATTTATCCGGTACTTCTGCAGGAAGCAGAAGAGATAATCCTCGGTCCACTCATAAGGATCACCAGGGCCAGCTTGGCACTGAAGATGGTCCCGAAAGTGTGGCTAGGCACAAGAGTTGTTTTTATACCTAAACCGGGCAAAGTCAGATACACGTCCCCTAAGGACTTTCGGCCGATTAGCCTTACTTCATTTTTACTAAAGACGGCGGAACGATTAGTTGACAGGTACCTTCGGGATACTGTCCTAATAGAGAGGCCGCTTCAAGGGAGCCAGCATGCTTATCAAGCTGGTAAATCAACAACTCTGGATAAGGTTGTGTCATCGATACGGTCACAACAGGACTCCGGAGGATACGTTGTCGGCACCTTCCTTGATATTGAAGGAGCCTTCAACTTTACATCCAGGGAAGTGATTAGCGGAGCACTAGGCAGATGCTACACCCCCAGAATAATCGCTGAATGGATAGACCATATGTTGGGAAACAGACAGCTTACTGCCAATAAAGGCAAGACTACCATCGAGGGCCGGGTCGACTCGGGATGTCCACAGGGCGGGGTATTGTCCCCCCTTCTATGGTGCCTAGTAGTAGATGAGCTGCTTGAAAGGTTAAAGAACTACCAAGTAATTGGCTATGCCGATGACTTAGTAATAATAACGAAGGGCCCTTTCCTGGAGCCGATTCTCGATATAATGCAGGGAGCTTTAAATAAGGTTGGGAATTGGTGTAGGGAGAGGGGACTCTCGGTCAATCCCTCTAAAACTGAGGTGATGGTGTTCACCAAGAAATATAAGTGGAACAAAACATGTCCGCTGAAACTTGGTGGCCAAGAACTAAGCTATAATAGCGAAGTGAAATACTTAGGAGTAATCCTGGACGGTAAACTGTCATGGGGAAAACATCTAAGTCACATATGTTCCAAAATCACAGCAACACTTTGGCAACTGAGAAGAGCCATTGGTAGTAGCTGGGGCTTGAAACCGGAAACCATGAAATGGATGTATGAGGCAATTCTCAAACCCAGACTGACGTATGCAGCACTAGTCTGGTGGGAGAGAGCCTGTTTAAAGTCGGAAGCCAGCCGACTTAACAAGTTAAGAGGATTGATTCTTAGAAGTATAACCGGAGCCCCACGATCAACACCGATCGAGGCGATGGGGATCCTGACGGGGTGGAAGAGGTGGTATCTCTTGATGTCATCCTGAAAGCGGAAGCCGCAAAGGCAATGCACAGGGTGGGAAACATGAATAGGAAGGTAAGGGACCTGAATAGACTCTCAAGAGAGCTAGCTGAGGAGGGACTACTATGGATGCCCTCTGATAGTACAGGTGTCCACTTCCTGTTTGACAAGAAATATAAGATCACCCTCATCAGTAAGACCGACTGGATGGAAGGTCGAGCTGGATTGACGCTCAATGGAGACATCTGGTACACGGATGGAGCCAAGAGTGGGAACAGAGCGGGTGCGGGGGTGTATAGACGACGCGACGGGATAGGTAAAACCTTCCCCTTGGGCAAATACACTACCGCACTCCAGGCCGAGCTAGTTGGAATTACATACGGTGTTCTGGGGGCGGACCAAAATCGGACCCAGGAGAAGGTATGTATCTGCTCGGATAGCAGGGCGGCGTTGGCAGCCCTGAATTCAGCAACGACAAAGTCGAAGCTGGTCTATAATTGCTATGAAGCATTGAACCACTTGGCAGGGAAGGGACCGGTGGAACTCTTATGGATACCTGGGCATAATGGCATTAAGGGAAATCTAATTGCAGATGACCTTGCCAGACTAGGGACCAGGGAAAACCTCTATGGACCAGAACCTGCAGTGGGAATAAGTCGGAATCTGATCAGAGACCGCATCAATGGCTGGGCAAGAGACCAGCACAATAAAAGATGGAGCGGAGTAATGGGTTGTCGAATAACCAAACTCTTCATTGAATACTCAGAGATTGAGAAATGGGCCCAAGAATTCATTAAATTGAACAGGCACAAAGCCAGAACTCTGGTAGGAATCATAACGGGCCACCATAGTAGCCTGAATGCATATAAGCACAAGCTGAGGCTGACTGAGGCCTGCAGATACTGTAAAGAAGACGAGGAAACCTCGATTCATCTTCTTTACACCTGCCCCGCACTGGAGGAGAAGAGGTATCTTATATTAGGGACCCCTGTTATCCTAGAGGAGGCGAGGCTTAAGGCGGGGGACGTGCCTAAGTTGCTCCTTTTATGGGATAGCATTTTTGGATAATGACCCGGATAAGAGGGGATCGCCAAGGGACTACCCATGCGATCAGTGGCTGATGAGGCCCAAACCTATATTATATAATAATAATAATAATATAATACTACATAACATTCAACTTTTTAGTACCTACTTATTGGATTTTATATGAAACTGCATATAAGAACAATCGGCTGCAATTTCTATTGACTACGTATTAGGTTTTATAATATAGTAAAATCCTTCTTGGAACAAAATATTCTTATTGCATTTCAGTGATATTTATCGTAATAGAAGGCACAATATTTTTACATTCAAACAAAAGGTCGAAATTGTAAGAATTTCTTGCAAAATGGCATTTCTATTTCAGTTGAACTGTACGAGCAATGAATTAATGTGTTAATTAACCACATTCTTCAATAACTAACATTTATGAACAATCCGTCGACTCAAGATTGTTTATCTTGTAATTAGAAACGATTTAATGCAACATTATAGAATGTTTACACCGTTTTAATCGTCTTTTAGAATATATCTAATTTTTAATGATCAGTCGTAACACGCATTAAACATTCTCTTATTTTAAATAGACACTAATATATTATGTAATCGATATATGTGATTTGTAATATAAATTTTGATTTAAGGAATGTTGTATTTACTCTTAATATAAAAACTACTTGTTTCCTTTTACCCACCTAAACAAAACTATAATAATTGCGTTAGCGATTTTGCTCATGTACGGATATTCACTGAAGAATATTGTTATAGTACAAAAACAAATTATAGACTTATTTTTGTGAACAATACAGAGTCTGTGAACAATACAGGGTGCATTGTTACCCTAAATCAGATACCCTAGGCAGGTCAGATTTCATATTCGAATATAAAAATAGTATTTTATATAAATAAGGGTATAAATATTAGAACTATCATTTGCATGGTATTCATATTTATAAAAAAAATTATATCTGTTTCTGTATCACTTTCTAATTTACAGAGATAGTGTGAATTGAGTAAGGGTTTTTAAATACATACATATATCTTTTTTAAACAACACTAATAAAATATAATTCCTTATTTTTTGCATGCTGCTGTGCCATCTATGATCTGGTAATCATATTAATTGACATCCGAAATGCTGAGATGCCCTTTTCCTATTTACTTAAACGCGTATACCTATTCTACTATCCGCGCCATCTACTATTCACTACTGAATAGTAGATGGCGCAGAGATGAAAAGAAAATTAAATTTTACAGAGGGACGTAGAAAACTTCAAATACTATACCCTGGTGCCTAGACATAGATAGCGCTATAATGGAACTTTTGATAAGTAATATTTTAGATGAAGATGAATAGTATATTAATTATTTAATTATTGTATATTTAATTCGATGTTGGGCCAGTATATGTTTTATAAAGTTAGAAACTTAGAAATATACCAACTATAACTATTTAGATAACATAAGCTATGAGGATTCTGCATCGAATTAGAACTTGGTACTAAATTTTAGTTGTCTATTGTAGTTAACTCATCAGGTCAGTTCCCTAATTCGATGTTAGGCCAGTATATGTTTTAGAAAGTGACACACTTAGAAATAGACTGTTTAGATAAAATAACTATAACTGTTTAGATAACATAACCTATGAAGATTCTTCATCGAAATAGAATTTAGTGCAAACGTTTTATTGTTTATTACAAAAAATAAAACCCGCCACAGGTAAGATTCGACATTTGTCCCGGATCGGAACCGAACGACACAGCTGTTTCGAACTTGCTAGTTCTCATCAGTGCCGCACACGGTACGCCGATTCAGGACAAATGCCGAATGAACTTTATGGCGTATACATCTTTATTGATACGATCTCTGTCAGTAACTTATAAGTCGGAAATTATGTATACGGAAATTGGAAATACATTCTTTACTCTATAACGTTCTGAATAAGGTATTTAAATGATTTGATTAAAGCTGGATGTTAGCGTCCAACCAGTCTTAGGACTGATGACCCCATAATGAGTATTAAAATCTGTCATCTTATATTGCATATTTGATATTTTCTTGCTCTAAATATTGACATCCATATTTCTTTGAAATTTTTTTATTGATTTAATTATTATTAATTAATTACTAATATGAATTATTAATATTAATTATTATATCTGTAATTATTAAATAAATAAGATTTATATTTTTTTAGGCTGTGGCGATATGGATATCAGACTTAGTTGATAAGACGTATTAAAATAATAGGACACGGTACGCTGTTGAAAAACAATGCAAAGTTTATTATAAATCTCTTTATATGGAAGTTTTAGAAATATTTTTAAACTGAAATTGAAAACATTAAAACGTAAAATAAGTGTTTACTTTTGTCCGTCAATTCTGTAGAGTTCTTGACTTTCCAAAGCAAATTCTTTACATTGACGAGGCCAAATTCACTCGATTGGCACAAATTTAAAGCAATTGGCTATGTATACATACGAAAGTCTAAATGAGGTGTTTCCAATGTTATTTCAAATTAATAGTGTATAAATCTTGTATCTAAATATTAGTGAAAATATATAGTTGTAATTAGATCTTTTTCAACTATCTACGGGGTAGATTGAATACAAAAAACGCCCTTGTAAATAAATAATTATAGTGCAGTCAGTAAATAGGTAACGACTTCCTTGATTACATGATATAAATCTTTAAGAATACTTAGTATGGAACAATATAGAAATATTGTCCAAAAGTAAAGAATCATTTCATGAGTCTTTTAGTTCCGAGTGAAAGTATGAAAATGAAAGGGCAGAACATAGAGTTGAACTTGTTGACTTAAATAAGGACAGCAGTAGAGAATTACGATAAAAAAATTGACGTATTTAGACGTTGAAAGTTTCGAATTTATAGAAAAATCAATAAATATCCTTGTAGCTTGGAGGTATACTAATTTCACATAAGATGCTTACAGTGAACTATCTATCTTCCACTTACCATCCATTCTACTCGTACAGTATTCATGTCATAGTTACTTGTTTTATTTTAAACCGTCGGTAGATGGCGCAGTAGTATCCTCTTGATGTATAGACGTGAAGAATATGAAATAAATGATTTGTTCCGGCGTTTTCATTATTTTTTTAGCTGTAGATGCACCGTTAAAGAAAAGGAGTTATTGTTATAAATTAATTTTGGTCTTTGTTAAGTACTATATACCTATATAACTAAATAATTTATAGATATTATATACTCATCTCTATGTGTTTACCTCTGTTAGGTAGTTTTAATTATTTATGTAGGTATTATCTATATTATTTCTAAAAAGGAAAAATAAGTTTTATTTGTTGCATGAATAAAAAATAATTTCTATTTTTTATTTCCATAAGATATGTAATATAACGTAAATGGAAAGAAAAAAAACAATTCCGATACCGGGAATCGAACCCGAGCCTCCTGGGTGAAAGCCAGATATCCTAGCCACTAGACCATATCGGATGTATATAGGGTATTTATTATTAGGTATATAAACGTATTATCTCTATATCAACAAGAATTATATAAATTATATAAAAAGCCCTGTTTATACAAAAATACTTAATTGTTTTGATATACATATAAATAGTTAGAATTTATTTTGATACAAGATGTCCCAATACAGAAGTAAATCTAAATTCAACCAGATTTTAATTGGATATGATGAGGTAATTTAAAACGCGAAATATCTTTCTCTTACAGAATATTTTCTAGAATACTTAAACGTTGTTAGATCACTGTATTTTGATCATCATTGCATTGAAGTGCATCAGGTGTCTAGAGGTGAAAAGCAATCCACGTAATGCTATGAATTTTACCATCAGAACAGAATATATTTTGTAAATGAATTTCGATAATCCCATCCAGGACATTGAACTTGTGAGACAAGAGGATTTAGACAATTAAATCATGAAAAGCTCGTGTTGGTATATATTGTGAACATTTAAATATAAATAACATATTTTATACCTATATAGTATAAAATATATGGTGACGTGGATGTGATATGCAAGGTTGGTTGTAACGGTCTTGGTAAGACTCCAAGAAGTAGGCATATTCAAGGATTGTAAGGATTGTAAGTTGTAAGAGCCAAGCACTATAAGTAAAACACCATTCGACAAGTCAGTCTATATTGAACACGTTTGTAGTTAACTTGTAGTTAAACAAGTGGCTGTTTTGATGGTCATGTATGAAGGTGATACCTGAACTGTAACGATGATTAATTCTAACATAACCAGATCTATACCATTTCCGTCAAGGAACAATTAGTGTATCGGTGCTCATGTCAGTCATGCTCATGAAATGATAGTAGAGGCTTTAAACTGAACCACGAACAAAACGACGAATTCGAAAAGTACATATCAACTCATGTAAATTAATAAAACTGGTATAATTTCTGTTATAATATAACAGAATAGATAATATCATCTACTTACGTAGATGCTATAATTTTCTTCAGTTCAGTTGACCTAGGCTATTGATATTCTAGAGGAGATATGTTCTTATAAAAAGGAAGACTCCAATCAGGCCTGAGCGCAATATTGACCAAGATCCACTAAAGGGAAAAAACTGAAATCATATAATGTACCAGTTACTCTTATGATATATCGTTGTCCCACTAATCAGCAACTAGAACGTAAAATAAAAAGGATTATAATCATCGCTAAGTTCTCTCTAACTTTAGTAGTACTAAATGTTGTCACGGTAACTTTAAGACAACGCCGAATCACTTGCCTCAAAGTATGTTTAAATATTATTCTGTCGCACAGTTATAATAATGTTAGTATATGCAAACAATTATTGATGCAATAAGTAGCAAGAAAAGTATGCTAATGTAATAGATTTAAAGTTTTATGCTAATATTAAATTTACATTATTATCAAAAAATGTCACTTTGAATTTTTCAAAATTAAATAGCAAATGATCAATTTGTCTCTATAAGAGCCTTTTCAGAGCCCTACTCAATGTCTTCTTATATACTATTTTGCTCCCTATAATTTCCTTGTAGGGCTTAACATTTTCTACTTCATTTACTTATAAAATTATATAAGAGTTAGAAGTGATTGGGCTAGGGTGAAGTGTTGGTTTGTTACGTACTGTAAAAAAGAAATAATTAAAAATTACTATTAAAGGTAATTTTTGAGGAGAAGCTTATGTATTTATCCAGTTTTTTTTTAATTTACAAGCTTTAAAGACTCGGTTGTTTATAGTGCTTTATTAATGCATTCGGTATTAATGGTTATTGGGTACTATGTATCCGATACTCACACGACAGCACTTAAATACAATAACAACAATAGGAACATGTCCAATTTGAACCGCATACCAATAATATAAAAATATTCATTTAACATAAATTTAAAAACAAAGTCCTGTTGAATAAGATGTTATACTTTTCTCAGTCGAAAACCTAGTATATTCTAATGCTAATGTAATTACCATTTTCAATAAATCGGTACCGGTCTGGCATTAAATAAATTTACAGCTTAGAAAAAGTGAAGTCGTAATAGTATCAATCAAAATTAATGTTTTATAACAGTCAATCTTATGTTACAATACTACTCCCCTTGGCTGGTATCTATTTTTATTTATGTTTATCGTACATGTTGCCTAAGGCATATTTATATAAATAATTTATTTTATTATAGTAATTAAAGTCTTTAATTATATACAACAACTTTTTTATTATAATGGATTATATAATGACATTATGCCATCATCGGATACATACGCAGCGCTTTAGTATCCCACTTACTGAGAAATTACTAAAACTGAAGATCCAAGATCTGAGAAAATATTGAAACTGTGGCTTTCCTGCAAGATTAGAAAAAACCGCAGCTAGCATGGCAATGTCTTCTATAAACGTCTTGGTACAAATTGCAACCTCAATTATTTTAATAGTGGACTTGACGGGATTGAATGACAATTGAACATGAGATTTGTTATTTGACGGAACCTTCACCAAAATCGAAAAAACTTATTTTCTTAAAATTAAAATTGAAGCGGTGAACACAATATACTATAAACTTTTTCATTTGCGATGATAGTAGAAGTTGTAATAACATATCAAGGAAATCTTGTGATTTATGAGATGTGTATGTATATATGATCAAAATTAAGTCAGTTTTAATAAAAATAAAGCTCATGACCGGTTTTCCTATTTACTGGTAATAGCAATGACAAATTTAACTGCTGTGTCAAATATCATCATCATGAGGTCATCAGTCCTAAGACTGGTTGGACGCTAACCTCCAGCTTCTCCTATCTTGTGCTAACCTACGCATTTTGCTAATTGTGCTACAACCTACATCCCTTACTATTTGCGAGCAGTAGTCTAATCTAGGCCTACCTCTGCCTTTCTTCACTCCTGTTTCTGCCTCCAAAATATCGCAGACCATGTCTCAGCAAGTGGCCTACCATTCTATCTCTTCTCTTCTTTATGTTTTTCCACATACTTCTTTTCTCGCCGACTTTCTCCAATACTTCTTCGTCTCTTACCCTATCAGTCCATGGTATTTTCATCATTCTTCGGTAACACCACATCTCAAAAGCTTCTAATTTCTTCCTACTTGCTTCCCCTACCGTCCAGGTTACGCAACCTTATAGTGCCGTACTCCATACATATGTTTTCAAAAATCTCTTCCTTGTTTCTAAGTTTATTACCCCCGAGCATAAAAGTGCTTTCTTTGTGTTAAAAGCTACTCGACCCTGCGCTGTTCTTTGTTTTATGTCTTTATCGCTTCTTCCATCCCAATTTATTTTACTTCCTAAATAAGTGAAGTCTTTACTTTCCTTCAATCTTTCATTATTAATTTGTACTTTCGTTTTTGCTCTGCTCTCGCGCCCTCTGCACACTAACACTATAGTTTTATTTTTATTCACCCCCATTCCGTATTCCTCTGTCAACACTGCTTCCATTTCGTTCAATGTTGATTCTAGTTCCTCCTTACTAGATGCTAATACTGCTATATCATCCGCGATTCTCAGCATTTTTAGTTTCTGTCCCTGTACTTTAATCCCGAAGTCCACTCTATCTTTTACCACATTAATCACCTCTTCGATGTACAGATTAAAAATTAGTGGTGATAGCGTACATCCTTGTCTTACTCCTTTCCTAATACCTACTTCCCTTTTTTCCCTTCTACTTCTATAACAGCAGTTTGCTCTTTGTATAGATTGTGTACTACTCTCCTATCTCTATACTTCATTCCCGCGCTCTTTAGTATCTCGAACATTTTTTCCCATCTTACGTTATCAAAAGCTTTTTCTAAATCCACAAATCCTATATAAGCGTTCTTTCCTTTTTCTGTTGTTTTTTCTAACATTACTCTTAGCGCTAGAATAGCTTCGCGAGTTCCCCTATTTCGCCTAAACCCGAATTGGTCTTCTCCTAGTATTTCCTCCGCTCTATTTTCCATCCCCTTCTGCACTATTCTGGTTAAGATTTTTGACGCATGGGAGGTTAGGCTAATAGTTCTAAAGTTCTCGCATTCGTCGGCTCCTCTCTTTTTCGGTATAGTAACGATAAGTGTCAAATATAAGTATATTAAATTGGTATCAAACTTGAATTTGACAGTTAGACCATAATTGTTTAGTACACTCATAAATATTGTTGACGTTGAAGCCATAATGTATGTTATTACATATATTAATAGTCACAAATTAGTTTACTATTAAATACATCTTTCTCTTTTAAAAAAACCCGACTAGCAAACCAACACATTCTGTATTCTTTTGAACATGAAATGGTGAAATCCTAAATTATTTACGAGGGTAGGTACTTACAGTTTCTCAGATGCTAATTTTGTTTTTCTGCTTAGTATGTTTCGAAAACTTACAGTTTCTGCTTACAGTGTTTCTTTCCTGTACTAATATTTTGTTTGATACACAACAACAAACTACTTTAGCTAATATTGTATTAAAAATATTAGTGATGATGAAAATCAATTGAAAAAAGACAGGGGTGTCGGTATTTTTTATAGAAAGTGAAGAGATTTCTTTTATTTATTCCTACTGAACTGAATACTTTGATCTATCTTACAATATATTATTCTGTATGTTGCCTCTTAATAGAGAAATTACAATGCTCATCACTGAATATATTGTTTACATTATGTAATTGCTATTTTAAAATTATAGAAAATGATTAACACACTTTTTCGCTTCGATTTTAGTTTTTATCATTTGTACCTAGCAGTCATCTTGCCCATTACACTTTTGTTACTCCTTTAATATATTTAGTTTCATTTGTAAATTGTAAGCACTGTAAAATAGGATAATAAATTAATAATATAAGAAAGTTGGTCTTCTACGAAGATTTGGATTTCTTACTTTATGGCTCAGAGATTGATAATATTGTAATATACTAACAAAACATGTATTCAATGCAGGCAATTAAAGAAAATCCAAGACTAACAATTAAAAATAAATTTAATCGAGACTCAAAAGAAATAGCAAATAATTGTAATATTTTTTTCTAACACCATTACATTTACCCCTATTAAAATTGAAAACAATTTAATAATAAATTACCCAATATAGTAATATTGCATATATGCAGAGTATGTGGAAACTTTTTTGTTAAGAAAATGCATAGATTTATGTAACGTTTACATATTTTTTATATAACAATTTCGTTTCTTTTAATATTATCAGTTAATTTATTGCTAATGCGATGAATGTATTGCCAGTATATCAAAGTTTATTGAAGACTTGGTTGCATATAGCTTCAGAGACTATCTTATAATAATTTGATATAAAATAATTTACATTTTCAAGTTTATTTTTATATCGCGTATATATTACAAGTATCTATTATATATTACAAGTAAAAGTATATGGCGTACTATATTACAAGTATCTATTAAGTATGTATAAAAAAGTATGGTAATACTTTGTATAGAATAAACATGGAGGATATAATTAACAATGGAAAAAATCGTATGAAGCAGTGCAATAAAATTTATTAATTTGTGTTAGCGTCATCGATTATAGATATCTTAAATTCTCAAATCCGACTCGTACTTGCTTTCTCTCCGATTCTCAAAGTTTCCTTTAGTTTTTATGTTATCCTTATAAGGGGTATTTTCTCCATCGATTACTCTACTATCCTTCTAAATAGTAAAAGAAATATTGGAGAAAAAATATTGACAACAATTTTTTTTGGATAAATTGTAATTAAAATGTATTATTTCTTCGGATATAATGTATCTTTCTCACAAACATATCCAAAATCAATTAAGTTTTATTAGTCTACTTCTCCCGGCAACATCCGCTAGCACTTTATGCGACCGCGAATCGTTTTATGATCCTTCTCCCTCGAGACCAATCATGTTTAAACTAGACCAGCCGCCATATTGAGTCATAAACCAATGACAATTAGCCATAAAACGTTTATTGCGCCACGAGAGCGTTCAAAAACATCTTTATATTACTTTAAATGGCCCTGCAATTTATTCACTGTGTATAATAGTTCTAGAAGACAGAAGAGAGACGCGCCAGTTAGACGTGAATTAAAATAGAATAGAAACGTATACATCTACAAGATGTTATGGTCTTGCTGGGATGAAGTGAGTTTTCTTTAACCATCAAATAATTTTAATTGTAAAAGTTTGATTGAGCAAATTCCGTTATTTCCTTGGGAACGTTGTAAAATTTCAGACGACGTTATAAGTCAGTTAGTTCGTTAGTTATCCTCAGAACTCGATTTCTTTAACATATTCACATTTGATTAAAGTTTTAATAAGGTTTAAGGGGCCTCGGAGTAATATCGAATAAGTTTTAAATGCGAGAGACACTGAAATGAGAATAGGAGCCATATTCCACCCGATATATCAGTAAGTTATCGTCGATTATAACAAAGAGTATTGTAAGATTGAGTCAATATTTTGTTTCTTATTGTATAAATACACTGTCTGAAATGTGGTGTAAAATTTGATACTAATTTCACACCAAATGGGGTACGTACAGTGACACACAGTTTGGTGTGAAAGAACCTTCACAAGGTCGTGATAAAATTTATTCGCTGGTGTAAATTTTCATACCAGTAATGTCCTAAGATCAACACCCCCTCCTGCGTAAACTTCACCACATTTAAATGTAAACTTTCTTTCAATTCTACATTTTAATGTCCAGTTAATTTCTATGTTTCATTAATGAAATGTTGGTGTATGTGTTGATGTAGTGTAAGTCTAGAAAATATTTATATATTCGTGAAAAATGTAAGCAAATTCCTATTATATTTCAAATAGTATTTTATATTAACGAGTATTCTAATTAAATATTATGATTTTATTTTAACGTGAATGTTCTTCGTGATTAAGAAGTAATAAATGTGCCTCGTTGATAGCCAGGTGCCTCTAGATATTTATTAATTCTTCTTATATTTATATAGAAGATTGAGTCTTCATTGAAAATAAGATTTATAATTTAAACACCGCTAATGTAATAGTAATGATGTAACTGCCCAACGAAATACTCCAGTTAATTTGTCAGCATTTAATTTACTTTTCAGGCACCTAATATCTATTATTTTTAATAAACTTGACTATGACAATGACTTCTTAGGATAGACAAATCGTTTAGACATAAGTTGATTATTCAGAAATCTTAAATAGGCGCATTGATTCAGGTTTTATAGTTGTTAATAATTATTATTGGAATTTAGTTCTCGTTAAAAATATAAATTTGGTAATATTATTGGTAAAATTTATATATTATCATTATTAAATAATAAGCAGACAATAAATGAGATGAAATAACGTACAAAATATATATTTATATTATCTTCTTTACTTCATCATCGCGAAACAGAAATAGGTAGAAATAGGTATAAATATATAATAGCTCCAGAGTGAAATCCAGTAACTCATAAAATTCATTATTCAGTCATTTTGGCAAAAAACTTTAAAAAACTTGGCGAAAACAATTAGTTTTTGCTTCTTAAGACACAACAGCGTTTGGGCATTTTTTGGTTAGTCAAAAATCATTAACATTTTAACAGTGTCGAGATGAAGATTACATGGATGTATATAGTTACAGAGGGATTACAATCTATCCCACGCGGAAGAAAGTGTACTATAATGCGGTGGACTTGGTTGGTGGTTTTATACCTAATATGTATAAAAGTAATGGTGTAAATCTTAACAATTACACTGGTATTAAGTTTACTACCAGAAATAGTGTAATTTTACAATATTTTACTATTAGACGGGATAAAGTTTTACCATCGCAAATTTTCAACAGCATATGAAAAGAAAAATTGGAAAACAAAAAACAAATAATTCGCATTCAAAAAAAAACATAAGGTGCATGCATTATGCATTGTGACCATACAATATGACGATATTAAGGGATGTCGTTCTATACACGTTTCGCCAGCATTTTGCATTGTTTTGGAATGTTTTTTCTAGACAAATTTTAGTGAAATATCGGTTAATATAAGATTTGGACGAAATGTCAATGTCTATTATGTATAAGTGATGATGGTTGATGATTTGATGAAGCACCACTTCCGAGTTCTCCTGATCGTCACTAATTGTAAGTTCTTCAAATTAATTATATGGGAATGGGAAAATATGGGACTTCGGGAAGAGGAAGAAAATGAAGTGAATGTGAAAATGAATTATTTATTGCTATCGACGGCATCAGAAACAAATCGTACTAGTCAGCAGTATTCCAATACGTCATATAGCAGAATACTTGATCGTTATTCTGCAAAAATATACAACCTTGTCATATTTAGGTCATCTTCAAAGATATGGTGTGGAATTTCTCTACGAAAAAGCAATACAAAATATAAAAATTTGCAAGACGGGTCAAAGTAATCAATTAAACAAAACAGAGAAACAAAATAGGGCAAAACAATTATTCAAAAGAAAGGCATTATTAGGGCAAAGAAAAATTATTCATTTTTGTATAAATCTTCTTAATGAAAAGTATTGAAATTTTTGAGTATCAGTTGTTCGAGTTTGTCTAGTCTGATGTTCTAAACTTCAGAACAAGGTTTGTTCTATTTCGTGGTACATATTAGTTATAAATAACTATAGAGGCTATTTAATAGTATTAAAAAAATACTCCATTACCATTAACAGCAGAGTCACTTGTACTAATTTTTTTTTTACTTATTTATTTTCCATTTTTACGTTGGTGATGTTTAGTTCAGACCTAGTCTACCACCTAACCCCCGGACAGTCATGCGGGCACATACAAACGCATCCAACCGAATGATGTGGGAATCGAAACCATACCTGGATTACTTTGCGCAGGCAATCAAAACGAGCTCTAAGCAATTAGTATCGTTACCCTCAGAGATATCCAGGGAACCTGGACACCTACGAGATACTATTATTATTATGTAATATATTATGTGGGTTTGGGCCTCATCAGCCACTGATCGCATGGGTAGTCCCTTGGCAATCCCCTCTTATACGGGTCATTATCCAAAAATGCTATCCCATAATAAAAGCAATTTAGGCACGTCCTCTGTCCTAAGCCTCGCCCCCTCTTGGATAACAGGGGACCCTAATATAAGGTACCTCTTCTCCTCCAGTGCGGAGCAGGTGTAAAGAAGATGAATCGAGGTTTCCTCGTCTCCTTTACAGTATCTGCAGGCCGGACCATCAATCAGCCTCAGCTTGTGCTTATATGCATTCAGGCTACTACTATGGTGGCCCGTAATAATTTCCACCAGAATTCTGGTTTTATGCTTGTTCAATTCAATGAATTCTTGGGCTCATTTCTCAATCTCTGAGTATCCGATGAAGAGTTTGGTTATTCGGTAACCCGTTAATCCTCTCCATCTTTTATTGTGCGGGTCTCCTGCCCAGACATTTATGTGGTCTTCGATCAGATTCCGACTTATTCCCACTGCAGGTTCTGATCCATAGAGGTTCTTCCTGGTCCCCAGTCTGGCAAGGCCATCGGCAATTATATTACCATTAAAGTCATTATGCCCAGGTATCTATACGAGTTCAACCGGTTCCTTCCCTGCCAAGTGGTTCAGTGACCTGCGGAGTAACTATCGAACAATTTACTCTCAGAAGATAAGGATCAGGATTATAGGAGATACCTACATAGAGGATACTAGGCCATACTTCTAAATACCATATCAATCCGGATTCAGTCGACTGTAGTAGTCAAATAGTAGTGTGAAAGAAACCCGATTCATTCTTATCGCCACTTGGCGTTGAACTCGAAATGCCAAGTAAACTACTACACTGTTTCGGTTTCTATATTTTAAAAAGGCGTGTTAAATAATATATTTTCTGCAAAGGTTTTAATATTACTATTAGATAGCAAAAGGTCTACACATTTATGTGTACTTTACATTTATGTAGGCAGTTTGTATATACTTAAGATAAAATGTGTTCGTGAAAATAATGGATTTTCTCTATAAAGAAGACAGCATAAACGAATTATGATAATCTTTAAATCTTTACAGAGCTTTTAATTGTTTTGGGAGTAAAAATTTGACAAATATAATTGCTATTAGATGGGTAATAATCTGAATGTGTTTTAATGCTCTTGTAACACTAGTGAGTGTAATCTATTAGTGGGTTACAGATATGAAATAAAAGAAATTTTATATTTGATTTATCCCGCGAAAGAGACCACCAGCAGCAGAGTTATTTTCATTAACTGTATTTACGAAATATCTGGAAACTGATTATGAAACAATGCAATATTTGCCGAAAGTATTAATACCCACGCATAAATTCAAATTGCCTGAACTGAAATTTATGTAAAACCATTGAGATTCCGGGCTAGGTCTCCTTATTGGGGATTCCGTTTCATGGAATTGAATTAGCGGTGTTTGAAACAATGTTGTTAAGCAAGTTAGATTAGGGAAACAGTATTTTAATTGTACATTAAAAGTCGGTGCAGGCAGGGGTGTTACAGGCGAATTGAATGGGAACCAGCAGCGTAGAGCCGCCTAACCGAGTTAGGCGCGTGTCGTGCGGTGTTTTACGGGAACGAGGTTGCCAACAGCCGCCTGGGGACACTTTAAATAGCTTCCATTTCAACCCAATAAACATGTAAAACACCTTATTATTACCGGCCCGACCTCATGTAAACACTGCAACCGCTAATGGAATATAAGGTACGGCCCATTTAAATGTATGTTATATTCATGCGGTGAAAATAGATGCCATAAAACATTCATATTAAAGTTAATGATCTTCCCTTCTCAATACATTACTATGTTTAGAAAAAAGTATACATGTAAAGGGTAATTTGCATTTAAAATGGATAAACTAATATAAATAGTTTTTGAAAAATGTACTTATCTTGAATAATAGTATTCAGAAAGCAGTAGACAAGTAGGATGTTTATTAAGTAAACATCCCATCAGCGGAGGTATCAGCGAGTAAACTCCTTAGATAAGCCTAAACCGGAGTGGGCTTATCTGAGATAAACCTCCTTAGATAAGCCTAAGTACCGTAAGACGGAGAGAGGAATGAGGTACTTAGAGGAGTGGTAATATCAGATCATGATATAAAGCGATGCTGAGGTTTGGCTAGATCGGATGTTGATCTTCGTCTGTGATCTGAAACTTTCTTGTACTGTTCTGGAGTGTTTATACTTGATTTTCTTCGAAGCTGTTCTCCAGGTTCACTTGTTGCATTTCACGAAGTGTCTTTTTTTACTCATAAAAGTCTTGGTTACTCACTGAGAGTCTTTGGATACTTCTGGCTGGCCCACTTGGAAGAACCTGGATGTAGTGAATGTAGCTTATATGTTGGCGCATTGCAGAAGACGCAAGTGAATCCTTTTCGAAGAATTGATATGCTTACGGCAACGTATGCGATGCTACATGCAATGGGTCCTTTCAGAAGGACGTGATGGCCGGCGCCAAGAGACGCGATTGGATCCCAGGAGGGATGTGTGAGATTGGCTGTAGACGTGGTTGAATTCGGCCCTTGAAGAAGGTGCACAGATTGTAGTTGACTATATAAGTGTTTTTACACTGGGTTTGTCACTAGCACTCGCAATAGCGTTCGCTACTTTCGGGACGACGTTACAGTTTGTCCGGTAAAGTTATACTTTGCATTGTACCACTGACTTGTCACTTACTAGTCATTTGCGTGGATGCTTGGTTGATTGCTTGCTTGGAGAATTATCAATTAAGAAACTAACTGCCGCTGTTATTCGGCGTTCTGTATTTATAGGCGCCATCCTTACTGTTCAGAAAATACGGCACTGTGGATCGAAGTGACTGATCGTGTTTGGAATTTTCGATCAATCGAATCTTCCGTTTCTATTGTGGTTTCGCCTGACGTTTTCTGTTGACTTTTTGGAGATGATGTAGAGGTAACGTTGTATTAAACTCACGGCTGTCATGTCGCAGCTTCCTGGGGAAATGGTCCGTTTCTTGGTTGATCAACTGGTTGTTTTTAAATGTTCCGGTTAACGTTGCTTACTTTCCAGATGGGATGCCTATGTAACCATATACGTTATTTTGATTATGTTTAGTTGGTGTTTGCTGTAGTGCTAGGGGTGGTTTTTTGCCTTGAAGGAGTGATTATATAAAATGGGTCGAAGAAGAATAAAAAAAATATATTCCGTTTCGAAAATAGAGTAACTTTATATTCTGCACCTTTTTTAAATCCTTCGATACACATTACCAGTTGCTTAAAGTTTCTCTACATTATTCTCTACAGAATATAAATGGATGACATCCATGTCAAATGACGGTCGTTTATAGTCTAACTGATCAATATGGCGTCCACTGTTGATATCTTTAAATTAACTTAATTTGTTTTATCGGTAGTTCAAAAACCACTGCGGTTCAAAAAATGGTGGTTTACATTTTTTATTCAGAATTGTGAAATATATTAAATTATGGTGAACGAATATGGTGTGACCATTTAGTCGTATGTTGTTTGAGTATCTACCGAGAAATCTGACAAGGCTGGCAACATTTTTTTTGCGATATTTCTTAGTTGTTATTTAAAACCATTTTGCTTTTAGAAGTACTATTCATTTCATCGCTATTTACCAAATAAAAAACTCTCTTATCTTGCCGATAAACGGAACAGTCTACCTGAGCCTAGCCATAAAGCAAGCCACGGTATATGTTGAGATTTTTTATTTGGCAAATAGTGATGAAATAAACTATATTAATTTATCTCTTCAAGTATGATAGGTTTAGAAAAATACAATGTGAATATTTTATTTATTTGTATTCAGTTATATAGGGCATTATACTAAAAGAGCACTACTGAAATAGGATCGGAACGGAAATAAAAATTTATCTGTGGCGTGATATGGTTTTTATTACAGAAAAATATACTTGCTGAAATTATAATATTGCAATAACGCGGTAGAAGAATTGCGCACATTTTTGATTAACATTTTCCATCTAAAAGATGTTCAACCCAAATATATAATAGAATGGTGAGAAAATTTTAAAACAGTAACTTCATACATACCATAAATAATCTGCTCTCATAAAACAATAAACTTGTACCATAAGCTGGCAAAGTCGTGTAATTCGCTCTAGAGGTACACCGCCTATTCAAGAATTTGAAATGGAGATCCCTTCATAGAATCATTAAACTTGCCAGATTTCATCTCTCTAAAATTAGACTCTAACATGAACTAAATTACAATGATTGAGGTTGTCGCTCAGCTTTGTGGGCTTATATCTGATCGTATTAGAGAGAATCCAGAGGTTTACAAAATCAGTTTTTTAAAATAATAATACCTTTTCTTGACGGAAATTGTGAACAGACACAACTGTAGGTATTAGTTCGATGAAAACACTTACCTTTGTAGGGGATATCATATGCAAATACTAAAAAAAATAATACCTGGACGGATACTTTGGGTATCATTGAACTCCTATTTATTTCATGGTCACCTACTTAAAGACGATAACAATCTGCATGAATGTGAGCTAGTCTTTTAAGATGATGGGGTTATTTCACATCATAATATATGAGTAAGGGAATTTTTGGACCAGAGATTTTCTGATCTATGGATCGGAGGAATGGCTGGTTAGATCTCCTGATTTGATATCATTAAAGCTAAGATAAAATGATTATGCCATTAAACGTGGCAATCTAGTACAACCAAAGGCGCGAATTTTAAGTGATTGTGAACAAGTAACACCAGAAATGTTATCCCAACTGCGAATTGGCTAACGAGTAAAAATGAACTACTGTCGTTATTAGGTTCGAGAGACCTTTGAAATGATCACTAGATTTGAATGATTTAAAGGGGCGGATGTTTAGGAGAGTTGGTGTCAGTAACAGTAGTAGATTTTATGTTCAATTGATACGAAATATGTTTGGTCATTTTCTTTAAAAAAATATATATTTCAAGCGTTATATATAATAGGTGTTCAATAGTTATATATGTTCGGGTATCATAGGTATTCGAATTTTAATGAAATTCAATATAGTCCCTATGCCTATTTAACTCCTGGCATCATTTTACATAATAGTGAGGGGTGGGCCCAATAAAATATCTCCCAACTATACATATCCAGTTCAGGTATATATATGTGGCGGAATAAATCACAGAAGTCGTTTAAGCCGAATTCACGTACGCGAGACGTTCACGTTCGCGTTCAGGCAGCAGGATGTAATAAAGTAAGAGTCCAATTAGCATGTTAATGTTTAGATATGAGCAATTAGTGTAAGGAGACGAGCCACTTCCACTTGAGAGAGCCGCGAGACAGCAGAGCTAAGCTCAGCACAAGCTTGGAATATTCAAACAGGCCAGAACAGACACTCGTATCACGTCTACACTGTTAAGATAATGCTTGACATGCACTACCAGAAGATACATTCATTTCTTCTTACGCTGTTCTCGGGGAAGTAAACTGCGAATATTTTCCGCACACCGAGAGAAATTTTAAGTATATACAATTGTTACATTTTATTTAGAATAGAATAAGATATTACAAGTACATATAGTTTAATTTTTCCTACTGTCATTTATCGTCGGTTTACTTTTGCTACCTAGGCCTATCATTGGTGTCAGTAGACAAGCTAACGAGCTACCCACAACCTGGAAAATTTGCCGAAATCCCACTCCTGTAGCAAGGAGGTAGGAATATTTTATTTGACTAACATGTAATAGAGAAGGGTCTTTACATCCTATCCGAGGGATGACGGGTCTTCTATCCAAACCTTGTTTTGACAAAGCTTGTCTAGCTTCTGAAAGTCCACTGATATACAAGCCGCTAGAAATTATGGGCGAGCCAACCTATAATCGTCACCACTTGACCGCATAATGATACTTTTAATGCCAGACGCAACACTCGTTGCTTGACTAATATCAGTAATATGTATGCCAAGTCAGCCTAGCCTATTTCACGTCCTCACGGTTCATTTTATATCACTTGTACTTATTTATCTATTATTTCTTTATACATTTCCTGTACAGTACGGTGTCGTTATAATACATTTCTTCCCCTATTATCTCATTACCTAACACTGTAAAATCAAGCTCCAGATTTATTTGAAAACAGTTTAACAATGGTAACAAGGTATTACTGTATTT
Source organism: Rosalia funebris (assembly GCA_037954035.1). Lineage (NCBI taxonomy): Eukaryota > Metazoa > Arthropoda > Insecta > Coleoptera > Cerambycidae > Rosalia > Rosalia funebris. Next base: position 23,393,739 of record JAZFAV010000011.1, read on the forward strand.
ACTAATTGCTGGTGTTCATATTCACCTAATTAGAAGGCAATAAATGTTAGCAATGTTAAGCAGTATATGTTAGCAGTATAAAAAATTTAAATTATATAGAATAACGTCGCTAGATAAATATGTCAACTAGCATCTTTTCTCAGAGGATAAATGATAGGGACTGGATTAGACAATTTATTCTGAGTACCTTAAAAAAAGTCTATAATTTTTTTATGTACATGCGGCACTTAATTAAACTCAAAAAGCTACCATGATTTTTGTCAACTTAATGCAATAGAAACTGACCGGATAATTCTCTTTTATAAACTTGTTGTTGTAAGCTTTCACGGATCTCTTTTAATATACCTATCGTTTTTCCGGGTCTTACCCTGGTTGATCAACTTGTTTTGACATTTCCAAATTCTTCAGAAGGTTTCTTTTTGGAAGATTTCTTCAGAAGACTGTTGTCTTCTGTTCCTCGTCATCTACCTAGGTTGTGCTTAACTTGGTGGATTAAAATTTATGATAGTGTGATTGCGCTGTTCACTGATCGCTTGATGACCATCATGCTCACTGACTGGTCTTGAATGACTGCTTTACTCTCTCACCATTCTATAGTGACTTTTCGCTCACTGATCATGATTGAATGCTTGTATGTTCATGGTAAAGCTAATATTCAGATATTATTCAGTCTGTATCCTTCATTTTTATTGAAATTATTTTGTAGTTAGTTTTTCATAATTTCGTTGGATTCCTTGATAATTCTCAGATGGTATCTTAAATTATCGTCCAGCACTTTGACGTTATCGTAATATATTCTGTGTTTGTCGTTGTTGAGGACATGTTTTGCAACTATTGATTTGTCCGTGTAACCAAATCTCGTGTGACATTGATATTCCTTGGTTCTACAGTTGACACTCTTCCCTGTTTATCTAATGTAGTTTTTCCCACAAGTACATTGCAATTGGTTATGCCCGCTTGTTATAACCAGTTACTGAGCTTCTTATCCATTATTCCCAGGATTATATTGGATAAATTAGTAAAGATGGTGTGTATAATAAGTCGAGTTTTATATATTGAACTACCTGTAAGAAACTCAGGGAATATTTTGAAGCGTATAAATATCATAGTGGTTCAATGATGATGGAACGTAATATTCGTATAGAATTAGTAGTTCTTCATATGGTAAAAAGCTCTTCTTCTAACTCCTTTGATAGTGATTTCAGTAATTATCGCCGTCGATTTGGTAATGACTATGGCATAGTCACTACCAGTAACGACAGAGGTACTCAAGGTAGAACATTATTTGTTACATATTGTAGCCACCACAGAGTCGAGTAGTGTAGTGAACTTCACTCTGATCATTCAGAGTGACACCAATGGTGAGGGACAGCAAAAGTTGGCCATTTGTTATAGTAGATTATACAGAGTATATTCGACTTCCAGTTCGAATCCGGATATGGATGTTAAAAGTATAGCCAGATCTTCTCAGGATAAAATGCCACATAATTACTTCGGAAAACACCTTCAAGTTCTCTATATTGATCCGGAGTAATGATGCCAAACCCTTGGAGCTGAGCTAGATTGCCAGATTGCAGTGATCTGGGCTTGGCTGCAAGTGGGGTTAAGTGGAAAAATAGATCTGAACTCGTACGTGACGTAATCTCGACTACGTATAAATAAAGCCAATTAAAAAAAATTTGGGATCATTTTTTGCCAACAAATCATTTTTCAATTAATTTGAACGTTCACTCACAAATTAGTAAATTTTTGTATACTTGCTTATAGCATTAATTTATTGATATTTACGGACGTGGTAATAGGTTATTAGAACGTATAACAGCATAAATGTTCTTTAAGTTATTTGTTATATAAAGCAGATCATAAATAATGAACCAATAAAGAAAAGGGTGATAGCGTTGAGTCTTGAAGCACTTTAGGGGATGTGACCTTCACGTTAAATAGTACCTATCTACGTACCTTTCTGATTGTGGTGATTTCTGTGTGGCTATATATTCAACATAACTCGGGAAGTATGAGGATCATATACTTAATTGTTTGGAGAGATTTAACACTAGCAGAAATTTCCATAAATAGTGAAGATTGCGCAATCTATGGGATGGTAACTTATTCAGAAAAATAATTGCAAGAGCTTGCATGTAGTTTTGAAATGTCCAAAGCTATATACGATACTGTAAGAATTCTTAATTGAGCAGCTGGTGAACAAAACGACATAATTACACGAAATTAAATTTTACAGAAGGAGCAAAAGACTGAATGACATACAGTGTTTTTGGTGTGGTTCTTTTATTTACCCACATGGAGCTTGCGACTGTATTTGATACTATGTTAAATTCAGATTCTTATCTCTAATAAAAAATAAAAACACTTAAATCTGAAAAATGCAACTGTATCGGTTTGTTTGCGACCGATGCAATTAATACGTTTTAATTGCCACTAGGATGCAATTAAGCCATTTTGATTGCACTTTACACAAACTTATTAATCATAGAACATAAAAACAAAAGAAAGTCTCTTCTGAAAAAGAAACAATGAGTCGCTTCATCACCACTGCTTTCATTATATGGTATACTGAGTTCAGTGTCAATTTCCTCATAATCGCAATCTCCGGCGTGTCCATCTTTCTGATATTCTCTTCATCATCTTCCCTCTCAATATCATTGCTTTCTTGTAGACTTTTAAAGTTCCTCTATTTCAACTTAATTCTTGACACTGTTTCCAGTTGTTTCCAAAATAACTTCGAATAAACAATCGACAACCAAGAACTCAAACAGCTGATTACCACAGATCACACTTTTTGACCACAGACTTTATCTTATTTTCTTCTAATAAAAACAAAAGCTAGTGTAGCCTCATTAAAAACAGTATTGAGAGTGCAAAAAAATGGATGTCACTTATTTCGTTTTGACTGAAATCTTACAAATTTGGATGAAAATTATTCCATTTTGAACAAAAACGTGCTCGCTTATTGAAAACTGTTGAAACTTTACTGCATTGTACCGTTTTGGTCGAAATCACGAATTCTGGACTGAATTTTAGAACAGATTTAGGTAGTTTTGTTTGGAAATGAGTTCTGATTTGTATTCAGTGGGCCAAAAATGTCCGGATTAAAAAAAAAGTATTTTGACCAGAAGCGTAATCATACCGTTTTGTTCGCTAGATCCTCAATTATGATTGATAATCTTATAGACCTATACAGTGAGTTCATGATGGAATAAATTCTATATCATTTTAACAACTTGTTTTTGACAAAAACTTACAGATCTATTTGTCGATCTATAATTTTTAACTGGTATATTTCGAATTGCATAGCAAGCTAGTATCGCACCCAGTTTTCTAAATTTCTTTTGTCAACTGTTTGTGTCTTATCAACTCTAACATTTTAAATGCACTTCTAAATGCAATTTAGAATTTTAAATGTTTCAATATTTTAAATGCAAATCTTTTTGTATATTTATATGAATTTGGATAGACAAATAGAAGATACAAAAAAATAATAACTCAAAATAAATAGTCAATTCCAAATGGATTCATTCCAAAGGGATTCTATAAATATATTCTAATTTCTAATTTTAGTTTCATAGCATGCATGTAGTCCATATTGTTTAGTCTACTATCATATTCAGGCTCTGTTTTAATTTACATAGTTTTCTTATTTATTTCCCATCTAAGGTGATCAAATTATAGTCCTCTGCGTATTAAGCAAATTTTTTTTACATCCACCGGTTTACATGAAATTTTTAACACAAAAATTTTGCAGTGTAGATATGAGTTAAAAGCCTAAAGTAGAACATCACGTTGATCTAAGTTTTAGGGGACAATTAAGCATCCCATCTTAATTAAAACCAGAATGGCATCCTTAATGCCAAGTCGTCTTGGTATCACTTAAAGGGCCTGATAAAATCGCTCCGCGGTATATATTTTAACACAGTCCGCATTGAATTCCGAATTAAGAGTAGAAACCTTAAGAGTATACTAGGTTCGTACCCCCCCAAATTTAATTCGATTAAGAGACTGCCTACCGGAGTTATGTTTAATAGATCCCATTATCATGCTAACTGTGGAATTATTTTAATGGTTTATTTGATGAGCCTCATTTAATTTGGTCTCGAAGAGGACGATTATTTTTAGTTGTTATATTAAGTGAACGTCAAAAAATATGTATGACGTATACAGCAATTTAAAGTTGTAGTTAATTTTAGATGCTAGTCCAGTGGCGGTTTATGCATAAGAGCACATGAGCACATGAACCCCCAAAATAAATTAGGATTCAAACATTGCAATAAATGTAAAATATACATTGTATTAATAAATCAAATCTATTACGAGACCCTAATACAAATATCTAAACGTTATTTTATTAGTGTTATTATTTGAATTTGTGGAATGCAGCGCGTCGCATGTTTATTTTATTTGGGACTCGGTTTGTTATATTGTATGTCTCGCTGTCATGGTGACAACGACGGAGCACGTGCTACAAATGGAAGTGACTTACGTCGAGTTTGTTGGCATCTGCGACTTGGCAGGTGGCGGGGGGTTATACAATATTTCCGATTAAATGGAGCACAAATTTGGTGTGAACCAGAGGCTAGGTTGTGTTCTGAATATTACATTACATCGCTAATAATAGGCATTCAGTGAACTACGTGCGGTTATTTTGTAGTAATCTTACGTTATTACGGCATTAAATAAATATCGATATAAATACATATGGACCATAACTAAAATTTAATTAAACATTATGGATATGAACAGTTTTACCGTACAATATTTGAAAGACAATTTTAATTCTTTGAGTTATGTGCAAAAAATTGAAATTAAAGATGCGGACAGACCAAAACCGGAACATAATTTGATGCAGAATACAAAGTCCAATTCTAGAGATTTTAATAAAGAAAGACTGACGGCCTTAGCAATGTTGTCTATTGAGAAAAAAATTATACAAGGTTTGCCAGAATTCAACGAAGCTGTTATGACTAAGTTTGCTGAGAGCAAGAATAGAAGAATTGACTTTACGTTCAATCAATGTAATACAGTTTAGACATTAGGTGAACAGTGACTGTACAAATAAAAAATAATGGATTCCTACTGCATGTCAGTATTTCTATTGTGATAGTACGATAAAAATTTGCATGATCTTGATTTTGTGAACCGCCTATGCTTTCGACAACCAGCTGCCACTGTACTAATCACAATATTTATTTGATTACAAAAATTATTTGCTGTCATGTTCTTATGGAAAAGCAAAAAGTGGCTGAAGAAATAACGATCTACCGTACTTGTTCTGATTGGTGGAAAACAGAAGAACTAAATTTTAAGTATTATAATATATACGGCAACTATGTTGCCTATAAACTCCCCCAAAAATTACTTAAAATTGAAATATAGGCATCAAAAGAATTAATTAAACAGTTTACAAAAGAACAAGTTAATATACTCCCAATGACATTCAAATACCTGAAAACCGTTTTAATATGTGAAAATAAATATTGATTTTAAATCAATGGTTCGAAAAGAATTATTATTATCCGTCACTCATAAAAATTAACTAAACGATTATCAGCAACATTGAGTAAGTCTCAATGTCAAAGCTTTCATTGATTATTAGCAAGTTTAAGACCTACTACAAACTCCTAGTTCTAAGACATATCCTCATTTTATGTAATAATAAGAAAAGTAAGTTTTAGGGAAAGACGTTACAATCTAATTCTTCCCACGAATCTGCGATCAGTAAAATATGAGTCACACCTATGATCAAGAATTCGGAAAATATCCATATGTAATCTAGTACTGTAATGTGAAAATATTACTTTCATTTATATCCAAAATATTTTATTATTACATGGACTATAAAATTAGGATATAGTTGTTCTGTGATTTGAATTCAATCGATAATAGGTTGTCAAAAGGATAAAGTTTACAACTATAATTTTTTGCCAAAGAAGTTTGCAACAGTCTTATTAAATACATTGCATCCGGTAAGCAAATTTTGCTTTCATAAGTAGAAAAACTGGGGCAGTTCAGTCGCTCTCGTTTCAATTTAGTACTTCAAAGAGGGATACAAATTCAGTAATGTCTTGACCTCCCAGTGATCTAGGTTATATCCCAAATAAGTATTTATGGCTTATAGCTTGATTTTCACTGTTTATCCAATACAACGAAATATGTCCTTTTAGATTAAAGGTTACCTTAATAGAAAACCTTTCAAGTGAATGCATCATCGCTAAAGTAGATCATCATCCGCTAAAAATAAAAAAAATATCTTAAAATGAGGTTAAGCTCGAAGAAATAAGGTAGTCTACCTATACCCGTACTCAAAAACTATAATTATTTAGGAGATAGTTAGTTTAGAAGATAATTTTATAGGGATTAATTTCATTGTTCTCTTGTTTAGTGCTTAGAAGAGCAGTGAGGCTATGTCTCTTCGACATAGCTTCGTCTGATAAAGGTTGATGGATCGTGATCTTATATGGACAGAAATCACAGGTGTAACGTATATACATACTGTGTTTGCTTTAGCTAACTTAGGCTGAACAGTTTGGCTAACCGAAGCACAAATGTTATCCCTGAAAAACTCTTCACTCAATTTAATGTTTCATCTGTAGTACTGATAAATCAACGGGAATGTTCAGGTCTCTGATTGTCAAAGGAGTAACATCAAATTTCTGAATTAAAATATGCTAAACCAAAAGAAATGAAGAAACAAAACGATATCTTCTAAACTACTTATATAAGCATAATAAATAAAAACTTAAATTTTATGCAATCATTTAAATTTAAAAGATACGTTCAAATCATCGTACCACATTCATAACTGACTTTGCTGGAAGGCACTGACACAAAAGTTTGATGGTATGATCTATTTCTTCAAAAATCAAAAAACAGATGTCATAATAAAAACTAACTAAAGTGCACATTGTTCCCACAGCGCAAAGTGTATATTAATAATCGACAGACAATTTACTACTCCCATAGTTAAATATAATATAAATAAGATTTGTGATGTAACATTTTTCAGTGTCATTTCTCGGTCACGCTGTACATATCATACTTGACAATATTCTGTTCTAAAATAAACTAGACAATCAAATTTACATGTCTTGAATCCATATGGTCATACTCATGTTTGAATTAGATTTGTAGATCTAAGAGATTCGAGTTTTGTTAATATTTTCCAATATAACACTATTGGGCAGATTACCATATATCATTCCCAGATTGCTGAGTATTAATGGGTCTTATCTTTAGGTAAACAATTCCCTGACTATTCTTAAATAAGTGAGATGACTAAAAATATTGAGACAGACTTTTGATATATGAATTAATACAAAACATTCCGCATATATTTCAATAAGGAACGAGTTTATTCTACCTTCATCCAAAGCACATTCGCTACATTTGTTATGAGCTTTCAAACTGCCATGAATAAGCATAATGGCACGGAAAAATAAAAGATATTAATGAAAACCATGAAAACAAAACTTATGTACGTGAGGTTGATAAACATATTGACCGAGAATCTTGTTTTTCTTCTCAGCTAATCGTGATCAATATTTAATAAGTTCGGGATGAAATAACAACAGAAGAGTCTTCTAATAAATGGGTATAAGTCTAGACTAATATCGTAATAAGTAATGTGCCGAGGAAATACATTGGAAAGAATGCGGAATAACAGCCAGCTATTCCAGTATATCATAGTAAAGAATCCTCAGTCATTTACACTATTTCGTGTAATTTATACCGATATTTTTATTACAGATGTGTAAGAAACGAGTAAGGGAAATTTATTGCGTTTTACTACTCCCGTATTCTTATTCGAATTGAAGAAATATAGTTCTTCAATATTAAACTTTTTTCTTTCGTTTTTTTTTCATAAAATTTCTACCGATGTTATATTATAATTTAATAAGTATATAATTTATAAAAATTGGTGGAAACTTTATGAAGATTAAAAAATGTTTGCAAGGAAAAGATGTCTGTTAAAATTATATCTATTTAATTATTACTACTACTATTATATTATTACAGTTGTTAATTTGAAAATATATTCGAAAGGCAATGAATGGAATTCATTTTTAAAATAGTAGTTGCGTCCAATAACACGACCAACAAAATAGTTTAAATAATGAGTAAAAGAAACCAACAATATGTGTACATACATAGTGCTATATCAGATGATACTGTTAGCCACCCACATTTTTTAGATACTCTTGAAGAGATGGGCATAATGCAAACAGTCTTTCTTTATTGAAATTCTATTTCAATAACAGATATCAGTGTGTTGCAATGTGAATGTGTACCTTGTTAGGTCAAAGTGAACATCATCCAAATCGACAAGGCAGGCAAAAGTATACATTTTCCGGCGAATGTGTATTGCCGTTATACGCACTCTTACCGTAACATATACACCAACAGCTTATTGTCTATGGGAAGTTAAATAAAAATAAATAAAACTGTGATTTGACTCTCGACTACTTATAATATATCACAAAAGAATGTATGGTGTTTATGGTATATTTATTTAGTTTATAATGTGTTACAATTATCAACATTGTGATGGTTAATTTTATTTATGCTCTGCAGTTACTAGTGATAACGTGGTTACTAATGATAATGTAGATAACATTAGTAACTGAACATTGTATTAGATAACCTACAATAACATGGCTGATAACGTTATCTAATTTATTGACAAAAATATAAATATAACCAGCAAATTTTTTAAATAAATGGCGGAGGTGCCACTATCATTATAATATTTGTGGAACATTTTCTTCTTTTAAATGTATTTAAATAAATTTTCGTTATCATTCTCTTCCAACCACCATCATATATAATCATTATATAAGATGCCATTCTCGTAATGATTAGAGGTTAGGAAATAAGAATATAGTAGCAGTAAAGAAATAGCTACATAAAGTCTATAACAATAGTATATTAAAATAATTTAGTCGCCGTAGTACCTGTACCATTCCATTAAAAGTTGTTAACTGGGTAGCAGATGTATTAATATGTATTGCCATATATCTTCTTTATTGCACAATAGACAATTACATTTTACAGGACAAATTAATTAAAATATCAGATTATTCTAGGATATCTTATATAAAGTTATGAGATATCCTAGAATGAGATATTCTCTTTTTGGATAGCTAAGTACCGTTGTTGCATTTTAAATATGATGAATTTGATTAAATATGAAACTTTTGTGTATAAATATGGAAAAATCTCGAGCCAGTTACATTTTCAGTAGATCATTTTTGTACTGTTATTTAATGGCGAATAATTTCAATTTAAAATTTACTTTAACGTTTTCTTTTGCGGATATTTCAAAAAGTACCTTAAAATGGAAACTAAATATGTACGCTGATGACATATAGCTTCTCCTATAGTTTTTTACCTGTTACCGATTCATTTGGTTTCTCAAATTATAAATAGTTAGTTAAAAACTATTTTTAAATGGACACTAAAAAATACATTAATAACAAATGCTAGTAATAGTCAAAATATCGTTTTTGGTAGACCATATCAACTTTACAATATGGAAGAATTAAATATTAATATTAATGATAAAATAATCGCTTCAACTAATGTTGCAAAGACCTCGGAGCTTCTTTTGATTCTACATTGAAAGTTTCTAGTCACATCAATAATATGTAAGAAAACATTTTCTCCTTAAAATACAGCTACTTTAAGGAGAAAATGTTTTCTCTTTAAAAAAATATTTAGAGACAAGCATTGAAATTTTAATTAATGAAACCATGTATTTTTCATTTGTGTTATGCAGATTTTATTCAGTCCCTGTCTGATACAGAAGAATAAAAACCAATTCAGAATGTCTATGTGAGGTATTTTCTTCTAGTCATATCAATAACATGTAAGAAAACATTTTCTCGTTAAAATAGCTCTATTCTTTAAAAAAATATTTAGAGACAAGCATTAAGATTTTGATTAATGAAACTATGGTTTTTTCATTTGTATTATGCAGATATTATTCAGACCCTGCCTGACACAGGAGGATAAAAACCGTTTACAAAAAATTCAGAATGCCTATTTGAGGTACTTTACAACCGTAACCGTATTACCATTTGACCATATTTCTCCCTACATGTGTGCATTTAATTTATTAAACATATCTGAGAGGAGATTTATACATATTGTCGGATTTGGATCGTAGTAGATCGACAGTCTCCGAGCTACCTTCTCTCAAAATAAAAAAATATGCTAAATTGAAGTACCTATTACAAATAATTTTTTCATATACATCATTTAAGAATTGCTTATGTTTTATGCTTTATACATACACTATGTTTTAGTGGAGTCCCTAAATAAAACGTGGGATTTGTAGTTTCAAAGTTTAAGGATGGGGGGAGGGATAAAGGGAGTCATATACTCGCACTGTATATGAGTTTGTCTTCATGGAACTAGACAAAACCTTTATACAAATTTAGAATAATGTGGATTTTAGACGTTATTATTAATTTTCATTTTCTATCATTTACATTAACATATTATTGTAAATTTTCAAGTATTATTACTCCTTCAATGGGATAAGTACTTCATCAATTACAATGAACTTACTTAAATCACTCGGCAAAATTACTTTGGTATCATCCTTATAAAAAAAAAACCTGTCGTTGAGTTTACAAATAACAAGAGTAATAAATAAAGGCAATTAAATGATATGTATATAATTAACAGATCACGTCGAAACGTATTTCCTGAGGATGTGTATCTCGCTATAATAGCAACATAATTTTAACATCCATTAAGTTAATCTCAAATTAATACATAAAAAATACAAGTCCTTAATCAATTCTAATCATGCCGGAAATTTGAAAGTGAGAGTCTCAAGCATGTGGTTTAAAATTTGAGGGGAACTGTTTCTTACAGAAAAAAGAACGCTGAGAAAATAACTGAAATATGTATTTCATTCTAACGTAGTTACTTTAACTAGATAAGGATGACCAAAATAATATAGTAGCTTAAGATTGTACTTTTCACGTGCCACAGAAAAGCTGTCACTATTAATGAAAGAACGAGACTAGTATGAAACAACAGTCCACAGAACATGAAATATCAACGTCACCTGCGCTAGCTGTGCTCACCCAACCCAATAATTTATTTACTCTGCTCAGTGGTGTTTTGCTGCAGGGGCATGAAGTTTATTTTTTATTGCATTGACCTACAATTTAAGCTGTAGGTTTCTAATAGTAAGATTCACTACTCCTGCTAATGTTATGTCACAAACCATACCGAAATCCTGTATATAACTAATTAGTAAGTAAGCATAGTATACTTAAATTATGGACGCTACTAGAAAACAAACTTATATAGTTTCCAAGAAGCGATTTTGTTATAACTAAAGTAGATATAAGCAGTAAATAGACAAAATGCCATTCTATCAGACTGCGGAGATTCTAAACGATTTCGCAGTGATTTAAATAAAAAGTCCCCCTTCTAAGATCCGTTGCTGTATACAACTTAAAACTTTTTGTTTGAAAACTATTATCAACTTGTGCGGTCCCATACGAAACGAACCCAATTTGCATTTTTATATATATTTATTCCAGTTATGCCGAATTTTAAATCCCACAATTTCCAATTTGTAAATGTAATTTAACATAGGCAATCGACATAGACAGTAACGTTGGTTCAACTTTATTCGAAATCAGTTCCGGAACGGCAATCACCGATGACAGATTTATGAAAATATTTGTTGGAAACGGCAGTTATTTTAAATATTCGCCGGCATCATTCGATTATGCAGATATCCGCATAAAAACAAGACCGTCGTCGGATCTGTTTTGCGGTTTTGCTTTCTCTAGCGCCCGATTAAGAAAATACGGTTGAAATAAAGTATAAAAAAGCTTGAAGTTTAAGGGATATGGGCGAAACTGTAAAATATAATTTGTAATAAAGAAAGTATTGACAGTTCGTAGAAATATTTACGATTTCAAACTATATAAGTATTTAAATTTTTTTTATATATTACTACAAGCGAATAGGGAATTTTGATAAATTATATGTGAAAAACAATATCTCACTTATTTGGTTTGCTGACTTAGCGTATTACAAAAATATCCATAGATTAAGCTATACATTTTTTACTTACAAGGGGAAATTCCAGTTGCAATAGTTAAGAGAAATTGAAACTTTATTAATAATTTACATTGAGTGATATGTGAAATATTGTTTTCATCAGCCGATTAAAAGTTTTAGAGAGAAGAAAAAGTTAATAAAAGATTAAATTACTTATCCTTTAATAACCACTTCTTCTAATAACTAATCTCTTATGACTACTTCCATTGATGGTTAGTGAGCCGTAATGAGGTTAACATTCAGCACACTCACCCATTAATATCGTTATTCACCGTATCAACACCTATGCTTAACAGTCCGCCATTTTGGTTCATTCTTCATGTTCAATCATCTCTCGACGATGCCAACGTGTTTTACGGAACGCACATCGAGAAAAGTGTAATCTATCAGTGTTGATTACAAAATGGTCTTCTATTTTTGTTGCTGTTTGGAATGTTCCAGCCATTTCCCAAGCTTATTATCAAATACAAAAAGTGTGACTAGTAGTGGTCCAAGGGGGCTACCTTGAGGAACTCCTAGGATTACTTTTAATGACCGTGTTATTTTATTAGTATCTTATTATTACATATTATGTGTGTTATTGTATATTATAAAATATTGTTGTATATAAATATATAAAAACTATTCGTGGATGCCTCCTAACTAATACGCGTATTATTTTCACCCCAGAAGCTGAGGAAAATAGATTCAGTCAAGAGCATCGAAAATGTATTTTGCCATTATAAATCGTTTAGCGATTTGGGGTTACATGACGCGTCGTAATATACCGGAAAGCAACCTCGGCGCAGCCCGAGGCTACCGGATAATGAACTGGAATAACCGTTCTTCCTGTTTCGCAGAACCGCCCATCTCCCTGTCTTTTTCTGGGACACGGCGAGTGCCGTATGCGCCTCACGACAACGTGCAGAGATTAGCATCAGGTCGTTGTGGATACTAAGATTGTTGAGGAACACTTGACAATCAATTCCGTAGACTGTGTTCGAGTATAGTCCAGAAAGAAAGTACGTACTTGACGCGAATTTTTGGCAATACAGGAGCTTATTTATTATTTGTTTGAAGATGTGGAAGCTTATAAGCCTATTAATGAGACGGATTACAATGATGCCGCTCGAGATAATTTAGGAGCATTAATAACCCTGTAACATGACAGATATAATAATACAACTTAGGTGGTGTATGATGCGATTGAATGTTATAAACCAAGATATTAATAAATAAAAAAATATAAAATGAAACTCAAACACAAAATGCAAAAACCATTTTATTATGTCAAGTCAAGAACCATTTTATTATATCATCCATTCAATGAACCACAAATCAGATGCTTCATAACTTAAATAGACAAAGTGTTAAATAAGCAGACAATGGAGTAATCTCCATCGTCTTCTAAGTTAATACATCGTTAAGTAATTTATTGCATAAATATTAGTTATTAGGATTTCTACGGCAACAGTAATCAATCATATAAATACTGAACATGAACGTGTTTAACTAACAGTTAATTTTACCTCTTATGAGATGTGACCTATCTGTGTTTTGCTCTGAATAGAACCAACTTAGCACAGATGAACAGATGAACATAAAATTTAAACAGTAATATACAAGCCCAATTCTATTACATCTTCCATTGAACGAATAATGGATTGAAACATTTAAGAAATAAATAAACAAAATGTTATATTATTATACAATTAATTCTGCGAAAGAAGTAATCCATTACATAAATATTGCTGAGAGTTTGATAAAACATTTTTAAGTAATAATTATTTTACCTCTTATGAGATACATACTCTTCTCTAAATGATAACCAGAAGTAGTCACCTATCATGTTTCAATCCCAATTTTCTTGGTGTCGTTATTCCGTGCAGTGAATGTCTGTCTTCTCGTACTGTGAGGAAATCTGTATTTTTCTCAAATTGCTCTTGACATATCTCACTTCTTCTATATTGGTTGGTTATAAATATATGGTTTGTATAATGATTCTTTGCATGTGCGTCACAGGTAATAATCGTATGAATCAATCAACTTCCATTTTTGAACAGTGTAGTGCCGAAAACACATTTAAGGATAACAGTTAATACAATACAAATCCGTCAGTCTATGACAGAGTAATGAAAAGGTTCTCCACAAAAACATTCAATGGAAGTGGTATTTCCATCAAAATAAATGAAATAAATTCAACAAAAATCAAAGTAAATGAAACAAAAATGAAATAAATTTTACAGTAATACTGAGACGCCAGTGGATCAAATTATACAGTAAAGCTAAGACGTGACTTCATAATTGCATTTTGTTCGGCAAATTATTAACTGTCTATGCCATACGTAGTTGATTAAAACATATGTTACTAGACATACGTGTTGGTAATTGTGCATATTAGTAACAATTGCGAGTGGTGTAGCATGTGGTCCGTGCGTCGTCACTAAATTGATACACGCGCAAAGATCCATTATAAAATTGTATGGTAAAGCAAGTTCCAGCAAGTCAACTTTCTTAGAAGAATTTATTATTTCCCTGAGTTTGTCAGCATAAATTTCTTCTAATTTACTATAATGTGCATGGAAGTTATTTGATATTTCATTTTTGTATGTTATTATGAAAGCATTCCTGGTTTTGACATTGAGTATTCTAGATGTTTCTTTATTGCACCTCCCATGACGACTTCAAATGAATTTTTGTTTCTATCAATCTATCTATAGACATCCATGGTAACTAAAATGGCAAAGCTATAATCGACTGAATATTAGGAGATGTAAAATGTTCTGCGAAAATAGTTTGTATTTGAAAGTTGAAATATAGCTACAATATGTGTTAATTATTAGTATAGAGGTAATATCAACAGTATATTGTTGTCATGAAAATAAATATAGGTTTACTAATAATTTATGTTTGTGGAACAATCCAATGAAAAATTAAAAGGCTAAAACTATTCCATTGCTGTATCAAATAGGCCATAGCATTTGTGTGTTATAGCAATATACAATGTTAATATTGTCTTTGTTCTGGCAAATGATTTTATGTCTCAGAATGTGTACATCGACCTAAGGTAGAGTATTCTTGACTCGGAAGACAAACAAGTAGTCAATGTAATTTTTATATAAACATTATATAATATAAATATCATAAACATTACTATACACATATTATTAGGATTCAAAATAAGTTACTGATATACGAGAACAGAGTGACTATGAAGTACATATATGGTATAGGAATATGGATATACGAATACCGAAACTCAGACATTTTACTTTTCCGCACTCCACTATACGCGGAGAAGTAATGTAATGGTGTAAAGTAAAATTGAAAAAAAAATTTGGGTTTATTTTTCGTTTTTCGGCCTAAAAACAAAAAAAAATGGTTTTTAAAAATTATTTGCTGTGTGTGTGCCGTTGTCGATGTCATCATTGTTGATGTCCTTATTGTCGTCGTTGTCGTCTGCATTTATTCTTGTTAGCACGATAACTCAATTAAATCGTATCGGATCGATCGGATTTTAACTGATTCTGATTGTGGACGTCTCCCAAACGACACCTGTTGATTTTGAGGTGAATATAATGTAATCTATCATGTACATGGGTTATGAGAATGTACAACGGTGGACTATTTGAAAAAAGTAAAACTGTCGCATAAAACACATATTCTGCATTTATGTGTTGGTTTATTTTTTCTCGGCCACTCAATTTCGAGATAGAGATGTTCTACGTGCGGAAAAATCCGTTTTAAAGTTTTAAAACTGTTTATTAAAAGTAAAGTTTGCGGTAATGGCGATAAGGTGGTCCGACTAAACACTCAGTGAATTCGAGGTGGTTCAAAGGAATGCTATATAATTAATTATTTATTTGTTTATTTAATTATTTACTTTTAATTTTTAAGGGAGCCAAGTGCTCCCTTTATAGAGCAGCCATGCCCTATCAAATTGGGAATACGAAAATCAGTACATTAAGAATGGCAACATTGACGAATGAATGAATAACAATAGACTAACGTTTATAAAATATAAATTTAGTATGAAAATATATTAAAGTAGCAGATTACCAACAGTGATTAATGACACAGTATATAAACTAAATTTTAGTAGATTGCCAATATTTACTGTCCCGAATGTACACCCCTTCAATATAATTTAATATAAATATACAATAATTAAAACATAGCTATAGATAAACACATGACTTAAAAAATAGATAAACGAAATAGCTAGCTAATCTTTTCTGGAGTAAAAAGCTTAGACAGTAAGTAGTTAGGTCAAGTTTTATGATTAAAATAGCGCTATCGTATATAGTTTTAGTAAATATTAGAACTTGTAAAAAAAAATAAACCGAAAAAATAACACAATTGAATACTACGTGGTATACTTACATTGTATCTAATCAATCTTAGAATTCAACTTGTTTCAACCTTGACGATCAGTGTTAATATAGATAGCAACCTCCCTCAATTTAAGGTTCTCTCCCTCCACGTATACGAGCCGCTAACCAATATATCACCGCTAACCAATATAGCACCTTCCAGAGGTCGAAATTGTACAAGATAATTCTTTACCCTAAAAGAGGTGAGTGGACATCCGCTCTGTATACTGCTTTAAATACATCCGTAAACTATATCCTATTGAGAATGTCTAAGAAAATAACAAACATGATAACGCTCATCATCATCATTAGGTCATCAGTCCTAAGACTGGTTGGATGCTAACCTCCAGCTTCTCCTATCTTGTGCTAACCTACGCATTTCACTAATTGTGCTACAACCTACATCCCTTACTATTTGCGAGCAGTAATCTAATCTAGGCCTACCTCTGCCTTTCTTCACTCCTATTTCTGCCTCCAAAATATCGCGGACTTTTCCCCCATGTCTCAGCAAGTGGCCTACCATTCTACCTCTTCTCTTCTTTAAGTTTTTCCACATACTCCTTTTCTCGCCGACTTTCTCCAATACTTCTTCGTTTCTAACCCTATCAGTCCATGGTATTTTCATCATTCTTCGGTAACACCACATCTCAAAAGCTTCTAATTTCTTCCTACTTGCTTTCCCTACCGTCCAGGTTTCGCAGCCGTAAAGTGCCGTGCTCCATACATATGTTTTCAAAAATCTCTTCCTTGTTTCTAAGTTTATTACCCCCGAGCATAAAAGTGCTTTCTTTTTGTTAAAAGCTACTCGACCCTGCGCTATTCTTTGTTTTATGTCTTTATCGCTTCTTCCATCCCAATTTATTTTACTTCCTAAATAAGTAAAATCTTTAACTTCCTCCAATCTTTCATTATTAATTTGTACTTTCGTTTTTGCTCTGCTCTCGCGCCCTCTGCACACTAACACTTTAGTTTTGTTTTTATTCACCCTCATTCCGTATTCCTCTGTCAACACTGCCTCCATTTCGTTCAATGCTGATTCTAGTTCCTCCTTACTAGATGCTAATACTGCTATATCATCCGCGAATCTCAGCATTTTTAGTTTCTGTCCCTGTACTTTAATCCCGAAATCCACTCTATCTTTTACCACATTAATCGCCTCTTCGATGTACAGATTAAAAATTAGTGGTGATAGCGTACATCCTTGTCTTACTCCTTTCCTAATACCTACTTCCCTTTCTTCCCCTTCTACTTCTATAACAGCAGTTTGCTCTATGTATAGATTGTGTACTACTCTCCTATCTCTATACTTTATTTCCGCGCTCTTTAGTATCTCGAACATTTTTTCCCATCTTACGTTATCAAAAGCTTTTTCTAAATCTTCAAATCGTATATAAGCGTTCTTTCCTTTTTCTATTGTTTTCTCTAACATTACTCTTAGCGCCAGAATAGCTTCGCGAGTTCCCCTATCTCGCTTAAACCCGAATTGGTCTTCTCCTAGTATTTCCTCCGCTCTATTTTCCATCCTCTTCTGCACTATTCTAGTTAAGATTTTTGACGCATGGGAAGTTAGGCTAATCGTTCTAAAGTTCTCGCATTTGTCGGCTCCTCTCTTTTTCGGTATAGTAACGATAATGTTCCTCTTATAATCCTCCGGCATCTCGCCCGTTTCGTATATATATTTTACCAGTTCAAACATCCTATTTACTACTTTCTGTCCCGCACATTTCAAAATTTCCGCCTGTATTTTATCTACACCCGGCGCTCTATTATTCTTTAGCCCCCTTAGTGCTATTTCAAATTCCTCTCTCAATATAGGTTTTCCTACATCTTCCCTATCGATGCTAGATTCTTCCTCTAATATCTCTCCTAATTCCTGACCCTCGTATAAATTTCCTAAGTACTGCTTCCATCTATCCGCTTTCTCCTCTCTTCCTATCAGTATGTCCCCCGATTGACTCCTAACATTTCTACTTATTGTTCCTACATCCCTGAAGTTCCTCTTAATTATTTTGTAAGCCTCATCGGTCTTACCTACTTGCAACTTATCTTCTACTTCTTTGCATTTCTCCTCTATCCATTGTTCTTTCGCTTTTCTACATTTTCTAATGATTTCCCACTTTATTGCCTTATACGTTTTCAGTCCTTCTTCGTCTCGTCTGTTTTTGTAGCCTCGTCTCTTTTGCATTAAGTTTAAGATTTCGTCCGTTATCCAGGGCTTCCTAGCTTCCCTTTTATCGTGTCCTAAAACGTCCGTAGCCGCGGAAGCTAGACTATTCTTGATACCCTCCCACTCAGTTTCTGCATTCCTGATTTCGTCCTTACTCGCTTTATTTATTAATTGATCTGTTTTCTCCTGCAACGTATCTTTCATATTCTGATCCCTCAATATGTCTACATTTATACGTTTCTTATCCTTCCGGATTTTCAGATTTTTGAACTTTAATCTAGCTTTCATGACTACCAAGTTGTGATCGCTGTCTACATCTGCTCCTGGATAACTCTTACAGTCTTTTACTTGATTTCTAAATCTCTTCCTAACCAGAATGTAGTCTATCTGATACCTGTCTATCCCTCCTGGCATTTTCCATGTGTACCGCCTCCTAACGTGATTCTTGAACAATGTGTTCGCGACTACCATCTTGTGCTTCTCACAGAATTCTATCAGTCTGCTACCTCTCTCGTTTCTGTTTCCTAATCCATAAGGCCCTACAAATTCTCCTTCTTTCCCCTCACCTACGACTGCGTTAAAATCTCCTACTATGATTAAATTTTCATGACCCTTCACAAATCCTATTACCTGCTCTATGTCCGAATAAACGGCTTCTAACTCTTCCTCGCTGTGGCTAGAAGTAGGCATGTATCCTTGCACTATTACTGTTTCCACTGGCTTCGAATCTAACCTAACCATCATTACTCTCTTGCTGTATTGTAGGTAGCTATCTACACACTGTCCTGCGTTCTTCCGCATAACGATCCTTACTCCCGCGTTTCCATTTACCGATCCTGTGTGTATTACCCTATAGTCACCGCTCCCAAAATCTTCTACTTCCGGCCAGCGCATCTCACTTATACCTACTATATCTAATCCTAACCTATCCATTTCTATCTTTAGATTTTCTAGCTTCCCTGCCTGTCTCATGCTTCTGACATTCCACGCTCCGACTCGTGAAATGCTACACTTCTTATTATTATTGCACTCGATCACGTCTCCCGGAACAGTCCTCACCCGGAGATCCGAACGGAGGACTATTTTACCTCCGGAGTTTTTTGTCCCAGGAGACGCCATCATTAATTTAGGATAAGCTTTCTGCTAGCTGTTCTGAGGATTATAATGTGGTGGTTTCCTCTTGCCTTCCACATCGCAGTCGTGTGTGTCATAGCACCATACCAACCCCCACGGTTTCTGCCACTATGACTACTGAAAGAGCTGCTGCCCTCCTTCAGGGACTTGTCTTAGTCTGGTTTTTCAATAAGGACCCCCCCCCACTATGGTTAAACCTATGGTACGGCTCCTGAAATCATTAATACGCGCAAGCCGACCCACCCGTTCCAGTTTGCACTGGAACTTCGTCAAGGTTCGAGTCCTATCGGATCGGGATAACGCTATACTGACATAAATGACCATATAAGAAAAACATGAAGAAAACTCGACCCTGGTGTGATATCGCCTATACAAAGCCAGACGCGTTCGCATGTCCTTTACAGCAAAAATATCACTTCTTAGGAATAAAGACGAATATGATAAACCCCAATATTGTACCATAATAACTTGCTTTTAATTGCAATTTAATGGAAAAGCCATAACCAAGATAATTCTTAATTAATGTTCCCTAAACTCAGTTCAATCAGAATACTTTCATTTTGTCATTCTATCTCTATCATACGGTGTTGGCGATAAGTTTTTCTTAAAATTTAAAACGATAAAGGTTTTAATAATATAGTTAAGTGATTAGCGAATATTAGTCTGGTACCTATTTTTCGGTACCATATTTAACTTCTCGATTAAAGAAAAGAGTGAAATACCAAATTTTAATGCTTAATAATGTTCATAATATATAATA
Source organism: Rosalia funebris (assembly GCA_037954035.1). Taxonomy (NCBI): domain Eukaryota; kingdom Metazoa; phylum Arthropoda; class Insecta; order Coleoptera; family Cerambycidae; genus Rosalia; species Rosalia funebris. The sequence continues at coordinate 23,414,254 of JAZFAV010000011.1, forward strand.
AAAATGAAATAAATTATAATGTTAAATTACATAGTTATTTATTGATGAATATAGTAATGTTCTCGGCGCATTCGCCATTTCATTAACACTATTTAAACATCGCTTTATTAAGTAAGATTATATGTAATCAAGAAATAGGCAGTAAACATTAATCCTTATGAGATGAGGTGACCATAGGATAAACCACATTGATCATTCACACCCCTGATTTCTGAGAAATGAGTGTGTCTTACTTAATAAGGATTTTTGGGTGATCAATAATGGACAATAATAATGGGTGACTAATAATGGGCGGTACTAATGGGTGACTGTTACCTGTAATAATGGAGGACTATTAACAACTTTAAGAGGCAATTAACAGTTTCACTGTGATGACACACAGTGTTTTCGTCACTCCACAAAATTTTGTTAAGAAAGTTTGTATCATCTTCATTTTTTATTGACATTTCAGCAATGAATGTTATTTTTCGCTGAGAGTCATCATAAGTTAAGCCTCGCACTAAATGTAATTTATAAAGATGATATTGATGACTCTTCATCACTCTTTGAACTGTAGTTCTGCTAACTCTTATCTCTTGTACTGGACGCACAGTGGAAACATGAGGTTTCACTTGTACATAAACCAAAATATTGACTACGCTGTCTTGTGTTTGAACAGACATTCTTCAAGGGTTTTGTAGTTTCGGATTTGTAAAAGAATCACTTCGTAATTTTAGTTCTACGCCTATGAAATTGTTCTTGGTATTGTATGTTCCGAATATTATGTGTATTCATTTTGCGTTTTTCTTTTATGACATTCTTTGTAAATTATAAGGGGTATATCGACATACTCATAATATGAGAAAGGGGAACGCATTATGTAGGAAGTTTTATCTTTAGTTTCACAACTACTAATGTGTACACATATAAGCGATAGTTACTGATACCTCGAATTTAGATAAAGCATTTTTTCTTATTTTTTATTTCATGGTTTTTTATTTATAACTTGATTGGACGATTTCTATTAAGCAGTATCATATAAAATTGACGTGCATAAAAATACGATCCTTTAAAAATTGTCAAAACTTCGAATTTGGCACATATTTTTGTAATTTTAATAAAACTCCTCAAACATGGTAATGTTGAATTTGTTGGGTAAACGGGATACTGAAAACGTTACAATATACAGGGCATCCCTTTGAAATGTCGGAAGTTGTGGCGTGTACACACTTATGATCGAAAATAAGAATTGAAAAGAAAATTTAATCATACAAAATCATGCACCGCCACTTACAGTATAAGCCTCTCGTATACAGTATAAGATATCGCTTGTCTGAAATCACGCGAGCCACCCTATATAATAAAGACAATATTCCATATTACTATTATTATCACTTAAATAAAGTTTGCAAATAAACATAAATAATATTATATTTACGGCAAATATTCCCCTCTAATGCCCAGAGACCCTCCCCCAATACCCAGATCCATACTTAACTAGGGTTTGGATAGCAACAAATTCCCCAACAACAAAAAATAGAACATAAGCGCATGTTAATTATCGGGATGGATTTTGAGAGGCAGATTAGTACGATGAGAGGGTTAACTCATGTTGCAGTGAAGTGATATCTTCAGTTTCTGACTGAAACTGACGCCGTGTAGAAACACCCAGCATCCTTCTTCTCCATGATGATTTTAAACTTCATAAAGCTTACAGATGAATAGAGTTTTATACGAATAGTTTTGTCACTAGTTTTGGTGTAGATGAAATCTTTTTGACTTGGAACAAATTCTCATACTCTATGGCTCTTTCTTTATGACTTTTACATTTTAAAATCTTCAGTAAGTGGTTATACTTTTTCGAACTAGCTACTCTGCATCATATTAAATGTTAAAATGCAAGTTTGTTATACATTTTTCTCTATAGTCATATTCATGGATTTTTTTCTAACATGTTTAAGTAGGTAGTTAGGATAGATTGCAAATAAAATGAATGTTCAACTTATACTAACTTCGATGAATTGATGATCAAAAGTGTGCAACGACATTACATAGGTATATAGTCTAGTCATAGTATAGTTAACTCTATATAGTATAAAAACTGTAAGCTAATTACATATTTACGAAAATATTGTCAACGTGGAAGAAAATATAAGTAATATGAATAAGAATGACTTAAAAAGTATCGGACCTGCAGGTTCCAAACGGTTATGAACGGTCTTAGACAAGGTTATTACTTTTTACCTCCCATTATTTATAAAATCTATATAAACTATAAAATGGAGGAGAGCATATAACATAATGGGCATACAACCAATAGACAAAATAGGTAGACAAAATAGTAAGAATTTGAAGCTTTTGACAAGGAAGCTCTAAGAATGGGGATTGTCTGAAACTGAAACCATTATATAAAGAATGAGGATTACACGAAAACAAGACTAAAAATAAATACCTGTGTAGGAATAAAATAATAAAATAAAGATAATGGCTTGTTGCATAAAATGTAGAAAATGTCATGATTGCACCTATCACGGAACAAAAATTGATGGACGTTAAACAGTACTAAAAAGAGGCCGTACCTAAAAGGAACGTAGAGGGAAAAATGGGGAAATTTACTCAAGACCTAGAACTAGATCTATTTATGAGTATATCAGGAATACAAGAAGTTAGAAATCCATGATCAAACGAAATAATCCAAATTATTAAGATATAATATTAATTGGAACAATCCAACGAAGGTGAAAAACTTCCCAAACGAATTTTTAAATCGAATATATTGAAATGAAGAATGACTCTCTGAAAGAGAGTCTAAGGGATTCTCCATTAGAAAATTGGAAGTATAGAAAAAGATGAAACCTGGGAAGTGGAAGACAGGATATTATATCTAGACAAATTATGATTCATAATAAATGTGAAAAGTCTGTTATTTATGTTTAAATTAATTATCAAGTTATAAAAATGCATTTTTAGGAAAAAAATTATTTCAACTAAATCCTTCAGATTACTATTTTATTGTATATGAAATATAGACCATGATAAAATAGAACACTTTTGTGATATATTTTCTTCATAACATAACGTAAATCATTACCTCACTAATTATCATTTTAATCATATACGGTAAGTAAACACAGGAGCACATGTTGTTCAAAGTGGTTGTAACATAAAATAAAATAACGTGATCTTAAAAAAATAAAATTCTATCCAGGTCTTGAAGAAACCAATCTTTACACAGGATGTACCTCGTCGATCGGTCAATATGCAATTCTTGAGGGGCGGCAACTCAATTCTTACAGCTCCATATTTTTCTGAAAGCTATTTTCTAGCTACACATATTGGCTTCTGACCAAGTAGCCGTCCGCCGCAATATTCAAAAAGCTTTTCCATTTACATGCATGTTTCCAGTAGTCTCTCGGGGCCTTTTAGCTTTATCTGGTGAGATTGATTTATTTTCTTTGAATATTTTAGAGTTACTTCGTTTTACTTCGTCGCGAATTTATCATACTAAATGTAATAATTCAAATTATGTATTCATTATTTTGTTTACATTAGACCAAATCAAATGAGTATGAATTTAAGGTATGATTTTATATTGGGATGAATTAACTGGAAATGATAAAAATTATTTTGTGGTTAATTTTGGCAATGCATTTAGTTATATCTCATGTAAGGTACTATCAATGTTGATATAGTATTTATTACCATATTAACTCATTTATCTATAACACAAAATATAATTTCGTAATACAATACAATATATACGAATTGGCGTCAACATCCTTAGAATTAAAAATAGCATAATTACAAATTTATTTGAACCATTTGAATTAATTTAATTTAAATTAATTCATAGTTAAAATAAAACAGCTGTTCTCATTCAATAAATATCCTTTAAAATAATGTATATCTTTTTATTTATTTATTTAAATTTACACTAATAATTAATTAAAATCTATGAAATCTAGCATGTGTTATAAGTAAGACTGTTTCATTATTGAGTAACCAGTTTGACGGAAATATATTTTTAATGAATTTCAAGAAAAATTAAAAGTTTTCAAATTATGGGGTTCTTTAAATCTTGCAAACAAACCCCTTTAAATAATTATTAGCTCTAAATTTACAGATATATCAATCTCAATATATGTTTCACTCAACAGAAGGTGAACATGTTGATGAATAGGCAAAATTATTTTAAGTATCCCTTAAATGTGTTTTTGTATATATTACGAAAACATCAAATATTTTTTAACTTAAATATCTTAATTATTTATGTTACCTAGTAACGTTGATTTATTAACTATCTTTAGAATACAAATTCAAATTTAAGTGAAACTCATCACTTCATTTTGATAATTTTGTTTGATATAATTTTCTTACATATAAACTTAAATAAATATGAATTATAATAAAATTTAATCATTGGTTATTTATTGTTATGATTAAAGTTACTAGAAAAAATTGAGTATGTAACTGACTTCACTCCTGTCTAATTCTCATTTAATCTTAAAACTAGGAGCGTAACGTGATAACAGAACCTAGGGATGTGATAAAAAATTTATAAGTGGAAGAGATATAGTCAGATGTATGGTATGCCATATGAAAATGGTAAAAATAAAAAAAGACACTAAATTAAAATGATTATGCCGAGGTATACGAGTATATCCTAATTTTTTAAATTAAGATCAATTCTTCGGTTTATGTTTGTCCAGCGAGAACGTCACTGTTTCCTCAAATATTGGAGACGATCTCATATCTTCTAATAAGGCAATTTCAATATTTATTAATGCTAAAGCTGACGGTGTTTCTTGCTTTTGAGAATTTCCCAGATAAACCTTTATTCTCTTTCAACATGAAGAATGATCTTTCCGCGGAACTGCTTGTGGCAGGAATAGTCAAAATTAAGCGACACAGTTTTGATGACTCCGAGAAAACTGAAGATAATTGAAGGGACATAATATATTGGTGAAGCTCAAAGTTCTCTTTTTCATATCGGGATCACTATTAATCATTCAAAGTTCACTTTTTAAACGATTTGCTTCAAAGAATGTTCCATATGTATCTACTAAAGAAGAAAAAGTTCGTCAGGAAAACGTTTCACGAATGAAGTAAATTGTGTGGAATCTAGATTTAAGAATTTCAGTTTAGAAATTTCACTAAACCGTTCACTAATGTTAAAAAATAATACCGTCCAAAATTTCATAAAACAATCGTGCGTAGGTGCTTTTCTTATCTTCTTCAGGAATGTAATCCAAACGTATTCTTTTACTTGGTGGTTGATTTTCTAACACAAATCTGTCCATACGATTCCAAATGTCACTAAACTCGTTTGTCATTTTTTGAAAATATAATTTGAAATCGGCGATCTTTTTATTACAGTAACTAATATCTGATATTTTTGTTTCTGAGAATTTTAAATGGATGTAACGTGGACCATCACATTTCAGCACTGCTGCAAGTAACGTGGGAGTCCAATAATTTCAGGCGCTTTCACGGCCGATTTGAAATAAAAAAGTTGATGGTAGCGTTTACCGTAAAAATTAAAAAATTGTAATAATTGAATAAATCGATTGAACTTTTAAATAATACTAATTTGCCAATTTTTTAAGGGATGCGATGCATCACTCGCATCCATGTACGCTACGCTCCTGCATAAAACTTACTATGTCTGGAACACGGTCTATAATACAAATTTTCGGTCAATATTTGTATTTTTGAATGGTGGTAGATGAAATCTTTAACTGCACATTTTAAAATGATTATTACAACTGTAGTATTGCAAAAGCCATCATCCACAGTCATCTATACCAAATTTGTGGTTATAAAGGTAAAAAATAAAGTAACATATTACTAGACCATCACATACAATTCTCTCGTTGTATTTCTTTAAATATTTTGGTTTGATAGTGTATACAGTATTTCACAAATAACTTAAATATTTATATAAAACATCCTAAAGAGTACGCAAATAAATATAATCAATCAGAAGGATTTCAAAAGATATTTGAATATAATAAATACATTGCATATAGGTATACATGTAATACAATATATAAATATTGTCATCAAATAAATATTCAAGTAATCTATTATTTACTTATCTTAATATTTCCGTTTTAGTACAGTTTATTTTATTTTATCAGTTATCTCGTACATATGCACACTTCGTTCGTACATATGCACACATATATAGGTATATGTACACTTAGTTTCTTCACTATATAATTATGATAATATTTTTATGAATTGATATATGAAAGATTAAAAGTTAGGTAGCTAAAGTAATAATATAGTCAAATGTAATATTATTGACTTATTTATGTTGTAAACTCACATACATATTTTCATATTTTTCCTTTACATACAAATTATTGCTACTTTATTGAGGTAATGTTATTATATATTTCCAGCCAGTGGTGAAGCGTCCATTAAGGCTGTAATGGACTGTAAGAATAGGCTAGCTAAATTGCATATGATTCTTCGTGTGTGCATGTCGGTAACCGGCAGTGCGCGTGTTCTGTCTGGGCTAACTATCCACCGCCTGGGTTTTAACGGACTTTATTGATATCCACGGTGCAGTGAGGGGAGAGGGGAGTACGCGAAAAATGATATGCAATTTAGCTAGCCTTACAGCCTTAATGGACGCTTCGCCACTGCTTACAGCCTTTTTTCGACACTTACGAATCATAAGTGTCAGAAAAGGGCTGGAACCGTCGATGCAACAACAAGCACAGGACAGCAGTTTCCACTAAAGCTAGCCTAGTAAAACTAGGTTTTAATCATATCCTGATGGTGCCAAGTTGATTGGCGAAACGTGCATCGAGTGACCTATAATCTTTCGGTGTTTATGGAAAAAATCAGAAGAGCCGTTTCCTGATTTTCTTGCCATAGGTAAGAGATAAATTAGTTTTCTATGTAATTTACCACTTGTGTCAATTTTTAATACTAACAAAATATTACTCAAGTAACACTTTATACGTACTTTTGCAATGAGTTTGGTATGACAGATAGATATTCTTTTAACTTTTTTATATGGAATAAGAATATCTCATATCTAATCTCATTTGTATATTTCATTTCTCATATTTGTCTCACTTATTTCACTTGAAAGTTTTATCTCATTTGAGGTTTTGTAATTATCTAACCAAGAATATGAATTTTTTCGGTTACCTCAATTTCGTATACATATTTCAATTCCTCAATTTCGTATTACATATTTAATATTATTAAATTCGATTCTTTGTAAAATTTTAAAATTAACCGGTTTTCGATTAGTCTAACTTCCCACGCGTCAAAAATCTTAAACAGAATAGTGCAGAGGAGGATGGAAAATAGAGCGGAGGAAATACTAGGAGAAGACCAATTCGGGTTTAGGCGAAATAGGGGAACTCACGAAGCTATTCTGGCGCTAAGAGTAATGTTAGAGAAAACAACAGAAAAAGAAAAGAACGCTTATATAAGATTTGTAGATTTATAAAAAGCTCTTGATAATGTAAGATGGGAAAAAATGTTCGAGATACTAAAGAGCGCGGGAATGAAGTATAGAGATAGGAGGGTAGTACACAATCTATACAAAGAGCAATCTGCTGTTATAGAAGTAGAAGGGGAAAGAAGGGAAGTAGGTATTAGGAAACGAGTAAGACAAGGATGTACGCTATCACCGCTAATTTTTAATCTGTATATCGAACAGGCGATTAACGTGGTAAAAGATAGAGTGGATTTCGGGATTAAAGTACAGGGACAGAAACTAAAAATGCTGAGATTCGCGGATGATATAGCAGTATTAGCATCTAGTAAGGAGGAATTAGAATCAGCGTTGAACGAAATGGAGGCAGTGTTGACAGAGGAATACGGAATGAGGGTGAATAAAAACAAAACTAAAGTGTTAGTGTGCGGAGGGCGCGAAAGCAGAGCAAAAACGAAAGTACAAATTAATAATGAAAGATTGGAGGAAGTTAAAGACTTCACTTATTTAGGAAGTAAAATAAATTGGGATGGAAGAAGCGGTAAAGATATAAAACAAAGAATAGCGCAGGGTCGAGTAGCTTTTAACAAAAAGAAAGCACTTTTATGCTCGGGAGTAATAAACTTAGAAACAAGGAAGTGATTTTTGAAAACGTATGTATGGAGCACGGCACTATACGGTTGCGAAACCTCGACGGTAGGGGAAGCAAGTAGGAAGAAATTAGAAGCTTTTGAGATGTGGTGTTACCGAAGAATGATGAAAATATCGTGGACTGATAGGGTTAGAAACGAAGAAGTATTAGAGAAAGTCGGCGAGAAAAGAAATATGTGGAAAAACATAAAGAAGAGAAGAGATAGAATGGTAGGTCACTGGCTGAGATATGGGAGAATAGTTTGCAATATTTTGGAGGCAGAAATAGGAGTGAAGAAAGGCAGAGGTAGGCCTAGATTACTACTGCTCGCAAATAGTAAGGGATGTAGGTTGTAGCACAATTAACGAAATGCGTAGGTTAGCACAAGATAGGAAAAGCTGGAGGTTAGCGTCTAACCAGTCTTAGGACTGATGACCTCATGATGATGATGAACCGGTTTTCGTGAAATATTCAAATTGAGAGTTGGTGATTCCTTGATACCAATAGAGGTATTGTTGAAATTATTCTAAAATATTTTGTATAATTTCTGGGGCGATTCGGTTAATTTCTAACTTTATTCTATTGTTTATATAATCGCCGATATTCAAGCTGTTGAGGTAGATCTTCAATTTTAAGTAACCCCAAAAATATAATCAGTGGTGGTGAAATCGGTAAAATGGGCGCCTTATTCTACCGATCACAAACTGTTTCTTCCGTTATCTATTTATAATTTAACTAATATCTTTGAGCTCCCAAAAGGCACTGAAAAATGTAGTGTGACTCAGTCTTGTTGATACAATGCAAAAAATCCAAATAAGGCTCTATTTGCTGTGCATAAAAGAAATATGATAATTCTATTATCTATAATTTCAACCCGAACATTATCTCTTTGGCGATATTAAGACAAGTGTGGATCTCCAATATTCAATGTAGTTTTCTTACATTGTTTTGTTAATATGCACAGCTCTAGTACTTGGTTGCTTAATTTAAGTGGTATATTGCACCATCAGAAGAACATTATATTGTTTTGTTTATAAATATTCTTTCATAATTAGTTTTAGAATATAACCGCTTTTATTAAGTAATACAAAATTCTGTAAATATGTTTACTAAAAAAGCAGGTATGACATTTTACTTAAAAATAATAAATTATATATAATTTATAAGGGCAGCTTTCACTATTATTGAGCGATTTAAACTATTTTATGACACAATACGGTGGTTGAATAGAGATAAAGAAACCCTTATTCTTACTTACCCTTACTTTATCTTCTCGATGTAATTCTTCTGTATCACTTCGGCAACGAATTAGGTGGAAGTGGAAAAAATAAGTACATTTCGTATTACTAAACACCCTTTGCGTCTCTGCGGTGGCGTACTTCTCGTATTAAGGGATGCTCTGGGGCAAAAGCGGGGTGCATACATTAGAGCTTGCATACATATGTATATCTTCAAATTGATTTGTCACAGCCGAATAAAGTCGCGGTTGTAATGTTTTTCAGTGATAACTATCAATTAGGACTGCAGTCCTCAACATTTATGTTTCGCAAAATACTTTTTGAAGATGTATAGTGAATAAAATATACAGTATGTATTATACATTAATTAGATAGATACCCATATGTGAGTAAAACAATTATAAAATAAAATAATGTACTGTTGCAAAGTAATGAGATACTTTCAATCCATTTTCCTGAATATGGACAATAGTTCATTAATTTTTGAGTTATTTACACTCTTAGCTAATAGACGGAAACTGTGACTATTTTGAGAAAAGTATAAGTAACTTGAAAATTAATCCATTAATGCCTATATTTCTTATATATTAAGAGGTCTTGTGGATCTAGTATTATTCCCATAAACAGTACGTTTATGGTTGCTCTCGCAATAAATATATTGTTTGCAAAATCATTTCATCTTGATATTAAGACATGTGAGTATTTTTGCTTACATCTATGAAGAAGTAGTGTAAAATACTGATTTATTTTTGGTTAAAATGTTGAATGTTAAATTAATTTCAGTTCTATTAGTTTTCATGGATAAATTATACCATATATAACATGAGTTTGGAAGTTAGTTATGAATTGCATTATAATAAACTACAGAAGTATTTTCTATAAATATGTTTTTCATATCATTTATCTTCGTTTGGGTATGACAAAAATTACTGCTAAATAGATTCCTAAATGTGTGAATATTAGTAAAGAACGAGTCCCTTTTTTATGGTTTGGATAAAACAATTATATCACATTTTTGGATCACACTGTAATTGTTAATGAAACATGGTTGATTCATTATTATAATATAGAAATAAAACAAGAACCAGAAGAACGGCAACATGGTGGTTCTTCTTGCCTAAATACATTTCGGGTCCAAAGGGTAATAGAAAAGGTTCATTCATTTAGTTTCTCGGACAAAAATATAGTGATGATAAACTGTTTAGAAGAGCGTAAACTTATGATAATATAGTGTTAAATTGTTGGGTAAAAGTTGTTAGAAGTCCCAAGTGTGTGTCTCTTGTCTTTTCTTTAGCAGGTCTTCTGTTTCATTGCTTTTGCGCAAAGCTTTAGGTTGATTTATCCTTCTTCTTAATTATAAAACTTAGTTCTTCAGCCTATTATCTAGTTCAAAAGCTGAAGTAATATTTGAAAAAAGAGGCTTACATGAAATAAATTTGTATGACCAAGGCAAAAATGTCTTTTAAATGTAAAAGAGTTTCTAAAGCCTTGGAAGTTCTTTATGAAAGAAATACTGAATGTGCAATACAGAAAGGTGCTTCTATTGAATACAAAAATTATGTTTAGAAAAATTCTCACTGTTTGTAAATTTTTTTTTGGAAAAATGATATTTGTCTTTATCTGATGAAGTTTATAAAATGAGGTTATCGCCAGTACATTATGAAATATATACATTATTTCTAATTCTTAAATAAATTATGTACATATATCAAGTAGGATCAATTACTATCCGATTTGAAGAACTTAGATACTTCTTACTTCATATCCTTGGTTATTTATAATTGAGATTTTGTCCTGATGATGCCTAGTTAAAACTCGATTAGAAAATATTGTCCTCACAATCTATGAAAAAATACAAAAATTAAATAAGTAAGTATTTTCATACGCTAGAATAAATTTCCATGCAGAAACTGACTACTATTTTTCTAACAATCTTCTAATATGTGATATACAAAATACTCTGACACTCTATGACTCTGTCATAGAGTGATGTGAGTTACTCTCCCTTTCTTTTATAATTCCAAGAAAATCGCTAAAGTAGATAAAGGTGTTGCGATCATATTATAATTTTGCATATTTCAATTACAGATATTGTGTGCAACTTCTTTGTCGCATAAACAATTAATTCTCACAACAGGGAAAATGTATGTGTAGCAAATTAAAAAATTTGTAGAAAAAATTTAAATTATTATTGAAAACAGTAAAACTGTTGCTGCAATAGCTTTAGACACATCACAAACCTTTAACTTTACATACATTACAAACCTTTAACAGTGTAACATTGAAATCTTCTAAGTAGACTACTAAACCATGCAATATACATTCAACTATTGGAAGTTAAAAGCTCCCTAAAGAAATTGTGTTTTAAACACAAAATATTACATAAAGTGTTAAACACAAGTGTTACCTACTAATGCTAAAATATCTCCAAGAACAATGCTGTTACTAATTTTGTTTTTATTATACGATTATCTCTTACATTATGTAATTAATAATGAAATACTAGGCCTCCTTAATGCTAATGTCGTCAAAATTATTTCAAATATTATCAACATAACAATTAATTTGATGAAATATGGTAACTACAAGTATTCTACTGGCTGATTGCTTATGGAAATGTTACTTAAATAAAAATGATTATGTTTTCTCAAAGGAAAGAAAGAAAATACGTTATTGTAGAAATGGAGAGGTCACTGGACACTTGGTGAAACATTTTTGACCAGTAAATGAAAGAAAATACTTGGTTTTAAAGAAAAAAAAATTACTAGTAAAAGTTTGTGTCTCTTTGAGAATGGCATAAAAGTCGAAACAATTGGTCGAAATATAGTTTGGAAACATTTTTGTGAAATAAATAAACATTTCAATAATACCTCCAAATAGGAGTTCAGTGGACTTAAATTTGGGGAGTATGGTGGTATTTATATCCATTAAATTTTATCGGTTTCTTTAACAATCTCACTGAAACAAATTATTTATTTAAGAAAAAAAAATTTCAAAATATTCAACTTTAGGTAGAATCAGTTTTCTGAATAAATTCCAACATCGAGCCATAATTCTTGATCGCTGTGAACCAGCGATAGGATACCATTTTTCATACTTAAATGAACCATAGATTAAAATATTTAATATAGCAACATGGTTCAGAATGATGACATGACAGAATTTTTGGTGATAGGAACAGAAATTGGGGGATTATTTTTGTATGCTTTTTCGCGATATTGCTGACGTAAGTTAGTCATTTACATTTATTTTCTGGATACATTTGGGGATGAATTTTTTGTCCCATTACTCTTTAACTATGTAAATGGGGGTGTCCGCCTAGAAGTTTTGACAGTTTTGTCAAATGTGGCTAAAACATTCAAGACCGCTAAGTCTTGCATTTCTTCTATTTTATTCTCTTTTAAGTAATACTAACGTTGTGGAAACTTTGTATTTACAAAATCAGATGCATAGAGAATGGAAATTCGTTACAAAAGTTAGTGAAAATGCATTATAATTCAAAAATTGTATGAATCAAAGTTAAAGAAGTGATAGAAAATAATATCACTTAGAACGTATATATGTTATTATAAAAAGTTAGAAGTTACGATATTGTTTTTAGTTCGAAAAAATATTTGATGTAACAAACCATGAAAAAGCTTCCGAATATCTTGGTATTCGGAAACTAGTTTGATCGATATATTTCATATACTGAAAACTTTTGAGTGCCACTAGCATCTCCGATGGTCCCTTTTGGAACTCTGACGACTGTATTTAGTAATAGAAAGTTATCTTCGCGAAACATTCAACTAATAAATTTCTGATACGAATCGTATTTAACTTTTTATTTTACTATTTTAATATTTCCGTTATCAGTTTCGTTTTGTGGGAACAATAATTTTCAGAAGAATGGGAATGTGGCTAACGCTCGTATTGGAGAGAACCGACCGTTCCCTGGGGTTGCTAAATAATAATAAAATTATTTTTACTCATTCAATGTCTTTCATGGTACCAACAGGTACAAATTTTTTTACAATGATTTTTTTATGAAAGCAAAATTGTTTGTGTTATTGATACACTTTATGATTTTGTTATTTCCTTGGAGTGATTGTGTGTAGTTATACATAATTAGCTGATTATATCGTACATATGCATAGCTTGTCAAGAATAGGAAAAAGTGTGAGATTCTCATGTACGCCTAGAAGGAAGAGTGAGGCAGCATTCCGAGGGAAAAAGATGAACTTTACGCGCGGCCACGTCCAACTGTGTGTAATGTACACACAGTACACACAGTACATACATACTCACTCTACATAGGTCTCAATGCGACTGAGCAAAAACCAGTCTATTTACTGCGAAACTCGTGGGCGGTCTGATATCGCAGTTTTGAGACTTTTTCCTATTCTTGACAAGTTTATATGTTTCATTTTTCTAAAACAATCAAGATAATTAATATGTTGATATTTTCTTTAGGGGGAAAATAGAATTAAATATAGGGTAGCATCATCTGCTATAAGATTTATTAAAACTAATGGCCAAATAAAATATACGGCTTGGCGATAGAGTCGTATAATATTCATAGTTTTATTATTGAATTATTAAAAAAAATGTATATTGATTGATGTAAATATTTTTTTTAGATTTGTGTTTAAGCTTGAATGTTAAAATTTATTTTTTAATTTCAACCCTCCCTATTTTGACAAAAATAATTACTTAGATTTTTGAGAACAAAAGTACCACGGCATATGATAGAGAAGGATAAGATAGATAGTGTCTTTTCAGAACAATATAGATAAAGGAAATATGACTTTATTTTTGACAGAAATTTTAATGTTTGTTGAAAATGTCTTCGTTCAATAATTACTAGAGTGATATTTTCTACTCTTATTCGAATTCATTGCTTCAAATTATCTAGTTTATTTAACCAATAAAAATCGACTCACGATTTTAAGTGACCCTAGATGAAGAAATCTGTGGGGATTAGATCAGGTTAACGTGGTTGCTAGTCAATTGGTTCTTGTTACCCTATCAATTTTAGAACGACAATATTGTAGACTTGACCTTCAGTACCAAGACGAGCCCCGTCTTGTTGCCTTGCCCTGTTATTGAATACCATCATCCTCCTTGTCTGAATAAAGAAATCCTAAATCTGAAACAAAGTTGAAACGTAGAAATTCTAATCTTCTATATATAGTAGTATCGTTTAATTTTCTTCAAGGAAGTCATGCCTTAAAATATGATATTAATTACCATTTCCGACCATAAATTAACTTTGGATATGCGATTCTTGATTCTTGATTTGGGTCTCCTGAGGCTAATTATCTTGAGGCTGTTATGACGGTATACTGTTTCATTGCAGGAAAAACTTGCTTCGTCAGAAAAAACAATAAACTTCGTCGTAATCACAATATAACGTAATACTCCGCAAAATTGTATGCATTATGTAGATAATTCTCATGCAACTCCTGTATTAAACGTATTTTGTGATGATGGAAATTTTTTATTAATACCTTTTCAACTGTGGAATGGTCGACATTATTGTTCAAACACAGTTGTCTGGAAGAAATGTGAGAAAGTCACAATATGTTGAATGTAGTATTTTTTCATATAATAAAATATTTTTCATATAATCTGAATGTATTGAACATTAGTGGGGTTCAAATTATATTTTGATATTGGATCATTCTTAATATAAAGTTAATTAATATGTTTATATTATCTGGTGAAACATTGCTTATATTACCTGGTGTATTATAAAATATTCCAAATTAATCAAATGGATAAGAAGAAACACGAATTTTCTTTCTACTATTTGGTTTAATTAAAAACCATTCACAGACTAGTAGCTTACTAACAGATTTATGATGTTATAGATATATATTTAAACCATACTAGATCATACGTTTGATGGTAAAGATAAATAAATGCACGTTCGGTTACTCAATTGACAGTAAAAGCAACAGAATAACTAATCAGTTCAGTGATTTGATGTTTCTTGGATTTGGAATAGTTTTGTTACTTTTTGTTATGTTAAATACAAATATTAAATTTGAGAAAATAAGACTTATATGTCACTCAATTTTTTTTTCTTAAAAGTGTTGATTGGTGTGTCTCAGGGTTCTTCAAAAAATCCTTTAGTAATAAAATGAATATAAATACGAATGTTGCTCGAAATATTGTCACCACGATGTATATGCGTTTTTATATACATTTTTATTATTCCTCTTCGAACCATAATGATTTATAAAACCATAAATATTTACTTAAAACATCATTGTTTACCATATGTATATAATATATTATAACTCACCCTACTCGGCAAATTATATCACATAATTTCAACATTTTTCTCATCGCTATTGACAGAGCGAATTGATTGAAATTGTATCTTTCCTGATTTGTCACTCGAAAACAACATATTTTTACTTTTATTTTCAATAAGGCAATTGCGAAATGCTCCGTAAATCACAAATGACGGCAATATATTATTTAGTTTCCTCGTCACAAACAGTTTGATTGATACTTGGCAATTGAATTTTATTTAGTTTTTTTTCTGTGTCGGAGCGGATATGAATACATCCTTCAAAAGTTTTACTATTTCTAGTGTGATAAGTTGTCAGGTTTGCAGAAACACTATACTATCTTGCAGGAAAACATCGTAATGTTAAAAACTAATTTTGCCTTAAGTTTTATGTAAAATTAAACATTCTTTATTTTTAAATATAAAAAGTAAAAATATAGCCATAAATTAACAAAATTAACAAATAAAGGTTATTGTTAAGATGTATATTATAAATATTGGATTATAATTTTAATAATTAAAATTAATTTGCTTATGATAAGAAGCGTAGAATCAAATACAAAGTGTAATAAAACAGCGATATTGAAATAACCGATAATAAAACATAATAAAAATTTATTACACAAAAAAAATTTATATTTTATAAAATTTTTTTAAAAAGAAAATTAAAAACAATATTGTTTATAAAATATTTTATAAAACAATTTCTCCTATGACTTATCAATTTCAACAAAGAACCCTGTACATATAATATAAGAAATATGAAACAATCTTACCTAATGTCATTTCCACATAAAATAATATTTTGCGAAAAGGTATATTTACTTATTACCAAAACTATTGTCGTTTCTATCGAAGGAAATAAAAATGGAATAATACATGTGTTTCTAATATGTATTAAAAAATGCTCAACCAAAATACAAGAAAAGAACAAATTAATTTTGAAATAATTATTTTATTTTAATATAGAATTTCATTATATACGTTAAATTATAATTTAATTGATTATAAATAATCAATATTGTATTATTTACTATGTTTAAGTTTTAATGTAAATGAATTAATTGTAAATTAATAATTATTACTCAACAAATCATTTTAAATAAATGGCGGAGTCGCCAATGTTATTGCAAGTTAAATAGTCTTTTAATATTCCTTTTACTATTTTCTTATTATTGTATCTTACTTGGTAACCACTTATTATCGCAACCATGTGCAGTCATTTAAAAATCCACCCCTATTTACTCTTTTAGTAAGGTAAATGATCTCTGGGCAAAAAACACGTAAATTTTGATATCTAAGGGGAAGTTCAAAACCACTACTGTTGCAGTTTAGGTTTTACATCTTACCCCCAGCTGCCACCACTTGAAAATTTGAAATTGCGCCTCTTATATAGTAATATATCCTTTTATAGGTCTTAATTAGCATATTTTGTATTTTATTTTGTTTCTATTACGAGAACGGATCGACTGATCAGTTTTCTAATTATAGTTTAGTCAAAATGTTTAAGACCGTTAGGTCGTAAACGATATACTACTACAAGATAGGAGTAAAATATATCGAATAACTTTTTCCGGCTGGGATTAACCCCACCGAATAAGAAAATTTAGGAATATTTTTATTTTATTGATAATAGATAATAAAATAAATTTTGTAAGCATATTTGTTATTGATTAAATTTCATTATAACACGTGTGATAAATCGCTAATCATGGTTAGGATATTCAATGATTGTAGTAAATGGATTATTTATATATATTTTTGTCGGATTTTGTTAAATAACCGGAAATCGATGTAAACGTCTCAATTTTAAATAGAATAGGTGTACTTATTGTTACATATTTGCTATACTCATTATTTAACGAGACTATCAATAAATCTCCTTACATCTAAATTAAACTATTTTTGAGATACCGAAATAAAAAAAATGGTTTTACATCAAGATATTCTAAGTTATTTGTTGTAAACATTGTAAAATAATAGTTGGAATATTAACAGCATAGTTACACCAATCCTTTGTTATTACGAAAATAATGTCATTGTTGCTAAATTACTTACAGGATGTGCAATACGATGTAGTTAATTGCGTTTTGGCATTAAATTGACCTTCGACCAAACTTATTTTTTTTAATACAAGGGAGTGCAGTCATATACTGCTCATAGGAGTATATGACTGCTAGCATAGGAAAAAGTGTGAGATTTTCTAGGTATGCGTAGCGGAGTAAGGCAGCATTCCGAGGGAGAAGGATGCATTTTACGCGCAGCCAGCTCGAACTCTGTGTACATTCCCATTCAATATACATTCATCGATATTCACTCTGCAAAGGTATCAATCGACTGACTAAAGACTGGGACATTTACTGCTCACCTCATGGGCGGTCCAATGTCATAGTTTTTAAACTTGTTCCTATTCTTGATTAGTTGTACTTTAATTGAATAGAGCATAACCGAAATTTTCGAAAAAGAATAATGAACAAGATCCCCCGTACTTTTAATGAATAGTTTAGATTACTATTAGATTAAGATTAGATTAATATATATTAAAATAATAATATATTTAACAAATTACATAAACTTTAAATACTCGTGTAGGCCACTCTATGATTTAAAAATGTTAGCCCTTTTTAAGTTAGTTTGTTAATATATTCTACATGAAATGCTGTTGGCTAGCAGAGAATGCAGTTTGAAATACATCATTTTATTGACTGGATAATACATGTTTTAGAATGTTCGTTAATGCATTTTTCACGAACTCCCCGCAATCGAGACGATATACAGCGCAAAAGAACAAAATGGTCTTGATATGATATTGCACCATATTGAACGTCGTGTTGTCCAATTTATCGTCAATAAGGCATGGGATCTGCTCTCACATCTACCTGACTGAAGTTCCCATAGACTATCACGTCAATCTGTCGATGCAAAACTGACAGGTAAACAAATTTGGATGAGTTTATTTATTTACTTCACCAGAGTACAAAGACACGCAAATTTGCACCAATTATAAGATTATATAATTGGGAAACCAACATCCTAAAGAGGTAATCAGAGTTACCTGTACATAGGTTCAGTATACTTAGAACTAAAACTTACAAACTAATAATGCATCATTAACAACATATGTATGTATAACCAACTTTATTACATCTGTGGTTGGGCCTTTTAACAGTAACTTTCATATAATCTATAGTTGGTCCCTTAACCATTTAATATTTTTTTAAATTCACTTTATTTAGTTTTAGACTTTTCAATTCATTTGACAGTGAATTGAAAGTTCTTATTGCTACCAGTTCATCATTCTTAAAACTAATATTTATTTATTCTAGGCAAATTTAATACTTTATTCCTTGTACTACATTTTGAGTCAATATACTTATTTTGTATTCCATATAGAAATGTAGTAAACATTCAATTATAAAAGAGTCTTTAATTTTCAGAGGTCTAACCAATCTCATATCATTTCTTAATATTATTTTCAATAATCTATGTTGTAGAGATTCTAATAGGACGAAGACATTGTTATAACCACCATTCCAAGCTATGATACCGTAGTTAGCTGTACTATGAAAAAAAGCATAATACATTTGCATTAACGATTTCTTTGTGCATGATACTGGATAACTTATTAAAAATAAAAAATAGGTACTTGGTTTTTTTTTTAATTATGTATTTGATATGATTTTCCCATTTCATTTGGAAATCAAAAATTATCCCTAAAAAATACTTAGTGCTATAGACTCTTTCTATCTCCATACCATAAATATAAATGTGTAAATTCATTGGCACACAGTTGCTATATATTCCAAAAGCCATGTATACCATTTTCGTCACATTTAACGATAATTCATTAAGTGCCATCCAATCATTAATTTTGTGTAGGTACTCATTAATTTTTTCTTCCGTTTTTTTGCCAATTTTTGTCTGAATTTCTATGCAGTTTTCAGGCGCGATACCCATAAGATCGTTCATATCGATAATAAACAATAACGGTCCAAGTATTATCCCTTGTAGGACACCAGTGCTTAATGGTAGACTGTGGCTTTTGTAATTAGCAATTTTAACTATTTGTTCTGTATCAGTAAGATCATTTTTCAGTAAACTAAGCGCTATTCCTCTGCTACTGTATTGTTCTAATTTAACAATTAGAGTTGGTGGATGACATCAAACCGTGGATTGGCTCTAAGAACTGCGACCTATTTGCCTGTGGAATCGACCATCTGCCAAGCAAATAGGAAGTAGCTCTTGAAATTGGGGGTGAATATGCTCCATAATAATCATTTAAACATATTTCTGTTGAATTTTTATGTTTATTTTTTCATAATAAATATTGTTCAAAAACGCCTGATAATTTTAAATCAACCCAAAATATTATCTACTATTTATTTTTGGGTCATTTGGAATCAATTTCTATTGCATTTTCGCCATAAATCGTATCCTTTGTGTACAATATAAAACGTGAAAATTGCCAATACCGCGATGTACTTTACGGTACAGATTGTTCAGACCAGTCGTAAAGTTACAAAGTCGCCCTTTTTGTGAACGTTGTCCTAGATCGCTGGTGTTAGTTTTGGTTTTGTCGCGCCGTACGTAAATCAAGGCGGCGGAGAATAGCGTAGTGCTTTTTGCTTTAAAATATTTTCTACATAACGTAACTATCCACTTAGCCAGGGACCGAGCCGACATATGTGACAACTCTCCATTCCACTACAATGAATCACAAATTTAATCTCACAAATGGATTCAGACCGCATTTCTCTGTAACCGCCACCGTACGTACACAGGACCGGCCATATTGCTCCACGCATACGTCATCATATCCATAACCTCAATCCTGCATCAGGCGAAACATTAACATATTGACTTGATGGAAACCAATTTCGGAGGGTTTCAGAAAGCTTATGTTTTGTTGTTTCGGGCTTTTACCATTCTCGTAATATAAAATATTTTCACACTTTTGTACCACAGACAAACGTAAAGGACAGATTGAAAGAGATAGTTTTATAAATATAGATAATAGCCGATTCAAAACAAATGAGTTTTTAAATTCACAGTAAATTTTGTATTCACATGCAAAATAAACAGTATTACAATAATTATTGGAATAATTTTTTTAATATATGTTTTTGAAACGGACTAAAAGGTGTGAAATAATTTATCCTAGCCCATACAAATTCCTATCCATACAGATAGTCCTGAGAATTTGTGATTGCGAATTTTTAATAGCTATGAAGATACTTAAAAATTACATTTTAATAGACATCATATTTAATAAACATAGTAAAAAACAACAACACAAATAGTTTTGAGTCTCGAACTTCCTTTTCCCTTTGAGAATCTCCCCTTTTTTAACAAAAAACTTCGTTTTGTAATTTTTCTTGTGTAGTCATTCGTTGGATGTCATATTTTCAGCATCCAGCAAAAATCTGCCATCATTCGCCACATCCCATCGACTCTGGTGCCTCCTTTTCCATCTCCTTTATGTCTTGATGGAACCCATCACCCTGCTCCTCACTAAAAGCACCAACATTTTCTGGAAAATAGTCCAGATGAGCATGCAGAAAATAATTTTTTATGCTCATATAACAAGCATTTTGTTGACAATTTTCTCGTACCGAGGATGTTTATATATTCCAAAAAAAATTTCTGTTACAATTTTTTAGCATATCCAAGATTCTCTTTCAATTTCTGTCACTGTTCCTTCAAACCGTTGGTCCTGCATTAATATTCTTATTTGTGGTTCTACGAAAATGCCTTCCTTTAATTTTTAGATAGAGCTGGAAATTTTCCACATAAATACTTAAAATAATTCCCATTTTTATCTATAGCTTTTACGTATTGCTTCATTAACCCTAATTTAGTATGAAGTGGCGGCAAGAGAATTTTTTTCGGGTCAACAAAATTTGTATAAATAACGTTTTTTGAACCAGGTGTTAAGTTTATAACAAAATATATTTGGTGTATTTTTACAAGTTCTAGGCATTTTCAAAACGAAATAAAAACACACGACGCGATTTCACGAGTAAACGTACACACACTTAAAACGTACTACAGCGACTGTGTAAATACCCAAATAGCATACACCCGGAATATCCCCACCAGCCAACTCTGTTTCGATAAATCCCTCACACTTATGTTACGTCATGTCGAGTACAAACTCGATCTATTCACATTTTCCAAATTACTTTGAAATTAATCAGTTCACAATTCTTGGCATCAGTAAAATTGTATGCATCTGATAATTTAAGTTGCTATATACATACCGTATACCTTCTGATTCAGCAAAATTTGGAATACTTTCTAAGTTTTAGTTTTTGGTTCTGATGACTTTCCTGATAAACTATCATAACAGTTTCCAGATCTAAATACAGCCTAAGCGAGCTGGAGCTATTAAATCTCTTTCTAATAAAGTTAACCAACTGCCTGAGAGAAAAAAAGAATGTAATACAATTTCTTAATATATGACCACAGAAGAATATAAAGAGATTCCTTTACTACTAGATTAAACTTACTAGATAACATAGAACTTTTTTAATTTCTTGCCGTAAATTATGTGTATAGTTTTGTATTAAACTCCGTCAAAATCGACCGTGAGGTTTTTATGAAAAGGAACTTAATTATCCAAAACCTCTTCTTCTCTTCACGCAGTAGATATGAAATATGTGCCATTAGTTAATAAATTTATGAAATCGCGATTGACACTTAGAGCTGGGGTTTATCGCACAGCCCCTCGCATGCTTCCGTGCTAAAATCTCTCTTCACATTCATACCCATGCATTGCACGAGAAACTGCAACATCGGTTTAATCAATCTAATAGACCATCCCAAACGATGCCAATAACTCAACACTCTGCTAAACAGTACATCCACCCCAATAGAAACTATATTTAAGGGTTAGAATGTTCGATAATAAATCGGGAAATATGGCCGGGTCGTATATTATCATAAAACGTCATTTAGTAGATTTATTAAATCATCTCTCCGAACTGAAGCTGGTTATGCGAGGTAATCATTGTTAAAATATACTTATGGCTATTTGTAGTTTTTATAATTCGATTGGTTTCGAAGGGGTCGCAAGGATAGTACGTTTTTGACTTGGAACAAATTTGATACTCAGCCACGTTTATTATAAATGCATAACTATTAGTGATTTAGATATTACAACTGGAGAACTTAATAATTTAAACTCGACATAAAGTAGAAGAAATGAGACTGGCTTTCAGTGGCGGCTCGTGACAATTGTTATTGGGTGTGCTGCATGAATCACGACCAATATATAAAATAATAGAAATAGAATAACAGAGGAAAACCAAAAACAATTAAATTAGCTCTAATAGTAATTATTAATAATGGCATAATATAAAAATCTGAGCAACTTATATTATTGCATTTTCCTAAATTGGAGATTAATACGCCGGTCTTTTTTTGCCGCAAACTTTTCGATTACTTTGTTGTTAAAGTTCGGTATTGAAGCGATGATCTTTTTTTCTATCGAGAGCGTGGAAAGGACTGTTAATCTGTCTTCGCACATTGTATTTCTTAAAAATGTTTTTATCCGTTTTAACGTTGAAAAACTACGCTCAGCTTCTGCTGTGGTCATTGACGTAGTCACCAGAATTTGTATAAATTTTTTGGTTTCTGCTAATGTATCCTCTAAATTATTAGAAATTATAAATTTTAATAAAGGTACTGCACCTTTCAATGCTCTGCACTCGATATTGGAATACAAAACTGATAGCTCTGTTCGCAAATGTTGTTTATCAAAAAAGTTATAAGCTTTTATCAAAAAAGTTATAAGCTGTACAAGTTAAGTCCAATTCATTTTCAGGAAACTTATTATTATATTTTTCGAAATGCTCTGAATATAAAAGCGCTGCTGCAACTAAGTGATTTGTATATGCAAACCGTTCTTTTGCATTTTTTATAATAACATCACAAACTTCTATACAGGCAATACGATGATCCTGTGGGCTGTTATTTGGTCGTTTTCTTTTTTGGGCACTAGGCGCCGTAGTTAAATTTGAAGCTTGATGTACGATAGGGTCTATTTTATTTCGGACATTGTTAATACTTTACAAATCCACTGATTTCGTAAATATATCTCTTTATTAAATTTTCGCGTATATGTTTTTGCACGGCTTTTACCGGCCACCTCAATATTAAGGTCAGGTATAGGACGGTCACGTTCTTTTATAATCAACTGTTGTTGATAGTTAAGTTTTTGAAACTTATCTACACCCAATTCAAATTGAAACTCCATAGTTTTAATCACGCAGGAACAAAACTTTAACACTACAATCACCTCATATGCACCGGCCAACAGCCACCTACGATGCTAATTGCCGAATATCTGTAGTCCACTGCAGCTCGAAGAGATGTTTCCGAGGCCGTTAATAAACAGTGCACCCGAAGCATATCGGCTAAGTTCGCCGTTTGCCTAGTAAACGTATTTTAGAGCTGCCAGTGTTTCAGTAGCTGGATCTATCGTGTTTGTAGTAGAAAAGCAATACGTAGACAAATTTACATGCCGATATGAGAAGCAAATGCCTAATAAAAATAATATTAATCATCGTTGTTGTGAAATTATTAGCAGTTAATATTTAATATGACAGATTTGAAATAAAAGTATATTAATATTAATTATTATTTAATAATCAAGATTTACTGTGGTGGTTTGGTAGTTCTGCAGCTCAGCAGCATATAAGAAAAAGCCGCCACTGCTGGCTTTGAAACTTATGTTGAGGAACTTTATACTTGCATTTTAAAGGATGTTTCATTTGGAACTATAGGATGTGATTTATGAATAAAATTAACAATATTTGAAAAACTGACGTTTTTTATTCTTCAGTGTAAAATTGAGACGATACGGCTACAAACGGAAAAGAGTATCGTTCATATGGCCGACACCACTCATCTGGCATTATGTCATTCGTTTAATAAAATTTTTCAAAATAAAGGCACATAAAACTGGCTCTATTTCCTGACTAATACGTTGAATATTTGATTTCAGGTCATTGATTGTTGTTGGCTGGATGGGTACACTTTTCCCTTAACATAGTCGTAAAGAAAAAAAGTCCAGTAGCGTTAAGTCACATCAGGAAACTTGGTATGTAACTGAGTTACGGTTACACGTACTGTATAACACGTTGCACTGTCTCGAAACCATATGTCGTTCAAATCCAGCAAATAGATCATCAATGTGGTAAAAAAGAAATTGTTTGACATGTCACGATAGAGTTCCTCATTTACTGTGATAGCATTACAAGTTTCATTTCAGTGTTGCAAAAATTATCATCACCTTCTTTCTTTTCTAACACCCAATTAACAAATTTTACGACGTGCTAAATGGTCTGTAACTTTTAACTGTTGTGTCAACTAAATTTTGTATCCTGGCAGATCTTTCTTGGAAATCTGATGCGTGGTGACTCTTGATAGATTCAATTGTTGTGCATGACGTCGAATTGGCATATTTGGATACTCCTGTACACTTTCTCTCACTCTAGCAATATTTTTTTCTGACCAACCACGACCAGGACGTATTGGTGTTGCCTTACCAATAACAGAACCCGTCTCTTAAAATTTATTGATTAAGTTAAGGATTGTTAAATTTGTAGGTGCTTCACTTTCTCCTAATTTTACGCGAAATTCTTTTAATGCAACTGTAAATGACTGCTCCTTTTCATAAAACAGCATGTTGACGTCATATGGTTTGTAGATGATTGTCGCTAAATATTGAAGCCCCATCTTCGGCAGAATACAAATGGCTCGCAATTCAAATCCTATAGCTCCAACTGAGATACCTTATCGAAAAACATTTTATTTTTGATAAAAAAAAATGCATTTATATTCCTCAGCTTGCTCAAAGTAAATATGTTGGCAACTATGGCAGGAATGCAGCCTTTATTTGAGAAGATGCTCTTTATTAGAAGTATCCTTGTTCTTTGTAAAATTTCAGTTTGCCGTATATTTTTTAACTCCAATATTATATTCAACTTGTTTAATTCAAAAAGACAATAAGCAATTCCTATGAGTAATAAAATAGAACAGAACTTTTGTAAAAGATTCCAGTAAATGCTCTACATAAACTATTAATTAAGATAAGTAAAAATTAACAGTTATGAGCTTATAGCTAATCAATAACTAAAACAGCTTATCCTTAGGCTTGAACCGCTTCAATAGTCTCGGTTCATCATGATTAACAAATAGTCTCTAAGTTAGTATGTTTGGATGCACTTTCAGAAGGTCCTTTTATTTAACAGGAATACGTTTGCCTTCCTCTTTATATAATAATATAGCAAAGTCATTATAGAGTACACAGAAGGCAGCGTCGACCATATTTCGCAATATATTAACGAGTTTATCGAATTTGCTCCAAATTTTCCTTACTGTATATCTTGATATATTTTTGTATAGAGTGTCTCAGTTGGAATTATAAGATTTGAATCACGAGCCATTTGTGTTTTGTCAATGATAGGGTGTCAATATTTAACGACTGTCATCTACCAACCATATGACGTCAACATATGGCGATTAATAGTTCAACAGCGAATACTTTTTTACAACTATTTCATGAAGGTGAGCTATCATTTATAGTTGAATTAAGAAAAAATCGCATAAGATTAGGACGAAATGAAGCACCTACAAAGTTAACAGTTCGTAACTTAATCAGATAGTTCAGAGACAAGTTCAGTTCTTGATAAGGCAACACCAACAGGTCTTAGTCGTGGTCGGTCAGATAAAAATATTGTTACACTGAGAGAAAGTGTACGGAGTATCCAAACGCATCAATTCGACGTCGTGTATAACAATTCAATTTATCAAGAACCACCACGCATCAAATTGTAAAGAAATATATGCATCTGTTACGAGACTGCATCTGTTAGCATATGAAATTCAGTTGACACAACAATTACAGACCATTTACAACGTCGTAAATTCTTTAATTGGATGTTAAGAAATGAAAGGTGAAAGGTGAACAAAATTTTATTAAGCGATGAAGCACATTTTTATTTTGATAGATACGTCATCAAAAAAAAATTGTCAAGTTTGGGGTGCTGAAAATCTACATGTTGTTCGCGAAAAAAAATTGCATTTACAGAGATGCATGGTCTGATGTGCAGTTTGGAGTGGTTGAGTAATTGGATAATACTTCTTTGAAAAAGAGTAGCTGGTAATTCTGTCGCAGTAAATGAGAAATGTTAAATACATGTTAAATAATTTTTTTTCAGCAAATTGATGATTTAGATTTGAACAAAATTTGGTTTCAGTAAGACGGTACAATGTATCATATAGCACATGCAATCATAATTCTGCTCCATACCAAATTTCCTCATCATGCTGTCTCGCGGAATGCTGACATTATTTGGCCTGCAAGGTCATATGACTTAACACCACTGGACTTTTTCCTTTAAGGTTATGTCAAGGGAATCGAGTATGCCACCCAGCCAGCAACAATCAATGACCCTGAAGCAAATATTCAACCTGTTAGTCGGGAAATAGAGCCAGATAGAGGAAATGATTTGCCCGTCTTATGGACAATTTTGATAAACGAATGACATTGGACCAGATGAGTCGAGGCGACCATATGAACGATATTCTTTTCCAATTGTAGCCCTATCATTTCCATTTATGTTGAAGAATAAAAACACCTCAGTTTGTCAAATATTATTAGTTTTATTCATAAATCATATCATATAGTTCCAAATAAGACACCCTGTAACGAAACGAAAATTTGTATAAAAATCACAATCTAACCTAATTCAACTGGCTTAATAAGGGGCAATTTATCTCTGAATATTGACCGCATTTCTGTCTACCCACGGCGACGAGTATATTCGGTGTGAATTCGTAAGTATGTAAATGAAATCGAGCCGAGGTCTACCGTATCGGACGGGCATGGGTCACTTGATATGCGAGCGGGTATTGAAAGGAAACCGGCTCATTAATTTGAAAGAGCACAATGGCAGCAGGAAAGCACATGTTAAGTTTAGTTTGTTAATTACGACGTCACACACAATGGAGGAGCTTCCGCGCCAACCGCTCCCGGAAATTCGCCGCTCGTTGTCCCGTTTCAAACGCTCACCAAACCGCCCCGGACTCACCGTAGCGCCACCCACATTCTGCTTTCTTTAGTACTGGTGTTTTCGGTATAGGGTTGTAGTACAAGGATAATGATAAAATAATATTCCAGTTATTAAAAAAATTCATTTAATTTTTTTAATATTGTTTATCCAGTTTTTATCAGTTTATTTTTATTGTTTGCATGAATTGTATTTAAATAAATAAATGAATGGTTTATTCCTCATAAAAGCATATTACATTTTTTGTAGGATGAGTTCTGTGATAAGCAGAAGTATTTAATAACAGCAATTAGTTAAAACCTCTTAAGATAAGTGTATAACCTTAAATTTAAGTTAAGAAAATGTATGTCTATATATTAACTCTTAGTACATAAGCATCGAACTGCAATTATATACAATGTAAGTAGGTACTTGCATTAACAGAATTATAAAAGAAAATTACAAAGACAGCAGTCAAGCACATGTACATCCAAATTTAATATATATAATAAATACAAAATGTAAATAAAAGTTTAACAAAAAAAAATTGTGACGATTGGGAACTATTTTTTGGCGGTAAGAACTGCTTATAGGTAGTTTACGATGAAATGTCATCGTGGAACATAAAATGCAAGCCTTACTAATACGGAATGTTGTACTTGAACCGAGCCACTGTTCTTACATACCAGCAGTGCTCCTCTATCTGGTTATTGTCAAGGTTTGTTAATTGATTAATTATTATATTCTTTCCGCTTACTAGCTACATACTTCGCTTTCTCATTTTCCTATTATATAGTTCATTTCCCAATTCTCTTACTATGTTTCCTTATTACTATTATACTAAAACTTAATCTAACAAAGTGACTTATGCTAATAACCTTCTTATATCTAAATTTTAACATTGCAACAATTTCTCTTTAATTCATGTTTCGTTTTATATATTATATAACATCATTCCAAATTGTGTGTACCAAATTTCACAAAAATATTTACAGTGATATCATAGATATAAGAAAAAGATGTTTTCTTAAAAGTTTATCACCCTGTATCTTGGAAACGAAGCGAGTGAGGACATATGTTCATATATTCATTTTTTTCATAAAATTGACTCAAGAATATGCTCTTAAATTTTTCGTACTTACTTAGGAAACACCCTGTATAAACTCTCGACAATAACATAAAATGTGTATTTTATCTAATACATAGTTACAGTAAAACAAACATGCGAAAGAAACTATTGACTAAAAATATCAATTTCCAATTCAGCTCTAAGTTATCTGTATACCTACACTAACATTAAATAGCGTCATCAATATTAAGACTCCGGGCACCATTAGACCTGAAAAGGTGTTCAGTATCAGAAATAAACAGAGAAAACAATAGAAAACTTAGAGACTCTCCTTACAAAGCTCCTCTGGTCACATTAAAAGCTTTAGACAATGTATTGTTAATTTATATTGTATATGTTAGTTTATATTGTAGTGTTAATTTATTTTGTATAACACAATACGAGGGTATAAAAAGATATTAAATATAAATAGGACCTTTTAAATTATTTTTACAGTAAAATCAAAGTTGAATATATGTTATTTTTCTACGTATTCTCCACTCTTTTACAAATTTCTAAATCTCGTCATTCAAGAGTGAAATTGGTCTTGTCTCTAACTAATTGCGCGTGAACGGTTCTACACCTTGATCGTCGTAAAGACAATGTTTTCCATATTCTTCGTCAAATGGTCTGAATACATGGTATCACATGAAGATAAATCTAGTCTATAGAGCAGATGTTCAAGTGTTTCTTAACGATTTTTATAATGAAATATATAAATATGAACTAAAGATTCATTTAATTTGCTTTTATTTATATTTCCAATAAGTCTCCATTCCAATGGCGTTAATACAAGATTAAAATGTATTTTAAGTTATATTTTATTTCTGATATAACTTCATATTTTCAGTTTCTTGAATACTAGTTACAAGTATTTCACTGGCCATTATCAGTGTATCTATTGTGTTTGTAAGTATTCTTCTAATCTTACAATCATCTGTGACGTTGCATGTCTTTAAAATCATTGGGTGGGGAGAAGAGGAGGAACCATTCGACATCCAAAGATGTAACATAGTTAAAACGGTCTCTGAAATAATTTAATGGTTCCGTGTCAGTGTTGTTACTATAAATTTGTTTCAGGCGTTTTAAGAAAACGGCCCGTAGAGAGGATCACTGCGGCTTATACAATAATATTTCATCATCATTAGGTCATCAGTCCTAAGACTGGTTGGACGCTAACCTCCAGCTTCTCCTATCTTGTGCTAACCTACGCATTTCGCTAATTGTGCTACAACCTACATCCCTTACTATTTGCGAGCAGTAGTCTAATCTAGGCCTACTTCTACCTTTCTTCACTCCTATTTCTGCCTCCAAAATATCGCGGACTATTCCCCCATGCCTCAGCAAGTGGCCTACCATTCTATCTCTTCTCTTCTTTACGCTTTTCCACATACTTCTTTTCTCGTCGACTTTCTCCAATACTTCTTCGTTTCTAACCCTATCAGTCCATGGTATTTTCATCATTCTTCGGTAACATCACATCTCAAAAGCTTCTAATTTCTTCCTACTTGCTTCCCCTACCGTCCAGGTTTCGCAACCGTATAGTGCCGTGCTCCATACATATGTTTTCAAAAATCTCTTCCTTGTTTCTAAGTTTATTACCCCCGAGCATAAAAGTGCTTTCTTTTTGTTAAAAGCTACTCGACCCTGCGCTATTCTTTGTTTTATGTCTTTATCGCTTCTTCCATCCTAATTTAATTTACTTCCTAAATAAGTGAAGACTTTAACTTCCTCCAATATTTCATTATTAATTTGTACTTTCATTTTTGCTCTGCTCTCGCGCCCTCTGCACACTAACACTTTAGTTTTGTTTTTATTCACCCTCATTCCGTATTCCTCTGTCAACACTGCCTCCATTTCGTTCAATTCCGATTCTAATTCCTCCTTACTAGATGCTAATACTGCTATATCATCCGCGAATCTCAGCATTTTTAGTTTCTGTCCCTGTACTTTAATCCCGAAATCCACTCTATCTTTTACTACATTAATCGCCTCTTCGATGTACAGATTAAAAATTAGTGGTGATAGCGTACATCCTTGTCTTACTCCTTTCCTAATACCTACTTCCCTTTTTTCCCCTTCTGCTTCTATAACAGCAGTTTGCTCTTTGTATAGATTGTATACTACTCTCCTATCTCTATACTTCATTCCCGCGCTCTTTAGTATCTCGAACATTTTTTCCCATCTTACGTTATCAAAAGCTTTTTCTAAATCTACAAATCCTATATAAGCGTTCTTTCCTTTTTCTATTGTTTTCTCTAACATTACTCTTAGCGCCAGAATAGCTTCGCGAGTTCCCCTATTTCGCCTAAACCCGAATTGGTCTTCTCCTAGTATTTCCTCCGCTCTATTTTCCATCCTCTTCTGCACTATTCTAGTTAAGATTTTTGACGCGTGGGAAGTTAGGCTAATCGTTCTAAAGTTCTCGCATTTGTCGACTCCTCTCTTTTTCGGTATAGTAACGATAATGTTCCTCTTATAATCCTCCGGCATCTCGCCCGTTTCGTATATGTATTTTACTAGTTCAAACATCCTATTTACTACTTTCTGTCCCGCACATTTCAAAATTTCCGCCTGTATCTTATCTACACCCGGCGCTCTATTATTCTTTAGCCCCCTTAGTGCTATTTCAAATTCCTCTCTCAATGTAGGTTTTCCTACATCTTCCCTATCGATGCTAGATTCTTCCCCTAATATATCTCCTAATTCCTGACCCTCGTATAAATTTCCTAAGTACTGCTTCCATCTATCCGCTTTCTCCTCTCTTCCGATCAGTATGTCCCCCGATTGACTATTAACATTTCTACTTATTGTTCCAATATCCCTGAAGTTCCTCTTAATTATTTTGTAAGCCTCATCGGTCTTACCTACTTGCAAATTATCTTCTACATCTTTGCATTTATCCTCTATCCATTGTTCTTTCGCTTTTCTACATTTTCTAATGATTTCCCACTTTATGGACTTATAAGTTTTTAGTCCTTCTTCGTCTCGTCTGTTTTTGTAGCCTCGTTTCTTTTGCATTAAGTTTAAGATTTCGTCCGTTATCCAGGGCTTCCTAGCTTCCCTTTTATCGTGTCCTAAAACGTCCGTAGCCGCAGAATCTTGACTATTCTTGATACCCTCCCACTCAGTTTCTGCGTTCTTGATTTGGTCCTTACTCGCTTTATTTATTAATTGATCTGTTTTCTCCTGGAACTTATCTTTCATATTCTGATCCCTCAATATGTCTACATTTATACGTTTGTTATCCTTCCGGGTATTCAGATTTTTGAACTTTAATTTAGCTTTCATGACTACCAAGTTGTGGTCGCTGTTTACATCTGCTCCTGGATAACTCTTACAGTCTTTTACTTGATTTCTAAATCTCTTCCTAACCAGAATGTAGTCTATCTGATACCTGTCTATCCCTCCTGGCATTTTCCATGTGTACCGCCTCCTAACGTGATTATTGAATAATGTGTTCGCGACTACCATCTTGTGCTTCTCACAGAATACGATCAGTCTGCTACCTCTCTCGTTTCTGTTTCCTAATCCATAAGGACCTAAAAATTCTCCTTTTTTCCCCTCACCTACGACTGCGTTAAAATCTCCTACTATTATTAAATTTTCATGACCCTTCACAAATCCTATTACCTGCTCTATGTCCGAATAAACGGCTTGTAACTCTTCCTCACTGTGGCTAGAAGTAGGCATGTATACTTGCACTATTACTGTTTTCACTGGCTTCGAATCTAACCTAACCATCATTACTCTCTCGCTGTATTGTAGGTAGCTATCTACACACTGTCCTGCGTTCTTCCGCATAACGATCCCTACTCCCGCGTTTCCATTTATCGATCCTGTGTGTATTACCCTATAGTCACCGCTCCAAAAATCTCCTACTTCCGGCCAGCGCATCTCACTTATATCTACTATATCTAATCCTAACCTATCCATTTCTATCTTCAGATTCTCTAGCTTCCCTGCCTGTCTCATGCTTCTGACATTCCACGCTCCGACTCGTGAAATGCTACACTTCTTACTATTATTGCACTCGATCACGTCTCCTGGAACAGTCCTCACCCGGAGATCCGAACGGAGGACTATTTTACCTCCGGTGTTTTTTGCCCCAGGAGACGCCAACATTAATTTGGAATAAGCTTTCTGTTAGCTGTTCTGAGGATTATAATGTGGTGGTTTCCTCTTGCCTTCCACATCGCAGTCGTATGTGTCATAGCACCATGCCAACCCTGCAAACCCCCACGGTTTCTGCCACTATGTCTACTGAAAGAGCTGCTGCCGTCCTTCAGGGATTTGTCTTAGTCTGGTTTTTCAATGAGGACCCCCCCACTATGGCTAAACCTATGGTACGGCTCCTTAAATCATTAAAACGCGCAAGCCGACCCACCCGTTCTAGTTTGCACTAGAACTTCGTCAAGGTGCAAGTCCTATCGGATCGGAATAACACTTATACATTCAAGAATAATCTTTAACTAGCTGGTAAATATGCAAATGACTGCATCAGCTCAGCAAGATCAAGTTAAATATATAATTGTGTGTATAGTATAATTTTATGTAATGCTGGCCATGGAATATTCCTTCAGATGCTGTTATCACGTCCATGGACAACCATAGTTTTATAGTGTGTTTGAGATTTAATATTATTCTCAAATCTCCTGTGTACACATTATAAGTATTGTAACGTTCAGCGGCTAGGTAATTTTCATATATTATGTTTATTCCAAAAGTGACGAAATAGCTTTTCTATATTAAAACTGATTTAAAATATTACCCAATATTTTAAATCAGGTAACTTTCATATAAATGTTCTCATATTATATGCAAATATTTGCATATTACTGCAAGCATTCGAAGTATTTAACTAAATTAAAGTCACAAAGATGAGATAAAAATATATTCATTTTGACATAATGACTGGTGGTAAAACACGACGTTAAAGTTAAACTGATTTATTTGTACCTACATCTATTCAAATATAGTATGTTTACTTGACGGCTTTCGCCGATTTACACGAGCGTAACTCTGCGGGTAGCTTTAGTTATCACACTCACGATTGGAACTCAGTTCTAAGACATCCTATACAATCCATTATGTAATATAGAAAGTTTGCAAGAACTCTATGTATAAACAATTTATATATGCATTGATTAATTGGATTATTAATAAAAACAATGTCATATAATATAATGTAATATTTTCACATTTTCGGTACCTATTTTAAAATAAACTGGACTATAATTTATTTAAATATTTTATGTATGTACATACACTTTTTAGAGTGAACTATTCACGAGTCAAATGTACTCTGAAACACCACAGATTGTTCACATGAAAACTTTTTGTTCCGAAAATTCTTTGTTTTGTTCACCAAGTTTAAGTTTCTGCAACATATTATTTACATTTAAACTGTGCTTAACTAGGACGTATATTTTCGTGTTTAATATTTTGTATAATAATATTCTATGTATATTTGAATAATCTATGTATTTTACAATTTAGGTGTTTGTTAAAAATATTAAGATTTGTAACATATGATACAAAGCAAATTGTATTTAAATATTTCGTGATATGGCTGTGAAAATAGTATAACATAATATTTCTAATGATATCCTTAAAAGTATTTTTAACAATTATGTTCTTCTGCAAATCAGGTGACAGTGGTTCAATATTATGTCTATTTTCAGAACATGTCGAAAGTGATTCGAAAATTATTAATCGTGTTTGATCAGAAAAGCATTTTGACCTTATCCTACTTAATCAGCACCAGTCATGTGGTGCTATTGGATTGAAAAGTATGCCTGATTTGCATATTATAAAAATGGGAATTATTTATTCTAAACGACTATCTATTAAATTGTTGTTCCATTATATTCACCATTTTCCGAAATTTGAATTATTGCTTCTTAGATCCGATCACACACTTACGTTATCATTGATACAAAAAACTTCTTACTTTTGTTTGCACTTCCAAAAAACTATCCAACATTATTAAATTTGTTTGACGAAAGGCAGAAACAAGTATATGCTTACATATATTTAACTTTTATATATATTTATTTTTGTATTTTAATTATTCGAAATGATGTCAATGAGTAACTGTCCGAATATTTTCAATAATAATAATAATTGGTGAAATAAGAAAATGATTGTTTTTTAGAATTTACAATTACTTTTCATGATAATGCAAAATCTGATAACTTCTGATATATTTAATTTTTATTGAAAGTCAAATATAATTTACTGTACATTTTAACATTTTGTTTACGTATACTTAAATATTAATCAAGGGGTGATTAAGACTATTTTTTAAAGACGTTTTATACCTATTAGAATAAATTGTTACAAGGTCACACCTTGCAACAATCTATTCTCTAGAAGGCTTTTAGTGAATGACATCTTGAATGAAAGGCATAAATATAGATTAGACGTAGTCTAAAAGTTATTTTTAATTATCTTCTGATGATGCCAACTTCGTTGGCGAAATGGCCGTCAAAATACATATAATGTTTCGGCGTTTGTGAAAATCTGATCTCTAGAAAGTTCTAATACACTCCCACGATAAGGATCTATCTATTGAGGGAGTACGTAATAACGAAAAAATTGTCTATAAATATTTTTTGCAGTTAAATCTAACTGGTTTGTTTTGGTGAATATTCATTTATGATTCTTCGCATACGATAATTTGACTAATGTTTATATTACAGTATCAGTTACACTAAACGTAATGTATATACAATGTAACCGAAAAGTAACAAAAATTCAAGAAAATTGCTATAGCATTAGGACATGCCAATTTAAGAGCTACTCTTAACAGTTCGAGTTAACTTCTTCGAGACGTATTTTTTGAACTCACAACCTCATCGACATTTTTTAATGGAAAGCCCTAATTTTGTTTGCCCCATGTGAAAGAACTTTTTTTAATTGTAGATAAAGAAAAATAAGGGATTGGTTACATAAGGATTTTTGTGAATAAATGAATTTTTGAAATCAATAGCAAATAAAAACCATCATCATAAAGTCACTGAAATATAACAAAATTCTTCGTTCACATTTAACATTGGGCAGTATTGGCATACGAATGCGTTTTTAATTAATTTTTGTTCTGCTGATTGTAGCTATTACTTTTTCTATCTCTAAGCCATTTAAAGTGCGGCTAGTACCTAATCATAGAAAATAGTGAAGGAATATGGTGTTCGAGAAAGAAGAGTTATTCAAATGGCATAATACAAAAAAGGGGTTTTTCATTAAAAGAATATCGATACAGTTATATATTTTACAAATACGGTTTTAAAAATAATGCTAAAAATAAGGGTAATAATAAGAATTTCGAATACATCTTTTGTTAATATTAATATGAAAACATATGTATTCAGTATTCAAATATCACTGCGGAATTTTCTTGCTTACAAAAAATTGCTTAACAGTGTAGTACTATAGCGGAAGGTAGCTTAACCTAGCTTCTAATTCTTTTCTTTGTCTTCTAACTTGATGTATTACTCTCGTCACCATTATTCTGTCAAGTTCTTCTACAATAAATCTCTCAATTTTTCAACAATTGCTCTTTATTTATTGCTACTTCAACCTTAGTTCAATGAGTTATGGGCTCAGGATCCTTCGGATTTACATTGTATGTAAGTTATAAGGAAATATTTGTGTTATGTTGAAACAGTTGATATGAAAGATTGTTGAAAACGCGAAATATTTTTGCGAGTCGTGCAAAGTGAAAAAGATCGTGAGTCGCGTCGTTGAAAGCGAGACAATTCGGATTTCTAAGTTAAATGGAATTGAAAATTAGGCCGCGTGGTAATCTCAAGTGCGAGTTACATTGCAGTCCAGCGAAGTTTGATGTGCTGTCGACGGATCGTCGACGGATCACCGGCTCCTGTTTCTGTCATCAACATTAATCTGTCAGTTCTTCTACAATAGAAATCTCCCAATTGCTCAACAATCGCTTTCTATTAATTGCTACCTTAATCTTAATTCAATACATCTTTTGATCTATCTCAGAGATTTTCAGAAAATATATATTAGTATCAATTTTATAAATTATATATATTACTTTTCGAATTCATTGTATATAATATACATTATGCAATTAAATGCCTATCGTTGGAATATAGCCACAGCTATGATATATGCGTATAATTTATAGTATTACATTATATATATATATATATATATATATATATATATATATATATATATATATATAATCATCGCATATTAAAAAGATTTTCAATGTAAAAAAAGTCGTTTTATGTTCTATTATTGTTTAATATTTTTCAGTATAATACATTATTCTTGGTACAGTAACACACATGAACAACATAAGAAGCTATTATGTTCTCTATTATTATATAGATTTCATATTTTGGCCATGTTTTGTTCGAATTAGTCTTCATTAATTGAAAGTCTAGTTTAATTACACGGATTTCCAATGAAAACAAAATGTAAATGAATTTAGTTCTGTTTTAAATATGAAAAAAAGTATTTAGACAAGTTTAGATTTTTTGGAAAACGGAACGGAAATATAATGTTAAACATATCACTATTATATAACATAGAGCAGTTCTGCCTACATGAATAGTTATACGAGTGTTTCCTTTTCACTGTTTCATATTAATAACTGTTTTTAGAATTCGTATAGCTTCCATTTGCGAGAGATCAGCAAAATATTTGCATCAAACTGTTATTCGAATTCAGCCGGAACAATTATCGCCGCGCGTAGGGATTGTTTTCCGGGTAAATACTAAATAAGAGAGCCGCAGTGTTGGCGCTGGAATTTTGACTAATTGTTTGAGATTTCCATATGAATGAGATTATGAAATATGGTAACATTAATATGGATATATGCTCGAAAGCGAATTGTAAGCAGTCCGTGGTGACCTACGTTTTGACTTCTCGCTCCTAACCACGCTGAACCATAGAGCCCAATTTCGAGGGAGCACCAATCTCTATGTATGAGATTTTCGTTAATTTGCATAAAATGTGTCTCAGTGATTCATATATCTTATTGTATTTGATATACGATTCCTGCTTCGTTCTGTTTATACGTTTCAATTTTTGAGCAAAATATGGTACGAACAGTAACATCTACCGTCGGCGTGACGTATGAAAATATCATTTTTCGAAAGAAACATTTATTCATTATTTCTGTTTATATAAGCCCCTAGACAAAATTAACGCATCAGTGAAACTTCACATTATTTCTTTTATTT
This sequence comes from Rosalia funebris, assembly GCA_037954035.1. NCBI lineage: Eukaryota > Metazoa > Arthropoda > Insecta > Coleoptera > Cerambycidae > Rosalia > Rosalia funebris. The sequence continues at coordinate 23,452,226 of JAZFAV010000011.1, forward strand.
TTTATCCAAGATTTAAATCATTGTACTTATGCGATATTATAATTAAAGAATTTCAACCAATGTTTGACAAATTAGAGTGGTATTGTTTGGAAAAAATATGAATAAGTCGCAGAATGGAATGATAATATTGTAACGAATTTACTAGAAAGTTCTTTATTTCGAACACTTATTTATAACTCAACTATTTACAAGTCCAATTAACTAACTAGCTTTATTTCTACTTTAAATTTATAAACTAACTTTCTCACTGTATTACACAATGTCACTTTCTTCGCACCGTATCGCTCACTATCGCGGTCCAGATTCAACTAACTCCTGGCTGGACGACATAATTCTTATATAGGCAGTAGGACGTCTCTCCAGATGTTTTTAGATATAGAACTTTGGCGAACATTCTAGTATAGAACGCACTGGAAGTCAACTCCACACGCTCTTGATGGTTTCGAATATCCCCGCCATTCGGGATCGCTCGAGGCGTTCGTGACAATATCAAATGAAAATTGTTAATGGTGTTAATTAATAACTTTAGAAAAAAAATTGAAGGTGAAATTATATAGTAAAAATTTGAATTCAGTAGCATGTATATTCTCCTCTAGCTCTTATATATAGCACTGCTTTCAGTCATCTGGGTACGCTATTGATCAAATGGTGAATGGTTTCCTGAGGAATATTCTTCCATTCGACAAGAACGACTTGTTCGAGTGCTAAGAGTCATACGGGGCAGGTATGTGAGTGGCGTTTAACTAATTATTTTAGTGTATCCCTTAGATGCTCTTTGATGTTCATATCTGGGCTGCTTGGTGGCCAGTCCATAGTTGTAATATTCATAAATTATAAAATTATCATAAACGTAGTCCAGTATCTCTTTAGCAACGTGGGACCGATGTTATCCTGCATAAAAGTGAAAGTGTCTCCGACAAACGGGGCAAATGGCATCACATGTCTTCTATTATATTTTATACGTAAAAATATGCTTTCATGGATCTCCTCAATCTATGCAACCAAGAAACCAAATCCGTGTGACTATCGAAACAAATTCCTCCCCAGAACCTTATTGATCCACCAAAAAATTGAATCCTTGAAGACTCTGACATTAATGTATTTTTATCGTATTATTACATTAGCTTCAAAATCATGACTGGATCGAAGAAAGTTACAATTTAGACTAAAAAATTAGAAAAATGGCATTAAAAAGGATAATTGACAACGAAGTAAGACTAACTAACGATGGAATGCTAAAAAATGGTTTAAAAAATTCAGTTTCGACTTTTTCGCAAATTCGAATTCAGCAAATTATCAAGAGATGAATGGCAAAAATTTGAACATTTAATTTAGTCGTTACTGGTTGTATTAATTATAATTTTTTGGAACACCGATCGGATTAATTTGTTAAAATATTATTGTTTCTCAATTGCTATGTAACCTACCATAAGATTTTATGCGTTATATGTGAAATGTGTTCTCTTAAAAGGCACCCTTATATAAGGGTTTGGCTATTTAAAAAAATTGTTGATAACGTCATCACTCCAATAGTATTAATATTAACAAGAACATACATATACAAAAAAAAACGGGCACCTAAAATCAAACTAAACATATTTTTAAAATATTTTTTCTTATTTATTCTATAACTATTTTGTTGTATTTGTTCCAATTTTTAAGTGCTCACTGTATATATTTGAGGCTCAACCAAACATTTGCTTATAATTATTAAAGGTAGACCTTTAAAGGAGCCACCGCATGTTTAATGCCTATAAATCATTGTTTAAACGAGTATGAATGAGGAATTACTTCATGACAACCAATGTAAATAGGTAAAGAATTGTTCTATAGTAGGGCATATTTAGTACAAATATATTTTTTATTTGGGTTTCATAAAAAATATTTAATTTTACAAAGTATTTTAAAGCATTACAAGCGATTAGTAAGGCATTTTTATACATTATAATCAATAATAATTATCTGAGTGTAAAGAATATGTTTGCAATTTTGCGTCTTTTGCTTAAAATAGCAAGTAAGTTCTAACTGGGCAAACGGCAAGAAATAAATAGGAAGAATATTATAAGGTTAGGGTGATTAACACACTATATCACACCCTCTTCATTCACGAGCCGCAAGCCTGTTTGCTCTAATAAATCAGTAATTACACTTATCTAATCTTCTTGTTCGAATGCGCTCATTGGGATTTTCAATTCAATTCAATTTACGGATTTAATCGTGTTTTAAAATCTATATAATATTCGGATTTACCACGAAAACTAAGGCAATCTATCGAGCGGCTTATTTAAGCACGCTATCATCTAAAGCGAGAAGATTAAGCGTCAGAAGCAAAACTGTTGACAGACCCTTTTTGGTAAAAACATTTCCTGTTTCCTATGAAGAAGCTAACTAATCTTTAACTTGTATTGTAGAGAAAGTTCATTATTGTAACAATGTAATTTATTATTAATATACCATAACCAAATAAGAACCTAACATTCTATTATCTACAAAAGCGTTAATTATGTGCTAATAAAAGTTTTTTAACGCTTTAAGGAATGTAAAATATTATATAATTAAACGTATTTAAAGTAAGGGATGCAAACAATTCTCGCTTAGAGTTGGTTTGTGTTATATTTAAATGACACTACTTTTAAAGCACTATATTAAATTGTATTGTGTTTCTGTTAAGAGTGTTAAGCTGTGCACTAAAATAGTATCGTTTATCTAAGCATGCGTAAATAAGATAAGAATTTTAACCATCAACAAAACGCTGAAGTAGTCCTGTAATGAATACATTATTTGTATTCTGTTGCCTATTTTTGTTGTTCCAGAAAATTAAGGAGAAATCAATTGAAAATATAGAAATAAGAGCAATAAGAAAAGAAATTATTGTATGATGTAGTAATTTAGTAAAGAAATTACATACATTTTTTATGTATATTCATAGAAATCAATTGAAAATTGTATATTTCATGTAGAAATCAATTGAAAATATAGAAAAAAGAGCAATGAGAAAATAAATTATTGTATATTGTAGTAATTCAGTAAAGAAATTTCATATATCTTTAATGTACATTGTTTCCTAGTAATGTAGTGATTACTATATATTTCGTAAAGATATACAGGGTACTTCACGGTGAGTGGCCTATCAGACGTTTTCTTAAAACAACAAATAATTTGGAACTGAAAATTTGTATGTGGGGGCTTTTAGTGATGCTGTATTTAATGAAAATAATGCCAAGTATGTGACACTTCCGGTTATACCGGAAATCGACAACAACATCCTTATTTTAAATGGCATACTAAATTTTTATACCAGATTATATTTCTACTTACTATTTTGGGGTAATTATTAATACCATTCCCTATCTCGAAAACTAATATTTTTTTAAATATTTCGATTTTAATAAAATCTTATGCGAAAACTAATCCGTGCATAGGAATTAATAACTCTCGCTAAGGTAAGTTTCATTAACCAGTTATTTTCCCATATATTAATGAGATACGAAGCTTATTTATGTATAAATTACAAATGCTCCAAAATATACAGGGTGTCCAAAACAGGAGGTCAAACATTGACAACTTCGACTTTCAATAAGTGGCTTATTTCAAATAGAACATACTGTATTTCATAGGCCCAGTCGCTTATTTATTTGATTACCTTTCGACCTATATGGAAATTTCCTAGAACTAAATTGTACCGCTCTTGAGTTACTTAGAAACATTATTGAATTAACAACATTGAGCATAGTGTGCCATGAAGAACAAAGTTGAAAATAAAGATAGGGTAGTATTTTTGGTAATATTTATATATTATTATTATTAAATAACAAGCAGGCAATAAATGAGAAATAACAAATACAAAATATGTATCTATATTACCTTATATACTTTATCATAGCTATAGAATTGCTTAATTAGATTGGCTAAAATATTTTTGGTGACATTATTGACAATTAATTGTATAAATCTATTGTTGAGTTCATTCTTGTCAGTGAGTTAAATAATGGTTGTTACTGTTTTCAAGAGGGATCCAATAAAACGATCACTACGTTACTCAATTGTTCATTAATTTAATAAACTGCAATCAATATTTATATTAAATTAATAGTTTATACTAAATGATTAAAGTGAAAACTAGTATTTGGCATTTATATGGACAACCCTAGGGGTTACTGTGTAAACGTTCAAATTTGTATTGACTAGTGTAAGTTATTCAATTGTATACATATAGTTTGCTAAAGGTGCTTAATTTTGAAAATAAACTGTCAACGGCAAAAATATAGTTTTTATTTCTAAACCATTTTTTGAATCTTCTAATTTTTCTTTCTTAAACCGTTCAATATTTGTGTTGATTAATTGAAAATTTTCAAGGGTATTCATATAGTATATTCATGTTGCATAATTTTGAAAAAAAACTGTCAATGGGAAAACTATAGTTTTCTTTCCTAAACTCTTGTTTACATCTCCAAATTTTTCTCTCTTAAGCCGTTCAATATTTGTGTTGGTTAGTTCAAATTTTTTAATTATACTCATATAGTTTATTCATGTAAAAAACTGTCAATAGGAAAACTATAATTTTATTTCCTAAACCTGTTTTTAAACCTAATCTTTCTTTCTTAAACCATTCAATATTTGTGTTGATTCGTGCAAGTTTTGCAATTCGATACATACAGTTTGTTCATGTTGCCTAATTTTGAAAAAACTGTCAATGAGAAAACTATAGTTTTCTTGCCTAAGCCTTTTATGAAGTCTCTTAATTTTTCTTTCCTAAACTATTTAATATTTGTGTTGATTAGTGCAAGTCTTTCAATTGTATACATGTAGTTTGTTCATGTTGCTCAATTTTTAAAAAAGAGCTGTCAATGGGAAAACTAGTTTTCTTCCCTAAACCTTTTTTGAAATCTCTTATTTTTTCTTTCTTGAACAATGCAATATTTGTGTTGATTGGTGCAAGTCTTTCAATTGTATACACATAGTTTGTTCATGTTGCTTAATTTTGAAAAAACCGTCAATGAGAAAACAATAGTATTCTTCCCCAAACTTTGACAGTTGTGATGGTTGATATACCAACTCTCCAAGCAAATACTTTAGACCTACTTGAATATATTTTGGATAAAGGCCTAAACACCACTAAACAAGTGGTATATTTGTGTTAAAGATGGAATAAGAAGGTTCCATGCTTAGTGCTTTCCTTTGTTAAACACTGTCTCTAAGCAACTCTCAAAAATACTTTCTTATCGATGCCTTTTAACGGCCTGACATAATTTGCGAATCTGTCAGATTCCATTAAAAGTCAATGAGCTATAAACGATTTGTTAACAAGACGCAGGAACAAACAAGGAGTCACGTGTCGGAGCGTGACAAATCGGGATCTATTCAGAGTTCGCGTTGCCGATACGTAATTGATTCTGCATGCCTTGTAAGCGCGGCCTTTTTGAATACATCCGTGACATAGGATTACATGGGAGCCTCTGTGGCCCGAGTATTTCGACATTTTAGCGACGTAGATCCATATGGGACTCTTAATAATGTTGTTTGGCTATAACCGTTGTTCTTTTGACATGGGAACGGCGGGTAGCGTACACGGAAAGCAAATATATTGGATAATGCTTAACGTGATTGTCTCCTCGATGTTTCCTGAAAACGATGTTTAAACTATGACATATAAATAATGAATAGTTGTGTATGATAATACCTAAATAAGTGAGGAAAATGCGTTTGCTTTAACACAGAAGACGAATTATGTCTGTAGTTTGTTTTATTTTTTTTTTAACTCTGTAACTTATTTTATTTATTTTTTTTCCGTTTTAGTTTCTCCTGTTTCCAAAAAATTGACTTCGGTACATCTGGGTTGTTTATAAAACCATAAAACCATTATGAATCTAAAAATATAATATATATGTATATTCTTTAGGTACTTTCTTGAGTGGAACGTAATGATGTTAAGGGAGAAGGTCTCTGTGAAAATTTGCTGATTTTTTGCATTTCTTTATATATTCTCAAAAATATGTAGGTAAAATTTCAAGTTAAAATTCTGAAAATTGATTGAGTTACAGTCACTTTAGTGAGAGCAGGTAGCGTGACCGTCCCTGACAAAAATGACTACAAAAAATATCAAAAGAGACAAGGACGATACTGATGAAGAACCATCATACGGCCCAGGTCTCTATAGTTTAATGAAAGTATCAACATTTTAGGAAATACGTAACTGTATATCAAGAAACACACATCAACGAAAACCTTAACCGCGTTTTTCTGGAAACGACTTTTTTAGACCATGTGGTAGTGAATACTCGAAAACTCATGAGCTGATTTCAAATTTTTTTACTTTTAAGTCTGTACTTAGCCGATTTTAAAAATTTCAATAATTACTATTTATAAAAACTGCTTGAATAAAAAAAGGGGCCTTAAAAATAAAAAAAATCAATCCGTCGCCATTTTAAATCGCCAAATTAGTCGCCAATTAAAAAAGTAAAACCGTTATGCATAACGATAGCTAACGATAGCAAATTTGATTTTCCTTTTCAGATAGCCCTTTATCGAGATATCAATGCTACAATGGAGGGGAAATTTTTTTCCCTCCATTGAACCAAAAACCTCCATTCCTCCAAAAACTCTTATTAGTAGGTACATAACGTAAGTAGAGTATAAAATAAAGTACTTATAAAATAATATAAGTAATAATAATTTATAAAACATTGAAATACCTACTGTGTCAAAGAGTACAGGTTGTGTTAAACACAACTCATTTGGTCATAATCGTCGTAGTGTAACTGTGTTCACCGACTTGCCTACTTTATTCGGTTTCTGATCAACTTATATCTGAGTGGTGGTATAAGTTACAATTATACGTGTGACGAGTATTTAAGTGGGCCATGTTTTAACTTTTTGGTTTTTATTTTTGAAACCTTGTCTGATTGTGCAGAAATACGAGAAAGGGGTCGATGATCGCTTTTAGGTATAATTCAATGCCTGGCGGGACTTTAGCTCAAGTTCGAAACAGCTGTATGTTGTTCGGTTCCAATCCCGGACAGATGTTAAATCCTACCCGTGGCGGGTTTTATTTTTTGAAAAAAAAAAATTTTTACCGTTTTTTTTTTTTAATAATAAAACCATCTCCCGATATCTACTCTTCCACAATTCGCCGTATCGTAGCCAATAGCTATATTATGATTTTCAAAATAAAAAATGAAGACTATAACTCTGTGATATGTTGTTGTTAAACAATTAAATTATTAATAACTATTTCAATTAATTTGGACTTCTATTTACATATTAAGGGGCCACTAAATATGTACTAAATGACGATTTGTGCTTTTCAGTTAGCACCGAGAGTTATGAAGCTAATGTGAAATTGGAATTTTAGCAAGTTACAATACTTCTAATAATGTTGATAATGTAATTAACATTTCTATTTTACGTTTTGAAGGTTGCTAAGTGCAAACTAAATAGTTATGGTTTCATATTTCGTGGCAACCAAATGGTTGTGGTACATGTGTGAAGTTTGCACAAAACTATAATTTTGGGAGGAGAAGGGGGCTAGAACATTCGAGACAGTAGCAACAACAGGAGACCAATTTTCCACAAACACCGAAACCAAGCTGCTTAAAACTCAGAAATATTTGAAGATACAAGAATATTTCGTTTAAATATTATATACATTGATTGAATACTTAGTTTCATAATATAAATAATTCTGGAATAGGTATCATTCAATGTGTTTCATTTGATGTTATAGTAAAATATTTCAATTTATAAAATAACTGTGTTTGGGAATTTTATTAACCAACTAAATAATATAATACACCCAGTTTGAAATTAACGTTTTATATATTTATATAATTGTGTTCACGATTGCATGTTAAATTTAATTTCGAAAAGACGAGAATTAAAATGACATACAATCACATAACCGTCGAGAAAGAAGATCCATTAATTTTTTTGAACCCTTCCGGGATACATTTTAAAAATGCTGGCGAGCTTCAGCATATTGAGAAATGCAACCTTCGAATAGCCCCATTCTGTTCCCGACTTAATGTCGTGTTGCTAATGAGCAAGACGTACGTCGAAGCCTCGTCCTGACAGTCGGGAAATGGTTGATTCAATTATTTAACCCTCTCTTAAACAATAGGTGGCTGTGAAATGAAGTGATCATTTTATAATGTTTGAATCCCGGTAACATGATTTGGAATTAATGGTCTGCGAATGCCGTGATAAGCGGAGCTGCAGTCAGTGATATTCGCAGCCCGACACTCCTATATACTCGGAGTGTACAGTAAACATTTAAATGCATTTTTATTTTCCCCGATAAGCTCGCTGCTTTTGCAAGCTTTTTGTTTTGCGGCGGTGGGTAGTCTGGTTGTTCGACAGATAACACATCCTCGTTTGTTGTTATCTATTGTGGAGTATGTTTAATCTAGCGATTATGGAAAATAATTTACTACACGACATAAGAATTCTATATCAGTAGTTCAGTAGACACATACAATTATATGTACTTAACGAGTATTTTGAATTTAACAAGTATTAGTAGAAGTATTAGAGACGTTAATATGAAAACAAATATAATACATATAATTATATGTATTTAAAGAGTATTTTGTATTTAATTAATAGAAGTATTAGAGACGTTAATATGAAAACAAATATATTTAAATATGATCGTGTCATTTTATAAGTATACAATGTGTCTCTATTGTAGGGTACCAAAGGGTGTGTGTAGGAACGTAACCATTAATTTTGAAAAAACAATAGTAGTCGCCACATACCCCAAACTAGTTTCCAACCTATTTTGTAGACTTAGGACTCAAACACGTGAATTTTTAAATGTTATTTTGTTAGAGTTTAAAACATATTGTGATATTCAAAATATATATTATATCATTTCGAATAATATACATAATATACTGTTGAAGATCTGCTCTGGTAAAATTTTACCACTTTTAATGGTGTGAATATGGTGTAAAATTTCACTATTTCTGGTATAAAACTTAACACCAACGTATTTAGTAAAAGTGTATACCACTATAATTGTAAACTTTTATAAATTTTAGGTATAAAACGAGGTTTTTTGTTAAAAAAGGAGAGATCTTCAAAGATAAAAATAAATGAGAGACTTAAAACTATTTGTTTTGTTGCTTTTTACTATGTTTTTTAATGTTTATTGAATACAGGGTGAGTCGGAAGGAACGGACCAATCTTTAGAAGTTTATTATACGCATGAAAATAATATGAAAAAACTCAAATGTTATTATCCGATTTTTATTTGTTTTCAAGTTATTAAAAATGTTTATCTAGTATACCATGTTCGAGGTTCAAAAACATTTGATAACTTTGTTGTCTTGATAATGTATCAGTGTATTGTGACAGTGATTTGATATTTATTTTGGAGTTTGAACGATTAAAGTATTACAAAATGCCACACACTTATTCAAATTTAGAATATGCAAATGTGGTGTTTGTTTATTGTTTTTGTAATGGGAATGCTAGAGCTGCTGTTGAAGAATATCGTCAACGGGGTTCGCATCACAGACATCCTAATAAAAATGTATTTGTCAGAGTTTTCAACAAACTGTGCGAAACCGGAAAGCTTCCACGTGTTCCATAACATCTGAATGAGCTACTCGATAAGATTTGGAAGAGGTAGGAGATATTCTGGATGTAATAGCAGAAGATACGACTACCAGCTCACGAAGAATTAGTATTTAATTGGGCATTCCGCGAACAAGAGTAATAAGCACACTCCATCAGCAAGCTTACATCCATACCATGTACGGAGAGTACAGCACCTACAACCGGAAGATTATCCTAAACTTATGGAATTAATAATACTCACAACTGTCATGTATTGTCAGATGAAAATCCCCACGCAACAGTCGAAAGTAATTTTTAACATAAGTTTTCGATAAACATGTGGGGTGCTATGGTCGATGGTTATTTAATTGGCCCTTTCATTTTGGAGAATAGTCTCACAGGAGACAGCTACTTAAATTTTTTACAAAATGAATTACACGAACTACTAGAGGATGTTACTTTAAACATCAGAATGCAAATATATTACTAACACGATGGAGCTCCTGCACATTTCACTCGGCAGGTCAAGCAACATTTGGATGAAAGATTGCCAGGCCGTTAGATTGGACACGGTGGTCCTATCAGTTTGTTTCCAAGATCTCCAGACCTCACAGCACTAGATTATTGTTTATGGGGCTGGTTCAAAGATGAAGTGTATAAAGTAAAAGTAGACACTCAGGATGCACTAACTCAACGTATTAGAAATGCTGCAGCCAATCTTAAACAAAGACATGTCTCAATCAGGAGAGCTACATGCGTCCTTCGTAGGAGAAGCAGAAAATATTTAGAGGTGAATGGCGGTATTTTTGAACATTTATAACACTATGATTACCAAAACATTAATGTATTAAATTTTGTTAATTTTTTAATTACGCTATAACTTGAAAACAAATAAAAATTTCATAACAACATTTTAGTTTTTCTACATTATTTTCATGCGTACAATACACCCCTTGAGTTTGGTTCGTTCCTCCCGACTCACCCTGTATAATGTTTATTAAAATGTAATTTTTCCTTTAGTTTTTAATTTATTCTGATTATTTAGTTGATCAGAATTCTTACGCGAGGGGCAAAAACAGAAGGTAGATATGAAATCGGCATAAATAACTCATTTATAATCACTTATAAAACCCAAATCAACTTTCAAAATCTGTAGGCTTGTGTTATTAGTAAATATCCAAAGGTATCTAGATATTAACGAAGTACATTTATTACTTATTTAACCTGTAAGAATGTTCACATTAAGATAGGATCTTATTTAATTTGAAAATTTTACAATATAAGTACTATTTCAAATATAATACTTTACTCTATAGGAGGTATATTATAACCTCTGTTCTGCAACTATTCTACAGTACGCATATGGCCTTTATTTCTACAGTAAAATTGAGGCAGTTGTTATGATTTTATAAGGTGGTTAACTCAGCAAATTATTAAATATTAATTGAGCTAATCACTCTTATAAAAGCAAGATAATTATTATTTAATCATTTGACATGAATTTTATTGATTCTTATAAAGTAAGCTTGAAAGCTATTCTACTCTACAAATGAAATAAGTTCCCCTCTGTTTATTTATCTCAGGCAGCCAACATGAAGGAATATTATGACAACTTGAAGGCTATTTTGGAGGAAATTAAATATATCGAAATAAATTTGTGGCGATCTAAAGGTTGTGACACTTTTACTCGGCATGCAACTCGGTTTGGCAAAGTACTGTTGTTTCCTTTGTGAATGGGACAGCTGGGATAGGGAAAATCATTATAAAAATAAAAATGAAAATCACTAACCCCAAGGCATAAGAATGCGACGACTGTCCTAATTGTTCATCCCTAGAAAATTTATTTGCCCCTTTTCCACAGTTTGGGTTTATAAAATATTTGGTCAATGGTATGGTTAAAACTGACCATGGATCTTCATACGTAGGGACTAAGTTCCCCAGGATCAGTAATGTTAAAATAAAGGAAGGTATATTTATGGAAACTCAGATTAGATAGCTGCTGAGATGAAAAATTTGATGAGGTGGATCAAAAATTCATATATCTTATGAATTACATTATATTATGTACATATCTTATGTATGTTCGGATATGACTTTTATGATTATGAAACGATTCTTAATTACTCTTTTTGCGCTGGGTTCAGCATAGCTCTAAGGTGGTCCCGTCTTAATTTTATTACGGAATTTACAACGGAACCTCTTATTCAAATAGCCGTCGTTTTTTCATTCACAATCCATCCTTAGTAGATCTACCTATCACATAAAATTGTAAAATAATAAGTTTAAAAAAAGAACCAACTTCAAAAAAAGTAACTTAACTAAAAAGCAAAAAATAAATGTTTTCTACAGCCATTTATTACTTATTTATTGTTCCGTTTAATGTAATTAAGACATTATTATGTATTAAGTAATTATTATTAATTGTTTTATGTAATTTTGAAGTTGGTGCCATACAATATTAGTAACGTGAATACCGGCTCTCGGCATTTTAAATGTACCTAAACTCGTTATAGTACCAAGGTATATATTTTTTTATGTTTTACTTGACACCGACTTCAAAATTATATACAACAATAATAATCACATAATAAACAATAATTTCTTAATTACATTAACCGGAGCGAGCTTGTTTTTTAGTTGTTACTTCTTTTTTGTTGAAGTCGGTTTTATTATAAAAAGTTATTATTTAAACATGTATAACATATTTAAACATTTATATATGGGCAAATTTATGTATTTAATTATGATAAACATTCTTGAAAAGGATATGTGGCATAGGGTTGATTATTTTTAATATCGAAATATTAAGTTCAGAAAGAACCTATTTTTCACGTAAATTATTTCTGCTTTATATTGAGTGACATATTAATGATAATAACTATTAATACCTAGTTTAGAAATTCTAGCCAATAGTTATGAAATTATTATTACCTTAATGAAGTTTGGGTCTTACAATAATCCAATTAGGACGATATTTAATTTAACAGGGTTATATTACTTTTCCTCACTTCACTCTACGCGGAAAAGTAATGTAATCGTATAAAGAAAAAGTGAAAAAACTAAATTTTTTTTTGGATTTATTTATTGCTTTTCGGCTTAAAAACCAAAAAAAAAATGGTTTTTAAAAAATTTTTGCTGTGTGTGTGTCGTTGTCGTCGTTGTCGTTATCGTCGTTGTTGTCGTCGGCATTTATTCTTGTTAGCATGATAACTCAAATAAATCGTGTCGAATCGATCGGGTCTTGACTGATTCTGATTGAGGACGTCCCCCAGACGACACCTATTGATTTTGAGGTGGATATAACACACTCTACCATGTACATTGGTCATGAGAAAGTACAATGGTGGACTATTTGAGAATTTCTTTTGTTAGCACGATTACTCAATTAAATCGTGTCGGATCGATCGGGTTTAGGCTGACTGATTAGGGATATTTACCAGACGACACCTATTGATTTTGAAGTGGATAGAACACACCCCACCCTATCCATCGGTCATGAGAAATCACGATGGTGGACTATTTGAAAAAAGTAAAATTGTCGCATAAAACACATATTCTGCATTTATGTGTTGGTTTATTTTTTCTCGGCCACTCAATGTCGAGATAGAGATGTTCTACGTGCGGAAAAGTCCGTTTTAAAGTTTTTAAACTGTTTATTATGATATCTGATTTGGTGTCAGAAATATTATATACATATGTATTTGCTGAATTTAAATATATCATGTAGATAGTAAAAGATACCTTCATAAAGTTCATAACGCAAGCGGTTAATAAAGATTCACATAATTTTGTTAAAATAAGTAGTTTTTCGAGAAACTATGAAATATATTAATTTTATTTTTAAAAAAGACATCGACTGATTGCCAACGTCAATTAAAAAGTCAAGTTTACACTTGACTTTTTAAATACTTTAATTTGAAATTTAATATGATAAACGAGTAAGCAAATTGCAATAATATTCCTCTGCCCCCTTGCTCATATCGAAGCAACATTCGGACCTGTAAAGGCTTCGGATCAAAAGAAATAGTTACCACGTTGTTCGAAAGCGTCAATTTGCTATATTAATTTTGTCAAAATTCCAAAATTCGAACGAAAAGTATTTCGTACATCGACCTAAAAAGTTCGTGACACACACACGAAAACAGCCATTTAGTAAATATAGATTTGTTTATTTGAAAATGTGGAAGAATTATTTATTTTTTTTTTATTATAATTCAGATAACAGTTTATCTGGATTATGATAAAAAGTAAATAAATCTTCATCAGAATTGCAAGCACTATATATGTAAATCTTTATTAACACTATATTAACAAAGTGTGATATATGTATATGTATGTATTAATATTCACTTTACTTTAGTTGAATGAATGAGTGGCGCAGGGTTACAATATACAATTTTTACTTTAAGAAATGTGTATTTACTTTGATTTTACCAGTTCATAAAAAATTTATTCAAAGAGATCGGTTACCGGTTACCGCTATCCAGTGATCTCATAAATTTCTTTTCATAAAATAAAATCATATTTTTGGCACATCATAAATAACTATTTTATATGTTTTGCATCTCTAGCATAGCCACAATTTGCGAGTTTAGTTTAAATCTATTTATATTACGAGTAATAATGTAGACTATGTACCTCATGTTTGTTTCATGTTTATTCCTTATTACCGTATAGATATTAATTGAATACCTATATAGCTTTGTCGACAATTAGAATCCTGAGAAGACAGGTTTAAAACATTTTTTTTATGTTTTTCATTTTATTATCTGTTTGTAAATACTTATATCAAAATATGTAAGTAAGTATTCAAGTAAAAATCTAATGCATACATGAGAAAAGGTATGGAGGCAATTACAAGTTGCATATTCAATAAATAAATGAAATGTGTTTGGGGGATGCAAAATTTAAAAAGTTGTACCATCAAGAAAGAATGTAACGAGACCCTTTCAATATGTTCCCCTAAAATATAGACAATGATTAACAAACTTTAGTTAATTACGATCTTGGTCAATGAAGGGAATTGTTTTAAGACAGAGAGCATAATTAATTGTAAAATTAATTTCTTATTGCCTATACGAGTATTTTAAGGGATAATATGAAAAGTATACCATTACTTTGTTTCTCGATACTTCATATTTAAAAGGCCGTCCAGTGGTTTATAAGTCTTTAATATGGATATAAAATACATGGGTTTATTCCAATTTGTATAGCAAACAGGAATATTTTTTGAATGCAGTTTATATTTCTCCAAACATACACAAATGTATACCACATATTCTCTAGTGCCTCAAGAGGAAAACATAATAGCTATTTTAAAATATTCTTCTTTAATGTCTACGAATTGATATCATTATTTTATATTAGTGTTAAGATTAATTATAACTGAATTTGATAAAGAGATGTATAGGATATGATATAATTTAACAAATACAAAATTTAAAAAATAAAAAGATCAACAAAAAATATTTAATACCCTCCCTCAATGAGGCCTATTATATCAAGTAATAGCAATTAAAACACAACATTAATAGTTTTATTTAAACTTTTATTAAGTTAATAATATTTATTGCACATAAATTATAACAAAATTAACAAATCAATATATTATCTACACAGAAATATACATATTTACAAAATCTTCAATTGACTTAAAGTCACAGTATTGACTAGAATATGTACTATTGCTATAATTTACGAAAAAGCTAAGTTATTTTTAAATCATGAAACGGGACTTTCTTTTGAAATATTGCTTATTAGTATACAATTATATCAAATCAATGTCACTTTATACGTGGTTAATAACGAGGATTTCTTCCTCTTAAATCTAGGAACGGAACATCCAAAATCCACTTCATTTAACGTTCTTATCGTCATCATCTTTATCTTGATGTGCGGTCATATGTCTAGTCAAATGATGTCGTTCCCGGAATGATTCCGCGCAGACCGGACATTTAAGTTTGTCTTCCCGTCTCCTCTTGTGCATGTCACTTGTTTCGTTCTTGTGGTGTGATCTCATGTGGTAAACTAAATCCGAAGTCATTCTGAAAGATATATTGCACTTGGCGCAAACATTTTGAGCTGGCAGTGACAGGGCGGCCAAAGACGGCGGCAATAATGAGGTTAGGATTGCTGCAGCGGGGCTTCTAATATCAGCGGGAAACTTCAAGTCAGGTTGGGCCATTTTTAACATATCCTGGCTCGGGAACTGTTGATAGTTGTAAGGTAAATCTGGACGATACATTGGTCTTATTTTAGCTATACTCGGTTGGATCAATTCTGGTTGCGTCTTGAAAAACGTGGTCTCGAAGTGTGGAGCAGAAGAGTGTTGGAAGTTATCGGGCAGAAACTGATTTTGATATGCACTTATTTGTTGATTTTTGAATATCTGACTAGGAGATAGTATACCCGTTGGAAAGTTTTGATACCCTCGATTGATTATCGGCGGTGATGGGCTCAGGGAATTTTGATAACTCAAATCTGGACTAATTGATAAGCTAGGCGACATGCGAGCATCTTTTACTGCTAAGTTTACCTTGGTAAAAGCGCTTTTCTGATCCGTTGATGATGATAGAGGTTTACTTCGTAATTCTTCAAAATTCTTCGGCTTAATCAAGTTGGGATCGTCGAAGATTTGTTGTTTTTGTGTAAAGAATTTCTGCTGCGGCAATTTGTACTCACGTGGAATGTCCTCAATTTCGATTTCTTCGTCTTCGTCATTATTATTATAGCACACGTCTAATTCTTTCTCATACGTGATGTTCTTTGCGATTTTGTTTTGTTTTTGTTTGAGTTTCTCGTCTGGTAACATCAGGAATGCCACATCGAAGGGTCTCTTCACTGCTTTCGATGTAATCTGAGTTTGTTCATCGCACTGAAGCTCACTTTTAAGTTCAATTTTCCTATTATGAATGTCCATGTTCACACTAGATTAACACTACACTGTCGCTCACTCAGAGCAGCAGGAGAAAATTTGGAACAGTGTTGTCTCTTAGGAAACACAATACATAATGTGAAAAAGCAGACACACTACGTTCAAATATTGTTAGACTTTCAGCCTACCCCTAAAAGCAGCTGGGCTCAAAATCTATCCCACCCTTGCAGTCAAACAAGGATAAGTTCATAGCGAAGTCCCGTGTCGTAGAAAAGGACGGTGGACATACGTTTAGAAAAGCGTATTTCATTTAGGTACACAAACCTTCCTATAGGGGTGAACGTAAGTTTCAGGGTGCATTCAGACCAATGGAGTTTTAGAGAGGGGCGGGACCACGAAATACGTTCACCCAATACGGTTTTCAATGTATGCTGCGCTTAGAATGGGAAAAGCGGTTTCTGGTACAGTTCAAAAACGTATTCTGGATTGACAGATTGTGTGGTTAATATAAATACGTATTTTTAATGACATTATCGTTATCTGTATAACATTTTTAATCAAATACTCATACATGCACTTAATTCATTTTTTTTTGTTTAAAATAGATATTAAACAATATTTTAGGGTAATTCAACTACCCGAATTTCATTTTGATGTATATTTCCAAAATTAAACACACCTTAAATTTATTTCAGTTATATATTCTTCATTGCTTTGATGACATAAAAACCTAAGAATGTTATACAGTGGGTTGTAAAAATACTTCAGTATGTTTTAAAAATTAAATTTAGAATTCTTTGAGTATGTAACTACAAGAATATCAGTTAACGACTTAATTATTAAATAATATAAAAAGAAATATATTAATACATAAAATAACTTTAACAGAAGAATTTTTAATATTGACTATATTTTCAGATATTTTCATTTAATTACAAAATTTAAAAATTCTAGATATTTATACGTTCAAAAACATCCAATTTAATTAAAATGTTAATTGCATATAATGCAAAATTTTATAAAAAAAAATAATTATTATTTTCAGAATACGTTGTTTGCCACAAAAAACATTATAGCATACAATTTTTTTCGTATTATAAAATATACATTTTATAGTTGCTATCTAAGTAGAATATAATAAATTGAATATGAGTTTGTATGCTGGTTAGTAGATATGTAGTATGTGTAACATACTTCTTTCGTCCGAATTATTTTCACAAAAATATTTTTTTACTTTTTCCTAAATCTCAAAAAGCATTGAGATGTGAAATTCAGTTAGAACAAAAGTTTTTTTCTTCTATATTTTCTACACTGAGAAAATGTAACTTAAACTTTTATCACAATAAAAATATAAAGGAAATCGTAAAAAATCGTAAAATTGTTTCCTACATTTTGTAGACTATAGACTGGAAAATATGAACGATAGATTCCAGATTGCCTGTAATAGACTGTACAAAGTTTCACCGTAGGCTGTAGACTACAATGTAGGCTGTGGACTATAATGTGGGCTGTAGACTACAATATAAGCTGCAGACTACAAATTGTAGTTGCTCATTGACAGCTGGCAGTTGACAGTTGACTAATCTGTGTTAAATACTTATGTTGCTGGTTGATTTTAGACAGTTTTCTGTTAGTCGTTGGCTAAAGACAGATTCATTTTGAGATAGGAAGATGTTGACAGACTTTGAAGCATATTCAAATATGAATTGTGTTCCCCAAATTGCTGTATAATTGATATAAGCAACATGATATTTAAGAAAATCATGTCTACAAATTTTATTTATTTATATTTTTATTTTCAAATAGCACTTTTTCGGTTCTTTTAATTTACAAGGGAAATGAGTAAAACAACTACTAAGTTTTATACCACTATATTTTCACAGAAACGTGACAGTTTCGACAATTTCTTATGTCATTTTCGAACGATAATTCAATTAAGAATAAAATTCATTCTGTTCCTATAATATATGCTATCCAAATATAGAGACTAAGTGTTATGAGAATAAACAGGTACTTAAGGTTTACAAGAAAATGTGTTTCATAAATGGTGCATCCCGACCATAATATTGTGGGAAGTTCCATGAATATTATTAACATTAATTTCTTTTAATTTATTTCAACAAGTATTAGTCTAAGTATTTCTCTAAATGAGGCGAATGCCATTAAAATGTTAATTGAATATTTAATTTAATGTGAATATTATTGTTTAATGATTACAAAAATACTGTTTGTTTTAAATACTGTTTGACATATATGTAATTTATTTTCAAAATTTAACAGTATACTATTATAAATCTATTATGGATCCTCCTCTATTATAGATTGTATTATAGGTCAACAATACAATGCTACAATTAGAGGTAACTTAATAAAAATAATGGCAGTAAAATATATGAACACGCCACCTCTATCCAATACTTTAATATTAATAGTATATTAATAGTAATATTAAAATTAAAAATCCCTAGTGGTACTAAACTGAGTAAACTGACTGATCTATTGACTAGTTCTTACTACGTAATTGTTTACACCAGCAAATGGTTGTAAGAGGCTCTGGTACTCTGCTCTGTAAAAACACAGTCAATTAGTATTCGTATTCAATTTCTATTCGCACCCGCTATTTTTTTAGTCATATTCCAAATAACACATTGGAAAATTATATATATTGTAAACTCGATGTCTAAGAAGCTAAGGTATGGATGGTGTCTGGATATAAGACGGTCATCTTGATTGGTAATTGGAATGACAGTAAAAAGTCTCAGTCTACAGTAATATAGTATCTCGGTTTAAACATTGGAGTTACTGGGGAGGGTTCGAATCCTGTCAGAAGGAAGTGACATTATTCAAAGGATTGGTGACAATCGCTGTGGCTATGAATAGCCTTTTCATATGCGTTCTTAACACTTAAGAAACACTTATTTATATCTACTGAAGATATAACACTCGACGACAGACCTTGATGGATGACATATTGTATATGGCATAACTGACATTCAAAACATAATTTTATAAAAAAATTGAGTAATACGATTGCTTGTATCAACTGACTGACGGTCATCTTTAATAAAGTTTAGGTATTAAACATATATTATACTCTAAAAAATATGTTAATCTACTTACCACATACAATACATGTGGGTTAGAGCAGTTTGAATAATCACATAGGGTTACTCTTTTCACAAAAGAAACACCTGCAATGTGGTCGTCGCACATATGGTCTATAGCAGCATCAATGGCGATTCCCCATGGTGAAAAGATAGAAAAGGGACATGAACATATTGCGAAGTATTTAGCAAACCCTTAATTTTGAACTGAAGGCATCATCAATACGTGTAAGTCATATGGTCACAATTTTATTGCTTGTGCGATAGACTAGAAATATAAATCCCAGTAAATATATTTCATTGTACTGAAGTAAGCGGTATTAGTAAAATAATTTTTAAAACAATTTTTTGTTCAGCATAATTAATCTACAGTTGAGGGCTATGCAATATTTTTATTATTTAAACGAATATATCTATATAGTATGCATTCTAAATAATGATAGAGACTTCATGGTGGCAAAGTTATTCTAACGTATTACCATTAACGTATTATTAATTCATTATTGAAAATAAATTAATTTATGGTAATGAAATTTAGAATATATTATACAGGGTGATTGACGGGATCCATTTATTAAAAGTATTAGAAAGTAGAAAAGAAGTTCTGCATACTATTTTTGTTTTATGGAAATTAAAACATAAATCTATTGATTACATCCGTATTCAAAGAATTTAATATGCTTGTACTTTCATTAGATCTAAATTTACTACCATCTTGTTTATTTCAAATGAATTTATGTATTTCTGTTACTAACATGCTATTAATATTGCATATTTCCAATTATATATCTAATACTCAATACTTATTTTAATTTTTGTTGCATTTGTGAGTTAATACTAGTTTTCATATTTAAGAGTAAAATGTATCTAGTAATGTAATTCATTTTCTGGAAGACACCGATCAAAGTTTTATAAACATGTTGGTATTAGAAGAACGATGTTCCTGTTCCTAATATGCATGGTGTTCATAAGGAAATAATCAATATATTTAAAAGATCGTTTGATGGAACTTAATGGATCATGGAGGTGGCCTACCAGGTCTCTAGCTTTGATTTAATTTTATTTTTTGTGTAGGATCATATAAAAAACCCAGTCTATGCCACGTGGATCAATCAAAACCAATTAAGGGAGGAGAAAAGAACAGTATTCCATCGATTAAGCCGTGAACACGTTGAGAAAACATGTTTAAGACATGTGCACTTGAAAATCTTGCAATGTCTGCAGCAAGGCGAAGGTCACGTTAAACATTTAGTTTAATCTACTGGTTTAGCTGTGCTTATAAATTTTTTGTTTTAATTAATTTATAAGTTATTTTTCTTGAGATTTATGGTTTATTAACATTTTGTGTTTTCTAATTTGAATTAAGTTATATTAATTTCTACTTAATATCTGTTTATTATGACGGTATCCGTGAAAATATAATAATTTCAAAATATTCGTATTCGAACTGTCATGTCGTAATCTTCCATTTTAGCTAACTCAATAATTGACACACACAAAAAATTACCGATATCAAGAAAATCTTTCCCAAAATAATATTAGTCTATTTATTATAAGTTTAAGTCTAATAAGACCTATTTGAATGTACAGTTAATTTCAAAACAATTTGTATTTAATTTTAAATTATTCTAAAAAAACCTTTTATAGGCTGATTCAAAATAGATATGGGGAAAGCTACTATGGAAGCAGAATGAAATAAAAAAAAATAGGGCATTGTATTTAAAAAAATCGAGT
Organism: Rosalia funebris; assembly: GCA_037954035.1. Lineage (NCBI taxonomy): Eukaryota > Metazoa > Arthropoda > Insecta > Coleoptera > Cerambycidae > Rosalia > Rosalia funebris. Next base: position 23,473,496 of record JAZFAV010000011.1, read on the forward strand.
TTTGGAGGAATTTAACACCAAAAGAAGATTACTTTTTGTACATCCTGCAAATGATTATGTAATAACGACATATGCTGCGTAAATTTTGCAGGTAATATTGCACTTTTCGTTGCCAAAATGACTACAGCAGATAATCCTACGATGAAAAAGTAAAATTAAAAAAAATAACATTTTAAAAACGGTTGTATTTGAGTATAGGGAAAATTATTGAAATTCAATTTAAAATTATCAACAAAAGAATAGAATATTTGATTTAAAATAAAAATCTTTATTTGATAATCAGAGGTGCAGTCATCGAAAATATTTTCATTGAATAGAGCATGAGCATGAGTTACTATTACATGAGCTTATATTTTCGATGGGAACAGAATGTAACATATTACGATACCAAATTCTTTTTAGTAGTTTAGTCTAGATTTATCTAATCTCAATAAAATTGTGATTAGTTTTTTATACTTAGGTTACCTGCTAATCAATGTTTAAGAATAAATTATTTAAAATTGATTTCTTGCCTTACTTTCCTTTATTGAAGGCTGGGAATGAATAATAAATTTTATATGCAACTTTCAAAGTAAAGGCCTTATTACATAAATCCTAGTAATGACTATAACTAGAAAAACATATTTTAAGCTCTATGTGTAATGCACAAGTGAATTTAGAATAAAAAAGGCATTCAAAGTCTGTAGAAAAAAAAACAGGCCCGTGTTTAAAATAAACAGTTTTAAAACCTTAAAACGGACTTCTCCGCACGTAGAACAACTCTATCTCGAAATTGAGTGACCGAGAGAAAATAAACCAACACATAAATGCAGAATATGTATTTTATGAGACAGTTTTACATTTTTCAAATAGTCCACCATCGTGCTTTCTCATAACCCATGGATAGGGTGGGGTGTGTCCTATCCACCTCAAAATTAATAGATGTCGTCTGGTAGACGTCCCTAATTAGTCGACACCCGATTGATCCCACACGATTTAATTGAATGATTGTGGTAACAAAAAAAATCTGAAATAGTCCACTATTGCACTTTCTCATGACCCATGTGTGTACATATGTACATATTAGAGTGTGTTGTTCTATCCACAAATAAATAGGTGTCGTCTGAGATACATCCCCACTCATAATCACCGATCGATCCAACATGATTTAGTTGAGTTATCGTGCTCATCATCATTAGGTCATCAGTCCTAAGACTGGTTGGACGTTAACCTCCAGCTTCTCCTATCTTGTGCTAACCTACGCATTTCGCTAATTGTGCTACAACCTACCTCCCTTACTATTTGCGAGCAGTAGTCTAGTCTAGGCCTACCTCTACCTTTCTTCACTCCTATTTCTGCCTCCAAAATATCGCGGACTATTCCCCATGTCTCAGCAAGTGGCCGACCATTCTATCTCTTCTCTTCTTTATGTTTTTCCACATACTTCTTTTCTCGGCGACTTTCTCCAATACTTCTTCATTTCTAACCCTATCAGTCCATGGTATTTTCATCATTCTTCGGTAACACCACATCTCAAAAGCTTCTAATTTCTTCCTACTTGCTTCCCCTACTGTCCAGGTTTCGCAACCGTACAGTGCCGTGCTCCATACATATGTTTTCAAAAATCTCTTCCTTGTTTCTAAGTTTATTACCCCCGAGCATAAAAGTTCTTTCTTTTTGTTAAAAGCTACTCGACCCTGCGCTATTCTTTATTTTATGTCTTTATCGCTTCTTCCATCCCCATTTATTTTACTTCCTAAATAAGTGAAGTCTTTAACTTCCTCCAATCTTTCATTATTAATTTGTACTTTCGTTTTTGCTCTGCTCTCGCGCCCTCTGCACACTAACACTTTAGTTTTGTTCTTATTCACCCTCATTCCGTATTCCTCTGTCAACACTGCCTCCATTTCGTTCAGTGCTGATTCTAATTCCTCCTTACTAGATGCTAATACTGCTATATCATCCGCGAATCTCAGCATTTTTAGTTTCTGTCCCTGTACTTTAATCCCGAAATCCATCTTTTACCACATTAATCGCCTCTTCGATGTACAGATTAAAAATTAGTGGTGATAGCGTACATCCTTGTCTTACTCCTTTCCTAATATTTACTTCCCTTTTTTCCCCTTCTACTTCTATAACAGCAGTTTGCTCTTTGTATAGATTGTGTACTACTCTCCTATCTCTATACTTCATTTCTGCGCTCTTTAGTATCTCGAACATTTTTTCCCATCTTACGTTATCAAAAGCTTTTTCTAAATCTACAAATCCTATATAAGCGTTCTTTCCTTTGTCTATTGTTTTCTCTAACATTACTCTTAGCGCCAGAATAGTTTCGCGAGTTCCCCTATTTCGCCTAAACCCGAGTTGGTCTTCTCCTAGTATTTCCTCCGCTCTATTTTCCATCCTCTTCTGCACTATTCTGGTTAAGATTTTTGACGCATGGGAAGTTAGGCTAATCGTTCTAAAGTTCTCGCATTTGTCGGCTCCTCTCTTTTTCGGTATAGTAACGATAATGTTCCTCTTATAATCCTCCGGCATCTCGCCCGCTTCGTATATGTATTTTACCAGTTCAAACATCCTATTTACTACTTTCTGTCCCGCACATTTCAAAATTTCCGCGTGTATTTTATCTACACCCGGCGCTCTATTATTCTTTAGCCCCCTTAGTGTTATTTCAAATTCCTCTCTCAATATAGGTTTTCCTACATCTTCCCTATCGATGCTAGATTCTTCCTCTAATATATCACCTAATTCCTGACCCTCGTATAAATTTCCTAAGTACTGCTTCTATCTATCCGCTTTCTCCTCTCTTCCGATCAATATGTCCCCCGATTCACTCCTAACGTTTCTACTTACTGTTCCTATATCCCTGAAGTTCCTCTTAATTATTTTGTAAGCCTCATCGGTCTTACCTACTTGCAACTTATCTTCTACTTCTTTGCATTTATCCTCTATCCATTGTTCTTTCGCTTTTCTACATTTTCTAATGATTTCCTACTTTATTGACTTATAAGTTTTCAGTCCTTCTTCGTCTCGTCTGTTTTTGTAACCTCGTCTCTTTTGCATTAAGTTTAAGATTTCGTCCGTTATCCAGGGCTTCCTAGCTTCCCTTTTGTCGTGTCCTAAAACGTCCGTAGCCGCGGAATCTAAACTATTCTTGATACCCTCCCACTCAGTTTCTGCGTTCTTGATTTCGTCATTACTAGCTTTATTTATTAATTGATCTGTTTTCTCCTGGAACTTATCTTTCATATTCTGATCCCTCAATATGTCTACATTTATACGTTTCTTATCCTTCCGGATTTTCAGATTTTTAAACTTTAATCTAGCTTTCATGACTACCAAGTTGTGGTCGCTGTCTACATCTGCTCCTGGATAACTCTTACAGTCTTTTACTTGATTTCTAAATCTCTTCCTAACCAGAATGTAGTCTATTTGATACCTGTCTATCCCTCCTGGCATTTCCATGTGTACCGCCTCCTAACGTGATTCTTGAACAATGTGTTCGCGACTACCATCTTGTGCTTCTCACAGAATTCTATCAGTCTGCTACCTCTCTCGTTTCTGTTTCCTAATCCATGAGGACCTACAAATTCTCCTTCTTTCCCCTCACCTACGACTGCGTTAAAATCTCCTACTATTATTAAATTTTCATGACCTTTCATGTCCGAATAAACGGCTTCTAACTCTTCCTCACTGTGGCTAGAAGTAGGCATGTATACTTGCACTATTACTGTTTCCACTGGCTTCGAATCTAACCTAACCATCATTACTCTCTCGCAGTATTGTAGGTAGCTATCTACACACTGTCCTGCGTTCTTCCGCATAACGATCTCTACTCCCGCGTTTCCATTTACCGATCCTGTGTGTATTACCCTATAGTCACCGCTCCAAAAATCTCCTACTTCCGGCCAGCGCATCTCACTTCTACCTACTATATCTCCATTTTTACATTTTTTTTTTGTTTTTAGGCCGAAAAACGAAAAATAAACCCAAAAAAATTTTTGATTTATTTTTCCCATTTTGTTTTTTCACTTTTTAAAGAAAAAATAATGTAATTGTGTAAAGACACAATTACATTACTTTTCCGCATATAGTGGAGTGCGGAAAAGTAATAGTTCACGGTATGATGAATGTAAGTTACTACATGATGAACATGTAGCTGCAAGGTTGGAATCATTCAAGGATAATTCTAAAAACATAGATGTCTGCGTTCTTTTAAAGTTGAGATGCTGCTATGCACTTCTAATTTTTGACTCCATTAAATCCTCTATTAAAACTGTAGAAATTTTTTTTTTGAAAACTGAAACTGAGAGAACAACTCACGAAAGATAACGATAGTGATCGTGGACTTACAAAGGTGTCCACAAGCAAAGAAACGACAGCAACTATACCAAAAGTAAGACTGGAAATCGAATAATATCCACTGAGTATGATGTCCTGCGGATGACTAAATGTCGGTCCGAGCAAGACTATTGCTCTTTGCGCGAACAGAGGAACATTTTGACTTTGATGACAATTTATTTATGTAGTTAAATTAAAGAAAATATGGGTATATTTATATACAGTAACGGAGATCCGTAGAAGTGTGGGGACCTCTAAATTTATAGTAAGTACATGATTCGATCTAGTTTAGTAGTAGATTCGTATATCATATGTCACTGAGTGGTGTGCAATTAAACGGTCGAACACCTAGAGCTGATAGTTTATGATCATTATTTGAAAGGTAGTGACAGTTAAATAGACACGACAGTAAATAATTAAACTTCCAACATTTGTGATAATTGGATTCAGAAACGCCAGAATTAATTAAAATAGCGCTACCAAAAAGTTGTCACCGCTACAAACGTACATACCTGTATACGTATATTTACTCGAAAAGCAACGTTTCGACAAAATTGGTTTTAATTTTTTTTATCATCGACTAATCATAGACCAAAATCCCTTGAATAACCTTATTATAACACATACAGTGACCACGTAAAAGTCGAAATAAATTCAATAAAATTATAGCCAGAATAATAAGAAAAATAACCAGTTTTAAAACCTTAAAACGGACTTTTTCGCACGTGGAACATCTCTATCTCGAAATTGAGTGGCCGAGAAAAAATAAACCAACACATAAATACAGAATATATGTTTTATGCGACAGTTTTACTTTTTTCAAATAGTTCACCTTCGTGATTTCTCATGACCCATGAACAGGGTGGGGTGTGTCCTATCCACCTCAACATCCATAGATGTCGTCTGGTAGATGTCCCTAATCAGAATTAGTCGAAACCCGATCGATCCGACACGATTTAATTGAGTGATCGTGCTAACAAACAAATTTCTCAAATAGTCCACCATTGTGCATTCTTATGACCCATGAACATGGTGGAGTGTATTCTATCCACCTCAAAGTCAATATATGTCGTCTGGGAGACGTCCCTGATCCGAATCAGTCAAAACCCGATCGATCCGACATGACTTAGTTGAGTTATCGTGTTAACAAAAAAAAATTCTCAAATAGGCTACCGTCGTGTTTTCTCATGACCCGTGGACAGGGTGGGGTGTGTCCTATCCACCTCAAAATCAATAGGTGTCGTCTGGGAGACGTTCCCGATCAGAATCAGTCAAAACCCGATCCATCAGACACGATTTAGTTGAGTTATTGTATTAACAAAACAAATTTCTCAAATAGTCCACCATCGTGTTTCTCATGACCCATAGACAGGGTGAGGTGTGTCCTATCCACCTCAAAATCAATAGGTGTCGTCTGGGAGATGTCCTCGATCAGAATTAGTCAAAATCCAATCGATCCAACACGATTTAGTTGAGTTATCGTGCTAACATAAAAGATTTCTCAAATAGACCCAAGGGAGGGGGTGGTGTCTCCTATCCACCTCAAAGTCAATAGATGTCATCTGGGAGACGTCCCCAATCAGAATCAGTCGAAACCCGATCGATCCGACATGATTTAGTTGAACTATCGTGCTAACAAGAATAAATGCCAACGACAACGACGACAACGACAACGACGACGACGACGACGACGACGACACACACACTGCAAAAATAAAAAAAATTTTTGCTTTCAGGCCGAAAAACGAAAAATAAGCCCAAAAAAAATCGTTTTTCACCTTTTCTTTACACGATTACATTACTTTTCCGCTTATAGCGGAGCGCGGAAAAGTAAAAATTGATTTGATAATGGCTTTACAAACACAAAACCAAATATCGTTACCACTTTAAAGCTTATTACAGAGTACAGCAAAGCTGTTCAATTTTTCCATATTGTTGAAAATAACGTAAAAAAATGATAAACGAACCTCAAAAATTAACTTTTTTCGAAATAATTCAAAAACAACAAATAATTTTTGAAACTGAAATCTCATCTCATACCATTTTTAAAAAGTCGATGCTGTGCACTCTTATCTTGAACATAGTGTATATTTATCCACCGAAACTAGTACGTTGAAATTTGATTTTTTTTTAAATTTTCAGTGTAAAATCTTCTGCTGTTAAATATATTGCGAAGTAATCCTTGAATTACTCAAGGATTTATCAATTTTTCAGAGCTTAAAATTGTTCAGGCTGCATTTATATTAATGACTTTACTCATATTTAGTGAGCGACTTTTAAAAAGTCTGTGTGCTCCATTAGCGATGAAATCAGCAATCAATCTAGCGTTGTTTAAGTCGGACTTAAAATTGCTGTTTCATTATAAAAATGATTGATGAGGCTCTGCCTACTATATGCTTCTAAACTCACACCATAAGTTAATCGACCAAAAGAATTCTAGTATAGCTGGCGTTTTTTACGCAGCACGAATCTTTTGTTTTAGAACAGAGCTTCATTAATTTTACAGCGAGATAAGATAGTATTGTACATAAATGTACGTGATTTATTTTCAGAAAATGTCGTTCGTAGCCGTTTCTAATGCTGTATACAGACTTACATTCAAAGCAACAAAGGCAGCGAAACACTAAAAAATGGGCTAATAAACGTGTATATTACGTTAATGTCCCTAATAGGGTGTAGACTTTATAGTATTCATTATAACTATTAGGTATACTTAAACATAACTAAAAAAAGTGCGTTTTTCGTGTCTGTGTAAAAATAAGATATCTTTCTTCTCATTATTAAAATTCCTCGCCTTTACTAATGTATATTAATATATTAATATAAATAATGGACAATATAGTATTAACCAGACATGCTCGATTTTATCAGCAGGGCATTCCCGCTGTATATGTGTGCACATATGGGGATGGTGGCTCGGTGAATCAGCATCTTCGATCGATCGATCGAGTTATTCATCAATTCAGTGGTGCATTGTGCATCTTGATATGAATATCTTTGCATTTCAAAGTGCTAATTCATTATATCGTATTCACGTAGAGCTTAAAAAAGGCCACTTGTTGATTAAGCAAAGTTAAAATGGTACAACAATAATATGTTTAGTTTGCGATAAATCTTTATTGCGTTTGCGTTTATTGCGTGATCAAATACAAGTTATAAATAGTACATAGAATAACTATAAAAAGTAGCCCAAGGCTGGGGCTTGTATCTGGAGAAATTAAAATGTTATCCACGCGTAAGTGGATTAATATCATCTACAAAAGCGGTGTTTGTCAAATCCCTGAAATGTATTCTAGAATTTTAGTTTCCTCATTTTCCTGAATCACCACAGCAGATCTCTACTCGCTGAGAAACATGGTTATAGGCAGTGTTTCATTATTTTGAGCATTTTCACAAAATAAAGAAGTGTTACAATTTGATGTTAAACAGACAGCTGATATCAAGTAAAGTCAAGCGATATTTCAAGGTCTCAAGTTCAATCAAATTTACAAACTATTCATCCTAATTTCACAATTACAAGGGTCTAGTAAAGGCAATAAAAGAATAACAAAATCCTTCCAATGCAATGGAAGCAATGTCGGTAGTGGTGTCACTATAAACTGGTGATTATTTACACATAGTGATACATAGTTTAAGATACGTAAAAAATAACAATTATAGCAAAATTTGACACTGTTTAAAGAAGATTAAGATTTTCAAAACAAATGTAGTGTTTCTGTATCTATAGTTCGTTATATAATTGCAAGGACCATTTTAATTATACTAATATTACATCACCAGATGTCGAACGGTCGTTCTCTTCATGTAAAGATATTTTTTTCCCTACAGAAAACATCACTCGTTGAAATAATTCTGGAAACATATCCAATGCTCATCATCATCATCATATCGGTTTATAACGTCCTTCGCCGTCTTCCGATTCCTAATCTCCATTCCTCTCTATTTCTCCACATGTCCTCGTCCAGACCTCTCTCCCGAATTTCATTATCAATGCCCTCTTTCCAGGTTTTTCGTGGTCTTCCTCGCTTTCTTCTTCCTTGTGGTTTCCAGTTTAGAATTTTTTTGGGTATTCTGTCATTTGGTATTCGCTGAACATGCCCGTACCATACGAGTTGTTTGGTTCTTATATATATATATATATATATATATATATATATATATATATATATATATATATATATATATATATTCTGGTTGTATCTATAATGTCATGTGTTATTCCCATCATATATCTTATTCTCTTATTTGTTACCCTTTCTCTCTTTGATTTTCCAACTGACCTCCTCCAAAAGTCAATTTCTGTGATTCTTATCATTCTTTCTGTTCTTTCTTTTATTGGCCATACTTCACAACTATAGGTTACTATACATTTAATTATTGAATTATATATTCTTCTTTTATTTTCTTTTGTTATTTGTTTATCCCATAGAATGCTGTTCAACATTGTAATTGCTCTCCTTCCTTGAGTGTTTCTTTCCTAAATCGCTTCATCAAGTGTCCCGTCGTTTGATATTTTCATGCCTAGATACTTATACTCATTGCAGTGTTTGATGTTTTGCCCGGTTAACAGAAGTAGATCTTGTTGTTGTCCTCCAATACACATGTATTCCGTTTTCTTCACATTAACTTCTAAACCCCATTTTTCATACTCCTCGATAAGTTTGCGTGTCATATATTCCATATCATCGATATCTTGCGCAATAACAACTTGGTCATCCGCAAAGGATAATGTGTATAGTGTTGATGTATTATCTATTGGTATGCCCATATTGTGACATTTTCTTTTCCAAGTCATCAATGCGCGTTCTAGATATATCTTAAATAGTGTAGGAGATAGGCAGTATCCTTGTTTAAGTCCCTTAGTTACTATAAATCCCGTTGTTATATTGTGTCCTATTTTTATTCTAGATCTGGTATTATCATACAGAGACTTTACAGCCTTTATTAATTCTACATTTATATTAGTGTTTTGTAAAATTTCCCAGAGTTTTACCATAGGAATACTATTATATGCTTTTTTTAAATCCACATATAGTAGATGTACTTCTTGGTTAAATGCTATCTTCTTCTCCAAGATTTGTGTATGAGTGATGACTGTATATAAGTGATCGATTGTGGATCTTCCTGCTCTGAAACCGGCCTGTTCTTCTGCCTCCATTTCACAATATTCGTTCTCCATACGGTTTTTTAATATATTCCCATATATTCTGCTGATGGAATTTGTAACAGATATTCCTTGGTAATTGTCACACTCACTTTTATCCCCTTTCTCATGAATTGTGGATATATATGATACCTTCCACTCTTCTGGCACTTTTGATCTACTCGTACATCTTTGGAAAAGGTCTCTCAGTGAATGGTATAGTTTGTCTGTTCCATATTTTATAAGTTCTCCAGGAATATTTCCTGGTCCTGGGGCTCTGCCATTCTTTAGTGACCTACATACTTCCTTAACTTCTGATATACTTATTTTTATCGGAGATCCTTGAGTAACTATATTGGGATTAACGTTTTCTATGTTTTTAAATTTTTTTCTATCTTCTGATAACATTTTTTCAAAATATTGATTCCATGTTTGCGCTGGTATTGGTGAGATGATATCTTTCTTATACATATCCAATGCTGCAGATGTTTAACCGAGCTAATTAAGCTTATCATATAAGCATATCAATTATAACAAATAACCAGGTGATTATTATTAATTTATTACTTAACATTATGTATTTTATTTTATTTGAATGATTATGAAGTCGTGAAAATGACGCATCTGGTATGCGGATGAAATGAGTGACTCTAGTAATAACAGACAAAATCGTTGCTAAAACTTTATCGAATTGTAGAACTGATCTTTAGAGTCTTGTGAATATAGTTACGAAATTATCATTATTTTATGGAATATATTCCTAGAGATTATGGAACTGGCCATACTTCAGTGGCCATAAAAAATCTAAGAAACGTCATCTGCGGCACTCATAGCATTTCATGTTTTTGTAGTCTGATGTTTTTTTATTAATTGACCATAAAAATGATTAAAAATTGACAATTTCTTTTAATTAAATTGACTAGAAAGTAAGAGGCCATAGCGTAACTGAGTTGAGATACAGTATTGTCTGGTTTGGTGTGCGCTTCTTTATGTTATTGATGATATAGTTTGTGTGATGTAATGTGAGCATCAAGTGATAAGGTTTTACATGTATTATTTGTATATAATATATATATATATATATATATATATATATATATATATATATATATATATATATATATATATATATATATATATATATATATATATATATATATATATATATATATATATATATATATATATATATGTAGACGTGAAATTAACTAGACTACACTATAATTAAATTAAAGAACATTTCACATAGAGCCTATATGTCAGAGTGACTATTAATTGCGTTATTATGCCTTACGTATTTCGCGATAATATCGTCAGTTAATCCTTGTTTAAACAGGAATAATTGTACTAAATTTCTGAGAATTACCGTATGATTTAAGTTTATTTTTTTAGGATCAATGACACATTAATATTGAGGAAATAAAAGTTGACCAACACGAAATAAATTTCGTCTCAGTGAGAAATATTATATTTTATGCTTATGGTAAACTTATAATTCGAAGACATTTTCTTCGATAATTTGATAATCATATTTTTAACGGCCTACACTGTATTATCTATTATTTGCATATATTGCAACAAAGTGTGATTGAATATTACTATATTGAAAATTGCCCATCAAAATAAATCCTGCATCTTGTTGAACTTTTCACAATTAACTTTCAAACAGTTTTATTTAATGAATTTGTGACATGAAGCGGGAATCCAATGATCCTACATCTTTATAATCCAATGATCCTCTGATGTCCAAGTCTGTATTTTGGACTTGCATAGAGAAAATATTATTTAGTACAGCTAGTAGTTTTATACTTGGTAAGGCCTTTATATTTCTCAATACAAACTCCAACTAATTTTTGATATTTGTATTTACTAAAATAATAACTCGATTATTATTAAATTACGAGTATGATGCTTACTGTTAATAGCTTTTATTCGATTTTTGATTAAAAAGAAATAGTGATTACTCATGAAATAATGGATTCAGATGGTGCGGTGGATGATTTTCCTTTCAGTTAGAACGGGGGCATGGTAACGTCAGGGGACGAGGGTTGAACTTGGCCATCTCATATGCGTATTGTATAGCGTATAAATAGGTTTTGACAGGTCTCCAGGGTTGGGCATAATACCACTTGTCCATATGTTGCACTAATGTATACCTAGACTATGAATAACACCCTTCTGACGACCTGCTTATGTCTCGAATGTTTGGAGAATTCCGAATAACAATAGTCAATATTTGTTTGGAATGGAGCTAGGTAAACTTAACAGAAGCCACAAATGTAAAAATTTTTAAAATATATGACATATTAATATAAATATAGTCTTCAAAAGTTAGAATAGAATATATATGTAGGTACATATTAATGGGGCGTTCCACGCCAAATCGGATGGTTTGAAAATTTTTGATTTTTGATTTCTCTAACTTTTTGAAATTTTTTAGTACCCCTCAAAAAAGTCACTGTGGTAAATTTTGAGATTTTTTTGATTACTTGTTTAAAAGATATCAAATTTTCAAAAAAATCGCACTTTTTTTGATTTTTTTTTCATAACTTTCTTAATAATGGTCCAAATTAAAGATTTCTTTTGTTAAATCTTTGTTTTTAGATGGTACAGAAAATAATACAAAAAAAATATTCGAAGTGTTTTTGATTTTTGAGTTTGAAATTTTGAGAACACGAAAATAAATAAAAACGTTTGTTATAATTGTTTATAAATATACTTAACGTTTACTTATTGATTTTAAACACCTATTAACAATTAAAAAGTATTAAGATTAATTTAAAATAAGTAAAAAAAGAGTATACAGTAACAAAAATCGGTACTTATAATGATTTATAGAGAAAAAATAATTTCTAATTTTTAAAAATCGAAAAAAAAATAGTAATTATGGAGGGCACACGACCAGACTGGTCTTAACAGTTGTTAAAAGAATAGTAGTTTGAAATAAAGAAATTTCAAAAAAATCGAAAGATTCGTTTTGTATTTTTTGCTATAAAGGCCATCTAAAAACAAAGATTTACCAAAAAAATCTTTAATTTGGACCATTATTAAGAAAGTTATGAACAAGAAACCAACAAAAGAGCGATTTTTTTTGAAAATTTGATATCTTTTGAACAAGTAATCAAAAAAATCTCAAAATTAACCAGAAAGACTTTTTTGAGGGATACTAAAAAATATCAAAAAATTAAGGAAATAAAAAATCTAAATTTTTCAAACCATCCGATTTGGCGTGGAACGCCCCTAATATAAATATAGTCAGTAATCAAACATAACTTACTAGTAACCTTTACGAACCATAAGTAGCTGGTTATGAAACTTTATAAATACAAACAACTAATTGTTTATTATAAAAATAGTGGTATTAATATTTATAGACTTTAATTAAACTGGAAAGTAAACCTAGTAAAGGGATTAATTTTTATATAAATGTATTTGTAATCCGGTTTTATTTTTTTATGCAGAGACCGTATAAGTTAACCTTTATCTAAAAGAATAAATTTTGTTTCATACTGTTTTAATGGTATACAATTTATAAAAATGGTTCGATGGGGTTCTTTATATTTTCCTCGAACTATGTACAAAATAGTAGGTTAATTTAATTTCTTTGAATTTTATAAAACCTGGCAAACCACCTGATAATAGAACATCATACCGCCCAATATTCTTGTTGCCGATTATATCCAAGATATTCGAAAAGCTCCTTTTGCAAAGACTCAAACCTTTCATTGAGAAAATACAGCTTATTTCGTTTCATCGATTTGGACTTTGTAAGAAGCAGTCAAACATTGATCATGTTCTTACCCATGTCATTGAGAGAGAATGAGAAGAGACAAACATCTGGGCAATAATATTTCTAGATGTGGCTATCTAGATGTGGAAAGCATTCGACCGAATGTGGCACCAAGGCTTGTAATACAAGTTAGAAAATATTTTCCACGGCAAATCAGCCAAGTTCTTCCCCCATACATCATCAACCGTCACTTCACAGTCAAACATGGCGAAGAATCCTCTGACCTCAAGATGTGCTGGAGTACCCCAGGGCAGCGTCTTTGGGTCTATTCTTTATCTGACATACCCCAATGACATCCCATAGAGTAGTGAAAGCAGCATTCACGGACAACATTGTTCTCACACATTCTACATTCTACTCGCTACCGATCAAGACATCCAGTCAACTACAAAAACAACTTTAAACAGCAGTCAACAATGTCACTAAGTGGACAAAGATATGGTGCATCAAATAAAATGAGGCGAAGTCGACTCACGTCAATTTCACTAACAAGAAATACGACTATATACCAGTGATAGTTAACCAGCAAATAATCGCGCATGACAACTAATCAAAGTATTTAGGCATGATTTTAGTTGCAAAGCTACGATGGGAAACACATGTGAATAATAAACATAATCAGCTGTACCTCAAACTCAGATAAATGTATTGGCTCATTGGAAATCATTCTAGTTGTCAATACACAACGAACTGCTTCTCTATAAGTAAATACTGAAATCCGTGTGGACTTATGGTATCCAACACTGGGGATGCACCAAGAAATTTAACATCAGAGTCATTCAGACACTTCAGAACAATGTACTTCGCAGCATCGTAAGTACACCATAGCACATCAGTATATACTCGTACATAGTCTAGTACATATAGAAAACATCCATCTAGACCTGAAGATACCTATGGTTTAATATGAGATTATGAAGTTTATAGGAAAACAACAGAAAAGGCTAGAAAACCACGAAAACATCGAAGGAATATCGCTACACGACAGCTTCCATGGATAAAGAGACTAAAACTGTTTAAATTAGTATAGTGACAATGCAAATTCCGAAAAATGTCTACCACATGAAAAAAGTGCTTGTGTAATGTGGAGTGTTATGTTGGATGCTCATCTACTGAACATCTAAGTCTAAATATTAGGAGAAACCTCTGACCTCAAGAAGCGAGTAGCGGGTATAGGTACTCCTCTGCGATCTCGGTGGAGGATAGATCTACTTCAGGGACTAGCGGCTCTGCCCACGTGAGCTCATGGGTTATTTTCCCACCTCCTAACATCCGGAGAACTATATTCTAAACCCAATTCCTCCCCTCCCCCCCTTCTCTTTCCTTCCATCCTACTTCTATCCTACCTCTCGCCAATACGCAAGCCAAGCATGACCTTGTAATGCCAATACCCTATCATGAACACGGAAGAGGCCTATGTACAGGAGAGAACGAAAACAGGCTAAAGAAGAAGAAAAAGAAGATCCGGAAAAATGTTAGAGTTAATATAGTTACAAAGCAGAATACCTTCGGGGCGTTTTTCTATAAAAAATGGCTACATCGTTCCTCCATTATTTGAAATTGAAAACTACTTTTTATAATATTAATAAATTCTTCAAATATACAGGGCGTCTGAGAAGATGTGGATTATCTATCGAGGGGATGTAATAATAATATTACAGCTTATATGAATATTTTTCCTCGAATGTATCTTAGCTGAAACACCCGCTTTTAAAATTAAGAAAATTCATAGTTTTTAAAACACCATTTTTATTTTATGTTGGATTTCAGGAAAATAGTTCAAATAATGAAAATACTTGCAAGAACAACAGGTCTGTATCAATCGCTAATTATAAAAAGAGCTGTACAATATTTCGGTATCCTAATTAAAACAAAATGTTCCCACATACAAAATAAGATGTAATCTGATTTTATTGTGTAATACAGAAACTATATAAGTTAAAACTTTTATCTTAACAAAAAAATTACGTATCGTAATGTTTCGGATGACATACAAAGTACAAAAAATAGTTTATGGGGTTAAATCTCTTTTTCAATGTATTAAAGAACATGTGGACAATTCCTTGAGAGGATGTACTTTAAGTGAACTACATCCTCTCAAGGTGAATGTGTAAGTAATAAAGGAACTTTATTGTGTATTAATTACTTTATTATAATAATAAAGGAGGTGTCCTCATTTGAGTTTTCTTTCCAAATTATATTATTCCATTCCATTCCATGCTATCAATAATACACATCAGTATAATTGTTGTTACATTCACAATTCTTTGCTGCTTATATTATTTTATCGTAAATAAATAAATTACTATTAATTTTTGCAAAAATTTTTTTTACATTTAATTTATAGCAATATAATATCTTTCGCCATTTATATAGGAAATAAATGAGATAAATACTCTTCGTTGCACAGCAAATGTATTAATTTTTGAAAAAAGTGATTTACTGCAATCGTCCCTTGGCTTGGCAACGTGATTGATGGAATTCTCTGAGGTCACATGTGCTTATAATTGCTTCAAAACTCCAGAGAGTTTCTTGTAGCGAAAATCAAAGGTGTTCACATTCTTATAGTCAGTGGTGTAGGTATTGTTTTTTTATTTGGTCTTTTTACAGGTAAGAAATAGTTGCAAGTAAGTTTTTCATGTCATGTCACATATTTTTAGAAAAATTATTTAGCTTTATGCTATTAATTGAATAATACAATTTAATTATGTAGATATAAGTAAAGAATATACGAAACCTTCACTGACTTTAGCAAAAGATACTCAGGAATTCAATATACCAAATACGGGGTAGAAGGATTTACTTAGAAGGAAGGATTTAAGAATACTTAAAATAATGACAATACACAAACCTGTACAGTTTAATTGATTTAAACTTAAGTTTTACTAAGTGAAGTTGTAGACTGACTTACTTTCATCGAA
The DNA here is from genome assembly GCA_037954035.1 of Rosalia funebris. NCBI lineage: Eukaryota > Metazoa > Arthropoda > Insecta > Coleoptera > Cerambycidae > Rosalia > Rosalia funebris. The sequence goes on from JAZFAV010000011.1 coordinate 23,489,673, forward strand.
AATAGTTTAGAAATATCCATATATTCTGATTGATGTTTTATTGCAGAAAAAATGCAATATAAATATTTTGGTCCCCTCATTAAAATTCTAATACACTATATATGAAGTCCTTTAATTTTTTGTTCACATTTAATTTAAGGTAATGTAAATGAATGTTCAATATAACAGCATATATACATTGTGTATTAAGTTTATTGCTCGGCATAGAGTTAATAAAAATTAAGTACGTGATATTGCACCCAGAGAATGGATGGATGATCTAAGGTATTATCCTCTATAGTTATGTGCAACAGTGTTTTTATACTATGGTAAAGGCTTTGGTACACGCTAGAATTGTTTTGCCAGATCTCTGACATCAGAGCTGCCAGAGCTCTGTCATCGGCATTTACACGTAGAAAGAGATTTGGCACTCTTTCCTATAACAGGGACAGTGTCAGAGAGCTCTGGCCGGTCTCTTTGCCATAATCTCTGGCGTCTGTTTACACCCGAGATTTATCTCGGTGAGAACAAACAAAATAAATATATACTACATTCTTCAAACATGGCAGCAACACTCAGGATAGCGGCAGCAGTTGTAGTTTATGTTTTATTGGAAGAGGAGAACGAAAAAGAAAACAGAAAGCAAGTGAATAGAGTTGTGTGGACTAAAGATTATTTTGCAAGAAGGCCAAAAAGTTATTTTTATAATAAAATGAACTTTGAACTGACAAGTAGTGAACCCATATATCATAATCTTTGACACTGCAATTTTTTCACTATTTACACTAAATTGACACTTTAAGTTTTGCCATTTTGACACCTAGAGGATCAGTTGTAATATCCTATAATCAGTTGTAATATATATATATATATATATATATATATATATATATATATATATATATATATATATATATATATATATATATGTAATATGTAATAATGTAAATATTCCTATAATCCTGTAAAGTGATGATGTCCCATAGCACTGGATGTATTTCGTACAGTTGTATTAACAGTTTGATTTCGTCCATTGACCATGGTCCGAACATATTCCCAGACTTTCAACTAATTACTTTCATCTTTGTGTTGTTGATATAATTCAAATCAAATATTGCGTACGAAAAACAAAGAACTCTGTACCTAGAGAAAAAAATTTGGTACAACGACAACCAGAGTGATAGATAAATAAACTGCACCAGAGTTAGTTTCACAGTGCTTACAAGCTAGATGAAAGACTTTGACAGCTCTGCCAGCAGAGCACTCTGTCACTATTCTGTCATGCGTTTACACGTCTCTGGCAGCTCTGACAGAACTCTGAGAAAAAAATCTAGCGTGTACCAAGACCTTAAGAGTGGCAAATAGGACTCAGTATTGGGCGTGCCATTATAAGTTTGGGAGCTTTCGAGTCCCTATAGAAAGAGATTGGCTTCGGCATCTTTCCCTGAATATAGGTGGGTTTGTCCAAATTTCTAATAATAAAACAAAGTTTTCTATTAGTATTGTCTTATATTTCCTTTTTATTCCTTGCGTAAGTCATCAAACTACATTTTGATATATTTATTGGTAAATTGTTATGTTCACGCCACTTATTAATTTTTTTACAACTTTTTAAGACCTTTTTACAACGGAACACAATAATTCTTCGAGATAATTGATATAAATAGGGGGACGTTATCTGTATACAGGAGAATAGTCACTTGAATGTAATGCCAAATGGCATTAATAAATAAAATGGAAAGTAGAGGTCCAAGAACCGAGCCTTGTAGAACAACAAAGTTAGATGGTTTTCACAATAAAAGATCATGATCTTTTCAAAATATTTTGACAGATCCTGTATAGATTATATCAACCTAGCAACTCTGGTAAAGTGCTTTAGCGATAGAATGAGTAATATTCATCAGATTAGTTGTATTGACTATTGATTAATTTAAATAACATTAATACATTTCATAGATAGTTCAACACTTAGTATTTTGTTTTAAAAGTATTAGAGGTTATATAAGAATACTAAAGAACCTTGAAAAGATGATGATATGAGAAATGCTTTCATATATTTTTTGTTTATACGACGCGACGTTGTAATATGTTAGTAGGTTAGCTATTAATAAGTTAATTGGCTATTAGTGAGTTAATTAATCATACGTTTAGTAAGCAAGAAAGCTTCCTAGAAAGCTTTATTTTGTAATGAGTTAAAGAAATTTCAAATTATTTCAGTATTTTCTGCAACTTCTCACAGATGGGTAACATAAACAAGTCACAACAATTTCTTGTGAATTATTTGCCAAGATAATTTCTATTATTTTAAATATTTGTGATGATCAAAATTAAATACGATAATACATAAAACAAAGTCGCATTGGCAAATGCGATCTTTCTTCTTCTTCATATTTAGTATAAAAAATATATTAGTTTAAATTTATTAAATGTCATAATAATACACATATATTTCGTAACATCTTTTTAAAAACTGATCGCGTAAGTCGCAGACCCTGGTCTATGATGAGAAATATTACACAAAAGGGGAAATCTACGTTTCATTTCCTTGACAATATCCCAGAGTTCTTCGATTATCGCTTCCCTAGAGAGTTACCGGACTACCGGTTTTTACACCATCTGAACTAAAAATAAGCAATTGACTTTAGATTTGTTCTTGTCAGTTTGCTCGTAGTTCGGTTCATTCACTTTATCACATGGGATATATATTTAAGGCTGGATTTCAGATAAGTGAGGGGATATGATACCACTCACAAATATATACAGTGTAACCCATAAGTAATGAATACGTAATATATTACGCAAATTAAAACGTATTTATATCATGCATAAAATCAATCACTTAGACTCGCCTAAATTGTTTCTGCTTATTTACCAAATATCTGATTGGAAAATTGTATGGCTATCTGTCTTAATTTTTCTTTTACTAAAATACTAAATAAGTAAATTCCAAGTGATTCTTAAAATAAATAATTTTTTTCTTGTCTCTTGGCCACATTATTTCACAAAATCTGTCGTAGTTTGTAGGTTGTAAATGTCATCAGTAAAGCCAACCAAATGATATATATGATCCTATACATGTATGTATATATGATATATACGATCTTATACATGGATATATTATACATACTATATAAAAAGTTTCAGGGGATAAATCTTAAAACTCTTAAAACTATATTAAATAAATAATATTTAATATAATTTTAAGAGTTGTCTCCTGAGGCTCTTTTTATTCTAAACCTATATTCTACCTTACTTATTCAGCCACTGGTCGTCAACCATCCTATTCTTGCGAAATAAATCTCACCATTTATGAATGGTTGACGAACCATGTGGGATAACCTTTCTAGGAAAGATGTAGAGGGGACCTAATGCGTCCTAAGTATTTTAAGTGGATTGCCCCCCCACTATTTTCAGATTCTAGAATCTACCTCATTTAGAATTCGCTATTTTATTCTGGTGTCCCTTACTAAAGCAACATACCAATCCTCTCAACGGTGTACAAAACATAACAATAAAATACCAACACAAAATACCAACAGTTTAAGATAATATACCTTATCAAGAACGGCTAAATCGTTCATGGCTCAAGTCCTTGAATAACCTCATCTGTGCGGCGATTTCATAGCAAAATTTAGAATTCCAGAGAGGGGATATGTTTAACATTAACAGATACAATTAACTACGTTGTCATAGCTATCAATTAAGGAGTAAGTAGAAGTAAAGCAGTATTTATTCTCAAATCATCTTCTCAAATCATGCAATGAATGGAATTCTATTCTTGACAATATAGTTTATGTTCTATCATCAAACATACTTAAAGAACGTTTGGATTACCATTTCTCTAATAGTTCACTTCGCTATAGTCTGTAACCGCTGTAATTTCTTAATTTAATTTCCATCATGAATATTCTATATTTCAGTTAGATTTATATTACATTTATAAGCATAATAAATCACATACATGAACATAGAAAACCTATACTTTTCTCTTGCAGTAATAACAGTAACAGGGAAGACATTTAAGCTACACTTATTCTATAGGGTGTCCCAGCGAAAGGTAGCCGATAATGTTTGTAATTATTGAGCAAATAAATAACATTTCTACAATAACTTTGGATTCAATTGTTTATTTAAACTATGCCATTAGACATGGAATACAATATCTTGTAAGTGGCCGCCTCTGCTTCTATAACAGCAGTGGATTTTTTTGATGAAGTTTTCCATAATTTCGCGGCATAGTTGTGGCCCTATGTCTTCAATAACTTAACTTTTTATTTTATTTTTCAGCTATTTAATTATAATGGGATTATTGGCATAGACTATTCCTTTAACGTAGCCCCACAAGAAGAAGTCTAATGGGGTTTTATGGTCTTATGGGTTCTAATGGGGTCTTAAACGCTTAGCAGATGCCTCGCGACGACCCATAATTGCACGTAATTTTCTTTCAGTATCCACAATTGAACTATTACTTTCGTAGTACGCTTTGACAATAAGTATGCGTTGCTGAACAGTATAGCGCTCCATTTTGCTCCAGTTTAGCGCTCTCCACGCAATAACTACAAAGCATAAACTTCCAAAACCTGCGCAAGAGTAATGGGGGCAAGTTTAAATCACCTACCTCTCGCTGGGACAGCCGTTATAGGGTGTTTCAGTTGGGACTATAGGATTTGAATTGCACGCCATTTGTGCTGTCAACGATAGGGCGTAAATATTTAACGCCCGCCATTTACAAACCATACGATGTCAACGTGCGCGATAAACAGTTCAACAGCGAATAGTTTGTATACAACTGTTTTATGATCATTTAAAGTTGCATTAAGAAAAATTTGCACAAAATTGGGACAAAACGAAGCCTATAGACTTAACAGTCCGTAATTTGATCAGGAAATTTTAAGAGACACGTTCTGTTATTGATAAGGCAACATCAACAGGTCCTCTTCGCGGTCGGCCAGATGAAAATATTTCTGCAGTGAGAGAAAGTGTACGGGACTATCCAAACACTCCAACCGGTAATTTGACGTTGTACACAGCGATTGAATCTGTCAAGAGCCACCACGCATCGGATTTTAAAGAAAGATTTGCATTTGTCGGCATACAAAATTTAGTTGACACAACAACTAAAAGTTACAGACCATTTATAACATGTACATTTGCTAATTGGGTATTACAAGAGAAATTCGTGATGATGATTTTTGCAACAAAATTTTGGTCAGCACTGAGGCGCATTTTCATCTTAACGGATACGTCAGCAAACAAAATTGTCGAATTTGGGGTGATGAAAATCTACATGCTATTCACGAAAAACAAATGCATCCACAGAGGTGCACCGTTTGGTGCGCATTTTGAAATGGTGGACTAATTGGACCACATTTCTTTGAAAATGAAGCTGGTAATACTGTCATAATAAATGAATCAGTGTCAGGCATGTTGACATTATACGTTTTGTAGATGACAGTTGTTAAATATTGACGCCCTATCTTTGACAGAACACAAATATTGCGCAACTCAAATCCTATAGTTCCAACTGAAACGCTATATATATATATATATATATATATATATATATATATATACAAATAAACAATTATATTATATGTCTTATTTTTACAAAGCATAGAAACTTGTATCAAAACAAATATTTTTACAGGTATGAGTGCTGTTAATTGAGGAATACTTGATACTGCTTATATTATTTCAGATCAAAAAGGACATGAAGTAGTTTATAACTAATATTCTTCTTATTTAATTTAATTCTGAACCATGCATAATAATATGCTATAGATATTTTAAATCAATATGTAAATTTTATTTTTTCCTTATCGTAAATTATTTTCAAATTTTAATCATGAAATTAGTTGTGGAAAGTTCTTCATATCGAGGCATACTGAAATGGTAAAAATTCGTAGCATAAATCGAGAATAGACATAATACATAAGAAATAAACAGTTTTAAAACATTAAATCGGATTTTTCCGCACGTAGAACATCTCTATCTTGAAATTGAGTGGCCGAGAAAAAATAAACCAACACATAAATGCAGAATATGTGTTTTATGCGACAGTTTTACTTTTTTCAAATAGTTCACCCTCGTGCTATCTCATGACACATGAACAGGGTGGGGTATGTCCTATCCACCTCAAAATCAATAGATGTTGTCTGGTAGATGTCCCTAATTAGAATCAGTCGAAACCCGATCGATCCGACATGATTTAATTGAGTAATCGTGCTAACAAACAAATTTCTCAAATAGTCCCCCATTGTGCTTTCTCATGACCTACGAACATGGTATAGTGTGTTTTATCCACCTCAAAATCAATGGATGTCGTCTGGGAGACGAGCCCGATCCAAATCAGTCAAAACCTAATCGATCCGACACGATTTAGTTGAGTTATCGTATTAAAAAAATAAATTTTTCGAATAGTCCACCATCCTGCTTTCTCATTACCCATGGACAGGGTGGGGTGTGTCCTATCCACCTCAAAATCAATAAGTATCGTCTGGGAGACGTCCCCGATCAGAATTAGTCAAAACCCGATCGATTCGACACGATTTAGTTGAGTTATCGTGCTAACAAAAAAAATTCTCAAATAGACCCAAGGGAGGGGGTGGTGTGTGCTATCCACTTCAAAATCAATAGGTGTCATCTGGGAGGCGTCCCCGATCAGAATCAGTCAAAACCTAATCGAGCCGACACGATTTAGTTGAGTTATCGTATTAACAAAACAAATTCTTCAAATAGTCCACCATTCTGCTTTCTCATCACCCATGGACAGGGTGGGGTGTGTCCTATCCACCTCAAAATCCATAGGTGTCGTCTGAGAGACGTCCCCGATCAGAATAATTCAAAACCCGATCGATCCGACACGATTTAGTTGAGTTATCGTGCTAACAAGAATAAATACCGACGACAACGATGACGAGGACAACGACGACGAGGACAACGACGACACACACAGCAAAAAAAATTTTAAAACCATTTTTTTTTTGGTTTTTGGGATGAAAGACGAAAAATAAACCCAAAAAAAAATTTAGTTTTTTCACTTTTTCTTTACACGTTTACATTACTTTTCCGCTTATAGTGGAGTGCGGAAAAGTAATATATTACGTGAAAATCTCCTTATATGCTTTATTTAATTATTTCTTTGGATTTGACTAACTTCATATTATTTTAGCAAAACCAATTGATTTATTATATTATCTTTGCATTTTCCATATATAGCGTGACATGCAATATTACCAACAGACCATATCTTATTTCCATAAAAATTTTCTCTAGAATTTAACTTTCATTGTCTCGTTTCTTCAAGTTCTTTGTAAAAACTATTTATGGTTAGTTCTCCATGAACAATCAATTTAATATACATATCTACAAAGCTTAAATCTATTAATTAAATTAGTTCTACTCTGATAAACCATATTTCGCAGAGCAGAGTTTTTTTGGTTTGTACAGTCAATTTAAACCTATTTTTATGTGTTTGATGAGCATAACCAGTATACAAAAGGGTCCAAACTCTAATCCCGCTGAATACTTTTCAATAAGAATCGTATAACCTGCACATATGTTCACATGTACCCACGGAAAGCAGTATGGTCATCGGCCCTTTTCGCAATATCAAAGAACTCGCATTCACTTGTCGCCCTTTGCTCAAAACTTACCACCACCTTAGTTTGTACCATGAGGGATTGCTAATTCCACTAAAGCCTCGAGTATTTATTCATTTCATGCACTGGATCAAGACTACTTTTAATAAGGGGTGGAAAATCAGTTCAGACAGTGGCGTACTTTTCAATTCTGACCAAAGTGAATTTCATAAAAAATATTAAAAATACGTACCTGTTTTGTTATGTACTAGGATGTAAACCAAATTCACGTCTAAGACGGTTACTATACACGGGATCATTCTGCAGATCATGTATCTCTCACTTTTGAAACGAAGAATGAATAACAATTAGAGATTTAGTAGTCAAAATGTATTTAAAATAGTATAAGTCTGCTTCTAAAAGATGCTTTTCCAAGGTTAAGATAGATTTTTGTATTTTAACCAGCTATTATTCATTTGTCTGATGTTAAACTATGCATATCATATTTTCATAAAAATAAATTAGTGAAAATGCGAAAGTACATCCGAAGTGCTAAAAATAATTATTAAACTTCGAAAAAATAGAAAAGGGAAATTATATTTTTGACTGAATACCATTTCTTAGATTCATAATGTATAACCTCCCTGATCGAAATAAATTTAAAATAAGTTTGCATTAATTGATGTGTTAATACCTTTTTTAATAATTAGTCTTAATTAATTTTAGGGATAGAAGGGGTACAATTGAGCCTATGCGTTACAGTTCTTAAGTGAATTTTCTTCCCACTATTTTCAGAAAACAAAAACTTATAAAGTTATACCGTATTTTAATTGCCTACATAGCTTCTATAATTTTCTATATAAAGCGTATTACTTTCTATAAAGTAAAAGTAATATTTTTAATTAACTAAGTTCTATTGAATACTTTTAATTATTTCTTAATTAACTGGGTTTTCAAATTTTGCCATTTTCATAGCTTTACTCGTGTGTATTTTAATGTCATTAGTATACCTTTAGACAAAGCTACCGAAAATAATCTTTGTCATAGGTGATGGTAGATTTGTGGATAATATTTGTGGAAGGAAGGCTCGTGCATGTCAGTTATTTCTTGATTTTCAAAATTTGTGGTGAAGCTTTCTTACTATTGTAATCTTAAATAGTTGTTGATTTATAGTTCTCCCTAGAGAGCATAGAGTTTACATGTTTGAAGCCTAATTTCGAAGTGTTGTGTTCGTTAACGTAATTTGGAAATGCATACAGCGATAATTCTGCTATAATTTTTGAGAACACTTCCCAGACGTATCAATAATGTAAAAGTATTTTTATGTCTGAAAAATTATGTTAATGTGCTTCGCGAAACCGGCTCTCTTTTTCATAAAAATAGTGGTGGTAGACTGACCAGTTGTACACAATAATAGCTCATAGAAACTTTGAAACGTCTGCCTCAAAAAATTGAAAGTGTAAAATAAACCATACCATATAATTGTAAAATAATCTTGGGCATGCATATAAGCAATTTCGATGACAGGCCACCCCAAACGCCTTGCTGAGAGTTGACTCATGAATAATTTTATGAATAATCTGTCAAATTTCACATTTTATTCTAACGCATGGTTTGATCTTTCAGAGTACGTCAGTATGTCAGTATCGAAATATGCGAATGTGGAGTACTAATAGTTCGCTAATGTCTCAACAAAATTGGTAATTGGACGATAACTTCTCGCAAAAGAATAATTAGATCCAGTTTTCTTTCATTTCATCGAAAATACGGAGAGACATACAAACATTATTTTTACTAAGTTTGTTCAAGAACTACACTAGAAGAAGAAATTGCTAAAAAATATGCAATTATATCTTTAAAGTTATGCTTGGTAAATAATGCACAATTTTTAATAACATTGAGAGGTGAGGTATGTATGTATGTGTGAGGTATTGCATTGAACGTGGCAGAGCACATTTCCGTTACTTTAACTTGACTTTTCTATAATTGTAGTTAGTTATTATTTGATTTGTTATTATGTCTAGAATTAATAACACAACGAATAAGAAAATCGCAATAAAATTGGTTCACACCCTTGCTCATATCGAAGACAGCTCCGGAGCATGCCTCTAGAAGCTTCGGAGATAAAAAAGTTACCACGTTGTTCGCAAGGGTCGATTTACTATATCGATTTTGTTAAAATGCCGAGAATCGAACGAAAAGCATTTCGTACATCGACCTAAAAATTTCGTGACACATACACGAAAACAGCCGTTTAGTAATAACACAATTATAGGTCATTGATAATGTCAGTATGGCACAACTTAACAAAACTTGACAGAATTACTTCAAAGGACTGAAAAGCTAAGACGGACATTTTTTATATCATGACAACCTTAGACCAAGATAACCTCTGATACCGATAACTGCTCTTCATCATCATGAGGTAATCAGTCCTAAGACTGGTTGGACGCTAACCTCCACCTTCTCCTATCTTGTGCTAACCTATGCATTTCGCTAATTGTGCTACAACCTACATCCCTTACTATTTGCGAGCAGTCTAATCTAGGCCTACCTCTGCCTTTCTTCAATCCTATTTCTGTCTCCAAAATATCGCGGACTATTCCCCCATGTCTCAGCAAGTGGCCTAGCATTCTAACTCTTCCCTTCTTTATGTTTTTCCACATACTTCTTTTCTCGCCGACTTTCTCCAATACTTCTTCGTTTTTAACCCTATGAGTCCACGGTATTTTCATCATTTTTTATTCATTATTCGGTAACCCCACATCTCAAAAGCAACTGCTCTTATATATTATTTTAATAACAGAATTAAAATATATTTTAAACTTGGTGTGTGCAAATTGGTAACATTTTGCAGACATTTTGTTCTTATTTATGTAACACTCTAGCTCTTAAATTAATAGTTTCCATATGGTTCTAACATATTTACAAAAATCCCATTATTATTTATATTATATTAATAATACTTCATTATAAACCTTTAGTAATTTGATATTAATAACAATGGGTGTCAGTTATTTTATACAGATCTGAGGTATCTAAAACCAAAATAGATTATATATAGAATACCACAATTTCTTGGAAACAACTTTTTTAATGAGTAGTATGTTAAATAACTAGAATAGCCCACACTTTATAATATATGTAAAGAAAACATTTTGAAATACACATTTGATTCCCTCTATTTTATATTTCATATCCGCCTCTGTGTATTTGTGGATGAATGAGTGGTCCTGTATAACCCCAGCTACACCATATGTTGGTCTTGGCCGCGAACATTTGAACAGATGGGCCTCTACGCCAAAAAGTCATTAGACGATATTGTGCCGGATCGACAAGTGCTTTGGCTAAACACCACTTTATTAGGAGATTCACTTTAGAGTATATGCTACATATTCATATTGGCAATTTAAATCGTGAAACTGAAACCGTGTATTTGCACATTTACCCTCTGAATTCATTCAGTACTAAAAATTGTTCTAAAAGCTGCGAATTCTAAAAACAAAACATAGGTATATAAGGTTGAATAAGAGTGTCTGACAGATACTGACTGTATAAACTGACTGTTTATATTTATAGTTTCGATGTAATTTGATTTTTTGTATTTTGAAAATCAACAAATAATTATATAAATATATACCTATTTTCTTATGTAGTAAATAAAATTTTATTATATAAAAGTATAACTTAAAATATAAATTTATTGAAATTATATATCTAAGTAAAAATCTAACGTAATTTTCTTCTAATTTTAGCAAATGAACAAAATATTTTTAACTCGAAATACTTGACGAAATCGAAAACAGTTTTCGTTATTTCTTAGAATTTCAATATATTTGTTTGTAGTAGAAAGTATCAAATGATTGGGACTCAATTCACATTATACCACATTCCATTTATTATTTAAATTCAGTTTCTTTATATTTATTTATTTAATATTAAATACGGACGAAATTATATTTTACCCATTTCGGTATAGCAACTTTACAGAAGACAGCACTGAAGCAGTGATCAGTAATGCCCGCGAGTAATTCGTATATTCCAGGTTCGGATCTAATTGTATATGTATATAAACGTAGATATGAAATTAAATTATGAAATTTGATATTAAGAATAAAAACATAAAATTCATATTTGTATCTATATTAATCAAAACTATTTTCCGGCGATACTAGAAAGGATTATTAATCTAGGGACCACTTGCGACAATCAATAGTTGCACACTTTCACTGTGAGATGTAATGAGTGCTCGTTGACGCATAAATTTAAATAATATTTCACATAAATAAATATCATGCTATAATAAATGAATAATAAATATGAAAAAAATATATAAAATTTATTAAATATATCATATTTTATGGAGTACATTTATTTTATCTCATTTATATAATTGCCAATTAAAATTACTTTCAGATTGCATTTTCAGATGGTACATAATTTATTATTTTGAACAAATTGGGGAAGTATATTCCTTCATTCATCTAAATGTCACTTGTCAAATAGGTTTTTATTTATATCTTAAGAATGCTGATTTTGAAGATTAACTTGATTTAGATTACTCAACATTGCTCAATCTATACTATTGTTTCACTGTTGTCCTTGGTTTTGCTGAAAATAGTTTACTATTCTACTAAAAATTCTTAGATGTGCAGAACGCCAGTTAATGTACTTTAAAAATATATACTTCACAGATTAAATACATAATGTCACTATTTATATATTTATTATTATTTATATACTATATTCTATGTACGATAATTTTTAGAAACATCCACCTGAAGTTTTTTATTAAATTTTTATATACTCATTGTATATTTATTTGTGTAGTGTACCTATATGGTACATTTGTAAGCATGTAAAAGGGTATGGTCTACACTGACAAGGCTTTCCTTTGTGCGTACACCTGCTTCTTGTTCTTTATTTATGCATTTCGTATTGTATGTATTGTATTTCGTGTTGTATGTCCTGCATTATTTACCATTTGCCATTTTTTTAGGTATGTATATTTTTATGTTGTATTTTGTATAAAAAATCAATATTGTTGATGTCCATGCATAGATGATATTGATAAGCTCTACTTGTTAATAATTACTAAACACAACAAACGAAATATTGATTAAATACATATATAAAACAATGCGCTGTGAATATTCGCCTTCATAATAGTCCCTCTTTTTAAGGGAATTAGTTTAATGTAGCTGTAACAGACGTCATAAGAGAATGATAATATGGGGATTTTTTACAGAAACGACGAGAGGTTGGTATAAATGACAGGAAACCGGAACTAAGGATATTCTTTCAGGGAATATTTTTATAGAGCTGTTTTACATTTTAAACTTTGTTTCAATGGATCCTGCTGCCTAGAATAACCATATTTCAGCGGGTAAAATTTATATTAAACTGTGTCCTCTTTATTATGGCGTATCAAGTTTTCTTTGCAGATTTGGAGAACTAAATAATTTAAGCAAATAGTTGTTAGTTGATGAGTGAATGAAATGAAGACAAATTTATATTTTCATAACTAATGTTTGGTCAACAATTTATTGTGTGTACTTAGAACTGATTTAATCTAGAAATTTTCTGATCAATGCATCTGGAATCGTACATATGCGATATATCGTAAGGTAATCTTATATTTTTATTGCCCTTTTGAAAACGCGGAGAATTTCGAATTCGATGCCAGAATTTTAATTCAGGGCGATTTAAATCCAAAACTTACTAAATCGATTTCAATCCTTCGACCAAATAATTAAGAGACTTTTTTTGTCCAAGAAATTATTTTCGCAGCATGCAAGTATTTTAAATTTTCAATCAATTCAATTCAATTTCAAGTCAGTTCAATTTAAAAAAAATTGAACTGACAGTAAACAATAGATTTTATTGACGTACTAATTTTAGTGTTAATATCTATTTTTATAATTCCTTTTGCTTCAAATACTGCGTAAATTATTTGAGAGTACATTGGATATTTACTTCAGTGTTCCATTTGGAGCCAATAAAATCAAGCGGTTGTTCTGTGTCTGAACATGGATGGGTGACCTGTCATGTTATTCTCTAGAAGTGTCTGAAACATTGTAATTCGTACTGTGGCCCGGAATGGTAGACTAAGCTTTAATATTGAGGGTCATTATATAAATATTAATAGGCTGAGTTTTGCAACTATCCCTGAGCATGGGTGTGTTTATTTTCATCTCTATGTACGAGTGTAATATTCCCTTCCGCAGCCTTAGGATATATCGTAAGGATGATAATTTTTGTGAGTTTAAACTTTAATTACACGGGAAAAAGACTAATTTTTAACCACTATTTAGATGCCTACAAAACTGTACATTTCTATCTAACCTTTGATATTCACATGGACAACCGATGCCGTTAATATAAAAAATATCCTGCGTAAAACTGCGTAAAACACATACCCATCCTATATACATTTTTCTAATTAATATCCATTATCCCTTTCACTTTTACAAATACAAAAGTTTTTTTATATAGAAAAGGAACCTCTTAATTCAGTAGCATTTTATTCATTCATATAATGACCACGCAATTATTATCTTTTCAATTTCTCACATTGAAAAATTTGCACCCCTAAATATAAAACGAGACACTTCTTATTCCCTGTGTTTAAACGGAGACTATTATTCACCAGTTTGTAAGATAAAGGAACAATTTTATCAGCAAAACAGTTGAACTGCTAACCAAACGCAATCTTGTTTCGAGACCATTAAGTTAATTACTAAACCCTTTCTGCGAGAGAGATATACTTATTCGGGAAATAAAAGAGTAATAAAGAGGAGGCATTATCGTGGCATGATTTATTAGGCTGCTGGAATATATTAATTTGTTCCATTTCGACCGCTGATAACTAAAACTACTGTTTTAATTGAAATTTAGATTTCGTTTCAGTAGTCTATTAAATTAATTCGGGATGGGTTTCTGCAAAGTAGTTTTAGATTACGGAAGTAATATAAATTATTTGGCATACGACATAATATGTGCCAGTATCACTAATGTGCCATTTTTTTTAAGAATACGTATACTACTTTCAATTTAGCTAAGAATAAAATATATAGTATGTATTTGAACTCGTAAATATTCTTAAAATTTTGAGTTTTTGATATCCGACTTTCTATAATTCGTTGATTTATATAAACATATAATATATGTGTTTATAAAGTCACAATGAGAAATCTGGTTGCGATAAAACCATGTTATTACGAATTATTGTGAAAAGTTGCGTAGTTTATTAATTGGTCACTTATTAGTGAACGCCACACAACTATTTTTTCCATATTAAAAACTAAATAGAAAATTTTATTTATATTATCCTATTTAAATACATTAAAAATAACAAATACCTACTACTTGATCAATTTTCAAATATTTATATTTAACAGAATATTTACGTAACTTTCATAATATGTTTCATGTCCGACCTGTATATCTTTTTAGAGGATATTCTTCTTTGAAAGAGTTAGTCTTGTAGAATCTAAAAGTACAAATAATTATAATACATAATTTGTAATATCGATTGCTCTTCACTTTCAGTAATTTTTTTGTTATATTCTTCCGTGAGTTTGATTCATTGTTAAGTTGTGCTATTGGAAATAATGCCAGTGATTTCTAGAGAGAAACTCTAGCACATCTTCTAATTACATATCTTCTTCAAGGATTAAATATCCCTTTTTTTCTGACTTCATCCATTTTATCTTTTTCAACTTCATTTCTTCTTTCCTTAAATAGAAGCATTTTCACCATTTTTTGCTTTTGGTTCATGTCGATTCTCAAATGACAGAATAATAGCTCTTATGCTATATTATCATGATTGATTTATAAGTGCGGTATCTGCTCTCTATTTCTTAGATTCCTGGTAACTATATATTTCTTTTATGAAATTTATGCCACTTAAAGTTGCCTGAATAATATTTGTAGCAGTAGAGCAAAACTAAGAGAGGCGTCTAACATTAAAATCGCAAATTTCCCTTAGCGAAATTTCTTCATTATGATTGATTATAAATTGATTTCTAAATAATAGAAATCAAATTCAAAGCTAGAAATGTATTTCAGAAGCGCAAAAGAATTTTTATTTGTTTGACTTTCAAATTTGGTATAATTATTATTAGAGAAGTTAATAAAATAAAATACGCTTTGGTTATTTTCTTTATAATAAATTTTCATCTAAGTTACTGCCCTTTTCAGGCCCCTCTCTCTTTTTCAATTGCAGATGATTTTATATTCATATCAAGCGTGCAACCAGGACGTCTATTTTGCCTTTGTATCTATAGCAATTATTTAGCTTCAATACTTATTATTATATTTAATGAATTTGCATGAAAAATATCAAATAAATCGTCTATATATGTATTAAATTATGGTTCTCTTTCTTTAGAGAGTTCAACATTTTGTTTACTATTTTTTCTAGATTCCTGTGTTATTGCATATTTCTTAAGTTATCTTGTAGAGTCTGAGCAATCTTGTGTTGGAATTCTCACTTTTCTCTTAAAACAATATACACTCATCGATTACAAATGATTCCCTCTCATGTACGCTTATTAGATTTATTATTTGCATGTTATAAAATAGTAAATAGTAAATTTTTCTCTTTGAGGAAAATTTGCTACCATTTAACTGAAACATATTTATGTGACATTTCTAACCAAAAACTTAATCGCCATACACCCACTTATTTTTATATGACCATGGAAGTAACCACGTACTTGAATATGAATAACCATAGAAGTATCCACGTAGCTACATTTGTACCGGGTTGCTACAGGGTCTAAGATTGACTATTAAACATACCATACTCGTCACAAATCGTTGATGTTTACTACACAGTTACGTCATCCCACTGCACCGCAGCTATATAAGAATAATATGATAATATATTGCTGACTATTAAATTTCATTTATATATATACTTTTACATATTATACTTATATATTTACATATTATACTTTTGTTCTAGTTCCGTAGGTTACACAGTCAGTCTGTATTATACTCTCTTGTAATTAACATAAAATATATATTGTATAATTAATCCAGAAATAAAGTTCGTTCTGTTCGTTTTAAATCAAATTGTAAAAGTTTTTAAAAACCGTTCGGTTGTTACACGAAACGTAACTACACCACAAAATTATGTAAATTGTTGCCTAATTAAAAATATTATGCTATGGTTTTAAACTATTTAAAAGCAAATATAAATACCTTATTCTAAACAAAGATTATAACTGTTTTCTATTAAATAAATGGCCAAGACTCTGTCTCCCCCAAGTAAATTCCATTTTACATATACCGTTATATTGACTTGGTTGAAGATAAGCATTAGTAGCAATTGTAAATTTTGCCTCTTCTAGGGTCCAATTTATTATCTTCTGTATTTTTATGCTTTTTAAGAAATAAAGTCGATTTATTTTATTATTATTATATTTACATTTACGTTTAAACCGTAGTAGAACATTACACTGTGAAAGTAAAAGTTTAATAGCCCATTATAAAATCGTTTCCCATTTATCGTGGTATGGTAATCTCTCTGTTATCCTAGGGATTTAATAAATATGGATTGATTTTACCAAGCTTAAAGTATGAGAGTAAGCATGCAATTTTGTTAAATGGCACAAACAATATTTTATTATTTTAGTATTAGAACGTAGCATTTTCCATTTACTTTCTTATATCAATTGAAATGTGTTCGAAACATCTGTCACTAAATATATCTATCGATTTGGATAAAACAGTACAATATGGGAACTATATTATGACAAATCTGAAAATAAACTGACTCATTATAATTATTACTATTTAATTATATTTTAGATAAAAATACAGATGTCTAAAAGGTTTTATACCTGCAAGAATAGTGTAGTGAGACATATTGTAAACATTTTCCTGAAATATAGGTGATACCAAATTAATATTTGAATTAGTTATTCCTTTAATTAATAGAGGACGTGTTTATTTTGAGATTAGAGTACAATTACTTCCAAGAATTAATCCATCATTGCCTATGTTTCAGGGAAATATGTGATGAGCAGAATGATGAAAGTAAAAGGTGCTACCAAATATTTTTAAATCATTTTAAAATAAATGTTCAAAATGTGTACGTCCCCCTCCCCCCTTACCGGCACTGCAAAATTGTGTTATGAGACTCTTATCTCACACGTTTAAAGTGTTTTTGCGGAAATTAACCTAAATCTTTTTGTAATTATCTATTTTAAAACCACAATGTCAGAGATAGTTCGGTTGCTTAGCGTATACCTTAGATTGTAAATAGTCTTTTAGTAGATATACTAGTAGATCTTCTTCTTCTAGTAGATACAAATTTTAAGGCTGTTATGTTTGGGGGCCAGGCAGGTCACTCTATTCTATTACGACGTTCAATCCACTTATTGGGTTGCCATGAGATAAACTCTTACTGGGTACACCATAATAGTGTAGAGCACAGTCTTGAACAGTTATTTCCATATATCCAAAAACATCAGGATTCTCTCAAATTAGCAGCTCAATAGCATTCTATATGGCCAAATACACCTCTCGCATTAAACTTCGATAGAAGAACACAACTTTGTAATTACCTAAATACAACTCCGTGATTACCGCCACACGTGGTCGACTTTTTTGGAAGTTGTTTTTCTGCAGTTTGGCTCTGAAGACAGATATGATGGCTCATGTCATTCCAGTACCTTACATTCTGAGTATTCACGTTATTGTTTAGGAAAAAACGTGGATTCATCGGTTAAACTAATTATTTTTGATTTGATTTTCTCTGATATTATTTCGAAAAATTGATGTCTGCAATTGAGATCATCTTCTCTGGACTGCTTTTAGTTTGTAGGGGTGAAATTTTTGTTCATTTAAAACCCTTTGCATAGTTTTTCCAAATACTCCACGAGCAGCTGCAGTTTGAAATGAATATGGTATGGGATTCATGACTGTTTCAGTGATGATATATATTTATTGGTTTTCTACAATGCATGGAGGCGCAGTTCTTTAATCTTGCATACCACCTGCTCTTTGAAACTTATATAATATATGTCGTAAATATACTATAGAGATAGATATCTCTCTTTAAAACTTCTTTCAGTTGCATGCACATTTCTTGCAGTCTCGCCAATAACTAGATGTATGCACCATATTACTAATATCACTCAAAAATAAGCTTAATAAAATTTTTAAATGTAAATACTAAATAAAATTCGGATATATAAAAACGTCTTTACGCTCTTTATGCCACAAAAAAACCTGACTCGCTTTTACAAGGAATCATGTAAAACCGTCAGATTAGTAACACCGATGAAAAGGCTAATCTACTAATATATGAATATATAAAAATAGTTTTGATAAAATTTTTAAATCAGTTGAATGAGTTGTAGTAATGTGGTTATAATGTATTTTGTGTGATGTCACCTTTAATCGATCTCTTTATAATATTACAAAATTGCTATTTCGACCACTGTTAATGAAACCAATACGCAAACATGCTAATATACGTATTAGGTAGATTCATAATTATCAGGTGTTCTTAAACAATATTTATTATGAAAAAATAAACATAAAAATTCAACAGAAACATGTCTAAATGATTATTCTGGAGCTCATTCACCCTCAACTTCAATAATTGCTTCCCATTTGCTTGACAGATGGTTGATTCCACGGGCAAAAAGTCGCCGTTCTTAGACTCAATCCACGCTTTGACGTCGTCCACCAACTCATTCAAATCGTTGTAGACTTTGTTTGCCTGCTAGTTTCTCAACGAGTGATTAACATGGTAGTCTCTGTTAGCTTCGGTCGGTGAGTATGGCGGATGTGGGAGAACATCCTACCCCTTATTAGCGATCGATTGGACGACACGACGCTAAACATGAGGACGTACATTATCGTGGTGGAAAACGGTTTTGTTCTTTTTGGGCGGTCTTTTCGTCGATCGGCCTTGTTGTTGTAGGAGAGTTCGTGAGGGATCCATCCAGCAAATTTCCATACCATTCCCGTTTCTTGAGGCGACGGACGATGCTGGATTGGCTGACATTGAAGTTTTCGGCCAGGATTCGAGTTGCCTTCGTTCTCTTCCATGGCTGCTAGAAGTGCCTAATTGTCGAAATCCAATGGTCGACTACCTCCGAGCTTGTCCTCCAAGCCTAGTATTACCTGATTTAAAGCGAGCAGACCGTTTCCGACATTGACTTTCGCTGATTGTTCCTTTGCCAAAAAGTTTGTTGAGATCGCGAAATGATTGTGCTGCCTTCCATCCTTTCTCCAAGTAGTGTATGATGAATATGAGATGGTCTTCCACACATTTTTATCAATTATACAGAGAAGAATATTTTTATGTAGAAAAATATAAACAAAATACCAGTGTTCATAAAGAAAAAATGCGCCAATATAAATGCCTAATAATTATGAATCTTTAAACTAAATAAATGAAACTATTAGATAATAAATTAGGACTGAGTGGTGTCAATGTGGTGCTCATGCAAGGAGATATGCGTATTCATTTGATAAAGCAAAAACATTCATTTTATGTATTATATGTTTATTTCTGTGCGAAAATCTTAATTTGCTTTTAATATAATGGTTCTGTGTTAATACAGTGACGTAAGATAAGAATAGACTTCAAATTAAAACCTTAGCAATACTACCGAGTTTTTCGAGTTTAAACAAGTAAAAACGTTTATTGAACTGTGCCTTAAGTATTTTTACTTTTTCGCACCCCACTATACGCGGAAAAGTAATGTAATCGTGTAAATAGTTTTTCTAGGATTTATTTTTCATTGTTCGGCCTAAAAACTAAACAATAAACAGTTTTAAAACTTTAAAACGGGCTTTCCCGCACGTAGAACATCTCTATATCGACATTGAGTGGCCGAGAAATAATAAACCAATACATAAATGCAGAATATGTGTTTTATGTGAGTTTTATTGTTTCAAATAGTCTACCATCGTGTTTTCTCATGACCCATTGGAAGGGTGGGGTGTGTTCTATCCACCTCAAAATCAATAGATATCGTCTGGTAGAGGTCCCTAATCAGAATCAGTCGAAACCCGATCGATACGACACGATTTAATTGAGCAATCGTGCTAACAAAAAAATTTCACAAATAGTCCACCATTGTACCTTCAGCTCAAAATCAATAGGTGTCGTCTGGGAGATGTCTCCAATCAGAATTAGTCAAAACCCGATCGATCCGACACGATTTAGTTGAGTTATCGTGCTAACAAGAATAAATGCCGACGACAACGACGACAACGACGACAACGACGACAACGACAACGACGACAATGACGACAACGACAACAACGACAACGACAACGACAATGACAACGACAACGACAACAACACACACACACAGCAAAAAATTTTTAAAAACCATTTCTTTTTGTTTTTAGGCTGAAAAACGAAAACTAAACCCAAAAAAAATTGTGTGTGTGTGTGTGTGTGTGTGTGTGTGTGTGTGTGTGTGTGTGTGTGTGTGTGTGTGTGTGTATCGTTGTCGTTGGCATTTATTCTTGTTAGCACGATAACTCAACTAAATTGTGTCAGATCAATCGACTTTTGGACTTATTCTGATCGGGGACGTCTCCCAGATGACACATATCGATCTTGAGGTGGATAGGACACACCCCATCCTGTCCATGGGTCATGAAAAACAACGATGGTGGACTATTTGAGAATTCTTTTTTGTTAGCACGATGACTCGTGTCGAATCGATCGGGTTTTGACTGATTCTGATCGGAGACGTCTTCCAGACGATACCTATTGATTTTGAGGTGAATAGGATATACTCCACCCTGTCCATGGGTCATGAGAAAGCAGGATGGTAGACCATTTGAGAAATTTTTTTTGCTAACACGATAACTCAACTAAATCGTGTCAGATTGTCGAGTTTTGACTGATTCTGATCGAGGACGTCTCTCAAACGACGCCTATTGATTTTGAGGTGGATAGAACACACTCTACCATGTATATGGGTCATTAAAAGTACAATGGTGGACTGTTTGAGAAATTGTTTTTGTTAGCACGATTAGTCAATTAAATCGTGTCGGATCGGTCGGGTTTCGACTCATTCTTATTAGGGACATCTACAAGAAGACATCTATTGGGGTGGATGGGGCACACCCGACCCTGGTTATGGGTCATGAGAAAGCAGGATGGTGGACTATTTGAGAGAAATTGAAAAAAGTAACTTCACCGGATAAAACACATATTCCTCATTTATGAGTTCATTTTTAAAAGGTTTATTTTTTCTCGGCCACTCAATTTCTAGATAGAGATGTTCTACATGCGGAAAAGTCCGTTTTAAGGATTTAAAACTGTTTATTTAATTAAGAAACACTTCATTGTTTTAATTAAATTTTGAAACACGCAATCATTAAGAGAGATTATATTGTTCGCCCAATGGTAATAATCCAAGTAGGCTACGTAAGCATGAAAAAACCCTAACCGAACCATCGGTAATGTGTCGTCGAACTTCTTTAACAACTCCTTATTGTAAAAAGGCATTGAGAATCCCTAAACTAATCGCGGCATCCCATGGAATAACAATGAAGTGACGACACATTTGCGGTAAGTTGAGTGGATCGGGACAGATCTAGATAGCCGCGACTGGAATACAGATGTAATCAGATAGGCGTAGGGGTTCGGAAACTGGACTGTCGCTTAGGAAGTTGTTAATCGTCCAATAATTGATGTGACTTGCATTTTGTAGCCTTTAAGTAAGTTTCAATGGGAATGAGGGATTTCAATGAATTATTAAGTAGATTTAACTTCAACAGTTTTTGTTCATTTGTAGAACAAATAAGAAAAGTTTCAAATTCAAAGTTTACAGGATTACATGATACAGATGTATATTTATTACCTTCTGTAACTTAAAAGGTAACTTTTATATAAATATATTTAATTATCAGGAGGATCCATCATCGTATTCTTCATAACATAACAGTTATCGTCTCGTTGAATGTAGTCTCTAATATTGTAATAGTTGAATTGATCAAGTATTAGGTAAACCATACCATTATCATATAGTATTTAACTATACTAAATCAATGTAGTAAATAGTTATGTTAAATATCCATGAGAAAATATTAATACAAGAAGTAGTTAGTTATTTTGTGTATAGTAAAATAAATATTCGGATGTCTTAAAAATTAGATTGCTATTTTAATTGATAAGACGTCAGATGACAGGATATGTAACTGAACGTCAACAGCATGGTATAGGCTAACCAACAATGTTTATTGTGTCTTGAAAATTCCAGTATTACAAATGTATGCTGGAATTAAGTTTACACTTTTTTTTTCTTTTATGACTACCATCACTTTTACCTAGAAGCATATTATCCTACCAAACGTCAATTTCTGTTATTCAATAACGACTTCACTTTAATGAACACTTATATTGGTCGTGAAAGAAAAAATATTGATCGTAACACTTTTACCCGTTACTACGAATTAACCTGCTTATACTGATCATTTATAAACAGTTTATTTTGCCTGAAGGAGAAACCGGTACGCTCAAAAGTAAAATGTAAAGAATCAAACTTTACCTTGTAGGATTTGTAGCCTATTTTCTTTATTGAGCGTTTAGTTGTGGATACAGAAATATTTTTTCCAATGGCTTGCCTCCATAATACTATAATTTTTTTGGGATTAGATCGTCGGTTTATTGTTACAATTCTCTTCAGAGCATGTTGCTTTAAGCGTGAAATTTGGGATGGTCGATCAGTTTTCTTCTTTCGGGCAGTTCATCCAGTTTTTTATTATAAGTCAATAATGCCTTGCGTTGTAGATTTAGGTAGCGAATACGTAACAGACATTTTCCGAGTCGAAATTATCTATTTATGAGCATTAACAATTAATTTTCGCATATTGTCACTTAATGCCACGTCACGTGCCATTCCTTTTATCTTAGAAAATTATATCAGACGTGTAAAAAATACACAATATCCATTTCACTTTGACAACAGATTCTATTTTGTTTTTAAATGCTATAAACAAACGTTTAGCCTATTGTGCATTTCAGCAATTGGCCGAACTTTCCTGAACAGAGGATCTTAATGTTCTTATTAACAAACTTGCCATTGGCACATCATAACGTAGTAATATTTCATCGAATTTAAGTTAAAAGTTTATACTTTGTGTTTGTTACCAATATGTCGATATCCCAGTTCAATAGAGTAACAACTCAAAAAAATGCTTTTGTGAGTTAGTCACACCATGTGAAAGACAATGTTATATTTTACATAGTTCAATAGAGCAACAACTATTAGTTTCATTATTGCACAGTAAATGCTGATAGTTACCCTATGAATATGTCAGGTGATGAAATATTTTTTAGTTCTATACAGTAACAAGTGTAGCTGTTACGATATTTAATTCAAATATTATTAGCGCTGTCTTAAATTGTCATTATCTATATAGTAACAACATAATTCATTTAATGTTTGAGTCAATTATTCTTCTTTTTTGACTCAATTGAGTTTGAGTCGATTTAATTATAGTGATTCTTTAAGAAAACATGTTTGTGAGACACGAACACAATTTTTGATGCGATTAGCAACAGAAAGTGGCCTTGAATCGAGTAATAATACACCGCTAAGCTTTTCTCTCTTATTTTAAATATAAAACATACCCTAACATTATAATACTTTAAATTTTCCTTCGAAAATTCCTTTTTTATTTACAAAATATATATTTTGCCAAATACATATTATGAAAAATCTTTATATATAAGTATCCACTGCAAAATAATACTGAGGTACTTTTACAGAGGGATAATTCGAGCCATTCAGATGAAAATTCTAAACTCAAAATAACTGGCCTTGAAGTTTTTAACGTATCTGATGACCATAACGTTCTTGATAGTACACCTTTGGTAAATGAGACTATAGTAAAAATCTCTTGTAAACACGTGTTAAACAAAATAAAATAAGTAATTATTAATTTTAGGCGGTAACATCACAGAATACTGATATCAATTATGTAGGGCCCATCTTAGATAGTGAAAATGACTTTAGCAACGATGCACTGCCTTTACTTTGCACTGTAGCGAATTCGAAAATTGAAAATGTAAATAGGTATTTAGAACTATTTTTTATGTATGTGCAAACTGTAGTCAAGAGCTCGTCCTTTTAGTCAATTAGTACAATCAAATAGGGTCATCAGGGTTAGTCAGAGCGAAAAAAATGTACTGTAGATGTCACATTCGTTTAGGCATTAGCAGAATATTCTTGGAAACGCTAACTTTGTATCTCAATAAGTCGCCCAAGGTGTAAAGAAACTTAATCAACCTGATTTATCGTTCTAACTAATCCAAGCGCCAATTGAGTCTATTTAACTGTACTAATTAACTAAAAGAACGGGCTCTATTAATTACTACTATTTCAGATAACAATTGCTTCTAATGAGAAAAAAGCCGGCACAGAAATATTTGATTGTGATTCGTCTTCGGATAATGCTCACAATTCATTTAATGATTTTGGTAGCGACGACAGTATCGCTATAAAGATTATGAACTATCTAGTAGTGATGAATCTGATACCGATAATTCACTACAAGAAAAAAAAGTTTAGGGAACAAGATTAATAAATCGACGGAAAAAAATTCCAATTCTGACATAGTAACAAAAAACTAACCAGAAAAAGAACAAGAAATAGTGATGGGTGGGAAAAGATTATAACACAGAAGAACAAAAACTTAGGTAGAGTATAAGAATGTAGCTGGAAATCAAGTTAGTGCTAAGGAAATAAAAGATCCCTGTATTCAAAAACGCAGGTTACGATAACAATAAAAATTACAGATAAGGAGAGACAAACCATAATCGAAAATTATTGGAGATTAGGCTGCGTTAATTTGCAAAGAAACTTCATTAACTCGTGCTTATCCGAAGTTACTCCCACATACCGCAATTCCAAGCCAGGTAGTAGCCGATCAAAAAATTTAAAATATACACTGCAAATCCGCGATCTACCTTTTGATTGACCTACTGCCAAAAAGCAATATTTATTAGAATTGTGTCGAGAAAAGACTATCAAACAAGTACACTGACCATTTTATGAGAACCTACAGGACCAAAATAGAGAAACAGATTGCGAAAGCGAATGTGAATAAAATTATTTATAAATGTCTTTTTCATACATTTCCAATGCTTATGTTCTTTTTCTATTAATTAAAAAATTTCAGATTATTTAATTGTTTAATTAATGTTCATAAACAACTGTGATAAAAAGCTTGTTTCTAATTATCATTACATGATCCAGTAGCAGTTTGAAATATTTTTATTTCGATAGTGTAACAACTCTATCAAATTTCAAAAATTATGAATTTCCGATAAAGAAATTTGGCCTAATGATATTTGTAGATATTTGTATAGTGATGAATTACTACCACAATTTTTACAGAGAAATATTATAAAAGAGATTTGTCAAAGAAATTAATTTTTAAGAATTATTTAATCGCATTTATCTCAAAACTAACAATTTTGAGTTGTTACACTGTTGAACTGGGGTATCGATATTTCTTTAATAAAATAGTTTTGAGAGTGTCATTACATTTATGTAAATATATTAGTTAAAACTATGCCTGTCTGAACTATTATGAGCCTGGGCTCATAAATATACGAAAGAATACTTTGGCAAAAAAAAACATACTTTTCTCTGGAGAGCCTATTCTAGGTATGTATGTACTAAACATTCTTAGTAATGCGGATTAATCTGTACTATTATGGAAAAGTTAAAACAAGAATGAGATGCTAATCTCATCTTGTTGAACTATAGAACACCCTTCTATAGTTCAACATTTAGATGTCAAATCTGTGCAGAGGTAGATAATAAATTACTGGGTATTAATTATCTATGCGATATAACAAATACTTCAAGGAACCCTCTTGAATATTTTCAAGTAGATTAATGTGACTTAAATACCGGAATTACCTACTAAGGCTACAATATCTTAATTTGAACGAACTAATGCCAAATGAAGCATTAATAGATGGGCCACATTAAATTATATTACTAAAAATTTGGTACTCCGATTGGAATTTTCATTTCTCACAGATATATTCTAGAAGGAGAAATATTGGCTCTTTAGCAAGTGCATATATAATAATCCCCAGAGTTCCGGGTATTCGGGATGTGGAAGCCGATCCCGGCCCCAGAAAGCGTTACGTATCGGCATATATTATTGGTCAAAAGGTTCACTGAGCGTATTTCGATTGTGAATTATGATTTTTCACAGCGAAACGAATCATATTTTCTTCGGATTCTCAAAGGACCTTCCGTCCTTTGCGCTCGTGTTTACTCCCATTGTACTCTTCTTATTTCAACACATTGAAATGGCCACAAATTACGGAGCGACTCTTTGTCGAACCTATTGAAGTCGTAACCGTGAAAATTATTATTGATATGTAACACTTTGAGGGTGCCAAATAGACATGTTATATTCATAAGTGGGGTCTGTGGACTGTCGCGTCCGCAGTTTTGCTGACTTAGTATGCAGTAAAAGATACAATCGAGTAATACTGAAAATCGCTATTAGAGGGTAGCCGAAGATTACTATAGCATGATAAGTAATTTATTACTATAACAAATTTTCTTGCTAGTAGTACTAATAGTAAATGTAATCTCTTATTCTTTTTAAAATGTATTATAAAACTGATGTAAGTAAAAGCACAGATAATTCCTTTTTTCTTTTAGAAAAAAAAATGGCAAATAAGGTAGTTAAATCTGCATTAGGAGGGAAGGATTCTAAAATAAGTTTTTATGAATCGCAATTATAAAGTTTGTACATTATTAGAACGTAGTAGTTATGAGAGATTCATATAAATTCGTCAAAATAACATAAACCTTATTTAAATGAATTTGGTGCTAAATATTTAATTATCTAGTTATCAGTTATCAAGGTTTGTTATTTCAAATGAGCTGGACAATACTAAAAAAATTAGTAAAGCATCAACAACCCTTCGATATAGCAACTATTTATATGGACTAGTTAAATGAGTCACAAAAATGTCGAATTGTTCCTCTCTTCCTGAATTGACTTCAATGAACTTAACCTTTAGTCTGTCAAGTTTGATAAACTCATATAGTAATACCAATTGTTGTTACTTTTTTTTTTACTTAGTATCTTATATTTTTCACTATTTTTTCGATACTATTTTCCATTTATGTAACTTACATACATATACGAGGAAAAATAACGATCTACAAATACAGCTAAGACAGTACTATTGTATTGCAATTTGGAAGTACAGTACTAGTGTCTAATGTACGTGTACTATGTAGTATAGTATTTCAATAATTCCTTGGAACTTGCTTAAAAACATTATTCAGTTGAAAATCTTTAGGCGAGCAATAGCTTAGGTTGACTTGATGCACGATTATGAATCAAGCAACAACAGTCAGTCAAGCAACAACCACGCTTTTACTACTCGTGTAAAAGTTTTTAATTAGCGCTTCTTATCATGACAGAGGTAATTCAGTACCATTTTATTTTTTGAATCGAACGTCTCTAAGATGAGTTCCGATATTGCATAAACAATGTTCTAATCAACCTCGGGTATTTCCTATTATTCCTCTGTATCATTGCAAGGAATCGTTAACCTCGTCCCTGTTAGGGATGAAAGTAAAAATCCTTTGTAAAATTCTACGGAGTCTTCGACTTGAAATTTGTAAGCCGCTGCCTTGTCTCCCGATTGAACAACGTGGATTACTGCTGTCAAATTTTCGATGGTCTCCAGAGTTCACATTGTACGGATTCACATAGAACCGAGTGGCTTTCTTTTAAAGAAGAACCACTTTATGGAGCCACTCTATGTCTAGAAGAAAACTATGCACCTATAATTTTATGACGTTATGGCTAGGAGTGACATGGAATTTCTAAATGCATACGACATTATCGCTGAAATTCGATAGCTGATTAACCATTAAAAAACTGTTCTATTACGAACGCACAGTCAGTCAATATGTGAGTATAGGTGTTAGATAGACATTAGATGAACTCTTCCCTCCCTCATACTGGACGTGATCAGTTAACGCTGCCGCCACTAAACAACAATTTTAATAATGTCAGGTTTCTATGCCCCACTCTGTAAAATGGGCAATCACAGGCTGGCTCGTCTACAACTTCTTGTGAAGCTTTACAACACTTGTGAGGCTTGTGTAGAAGGCAAACCATCACTTGGATAGGATGTAACATCGTAAGTCCCTTATCTATTACGTTAGGCAAGCAAAAGGTCCTTAACCCATTACAATAGCAGGGGTTCAGCAACATTTCCAGGTTGGCGGTGAGTCGTCTACTAGCGTCGGTGATAGGCCTTGATAGTGGAAATAGGACGACGATAAATAAGGTTATAAGAAAAAGTTGAGATGTAGAGTATTTAAAATCTTCATAAAAAGTATTATAATATTAAATACTAGTATAATATTAAAAGAATGCACCTGTGTTCATTTGATTATAATATTATCTTTTTAAATTTTTCTAGTTTTAGTTAAAAAGAAAATCCTTAAAGAAAAGAGTATACAATACAAATATTAATTCATCGACGATAAATCATTATTCAATATTTAAAATTATAAATAATTTGAAATTTATCAATTATTAATCTTTTAGATCGACCAATAGTCCTTTTAAAGGAAACATTAATAAAATATGATACGAATTTTGAAAATTAATTTTGAAGTTGAGTTTAAAAATATTTATTATTCGTGTCCCTATATCATCATTTTACCAATTTTTTTTTACTATTTGAATGTTTCACTCTCTATACATTCTATCCAATAGAAATATATTTGTGGGATATTTTCTACGCATGTCTACGTATGGACCTACATTGACATGAACATGTCATAGTATGCGCATTAAGCAAAATAATACAAAATATTTTATAACTTGAGGCGATAGTTTATTAAAAAAGAAACGAAGCTATTGTTTATTAAAGAAGAAACGTTGTCAAACGAAAAAATGTCATTCATACAAAATTCACTTTTTATCGATCAAAATGCCAACATTTTAACCATATTTTGCTTTATGACGAATATACACTTTGTTGAACGGGCATAACTGCAGATATTCGTCACACTAAAATTCATATTGGATGGAGCAACATACTCAATAGTCACAAAAAGTTAATGTTTGGGGTGGTATTATTGGTGGCCCATTACAGGACAATACTTTATATAGAGACATTTGACCTCTGAAATTTGATGATATTTACTGCTATTGCAAGGATCTGTCGTTCCTTAGAGCTTAGATAAGAACCAAGAACTTAAACAAGATGGGTAACCTCCTCATTTTGGATGTGAGGTATGGGAATATCTAGAGCAAATTTTTCTTGGTAAATCGATTTGGCGCGGGGCGGCAACTGAATGGCCAGACAGCTCCCCCAATATGACCCCGCTTTACTTTTTTCTATGAGGTCATATCAAAAATGTAATCTACAAATATAATGCATAAAGAATCGAAAAGTTGTACGGAAAGTTAAAACTTGAAATTTTCAGTACTCCGCGGAGTATCATTCTAAAGTCAGTGGAAATTTTACTTCGGTGAATTCGTTACTATCAAGAGGTGAAAAATTTGCGTACTTATAAAACAAATAAAAAGAAAGAAATAAACAAAATAAATGTAACGGAAATTTAAAGAAAAATTGTATTAATAATCGGTTCTTTTCAAAATCACCGAATATATAAAAAGAATATAGTTTTTAAAAACTTATTTTCTCTTTTATTTGTTTTGCGTTCATAACAGAGTAATGAACCATCATTTTCAAAATTCGGTACCTGAAAATGGTTAAGTTACAGGGTGTGTTATATTATTTTTTTTTGAATCTTAAGAAAAAGTTAAATATTAAGAAATATACAGAGGGTTCCATTAAAAAATCAATTATGTCTTCGTATGACTTTTGACAAATCCTGTATAATTAATTTATGTTTATTGTATAATAGATTTTAAAAATACCTAACTGTGTTTAATATTTTTCACTAGCTATCTTTGAAAACTTTTCTTTTGACTGCTGCCACATACATCAGCATCCTGTATATTTACGTTACAATCATCTACACACTATGGTCACAAAAACACAATATGATGTGAAAATTAGATTGCGCATGCAATTCCAGATAGAATGGGATGCATTCATCATTACGATATTTCCATAGTAGGTTTTATTACATACACATAACGGTTAAAAAACAGATTAAGATATAATCTTTATATTGCACTATAAATAAAACATCGACTAATCTGAGACAAGTGTTGAATTCCCGAGTACAGTTAGTGAGCGAGAAAGTGGGCCCTTGCGACAGATTCCCGCTAATATTTTTTAACGCAGTAATCTGATATTGTTCCTTGTCCGCGCTGCGGCTCAGTTCACTACCCGGAAAATTAAGTTTGCTCTCCGTAAAAAAGGCCGAACAAGTGTTAAAGCACAGATTACTGCTCTCCCCGATTTCACACTTTGTGTGGCTGAACTTGCTACATATAAATTATTTTGTTGTTACAAAGTTGTTTGCTATTAGAAAGAAAATAATCGTTAAGTGCAAACGGGAACATTATTTTGTTAGAATATTTCGTTATATAAACACTTATAATCCCCAATAGTATATTCCGATAATATAAAGCATACATAGGGTTTCAGGATAGTTTCTAGCGTAACCAAAATTCACAATTATCGATTCGTTGTCGATCGCAGCAGTTAGGGCTTCGTCCGTCTACTACGTGCAAAATTTTGCACAAAGATCTGGCCTACACCCATATGAGATCCAGCTGGTGCAGGAATTGAATCCACAAGACCATCGCTTGCGTCGTTGTTTCTCTGATTGAGCTTAGAGCAGTTGCAAGCCGACCCACTGTTTTATCGCAAAGTGTGTTCAGCGATGAGGCTCATTTTTGGCTTAACGGGTTTGTTAATAAGCAGAGTTGCCGAATATGGAGTGATACTAATCCACCTACAGAGAGATTCTACAAACACCATTACATTCAGAAAAGTGTACAGTTTGGTGCAGTTTATACGCTGGTGGCATCATTGGACTTTATTTCGTTGGACCTTAGAAATGGGGATGGAGCTAACATTGCGGTCAATGGGGAACGTTACCGGACCATGATCACTATTGATGACATGACTGATGAACGAAACTATCGACTTATTGAAAACAAAATTTGGTGATGAGTTGATTTCAAGAAATGAACCTGTCAGCTGGCCACCCAGGTCCTGCGATTTGACGCCTCCTGATTATTTCCTATGGGGCTACGTGAAGTCATTGGTTTATGCTAATAAACCAGCAACACTCGACGCCTTGGAAGCCAACATTGTTCGTGTGATTCATACGGCGCCACTGCCTGGAAAAGTGACCCAAAATTTGACTGACAGAATGCGCTTCGCCAGGAACAGCCACGGTGGCTATATGCCTCAAATAATTTTTAAATATTAATGCCATGTATTGATATTTCAAGTAAAAACAGACTGTTTATCAAAAGTTAATTTTTGTGATATTTATTCAAGTTTAAAGTTCGATCAAGCTTAAAAAGACACCCATTATATGTGTTTGCTAAACGTCATTCATTACTTAATACCTCTAATTCGTCATAAGATGTGTGTGAATGAAGCGATTAAAATTACACCCTCATTAATAAGACTTATACCCGAATAATATCGAATCAACATTTTTACCAATTTCTTATCGCGCCAGTTCCACCAAATCCTTCTATCTGATGTGAGCCGTGAGCATTTGTCTGTTGGCGGCAATAAATTCGAGTTTTTGCTTGCGCGTCGTCCGTGGCCGGGACAGATAATAAATTGAAATTAGCACAGCATCATATTGGGTCGCCATTAATCAGCGTAGGGCACTTGATCCGCTTTGTGGTGAGGCGATTATTGCGATTATGCATCGAGGATAACGCTGACAGTGTGTTATGGGTATGAACGCAAAGCTGCTCTCCGGTAATCGGCTACGCCGATTCTCCGACGTCCTGTCAGAGCCACCTTGATATTCTCATCGGTTAATAACTGCTCTTATGAAAGAAATTTTCCAATAGTTTCGGTTAATTCCCGTTTGAGATTAAACACTATTTGGAGAAAAAAAATACAAAGTAAATATAGTAAAACTACAAATATATTTAAATATTACAGTAAGTATTTATTTAATTAAGTAATTGTAATAATATCTTATGTACCATGAACTGCATAACTCGCACTAAAGGAGACTCGACTTCACGTCATATAATATTCATTTCATCGCTATTTGCCAAATAAAAAACTCTTATCTTGCCGATAAACGGAACAATCTACCTATGAGCCTAGCCATAAAAACAAGCCACGGTATGAGATAAGAGCCGTTTGGGATTTTTTATTTGGCAAATAAAGATGAAATAAACTATACCTATAGATTAGATAATATCGAATTTAGGAAGTGCGACATAAACTCATTGTTATATCTCCCAAGACTTCTTGAAATTGTAGATCAGAGTCCCAACTCGGCTATCCTTTAGGATCAAAACCAGAACAAAGAGCACCATTCATTTACAAGGCTAGGTGAAACACAAACATTGGTCCTACAACCATGGGCAAGTATTTTCATTGAAATACTTTATGCAATATGGAGGGCACTGTAATTTGCTGAAAATATCGATAATACATCAATTTTGATATGTTCAGATTTCCTAAGGGCTATGCAAGCCATAACCAGTAGGTTAAAGATAAACCTATATTGGTTTATCTTTAACCTACTGGTTCAAAATATTCTCAATATTACCTGGAGGCTACAAGAATTATATTGTAAGGTAAAAAGTGTGTTCTGTGTAAAAAGTGTACTCCTATATACTCAGCTATACAGGGGAGTAACCAGAAACGATATAGTAAACCAGGCTGCGAAGAATGCAACAAATTATGAGCCAGGTGATAGTATAAATATCATTCCAAGTGACATAAAGGCACCTATTAGAAACCAATTCATTGCCACATGGCGATATTGAACATGGAACAGAATACAATTCAACCTAAAACCCATTAAACCAACAGGAACGATGGTATTTTCCATGCAGGATATTTCGAAGAGAGGAAGTTATAATTATGTAGTTGTAATTACCTCTCTTGGTTATTCCATTCCTTGCAGTAGATGTGTGAGCCTGGTATGTCCTAGGACATACTAGGCTCACCGACAACAAAGATGTCTGAGATGTTAAACAGTAAATCATATATTATTACAATTTAGAGAATCTGGAGACGCTCGACAATACAGACATAATACAAACGAGTTATATACCAAATACATTAAAGGAATGCGTTGTACATAGTAGGAATATTTTATAAGTAATATATTCTCTTAGAGATACTGAAACTCACAACCTACTGAAATTCATATACCAGCTTATGTATACGAGTATACCAGCTTATATAATATTAATGAAATATTACAGAGGAATATAGTGACCAATGACCATAGATGTCGAGGTTACTATAAAAAAAGGCCTAAAAAAGGCTACTATAAAATGTAGAATGTGAAATCAGAGCCCGTTAGGGCCGAGGTTCTCTATCCATTTGAAGTGAGTTTTATCTTATTAGTAGATATCCATAATAAAGCATTAACATATCATGTATAGTTTATTTCATCGCTATTTGCCAAATAAAAATTCTCAAAACATAACCATCATCATCATATCGGTTTATAACGTCCTTCGCCGTCTTCCGATTCCTAATCTCCATTCCTCTCTATTTCTCCACATGTCCTCGTCCAGACCTCACTCCCGAATTTCATTATCAATGCCCTCTCTCCAGCTTTTTCGTGGTCTTCCTCGCCTTCTTTTTCCTTGTGGTTTCCAGTTTAGAATTTTTTTGGGTATTCTATCATTTGGCATTCGCTGAACATGCCCGTACCATACGAGTTATTTGGTTCTTATATCATCTACAATGTCATGTGTTATTCCCATCATATTTCTTATTCTCTCATTTGTTACCCTTTCTCTCTTTGATTTTCCAACTGACCTCCTCTAAAAGTCCATTTCTGTGATTCTTATCATTCTTTCTGTTCTTTCTTTTATTGGCCATACTTCACAACTATAGGTTACTATACTTTTAATTATTGAATTATATATTCTTCATTTATTTTCTTTTGTTATTTGTTTATCCCATAGAATGCGGTTAAACATTGTAATTGCTCTCCTTCCTTGAGTGTTTCGTGATCAAGTGTCCCGTCGTTTGATATCTTCATGCCTAGATACTTATATTCATTGCAGTGTTTGATGTTTTGCCCGGTTAACAGAAGTAGCTCTTGTTGTTGTCCTCCAATACACATGCATTCCGTTTTCTTCACATTAACTTCTAAACCCCATTTTTCATACTCCTCGATAAGTTTGCGTGTCATATATTCCATATCATCGATATCTTGCGCAATAACAACTTGGTCATCCGCAAAGGATAATGTGTATAGTGTTGATGTATCATCTATTGGTATGCCCATATCGTGACATTTTCTTTTCCAAGTCATCAATGCGCGTTCTAGATATATCTTAAATAGTGTAGGAGATAGGCAGCATCATTTTTTAAGTCCCTTAGTTACTATAAATCCCGTTGTTATATTGTGTGTTATGTCAAAATATAACCTTGGCTTGTTTTTATGGCTAGGCTCAGGTAGACTCTTCCATTTGTCGGCAAGATAAGAGAGGTTTTTATTTGGCAAATAGCAATGAAATGAATTATACATTCTCAATAAACTGATATAAACATTCTAAATCTGAATATCTAAATTTATTTTGAAAATTGAGGTTCGTCTCTTTAGCTTGACTAAAATATCTGTTGTACATATATTTTTAAATAAAACAGTCAGACCCTTTATATCATATATAAACTGCACATACTCTTGAATGCAATGTTTTACCTTTTTCTCCAAAATTAATTTAGTAAAACTGTATGTTCGTTGTTAATACTTCAATGGGAGAAGAACAAAAATAAGTTCCAATATGGCAGTTTAATTATTGCGTACCATTCATACTATTTATAAAAACGCTTTTGCAATATTTCATTACTAAACGCAGTATGAAGCACAGGCTTGAATTTTGTGAAATAATATCAGAAAAAATAGTCCTGAATATTAAAAAACAATCTGTTTTTCTTATGAATCTACCAAGTATCCAAATACTCGGAATGTAAGGTACTGGAGTGATACGAACCTTCATATTATTCTTGAGAGCCTTACATAATTTCAAGAAAAGGTGATCGTATAATTAGACCTGTATTTCTAAAGCAAAATTCAGAGAGAGAGAGAGGTGTATTTGGATCTGATACAGAATGCTATTAAGTAACAACACTTCTACATAAGGACAAAGCGCTCACAAAATTTTAGCTCGTGACGTCATGAATGTAGGCCTTTCCGATATGTAGCGAAGATTTAGGAAGCCAGCTTACCGGTGGCGAAACACGATCGAAAGGCAACAGATCTTTGCAACGTTGCCAGACTACTACGATACTAGCGAATATTAGGATTCCAGTATATAAAGGATGTATCTCTTTCTCTTATATTACCATTTTCTTCTTCAATATCGTAAAACACATATTTCCATAAGATGTTCTTTCCTCTTTTTTAATGTGGTATTTCGTAATTTATTTATTTAATTATCAAATACTACTACCTTTTTCGACTTCCCTAACAAAAATACTTTCCTTACGGAGCCGGCAACAGCGCTTATCTGGTACGTTAACCTCTAAACCTAAAAGTTGCTATATTCAGCGTTATTTCTTACATTTTTCTGAAATCAGAACTATTTATGTGCTTTTAAGTGCGTGAAACTTGTACCTAATATTTCGTTGTATATTTAGGTATACAATTTATATTGTTAGGCGTATTTTTAAATACGTAAAACCATATATTTCGGACTTACAACCTGTTGCTTTTTTGGCGGTCCGTCGGTTTGTTTACAGCACAGTTTATAAGTTTTTGTTCGTGTTTAATTGTATGTTTTTCTCTTGGTTTCGGCTAGTTTTGTGGTAACTGATACTTAGTGAAATTATGCCTCAAAAGTGTTGTGTTCCTCGCTGTAACGGAAACTATTATAAAAGTGGGCCTAAAGTTCATGTTTTCGGTTTTCCAAAGGACGTAAGTTTACGACAAAAATTGCTAAAAACGATACCCCGAGATAACATTCAGCCCACAAACAACACGAGAGTATGTGAAGCTCATTTTCCTGAAGGTAGTATAATAAAAAGTACAACAGTTCAAGACTCAAACACTGGTAAGATTTTTACAATAGATTTACTAAAACCACGGCTAAAAGAAGACTGTATACCATCTATTTTTTAAATTGCCCCTTTTATTTATCAAAAGATGTCAAAATACGGCAAGTAAAGATGAAAAGCTCAAAAATATTGATAAGTTAAATTTGTCAAAAGCCCTTGAAATAAGCAAAAATTGCTCTCAACAAGACTTTTCTCAAATTAAAACGTTATTGTCTCAAATTTTAATAAATGATGATCACTTTCACGATATCAACGATGTATTGCCGTTAATTACATATTTAGGTGGTTATTATTGCTATATTACGTTAAAAAAATTACAATGTGCCAGCTGTAAACAAAAATTAGTATATGACGAGCAATTTATTGTTGAGGACAATTTTGATCTCATTAATAAATTAAATCGTGGAGGACTTTTATATCCCCAAGGACAAGTTATAAATGTCCTATCTGTGACTTATATAATCTTCAATAAAATAATAAATGAATTTGAGGACACATTTCTAGAAATCTATAATAAAAGATCCTTCATGGTTCATTTAATTTTGGAATATTGTATTGAACAGAAATATGTCTCACATTTCGATGGATGCGCTAATCATAATGGAAAAGACATTTTAAAAATTATTCTCAAAAGTATTTTCAATGCCCTCTTAAAAAATTATTGCGCTAAAAATAGCGACCATTTAAAAAAAGGAAATAAAAAAGAAAACTCGATACATTAACGAAGTAGGCCATATACCTACCTATACATGCATAAATATTTTTTATAACTAAACGTATATAATTTGGGACCTATTTCTTTAAAAGTTTAATTAATGTATTTTCATGGCTTGTGTTCTATAATATATTTTTTATACCTAAACTCTCATCTCAACACTAAGTTATGCACGATGTTAGGTAGTAGGTAAATGAAATTTGAAACTGCATAACATGAACATGCATACCTATATTATACCTACTAAGTAATAATAATTAAGAGAAGGTGTGTAATAGTGTAACTGTATATGTATTTATATGTAATAATCTCTTTTCAGTAGTGCGAAAAATGTTTATTATACATAAATACATATCCTGAATTTTGGCGCAGGTGTAGGGGAGTTGGGAGCCTGCACTTAATACTACACCTAGTATTAAACCAAAACTCAAACATAATTTTTGGGATTTGTCAAGAAGCCTGTCATATAACTAGCGTTCTTTAAAATAAGTTACTATTGATAGTTTTCATAAATATTAGTGTATGTATCCCCTTATATGATTAAAATTGCACGGCCTACATTGATGACGTCACACGACAAGCACTAAGGCCTTGTTATTCAGTGGGTGTTGTATTAAGTCGCTAATAGAGAATGTGCCAATGTGTGCCAATTTTCATTCTTTTAGGTCTCTCTCAATTCTAAAGTTAAAGAGAAGAGGGGGGGGGGGAAGGCCGTTAGGCATGAACTTTGTAATAATACAGTAAAACACTTGCTTTACTAACTTAACTTAACTAACTAACTAACTAACTACTAACTAACTTAACGCTACTGCAGTTTCGATACTTTAGCGTATCATTTTCAAGCGATTCAAAAGAATGAATGAACAGAGGATTGTTCAATCTATCTCTGTTCATTCATTCTATTGAATCGCTTGAAAGTGATACGCTAAAGTATTATCGAAACTATAGTAGCGTTGCTACAATAAAATTTGTGGTAGTAACAAAGTAAATGTTTTACTGTATCATTATGATCAAAATAATGGCTAACTCCATTCAGTTTTCTAACTGTGTAATACGTTATAGAGTACTTCTTGTATCTACCTACGTATGCAGAACATTTTTCAACTGGGATACAGCCCGAATAAGAAAATTTATGCTATTATCGCCCTTGTTTGGATCTGTACGTGCCAAATAAGTTATGAATATGTAATACCCTGGCAATATTCATGAATCTAGTATTTAATGGGTATTCGGAATTGTTACAAATGCGGAATAATAATGTGTCGAAATTGGTGGGGACCTTGTTTAGACTTCGAAGTAAACTGCCGTTGTATAAAACATTATTAATGAAATAATATAGATAACAAATTATATTATTGTGTTACGTATTTATATCGTAGCAGAGATAATTCTCCTGTGCTATTCATTTTACTAGTCGAGTTTACACTAAAACTATTGATAACTAGGGATATTTTAGTCTATAGAGCTAAAGGAAACCGAACGTTATGATGTCTAATTTTCTTTTTACGAAATATTCGATAATAGGAAAATGTAATTGTAAAATATATCACAGAGAAGTTAGTTTTTGTAGGAGTTTGTTAGTTTTTCACTTGTTCTTTTTGAGATCATCTTAATATATTTAAATTTTATGTAGAATATATCTTTGGATAAAATATATGTACTCGATTACAGTTTTTTCTTGAGATAATGTATAACACGTTAACCATATTTTTATAATTAATAAGGAATTACAAAGTATAGTTTATTTCATCGCTACTTGCCAAATAAATAATTTCAAATACATGCCGTGGTTTATTTTTATGACTAGGCTCAGGTATACTATTCCGTTTATCGGCAAGATAAGAGAGTTTTTTATTTGGCAAATACGATGAAATGAATAGTATGCTGTAATAGGTTTCCCATTTTATGGTCATACTATGTCAACGAAAAAGTCTGTATAATTAGAGATACAAACACACATAAGACGCAATGGGATTTCTTAGAATAAAACGGAGGCATATAGAAGGGTGATTAAATATGTAACACAATATGGAGAAAAATATAGAATATATGAACCTACGATCTTATGAAGTTGATAGGTGATATACAAAGTTTCAAGATGAGTTGATATTTCCGAAGTTAGTGTTTCGAATGTACAACATTCTGAAAATGTCGAATAAATAAAAAAATATTATTTCAGCAAAATTTTTCAAAACCCAAACTAAAATTTTTAAATGTAATCCTAAGCAGAATTTGCATCATACATTGAAGGTTTTGGAAAGACGAATTAACTGTAATTTGATGATAATAAGATAAAAGTACGCGTTAGTTGGCAATTGATTTAATATTCCTGTCATCATGAAATATAATAGGACATGTGTAGTAACACGTTTAAGTAATTGCCTTCACTAAATATACGAAAAAAAACCCTAAATTAACAAATATAGCAATTTTTATGTTTTTTATCAATAATATACTTTAACAACGATTTCTGAATGTGAATTCTATTTGATGATCATTTTTTATTTATTTTTACGGGTGCGAGTAAAAATTACGGTTTCGCTAAGACTATGAGCTACTCTATCTTATTCCTGAACACTTACATGAACATACATAGACACACCCAGCCGACTGATGTGGGATTTGAACCCCGTATTGCTTGGAGCCGATACAGGTCAGCTCTAGGCTTTGGCATAATTATTCCCGACCAACCCGAAGAATTTGGAGGCCTTCCGCGAGGTAATTATGGAATAGTTTACATTGGGAGGATCTGGCCATATCTCTTACATCCCTGTTAATTTAGATTCCAACCGAAAATCGAGTAATCCTCTGAAAACGATCTGGACCAATTCCTGCTGCCACTCGGCGTTGAAGCGAGGATGCCGGCGTGAAAGTTCGGAGTATAGTCTACTATACCACTCGATCGACTGATTCGAAGTTTACTACGAAGTTTTTCGTTAGATTATTAGTTTTCCATGTTTCTGATTTCTGGCGTTAAACTCGTAATAAGAAACGGATTGACAACACATTTCGGTGAACATCTGGTCAACTGAATATTTTCACACTTTGGTTGATTCTTTCAGTGGAGTGGAATGTAATGTTCGCTCTACTATATTACTTTTCCACACTCTACTATACGCGGAGAAGTAATGTAATCGTGTAAACAAAAAATTTGTTTTTCTAGGACTTACTTTTCGTTTTTCGGCTTAAAAACAAAAAAAAATGTATTTTCAACCATTTTGTGTCTGTGTGTGTCTGTCGTTGTCGTTGTCGTCGGCATTTATTCTTGTTAGCACGACAACTCAACCAAATCGTGTCGGATCGATCGGGTTTTTACTGATTCTAATCGGGGACGTCTCTCAGATGACACCTATTGATTTGGAGGTGGATAGGACACACCCCACCCTATCTATGGGTCATGAGAGAGCACGATGGTGGACTATTTGATAAATTGTTTTTGTTAGCACGATAACTCAACTAAATCGTGTTGGATCGA
Source organism: Rosalia funebris (assembly GCA_037954035.1). Lineage (NCBI taxonomy): Eukaryota > Metazoa > Arthropoda > Insecta > Coleoptera > Cerambycidae > Rosalia > Rosalia funebris. The sequence goes on from JAZFAV010000011.1 coordinate 23,530,637, forward strand.
TCAGGTTTTAACTGATTATGATCAGGGGCGTATCGCAGACGACACCTATTGATTTTGAAGTGGATAGAATACACTCTACCATGTTCATGGGTCATGAGAAAGCATAATGGTGGACTATTTGAGAAATTGTTTTTGTTAGCACGATCACTCAATTAAATTGTGTCGGATCAATCGGGGTTCGACTGATTCTGATTAGGCACGTCTACCAGACAACATCTATTGATTTTGAGGTGGATAGGACATACCCCATCCTGTTTATGGATCATGAGAAAGCACGATGGTGGACTATTTGAGAAAAATTGAGAAAAGTAAAACTGTCGCATAAATCACATATTCTGCATTTATGTGTTGGTTTATTTTTTCTCAGCCACTTAATTTCGAGATAGAGATGTTTTACGTGCGGAAAAATCCGTCTTAAGGTTTTAAAACTGTTTATTTTATTAGTTAGTCTATGTTAAGTTATGCATGCATATGCTCTAAATTAAGTCATGCTATATATATATATATATATATATATATATATATATATATACATATATATGACAACTCAGATCATTTGTATCAGAATGACGTAAATGACGTTGTACATCAATAAACTCTTGAAAGCAGCCTGAGTTAGAGTACAAGGCCAACAAATTTTAGGTAAAAATAACGTAAAACGGAAATTATGATATGAGTGGAAATACTTTTGTTATTACTTTTAATAACTATAAAATAATGTAAACATGTCAGGAGAGAAAAAGCCTAGGCCATAATTACTGCAAACCTTGTTAACCATATTTGTTTAGTTGTTTGCGGACATGTGCATTAGAGGAAAAGACCAATTTTGTAATGTGTGTGAATACATTAAAAAAAGTATTATAACAAAACACGCGAAAAGCCATGCTTCGCTTAGCGGCCAAAATAATGATGACACTATATTTTTGTATGACTACTATATGATCTGACGGTAGCTTTTTTGGAAAGTAATATTCCGTTGCACGAACTGAAGAACCCCACACTATGCTACGCTATACTAAGAAATAGTTACGTTATAATATATGTTGGCCAGATATACGATCATGTACTGCAAAACATTCGTAACCACGTGGGGGAAAATATTATGTACTTAATTCAATGAAATACATTCATGTACTTCAATGGCGATTTTTTAATTGGCACATTAAAACCTGACAGTGCTAGTAGCAGTTATTTAGTGTCTTAAAAGATACTAGAGAAAACCAACCACAAAACAATTGTAGATTTTGCGACTGAGTGCATTTCACTGTGTCAAAGCACATCTTTCTCCTTTTCTCTGTTTATTTGCGTATTCAATAATATTTATTATTGTATTATGATGTACAAGGTACAGAACAATTTGCTTATTTGAATTTGGTGCCCTGAAGCGATAATTGCTCCTAGGAGGGTAGGGGTAGGCACATTCGAGAGGGCAGGGCGTAAAGTTGTAGCTCCACTTGGTTTAGTTAGCATCATAGAGTGTACGAAGGTGGAGCGCGCTGTTGCTGTTGGGTTATCTGCTCGTTCCTTGAGGCAAATCATTCATGAAGAAGTAAAATTTCATCCCTATAAATTGGCTGTGGCGCATGAACACAATTCTCGCGATTTTGTTGCTCGAGAAAATGCATGTGAGGCGCTTCTTGGCATCCAACGATCATCCTAGGACTCTGGATCACCTGAAGAACAACATTCGTCAATATATCGCCAACATACTCGTCGATATGTTAGAAAGAGTTGAGTTAAACTTCCGAGTTCAATTAAAGCAGTGTATTGAGAATAATGGACATCACCTGCCTAACATCGCCTTTAAAACTATGTAAACATAAAATTTAAATGTTGTATTTACGTCCATTAAAAATAAACATGCTGTATAACATAACTATCCTAGACTTTAGCAGTAAGGAGAACAATTTCGGGGCATATTTAATTTCCTTGATAATTATTTAATGTAAGGTCATCATATTTATTTAGAACATTAAATAAATGAAATGAAAATATTTTCTATTATGCTAATTTTTAACATTAATTGTGTAACAAAGTTAAATCCAAGTTCAAAATTGTCAGGCCCCATTTATTTTTTATTATGGAAAAGTATTTTTCCTATCGAAGGAAGGCATAGTTCACATAAGTCATTTCAAGATGGCGTCTTCGTTCGCGACGTTGCGATTTGCATAAAGCGTCATTTTATGCTAATGCCGCTGATTTATGGTTATTTTTATTTGATTCTCGGAATTATTATATGGACTGTATCCGTATGGATGAAAATCATATTTTATACGCTAAGGAAAAGCTTTCTGCGGCTGGAATCGATTGCAAAGTGAGAATTATTTTTGTAGTTCCGCTTTTTATAGCTGTTTTATATGTTTATATGTTTTGGTTGTATTTGTGGAAGATTCGCCGTCTCGCCTTTTATTTCTTCAATAGTTCTCTTCTGTTGCCATAAACGCGTTTATGTTTTTTTTTTATAAAATATATATATTTTAAAATATACCCGTTAACCCCTGCACGTATATCCATAAAATAGTATAAAATATCCCATATTGCAATTAACCCACATTATTATAAGTTCTGGCAGTTCTAAACGACAGTAGGTGGTGTTTTTTTAACGATTTATGTGATAACAAAGAAAATATTATATAGAGTGTCCTGAAATGATGCAGCCACACTTAAACCACAAATAGGGACAATTGTTCTGAGTTCTGAGAAGGGACAATGTTATAAGGAAAACGTTATGAATTTATGGTTGGAAATGCTTAATGCTGATGAGTGCTTCTCATTAATACTAATTTTTTCATGTAGTTAATAATAAAAATAATTTTATTACTATACTCCGTTTTCAAAATAGTGGGCAGTAAGGTATAGAACACTATTTTTATGAGCTGGTAATACGATTCAACAATTCTCGTGTTTGTTTTACGTGTAAATTGTATGGACCACTCCATGCACTCTCTGATCTCTGCTCTCTTCAGTCGCGCGCGAGACAAGGCGCCTTGTCTATTTGCCTTGTCTGGTCCACATATTGCGAATTACTTACTGCCTACAATTTTGAAACCAGACTATAGTCATTTCAGCCCACAAGCTGAAAGACTTCTGTCACTATACACTTTACAATAATGCTTAATAATTTTTTTTATTTATTTCTTAAAGATCAATTCATTTTGTAAAAAAATAAGAAAACTATTTACACTCCTACGATATAGCTATGGGAAGACTGCCCCATTAACTAATTATTATTTATATCAGCCCAGAAACTGTAAAAATTCTGTTAGTATACTTGGCCATCAAGGATATGTATTTTTTGCCAACATATAACAATATGTTTTATTTATTTCTTAGAAACTTACTCCTAAAAAATCTACTCTGGCAAGTTTTGCAAGCAAACCCTTTTATACAAAGAGAAATAGTCATAGTGAAATCATTATTCAATGCTTAAATGCTGGAAAAATTACACTTAGATAGAAATCGAGGTAAATTGTACGTTCTGTATACCAAAATCTGAACTAACCACTAGGCATCTAATGCATGTATTATTTACGCAGTTTAATAATTACCCATGTTCAAATTTGTAACTAAGTAATAGTTTAGGATTAAAAATTAAATGTATTTTCCGGACACCATAAAAAAAGTGCTGGAATTTCCTTCCTAAACCGAAAATATTAAACTAAAAAATATACAACTTATTGGACATATGTACGCCCTCTTAATTATTCAGTTATTAATTATTCGATTTTGAATACAAACCCCAAATAATTGACCAATTAACCAAATTTGATTCACTATCAGTGACCTTTGGTGACATTTGGTGGTAGCTCATTGTTAGTGAAATAAAATGGTTTAATCACTGGTATAGTTCTTCAAGGGACCTATTTTTTGAAAAACTTTATTAAAAAAATAACATAATTTTCACCAAATTTTGATCAGCTTGTTCTTGGCCAGTCGTAATTAATTTTTAACGTGGGCACAGTTTGTTTTCCGGCTGTCAGTGCTGCATCAATTGTATTATACTTGGGTAGCTCTACGTGGACATGAGATATTTGAATCGATATAGGCCCAAGCAATTCAGTTTAGGTTTGGCATAGAGTTTGAATACCTATTGTTTTTATTGTTGCGGAAGCGAAAGTATTTGAATTTTCATTTGCAACTTTCATATAGCATAAATATGTCGACAGATTACTGTAACACGTGATTGTTCGCAATGAAAAAGTTATACTGGAATTTTAGGATTTAAATATGATGGGTCTCAAATAGTTTGTTTAGTTTATAATATAATAGACACTTGTTGACTTTTAGCTTTTATGTATTAAGCTTGTATATAGTGCTAAACATAAAAAAGTGCTAAAAAAACCTTATCGAATCTTATTTTAGAATAAATATAAGTGTCCATGGAAGTTACATAGTTGAAGCATGTAGAAATTCACTTGCCAAATAGCATTCGTGGCCCTTTCCCTAGGATTTCATGAAAACTGACCATTTATTGATACTGTACACAGGTCGTACACAGGCCGTACACAAGTCAACCATTTCAATCTGTTACCACGGAAGTTCGCAACACAGAAAGTAGCACGTGTAAGAAGTAGACGGATCAGTGTGATTGAGAAACATAGAATTAGGTTAGAGTTAGGTTATTCTGTGATATGTATTTGCATGTAAGGATAGAAAGGTTAGTACTGTAGTTTCATTGCTAATATAGGCATATTTCCCGTTTTTTTGTATAACTAAAGTTTCTCTCCCTTGACCACAGCTGAAAAACGGGTGGCGCACCTTAGCATCTACTCCCACCTCCACTGCAGCTAGCGGTTAGCCAAAGTGAAGGAGAGAAATCACGAAAGATAATTCAGGACTTGCTTCTCCAAACTTCCACCGGTACAACCTTTGCTATGGTATAAGCCCTTTCTTGGGGCGTAGCAGTGGAAGAAGTTATTTTACCTGCATTACATCTTACAGTAGAAATGCTGATTATTCTAAAATGTTGTCTAGATGTAGATACATAGCCTATAACGAAGCAGGTTTTCAATAACACCAAACGTACTCTGGATTTTCATAAATAGGGTCGTAGTCTTCCAAAACTTCCATAACCAATTACTGTACAATGAAGAACATAGTAAGAGATAGCGTTTTATTATTTGCGAAGTTTTCAAAAAGTTTTTAGTTTTAAAACTCAACGCGTATGAATCAGCGTCGTCATATAATATTTCAAAATGGTCCAGTGGAAGCAGATTTAAAAACTATCAATAATAATTACGCAGATCTAGCAAATACCATAAATAAATTACAAAATGCTTTTTCACAAATACAAATTACATTATTTTTAGTTGGCTTACTGAAAATGGTAGGTGTGCAAAAATGCACAGGATTTGAATAACGAAGATAGTCTTTGTATTAGAGAAGAACTTGATGGTATAATATGGGAAAGTACAAATCTAGCCAGATTAGAACACATTTGTAATAACAATGCCGATACCGGTTAATTATATAATTTCAAAGGCCATTTTGACTATTTTATTATTATTATATTATATAGGTTTGGGCCTCATCAGCGACTGATCGCATGGGTAGTCCCTTGGCGATCCCCTCTTATCCGGGTCATTATCCAAAAATGCTATCCCATAAAAGGAGCAATTTAGGCACGGCCCCCGCCTTAAGCCTCGCCTTCTCTAGGATAACAGGGGTCCCTAATATAAGATACCTCTTCTCCTCTAGTGCGGGGCAGGTGTAAAGAAGATGAATCGAGGTTTCCTCGTCTTCTTTACAGTATCTGTAGGCCTGGCTATCAGTCAGCATCAGCTTGTGCTTAAATGCATTCAGGCTACTATGGTGGCTCATTATGATTCCCACCAGGGTTCTGGCTTTGTGCCTGTTCAATTTAATGAATTCTTGGGCCCATTTATCAATCTCTGAGTATTCGATGAAGAGTTTGGTTAATCGACAACCCGTTACTCCTCTCCATTTTTTATTGTGCTGGTCTCTTGCCCAGCCATTGATGCGGTCTCTGATCAGATTCCGACTTATTCCCACTGCAGGCTCTGGTCCATAGAGGTTTTCTCTGGTCCCTAGTCTGGCAAGGTCATCTGCAATTAGATTTCCCTTAATGCCATTATGCCCAGGTATCCATAAGAGTTCCACCGGTCCCTTCCCTGCCAAGTGGTTCAATGCTTCATAACAACTATAGACCAGCTTCGACTTTGTCGTTGCTGAATTCAGGGCTGCCAATACCGCCCTGCTATCCGAGCAGATACATACCTTTTCCTGGGTCCGATTTTGGTCGGCCCCCAGAACACCGTATGTAATTCCAACTAGCTCGGCCTGGAGTGCGGTAGTGTATTTGCCCAAGGGGAAGGTTTTACCTATCCCGTCGCGTCGCCTATACACCCCCGCACCCGCTCTGTTCCCACTCTTGGCTCCATCCGTGTACCAGATGTCTCCATTGAGCGGCAATTCAGCTCGACCCTCCATCCAGTCGGTCTTACTGGTGAGGTGATCTTATGTTTCTTGTCAAACAGGAAGTGGACACCCGCACTGTCAGAGGGCATTCATAGGAATCCCTCTTCAGCTAGCTCTCTTGAGAGTCTATTCAGGTCCCTTACTTTGCTATTCATGTTTCCCACCCTGTGCATTGCCTATGCGGCTTCCGCTTTCAGGATGACATCAAGAGGTGGTCTCCCTGTTAGTATTCCCATCGCCTATATCGGTGTTGATCTTGGGGCTCCGGTTATACTTCTAAGAATCAATCCTCTTAACTTGTTAAGTCGGTTGGCTTCCGACTTTAAATAGGCTCTCTCCCACCAGGCTAACTTTTGACTAACACCATTTTGACTAACTTTTAAGTAAATCCATATACAGATGCCAAATGGTCACTTTCATTATATAAGAAAAATGTTTCACTGCACTCACTGCATCGCTTACGAAAACGACTGGAGACATGCGCAATGGTTCAGATACTCAGCAGAAGCCAATCCCTAATCTTAATATTAACTTCTATATATTATACAAATTATTATATACGGCGCCGCCACTGATGAGGCATCCACGTGGACAGCTTTACTAATAACTAAAAAATGATAAGAGGGTGGGAATTGTAAATTTCTGTCATATAGTGGTATAATTTTATATATCCTCACAGTACTTATGCCATTGCATTATCATATTACAACTTTCTTCTGTTATATCAATCCTAGTTATATATCTCATTCCACGAACTCCGATTATTCCGCAACGTTCTTACCATAGTATATTATCCGACCTTCATTAGTTTTAAGATTAAATTTTGGTTATACCGTCTAGTTACTGGTATTGGTAAGAGTCTTATGCCCGGAATGATGGACCGCAATAAATTGCGTCAAGTAAGATTGCATTAACTTGTGGTTGAACTCAAGCTGAAGTCGTGGAGTAATTTATGTGCGGACTAGGGAGGCGGCCATAATCAGGAATGGCAAAAAAGATAACGCAATCGGATTTTCTTGAACGCCTTGCGGTTCAGTTTCAGTATGCTCGACAGTATCGGCACCAGAATTCAGGGTTCAGAACGCCAGAATTATGGCGGCCGTGTTCCAAAGTTTATGTCACTCAACGGAGTGATTGCTTGTGCTCAGCCTAATTTGCTGTGTTATTCATGTAAATTATAATATTACTAAATATGTTCATCTGTAAATCATAATTACTACAAAAATAATTACAGAAATTGTAGTGAAATACAATGGTACATATTTGATGCTGCCTCATCTACAGCTTCAGGCCAAATTATCTGTGTTTTTGTGTTTACTATCAAATTACATTTTATATATATATATATATATATATATATATATATATATATATATATATATATATATATATATATATATATATATATATATATATATTGTTCATCCGGAAAAAAGTGACAGGTCAAGAAACTACATTTCTGGAAAACACGATTTAAAATTTTTATCGCCATAAATATTTTCGTTAATATTAAAAAATAGTTATTTTTTCGTGTTTGTTACAAACTTGAAGTTTAAAATGTTACTCTCACAAACTTTAAGGTTATACAAAAAAATAAGTAATCAGAAAATAATGACAGGCCTAAAAAATTTTTTTCTACCTCAAATTTGAATTGTGTCGCTTTTCTTTTCGATTTTTGGTTTTCTTCTCACCTTGTGGAATGTTTATTACATTTATTTTCTTAATTTGCATATCGCAAGCTTGCTTATCTTCGACATTTCTTTCATTGCACGAAGTGCTGGGTTTATCGTCTAAAGTTGTACTGTTATTGTCTGAAGTTGAGGATGTCTCATCGCTCATGTTATGGGGGTCGGCATTGCTATCATCTGTACTATATGAATCTGACAATGATTAATCACTTTCATCTACACTTTCTTCAATCGTCTTGGAACTATCTTGATTATCTCCAAATTCCAAATCTGTTGCTTTCCAAAACCAGGAAAGCAGTTTTACCTTGAAAAGACTTTACTCTAGTACCTACGATCTATGATTGGATGAGTATTCTACGATCAATTTCTAAGACAACAGCTGAGATTTATTAACTATTAGTATCATATTCATCATCATTACCCCTAACTCTTTCTAGACTCAGCACAATAACTGAAGTTCTATCGGAACTCTCTTCTTCCACTATAACTTCATTCCATTCAGTATTATGATTTTTAATATTATCCTGCCGTTCACTTGCTTCCTTAGCTAAATTAGGGATGATATGTAACGTTTTTCTTGAAACGTACTTCCACTATTACAGCCAAAACACAACTGAAAATGTGTCACTGTTCTTACCGCAGGCTAGTGAATATTCAACCAACGGAATAGTGACATTTATACCATCGAGAGGACACCGTGCGAATTAACTTGGTGACTGTCTTCCTGGGGCAAATATATTATGTTTTGAAGATCTTTTAACTAAATTATTAGAATTTTTGAATTATGTCACTTTTCTTCCTGATGAGCTATATGTTTTGTATGCATATACAGTGAGTACATAAAGGTGGGACATAAAGTTCTATAAAACCGTCACCGGTAAAAGAAAAATAAAAACACAATGTAATTTTACTATTTAGATGCCTATTTCTTGGTATAGGTACATGTATTTTTTACATCTTCTCTTTTTAAGTTATGACGTAATTGACAATTTGTTAATACCTTTATCTGATGATGTCATTTAAGAGTGGATATTTTTTATATACGATGCATCAAATTTTGTGGTAGTTACATAATAACTATTTTGTTAAACAATAAATATTTTAGCAAATTAGTAAGCACATTGTATGAATAATAATAATTAATGTCAACTAAAGCCATTAAATTAATTAATCAAATTATTTACGATTCACCTCTTGATAATGTGCAACCCGAAACATATTTTTTTGTGAAACTTTAGTTAATGATTCAGCGTTAGCTTTAATTCGTTTCGAAGTCTGTTTTTAATACCTTAATAGTATTTTTTTTTCTTATAATAGGCCTTGGATTTAAGATAATCTCACGAAAAAGAGTCCAGGGGGGTTAGATCTGGAGGTCTAGTTGTTCACTTACTACATCTTCTTCTGCTATCTACTTATTGGGAATTACTCCAGCTTCAAACAATTGGCATTGTAACCTCGGATCATCTTCTGTGAGATAACTATAGGATAATTTATCCTTGGAGGATTTGGTCATATTTTATAACATCCGTGTGGTCCAGACTAAAATCTGAAGGTAAGTAGTCGTGTAAGAACAACTAACAATTGTTGGTCCTGGAATTTAAATCTAGGATGCCGATTGAAAAGATCAGAGAGTTATCCACTATATCGCGTAACAGGCCATACTGAAGTACCAATTGTGTACCACTAGTACTAGTTGTGTACTTCAAATACCGTATTTGAAGTACTAGTTGTTTCTATTACTGAACTAGACAATTAAATATCTAATTATATTGTCCTTAAGTGGATGCTCTTCTAGATTAATTGTAATATATGTGCCTCGTTGATATCCAAATTAGCAGATATCCGAGTTATTAACAGATATCCAAAATCTTTGGATATCTGTTAATAATTTTTCTTATAATAAGCGGGTGACTGAAAATAAAAAAAAAAAATCAATGTACTTTTAATGACATACCCACAAAATTAATAATTCTATACTTGCGTATATTCCTGATAAGATTAATGTATTATTAATAAGTGGTGTCTTACTACTTATCCAACTAAATCCTCCAAAGACTTGCAGAGCAACCTTCAAAGCCGGTTGTTTTTAATGAACTTGAATTACGAATAAATAATAATTCTAAATTTTAACTCAAAATAAAATATTCTCGATTTTATTATGACTAACTTATATTGTCTTTGATGTTAAATTATTATGTGTTAATTCGATTAATATTATAATCTGACTTTATTTGTAACGTGTTTGAAATTTCCTAAACTATCAATAATAACAATTTAAAGGCTTTTTCATAGAGGATATAGAGGCGCTCAAGACATAAAAAACCGTATAATTTTAAGAATAAATGGTCCGGGAATATATATGTACACAAGATCAGTATTAACTTAATGTATAATAAAGACATAAATACATTTAAATATTACACCAATATATCGAAAAATACGTTGCAATATTTTGGAGTTATTAAAAAAGTATGTTACGTTTCTATTACACTTAATCCTCTTATTATATATATGTGGCTAAAATTCGTGTCCAACATATACAAATGATCTGTTCTAGAAATGTTATAATCTTTTCCACAAATCTTTAGGAGCACTTAAATAAATGGCGAATGCGCCGGCACCATTAATACTGCATTAATTTATATACTTACTATTTATTAATTTATATACTCGTACATTTAAAATAGACAAAGATTTTCTTCTTTTAAATGTTCGTAATTTTCAAAATTATTGTGTCGATCACCGCTTCAGATATACACGGTAAAAACAACTTATGGAAGAAAAAAAATTTGGCGTTATTTTAAATATTTATGACAAACGAACAGATACGTCCATCTTTAATCTAAAATATACATTTCCAATAAGAACACTCAAATATACAGAATGATTCGTGTAGGTGCAATACAAGAGATGTAATTTTTTGATGAAATACCAAGAATATTCTTCTATGACTGAATAGTATTAAATTCTTTTTGAGTAATAGATTTGAAACTGTTAAATATAATATTAACACATGTTGAATATAACCTTAACATATTCTTAACTATAATCATAGTAAGAATACCAGAGAAACACTTAATCTAATTCTTCTACATCGAACTAGTTTCTTAAATGTTTTAAAGTCAGATCTCAAAAAATATAGTCGACGCAATATGCGTTATATAATTTTCCTATATAACATTATTATTGTTAATAAAACAATAGGATATTAGGACAAATTAATTTTAATACACCAGTTATGATATGCCGTATACTTCTTCCCTATATATGATGTGCTGTAACTATATATGTATAAGATATTACTGACATATTTCACTATAATATGTCTCATAGAAAACGTAACTTTTTATCACAGTAACCTTAAAAATCGTTGAAATAATTTGATAACATTTATTATACTTTACATATATCACATTTTATACATACACTACTGTTTTTGTTTTTTACCTAATTTGTATAATTTGTCTATACTATTTACCTACCCTGTATTGCGTGTGTAATTATGTTGGACAGTTGTATTAATAGATTATTGATAGCATGCCGATTCATGGATAGGCTTATTTGTAACACTGAAAAAGTTACTACATCTACATATTTGCACCATATTCAAGGGAAATATTCGAAATCTTGTTTAGCTTCAGTCTCAAATTTCCCAATGGAAAGGTTTATAGTAAAATATGATAAGGAGTTATTATAATACCTTAGTATTGTTTAAAATATTCATCGAGTACTTATCTGAGGTTGTTCAAAGTTTGTTGAATAGGAACACTTAGAAACGCCTCTAAAGTTGCAAATAAAAGTTGTGTAATTTGCTACTAATAAACTGGGCAGTGTGATAGGTAAATAGTCGAACTCTTTTGTTGACTATTTCGACAAATTGTAAGTTGGTAAACTAGTTTCGGCGACGATTGGTCATAATGTGTAATCTTTCAGTGTTCGTGGACAGATGATGTCCCGTTCTTGTTGCTGCAGATATTTTAACCCTTTCCTAGGATTAGTATAGCGAGCATTTAAACTTAAATGAAATTTTGAACATATTGTAATTCGCCCAATATTGATTGCCACATTTTTCTCACTCAATACCGCTGAGTTATTTATGGACCACTCATTCGAGTAAAATAGCAAACCTTATTCTAAAGGAAAATAACCAGCCAACTATAAAAAAAAATTGTTATTAACCCAGAAGACTTTGAAATCTATCTAACCGAATTAGAACACAGCCTAATAGGTAATAATTCGAACGGGCGAAGTCAAGATACTGGCAGCCATATTCTGGGCTGGCGGATGGCTATATGCTCACTGACGTCATTTATTGAGTGCTACTTAAAAAGAGTATCACGGCAAACCTCTCTCCGTATTTCGCTTTAGAATCAAAATCGTTTAAATCAGCTTAGCGACCCTCCGGTAATCAAATACCGCTCTCTGACATTTTCCACATAGTTTCGAAATTGTATTTTGTTTATCAGTCCTCCTGAGTGATAATCTCGTTTTCACTGAAATGTATAGCTAGCTTATAAGATTTTATAATGGGACTATATATTTTTATGGTCTATATATCTGAACTGAGATTTAAGGTTGTTACTAAATCATCGGTTTTCTTTCGATTATATCCTGGATTCGTTAATAACATTCTTTAAAAAAGGTACGGTGTTTCGTCGGAAATCTTTGTTCGTACAATAATACTTTATGGCTTAATTATGTTCTAATTGTTTGTGTTACAAGAAATGAAATATAATTATTCACTACGTAAGATTTACCTATTAACTCGTTTATCACCTTTAGTAAAACCACTATTGCAAAAATGTATTTACGGAAGAAGTGGTTTTATAGTAAAATTACTATTTCAAAAATGTGTTTACAGAAGCAGTGGTTTTATAGGAAAACAACTTTTTAAAAAATGTATTCACAGAAGATGTGGTTTTATAGGAAAACCACTATTTAAAAAATGTATTTAAAGAAGAAGTGGTTTTACAGGAGAACACTGTTTCAAAAATATATTCACACAAGAAGTGATTCTATAGAAAAACCACTATTTCAAAAAGTTAAACACTGTTTCAAAAATGTATTCACACAAGAAGTGGTTTTATAGATAAACCACTATTTAAAATATTTATTTACAGAAGAAGCGGTTTTATATGAAAACCACTATTTCAAAAATGTATTCATAGAAATTTTGTTATAGTAAAACCATTGTTTAAAGAATGTGTTCACAGAAGAAGTGGTTCCATAGGAAAACCACTATTTCAAAAATGTATTCACAGAAGTGGTTTTATAATAATTAAAGAATATGTTCACAGAAGAAGTGATTTTATAGGAAAACCACAATTTAAGAAATGTATTCACAAAAGAAGTAGTTTTATAGGAAAACCATTATTTCAAAAATATATTCACAGAAGATGTGATTTTATAATAAAACCAGTGTTGCAAAAATATATTAACACAAAACGTTGTTTTATAATAAAACTACTAATTAGAAAATGTATTTTCAGAAGCTCAAAGGCTTCTTTACATAACCACTTTGTGCATACATCATATTCTGTGCCATTTATGAGTAAATTAAATTGCGTTGAGAACTAAATAGAAAAATCGCTTTTATTTTCATTTTGCACTCTGTAGTCTTACATCAAAGTTGTTTCTAGCGTAGTGTAAAGTGTATTATATTGTAATGTATTATATTGGAATACTACTACAAATATTACTTATATAAAAAAATTAAATAATTTAATAATTCTTTTGGAGACTATTCTTGAGAAAACAGGTTCAATGTCCAAAACCATTAGATTTTATGTAAGATTTTTATAATATGAAAAACAAATATGAAATTATTTTTATTATGATTTTAAATGAAAATATGAGCCTTAGCGATTTTTAATTCTTACAATTAGTAAATGAGATTTCATCGCACCAGGGACTGTTACTTCAATGGATGAGTAATCAAAATATATTAAATCAACTAGAAAGTTATACACATGACTTGTGCTTTATAACTAAATCTAACAATAAGTAAATGTGAGAAATGTGATCCGATATGTGATAATGATGTTGATAGTAGTTAGAGCAGTGAAGATTATATTAGTTTATTTTAATTACGACAACGCTTTATAAGTATAAGTATAGGTATAAGTATATGTATAAGTATAAGTATAAGTATAAGTATAAGTATAAGTATAAGTATAAGTATAAGTATAAGTATAAGTATAAGTATAAGTATAAGTATAAGTATAAGTATAAGTATAAGTATAAGTATAAGTATAAGTATAAGTATAAGTATAAGTATAAGTATAAGTATAAGTATAAGTATAAGTATAAGTATAAGTATAAGTATAAGTATAAGTATAAGTATAAGTATAAGTATAAGTATAAGTATAAGTATAAGTATAAGTATAAGTATAAGTATAAGTATAAGTATAAGTATAAGTATAAGTATAAGTATAAGTATAAGTATAAGTATAAGTATAAGTATAAGTATAAGTATAAGTATAAGTATAAGTATAAGTATAAGTATAAGTATAAGTATAAGTATAAGTATAAGTATAAGTATAAGTATAAGTATAAGTATAAGTATAAGTATAAGTATAAGTATAAGTATAAGTATAAGTATAAGTATAAGTATAAGTATAAGTATAAGTATAAGTATAAGTATAAGTATAAGTATAAGTATAAGTATAAGTATAAGTATAAGTATAAGTATAAGTATAAGTATAAGTATAAGTATAAGTATAAGTATAAGTATAAGTATAAGTATAAGTATAAGTATAAGTATAAGTATAAGTATAAGTATAAGTATAAGTATAAGTATAAGTATAAGTATAAGTATAAATATTTATACTGAAAACAAGTTAAATGAAAATAATGAAAAAATGCAGTAAATAATATTAGAAAGTTTCTAAGTATAAACATTCTAATTGGTACTTAATTGGTGTCTAAGGTTGCATCTAAAAGATTGCTGGTCAGAAAATTATGAACTAGATGCATACAGTCCAGACTCATGTCAAAAAACCTGGATTTTCGAGCACATACATTTCAATAATAATAGTTTAAATGCAAAAAATGTGAATATGGTGATATGCTGCACAAATTTAGGCAAGTTTTGAATAGATTGCTGGAAACTTGCAAATACGCGTACCATTATGTTTCAACTGACAATGAGTGTCAATCAATTAATAAATCAATGATAAAATTTAAGGGCCCGTTATCCCCTTGTCAGTATATGACCTAGGAGCATATTAAAGGTAGTTACAAGGTTTGGACTTGAGCAAATCCAAATATATTTCCGAATTTGAAATTAATGCAAGAAAAATTGGCGAAGAGGGTAAACAAATTTTAGGGATGCTCGGTTATTATTTTTTTACATATAGTTATTTATAGGTTTTTGTTTTGTGCAACATATAAGTAAATGCTTAATGCTTAAAATTAAATATGTGCCTGTGGTACTCTTCGTAAGGATGGACTGGGTCTTTCAACAGGTTTTGAAGGTGATGGAAGTATGACAACAGGTGAGAATGATACAAGAATAACGTAATATGATATAATCGTAATGCAATGGAAATGATTATTTTTTATTTCTTAATTAATTTTCGTAATTTCAGTTTATTGAAAAAGTAACTTTCAATATCAACCCTTATCTCTAAAACTAGAGGTTTCAGAGATATTTCGATTTTAGCCAAATTAAACTTTATGATCTAACCCATAGAAGTTCTAGTGTCTACAACAAACGAAACTATTAAAGAAATAGGTAATAATCTTGATACTCATGTTAAACTATTTTCGAAAATAACAGCACAACTAAGAAAACTACACGTTATTATTATAGGGTATGCCCGATATAATTCCATGACAGATTAAATATGACGTGAATATAATTATAAAATATAATACGTAATAAAAATTAAATAAGCGATTTAATTGATTTTGAGTGTGTCGACGTTCGACTTTATTTTCTGGACATACCCTAATGCGGAATGCCTAATAGGTCACTCATCATGATGTTCCCTGTATATAATTTATATCCTTATACTTCAAGTAATTTACTCCTTTCAAAACGTTGCAGAATCATTGGAAAATTGAGGAGACTTCACGGACATCTGTGAGTATTATGGTGAACCATTCTAAATTTTAAAACAGTGTGCTGAGATATCGTTTAATCTACATTAGTGCTGTTATATTTGAAATTCTAATAGAAGTCAATGATCTCCGTAGGAAATATCTAGAGGTAAAATTTTAATATATAATTTAGCGTTAATAGTACAACGTGCATTTGACCTAAAAGGGATAGACACACCCTTGAATTAGGCCCTTATTTATTATAGGGGCAGATTATATTGAATAAATATTCAGGATTTAGATTTAGATATATAGGGTTGCAAGAAACATTACTTCTAAATATGCAGAAATAGACAAGCCTATCAAAATAAAATTGCAACCAATATGACAAAATTTCATTACAGTCAAGTAATTATTATTTTAGAGCTTGATAAGATAGATTACTGTTTGCATTCTTAATTTGATTTCAATTTTACTTGCTTAATAAAATAAATTGTTGAAATTTTACACTATGGAATATTTTTCATTTAATTCAAATATTTTATTGGAATTTACTTTCCGAAAAGTAACTTAACACACAATAAATCTCCCAGAAATCGCAGTTCTGTTCCATAAATATTCACCTAGAAATCCACTGTTCCGCTAACAAGCAATAAAATATAGAATAAAACATATCTAGGCACTAAAATTGCTTTTATGAAATTGGAGATTACTTTTAGAGTGTCACAATAATCTAAGTGAGAGACGTTATAGAGAGATATATATCTTATGAGTGCCCGGGGCCAACTTTGCCAATATGACAGCTCATAAAATAAGTGAACGTCCATCTAGGGCCGTAATAGAATTTAGATCGCCACCTTCGATATCAAAGTCTCAAAGGACTCTGGTTGAAACGAGATTTACGCATTGGGTAAATGTGAGTTACGGTTTTTCCCCATATTACAAGTGAAAATTTACTCAAGTTATCCTAATTCTTCTATCAGTTCCATTCGAGTAGTGTTTTTATACATAACTAATTATAAAAATTTTTACAAAAAATGAAGAATACTATTTAAAATTTTATAAAATCTCCAGTTCTCAGCAAATATTCAGCTGAAATCATCTTAAGTTGTTATTTTTAAATTTAAATGATATATACCAAGAGTGAATATTCCAAACTGTAGCTAATATAATGAATTTCACCATAAAATGACAACATAGATCGATAACAAAGATAATCACTAACATATTTCTTAATCGATTAACTTTTCTGTTAGAAATGTATTTGTTAATTGGAAAATTACGGTTTAACATAATTAGATTTTTTTGTGTGTAGTTCTACTGTCTACTCCTGTGAATAAATCTTCCTTTAGAAACATAAGATAATTTTACATTTACCAAATTTTGTTTAATGTTAATTTAGGGGGCGTTTTGTATTTCGCTGACGATATTTATTTGACAGTATATACTTTTATATTACGCTGAAGGTAGTTACTGTGAGTGTTATTTAATTCTATTAAATTAAACGTCTAAAATTATACATCACATACATTACTTGAGCGAAATTTAATTTTATATGCATTCAAGTGCATATTGGAGCAGTGTGTACTAATTTGCTTTTGTAGCAGGTAAATATTAACAGTTATATGTATTGTCTTCTATTTTAATACAGTTAAAAACTTAATAAAAATAATACAAGATATCACAGTAATGGACTATAGTTTAGGAAATTATTTT
Organism: Rosalia funebris; assembly: GCA_037954035.1. Classification (NCBI taxonomy): domain Eukaryota; kingdom Metazoa; phylum Arthropoda; class Insecta; order Coleoptera; family Cerambycidae; genus Rosalia; species Rosalia funebris. Next base: position 23,548,522 of record JAZFAV010000011.1, read on the forward strand.
ATTTAGAGGGTGTTAATATATCAGAAGCTATTATCTGTTTAAGAGAAACTTATGGTTATTTCCCCATATCCCAAATTAGGCTTTATTTGTGATGTCATAAACATACAGTATTACCGTGAAAATTGCATATTAAAATTTCATGTCACATTTGTTCTGTTCATAGAAATCCATTTGCATTACATGTTTTCATTATTTTAATTAACACATTAATTTTTGAATCTATATACCTAAAAATATATCTACATAAACATGAAACATTTTGTAAATCATAGTGAAAGTAATCAGTGCACATGAAGCGGAAAATTCCAAATATCACTTTTAAAATTAATTATATAAGTAAAACAGCCCGCTAAAATATAAGATAGGACTTCGCACTTTTCAAAGAAAAATCAGATGTATTTTTTATTTACCTAAAGAAAACTGATTCCTTGTACAAGTACTTACTTTTCTAGTTGATTTTTGCATGAAGCCGAACAGCGTTCAAATTGTCATCTACGAGTATGTCGAAATATATCAAAAACTCATAAATCAATGTAACACTTTGCGCTCTAAGTCTCATGTAGAAAAATTAACGTTTATATGTCCTTTGCGATCAGTTTTATTCCCAGAGCGTAAAAAATAGCCCAATAGAGAACAAAAGTCCACTAAACATATTAATTACAAGTATATGGGTAAATTACTTCAATTTAAACTTATTGCTTTGTTGGCAGAGAATCTCGAAATATTATTTCTTGGGTCAACTTATTCAGTGGTTCAAAAATCATGACTACAATGACTATATATTTGTACCCCATATTGTACCTTATTATTTCTTCGACATCATTTTATTTATTCTCCAATCAAACTTTAACCTATTACATTCCCTGAATTTAATTACTTTTATGTAGAGTGAAATAATAATATTTTCAAACATGTATACTAAATGACGTCTTACTTCGTAGAAAAGTGACTGACTATAAGCCACAAATAGTTATTTTTGATTTTAGGTTGCGAAGTATGGCTTTTGCATTCAAGGATGGAGATTAGAGAAAAACCATTCGAGAATGTAAAAACGACTTCTCCTGTCGTATATCAAACAATATTTTATTGAAACCTACTTCAAACCGTTGTTAAAATTGGCGAAAAAAGGAGTGAAAATTTTCACATTGACGATAAATTAATTTTTCGCTAATAATAAAAATATTAATCGATCAGATTCTAGACTCCATGGACAAGTAACCATAGAAACGAAATAAACAACGTACCAATATTAATTGGTATCTGCCACGTCATAATTGCCATACCTGTTAGTAGAAAGCAGATAATAGACATATATGATATCTGTCTAATCTAAAGCAGAATAGAAGACTTTGCAAGGCATCTTGAAGTATCGAGAGCCGCGGCAAGTTCAGTATGGCAACTTACAGGTATTCCTCGAAAGTCTACAAGGTAATATGAAACAGCTTATGATTTCAAAAAGTGGTGTATTAAAAAGAAAATTTAAAAAATATCTGAAAAGCCTGTGTGGTTTATACTGTCTTATTTTGAATATATTTTAATATCGTGAAAATGTATCCTCTAAAGTTGTGGTTACTTTACTTCATGTTAAAAGCACAGTGAATGTTGAAGAATATATCAGTGCAAACAGATTGTCAAGATTGGTGTCCTACTTGAAAAGTAAATCTGTTGGATCTAGTCTAAGAAGTCTTATGTTTTGACAAAAGTAGAAATAGAATAGAGTAAGAGTCCCTAATGAACATTTTTTTATTAATTAAGGTAATTCACATTATTCTGTATGAGTACGTAATAGTTTCTTTATGATGCTATTTTTTAGATTATTTTAATAATGGGCATTCACAGAGCTTGTAGAAGGAATAATAATAGTATAGGGATTATACTATACTATAGGGACCATACTATATAGTAGAGGGACTATAATAATAGTGTAACACCTAGAAGGCAAAGGTTATGTAATTATTATTAAAAATCCTGACTATAAGACACGCATAGTCACAGGACATTTGTCATTTCAGATGTATCTCATATTACCTTATATCGAAACTACTCTGCTCTATGTCCTAAGTTTATTAAAAGTTGTAGACTTTTCATTAAATGTGTCAATCAAGTGGCTGGAATTAATAAAATAGGAAGCACTTCCAAAGGAATCGCTGTATATTTGAAATTGTCGCATCTCTGAAACATTACCTCCATCAAAAAAAACATGGGAATTGGAAGGCTACTTCAGTGGCGGAAACATATATTGAAGACATTGAGAATAAAATTTTACTTTCAAATAGAAATTCTGTGGAAGTGATTGAAGCTTATGATTCAGTGGCTACGTCAGCATGAACCTTGATAATCCATCGAAATTAATACCAGTGTCATAATTGGAGCTTCAGAACAAGATATGACTAAGAAATTATGTTATCTCTACATTTGGAATCAACCGCAATATTGGGAATTTGTAATTTTTAAATAAAGAAAATAATGGTAACTGATTAGTTACCATTATAGTCGAATTATTGAATCAACATATTCAATTAAAAAGGAATATCTGTAATACTATATGTTCAAGTAATATCTGTATGAAAAATACTATTCTGACAGAATGAAAAGGCATTTTTTGTTCCAGTTCAATAGTGTCATTCTGATGTTCAGACAATAGAATGAAATTGATGACATTTTATGACAATTTGGAAAAATTGTTTTGGTCGCAAGTTTCTTTATTGCTTCATTAATTAACATTAATGCTAATGGTGATAAATTTTATTACTTAACGAGTTTTTCTCTTTAATTTTGTGATAATGCTTATCATACCGATAACAATATTAACTAAAAAAATGTGACTACCTTATTGAAAACTATATATATGTAATGTGCTGGTATAGTTTATTTTATAATTGAAGTACTGGATATCTAAATATTGAAGAAATAAGTTGAAAATGACAAGCGTTTGAATAATTAAATTTTTATGGTAATTTTTATTTTTAATTATTCATTTAAAATTACTACAATTGAAATCATTTCATTTGAAAAACATATTTCATTTAAAACAAATTTATAATATTGTTTCCAACGCTCTGTATCACGGAAATGATATACTTATTTCAGTACCCTTCTGCCACGAATGTTCTAACATAAATTTTTATCTAGAATTGAAATAATAAAACATCTTCTAAAAAAGAATCAATATATTTATTGACTATATATACATCATAATATAATCTAAAATACATAGTACATATCAACGTAGAACTGCTTCTAGTTACATGAATGTTAATTATTTTGTACAAAACATTTCTAAAATATCTAGAAAACTACTTTTGATTTTTTTGTATAAAACTCTACATTGTATATTTCGTTTGTTTCCGTATCATAAGTTTAATATTATATTCTATTGTTACGTACATTTCTTACATTAGACTATAATATTTTTTCGATTATCTGGTGCCTTATATAACAAGTGAACGAATATCTTCAACAAAATACTGCTATAACACATCCACAAGAACTATACTTTGCGGCTCCCTTGAGGTCCGTAATTTGGTCTAATATCTGTGTTGAATATATTCGTTAAAACATAATCTATATACTTTTGTTATTATCAGTAAGTAAATAATTTAAATACAATTGCACAAAACTGATTCTGGAACATGGTCCATATTATTTTTTTTGTCGAAAGACATTATATCATTTACAATAATATAACAACTTATGATAAAAATAATTTCGTCATTTACATAAATATAAATTCGTCAATATAAAGCAGATTTTAAATAAAGCAGTAGTAATGTATAGTCCTTTATTATATACACAAAAAAAGGAAAAATAATTTACAACCAATTAGGCCCCAAACAATTATCTAAAATATTCACAGCATCGAATCTTTCCATATCAGTAAAAATTTGTTTTAGTTCGGTTAAGGCATTGCTATCTCTATTTCTTGCTTCCCAAAGGTCCAGTATACAATCGGTAGGAGATGGTTTCGTTGCAAAAAAATTGATGTATCTATCGACACTTAAAGCATGAGCTAACATTCTCCAGTCATTTCCTCGTTGAACGGGAGGATCTAAACATTGACAAAGCTGTTTCCTAAGTTGCTTACCTAACCTAAAATTAAAATCATCACAAGTAGATACACCCCTATCGGTTACAATTAAGTTTTTGGCTAGTTTCGCGGCAGCTTCATCCTGCTTGAAACTTTTGGCACTTTTAGACGAGTTGGCGTACTCCACCGACTTCTTCGAATCGTTAGATCTGCTCGTCTCGCTCTGAATTGTAATTTTTGGCACAAACTCATTGTGGTTGAATTTCCCTGAACTGGACTTTTCTACGACTTCTTCGTCATCTTTGCAAGTTATATCAAATATCTGATGGTAATCGAAGCCTTTCTGGTTAACTCTTATTTTAAAATTAAGAGCCCTGCACACTTCAGAACATTCCAGAGTGAATGAGCAATGAAGGCTGTTGCTATTCGCTTGCCATAGATGTCTGAAAGGTATTTCCTGATAGTTGGAGGCAGGCTTAGCCCTCCAGCCGTCACTAACACCCTCCAAGGATAAGCAAAGGTTATTACCACCGTCTTGGAAGGTAATAGTGCGAGGTTCGTCCAAAAGGTAACCCCCCAACCGTTTTTCCTGACCGAAAACAGTTTCCATCGAACTGTCGGTGTCTTCCAAGACGTAGACCCTTATGCTGTAGTCTACAGAAGATTGAAATGTTAATTTGGGTGCGAACACCGCCAACTTAAGTCTCTTAATAGCGTTTCCGTTCACCGATCTCCCAACAATTACAAATCTAGACAAACATTCAGTTACTAAGTAGGCTGCGTCCTTATCTAATTGACAGAAAACTGTAGTGTTTATTGTTTCTTGGCCTAAAGTGACCGCATTTTGCCATTGAGAATCACTGCAATCGCTTTGCAATACGGAAATCCACCAATTGTTTCTAGTTATCTCGGCGCAGTGAGGTACTTTGAGGACGACAGCCTTGTTCAGCGAAATATTAGGTCCGCAGGAAACGACTGGACTTAATTGGGTTAAGTTTTCTGCGAGCTTAGGCCGGAAACAATCTTCGTTCAGTATGGAGAGGAATAATTCCTGCTTCCGTGATCGGGATATCGCGCCCTCTGGTACGAGAAGGCTGACTCCGGATTCAGATAGATTTAGAAAGCCCCCTGCGTGGGACATAGTAGAACTGGTGTAGTTCCCGCTAGTGGTTGGAGTCACTGCGTATGCCGTCGGCAAACCGGAAATAGGGAGTGTTACTGATTCTGTGGCTACTTCATAGGTGGAGTCAGCTGAAAACCAAAGTTTCATTATTAGAAGGATCTTAATTTTTCTATGAAGGTTAAAATAGGATACAAGACGCAATTCAATGTTTTAATATCCGTTTATTAATGTAAGGATAATGTCCGAGTATATAACTTTTCAAAAATAACGTCTGGTAACATTTATTCGGACAAAAGTCACGTGCACCTTACGAGCAAAGGTCTCTTTGCTCGTAGCGTGCACCTCTTATATCATCAGTCACTTTCATCCTTAAAGTAATGGTGGAATGCCTGGGAAGTGGTCGAATATTCGATGCAACAAAAAAGAAAAACAAAACCAATTTTCCATAAAACATTATGGCACCTACAGAAGATAACTTAAACTGATGGATGCAACGTCATGTTTTATAAATAATATTCTCATTTGTTCTAACTAAAATATTCTGTTAATTAGTCTTAACATATTTAGAAAACATTTTGAGGAACTTATGCATATTTTGAGGCAAAATATAAGAATTATACAGCAAATATCCGATTAAGACAACGTAGTCTAATGATAATAGATAATACTAGTGAAGATCATGGAAAAGACTCCAGTAACATGTTTATTTTATTCTCTTATTTATTTAAGTAAAGTAAATAATGAAAAATTTCGCTTAATATGTTATATAATAGGATGGAATTCTATAAGTATTTATGAAAATACATATAAATAATTATTCAAGTGATTACAGAATGTTTCAAAGAAAATGATGCCGTAATATTTTATAATAGTATTCCAGAGATATTCAGAACATATTAATCTTTTCTCAACTGTAAGATACTGAGCCGTATCTGAGAAAATTAAATAAAAGCAAATCTTTGTACTGAGTTTTTCCAAAAATAATTATGTGTACAATTTAAATAACAACTTTTAAATGAGACTATACTCTATCTTTATAAACTTTCAATATAAGGTTTGCTATAACTAGTCAAATTTGAGGTTTTTTACAAGAAAATGCACATGGTTGATGTATCATAATCATGAGGGAGGGAGTGAGTGTGGTGGAAAATATATGAGTACGATTTTGATACAGTCGAAATACAGAGGAGAGATAGAATAATCAATCAAGATCAAAATCAATGTCTTTTTAAGAAGTTTTCCATCTTGTACTTCATGATTAAAAGTTCCTATAATGACGTCACGTGAGACTCTCAAATAAGTATAAAATAACACCTCCATGAGAGGATACAATAAACCAGACAAATTGAGATCTGATGCATACTGACATTATTTACCTCTCTCAAGAAAAGGATCCATTGTTGACAGAAAATATAGAGATGAAAATGAACGTTAATTTTGAGTTACTGAATGGTTTAGATAAATACGTTTATATTATACATCCTGATCTTCCTGGTGGCATTTTTTTCATTTGAAGGATTCTCTTGAAATAGGTATAAGTAAATAAGCTGGTATATTTGCTGTTGTAAATTATCATTGTTGAACTTTTTGTGTAGTTTTCCATTTCTTTTGTAACTATTTGCAGACTGAATCATATTTATGTCATATATATTCTAGAATACTGTACTAATATTGAAATTATAGAGACATCTCTGATGAAGATTGTCGAAAACAGGGGGAAAATCAATAACAGCCAGCTCGTACCCTCATATCAAACTACTTACAGTTATTTGTGAATCCACTCATTTGACTCCTCTTGCCGCTAGATGACTCTAGCGTCGAACTTGTCGCTGGAGACATCTGAATGTCACTACCGGACGCTAAATGTGGTACGTCATAGTGGTGTTCAGACACAGATCTTGTCACAGATGTCGCGGGAGTTGTGTAAGGGTATTCGTAACAGGGCGGGACGGTTTGAGTTAAATCCGGTTGCAGGCTTAGTGACTTCTTATCGTGCTCAGGAAAAAACTCCGGATGATAATCTAAGGAGAAATAAGAAATCATACAATTGTTAACTGAATGGCTATAATATATTTAAAGTCAGCAAATATTAGTTCATAATTATCGACTACAATTTGCAACAGCTGCTTAACAAGATAAATCTTACCAGTATTCTTAGCGGTTTTCTAAAAAATATCATTATATTGTATTAACGTCTAGCTTTTATGTGAAAATAATATTGTTAAGTATCTAAATTTAAAATTCGAACAAAGATAAAAGTAGACGATACCATCAATTTTAAAAAGATTTGTATTTCAGGACATTATTCAATATTTTTTGTAAATAGCAAAATCACTGAAATACAACAAAATACCATTCTTTACTATTATGGCAATGTCTTCAACACATTTTACTACATTAACTTTAAAATCTACTGTACTTCTGAAACATAACACTTCACAATAAAAATTTACCTTACAACCTTTTGAGGTATATTCAGTTAGGAGATTTACCAGATAAATAGACTATTAAATTATAGATATTTTTTTATGTAATCCGATACACATATTTGCTGTGCAGCTGTAATATTATTACCACTTACAAATAATCTATATTGTGAAAATGTCAGTATTCATTATTTATTAAAGTCAGTCGATTATACAGGTCAAATGTTTGTATTTAGCTCAGCATAACACAAAAATATCTTATATAAGGCAATTCAACAATATATTTTGTCTCCGGCTATAAAAAACTATACAATATATTACGTTAATTATTAATATTATTATTATTGGATTTAGATTTACAAGGGATAATGTCCATAATATTTATGAAATGATATATACTACATACATGACACACACATGTATATAATCATGTATGTTATCAGGAATGCTTCATTTACAAATAAATAATTCCATTAATACATATCCATGTAGGAATAGTATTTATGGAAAATAATTATTTTTTTACTCAGATTATTGCCGTATAGTTTTTATGAAATAGAATATACACAATATAAGGCTGTACTTTTACAACTTATTGTGATTTAACGGGATTGATGACTACATTATATATATTAAAAATACTATTAAATTTTATATATGTATATGCTAGTTCGCCTAGTAAATAATTACTTTTCGGTTACCGTGTAAATATACAGTGCCTTTGTGTTCGCAAACACCACACACTCCTTGGTTCCTTCTAAATAGTTATTTGTTGTTGCTAGATTGGTTGCACTTCAGCTAGGTAAAAGCTTGTATCCAAAGAAACATTTTTGTAAAATTCTAACTTTATATTAGTTTGTGAAAGTACCGTCCGAGGATTGGCTGTAAAAACTATGGCATAAACTTAGCCCATTATGTATTGTCATGGTCGTGAATTGGCGAAACGTGGATACAATCCTCATATTCATAAATAAAGCATAATAACATTTCATTTGTTTGACATTTGTAATATCTCTTGCATAGCGATTTTCTAGTACCTCTGCCGTTGGTTATTTACTTTCACATATTATAGCTTATCTTATAGCTATTAGTAATTTGTCAGAGATAATTGATTTACGTTATATTGTTCTCGTGGTAAGTTAATGTACAAATAATGATAAGGTTAATTTCTAACATGTAATATGATAGGTAATTACAATCTTTTTTAAACCTAATAAAGACAGTGCTTATTCTCGGTAGTTTAATAGTGCTTATTTTTGAAATAAAATAGAAAATGAAGATGGATATATTTTCTACAGCCATGTATTAATATTTATGAGATTTATTTCTTAGATGCTGAACAAATATTAATTTGTATTATGAAAGTAATTGTGGAAAATTAAAGAAAATTAAATTACATGTGACCTAAAATTCATCTTACGCAGATGTTAATTTGATCATTAACATAAATGATAATCATGATAATGTTGAAAACTAAATTATTGTATTAATTCTCCATGAATGATCATAATAATGATGGCATCGCTTTCTCCTTCAGAGGTGGATACAACGATGTCATTCGCACTGTGGTACGAATATGTAGTGGATTAAACTCAGTATCAGGTGTGTCACTGTGTTATTGAGTGTGAGTTCCAATGAAGAAAACTTGACATCTCTGCCTGGGTACGGTGCTCAGGATGAGGTCTATTGCTATATGTATATATAGTTTTGTTTTAAAAAATATTGAAAGCATATCAGTTTGACAATTAACTATAAATTACTAGCCTCATAACTTGTAGTAAATCAAGGGATGTTGTAAACAGAGATGTACTAAACCAAAAAATGTAAATGTTTAAACATCGCAGGAAGCGCTATAGCTTTCATGTTTAACATTTAACTATGTTTAAAATGTTAGCTTTTTAGATTTGAGACATGGACAAAATCAGTTTACTGTTTTTTAGTTCCCGAACATACTTTCATCTTTAAACCTAAATTTCTTACCAATTTACACACAACTAAATTAAAACACTTCTAAATGGTGTATTAGATGGACCTGCATTAATTAAAATTTGATGTACCTCTGGATTTTATATAAAAATAAAAAAAAATAAGTAAACAAATTTTATTATTTACAATTTTGGAACGGATATTTTAAATCCTATTGTATCTAGATGTACTTTGATTCCTTGACTGTAGGAATCACGTATAACTTAAAAGTTTTCGTATCTTGAGATTTCAATCACTTAAATAAATAAATTCAATCTTGCGTTTCGGTATTAATCACTATCAGCACAGAAACAACTACAATTATTAATAGATTATAAAAGCAACATTCCATGAATTCTAATTATTTTATGAATTATGTGTATCTGCAAATCATTTGTTTTTACATGCCCGTTTATTATTTTATTTTCGTATATTCTACTTAAATAATTTGGCGTAGCTGATATTGAGTTAAAATACAATTCAGTTGGGACTGGTATTTATAAGTTATTAGTTATTAATAGTTAGATATTAGTTATATTTGTGTTTGTATGTTATTAAGAGATAAACATAAGTATATAGTGCAAGTAGTGAGTGATGTAAGACTTTAGATATGTTATTTTATTTACTTACGGTATATAAGCAGATGTAAAATTAACTTATTGATCCACTAAAAATGAATTTAAAATATAAAAATATGTTTCTCTTAAATTGTCAATGTTATGTGGTTATTCATTGCACTATTATGTCTTTATATTTGTAACAGTTCATCTGTTATTCGGCTGTAGTGATTTATTTTTTCCCTAAAAATTTTTAGTCGTTTCTCTGATGATGGTAATTAAAACCGAAACGTAAAATTGGAAAGTTTATTGTATTGTAAGTGGTTATAATCAGGAAATAATGGCAGTCACAATAAGTTGTCTGTTTATATAAATTTGATTTTTTCTTATAAACTTCTTTTGGTAAACGTAATAAATTAAGTACGTCTTACCTCAATACCGTTCTATATAAATATCTTCCGCAGGAATCAATAGTTTTACAACGCGATACTATCTCCAAAGGCACTTGGAAACGGTTTTATATTTAAAACGGTTTAAAGTTGTAATTACCCTTAGATTCAGAGATATTCACTGTGATGCCATTCACATCTAATGAACTTCCAGTAAAATCTTGATAGCGCTGACTACGTAAATTTAAATTAGTTAATTCAAATTAACCTTTTAAGTCAGAAAGTAGAAGGAAACGATACTGAAATAAAACAACTCGCGAGAAATTCTAACTATTAATTGAAGATTCAAAGAATCATATTCCCTTTAATTTCGGGACTTGTTTATATCGAAGTATCAAAAAATATATTAGTCAAAGGTGCAAACGGAAAGCCTTTATTTTAGCGCAAATCATTTTTATCCTGATATAATGTAAATGTATTATTAACAAAGTTTAGGTGCCTCGTCATGCCATGTACAGAATTTTGCAACGTTCCTATCATTATAGTTGCATATCCTTCAACAATTATTCCTGTTACTACAAGAATGTTAAAATTTACTACAAAAATTCTGAAAATATAGATTATTTTTTAGGAGATAGAAATATTAGTGTCTGGTGCAATATGTGCTGCTGCAGTGTTTTCCTGAAGATCGTTACTCGGAAGTTCTCCATTGTGTACTTGTTGAAAAAAACATGTTATTTTGTTCTCTGAATATTTTTTTTATTTCAGATGATAATCCATTGTACATAGCAGCGCTAAGAAAAGTAGAATTTTGACCGACTGCTTTTATTGGTTTTTGTAGCCTTATTGCTTCCTTATTTCTGATATTATAAATATCCATAAAATTTATTTTTATTTAATCTCTTTTAGTGTATTTCTTCAGCAAAAGACTTTGTGTATACAACTGTCTTAAAAACATAATTTGAGCTTCCTTATTTAAATAATCTGATGGGTATGTATAGTTTCTGTTGTATATTATTTCGATTAGCTAATTTTATATTAATTCCATCTGCTTCAAGTAGTTGTTATTTACTTCTTCATATCCAATTATACCATATACGAAATATGTTTGAATAAGTGCATAATATATGATGTCTAATTATTTAATATGACATATATTTCTGAAGCACTTAAACTTTGGAAGGAGGCATATTATTTTTGTTTTCAAATACTAAACATGCGCATCCCATCTTGAACAGCAGTCAAGATTATAAATTTTTTATAAAATTTTCAGCTGTTCTAAAATTTTGATAGCTAGTAAATGGGATGTAAATTGATTTTTGAACATTGCTGGTAAGTACCTCATTATTAAAGAATTTGATAATTATTTTGAAATCATTTTCTACCTTCTGTTTTAGTGAATGCCAGGATGTATCTTGGTATAAGGTTGCAGTGTCGTTAGCAAAAGGATATGTCCGCGAGTTGGTAACTTAAATAGATCATTTATATTATAAATAACTTGTATGAAGTAACTAAGTAGTTCTCCAACGTTTCTAACAGGTCTGAGTGACTAACGGTATCAATGCTTTGGCTAGATCGACAAATATATAAGGTGATCGTTTGCTATCATCTAAAGCTTCATAAATTGTAGAAGTGCGCAATGGCATCATTTGTTGATATTGACCATCATAAAGGATATGATATCTTCAATGAGACTTGTGATATCTTATTATCTTGAAAAAAAAATTCGGTATATTTGAAATCGACAATATAGACCTATAGTATGATATATTCGTTTTGCCACCTTATACGCTACGCATAACTTATATATAGATTTATTTTAAGAAGTTTAGAAAATATGCTTTCTGTTAAGCACTTTTTAATTAAATACATTAAAGGAACAACAATATTATCAGAAATATTTGTGGAATTTCTGCTTTGCATGCTTAAATTCAAAAATTGCTTAAGATTACAATAGCAAGAAAACTTCACTAGAATTGCTTGTCAAATTTTTGATCACAACATGGTTGACAAAAATGCATAACAATTATTCACAAAGACAATTATTTTTAAAATACATGACCAGCTCTGACCAAAATATATTTTTATATCTCGATATATAGTGCCTCTAAAGTCCCTTTAACTTTGGAATTGAGAGACTTATTAGAGGAAATTCCTAATAAATTTCGAGATCTGAAAACAATTTTCAACAAGATGGTACTCCTCCACATTATTATAGCGTAGAAAGAGTTTATCTTAACTGGGACAGTATTCCAATACTTGAAATAGATGCCGGGTATAATAAACTTTCCCGATCGGTCCCGAGATTTAACGCCCTTAGATTTATTTTTATGGAGCTACTTAAAATCTAAGGTATAAGTTAGCCAACTAAGGTTAAGGTTGCCAACACCGAGGTTTTTAAGCATAGAACGTAGTTTGATTTCCGCAGAAACCCTTGAAAGGGTGAGAGAATTATTAGAGAGGATTTATAACAGGATGTACTATTGACAAGACGGAGGTACACATTTTAAGTATTTATTTTAAAATTCTATGGTGGTCTTCGGGGCGTATGTAGTGAAACTATACTAGTAGTTACGCTGTTGCTATAGCTACGTTTATTTAAAATAAATAAATAGCAAGCAAACTAGTACCGAAAGAGGAAACTGTTTCGAGGCGAGTTGGGGAAATTGACTAATTTGAAAAACTTATCCCAAAAGCCAATAGCCTGGTGCGATTATTACAAGGCGCTACATTGATCATTAGTCATTGACCTAATCTGCAAGGGTTTTAGCACGTGGTTGGCCGTAGCAATAAATGATGTAACTTATTGCCTGGGATAATCGCATTTCTATCCCTGACAAACAGATGTGTCCTGGTTTGGAGTACTAGCATAATATACAATCTCTACTTTCTAACATTTACAAGACTTACAGCTAATATATGCAAATACCATCACATCTGTTAATAGGCGCATGTGGAACCCCGTGTGCCCACAATTCTTTAAAGATATTTGTTACTACTTTTTTGTTTTATCATCTTCTCATTTGTGAATTAAATTTACTGTTTTCTATTAACTTAACTTAATTTATTTCTAATGTAAGCCCAAAATAAAATTCGGATACGTAAAAACGCTTAAGTACCGTTTTGCACGATTTCTGTTATAAAAAAACACTTAGCTTTTCTAAGAAGGCACTGCCTAAACAGTTTGATGGTACACCAATATTAGATAAGATAAATTGATTCTTTAAAATACTAAAGACATATGTCAAAATAAGAACAATGTTTGAATAGATATTTGAAGCAGCTATCGCATACTATTGCCAATTAAAAATAATTTTTAAAATGGCGCGCCAACGTCAACTTTGATACTTATATCACTACTCACTAACTTTAGGTGCGCACTGTATATTCTTTATATGGACATATGCAAGGTCTGTTTTTAATAAACAACGATATGTCAACAGTATGTGAGCAACTCAGCAGTGGAGAACAAGTCGTAAAATCAACCATTCAGAAACATCGTTAATCTTAACCTTGTCTAAATTGTAACTTAGAACTGTTTTAACTTACAATTAACCGGCCCCTGTTTAAGATTTTGAGCTTTTATTACCACTTATATGTATAGAGGAATTACCTGTTTCTATTTAATATCAGAATAACTCGTGTTTATTACTGCAATTCAGCTAAATACGACATAAAATATACTTCAATCTCATTAATGATGATCAAGTGAATGAGGCAAATAGAGACATTTTTTAATACTCTTATACCGAGCTGGTCATTTGTTGTACACAGCGGCTATAGTGACTATATTCCAGGGATTCAAGAGATTTACTGAATGCAGTATATAAGGACTTTATTACCTATATAGAGAATGAATGACTTATTGGTGGATTTTTGACAGCAAAAAACTACAGTGAAAATAACCTGCTTTTACAACATCAATTATATTTCCTTTAAGTATAGTCGATATTTTAATGTATCTGTAAATGCATATTTCGATGGTAATGTATTCATCGCCAGCAGGATATGTTGTTTCTTATTCAAAATGGACCTTGAAAGGTCGAAAAAGGTACAACATATCCTGCTGAAGAAGTTACATATATGTACATGTGCATTAGAATATCGATTCTGGTTAAAGATAATATAATAATGTATTTGTGAAAAACACAGGATAGTATCCAGTGTAAATATTTTTTGGTGCTTTCTAGAATTTGCGTTTAATATTACTATTACAATAATTACTCGCTGTGTCAAAGTATTTGTGTTACTTTGACTACTTTGTGTTACTACATGGAGATATAAGTATCATTTGGAACTCCACAGATATATTGTATGCTAATTAATGTATATCATACTCCACAGATATAAATAATGTATGTTAATACTCTCTTTATTTATGCATATAGTTTTTATCTAATCTCAAACTTTGATTTACCTAATCTCAAACTTTGTCTTTGGCAATTATGCATTTATTAAAATCTATACAGCTTTTACTTGTTATGTATTTTTCAACATTTGATAAACCATTTTTGATGATAGATTCGTTGAAAAATCAACTAATAGCTTGGGAAAAATTCTCGAAACCATCAGATTCTATTTTTAGTTACGCATTTTTTATTTTTTTTATGTCGTACACAATGGCAATAATTACAGTAACATGATTATGGTTTAGATAAAAAAAAAATAACAAAAAAGGTTTTGCAGTTTAAAAATACTAAATTTAATGGTAATGATTATTAAAAAAAATAACCAAAGGAAATATACCAACGACAGATGTTTTTTGCTATCAGATAAAAACTTGAAGTCATACCGGGAATCCCCAATGGATGATGGAGTATCACACTGAAAACCCCCAGAAGGTGAGTGTGTGGTACGGCATAGTAGACGGAAGAATTCTGGGTTAATATCTCCTTGACGTGAACATAAGTGATGCAAGACATCTGAATTTTCTTTCAGACTACCTTATTCCTGTGCTAATAACTTTATATCCAATGTAGAGGAACCTGATCTTCCGAGAGATAACTCTTTCTTTCTACAAGATGGTCCACCTCCTAATTATGCAGCACCTATGCACCCTTATATGGATGAGATGTTTCCGAATTATTGGATAGGGAATAGGGGACCGATTGAGTGACCAGCCAGATCGCCAAATTTTACACATCTAGATTAATTTTTCTGGGAATACTTAAAAATCAAAATATACGTTACTAGATTGGAGAATTTAGAAGATAAAATCAAGAATTCGTCATGAAATACGACATATACCTATTGAGTAACAATATTCAATAATAATTTATTTATTGCATTGGTTACTGTCAAGCAGCCAACGGCGCCTAAGCACAATTTGAATATTAATTTGATTTGTTGAATATTAAGTTGATTGTTGTTGAATAGTCACTGCCATTAAATTTAGTCTTTTGAAACTTGAAAATAATTTTTTTATTTAATATAAAAATTTAACATTTATATACTTATTAGCATAAGTATACTTATGTTAATGTAATTATAATCGTTGCGTATGTAAAAAATGGGTTCTCGCATTGAGTAATAAAAAAGAGAGTTGCAATTAAAAAAATATCGATAATATCATACCTCCTACGCGAATCACCCTGTATGTATTAATTATATTTAAAAAAATGCGCATCTAAAAATAATTTGACATTAATTTGATTAATTTGACATTAATTTGATTAATTTGACAGGTTCGAGAGTTTTTCCCAAAAATTATTCCTTGAAGTTTTGTCGAATTTAATTATTCTTTACGAAAGCCTGTATATGCAACTGTGACGTTGCTTTGCAACATTTACCGACCACAGCATCTGATCTAAATTCGTATGCCATTATTTTCACCGAGAAACCTCTCGAATGTTTTAAAGATGTTGGCACGGCGAGGAATTCGTCTATCTTCAACTGCGATGATGAATTATTCCGCAGGATGACTTATCGCATTCAAACTTCATTTATCACAAAGGTTTCATGCTAGATATTAATGACACGGCTTTATTCTCGCTAATTGCGAACTTTATTTATTGTTCTGGAACGATATTGGACTTCCTTTTAACGTTCGACATGAAAAATTTATAAAGTTAAGGAGTTGAGACACAATAAAAACGAGAGATACAATAAATTATGGAAGCGCTGCGTTCGACTTCCGTCTATACGCCGGGTTAGAAAGATGAATTAAAATATCACGATTCTGGAATAAATCGTATCTCAACACAAATACGGAAGATGAATGGTGCCTCTTATTGGAAATTACACACGGAATTATTTACACATTATTCCCATGCGTGGAGAAGGGAAATTGATGGATCAAGATCCTAATAGCTATAATACGTATACAGTATGTTCCTAAAGTTTGAAATAAAATATATCAAATCAAAATAAACGTATTTTTGGAGAACTTCATCGGACACCTATAGAAATTAATTCTAACTCCTCATTGTCAATCCTCTAAGTCCTCAACATTATAAGTCCGAACAACTTCACCTTTAAAATATATATTCTTTTGCCGAATTGAACAAAAATATATACACAAAATACACACTCACAATTCAGTTAATAAACAACGAAAATATTCAACAAAAATCTATGTGAATTGGAATCTGTGGAGATATAATAATGACAAGCTAAAGATAGTCTTCCCAATTTATCACATAAGTAGCTAACTGACATACTAATTATGATCAGATTGCCCTAAAAAATTAAAAAGACAAAAATTGTCCCCATTTAAAGTAGGCTGTGACTGTGAGTCCCGCCTCGGGACCCAGATCAAGTCCCGAATAATATCATCAAATTATGTCATAGGTAGCGTTTCGGGACTTATATTGCGCCCCTACGCGGGACCCGTATCCGGTCCAGAATTTATAAGGAGAATCGCACCTTCGTTAGTTACAGACATTTACATACATGGTATACATGGTGTCCGAGTTTTAAACATCCAAACTTCACATACGTGTAGACAATCTCAATCTGAATAAAAAAGTTCCTATTAACATACCTATTACCTGGCTTCCTAAGGAAGATACAGGGTGTTGAAATTGAACAATTTTTTTTCATGTTCATTAATATTTTTCGAAAACATAGAGATATAGTTTTAAAATTTTGTACACTTATTTATGGAAGCAAGATCAATATATTCTATCGTTCTCGTGGTCAGTGATATTCTGGATGTTCATTTTTTGAGGTCCAGGCAAGATTTCAAACACTAGAACTTTCTCGTCTAACGCCACTGACGTGTGTCTATTTAACGCCACTACTTTTAAAGCATGATATATTCTCAATATTTTGTTTTTCTCTTGTAAGTTTGTGATATATCGAATATCTCGAAAACCGTTCGAGATATTCTAATTTCTTTGTGCATGCTGCAAAATTTTTGCACATAACAAAACAAAAACGCGAGCAAAATGTTTTTAAAACATTTTAGATACACTTAAAGTCAAAAATTGATGCAAAATGTGAGCATATAATGCATAATTGTAAGAATAATAAGTTGGCTTTCTAGTTTAACTTAGGAATCTAAATAGGTTTTTTTGAAGACACAATTTTTGAGGAAATAACAGTTTGAGTAACCGAGTATACTCTAAGTGCATCTACTACATCTAGGCAAAGATCTACAAACATTTTTTATTATGCTCTCCCTTCATGAAGGGATTTTAAAGAGATACGCAAAAATCTTCTCAAACTTACAAGAGAGCAGAATGTTGCGAATATACATCATTTTTTAAAAGTAGTGTATAGACAAACGTCAGTGGCGTACGACGAGAATGTTCCAGCGTTTGAAATCTTGCCCTGACCTCAAAAAATGAACTTCCAGTGTGTCACTGACCACGAAAACAATAGGATATATTAGCCTTGCTTCCGTAAACAAGTGTACAAAATTTTAAAACGGAAAATATTAATGAATATTATAAAAATAGTTGAATTTCAACACCCTGTATCTCCCTAAGGAAGCCAGGTAATAGGTATGTTTATGGGAACTTTTTTACTTAGAATGAGATTGTTTACATGTCTGTGAAGTTTGGATGTTTAAAACTCGGACACCATTACTATATGGTGTCCGAGTAAATGTTTCTAGCAAAGGTACGGTTCTCCTTATAAATTCAGGACCGGATGAGGGTCCTGCGTCGGGGCGGTATAAAGTTCGGATAAAGCTACTGATGGCGTTATTCGGGACCGGATGCTGGTCCCGAGTCGGTAAGGAATATCAGTCCCGAAACGATACCTATGACGTTATTTAATGATGTTATTCGGGACTTGACCTGGGTCCCGAGGCGGGACTCTAGTCACAGCCTTTAAAGTATATCCTAAAATCTAAACAAACGTCAATTCGAAACCAAAGTTAACAATCAAATCTCTGTTATAATATTTTATTAGGACTACCACAAGGAAGTATTCTTGGTCCTCGACTTTATGTTCTATATACATTAGATATACCAACAATCACAGAAACATCAGTAAGCACATTTGCCGACACAGTCGTGTTTGCAAGCCACGAAGACCCAGTAATAGCCTCGCGCAATTTTTAAATCTATCCATACCTCATAGTACCATGGTTACAAAGATGGAAAATTAAAGAGACAACGAGTCCAGGTAACATTCATTCTACGAAAAAAACATTGGTCCACAGTAACCCTTAATCTTAGATATACCACTACAAGAAATAGCGAAATATTTAGGATTCGAAGCTAAACTGTAAACAGCACATAACAATACAAGGAATCAACTGGTTAGTAGGAAGTTACGTTTCGTGTAACAACCGAACGGTTTTTAAAAACTTTTACAATTTGATTTAAAACGAACAGAACGAACTTTATTTCTGGATTAATTATACAATATATATTTTATGTTAATTACAAGAGAGTATAATACAGACTGACTGTGTAACCTACGGAACTAGAACAAAAGTATAATGAAATTTAATAGTCAGCAATATATTATCATCTTATTCTTATATGCTGCGGTGCAGTGGGATGACGTAACTCCTCCACCCTTAGAGGGAAGTTTTATCGGGAACAAATAAAACTTTCACATTGGATTTTCCACGTGATCCGGAGTTTTGGGGTTCTTCTTCGTCAGGCTGGATAGAAGGCTTTCTCGATCTCCATCTCCAAATTTTATGAACAATAAATGCTATAAAAATAACTACCATTATAGCATATAAAGGGATTGTCCATAGATTAGGTCTGATTAAGGGGTTGTCATCAGGATTAATCAGTTTTATCTGCTGTTGCTCTTGCTGAAGCATATGTAATTGATCAAGCGGGATATTCTTAATGTTTACTTTGATAGTGGAATCGTTATTTTTTATTTTCGATATTTTTATCTCAGGTAATAATAATGGTTGACCTTCTAGAACTTCTTCTTCATTAATGTACCTGTATGCTGGAGTTTGAAAAATACACTTTGGTGGTAATGTAATGAGATAATTGCCTTGTAATGTTGTAAAGTCCATTTTTTCACACTGAATTTGGACCTTTAGAGGGTCTGGGAATATAGCGATATAATAGCCATTAGTGATTTGTTCAATAAAGTGGCTGTTAATTGATATAGGTGTTTGCTCGCAATTAGTATTGTTGCCAGATAGTTGTAGTAACGAGAATACACAGTCTTCTTCCCGAATTCCATTAATTAGGTTATTGTCCTCACAAAAATATACAGGGTCCATATTTCGGCATGGCAGCGGCTGGTACTGATAAGAGTCACTGCCCATGGTAAGGTAAGTATTTTCAGGTATAATAGTGGTAGACATTGAGGTCGGTATGGAATACAGGTGGTAATGGAAAAATTTATCAGGATGTACAAGAGGAAACTCTAGTGCGAATATTAACCGTAGCCCTGAATAAAATGCTTTTACCTGAACTATATCATAATACTTATATAAGTCATTTTTGTTAAAATACATCAACTGTTTTTGTGAATGAAATTCCACAAGTTTTTCGACAATGGCCTCCATCTCGTCTAATTTTAAAATGCTATGATGTAAAGTTCCCAATTTCGCGAAAGATATACTATTTTCAATATTTGTTAATAATTGCATAACCATACTTAGATTAATACTTAATTGATCGAGTACATCGCGTATCCTCATGTAACGTGAAAACTTGAATACAAATTTGTTCAAATTATTTTGAATTCTGTCTATACCATTAGTAATTACATCTTGGTTATGTAATACTAATGAAAGTGTTTTATTATAATTGTCTAAAATTTTAGTTGTTAAAGAAATCTGTTTATTGACTTGAGATATTATTTGCCTTTGCTTGTCCTGCAAATTTTCAATAGCTTTATCATATTTTACTGCATCTTCTTGTTCTAGATTTCCAGAAATTGATTTTATTATTGATCCCAATCCATTTATTAAACCCCTTTTTAGACGATTATTATCGAAAAAAGGATATATAGAATCAAATTTATTTTCTACCGATTCTAATTGGAATTGTATACCTTGATTAAAGTTTTGCAACGCAAATGAATATGGTGAACTTAGTTCTTGTTCTATAGTTTTTGTAACATTAACATATTGTCGTTTTATTATATTAATTTGATTTGATATAGGAATTAAATCAAAATAATGAAGGAAGGTGTGGGTGGCAATTTTGACTCTTGCATACCCTAATTTGAACGGAAGTATACCTGGATTTTTATTTAGGTTAGTTATTTCCATTTTCGGTACTTGGGCCAGGACGAGGGTCCCTAGAGTGATGAGCCTGTAACAATGTTTTTCGTTGTAATCGAGGCTTTTTAAATACTTGCTTATGCAATGTTCGCTTTTTTGTTGTCAATTTAATACCATCTTGTCCTGTAGCTATCTCTTTTCTATATCTGGGTTCAATTTTATCACGATTTGGTAAAATTTTGTAAGCAGGTTTCTCCAAAGTATACGTAGGAGGTTCAATGCGCTTTTCGTTTTGTTTACTTATTATATTCTCTTTGTGTGTTTGCGAGATATTATGTATGTGATCATACATTAAGCGTACTTTTTCTTTGTGTAATTCTATATAATTTGTGATAAGTGCCTTATTAAGATCAATATCGAAAGGATCATTGGTATCTAAGTGACCATTAATAATTTCAATTGGTTTTAATTTTGTAACAGAATGTATTGAATGATTATATCCCCAAATTGCATATGGCATTAAATCTATAATATTGGAATTTGGCATTTTTATGTTTAAAACTCTTAAATGTTCCAAAATGGTCGAATGAGAACGTTCGATTACACCATTACTATTAGGATTCTGTGGCGTAACGTAATGAATATTGATTTTATGTAATTTAATAAAATCATTCATAACTTTATTTTTAAATTCAGTACCATTATCAGATACGAAACTTATTGGTAATCCGTGGTGAGACATATATTTTACAATACATTGTATAGTATGTATCATGTTAGCACTTGTCATTGGATAAGCTTGACCATATTTAGAAAATGAATCCACGATTGTTAAAAATTTTTGATTTTTAATTTGAAGTGTGTCTAAATGAACGACTTCAAATGGTTTGTTTGCTGTAGGTGTAAGTTGTAAAATAATACGATGAGGATTTCTTTCATATTTTGTTGTTTGGCAAATGTCACAGTTATTGATATGATTTTGAACATCAATTTTTATATTCGGCCAGTAGTATTTTCTGCGAATCTGTAGTTCGGTATCGGTTATACCTCTGTGGTTTCTTTTGCAATCATGTATATATTGTACTAACCCTTTATGTTGTTCTGAGTCCTGAATATCTTCCAAAAGACAGGTACATCGTACTAATATAAAAGTGGAATTTTTAAATGTATTTTTAATTGCGTTACAAAGGTCTGGTATGATATTTTCATTTTCAATAAAGATTGCGTAAGTTTTGTTCGGTTCAATATAATTTTTAAAGAAATGAATTGTATTGGTTTCAATTTGATTTTTAACAAAATTTACAATGGTTCTGGTTTTTGTTTGAGAAAATAATTTTTGTATAATAGGTTCTCACAGGCATATTCACTGTTTTTATTATAATTTGATTTTGATAATAGGTTAAAGGTTTTTCTGAAATTTCAATAAGTTGTACAGGATTTTCAGTACTACTGTGAGCTGTTTCAGTACTTTCATCTAAAGCTGTTTCAGTACTTTCATTATCATGACTACTTGTATACGCTGTTTCTGTAGTTTCACCATTGTTTTGATTTGGTAGTTCGCTAATGTTTGCTATCATTGATAAATTGTTATTGTCAGGTAATTGATCATCATTAAGATTATCGTTAGTTTCAGGTGTATTATTAATATCGATTGATTGATTGTCACCAGTTGATAAAATTTTGTTAAAACTATCCATGAATTTTTCAAAGGGAGTTTTGCCTAAATTCTTATTTAAATTTGGGTTTTCTGAAATATCTTTAGTATGAATTTCGATACTAACAGGAATTTTTATTCTCGCAATTTCATGAGAATTAATGTCGTGACATGACGTAAGAATTCTTGGTGTCTCTCTATATTTAAGTTTAATTATTGAATTTGGTGTTATAATACAACGATTGGCAATATCAATTCGTGCACCTAAATTTTTCATTGTATCAAATCCAATCAATCCATCAAAATAATCGTGAAATCTAAACAAATGAAATTTAATATATCCTTGTTCTTTGAATTCTGGAAAATATGGAATATTTGCACAAGATTTACAATTATATTTTTTGAAAACTGTACTAAGAGAAAAATGTTCAGTATAAATTTCGTTAGAAAAATATTTTTGTGCTATATTAGGATTAAGTAAAGATTTTGTTGCGCCCGTGTCGATGAGTAATTTTAAAGGCGGGTTTTTAATTTCAATATATGGCAATTCTCTCTTATCTGAAACAACATGCAATTCTACTACGTGTCCTTGTTCGGTTTCCTGGGTCATATGAAAATTTTGAAAATTTTCGATATCATTTTCATACACATCTGTATTTTCGTCAGAGTAATTATTTTCGTCACAAGTTGGTACTTCATAAAAAGAATTTTCATCGTAATTTTCTTCTTGATCGACATTAAATAATTCTTCCGAAACAAAATTAGAAGGACCAGCTGATGGAAAATTATTTGATCTAAAATTTTGTTGACGATTAGGAGTACTAATACGAGTAGTTGTACTCATAGGGATTGGTTTGTACTGAGCGTTACTATTATTTTGACCTGGTTTCCAAACATTATTATTTTGCTTTCCGAAAACTTGTCGATTAGTTAAGAATCTTTGAGGGGGCAAATTTTGTCTAGGCTGAATTTGAATCGGCCCTCTTGGAAATTGAGAGTGTGTTGGTATGTTAATATTTGAACCCATGTGTGAATTAAATGGTAATCTTACATTTTGATTAAAATTTTGTTGCTGAAAATTTGGTCTAATATTATTATTATGATTAGGTTTATTTGTCGATGGTTTTTGGAAATTTTGCTGGCGGGACATATATCTAATATTATTATCTTCTATCATATATTTTAAAGCTTCTGTCAAGTTTGTTGGTTTCAATGACCGTATCATTGATTGTTGAGGTTCTCGCAAGCCGACAAATAAAGTTCTCAAAGCCTGGTTATTATAAGTAAGTAATTTACTTTTACGAATATTTTCGTCAATTTCATGTAAGCTAATATAATTATGCAATGTGTTTAAATTTGCAATAATTCGATAATAAAATTGTACACAATCTTCCTTTGGTTTTTGTCTTAGGCCAATTAAATCTGCCAAAAGACTATTTTCATCACGTTGATCCCCAAAATTAGTGATCAGAGTATTTTTAATTTCCTCCCAATTTTGTGCGCCACTGATAGAGATAACCTCTTCAGCACGTCCTTTTAATTTTGATATGATACTATTAAAAATAAAACGATTTTGTGGACAACTTTCATTTTCTGGTGTGGAATCCCAATATGTATTTAATACATCTGATGCCATTGATATAAATCTAAATAAGCGACATGGCGACCCGTCAAATTCAGGTACTAACTCTAATGGTTTTACCTCGATTCTTGGCCTTGCCATTGTGATATTTAAATTACTTGAATTAAAATTTATTAAATTACTTTGAATATTACTAATGGGTAATATTGATTTATTAGATTTTTGTGACTTTTCTGTCGTTAAAAAGAGTTTAAATATTTTATCTGTTAATTCGATTATTTCCGAATCAATATCGACACTAGAGTTTGGCAGTTCCTGATTTCTTTGTGAGTCTGTCATACAAGGAAATTAAAAAGGAAAGCAAGTGACTTACAGTACTTTCTTCATTCCTTTCTCTCTTCTGGTGGATACTGCTCTCTGTGTGATGGTTCTGAAGTTCGTCTTTTTCGCCAGATCCTCGATGGACCAATTCCTCGATGGAATGCTGTGTTCTTTCCAATTAAGAAGATGACACTTCACAAGTTATCCGGTATGGATGTCTTTTTGTCCGATCCTACCGACTGCGCCAGTTACGTTTCGTGTAACAACCGAACGGTTTTTAAAAACTTTTACAATTTGATTTAAAACGAACAGAACGAACTTTATTTCTGGATTAATTATACAATATATATTTTATGTTAATTACAAGAGAGTATAATACAGACTGACTGTGTAACCTACGGAACTAGAACAAAAGTATAATGAAATTTAATAGTCAGCAATATATTATCATCTTATTCTTATATGCTGCGGTGCAGTGGGATGACGTAACTAGGATGTAAATATTATCTGTGTATTGACAACAAACTTTTTATTTACAAAGTGATAATCAAACTCTTATGGACATATGGAGCTAAACTCTGGGGATGTTACAGCAAGTTAAATACAGTGATTATGCAAATATTTCAGTCCAAAATACTTAAGGGTTTTTACAGATGCAGCCTGGTATGCTTTAAACCATACCCTCCCTAGACTTAAAAATACCATACCTAAGCGAAGTTATCACTGAATGAAACAATAAATACGACCACAAATTAGAAATCCATCCAAATCCATTACTAAGTACTATAGTTGCAACCTACTTATAATAGGAGATTGAAAAGAATATGGCCCATAGACCTAAGAGGAAACTAAGGTGACGTCGATGGATGGACTCAATACGTCAAGTGCAAGAATCTCCAAGAAGGTTGCACAAAGTCATAGATAAATAGAAAATTTAAAGTACACGATGTTCAGGACATTCCTGATGATGCTCATAACAAATTGGAATTTTATAAAAGAGTGTAGTAACTCATACCCAAAACGTCTTATTCAATGCACTGTTTTCAGGTGAAGCTACATTTTATCTCAAGATCTCTGTATACAATTTCTAGATTTTCATATATGAGTTTACCTGAAATACGTGAATCGACCTGGAAGCATTAAAGAATTAAAGATGAAAATAAGGGAGATTATTCGGGAAATTCCCCTAGACACAACCAGCTCTTCTGTAAATGCTGTCCAGAATCGAACAGGCTATTGTTCAGAATGCTGGTTACTTTGAATAATTATTTTGTGCTGTTTCGTTGTTTGTAATAGTGAAATTAAAAATGTGGACCTATTTTATTGATTACTTCCATTATGTATTAACCAAATTTGGTTTATTTCTCTGAATAATTCATGATATTTTTATATTCGAAAGTTATGTTAAAGTTGGGTTTGTTATGGTCTGTGGGGTTGATGGTGAGAAGTTGACAACTCGAACAGGTGTTGTTTTGAGTTTATCCAAAAACCGTTCATATTAATTTGATGAATTGTATTCCATATTTTAGGGATATATTGTATATGTAACGTATATCTCAACAAACCATTGGACAATAAAATTATAGTCGTAAGTTCACACCACCAATATCATCATCATTATTATTATCATTATTATTTAATGTCACTATTTAAATTCCAGGTAATGATACAAATTCTTATTTAGTGTAATAACATTTTGATTCAATTAGTTATACTGTTTGTTTATTGGGAGAATTTTTAATGAAAGTTTGTATAAGCATTGTTCATTTTAAGCAGCGAAATATGATGAGAAAACCCGTTTACATATATTCGTGACATAAAGCAGTTGTCAAAAACTTCTTGCAAAGTATTTTCACTAACAACGTTTAATTATTATTCTTTTTTCGTATACCTACCGCGTTTTTATGAAATATAGGACGCGAAATTTACCTTAAGTTATACGCAGATGAGAGAATATCATTTGCATAAATATTTAAAATCCTACGCAAAATGTATATCCAGACTTACAGCTCACACTTCAAATATTGCAGTTTGGGTTTTTGTTGGAGGATTAAATTTTTAAGAGCCCTATAAAACAGTGCTTTTATAACAGCTGGCAAAATTATTTTCGATATTAAGTAGGCAGTATTTTACCTGCGTTATATACAAAGACTAAATAAAATGCCGGTTTTAAGAAGCCATATTTTTAGGTATAACAGAAATGTTGAGAATGTTCGATTCGTTCAGTATCTTCGAGGAAATTATATTATAACAGAATAAAATAAAACCAACAAAGATAGAAATTCATGGCGGTTATATAAACTTATTAAAGAAGAAAGCTAATCTCCTTAGGAATCCATTAAGGATAATGTTTCGAGTATAACAATTTAGATAAATCTTTTGGAAATTTTGAACAAGTTATCTACAATGAAATGGACATTAGAATTTAAATTAAATTAAGCCTCAGCTGATACTCGAGTATCAACCGTATTTTCACGAAATATTGAATTTATTCTATATTTTAAGAACATACTGGATGACATCAATACAATGACGAAGCAAGTAAAAATGTGGTATGAAAAGCAGCAGTATATTACATGCTGGAAGTATCGGTCCTGCTGCTATAAAATAGCCTGTCACTTCTCAATTTGCATACTCCTAGAAATATCCTTTGGTCATTTCTATATTGAATTTGAACTGAATTTATAGTACTGTGAAGGAAACTAGTTTACTTGAAAACTGACTGTTGTGTTATAAAGCATGGAAACAGCCACAATCTCGAGAGTTAATACTTGGAGGAGAATATGGGTTGGTTCCAAGTCCAAATCATTCGTTCTGCAGCAAAAACTCTCATACAATGTGGGAGTTTGACACGGAAGAGAAAAACTTTGTTGATGTTCTGTGTCCAGAGGCGGATTATCCGTAAGGCAAACTAGACACGTGCTTAGGGGCGCGAGGTTACAAAGGGGCGCGCGCGCGGAATTTTTAAACAAAGGAAAAAATAAATAAAATTAATTGTGTCAGTAAGTTCACACATCAAAAAATTTACAAATTTTTACAGCTTCACCTCAGAGATGGGAAGATACTCCTAGGTAATGTTAAAAAAAAAAACAAAACTACTGTCAAAATTCCATCTAACACGCGCTGGTCAGCTCGAGCAGATGCTTGTAAAAGTTTGAAAGAGTCATATATTTCCAGAAATTCACGATGCTTTGATTGCTATCGTGAGCAATCCTGAGCAAAAACGTTCTGCTGTATGCGAAGCTAAAGGCATAAGATTGAAATTAGAGCGACTAGAAACTGCTTTCATGATCGTGTTTTGGGGTTTTATTTTGGTTCACATGAACAAAACCAGCAAAAAATTACAGTCCGTTGATATTGACATTTGTACAGTTATTCAAATGTATGACAGTCTAATTCACATAATTTCTGCAGAAAGGGAAAATTTTAATAAATATGAACAGCAAGCCTTGGAACTCTCATTAATCAAATAATATGAAAGGACACAAAGAGGATACGGAAGAGAAAGCTCACAGCAGATGAATCTGCCGAAGATATTACTTCTTCATTATCTCGTCGGGAAACATTCAGAGTGACAGTATATCTAGTAATCATAGATAGACTTGTGGTTGAACTTCAAAAAAGACGAGAAACGAACAGCAGTAAATTTTCGTTTTTAAGCAATTTGATCAATTTAAACACTGAAGAAGTTCAAAATAGAGCAACATACTTGCTCTATTTGCTATTTAGAAAAGTTCAATCACATAAAAAGTTGGAAAGCAAAAAACTTCCTACAAATTGTCGTACAATTTGTTTTTACAAAAATTCATAGTTCTGTCTATAAATCAAAAATAATGCGCTAGTGTTTTTTCATACGCACGAGTATAAAAAAAATAAAACGGTTTTCGCCCTCTAGTGGCAAAACCGTGCGACTTAAAAAAATACAAAACAACAAAATGTGTCGAAAATTTTTATATCTATAACTTTCATCTCTTGATATGTTTCTCTACAATGCATAGTTTTGGCTTAAAATCGAAAAACAGCTCAAAAACTCTTCAGCGCGCCCTAGCGGCGCAACTAAGCAGAATTTCGAAAAAATGAAAAGAACAAAAATTGTGGAGAATCGTAAAATCTACAACATCAAATCAGGTCATGTTTTCCCAAAAATGCATAGTTCTTCATAAAAACGCACAAAAGCGAAAAAACGCCCAAAACGCGTATATATATATATATATATATATATATATATATATATATATATATATATATATATATATATGTCTATATTTAAAAAACAACCCTTTTCTTATCATGCGCTAGGTGAAAAATATGTTGACACAACCTCAACAAAACTTTCTGTATAGGTCGCTTAGCTGTAGGAAAAATTTCCCTCAATTTTCCTAATTTGAAAGGACTAATACGCCGATTGCGACTGAATGTTTGCGAACACGCTGTATATAAAATATCTATTTAATTAGTGTCGACACTGTTTGTTTGTTAAAGTTACATCAATTTTATTCATACATCTTATGTTCATGTTGACATACATGAACTTGACGTACATTCATATTCATGAATATTAACTTTATTCATATGAATCATTCGTAATTATACTTTAAATAAAACGACTAAGTTTTATTTAAAGTATAGTATATTTAGTAAGTACTTATACTTATTGCACTAATTTTGTTTGATAGAGTCTGATAAACCTCGGTTTGAGGGCGATCATATAAACTAATAAATTATTTTTTTATTCCGACCACACACATAAAATCAAATAAATCAATTGACCTTTTTTGCGACTGGGGCAGAGGCGGAATAAGAAAGTAGACGAAAGGGAAATAATGGCAAACAAACGCGATACCCAATATTTACATAATCGACGTAATCCCGCCCAGCCAATCGGCGTGAAGCCGGCTAGAAAATTTTATTAATAACCTCAAACTGACTTACGATGACAGAAGTCTTCTAGCCCACCTGGCAATTTGAACCAATTAGTGACTTTTACGACATACACGTCTCTAGTCGGGCATAAACCTCGTAATTGACGAATAAAATTTCAAAAGCTCAATCTGAAAAAAACGCCAGGCTACGACAGTTTTAAGGCCCAGCTTTTAGCTCATTGTCTTTTTTTCATTCCGGGACACATGTGGTTTTCATTTGGGAGCTCATTAAAAAACTCGTAAAATTTTAAGTATTTCTTTAATTGACCGGACATTTATTTATCATATTTTTTAATTTAGTAATTTTCTGATATACATATGAGCATATGCGCGCCTGAATTTATGTTTTACATACGTAACTTCGTGATTAAATCATTTACACGGTTCCTTGATTATTTATAGAGGTATTTGTGCCCGGGCAGATGTTTCATGTAAATTTTGGTCATAAAGTACCTCTTTAAGCCGCATGGGAACTTTTATCTATATTTCATAGCTGATTTACATTTTAAAAAACGTTTTTTATTTATTTTCGAACAGAGGCGTCATCCCGACATAAATTGAATTTATAAACAAACAAAAATTAAAATAGTACTCCATATAAGTCTTAAGTTTATGCCTAAAATACTGAAAGAAGTAACAAATAAAAAAAAATTGGGTATGACTGAGCAGTTTAATGTTATCATCAATTATTAAAAGATAAACAGGCCTATGAAACACTAAATCGTTGATACATAATTTTTTGGTACATTTATGCGTTGGTCTAATAAATTTTATAAATTGGTCTAATTCATATTAACTTAAACATAAGTTAACTTAAACATACTTCTATACTGAGATATTACCTGATAAGATATAAAAATATGTTATCCAGTGCAATACATTTTATATATTTTCAAAATGTCGACCTTCGATATTACTGCACGATATGTTTTGGAAACGATACGCTTTTTTGCATTACACTGGTGACTTATTCATCACGAAGTGTTTACTTTTATGTTAATTTGAGATAATTATAGTTATTTTATTAAACTAGCATTCATTTTGTTTTCTGTTTTGGTTTCTATATCACATGATCTCAAGTTTTCATTTGGGGTTTCATATTAGTCGTAAAAATGTATAAGGTTTTACTTTTCTATGTGGTTGTTACGAGGGAGGTGTATTTCTATTCAACAAGACAAAGTTTACCTGTAAACAACTTTAAATAAATTGATTAGTTTAGATTGTTTTTGTCGACCACACTAAATAATAAATTACATTTGAACTGAACTAATATAGCTCGTAATTGCTAAAAATTAATTGCTATAATTAATTTTTACATTTAGTTTAAATCTTAAATAATCGTCAACAGTGAAAATATTCATTCATGTAAACTATTGTTTTAAAATTTATTGTAAAGTTTACATTACTATCCCTAGCTGTCTTTGTTCTCTAATAATACTCCAAAAGATGTCCTGCATGCCGCATGTTACAGGAGTGAAAGTCAGAGTATCTTAAAAATGTATTAACGTTTTTATGAATTTTTAATAAAGAATCAAATATATACATGCACGTTAGTTGCATGATTTCGCATTTGTTGAAGTAATATAGATTTAAAAATCAAATAAGAAATTAAATTGGCCATCACATTATTTCTACAGAACCATCAACCTGTTATAACCCCTTTATATTTTTATATCTCATTGCTTTTAAGGTATTAGTTATTTAGTTTTGGTTTATATCATTCCATCTATAAGAAAATATTGACAAGAAAATAATTATCTCGGTAATATGAATACCTGTTAAAATTAATGTTTTACAAAACAGTTCTCCAAAAAACAGTATATGAAAACAATCAATGACAAGCTTTATAAAAGTTTCTTTCTTTAGTTTCAGCATTTCTATTCTTAATCTTAAAATTTGTTTATGTAAAATTATATTAATGTTATATAGAATCCTCTCTTATATTAGGTTAAGACTTAGATTAATATTGTATTTTATAATATTGTAATATACATTGTAACAGGCCATTAGCATACAGGATGTTATGTCCAGAAAAGAGTATACCAAAGTCATTGCGGTTATCGCGTAACTAAAAACCTTTTGTGCTTATCATAAACCTACATTGTATTTTATCGCAATTATTGCAACTTGCGAAAAGCTTGAGAAAAACACTTCTTAGAACATTCCTGCAGCATCAGCATACAGAAATGTTTTAAATAGAGAAACAACCATTGGTAGCTTCAGTAATCGGCAAATACAGTAATCGGCAAATATAGTAATATTCAATTAGTCGTCGAGTAAACGTCGAACAAGTCTAAATTAAATTATAAAAGTCGGTTACTCCTTTTTTGACATAGCAAAGTGTTCAAAATCGTAAATTAAAAATAAATTGTTTTTAAAAAGTTAATTAAATAAAAAGTGATATAAAATTAATAAAATCGTATTATGGGTAATTGTTTACAAAATGTGATTAACAGTTGGGCTCTTTAATTTAACCATTTTTTCTCTTATTTCATAAATTTTGTTTATGTAAAATGTCTATATCGTAAGATAAATATAAGAAATGTTGTACATATATGTGTAACTGGTTTCTGTGTGAGATTTTCGTAAATTTGAGTATTTGATTAGAATTAATATATCATTTCTCTTTTTACAAGACAATTGTTCTATGTAATTTATTCCTGATAGGGGAATCAGACATTAAAACTGCATCTCGCCATTTTAATCATTATAGATAGTCATCACTGCAGTATACTCAATAACTAATATACTGAGAAAATGGGATATTGGGGTCTATTCATTAGCAAGTAAACTAAAATATATAGAATAACACTATGGCCATTTGACACTAGGATCATCTTGACCCGTCTAATTTCTAATAAAATCATTATTTCTTCGTTAATTACAGAATATAATAAAACGCAAACTTACCATTAGAAGCCATGTTGTAGAGACTCTGGTGCTGACTCTTTTTTCGATAGAATCTGACGAAGAAGAACGATAAGAAACATACTATGAAAATTCCAACAGTGAGGCCAATGTAGAGCAGAATATCACTTTGCGTATTCTGGATATTAGCTGAAAAAAAAAAACAAGCATAAATTAAAAATTGGTAAATGATAATCAATTCTATCGATTTAAAATTGTATTTGACTGTGGTAAATGTGCTACCTTTAACTTTTATATTTTAAAGATATCGATATTTACAATAACAGAATAACAATACTCCATATATACTTGTATCCTAAGTATTTTATACAGTGTTTCTCAAAAGTAAGAAATAGGTATATCTTTTTGATATTTCATTTAAGATAAAAACATACAAATATATGTCAGTATTGTAAATTCATCGATTTCGGAAGATATTTGTGCTTGATTTTTATTATACGCCAGAGAACTGCAATTTTATGCATAATTCCTGTAATGAGACTCCATTTTATAGTATATATTGATAATAATTTTAAAAATAAATTATAAATTAGAATTGCAGGTACATGCGTTTCGTCCTCTAAAATTTGGTATGTACTCATTTATTTGCGATATAACTGTTACAATTAGTAACACTAAATTGGTTGTGTGAAAAAATAAAAAATAAAAAAACATAAAACTTCAGCATGGCTGTATGTTGGGATAAAATTAGGAATCAGCAGAAAGTATGTAAATTATTTAGTAATATATATATATATATATATATATATATATATATATATATCTATATATATATATATATATATATATATATATATATATATATATATATATATATATATATATATATATATATATATATGACATAGTATCACTTAAGTAATAATGAATAAAATAGTTGTTAATTTACCCAAATTAATAATCTAGAAACCTATCATCACCATTCACCATTCACTGTTCGCCCCTTAGTAATCTATCACCAAAAATTACTATTTTAAAAGGTGAATGTCATTTAAGAATTATGTTTAGATAGATGACAGTGAAGAAGTTTTTGTGAAATCAAGAGAATATATTCGGCAGACAACCTGATACGAGTAGCCACATTATTTTTACTGTACCTCATTGAAATGCAGGAAAACTATATGTAAAGACCACAAAATTATGTTTTAAGTGTATATTTTTATAGTACTTTAACCAATTTAATTTTCGTTTAATTTGGTTGTACGTTCTGACTTAAATTTCTCGCAATTTAACTAAATTATTTATAATTAAACTAAATATTCCTACATATCACTTACTCGAACAAAGTAGGACAAAATGAAGCGCCTACAGAGTTAAGAGGTCGAAATTTGAAGAGACGGGTTCTGTTATTATAAAGCAACACCAGTACGTCCTCGTCGTGGTCGGCCAAATAAAAATATTGCTACAGTGGGAGAAAGTATACGAGAGTATCAAAACACAACAATTAAATCTGTCAAGAGGCACCACGCATCGGATTGTAAAGAAAGATCTGCATCTAAATGAATGACATCATGCCCGATGAGTCGAGGCGTCCCACAGTGGGGCAAATGACCGATTTAGGAGAGCAAAAGTCAAAAAATAAATTTCACATTTAGAGATTAATACTACTAGCAATGTAAACACAAGTTTCTTGGGGTTCAAAAACAGTTCGCTCACTGTTGCAATGTTGACAAGCAAAGAGGTCAAAGTCCATATTTTTTCGCAACAAATAAGTCTAGTTCATTCATTGGCTTCTAAGCAGTTGTTTATGCGATCGTGAAGGGCTGGATTGATACGACCGTCAATCTCCATGATGAGCAACGATTTAAATAGTAAGTGTTAATATTATTTTTAGTATTTCAGTAATAATAAAGAATTTAAAGATGAGAAAGTAGTACATGCCTTGCACGCGTCAAATTATGAAGTATAGAAATGTACATAACTTGCAAGATTAGGCTAGATTAAGTATGAATTCAACAAGACATGTTCTCTTGAATCATGGGAGTCGATGCATAACTGTTTTGTAACCAACCTTACCCAACTTTTTGAACAACATCAATTTTTAGGTACTTGCTTGATTTCGAGAAAGGAGCTATTTGACGTCTGGCGGACAAAACATAATTTGTCAGACAAAAATGCCGGCGTTTTGGAGTATGTTTTAAACAAATTGACTGCGGATGATGAAGAGGGAGGTGATTTTGATTAAATTGCAAAAATTAAAGCTAAGGTTAAAAATTTTACTAGTCAATTAAAATTACGGTGGGACAAGCATTACGGAATCGTCAATAAATTTGTTGAAGGTGAAAGCAATTGGTTAGCATTAGATGAAGAGTCCTCTGTTGTAGAACATGCGCGCAGAGCTAGGAGTACGGTGGGACGACCTTATAAATCTTTTTCAGAGTCATCTGTTTGGTCAAAACGACGAAAGACATCTTCACTTGTAGATAATTATTCTGTGGACGAATTAACTTTTGCTGCGAGCACTAGCCTTCACATGGGTGGTAGAAGAAAAGCTGCAACAGTTGTCAGAGACATGTCATGTTCGTCAAATATTCCCCAAACTCATACAAGGCTACTACAAAATGAGTTGTCAATTATCAAGTACACGCCTGAAGAAGCATTGGCGTTGTTTGTAGATGGGAGACTAACAAAAAATTCATACACATTAATGCAACAGGGAGCAAGAAGCCATAACGTGGATTTGTATCCAACTTACAAAAATATGGTAAAGGCCAAAGAAGCTTGTTACCCTGAATCGATATATTGCAAAATTACTGAAACATCTGCAGAAGTTACTCTGCAGGGACTAGTAGATCATACGGTTAAAAGGCTTTTAACTGCTATAGAGACCTCAATAACTCTCCCAAATCTGTTGTTGACTGACACGGAATTGACATTAATTATAAAATGGGGTTGTGATGGAAGTTCCAGCCACTCAGCCTATAAACAAAGATTTTCAAATGCTGAAGAGACTGATTCCTCATTATTTGTCATGTGTTTGGTACCCCTTCAATTGCAATTTAAACGTGATGGTGACGATGACGCGTCAAGACGTCATGACGTTGTTTGGAAAAACCTAAGACCCTCTTCAACGAGGCTATGCAGACCTATAAAGCTACTTTTTAAACAAGAATCCGAAAAAATCATAAAGGAAGAAGTAGCTGAAATCGAAAAACAAATTGCCGCTATCACTACTTTTATAGGGACTTTCTTTGGTAAAATGATCACAGTGGGTTTTGAATTTGTTTTTTCTATGTTGGATGGAAAACACTAGCTGCTGTCACAGACACCTCTGCTCAATCTTGCCCTATCTGCGGGGCTACCCCTAAAATGATGAATCAACTGGATTCATTTAATATGAGAATCAGCGATGTTACCAGATACAAATACGGGCTTTCAACGCTACATGCCCACATCCGTGTAATGGAGTACATTTTACACGTTTCTTACCGACTTGATATTCATCAGTGGAGAGTCACCAAAGATAGAAGTGCTGAGATAGCTGCAAGGAAATCTGTTATTCAAAATGAATTAAAAACTGCACTGGGTTTCCTCATTGACATCCCGAAGGTGAACTATTGCACAACAAATGACGGAAACACCGCCAAAATTTTTTGCTCACTTTGACGATGTTGCTCGTATAACCGGAGTTGATGAAAATATAATCAGGAGGTTTTCCGTGATTCTCACCGTTCTGTCTTCGGGATGCCCCATTGAAACGGAAGCCTTTCGACAATATACCTATGAAACCGCTAAGCTGTGCATAACTTTATATCCGTGGTACTACATGCCCTCAAGTGTGCATCGAATTTTATTACATGGAGCTGATATTGTCAACGCAGCTACTCTTCCTATTGGCATGCTCTCAGAGGAAGCTTTAGAGTGTCGGAATAAAGACTTGAGAAAATTCCGGCAAAATAATACAAGGAAGACGTCTCACATTGCAAATATTATCGACCTATGGCATTCCTTGATGTACTCTTCAGATCCATTAATTACAACAATATCCAGAAAAAAAAAGAAGAATAACTTGTTCCACAAATTCCCGTCACCATTGGATGAGGAAATAAAAAATCTCTTACTGGAATCTGACGCGACTGATGAGGAAGCCGACGACGAAGACGACTGATTTGCATAAATGTTATATAATTATCGTGTAATTTGTATTGGGTGCTTCTATTATCTTACTTAAAATTAAAATCTAAATTAGGTACTTATAATTAAAATCTTCGTTTTTCATTTACTTTTGTTGTTACTGTTTGATCCTGAATCACACCTCTCTGCTCGTCCAAATTCAATCTTTAATGGCTCCAAATGTTCACTACTTATCTCTGTTTACTGTTTCATTCGATTACAAAGGTGACCATGAGTGATTGGAATTTTGCTCTCCTAAATCGGTCATTTGCCCCACTGTGCGTCCATATGAATCATATGCTTTTCCATTTGTAGCCGTATCGTTTCCGTTTTGTATTAAAGAATAAAAATCATATAGTTTGAAATGAGACACCATTTATATCAAAGACAAACACTTTAGAGAATATCTATATTGTAAACTCATTTTTGATAGAAATTCGTACTTTTAATTCTCTGAACTCTCTGGTAGCAACTAAAACTATCATTGAATGTGTTCTCATAAGAAATATCTATAGTTCTGCCGTAATATAGGAAAACCCAGTAAGTCGAATATTTGATATTTTCAGGAAATGCATTTTATCAATTTATTTTCAGCCTTTGTGTGGGATGTTACTAGCTTTTCTGTTTCTTCTTTTTTGCTTTGAAGTAATCCTCTTGCAATCAATCCTCTCTCGTCTTCTACTTTGGTAAACCCATCATTACTATTTACTTTTGAACTAAAATGGCTTGTAACGATACCATCAGTTTTTTATCATGAAGTGTGCAAAAACATTGTCTTGCATACTTGTAGTTTATGTTCATCATTACCACTATACGATGGTAAAAGATAATGCAAAGAAAACTTTCTTAAATTTATGGCCTTCTGACTCACGTACTTTATTTTATTTTGCTTTATGTATGCTTTTAGGAAAAGCATTCTTCCTCCAAAATTTAATTTCCAAAACTTTTTTCTAATTTCTTCTCTTGAAACTTCATCAACTTTTTGATAACACTTTTGTCTACACTTATTAGTACCAGGAGGTAGCAAGCCATGTTTTCCATTATTATTTAACGATTTCTTTTTGAGTTCTCCTTTTTCTTTTAGTTCTTTTATAACATTGTATATCATTTCTTTTAGCAATGAGCTGCAAATGTTCTTTATTTTTTCATGGTTAGAATCGTGAAAGTCTTGTCTATTTTCACATTGTTCTTCAGCGCCAGCGATAGCCACTAATATTTTATTATTATTTAAAACCTCAACCTCCTGACAGGGACGTCTTGGTTTTCTTTTAGTATTTTGATTATTTTCGTCACATAAACCATGACATAAAAGTCAGAATAAATTTTATTATCACCATCTGAAGGCAAATCATCTTGAACACGAGTCGATACCCTTAAAACATAAATAAATTATCTATCATATACGTGATGTAATTATATCTTTATTTTTTCAAAATAAAACAACTAAACAAACTAAAAAACTATATAACTAATCGACTTTTATCATAATTTTACCAGACCTGCCTAGACACAGTTGCACTATTTTTCTTGACCGAGATTCCATAATGGTAAAACTAACATAATAACTTTTACACGCGTGCACTCCACTCAGTGGTCAAAACTCAATTGAGAAGAATAAAGTAAAATATAGTAACTCCAACATACTATATAAATATGTTAACGAACAGTAGAAAGAAATAAGAAAAAAATGTGTAAAACCTAGTAACTTGACTTAATGAATTTTAAAGAAATAAAATGCTCAATTTATTATACTTACTAGAAAACAGCATGGGAAAATAGCCTCTATTTACAGTGATAGCAGCGCGGAAACAATTCTTATAGGGTAATTTTGGCGCGTCAAATTCAAAAATTGTTAATAATTCAAAACCTAGTAACTGGACTTACTAGGTTTTACTATAACACGGCAGAGTTGGCAATATAAATCCACCAAGATAAATTTTTGCCGATCAAGTCTGAATTAATATTGCTTGTCGTTTATTTCAAGCAGCATGTAGGCTCTTTCTTAAAACAAGGTAATGTAAATGAGTTCATTTCAACTTTCAGTTATAAATAAAACGGTCAAATAAATTATTATGTACATTAATTCTCGGAGGCCGGTGATAAAAGATGCAATCAATTACGTGCACTTTTTCTGCAAGGCGCTATGTTGTTGAATTAGTCGGGGCAGTATCTAGGAATGTTCATATTCAGGTTTCCGCGAGATATCATCTGAAGGTGATAAATTATAGCGCGACCAGTCTACGATTTTTAGCGAAATCTACATTCGCTGTACTAGACAATAAGATCGATTGGGTGGATTGATCTATGGAACGGGAGGAACCCCGTTGCGGCTTATTATAGAGCAGCTGTTTAAGTGATTCCGCGCGATTTATGTGCAAAGATGGAGATTGTGCGGCTTAGAAGACACGGATTACGATTTACATCCCGGCGTTTCGCTCGTCTCTGCAGGGGAATGTTACATTGTAAATGCGTGGAAACGTTCACTAATTTATTTCGGGAATACTTGGTTCTGGACGAGCAGGATTATGTGGGAGCATACATACCGGGATGAAAAACCAAACGTAATTCTTGTCCGCTGACAAGAAGCAATTTTAATAAAAAAAAAACAAGAGTTTACTCATTTCGCGTATTTTTGTTTTCAGCCAAATATAGAAATAATTTATTTGTTAAGGTTGTCCGGGCAACGAACAAACTTTAACGCCACATTTATGTTTCTTTCAAATATCTCGCCACTACACACTGACTTTATTCACATTATTTGCTGATGGTGACAAAAATAATTCATAACTCTAATTTATGAATTGTGAACTTCTGTAGTCTTTGCTCAAATGCATGAAATTCCAGCAACTAATTGTGTGAATTCGTTATGGAAATTATTTATTGTTCTCATTCGAAAATATCAGAAAATGTGACATATTTAATAAGAGTATATTAATATAAAACATAAACATAAAACACATCAGTAAACCTCAAACTAAAAGCCGAAGCTGTCGGAGCCTGCGATTTACTGTAATAGACACTGACATTACCACTGCTGGAGCTTGGATTCAAACGAAGGTAATGGCTTGTCGTATTTGCCACATAACGAGTTACCATGATGGTTGCTCAGTTAGATGATCATAATGAAAAATATTCGCAGTAAAATAACTGTTAACTTTCAACTCACTACTAGAATATTTTGATTTGCAGATGTATCAATGATAACCTTTGTGGAAAGTTGACAAAGGCAAATATAATGTATATCATTTTATTTTAGCAATATTAGAGAATGCCCTTGGGACTTGATAGTATATATTTGATTACTGGTTGTAATCAAATATATACTATGTAAATGTAATGTAAAATCAGTAACC
Source organism: Rosalia funebris (assembly GCA_037954035.1). NCBI lineage: Eukaryota > Metazoa > Arthropoda > Insecta > Coleoptera > Cerambycidae > Rosalia > Rosalia funebris. The sequence continues at coordinate 23,588,482 of JAZFAV010000011.1, forward strand.
AAATACCTGTTTTCTATAATGCCAAAACTATGCCCAAATATTGTCGATGGCATTAGCATCGGGCGACTATAATGACCAACGACTTAATATTTATTTTTGGAGCACTATATGCGAGAACCTCTCCCAATTTTCCAAATCTATTTCGAATCATATTCAAATACAGTATTCGTCATATTATGCTTTATCACTTCGAGAAAGTATGGAAGGCTGCAGTCATTACGCGATTTCAAGGAACTTTTTCGCGAAGGAAAAATCAACGAAAGTCGATGTCGGAAATGGTATGTCTGTTTCAATTCAGATGATATCAACTTGGAGGACAAGCTAGGATGGTGTAAACCATTGGATTTCGACAATCAGGTACTTCTGGCAGCCGTGGAAGAGGACGAAACTATGGCAATTCGAATGCTGGCCGACTTCAATATCGGTCAATCCACCATCGTCCATCGCTTCAAAAAGCTTGGAAAGGTATGGAGATTAGCTGGATAGATCCATGTTGAATTGAACCCTGATGGACTCTCAGACATCAACAAGGCCGATCGACAAAAAGCCCACGCAAAAAGAACAAAACCGTCTTCCATCATGATAATACAAGTCCTCATGTTGGGCGTCGTGTCGTCGAATCCATCGCCAATAAGGGATGGGGTCTGCTCCCACATCCTCCATACTCATCGACCGAAGCTCCCACAGACTACCACGTATATCGCTTGTTGAAAAACTGGCAGGCAAGCAAAGTTTACAACGATTTGGATGAGTTCGTGGACAACGTCAAACGTGGATTGGCTCTAAGAACCGTGACTTCTCTTCCCGTGGAATCGACCGTCTACCAAACAAATGGGAAGCAGTTATTGAAGTTGAGGGTGTACTGTATATGCTCTAGAATAATCATTGAAGCATATTGGTGTTGAATCGTTATGTTTATTTTTTCATAATAAATATTGTTTAAAAACGCCTGATAATTATGAATCAACGCAATGTTTCTACTACATATCTCAGAAGTTGCTGTACCGCAAAAATAAGAATGGTCTATCAAAATCACAACAAAATAGAGTGTCCAGAAATATAATGTGTTATATTTGTGCAGATAACAGAATATAGTCCATACTGGTTAAATCATTTAATGTAGAGTGAAAGAAAACTGAGCAAAATAGTGTTTAGCTGTATCATATTCTAGAAGCAGAGGGTGGAAGGGAACGGTTACATTTGAGAGTGGTAAGATATTGCAACCACTCAAATTTAATAACATTTCAGGCAGAGATCTGAAAACGTTTAAACCAGAAACCACAATATACTAAGCATAGAAAATATGAGAAAAGCAAAGAAGTACTTCTTTGCAAAGCAAAGAAGAACTTCTGAGGAACTTATAACAATATTTTGATTGCCATTTTATATATTCCTAATTAATATCTAGATAATATAGGAACATGTATTATTCTATTAGAAACCCTAACCAAGAATTTAATAAACCTTTCTGGAATATTTAGTAGTAGGCACTAATTGATGACCTGGCGAGCAAAGCGGTATAATTACGCTTTTGGTCAAAATACTTTTTCTTAATTCAGACGTTCTTGGCCCACTGAATACAAATCTGAACTCACTTCCAAGCAAAGCTACCTAAAACTGTGTTACTACTTTGGACTAGAGTCCACAGTTCGTGATTTTGATCAAAACGGTACAATTACAGTATAGTTTCAACACTTTTGAATAAGCGAGCATGTTTTCGTTCAAAATGGAACAATCTTCATAGAAATTTGTAAGATGTTAATCAAAACGAAATGAGTGACATTCATTTTCTTTTGCACTTTCAATACTGTTTCTAATGAAGCTACATTAGCTTCTGTTCTTATTAGTAGAAAATAAGATAAAGTACTATTCATTTCATCGCTATTTGCCAAATAACAAATTGTCTTATCTTGCCGATAAACGGAACGGTATACCTGAGCCTAGCCATTAAAACAAGCCACGGTATGTTTTGAGATTCTTCATTTGGCAAATAGCGATGAAATAAACTATATGTAGTCAAAGAGTGTAATCTGTGGTGATCAGCTGTTTTAGTTCTTGGTTGTCGATTGTTTATTCGAAGTTATTGAGTTATTTTGGAAACAACTGGGAACAGTATCAAGAATTAAGTTGGTACAAAGAAATTTTAGGGAGTCCACAGGCAAGCAATGAGCATGAGAGAGAAAATGATGAAGGAGTATGTCAGGAAGATGGGCACGACGGCGATGGAGGTTGCCACTGTGAGGATCGAAGTTTATGTAAATTGCAATCAAAATGGCTTAATTGTATCCTAGTGGCAATGAAAACGTAATAATTGTACCGGTCGCCAAGAAAACGATATAATTGCATTTTTATCAGAGATAAGAATCTGGATTTAACATATGTCAAATAAAGTCACAAACTCCATATGGATAAATAAAAAACCACGCGAAAAGTACAAGTATGTCATTCAGTCTCTTGCTCCTCCTGTAAAATTTAATATCGTGTAATTATACTATTTTGTTCGCCAGCTCCTCGATTATAAATTTTGGCGATTTAAATATACATAATAAAATAATTTTGAGGGAAGTTAAAATAAAAATTAAAAAAGGAAAGGTGTCTTTATATAGTTTTCTAATATCTTTATATGACTAGGTATAAATTTGTATAATTCCACCCACAGTGGGTAAATGGAGCCACGATTTTTTCAAGTATAAAAACTCGAACGATATAAATTTCCTCTAAACTCGTTCACCCAACAAATACGTTCCATCCAGATCAGCATGTCAAGCTTTTTATCATCCCGTACCATCATAATTTATGAAGTGGTTGAAAAGTTATCTTGCCTTCTTGATAGAAACTGTATAAAGCGGGTGTACATAATACATTGTTAATCCTTTTCAGTGAAACTGGCAGTGATTTTTTGTCGTACCTCACGTAGGTCATTTAGTTGCGTGAAAAGCGTATAAATCGCTCACGCTGAAAGCTTGAGGCCGGGGTCAGTTTCGGAATTAGGCGAGAACTCAGCCCAGGGGTTCCATTCAATGGTTAGGTTAGGTGGCTGTACTGGGAATAAATCGAGGATCACATCACGCCCCGAGGGAAATTTTATACTTGCAGGTAAAGCTTATTAAGAAATTCTCCTGGAGTTAAATTCGATAAATTTTAGGTATTTACTTTCATTATGAGTTTTTCAAGTGGGATCAAAGACTTTTACGAAAGATAATTGGGAATTGTTGTCTGCGTTACATCATCTTTATTTACTTTTTGTTATTATTTCATCGGACATACTCCTAATTATGGATAAACAGATAGCTGAGAATTATGCGTACATAAGTTGGAAAATGAAAAAAATGCAGTGTGTGTCTAAAGTTCAAAGTTTTGGGACCTTTTAAAGTGTCCAAATTTTTGACTTTGAAATTGAGATATCTGAATGAACGAAAATTGGCACAGATACGTTAAAATATTAATATTTTTGTTCATAAATGATGATATAACTGTCAAAAATGGCGTTATATCTCGTTATATGGCGTTGTGGCTCTATTTTGAAAATTATTTTTAAACGGCAACAGTGAATAATACCTCATTTGGAAGCTGCTTCAAATATGCATTCAAACATTGTTTTATTTCTATATCTATCTTTAGATTTTTGAGAAACTCGATTAAACTTAATACTGGCATACCATGAAACATTTTAGGTAGTGCCTTCCTGTAAAAGCTGACCTTTTTCTAACAGAAATCGTGCAAAAAGTCACTTTGTTTTTATACATCCGAAATTTCATTTTATGTTTACATTTAGAAATTTGCTTTGGCGTACTCTTGATTGATTCTAATAACGCGTATCTTATATATTTATGCGATTCTAATTATTGACGAGATTGGAATGGAGAATTCACATGCAGTAGAAAGAATTTTTAATAAGAGCTATCAAGATCACTGTCTAGAGTATATTTACAGCTGTTTATGGAGTATCTGCAAAAACTGTGCAGAGGGTTTTAATGTATACAAAATTTGACCCATAATTACAAATGATACACCAGCTTACAGAAGATAGTCCCGATCGCAGATTTTCTGAAATCATAAAAAATAACACTCCTCTGAATAGTAAAAAAAAAAAAATCCACGTTTCCATGTTCTTTTTAAATGATAATGTGAATACTCAGAATATAAGGTACTGGAATGATACGAATCCTTATATCCTTCGTGAGAGCCATAAACAATTTCCAGAAAAATCAACGTGTGAATAGGAATCTTGGTCACATGGTTGAATATGTATTTTTAAATCGAAATACAAAGAGATGTATTTGGACATATTGTGGAGTGCTATTGAGCCTCTAATTTTACAGATTATAGAGGAGAACTACGGGCTCCTCAAAACTATTATGGCGCAGTAAAAGTTTATCTCAATGAAAAGTATCCCAAAAGGTGGACTGAACGCCGGGGTACAATAGAATTGCCTGCTCGGTCTCCAGATCAAATATAATCTATTTCGATATATTATTTTCGATATTAGATCTATCAAATATAGATCTAATATCGAAGTATTGATACTTTAATTTCTACATAAATACTTAAATGGATGAGAGAAGAGTCTTATAACAGAATGTTGTACTGTCAGCAGGAGAAAGGTGAACATTTTAAGCAGTAAATGCACTGTACATGTATCAAATAGTTCACAAAATTGTTTTGTTACAAGATTTGGTTGAACATTGAGGAAAAAAGCCACTAAATTGATGACATATTGTTCAGTTGTCAATGTGTTGTCAGTGGCCAATGAGCTTCTTGTGCTGAACGCGCGATGACTTCATTCAATTTTAGATAATTATAATAAAGTTTCTAAAAATTTAACATTATTAAAGTTATTAAATCTTAGTATCATGAAGGTGTGTTTAGGAGGCCTACTGAGTACGATATACCTCCGTATTTCTAAATATGCGATTATGATAAATGATTTATTTCCAAATATATGTTTTCATAAATCGTATTTTAAGGAAAGTATTTTCCTGATGAGGCTGAGTTCGATTATTTCTACAGTAGTATTGTAAAGAAAAGAACGATCAATTTATTAAACGAGTATTTTTTCAAAAATATCCATTTCTACAGTATACTATTAAAAACAACAAATTACATACGTTATTTCAGATGAAATAACTATATAGGGTTTCTTATAAATGTTGACTTTTGAGGCAAATATAAATTTACATTAATCAATACTCAAAGTAATTCATACTTAATTATTGTGGAAACATTAGATGTACGTATGTACGCAAAAAGACAACATTTTGTTTAATAAATATACTGACATAAATTCTTGGTATATCATCCTATTCATTAGTAAATCAGTATTAGTAATGTTTAGTAATTAGTAATGTATGGCATTGAGTAGAATAATATAGATATATTATTATTGTACACATTATACAGACATCCTGTATGAAGTTTAGGACATTATTTAAAAAATAAATACAAAATTTAAGTAGAGGTCGAAAAGGGGGTTAAAGCATGAATAATTTTAATACAGCATCTAATTAAAATTTGGCGATACGCACGGATAAAAGTGCATTTTGCCTCGACCGGGAAACGAACCCGGCTCTCCCAATTTCCGGTTTGTCTCGATACAATTTAACGGAATGTGACCGCGTTCGCCATTCTTACGAACCGTTGTTCGGTAACCCCCGAGACTATATGGATAGGACGGGAATCGAATCCGCGAATTTGAAATGTAAGGGAGGTTGCATATATTGGAATGAATCACATCACGTCGGGGTCACCACTTTGGCGATACGCACGGATAAAAGTGCATTTTGCCTCGACCGGGAATCGAACCCGGCTCTCCCAATTTCCGGTTAGTTGCTCTGACCGCTGAGCTATCGAGGCACACTCATTATCCCTGCTAATGCGACAGTTTTAATGCGTCACTACAAAATATTAAGGATACGTTCTACTGTATTTCTAATGAAATCAACACTTAACTTCAATGAATAAGGAGTGCAGTTCCGAAAAAGGTGTGTGGTAGTTTGTTAGGGTTGTATTTACCAACAAGGATCAAAACATGCAGTCTAAAACATGGAGCTCATATGCTACTCAAACTGTATTTCTCGTTTCTATCTTTTCAAGCAATGGATACATCCTTAGTAAAGGAAATTTTAGTACACACTGTATATAGCAATACGCAATGCATATTGAATTACAACGAAAAACCCAACTAACTAATTTATATTTAAAACTAAGAAGAAAAACTAAAAGAAAACTCAAGTAATTAGTTGAGTAAAACAAAGAAATTACTTTCGCGAAAGACACAAAACTTAATCAGATTCAATGACCTTCATCAACAAATATTACCATTACCAAAAAGGTACAATGTTGAAAACTTATATAGAAGGACGAAGAAAACAAACTTCTTAAATTGGCCTGTCGCGTCTAAATAGACTTTGAATTAGTAGTTAATAAAGTAAATTTGCACAATAACAATTTGCATGATCTAATTTGTTCGCGACTTGCAAATTTAAATTCAATTTAGGTAAGTACCTCTTAAGTTATCCCTATTAAATTATCTAATTATTAAATAGAGTTATAACAGCTATTCCAAACAAGGGGAGCAAAAACTGGAATAAGATAGTCTCAATACTTTAATAGATTCGAGTAAATGGAGTCGGTTTTACGATTCCAATAAAATTTAAATGTAAATAGAGTAATATCAAAATAAAAGGTCAAATCATTCAAATATACACATATTACACATACACAATGCAAGGGGACATGCTTTTTACGTAGGTATCAATTTGTTATAGACGTTGGCGTGGGTAGTAATGCAATTTTTCTTCATAATAGTATATCAGTATTACAGTACAGTTGTATAGCAGTATTCCGGTACAAATTTACAAGAGTTTCCATCATTATTTAGTGATAATCATCAAAGTAGTTCTATAGAAATCGCTGTGCTATTCCATAAGAGTGCTCTAAAGAGTTCGTGAAAACATTTAATAGAAACAGCACGAACTAGGTGCACAAATTCCTTGAAGGCAGGCCGGACATTGATGAGGGTTGAGATGGTCCATAATATGAGCATGAATAGATCGATCCAATGGAAGACCTTTTAGAGCAGCAAAGTGGCTGGACTGTCACTTAAATTTTTCTCTAAAAGCCTTACTACAACTTTATGCCACATTTTAATGTGCCGTTACAATATATGAAAGCTAATTCACTCAAGAGATATAATAGTGTTACCTAAATCTTGTGGTTATTGAGAAAACATCCATGATATACGATATTTTAGACAAATATTGGTGGTGAATGAAAGTTGTATGCTTATATATGGATGTATTTGTTGCAGTATCGTATTTGAACTTAGAACCAACCCCCTTAATTTTCAGATATGAGTCTTGTAGATTATGACTATTTCCGTCCATAGAGCTTTCGGCTTATACTGTTTTTATGTGAAAATAATAAAGGTAATTTGTGAGACGTTGAACATGAAGGATGTTAATGATACCTTACCTATAAGTAAGTGTTTGCTTATTTGGAATTATGATCAAACTACAGTAGCGCTGAATAAAAATCGTTACAAGCAGGTGTATACGAAACCAAATTTCTAGAATCTTGTCTTGAGTTTCTGACTGTTGCAGAGCTATTTTCCAAGGCAATTGTATTTTGTATTCACATAAGCGATATTTCCAATAACTATGTTGCTGTTATTATTATTATTCTCAATATTTAATGGTAATATGCACATTCAATATTAGGTTGGCCTTGTTTAGTTAGTTTGATTTCTTTAAACAAAGAACAGCTTAAGTTAAATAAATATTTACTGGATATTTATATTAAACATCAAAGTGTAGAGCCAAGGAGTAAATTTAAAGTAAATGTAGAGAGATTTAATGTAAATGTTAATCTTAAATTACGAATATGTTTGCACTCCGTAAGCTCGGGAAATAATTAGTAATACTTTATAAACAAATGAAAGCACATGTAATATAAACAAATTATTATCACTCACTTTGAACTTCATGTCATCTAGTCGTTATTACAGCGTTTACGTTACAAATAAATAAACAAATAAAAAGCGTTCACAGCGAAAGCTATAGATGAGATAAACCCGCGCTTTGAATGTGATTGAGATATAAGTGGAAAAAAAATTGTCACTAAAAACGTTTAGGCAGCAATTTATTTTTGATCTCCTCTGCTTACGCCACTTTGGCAAGCCTAATAACAGGCAATTAGTTTTAATGAATGCCAAATAATCCGGAAATAATAACCCACGAACCACCAATAAATTAATCCGCTTAAAAATCCGAAGCTGACCATTGAGGTGGGTGGAACGTTTCCGGCGGGATGCTATTGCAAACAAAAATCCGGTCTGATTATATATGATTTGAATGTATCTTCCTTTTCACAGATAATTGACCCCATGTAATTTTATAATGAAATTTAATTTGTAAACAAACAAACCTTTATACCCTTCCATTTAGTTGTCACAAAAACATGAATAAAACATACGCCAATGTTTTTCAGATTTATTGTTATATTCTTGTCTAAGATATCAAAGGAGAAATACAGAACAAAAATAAAGTAATATTCCCCTAACTGGGATACTATAGATATTTTTTCCACCAATAAATAACGTGCCAAGTAGTTTATTTGTCAAGCTCTATTTTGAATAATTCACTTTTACTTTTCTTTTAATGAACCGTGTAAATGTTTTGATAGATTGATAAGACTGTATAAAAGTGTATAAATAATTATGACACAAAATAAATGCATTTTTTTCTACGCCTCAGAATAGGTGTTGATATAGCAAGAGGGTGTACGAGTGGATGTTCTGAAATTTCTCTAAGTGATCTCTCTCCTTCACTTTGACTGCTCGCTAGCTAATAGTGGAGGCGGGAATGAGTGCCAATGGAGTATCACTAGTTTTCCAGCTTTTAAAAGGAGATAAACTTTAACGAAACAAAAAATGGGAAACGTGGTGTTAATATTAGGCAATTAAACTACAGACCTAACCTCATTCGTATATTATTACCGAATAGATGAAAAATATACAACATTAATCATTAATATACAACATTATATATATATATATATATATATATATATATATATATATATATATATATATATATATATATATATATATATATATATATATATATATAATGTTGGCAATAACCTCCTTCGAAATATTTCTCCCTCAGGTGCTGTACGTGAAAACCTGCGTTAGAAGGAGGAAATTGCATTAAAACCGACAAGCAGCATAGGCTGCCATAGGTCGACACTTTGTCGTTTAGCAAGTAGATGGCGTTTTGCCCAGTCTAAAAGTTAAGGTATTCAAAAAATGAAAACCTCGCAAAAATAATGTAAAACTGGTTGATTCACTTTCCATATGAAAGACATTCGAAATTAATGAATTATATTCCTATATGATAAATTTGCCGCTAAATAATACAAATTAGGAAATGTAGAATGTGTGTGCACAGAATATCCAAAAATTATAAATTTAATTATACCATCTTCCTTCGGAAAAAAACAATATGTAATTTTTTTGTATAATTCAGTTTTATTTCTATATAAGATGGATTAATTTTTATACGCTCTGCAGATATAACGATTATTTAATATATTAGCCAAGTTTACTTAATGTTAATCATTTTCACATTAATGTCTAAGTTCTTCGTAAATTGAACGATCTGTTTTTCTAATGAGCGTCATTTTTTATGTTCTTTCTCCTAACTTGCGGTTTGCTTCAATAACAAATTCTGAAACTGAATGATAAATTTTCAGCTATAAAATACAAATTAGCGAATGTGGAATGTGTATTTATATGTGTAAGTAGTTTAGTAGCTCATTGAGTAATTTGTTAAGCCTATTAACACCCGCAACATTTGTGTTTTGTTGTTCTTATATTTTACTAATAATGAAGTATTTATTGTACACATCCACATCAATGTTAAAACCTTGCATACAATATTTATACATAGCAGACTGTATATGCTATATGCAAATTTACATTACTGTTAATACTTTTAGAAAAAAACGTCCTCTACGCACATGGTTCCACTAACAGATAGAAAATTGGAGGAATCCGATACACATCAAGAATTAGAAATTTGAAGCCAAACACATGGCGGTGAAACGTGGTGAGGGGGTGGCTGTTAAGCGTAGGGGGTGGTTTCAGGGGGCGGCAATTAGCGGGATTGACGGGAATGATGGGAATTCCGCCGGAAATGCTTCTGTGCACTGTCGCAGCATCCACGGTAAGGGATCGTGCAAAGCGTGGCGGCTCTTTCTCGGCTTGGGGTGCGGATTCATAATCGGGGGTGACTTCGCACGAAGGGCCAGGGTCGGTCCCGGTGACGTTGACATTCCAGCAAATACTGATGAGGATTTGTTTGACAAGGCGTCAGTAAAAAGTGCTTAGATTTGATGTGGCTATAAGAATGATAAATAATAGATTTTGTGTGTCAACATTAAGGAAAACCGCACAGAATATCTAAAATTGTAAATTTTATTGTAGTATTTTCCTTCATCAAAAAAAAAGAATATATATATATTTTTTTTTTTATGATTCAGTTCTCTTTGTATATAACATGGATAAATTGTTTATAAAAATTTCAACATTTATATGTTCTGCGAGTGCAACAATTGTTTAATATATTTGCTAGGTTTATTTGATGTTAATCATTACATTTGATATGTCTTTGTTAACGTTAATATCTAAGCTCTTCCTAAATCGAATAATCTACTTTTTGCATGAGCGTAACTGCTTACTGTTTTCTTCTAACTTGCGATTCACTTCAATAACAAATTCGGTTAAAATTAAATAATATTAAATAATAATAACAAAGAACAAAACAACTGTTAATTGATATTCGTGTATGAAATATTGAAATTCATCGAAGACCACATGTAAGAGTCTTGCCTTCTGAGTAATAAATTATGTCTTTTTTCTTAACTTACATACAAATATCAAATACAATAAGCCATGTGCCCGAGGCACGCTTGTAATGAGTAATAAAGAAGACATCTAAAACTCTTTAAAATTCTTACAATACCATGTATTGGATTTACATCGTTTGTACCTTGAAATAATTCTAAAAGTGAATATTATTTTAAATTAACCAAATATTATATTTAGCCATAAATATAACAATATTCTATAAATGCTGCACCACTCTTCCACAGCACATTGCTGAAAATATAGCAGGACAAACATTTACCCCATCTAATAATATGAAAATGGTATCAAATTGCACTATTTCTGCTATAAACGCTGGTGTAATTGGTAATATTTTACACAACTATAATTGTAATTTCTTATATACATAAGGTTTCAGATTAACATAAATATATCAACAAGTAGTGCCTTTTTGTCCATATGGACAAAAAGGCACTACGGTTTCATTACGTTTAGTTTTACACAATTTAACATTCTTTAAGACTGAAGTTAGTTTCTCATTCGCCTGGCATGCAAATTAATATTCGTAGTACATAAAGATGTCAGCGATAAGATATGCAAAAACTATCACGATTAACAAAAAATACATAGTTACCATAGGCTATTAGATATTTAGTATTCAGGTGCATTTCCCAATTACCATATTTATAATTTCCACAGACTACGTATATAATTTTCTAAGTGCACCTGGATTTGTTTAATTTGCAAGGCCAATCTGCAATTTAAAATAAAAGAGCCATATGCGGAATACAACCCTAGGCCTACGTTGGTTATATAGGTGGTACACCCCGAATGTATACGTGTACTCGTAAAAAAGTCACCCTTCAATGTGCATATTCCCAGTCTAGTAACATTATGTATTCAGCGTTGTTGCTATATATAAAACTTGCGCCTTACCCCTTCAGTCACGTAATGAACATTTCCGAAATTTCGTATTCAATTCCAATATCCACCCGGATTTCGAGCAACTGTATAGAAATGTCTCTCTCATAGCCGATATAATATATATTCGTTGATAGGTCCATTCCTTTTTGAATACTAACTTATAACTATTATTTTTATCGCCCACCCCATTTCAACGACATACGATCTAAGTGTTTTTTGATCGATCATACGAGTAGTACATTGTGTTTTATAATACAATGTAGTATGGCTCTTAAATTCTGTTCTTAAACCTTATTATTGTATAGCTTTGAAGTTTTGAAAGCACAGCAGCTGTTACGAGTTGTACGCTGTTTTATACAAATCGCATATCTCGAATGTCGTTATGTCGACGAATATACAGCGACCTATAAAAGAGTTATTTCATAAAGATGCTCGAACATATCGACTTTGTAATTTTGTCGGCTTGTTCTCGTACTTGATTCTCCTATTTATGATGTCCAAGTTGTGAGGTCATCTATTTTTTATATGGCCATTCCTGCTTCGTTATTTGAAATTCAAACAACATATGTTTTGATAGTAGAATGCAAGACTTCATGACGATTGTTTAATAAAGTATATCCTTCCGGATTATAATATGATCGTTATTGAATCCACCTTGATATTTCGCTGATCATCGTATCAACTTCTGCAGTAAAATTCTGTAAATTTCTTCCGCTCCTTATCATAATGGTAGTTCGATGGGTAGCTTGCATGGTTCTATGGTATGACATATGCGTGTTATATCAACATATTATGTTCTTAAATATAATAATGTATCTCTAATGAAGTATATTTATATCTAAATAATGATAAACACAACTGCTAATATTGAGATCTAATAAACTTCTTTATTCAGGGAGAATAAAATATAATAACCTCAAAGCATGAATGTATAGACAGAAATAATTTGCGATATTATTTTTGAACCACATTTTTAACTGAATCGACTGTCAAACACTATTATTTTCGAATCCTGATGATCCTGATACTTTCAATCTCATGCAGAATAGAATAGGATGCGATAGGCCGCGATAGGACTCCATTTTAAGAGGATGTCCCATCTCAATAATTCCGTTAGATGTAATCATCCAAGCGATGTTCTATGATGAACATGATTTTTTCTAAAAATGCTGAAAGGGTTTGGACACACTGAAATCGATTTCCCTCTTCTAAAGCCTCAGGCAGTGGAGGAGGGCAATATAGAGATGAGCACACATACACCCATGCTTAGGGGAAGTGTCAAACTTCGACCATTCGGACTCGAACCCAAGCACACAATGACATTTCCAATAATGGGTGCCATCCTAGACCATTTCTACTACCAATGGCAGTGTCGTATCCACTTCTATAAGAGAATACGATAGGTTACTCATTCATGTAGTGGACGTGGAGTAAAGTTTTACAATTTCCTGACCTGAACACCCATCGTACTCGAAGTGTATAAGTTGACGAAAATTTAATGAATTAACTAACAATGAGATAAACATCTATTATCAGAGTTAAGCTTTAACGACATAATGAACAAGATCAAATTTAATTTAGAGCAGGTATATTAAGTATGTTTAATGGAAACAATAGAAGATATAACTTGTGAGTAGGCATTAAAGATTCCTTCAGGTTAAAGACATGTATATGAATTATTATGTCGTCGAAGAAATGTATAAGTTTAATTGTAAGTATATTAAATCATAAGTGTCGTCGTCAGCTGGTAATTTTAGAGTAAAACAAGGAATTATTCTCACAAAACATTTTATAAATAGCTACTAATCCCATAATTTATTGCCTAACATTTTAGTCTAAACTTAATATTGTGATTTGGTAGATCGTAAAGCTAATCATAATTGTATATGTCTCTTTTAATTTTAAAATAAGATTATTCGGGACGTGTATGATACATGATAATAGATATTGCATTTTACATAAATATTGATAGAATGGATTTAGAATATTAACAAAATTAATATATCTAACAATAACTCCATATCAAATTGTGAGCTTTAATATTTGAGCAATTAATAAATATAATTTAATTCGTATTTAACTACGTAAGTCATATATTTGGATATAAAGAATCTTAGGTACATATTTGTGTGGAAATGAATCAATTTTACAAGTAAAAGGTCATTGATATATCATATTTTTTAAGAAACTGAATATTTTTTCCAGAATATTAACATATCTAATCTAAGTTTACCGAATTTATTCCAGATTACTGATTATTTTACATTCATTATGTACATACTTTAGACGCTGAAAAATACTTTTTATGAAATTAAAAAGAACACACTATAATTAACAGTTTACAAGCAAAATAAGGATAATGATGTCCATTGGAACTTAATAACTAATTCTCCTGTCTTCATTAACAGTAAACTAGCTAATTATATGATTAATTATAATTAATTATATCCAACTTTTACAGCGTGACTTTCAATTCCGCATAACAACGTAATATTTAATCATTTCTCATTAATTTGTATATCTCCTTAAGTGACTAATGAATTGTAAATAAAGACCATTCCTTCATCAGTCAAACTTTTGACAACTATCAGCTGGGGGAGATTGCACAATGAACTTTCCAGTAAATAAGTACGAGTACTATAGAGTTTTATCGAAAATAGGCATGTCTAAATTTCGTATTGACTAAGTTTTCATTCCTCCTGAATGGCAATCATGATTGATTGGATAGCCTGCGGTCTGAAAACAAGCTTCAGGCTTGTAACGTGCAAGTTCGACCTAATAAAGTAAATACGCGGTAAACGCAGTGCAACTACAAGCAAAATCCATTACATGATAACTTTCGAGTCCGTACAAATAGAGTTAAGGGCTTCAAAAGCCCTCTTCTTGGCCCGCCAACCAAGTGCTGAAAAACAGATGGCCTCTTAATTAATGGGCACGGTCATTACATGGAGGAAGTCATTGCTTGATTACTCTTTTAATTAATCCCTAAATAGGCGGTCGGCTCAAACTTCTTAATGTGTTTTTTATGCGGACTTTTGCAAAACATTTTGTCAGCTGAGAACTTTTCCATCTTGCGAAGAGTGTACTAGTTAATTATTAAATTTGTGTTTCCGATGGCATGACATGGTTTCTAAAGTTTCACGTTTCAATTAGGGAAGGTCGTTCTTTTACCTTTTTACGAAGATAGCTCGGCTTGTCGTTTTAATGGTTGATTACTAATTAAAACTTTCTAAAAATTAAACGAAGTGATTTGGGACATGGCAATTATTTTAATTAAATGCACATGGTTGTGATGGTGAGGTGAAGATACATTTTCAAAAATCTACTTCATATAAAAGCTACTATAGTATGCAAAATCGGAAAAAGAATCATTTTCATTTACACTGAAATTATAATCTTTAGTTCTCAAAATCTTGAAATTTTTTTGTAAAATACAAATAGAAGTAATCTTGTATTCTGTTATATTATCTTCAATGTCAACAATGTACTGGAAACTTAAATTTAAATGTCAATTTATTTATTTTTAAATACACCTTCCAAGAGAACAACCAATTATTGCATGATGAAATAGAAAATATACAGACAAACACTATAAAAAATGTCCAAAATATATTAATGTGATAAAACTAATACAGAGTTTGTATGTGATCTAGTATATGGAGTGAAACTTACTTGACTTAGAATTTCGGAAATATTTACTCTGTCATTTTAAACTTATCAAGCATTATTAGGTATACATATCGATTGAAGGATATTAGGCATCTTCTATTTAAACGACGAATTTAGGAAACGTCCTATGATCATTTTCGAAATTATCTGTATAAATCAAGTACTCAAGCCTTGATGTGATTTCTTTTTATAGTGCATATCTTATCGGTTTTTTATTATTCACATATTGTCTACTATCCGATTAAAACCATGAAATTAAAAATATTTTAGGCAAAATGCCATTTAAACAATATATTTTTCCCATAAGCGTTCTTTCCGTTTGGCAGTAATTTTAAAATATTACGTATGTAATATTCTCTTGCATTATTTATATTCTGTTATTTTAAGATTAATTATTAATGGAATTAACATTTGACTGAGCATTAAAATTAATATTTGCCAAACATTTTCCAAGTTTTTGTAAATGTGTTTCACAGTTATCCATAATTTCCTACCAAGTGTATTACACGCTTTTCTACACTTATTCTCCCTCTTATTAAATATATGATGTGAGACCACCGTTAGTGACTGATAATCAGGTGGTGATTGATTACCTTAGCTTTAGAAAGTAATCGCCTGATGCAATATTTCGACTCAAATTTTGTTAGGATAGGTCTAGGATCATCCCAAGATCTATTAAGTTTGAAACTATAATTTTATTTTAAACTATATTTATATATATTTATATTTTAAACCATAATATGTAGTTACCAGTAATTAACAATTAATTCTTTGAGCTAGATTGATGCGATAATACAAAGAAACACGAAAATAAGTTCTCAGGAATTAAGGGAATATCAAACGGAGCATCCCCCACTGGAGTGCTAAGGTATCAGGATACGTAGTACTTAGGAGTACTACTACCTTTTCCAGACCTCCGAATCAATGGAGCACCTTATTGTATGTCGTCGTGTGTGTATTATTTTGAGATAATATTGATTTGAGATGAAAATGCGATGAAAGATCTAAACAAATGCGAGGAGATAAGCTTTATCAATAGTACTTTTGGAATTTTACTGAGTGTAATAACAAAATTGAAAACATGAGACTTGTCTTTCAATGAACAGTTTATTATGCTGAATGATATAAAAAACGACGTAAACAATAGTACAAGTCTAGTTAGTGCAGCGACCAAAGATGAAATTGACTGCTAAATGGTAATGGAAAATTCAATTATTTTAAGCTATCACCCAGTATGTTACAACATGGTTCATATAAAATAATATTTACTTATAAAATACGTGTCCCTTGTATTTTGATGCCTCACAAGAGCAAGATTTTATCGATAACGATGGGGGACAATTATGTGAATGTTTATAGTGTAATAAATCCGACTCTATTAGTTGCCGTGTATTAGACATTTTCTTTATATGACATAGTATAAAAATTCTGAAGTATTATTTTCTCATAGTTTGTTTTAAATTACTGTCTTCGTTAACAATCTATATGTTGTTGTTTATACAGCAAACGCTGTTCATTTCAGAAATATATTTAAAGATGTGATCATGACACCCCCAAAACGAAAAGTATTTAAATAAGATTAAGGTACTGTCTTTTAGGAAAATCTTGTTATAGGTTCAACAAAATATTTAGAAATCCAATTTCGTCAAATTACCGTTACCGATAAAAACCTTTTCAATATAGTATAAAAATTTAATCGGGCCGAAGACTTGAATATTGAATAAGATTCCTGCGAGAAAACGTGAAAACAGCCGGAGGCCTTAAAATTTCCTGCACGGTATTTACACATAAATATCTCAATCGAATTTTCTGGCGTCCCGTACCGACGCACACCGGCGAAAGAGCGGCTCAATCTGTGTTATGGTTTCAACTGGGGAACAAGCCGAAGGCTATATTATTTCCGGTTGACCGCACAGGATTGCACTCTGCAAATAAATGAATCAAAGGCTGGATTTGGGTTAAATATAGAGGTTGGTAAAGGGTTTACGCCTTTAGAGGTTACTAATAGCTTCGCTCCGGCTCCGTGGATGACATACGCCGGAGACGGTCGTAATTTAAATTCCAGAAACTCCGCTGAGGTCTACTGGTGGCTTCAGTAATCTTAAGTCTATTTGCTTACTAATTTATAGTTATTAGACGGATCCCAAGCAAAGGATGTGATTAAGAGGTTTGCCGTATTCCGTATATCATTTTAATCGGGTAGGGACGACCGCTGACGCTGTTCCAGCTAAAAATTACGACAAAGTGACGGATTAGAAAGGGGGTATTATGATCCACCGCTAATCCTTCTAGATTTGGGTAAGCTTAGAGTTTTGGATTATTCTGGTGCGTATTACTATACATACTAGTTCTTAAAAATAATGGAACTCATTTAAAATAACGGATAATTTATATAAACGTTTTATATTTTCTTGGCAATGAGTATATACATATATGATGACTATAACTAATATCAGCTTCCCCTTTTCTTACAAATTTATACGAATATATTATCGAATCGCATATCGTTACCTTTACTATTTATATAGGATGTATCAGTTGGAACTACAGGATTTGAATTGAGTGCCATTTGTGTTCTATCCTAATCTCCTGCGAATTCTTCTTAAAGCAACTGTAA
Source organism: Rosalia funebris (assembly GCA_037954035.1). NCBI lineage: Eukaryota > Metazoa > Arthropoda > Insecta > Coleoptera > Cerambycidae > Rosalia > Rosalia funebris. The sequence continues at coordinate 23,606,580 of JAZFAV010000011.1, forward strand.
ATGATCGCTCACTTTCATAAAATAGTTGTACACAAACTATTCGTCGTTGAAATGTCGCAGCACGTTCACGTCGTATGATTCGCAGATGAAAGCCGTTAAATATTGGCGCTCTATTTTTGACAGAGCACAAATAGCGCGCAATTTAAGTATTGTAGTTCCAACTGAGACACCCTATATAAAACATAAAATATAGAACGATTTTGAGAATTTTTAATAAAGTGTAATCGATTAGCATCACTCGAGTATAATGAGTTTTGGTTAATAATAATAGGTCATCTAATGTAATTACGAATGCAGCGTAATTGCATGAGTATCCAGTTACGTTTGCACGTAAGATTTGAGTGAGACACTATCATGGAATAGAAAAATTATGGGGAATGTTTCATCCAATTCTGCAATGTTTTTTTAAGAAAAACGTAAACGTGTCTGATGCATTTAGTAGCTCTGTGATTATCGAATGTAGTACTATCGAGTAGCACTCAAAATTTTTATAATACTGCAGTGATCTGGCTTTCCTCTCTCATTCGTTTAACTTCAAAACATTTTTACTTTCCTAAAGATGTCTGTGGAAAGGAATAACTCAAATGAATCTGTAGAAATTCTCACTAACTAAATTTCGTAATTATTAATAACCCATGTCTCACGAAGTACTACTACTATGGAAGGTTGATACTATCTACATCAGGGTCAACATTGATGGGAGCTTAAATGACAGGTCACTTTTATATGTATATACCTGTACATGCCAAATGAGATTATCTATTATAATCATAAACGTCTATAGATAATAAAATACAGAGTATACAAACATATACATAAATCACAATATGGCATAAATGTTGTTGGCTATGTTATTATAGATTTTTTATACCGACAGAAAATATTGTATTATGTGTAAGTTTAACCAATTATTTAAAAAAAATTATCAAATATCGAGATAAATCGTGTTACCACTGTCAACAGTTACTATTTTTTTTGTTTTTTATAGTACGCTATGAAAAAATATCTCATGCATTGATATATCTACAAAGCAATTAGCCTTCTATGTACTGAAGATTTATTTTAATAGCCATTACCTAGCAATAGTACCAATTGATCCGATTATTTTATATTAGTGCCTAAGACCTAAGCACACTAATTTTACGTTTTAAAAATAATATTCTTTATAAAAATATTAGAATCTAAAAAGAAATTGGGAATTTTTAAATTATTAATAAATTGAAGTTGTCAAATTCGGGTCGAAACGTTCCAATTAAAAATATATCTTACTTCCATATGACACACTACTAGTTGGAGCAAGAGTCCAATGATAAATCAGAAACCTGATGATGCTCAAGAAAATACGAAACGTTTAGACAAAAATCTGTTAGCAGAATTTGAAAAAATATAAATAATGTCAATGGAGAAGTACTTTTACTTCTCGAAATCTCGAATCTCCTATTACTCCCGAAATCGAAATATCGAAGAAATCAAACAAAATTAGAAAATACTAAAATAAATATTTCAGAATGTTGCTTTTTTCAAAAATTTTCGGAGCTAATCGATATATCAATGTATTGACATTATTGGAAAAACAATTGTGCAACTTAATTTTAACCTGATTTAAACTTTTTTATATCTCCTACCTTTTCCGAGATCCTCATCCTGTTATTTGCGACACGGTCTGTAAGTATTCACAGATAACATATTGTCTTATGTTCTATCTATATTTCTATTTTTAGGTAACTTCGGTGAACTTCAGATTTATTATAGATATATATCCGATAAATTAAACTGATATGAATAAAAGTCGCTTCTATGAATAAAAAATTTCTAAAAGCAAAAACAAACTGTAACTCTTGTAAATAAACAGCACACATGCAAAGTACTTTTTGCATTACAGAATGCAGGCATATAATATGAAAACAGTTATTTCGTTATTGTTTAGAAGTGGCAGGTTTATCGCCGTCTGAATCCCCCACGATTTATTTAAGTTTGCCGTATACTATACCATGTATCAGAAAAAAATAATTTATACTTCCACTAGAAAGGAGAACGAGAAATAATATAGTATCGAACTTTTGTCCTGCGCACAATTTTTGGCAATATGTTTCCCTTATGTTTTCTGATAAAACAGTAGCCCGGGGCACAGAACTACCCCATGCGAGTTATAATATATATATTGTCACTCTTCGCGATACAAAAAGCACACGGACATTTGCTCCAGGGGAAGGAAATACATTTTTCTCTGAGACATACATATAAAGGGCGTTGGCTGTTAATATTTTTTTTATTATATTTGTCCAAATTGGATTTAAGGAAGCTTGAAGGCTTCAGGTGGAATCTGCGACAGTAACGAGCGAAGCCAAGTATTTTTTATAATAACCTAATATAACATTTTTAAATAGCGGACTATTTTAAAATGTATTAAAATTAGATGATGACATTAAAATAATGCTGTCAGTTTTATAGTTATCGTCAAAATTGTCTAAACCTACAGAATTTTTTAATAAATAGTTGAAATTATTAGATTTGAAATATATTCATTTTATACAAATCCACAATATTCATTCCACCAATCATATCTAATAAAACTCTTGATGGAAGCCTTGGGTATTTCATATTAGACTACTACTTCTTGAAAACCCCTATTAGCATAGGATAAAGGACCACAAAAATAAAGCTGTTGCTTCAGGAGTTGCTTTCATCCAAATACTTTATCGCTATTTATCTATAATTTTTTGAATATTTTTTTTACTTTTATTGATCAGATTTGATTGATAAGTATCAATGCAAATTCAATGAATAGTTTCCTAGAGTGAATAATATGTATCAGCTCCGACTTGTTTCTTTAAATTAGGTATAACAAATTACATCCGTGAGGTTTCCAGAATTATCAACTTCTATTATAACAACTAACAGTTCTGCTGTCAATGATGATATTTACACGAGCTCCTCCGCCAATTTTTTAAATAGATTTTGATGTTTCCTTTTAAAACACTGGGGTACAACTGCTTATGTACATAATTTTGACGGCAACGAATAAACAGACCCTGATATAACCTTCAATAAATTCAGTTAATTAATTTTTTTGGATTATTTTGTTATTTGGAAGAGTTCAAATGGATTGAGTGCAGGTTTTCACGATCGTTATTGAATTAAGTAAATTGTTCTGGGTTATGTGGTTGTTGTCTACGTCTTCTTGGCATTTCTTTGACCATCCTATAAGTTCCTTCAGAAGAACTTATTAGTATTCTGAAGCTCATTATTTACTGAGAAATTCTATCTGCTATTATATTTCATGGCCAATATAAGGTAAAGATATATTACTTGTTGGTTGCTAAGGTTGCTCTTCTCATGACCTTTTATACGTTTTTCTTTATATCCATTATTTTCACGAGTATTTTCAATGTTTCTTAATTCTTCTGGTTTATTATAGTCATCACATCATATATTGTGTTAATACTGTGGATTGTCATTATAAATAGAATGTTTTCTTGCAATAGTACTGAGAGGTAATATGTTGCTTTGATTATATTTCGCTAATACGTCAAAAAAATACAGAGTTTCTTACTACCCAATCTCCATCATGAATGTGATTGGAATGTTTGGTTATTCAGATGATGGAAGAAAATAGTTAAAGATGATTCTTCATGAGGTCAGATAGAGCTATCATTTATCTATCATACAAAGCATTTCGATTTAGTTACACTACAATGCATCAGTGCTCCTTCGATGGCTTCCACTTAGTAAAGAATGCCCTTTATTTCAAATGCATTGTTTCAATAATAATTCTTGTTTATTTTACAGTTTGTACTAATTGAATATTAGTACAAAGATTGTACTAATGTAAACTTATAATGAAATGTACTAATAGAAATAAGACATTCCATAAAAAAAAACTAGTTCGTCATGAGGCATACTCATAAAATAAGAACTAGATCAGTTAGAGAATGCCATAATACACTGAAAAACATTGTTAAAACAAATGTCATTTTTCTATGATGGGTCAAGAATCATCCATAGTGTGGAGGTGACACAAAAGCTGATGGTTTAGTTATAGGACGACTGCTAATCTATTTATTCTTGGACCTACATACTTAGCACCGATTACAACAATAAGTCAAGTAAGTAAATATAACGTGTACCAGGAATTTAAGAAATGCTGGGATGAAATGGGAAAGCTACCAGTTCACCAGGGATTCGTTAAGACACCTTAATCGAAGTACAGTACTGACTTTCTTGGCAATATCTAGATAATCTTGTGATGGGAAAGTATTTTCATAACATGGAGTTGAGTAATACACTCCTGTATAAAGGACGATCATAGGAGGATAAAACAATGCAGCACTTACTGTTTTGCTTTTTCGACTATAAGAGAATATATGTTTAAGAAACGTTAGCCAACTTTGCCAAATAACTCGGACTGGAAGGAGGACATAGATTATCTTGGACTTGAAGGCGCATGAAAAACGAGGCTAGGTGATGGCCTAGGCAAGAAAACCTCTCAGGGAGGATGTGCAAGAGGCCCAATAGGATCTAACGTCATCTGATGTTAATCTTATCTTCCGCTATTTTCAGATTTCAGATTTAAGGCAATTACTTATTTGCATTGTAGTCAATTTATGGTTCAGAATCGGTAATACTAGTAGAACTTTCCTATCAACTATCAGCTAGTTCATAAATTTCTGAAAAAAAAGTTTTATTACTTATAAAATTCATACAGATAACATCTAGAGCTAATTCTAAATGTCAAACTTGCAGTAAACAATTTTCATTACCATACAGTTGATAACGATAAAGACGGTGACACTATAATTTTAATAAACGTTTAGTATTATTTTGTCTTACCTTTGCAACCGATCAAATTAGTCGAAAACGGATCATGTGATATACGAATTACATGTCCTGCACGACTTTTCAACTGAATATTTAATACTGAAACTCATCAATAAGCGGCGGTAAAACGCCGAAGCTGCAGGAATTCCTGAATAGATCGTTACAGTGATTTGAAAAGATGTATGAAAGGCCCACCCTTAGATTTCCGGCAGATACGCGCACTTAATGGCATACTAAGAAAATTGCCGGGATTGCCGCTGTTTGGCCCCGATCGCTATTTATGTCGAATAGTTGAATGATGGTTGCCGGCCCCGAGAACTTTGATGTTTCCATCCGGTTGCATCGTATTTTGCTGGTTCGCTTATTATGCAAAGTGATCCTGAAGTTTCGGTTCGTTCTCTCATTGCTTGTTTCCTTTTATTTGGAGAAGTATAAAGGTCTGAAGTCGTTTTTTAAGGTAAACGCAATGAAAAGTTAAGAATAAATAAGAGAGGCAGCTATTTTGGTGTAATTTCCATATAGGATGCCGGTTTCAATAAATGGGGAGAGTCCTTTCTCATTGGTAGTTCAAATAGATATGCTTTTATGAAAGACTGTATTAAAAATGGTTATAAATATTAAGGTTTATAAAAGTTTACGATTACGAGAAGAGGGTGCTATAACATTGGTTAGTGAATCTGAGTGTATAGTATACGAAAACGTGGATAATAAAAGACAAAGACATGGTTTTGGAATACAGGCAAACATTTCCAGAGTACTCTGATTCTCAGATGCCTCAAATACTCTTTAAATATGTTATATTATATATTATGTATGAGTAAAGTACGATCTTAATAAAAGTCTGTTGAATTTAGCAGCTTTAACCCTTAGTTGGTGTACCAGGGTCAAATTGACCCGGGTAAAATTTTAATTGGTAACTGCATTGCGCATTTACGCTACAACGCGCCAGCGGTCTCGGTATCTTCAAGTTAGTTGAGATTGCGCTCTGAAGTGTGTCGATCGCTTGTTTGCTGCCATGGCTTATATCAGTAGTAAGTGTTATAGGGTCAAATTGACCTTGGTTCACTAAATGCGTTGTAATTCTGTGAGTACATTGCGGATTAATTCTTCAGGATAAAATATTCAAATAGTTACGTGAGCACTGATGCAGAGGATGAGAATGTTATTGAAAGCGAACACAATTCTGAGAGTTTGCAATCAGCATCTAACTTAGATGAATCAAATATGGAACATCCCGGTCCTTCGTTTTGTGTAAAAAAAACTTCGTTTTTATGTTTATTATGCAAAAAACCAATTTGTAATTTGCAAATGTGCGCATTTGCAAATAATGTCAAAAATTAAGAATGTATTATCGACATTATGTTTCACCTTATGTTAGAGTTGCACGTTCTTCCGTAGAAATAAATTGCATTCATGTTTATATTTTCTTAAAATTACGTCTTTATTGCTATTATTAAGATTTTCAGGAGGTCAATTAATAATTAATTTAGTATTGTAAAACACTAATTAAACAAATGTGTCAAAATTAATCAATAATTTATATTTCTTTTTGTATCAGAAGCTGTGTTTATTTTCTTATAATGTCATTTGATTATTTTTATTTTGAAATATATTACTCAGCCATCTAATTGCGCTATTTATTTAAAAGTTATCACATTTTGTCAAAATTCGCAATTTAAATGATGAGTCATTTTGACCCTGGTTCACTAGGTATGTTGCTAAAAACAGGGTTGCTCACCAACTAAGGGTTTTAAGTATCACCTTATACGAAATATGAAAATACGTGATATCATTATAAAAAAAAACAAAGATTAAAATCGTTAAGATGAAAAGGAATTAACATCACAAATAATTAAAATGGGTTTGTACGTCATATAATTAGCATCGTACTCGTAATATCTGTCTTCTGTTTGTTCTGGATAGTTTACAGTGCATGTTAGCGATACATCATACAATTTACAGCTCTAGTATAAACTATTTACATATATCATGTTTTTACATATTTTTGCCCAAAGATTGTATCCAACTGATCCAATGGTATCCAATTAATGGAGATTAGTGGAGTTGATTTATTCAGATTTATTCAGTCAGATTAATGGAGTTGATTAATTCATCACTTTGTCAGTCGTGTCATTATACGCATCATGCTTTCACATCACCCACATGCGTTCCACCACCACCAAGGAAGAATGCAACAGTCTTTAACGAATGTCCTGTTTACTACGATGCTCATCGCTGAGATCTGTTGTTCAGCGCAGAGCTATGAAAGTGAAGCACTCTGCTCCGCCGCCACTGTGCGGATGAGCGACCTATCATATTACGCTATAAAGGTAGATGCGACAGTGTTATTCGTACTGTGGTCCGAGATGCCAGACTGGGTATTGGGGTGTCATTGTATGTTTGGGTTCGAGTTCCAACGAGAGGAGTATGGTATATATCGCTGAGCATGGGTGTGTATGTCCTTGTCTTTATGTGTAACCTTCCCCTCTGTAGCTTGAAGCTTTAGGGGAAAGAAGCCAATTTTCATATATCCAATAACATGTTTTGTGTTCCAATAACTGTTGGCCTTTTCCTTTAATAAAATGGTTCCTTCTTTTCTCAACTTGTGCAATAAGGTAAACGAATTACATTTTTAGATTATTATTGCTTTTGCTATAGCACTAATTTTAGTTAACTTTCTTTAGTTAATTATATATTTTAAAGTTTCAATTCAGTCTACCTGAAACACGTTATTATTTACAGTTATTTACATATAAGAAAAATAAATTCTCTAAACTGCTACAGTGACAATTATTATTGGTCTAAAATAATAATATTTTACAAGCCTCGTTATCTAAGAAATAACACCTTCATCAGTTTTTTAGGCAGGGACAACATACAAAACAAAATTGCTCGGCGATTTAGAATTCTTGTTCAAGTGGTACATATAAAAACGTCATCTTCTAAGAAGATTACATTAACATGTATCTAGCGTTTAGATGAATTTTGACTTTAGTTTAATTATAATCGTTATGTTACAACAAATTTTATTTTAATGAAGATATGTTTGTTTTCATTATCTCTATCAGAAATGTGTCGTAATTTATTTGACCTTTGTATATAGTGATCATTGTGACTGTTTGTGTAATGTTGGAGTGCTGTAAAGAAAAAAAATATGTGGCATAAAGAGTTAATATAGCATAAAAAGCAATATAGCGTATAGTATATGAAAGCAAAAAGGAACTACAAACTATGAAATATTATTAAGAAAAGTCATGTATCTATAGGCTGATATTTATCATATACATACTAAGCTACACCTGCATAGAACCCAGAAGCATACATTTCTGTAAATGTGAATGTAAAAAACACAAAATATATTGGTACATAGAAATTTAAGAATATATTTGTAGTATGTACTTATAGTTTATTTCATCGCTATTTGCCAAATGAAAAATCTGAAAATATACCGTGGCTTGTTTTTACGGCTAGGCTCAAGTAGACTGTTTCATTTATCGGCAAGGTAAGAAAGTATTTTATCTGGCAAATAGCGATGAAATGAATAGTATGTGTATTATTCTTTATAACAAAACTGGCACTGTTATCGAAAATCCCCAGGAACTAAAACATCTATATTTAATCCAATAGTTAGTACATATGAATTAACATTATTTAATTTATATACCTACGCGTATGTTGATTATTTTAAATTATCAGTAAACCCAATCAAAACCGACGAACCCATTTACACACATTCTCTGACACTGTGGAAGTTCTTTCCTAAATCGTCATATTTATATTGCCCATAATCTCCCTCTTTGTAAAATCGCGGACGTAGCTCCCTTCCGCGGGACATACAAAACAATAATAATAAAGAATATTCCGACTTACTTCAGCGCCAGGGTATAAAATTACTATTAGAGTTTACGATGTGCTGAACTATGGAATGATAAAGGGGGGAGAAAACACTGAATCACTGAAAGAAAAAGCAATGGTGGTTCCTAGAATAGACAGTGATCTACTATGAAGTGATTAAAGCTGCGGGATTTATTCAAGTATCTTCCCGATAGTTGATATTATGAATCATACTTACAATCATGCTCAGCCATGCTTCCATAACTAATAGAGCCCTCTTGAAACAATAACTGATATACTGGATGGTGCAAAATAATTTAGGAGTATTCAAGGCAGTTATTGTGAAGAACAGTGTTTCTGACAATTTCCACTATCCCAATAATTATTAATGCTAATGATGTTACAGCTATGTACGTCGTTTGTATTTCATGTACTTTGTGAAAATAGTTTAATATGCAAACGTGGTAATTAATATGAGGGTAATACCGAGTAAATGAAAATATGTGCAAGATTCCGTAATAATAACCTAATAAACGTATTACTGTGTGATTTAATAAACTGTAATTTAGAAGTAAGAGAATAAAATATGTATTACTTTAAATATAATTTTTTTAGAGGACTTTTATAATAAATATAGACATAATTTGAAGAGAATTAATGCAAAAGTGGTTAATGATGCAAAAGTGGACGAGTATACTTTATAAAAATTTCAAGACAGATGATTTATTACTGATCAGTATACTTTATCCATGAAAAAAATTGCTCGTATGAAAAAATAAAAAAAGCACGCTCTACATTACCACTGATAGTTTTTCAAAATAATCAATAAATCTAGAAAGAAGACAGCTACATTTGTACAATGTATGGATAACTTATATTACTAGGAATTCTTTTTCTTATGCAATTTTAAACTATAAAGAACTGAAAAGTTCATACATTGATAAACATCAATCAATAGAGGAGCTTTTTAGTACTTTCTAGTTTAAAATTACATAACAACAATTATTCCAAGTAGTACAAGTTATGTTCTGTTCTGTGGTTTTATAAAGATAACGTACCTATAGCAATGCTATCCTGATGATCAGGACATGTTGTTTATATTTACATTAGAATAAGAAACAACATGTCCTACTGATGGTGAAATTTGCATATATAGATGCATTAAAATATTGGTTGTCGTTAAACGGCATATAAAAAACGTGTAATTATTTGTAAGTTTAATGTAATAGATACCATATTAATTATATATTAATTATATAGTTAATATTGAACAATAATAATAATAATAATAGAACAATATTAACTATACTCGTCCTGTTGTAAATAAAACTATTTATTTCTCTGTTGGTTTTAATGGTAAATAAACATTGGGTGCCAAATATTTTGCTAATTTTAGAAAAGCTTAATGGTTACTGCGGTAATCTACTGGCGATATTATTTACTAGCCTTCATTTATTTAGTCGTTGACATTAGTCAAATACTAAAATCTTAAAACTGCTCTTACATGCACCGAGTGAAACTTTGCCTTACAAGTTATTAGGCAGCAATATTGTTGTTTGAAACGTGGAAATATTTGAGATGTCGACCCAATGACAATTCAAAAATAATCTCACTAGAACACTGCATCAGGAAGAGGAAACTTTGGCGTTTTTTGTTTTTTGCAAAGTGAAAGAGAGGTGAAATCCATCGTACGTGAAGCTACAATACGGAAAATCATGTTTGTTACTCTACTCTAGAAAGTGTATGGCTAGAATAACGAATTAACAAACCGGGTGATTTCAGTAGCTGATGTTCTTGAACGGGTTAAGCAAACCGTGTTGTGATATCTGAATCGGTCCCAGTAGTTCAGACCTTGAAAATCGTTGTTATGCTTAATCTCAGAATGAAAACAAATATATTTATGAAGTCTTTTAGATGGTAGAAAGCAGAAGACGACAGCTTTGTGGCAATAACTATAAGTGGCGATGAGTCCAAAAATATTCCACACAGCTCATGGCAGAGAGCGTTTTATAACTCCTTTTTGGTGATGCAAGAGAATGAAATCTCAAACCTGCCATCAGAACCAAAGCCACTAACAATGTCGTACAACGAGTACAACAACATTGGGTGAGGAGAAAACTGACTTCATCCGATACTTAATCATTTTTAATATTAAGAAGCAGTTAATATTAAGAAGACGATGTAGATAATAAGAATTTCTGGAAATATTGGAATAGTAGTTTGATAAGCCATGCCATGTAATATGTAAATAAACTTTTCAGATGGGTTTTTTTTAGAAATGATGATTGAATCGTCAATCATCATAAAAAAAGTTACGTAAAAAATTATATCAGCATTTTAGAAACGAAAAACACATGAACAAGTATAATACTATTATGATAGATGCTTTTATCTAATTCATTAAATTTGTCAGGATCTCAGATTCAATTTCTACAGCCTAACACCGCTTGCAAGCAATAAATTGCATACAATAGTTTTTGCTCACGACACAACAAATAAAATATTTTGAAGTAGTCCCCTTTTAAAAAAAAAAATACGCCCTAAATATAGCCTGGATTAAATTTTACCTCAAAAGTCTGTCATCATCGAATTGCCTATGGGAAACATTAGATTGAAGGGTTCTGAAAATTATGCTTCAAACCGGAAAATCAGAACACGTCCCGTGTTTTTCTCGTTAATTTTTTTTGGAAATAACAATGAGAAAAATAGGAGAAAATAAAAAAAAATTAAAAATATTTTGAGGCGTTTTTTTTACACTACCATAGACTATAATGTATATTCAGGAGCTACAGTGAACATGGATATTAACGGGCACAGAAATTTGCACATATATACATACATATATATCATGAACTAGCGAAAAGAAATAGTAACAACAATATGTATTCTTTTGATACATGATTGTACTTTGCAATGATGTTATCACTTGAATCTAACGTCATTTATACACATCCTGTAATGAACCATTTATTAAGAGATTTTAACGAAGCAACTGCAATACTTGGGTCGAAGAGTGCAATGTTCAGCGAGAAATAACGTGCAATGGAACTGTATTTAAAGGAAATTCATGTAAAGCTCTGTTAAATAGTGTCAGTAAGCTCAGAGAAATATGTTGTTTAGGGTGTTTGAGGTATGTTACAGTATTGAAGAAGTTTCAAAAGTCGTTATCGCTTGTTTCGGGAAGAAATTAGACCTGACCTATAAACAGAACTTGATTCAATTTGAGCCGCCTATTTCCATTTGGTATTTCAGTCACGCCAAAAGTACAGGGTTAGTCACCTAAAATTGACCCCCCCTTTATTTCTCTTAATTTCAATAGAATCGAAACATTCAAACAAGGATTTTACATGATTTCTTATAAATTTTTTGAATATTTAAACAAATTTTCAAAAACTCTGCAAATTGAAAGGGGGTGAATAATTTTTTATTTTTTTTAAATCGAACACCCTATATTTTTTTACTTAAAAAAGTTACCTATAGTTTTCTGATCACAAAAATATATAATTGGTGTATCTTGGTAAGTATAGTTCATGAGATATTCATACAAATATATAGTCACATCACAGGAATAAGTTTGGCATAAGACCATAGCTATGTCCTTTATAAGTATAAGCTATGTTTTTGAGATATAACGACACATCCTGTTTTTTAAGAAAAAAATTATGAAAACTCTTTGATGCGGCAACACATAATAATTATAATAAACAAATAAACCTTTATTAAAATGACAACAACAAAGTTTAATGAACACAAAACATAAATAACGAAATAATGATAAACAAAAACAATGCGCAACAAGAAATAACATAAAACCAATGAACTTTATTAAAATTAAATATATCTATATGTTCTCCTCGTATCTTCCGTTTCTATCAAGGCACAGTTGGCATCTTTTAATAAATTCATTTCTAACGTTTTCAAATAAATGAACTTTTTGCCGCAAATTTTCTATTTCTTGACTGATACAGTCCTTCAACTCATCCGAGTTATTATATACCGAATTTTCGTATATGTTTTGTTTTAGTGTTCCCCACAAAAAGAAGTCCAAAGGACTCAAGTCTGGGCTATTAGCAGGCCAATGTATAGGACCGTATCTTCCCATCCAAAATAGATATTTGTCATTTAAATATTCCGTTACTTTCCGTACAGAGTGTGGAGGAGCACCATCCTGTTGCCAAATATCAGAATTCCTGGTTGCAAGGGGAATATTATCTAAATAGTTCTCTACTTCACCCTGAAGAATATTCAAATACTGAACTGCATTCAATGACCCATTAATGAATACGGGACCCACAATTGTATTTTGATGAATACCGCACAACACATTTACTGTATTATATCCTTGGGTTTTTATCTTTTTTATAATATGTGAATTTTCGGGCACCCAATAATGTGCATATTTCCTATTAAAGAGTCCAGCCGTTGAGAAGCTCCTTTCATGGGTCCAAAATAAGTTTTTTAAAAAGTTATTGTCGTTTTCTGCTCTCTCAATCATCTCTCTACAAAAAGCTCTTCTGTCGGCAAAGTTATTTTCAGTTAAAAGCTGAACTGGCAAAATACTATAAGGCTTATATTTATGACGTTTTAATATACGTCTTATACTTGCTTGAGAAATATTAAATTCTTCTGCAGCAGCGTTAGTAGATTTATTGGGGTGTTCGGTAAAAAAAAGTAAAACGTCCATTTCCATATCTTCTCCTGTTTTGGGCTTCTTTCTTTCTCGTTTCTTATCTTTTAAGGATTCGCTGCCCCCAAACTTGAGATAAATATTAGAGAAAGTGTTCTTGGAGGGAACGCGTCTTACAGGATATTTTCTTGCGTATCCTCTTTTAGCTATATATTTGTTTTTATTGCTGGTTTAAGTAAATTTTTAATATTTCTTTCCTTTCGACTAATGAATATCCCATATCAATATATTAGATATATTAACAAGTGTATTAAAACTTAACTTAAAGCGTATTAATAATATAACAATCAAACATAAGTCAAACATAACATAACTGTCAAACGAAGCATTATTGTTTCTTTAAATCATTTCGGTTCATAGCTCTCCTGATTTATGGTCTTATGCTAAACTTATTCCTGTGATGTGACTATATATTTGCATGAATATCTCAAGAACTATACTTACCAAGATACAACAACTATATATTTTTGTGATCAGAAAACTGTGGGTAACTTTTAAGTAAAAAAATACAGGTTGTTCCATTAAAAAAAAAATAAAAAAATGTTCGCCCCCTTTCAATTTGCAGGGTTTCTGAAAATTTGTTTAAATATTCAAAATATTTATAAAGAAACATGTAAAATCCTTTTTTGAATTTTTCGATTCGATTGAAATTAAGAGAAATAAAGGCGGGGGTCAATTTTAGGTGACTAACTCTTACACATGCACTTTTTCATCATGTCGACGAATTTTGGACTAAACATCAAACTGGTTTGGGCTTTTATAGCGAACAAGCTATGGAGTCAGTACCCATATTTTGATTTTACAGTTACTTGCAATAAATATAAGGTATCCCACAATCATCCTAAATATGCTGAGAAATTACTGAAGGCTATATGTGCGAATATAATAGCCAACATGTGTCATAGGGTAAAGCTGATCTGTTGACTTACAGTACATTTTACGTTATTATTATACCTTTTTTGCTAAGTTATAGAGTATTATCAATTACTATTTTAGTAAACAATTATTTTTCAGGCAAAACACAAACTGTTTAGTTACTGTATATAAATGATGCTACATTCAAATAAAGGCATCATTGCAAAGTGCAATTATGTATCAAAAGAACACATACTGTTGTCAATATTTTAATCCTATGGTAATATAAGAAAAACGTCACAAAATATTTTTAAAACTTTTTTTAAAATCTTATTATTTCCAAAAAATTAACGAGAAAAAAAAAACGGAACGTCTTCTAATTTCCCGGTTCGACGATCCATTTTTAGGGCTCTTCAATCTAACGTTTTCCATAGGTAGTTCAATAGTGACAGACTTTTGAGGTAAAATTTAGTTCAGGCAACTCGTGGCAAAATATTCGATTATAGTAAGAAAATAATACAACTGATACTAGTACATTAATTTTCGCATACATTTATGCTTTGTTTAATTCAGAACGGAATTAGAATATGCTGAAAAAATAAATAATGTCATTTTACCAATACGAGTACATTTATATTGATAACTTATGAGTATATATGATCCTGGAGTAGGTTGGAACCTTTGGTGTGAAGACAACACTAAACGAGTTTTCAAACTCGAGTAACAAACAGTAAAACGAGTAAACAAAGTTGTCGAAACGCGCGTCGAGTATAGTGTATGGTGTTTTGTGGAAAACTCGTTTAGTGTTGAGTACATATGAGTAAATTCAAACATTCCCTGCTACCATGGCCGAATTTATTTTTGAAAATATCGTTATGACCACACAGTGTACTAATGTTCCAGCCAGTGATATTAATTAAGAATGATAATGACAAAGTCACTCTCAACTTTATCGATAATTCACTACATCCAGTCGCCGTATGACAGCATGAAGCCATGCAGCTTTTTAATGGCCACCCAGAAAGCCTCTTGAAACAATTGACGGCGTCATTATGAAAAGAGCATCAAATGGAGCGTGGCGGCCGTAAATTGTCAAATTAATAGGTCTAAATTAGGAACGACATGTTACGTTGTACTATAAATACTCACAAATTAACCAATTGTAAATTCACCCCAGGGGGAGGTGGACGCCATAAAAAATTATCTGCCGCCACCCTTCATGAAAAAGCGAAGGTTCTTAATTAATGGCCCTCTTTCGGCCTAATCGATATTTAATCATCCCCATTGTGCCTTAACCAATGAAATGCGCTCGTCCATGGTTACGGTCATGTACGCATCTGATCGTGATATAAGGGGATTTTTTCGGGCACACAGCATGCCTAGCTTAAATAATTTACTAGGCAAATAGACTAGGCAATTTGGCGGAATCTGGGCGGGAGTCCTTTTTTAAGAGTAGCTAATGAATAAGTGCTACTTTTGGGGCAAGGGGCTGTTTCAGTAACAAGAACTGTAATTACTGAAACCATTATCAAGTTAAATAAATGAAAACCAGGACAAAAGAGTATTCATGAATAGAGTATTTTAGCTTTTTTAGAGTATAGTGCCAGTAAATATTAATCTTCTATTTAATTTTTTCTAGTTGCCATTAATTTTCAAAATATAAGGAGTTCGAGTTAAATAGGTGTATGTACAGTAAAGATAACGAGATTTAAATGACTATGACATATTTTAATAAAATACAAGGTGTCCTGAAATGTTTTCCTCATTTATTTCTTAAACATGAGGAGTTTCTTGAACATAAAGTTTAATGAGGACACATGATTTCAGCAAGATGGGGCTACAGCCCATCCTGCAAATTTATCAATAGAAGCCTCTACAGCAATGTTCCCTGAAAAATTGATCTTTAAGCGGAGGGACATTACTTGGTCACCCACAGGTCCCGATTTATCGCCGATGGATGTTATTTTTATATGGTTATTTGAAATTTAAGTGCACATATGTATACTGATGCTCCTAAGACTTTGCTTATGTTAATAGTTAAAAAAAAAAAGAGAGAATCAGAGAGGTCAGAGAATTGAACCCGCATTATGTCACGAAATATTAGCATGAAGAGAGACACCCTCACGATGTTATTTTTTATAGACACCTTTCCTTACATTGTAAATTTAAATAAAAAATAGTGAATGTAAATATCTTTCTTAGTAACCGAGTATTCACCCAAAAAGGGAAAAATATTTCAGAACACCTGTTATATGTAAGGTAGGAACCACTTACAGAATAAAATTATTTTTTGCGTTATTTTGGAGATTTCTGACAAACACTTGGCCAGATTGATCTTCAGCCTAAAACATATATCTCCTAAACAACATTTTAAATACACTAAATAATTATGCCAAATTCAATACAAATAAGATTACTGTTTTAATAAAACGCCCCGTCTATATTATTTGATGAGTCCATTTTAGAAGTTAAATTTATGTAAGTGTACAGAAACAGGTAAAGTAAACGATTCGTAAAACCACGATAATTTTTCTACAATGCTCATCATGCTAGTCGTCGTATATGTTTACAGTAAATTGAATCTAATACAATCACCCACTATCCCTAAATTTAATTTAAAACAATTACGTTTTTATGGAACCTTCTTGCAATGAAATAAAAACCACTTAGGCAACTACACATAATAAGAGGTCTGTGAGCATGTGTCTAGCTCACATCAGCGATAGCGATAGATTTATTTTAGAAAATTGTCTTTTAAAAAGTCTTTTTCTGTGTAATATTACAATGCGATATTTAACATATATTTAATGAATTGTTATTTTGCTGATTACTAGACCCGATCCCAGCAATTAGACTAACGATAAACTGAAACATGTTATTACTTATTTCGTGTGTAAAATTTACTCTTCCACACTCAACTATACTAGCGGAAAAGTAATGTAATCGTGTAAAGGAAAGTGTAAAAAAATTTTTCGTTTATTTTTCGTTTTTTGGCTTAAAAACAAAAACAAATGGTTTTTAAAAATTTTTGTCTATGTGTCGTCGTTGTCGCTGTTGTCGGCATTAGAATTTCTTGTTAGCCCGATAACTCAACTAAATCATGTCGGTTCGATCGGGTTTTGACTGATTCTGAACGGGGACGTCTCCTAGATGATACCTATTGATTTTGAGGTGGATAGGACATACCCCACCCTGTCCATGGGTCTATTTGAGAAATTCCTCTTAGCACGATAATTCAATTAAATCGTGTCGGATCGATCGGGTTTTGATTAATTAGGATTGGGGACGCCTTCCAGAGGACACCTATTGATTTTGAGGTGGATAGGACACACCCCACCCTGTCCATGGGTCATAAGAAAGCACGACGGTGGACTATTTGAGAATTTTTTTTTGTTGACACGATAACTCAACTAAATCATGTCGGATCAATTCGGTTTTGACTGATTCTGATCGGAGACGTCTCCCATATGACACCTATTGATTTTGAGGTGGATAGAACACACTCTACCATGTTCATCAGTCATGAGAAAGCACAATGGTGGACTATTTGAGAAATTCTTTTTTGTTAGCACGATCACTCAATAAATCGTGTCGGATTAGGGACGTCTACCAGACGATATGTATTGATTTTAAGGTGGATAGGACACACCCCACCCTGTCCATGGGTCATGAGAAAGCACGATTGTGGACTTTTGAAAAAAGTTAAAACTGTCGCATGAAACACATATTCTGCATTTATGTATTGGTTTATTTTTTCTCGGCCACTCAAATTCGAGATAGAGATGTTCTACGTGCGGAAAAGTCCGTTTTAAAGTTTTAAAACTGTTTATTTTATACGTGTTTATATTTAATACTCATTTTAAACTAGTGTTTTTAAATATTAACAAATAATGTTTACTTCATATTTTTCATTTATATGAAATGAAAGAAAGAATTTAGTCCCTTTATGTCTTAAATACATGAAAATATGTAAAGGAAATGTCATCCAAATGTTTTCAGTAAAACTATTTTAAAACTAAAGAAATTGGAGTGTTTTTAAAGCACAAGGTTAAAACACGTATCACCTCTATGAAGCAACCAACTATTGTTAAATTAACTAAAAAAATAAATTACTTACTGAATAATAGGTACATCAAACTCTAGGAAATGAAGTTAGAATGTACTTTAAAATAAATTTAGTTATAAATTACCGAAGTAGTCTGCCGAAAAACCAAGAAAATCCTATAGAATTTATGAAAATATTAAAATATAGCTAGGAGGTAATAGTCTTAAAAGACTTAAATTAAAATTTAAGTCTTCGGTCTTCGA
This sequence comes from Rosalia funebris, assembly GCA_037954035.1. Taxonomy (NCBI): domain Eukaryota; kingdom Metazoa; phylum Arthropoda; class Insecta; order Coleoptera; family Cerambycidae; genus Rosalia; species Rosalia funebris. The sequence goes on from JAZFAV010000011.1 coordinate 23,625,082, forward strand.
CCCTAAAAAGGTTCGTTATTATCTTTTATTATTAATTTCAACAAAATATTTATTGTCTTAATTAGAACTATAGAATATTTAACAGTTTCTTAGTCAATTAGTTATTTATAAAATGAAATAATGATACATTTTACTATAGAAGAGTTCCAATGCTAGTTTAATATACGTTATATTACGAGTATTACCTATATCTATGGTTTTGTATATAGTTTCAAAACTAATTACACCAATGCACTGAATATAATGAACTACTTTTCATGACGATTTGAATACTCCAAAAATAAGTAATTAACATTTTAGCTAAAGAATCTCAATAGAATTCTCTTGTAAACTTGAATAATTTGTTTTACTTTTAAAATTCCCTTTTCATTTATCACATTATTGGATATTAAAGGGGGTAGTCAATTATATTAGACTATAAGTTAGTATAATAGTTTTATTATCAAAAAAAGAAGCATTTTAATATAAGAGTTTCGTGAAGACACTATGTGTGTGTGTGTCTTTAAATATTGAAATATTTGAGAATTTAATAAATAAATTTTCTCATTTACACTATAGCACTGCTTAAATATTTTTACCAAAGACGTAACGAATTTATTACTAATATGATACATTATTTTTAGAGATCAAAATACAAAACAATTCACCCTCTCTTAAATAGACGTTAGCCAGTCTCCATATTTATTACAGATACTTATTCTCTAGAGTTTTTACTAAGTCATTCTAAAAGCAATACTAGTCAAATGCTATTATTAAGCACAATACGATTTTTTTACTAAAATAGTACATTATTTTTAGAAGAAAACACAAAAAAAATCGGTTCTTAAATGGACCTTAACCAGCGCAAATATTTATCACAGATAATAATACTGTTTAAATATTTCTTATTAAAGACACAAAGAATTTATAACTGAAGTAATACATTTTTTTTTAGAAAAGATATTACAGAAAAATTCACCCATCTTAAATAGGCCTTCACGAGTCTCAATATTTACCACAAGTATTCTCTCGAGTTTTTGCTAGTCATACTAAAGGCAATACTGGCCAAATGTTTTTACACACACCGTCAAAAGTCTTGGACCCCCCATATATTACAGACTAGCCATACCCGTCACGCCTTGCGGTGTCGTTTGCTAAATGTAATGAAATAATTTTCGTTGCAACAATTTTCAATTTATTTTGGATCATTATGTATTTTCATTTAGTTTTACTAACTCAGAAACCTTCGCGGGCATGCGTTCAACCATTCCCCGAAGTTTCATCGCCATCGAATGAACGGTTTAGGAAGGCATAAGAGACATACAGACAAACATTAATTTATATATATATATATATATATATATATATATATATATATATATATATATATATATATATATATATAGATTTCAACTGTTTATTTTGTTTTCGTTGCTAGGCAACAAAGGTGAGTTATTAACTGTCAAACAAGATCAAATAAATTTCTAGATAAAATATTGTTGATTAGTTACAATTTTTTAAAAATATTTTCCAGTTCCATTGCATATTTAGCAAAGTGAATTTGATACTTTTCTTTCGTAATAATGCCAGGACGTAAGGTTTCTACATTTAATAGGGCAATAATTATTGCTTTACATGATGCTGGATATTCCAATCATCAGATATCCGAGATGTTAGTCATTCTTAGATTTTCTGTTGTGCGAGTAGTGCATAGGTATCAAAAATTAGGGACAGTGGAAAGAAGACCACGTAGTGGTCGACCTCGAGTGCCAAGTGAACGGCAGGATCAGTATTTAGTTCAATATGCCCGTAAATACCGAAATGCTTCAGCTCCAGCCCTCAAGGCTCACTTTCAAGGTACGTTTCGCCTTGTTATATCGACCTCTACAGTTCGAAGAAGACTCCATCATGAAAATTTACGTCCTTTAAGGTCTTTAAGAGTACCCACTCCACTTCCACGACATCGAGCTGCCTACTTTCAATGACCACAGGAATGTAGTGACTGGTTTTTGCAGCAGTGACGGTGGGTCTTATTCACAGATGAAACCAGAATTGGACTGGTGAGTGATGACAATAGGCAAACGGTCTGGAGACAGCCAGGTTATCAAGAGAGACTAAATGTTACCCGTGAGGTTGATTCCTACAATGGTGCGACAGTAGTGTTTTGGGGAGGAATAATGTTCAATCACCGTGCGTCGTTAATTCCCATAGATCAGAATATGGCAAGTCAAGTTTATAATGAAAATGTGATCAGGCCCATTATTTATCCTTTATGCAACGAATTAGGTGAAATTTCATCTTCATGGACGAAATGCGAGGCCACATCGTGCAAGAATGGTTCAATAGGTACTTGAACAGGGAGATATTACAGGATTGGATTGGCCAGCTAATTCTTCAGATATGAATCCCATTGAGAACATATGGGATTTTGTTTCTAGAGCAATTCACAAACGCATGAACCCACCCCAAAACGCGGAAGAATTAGCTGCAGAATCAATAGAGGAATGGAACAATATTCCTCAAGAAATTATCAACCATTTGATTGTTTCCCGTTGTTTTTTAATTGACTAAACTTTTAAAAATTATATCTGTATACAAAAAAATACATATAGAAAAAACATACTTTGAAAAACAAATACGATATTTAAAAAAAATACATTCTCTATTTTTAATACTAAACATCGGGGGGTGCCAAGACTTTTGACGATGTGTGTATTAAGCACGTTGCGAACTTTTTACTAAAATAATATATTATTTTTAGAAACGAAAATACACAAAAATCTCCAAAGTTTTACCATCCATCACATGTGACATTTTCAAGGCTGCTTCTGTAGGACTTAGCAGAGGATACCATCTGTAATGGTGGAAACTATAATCTATAAATTTTAACAAAACTCATATTTAACCAATCGTAAATATGTTTGAAACAGTTTGCATTAATTATTCGTATAATTAACATACTACAAAAAAAATTATATAGGATCGAGTTACTCATAAAATTTATGATATTTAAATTCATCGTTGGAATAGACCCTCCCCACTATTTTTAATAACAAACGTTTACTTCATAGTTAATTATAACGTTACAAATAGATTTACTATCTACGGTATAATTATTAAAAGGAATAATTTAACTCCCAGCGAGACAACGACTCTGCCCGAACCGACTAATTATGAATTTTATACGCTTCATTACCTCCTAATTTATTAATATTCGAATAATAAACCCACATGCATATATTTATCATGTAAATTGCTTGATTTAACAGGATGTGCCATTGAACTTAACGTATCAATTTCCATTCCATACAGAGACTCTTGAAAAACCAAATATCACTCCGGATTACTCAGAGAATCGGTTTTGTTCCAAGTGAGGGATGAAAGAACACATTTTCCGGCCTGCTCGTGTGCTAGACGAACTGTGGGGTGCAATGATGCATGGGCATGTGTCCGCAACAAAAGTGGATAAAGGTAAAACCCGCTGCTCTAATTTGAAAGATGCCGAGGAATAAAAAAACAAAAGGCAGGTAAGGTCAACTACAATACGCTAAAAGGGCGGGTACAGATATCTGACAGTGAAGCGCTTTAAATTTATTGTTAATTCTCTTCTCTGTTTAATTCGATGAGGTAGTTGTGGTGGAAAACATAATTTATTGCATTGTGAATGATATATTGGTCCATATATAATGGAGTTCGTAGACAGAATTGCATGCGGTTTCTTATGAGCTACCGAAAATTACAAAAGTATATATTAATATTATCACGAAAAACTTAATTCCTCATGAATATTATGATTTATTTGTAGCAATGAGTTTTTTTACGTATTATTGTTCATTTGGATTTTTATTAGATAGGCGAAATTTTGTTAGTTTGTGAGTTACCACAAATTTTATATTCTGACATGTGCAGATTTTTTTAAAAATCCGATGCATGGTGGCGCTTGGCAAACAGGCCCGTTGTTGTGTACGACGTCGAATTGATGTGTTTAGATACCCCCGTACACTATCTCTTACTGCAGCAATATTTTAATCTGACCGACCAAGACGAGGGCGTATTGATGTTGTCTTATCAATAACAGAACACATCACTTTAAATTTCTTGATTAAGTTACGAACTGCTAACTATATAGGCGCTTCATTTGGCCCTAATTTTGTGAATTTTCTTAATGCAACTGTAAGTGATCGCTCACATTCATAAAACAGTTGTATACAAACTATTCGATATTGAACTGTTAATTGCGGCACGTTGACGTAATATGGCTTCTAGGTGACTGTTGTTAAATATTGATACCCTATCTTTGACAGAACACAAATGGACCCCAATTCAAATTCTATAGTTCCAGTCCAGGGTAGCGGGTAGATCCTCCTCTACAACCTCGGTAGAGGATAGATCTACTTCAGGAACTAGCGGCCCAGCCCACGGGAGCTCATGGGTTACCTCCCTACCTCATGACATGCGGGGAATCATGTCCTAAACCTAATTCCTCCCCCCCCCCTCTTTCCTTCCTACATCCTACCCCTAGCCAACACGCAAGGGAAGCGTGGCGTTGTAATGCCAATACCCTACCATGAAAAATGGAAGAGGTCTATGTCCAGAAGTTGACGAGAACAGGTTAAAGAAGAAGAAGAAGAAAAGAAGTTCCAACTGAGATATCCAATACATGCGCATGCGATAGAGTGGTGTGGTCATTTCTAGAGTTGAAAACGTAAAATTATGTAAAACTCAAAGCATAATATGCGTAGTTTGAGGTGAGTTTATGCATAATTGGATAAGAGCTCATAGAAGCTTAATAGACAGCTACCGGCATCCAATTTTCTATAATTGTTAACGAAATATCTACTGAACAACATAGAGTTGATTAGATTGCAGAATCTTTTGAGACATTTTAACTAGAGCTCTATTTGTCATGTACATAGAACATATTATACTACTAAATTTAATTTATAATTAAGTACTACTCCTATTACATTTAATTAGTAGTATTTTTTTATTGTAAATAATCATTTGCTGTTAATTTTTATTTTATATAATTACAGAAATTTCGAGTAATACGTTATAATTGTCTTCACTTTTAGAGGTAGAATGAGTCTTGCACATTTGAGAACAGGCAATTTTAAATAATTTTAAACGGGTCTAAAATAAACGTGTCAATGCTCAGTTTTGCAATGATTTTTAAAACTAGGTATGAACTCCAGCTTCTTTTTAGTCGTGGTATTAGATATTAGATGTGCCACTGCTAATTTTTCAATAATTAAATGTCTGTAAATAAAGTCTTTTTTGAATTGAAATATTTGTCATCATTCAGAAGTTTCATCTATGTACCCATATCAAAATACCTACGACATCCCAATAATATTAGCTATATTATTCATCTAATTATTGTAATTAATTGAATTATCCCACATTATTATTAATCCCACAGAAAACTTATTATCCTGACGGTCTCGTTAGGAAAGTGAAGTTCCCTGCGTTTCTTATGATTTGGCTGTGTATGAGTGGCATGGGCGTACGAGAATTGCATTTCGTAGATGGTACTGTGACAGCAGAAAAATATAAACAAACTCTGACAGACAGTTTATTGCCGACAATACCGATATGTCAAGTCACTGACGCACAGTAAGTTTTCCAGCACGATGGTGGAAATGGCCTTATGGCAGTACAGACCTCCATTAAACTGGCGCATTAGCAAGGACAATGAGTGTGCCTCGATAGCTCAGCGGTCAGAGCAACCAACCGGAAATTGGGAGAGCCGGGTTCGATTCCCGATCAAGGCATAAGCACTCTTTATCCTTGCTATCGCCAAAGTGGTGATCCCGACGTGATGTGATTCGTTCCAGTACTCGAACCTCCCTTAACATCTCAAATTCGCGGATTCGATTCCCGTCCTATCCATCGCCCTATAGTCCGGGGGTTACCGAACAACGGTTCGTAAGAATGGTGAACGCGGCCGCCACATTCCGTTAATTGTAACGAGACAAACCATGTCTCTAGGGGGGGAGGGGGGAGTACTGTAGCGACGCCTTAAACTGGCAACATTAGCAAGGATAATGAGTGTGCCTCGATAGCTCAGCGGTCAGAGCAACCAACCGGCAATTGGGAGAGCCGGGTTCGATTCCCGGTCAAGGCATATGCACAATTTATCCTTGCTATCGCCAAAATAAACAAACTTTGACAGACAGTTTATTGCCGACAATACCAATATGTCAAGTCACTGATGCACAGTAAGTTTTCCAGCACGATGGTGGAAATTGCCTTATGGCAGTCCAGACCTCTCGCCAATAGAAACAGTGTGGCATAAAATGAAAAACAGTTGCGCAAAGGTCCAGCTCGTTCAGTTAAAGACTTACGCATGAAATTGCGAGAAATTTGGTATAGCGCACTTCCGAAGGAGTGCGCTAAGCTGGTAGATACAATGTCTGCCAGAATTAAAGCTGATATTGTTAATAAAGGTGATGTAAGACGGTTTTAATGAAGCGGTCCAACTATTCTGAACCGAGAATCTTAATGTTTTTTATTAACAAACTTGTCATTGACATATCATAACGTAGTAATATTTCATCATATTTAAGTTAAAAGTTTGTACTTTGTTTCTCTTGTCAATATTTGTCTTTAATAACACAGTTTTGAGAGTGGTAATACTATAGTTTAATGTACTAGTTGTAAAACTATCCCTGGCCGAACTATTATAAGCCTGGGCTCGTATATTCTGCAAATAAACAATATATTTTTGATATTTGAATAAAAAGGTTTATCTACCTAACACCAGTAAATATTGAGCAAGCATCATGCACGCGCTTGTCACCTTTCCTCTATAGAATCACAGATGATTATAAATGGTATCTATTATATGAACATATTTTAATTTACGATCAGTCGTGAATATCCGAGTAAATTCAATTTGGAAAGCTCACACGAAGCTTTTTTGTCATTTTTGGTTGCCATAAAACCTTGCCGTCTATCCTGAAAAAAATCTCTTAAACGTTTTTATTTGGGATGTTAATCACGCGCTGTCAAAACGCGTTTTGTAAGCCAGTCGCGAGTAAAAACTGGACGTCACTCGGATGTGGAGCTCGGCAATGCAGGCGCACAAAGGTTAGCAAATTATGCACGTTAATATGTGTCCTGTTGTGCAGTCCTGTCCTCCGAAGCAAGTGACAGCAGCTTCCACAATAATTGACAGCAGAATTGTGCGATACGTTTTGTTCTTCTTGCCTACTTGGTCCGCGAGCTATTATGGCGACTAGCCGGTGACCCGCAAAGAAACAGTGTATGCGGCTCAAGCCTGTTTACACCTTTCTATAAATAAGACCGGATAAATATATTAACTCAGTTTTATTCACTAAAGTTAAACTATGCCGAGCATCGTAAATTACCTTGTCATAATAAAATGGGATAATGTTTATTTAACGGTGGTCAAATAGCCTCGAACATCGTACGTTAAATATTGGGATGATGTGTAAATTTCATGCGCACTAAATAAATATATGGTCTCTGACAAAAAATACACACGCAGGCGTTATGGCCGATTTAATGGACAAGTTAACTGGATCTAGCTTAGACCTAAGCTATAAAATTTCGAGTCCTATTTTTTAGAGAACCTAGTTATAATGACATTTATGAGCATATTTGCCATCGCTCCCCAAGAGTTTATTTTAATACTTTGTGCTAAATTTAGCGAGATTAGGAAAGACATTTTTTCACAATAAGGTGATTCAGTTTGCTATTCATGCCCTGTATCTTTTTTATTTTAATACAATTTGGAAATTTCACAGAATTAAAATGGAGAATCAGGCAGGGGGGTTAATTTTAGTTATTATAGCAAGTTATATGTGTGTTAAAACCTATATATTTTCGCTGTGTCCATTTTATCTATTTCACAGCACACCTGACCCAAGTTCACTTTACTCTAAGTTCATATACCATTGCTCTAAGTGCATATGGGCAGTTAAATAGTATTATAGTAAAATAGGCAATAAAAGTTTTAAAACATAGAAAACAAAAAGAGATTTATGAAACATTTAGCAAGACTGGCCATAAAAAGTGTATTAGGCAGATGAAAAGGCCAACAGTAGCTGCTAGGTTCAAATGTATTACATTATTACGTTGCATTATTATATTATTGTAAATATGAAATAAACTTTAGTTAAAATGCGTTGGCTGGTTGGTAGATAGTATTAAGAAGCCAAAGCGTTAGGTCGCTTTTACAAACAACGATTTTGGACGTACGTCGAAAAGACGTACGTCCACATTCTATTAGTGGAATAAAGAGTAGCATGAGACCTTTCACACTGAACGGTAACGGCACGGAACCGTGATCGTGCCGTTCCGCAGCCGTCATTTGCTACTGGAATGGACGGCGACCGTGCCGTTCCGAGAAGTCAGTGCCTACGCAACCAAATGCAGCTGTTCACATGGGACATATTTCAGTCGTGCTTTAAGTTAACAACTAAAAAAATTATTTCTGAGGTTACTTAGCTCTTCAAAAAGCGATCAAAATACGCCAGTCTTTTCTCTCCTCTGATTGATTGGATGCACCCAACGAAGTCGATTCTTGCGTTCCCGCATTTTTCTGCGACGATGAATATACCACAATGCCATAAATTTACACAAATTATCATTATTCATGACACTGTTTTTTCTTTCGCGCGTACTCAACAGCGTGCAAAATTTTCAGTTGATCTGGAATACATGTACTGAGCTCAAACAACGACAATATGTCGTTGTGTGTGAGAACAATTTTGTAACGATAAATTATCGTCTTTTCACTGTACGTCCAGAACCGTTGTATGTGAAAGGAGCCTTAACCTAATGGAGCTGAATTGCAGAACGTATGAGTTCACTGTAGTGGGTTTGTAAGAATTATGATTTTTACTTTTCCGCACTCAACTATATCAGAGCGGAAAAGTAATGTAATCGTGTAAAGAAAAATGGAAACATTTTTTTCTAACGTTTATTTTTCGTTATCTGGCCTAAAAACAAAAAAAAATGGTTTTTAAAAAATTTTGTATGTGCATGTGTCTTTATCGTTGTCGTCGGCATTTTAAAAATGTCTTGTTAGAATGGGCGTTTTCACATTTACCGACACCGACCCCAACACCAACACCGACACCGACACCAGTGAGTGAGAAAGAGTGGTATATTGGCGAGTGAGAAAGCTTCCCATTTGATTTACATGAGATGTTGTCGTGCCGGTGTCGTGTCGGCTAGTGTGAAAACGTCCATTAACTCAACTAAATCGTATCGGATCGATCGGGTTTTGCCTGATTCTGATCGGGGACGTCTGCCAGACGACACCATTGATTTTGAGGTGGATAGAACACACTCTACCATGTTCATGGGTCATGAGAAAGCACGATGGTGGACTATACTTGAGAAAAATTTTAAAAAGTAAAACTGTTGCATAAAACAAATTCTGGATTTATGTGTTGATTTATTTTTTCTCGGCCACTCAATTTTGAGATAGAGGTGTTCTACGTGCGGAGAAGTCCGTTCTAAGGTCTTAAGACTGTTCATTTCTTATATTTATGAGTTCTAGAACACAACATTCAATCATCATGGTAGATACTGTCTTTGAAACTCTTACTAACACGTGTTAGTAATAGACTACTCCATTGCCATGCAGAATTTAGCTGCAATAAGAACTTCCCATGGGAATAACAAAACGGTACGCTTAAAACACTGGCAAATATATTCAAACTCGGGTTATACTTTAACCGTTCATACGTTTATTTTAACAAAATACAGCGCAACAGCGACGCGGCTGGCATAAATCTGCTCCGTAGAAGTATGCACACACGGCGTTATGTTCTCCCGACGCGACTGTGGACGCACGTGTTGGCAAAGCACGTGAAGGGTGCTATAGATAGGGACATTATACGGCGCGGGGGCTATCGGGAGGGTCAAGGGTCACCTCGAAGGCACCACGGGGTGCAAACGCCGGAGCTAACCAAGAAAACCGTGAGATCGTCGAGGTGGGCAACGTTGCAGATAAATCCATCCTATATATGGTCGAAACAGGCATAGAATCGAATTATATTCTGAAAATTATTACCGCTGTTGTTTGGTGTGTTATTTATGGATCGGCCGTATGAATGTGTGCTCCACGGTAATTGGAAAATATTAATATGACAGTAATGTGGAGGTGTGGGACTTAATAATATGGAAAAACTCACCGTTCACGATTTAGCGCTCAGCTGTCATCTAACTGATTACACTGATTACAGTCATTATATGCTCAAAATGTTACGTATTTTTGCAGTACACGCGAGTGGGAAAACATCATTGTACAACTGCTTATTAATATTCTAATCAGTTTAGATTTATAACATGGTACGCAATTATATAACATGGAGCTATATATGTGTATATATATATATATATATATATATATATATATATATATATATATTCCGTACAATATATTTTATACATTTTACTAGTTCATACGAATACTAGTTCATAGGAAGTGTAATACATTAAAGAAGTTGCAACTATTACGGTTTATCCTTTAATATCTAATAGAAAAAAAGGATTACAGAACATTTTCTAAAATATTACCAGTTGACATTAAGTCGACTATTTATAACCGAAGACTACTACTTAAAAAATTATTACGCACACTGTGCCTTTAGTACATTACAACAATGATTGAAAAGAGATTTGAATCTAATATCCCCTAAAACTAGAAGCACTTACAACACGATACAACAAAAAAGTGAAATAAAGTAGAAACGATGCTTAAGGAATTACATATTATTAGGTTTTCATGTACTGGAGTTTTATTAAAATCGGTTTAATATTTCTCAGGCAACTGAAATATTTACTTATAAAGATGAAGATTCTATTTACTAACAATCTAAAACTGATCTTTATTAACATAAAGCTTTGGACTGTTCACTGAGAGGTGTCTCAGTTGGAACTATATATATATATTTATATATATATATATATATATATATATATATATATATATATATATATATATATATATATATATATATTCCGTACAATATATTTTATACATTTTACTAGTTCATACGAATATTAGTTCATAGGAAGTGTAATACATTAAAGAAGTTGCAACAGTTACGGTTTTTTCTTTTGTATCTAATAGGAAAACAGGATTACAGGACAGTTTCTAAAATATTACTAGTTGATATTAAGTCGACTTTTTATAACCGAAGACTAGTACTTAAAAAACTATCATGCACACTGCGCCTTTAGTAGATTACAACAATGATTTAAAAGTAATTTGAACTTAATGTACCCTACAACTAGAAGTACTTATACGATACATAAAAAAAGTGAAATAAAATAGTAATGATGTTTAAGGAATTATTTATTATTAGGTTTTCATTTACTCGAGTTTTATTAAAATTGGTTTAATATTTCTCAGGTAACTGAAGTAATTACTGATAAAGATAAAGATTCTATTTCCTAATATTCTAAAACTTATCTTTATTAGCACCAAGCCTTAGACTGCTTACTATAGGGTGTCTCCACCATACGACGTCAACATGTTGTGATTAACTATTCAACAACGAAATGTTTGTGTACAACTGTTTTATGAAAGTGAGCGATCATGTACAGTTGCATGAACAAAATTTTCACAATATTGGCACAAAATGAAGGGCCTACAGAATTAACAGCTCATAACTTAATAAAGAAAAATGTGAAGAGATGGGTTCTATTGAGATGGGTTCTATTATTGATAAGATAACACCAATACGTCCTCGTCGTGGTTATTCAGATGAAAATATCGTTGCAGTGAGAGAAGGTGCATGGGAGTATCCAAACACATCAATACGTTTGTTTACGTTGTATACAGCAGTTGAATCTATCAAGAACCACTACGAATTGGATTTTAAAGAAAGATCTGCATCTGTCAGCATAAGAAGTTGAATTGACACAACAAGTAAAATTTACAGACTATTTACAATGGCGTACATTTGCAATAAGAGATAAGGTGATTGTTGCAACCAAATTTTATTTAGCGGTGAAGCGCATTTTCATCTTGACGAATACGTAAGCAAACAAAATTTCCTAATTTGGGCTACTGAAAATCCACATGCTGTTTACGGAAAATGGTTTGTAGATGACAGTCGTTAAATATTGGCGCCCTATCTTTGGTGGAACATAAATAGAGTGCAACTCAAGTCCCATAGTTCCAACTGAGATACCCTATATTTATGGATTTATAATTTGTTGTAATAGTAACTTCTTTGTCAACCGTTTTGTCCAAGGGACATTTCGGCTAGTGAAACTTGTCGATAAAATTTACACCAATTTCAGTTTAATTTCATGAAGTAGTTGATTCATTTTGATAACAGATGGATTATAAAGTTTGTTGATGAATTTTAATGTGGTATCATCTGCACTAAATGGAATTAGATTTTTTGAAAATTTTCAGCATTCTTACAGTAATATTCAATATTTAGAATTGATCTTTCTGATACCGTTATATCTAGAGACATTTGCCAATTTGAAGCAAAGGATACGTATATATATATATATATATATATATATATATATATATATATATATATATATATATATATATATATATATATATATACCGTTTTAATAAAAATTTCAGAGTATATAATATAAGGTTTTCTAAAGATAATTTTCCAAAGATAACCATGATACTGCTTTCTCAAGAGTAGTGTACTGAACTCTTATAACTTATTATGGAAATGACTAGTCTTTAAACTAAAACCTTGCATAATTCGTGATATTTTTGGAGATTTTAATAGTCTTATAAGTCTTTCGTAATTTGATGGAGAAAGTTAAATAAATAGGTGGATATTTGGATCTATTCACGATAAGCTATATTCAGGGAGATCAAAAACTGCACGTTTTATTGCTATACAGGAAAGCATTAAAAGTGACCTATCAACACCAATTCCAGGACAATATCAAGAATCGAGCATTACTGTAGCTATGTTATTGAAAATTTTAATAATGTCAACATATGACTGCAAGGAGAGAGGGTATCTACTATGCAATGATTTTGCATTTTCAATGTTACTTGGATGAGAAAGAAGCAAGAGATCGACATTTTATGCATAAAATCATTCACAGCGCTCATTTTACCTTAATCAAAACAATAAAAAGTAAAACTGATAGAGTTGGAGGACAGCAAAATCATCGAATGATTCATTAGTGATCACCTTATGTGCTAAACTGTATGTTGAGGTGCATTTTATGGTCTGGAGTAATCATCGATCCATTGTTCTATAAAGATAACTATGGCAATTCTATTACAGTCAATGAATGCAATGATAATACATTGTGGACATTTTGTGGGCCTTAACTTAATAGATTTAAGATTGCTGATGGTTGCTCCCAATAAGATGATATTACGTACCACACAACATGAAACAAAATAACATTATTGTGTAAGATATTCCTTGGAAGCTTAATTTAAAAGCATGGAATGGTGATGTGAATTAACCACCAAGATCGCATGACCTGAACCCTTTAGACATTTCTCTGCCTAAAGGATTCTATTTGAAAAGTAAAGTTCATGTTAACAAGTCATCAACCATTCCAATACCATTAAGAAGATAGATAGGGAATAGTTCCAAAATAGTTCCAATATGTGAGGTATGTGTCAACGCAGCCACAGTAGACTTTTAAACGATACGTTTTTCACGTTTAATTGTAATCAATGTTACTTTTATTTGAAATATTAAAATAAGAATGTTTCCGTATAATTTATTTTTTATAGAAAAACTTTTAAGATTTTTTTGTTCTTTGCTTTGCGTTCACAAAAGTCTGTCCATATATTTGCCATTCCTTGTATACTATGTATAAATCCATATTCTAAAGAAACGTAATATTTACTATTTATATAGTTTTATTTTATTAATTTTACATATTTTAATATCATACCTAAATTGGATGGGATATCTTACAATAAGATTCGATATGTCCACTTATTTCTAATTTAGTTTAATAAACCACAATGTAACAATAGACACAATCTCGTGTTCTTCGGCGGTTTATTACAAACGCGTTGATTTTAAAAATAACCTAATAATAAGTCTTCTTATTTTCAAATCGTCCATTTTCGTGTAGCACATGAGCTCGTAAATACTAAAACGAACAAAAAATCTCCGTGCCATGCACAAGGAAATAAAACAACCGAAGGTCTATTAGTTGTTGTTGGAGACGAACACGTTTTGCAATTTGTCTACTTCGAGGCGTTCTCGAAAAATAACCTTGTAATCTGTCCTCATGACAGCGAAAGAGGTGGAAAAACAACGAATAAATGAGTCTAAACGTGAACTTTGAATTTACTCGAGTCCCAAATACAAATGAGCCGATACCAGTTCCTGCGAATTTCGCTAGTATTTGAGATATTCCTGAAAAATTATTCATAGTTATCCAGCCGCTAAATATGTATAAATTTAAACTTGCACATGTCATATAAATGTTCCATATCGATGAGTATTCACGACGGAAAAATATGTAGTCAAATTGTAACAATTTGTAAACAAGAAAATTGCTTCAAAATGTCACTAATTACGGTAGAGCAATTTTTGTACATAACTGTATCATATTCGTTAGAAAATAACTAAATAAATCAAGACACATAATACCAGTCAACTGCAGAGTTATGCCGTCCAGGAACTGAAGTAGGAATTATTGTGCATTGAAGCGACATCCTCAAAATCGAGAAGTATTTCTTCGTGAAGGAAAACATGTCTTCGTTATTACTGGTTTATTAGAATATCGCCAAGAAGATAGTATAATAAACGGAAGCAATTTTAATAACAATATTGATGTTTAAGGAACTCCAGGGCCATTCATCTGGTCAACTAAATATCACTTCATTAAATTTTTTCTATTTAGTATGTGAAAATATGGATCCTAATTGGTCCACAAATAAGATTATCTGGTAAAACTTGCATAAAATTTAGTCAACTCTTGGATCAGGAAGGGCATTTATCAGTGTGATAAGGGGTATATCAAGGAGGAAGGTACCTTAGTCTAAATTTAAATAAATTTTTCTATATGAACTTAATCAGAAATGAGTTCAGTATTGATAACTTTTTATCACAATTAAAATATATACACACATCACAATTTAAAGGTACGTGGCACGAAAAATCATATGTGAAGGGCATATATAATACTTAATAGCTGAAAATGTAGATTGTTTAGATATCTTTATCAGATGAAGAATTAAATTTTCTGCTTAAATTAAAATATTAGGGATCTTAATAATGTCTCAATAGTAATGGTTATACTTTTTTCTAGATGGTCTCAGACAGATAAAAATTACATCCAACAAAAACATTATTAAGTTTTTAAGTATTATCACTAGGGTTTGTAATTGAAGCAAGAAATGTAGTCCTTCAATAGTATTGTAGAATAATATATAATAGAATTATATATATATATATATATATATATATATATATATATATATATATATATATATATATATATATATATATATATATATCTTGGTATAAGTGACAGTGATATGATGTATTAAACAATACTAAATAATACCTATAACTCCTATAAAAGAGAAATATTAATTAAAAGTTTCATATGAATATTCCTGCATACAGTGAAAAAATATTAAGATACTACACTTATATGACTAAGAAAATCAAGTAATACAGGTAATATTTCGTATACCATTAATATACCATACCATTAACCGTAATTACCATGAATAATACACCTAATATCCAACGTAAGTGAATTAGAACACTTTCGGTCAATAAGCGCATTACCTGGTATGTCCAAATTATTATAAAAAAATGTAAGCACCAGATTCATTGAACATGTAACTAGTAACAGTATTGTTCCTCCTACATAGCCCAGATTTAGAAAATGGCATATTATTGCTACACCTCTGATTAATGTTTATAATAATATAATATTGAGAAGTCAGAAATTACTTATCTAGTTTTGCTGAACTACAGCAAAACTTTGGACTTAATTAATAACAAATTACTAATGGCCAAGTTACACTATTACGGAGTTCATGAACCGATGCTTTTCTGGATTAACAATTATCTTTTCAATGGAACACAAAGTGTTAAAATAGATAATAATATGTCAGAGTATCTTCTGATAACGCAAGGTATCCCACAAGGTAGCATTCTAGCTAGGTCCCTTACTGTTTCCAATTTTTACTGCAGATTTGTCGGACCTTTCGCACAGTGTAACGTATATTGCACTGTGCGAATGATTGTTAACTAGAATTGTCTCCGGAAGAGTGCAGTGAGATTATAGTAAAATGGAACAAAAATTTGTCTATAATCGTACAGTGGTCTGAATGCGTAAGTTTCCTCGATAATTCTAATAAGTCAGTGGTCATGTGTGGGAACAAGTACTATGTGTACAAAAGCAAAATATGATTTGCTTTGTGCGATTGTTCTAAACGGGAGTGTAATCTATTTTCAAACCAATGCCAAAAATATTTGATAAAAATTAAAATTTTCAAAAACATATTACAACCAAGTCAACAGTCATATGTGAAATTTAGATATTTATATAAATATAGATATATATTGCCAGGCGAAATAAAATAGAATTTAGTAACGACTGTAATAATAAATTATACTTCGATTGTTGTAGTAGTATGTAACCCTCATTTAACAAAATAATTCTACAACTTATTCAAATTATTTGTTTAAAATCTTCATATAATATTGTAAAAAAAAAAATGTCATCCATGCCATGAACAGCCTACTATAATAAACACAATATTCTTAAGCTGGACCATCGTTTTATGGTACTCCTTGAATCAATGGTTTATATATTATTTATCCAGAAATCTCTTACTTATATGAATCTTTAAATCCGCAGTTTCAAACAGTTTCAAGTATTAATTCTCAGAAACATAGATCAAATGTATATAATTCCATAACACAAAGAAAATATTTGAGACTTGCTTTTCATACCTAGCTTCTAAACTTTTGAATATGTACATATCATGATATTTATACTACAAGTACATCAAAATCCAAAAAATTAAGCATAGATTTAAGCCCATTATTATTAATAAATAAAATGAAATAAATGTTGTTGTGAATTCTTAATATCTATTACGTATGATGTTGCTTGCTTGCAGATGTTCGAATCTAGTTTTAAGTTTAAGCCTCGGCCACATAGAGCCCGTCTACCGTCGCGGGCAGCGTTCTCTGCCCGCATCAGCCAGGCGATCTAGTTGTATGATGCAATATTGTATCATCCATGTCCCACAGAATGCGGTCTGTCGCAGCGGGCCAATCTAGATCATAGCGTGCAGCGATACAGTTGTACATAATTACAAAATATCGAGCAGTTGAGCGGTCAGTTCCAATCAGATTTGTCTCGCGTTTTTATATTGCAAATAATTAATTAAAGCTAATTACTATAATAATTATTATTATAACAGGGATGCTTATATTTATTATTATAACAAGGATACATAATAATTATTATAACAGGGATCCTTAAAATTACCATAACACTTGACACGCACACTTGGAATACTTGACTTATTAAAAGTATGAGCAACAAAATTTAATTTCCTGTTGCATGCTTCATCTTCTGACAAAGTAATCGGCAAACTATTCACGAACTTGAATTACAGCAAAAGTTGACCTTTGATTGGTTAACCTAGTTGACATGAATGCACGTACAGGCCTAGAAACTGCTCAAATTTCAGTAGATGTGTATTCCTTATTATTCTTATTTGCTATAATGTAATTGTGCAAATAACAGGCTGTTTTACAATATATTCTGCGCTTTTAACATCAGTTTCTGTAGCTCTCAAGAACACATGCCATTTCATAGCCAATATGCCAAATGCATTTTCAACCACGCGACGTGCTCGGCTGAGCTGTGCATGATACTGTTTCATTCTTGCATTTTTTATTATTCCTACTTTGGGGTATGGTCTCATTAAAAATGGTTGAAGTGAAAGCCTTCATCACTTACCGAAACATGAGGAAGAGGGGTACCCGGAAGTGGATTCGAAGTTAGAATAACTTTTTCATCAATGTACTCTTTGTAGAAAGTAGAATTTTCAAATATTGTGCTGTCGCTATGAAGTCCATAACTCCCTATATCAAAAAACTTGTAGTATGGATCAACTATATCGACATACGAAAATATTAAAAAAAAACGATCTTCATATGATTTAAGTTCAATACATAAGCGATGGTATTCCCCAAATTGTTTTCACCTCGTATTGATATCATGCACCCAATATCGTCTTTTCTTTCCATTATTTCGTAATGCTAATAGAAGAAAGAGTTGCTCCTCGTCAGAACTACTCATTTTGTCCCAAAATCTAGCAACAAGGCTGTGTGAAACCGTTCACCCTAAAACACAATACTAGATCGCTCATAAAGATATCGCACTGTATGTGACAGTGCCATATCGCTGACCGCTGCGACGATTGCACGATCGCTGTCTGCGGCGGTAGATCGCATTATGTGTGGCCGAGCCTTTAGAATTAAATGTATGGGATGGGCTGAAACATCCTTTACAATGCCTTCTCATGTTGGAAATTGTATTTTTATGTTTTGCAATAAACGCTAATGAAAATAAATAATAATAATAGTAATTATTATTAGATATTAATAAGTACGGCAAGGAAACCAAACTCAAACAGGTACAATGTTTCTAAAAGAACACAATATGCGTTACCAATTGTATGCAGCATTCTCTTTTCGTCTACTTTACGCGCCACAATAGACCTATCATCGACTTACGACGCTCTTAATTGAAGTCGCATTGAATCGTAGGACGCACAAATTGGTTACAGGTGGAGGTAAGTAGCGTACTGCGTTGAGAATTATATATAGCAAAGCTCATCACCTGCATTCAGCCATCAATAATGCCTGTATGAGCGCTAGGTGTATTGTACTCCTTCGGAGGCGAGAAAGAACTCGCGAGCAGAAGTGACACCATAGAAGCTCGTTCTTGACGTCTGTTAAGCAGCTTATTGCAGGAAAGTTTTCGCTAATTGCAGTTTGTCCCGGTTGTAACTCGGCTTTGCGTGGGTTTCCGCCGCTTGCGCTTCGCAGAATATTATCGCCAAGTTATGGGATCTCGAGCGCATAACAATACCTGATTTAAATGTTTCAATTTGCATATATGTTATTAAATATGTGAGAATAGATACTATCGACGGAAATTATTTGGTGTCGCCTACGCACCGACGAGTACAAGGAATTCTAGTCGCCCCTTCTATTATTAATACAGACATTAAAGGGGAATATTCCGTGTATCAATTAAATACAACCCACATTACTTATAGGCAAAGTGTGCACATAAGGTAAATGTATGCAATACGCGTATGTGCATGTGTTAGAGCTGTCTTTACCTTGTAAGGTTTCAGAATTATTCATTTGCATAAGATATTTGCTAATTATTGAAAGAAAATGCGTCAGTTGCTGCGGACACTAGCAAATATATGTAAACGCCGAGTAAGATACAATAGTACTGGAATTCAGAACACAGGATTGATCAATCTGGAATATTTCCATTTGTCACCATTTGTTTCGCGTTTCAAAAGTCTAACAAAGTTAAATGCCATGTGCAAATATAGTCTGATATACATAGGTACGAATAGTTTAGTTTCCTAAATATAGTTATATTTAATTTATTTTTTCTTCAGTACCTGTCCATTAAATTAAGAAAATACCTATCTTATTATTATTATACAGTGGAACTCCGGCAATTCGGACACCCCGTAAACCGAACACTCCAGTCAATTGGACACCCGTTACAGTTCGGACACATTCAGATTTTTACCTCTGTAATACGGACGCTGGCTACAAAGCTCAGTTGGTGTCCGATAAAGAAGATTTCGCTGGCCGATCTAAGAAAAAGACTCCTACTTGAAGAAGCTACGAAAATAGATGACTTGAAAAAAATGTTAAAAGTTAGATCCGAAAAATGAACTGACTGATGAAGAAATTACAAACTGGGCGACAGGAAGGGACGAAGTAGTTGCTGACAATGTTGGCGACGAAGAAATAATTGAAATGGTACAATTAAACACAAATTATGAAGAAGAAGAGGATGTTATTGAAATTCCGACAAAAATCAAACATTCAGAAGCAGTACAGTTTTTCAAAATGTGTGCAATGGGCGGAAGAAAACAAATTGAATTATCAAGAAGTCCTCTTAATGAAATAAATCTAGAACTAACAAGAAAGCTTCACAACGAGAACATTACTCAAAAGAAAATTGTGGCTTTTTGACTTAAAATATTCCTTTTCGCCAATTTCATACGTATGTACGAGTATATATACATATGTGTGCTCGTACATTTAGAATATGTCAATTTGTAAAACATTTGACTTAATGATGGAGTAAATAAACTTGACTTCATAAATGTTAATCAAGGATGTTCATCGAATTTCGGTAATCCGGACAATTCACTAATCCGGACGAATACCTAAACTATATCTGTCCGGATTACCGAAGTTCTACTGTAATTCAATTTTAGATAACAGCCATTTTCAGGGATATACAATGTCGAAGAACACATAGATTTATTAAATATAGATAAACTTATAGACTATTAATATAGCCACTACCTATAATAGTCTATACTTTTCAATTATTGTAATTCTCTGAAGATGGTTCACCGAAACGTAACATCAAAAACAATTCTTGTTAATTTTATTGATCGACAGCCTAAGGAAAATATAAATGCAATATAATTCACAGCTGCAGACGACAAAGAAAAGGAAAAGTATTTATACTATATAAATAGAGAGGAAAATGCGGACACAGAGTGGAAGAAAATTAATTATTTCTGATATGAGTATACAGATACACAGATTATCTGAAATTTCAGATGATTGATGAGTACCTACTGCTTTCAGTTTATTTTTTACAGACTTTCTTTAAGCTGTTAGAAGACGGAAATTGTAAATAGAAACTAAATCAAAAGTAAAATCGTAAGGATTATGCCTCACTTATTTTCTCAAAATAATTTTGCAGAGGACATCCTGGGTTTCTATATATCTACTGAAATTGGCTGATCACAAATGGCGGTCACAATTAGTTTTATGCAATATGTGTAAAAGGCAAATCTGAATTATTAGGTAAAGAAAATTGCTTATTTAAGAAAAGCCTATCATATCGAAATTGTAATGTTCACGAACTATAATGAAATAGTTTGAACTGGTTTGCTTACTTGAAGAACATTTACCCACTTATTAGCCAAAGTAGAATTATTAAAATAGAATACTAGAGCTCGGAACATGTGACAGATGTATGTAGATAATGGAAACCCATTCTTGGTTATTACAATAAGATAAACGAAAGAGAAATCAGTAATTCCACTCCGACAATTCTATTGTGATAAATATATGAAATATGATACTTGCTTCGAAAACATTTAAAAGATAGATCCATATACAGATGATGTAGTTGACTTAGAACTTATCTGAGTATATGATCACAGAATGACTTTTTTGATCAAATACGTTTGGAAGGAAAACTTTTCGGAACTCTTTGTAGTTTATTCACTAAAATGACAGAATTAGTTAACAACTTTCGTTATATATTATACATATATAACCCTCATCAGATGCAGTGCCTTATACCTAGCGCTTATTAATCTGACGATATATGAAATTTGATGATAGGACGATACAAATATCATATTATCTGATGAATATGACAAGTGTGTTTCGTCTAGTTAAAATAAAATTGTCTTTCTCGTTTTAAATTTTTGAATTTTTATAAAACTAGTGGAATAAATGGTTACTATGTACTACTACATCTTTATTTAATATTTTCTCGAAACATTCTGATACATTTTCACCATTATAATTGAATCAGCGAGTAAAAGAACAGTGCATGTACAATGTATTCATTTTTGGGACATTAAGGAAAACTATTTTATTGGAAAACGATTTACTATGTTATTGAATACTTTAATGTATTGTAGAGTTGTAGTATTTAACATAGTCGATAACATCCTGAGAGAAAATTTACAAAAATGTATTTTAGAAATAAAAATATTTACAAAAAGACATTTTGTATTTATACTGTTTTTTTACTCAACTAAAATAATTCTGTAAACAATTTTCTTATGGTTTTATCGACAATTATTTTATATATTTGTAATGATTTATTTTTATTATCAATAGTAACATCCCTTAAAATAATAGGTTAATAAAATTCTACGATCTCTGAGACACGCATTTATGGATATTTTTTAAGAGCAGCGATCTTTTTCTCCCTGTTTGGAACTGTTCCTTAATGTGTTTCTTTCACTGCTATTGCCACGAAAAAATAGTTTCATCGCTATATGTAAACTATCTAAAGTGGGAAACAGTAAAATTAACTTTTGGTAGATGGACCGATTATTTTAAAAAACGTATGCCATTAGTTTTTAAAATCAATAGTGCCCGTGTGAATAATAGTAGTAGGTAATAGTTAAATATTGAGTTTTTCGGGACACGTCGCAATTTTGTTAACGTTGCTTTATCCCGCATACTACTTTTTATTTTTCACCTCGAAGACGATCTTTACATAAGCAAAAGTAGCAATCATCAGAATGATTTGTAGGTTCTCTCCAAACCATTGGTATGCCAAAAGGAAGAGATTTCCTTGTTATATTGCTCCAATGTCTTAATCCTTCTTCATATACTTTGCACATGATATGGGGTGCCCAGGGTGTATCCTGATATCCAAGCTTAATTTTATAGTACGAGTAATATTGTTTTTGTAATAGTAGTGTAATATTACGCCTTAACTTTTTTACAGCAAGGCAGCCACAGGCACAATTTAGTGTATCTTTACAACTTTTAGGCATTTTTAAAACAAAATAAACACACACGACGTGATGTCACGAGTAAACGTACACACATTAAAAACGTACTATAGCAACTATGAAATACCCGAATAGTATAAAACCGGAATATCCCCACCAACCAAGTGTATTTCGGTAAATCCCCCACACTTGTGTGTTCCAAGCCGATTCAAGCCGATTAAACACAGGGGCACCACAAAGATTGAGGCAAAATTTAATTTTATAGAACCTCGGTTTTAAAAACTACAAATTGTACAATGTACATTTACAAATACTAGTGCGTGATGGAAACAAAGAAATAGCGTTTCCGTAGTTCATGGTACATAACTAAGCGTAAAAGTAAAAAAAGTCTGATCACAAAATCTTTGTTGGCCTGTGTAATTAACAGCTAGGCTTAAATAAAAATGCTGCATAATAATGTACGAGCTCTGAAAACATGAAGCCGCTGACCTAAAGGTATTTAAATCCGAATGTAATGAAGCGAAGTTTCAACAGGGGTAATTTTCGTTTTCATCGTTCACTTACATGCGTACCAGTCATTTTAATTAGTGTTGGTGAGTTTAAGTGGTGGCATTTGGCACGATCTCAGACCTTTCTGTTCTCGGCACTTCAGGTGATCACGGTTGAGGTGATTTAGAGGCGAACTGAAATCATAATGCAATCGAGAGTTGCAGACCCCGTCCTGAAATAATTAACTTTTTAATAAAAGCGCGGATTCCGGCGGCAAGTCCCCGTGTTCGTACGAATCCAGATATAAATACGAGCCCGCAACGGAAGTGGATAGGAGTAGGCAGACAGGAAACGCAGACCTGTCTCGTGATTATTTATTATTATGGCGTGCGTACTACGGCATCCATTGTGTCCCTTAAAACTTAGTGTCTTTTATTGCCTTTTTATTGTACGGGAGATTACGGACCGCTAATGCCGGCTAATAACCGATTTTGAATTGGAATTTTCAACATTAAGCCGTGACAAAGGGGCTATTAATTTCTTGTTTTCTAAAATTATAAAGGACTTACAGATTCATTGTTCGAATTTTTATTATTAAAATATCTTTACGAAAATAGAATGTAATAATTTTTCACCTATCGTATGACTATTACGCATTGTGTGTAATTTAATTTCAAGACATTTTTAAATTTTTTGTCGAAATGGAAACAGTTAAAAATTTATCACGAGCTATATTCTAAATGCCGAAATCATCTTTTGGTTGTTTCCTTATAAATTACATGGTTTAGAAAAAGTAAATATACGAGGGTGAGTCAAAAATTATTCGCAATGTTGACATAACTCTTCTTACCTTATTCATACTGACTACTGTCCTCGTTTATTTTATTGTTATGCTGTTGTGGTCTTGCTATGGAATTTCGATCCAAATTCCTCCACTTGTGTTCCTTTTATTGCAGATGGATCATGGCCGGTCCATTAGAAGTTTGCACCAAAGAGTAATAACGAGCAGTGATTCGGTTTTTGTGGTCGGAAGGTGTATCAAGGACCGCAATCTATCAAAGACTTTCGGCACAACACGGGAACAGTGTCTTGCCGCAGCGGAATGGATTTCAAAATTCAAAAATGGTCGCACGAGTGTTAGGCATGAGGAAGCAACCGGACGACCATCTACGATCACAAATAATGACAACATTGAGCGTGCACGTGGCATGGTTCTGTTAGACAGACGAATGATTATTGATGAAGTGGCACATTGTCTGCAAATTAGTCATGGTTCTGCCTACGAAATCATCCACAATAGACTTGGGTTTCATAAAGTCTGTGCAAGATGGGTCTTAAAACAACTCACAGTGTTACATAAACAAACACGCTTGGACATTTGCCAAAAGCATTTGGATCGCTATGGTAACGACGGTGACGGCTTCTTAGACAGAATCATCACTGGTGATGAAACCTGGATTCACCATTACGAGACGGAGAGTAAACGGCAGAGTATGGAGTGGAAACATCCACAATCGGCCAGCAAGAAAAAGTTCAAGACCCAACCGTCCGCAGGAAAACTGATGCTTACCTATTTCTGGGGCGCAAAAGGCCCAGTACTTGAACATTATTAGGAGAGAGGTACAAAAAAAAACAGTGCACGTTACAGTCAGATGATTGCTGACAAGCTAAATCCTGAAATTCGAAGCAAACGCCGAGGACTACTGTCGAAAAGTGTTGTGTTGTTGTACGACAATGCTCATACTGTTGCCCACACTGCTGAAACGTTCCGGAAACTCAAGTGTGAAGTAATGGCTTATCCTGCGTATAGTCCTGAGCTCGCCCTTTCTGACTCCCACTTGTTTAGTCCACATAAAGAGGCATTAAGGAGCCATCGATTCACCTTGGGCCAAGAAGTGAAGGATGCGGTGCATGCGTGGCTCGCTGCTCAGCCGAAAACCTTCTTTTCTGAGGGCATCAAGAAGCTTGTGCTACGATGGACCAAGTACGTTGAAAAGCAATATTGAAAAATGATGTTAAGTTCAGTTTCCTATTTGTATTGCAATAAAAGCTATAGCTACATTGTGGATAATTTTTGACTTACCCTCGTAGCAAATTTTATAGATTTAAGTTGTATAATTGATAACACTGGGAAACAAAACAATTTTTCCGTTGCCGCAAATTTAAGGTCACTTCCTGAATACTCGAGGACACTAGTTTCACATTATATCTTCATTTTGGCTAAACTGACTGCCTCTATTAAAATAATGACTCCTGAAACTACTTATTCTCAGCATCAGTGGTTTGTTTGTGTCGATTTAAAAATGGTCACCATACTTTTTGGACAGCAAAGTGGACGTACCAAATATCCTTGTCACCTCTGTTTAGTCGTGCAAAAGCATTGACAGCAAACTGTTTGGCTTTTGAGAGACGCTATGATACCATGAAAAGCCAACATTGTTCACGAGTCATTAATGAAGATAGAAAACAATAATGATCTTTGTAGAATCTGATGCACGATTTAGTTATGTATTTGTAATTCAAAATTCTTTGGGCAATGACAAGGCAACTAACTACCAAGAATATAAGATGTTAAAATTTTTTGAAACATTGGGAGCCAACATAAACATTAAATTACATATTTTACATAGTCACTTAGACAAATTTTCAAAACTTCTAAGGAGATTATATTATAGTGAAGAACAATGTGAACGGTTTTATCAGGATAGTGAAAGAAAGGTATCAATGAAGATGGAATCGTCACATGATGGCCGATTACTTTTGAAGTCTGCAGAGGGACTGTTCACAGAAAATATATATATGAAAATCGTACAAAAAACTTTTTTATACTTTTTAATATTTTCTGCATTAATTACTCTTTATTTACTTCATACATAAAAAATCAAAACAAAAGAAAGTGATTATTTTATTTTTCTTACTTTGTATTAATATTGTTGTTAAGACACTTATCTTATTATTGATAAGTTTCTTAAGAAAAATTTTTAAATTCACGCTTAGTAGAACAGCACCAGAGGCTCGTCAATTTATAAATGTCGCAGATCTTCCTAAAACTGATAGGAAATCTATTTTAGATAGGTACAAAATTGGTGAATATTGAAAAGATCCATAGACGTCCATACTACGTATACAAAGAATGAAAAATACCATCCATAAAAATTCATTTAATTGGGGGACTTAATGACGATGATCCTATTTCATTGGATTTTTTTGAATCGTGGTAAATAGATGCGAATATGATCTTTTATTCATACATTTTCTTAATGAAGTAAGTAGATAGAATAGTGATAAAACTATATTTATACTGAAAAGTTCACATTGCATAATGGAGGCTCACGTTCAATACCACATAGAACGCCAACGTTTGAGCTGGAATTACAAATAAGTAACTTATCGATTTATATATATTTCTTTGATGGCACAGTTTCATTCAACATTTCTTAGTACCAGAGTTAAAAAACTATTACTTTGATAATGAAAATGGTAATAAATGGTACTCCGGAAATAAAAAATAACGGTAACAGTAATGAAACCGTAATTATTCTTATTTAAACTATTTAAATATTTCACTTAGTTTAGAACACTGGTTCTACAAAAAGTTCTAGCATTAAGCAGTTCTAGCTTGTGTATTGTGTATAAAGGCAACCATTGATAGTATTAGAGAATTGAGCTGAAATATGTGAATACCGTTCACATATTTCAGGTTCTGAGGTGGTTGAGTTTGAAATTTGCAGAATCAGTATTTGTGCAAATAGATCCAGTATGGTGATATGGTATATATTAACCGTATATCTATTCTACAAGAGATCAATACTATGAAGAGTTCTTAAAATTCTAATCTGAATCATGTTGCGAATACTAGAAGAAAATACTACTTGTAATATGTACGAGTATATGCAAAAATGTTTTCCATAGATATATTGCAAGGAGTATTTATTGTAAAAGTAAATAATTTCTACCAGTATTTACTTGACTGTTAATATACTATTTAAATATTTTAAGTTTTCTCGGACAAATTTTTAGCTCTACATATATTTACATTGTACACAATAATTTCTATTAATTACATAATAGGTTCTATCAATGCACAATCATAATTTTGAAAATGAGAGATACATTATCAAAACCAAATTATTATAATTACAAAATCGATCATTTTAACTTTTTAATTATCAATGTATTTCTTTTCTTATTTCTGTAATTTAATATTCTTTTGCTTCTGTGATCTTTATGATGTTTAGGGTCAGTTCTATAATAATCGAAAGAAATGTTTTACCCAATGTTAATATGATAATACGACTAGCATAAAGGCTACTATCGTAAGCCCTTCTTAGTCAGAAGATAATATTCGAATATTAAATAAATATGTAAAGCCACATATATATTACATATGTTACATACATGTTTCTGTATTGTAATTAGGATAAGAGGTTTCCAAGAGGAATTCCCACTAATTATTATATTATATTTTGAGGTACATGATTTGTTGAAATAACTACGTGCATCTTTAGTAGATTGTATAAAAAAATATAAACATTATATACATATTTGTTTTCAAATAATGATTAAGATATTAACATACATATACAATTTTGGCAATACAAAAAATATACGTGTTGACTTTTATTTTGACTATGACCAATTATTTATGTTTAAATTATAATTTAATATATTGCAATACCTTTTCTTAAATACGACTCACAAAAGGTTTAATTGTTTAGCTGCTTAATTTAATTCTTCAAAAATTATTACATAAAGAACCTGTACTTTCGTTGCCAAAAATGACAGTAGTTATCTACAAACCACTTATCCTAGTTATTGACAAGCCAAAGGGAATAGCAGAGATCATTCAATTTATTTTGAAGTTCACGCTGTACTCTCAATCATCCTTTCCTACCATATCGCTAAATATAGATTCAGTACCAATAAATACTTTTACTAGCTTTTGATACAGGGCATGGAGAGGTTTGAAATGTGTTTCCATTTAACAAATAATCAAAGCTGCTTTTTAAGTACTAAATATAGATCCTTTCAAAGTGTAATAAACGTAAATAACTTAGAAAACCTGGAAGCCTTAAACTAAGCTTGTTTGTACAAAAATAAACCAAGAATAAATACAGGGATTTAAATAATTATGTAGAAAAAAGCAAATAAAAATATAAAGGAATTTATGTTTTATGGCTTTTCCTAGATTTGACGATGATGGCGTTAGAGGTACAACTCCGATAATATATTGTAGGCATCAAGTAAAAGGCGTCACAATTTCGTACTTTCCAGTTAAATAAAGAGGAAGATCGAAATATTTTTCTTGTAAAATTAGACCATAATAACACAATAAAGAACTGACGAAAACTATTTTCTTCCTGAATTGACACGAAATTTTATTTTCTCTTGGCTTTTATTGCTTTGAATTTAAGTAAAGCTTTTTACTGTCTAGATAAAAATTTTATTGACTTCATCTAGTTGATGTATAATTAAACTTCCTGAAAGATTTAAATCGTGACTATGAAGCAAAACCTGTAACGCAACTTGCGTTACACTGAGAAAAATGTTTATTTAATGGTGACAAACAGTTTCTTGATGGTCTTAGGCTAATAAAGACAAATTTACCAGTGAACAGCTGTCACAGTAAGTTGAATAAAGCGTTGTTCAAATGGTGTTTGGACAGCGGTGTTCAAATATTCTTCTTACATACTTGAATGAAAAGAAACTAGAGATAAGCTAAATGGAGATAATTCGCGTAGATTTCAATAACGGATTCAAAATGTTGCGGAAAATTTATTTAACTTTATTTAGGAACAAATCATGATATCTTAATATACCTACTTCAAGTATTATAAGTGATTTTGCTGGTGTATAGTTAGTTATTTCTAACATGAAGGAAAAACGTTCAACCGAAAATGCATTTTGTTCGAGTAAACGCTCCACAGGTTTACCATCGGCAAGTCGTTTGGTATTTATTTTTTTCGTCTCTATACAACTCCATACGACTTAACTGTATACACTTCATTTTTATCACACCGCATTTATTGTTTCTTTAATGCTATCGAACGTTACAAGCAATAATATACTGTGAATTGTAAGGAAATATAGTATATTTATTTCTATATATAAATCTTTATCGTAAACGTATATTTTTTAGTAAAATAATTATTTGTTAGTTCGATTTCAAACGTTTTTTATATATAGGATCCGGCAATAGGTACTGACAGTTTTTATCGTGTAATTGTCAGCTAAGTAATCGAAACACAGAGATTAAAATGAAACATTTATTCTATACATAATGCAGTTTTCAGATATGCTTATTTTTGAAAAATCAATAAATGTATAGGTAACTTACCAAATGCGAACAAAGCACAGAAATACAAAAAAAGAAATACCAAGCGACTTAGCCATGGTAAGCTGCTAGACGTTTCAGGGGAAAATATTTGCCTAAGAAGAATTTTCTTCTATAGATAATATAGATGGATTATGAATGATGTTACAATAAGAGCGAATGATTTAATTTGCGCGCCATTTTGGCTATCACGATGCGATAGGTTAATAATTGTGACAGCTCGACAAGAGACAGATAGGAGTTAGCAAACATGGAGCACCACACGATACAAAAACGCATCCTTACTGTTAAACACTACTATAAAATGCTGAAGATTTGGTTGCTACGATTCGTAAAGTACGTCCAATTTTTGGTAGAAATAATGTTCCAAATTTACCAACTATGAAAAGAATAATCGAAAAATTTTAAAGTATTGGTTCAATCATTGATGTGAAACACAATAAAGTGTGGTCGAGGGTCCACGGACCTCGATTCGTCATCGTGCATAAAAATTGGACATTTCAACAGCCACCCTTCACTAAAGATATACATCTCCATGCTTACAGAGTCCAACTGACTCAACAATTTTTGGCAACAGGCTATATACAACGACGAGAGTTCCACCAATTGGATCAACAAGAGAATGTCGATTTTGTGGACAAAATTATCTCCAGCGAGGAGACATATTTTCACCTTGATGGCTTCGTTAATAGGCAAAATATCTGCATTTGAGGCTCAGAAAAGCCATGAATGATTCATGAGAAACAAAGGCATCTCCAACGTGTCACTCTTTGGTGCACATTATGGTCTGAAGGAATCATTGGACTATTTTTCTTTGACAACGAGGCAGATAATGCATTAAGGATAAATGGCGATATAATAACCCAGTGCTTCAGTGGGAATATATTGCTGTTGAAAACATGTGGCTTCGGCAGGACGCGGACGGTGCGACTTGACATACACCCATGAAACATTGACGGTCTTACACGAGTATTTTCCGGGTTGTGCCATCTCTCGTTTTGGTGACCAGAACCGGCCGCCACGATCTTGCGATTTAACACTTATTGACTTTTTTCTGTAGGGTTTTCTGTCCGAGTCTGAGGTTTACGCCAACAAACCCACGACCACCCAAGCATTGAAGACCGAAATTGAATGCTGTACCACACATAGTTTCCAAATATCATTATAAATCAATAAACATTTCAATACTTTGCTGCAGAAAACCATGTTTTATTTAAAATACATCTTGCGCTTTTATTGTAACATCTTTATTTACTTTACTTTTAGTTACTAAATTTAGTTATGTTACATGAATATGTTTTTCACGTAAGACGTATTTTTTTATCACAAAGAAATACACATATGTTAAAAGCCGTTTCCAAGTAAACGTACATTTCTGCTTTTCCCAATCCATCTGCTGTATAAAATAACTATAAAGAAAATTTAATAGTTTACCAGTGCGGTATATGCTAAATAATTGATAGAGCATTCCATAAAAAGCATACCATTAGTGCTGTTATATCCTGGAGTTTCCGATTCACTAGGCGTGTGTGTTTTATTACCTAAATTTCAGGGTGAAACCCAATACGGTTTTGGAGATATTCCAAGAGCGCGGACCGATATTTACGGCTATGTTTTGGTGTGGGTAAATTGAGATAAAAAGTACGTCTTTTGATATCTGCTGAAATTGCAATTCGGCGACCTTTTAGAGTACGGCTTCAGGAGATTAAAATCTACCGACAAATAATAGAAGGCACTTTTTAAGTCAAGTGCAGAGGTGACTGCACAATTTTCAGTAATAACAAGATGATTTTTCTACGGCTGTATGAGCCCATGCGAAATTTCTAAAGGATTTATTAAAGCGGTACTTGAAAGTCATTATTACAAGAAATTGTAAAAAAAACGTTCTCTTCAGTATAATTTTTGTTATTTTCACTTTATATGTATACACTGCAGATATAAAACGTTTATGGTTGTATAAATTAAAAATTTTTTAAAGCAAGGTGTACAATTTGACTACTAGACTACTGTCGCAACTACTTTTAGACTACTGCTCGCAAATAGTAAGGGATGTGGGTTGTAACACAACTAGCGAAATGCGTAGGTTAGCACAAGAGAGGAGAAGCTGGAGGTTAGCGTCCAAGCAGTCTTAGGACTGATGGCCTCATGATGATGATGCGTACAATTTGGACACTCAACAGTTATATTTTGTACTGTTAAATTGATGGTACATACTAGTTGCTTAAAACATACTTTAGGATAGCATACCATCAATTAACATAATTTTATTCGTCCAGTTAAGAATCAACTTAAAACCTTAAAAATTATTTTAACTTATTCAGTATTTTAATTAATTACGAGTATACACCAGATATGGATATAATATAGAATTTTTGTGACATAATTATGATTGTGGACTACATCAGGACTGTATAACAGTCCTCATGTGGTGTTTACATCGATCCTTGTAAAACCGTCAAACAATACACCCTTTCGCGATGCTTGATTAACACGATATATGCCTATTTTACTAATTAATAGTATAGCAATCCATACCAGGAGCTGATAAAATTCTACTACTGCCTTAGTGCTCATTTAAGATAAAAATCGGTACATTAGATGTACTCCCTATGGGGTAAATTTCAATTTTGACAGCATACAATTCCCCTTGGCATAGGTAGCCAACAAAAAGAATATATAAAAACCGGAGGTATATTATATTGCATATTGTTTCTACATTTCATTTGTGTTTTTTCATATAGTATACTTAAATTTGTATGATGGTTCCTCTTTGTATTATTCATAGTACAAGTATCTATAATATAATAATAATAATAATAATAATATTAACTAAGTTCTGTTAACGTTCTTGTTTGCAAAAAAGTACTAGGTTGATTAATTGCCATATACAGGGTGTGATTATTTTTCTATTATCGTGATCTATCAGACATTTTTAAAATATAAAGGTCTTTGTCCACTACACCGTACCATACTAGGACCGTAGCCGTATAGACACATGCAAACAAATATAATTTGCATCAATTTGTATCAGACAACGTCCACTAGACCGTTCCATCACCAGTCAACACCGTAGCGTGCCAGGACCGGACCACTGATGCAAATTATATTTGATTGCATGCGTGGATACGGTTACGGTCCTAGCATGGCACGGTGCAGTGGGCAGAGACCTTAAATTTGATTTTAAACACACTGTAAATAATAATTTTGCATATAACAGTTTTTATTAGATCCCTTGGGGCATAAATTAGTTAACAAACAAATATTTAACGTTGAGAACTATATACGCTTTTAATTAAACATATTAAGATTTTAATTTCAAAACAACCACAAAATCAAATGTTGGAATGTTTCTTAAAAAATGCGAAGTATATAAATGCTTAATTTATGTAATTTAGTATCTAAAATCTCTACTTGTGTTATATTACATTTCATTTAAAATAATTAAATTAAAGTGTTCCTTTGATGTACATAACTATCAATTTATTTATATTAAACCGTTTCAGGTATATTAATAGTTCCAATTAAAACGTTTCTATATATGTTAATATTTTAAATATTATTGTGATTTATTGATGATAAATCACTTCAGCCACTGAAATTTTGCAGTATAATATATCAAAAGAGATATGAAAAGTAGAATATTATGAATAACAACTCATTAGATATGGCATTACAAACTATATTATTATGTATGTTATATGCCATCAATCTGCTCGACATATGAAACTTTTCAAGCAAATGCAGGTACTTCTGGTTGTTTACGGGACGACATAAAACACACATTATGGAAATTTATTTGGGCAGGAAGATATTTACATTTTACTTGAAGGGCCAGTTAAGCTCTCTCGAAATACATTTATCTGGCCCAAAGAAATCCCTGGCCCATCTACCGGCATGTCCGAGCAAATGCCGGCAAACATTGCTAACGTACAGAGGTAAATGTTTTACGGGAGTGCGTGAGATCTTATCTCCCCCGGTTATACATATGTTGGCCCTCAAGAACGGAAACCTTTACTACTATCGCCGGCCTCTGCTTGTTGTTCTCCGCCGTTTAATTTGGCATTTAATGATGCGGGTTGCGCCAGTCCACGTGTGTGCCAGCTACTGCACAGAGAAAGGCATCGTCTCCCGTGACGAAAAATACGCATTTGTTGTGGAACAGAAATAAAATATAAAAATTAAAAATGTGAAAATCACATCAACATTCCCGCATTTCCCGTTTTCAATTTAGGTAAAGAACAGTAGTAGTGCTCGACCCCAAACCCACTTGACTATTCGCTGTAGTGAATTTATGTTGGCCATTTATCCAATATTGTGAAACTTTTAAATAATGGGACAGGTTGCAGTCTTATCTTGGAGGTATTATTTTTATTTGTTGTTATTGAGTGTTTTAATATAATATAGGGTCTCTCAATAGGGACGCTTGAAATATGTTAGGTTATAGCAGCTATGTTGTTAAAGCAACGTTTGTCAAATTTGTTGTGAATTGCTCAGTACCTATAGCGTATGGCAAATTACCGTGGAAAGTTATGGCGTTTAATAATGTGCGCAAATCATCAAATTTTATTTTCAAACGTTGCTGCGCATGAGAGTGTACGGGAAAACTTGAGACAGTCAATGTCTCGTCGTTCACAAGAACTTGGTCTTTCTGCTATTTCAAGTTATCGCGTAATAAAGACTGTCTTTATAACACTTCTGATGTAGCTAATATAGTGCCTAGCTACTTATCAACCGAAGTTCAACAAATAATTGTGAAATGCGAAAGGTGAAAGCAGGTACACACCACCAACCAAGTTGGCATCATCGGGCGATGGTCAAAACTGAGATTTTTTATCTTTTTAAACATCTTCCTATGATGCCAGCTTCGTTGGCGAAACGCGCGAGTAAGTGTAATCTTTTGATGTTCGTGTAAAAATAATATCCTGTTTTTGTAAGTATTAGTAATATATATGCCCATCACAATAGGCCTGTAGACTGCATAAATACTTTCTATTTGTGGATTTAATGGAGTGTGATCAAATATTGAAGAGTTAAAGGCAAAAGCAAATAAGTAACTTGAAAATGGCTTAAAAAAGCATAGAATGGAACTTTGAAGTTGATGGGAATTTTATTTTTGAGTTATAGAAGGTCTTGCTAATGATATTGTGGTAATAACTGAAACTGTTGGCAAACGGTCATATTAAAATTGGCAACTCCACTAGGGCTTTCTGCCGTAATGTCATAAAGTTTTAGCGGATAACAAACGTTTTGTTATCCGCTAGTTCTCCCCAGTCTAGTGAAGCAAATGGTTTAGTAATGCCTGAGTCAATTGCGGCACGTGAGGCATTGTTGGTCAAAGAAGACTATCGGGTTAGCTTTGATGAAGTCATTGAAATTGTAAATATCAACCATGATTCTGTATATAACAATATGCATGAAATCTGTCAGTTCAACAAAATGTGAGCAAGATGAGTGCCAAAGCAATTAACACCAGAATAGGAACAAGGGTGTGTTCATGTTTATGAAAGATTTTTACCGTGCTATGAAGCAGAATGAGATTATTTGTTCCAGAACTGTAATTAAAGATGCGGGACGAGTGTACTATCAACTCGAAACAAAGAGAGCAAGAAAATCGCAAGGCAGTAAACAACATCTTGTACAAGGTAGGCCAAAGGTGATACTATCACTATCACAGGTGGACTAATAGTCCCTTCAAATTAGACAAGAAATCACTGATTTTGGGAAATTTTTCCTACCTAGCTATTAATTTATATTAATAAAATAATTAAAATAATTAATAAATTTTTCCTAGCTAAGCGACCTATACAGAAAGTTGTGTTAGGATTGTGTCAACATATTTTTCACCTAGCGCATGATAAAAAAAGGGTTGTTTTTTAGATATAGACATATATATATATATATATATATATATATATATATATATATATATATATATATATATATATATATATATATATATATATATATATATATATATATACGCGTTTTTGACCGTTTTTTTTTCGGTTTCTTGCGTTTTTCTGAAAAACTATGGATTATTTGGAAAACATGACCTGATTTGTTGTTGTAGATTTTGCGATTCTCCGCAGTTTTTGTTCTTATCTGCTTAGTCGCGCCGCTAGAGCGCGCTGAAGTATTTTTGAGCTGCTTTTCGCTTTTAAGCCAAAACTATGCTTTGTAGAGAAAACTATCAAGAGATCAAAATTGTAGATATAAAAATCTTCGACACATTTTGTTGTTTTGTTTTTTTCTAAAGTCGCACGGTTTTGTCAGTAGAGGGCGAAAACCGTTTTCTTTTTTTTAATACTCTTGTGCAATTGAAAAAAACACTCTACAGCGTTATTTTTGATTTATAGGCAAAATTATGCAATTCTTTTAGAAAAGTTCAATCACATAAAAAGTTGGAGAGCAAAAAAACTTCCTACAAATTGTCACACTTTCTTTTTACAAAAAAATGCATAGTTTTGCCTATAAATTAAAAATAATGCGCTAGTGTTTTTTTCATTCGCACAAGAGTATAAAAAAAAAATAAAACGGTTATCGCCCTCTAGTGGCAAAACCGTGTGGCTTAGAAAAAAACAAAATAACAAAATGCGTCTTAAATTTTTATTTCTGCAACTTTGATCTCTTGATATGTTTCTCTACAATGCATAGTTTTAGCTTAAAATCGAAAAACAGCTCAAAAAAATTTCAGCGAGCTCTAGCGGTGCAACTAAGCAGAATTTCGAAAACAATATAAAGTACAAAAATTGTGGAGAATCACAAAATCTACAACATTAAATCAGGTCATATTTTCCCAAAAATGCATAGTTTTTTAGAAAAACGCAAAAAACGGCAACAAAAAGCCTATATATATATATATATGTCTATATCTAAAAAACAACCCTTTTTTTATCATGCGCTAGGTGAAAAATATGTTGACACAACCCCAACACAACTTCCTGTATAGGTCGCTTAGCTGTAGGAAATATTGCCCTCAATTTTCCTAATTTGAAGGGACTATATTATATTATCTAGGGATATTATCTATCGAGAAATACTACAAATTAACACAAAACTAAAGTGAGCCAACTTTTTCATTATTTCACTGACTACGTCCATATCAATGTTAATTATAAGAAATGACAATTCAACAAACAATAAACTATTGTAACTTACATAGGTAACACGTTAATTACAGATTATAATTCAGTCGTAAGCGAATGCCAAACAAATACCGGTGCATGTTACCAGCTCTCTACCCATGGCGTACATAGTAGCGGAGCACGTGCTTCAAACTCTCATGTTAATTGCAGAACTCACTTCCGGCTGAAACGCACTGCCGGTCGACTAAACTCTTCACCGAAACTCTGTTTGTGTGTGGTGCTCGAGGGGGCTCTTAAAAATACTCACGTCCACCGCTGGTCTTGTTAGTTGCATTTTAATTTTTTTTTTGTTTCAAACGCTTTCGATGATACGATATACCTACTGGTGGCGCCAGGTTGATTCGAATGAATCGGCTATGATAAAGGCACGCTTGTAATCGAGATTGTTAATTGCTAATTGAATATTTAACAGTATTACAAGGAAATTAAATGCAGAGTTTCCTGTTTCGAAAGCGCCACACGAAGTTATTGAATGAATTTATTGCCGGTCTGCCTTTCTAATTCAAGAATAGGTAGGCAGTATTTAAAAGGCAAATCGTCATCGTCTATTGTGGAATAAGGTTTATAATTACAAGTTTATATTATAACTTATGCAGATGCAGATGATCTGCATATTCTCGGTTACGTTAAAGTGACAGTAAAGCGTGCGTCATGTGGTTTTATAAATAACAGTGAATTGTTAAAATGTTATTTATATAACGAATTTTCTCAGAAGAAATAAAAAAATTATGTTAGTCACTAATAAAATCTACATTATATAGAAAATCTCGGTATTAGTAAATAAGCAATACCTGGTTTTGCTAACACTTGTTACTTGATATACGATAATTATTTTATTTATGTAATCTGGCTGGCATATTACTTCACTTTACAATTTTGACATCTATTTATGTCGAAAAAGGAGTCACCACTTTTTATACTTTAAACTTGAAGACTTATTCCATGTTTACTTGAGAATTACTTGAGCCTACTTAGCGGTTTCTCAAAGATTTCTTAATAATGATTCGAGGACTACTTCAAGGTATATTGAAGACTGGGGATTATTGAGGATGACTACATGTTAATCTGAATATTTCTGTATTTAAAACATTACTGTTGCTGAGGTAGCAGGAAGGTTCCAAGAAGTGCTTTTCTCGAAAGCTTTTGCAAGTCGTAATAAATATGATAAATAATAGAATGTAATTTTATGATAAAGCACGAAAGGATTTAGTTACATGATATACTGCAATGATTTATAATAATAGGAAAGGATTTATATAACTTTCATATAAACAGTTCCATTCATAAACAGGTCATTCAAAGAGTTTAGAATCAAGTAGTTTTATATTCACATAAATACTATCTGGAGGTTTTCTCATTTTCCTATACTCACATATTTTTTACCATATATTATGTAACCCATAAAATATAAATCATGATTCTAGAAACATTCAATTTTTAAATAAATTTTCTTGAGTTATTCCAAAATTGAGAACTGTAAAGAGTAGTTTAATTGTTTCGCAGGTCTGTTCTTACACCCTTGTATTTAAATCATGATTTCGATGGAGACAGTATTAATAATGAAACAATTCATTTAGTTTATAGGTGAGTGTGTTCATATGATCAAGTCAGTCGACTAATACTACATCCTGTCATCAAAGAGAATGCTATATTTTTGCCGATAAAGAAATAACAACTTTAAAGCAGTAAAGAACGTACAGTCCTGATGAGAACCAAGAAAAACTGAGCCAAGAAATCACAGTTGCTAAAATATGGTCTGCAGTGTCTTCGCTGGTGGAAAATTTATGGTAAAATGTGAATTCTAACTTCACAAAAATTAAACTAGGCAATACAAAACAATGTATAAAATTTTATTTGTAAGTGTTAGCAATATTTTACAATACTTCTTATTTCTTGACAACATAAGGTTGTACTTACAATTATCATCGTTGAAGAAAAAGTAACTGTTCATATTGCTATCCTATGCTTCACATAGCAAAAACTAAGAAGTTAAAACTTGAATGGAAAATGAAGTAATTGAGGACGAAACAGATGATTGAGATTGAGATTGAGTTAAAATACATTAGAGCTCACAAATATTAAATATCAGTGTACAGGAATGGATAGTATTGGTCTTTAAGGAAAATATATTTGGAAGATTTTGGAGTATCATGTCGAGTATGAGAGTTTATCAAAACCCATGTTTTCTGAAACTACATCTCAAAACTAACTAGTACGAAGTAGTTTCCTTAATGCTATACTGTTTGATATTCGTACTAGTAGTCATTGCGTGGGTTGGGGATGGGAAAATTCTGATGACCGTGAGAACTTTTTGATCCTTTAATGTTTGCCGCCGGCACGCGTTATATTGAGATGAAAGGATGCCGCCAGAGAG
The DNA here is from genome assembly GCA_037954035.1 of Rosalia funebris. Classification (NCBI taxonomy): domain Eukaryota; kingdom Metazoa; phylum Arthropoda; class Insecta; order Coleoptera; family Cerambycidae; genus Rosalia; species Rosalia funebris. Next base: position 23,664,162 of record JAZFAV010000011.1, read on the forward strand.
GCGTTAGCGTCAAAGGTGACAAATGACATATCAATTATCGGCACCCGTCATATTGAGATCAAGGGATGCCGCCAGACAGGTGTTAGCTTTCAAGGTGACAAATGACATATCAATTAACGGCATAGCAATTAGCGACAATTAGAGGCTTTAATTTTATTTCAATACTATTTAAAAAAAGTCGGACTCATGGAGGAGTTGAACCCGCGACCTCCGGCTTCCCAGCTAAACATTTTAGCGATAAGCTATCGAGGTTTCAAGTCATAGGTGTCTGAAGTTATATATATACACTAGGATTATTTCACATGACCGCTGTTGTGGATCCATGTGAATACTTGTAATTGTGTTTGAGATTTTATGGTAAACGGTCTTAAAAATATTTACATTGTAAATAAGTACGTTATTTTACACCATTATGGCAAACGGTTTGTTAGTAATTGGACGATGTTGTCAGTTCTAAATTATGAGGCATCATGTGGAAGAAAAAAAGTCAAAACAGACTTTTTTGCTTTGAATGGCGAAAACAAAGCGAAAAATCATCGTACAAGGCTTTTAGACCTTTCAAATTAAATAAGATAAAACTATCTAAGAAATCTTCATGATGAAATCACAAAAAACATTGTTGTATTATGTATTAAGTCCGTGGACCTTTTCAAAGGCAAACAAAAATTTGGAAATATTTTTTTTCAAATGATTCTCTTGATTACTCAAAAACTGCCGATGGTAAAAAACATTTGAACTCAAAATCTGAAAACTAAAAGCTCGGAGCTTCAATTTGTTTTTTTAAATCCTTCTGCGACTATTTTTCCCCAAGTTACAGCCAGTCGAATATCACCTAAAAATTTAGGATTTTTTACATCCCTTAATTTTTGTGCCCAGTGTATATTTCTGTGTCGAGATCCCTTAGTGCTTAATAAATTTAAACCAGTATCCTCGCTGTCTCTAAAGTTCCTTCAGGGCAGATCCAGTTACAATTAAACAAGAATAAAACCATTTATCATTGTCCTCGCGATCAATGCCGCTTCTTTTGTTCCTTTGTTTTCCGAAAGCATTCCATGCAGGTAATTATTATGCACGGGATAGCATGTAAAACAAAATCCGCCTAATAACATGACAGTAATCCAATAATAAAACAAAATGAATACCGAAGGCGTTCCTCGCGGAAGTGAGGGAATCAGTCAACTCCGAAAGTGACAACTCAAAGGTATCTGTTAAAATTATAACAGGGGTGTTATTGTCGCGCGAAATGTAAAAGCGCCTGTGATCTCTTTAATATTCGTCGCGACCCCCGCCAAAGATTTGTTATTTTCTCCAGTTACGAAAACACCGTCGACCCTCTGATGTCGGGATCAAATCGACTTTAATGTTTGTAGAGCATTTACTCACGTGTATTCTTAGAAAATAACACGTGTTGAATTATTATCATAATATTTGCCTCCAACTTTTTTATTACATAAAACAAGGTATATTGCGTATGCAGCATAAATAAACGATTTGGCGGCTAGGATATCGGGCCAGACGTATAATTTTCGTTGCTTCGATGGCAGGAAAGTGGTAAATAAATTATGCCTCATCCGGTTTTACAGGCGAAAAGGGCACTTTGCCCTGAAATCCCGGCGCATTACTAATGTAGTGTGCAGGAGAGACATAAAATACCAAATTTTTTTTATAAGAGGAAATGGATAAAATAAAACATTTTTGTGAGTTTAAATTCTTCCTAATCGTGCATATTTCCTATGTATTATAGTTTCAATAGACCTAATTCAATACTATCACAGGTTTAATTGAAGAAGTGGAAGGGGATAAATTTTGTATTTCATTGAATATAAGAGAACAATGTTACTTTTCCTCACTCCAGTATACGCGGAAAAGTAATGTAATCGTGTAAAAAAATTTTTGTTCTAGGGTTTATTTTTCATTTTTCGGCCGCAAAGCAAAACAAAAGTGGTTTTTAAACCATTTTGTATGTGTGTGTGTGTCGTTGTCTTTGGCATTAATAAAATTTCTTGTTAGCACGATAACTCAACTAAGTCGTGTCGGATCGATCGGGTTTTGACTGATTCTGATCAGAGACGTCTCCCAGACGACACCTATTGATTTTAAGGTGGATATAACACACTCTACCATGTTCATGGGTCATGAGAAAGCACAATGGTGGACTATTTGAGAATTTTTTTTTAGCACGATCACTCAATTAAATCGTGTCGGATCGATTGGGTTTCGACTGATTCTGATGAGAAATGTCTACCAGACGACATTTATTGATTTTGAGGTAGATGGGACACACTCCACCCTGTCCATGGGCCATGAGAAAGCATGATGGTGGACTATTTGAAAAAAGTAAAACTGTCGCATAAAACACATATTCTGCATTTATGTATTTCTCGGCCACTCACTTTCGGGATAGAGATGTTCTACGTGCGGAAAAGTCCGTTTTAAGGTTTTAAAACTGTTTATTTGAGAACTGTTTATAAATAGGAATAAATTTCTAATGTAGGAATTTATTTCGAATTTTGCAATGTTTGTTACATTTTACTTGATAAATGGCTGGGCATTATGTTAGCTCCGCGAGAAGTGTTTAAAGACGGTCTTTAAAAGTATTCCTTACTATCAAGAAAGAAATTGCAACCATAGCAGAACTCATAAGAAGTTTCTTGTCGTAAGAACTTACAGGCTAATGTTTTTCTAATTAAATATTCAATTTAATCTATAAAATAGGAAATAAAAAGACATTAATTAATTACAAACCAATTGCCATAGCCAACACGGATTTGCTGAGATAGAATTAACTAGGTATAGCAAACAGTCTATATCACGCAATAACAAAATATTTGACTAAAAGGCCAAATTGATATAATTCATTTATACATCCTGGAACGGGACCGAAACCTTTGATTCAGCAACAAAAGCAGGAGACCAGTTTTCCACGAACACCGAAAGATTACAGCTTTCTCCACACGCGTTTCGCTAACCAAGTTGGCATCATCGAAAGGTGATTAAAACTATTACACTATGACTATAAAACTATAAATGAAACAGTTCTAATTATCCTCCAATGATGTCAACTTGGCTGACGAAATACACGTCGAAAAACGTGTAATCTCTCGGTATTTGTAAAAAAAAACTAGTTTCCTACTTTTGTAATTTACACAGACTTTTCTAAACAATTCGACACTTTTGGCCATGGACTCTTATTATCCAAATTGGTTTCTCTTGGCATTAGTATACTCTGATCTCATTTACTCTTTTATGTCAAAATTCGTGATTTGAAATATGCTAGTTTTCACCAGACATCAAGAGTTCTATAAGGCTCAAGTCTTGGACCGTGTTTGCAATATTCATCAATGCCATTGCCACCAACATATTGTAGATGAACATTATTTATTATACATATGCAGTTGATACACTGTATGTATTTATATAAATATAGGAATATAAATATGTATTATATTTCTATTCTTATATTTATTACATATTTCTTTATTAAATTTTTCTTTCCTATTCAGCCTTATAAATATTTTATGACTGAGAAATTGAAGAGAAGAAGTTTAGTTGAGAAATAAGAAATCTCGCATTGGTATATTTTGACACACGGAATATGAATAAAGCATAAAGAAATATGAAGAAGTTTTAAATAAATATACGTATAGTTCCATTTAGATTTATAGGTATCCTAAAGTATTTCGCTTAAGTATTAATCTACATTTATGTAGTTCATTCTTATTGTTTCTAGTATATATTATATCCTAAATTGTTCATACATTTCCCAAATCTCCATTATATCTGATTCAAAATATCCATGATATCTATTCAAAACTGATCATATAAATATGCATATAATAAATCAGAAGTATTATAGTACCAGAGTATCAGAGTTATACATGAAATGATTCGAAAGTTACAGAAAGATGGAATAATTAATGAACGGCTCCGGGCCTACTCAGTGTTCCTCATCAATTAAAAATTTCCGAGAGGTGAATATTTTGCATTTTTTAAACGGCAATTATGGTAACAGTGTGAATTGCAGTACGGTCGGATGAAAACTCAATGAAGTTGAGAAGTTTAGTGCCAGCAGAAGAAAGTTGGAGGGTGCATTTATAATTGGAGTTGTGTGAAGGACACGAGGAGCACTTTATTCTACAATTTCGCTACAACTAACATGTTCCAAGGTTCTTCACGGAAACTCACTTATTGTGCGAGTTAATTCAAGGATATTTGCATTATCCTGCCTGTAATTTACCAGGATATTCCTATACAATACGTGGTAATTGGTGATGAGGCGTTTCTGCAACTTGGGAAATTTTCATAGAACAAAAGCCCGTCTACCTTTGAAGAATACAATTCTAAACCGGATATTTCATTCAAGATTACTCCGGGTTAATAAGCTTTTAGGAAGGTACAATAGTAAATAAAATAGCCACAGTAAGTACGTAGGTAAAATAGAGGCAGAGATAGTAATATTAAAAATATTTTCATATATAAATAGTAAATTACATATGATTCATGTATAACTCGTTAATTATGTTGGCATCATCAGGGAATAATTAAAACAATTTCGGTGAGTTAATTGTAACTATATTGGTCAAACGTGTATGTAGCATAATATAGTATATTACTATAATATAATAATATATATTTCCCAACATGTCTCAACAATATAACGTATAATGTGTTCCAGCTTCGGTGGCATTTCTCAATATATGTCACCTATAAATATTTTTACTTAGAATCTAGTAATTCTTAGATTTAGGCTACGTATGTATGTCGATACGTAGCCTAAGATAAATGTTTGGTAATGGTGTTTTTTAATTTTTGTGGGCGCTTAATGATTAATATTAAAATTATAAACCAACCATTTGCAGTTGTTGAAAACTTTATCTTTAATTGAAAGAAACTAAGTATGTTACTAAATATTAAGTATACTTTTAGTTTTATTCTAAATATCAAAATATCCATAGGAGACGTGTATAAAACCTCCCCTAAATAATTGATACAACATTTTCAGCTGTAATTAAAATCAAAATATGATAAAACTTCGTTTATGCTATCTTCTTTTTCTCAAATAAGTCATTAATATTCGTCATTACATCTCTAAAGGTTTGCCAGATAATAATGACAATAAAAGTGGGACATGCTGTACATAGTCTCTGAAATATTGTACCACATTCATATAGGAAATATTTTTGGCAAAATCTGTAAAGGTTTCTCAGATTCTGTTTTTTCTCTGTGTGAAGAAATTTGCAACATCCTATTTGAAATTTCATAAAGATCCTATTCTGTTAACAAGTTTTTGGCTTCCAAAAGCAACGATATTTGTCGTTTCCCTTTAGTTTTCCACACATTAGTTTTGTTAACAAAAATGAACCATTAATATAAATCATATACAGATTTTCAAGATTGATTTCATATCATTATAATGTTATTCCTTGTACCAAGTCGAAACCAATTAGGTTTTAAATCGATTCGTTGCTGAATTGCGTTTTGAGAAATTCTGGTTTACGGCACACTGTCTTCTTCATCATTGCATCCGCAGGCATTTCGAATGCAAATGGAGAATGTCATAATTTAATATTTATATTTGTCTTCGCGAAATGTTGTGCAGTTTATGTCAGGAGCGATTATTTACATGTCAAAAATTTATGAACACGAGTGAAACAAAACGGCGCCGTAATATATTGCGGTAAAGAAATACCTTAATATGGTGGATCGTTTGTTCAAAAGGAAGATTGATGTATCATAAAAGCAGTGAAAAATAGCAAATACTGGTAATCCCTCCGTTTGTTTTGTTATTTATATTGCTGGTACTTTGTTCGGGTCCAATGAATGCAATACTAAAATACGCGTGCATAAATCAGGGGGACACGTAAGATAAATATACTGCCGTTAGTTGTATACTGATACGGCAACATTATTTTTATGCCTTTATTGTTGTTGTTTCTTTGTCTTTCTTACTGTTGCTAACTACCGCTGCTTGTGTTGTAACGAATGAAAATTAAAAACGATTGAAAAAGGCATACGCGCACAAAGAAATTGAGACGGGCAGGTGGAGAGATCCATTGCAGTTAAATGTTTACTTGGTAAGTTTTTGTTAGATCTACAGGAATGCTGTTCTGGTAATAACGAGTTCTTCAAAATGCAGTTTTCATTCACGTTTAAGTGAGGTAGTCGATGCGTAACGTACCTAATTGTGACAAGGCATTTGCGAATCTTAACCTAATGGCAGTAATGAAATGTCTAATTCAACTGATTTTAAATAAATAGTCCACTCGTAATTTAACTGTTTTAAATAAATAGTCATTTTACACTACTAACTATTGGTTATTATTAATCGTGAGCTTTATGTCTATCGTTTTATTTATTTTTTCGATTTAAAATTCAATAAAAATATTTGCCTTTGTATTTAATTTTTTTTATATTTAGTACCCTAAGGGTTTTTATACACTATCATTTAGAAATTTGTCCATATTATCAGTGTTATAAAAAATAATATAATAAATATATTAATCTATTTCTTAGAACAGCTTAAAAGCGCCGCCGCCAAGATTCGAGCAGCTATAGTGGACTTTGAGTAAGGGTCTGAGGCTGAGCAGTACTACTGTTCTTTGTGTGCATTTAATCAACTCTTGATAATGCAAACTTGGTTGGTGAGAAGCGTGTAATTTTTCCGTGTTAATAGAAAACTGTTCTGTTTTTGTTCCTACATGGAAGGTTCTCGCCCCTTCCCAGAATCAATATCATAAAATAATCTTACATCATGAGCATAATATAAAAGTAACTGACAACGGAGTTCTAAATTGACCTCATGGCTGAAAATGATAAAAATTGTGGTTAAAGAATAGATATTTGAGAAGTTCAGAACATGACGTAAGAAATCCAGACTGAAACCATGATAATGAACAAATTGTTTTCTTTGTTCATGTAGTTTAAAGAAAATTATATAAAAAGTATAGTCATGCAAAAAAAATAACTAATTATTCTAGATCACTTAATATATTGCGGTGTTACCTATGGTGTTAGAATACCCACTATAACATAGTCATTTCTTAATTGTTAAATATATTGTACAGCCAACTATAAAAAGTTATAGGATTTCAAAACAATCTACGAGAGAAATTAACTAAGATATTTATTCCTAAAACATTTTTTAAATTTTTTTTTCATAGGACATTTTATATTTGATAATCTGTCTGCATATTTTTATATCATATTTTAAAAGATTACATTTAATTTTTTAATACAAATAGTTTGTTGTCTTGGTTATGCTTGCTTCTTAATTAATTTATTATTTGTATTGTTTTTGAAAGAATTGTCAGTCAGTGGGTGTAATTTTTTCTAACCCTTTCTTCTACTAATTATTAGTTACTAATATATATTTCTATTTGCATTAATTGCACAATAAAAAAAATTGAACCAACAGAAATCGACTTTCTTCCCCTAGAGCATCAGGCTAAGGATTATTCAGGTTACACATAGAGACAAGGACAAATATTTAGACAAGGATCATGCTTAGGGAGAGATGCCAAACTTCCTGTTAGGACTTGAACCTAATCATGCAGTGACACCTTAATAATGAGCTCAGTCTGCTATCCCAGACCACCGAACGAATAACATTGTTGTATATACCTCTATTGGAGAGGTCATAGGCCACAATGGCTCATTCATCCATGATACAAACGGGAAACAAAGTGCTGCATTTTTATTAGCTCCGCGTTGAGCAACTGAACTGATGAATGGCCATCGTATTCTCTAAATTTTGGCAACATCGTATAGTTGATTTTGCTTTATAAATAATTATGATTATTGCCATTATATTATTATATTTCGTTAACGTTATCACTTCACGAAAAGCGAGAGAAGCAGACTACAAGCAAGAAATACGATATTCAGAATGTCCTATGAAAAATTCGGATTATCCCGCGCGCTCGCTTATTACCTCGACGTGATGGGAAGGGTTTAGGGGTTGTCGTCCACCGCGGATTTGTAAACACCGCATAGGCAATAACTCGGGATTATCTTCGACATTTGGCGGCTGGTTATGACGCCTAGAAATGTTAATATTGACTGCCATCGGGATTACGGTTTCTCCTTCACCCCCTGGTGACGTCAACCGGCAGGGTTATAACACTTCCGCTAATTGCGGGCCTCCAGGGCATGCGGAGGATCAGTATAAATGCCGGTATTATAATTGGGACGTCACGACGTAATTAAATTTGGTTCCGTAATGTGTAGCAATGGCACTTTTTAGATGTGGCAGTCCGTGTAGATCTGATTAGGGGACTATCTAAACAGGTTGAATAGGTCTGAAGAAAACGTAATCGAAAAAAGCTAAATGAAAATAAGACGATACTTTCAAAAGTGGTCTCTTCAATCGACAAGTAGAAAGCTCCTATAATAAGTTAAAAAAAACGACTTAAAAAAATGATTAAAAAAAAGTAACTTAACTAAAAATCAAGAAGTAAATGTTTTCTACAACAATTTAATACGTATTTGTTGTTTCGTTTAATGTAAATTATTATTTATTATGTAATTACTATTAATTGTCTTATATAATTTTGAGGTTGGTGCCAAGTAAAACATAAAGAAATATATACTTTGCCACCAAAGCAACGAGTTTACTAGTTTTTTGGGTTTATTTTTCGTTTTTCGGCCTAAAAACAAAAAAAAATGGTTTTTAAAAATGTTTTGCTGTGTGTGTGTCGTTGTCGTGGACATTTTAAAGTTGTTAGTACGATAACTCAATTAAATCGTGTCGAATCGATCAGGTTTTGACTGATTCTGATCGGGGATGTCTCCCAGACGACACCTATTGATTTTGAGGTGAATAGAACACACTCTACCATGTACATGGGTCACGAGAAAGCACAATGGTAGACTATTTGAGAAAAATTGAAAAAAATAAAACTGTCGCATAAAACACATATTCCGCATTTATGTGTTGATTAATTTTTTATCGGCCACTTAATTTCGAGACAGAGATATTCTACGTGCGGAAATGTCCGTTTTAAGGTTTTAAAACTGTTTATTTTATCTAATGTTGCCAATCAAACAATAGTAAGCAATTTTGCAAATACAGCCATATCTCTATAATATAAAACAACTTAAACAAATAACATGAGTCACCTGTTCTGACACCTTTGAGGCGATTAAAACTCTTAACTACCTCCTGATGCTGCCAACCTAGTTAGCGAAATGCACGTCGAGAAACGTGTAACTTTTCGGTGTTCGTGGACGACTGGTCTCCTATTTATGTTGCTGCATCGAAGGTGCCAGTCCCTTTCCAGATAAAAATAACTTAATATTAGAAGAATGTTTTCTTATTTGGTTCATTTTACAATATTCCACGATATTTCGTGTTGGTTGATTTTGTGTTAATGATTAGTCATTGTTGTTACCAATGGCATACTGTTGAGAAATATAAAAAATCCAGCAAAATTACAGCAATGAAGACATGTTTGAAATAAATATGCAGTAAAGTAATAAATAGTAGACAGTTTCATATAATAAAAATAAGACTACAATGGTAAATAAAGAACACAAATTACTTCGAAGATTGGTCAATGGTTGAAAACCCGAATATTTCTATATGACAATTGTCTAGTTTGCACCAGGTTTAGTATTCAATCATACGCAAAATTTTACTGAACCATAAATATCATACCTACAAATATGAACAGTAGCAATATTTAGAAGAAAAAACTAGAAAGAATACAAAAAGTAGAAGAGAATATAGAATAAAAAATGTTTTCTTTATATAAAGCTAATTTTCATAAACATTAATGTATGGGTTGATTTAATAAATAACCGTATTGTTTTATATTTTCATGACGTGTCTAAATTATATGATAATTATTGAAATATCCTTCATCAAATGGAAAATAAATTTTTGGATAACTTTCCTCTTGTAAGAATGAGATATTCTTTTTTTCATTTTATATAACCAGCTTGAGAGAAAGTCGTGTATAAACTACACGAATGTAAATATATTTACATTTTTTGTCTGCTTTGGATAAATATTTTAACGTAACTCGCACTAAACCCTTCGAGGAACATTGTAATATTATTAGGAAACTAGTGTTATTGCATTCAAACTCAAATCAGTTTCAAATTGTCCTATTACTTCTAATGACATTTCAAAGTTACATAACGCTTCAATATAGTATTAAAATTATTCATTAGTAATGCTGTGACCGGTACTACCAAGGAAAAGAGGATAAAAAGTATAAGGTAAGTAACTAAAAGTAACAATAAAGATAGATGAACATATAAAATAACTATCAAATAAGTGATGAGGTCATCATAAGGCCCTACGATTTAAGTAGAAGAAAATACTGTAAGAAAAATTTCTTATATAAAAATCTAAACACGGATGTAAAGTTTTCAAAAAATAAAACCCGCCACAGATAGGATTCGACGTTAGTCCCGGATTGGAACCGAACGACATACAGCTGTTTGGAACTTATTAGTTCTCATTAGTGACGTACACGGTACGCCGATCCAGAAAGTTTTATTTTTTGAAACCTTATCTGATCGTGCAGAAATACGAGAAAGGGGTCGACGATCGCTTTTAGGTATAATTCAATGCCTGGCGGGGTTTTATCCCGAGGAGTAGTTGTTTCCTATAGCGATTATGTAATAGCCTTGCTATTCGGGAACTACTTTGATAACCGCTTGGCGGTTTGGTAGTTCCTTTCTCGATTTCTGACTTATATGTTAGTGACGGATGTAAAAGAAATCCATAAGAGAAGTCCTAAGGGAAGTTTTAATTCTTTGGATTGTTATCACGTGTACCACTCATTGAATAGCTTTACAACATCAACTTAGAGACAGAGTGATTAATATAAAAGAGATTAATGTATGTTTTCGTTTTTAAAAATCCTTGAAAACTTTTGAGAGGCAAATAATCCAATGATTAACACTTTCGAAAGCGCTATGTAATGAAGTATGTAACCTCAACAATGATATTCATGACAATACTACTTACAGCAACATTCAACAGAAACCTAATTTAATTAATTCACTAAATCTTAATTAATTTGTTGTGCTGACATAATTACGTTTTTATTCTAGCTTTATATGTTTTTGGCACCATTTCACCCTATACCTCTTTAAGGTGAAATATGAATGTGTGAATTATATGCAAGTTGTAAACGTGAAGCCGATTTGTCGTTGTCTGATAGAATGGACCAACCTCAATCACTTTAAGCGGATTATATCTGCGTACTGGTCTAGTCGGTTCAATTTATTACCACCAGATTTCTGCATTATATTATATTCGATATACAATACGTACTTCTACTTGTACCTATTGTAAATTCCGTACATAGAGAAAGTTTGACAAAATTCAATAAATCACATAAGGTCCTTATTTGACTTAAATTGGAAGTAATTTCTAGCTTGTTCCAAGTTCTTAATATACAATTAAGATAATAAAATAAACATGGAACTGCAAATCAGTCTTATTATTCTATTTATAATCAAGAACTGAACTCAGCATCGGAATCAACATTCGCTTTCTTCGAAAATAGTAATAAAGAATTTATACGTTCAAATATGTACTGGGTTAGTCACCTAAAATTGGTCCCCCCCTTTATTTCTCTTAATTTCAATCGAATTGAAAAATTCAAACAAAGATTTTACATGATTTTTAATAATTTTTTTAAATATTTAAATAAATTTTCAAAAACTCTGCAAATTGAAAGGGAGCGAACAATTTTTTATTTTTTTTAAATGGAACACCCTGTATTTCTTTACTCAAAAAAGTTACCCATAGTTTTCTGATCACAAAAATATATGATTGTTGTATATTGGTAAGTATAGTTCTTGAGATATTCATACAAATATATAGTCACAACACAGGAATAAGTTTGGCATAAGACCATAAATCAGGAGAGCTATGTTTTTGAGATATAACGACACATCTTGTTTTTTAAGAAAAAAGTATGAAAATTCTTTGATGCGGCAACACATAATAATTATAATAAACAAATAAACCTTTATTAAAATGACAACAATGCACGATGGTGGACTGTTTGAAAAAAACCTGTTTGAAATAAAACTGTCGCATAAAACACATATTCTGCATTTATGTGTTGGTTTATTTTTTCTCGGCCACTCAATGTCGAGATAGAAGTGTTCTACGTGCGAAAAAGTCCGTTTAAAGGTTTTGAAACTGTTTATTTGTTAACAAACTTGTCACTGACACATCATAACGTAGTAATATTTCATCGTATTTAAATTAAAAGTTTATGCTTTGTTTCTGTTACAAACATGCTTCTTTAATAAAATGGTTTTGAGAGTGTTATTACTTTTATTTAAATATATTAGTTGTAAAATTATGCCTGGTCGAACTATTATGAGCCTGGGCTCGTATATGTATGTAATTGCGTTACAAATATTACAGTATACTTTCAGGACCTTTATTGAGAAGTTCTATGAAACATATTCACTTCATTAGAGGTCCAGGTAATGCGAGGTGTAAAAGGACGTTTGAAATTAAAAATATGTCCGATGTACCTGCGGATTTCATTTTCGATTGCAACAAAGGAGAAGACGTTTTTAAAATCGATCCTATAAAGGGAACTATCGAAGGACTCACCCATTTGTATGTTGATATTTATTTTCATCCAAAGGAACACGGGCTATATTCACAAAAACTTTTCTGTTTGACCTGGTGTGACGTAAGTATTACTATCAATTATTTTGTGTTTCAAATTAACTATACAATTATTGTTATCTTTAAAATATCATTCATGGCAGGTGTTGGAACTTTTTTCACCCCGAGCAAACTAGAATTTTGCTGCTTCTCGATATTTATTAATTTTTATAGGTAATTAAAAAATAAATAATTATTCTTAAAAAGAACATTGAAATAAACTAAAATTCTTTAGTATCACGGTTTTAAAATCAAAACTTAAGAGGCACTAAAATAATAAACTAAAAATGTTGACTCATAATTTAAAAATAAATAAAAATACATACATACATAAAAAATAAACTAATAATAAGCTTATAAATAATACAGTACTCTTGTACTTGCACTTAGTGGTGCTGAAGCACCGAATCTATTTTAAGTCATTGATATATTTAGAAAATATTTAATTAATTTAATTTAGAAAAACTTATATCTACATTTACTACTGTAACCAGCAGTGTCAAGAAGTCTGAGGGCAATACTTGCATTTGGTGTGAAATTATGCAATATAAACTTTAAAATATCAATAGATGATTTCTCTTCAACTGTGGCGTGTGCGATATACTTGTAAATATGTATGTGCAGATGCATACAATGTGCAAGCAATTTTTGTTTCTTTCTCACTAATTTTCAAATTAATGAATGTTATATAAGAGGTCGAAGTACATACACACAATGTTTAGCTGTAATGATTGGATTTATCTTCATTGTTTGGGAGTTTATTTTTGTATGATTTTAAGAAGATTAGGCTAGGAGTAGATGATTACTGGCATGACCCTTAAAAATCTTCTGAGAACCTTATTTACTTTACACGTACAGTCACCCTGCAAAAGAATCACTGACGTTTATTTATGACGAAATTTGTTGTCAAGATACACATCAAACTATTTTCTGTGCATGTTTTTGAAAAATAGAATTGATAATGATTACGTTAGTTTAGTTAACGTAGGCATATGTACTCAATAGTATTCAAAACAACATTTGTATGTGTAGTATAAGTTTGATATCAGCTATATTTGTTTGCGCGTGAATGTACGTATGTATGTATTACGTTTATACCACAAGTTTTCCGACCGTGGAAATATATCGCGCTGTGTGCCTGGTGTTATAACTACCCCTGCTGCACTACACATTATATTTTACATAAGTGAACATAAGTCAAGATAAATACCATTTAGTATTAATAGTCTCTTGATAGTGAAGCAGCTTTTTAAAAAAATATATGTTATAGGTACATCATAATCTAAAAAATTAAGTTATTTTAATTTCGAAGTAAAGGAGACTTTCAATGCTCTTTAAAATTATTATTAACTCATATGGTTTTCGAGAAAATTCATTGTTTAATACAAAAAAGCAGCAAAAATTAAATTTCAATTCAGTATAATATTTTATTGAAAAATACGACGAGTGTAAATAATTAACAATAATATATCTGTTTATATCTGATAACCTAGAGGTTGCGGCTGACTGATATCTGGCAACCAGTTTCTTTTTTATTCTTCACACCATTTTGTTTCAAATAACGTTTAATTCGCTTAAAAAATATAGTTGGAATTTATTAAAATAATTAATTTTTGATAGGCTATCCGGCAGCAATGTATTACATTGTCATTAATCATTCATTTGAATTAAGTTTCATTGAAAAACAGATACCTGCAGGAATCAGCTGCCAGGTCTTAGACTACAACAGGTTGATCAAAATTGTAGATGGTAAACCAACACTTTCCGAATTTGTATATTTAATAAAATAGTTCGACAGTTCACAAGGTTAAAAAACTACTTTACCCATCCCATCTTATAAGACGTCTTCTGTTAATTTCGAACAGAGTTTATTTTCTAGGCACCTCTCGTTATAGAGCTCTTCGGAGTGTACTTGCAACACACTGATCAAGATACGAAAAATTCTAATTTTAAAAGATACCCGCTTCCATTCGAAGATACAAAGTTTAATGAACACAAAACATAAATAACGAAATAATGATAAAAAAAAAAAAAACAATGCGCAACAATAAATACCAAAAGCCAATGAACTTTATTAAAATTAAACATATCTATATGTTCTCCACGTATCCTCCGTTTCTATCAAGGCACAGTTGGCATCTTTTAATAAATTCAGGTCTAACGTTTTCAAATAAATGAACATTTTGCCGCAAATTTTCTATTTCTTGACTCATACAGTCCTTCAACTCATCCGAGTTATTATATACTGAATTTTCGTATATGTTTTGTTTTGGTGTTCCCCATAAAAAGAAGTCCAAAGGACTCAAGTCTGGGCTATTAGCAGGTCAATGTATAGGACCGTATCTTCCTATCCAAAATAGATATTTGTCATTTAAATATTCCGTTACGTTCCGTACAGAGTGTGGAGGAGCACCATCCTGTTGCCAAATAACAGAATTCCTGGTTGAAAGGGGAATATTATCTAAATAGTTCTCTACTTCACCCCGAAGAATATTCAAATACTGAACTGCATTCAAGGACCCATTAAGGAATACGGGACCCACAATTGTATTTTGATGAATACCGCACCACATATTTACTGTATTATATCCTTGGGTTTTTATCTTTTTTATAATATGTGGATTTGCGGGCGCTCAATAATGTGCATTTTTTCTATTAAAAAGTCCAGTCGTTGAAATGCTACTTTCATCGGTCCAAAATAAGTTTTTAAAAAAGTTATTGTCGTTTTCTGTTCTCTCAATCATCTCTCTACAAAAAGCTCTTCTGTCGGCAAAGTTATTTTCAGATAGAAGCTGAACTGGCAAAATACTATAAGGCTTATATTTGTGACGTTTTAATATACGTCTTATACTTGCTTGAGAAATATTAAATAATTATATATTTTTGTGACCAGAAAACTGTGGGTAACTATTTTAAGTAAAAAATATAGGGTATTCCATTTAAAAATAATAAAAAAATGTTCGCCCCCTTTCAATTTGTAGAGTTTTTGAAAATTTGTTTAAATATTAAAAAAATTTATAAAAAATCATGTAAAAGCCTTTTTTGAATTTTTCGATTCGATTGAAATTAAGAGAAATAAAGGGGGGGGTCAATTTTAGGTGACTAACCCGATATGTTTTGTATTATACTAATTGCTACATACTCTTATCTTGTAAGATTATTAGACGTTTCTAGATAAAAGTAATGAAATTCTAAAGGAATATGATATTTAACAAATATATTTAATGTATCGATGTGTTATTTGTATGCGTGGAAGCATCGAATATAATGCTTCCAAAAGGAAATATTCCTATTTGAATTTAACTAGTAAGAAACAACATTTCCTGTTGATGATAACAATATGGCTGTCGAACTATCCATAAGGGAGCATTATAATATGGCTGTGGCGAATATAATACAATTGTGTTATGTTGTTAAAGATACAGGTACACGTTCAGATTGAGTGCAAGTACTATTTAATGGTTTTTAATTACTTTTTCGAAACTTATAATTATCCACGAAGAAATAACTAGAAAGTGCTTAAAAACTATTTTAAAGAATATACTAATAGTATATTCTTTCTTTTTGTATAATTGTAATTAATTATTTTACAAGTCAACAAAATATACAAGTACATAATAGTAAAACATAGATATTGGTAAAAAATTAGATAAATGAAAGTAATACTGGCGAAAAAAATTAATATTAAAAAGTGAAAAACTGAAAAATATGAATAAGTATCTGAATTTAGCAATGAAGAAAATTACATCTCTGAAACTTGAAAGTGAAACGTGAATAGGAAGAAATTGTAAAGTAATAATTATCAAAATAAAAGTTTGTAGTAGAAGAAAGGGACTGCTTGAAAGTAGCATAGACATATGGAATTTTACACCGTCATTCATAAAATCTCAGTACTGTGTAGAGAAACGTTACACGTGGAATGTAAAGAGACTCGGTGATAAATGTAATAATCCCATAGCTTGACCTAAATTGTCTGGATCCATATTTCTTTGATATCATCATTAGCAGTATATGCTTTCCTGATGCCGCGGCTATTATAGTAATGAGTCGTGACAGTAGCCAGTGGACAAAGCGATGAATAAGAGTAAGTAATCGATAGTTCGATAAGGTTTGACATTCGGGTTCGATCCCCAACTGAGGAAACTCGCATCTGTCTAAGAGAGTGGTTGTTTGTCTACCGTTTTCATGATGAATATTCTCCATCTAGAGCAATTTAATCTATTATTAGAGGAATCACTTCAATTTCTGTGCATATTTTTGTATTTCAGTGGAAACCCAAAATTATTTCGAGTTCGTGATTGAATAGGGAACAAAGTTTCCGCTGAGGATAATAACGTTGATATACAGATATTCATTTATACGTGAATTAAGACATGGTGGTTGTGACATAATAAATACCTCACAGACAAGAATATTGCATTTGAAGTTATTATTTTTATTTTATTTTTGTCCTACTTTTGCTTTAAAACTTTTTGTTTCTTACCCTGCACTGGAGTGTTTTAAGTATACTAAAATTTATTTCAGATATAATAATGTTTAGACATAGCCTTTATAGCTCAATAAGCAATAATGTTACAAATTACAAAGTTACATATCGTTGTGTGCCTCAGCGACTAGCAACGACTGCTGTTTTGTTTGGTGTTATCAGAATAACATTTCTAGTGCTTTATTTATCATTTCGGTAGTTTTAGTTAGTGAGATGCCACGTTTAAGCGAGTTAGTTTAAGCTGTTAAAATTGTTATTTTAGCCAACGAGGTTTACAAACAAGAAGATATTGCGAGGAGGTTGCATATTCATCAATCACCAATCGACGGTTTCTCGTATAGTAAAACGATACAATGAGACTGGAGAATACAAAAGACGGCCTGGTCAAAGGCGTAAAAGATGTACAACGCCAAGTGATGACCAATATTTGAGAATTCTATCCTTGCGAAATCGCCCACTTACAACTCCGCATCTGAAAAATGGATTACTGATTACAAGACAAGGCAATGTAAGTGTTAAAACAGTAACAAGGAGACTTAAAGAAGTCGGTTTAAACCCGAAATGTCCTGCTAGAGTTCCTAGGCTTCTCCCACGTCATAGCACCAGACGGTTACAATTTGCAAGAGCCCATTCTAATTGGAGTAAACTTCAATGGGGAAAAGTCCTTTTCATAGACGAAACAAGAATACAATTATGGAAGCCAAATGAATGTGGTTGAGTATGTAGAAGGCCTGGGGAACGTTTTGTAGAGCGTAATCTTCCACAAAACGTTAGTTTTGGTGGCGGATCCACTATGCTTTTGGGGGGCATTAGTTGGGAGCTTGTTGAGGTACATTTAAGAATAAACCATGATTGGTACATACGCAGCATCCTTGAGGAGTATGTTTTGCCTTATGTTTTGCCCTTCATTGGGTACGACAACTTTGTGCTAATGAATGATAATGTCAGGGCTCAAGTTGCTAGAATAGTGATTCAGTACCTTGAGGATGACGGGATTGAGGCACTAGAGTGGCCACCAATTAAGCCTATGCAAATCCCGTAGAACATCTATGGGACATTCTAAAGCGACACATGCGAGTACGAAGTCCAGCTCCTAACTCAATTGCAAAATTAAGACTTGCTGCACAGGAAGAATTGAGGCAAATTCCGCCAGAAGCCATCAAATACCTTCTGCGCAGCATGCCTGGAAGGATGAAGTAGAGGAGTACATACTAAGTACTAAGTTTTTATTATGTTGCCTTAAAGTGTTGTTATATTGTCGCTATTGTTTACTCTTTCTAATTGAATGTGATAGCCAAATTCAGGCTATTTTATTAGTTCCTCTACAAAGCTGTTGTAAAGCTTCAATATGTAATTTATTTGACTATAATATACGTAAAACACTCCAGTGCAGGGTATCTAGCAATAAAAATACAAAAAGTGAAAAAAAATTAAAATAAAAATAACGATTAAAAATAAAATATGCAATATTTCTGTCTGTGAGTGTATAATAAAAGTATTATGTATATTGTGAATATCATAGTGCTTTTTAATGTTTTCAGTGGTCCTCCTTGTTTTAAATTTTATCTAGTTTTTATAATAGGCTGTATCGTCTGTAGTTAATTTCGATCCAGGCTACCATCTGATTCAGTCTGCAGATTATTCTAAACTATGATACTATGACAATTAATTATCGCGTTTCCTTAATAGTTTTTTTTTGTATTTAAATATGAATAATATGATTACAGAACGGTTCCCAAAATGTTTAATGATGATTAGATTATCGGATGAGACTGTGAATCCCGAAACGAATTTTCGAGCGCCTTGTTTGCCACCCAGGTGCACCAACTTAACATTTCAATATCCGTCAGCTTCCAAGCAAAATAAACTATCAGAACGTCTAACACGTTTCACATTAGTACCGTAACGGCAAGCCCTTATTACGTCGACGAGAAATGGATTGACTGAGTTACGTTATTACATAATGATTGACTTATTGGCGTTTATTAGAATTGTATGGGGGAGCGTGTCGAGAATACTCGAAGGTATTTCGTTAAGATTTAAATAATACTCCCTAGTGTTGAAGGGTGAGGTCGGCCGGGCTTTTGTCGCTTTTGAGGGTTGAAAAGAAGAGAGCCCGGTGCATTTCCATATGTGACAAGGGTGAATACTTATGGAATACCATTACATTTCTATATGCAGATATATATGACGGAATAAAGCGATATGCGAGCGCCGGCTCTTTTTCGCGTCCCGAAAAAAATCTTTAGAGCTTTTTCTTTTGAGGCGCGCAAAGGTGAAGTTCTTTTAAATTGCGAGAGCCGGGTAATTTATTTTTACTCTTGATGTTCCCGGCGTCTTATGAGGTGATCCTCGGAAGATAAATTAGTGGAATTCTCGAGGTTGGAAACTGCAAGTAAGTGTAATATAATAATAGAATTATATTATAAGATTTCAGTGGGAAGTTGCGTGTGTTGAAATATGGAAATGTAGTATATGAGAAAAATTAACATGAAATGGAATATTTCAACGGTGATTATCACGTGATAATCTCCGAATACCTTTTGGCTAAATGAGATTTTGATTGGTTTTTATTATCAACGATGTATGATAGAATAAAGTAAAAAAATATGATTATCCGTCATCAGCAGTCATCAATAGTATTATTAATTTTGTAAATAGTAAAAGTACTTTATATAGTCTTCAAAGTATGTTTCAAAAGAGCTTTTCAAGATGGTCTCTTACGAGTATATAAAAAAATGACAACAAAATTACAAAAATAGACAAAATTCTTGACTTGAACAATTTTGAATGGTAAATGGTTAGAAGAATTATAAAACTTTACCACTTTTAATGGTGTGAAAATTTCATTATTTCTGGAATAAAACATACCACCAATATAATTAATCAAATTATACACCATTATAATTGTGAACTTTTATATATTTTATAAACTAATATAAATACACCACAATATAGTACACTTTACTCCACCTGGGGTAGATTATAATCTCTGGGTGGTATTTTTTTAGGGCATGCATCCATGTGGTCTTCACGTAGATACTGTTGAAATTTGGGGCAATGAATGTGGCTGTTTATGATTATCATTCAATCATGTTTATCAACCAAATTATACCCAAATGCTGTTATGTGCCTCAAGAAGCAAACATTGATAGCGTTGGTCTAGTCTATTGTGTATTAAAATTGTTTGCTAAGGTTTGTACAGGGTATTTACATACAAGGTGTATCTATACTAAATTAAGTAATTAAATTTTAGAAAAGTAAATTTTATAAAATTACTGACGATAGCGATATAAAAATCGAAAATAAAAAAACTGAAGATGCGTATGGAAAGCAATTGCTAAAACGTTTGTGTTGAATTTATATAATTAATTATTGGTGATTAATTACACTTATTGCATTACTAATTATTTATTGCATATTTCTAGCTTCACATCTAATGGAGATTTTGTTCGTATTAATTCTAGGACACGCTGTATAGGTGCATATCCATATAGAGCGCTTAAAACAATTACAAGCAAACAAAGAATAAACGGTTTGAAAACTTCTAGAAACATCGTGTTTCAATTTTACGGGCGTTAACCGTTAAATTAATAATTTTAATATATATTGCGATTGGTCCCGTGGAGTGCATTAAAATTTCCATGGCGAGCCATCAAAAGAAATCGATATGTGATATAATCTCTTTGTGGCCGCGCAAGGGGACAACACTCGGAAAATTAAATGGTTTCCCAGCCGTTTATTACATTGTGTGGAAAGTAAAAAGTCAATCACTTCGAACCAATTACGTCCCGTCCGTGACGAAACCCATAAGAGACAAAGGATCATAATTTGTTATTAAAAATGTTTCGGGTACGGCTCGTAATGAACAACAGCGAAATAGGGGCTTAACAAGACGGATGTGCCATTTTTCCTAGCCGGAATATGTAAATTTTCTTTTTGATAAATTTTGGTCTTCCCTTAATACGCAATATGCATGTAATTCCACTGGCTTATGACATTATTACTCTTAGTTCGTGTCTCCAAGCACGGAAAGCGGCATATTAAAGATTTCTGTTCCTTCATTTGGAGCGTAATCTGTTGGCATTACATTTAAACTAGAGCTGCGGTTGGAATTAGAGTAAATAAGTTAATCCATAGAGAGGACCGTAGGATATTTGGAACTTCCATCTAACACTGAATTTGTATATTTATTTTCCCAACAGGATAATTGAATGACAAAATAACACATACAGCGACTACGTAAAGGTTGGAACAAATTTGATAAATATGTTACAGTGATAAGTAAAAAAACGTTCAGATCAATTTTGTTCTTTATAAGCGGATTTTTTTGGTATAAGTATGTTTTTCATGTCATCACTCAAGCTATAACATCATCAGTCTTTTTCTTAAATGACGAGACGCTTATCTGATGATGCCATTTAAGAAAGCACATTTTTTATGATATGTCAAATTTTATAGTAGGTTATACAATACTTGTTTTGAGAAATAATAGATATTTTCGTGAGTTAACTAGAACACCGTTATGAAAAATAACAAATAACAGAAGCAAGAACCATTAAATTTAAGGTAACCCTACGCAAACAGTAGTGCAGCGGAGTTAGATCTGGAAATCTAGTGGGTCACGGAATAGTTCCTCTTCTACCACATATTGGGACCAGATACTTCGGATGACCTTTAGTATAATTGTCGCGCATAGTACCAACATTTCAAAACTGTATTTATATTTTACAGTTGAGAGTATAATAAGTCTTCAGGAATAATTATTATTAAATAGCTCACAAAGCTTATCTTGTGTAGGGCTCCTGTCTCCATGGTCAATCATCAACAAAATTTCGATTTGTTGTTCCACTTAAATGAATCATATTTTTGAAAAATCGTGACAGTCAATACGTAAAATAACTGCGTAGCATAGAAGACGTATGTACCCAAGTAATGGAATAATAACAATATAAAATCCCAGAAATCGTAGAATAATAATCGAAAAGGTCACGTCAAGTAACGTCAAATAACCAAATTTTGAACAGGACAAAGTAGAATTATCAATAAAGTGTTCTTACGACCAGTGGCTGGATGAAAAAATTAAAATACATGTCATTAAAAATTGAATTAATACATTTCTTGACAAATATAAAATATAATTATTAACAACCATATTCTAAGTCTCTTTCAACACAAGTATGTATATCACTTGAATTATTCATTTTATTAAAATGATTCTATATTACTAAGTGGCGGATTTGCCTATATTTCTATTTCTCTACCTAGAATTTTCAAAAAGAACAAAACTCAAAAAATGGTATTCGAAAAACATGTAATTTCAACCGAATGAAATTACAGTGGGACAAGAGACTCTTGCATTTATCTTATCTATAACTAAATAATTGTAACTTTATTATTTAATTCCTATTCCGTCATTAGATAGTACGTCAATTACGTCAAGGTTCTGACGTATTTGTGCTGAGTTAAAAGTTATAATTATTTTACTAGAATTACAGAGTTGCTTTAGACTATACTGTTGCTTGTTCTGAATGTGAGACAATGAAGCCACAGGAAAATACTACTTAATCCTTCAATTGTTCCACAAAATATTCTTTGTTCTTCTTTGCACATATATCTGGGCTTAACAGAAAACTTTGTAGAAAAAATTTATGAACAATTTAAAAAATATGTAAAAGAACTACATGAGCCGAAACAATGAGCCGAAAATTCTGAATTTTAGTTGTAAATTTTCAGAACAAAAATTTTCTGAAAATTTTAACAGATCGTAAATTATCAGAAAACCATTTGTAATATGTAAGAAATCTGGGGTGGCATGTTCCGTAAGAAAATCAAATTTCACAGACAAGTATTTCAAATAGGCTGAAGTTTTGTAAGCTCTAAGCTTATACGTTGACAAACGTCATTAACAACACCTTATGTACAAAAAACATTCTGCGAAGGACTCCGCACAAGAGAAGCGCTCTTTGGGATTAACATTTGTTTTCAATGTTGTCAAGGTATAAATGAGGATGCGTTTTCTTGTTACATCAATTTTGAAAAGGCTTTTCATAAAGTCAAAAATGATAAGTTACATCGACTATCTAACATGTTAGTAAACTTACATCCTAATAAAAACAATGACCTAGATGACATGAGAATAATCAATAACTTTTATTGGGGCCAGAGGGGCAATACAGACATTGAAAACCAACTAAGACAAGAAATGGAGATTCACAGTGGCGTAATGCAAGGATGCATTCCATCGCCACTTACTATTCAAAATTTATAGATTTTTAAAGAAATATTGAAAGAAGAATTAGTAGGAATAGTTATGGAAATTAAAATGTTGTTAATAACATGAATTGTGCCGATAATCTCGTCCTGTTGATGAACAATCTTATACATGCAACACCTTCTAGGAAAACCAAATGATCGATGTAACGAATACGATCTAAAAATAAATTTTAGTGCAACGAAGCTAATGATGATTACAAAATCCTTACAGAATCAAAACCAGATAAACCTGACAGTAGTGAACATCGCCATAGAAAATATGCAAACAAATTAAGTTTTGTCGATAGAAAAATACTTTTTTAAAAACAATTTATTTTCTACAATTGAACACAATATCGACTTGACAGCAAGAAAGTACAAACTACTGTGTGTTATGTTTCCAAATATGCTAAGGGTTTATACTCTTCAGAATCATTAAGGAAATATTTGTTTAGATAAGGGACACCTAATGTTTATTAGTTTTTAAATAGGGAAAGTGAATGACTGTTTCTTAATTAACATATGGATACCTAGGAATTTGGATAGAAAGATGGGGTGGTCAAACAAAGGAGATGGAAGCGAGAATAGAAATATCGAAATCAATATTTGTGAAAATAAAAAAGTTTTTTACTATTTGGGATATTACTATTAGACTTAGGATGAGTGTGTTGTGTTGTTACGTATTTTCCACAATTTACTATACAGTTGAAGGATGGACTCGCAAAAATAATCACATGGACACATTGCAAGCCTTCGAAATATGGTGCTACCGCAGAATGTGGCATATACCCTTGGACAGATAGGATCACTAATACCGAAATCCTAAATAAAGAAGATAACGCTTCAATACCTAGACCACATAATGAGAGGTTCCAAATAGACCCTCATATAACTGATAGTTCAAGGAACAATAATTAAGGGGCAGAGGAATGTCAATAGAAGCAGTGTGTCCTGATTCAAAAATCTAAGGGATTGGTTTGGTTGTAACAACCGTTAACAATTTCGAGCTGCAGTTAGTAATATTCAAATAGCTGTGATGATAGTGAACCTCCGACAGAAGATACTCTATAAGAAGAAGAATGTTGTACGAACATTTGATCTACGAGCGCTGTTTTGTAAGCCACAGAGTCAGTTTCACGGAACACATTACCACCAAGTATAGAAAGTGTTCTGGAAATGTGTTCAAACATATATACCGACTGTAGGCATTTACGAATTCCATTACCTACCATATTAATTTGTAATTTATTTACACTAGATGACAATGACAATTATATTAAAATCGATGAGAACCTGTGACAAGATAAGAGATAATTGTTGATATCTCGCTACACTCAAATACTGTTTATATTTGAATAGATTGAATATATTTGAAATATATTGTACTATTTGAAACAATTACATTTGTCGCGTACCAAATTGTGCCACCCATCGATTTCGGTGACTTATCAAATTACCTTCAATAACAAACAACAAATGAATGGCTCAAAGGCCGACGTACTAAACGGCTAGATCATTTAAATCAGTTACGCTGCAGTAAACACCATGAGCCGGTCCAAAATCACTCGCTCGTCCACTGGGAAAATTGACACCTCCCGAACAAAGAACTCGCAAGCCATATCAATTGCCTTCAAAAATCAATTAGCTCCGTGTAATATCTACAGCGTCCTGGGAGAAAGCGCAACTGGCGGCCCAATCGAATGGAAGTCATGCAAGCGAGCGGGACCTGCCTTGTGTACATTTTTTCGCTGAACGAATTGCTCCCCTAACTCGCGAAAGAAGGGATGTCGATCTTTTGAAAGAAGCCGAAGATACATTTTAAGATATAAACAGTTACATGTACTAAAAGATCTGCAGAAGACATCCCTATTTATTGGGTAAATGTAACACAATTCTTAATGTATTCTTCTTGATGCAACATTATAAAGACGATCCTGTGATATGTCCTGTGCACCACATGAGAAAATATTGTATGAAAATTGGGCAGGGAACTAAGTAGCGATGTATAGTGACTATATTTTTAGATACTTACTATTCAGTGGTGGCAAAAATGCTTTAATTTCAATTTATTTGGAACTGAAGGGCATTCGTTCATCAAAATATAGACTTCACTCGATCATGAAAACTAGCTTATTATGAATTAACATACATTTGAATGAGTAGACTACCATAATGTAATGTACAATTTCATA
The DNA here is from genome assembly GCA_037954035.1 of Rosalia funebris. NCBI lineage: Eukaryota > Metazoa > Arthropoda > Insecta > Coleoptera > Cerambycidae > Rosalia > Rosalia funebris. The sequence goes on from JAZFAV010000011.1 coordinate 23,689,744, forward strand.
TTAAATCATCAAGCGTATGTCGGGACCCACCAACTTTACCTAAAATGAATACTTCAAGCCTTGCAGTATTTTATTGAAGTTTTATATATATGGCTAATGAATTATAATATGTCGTTTACCCACACTGAATTAGTTACTGTTGTATGAATGCTGTATTATTGAAGGTATCAAATAAAACATAATAAATTAAATTGAACGCTGGAAGATACTAAAAAGTAGTATTATTCCAATAACTAAAACATCAAGTTATATATAAGTAGATAAATCGTTGTCTATAAACTATCTAAAATGTTTGCCTTTATTTCTATCACCGCCTCCGTTATTTCCTGAAGATGAAACGCTTTTACAGTACTTTTTATCTCTCAATGATAAATGGACATATATTTCAAGTTTATATGTGTTTTATTATCTGAATATTACAATTTGTTTTGGTTTATTACGATTTTAAACAAATTATTTATCTTTCAAATGACGATTGACAAGGAAGTTAAGACATCAGAACGATCGTTTCGTATACGATACGCTAATGAATGGATGTTTGATTTGAAGTTACCATGGAACCTCTCCCTCAATATTACTGAATAGCCAAAGGTTTAGTCACTCTTAATTCAAGCATATGTAGTACGAGCTTCGAGTTACAAATAATACAAATAAAATAAGCAATCCTGTTTAACGACGAAATTCTCTCCGATTACGAACACAATTTATCGAATAATGAACGTAAATTTTGGTTCGTGTGTTTCTTCAATATAAGCCTAAGAGGGTACTGATAAGAAATGGTTTACGATTTTCACGAGTCGGTAAAGAGAAAAGCGAAAAAGGATTGTGATCAAAGGTAACATACTAAAGGAAGTTGAAAGCATAAGTGCACATAACCGTTTCTCATTGAAATATTTCTCTGGCGACTGGGCGAAATATATCACCATCGCCATTTTATCAGTTCAATAATAATACGAGTATCTATTGTTATTGAATTTTCCTTTTCAATTTATGTCTCTTAGTTTTTATTAATTTGATCATATTCGTTATGGACCTGAAAACGAATTTTCAGGTCTATAAACTAACTAAAACATATCGACACGTTTTTCTGAAATAGAGGCAATCATGAATTACTTATAGTTAATTATGCTTCTGCTCTCAAAGTATTTATGTCTTCTATTGAATAAGAGGGTAATTACCTATAACATTAATTAATTTTACGTCTTGATATCTTAATAACATAAATTGTGTTTTATTTTTCTGTACCTGAGACCTTATTCTCGGTCCCCTGTGTTCAATAATTTATGTACTATTGAGGAAAATGTAATGAAATACTTTTTATACATTCTTCTTAAATGAAGGCATTTCTTAATTAATTTACGTAACGTATTAACACGTAACATTTATTAATTTTAGAGGTACTTAATTAGTATTTACGCCCTCTATCAAGTAAGAGCATCTTACTCGATAGAAGGCATAAATACTTTGAGACTAGAGGCATTATTAACTGTAAAGTAATTCATTATCGCCCTTACTTCACGGAAACGTATCGATATGTTTTAGAGTCTTCTTGTAAATGATGATGACTAAGTTGGGTGTGTACAAACATATTCAATTTATTGTATTCATAGTTGTTTTATATAAGCTGTTAAATCTTTAAAAATATGTCAAATCCGGGTTAAGAACTTCTTATTAGGGTAAGTAAACTGTGACTATATATAGATACTCTTCGATTGTGTTTAGTAGTGTTTAATAGTCACTTTCTAAGTTTCTATTTTATTTTTGTAACTTCTTATTTTCAATGTTTTTGATATATACTGGTAACATTGTATAGCGTTGTAGCAGGAAGATAAGATGAGCATTTCTGACCAATTGTTATGTTACAGCGTATCGTTTCATATTTAAGCTTTTTTAATTTTTTTATTAAAGACTGCCGACCAAATGTTTTGATAAAAAAATTGCTTAACATGACCCCTTAGCTTCCTGATACGAAAAGTCTTAAGAAGGGTGTATTTTATTTGTTATGTATTATTCTCCAAACTCATATTTGAATAATATTTTTTCTAGTATAGATAAATAAGTTCTATAAATTCTATAACAATGTTTTATTTTTATGTAATTAAAGCCTTACTTTCGATCTCTTGTTTTTAATTAAATTAAAATTTTGCAGCATTATATTTCAGTAGTTTTAGGTCAAATAAAATTCAAAGATATATTTTTGAAAATTTAACTTAAAAAAATAAAACATGAACACAGTTTATGTTATCTAACTTAAACTGTGTCATCACTATATTTCTTGAGGTGGTCTGTAGTATGTATCTAAAATTCTAACGAACAAAACATTGTGTAATAATAAGGGCTTGGGTAAGGCTTTTAAACCCTCTTTGAAATTCGTGTAGCTGTTATAAAAATTTAAAATACATATAAATTTGAAACAATTGTAGCATATAACAAACAATTGTAATTATTGTTTAATTTAATAAAGATTTAAACATCATTAACAACAAACTACTACATTTTTTTACGATTGTTAAAAATAAAGCTTATGTTGAAAACACGGAATCTAAACACTCTCCTTATTGCCTATAAACTATTTGATAATTGTCGAATATCATCGAAATTAGTACATGGGTGACTTTTTTGACACAATACTGTGATCAATTGAACCCTAAAATGTAATTTCTCAACTTTATTAATAAACAAAATCACTACATATATTATATAATAACATTTCTATCATGAATGTAATAGAGTTGATATTTGAGAATAGAACTCTAACAATAGCTATATTTAAAATCTTTTCTAGTCATTTTAAATATTTTCTGTTTATTTTATGTAGACATATTTTGGATGCCTCTTATTTTCCAGTAATTCAATTTTTAAAAAGCCGAGCATTGAATTACAGATATACTATTTTGATATTAAAAATTCGACTTTAGAAAATAATTCAGATATACTTAGACTGGTACAATAGGCTATGCTAAGTCATATTCTTAGTAATCTTTTAATATTTCATTACTTCAAATTAAAGAAAAACCATTGATATCAAAAAATGTTCCTAAAAAAAATAAATAAAAATCGTAGTAACCATTATCTGATTTAGCGTTTCTTTACCTACGTATAATCTATCGAAATAAAGACTGAAGAAAATACATGTCTCAGCAGAGACAGTGCAGCATTAAAAGACAAAACATGCATTAATTGACGAATCATGTTCTTATTAAGTAAAATTATAGACATCAGTACTTTCTAAAATATTCTAGTTGCATATTTTAGAAATTAGGGACATTTATCTTGCTCTTAAAATATGGAAATTGCTCTTAAAATATGGAAATACTATATAGAAAGATAAAATGTTATCTTACCATGTAGTAAAATAAGAATTTGAATAATGACTGTATCACTTTCTTCATAATATTAATATACCATTACTATACCCTAGACATATTGTGTTGTTAATGCAAACACGTATCGTCATATAAAAAGACGTATTTTAATATACACAAATATTATTAATTTAGTTTTAATAATTCATATTATATAGAGCGAGAAATGGTACAGTAAACTTTTTTATGAAATTATTTATTATTATGTTATTGTTAATTTAAAATATTTCTATAGAATCACGCGAAAAGTCTTTAATATATTTATATTCAACAGATCGTTTCATATATGTATTTAAAAGTGTATACTTCTTATTGATATAGAGGCTATAAAAACTTGGTAAGATATTTGAATTTTTCCCTGAGAAAGTATGTTACTCAAAAGTAATAGGCGTCAAAAAGCGACGAAGAAAATCATACAGAATTATTATTCTCATAAATAATAAAACCATTGTATCAAACCAATAGCTCACTTTGTAATAAGAATTAAAGCGAAAGTGAAAATATTTTCCTCAGTGAATACAAGTTTAGATGAGACATTACGCGATAATATGGCTTTTACAGTCTCTCATAAACGATTTTAAGGTACTATAATTTTCTAGTTGACTAGGCAATAAAACTATTAAATCTCAACAAAGTTATCCTTTGTACATTGAGTCGACTATTTAATCACGTTACATCACATCACGTTTCCAGAATAGCTGAGTAAAGTTTCGTCATTTAATCAAAATTGTGCTCACTAAACTACTGCAAAATCTTTAAAGGTGTCTTTAATTAAATGAATTAAAGAGATATATTAACTTTTCATATATGTATGTCCTCCGAAAACGTTTAATAATCAAATAGTTGCCAAATCTGATGATACGAAAAGTTCTAAATAAATTTTGTAATATTTATTTACGTTACTCAAAAGGACGTTCACAAATACAAGGGTGTAGGGAAGCAACACCTGTAATACTTAGTTACCTATATATTTAATTAATTTAAAAGAAAATACATAAATAATTTTTCCTAAAACTTTGTCGGAAATTGTAAAGTTGCTTTTTATATTGCGCGTGTGAATATGTACTATGAAGTTCGGTTTACGTAATATTTTACGTGCAGTAAAATATCACCCATATTTAAATTCTGAGCTTTAGATTAATGTTGTTGCATATATTTCTGCATTATAACATAATACTACACAATTTTGTTGCATTTACCGTTGATTTCCTTGCAAATATATTATTTTTATTACTTTTGTAATAATTCTTTTTAGTAGATTTTTTTTTACCAAATTTATTATTATTATTGTGAAGAATTACTTTTTCTTTATTGTCACGGTATTTTGTTAACCTATAAATTGTTTCTTAAATTAGTATGGATCATATTTTGTTTTACTTAGCATTCGATAGTCAAGCAAAATTTGATACTCTAGGTACCAATTTTCTTTACATCTATTTGAAAGAAACAATTTGATAAATTTCGATTAAGAACACTTTTATATAAATATGAGCATTTCGCTGCTCATATTTATTGTACATTTACTCAGTATATGTACCAATCCTAAGAAAACAATGAAGCATACAATAGATGAAAATATATTTATTAAATTATCTACAATTTATAATATTGTAGAAATATCTAACCTAGTTATTCAGCATATTGACTATCTTTATTTTTTAAGCACTATTTAATCAGATAGAGCTCCATATTAAGGAAAATTATTTTTATTAGCAAGCTTTACAATTGTTTTTATTTTAAATCTACTTTTGACATAATGAAATAAAAAGAATCAGTAGGGAATCTGTATATATTTTAAAGAATGACTTACAATGGCAAATATCAAATATTGAGGGAATTTGAAATTATTTTATAATAATTGAAGTAAGTTTGGATTTAAATTTATCAAGTAAAACAATAATAAAACATTTGATAAGTACAATAATTATGAGGTCTTTTGAGTCAAAATTTTCGTTAGAAAGAAAGCTTACACCTTACAAAAGACGAATTGGTATTTAATTTGAAAATTAGACAATACTGAGAAGACAATAACAAATTGGTTTTTAATAAAGAAACTGCATTAGAGACTATTACATTATAATTAGAAATTTACCAATTTTAAAACAATTCCAAAAATTACTATCCTTCTAATACAACAGAATAAGGGAATACAAACGGAATAAAATAATAGAATCAATTGACAAGACAGTGTCACACTATACTAGTAACCATGCACTTTAAATTTTTAATTCTTCAAATATATTCTATTTTATTCAATATACTTATTGCATCGTATTTTGATATTTTTAATAACATAATATTTGACAATTAGTTTGATTTTATTTCCGTATAATCCAAGGAATAACTGTTGCTAAAATAAATTAACAGTTATTAATAACTTTTTTTGTGATTAATTCCCAATATCCCAATTTGTAATTAATTTCCATGACGCCTATTCGACATAAAATAAATTTTAATTACGCTATATTTCTACTAGAAACTAATATATTTTTTTTGTTAAATTTCGACCACATCCATTTAAAAGTAATCCTAAAAATTAAAATTTTAAACTTCATTTTGGAATTTAATTGATACTAAAATTTTAAACCTCATTGACACTGCATGTAAAGAAAAATCGTTTAAACCGATAAAGAACAAAAAAATGTTGTGAGGTGAACCCTCTTAAATTGTGATTAATGTATTTAACTAAGTGATTTAACTCATTTAAGTGATTAGTTGATGCCTGGATATTATTTTAGTTCAACTAAATATTCCGCTTAACATTAATTGTCATGAAATAAGAAAAATATATTAACAACCATAAAATAATGAGTTAAAGGTAGCAGCATTATCATCAAGTAAATCAAATCATTTAATTATATAGCTATAAATACTTTGCAAGGACAAATAGAGTGTCATGTAAGGATATTCTTATTATTGACATTCCCGCGTATGTACGTATCAAGTGACTTGTTAAGAAATAAAATACAACTCACCCTCCCTGACTCGCGAGAGTTCCATGGAACGGCACTGTTCAGACGAACAAGGCGTACTTTGCGTGTCCTTTCCATTGCACGTTTTCCTTCCCTGCCCATTTCCTGGGATGCACTGCCTCTTCCTGATCTTGGTGCAGTCCTGCTTGCACTCCGACCATTCCGACCACGCAGACCATCGCGCTGGCTCAACTAATAAAGTGTGAAATAGAATTTTCGCCTTAAAGGCACGACGAAATCAAAAACGACGACACAGCGCTCATTGTATTTTTACGGAATGTTCCGTGACGCGTTGCGACAGCAATAATAGCATGAAATATTGTCCCCGATTGTGAGTGAAATAGAAATAATAAACACAGCCTTGTTAGAAGTGACACTGGGCCGCATACTTCTCCACCTTCGAAATTATTTATGACGCAATAGAGTTTCAACCGAGTATAAATCATAATAGTTAAATATAAGTAAATGAAGATTAACTGCATCGTAAACATCGTTTCTGATTTCTGCCGTGCTCGTCCTCTGTACTTAAATGATATATGAAGCGACACAGCTCCTTACCGTATGCGTTATCGTTAGTGTCATAGTCGTAAGCAGTATCCAGCACCAACTCTTCTACGGAAGCGTGGCAGGGACAGGTTAAAGCGAGGTTAGTTTAGGACATAATATACATCTAGTTACATAAGTTAGCTCTCGTTTATAAACTACACAGAACACAAAACACAAATTTAAGTGCACTATAATAGGGTGACATGTAATGAATTATATAAGACGAATAATGAATTGTATAAGAAGTTTTACTTCAGATACAGCGTTTTTGCATTAAAATAAACAGAATTAAGCTAAATTGCCTTAGTGCCATCTTATTCCGTTATTTTATTTAATGATTGAACTCAACTTTGGCGTTAGCAAGGACAAAAGTGCATTTTTGCCTCAACCGGGAATCGAACCCGGCTCTCCCAGTTTCCGGCTAGTTGCTCTGACCGCTGAGCTATCGAGGCACACTCATTATCCTTGCTAATGCGCCAATTTTAATGCGTCACTACAGTACTCCCTCCCTAGAGACATGATTTGTCTCGATACAATTTAACGGAATGTGACCGCGTTCGCCATTCTTACGAACCGTTGTTCGGTAACCCCCGGGATTTAAAATAGATTAATACACAAAATTTTGATCAGTTAAATCGTCCTAAACAAATAAGACGTCTTAACAAAACATTACCTTACAAAGGTGTTTAATCACTCAAATAAAAACAGACAATTACAGAGTTGCAACAAAATTAACATTTAGTACTTAAAGAAATTTTCAATGTCTTTGAACCATTTGCCTTAGTATAATTTTAGAACATCTTCGAACTTTCTGACAAAGGTTAAGATAAAAGTTTCTGGTGACATTTTCTTTGTCAGAGTCCATAGTTTGTATTATTACAACAGAAAAATACAACTAATACACTTGTCCACTAAATAAAAATACCATAATATCTCACATTATACTATTTGAACGTTTTTCGGTATAATTCACATTGAAACTATGGCGTACGGATTTCATTATTTGAATTAACTTGCGATTAGTGGCCTTCGTCATTGTTTTCTTTTTGTTCATAGTTGGATGCGGTGACAAAATTTATATCAAATAAGAAATGTGTGAAATGCGAAGATGACTAAAACACCTGACACAAATTGACTAGACTGGAAGTGCAGAAACATGGTTAAATCAGGAAAATGGAAAAATGTAAGCTAAAATTATCAAAATAAGATATTCTTTATGTCTTAGACAATCCAAATTTATCATTATGCTTCAGTTGATGTATCAATAATTTCCCTCCATTACACTCTTAAATATGAAAAAGTCTATTCTTATAAGATCGATATCATCGAAGAACAGAAAGCTGATTCTTAATTTGGTGTTGAGGAGGAGGAGGAGGAGAACGTCTGGTCATTTATCGATATTACTTTGCTGGCAGATCGATACAGCGAAGAGGACCAACTGAATGGCGATCACGTTTGCATGATGTGACATCCTGGGATTTCTTTTTGTAGGACTAGTTAAAGTTGTGTCTATTTAGGTACGATAGATAGACGTAGATCTAGAAGGTCTATTTTAATAGGTCAAATAATTTAGATGATCTGAGCAATGCATTTGAATAGAAATAGATAATTTTAGCGCTGAAACGATTGATGTTCTGTGGAAAGTGTTTAAGTACGTAGCGGATAAAGTTGGATGTTATGGAGAATATTTTGAACAGATTTACAATTTTTGTCAAAACTAAGGTCGTATATGTTATGTTTTCTCAAAAAAAAAGTAAAAACATCCTTTATTTTATAAGCGGTATATAGGAAACCTCTAATATGGGGACAGTTTTACTTGGAAGACTTTAGCCAATTAATGTCTGCCTAAAAATAAGAGATTACAATTGATAATAGATATGATTGCGCCGGAGTTCAAACAAAATCTAAAAGAAATATTTTTTACGTCAGACAATGTTCTTTTAAAAAATATGGTTAACATTTTAGAGTATTTAAAAAAATCTTGTGATATAAAAGAACAAGAAATATCTATCTAAAGATATCTGTAATTTTCTTATAATTTTGGGTGTGGAACCGTTTTGTAAAGGAAATGCTTAAGGTGTTTCATTTATAAAACGTATTATTTCTACGTCTCGTATATTCTTGAGAACAAATATATATGCGAATTAGACATACAATTCAAACTATACCTCTAGCGAGAGTTGCAATAATAACTATAGAAAAATATAACTGTTGGTGTTTAGTGACGCCTATTTTGAAGAGGCAATACACATTGGGGAATATTTTGTTGTCATTTGGTGTTACAAGAGCTTCTTTAACTGATAGTAGTAATTTTCATCACTGATTTCAAATCTGAGAGCTACAAGTGTAAACTTTTGCCCGAATGGGAGTATCTAAATTTTTATCCATATCAGCTGTTACGAATCACTTATTATTTATCGCACTTTTGTTGAATTGGTAAAATATGTAACCCTAGTTTAAAGTAAACATTGTTTGTATTTACCCATATTTGAATATACGTATGTATTTTATTTTCTGCAACTGATTTTTTTCTCATTATGTCATTATGCAAAGTGTCAAATCTCGCGAAAATGAAAATGTCGAATTGCAAAAAAATTCGAGCTTACAGAGAAAAACTACATACAGATTTGAACTCAGTGCCTTTAAATTAGGTAAGAACAACGGGTAGGATCTAACTAACAAATGCAACAAATTTGTTTCCCAGTGCCATGTACCTCGTATCGTATTGTGTGTGCATCTAAATTTTGTGTTAAGGATTGAGTTAACCTTACAGTTAGCCTACGAGACACATGTTAAAGCTATAGCGGAAAGCTGAACAAATTCATAAATTCGTAAACGGGTACAAAATACAATTACTGACAGAAATATAGAGACAAAAGGAGCAACATTTATTATCGGGTTATTATTAGAATGTTCATTAAAAATTTTTCGCCCCAGTTTTTCTTCGCGCGGCGTAAATTAAAACGTGATTTTACCTTGGGGACAGGGAACGCAATCCTTCGTCCTTCGCACGCTGGTTCCCTGACACGCCTGCCCTCCGTTGCTCGGGGGAGGATTCGTACATGTCCTCGTGCTCATCTTTCCTGCTGATAAAGTTGCGCCAGGACATCGGCATTCGGTCCATGCTGACCAAGGAGACCACCCACCGTTCACTGCAAGAACGAAATTTTATTTAGGAGTTGCGCTCATAGGAGTTCACTATGCTTTTATTTCATAACAGGCAGTAATATTCTAGATTTATGAGCAGTTCTGCGTTGTTGTGAATAACACCCCACCGTTCATAATTCCCTTTCAGTGCCTCGGCTCGTGAAAGCAAGGACAGAGTCAAGTAGAAAAATAATGACAACAATAGTATATGGGATGTGTAAAAGTTTCTCATTTAATTGTCGGAATTTTAAAGCATAATAACTTTTCTTTACTGAAATTACATTTATTTGTTATTATTCATTAATTATTGTTACTTCTTGTTTACAGTAATTTTATATACAGTGCTATTCAAGAGTCCCCTCCCCCCCTCTTATCTTTGGAACGATTATACATAAACTAGTGAAATTTGGTAACTGAATATTAAGGGTTGTAAACTTCCCTACTAGTGATGATAGATGACGTATGCGTCAAAGATGACGTCACAAGGTCATTGTGACCAATAATTTTAAACGGAACCCTATGGCAAGCGACACCTCTTTTAAAAGGTATCGAAAAAACCTATTCAATGATACCAATATTGTGTCTGTTTACGGCAGTTTTGACAACTGGCTTTCAAAAACCGCAAAGCTGTGATGAATTAAATCAGTTAATAATAAAATTTAAAATTCAAGCTCCGCCACTGGATAGTTGGATAGTAAATAATAATAATAGTCTTAAATAATCTTAATAGTCTTAAATAATAAAAATAGTCTCCCCAAATTGATGTTTTTTTAGCTGTCAAAGTTTTTATATATTTAATAATTTGCGTATTGTTGATCGAATGTTTAACTGTTTTAGTACCTTGTGGTAATTTTAAAATATTTGTACATTCAATAATTTGTTAAACTGTTGTGAGCTGAACGTTTAAGTGCTTCAAGAAGAGAAATGGTACGTGTTTTAGGTGATAAAGTAGCAGCGATCCTAATACTTGGTGAAACTGGAGAAAATATTCATGCAGCAGAACGCATTTTTAATGAAAGGTTTCCCGATCGCCCAGTTTCGAGGACTTATTTGAGAGAGCTTCTTCGTAAGTTTAAAGCAACGGGTAGTATTAATGATGCAAAACGATCTGGCAGACCACACATTTCTGATGAGAAAAAAATTGATATACTGGCAGAAGTAATAGTAAATCCTACTTCTTCAACAACGCAAGTTGCATCAACCTGTGAAGTCAGTCAAAGTACAGTGCACAGGGTGTTGAAAAAAAACAAATTTCACCCATACAAATTAAAAATGGTTTATCAACTCTCAGACGACGATCCAGACCGAAGACTGCAATTTTGTGAAAATATGGAAACTAAAATTAACCAACAGCCAGACTATATCAAAACAATTTGTTTTAGTGACGAAAGTACTTCTATCTAAATGGAAATGTAAATACACAAAACGTGAGATATTGGAGTGACGCAAATCCTCACATGTTTCGTGAAGCACATACTCAGTATCCCGAGATGGTCAATGTTTGGGCAGGTATACTGGGAAACCACATCGTTGGGCCTGTTTTTTTAAATATCAACTTAACCGGTAAGGTGTATCTGCAGATGTTGCAAAATGTAACGTTAATCCTTGAAATTTTGGAAGATAATCAAGATGAATTCGACATTTTAGAAATAACATTCCAACAGGATGGTGCTCCTCCACAGTATTACGGTGCAGTAAGACGGTATTTGGATGAAGAATATCCTGGTAGATGGATTGGACGACGAGATTCAATGGAATGGCCGCCTCGATCACCGGACCTCACACCTTTAGATTTTTTCTGTGGGGGTATCTTAAATCGAAGGTTTACGCCACTCAGCCTGACAATATTGATGTTTTAAAACAACGTATTGTTACAGAATGTAGGGCTATTTCCGCAGACACATTTGAAAAAGTACGAGAAGAGTTTCGCAATAGGATGTTTTACTGTCAGGAAGTAGATGGAGCTCACTTCGAACAATTACTATAAGTAGGTACTGATTCTTGAATATGTAATTAAAATTATTATCCAAGTTTACTGATTACTGATTTAATCCATCAAAACTACCATAAATACAAACAATATTAGTATCATTGAATACGTCTTTTCGATACCTTTTAAAAAAGGTGTCGCTTGCCATAGGGTTCAATTTAAAATTATTGGTCACAATGACCTCGTGACGTCATCTTTGACGCATACGTCATCTATCATCACTAGTAGGGAAGTTTACAACCCTTAATATTCAGTTACCAAATTTCACTAGTTTATGTACAATCGTTAAAAAGATAAGAGAGGGGGAGGGGACTTTTGAATAGCACTGTATTTTTTATATATATAAAATAACTGCTTTTTTTAGACTATATTTTTTATAAACTACCTACCTTTTTAAATATCATTTTAGACAATAATTATATAATTTTTATTATAATAATTTTAAGGAGTTGTTTTATATTGCCTAATTAACGTTTTAGATGTTATAATTATTTTCCCACTCTACAGTTTTGGAGACTAGAAAAAGCAGTACACATACAGCGATTAAAATTTAATGAAAGTTTTCCATTAACACCGAAAGATTATACATCAACCAACGCATGTTAAGTTTGGTCAGTGAAATTGGTGATGATTAAACATAACTTTTAAACTACGTCTAGTTTTTATTTATACTTTTTTTTCAATTAATAAGTAATTTCTTTGGTTTTGTGCACTGTTTACTAGTAACCTCAGTATTTTTCTTCGTGGTTAGTGACAGTGAAGAAATAATCTGTACCCGTTTACTGCGCCATTGTTTCTAATACCTAATCTCATAACTATTTTCCTTCATGGTCAGAAAACTATAAGGGGGTAAACTTTCAGTTCACTGAGAGAATGTCTTCGTTCATCGTATCGCCCAAGAAAATAGTGCGCTGTTTTGGTTGATACTTTTGTCTTTCTTTATACTGTTATCATATTTATATATCTTGATATTATCAAATATGTAGCCAACAGTATGTCATTAGTTACACTTTAAATTACTAGACTTTAATTTCATTAGACATTAATGATTTCCAATAATGTTACGCAAAGGAAGTTTTTGTAATCTTCAATACTTTAACTGATTGTGAGTCATATACTCCTAGAATGATATGGTTACAATTGCTCTTGTTATCTCCTCAATATACTTCTTTACTACAATGTTGACAATTTACTTCATAAATCGCGAAGCTATTCCTGAGACTTGTCACTATTTGTTACCAAAGGAGTACACTAATGTCATTCCCCAACATTCGAAAACTCTTTTAAGTTCTCTGGTGACTTATAGTTCGTACGGAAGAAACACAAGTCTACAATTCTTTAAATCTGGCAAGGGTGTGGAGTTATGAGTTTACCCGAAACCTACGTATATTAATTAATTTATCTATTTTGTGAATAGAATATCTACTACTTCTAGCTATAAATACCTAAGAATGTTTTTCTGCTTCTCTTTATTTCCCTCTTTTATTTTTCGAATTTATCGTTACAAAGCTGAAAACTTAGCAAACGATGGACCAGAAGAATTAAGCATGCCATTGTGTGTTCGTAATAATGATGAGAGTCATTAGAAATGTATCTATGTCTTCTAGCTTCTATCCTAAATATATAATATAACCGAATATACATTTAGCTTTATTATATTATATTTCAAAAAATAAAACCCGCTACAGGTAGGATTCGACATTTGTCCCGGATCGGAACCGAACGACATACAGCTGTTTCGAACTTGTTAGTTCTCATCAGTGCCGTACATGGTGCGCCGATTCAGGACAAATGCCGAATGAACTTTATGGCGTATACATCTTTTTCGATACGATCTCTGTCAGTAACATATAAGTCGGAAATCGAGAAAGGAACCACCAAGCCGCCAAGCGGCTATCAAAGTAGTTCCCGAATAGCAAAGCTATTACATAATCGCTCTAAGAAACAACTACTCCTCGGGCTAAAGCCGTTTTTATTTTTTGAAACCTTAGTTATAAAACCGTTAGTTATAAAACGGGTTTTATTTTTTGAAACCTTATCTGATCGTGCAGAAACACGAGAAAGGGGTCGAGGATCGCTTCTGGGTATAATTCAATACCTGGCGGGGCTTTAGTCCGAGGAGTAGTTGTTTCTTAGAGCGATTATGTAATAGCTTTGCTATTCGGGAACTACTTTGATAGCCGCTTGGCGGGTTGGTGGTTCCTTTCTCGATTTCCGACTTTTATATTACTGATATTATATTTGAAGATATCAGAGATATATTTCATAGTATCACACGATAACAGCTTCCTTTCTTTTAACTCTTGTAAATATGTAGGCATATTGCAATTCCACAATGCTGACAATATGCTTGTATGGCAACAGCTAGTTTATAAAAGCAATTAATGTGACCAAATTCACCACACTTTCAAGTCATTCGCACTAATGTCATTTTGTTCAATTTAAAAGTAATTATTACTTTATCTGCTGTATACACAGCTAATACCAATTAAAATAATTTGTAAATTATTAAATTTCAAAAGTTAAACATAAAATGCAAAGAGATGGTACATTTTACAATATTTTTTCTTATGTGGTAAATTTACAGATGTGAAACATTTAATATTCAAGCAGTACTATCTATAACTGTTTTGCCCTGTCAAAAACTGTAAGACATCATCTACATACATATTTGCAGGCTATAATGGTAAATTCATAAAAACAAAGTTAAAGGAGATAATCATTTCAAAGGACGTTATGACGTAATTAGTAAAATACGTAACGTAAGGTAAGATAGGGCAAGGTAATATCGATCAACGGGAATCGTGAAATCAATCTTGAAAAGCTACCTCGTTATTAAACATTAGTTTGATATGGTTGGACAGATAACAGAGTAGAAGGTTGTACAGAAAAATCCAATGAACTTCAACATCCATTATAAGAAGAATAGGATGGATAATACATTTAAATAATGTATTTTTTCTAGAATACTAACTACTTTACAGTACGTAATGTTATAAAAAAGTCAGCGTCATATTCTGCTATTCATTCTGCACATTTCCACTTGACCAAGACGAATTTAAGACATCTGGTCTCAATGACTTCTCTAATATGCCGATAATAATAAATATGCTTAACTACGCAGTTTCAGCTGTAACTAACTTTGAAATTATATCTCACTATTCCCCAAAACTTCAAAAGTCGGAGTTTTATGTGTGCCAACTACCTTTCATACGTTAAGCATTTTGACAAAAATAATAATATGAAAACGGTTTACTAAGTTTTTTTGGACCATGTATGATTATTTATTATATGTACCGTACTATAGATTTGAGTTCTATTTTTAATTTCTCCTTTCAGAATCAAATTGTATTCTATCAGCTTCTTCAAAGCACAAGCTTTTCAACACGTGTTTACTGCTTCAGTTACAATGGCTTCATTATCATTATCCCATACTTGTGGACACTTTGTTCAGGAAGCTCCCTCATAACTAAGTTACACTTTAAAGTCTCGAGCCCTTTCCATGTATCTCCTGAGGCGCATCATTTTCTATTTGTTTCACAATTACCATAATTTTATTTATATAATTGTTAATTATCTTCCAGACCAAAATGATGTGAAAGTTCAAGAGTGGCAATTGCTGCCAGGGTTATAATAACAGGAAATGTGTTTTTACAAAATCTCTTGGCCAAATAACCTTTTAAAATACACAAATATAGCTGAACTAACTTTAAATATACGTAAACTCTTGGACTAAATTAATGCATCAGTGAACATTTTTTCCAAGCTTTTATTTCCACGAAGACTTAAATCGTAGTATCTATATATGGTATTATAATTAAATGATTTAAACTAATGTTTTACAAATTAGAATGGTATTATCGGGGAGAAAACATAATAACGAAAATAAATGACAGAATAGAACAATATTGTACAATGCAATAAAAACGGTGTTAATGAAAAACTTTAGAAAACAAGTTAGAGGTGAAATTAATTGATAAGAATTTGAATTCAGTAATGTGTAGATCCTCCGCTAGCTCTTATCACTGTTTCCGTTAATTTTACCATGCCATTCATCAAGTGGTTAATGGTTTCCTGAACAATACTCTCCCATTCAACAAGAATGATTTGTTCGAGTTCCCTAAGAGTCATAGAGGCAGGTATGTGGCGCCTAGCTGATCGGTTTAGTGCATCCTATAGCTGATCCGTGGGGTTCATATCTGGGCTTCTTGGTGGCCAGTCCATAGTTGGAATATGTACAAATCGAAGGTAGTCCAGTACCTCTCTAGCAACGTGGCCCCGAGCGTTATCCTCCATAGAAATGAAATTGCTTGTCCCTGACAAATGAGGCAAATGGTATGGCATGTTCTTCTACTTACTCTTGTTTCGTCTGAAAACAAATCTCGCTTCCGGTTGTCATTGCTCCAGTTTACATGTACACAACAAGGTACGTGTTCTCTTGCAAAACGCAGTCTAGTAACTCTGTGTTCTCTGGTGAGCAGTGGTGTAACAGCTGGTCTTATACTGTCCAATACTCCTTCATTAAGCCTTCTTCTGATCGCTTGTCCAGAAATTGCTACATTTCGAGCTGCTGCTAGGGCCTTGCTTAGCTCTAAACTGGTAGAATGCCTATTTTTTTTTAAGGCGACTAGCATAAGATGTCGCTCATTTCTTGCATTTATAGATTCGTTACTACATTTTTCTGGGGTTCTAGAGTAACTTTTAAGTTTATTGAAACGTTAACTCTTCGACTAATTGATGATCGTCTTTTCGACTAATTGATAACTGCTAACAAATTAGCCACATATCGTTGGCTACATCCCTCGTTAACCAGAGTTACCGTAACATTTATCATCTCTTAAGTTGCGTGGACGATTTATTTTTTCTACTCTAAGTGTGCTGGATAAAGCGTTTCATTCACTTGATGGCATTACATGAAAAAAAGTCACCCGCCTAATTTATTGCCATTTACAAATAACTTTAAACAGCGTTAAATGTATTATTAACAAATAATTACAAGATGTTACTTTACATCTATCAAATAATAATTGCAATTGTTATATATCAGTAGTGACAGAGGATATTTTAGGTCACCTATGTACATAAAATGTTTGACATTTAAAACTTTAATATTATTAAAAATTATAAGGAATAATAAAAAGATTTGCTGATGTGTTTTGTCCAGGAATGTACATACATACCTAGCTTAATAGATGTAAGTAAAGCCTATAAGTATGTGACACGTAAATGACATATTTACTCATACTCAGTATGATACGTAGATATATTGTTTCTTGTTCGTAAAATGATTTATGGAAACCTTTAATGTAATAACTCTAGCTACGAATGAACTGATTGTGCGTAATATGTCAAATAAAATATGTTAATACAGGATGTAAGAAGTATAACTGCCATTATTTTAACAGTTGATAGTTTGGACGTAACAAACAAAAATGTCTTATACAATATGGGTTTTAACTCTACTATTTACGAGAGAGAAAACTTATATTATATAAAGCAATTTATACAAAGTAATTCTGTTGCTCTTTATTATTTAAGGAATTCCATAAATTTTTAGTGGTCATATTAACAAATTGCAGCTTAACCAAAAACATCTATTTTAATATTAGAATCTGTAGTCTACAATAAATTAGAAAAATAAATACAAATATGCTTTTAATAGGTAATAAATATTGCTTTTCAGATAATTTGATGATTGCACCATAAATCGACAAAAAAAAAAAAATGTGAACGGCCATTGTGAAGAAAAGTAACAGTTTAACTAAGTTTTTATTTGCTTCTTCGAAAATGGAAGGAAGAAAGTATTAACATTTTACATTTTTGAATTAAAAAAGCCAGTTAAGGAGAGGATCTCATCAAACTCGACCAAAAAATCGATTATTTTTTGTCTTTTTTGATACCTTGTTATATGTTGAATATGTTTCTAAAATGTATTGGCCTAAATATTTTTATAAAAAGATATTGTATAATAAAGGAACTCATCTTTTTACGAAAAATTACGCAAAAATAGAGTTCGCGCAGTAGAGCATATTTTATCCTAATATTTTTGAAATGCGCGCCTATATTAACATTCTATGGTAAGTATAGTTACCCCAAGTGCCACCAGATGTCCGAGTATATGATATAATATTAGATAGTTTGCCTCTCTATACGTTAATGTTGGTGGGTATAGCGTGTAGCATCAGTTGAACACGCGTTTTTTAGCTGTAACTCAAAAAGTAATTGACGGATTGTCTTGATTTTTTTATTTTAAAGTAAATTAAATTTATTGGAGCTTATACCTAAGAAAACGTTGATTTCGCTGTTATTTTTTTATAACACTTTAAAGAGCGAAAAATAAGTGAAAAAATGGGTACCGAAAATTCGCAGTTCCGTCATTTTGTTAATTTTCGATTTTTTTTTATTAGTATAAGTTCCAACAAATATCATATATTTTATAAATTTTTCAGAAATTTTGATTTCAGATGATTTTTACAAGCACTAGAGTTCCCACCGGTTGGACACCTTTTTTTGAGACGGTCACATATAACTAATTATCGTGTCATTTTTTTTTAATAAAAAAATTATTTTGTACACCTGAATATAATATGTATAAAGAATGATAAATATGTATAAATAATGTTGAGTACTTTATTTACTTCCTTCTATGAAAAAAAAAGAAAATTATGTAATTTTTGAGTCGCTTGATGAGAACTTCCCCTTAAGCTATATACGAATCTATTAAAAATATATAGAGGTGTCGTAAAAAATTATGCCTACAGGCGAAACCAAATGAACATTGGAAACGAGAAGGTACAGGAAATAAGTTTTTTAATTATCCAAGTTCATGAAACTTAATCGTTTTCGAAATAATGAATTTATTCCATATTTTTTGTGCGCACTGTATGCTATTTCACTGTGATATATCCATCAAAACTTATTGGCCTTGTATGTGATATTAAATACGGTATAATATATTGTAGTTGGTTAACACAACTCCCTTCTAATAAGGCGTAAATAAAATATTTATGTAGCAGTTGAAACCGATAAAATTTTATGGTGTTCCTATACCCTAATGATATCTTTCTTTATTTGTACCACCTACATTTATAGTTCCCGGTGTGAAGGGACACTTATTTTCTTTCGGAATATATTAAGGCAGTATTATGCTTACAAGAATTTACATTGGTTGTTATACATCGTCTCGGGTAAAGTTAAAATTCCCTACACATTGTAAGACAATGGTCCAACTATAATCTCCCGCTGCTTTTTGGAGGGATAAAAAACGTCCAGAATGTTATGACAGGCATATTTAACGGCGGTTTTTAACACAAAAAAAAAGGAAGAGAGAACCACGCTTGTCGGTGTATTTATATTTAATGACCGGGTCGTATTTATTTATTATCCTTTTGTATCTACATCGCGTAGGTGTGTGGCCGACATCGAGATTCGCTATTAATCCAGGGTCTTAACTAGGAATCAGGCAATTGTGAGAACATGTAGAGCACAATGAAAACGCTTAAGCAGTGGAATGACCTTCTCTGTAGTTTTGGGTTTACCTTAAATAGTTGAGACCTTTACTTTAAAATGGTAGAAGTCTATCAATAAATTTAAATTAGAAAAACAAGCGTTTCTGTGTCCTAAACATAACATTAAATAATACACATCCCTGACCAATTAATTTTCTAAGCGGTTGAGAATACTTTGCATGAAAGTTTACCATAAAAAGCTCCTTTCATAATTTGTCCAAGAAGATGGATACAATCAGCATACATTTCACCTATAACTCAGACCCGATAAATTGTATAAAACCGGATAGGTGTATTCACAACGCTAGGTGTTGTCGAAATGTCGTGACCATATTTGGTACTATGTATTTATGTAAATCATGTGAAAATATTCATTATGCGTACCTAGAAGACTCAGAAATGGCGAAAATGTCGTGAATTTATTGACGTTTCCATTTGGGCAGGTACACGACTAAAAAAGATTCTTTGATTCTATAGTTTAAAAACAGCTATTCTAGCTACATATCGACGAGCGCTGGATTATATGGCGCAATTTTCCGTATTTTGCCTAACACAATTAGCACTAAAATATAGATTGATTGATTCAGATTGCTCAAAAACAACAAGGAAAACGCAAAATGTCCTCTATCTCAGAATATCACTAACTACAGACCGGTTTCGATTTTATGTTGGGTCTCGTCAGTATAGTGTAAGTGTGCATACCTTTGAAAAACGAGGCTCCCATCTTGTAGACGTCGTTTTCGAAACTACCGAGAGATGGCGCTTTATTACGCTATACTGTTGTAGGACTTAGCGGAGTCCAAGATATATAAGGTCTCCTTATTGTATAAGGCATTTTCAGATGGTGTGGAGTATATAATCTCCTCACTTCAGTGGTTTATAAATATTATACTTTATTAGTTATAGGGCACAAGTTTCTGATTTAATAGAAAATTTATTAATTCAAAATAAGAAACCAGTTTACTGTTATATTTTAAGTCTATTGAAAAAAAGAGATTTCCTCGACGTGAAGAACATCAGTTTGTATAAAATAGTCTTTCTCCTTCATGTAGTTCTATCACTCAGGTGTGGTACTATCTGTAACAAACTTCTTCAATAAACTGAAACAATCGATAACAGTGTACGTTTGATTGTTTCTCAAGGCAAGGATTTAACAGTTTGTACCTATTTCTAGAAATTTTAAGCATCGAAAATTGGTAAAAATAGTCACTCAATGATTTCTACCAGTTGTGAGGTTTAGTAACAATAGTCACCAAACCATATTTCTACCACCTGTAAATCGGAATTGAATTTTGGAACTGGATAATGTACCAAAACATTGGAATGGCATAAGCACGTAATGATAAGAAGAAGTCTTTGGCTTGGTCACTAGATTGTAATAAATTGGTATCGTGGTCTTTCGATGCGAATCCCATTAAAAACGTGTGGACATATATAAAGCACAAACTTCACAAAAAAACCGTTACATATATATATATATATATATATATATATATATATATATATATATATATATATATATATATATATATATATATATATGAAGTAGTGCCTACTTCAATGACAACGAATTAACCTACCAATATCTACTACGACAGTGTTAGCTTAAGATTCCTGAGTACACCATCTTGAGAATGGAGGGTTTTAACCATGTTACTGCTATTATCTGAGACAAAATCACCTAAAGAACCATATCAGCAGTCTCACTTCAAACCTGTCATTACAAATTTGATTTTATCTGATATTATAAAGATCTCTGAATTAAATAGTTGTCTTTAATCTATTACCCAGAAATGATAAAGTCATTTTTTATTCCAATTAAGGTGTAACTTGGTTTTCATACGTGTAAGTCATATGCAATACAGTGATATAAGATTGAAGAACGTTAATGTCCCCATTATGCTAAACTGTTTCACCAATGATAATGATTTCAATTTTTTTTAATATCGGCTTTAGTCACCAGAACCGATAGATACTTTTCTTGAAATATAGCTCACGGGAACAGCTTAGTTTAAGAGAACAGCTAATCTGTGCATCTATTCAATTATTTACACCGTTTGACAAAATGAGTAGAAAAGAATTTTTATTAACATGATATAAAGACTTATGTGAGAAGAAAAGAAATGGGTTTACTTATCATGTATTTACGAGTATATAACTCTGAGTAGAGTATAATTGTCTCAAAGCGATCAATTAAATCAGTTAATATGAAATAATTGAAAATGCCTGTAGCAGAAAATGTTTAAGAACCACAATTTAATTATAATTTTTCCCCTTTTAGAGTTGGATAAGTAATGTTTTATAAAAGTAAGATTGTTGCTAAAATCGTTATTTATGTAAATGATACACCTGTTTTATATGAGACCGCTATATTTCCTTATTTCTCTCCTTATTCAAGAGAGTTTATTTTGACTGAACATATTTCATATATTGAAATGATATTCCATTCAAAACGATGTGTGGAACACGTGTGAGGTGTAGAAAATTACAGGGGGATACTGATTCTATTAGACTCTTGACTATATTGTCGGCACAGTCGCATCGTCTGAACAAAATGCCGCTATTTTATAATAACATTATTACCTTAAAAGGTGTTTAGAGCTAATAAAATCATTGCATGTTCAGATTTAGAAATACGAGAAGTTGAGAGTAACACGCTTTAACATAATTACATAAAATTAAGGTGAGAATGCTACATGCTTATTTTGTTGAGATTCTAGGCGGAAGAAATATGTGGAATATGTTAATATACTCTTCCTGCATTAGTCAATATGACTATGAACGAATTTGAAGAAACATATTAAATATGTTGTGCAGTCCCCCTAAGCGTATTGTTTCACTTTCGTTGTTGAAATTTTTTTATATGATGAAATATATTATTAGTGGTTCAAAATATATCACTAAACATGAATTAAGTTAATGACACTAGTGGCGGTTTCATATCATTATCATCATTATTATTGTAGAACGCGAGTTTGAAATATTTAACTGAATTCAAGTAAATAAAATTTGTTTGCTACATTTAATGTTTTAGAATTATCGTTAAAATATTTGGTTGTTATTATTTATCAATTGTATAACGCAATGTATTGCATGAAAAATCAATATGCGAAATTTCTTGCAATAGAACTTTGTGTAAAATTATGAAAATAACATTTCTAATGTTTGGCAGGTTGAAATTCCTGCCTGCTGAAAACTCACTCTATACAATGTGTTAATTTTCTTCTATAATTTATCAATAAAAATACTACTCTACCTAACAAAAAATTGTCATTAAATCATATTTATGTTAGTATCACACTTACATTACAATAAAAATAAATTTTATGAAAAACAATAAATTTAATACAAAAATAGTAAAATACGAGGGCTGATTAAAAATTACGGTGAACGAATTTTTATAGCAGAAACTGCTGACGCTACATCTATGTGAAAAAATGCATTCGATAGCATGATCATTTGAGATAGTCAGTGTCAAATTTGAACAAGTTGTGACTTGTTAATTGGCTTCGAGAGCCGGGCGTGTTTACTGTATCTGTGTTTACTTTATTAAGATTAAGTTTTGTTTTAAGTTGAAAAATGTGCCAAGGAATCTCACGAAATGTTAAAATCAGTGTATGGTGATAATGTGGTTACTCTGAAAATCGTTTACAAGTAGTATGAGTAATTTAAAAATGGAAATGAAGACAAGCAATGGTCGGGACGTCCTTCGACCTCAAAAATAGACAAAAACATTGGAAAAGTGGAAAAATGATTCAAACAGGCGATTGAGTATTCGAGAGAACAATGTACGGAGAAAGAGATCAAAAAAATGGGCCAATTGCTTCCTTTGTCACGACAACGTGCCGTGCCACACCTCGCATCTATTCCTCTTGGATATAGATTATTCTTGGCTGCAAAAAAGATCCTGTCTGTCCACATTCGCCTTACTCTCCGGATTTAGCACCATGCAAATTCTGACTTTTTCCAAAAATCAAAGCTGCTAAAGGAAAATGTTTTGACATCATTCCATTCCCGACATTCAAAGAGCCACGACGGAGCAGCTGCAGGGCCTTCCGAAAGAAGCCTTCCGGAAATGTGTCCAATCATGGAAACAACGTTGGAATTATTGCATCGCTAGCCAGGAACAGCATCTTGAAGAAAATTAGTTCAAATTTGCAGTAACATTATTACTTTCTTCATAATAAAATTATTCACTGTATTTTTTTTATCAGACCTCGTAATAAATGTATCTATTGTAAGTATCTAGAGACAGGGCAATCGAGATATCCCTCATTGAAAATTCTTTCAGCTGCATCTAGATTTATTCCAGTCTCGCCAATAATTAGAATCGCATTAACATCTTCTTCGAAAGTACGTGCCATGTTATTAGAATCAATGAAAAGTACGCTAAAGCAAATTTCTAAATGTAAGGTCTAACAATAAGTGTATTTTTGTGTGATATATTTTTATTTTTGTACATTTGTCAACGCAATTTATTAAATTTTTATGAAAACATTAAATTATATTACCAAAACCAAAAATCTAGTGTTTACTAATTATTTAAGGGGAATTCTATTTTGATGATTAATATGATTAGATTGTGTAAACAACCTGCTGTGATTATATTAACAAATTATAAAATTTGTTTGCGTTTAAGAAACTGTGTTTGCACAATACTGTTTTAAACAATATTGTCACAAGATTATTAAATTAAAAGTTCTTTTTCACGGTTCAGGATTAAACAAGAATCCACAAATAAAGGACTAAGAAAGACTTTCTTGTTCGTATTCTTTCACATAGATTAATCTGCGTTCTCGTAGACTTTTATCTTCCAGTATCCTAACGAAAATAATCAACAGTGTTTAAACTTGGACCAATCACTGGCCGTTCAATTGCAATGGTCTTGTCTGTCCAATTATATCATAAAGTAGCCTATAAATGATTTCATAACTGTAATATACAATGATATAACGCCCTGTTTCTTTGAAATACAAATGAATTATTTTGAAAGATTTTTGCTTAGAAAAATTTTGGTTTCGGAAATTTGTTCTCTTATAGAAATATCACCTGTTTCTTACCTTTTTCCATTTCAAAGAACCAACCTTTATTTTAAAAATTAAAGATTACTTTGTTAAATGAAAGTATCTCTAACAGCACTAACGTAAATGCTATTAATTATTTGAAATAATTATTTAGGTCAAAATACATTTACCGGCTGATATGTCTAAATATCAAATGATATTTTGAATATTTCCTACCTCTAGCTCCTCCCATTTTTAAAGAGAAGTAAATATGAACAAAAGTTACATTTCCATACTTTTATTTTTGTATTGTAGCATATTTACTGTTTTCTACAAATTTTAATTATATAGTACCAGATAATTCATATTTCTACTTAAAAAGAAAGATTGTTAGTGTATTCGATTTCTTTCTTTTAGTTTCTTTTTATCACAAGCTACAACTTTCAAAGATAATGATTTTATTCCACTATTCTGCGCTATATCGTACAGCTATTGTAACATTCTGTTATAGGTGGCTTTAGTTTATTTATATTGTGCTCTCAACTTTCTATGAATAACGTTAACTTTCTTGGAAATTCATCTGTGTATAAAGTTGAAAGCACATAAATAACAGAAAGTTTCTAAACCAGACACTAGAATAAAAATTTACATAAAAGTAAGGAGTAGCATCTGCATGCATCTAAACAGATTAGGAGTGTAATATCATATCATGACCATAATAAGCTTTTGCTTTGAAGTATGTGTACCGTGTCTATAGATATCAGGTAAATTTTAAACTACTCGTATTAAACAAACCGTCACCTTTACGATGCTTATGAAAATACTTCTAACGATCATTCCATCGAAAATACGCAATAAGCATTTCTTAATACAGCGTCAGCAAAGTCGAAGTTACTTAAAATTAATTAAGCGTATTTGGCTCTCCATTATGAGAGCATTCCATAATTAACCACGCTAAATTTTTCGAATAGTCAAAGTATTCAAATGTGGTGTTCGTAAAAATTAATTAAGAAATTCTGTGTTCCGCCTAATATTAGACATTTAAGTATTTCCAGAATGTAAAGAGAAGCCAGTAATGTTATCAGCTTAATCTTATCTGCTTGGCAGATATTCCTTTGTGCAGCGACAAAGAGAAGAATTAATAAGGTTTCCCGATTCGTCTGGTGGGTAATCATATTGTTTCGTTCGTAATTTTAAAAATACTCGGATTAGAATTATTCACAAAGAACTGTTTCCGGTAATACGTTGGAGCCGCCTTAAAAATAGACATTTGCAAATTTGCTCAGAGTGGGGAAGCAAAAGTTATTACAACTTGATGCTCATGCTCATATAAAGAAAGTTATACGTATATTTGTTTAGGACGTTTATTAAGGGGCTACATCCATCTAAAATCTTCAAAATTTTGGATAATTTTTTTCTTGTATATTATTATAGTATGAAGGCGTAAGAATATATTCTGAGAGTTTCAAGTCAATATTTTATATAAAGAGATATACATATAAAGCTTTCAGTCACGGGGTAGAGGGCGGCTAATGCTGCTACGTGCGCCCTTCAATGAGCGCTCTCGTCGGGTGCGGAACAATGATCGACTTAACTAATCAGCGAAAAATTTGAGGAATCAGTGTTTTATCCATTTTTTTTTGTACTACTATATTGTAATAATGTACACGCAGAAAATTTCTCGGTCTAAGAAAGATAAAACAAGCACGAGAATTCATCGTCCTTTGAATTCGAAACGGTGAACGTCATATCTCGAGAACCGATCGACAGATTCATTTGAAATTTGGCACACTGACGCTTTAAGCCGCTATTAGCAGAATGACGCATTTTTCAAAAATAATCAAAAAATTATTTGAACAAGTTACGATAATAACTGGATTATTTATCGAATTTTCATGCTTCAATTCCATGGCCGTTTTTTCTATGAACAATTTTCGGAAACGGCAATCGTCGATCTATTTCGTATGCACTTAACTTCATGATAGCTTACTATCTTTGATTTTAGATGATCAGTTTTAGGAGGAGAAGGGGCATCGCAAACCGGAACGCGAAATAGGCGCTCCACTTCCCGCGGTCGTATTTATTCCGGTTTTAAAGATTCTTAAATTGTGTTCACTTCATCATATTTACAATGAAATCTTAAAAATGCATCAAAATTAAAAAAAAAATTAAAAATTTTTTTATTTATCATTAATAGTTCCCAAGAAAATTTATCCCGAAAATCGACTATTTTTTCATGTCTCTAGGTGGATGCAGCCCCTTAATGAAATGAGGTTTTATTAATTTAGATACGTTTTTTTCACAGAAAGCAGTTAATACAGCACAGTATCCTAGATATTTTGGTAATCTCTTACTCTCTATTCCATTTCTTTCTAAAAGTTACATAACGGAAGTCGCTCGGTCATTGCAGGATTAGAGCAAAACCAGTGAGTAAATTTTACCGAGGTAAACTATCGTCGGAGAACCGTGAACACTTCCGGATGCCGCTAGAGCAGGAGGAGCCCCCCTACTACTGCCCACCTGCAGTGAAAATCCCTCTTCAACTAACATTTCATGGCCGGTACCTTTTAGAAAAATAATAGAAATATGGATTGAAGATTTGCTGGAGTTAGTATTTAATGGCACTCAACTGAGACGTAATTTATGTAAATTTAGTTTACTTGCATGTAAACGAAAATCAAACGTTTTAGACCATGTTGACACAGAAAAACGTAAATCAATGAAGTGTGGTGCCTCAGACAAAATAAGAACTTCAATTTAGCTTTAGTAAAAGTAATGAGCAGTTGGATACAATGAAATAATCCTATTTAAGATTAAGAGAATCTTTAAGATAATGTGTCATAGAAATACAAAAATCAGAGCAGATGCCACATAGAGAGACATTTTGTATTACTGGTGCCCTCAATATTGTTTAGAATCTGAGGCAAACATCGAAAACTATTGTAAATACCACACCACATATGTGCGATCCTGCTAAGGTGTTGAGTTCTTAGGGTTTTAATTTCTTCTTTGATGGCCAGGCTCCTTTACATAAAATTATTTTTCGGAAAAAATTTGGTCGTCATATCATTGTATTGATTGACACTTTGTTGATTTTCAAGAGTACAATGTACAATCAATATAGAGAGTTAGAGTCAGCCGTAATATATATATATATATATATATATATATATATATATATATATATATATATATATATATATATATATATATATATATATATATATATATATGGTAGAGACTTGATATGTTTGGAATAAAGAAGCAATGACGTGAAAGTAAACGCTGTATATTTCTATAGACATGGAAACTAATTCACATGAAAGACAGTCAAGCTCTTGGCCAAGTCCGAATGAAATCTATTCTACAAGAAAAATAGTCTAATTATTTCACATAAAAGTCTCAAATAAAACTTAAATAGTATCAATATGTAGGAAGTGGGTGACCATATTTGGGAAAGATAGATGAAGGAATATGTAGCACAACTAGTGAAATATACGAAATAACATTAGAAAGATTTATAAGATTATGACCTATTAACATCAGATACAGTTGTTGACATAATGATAAACAGATCTATATTAATTTTAGTTTGTTATTATTTATTTAATGTCGACAAATTTGAGGAATAATTATTCGTGTTTCTGGGGACAGATTCAGGGAGAGGAATTATGTGGGCAATAAATAATATTTTTAAATATTCCTGTATTTTTATACACTATTAATTTAATGTTAACATCCCTCAAAAAATATTATCTACTATGATAGGAAGTAAATGGCCATTTTAATAAAAAGTAAAAAATGGTTTTGAAATTGCAGATGAAACTTCTCTAAGTAGCTTTCGTTGAGGGAAATTTAAAGATATTAATAATATCAAAAATGTCAGTAACCATTATAGTAAAAATTTTGGTTGGTGGTGTCAGTTGTGATAATATTTTATTCAGATAGTCTTCAATAGATTGTTTAATTCAAAACAAATACATTCTTCTTGAATTTTATTTATAATTGACTTTATAGTTTGTTAAGGAATTACAAGGTTCTATAAGTAAGCAAGGATCTATCAAAATCAAAGTAACTAACTTTTTAACATTGAAAAGTGAAAATGAGTTATCATAAATAATAATACTTGGAGAATAATTGTTACTTGTAAGTTTCAAACAGACATTCACGTAATTAAATAACGAGAAATGCAAGTATAGAGGTGATATTTTGAGTAAGCACATGCAAATAAGGGGTTATAAGTATGCACCTAAACTTTTATATAAAATTCATTTATCCACGACCACTATATTAGGAAGGTTCAATACGTCTGTTTTCAGTGGATTAGAGGCCTTCTAATATACTAGTGGATTACAATTCATAATATCACGGTTTGATTTTATAGCATTTTATTTAGAATTATTCTTAATATTAACATTAACATTTATCTCAAGAACGATCTTGTCATTTTGAAAAAGTAGGATTCTTCTGTAATTTCTCCTTCTCCTGTGCCCCTTTTTTCGTTTTTTCGCCAGTTGTCGAATTCCACCAAATCCATCTCGTATACACTTTGGCCTTTCACTGGTAACAGACGTAATATTGCTTCTTGAGCTTCTTGCTGGATTTCAGTCGGAATGAAAAAATTCTCAGCATTGTCAATCATTTTTTGTGTCGATTTTGCAAAAAATAATGTCGGTACTGTTGACAAATTAACAAACGCATGTCCTAGAAACGACTCCAAGACTTTCTAGTTTTCAGCTTAAAATCAATATTCTTGATCAAAATAAATCTGTCAAATGTGACGTTTTCCAAAATCAGAATTTTTCACCTCCTAATTGACCGGTTTTGCAGGTTGTTGTGGATAAAATGTTGAACCACATTCGAGAATTAACGGCCTTTAATCCGCTCGAAAAAATGGGCGCTCTCGGCTGCACCTCGAGTGCCCATTTTCTCTCATGGATTAAAAGCTTGTTAATTCCCTTAGATAAATAATAACTATAAAGTAAAGTTAACGTTTTTTTGGAAATTAAACATTTCAAGAGCATTGAAGAACGAAAAATTAGAATAAGAATGTCTATTCGAGCAATTTAGTGTGTCGTTTGAAAATAGTGAAAATAAAGATGAATTCCCTTTGTTGATTATTTTGCTTATTTATTGAGAAAATTTCGTATTTTTTAATGTGGGTATAAGTAATGCTTTAAAACCATGTATATCTTCATATTTGAAGATTATAAGTTTAGGACTTATTTGAATATATTTAACTACAAAAATGTATTGCATTCCTACAGGTCTTTAACTTAATGAAACGGGCAAAGTGGTAATAAATCATTTTTCTGAATTATTTACACATAAATATGTATTCACATTATCATTCATTCAAGCTCAAGAAATGGATCTATTATGTTTACAAAGTCTCCGGAGAATCTGAAAATAATCTCTAACAAGTCTGTGTAAACGAACGTGTTCCCTTTACCGGAACAATTTAAATACGATTCGAGTATCTTCTCTCGTAAAGCAATATTGAATTAAAGAAGTAAAACGCTCAGTAAATAAAACAATCAGGAACACAATAGAAAAACTTTATATATAAGACTTTTTAAGCGGAGTGAAATACATCTAAAACTTTGAGGATTAAAGTAGAAACAACTGACAAATACACAAACAAAGAATGATGGTGGAAAAAAGGACGAGTTTACAACTTTAATTCAAAGGCTTAACTATGCTTTGATTTCAGCTTTTTAAACCGCAATTCCTTGAATTGAAATGGGAATTTATAGAGCAGTTAAACTGTAGGAACCGAAGTAAACTACATAAATTCTTCTTTGTTTTGTGAAATAACGCTATATGATGTTTCCTCTGGTGGAACCACAAACGAGTGGAATAACATTTATGTAAGATGGGTGGGCCAGAAGGAGGATCATATTGTATAACCAACTATATACAGAATAAATATAGAACATATATACTAATTAAATAAATGGAATTATGTGTAATATTTCGTAAAAAAATTTTCTTGTTAATATACAGGGTGTCCAGGAATTTTCTTTAGAAGTAATATTCAAGCAATTTATTTGATTTAAAAGGACAGTAATAAGAAATAAAAAAACGGTTTAAATCAATAAAGCGTGAGAAACTCCTTCTGACTGAAAATCTTAAACCTTGTTGCCAATTGAAACTCTTAAACACGAACCACCTCAAAACACCAAAACACTATATACTACACTCGACGCACAATTCGAGAAAAAAGTTGGCATTCTCTGGAGGTGATTAAAATTGTCAGTTTTAATCATCTCAGTTTCATCAGTTTTAGTTTTAATCATCTCCAGATGATGCCAACTTTGTTGGCAAAACGCGCTTCGAGTGTAGTGTATAGTGTTTTGGTGTATTGTAGAAAACTACGTCAGTGTTATCTTCACACCGAAGATTTCAACCCACTCCAATACAAACCACCTCCTAATTTATTTGTTTTTTATACTACACCGTTTTTTGCTAAACCTGAAGATTTGCTATGAATGCCTTACTTATATTAAATATAGTGGTATATACTCAATATTTTAATTAAACTAGTGCTGACGAAAAAATATCTTCAAAGTAATAATTTTTCGATCCTCGCAGATTTAATTGAATTATAAAAATAAGTTACTTTTTTGTTTTATTATGAAAAACTGTTGTACTATTGAAAAACTGGTATTTCTTATAATATAGTAAAGTATCATAAATCATATTCATAGAGATCTAAAGCAATTCCAGCTATTGTTTAGAATATAATTATTTTTCAATATGTATAAATCATTGTTTTTATAATTAAGAGATTCGATTTGAGGAAACAAGTTTTAAATTTGTTTAACTGTTTGACAAGAAAATAACATTACAGATACCAAGTTGCAAATGCGATGGGAATTTAGGTCAGTTGTCTGACGCGGAGCTATAAAAGTACGACCACTACATGGATGGATGCCCTATCGTATTCTCCTATAGAGCTAGTTGCGACAATCTCATTTGTACTGTGGTCCGGGGTGGTGAACTGGGCCCAGTATTCGGTATCATAGTATGTGTAAGGCTGAGTCCCCATGGGGAAAGCCTGGTACCTCTCCATAAGCATGGGTACGTATGTTTGTCCTTGTCATTAAGTGTAGTATTCCCTAGGCTTTAGGGGAAGTGAGTCAATCTCTGTGTGGCTAAACCAGACTTTTTTTATAGTAAGAAGGGTAAGAGCTTTTTAGAAGCTTAGGAAGAAAAAACGCGACTTTAAAATATCATAAATAATGTTATAGTAAGGTTTATGAAACAGGAAAATGTTAATGAATCGATAATAACTTAATAGCTGATGACGTTTGGGTGGATACGTACTACTCATTTCATCGCTATTTGCCAAATAAAACTCTCTTGTCTTGCCGATAAACGGAACAGTCTACCTGAGCCTAGCCATAAAAACAAGCCACGGTATGAGATAAGAGTCGTTTGGGATTTTTTATTTGGCAAGTAGAGATGAAATAAACTATACATATATTATTCTGAATTCATAAGAAAATAACTTTCTATTTCAACGTTTATATTAAATGCAACTTAAATGTTGTGCAAAAATATATGACAGGAAGATGTTATTCCAACCTATATTCTTAATTAATCATTTGAGTTGTTTTCTAAATTAACTTCCGCTGTATATTCGGTTATTAAATATTTTTTGGTCGTTACAACGTGTACCATATTTTGTGGATACAGAAAGTATTATTTGTAACTTCATATAGGTATGTTTCAAAACACATATGTGAGGAGTCAATTTGAAGAATTTCAATTTGACACGTCATATGGTAGCAATTATTAAAATATGCCATTCGATATTTTCGTTATAATTTATAACACGAAGTTTCATTAACAAAAATCTACTTTCTTAAGACCTAATTTCTCAGAATCGTGTTCATTATATTCATAAGATAGACATTTATGGGGTCATAAAAATGAACAAGTTTTTATTGGTGGTGTATATAATCATAATTTAATTGTTTTATTCTTACGTGGGATGTAGCCGTTATCTTGTTAAAAATTACTATCAACATACAAACATAAACTAAACGAATTAATATGAAAGTAAATTCTTCAAGATAATAAATAGCAGTAGAAATGTGCTTAAGAGTTATCAGTTCGTGTTCGCCAGGAATTGGTCAGAAAATATTTGCATTTTACTGATTCCATTGATCCTGATGTGATACGGATAATGGTCATAGAAAAGGATAAATGTTATTACGAATTAGTTCTAGAACGGCATTCCACCTTATAAGGATGAGCTCTATCAGCTTGTGTGGTAAAGTACCGCTGCAATACCGATAATACAAGATTGCTACAACCTCTCGGTGTTTCAGAGAGTGAGTTTGTATGATAAGTCAGTATTAAATTAAATAACTATTAACTGCTTCGACTTCAATACGCTTAAAGATTCTGCGAATTTTCAAATATGCGAATAGTATTCCGACAATAAATGAATATATAACTGATTTTGAGATTTGAGAGATGGAGGCGGGATATGTTTACTCATTCGACAGAACTATTGCTATAAAAATATTATATTGGTCACCTGTTCACATCACGAGAGGCCATATTACCTCAATAATTATTTAAAAAAAAAATCATTCTACATATCGTATAAGTACTATTTATCAAATGTACAAGCTAATTAATGTACAATCGAAGATTATAATAATGAAGAATCAGGACAACAGTTAGCATCCTCCTACTTTCAAGGAAGCCAATGGTAAGCTACTAAGTTATTAAAACTTAAAAATTCTCCCATTACGCAAATTTGAGTGACGAGTAAAACCTGTAGTAAAGTTCCTATTTGCGATTTCTTAATAATTAATTGCATATAATCATATGCATTAATGTATATAAGCCCAGTTGAATTATATACATTAAGAAGAAAACATTAAGAGTCATGCCCAAGTTTACTAAGACTTAAAAATTATGGATAGTAGATGTTTAAAGAAATGTGCTAAATTAAATTGGTCGATCAAAATCGACAAGGTGATTGGAGGATTTCGTGAATTGGGTAACATATTTTATATTTGTTACTTCACTTGTTAAAGTACTATATTATTTAATTAATTTGTGAATGCACCGGAACCACTATATTAAAACTGTTTAAATTTTTAATTTTATTTTTAGTATTAAGGACTAAGTCACCTCATTACAAGAGTAATTATTAGTAGATATCCAAACACTTCTGGATATCAATAAGGCACATTTATTACGAGTATACCGTGCTTTGATTTTAAAACTGTACATAGGTTCCACCGTTCGGCCCTTCTCGGAAAATTAGCCACCGCTCAGGTGGGGAGTCCGGCCGTACGCCGTGATGATCGACGACTTAGATTTCACATTTACCGTCGCATACGTGTTTGGCATTTAGACGAGTGAACTTCGTAGTAATACGTGTAATTTTAAATAGATTCTTTTAACTCAAAACTTAGTAATTATGACGTACTCACTTGAGGAAAAAATTGATTTGATATCATGGTCTCTTCAAGGACATTCATTACGTGCAATAAGAGACCTTTTCTCAGTCAAATATGTAAATCGTCCGATCACTGCCTTGAACACAATATCGACAGTAGTCGAAAAGTTTAAGTCAACGGGATGCATTTTAGGTTGTAAATGCCACAAGACACCTAGAATTAACGAGGATGCTGAAATGCAGGGATTAATGGTGTGTGTAATGGTAGAAGAAGATTAAAATATTTCTATCCCAAAAATTTCCGAGGACTGGTTTTAGTGTGGGTAAAATTCACAAAATTTTAAAGAAAAATAAATATCATTCCCATAAGTAAGAAGCCAATCAAGAAATTTTCGATGAAGACCAGTACCGTAGAATGGAATTTTGTAACACGGTAATGGAACGTGCAAATTCGGATGACAATTTCAGTTATAACATCGTGTTTACCGATGAATCCACGTTTCTGTTACATGGTAGGCACAATCCATCAACTCTACGGCATTGGGCTATTGAAAATCAGTATCGCCTGTTAAATACAAGGACACAATATCCCGAAAAATTGTATGTTTGGGCTGGTATTTATGGGAATGATATTATTGGACCATTCTTTATTGATGGAAATTTAAATGGGAAGACTTATTTGAATTTTCTTCAAAACCAAATTGTTCCTGCATTGGCAAACATTAACCCCAATTTTGACAACGTTTGGTTCCAGCACGATGGGTATCCGGCCCATAACTCAAGAATAGTCATTGATTATTTGAATACGATATTCCCCCAAAAAATTATATCTACGAGAGGCGTAATTCAATGGCCACCAAGATCGCCAGACTTGGCCCCTAATGATTTTTCTTATGGGGGTATATTAAATCAGACTTATACGGGCATCCTCATGAAAGAGCTAATAATTTAAATCAACTGAGGGCTAATATTGAAAATTTATTTCAAACTATTAGCCCTCTTATGCTGACCAACGTTCGTTCAGAATTTTACGACAGGTTGGGTTATTGTTTGGCACAAGACGGAGGTATCTTCGCAAATTTTCTTTAGTTTTTATCTTATTCAAGGGGATATTTTTTAAGTTTTAAGAGTTTGTATTTTATTTTTAATTATTTTAAGAGAGTCTATTTATTTTTAAACGTTTTATTAGAAGGCACTTTTTTCTAATGCAAAACCAATCATAAAAATAATGCAAAAAAGATCATAGTTTACTGTTAAATATGGCCAAGATATTTTTTCTTTAAATACCTTGATCATCTTTTAACAGTAAACCCATCAACATCACTTCCCACGTAAAAGTTTTTCCGCATTACAAATACGATGTACACTCCCTCACGTGTAGAACGTAACTATCGTCAGTCGTAGCGCCGCTAATTATCGACACTGGACAACCTGAAGCAGGGTGTACCGTCCGTTTCCCCTCCCTACACATTATACGAAATCGACCGATTGACTTGCTGTCTAGTAAAAAAATGAAAGAACGGCATATTATACTAGTATAGGACGATAGGATCAGAATATATAATTAGAAAGCTCGATAGCACAAATACAACCAGCACTAATATACAAATATATAGTACACGAACATATAAACATTTTCTACACTTGCACCACTACGTATATATTATTAAAAAGAAAAATATAATATATGTAGTATATTCTATTTCAAAGGTGTTTCATCTACCATTTCTTAGGCAAAATGGATAGTAAAATGTGTAAAATTTATTCAAAGTTTACACCAAAAATTTGAAGTTTACACCAGATCTGTTGGCTCCACTACTTATAAGAAAATATACACCAATGAGTGGTAAAAATCTACCATAACCTAGTGGTACTAATTTAACAATAAAATAGTGTACTTCTATATATATATATATATATATATATATATATATATATATATATATATATATATATATATATATATATATACTAGTCGATGTTACCTTGCTATTAAATATTATACCACATTTAAGATAGTGTCGAAAATATCTCATATTAATATGCTTGGAAATATATTTTTATTAATTCAATATTTAATATGTTCGCAGGATAAACTATCACACTGGCCAGAATGCTATTAAAACAATGGTGAACCTAACTGCATTAGAGCATGAATTTACCATCAAAGGCCATATTTCACGTAAGATGGATAAAGTGATTTTCCCATGGATTAACAGTTTTTTTTAGCTGAAGTTGGTGGTATTGCGTGAACTCTAAATCAGTTTCTTGTTCCCTAATTAACCTATGTCAAAGTTTTGTGAACTTTTGTTAATACAACATACACATTCACCAGGTATTATCTCGTACCGTCACGAGAAGAGCATTACAAAATAAATTATAGTTAAATTGATTCTCATGGTTGGGGAATTAATTTTGTTTTACACTAGTCATGTATTGTTGACTGTTTAAACATAGACCAGCATTAATAAGATTCCACGTCAGACACATCTTTATCTATGAATAATTTATGAAAGTACAAAAGTGTACATGCTGCTGTCTAGTCTCTTTAGGTACCCTTTGACGTGCAGTTTAAGATACAAGTCTTTGTATTCGAAAAGAAAATGTCGCCTGTTATCGCGGAGGTGGAAAACGAAAGGTACGCCTGTTTTTTAGGTACGAGAAACAACGAGGAGACACATTGGAAACACATCGTACCTACATACATCTGATAAAGTATCTTTAATAAACCATTTATCAATATCTTGCTTGTCATATAAACAAACATGGAAAATGTTGGTGATGTAGTAGTATAGAATCTTGTACAATTTAATTTAATGTTATGCTAATATATACAGGGTGATTTTACGACATCCATTTTTATCTTGGCTAATATAAAAGATAGAACAAAAACCGCTTAAAATAACATAACCTTTATATTGTGGTGTTAACAAAAAAAAATAGTAATAGCGAAATGGATTATATAATATTTTATTTTTTATTTTTTTTAAGAGGCATACTATTGTTCATATTCGACGATATATACACTGTAATGTTTCCTTCATATGCAACGTTTTCTCTGTTAGAGATCCATTGATATTGGGGCCTATCGAACTTATTTTTAATTGAACATCCTAGATTTGTATAATGATTATTTGCATCTGCGTCACAGGTAACAATCGTACGAATCAATCAACTGACATTTTTGAACAATGTTGTGCTTAAAACACATTTTAGGATAACAGTTAGTACTATACAAGTCCGTCAACCTATGACAGAGTAATGAAAAGATTTTCCACAAAAACATTCAATGGAAGTCATATTTACATCAAAATAAATGAAATAAATTCAACAAAAATTAAAATAAATGAAACAAAAATGAAATAAATTTTATAGAAATATTGAGACGCTAATGAATCAAACTATACATTAAAGCTAAGACGTGACTTCATAATTGCATTTTGTTCTGCAAATTATTAACTGTCTATGCTGTACATAGTTGACTGAAACATATGTCGCTAAACATACGTGCTGGTAATTGTGGCATATTAGTAACAATTGCAAGTGGTGTAGCATGTGATCCGTGCGTCGTCATTAAATTGATATACGCACAAAGATCTATTATACAAATTGTACATATTTTTGTATTTATGAATTTTGCGTAAACTTATATATGTAGACTTATAACACTTACATTAATAACTCAATATGAAACTTAAGGCAGCCATTCTTTTGAAAAACGTTGAAATAAATTATCTTGTCAATATTTATACAAGACATGTCCATAATTAAATCAAAAACGATATACTTCATACTGGTCGAGTTTTTTTAATTATTGATATTTGCCGTTTTTTAAATTATCGACACCATGTTTCCAATAACATGGTGTAGTATAAGTTTTCCATTGCTTGAATTTTTGCTTTTCATTAACTTATATTGATATTTCTTTAAGAAAATGGTATGTTCACTTCAAGATTTACCTCTTTATGACAGTATGACGAAAATTAGAGATTTTCCTTATTTTATTTTTTTTGTTTTAATATTAGTACGGACTTTTTAAAATTCTTGCACAAAAGGAGGCTTAAAAATATTGTTCGAAAATGGTTTTATTTCTATAGTATTAGGCCCACATTGTATTTTACTAAGCGTCAGAACATCATAAATATTATAATACAAAAAATCTTATCTTATAGCAAGTTTACATTGGAATTATGGGTGAAAACTGATAAAATGATATTACTCAATACAGTAAACGTATATTTTACTTAATAGACAAACCACATATTCTTGTAAGAGTAATAGATGTAACTTTATGAAGTATCAAACACGCTTTAATATTTTGAACGAGTATCCCCCCTCGCTCATATCGAAGGCACCTCCGGACCATGCCACTAGAGGCTTCGGATCAAAAAACAAAAGTTACCACGTTGTTTTCAAGTGTCGATTTACTATATTGATTTTGTGAAAATGCCGAAATTCGAACGAAAAGCATTTCATAAATCGACCTAAAAATTTCGTGACACATACACACGAAAACAGCCATTTAGTAAATTATATAGACTTGTATTGTGAGACCATTTCGTCATTTATGAATACGATATTACTAACTGAAGTATGCTAAGTTTAAATAAAAATAATTATAATAGCAGCATGAAGATTTCAATTTGCTTTATGAAACGAATATATTGAGTAGTGTATTTTTTTGGGGTTTATTCAATAAATGTCACTTTATAACTTTTAATTAATTGATTATTATTATTATTATTATTATATTATATAGGTTTGGGCCTCATCAGCCACTGATCGCATGGGTAGTCCCTTGACGATCCCCTCTTATCCGGGTTATTATCCAAAAATGCTATCCCATAAAAGGAGCAATTTAGGCACGTCCCCCGCCTTAAGCCTCGCCTCCTCTAGGATAACAGGGGTCCCTAATATAAGATACCTCTTCTCCTCCAGTGCGGGGCAGGTGTAAAGAATCATCTTCTTTACACCTCGTCTTCTTTACAGTATCTGCAGGCCCGGCTATCAGTCAGCCTCAGCTTGTGCTTATATGCATTCAGGTTACTATGGTGGCCCGTTATGATTCCCACCAGAGTTCTGGCTTTGTGCCTGTTCAATTTAATGAATTATTGGGCCTATTTCTCAATCTCTGAGTATTCGATGAAGAGTTTGGTTATTCGACAACCCATTACTCCTCTCCAGCTTTTATTGTGCTGGTATCTTGCCCAGCCATTGATGCGGTCTCTGATCAGATTCCGACTTATTCCCACTGCAGGTTCTGGTCCATAGAGATTTTCCCTGGTCCCTAGTCTGGCAAGGTCATCTGCAATTAGATTTCCCTTAATGCCATTATGCCCAGGTATCCATAAGAGTTCCACCGGTCCCTTCCCTGCCAAGTGGTTCAATGCTTCATAGCAATTATAGACCAGCTTCGACTTTGTCGTTGCTGAATTCAGGGCTGCCAACGCCGCCCTGATTAACATTCAATTAAAAATTACTATAATCTACTAAATAATTCAATAATAACATGCTATTTATACCTCAATAAACACGATATATAACAGTTAATAGCCGTTGAATTAATTGTGTTCTAATTTTATGCAGCAATCAAGCTATATAGTAATTATCAGTATTTGTCAAATTAAATTAATATACAACAAAAAACCTATTAAAGTGTGATATAATTAACAACGGAGCTGATTTCTATTACAATGAAATTTGGCTCTTCGATTCAAGCATGTGTAGAAACTCTATAATTACACCATTAACATAACCATGCAGCAATTAATTAGCCCATTACTGGTAATTATTTCTGCGGCTTTTTCTAGCGGCCTTGCATCAATTATGCTTCGTATGTTCATCCAACAAAACGTTTTACAGATACACAACCGCCCGTGGTGAATTTGTGACTTAAGTGTGTTGACCTGATTATTAGAATGGAGAATGATAAGTAAGTTTTAATTAGTGATGCTAAGTTTATTAAATGTTTTGATCTGTTTATTCATTTTTTTGAAGTGTTCAGATATTATCTGTCAGCATGAATTAATATGAAATTAGGTTGCTTTAACCACAATATGTAGTTCTACAATTTGAAAGATACCGTTTTCAATATCTATTGGTAGATGTACATTTATGCAACTGTATATTGTGTTAGAAAATAGTTTGTGTAAGAATTGTTAGATAAAATTTGGCATATATCACTCAGGGATACTGTGGGATTTTAAAAATTCATATCAAATGTACATATATCCTAATCAAAATAAATGTTCAAAAATTAGATTTGTATTTTCCAAAATTTTTGTTATGATTAACAGTGTTCGTTTTTATTGTTGTTGTCATAATCAGTATATTTAGTTTTAACTTAAACTTCTAAAGCACAAATAATGATAATACTTTGTAAATAAATTTTGGAAACATCATACAACATGTTAAAATATTGGTTCATGATGTCCTTTAAATTTTACTCATCTAAATAATTAAATCTAAAAAAAAAAAAAGCGGGAGATCAGTTTTCCACGAGCACAGAAAGACTCGTTCATTCATCTTTCGCCCACCCAGTTGACATCATCGGACGTTCTATTAATATTTAGATTTAATTTTAAGATAGACGGTGTATCTTATAAGAGGTATATAGATAAAAGACCCCTAATATGGGGTATCATTATATTCGCAAAGCTTCGAATTCGCAAAGGAATTTATGTTTCTTAAAATAGAGGGAGATGCTGTTTAAAAATACTGTGTTGACATCACAGATAAAACACAAAACTTGGAAAGAATAAAATGTGTAGGTCAGTCAATACAGAAAATATACTTTCAACATTTACCAAGGCCTAAATACAAATTTTCCGGTAAAAAGCATACCAAATGTAACTATTTATTTTCAAAAAGTCTTTCTTTAAGTATTTATTTGTTTAAATAAATAATTTAAATATCACTGAAGCCACTGAAGGTGTCGAATTTTTTGAACTTTTTGAAATTGGAAAAAAATGTAAATGTGATCAGATCAGTACTTTTAGATTTTTAAAATTTTTTTAGTCAATTTTAATAGGCCAAATAATTTAAATGATCTGAAAAATACAGGGGCGAAAATGTTTCCCGAGGCGAGTTTCGCCCACCAAGTTAGCATCATCGGGATATTATTAGAACGTCCGATGATGTCAACTGGGTGGGCGAAAGACGAATGAGTGAGTATTTCTGTGCTCGTGGAGAACTGATCTCCTGCTTTTATTGTTGCATGAAAGGTTCTAGACCATTCCCAAGATACGCGATCTGAAACAACGAATTCAAAACGAAATGGAAAATATAGGCTCAATATCAAATTATTAATGGAATATATGTTGAACAACCTTAAAATTTCTGTCAAAAATAATTAATATTTGCTTTGTTCATATTTTTTTCAAACACATCCTTTATTTTATAAACAGTGAATAGGAAATCACTTATATGGGACTGTTTTCCTCCCAAAATTTTTGTTAAAAAAGAGCGGGGTTGCAATTTAAAAATGGTTATGATTACGTCACAGCTCAAAGATTAAATCCAAAGAATAAATAAAATTTTCACCATCATCAACCGACTACTACCGTTTTTGAAAAGTAACGTTTCTCAGAGGATTTTTAAAAAGTATTCAGTAACAAAACTATGAATATTCTAACAAACAAATGTTCGGAATTTAGTATACCTAATTCATTTGAGGTTTTTGGAGTTGGTGTTTGGAATTTAGAGAAGTGTATATATAAACTTTGAGAGTTTTATCGCCTATTTAAACTTTATTACAAAATGTAAACAAAAAGTTAACAATTTGTATAAATTCATTCCAGGTAAATAACATATTCCTTGCTTATTATTCATATCTTGACATTCGTTACTATAAAATCGATTATCGTTATAAAAAACATATCGTAATTCCCTTCTTAGTTTCTATTTATTTATATTTTTAATAAAGAAGTACATATTTTACAGCATTTTATAGAAAATATATTACACAGAATTGCAGATAATTTCATTTAAAACAAATGTCATGACGTTATTTCTTAAGTTTAAAATATAAAAAATTGTTGTTTGACAGATGCGCAATATGCGTAACATTTTGATTAATGACTTAAATTTTAATTATTTTCTTTTTATTTCAATGTACGTATGTATAACTGCAGCACAATATTACTTCATGCATTTCTGGCATCCTATACATGTTCATTTTAACGTATATATACTCGTACTTAAATATGTCATTATTTGAATATACTCATTATAACTCATGTAACTTAATGCCAAATTATGAGAAATGTTCGAAAAAAAAATGTAGTAACATGACAGACTATACCAAAAAACTTTATAGCAAATGACTGTTAACCGTTTAATCAAATCAGACAGATCCGCTGAGTGAGACAATACCACGAATAAATCAACATCATTAAAT
Organism: Rosalia funebris; assembly: GCA_037954035.1. Classification (NCBI taxonomy): domain Eukaryota; kingdom Metazoa; phylum Arthropoda; class Insecta; order Coleoptera; family Cerambycidae; genus Rosalia; species Rosalia funebris. The sequence goes on from JAZFAV010000011.1 coordinate 23,732,100, forward strand.
TGAAAGATGTATAAATAAGCAAATTAAAATTTACGCAAGCTATATAACGAGTAAGCTAGTGGGAGTGCGCGAAGCAGTAGTGGTGATTAATGATCCTGCATGAAAAGTTAATCACATTCGGGATTGATTTGACAGTTCAAATTATTGTCATTAGTGCCAAGTTCAATAATTAGTTCAATGACTTTTTTGCTGCAGTAAAATGTTCAGTTGGCTAAACAAGGTATCGGAAGTCCGGCAAGAATGCTACGAGAACGTGGTCGAGGGCCTGAAGAGCATCTACAAGAACAAGATGCTCCCGCTAGAGCAACACTACCTTTTTAACGAGTTCCATTCCCCACCTCTGAACGACGCCGATTTCGACGCCAAACCCATGATCTTGCTAGTCGGCCAGTATTCCACCGGAAAAACGACGTTCATAAAATACCTCCTCGAAAGGGACTTTCCCGGCATGAGAATAGGCCCAGAACCGACAACGGATAGATTTATTGCCGTGATGTATGGAGAAAATGAAGGTGTAATACCGGGGAACGCCCTGGTCGTGGACCCCAAGAAACAATTCAGACCGCTCTCGGCTTTCGGAAATTCTTTCCTAAACAGATTTCAGTGCTCGCTCGTGAGATCCCCTGTACTCAAAGGCATGTCCATTATCGATACACCCGGCATACTAGCAGGTAAGATTACAATGAAATATTGAGCGTGTCGCCGAGAACACTGATTTATAAAGGCATCGAGTTGATATATAGGCCGAGATTTATTTAAAATATGGGTCGCGTGAACTAATAATGCTGAAAAATATGCGAACATTATTTCATATTATATCGAGATAATTTACGGTGGTAATGAGGAGCCATCATCCTCTCCCAGATTAAATTTACTGGCACTTTTCAATGCAGGTATTTTCAACACAATGCCCTGAAAAATTAACGCATTACATGAAAAGATATATTTCAAAGATAATGGTTCCTGCTCATTTTATCGATATTTCAGTGTTTCTTTTAATAGCACAAGGTACTTCTGGACAAGAGACTAAAAAATAATTATGTAATGCCTCTTAACCCTACATTAGGCACGTGCTTTAAACTGACGTGGTTAGGCGTGCGGTAGACAGGTGTCGCCCATTTTCGAATTGTCATATTTTATTAAAAGAAAAACTACAAACGAAATGGAAAATGAAAACAAACACAAGCATGATGTGAAAATAAGATTGTATTCATAAATTAGAAATTAAATACCATTTTTAGATTGAAGTAAAAACAATTAGAAAGCGTGCAAAATATTCAATTTTCTAAACACTGATTGCAAATATCTTTTAAGTGGTCAGCACATGCCCACTTATAGCAATTTGTACATCATCGTCCTGTTGTACGATCACGAGCTGGTCTACATTCGTAACATCTTCTGGAGGACCGGTTCTGGAGCGTTTATAAGTAGCCTTGAGCGCCCGCGAATTTCTCGTGGAAGTGCTTCAATTGTCAGCATTCTTCCTGGAACACGGCAATGAACCAATCTGAAGGAGAAATCCTATAAAAGTCTTTATTCCAATAAGATCCGTTGGTCTAGCATCCATTTCACGAGAACAAATCGAACGATATCGATAAATGTATTTGTGCAGGTGGTTATAATTTTGAAAATGGAGTTGTGTAAAAGCAGGCTAAAAATGTCTGTTTCACTTCGAGTTTCACGGGTTTTTTTTTGGTCCGGGCATACGAAAAAGTAGATTACAAGACCTGGTCTTAATATTCGATGGACATTGGGGATGTTTCATCCATTTTGTTACATTATCTTTAGAAACAAAATAAAGTTTATCTTCACTTTTTTGTGGTTAATATCTTATTCCGTATCACTGTCTTCCTGTTTAGATTGGGATTCATCTATATTCTCGTCGACACGATCTTCCTCGTCGTGATCGCTCTCGTCATCTGCTAATGCATCATCGCTTTTATTGCTAAGTTCGGGAAATCATCCCAGCCTTTTGTTGGGATCGTTGCTAAATTCAGTTTTCCTTGTTTTTTCTGTTATGACATTTTATCAATTAAAATTGCCTTCATTAAAAATGTTAAATTATGATGTAATAGCACTCAAGTATAATGAAAATTGGGTATTTTCTTTGGTTATAAATTATAACGTAATTAGGCGTGCGGGTGACGACTGTCAACCAGGCACGTTTGCGGTGCTATAACAATAACCTCACACTGAATTTAATACAAATAACACGTGTCAAGCATTCATTAGACAATGTTAAGAAGGTATATGGAGGGATCTCACAACTCCACCAATCAGTTTTGATCAGGGTTAAGAAGTTAAAATTCTAGAATCTTACTAATTTTCAGCGTTATACTTTCAGTAATATTAAAAAGAAACACCAGTAGTTCTCAGTATTCATTAAGTTCCCCTAATGTAAAATCAGTATAAACTGGGATATCCCCACAAACTTTTGTCTGTTGCTGTTTATGATCTTCAGTTCTCTACCCTAAGTAATATTAGAATTAAGTAGCTTTACTGATGTTTGGATAGGTCAGTAATGACTCCTCCAGCCCAGTAAACTCCAATGAAATTGCGATTGAACCAATTTATTTATAGTAGTTGCTGCCTTCAGTACTTGTAACATACATTTAAAACAGACTCACAATGCCTCGGAATATTATCGCAAATATCTCTAATGTTTCCGTATTTGATACCTTATTTATCACCAGATTTCAGAATGACATTCTGAAGAAAACATCTTTCTTATAAAATTTCTTTGGTAAAGTTTCATGATTGATATTTTATTAATTTTAATTTAGTGCAATCTTTTACATCTAGACTCCAGTTCAAACCTGTATTCAAAATTTTAAAAAAGATGGTTTAATTATAAGTACATTTTTGAGTCCTAAAAATTATAAATTAAAAGTAACTTACATTATCATTTCGTGTTTACAGATGAGGCTACAATATTTGTTTCAAAATTGATTTATATATTTTATTATATGCATGTAGTATGTATTTACAATATGTTTCCTTTACCGACTTATTAAACTCCAAATTATTTTAAAGTTTAAATACAGAAAAATTGGCTTCCTTGCCCACAGACACATGCTGTGGAAGAGAAAGTTATACATAAAGACAAGGACAAACACTATTGCCATTCAATTGATTCTCAGTTGACACCGGGCCATCTCGCAATTGCATATCATAATTTCATTCTTATAAAGAATCATCAGTGCAAATATACTGGACTATGTCTGGCGCTCTGGGAGTATAAGACGAGCTTCTGTACCAAACTGGCATAAGCATACATGTAGATAATTGGCAAACGTCATCTACCTAGCTACATCTATAGGTAACACTTTGTCGTTTAGCAGAGAGATGGCGTTTGTCAGTTTTCTGAGAGCAATCATATTCTATCTTCATATAAACATATACTCTCCCAGTTAAAACTTGACTCCAAGCATTTAACAGTGTTTCCAATCACCTCTCTCACAGTATATTATTGTTGTCATCTGTATAATTAATCACCCATCCACTTTACGGATACGAGAGCAAGTGCTTGATTCTCATTTTATACGTCGGACATGAAACTAAATGCCTACCGTAACGTATGTTCATAAGCAATGAAATATGTAGTACAATAATAAGTATGAGCAAATAATCAAATAAAACTTTGACATTAAGAAAATATTTAAAATTATGTATAAAGGTATTATTGTTATTACCGTTTAGAGCAAATGAAAAACTTACTAAGAATACTTGTATCCCTCAATTAGAGACATGTATCACATTTTATCTTATGGGCATTATTTGTTTGACATCCTTTTTGTTCATAGTTCAGTAGAGTTGTTTGTCATCGTAATATTTTTTTAAAATATGACCCACATTTTTAATTCCACATTTCTTTAACAAAACTGAGTTCAGATTTGATATAAATATTCGATTTGATTGCCATAGAAGAAGACTACGTATAAAAATGCTACACATGCAAAAATTAGTTTCCGAGTTATTTGCAAACTGTATCAGGAATCGAACCTGAACTCAGACACATTCAAACAATTAATGATTCTGATTCATTGCTTCTCTCGGAGCTGTTTTGCGACGGAATACCGACGTTATTTGCGGACTCAAAAACGTTTTTTTTTTTTATTTAAAAAAGCCTATTTATTCAATCCAGCAGGAGAGAAATGCAGGTGATTGTCAATAATTTGGAAACGAGCATAGTTTTACAGATGACGCATTAAATGTAGATATAATAGGTTGATTCATAATTATCAGGTGTTTATATCTGCGCATTTTTTCTTTGTGAAAAATAGCATTTCGTTATAATTTTTTTTATTCATAAAAATATTGTTCTTTGTACAGTTGATAAAAATGTGTGTCGAAAACCACACACTCATATTCCTCATAAATTATGCTTTACTATTTCGAGAAAGGATGGATGGCAGCACAGTCATTTCGCGATCTTAAGGAACTTTTAAGAAACAATCAAAGAAAGCCGATGTCGGGGAAATAGTTTGCCTGCTTCATATCAAGTGATACCAGATTGGAGGACAAGCCAGGAAGAGGTCGACCATCGGATTTCGATAATCAAGCACTTCTGGCAGCCGTGAAAGAGGACGAAAGCATGACAACTGATATGCTGGCCGAAGACTTCAATGTTGGCCAATCCACCATCGTCCATAGAAGTTAGCTGGATGAATCCTTCATGAACACTTCGACATCAACAAGGATCATATTCGAATTTTCACCGAATTGCTGCAGCGAAATAAGCAAACTCTGCACCGTTCTTAAAGAATCTCGTCACTGGAGACGAATCACGGCTACTCTTTAAAAATGTCAAAATAAAGAGGAAGGGCTGCGTTTCGCCACGTGAAACACCGAAAGTAATACAAAAGGATATCCACTGTAAGAAGGTAATGTGGTAAGGTAAGTATATACAGTATAAGAAAGAAGATGTGGTATGTACGGTGGGACAGAAGTGTCTACTACGATTTGGATGAGTTGGTGGACGACGCGCGACGTCAAAGCGTGGATTGGCTCTAAGAACCGCGACTTCTCTGTCCGTGGATTCGACCAAGCATATGGCAAGCAGTTATTAAAGTTGACGGTGAACATGCTCCATAATAACCATTTAAATATATTTCTGTTGAATTTTTATTTTTATTTTTCCATAATAAATATTGTTACAAAACACCTAATAATTATAGATCAACCCAATAATTAAAGAAGTAAAACATAAATATAGACATATTATTCAAAAAATTATCTCTTTTTGCCTCTAGGTAACATTTTATTATATTTATTTTATTCACTACGTAGGAATAACCTAAAAATAAAATCAATTGCTTCAAATAATTTACGTCTTTGGGCGTTTTTTCCAAAACAATAGTTTTATTCAGATATTTGTTTCAGTTATCCACAGTAGATGTCTATCGGTACTATTACTTTCCGCTAATTTATCGGTATTTGTTGAGTGTTGGCGTCCCGGCAATTTACTTGTAGATATCGCATACAATCGATATTCTAATAGATTTTCTATTTTCAGGTGAGAAGCAGCGCATAGACAGAGGCTATGACTTCACCGGTGTACTCGAGTGGTTCGCAGAACGCGTGGACCGCATAATACTATTATTCGACGCGCACAAACTCGATATATCGGACGAATTCCGACGATCCATCGAGGCCCTGAGAGGACACGACGATAAAATTAGAATAGTTTTAAACAAAGCGGATATGATTGACCATCAGCAGCTGATGAGGGTATACGGCGCCTTGATGTGGTCCTTGGGAAAGGTCCTTCAAACCCCTGAAGTGGTTAGAGTGTACATCGGATCGTTCTGGGACGAGCCGCTACGATACGACGTTAACAGGAGACTGTTCGAGGACGAGTCCCAAGACTTGTTCAAAGACCTTCAGAGTTTGCCGAAGAATTCCGCGCTTAGAAAGTTGAACGATTTAATCAAGAGGGCTAGGCTGGGAAAAGTCCATGCTTCCATTATAGCGGAGATTAAAAAGGAAATGCCTGTGTTCGGCAAGGAGCATAAGAAGAAGGAAGTGATAAAAAATTTGAAAACCATTTACGAGAAAATACAAAAGGAATATGCCATATCCCTCGGAGATTTTCCCGAGTTAAATAAGATGCAAGAACACTTAACCAATATAGATTTCAACAGATTTCATTCCCTGAAACCAAAATTAATAGAAGTAGTCGATGAAATGCTCAGTAACGATATCTCTCAACTAATGGCGATGATACCCAACGATAGCAGTCCTGCAAGTCAGAACGAAGTTCGCGGTGGTGCTTTCGAAAATGTGCAAGACAAAATAACCCCATTCGGATATAAGAGTGGGGAAGGCGTTAACGCTGGATTCGGCGAACCGGAGTGGATCGTCAATAAAGAAAGGGAGAGCTACGACTCTCTTTTCGACTCACTAAACCCCGTTAATGGAAAACTATCTGGGGCAACCGTCAAAGAAGAGTTGGTGAAGTCGAAACTCCCCAACGCTATTTTAGGGAAGATTTGGAAATTAGCAGATGTAGATAGAGACGGTTACCTCGATAAAGATGAATTCGCATTGGCGATGCACTTAATCAACGTAAAATTACAAGGAAACGACATACCTTTTGAATTACCCGACCATTTAATCCCGCCAAGGAAAAAAGATAAAATCTACACCTGTTAAGTTAATGCTAATAAAAATATTTGGAATTTTAATCTCGTTTTATGGTATCGTATCCCTTACAGCTTTATTAAAGCGTGAACCTGTTGATATATGATTTTACAATACATAGTTAAGTAGAACCAAATCCTTTTAGATCTCGCTAAAGATTTTATAGACCTACTACAAAACACCACTTAAAGTACGTCACGCGAGACGTTGACATTTATTCTACAATTTCGGGATAAAATGCGGATTAGTTACGATCAATTTTATGAGACGTCGAAGACATTTAAGCTATAATTATAACCAAGCGACGTCTATTGTTGGAGAAGACGGCTCGTACACGTGACGTGTGGTCATCTCGTTTAAAGTTCGAAAAGGAAACCTAAATATATCATTGATTCGCTCAGGTTTAATCAGCGTAGAAGGGTAAAAACATTAATTGAAATGAATCACTTTGTGGGCAGCTAAAAGCGACGGCTCAGAATTTCAGGATCGGAAAATGGGGTCTTTAGACAGCTGGAGGCCATGCTAAACCAATTAAAACAAAGAACAACCAATGCTTTTGTTCTAATTGTAACTATATTAGCTGGTTTTTAGTGGAGCTCTTTGCTGCGATTAGAACACAGTTTTTGCGGGTTCCTTGGATGTGGGACGTTTCAGTTTACGAGTTCTATTTAATTATACGTAATTGTGGTAATTAGTACCACGATGCGTTATTAATTTGTTAAGAAAACGCGTTAGCGTTTTCGATTTTATTTAAGTTTGACAGTTTTCTTTATGCTAAAACTGTCTCATGATTAATATATTTGAAAATAGATTTTCAAACAAAACCTCAAGATCATTTGGGCTTAACGATAAATAACAAATAAGGTAGTATTATAGTGTAGATACTAGATCAATTTATATAAGATTATATGATTCTATATCAGCCTTTTCTCATTCGGTTTTCATCTTTAACGAAGATAGTAACATTATATTAGGCGCTAGTTTTGGTATTTTTTTTTATACACGGTGAAAAACATTTATAGAGTAAAATCACTGTTGGTGTTATTTTAGAGTTTTATGAGAAATACTCGATCACGTCTAATTTCTAATCTAAGAGTTATTGTCCCCAATTTAAATTTTAAATATAGTAGGTAATTCATGTAAGTACAGTATAAGAAAGAAGGTGAATACAATGTGGACTTTAAATATCTCTAACATTTAAGACTTAAATAAATAAATAAGGCATTGAATTTATATAGAAATACAAAAGTAGGTAAAAGGTTTTGTCCACAGTGGTTGTAATTTAAGTACAAATTAGCAAGGAAGGTTTTTCTTCGAAACTCAAATATTTTATTATCACTTTATTCTTGGGAATTATCTCTCTTGTTTTTAATAAAAAGCATAGAATTTTAATGTATTATTGTATTATAATATTCTGTTTATACTTTTCGTGTCTTTTTGAGATTATTTTAAAAATTGTAAGAATAACTAAAACATGTTGTGCGTCTTAGGAAATCTACAATTTCTTTTTTAAATTAACATTAACAATAATATTAGTACTGTAGATGAAAATATATACACGTATAAATAATAACATAAATAAAAATAAAAACCACCAATTATGATAAAAATATAGGGTATGTACAAAAAGAAACCATGATACTATTAGATATGTTTATGTTTTTTCCTTTTTTCTTTTTTATTTTCTTAAATTAAGTCTTAAGTCAAAATATAATAAAAGAAATATACATTTTTTATTTTCTTTTCTCCTTGCTTCCCTATTTTTTTTCTTAATAAATAAGAGGCTAAATATCAAAATATAATAAAAAATATACATAAGAATATATAAAAATGTAAGAATATAAATAAAAAATAAATTAAATACATTCTAATTCCATGTTTCTTATCAATATTAATAATAACAACTAATAATCAGTAGAGCAAAATAATAATTCAATCTAAGAATTGTATCACCGACGTTTTTGAAAAACATTTTGCAGATTAAATAGATGAATAGAATTTCGTTAATAATACGAATAATATGTTTCGTGTTGTTTAGAACCTGAGAACTGTTCATACTGTTCAATATATTAAAATATGATACAATTATGATTATATTACTGAATTTATATTGTGTTTATACCGTTTAAAATAAAAATTACGGCAAACTATAGCGTATGAGTATTCTGCATAATATCTTTTTATAATTTCTGTAATATAATACCTGCATGTGGTTAATGGTACTGCAGAAGGTACAGTAAGTAGATCAATGCACGTGGAATAAATTCTACTTTCATTTAATTTGCAGCCTCCTTTTTAATAACTTTGAAGTATTCGCCTTTATTCCCAAACCAGAATTCAACAAAACCAACTCTCTAAGGCTTTATCTCACGAGAAAAAAAGTAATAAAACTTTCACTCTTGAAAGCTCTAAAGTACACAATGTAGTAGACGTCTTGGTAAAATTTGGTTTTTTAATCGTTATCATAATATTGTCTAAGCGATGTACGCTTCTAAAACAATATTTATAGTGCAAATATGTTTACCGTGTTCACTTTTTACTAGAGACAGTTTGTTTAGTAACATAACACATCGTATAATGTTTGATAAACCGGCGTAAGATAGTGTTTTATGAGTAGGGAACATAAATATTAAATAAGTTTATTATAAATAAAACGGTGTCACGCGTCATTAAATCTATTTTTTATTACTTCCTCCCCAGAAATAAGTTACAAATCTGTCATTTCGAGCCATTAAGATGCTATTGTATAACCTACTGTCGTTTTGGTGATTTAATTATCTTTACACGTTTTATTTAAGATACTGATATACCTGAATAGAAATACTTGGTTATTCTGATAAGAATAAGTACATATTTATTAACTTTAATTTCTTCCACAGAAATGTGCTAAATTGTAGATAATGTAATGTACATATGAGTGTATACGTATTGTATCTACCTAGAAAGATGAAGCAGGTTTATTGGATAATTAAACTAAAAATATATACATGCAAATATATTTTCGAATCCAAGCTAAATTTATTCGTGATTTTATTTTAATTGTATCATCATCAGGAGCATTTTTTAAATTGTAGACTTAATATTCTGTCGTGTATGACAGTCGATTTAATGTACTAGCTCAAAAATCATTAACTACAAAATCGAATTTGAACTCAAATTTGAATGTTATTCCTTCCTTTTGGAATAATACCAATTGAAAGTTAAAAGTATCCTTGGATAATCTCACTTCTTTATTTAATGCCACATTAGACTCGGAAGTATGCCAGAATATTACAAGGTATCACATCATTACCTAATTCATAAAATTGTAAAGTTGTATTAATCATACTTTTAGATTATTTTTTAATTAACCTATATTCCTGTAAATGTTCTACACATATAACATTACATCTAATTTTATTATTTTCTTTGGTTAAGAGAAAAGGCTCGTAAGGTGAATTTTCTACTAGAGGGTCTATAACACTTAAAATATTTTCCGAAAGAGTTTCAGCGTCACATTTTGTAGGTTTCAGATATGTCCAAAAACGTTCAATCGGTTCACCATCGAGAATATATCTTAAAACTACCACTAACTGAGTTTTTGCAGATATATCAGTTGTTTCGTCTGCCATAACTGCGAAAAATGAAGGTTTGTTAATTTCTTTAATTATTTCTTCATGACATACTTTTAATATACAGTCTAAAAGATCATTTTGTATTTCTTAGAGGTTCCTTTAAATACTGAAGCATTTTGTAGATGCTCGCTTAAAGTTACATCAAATTCAGCAGAAAAATTTATCAAACCACGAAATATCCCCGGGTTTTGAGAGGTTTCAGCTTCGTCATGTCCTCGCAGCGCCAGTTCAAAGGCCCCATAAAACTTTATGCAGTTTATAATTTTTGACAAAACATATCTCTTTTTTGTCACATTATCATTAGGTATGCTTTTGCACATTTATCCAATAAGCTGAATCTAGCTGCGCTTTAATATTAGTTGTTCCTAATAAAGCTAATTCCATTGTATTATGTAGATGGATTTTGGAGTTGTCGTGCTTTTTTATTTTTTCAGTTAAGTGCACCAAATCTGTCACCCCTACCTCCGTCCATGCTTTATCACCGCCAAAAAGTAAACAAGGAAAACAAAATAACGCATTTTGTTGTTGCACCCACAAATCCAATTGTTCTTCGAATAAATGTCTCTATTAAATTGACGTTTGTATGTTTTTCCGCGGCTAACACCTGCAGTCTCAACAACAATATCGGGCAATGGCCTACCATTGTTTTTAAATCAATTTTTTTTTCACAAGAGTATTTAAAAAATCGTTTCACATGAACTAAATTATAAACTAAATCCATTGTCACTATCACAGTATATAAATATTAATAATTAGTACAATAAATCACTACATAAATTCACAAATCAGTATTTAAAATCTCAAATTAACACGAAATACGAAATAGGTACGATTTACGCCCGCCAACTGTACGAGAAGTAGGAACGAGTAAACATTCACTGATGTTGCCTTAGCTGGAAAAAATACAGCTCACTGACCGTGTAAATTCGCGCATTTACGAGCGCCAAGTGTGGATTGTCGCGGGAGTTGAGGGGAGGACGGGTGTGCCGAGCCGTGCTGAGAACTACCTCGTGTGGCCCAGTTCAATGTACCGCGACGCGCTCGCGTAGAGACCCAGATAATTCATCTGGTCTACTACTCAATAGAGGACGGCGGGCAGAATGCGACTTTAACGCAATAATTTGGTTAGCTGCACCAACTAACCAAATTATTTTATTAATAAATTTTAGTAATTATTATGTCGTGAAAATATATAAATATCAAATTTTTTTGGCAGTTCTGCAGCTCTGCAGCACCATACACCAGCCGCCCCTGCGTAGGGCCATACAAATGTAATTTTTCAGAACAAACTCAGTTTACTTTCCAAAATTAGGGATAGACATTTATTTCTGATGGAACTTTTAAATGTGATAATGGCATTCGATAATAATAATTTTTATAATATTACAGAACAGTATGAAAATTATACTAAGTGCATTATCTTAATCTATAATGAAATTTATAAAATGTTGTCTACATGACAATTATTAATTCACATTGTTACCCAATACACAGAAATTATTTCAGTACATTAATTTGTTATCGATTACGATGTACAAAATTTCCAAGAAAATTTAACTCGATTCCCTTACAACGTTGTCGAAAACACCAATTAAAATGAATTTATTTGATTTCCTAATTTCAGTGGAATTTAACGGTTAAGCTTCAGGAACGCAACTCTTAATAGAAGCTATCAATTTATTACACGTTTTTACAACATTAATCACCGGAGAGACACACCGACACACTGAAACGCTATTAATAATCATGAAAACATCAAAACGATGCATTCGTTTGCCGAGAAAAACATTCACAACCTCCCAGTAACGCGCTTAATCCCTTCGGCTACCGAAGTAACCTCTAACTACCGTTTTCAGAGCCCGCTAGAGAACTATCCCCGCAACAGCTGCCCTTTCTTTTAATATTGCGAAAGGGATACGAAGTTGGAATCATTTATGTTTCTTGTAATAAATTACTTTTGACGTTTCAGTGGAACACCTGCGGGAGAGACAGGTGAAATTTAAACCGCCGTTTATTATTATACACGAGAAAAGCCTCTTAAATAAACAAAATTATTCGTGGAGCAAAACATAAGATGTGCTGGTCACGAAACGTGCCGTGTTGATTTTCATTTCAACACATTTGTGTTATTTTAACTCTGGCGGCATACAAGCAGATTAAGTTTGTTGCAGGTAAATATTTGTGGGGAATTATCGGCTTAAACTCGATAGTGTTTTGTTGTTGACGATTTCTGCACACATTTTACGTTTTTGTATTGTGTCGTACCGCAACATTAAAGATCTTGAATGCAACAAAATTATTCCTCTGTTAGTGATACTCGTATTTCACGCAGAGATATATCCTACCACTTAATGACTGTATTGAATGTATTTTTATGTAATTATTTCCTCATGTTATTTCTGAATTAATTTTTTCCCCCAAATGTTCTCCCGAAATGGATTATCTGATAGTTAAAAAGCCAGAACAATCACATAGTATCCTCCACCATCCTTCCATTCACATCCTCTACCAAAAGAGTGTATCTCTCAATTTCATGTTATGGTGGTACTTTCACCTCTTCCATCTCACTACGTCAAGTTAGAATTCACTTTGGCTGGAGTGATTCAAGAAACTTCTAGCAAATTGAATGTTATCTATCTTATCCTACAACTTATTAAAATCCGTGTACACATTATATTTATTACTGAGATGGGTAATGTACTAAATAGTGCAGGTCCAATGGTATTCAGATTAGAAGATTTTTTTGGTACCTGCAGACTATGTCTCTTGACCCAGAACACATACATATATACTGTTTGTATGCATAAATACTACTAGTACTATTTTATTTTAAGAGACAGCATTGTCTGTATATAATTTAATTGTTTTTATCTTTTATTTGTCTATATGGAGTATCTAATTAACCTAACATAACCTAACTAAACTATGGTAATACTTACCAAATCTGTACTCTGCTGGTACAACTACCTAGAAAGGCCACAATATATACAGCCTTTGGCGATAGCAAGGATAAAAGTGCTTATGCCTTGACCGGGAATCGAACCCGGCTCTCCCAATTTCCTGTTGGTTGCTCTGACCGCTGAGCTATCGAGGCACACTCATTATCCTTGCTAATGCTCCAGTTTAATGCGTCACTACAGTACTCCCTCCCTAGAGACATGGTTTGTCTCGATACAATTTAACGGAATGTGACCGCGTTCGCCATTCTTACAAACCGTTGTTCGGTAACCCCCGGACTGTAGGGCGATGGATAGGACGGGAATCGAATCCGCGAATTTGAGATGTAAGGGAGGTTGGATGTACTGGAACGAATCACATCACGTCGGGGTCACCACTTTGGCGATAGCAAGGATAAAGAGTGCTTATACCTTGACCGGGAATCGAACCCGGCTCTCCCAATTTCCGGTTGGTTGCTCTGACCGCTGAACTATCGAGGCACACTCATTATTCTTACTAATGCGCCAGTTTAATGCGTCAATACAGTACTCCCCCCCCCTAGAGACATGGTTTGTCTCGATACAATTAACGGAATGTGACCGCGTTCGCCATTCTTACGAACCGTTGTTCGGTAACCCGCAGACTATAGGGCGATGAATAGGACGGGAATCGAATCCGCGAATTTGAGATGTAAGGGAGGTTGGATGTACTGTAGCGAATCACATCACGTCGGGGTTACCACTTTGGCGATAGCAAGGATAAAGAGTGCTTATGCCTTGACCGGGAATCGAACCCGGCTGTCCCAATTTCCGGTTGGTTGCTCTGACCGCTGAACTATCGAGGCACACTCATTATTCTTACTAATGCGCCAGTTTAATGCGTCAATACAGTACTCCCCCCCCCTAGAGACATGGTTTGTCTCGATACAATTAACGGAATGTGACCGCGTTCGCCATTCTTACGAACCGTTGTTCGGTAACCCGCAGACTATAGGGCGATGAATAGGACGGGAATCGAATCCGCGAATTTGAGATGTAAGGGAGGTTGGATGTACTGTAGCGAATCACATCACGTCGGGGTTACCACTTTGGCGATAGCAAGGATAAAGAGTGCTTATGCCTTGACCGGGAATCGAACCCGGCTGTCCCAATTTCCGGTTGGTTGCTCTGACCGCTGAGCTATCGAGGCACACTCATTATCCTTGCTAATGCGCCAGTTTAATGCGTCATTACAAGCCTAAGGCAACTTCTACAATATTCAGCGGTATTCGTTGATTACTATGTATATTTACTAAATGGTTGTTTTCGTGTATGTGTCACGAAATTTTTAGGTCGATGTACGAATGCTTTTCGTTCAAATTTCGGCATTTTGACAAAATCAACATAGTAAATCGACCCTTACGAACAACGTAGTAACTTTTGTTTTTTGATTCGAAGCTTCTAGAGGCATGCTCCAGAGGTGCCTTCGATATGAGCGAGGGGGCGGCGCAACATTATTGCGATTTGCTTACTCGTATTCATATTAACAGTTGAGATACTAAAATTATGAAATACGTTAAGAAATTTCTACTATTATGAAGTGAAGGATTTGCTGTTGCAATATCCAGAAAGTCAAGAACATATCATAAAGCTTATTTTGGTTGAAATAATGAGAAAAATGCGATCTAATATTTATTAGATTTCTTGTTATCAGTATCCAATAATTGTACACCTACCAGCTATATGTAATAATTAAATATGTTTATATATACTTTCAAAAATATGGTGAAAACTTTCACACCAAGCGAAATACATATAGGGACACACCAGCTTTGTGTGAAATGTCACTACAAGGCTGTGATCGAATTTTACTTGAAATGGTCTGAATTTCAAAAATTTTCACACCAGTTGTGGTGCAATAAAATTAACAGCGATGGTTTAAATTTACCATATTTATATGTAAGTTTTAATTTCACATATCGTTTCGAGTATATTATTTGAGTGGAATAAATGTTATCGCAGTAAATGAAAGAAAACACTTGGTAGACTTCACAAAAATTGCAAAACTCCATTTATAACAATTGTTTCGGCTTTTATGTCATTCTCAAAAGTAACGAACTTTTACTAAAGCTAATAAGTATATAAGTATATAATTCAGTCTATATAGGCATGTAACAACATCTGGTGATTTTATACTATGGCTGCTTTTATTATTGGGGAAATTCCAAAATCTGATGATTATTCGTTATTGTTTTTTTATTAAACATTGTTTTTTATTTCTAATACTTCTGTAACATACAAACCGCCAAGCAGTTATCAAAGTAGTTCCCGAATAGCAAGGCTATTACATAATCGCTATAGGAAACAACTACTCCTCAGGCTAAAGCCGCGCCAGGCATTGAATTATACCTAAAAGCGATCCTCGACCTCTTTCTCGTGCCTCTGCACGATCAGATAAGATTCTAAAATTAAAACCCACCACAGGTAGGATTCGACATTTATCCTGGATTGGAACCGAACGACCGTCGTCAGTTCGGTTCCAATCCGAGACAAATGTCGAATCCTACCTGTGGCGGGTTTTAATTTTAGAATCTAATACTTCTAATAAATCTAATCTGCCTTTTCGTTCATTGTGTAAAAGTTTGATTTTTTGGTAGTCCGGAAAATGATTGTTTGTTATACAATGCTCTGTAAAACCGGTGTATTTTTTATTGTTTAGAATAGATTTTTTGTGTTCATCATAACGCTTCTTTATAAAAAGATCTAGTTGGCCGATATAAATAGCGTCACAATCATATACATCCTATTTTATCAACGCCACTTTTTGTGATTTGTCAACTTTTCGAATTTATTATTTACTAATAAAGAACCTAAATTATTTTTATTTACACATATAAGTTTTATATTATATTATCTTAATCTATTACACACTCTATAACTATTATTTGAAGTAAAGTTTATATAGATATTGTTTTCTATCCTTTTCATTTGGAACCGAATATAAATGCTTTAAGATGATTTTCTTTTGTTTCTTGTTTATAAGATTGTTTATCATATTTTCGTTATAACCATTATTTTTACTTATTGCCTTTAAGGTGAAAACCTCTGTTTTAATAATTTTTTTCACTTAAGGGTAAGGATAAAAGTCTATGTACAAAAGAGTGAAAAGAACTCAGTTTAATGCTGCTTGACTTTTTTGAGTTTGCATGAGGTAATGTATCTATATAAACAGGTTCTCTATAAATGTGGAAAGTGCTTTTTTTATTTAATTTTTCAGGGTTAACTCTAAAAAGCTAATTGGGCCTAGGTTTTCTGTTTCAACTATGAATTTGATGTTTGTATAACAAGAATTAATGTAATTTAGAAAAGAATCTAATTGTATATCCAATCTAGTCCAAATAAAATATATATCATCCACATACCTATCCCAGTAATATACATTTTTGACTAAAAGTTGAGTAGACTTATTTTTTAAATGAGGCATAAATATTTCACTTTGCATTTCTACAAATTTTATCGTATTTTTTTAATATGTATGAAAGTAAGAAAGCATGAAAACATGTTTGCATATACGTACATTATGTACTTACATATAAACATTACGGATGTTTACATCAAATTGCAGACGAATTTAACGAAAGTTAAGTAGATAATTTGTTATGTTATAATTTCATTAGCATAAGTGATAGTGTCATTCGTCCATTACTCATACACTAACATATAGTTTAATGTAAATGTGTCATTGACATGCGTAGGTGATAAATTGGATAATCAACATTTGATTCTTATCGCCATAATGTGTCATTTGCAAAGTTACAAAACTGTATTTGCAATTACAGGTCTAACAAACGATTACCAAAATTTTATATACTATAATATAAACGAATACTTTTCAGGTGAGTTTTTCAATGAGACATTTATTAGTTTATATTAATAACAATTCGCGACAATAACTTAATATAAATTAATTAAAATGATCAATAAAAAATATTAAAAATCAGTCTATAGTTTCCCCAAGGCGTATAACAGTTATAATTGACAAGATGACACAGTTTGTAATTATAGTCATCAATAATTTTAGAAAGAACAAAAATAATGTATTATCTATCAAATACAGAAATTACTCTTAACTAATATTACAGTTTTTGTTTGACTATATACAAAGTTTCAGAATTATATTTATATGTATGTAAGGAAAGTATCCTTAATCTAATTGAATATAGCGCTTGGTTTGAGTCGGTAATTCAGACCTCCTATTGTACTAGAGACAACCAGGCGACAGTTGGTATACACGTGACGTTAGAATGACATTAGAAGTCAGTATTAGACAATAACCAAGAATTATAAAACTGATTTGTAAAAGTAATCAAGAAACAACAACGTGAATAATAACATTGAATGTTGTTTCTTTGTTATTTCAGGTATGATTTGTAATTAGGATAAGTAGAATATAAGTATTTTATTGTATTTTGTATAAAATAATAAAACAACTTTGTTATTTCAGAGAAACAATTCTACTTATTATTCATAAGTAAATAATAAATTAAACCACACATTATATGTATAATTGATTTATTACAAAAAATTGCATTTATTTATTTATTTTTCATTTATCTAGGTCCTGGATGCTACAATGTTATTAGCTATACCCCAAGCAACTGAACTCTTTTGTAATACTCACTAGACGATATTAATAGACAAAGAAATTTTAATTTAATTATTTAGGATAATTACTAAATAATTCATACATATTATACGAATGTACACATGAAATTGTAAAATAATAAAAAAACAATAAGAAACAGTTTTCCAATTAAAATACCCTTAAACTAGAGAAATCTCCAAATATACACCCACATCCTTTATCGTCGTTCACCACCGAATGGAGCACCAATAATTTATTTTTTATTGAGAACTCCTCATCCGGCAATAATAATTATTGTAATAAATAACATCATACTGCGCCATTGAACACTTCTGTAAAGGAAGCAATCAATTGTTCGTTATAATTGCTATTATATCGTTTCTTTCTACTCCACAAAGTTTCGGCACAATTGTATCACCAATAAAATGTAATTAAAAAACTACAAATCGGATATTAATTGAAAACTATACGTCATTAGAAGAGAAAATGAAAACGCGTACAATATATTTATTTTTCTAAACGTTATTACTTTTTAAGGTGCATTATTTGAGACAGTAGTATGATTGATGTTGGACTAGTAAAGTAATGGCATAATGGATTTTTTAAATTGTATGAATAACTGACAAAGATATTTATTAATCGAAATTTTGAAGGTGAATCATACAAAAATAATACTAAAATCGGATAATTATTATTAATGATGTGTATAACATCAGTGTATCTCTTAAATTAATTAAAATAAGTCACAGAACTATTAAAATAAAAGAAAAATTGTTTTAAATATAATACTTACATGCATGAATTAAAAGAATACATTTTGGCGAAATCAAATGTAATGACATGTTCATAGTAAAGTCTACACGTAGCTTATATAGAAGAAAGTGTGTTCTTCTAAAACCCTGGGACCCTTCTTTTCCAAACCATGCGCTTTTTCTGGATCTAACCTGCTCCTGTAAGTTGCCTACCAGCTTACGTTTGCAGAACAGTCGGTGATCTCGGGGAAGTATATGCACATAGAAATGTATAAAACCATTTTTGAACGACTGTAGTTCTGTGGACTTATGAGAATTACTCATGAATTGTTTAATTAAATAATAACAACTCATAATATTAATTGAAGAAATTGAAAAAAATGGTGATATTTGGGCTGAAGAGAATTACAGAAGCTTTCTTATATTACGATTTGAGTATGAGAAAAATTTCCTGTTCCTAATGTCCAAATACGGACACGAGTAAGCTCAATTATTTTCCACTTGAATACAGTCATTGGTGATGAATTTCGATGTATTTTTTAAGACAATATACCCACTCATAAGGAAATCAGGTTTCGAATTCTTTGATTCTTGGCCACTATTGAGTATTGAAGACGAAGGAGATGGTAACCTGCTTAAATCAAGTAGTTTTAAGAACCTCAACCCTGCGGAGCTAACAGTGATGGTGCATGCTGTCAATTGACCTCAAACTTATGGTAGTCATCGACCTTGCAAATATTCCTAAACGCCGAACTACGTACGGAGTACTTCCTCCCATCTAAAGGCATTCAACTAACCACATCCAGCAACTCTATCAGCTAATTCGACCAAGGAAATATACAACAAGTTACGCTCGAAAAAGCAAACCGATTATTTAAAAGAATTTTTAAATAATCGTTCTTTGATCATCTATTACCGATTATATTTGTAGACTTCCCATCTGTCCTTGTTCAAGACATTTCGGTAGATTATATAATTTTTATTTCTTTTTGGTTTTGTATTGATTTGAGTATTATTTTTAAATATGGGTCACCCATGATATCAGGACAGTTTAAAGCATAATATCCAATTTATCGAGCGAACTAAAGCTAATGTTAAGCTGTTTTCTCATAATATTATTTGGATATATCCACAAACCTGATATTTTAAATATTCATTTATATTTAAGTAACATCTGTATATAGAAAAAAATATATAATTATAAAATATTCTGTATACATTGTTTATTAAAAATCACAACAGACCAGTTTTCCATGACCACCGAAATATTACACGTTTCTGGAGGTGCGTTTCATCAACCAAGTTCATCAGATGATTAAAAAATGTTATGAGTTTTAAGTTAGGTGACGAAATGCACGTCGAGATACATGTAATCTCTCGACGTTTGCGAAAAACCGACCTCTTGTGCATCGAAGGTTGCAGCCCCTTTCATATTGTTTATTAATATAATATATAATTTCACCTATACCGTACATTACTATAATTGGATGTGACATTAACATGACAACAACTAGAGAACATTCCATTCATATGACATCATTTAGTTTTAATAGAATTGAAATAGCGATTATAAATTTTGCTATAAGTACTTAAAGAATCCCTCTCAAGAACTTCACTTGCATTAAGAGCACACCTTAAAACTAAATACATCGTAAACTGATCTCTCGAGCACCCCACTTAAACGTAAAAACCTCCATCTTGTCCAGGTTGGAGAACCGGTAGACGGCAACTTCCGCTAGTGACCAAACGCCTGTGATTCATGTGCGACACATAAATTTTCCGGTAAAAATTTGAGCTCCGAGGTAGCAGTCAACTGCAAAGATGCCGGTAAAGTTTCCACAGAATTTCCGCCAGCGAGAAACGTATTGGCCGAGGAAGACGTTTAAAGCGAAATGAATGAAAATATTTTTCAATAGTCGGGTGATTTATAACGTATTTTTTATTTGTGCCGGAAGATTAACGACTCATTAATATTTTATCGATGTTTAAGAACCTGACAGTCTTTTGTGGCTATATTAATAATAATATTGACGCAGTTGCTGCATAATCACTCACAATATTAATAACTGAAGGAAACTGTCGAATCATCGTATAGGTTACTTAGAGACGTTAATCAGTTTTTCAGTTAATAAAAAATAATTTAAAAATGTGATGTCTGTGACTGATATTATTTTTCTAACAAAAACAAACATCGTAATAAAAAGTGCTCAACTCAGGACCTAAATTATATATTATAATTATTGGAATTTATTTGTATTTCATATACCATAAAATATGAATTTTATATTAAGGATTAGCTTTCTTTGGGGCTCGCCCATTAAGCATGTTATGTAATGGTTTGAGGTTTTACTAACTCGTTCTAAAATGGGTTTTCTAAATATGGGTTTTACATACTCGTATTCGTGTAGAGATTTATAAATTAGCAATTGCAAAAAAAAAATCTAAAAGTGTCCAACACAAATAAACATTATAATTTTTAAAAAGAAACTTTAATGAAAATGCCATTTTAAGCTTTACATACACCAATGGGTTATGAAAATTGGGGCAATCCAGTAGCGAAGCATCCATTAAGGCTGTAAAACTAGCTAAATTGCACATTATTCATCGCGTACTCCCCTCTTCCCTCACTGCACCGCGGATCTCAATAAAGTCCGTTGAAACCAAGGCGACGCGACGGGGCGACGGGGCGACGGGGCGACGGGGCGACGGGGAGTTAGCCCAGACAGCGCATACGCATTGCCGATTAGCGGCATGCCGACGCGAAGAATGATATGCAATCCTGCCAGCCTCATAGCCTTAATGGACACTTCGCCACTGGGGCAATCTATAAAACATAAATGATATGCATTGAATTAACCATATGTATTGTCAATATGTATTTTCCTGCAAATTGTCCTTTTCGGAGACAATAAAAAAGATAATAAGAAACGTTAGGTAAATGAGCAGATGAGTATGAACATCTAGTATGTATCTCAGAGAGAACTATCTGTTTCACAAAGAAAAGTATTCCTAAATAATCACCGAATGTTGATTGACAGAACTAAAGAATTAACCTAAAAAATTAAGAACTAAATTATATGATCAAGGTATACGAGGTCTGGCATTGAATTGGGCCAGTATCTTTCTTGTATACAGGAAACAATCTGTTACTATAATAAATCATAAGTTATTTAATCGTCTAAAGGCATGATTCTGAATGTGCTTCCAGAATAATAGGGGTTTCAAAGGGCTCAGTTACAGACCCTGTGGAACTTTAAAATAATCATTTTAAAATAACAGTTCCAAATTTCACAGTGACAGTAACAATGACAGTGCCAATGACAAGCCAGTGATTATTAATTGTCAAAGTTCAGATTTCAAAATTTCAGAGTCAAAATATTTATTTTCTATAAGTATATTTATTATCATCTTTTTGCAAAAAATTCTTGAGATATTTAAAAAAAATTTTAAAATTACTAAAATAAGAGGGCTCGACTTTTTCGAACCCCACCTTGTACTTAAATAGAACATATTATTAGTAAAATTTTGTAGTTTTCGGTTAGTAAAACAAACAAAAACAATTCATGAATTTGAAATCAATTTTTATATGAAAATAAATTGGACACAAACCTAAATGAAAAGGTGCCTAAAAAAAGGTGAGTTCGGTAATAATAATAAACAATATATATATATATATATATATATATATATATATATATATATATATATATATATATATATATATATATATATATATATATATTGCATCTTACATGAAATGAAAAATATCACACTTATAAAATTCATTTTAAACCATCATATTCCTAATGAGTCAAGACTCTCTCTCTCTCTCTCTCTCCCTCTCTCATTGTCTATAAACAATATTCGTTCTGATTTCTCTGGTAAAGCAACATTTATGTCAGCAAAAGAATGGAGTAAATCTAAATTGGATGAAGGTGGCATCCATTCACTACTTTAACAAAGTACTAGTGATTGCTTGATCTAGAACTAAAAATAACGTAAATTATTGGTACACCCGTATTAACCATTTTTTTCTGTGGGATATAGTAACTGAGGAGCGTTATTTGGATATCTTACTCCCTGAGTAAGAAGACCCTTCCTCGAGTATAAAATTAAATAAACATTTGGTAAAGCCAGGGTTGAGCTGCATCACGTTTTGTAATGAAAGTAAGAGTGTATCTCATTGTCAGTCAAATTGTGCCCAACAGGTGGATAAATAAACTAGTAGAACTAGCCAGTTCGTTTTACCGATATTATTCCACTTAATAATTTATTCTGAGATTATTAGACATAGACGGTCTGCTTCAACAGACCAAACAACATTGATGATATTTGGAAAAAAAACACTGGAAATAAGAGTGAAGAAAGAAAATAATCACATCACCTCGCAAATGATACAATATTTTTAAAGGAATTTCAATAACGCGTTTATTATTGCCTAACATTAGTTTGTTCCTAGTTTGTATATTTAATTAAAAATTTTGAAAGTATATAGAAAGTGCTTTATTTGTATTTAAATTTACGCATGTAATATGAGTAATCTAAGAACTCAAATTGCGCGCTATAAACGAAATATCAGGTCTATTTAAATTGAGGTAACTACCTTTGAAAGAGGGTTGAAAGGAAATGTATAACATTATATTAAAATAATGCCATTTATAAGTATTTAAAACTGACGTATTTCAAGATAAAATTAATTTATGCGTTATGTATATACTAGGAGGCTGGCACTGCCTATATCTTACGTGGTGCGAGTTTGCATTTACGTGTACAACGACCGCCAGGGGTGCTAGTGCTCTTGCAGTGTCATTTCCCCCTTTCTCTTCCATCCCTCACCTACAGTAACAGTAAACGTAACCTCGCGTACATGTAAGCAAACGCCTAATCATGTAATGAATCTGCAGTATATAAATATAATAGTGTAAAATGGAGGATCTGCCCAAAAGTAAAAAAGAAAATGCGTCGTGTGATACGACGTTGCACAGTGCCCGCATGCAATTACGAAAAGAACAAACTTGCTCGATTGTGCAAATCTTAATTATAACTTCACTTAAAGGGACAATGAAGCTTTCTGTCTATAATCATTTCATAATACACTGGAACACATAATTTACACTAAAAATACATACCATGTTAAATTGTTATCCTACCATGTTAAAGTGTGTTCAAAATTTGCGATATTGTGACGTGTTCTGTTTTCGGTAAAGTGAAGTGAAATAGAGAGCTTCATTTTCCCTTCAACGATCCTTTGATTACTCCCAATTTACAATATTAGAATTTGTAAGTAATACAAATTTATATTATTTGCCTCTGTGAATTAATATTTTGAAATGATTTCTTTTATTTGTAACAGAAATGTTCATAGAATAAGTTTCAGCACTTTTCAGACAGATTATATACGTATGTGTACATATTACGTGTAAATAAAAAATTATTGCAGGAACACACGAAAACATATTTTTTATAATTGCAAACTAACCTAATTCAATTTCACCAATACGGTAAACAATAATAATCGTTACGTAATACATTGTGGCTTAGATAACTTTTTTATAAATTAATTTTGTTATTAATTTTACATCATCCGTTACGTACCTATTTATTAAAATTCAAAAACATTTATGTTCAAATTTAAAAGTAATTTCGCTCTGCAAGACAACTAGCGCCCCTTGTACAGTATTTTACCAGCGAACTACCGCAGTGTCAGGTAGCTGGTATAAACCAAGACCTACATACATATATTTGAATTGCTTGATGGAAATGTATACTATACTGTAATAATTATCCTCGCAATGTTAGTATTTACAATTACACTTAACAATAGCGCAAGTGTAACTCAAGACTTCAAAGAGGTGTTCCAAGCATATACATACTAAAACTATCTGACAGAACGGATGATTTTTAAAGAAATCGAATATAGACCGCAAGCCTCCTTAACTAAAGCTTGGTTTCAATTAAGATTGACGGCTCCACGTGGAATCGTTTGCTACATCTGTCCCTCCTAATCTTATTAAGTCAAACAATATGTGACTAGCATCGCGGAATCCATCTAAAAAATATAACACTGTTTTAATTTCTAACGAGATTAACGTGTAAACGAATGCGGCGAAAAGCGGCGTGTACAAAAAATATTTCATAATCCGATACGCATGGAATGCATGTAAGTATTTGTGTCATAAACGCGCATGTCAGAATTTGGACATTCTATGTAATAAATCCTGATCTACCACATCGTATAATACACATTTTTTTTTTGAAGATTAACACGATGAATACTCTGGATACAAGTGTAGTTTTATTAACAGCTCTGCAAAAGGAGTTCGATATATTATATAATAAAACTGAATTTGAAGAAAAATAAGTTAACCTTTCGTCGGGCGCAGTCTGAATCCAATCACATTCGGGTGCAATGCATCTGACAGATTCCATAATCAAATCTTACACAATTTAGATTTTAATGAGGTAGAGACTCAATTAAACGCTTATTTCAATTAATACAATATAGTAATAAATATTTCGCACTAGTTCTTAATCGCAATAATTAAACTGACATAAAGGAACTGATTTAATATTGCAAATAAATAAATTTGGAAGATTTTTATACGAGAACCAGCTATTGACAAGTTTTTTTCTGTTTTAATTACAAAACACAAACATAAATTAGTATTGAACAATATTTTGAATACAGAAAATAAACCATCTATTTCTGTATGCGAAGGTCGTAAAGATATATACAAAAAAATATTGGATGTGAATTTAAAAGAACAGTTATAACTCCCTATTTTGAGTGTAAAGAAGTATAAATCCTCTTCATCATCTTAGCATGTTCCAAATAAAAATAAACGTCACATTGTTGGCAACAACATTTAGCATAAACCAATAATTTGACATCCAAATGTGTTAATTCTGAAAAATAATACCATAAAAAGCCAGAATAAGTAAGTGTATAGATCCCAAAAAGTATTATCAATTTAAATAATTAAAGAAATCTAACAAAATATAAAGGTGAAAATAATGACGTAATAAGGCGCAATGTATCTGACAGATCTGGGCGGCCCATATAAGCGCCAGGAAATGCACTAAAAAAATCGATTCCATATCGAGACGAGTGGTTTGGAGTTAGGAAGCTGTGTCCAAGTTAATATTCGTAATACACACGAACGAGCAAAGAAAAAAATGACTGCCGGATCTCACAGATCGGCTGTGCCCGACGTAGGGTTAAAACAAAGAAAAACAGTTTTAGAGAAAAATGTATACATGGTTCAGTGAATCCTTAATTAAATCATATTGTCTCCTTTTTAATTCTCTTGGACTGGAATGGGGACGAAGCAAAAATTTCGAGTGAAATGTGATGTGCTATTTAAATTTTGAATTTTCCATTCAGAAATGTGAGGATTTTTTAATTTTGTGTTTTTTTATTAATACAATTAAGTTTCATACAATATGGTACAATGTTTTGACGTGAAATAGCCCCAAATTGTTATTACCCATTTACATAATGTCTGAATAATTTGACGAGTCTATTTAATTTAGTATCACATGTCATTAAATATTCAATGTTAAAAACATGTAAAAATTTTATAACATTTAAAAATGAACCATGTTCTGGTTTGCTATATCTTTTGTCAGTTTAGGAACTTTTTCGTTACTATAACATTGATACATCTTGATTATTATTTTAACAATAAATATTTCAGAAACCCAAAGATTCGAATTTAAATGTTATTAGGATGTGGTAAAAAAGGAACAAAGAAGGAGGTATATGAAATATTTATATAAGAAATGTTCAGGCAATCGCATTTTTCAGTTCCCGATTTTAGGATAGAACCAAAATTAGGCCAAATTAAAAATATAAGAGATGTTCCTAAATCTGATAGGAGAGTCAGTTTCAATCATCTCCCGATGATGTCAATGTGGTTGGAAAAATGCGCGTTGAGAAACGTATAATCTTTTAGTGTTCATGGAAAACTGATCTTTTGTATTTATTGCTGCGTCGAAGGTTCCAGCCTCCTCCCAGGAATGTAATGAAATAAGATGTATTGTTAGGTACTGAAGAAAATCTATATAAATCTACAATACAAATTTATGCTGATCGTAATATTAGTAAATTATCCATGTGTGTTCTAAAAAAGTATTACCTATATAAATTTCATGTGATTTGATAAATTAATGGAGATGATGCTGATGGTCGATTGGAATTATGCAAAATTACAGTAAACAAATATCAAGGTATCAAGAGGATCCATCATTTATAAGAAAACGTCATTATTATTTCTGATGAAATATTTGTGTTGGTCTTAAATGGAATAACAGTCAACAAATAGAGATTGTACACAGTAGATACTAAAGTAGAGAAAATCCACGTTGCATGCATGATAAAACTCCATACGCAATATCCTAAGAAATTAAAAGTATGGACTGCAACGTTTGGACTAGAAGATTGAGTAATTCATCATTAATAAGAAAGAAAAATTATGCATTATTTTTGAAGCAACATTTGTCTGAAAGGCAGTGGCAGCTGGTAATTAAGAACTGCCATGCTGCAGCACTGACTAAATGTTGCTAGTAATAAAAAAGTAATTCCATTTAATTTATGTATTCGTATTAATTAAAACAGCATTACATTATATTTTCATCTGCAACATTAATTAAATCACAAGTCAAGTAAAGCTAAATTTTAAATTACCTCCAAAAATACCACCTTGCACGCTCAGTTCAACGGAGTGAACGGTCAATGGAGCGGAAATATTTCCAGCCCGGCCTGCGCCTGGTACGAATTACGGAAGACGTGTTTAAAGCATTGCGAAGTAAGCGCGCCAGCGGGCGGGCTGTCGTTGTTTACAGCGCGAGTTATCTATATGTCACCAGCCGCCACTGCTTAAAGGAATAGTCAACAAGTAGAATTGAGTCAAAGAGTAGATACTGAAGTAGAAAATTCACAACTCTTCATCATCCAATTCACAATGGACGATGACGCCTCATACTCAATATCTTAAGAAATATAGCGTTTGGTCTGAAATCATAAATATTCTATTTTGCAGGCCAAATTTGCTTGATGACACACTAATTGGTGATCTAAAATGTAGCGGTGGTGAATAGTAATTTGTGAGTGATACTCGGAAACCTTATGATACAAAATATTTTGTAAAATTTCAACAACCCCTCTATTATTGTCACGAATTAATTGATTCCTAGTTGGAACATTTGATTGGACTGTTATATTTTAAAATTATGTTTGTACTAAAATATAATAATGTTAAGAATGTACAAATAAGGCATATGTAATGCCTTATTTGTACTTACTTTAATGCACCTTAACTCTGTTTAAGAATGTTTGAAGAAAAAGACTGGAAGGGTTAAAGAGGAGGTATATAATGCTGTTCCAATAACACTACTTTAGAATGAAAGATTGGTGTGTTTCATACAAATATTACAAGATAGCTATAAATATTATAAATTACGTAAATTGAATTTTTTTGTTATTTGTGAATTATAATGTATAAAGAAGGAATTCGACTGAATTACTTCAGTGGTGTTATTAAACATCAAATTAAATTTATTTTTGCTTAAGATTTATTTAATTCCTGTAAATTTACTGCTCACCATATGCCTAATTATAGAATACGAAATTACAAAAAATATATATATACTGAAATAAATATAACATCTATAAACAAAACGATAAATAAGAAAACAACACATAATAGCAGAGTACTTTTAGTGCTTCGTTTAATCTTATTTTGTCTGCAATTAAAGATGTCAATTTGGTTCCGAAATTTTTTGTCATCGATATAAATAACAAAAATCGGAAAATATATAAAATATTGGTTCACACTATTGGTAAATAAATTATTTGTTCTTTGTGTAAGAGACGGCCTGTACTGAAGAGGTTCGCTGAAATTGGTTCACTATTAGTCCAATCAATAGGGAATGTCACCCGGTCACTAATTGTAAAAAGCAAAAAAAAAATTAAGCGTATAGAAAATAAAATTTCAAGAAACTTACAGTCCTTTGCTCTCAAAATGGCGGCCGCTAACATAACCTAAAAAATTCGCAAAAGTCAAGAAACGGTTTTTCGCGAATAAAAAAGAAAGTTGTGCTCGGATTGGAAAAAGTTAAAGACAATGTAAAAATCTTTCGATTAAATTTTTATGAGCTCGAATCGGTTCATTACTTTTCGAGATATATCGAAAAAACCGTTGAAAATTGCGTCTCTTGTTGTTGCTCTAAAAATAACAATATTTGATGAAAACATTTAATAATTTCAGAATTCAAAGTTATAGCTGTTTTCGTAAAACGGCTTTTTCATCGAAACGGATGGTCCTACAGACTTGTTCGAGGGCTCATTTTCTTCGTTAGGAGTTGTACTACAAACATATTTTCAGCAACAATCGTTTTTTTTTGTTTTTTATATAAAAAATCGCGTTTAAAAATGACGTAATTTTCGTACATCGGTTTTTTGGCAATAAATCCTTGTAATAAAACCGTTGTAGGAAAATCACGTCACTTTCAAACGCGATTTTTTATATAAAAAATAAAAAAATCGATTGTTGCTGAAAACATATTTGTAGTACAACTCCTAACGAAGAAAATAAGTCCTTGATCAAGTCTGTAGGACCAGCCGTTTCGATGGAAAAGCCGTTTTGCGAAAACACCCTTTTTTACGAAAACAGCTATAACTTTGAAAAAAATATATTTTGGAATTGTACAAAAACGATTATTTTCACCTCACTTAGGACTACATTTTCTGAAATTATTAAATGTTTTCATCAAATATTGTTCTTTCGATATATCTCGAAAAGTAATGAATCGATTCGAGCTCACAAAAATTGAATCGAAAAATTATTTCACTATCTACAACTTTTTTATTTAATTTTTTCCAATTCGAGCACAACTTTCTATTTTATTCACGAAAAACCGTTTTTTTGATTTTTGCTCAAATTTTTTTTTGCTATTTACAATTAGTGACCATTTAACATAGGGGCTCAGACAGATTGATTGGACTATATCGCACGCAAATATTTTGAGAATATCCTCACGATATTCTCGTTACTCAACTTTTATTTACAACATAATGTCACTCTCCTACTTAATTTTAAATTATGTAATGATAATATAATATATAATAATGTTGTATAAATATATTAACCAATTCCTAGTTTTTAAATAAGAAAATTATGTATAGTTTATTTCATCGCTATTTGCCAAATAAAAAATCCTAAGCGGCTCTTATCTCATACCGTGGCTTGTTTTTATGGCTAGACTCAGGTAGACTCTTCCGTTTATCGGCAAGATAAGAGAATTTTTTATTTTGCAAATAGCGATGAAGTGAATAGTATATGGTAATGACGAAATAACCACATACTCTTTCTTTATTTTGACTGCAGAATAAAATGAAGTTTTACTCTATTTTTTATTTTATGCTATCTGATGTCTACACAAGAAATTGTTTGGAACTTTTATCCTGCTTTTATTAGTTTTTAAAATTATAGTCATCGCAAGAATTAACTACTAAGTGATATGCCACAGTACTTCCTTATGTCTGACAAGTTACGTAAATGTTTTGCCTGAGGATTCTTTTTCTTATAGAGTACATTTACGCTGTATGTATAGAAATCCCTCACATTTGTATACTGTAAAAGCTAATGAAATTACAAAATTAATAAAACTATACATGCAACAAATACATCTAATTTAGTTAAATGATCTAATTATGTGGTTATAAATATAAGATTTCAACTCCAGCCACTTTAGAAACGTACATAATTTCATGAAAAATGGAAAGGAAGATTGAGAATCCCGGCATACTTAAATATCCTAAAATAACAACACATCCCTTACAGATAAATTAGTGTGCATCCTGTTTTCGGCACGTGCTTGTATAATAGGAACTACTTAATTAAGGAAAAGTAATTTACGTGAAATTGGGACAAACCCGGCAGAAAACAATCATTGGCAACTGCGGCTCTAGTTGGCGAACTTTTCTTAATTGTGTACACCTTTTAAAGGAGATAAGAATGACGTGCGGCCGCCCTTCGGCTTTTCGGGCTATTTTTAAAAATAATTAGTTTCGGAAGCTCCGACACATCCAAGTGCGGAACAACTCAGTGATGCGAGACCCCAGAAAAGAATATCCAGTCTCGAGTATTTTAAGTTCAGAATCATTAACACGAGAGTTACTTCAAGACAAATTAAGATCGAAATAAATGTTGCCTTTGTAATTATACGAAGCCTACACATTTTCCCGGTTCAGATTTGTCAGTATATCATAGGAAAGTACCAATTAGGTCTTAAAATATCCTCTAAACGATTTAATTTACCGCTTTTACTTCTTCAGTTTGTATACATTTACATTAAATGAGGCTGGTTGATTCCTTCATCGGCTTCTTCGGTTATTGTTCACATGATAAAGAGACGAAGCTCCGTTATGCATCCTCTTACATATCAACATGACTACAGTAAGGATTTATGAATATAACGGGCAATGAATATAAAGATAGGCATATGATGACTCAATTATTGAATGGTTTCCGAAAATTACTTTTAATGTAAATTTATTTAATACTGTATCAAAAATCTAACTTATTCAGTTGCCAAATACAAAATAAAGTAATAGTACTACGTAATTTTACTAGGGTAAGTAATTTTTGACAGGATTTGATAAGACTAACATAATATAGAAACTCTAGATGTACTTTTAAATTAAAATGGTACCACATTATCTTTGTTTAATATGCGCAAACACAGTGATAATTTTACTAAATTGTCTTTTTAGTAAGTTGCAAAATTGACAACATTTTTATCAACATCCTGATTCGCTCAAAATATCACATCTGTGCATGAAATTTAGGTCTTTAAATTTCATGCACAGTTCAAATGAAAGATATAGTAAACAGATAAAAACAAAACTTCGTTCTATATCATAGAAATCGGCGTCAAAAATTTGTAACAGTTTTTTAAATATTAAATCATGTTTATGCCAAATTATCGAAGAACGTAAAGTGAGGTACACACTGTTGCGAAGTTTCTCTACAAAAAAATATTCTTATACATGTTTGATATTTGCTCAGGAATTAATGAAAGATGATTCAGATCGAGTAATATATTTCTACGACTTTAATACAGAAATGACGTAATTCTTAGTTTAATTCCTTCTTTCAGACTAGTCAACTTTCTTATTCAACGGGGAACTAAATTAGTACCACTTTTGTGACTAGCGAAGAATCCTCTTTGGTTGAATGAGGTATATACAGCATCCCTGTACCTCAAAGTAAAATAATTTTAAACCAAGAGCAGCAAATATCGCAAATTTTTAATATATATTACTATTATTTAATACTCTTTTTATATTACCGTCAAGTAAATGCAGTTAAAATTATTAATATATAAATAAATACATATACACATATACCATACTCAGTGCTTATATTAATTTATACCTTTAAAATTATGTTAGTCGTCTGCAAAATTTTTAATTGCGAATTTAGTGGTCTGCTCCATCTGAAATATCGCCGACCGCTGCTCTAGAGGATAATAAAGGACATAAGGAATAATACTAGTAAAAATAATAACGCTGCTTTGACACTCTTGGTTCAACTGTTATAATATTTCTGCAACAAGGTTATGACTGTAAAACCCATTTATCGATACTACCCCCATATTACTAGATTCCCCCAGAATTATTCACTAAATTCTATTGCCTGCTGAAAATATGAAAAGACATATAGTTTATTTAATCGCTATTTGCCAAATAAAAAATCCCAAACGCCTCTTATCTTATACTGTGGCTTGTTTTATGGCTAGGCTCAGGTAAACTGCTCCATTTATCGGCAAGATAAGAGAGTTTTTTATCTGGCAAATAGCGATGAAATGAATAGTACATTATATTAATAGCGCAATTACCCAGATAATAAGTAGTCGTCAGTTTTTTATTCCCGGTATGTGTAGCCGTTGTACAAAATAAATTTCTCTCGATAAAAACGCTCTCTAGTGGAATTAAAAGTACGACATGAAAAATAGAAACCGAAATATCCCCCCATTAAGAGGAAATATCATTTTCCCTAAATCCGCACATTTTTACAGCTGCTCACCTATATTTCACCCTGCTAGCCTCTAATCCTAACTCTTACCGTAAACAATTATTTGTGATGTGGGCGCCATTCGTTTCGCGGCGATGTTTTCGGCCACACATGTGTAATTTCCAGTGTCCTGCGAACGTGCCTGCCCTATTAGTAGGTGCCCTTCGCTGGTCACCAGCACGTCAGTGTCCGATTGCAACACCTGACCTCCCCGCAGCCAGTACATCCGCGGCGGCGGCATCCCCACGGGGGGCATACATTTCAGGTCCACCTGATGACCGATCTCCACTAGATGAGTTGTTTCGGGGTTCACTTCGAATTGCTTTTTCAGATCTGAAAAAGAGCGGAAAATTAGTTTCGAATGGAAAACAGGAAAGTGGGAGATCAAGTCGTATTTTCTGTGAGATTGGTCTATCCATCGTCATTTCTAGATTTATTACTGTCTGGCGCACAAAACTAACATAGTGTTTGAATCAGATTAATACTGCTTTGAATATAAAGTAAAATAAATTCATTAACTTCGCCTGCTTTATCTACACGTATATGTATACAGTTATGTAATATAATAAATGTTGAAAGTACATACTTTCAACATTTATTATATTACAGAATATATAGTTACATAACTATATATTCTGTTTTGTGTTTACAATTTTTAACAGACTTAAAAAAAGGAGATTTGAGAACCATCTCATTCGCCTGTATATATTTTTTTATATAAGTTCTGGTACAACTTTTGTGTTTATGAACCTATTTTAATTATTCTTTTTGCGTTGGGTTTAGTGTAGCTCCAAAGTGGTCCCATCCTAATTTCATTGGTATTGGACATTGGACTTCGAAAATACACAACGGAACTCCTTATTCAAGTAGCCGTCGATTTCTCATTTGCAAAGCATCCTTAGTAGGTCTACCCATCACTTAGAATTGTAAAATAATAAGTTAAAAAAAACCGACTTAAAAAAAAGAAACAACTAAAGAGCAAGGAATAAATATTTTCTACAATCTAATACTTATTTGTTGTTTCGTTTAATGTAATTAAAAAAATATTGTTTATTATGTAATTATTATTACACGTAAAGTAAGTAAAACATAAAAAAATATATACTTTGCTACTATAACAACGAGTTTACATTTAAAATTGCCAAGGACCCGCATTTGCGTTATTGATACTGTATGGCACCGACTTCAAAATTATATAAGACAATTAATAATAATTACATAACAAACAGTAATTTCTTAGTTACATTAAACGGAATAACAAATAAGTATTAAACTGTTATAGCAAGCGTTTTTTTTTAACATACTATTCACCAATGAAATAAGTACAGGACGGTCCACCTTCAATGCGAGTTAGAATTTTCTCGAAAACTATAAAGGATACAAAAAAAATGACGATGTATAATTTCTAGAGCAGATTAAAAAAATATATACAATAAAAATGACATTTTCGTTTAAAAGATACATAGAATTTCTCAAAATTATGCACCATAATCTGTCCTTTGTATCGTAATACTCGTATTTAAGTGTCGAATCAAAAAATAACATAAACATTGTTAAGGTACTTTGTAAGTAGAATTCAATTACGAGAGAAGAATTGACATGTATTACAATTTGTATTTTTATATGGAAGACTCTGTATCGTACTATATTATTAGCTTGCTACTTAAATATGCTTTGACATATAGTATATTATATAATTTCGTATGGATTTAAAAACAATTAATTTTTCATATTGGTATTAAAAGCACTATTCATAAAGTATAAGTATTTGCATCTTACATGAAATATTAGGATAAAAGTATAAAAACAAGGCATTGATGAAATTACATATGATTTAAACGTTTAGAATCTTAAATTATTTGAATTACATAGCTGTCACCTGGGTAGAATGCTAACACAAAACTATTTTTAGTTGTCCTTATTTTATTAAGTGTCCACTAGCAGTTCTCTAAAGTATCATAAAATGTTAAGTATAAAATGAAATTGGTAAATTATAATCATTATTAAGAAGTCGAATAAAATAAAAAGGAATCAATAGGAATGGAATATTTAACTCTGTTATCGAACAAAAAATAAATCCATAAGTAATGACGTTTAAAGAGAGTTGTTATGTAATATTCAAAATAATATAAATAATGGACTTGGACATATGGTGGATGCGCCGATGGTAATTTTCAGTTTCAACATGAGCAGGGGCTAGAACTTAACTAGCTAGCTAGCACCAAAAACAGGAGGCTAATTTTGCGTGAACGCCGAAAGATAACACGTCATATGACACGCGTTTCGTCAACCAAGTTAGAATCATCAGGGGATGACTTTAAGTTTAAATAATTTTAGTCATCTTCTAATTATGCCATCTTGGTTAGCAAAACGCGCGTCCAGTAACGTGCTATCTTTGGGCGTTCATGGAAAACTTGTCTCCTGTGTTTTTTTTTGAGTTTTACGTAATTCTCATAATTAGGTACTATCAAGGTCTGACCAGCTTATATTTGTTAAATATAAAATATCACGATCAGTAATATATTAAATATATAAGTTCTACACCTATAATGTATTGTAGTGGACATTTGTAACCTTAATGTAAAATTTGATTAAGTCCGGGGTGTTTTATAATAAAAATAGTGAAGCTTTACACCATTCTCACACCACTAAAAGTGATCATTTTATTTCGGCATATTATCAAGGGTGCAAAGTTGAAACATATTAAATATCGGATTAATAGGTACTCACATATAATTTATTTATGAATTATTTCACTAGGCTTGTTAAAACCTAGGGGAGAGTCTTAGTTAATTAATAATCAATCAACAATTTTTGAAAATCAGTCAAAGCCAATTACCAGATCTTTTATTGCCATTATGAATCATCAGACAAGTTGTAAGCTTTGGATATACCAAAATCCTTCCAACTAAAGCTTCAAGCTGGGGAAGGACGTTACATATAAAGAGGAAAACAAACACATCACAAACAAGAAATATATTAACTTTAAAAGCGAAATATAGTAATTTCAAAAATCCCTCCAAACAAAATTTATTTATTTCGATTTATTTAGAGAACCCTTTATTCTCTCAGTTAATTTTCAAAATGATATATATTTTTAAATTACAGTCCACACATTATGTTGATATATAATGTATTCTATTCTTAATATTAATTACATATATTTTTTTTATTATATATATATATATATATATATATATATATATATATATATATATATATATATATATATATATATATATATTATATTTTTTATATATTTTATTTTTTCTTGTATTATTCTATTGAAATCAATGAGAACTTCCACTAAATGCATATTATACGTAGGATGTGAAGACATTCAGGATGTTTAGGGTATTTTATTCTATTAGATTAAGAAACACCCACTAAAGGATCCATTCCAGCAACTACTACGTATATGTATTATCAAATTCAAAATCTTCCAGATAATCGTGATGATATTAGACGGTATAATAAACGTTTTTATTCCATTATTAACGATAAATAGTTCCACGGAGAATAAATTACAAACATTTTAAATGTACTTACATGATAATACAAATCGGTGCATACAAAATTCAACAGAAATAGTTAACGTTGTTACCGTTAAGTCTTAAATCTGATCAACTCTAATCGTAACATCACTGAAAGGCAATTTAAATTCCCTGTAAAAACATGTCGACCATCTCAGGTTACGATAAGGGTAATGAATTAAAAATAAAATTACGACTTTCTAAGTAGTACCTAATTATTTATTTTATGCTTCGCAATAGATCATTAATTTGCCTTCTCTACAGGTTCCTGCGATAATCTAAATGGGTTTTGTTTACATGGAACGCTTTAGAGACCTCTTAACCAACCAACATTTAGATCGAATATCTCGTAATTAACATGGAAGTTTAAAAAGTCTTAAAACCGTACAAGAAGTTTTTATCGTGTGTATCTGACGATAATCGGGAATAAACGACGTTAATAACTCGCGCTTAACTCCTGAACGGTTTTCTTCTGCGTTTTCGGAATACCATGAGGCCCTGCTCTCAATAAGCAGAACGACGAACACGGGAACGCTTTTAAGGCCCTTTCATAGGCAGCAGAATTTTTTAAATTAACATATCAGGTTGGCACGAACACATGCTCTGGCTTGTTTCCAATTCTTGGAAAAAACCAGGTAAATTTTATAACTATATCAGTGCGCGACTTCATAATTTTCATTCTTTTCATGAGCCCTTCATGCTGAGAATTTTATAATGTCTGCATTCAATGAGAGCCACCAAATTTTCAAATTAGTTAACTATTCGGTGACATACTTGTGCTTAATATCACAATTTAAATGGATATCTCAACATAATTTTTCGGAAACTACTTATTAAGCCGCACAAAATAATTTAATGATATCATATAATAAGGACTGTGTTCAGTGTGGGAATCGCTGCCGCAGACTCAACACTGATAAGTGTTATGTTTCTTTTATTTTCTTTACATTCATCACTTTTCTTCGGCTGAGATTAAAAGTGAGATAAGAGAGTGTTTACTTCGACACTCATTCGTATTTTAGTGCAGAAGTTCTCTCTAATTCCAAGAATTAATCGTCGAGTGAAGTCGGCTCACATAATAATCTTTAGAAAAACAAGTCGATCGATGAAGAAGAAAACCCACTGTTCATCTAAATTGAATGAATAAAATTTACACTTTCAACATAATATAATCATACTATGCATTATATTGTCACGAACGCCTCGAGCAATCTCGAACGCCGGGAATATTCGAAACCATCAAGAGCGTGTGGAGTTGACTACCAGTGCGTTCTATACTAGACAGTTCTTTATCTAGAAACGTCTGGAGAGACGTCCTACTGCCTATATAAGAACTGTGAGATAGTTAAATCTGGACCGCGATAGTGAGCGCTACGATGCGAAAAAAGTGGCATTGTGTAATACAGTGAGAAAGTTAGTTTATAAAGTTAAAGTAGAAATAAAGTTAATTAGTTAGTTGGACTTGTATATAGTTGAGTTGTAAATAAGTGTTGAAATAAAGAACTTTCTAGTAAATTCGTTACAATATGTTCAACAATGACTGGATCGAAGGTTTCCCGATAAAAGGATTGGCAGAAGAGACGCTCTGAAATGGTCGGCGACAAGTCAAGATATAATTCCGTTGGATATCTTCCTCTGGGGTTATTTGAAGACAATTGTATACAAAACTCCGCCTTAGAATATTCAAAACCTGAGACATAGGATTACCGACATATGCAGGCTAATTACTGAAGATACACTTCAAAATGTTCGACAAGAATTCGAGAATAGATTGTAGTTTTGTTTATCCAACAATGGTGAATATATTGTGCAAATATATCAAAAAATATATAAAAATCAAGTAAAGTTCAAATCGTATTATGAAAAGAAACTGTATTCCATTAATTTATTTTATATTTTATTAAAATCATTTTACTTTTGTTTCTATTAGGAGAAGGGATCAACCGATTTGAGATTTCTGAACGGAATTGAATCAGACTGTTAAAGACCTTTAAAAGAGTGTATTACAATATGGGAAGTGCCATTTAAAATTTTAAGTCGGGGTAGCTGGGGGTAAGCGATGAAACATAAATTGCAATTGACTTTATCCTTCGTTATCTGAATTTACTTGTTTCTTCATCTAGAGGTCATTATTGTTGTAGAAATAAATAATACAGGTAGGTAATTTTGAAACGTATATATTTCCCTGAACATTGCTACCACAACGCATCATAACAGTAAAATTAAATGGAACTGAACAATGAAATTGTTCACTACTTTTTTCAATTTTCTTTATTGAACTTAATATTAATTACACTGGTCTGCAACGAAATGTTCCTTCAAATAAAAGTATTATGAATATAAAGATTTTAACGTGCTGAATGTATATCTGCTTTCAATTTTTTGCTATCATATATATATATATATATATATATATATATATATATATATATATATATATATATATATAAATATATATATATATATATATATATATATATATATATATATATATATATATATATATATATATATATATATATATAGATATACATATACACATATATATATATATATATATATATATATATATATATGTTTTTTTTTTCATTTCTCAAAATTCAGTACTTGTTCTATTTAATTTTTGCATTAACGCTACTTTTATCCATTTAAAACTTTTATCCATCTGTACATACAAAACCGATTTAGAAGCTGTTTAGTCCTTCAGTTCTCCTCGCACATGCAACAAACATGAAAGAAAACTATGAAAATATGAAGTTGTTGCTGGAAAAATTATATATTTACAATACTTGTAGAAGTAAAAGTTGAACTAAATGTTAACCGGATTGCAAGGAGGAGACATCAAATTTTGTTGTTTTTTATGCGAATGGAACAGTCGCGCAAGAGATGAACACTACGTAATAAAAAAGAACTGGTCATGAAGAGCAAGCTTGACCCCTGCAATCAAAAATGTAAATTAAGAGACTTTAGTGCAAATTTAAATATTTTTTTTACCACCACTGCATATAAAGCTGGGCCTGATGAAAAACTTTGTAAAAGCAACGAATAAGGATGGTGAAGGCTTTCAATATCTTAAAACAAAATTACCCCGAACCACCGTAAATGTAAAATTGAAAGAAGGAATCTTTGTAGGCTCGTAAATACGAGAACTTATTAATGTCCCTTAATCCTTAAGTTTTAAAATAAAGCTGAATAAAGCAAAAAAAAGAGCATGGATCGCTTTTGTAGAAGTGTGTTATAATTTTCATGGCAATAAAAAAGCTGAGAATTATCAAAAAATCATATGAAAACTTCTTTTTTTCTTATAAAGCTCTGAAATGCAACATGTCCCTTCCTCAACATTCATTTGTTGGACTCTCACTCAGATTTCTTTCCCGAAAATCTTGGCGCAGTATCGGATGAACATGGAGAAACGTTTCATCAAGATATATTGTACATAGGGAGATGATACAATAGCACATGGTCGGAAGCAATGGCGGTAGATTTTTGTTTGTCGATTGGCCGCGAAACTTAGTAGACAGTATAATATATATAATGAAGAAAACTACAAAGCGAAATGTTATTAGCATACAACTAGTTAGATTTTCATAACTTTAATTTAATTATAACTTTTATAAACTACTGAAATAAGGAGATTATACTCCACCCCATCTGCAAATGCCTTATATAATAAGGACTAAACAAATTAGGTCAAAACAGCTATTCTCCTGGCTATATGTCAAACGCCGAGCGCTGAATTACATGACAAAATTTGCCGTATTTTGTCTAACAGAGTTAGCACTAAAAAAATACAATAATTCAGATTATTTCAAAAGCACAAGGAAGATGCGAAGTGTCACTTATCTCAAGATATCGCTAACTGCAGACCGGTTTCGACCTTATCTTGGGTCTCGTCAGTGCAGTATAAGCGAGTATACCTTTGACAAATGAGGCTCACATCTAGTAGACGTTGCTACGTTCCACCGCAGTAGAACGTACCAACCGCCATCTCTTGGTAGTTTCGAGAACAATATAAATCAGAGTAAAACTTGAGGTCATCAGTATAATGCAAAGTTTTACTTCGCAGAGGGTCATTTGACCTAATTCGTTTAGTCCTTATTATATAAGGCATTTGCAAATGGGGTGGAGTATAATCTTATTTCAGTAGTTTGAAAATTACCTTCTACGAAGTAAAACTTTGCATTATATAACTTTTATTTTAAATATTGTTGCAATATTAAATTTATGATTAAATTTATAATTTTAAATAAAATAAGTATTTTATTTAAAAAATCCATTACAAAAAATATATACGTGATACATAATTCTTATTGCTATATTTTGATCTAAAAGCATCAAATCTATAATGACACGTTTAATAATAAGAAGGAGAAAAGAAAGTATTTTTTGCAGACCAGTGTTATAAAGTACTGTCTATTGAGAAAGGACGATGTTGTTAATTGTGCTGTTCTGGATCAGTAACTGTACCCATTTAAATTAACTTCGGAAACACGCAATAGAAATAAATAATTTACTAAGAAGGGTAATATATATCTATATATATATATATATATATATATATATATATATATATATATATATATATATATATATATATATGTGAAATGTATACCTTCTGAATTCCTATAGCTTGAGACCGTGGAGGAATATAATAGGATTTTCTCCCTTCCCGGATCTACACGACGATTACTCACTTTGTCTTTGCACTTTTCTTTTGATGCAAAAACAACATCATTCCAAATCCCGAACAAACAGGGCTAGAGAACAGTTACCATGGAGTTGTATGTTTTCAATTCGCATCAAAAGGCTCCAATTTTCAAAATGTTAAGTTACGCATTCGTCATGTATAGCCTGACGGCAATTTCTCGTCGACGTGGCGTTGTATGAGCGCCTTTTTACATTTCCCGAAAATACATTTCAAAGGATACTGCACGGAGAGCGTGAACATTCGCAGTAAAGACGTGTTGAATGTTATGCTATGGAACTCTTCGATGCTATTGTTGAATGTCGCGTCCAACAGTTTTATTTATACTTTTATGTAGTGAAGGCTTTCATATGGCATTCTCGGAATGCACACTTTATGATAGCTTTATTAATTGCTTTTAAAAAATTACTGTTTATATCGCAAATGAGAATAGGCAATTATTGACAACATTATTGTTCATATGTACTTAAAATGTATAGTCCCTTCAAATTATGAAAATTGAGGGAAATTTTTACTACAGCTAAGCGACCTGTACAGAAAGTTGTGTTGAGATTGTGTCGACATGTTTTTCATCTAGCGCATGATAAGAAAAGGGTTGTTTTGTAGATATAGACATTATATATATATATATATATATATATATATATATATATATGCATTTTTGTCCATCTTTTCGGTTTTTTGCGTATTGCTGAAAAACTATGCATTTTGGGAAAATACGACCTGATTTGATGTTGTAAATCCTGCGATTCTCTATAATTTTTATTCTTTTAATTTTTTTCGAAATTCCGCTTAGTTGCGCTGCTAGAGCGCGCTGAAGTATATATACATATATATGTATTTTTGAGCTGTTTTTCGATTTTGAGCCAATACTATGTATTGTAGAGAAAAATATCAAGAGATTAAAGCTGGACAACAAAAATTTCTGACAAATTTTGTTTCTTGTTTTTTCTTTGAAGTCGCTCCCCAACTTTTTATGTGATTGAACTTTTTAAAAAAATGCGTAGTTTTGCCTATAAATAAAAAATAATGCGCTACAGTGTTTTTTTCATTTACACAAGAGTATTACAAAAAAAAGAAAACGTTTTCGCCCTCTAGTGGCAAAACCGTGCGTCTTAAAAAAACAAAATAATAAAGTTTGTCGGAAACTTTTTATACTTCAGCGCGCTGAAACTAACTAAGCGGAATTTCGAAGAAATGAAAAGAATAAAAAGTTGTAGAGTATCACAATATCAAATCAGGTCATATTTTCCCAAAAATACATAATTTTTCAGCATATTTTTTGTCTAATCTGAAGGGACTAGTAATAGATTTAAGAGTATATCTTATAAATATAATTAATAAACAAGAATAATTGTGTTACTTGGCTTTACATAGATCCTCGATGAGTGTACAGTGCATAATTTGGTAATTATTTACGAATGTGAAACTCTTGAAAATGCTTACGAAATATTTTTAGCCCCTATTTTATAGGGTGCTGGAGACAGTTTCAGTTTTGTCCGTTCGGACACAGTTTTCGAGAAAATGAATTTTCCACTTTTCCTCATGAGATGCTACTTTTTCTTATCAAGTAATCTTTCACTTCACACTACGTAGATAGCTAATATTAATACGAGTAGATGCTACAACACTTCCTTTATACATATCATATATTAAACCGTCATAAAACCTATTATTCATTACGATTTTCTTAATTTACTTCAAATGTTTACAATTCCGATGAAGTTGTCGTCGTTCATTGTAATATTTGTAATCGTGCGCCCTCTATGAAACCACATGTACTGGTTACACATACGGGGGTGCTCCAAAAATTAACTATGTATATTAAGTGAACTAAATACGCTGCTATTTCGAAGGAACCTAACCTAACCATAATAAGTAGACAGTTAGGTTAGGATTCTTCAAAATATCAGCGTATTTAGTTCAGCTCATATTCTTAGCTTACTTTTGGAGCCCCTCTACGCCCCCTCGTATATTGACCATTACATGTGGTTTCATAGAGGGTGTACGGAATTGTAAACAATTGAAGTAAATTAAGAAAATTGTAATGAATAATAGGATTTATGACGGTTTAATATATGATATGTATAAAGGAAGTGTTGTAACATCTACTCGTATTAATATTAACTATCTACGTAGTGTGAAGTGAAAGTCATTTGATAAGAAAAAGTAGCATTTCGTGCGGAGAAATGGAAAATTCGTTTTCTCGAAAACTGTGTCCGAGCGGATGAAACTGAAGGCAGATTCATCTCCAGCACCCTCGACAATAGGGGTTAAGAAGTATTTCGTAAGCATTTTTAAAGGTTTCACAGTTGTAAATAATTACCCATAATTCAATGCTCTCGAGTCCTGTTAGAATTATTTTTTCTAAATGTCATGAGTAAGGATGCTCACCATTAATGCTGCATCAGTAATGTTACATTCGAGTAAGTCTGCGGCAGCTGAGAAGCCGTCAGATAGATTTGAAATATTTAAATCGATGTAGGTACAATACGCGATTGTTTGCACGATTTATTGGGAATTTTCCGATTTAAAATATTGGTCTCAAAATTATATTGAATAAAGAACCACGTCGTCAGTTTTAAAACAAATATAACCAAAAGTCTAGCAAACGAAACTTACGTTAATTTTAGGCAACGTTCTTATTAACAAAAAGACACATTAAAGTAACTTTCGGTCAAGAAAATGTTCCTGAACTTGTTTAACCATACGTTTATGAATATTTTCATGATATAAAAAACAGTTTGTTGCGTTTCTGGCTTTACTGTTATATATTCTTCAGAAGTTCAGACTACACAAGCTTTGAAAGTCATGTTTTTGTCCTATTCAATAAATATTTATTTGCTATCCCTTCTCTTATAATAAATGCTTCAAATAAAAGATGCGCACTCAAACAATAATTGAGATTCTTTGAATTATTAAAGAAATATTATTTATTTATATAAACATTTATAAAACATATACTATTAAACTTACATTAGGTAATAAAAAATTTAATTTTTTAAATCTATAAAATACATGATTGGCCTTAAAAACAGTTATTAATGCCAAATAAATATAATTCACAGATGCAATGAAAATGATTTATTCGTAGATTAGATCCATTTCTATAACGAATATGCTGTTGAAGTAAAAGTAAAATAGCTGAGATTAGAGACAAAGAAGTGCTATCTTCTATGTACATAAAATGTCTTGGGTAACCTGCCAGAAAAAAGGCTTGATATAGGACACACTGAAGATTAAGCTCTTGATAGTTATTTAGCTGCAAGGATTATGTTTTTGACTATTCTAAGGCCTTTTTTTAAGTTGTGATAGATGACATATTTCACAGTATGGCAAATTAATATCTGGTATTCTTCGGGGTTCTATTCTAGGGCACTTACTACTGTTCCTTATTTATACCTTTAATACTTTAAAATATAAAATTTTGCAGTTAATAC
This sequence comes from Rosalia funebris, assembly GCA_037954035.1. Lineage (NCBI taxonomy): Eukaryota > Metazoa > Arthropoda > Insecta > Coleoptera > Cerambycidae > Rosalia > Rosalia funebris. The sequence goes on from JAZFAV010000011.1 coordinate 23,776,424, forward strand.
TTCGTTTTCTTCTATTTTTGAACCGAAGAGTACTTTTTTAATGGGATACTCATCAAGAGAGCATATATAGCCTTGCAGCTATTGCACCGAAACACAAAAATATAAATTTTGAGTTACACAAGGAATTTACAAGAAATTGCCAAGAGACGCTAGTTTTATCAATACAGTATTATTGTATCATGTTGTATTACCCATATATTGATTATAACAATAATACAAACAGGCTACAAAGGTGCAAAAGTTTGTCGCTTTGTTTATGAATTAAAAACATATATCAGAGTTTCGGAGTAAATAAATTAACTCAGATGGCTCAGACTAGAAAATATGTTTACATACCATATGTTCCTACTTGTTAACGTATTTTCACTGCACATTCACCTCCATATTTGCACGAGAAACTTGTACCTAGGAATGAGTTGCATTCCGCAAATGTGCGCCACACAAATAAAATTTCTTTGCTTAGATTTCACTCAGCTTTATATACAAAATCATTTACTTATGATGCTATTAAAATTTATAACAACTTAAATTACGATTTAAGGTCTTTTTCCATGAACAATTTTTATAATGACATCTGATATCATCTATATTCTCTAATACAGTAGCATTTTTCACGGTATTGTCGACAATTGTGAATCATAAACCTTTCTTCTTTTTTACTCGATTTTTGTATTTAATTATAGGTAATGAGCTATAAAATTAGGTACTGGTGTATAGTAGCATAGTAACATATAGTAGCACGAGTTATATTTTTGTTTGTAAGTAAAATTTTAAATACGGGGTTAGTAGACTATCTCTAACTAGACTTCGCCCCTCAACTTCTCCGGTACGAGCCGTTGATCTATTAGCACCCTTTCTATACGATACAGAACCAGTTTCACGAAACATAACGAAATATAGTTCGAATAACTAGCACATACGGTCCAAGGTATCGTTACCAAGGCTTCAATAACGTTTTTTTTTTTTATAACGTATATGATCAAATCATATTTGTCGTGAAAACTATGATTCAAAAACAGTTTGAGATTTAATTAAATACTCGCGGGCGTAAATAATGGGTTTCTAATCTTTGGACAGCAATAACCAGGGTCCATGCACGGATAGTAAATAATATCAGAAGTCGTGCTACCCATGCAAGAAACGAAAATTAATTCCGGTAAACTAGTCGCGGAACAAAACGTTATTATTCACGGCAAAAACATTGAACAATCAGAGTAATCCGTGTGCAGGGTCGTATATTTGTTTAAGCGGCAGCACGGAGACTCGATTGCATATCTGACACCCCAGAAATATATCGGATCATATCAGATCCATTGTACGTGAATGGTTGCGAATAGGAGCACATTAATTCAAACATATTGTCATATAAGCCTGTTTTACTCAGGTAGTTACAGAAATGAGTTCATGACAAGCAATATTTCAGGTAGCGATGTGTATTATTATTCAAGCGTTCCCAGTTGAGAACTTCGCGTGCTTTAGAGAAGAAGATTGTCTGTTTAACATATAGCTATCGATTACTGAGCAAGAAAGGGACCTAACTCATAGACAATGAACAATGAGGTGTAAGAGCTGCGAGGCATAAGGATGTTTTCATTGTTTTAGAAGTATTTCCATATAAAGCGCCCGTTTGTCTAGTTTTGTTGCAGTTTAGCATATATTACGATTATCGTAGCTACTTTACTTAGTTTTGTGGTATAAATTATTTAAATCGTTCTTTCGAATTACTCTTTTGCTGTATTATTGTGAGCCCTAAGGCAAGTAATATCCTGATTCGAGTGAAATATAGTTTTGTTTACTATGAGTCTGCTTGCTATATTTAAGGATTTTTATTGCCAACTAAAATATATACGAATGCTCACAAACTGATCCAAGCATTCCTGTTCCAATTAGTGGTGTGCTGAAATATGAACTAGGGACTAGTTTAAGCAGTAGAAGATCGAAAATAGATGACAGGTTATACGAAAATCATGGGGAAGGGCGAGTACATCCGATGCGGTAACAAAAACGGAGGACCAGTTTTCCACGAATCACCGAAAGATTACACGTTTTTCGAAGTGCGTTTTGCAAACCGAGTTGGTATCATTATGAGATGAGTTTTAACCATATCCGGACGATGATCCTGTTGATTTTTGACACGAAATTGTTTAATATATCACGTATTAGAAACACAAGTCGAATATACTCTAGAACATAAATATAACCGTATAATTATAGACTTATTTTATCTGATTTAATATATGATCAATAATGTCAGGAGATAAACTATCAATAACTTGGACAATCTGCTAAACCCCTCCTTTTGTGTTGGTACGGCTTCTGCATGATTATTGCCAAGACATGTATGTATTGCCAAGACAGGTAATCTGGTAGGGCGATCATGCAAGGCATAGTCTTAGTCATTATCTTAGAATTAGTCTTAGATCATAAAGGCATATCACATTCGAATTCAATTATTGCGAACTTTATTCACCATTCTAATATCATTTATTGAATAATTTTGAATATCATTTATTATTTCTAAAACTAGAAATTTCTGAGCTATTTCGATTTTAATGAAAGTTTCTAATCCATAGATTATTATCTAAGCCATAAATTTTAAGATATGTTTAAGGACCATGCATGCCTATCCAGATACAGGGCGATAATGGTGTAGTTGTCATTAAAAATTATAGTGTTTCGTGACTACTGCAGATATAGTTGTACATGTTTAAATGTTAACAATGGTTTTGGAGGAATACTCCGATTTTGCATATTGTATAATTTTTGGCGTAACAGGTTGGTGTAACTCCAAAGGAAGTGTAACAAGGCTTCAAGACAAGGCTTTCTCATCATACTCGGCGACACAAACGCAAAAATATGCGACCGTTTAATTTATATTTTAAGAAAATATCAAGTATTACAGTAGACAATCAGACAGATTTAAGTCTAGCTAGGTATTGGCCAACTACTATAAGTAAAACAGAATGGGATACGCCATTGGGAAACAATAGCGTACAGAGCTATTAGACCTCCCTTCGAACCCTATCGATTCGAAAATTAAAAAATTTGGAAGGCGATTTGGGCGGAATTGGAAAAACTTATATCTAGACGTTCATTTTCACATACGAGATGTGTTCAAAAAATAACGGGAATCTTCGTTTTTTGGAAAAAATTTCTAAAACCACCAAGAAAGATGCAAAGTGTCACCTATCTCAGGATATCGTTAACTGCAGACCGGTTTCAACTTTTCTATCTTGGGTCTCATCAGTGGTTTTAGAGGAATCACTGTATTTTTAGTGCTAACTCTGTTAGACAAAAATACCACAAATTTTGTCATGTAATTCAGTGCTCGGCGTTTGGCATATAGCCAAGAGAATAGCTGTTTTGACCTAATTTGTTTAGTCCTTATTATATAAGGCATTTGCAGATGGGTTGGAGTATAAACTCCTTATTTTTGTAGTTTGAATGTGACCCTCTGATAGTAAAACTTTGCATTATATTGAGGTTCTTTTTAAGGTACCCTTTAAGGACTTTATAACGCGTCTAGTGATAATGATAAAATCTTATCACTAGATCGTGGTAATATATCAAATCAGATACGTGGCTGGGAAATCTGAATCATGACAACAAAGAATAAAAATAACCTCAAAACCTCTTAAAGGAAAATTCTCACACATATTTATGAACCAGTATTAGACAAGAACATGTGGAAGATATAGTTAGGTTTGTAGTGACGCATTAAACTGGCGCATCACTATAGCGACACGTTAAAATTGGCGCATTAGCAGGGATAATGAGTGTGCCTCGATAGCTCAGCGGTCAGAGCACTCAACCGGAAATTGGGAGAGCCGGGTTCGATTCCCGGTCGAGGCAAAATGCACTTTTATCTTTGCTATCGCCAAAGTGGTGACCCCGACGTGATGTGATTCATTGCAGTATATGCATGAATACCTTACATCTCAAATTCGCGGATTCGATTCCCATCCTATCCATCGCCCTACAGTCCGAGGGTTACCGAACAACGGTTCGTAAGAATGGCGAACGCGGTCACATTCCGTTAAATTGTATCGAAACAAACGTTGTCTCTAGGGAGGGAGTACTGTAGTGACGCATTAAACTGGCGCATTAGCAAGGATAATGAGTGTGCCTCGATAGCTCAGCGGTCACAGCAACTAACCGGAAATTGGGAGAGCCGGGTTCGATTCCCGGTCGAGGCAAAATGCACTTTTATCCTTGCTAACGCCAAAGTGGTGACCCCGACGTGATGTGATTCATTCCAGTATATGCAACCTCCCTTACATCTCAAATTCGCAGATTCGATTCCCGTCCTATCCATCGCCCTACAGTCCGGGGGTTACCGAACAACGGTTCGTAAGAATGGTGAACGCGGTCACATTCCGTTAAATTGTATCGAGACAAACCATGTCTCTAGGGAGGGAGTACTGTAGTGACGCATTAAACTGGCGCATTAGCAAGGATAATGAGTGTGCCTCGATAGCTCAGCGGTCAGAGCACTCAACCGGAAATTGGGAGAGCCGGGTTCGATTCCCGGTCGAGGCAAAATGCACTTTTATCCTTGCTATCGCCAAAGGTTTATAAAAGCACAGAAGATAGCTTGGTCTGCACATTTAGAAAGAATGAATCAAAATAGGCATACAAAAAGAATATCAAAATGGACACCCGCAAAATGAAGTACCATAGGCGGATTTAAGAAAAGATAGGTAGATGATATTCTGAAGGATATTAGGAAAATCAGAATAGGGAAATGGACGCGCAAGGCATTGAACAGAACATAATTGATGAATATTATTAAGAAAATCACAGCCCATAAAGGACTAGCGCTAAATCAAGAAAGTGAAGAAAATTTATAGTAAAACATTTCTCAGTTCCTGTATTAATTATTAATAATGCTTATTCCACCTTGCAGAAAAACAAAAGACGTTCAAGGATTACTATTAAGTTTTCAGAAAATCCAATGAAATTCCAAAGTTGAACGAAATTCCACGACAGCTAACAAATTTCAAAAACTAACGATATATTCAGAGTTCATGACAATTTCAAAGGAATTTAAAAAAAACTGTATGGAATTTCATGTGATTCACCATTGCCAATTATATTCACATTCCGATTGATTTCAAAGGCAGCTTCTTCATATCTTTGGCAGTTGATACGGCATTCGATGAGGAATTAAAAAAATGTTTTTCTTGAGTAATTAATTAATTAGCCGGTCAAGTTCAACGGAGTTCTAGAAAAAAAAATCACATGCTTAATCACTGCCAATGAAGTTCACATTCCGATTGTTTGCAACTTTTTATTTGAACCTTTGGTGGTCGATCTTAAAGATTGGTGAGGAATTTAAATATTTTAAATATTGAGGAAGTAAATATTTTATTTAAACAAATTATTAATTAGCTTGTAAAGTCTACATGTTTTAATCAATGTTTAACCGATATAACCAATAATTGTATATATCACAAAACTGTCTCGACCATGAGATATATTTCATGATAAAAACATTGCCTGTTCTGGTAGGTGACAATAATTCCATTTTCCGCAAAATATATCATCCTAACAGTAGATGTATGCACGCCCCTAATGTAAACTCGGCAGCGCATAACTAAAGTGTTTATATAAATCAATTCAATCTCGTTCATATTCCATTGTAAATCTGTTAAAAATGCATTTTCTCATTTTCGTTTCTCCACTTCCCGGTGTGCGTGTTTTCACTCCACGCGTGCTCCATAATTTATAGGTTATTTGAGGGAAAATGGAACTCCCCCCGGGCTTCATCAGTGCTTAAGTTTTATAATGGTTTCTTGAATGATGCATAGCGATGCTACTACCATCGCCTGTACCACGCTGAGTAGTTGCTATATTCGGGATTATTAAAATTTTAGCGTGCGAATTCAACGGCTTCATATTAAATTTAATTAATACAGTGCATCTTAACGGCTTCTTTCCCTTTTCTGCAAAATGCGCTCGCGAAGACTACACGCTGATCTATTTCCGGCTTAATGTTTTAATTCTTGTCTCTTTACTCGGTCCGTCATGCAAAACTATTTTAATATTTCATTAACCAAATTCTTTGTGAACTTTATCCTCGTAATTCGTATGAATAATTCATATTCCCTAATAAAATTGGTAAAGTACATTTTTATAATTCGTCGGGGATATAATGAAGACAGCATCACCATCAAAAGTTTTCGAATTAATATTCAGAAACTAAGAAGCATAAACATAAAATGCTTTAATGAACGCTCGCGCCCATTATTTTTTATCGCATCTTTTTAACGAAACAAGGTGGATGGCTGGGTCGGTTTTTTAATTAAATATATTCCTTGCATCCCGATAAATGTTACAATGTCGCTCGTCCTATTTTGGTTCGACTTTAATGAAACGAAATAAAATATCGCCTGCACTCCGTTCGATCCCAGAATTCCACTTCGGAGACGCCAAACTGAATTTGATACATTTTCTGATAAGTTACCAGTTTATATGTTCAATTATTTACGTAGCTACAGTTTTTTTACTATTTAAAGAAGAAAGTGCATACAATCAGTACTTCTTGACCATTAAAAAGGTTTGCGTTGGAGTTTTCTATCAAACCAAACCCATGAGTGGTTCATAAATATAAAATAAAGTTCATTAAAGTTAACAAATATAGTTCTTAATCCAAAGTAATCGGATCCAGAATGGTCCCCAGAACAAAGTTGGTTGGCATTGAATATGATAGAATTTGTAAATGTCAAGTAGATTATTTTCATTGGAAAGTATTGAAGGATTGATTGAATGATTAAAGTATTGTCAGGGGCTCGCTTTGCGTACTGCTCCTCAAGAATAACAAAAAGTACGAGATTCTCTAGGTATGCGTAGAAGAAAGAGCGAAGCAACATTCGGAGGGACAATGTGGAGCAGAGAAACTTGCTTATTTGAATTTGGCGCCCTGAAACGATGGTTGGTCTTAGGAAGGTGGGGGTAGGCACATTCGAGAGAGCTGGGCGTAAAGTTGTAGCTCCGCTTCGTTTAGTTAGCATCATGGAGTGGATGAAAGTGAAGCGCGCGTTTGCTGTAAAGGCATACTTTTCTAATGGTTGCTCAATCATCGCCACGCAACGTACATTTTGTACCCATTTCAATATTGTGCAAGATTATATCGCGAGGATTTAACCCCTGCGACAATTTTTATGGGGCTATCTAAAATCACTTATTTATAACGATCGAGTTAGGGTTCTGGCTACCTGAAGAGCAACATTCGTCAACCTGTCTCCAACATACCCGTCGATATGCTGGAAAGAGTTGAATGAAACTTCCGAGGTCGATTAACGCAGTTTATTGAGAATAAAGGACGCCACCTGCCTGATGTTATCTTTAAAACTGTGTAAACATAAAATTTAAATGTTGTGTTTGATGCTGTTCAAAGAATTAAACGTATGTCTGCACTACATTTTTTTAAAATTGAATATCTAAATAAGCAAGTTGCTCTGCCCTATCCTTTATATTAATCGATAATCACAAGGTTTCAATGTGACTAGGTAAATACAAGGCTATTTAGTGCGCACCTCGCACGCAGTCCGATATCGCAGTTATGAGACTTGTTCCTATTCTTGACGATCTGTATGTAAGATGGATGAGTGATTTATCGAGTTTCCCTCATGTATAGAGGTGTCTTCCATGTCACTCGTACTAGAGTAGCAGATTGGGTTCGGTACTGAGGATGTCATTGTGTATTTGAAACCTCAGTTTGAGCCTGGGTTTGTTTGTCCTCGTCTCTTTGTAACCTTCCGCTTCGTAGCTTAAGATCTCAGAGGAAATAAGTCAATTTCGGCGTATTTAAACTTTTAAAACTTTTATTGAGAACAGGGACAGTATTACAATATAAGTGTTAATAACATACAGATAACAGATTCATAGAAATTGAAACATTAAATGGATATGATTATTTCTAGAATTTTGCCAAATCTCACCCATTGACTTTAAGAGCCTCTGCTGTAAAACAGATAAAACGTTGAATGACTTTTTGTTGTTTTATAAAGGTAGATGTATCAGCTATAGTGCTGTAGAATTAAAAAAAAATTATAGATACCTCATTTGAGGTATAAAAGTTTCCATTTTCACTGAAATCTGATGCGTAGCAATATTAAATGATATTTATAGTTGAGGGATAACATTCTGGTTGTATATATATATATATATATATATATATATATATATATATATATATATATATATATATATATATATATATTTAGTAAAAATAAAATATTACGTCATCTTAGTCAAATATGTACCAGTATAATGGTAACATGTTTTTTAAGTATGCATTAGTTCTCTTTCGATGTTGGTAAAAGTAGTAATGCGTATTCCTCTCTATATTAGATTATAGTGTGAAACATAAATCAAGTTGCAAAATTCAGTCCGTAATAATTACAATATACCAAATACATGGGATGATGAAATTCAATGCAGTTATATTAAAAGCGATGTACTACACTATACGCATATCTAATATTCATAAGTATATTCAATATATTCACAAGGTTAGGTAGAATAGTATCTTCCCCAGTATTCCAAAGTATTGACGACATTTACAAGCAACCACTGGCGGTGACTGAAAGTTTATTAGTTCTGTATCGACACTACGAATGGGAATAGACCATATATTGGTTAGTATTAGGAGAGCAACCACCACGAATTTTTCATGGACGAAGAGTAAATCATAAGGTATACGATGGTGTTGGAGAACATAACGACAGAATATACGTTACGTATTAGTGCCTAAGACGTACTGATATTTTCAGTTTCAGGCTGGTGTATTGCAAGGTTTCAGAATACAGAAGAGCATCGGCATTGTCTCGTTTCTATATATCAATACTAGGTTCTATAAAGCTGTAATTGTATCGGAACTATTGTTGCAAACAATATTTATCATTTAGAACTTTACCTTTTGTTTTATAGATATTAGCCCCTCGGACCAAAGGAGCGCGGCTATTTGAAAGCTTTCAAACATCTATTAAATGGCACATAATTGTAGAACTAACTGCTATGCGATTGTATACATTTAATTCTAGATGTCTACACCACCTTAGAAGTTTATATTAGAGATAGAAATGATCAAGAGATATTTCAGGGAATGTGTACAGTAAGAATAACTTGCTTTTCACTAGCAGGATAAGTAAGGAAATTTCATCGTTGTTGCGTGGCCGCTTCTCGTAACATATCTCTTCATACATACATGTTTTCATGAGGTGATCTATCAGAATAATAGTACAACATATTTTAAAAAATATCAGGGCAAGTAAATCAATAGTATGCTTCCTGACTCATTGGTATATTACAATAAACCTGTAATTGGTTAGTTTGTAAACTAACTGAATAATATATTGACAAACATAACAATTGGCTATTTCGATAAAACTGCACATTTCTCTACAATAACTCCATTCCATTATACGTTATGATTATTATTCCGCATCCGCATCTTCGAGGGCATCAACAAAAGACCACCTTTTGAATATTCTACTTTAGGATATCATGATTTACTTATAACTGTAACGTGCATTATATTGGACGCAAAGGCTGTAATTCTCCATCCTAAAGTTGCGTGCGTTTGAAGGGTATTACTCTCTGACTGGCAGATAATCAAGACAAAAGTTCTATTCACAGCTATACTTATTGTTTTGTTGTGAATTATTAGGCCTATTAATATAATCGTTATCCACTTCCCATAAAACGATGAATAGTTGCTTCCATATAACGTAACTTTAGTGGGTAATAATTAACTATATTAGATACAATTTTATTGTCCGTCTTTATGGTGCTAAGTCATTAATCAGATTCCTGGTCTGCTACATACGTCAGAATCTTTATGTTCTGGAACAGCTCTTGCAGCAAGGAGGCGTGGAGATTAATGCCTTTGATCACCACTTTCGCCCACTCGCTGGCAAGAGAAAAATACACTGTAACCTATTTTTTATACCAGTTTATATCAGTGTTGATGAATAACACAGCAAAAAGTACGTCATTAAAAGTCGTTAAAACTAGGGCGATGAAATTAATTACGATATATAGTCTGTCTCTCTGTATGGAATACCATTTGATCGTGAATCGTAGCTTAATACAGTAATTTATATATTTTTTAAAGTCACTAAAGTGTTAACTAGAGGAAGGAATACATGTTTTGATAAAACTTTACATGTAACGAAGATTTCTTAGATACTGTATATTTAAATAAAGATTCATTGCAATAGGAGCAATTGGTTTTTAGAATATAATATATGGGATATAAAGGTATTCCCAAATCTTTAGTACGAAAGATCTTCTGTAATATTGTCAGTCTGTGATGTTATACTTTATTTACCCTAAATGGTAGGCTATAGTTAACTGAGACATTCTAATATTGGCACCGGGTTATGATACTTGCTCATTTATTTCAATCATGTGCTGGAAGAATTAATAGATATGATAACTTATAGTTAGTCTCTGTGATTTGCAATTCTAGAAGATGTGGTAACATAACTTAAATACAAATACTGAAATTATAATGATTGTACACCTTAGTGCATTTCTTCTATAATTCCTCATTTAGCTATAGAAGGGAAGGAAGTTATTCAACTGGATGATTTATGATGAATTGTACACATTCCTGCTGTAGATATTCTCATTGGATGAGTGAGATATGACCAATAGAAGTGTTCATAAACTTTTCATCTTGATTACAGCGTAATTTATTTAGGTTTAAGACTTTCAATGTGTGTATTGTCTAACTACGTTGCAAAAATTTAATTAAAATTGGTGTATAAAATCCCTGGATCAGATCAGGTATGTTAATTTTTTTATGGATACCAAAAAATTTATCTTGTAAAAATATTTTCTAAACTTCAATTAAGAATTCCAAAATGGATTATGAAATGTATGTAAATATAGATATAGAAAACAATAAAATCGAAGCTCCACGTTTCTAGTTTTCAGATCTTGAGGTCAAAATTTTTCACCATCAACAGTTTTTGAGTAATCATAAGAAAACCATCGTAAAAAAATGTTTAAAATTTCTTCTTGGCTTTCAAAAGGTTCGCAGACTTCAATAATTTTCTATTCAATGATTTCATCATATACCCTTTTCGTATAATTTTATCCTCTTTAATTCGAGTGGCCTAAAAACCTTGTACGATAATTTTCAGCGAGTTATCGTCATTTAAAGTCAATTTTGACTTTAATTGACTTTTTTGATTTTGGTAATTAATTACTCGGGAAACAATAATCGCACAGAAAATTTAAGCAGGGTTTTAAAAAGTATAAAGTGTTCTTTATGAGAAGTATCGGTTATTTGTTTTTGATAAAAACAAATTTTTCGGTGTGATAATGTTGTAATGTTATGAATGGTAAAAAATTGCATATCTAAGGATAGTCGCTTAACTTGGCATAACTTTGCAAATAATGGATAGACTAAGGATGTTGATTATTTTTCTTCAATCTCAAGGTATCCCAAAGAAACTTAGAAATTTCAAGGTGCTGGAATTATTCTTTCATTGTGTTTGGAATGATTGAATTTGTCGATTTGGCTAAAGATAAATTTAAGGATAAATTTTTCATATTTTATTTATTTTTTGAGGTTGAAAATGTTGTTTTAGCAATAACCAATATATATTTTTTAAAGTTTTAATTATTGCAAGAAAAGAAATTAGTTATTAATTACCAAAGTCAAAACTGACCTGTTTGCTTTGAACGACCATAACTCAGCAATATATCATTGTACAAGGGTTTTAGACCGCTCATTTTAAAGAGGATAAAAAAATTTATGATGAAGTCACTGAAAACGATTCATTGAATTTCGTGGGCCTTTTGAAAAGCAAGCAAAAATTTTTAAATTTTTCCCATGGTTTCCTCTTACTTACTCTAAAATTGCTGATGATAAAAAAATTTACACTCAAGATCTAAAAACTAGAAACTTGGAGTTTCTATTTGTTTTTTTTTAATTGCTCTGTATCTATTTTTCTCCAAATTACATCCCTTTGAAAATCAAATAAAAATTTAGGATTTCTTACACCATTGAATTCTTGTGTAATACTTCCTTTTCTTACCTAAATTACTTTATATATACATCATGGTTAATTCAAAACAAGTAGCTAAAATAAGAAATATCTGACAGCGTCTTTCAAGAAAAAACAAATACATATATATTGGCTCGATATATTCAAACTATATGCGCTCACAGTATATTAAAGTAAATATAAACCAATAAAAGACACAAATAATTTTATAAATTAAAAAATCGCGAAAATATTCTTCTAAAATGACAATAATTCGTTTTTGTGACTGCCTTAAATAATTTGATAAAAAATGTTATTTCTTCGAAACTAAGGGACCTATTTAAGTACGACGATTTTATGATGTTATTCCAATGAACCGCCTAATGGGTTAGCATAGAGCCCAAACAAACAGACCTAAAATTTCAATTCCTCCGACCCACTAACTAAATCATGTTTTTATAACTGGACCGTTGAGATAAACGAAATGAAACGTAAACAGAGGTGTTAGGCCTACATCTATGTTTAGGAGGATCTCTGTTGTCCTACATTCCTAGTCCTGCTATTATTTAAAGGAGTTCTGGTTTGGAGCACTTTAACATTACACTTGGGAAATAGTTGCAGTAATATGGACGCATAAATCCCGATCTCGCAGTTATATGTAAATTTAAACAAGTACTCTGAATTATTTAAGCCCAGTATACATACTCGCGTAGAAGGAGCAAAAGAGACGGAGGGAATAAAGATGGAACGGGACTCTGGGATTATCCTAGTGGAAATATATGGTGCTTGTTTCCGAACCATACTCTGGAAAATTATATGCACAGCTCCCGTTTTGTTATTGTTTCTGCCCGTTTATGCTTTCCAATTCGGTATCATGCAGACAGATAACTAACGAATTGTTTCGAATGTTACTCCTTCTCTCGTAAAATCAACAAATAATCTGCATATAATATTTGATATCTAAGAAAATTCATATTTCGAGTGATTATATTAGAAGATATGACAGAATCTTTAATATTAATAGAGTATCGAATAATTTTATATAATTATCCGATATAAGGGGTTTTATATTTACCGCATATAAGATAAATGCTAAAATTATAGTGTTAGACCTAAACTTGTAATTATATATTAAAATTTTAAAATATAGTTACATTAAAAAGCTACAGAGCTATCTAACAGGAGTCTGGTACAGATTTTGCCTAAACATCAGTTTCGTACGGTATATAATTTTATTTTGAAATTAATATACATGAATGTCTACTAAAACATTTTTTGGTGACAGACAAATGAGCAACAAAAGCTATTTAAAATTAAAACTACTGAAGAAACATTAGGCCACTAAAGTGAATAATTATTTTTTAATATCGCTTTCAAGTTGACATACCAGGTATGTATACATAAAACCAGAATTTGTCCATAGGTGGCCTAGCTGCTAATGTAATTACCGTCATACCGCATCATTGGCGCCATTTACTCGTTTTGACATCTGATAAAGGCTTTTATCTTACAAGAATAGAAGTTTCATATAACAACATCATTTTTAATAGCGTTAAATCTGTCGAATTTTGTGTCTGGAAACTACGATTTGCGGACAGCATTGATTTTCTGTTATCATTTGAAGATAATTGCTGCAGAATCCCATGGAATGCTTGTCGAAGCCTATGATGAGCATGCTCTGCATGAAGAAAAAGTTTGAAGATAGCGAATTGCAAGCATTGTTGGATGAGAATGATGCTCAAACGCAACAAGAACTCGCGGATCAATTAAATGTGACACGAGAAGCTGTCTGCATATGTTTGAAAGCCATGGGAAAGATCCAGAAGATGGAAAAATGGGTTCCGCATGAACTGAGTGAAAGACAGCAGGAATACCGAAAAACCATTAGCAAAATGTTGCTCGCCAAGTATAAGAGAAAGTCATTTCTCTATCGAAATGTGACTGGCGATGAAAAGTGGATATATTTTGAGAATCCTAAGCGTAAAAGATCATGGGTAACTCCAGACGAACCATCGACATCGACTGCAAGGCCAAATCGCTATGGACGGAAGACAATGCTCTGTGTTTGTTGGGTTCAGAAGGGTTTTGTTGTGATCTATTATGAGCTTCTAAAACCTGGCCAAATCATTAATACTGAACGCTATTGACAACAAATGATCGATTTGAATAAAAATTTGCGTGAAAAACGACCAGAATATCAAAAAAGGCAATACAAAGTGATTTTGATTCATTATAATGTGCCATCACACAGCAAAACCGGTCAAGGAAACGACTGAAGCGTTTAGTTGGGAATAATTTCGCATGCGGTTTACTCACCAGACTTGGCTCCTTCCGATTACTACTTATTTGCATTGATGGGGCACTCACTTGCTGAGCAGGACTTCACTTCTTACGAAAATGTACGAACATGGCTCGACGACTGGTTTGCCTCAAAAGAGCAAAAATTTGTTTGGCATGGAATCCACAAATTATCAGAAATATGGGAGAAAGTGTATAGCTGACAATAGGCAATACTTCGAATAAAATATTTTTTTATCATTTTCATACATAAACGTGCATTTTCTATAAGAAAAATCCTGTTTCATATTTACATACCTGGTAGTCAGGCAAATTTTTGTTTTAAAGGCAACAAACTGCAAATAATAATGACGTCGTAGTTTAACTGAACAGAAGAGAAGCGTTCAAGATTCGATATGGTGGTGTGAAATTAAAATGCTACAAGGAGGCTTTTCGGAAACTGGTAATCCGAAATATTTAACTGAACAAGGCCAGAAAAATGTTTTAAAGACAAATGAAAACGTTAACAACATCTCATACCAGTACCAGGCTACTAGGTTTACATAATCATGTCGATCATTTCACAGTTGAAAAATTGTAAAAAAATCCACCTTTATAAAGTGCTTTTTACAACCTTAAGTACTTAAAAGTTAAAGTACTTAACCTTTGTAAAGTACAAAAGTTGAATCAGGACAATTCAGATCATCACATGTCATCAATATTGCGAAGATATTATGTTACCTTGTGACGAAAATCAAATATTTTACTATTGTTTTTTATTTTTTGTTAATACGAATTTTTCATTGAATGGAATAGTACCTTGTCATAGTTGTAGGTATTGGATTTTAGAGAATCTCCATCCTGAATTAAATAATTACTTTTGTTTCAAGAATACAAAACTCTAGTTTTTTCGAAAAAAATTAGAAAATTATGAACATCGAACGAAACCACTTAATTATGAATATCGTACGACTAGTAATTTTATAAATTATTTAAACATAATCATGGAATTCACCTCTTCGTAAACCGTGTATTAATTACAGGGTTAATGTGCATCAAAATAATCCCACACTGAATGAGATTACCTTCAAGGCGGGAATTAATCCAGCTACAGAAAGCCTTCGAAACAAATAAATCCCAAAGTCATATAAGTTGATTATGGAGTTAATAAGATATGTGAAAGGAAACTAATAACTGATATCCGATACCGCCTAAGAATAAGACGTCCGTCATCCAATTACAGTGGGAGTGAGATGACACCAGGCAGCGGTGCCACCGTGAGTAGGGTAGGTTTCGCGGGGTTACCAACCTTGCAACCCTAATCCGGCCACTGAGGCTTCTGAGACATGTAATTTAAGGACATAACAATGACATTCGAGGCGGTTTCTAATACTAGACTTTTCCAGGCCGCCAGATCTTACATTTAGATATGAGAAATGTCATCTCTTTTTTGCAGGATTGTGAAATTATATAAGTTATTACAAATGTACCAAATTATATATAACTCATAACCAAACTATATAACATGACATAAAAAATAAATTAGTAATACTACAAAAAAATATATAAAAACAGTCAGGCAGTCAGATAGTCAGACAGTCAAACAGTTATTCATTTATATCATTTAAAATATTATGTATCTAAGCCAAAGAAACAGTAAGGCCGGTACATTCTATGGTAAAGCTCATGTTTACATTCTAAGGTAATAAAATGACCACAAGAAGCACATGCTAAAATAAAAGCAAGTGGGAAATGTTTTAAAGAAAAGTATGGAATTCGTAAAAGAAAGCACAACAGTAGTTGTATTAACAACTTAATTACATTAAAAGTAATTTTGCTTTTCAGATTGTTTCCATTTTATATAAGATTCTCTAATAATCAAGCTACAATTACAAGCTGTGAAATGTATATAGGCTACAACCAATGAAATACATAGTTTTCAGCCAGCTATAAGCAGATATTAACCAGAAGTTACCACGTATATTAGATGGAGGTCGTAATTAATGTATGACTTTGTGGTGCTTTTCTTGCAATATAGCAAAAATATTGACAGTTGACTAAGAATCATGTACTGTTTTCAGACTTATGTGGAAATATAATATGAACAAATGCGTATAACATTTATTTGATTTGCAATAATGGAACTAACATACTGCTCGTCAAGAATAGGAAAAAGTGTGAGATTATCTAGGTATGTTTAGAAGAAAGAGTGAGGCAACATTCGGAGGGAAAAGGATGCACGCGGGGCCAGGTCGAGCTCGTATACATTCACATTCTATATTCATCGATATTTACTCTGCAAGGGTTTCAATTCGACTGAGCAAAGACCAGGCTATTTCCTGCGCACCTAGTGGATGGTCCCATATCGCAGTTTTGAGACTTTCTCCTATTCTTGAGGAGCTGTACTTAATAAATTGGAATTAAGACGCGAACTGTCGAATATCCCACAAACAAGCAAGAAAATTAAGCGGCTAAAATGAATAAATAGGTATAATATAAGATTTTAATGAATACAAGCAATTTTAATGCTTAAAATTCATTTCCATCCTCACTAACATAGCATTAAAACCTTCTTATTAAGTTTTTGGTGCTTGCTGCTCTATTTATAGCTGGAGTAAAAGGCTTCTACAATTCTATTTCACAAATCTTTTACATTTATAGAGTATATGGTGTAAATGATGTCTCTTTAAATACCCTCAGAGAAATAATCTCAAAGATGTGAGATCAGAGGACCGCGGTGGACAATGACTCGCACTGTTTCGCCCAATCCAGTGGTCTGCAAACGAGTCATCTAAATATGCTTCAACTTGCTTGGAAAATTAAAGAGGAACACCATCTTGTAAGCACCATATGGTGGCCCTTTCATTTAATGGAATACCTTCAATTAATTCGGGTATGACATTTTCAAATAACGATCACCAGTCAATGTACCTTGATAAAAGTAAGGTCTATTGAATAAGCCACATCAAACATTCACACTCCAGATTTCTTGGAAATGAGTGTATCTTCCTGGTAATCAATAGTGTCGTCTGCTATAGCAGTTAATAGTCCCATTACTATGAAAATAGCTTTCATCAATTCACAAAATTTCGATAAGAAAGTGTGAGTCAGTTTTGTTGATATTTCAACAATAAAATCTATCCCTCGTGAGGGATAAAGCCTTGTACCAAATGTAATTTATGAGGCTGATGCTGCTGACTCTTCAGCACTCTTTGAACTGTACTTCTGTGAAACCCTGTCGCTTGTAACAAAAACCTAGTGGAAACAAGAGGGCTCACTTGTACATAAGCCAAAATATTGAAGTACTTGTCTTCTGTTTGAGAAAGTTTCTTTAGAAGTGTTTGCAGTTTCGCATTTGGAATAGAACCAGTTCTTTTTTTGTGTTGTGGCACGTGCTACAGTTCTGACGTGATATCTTTCTCTGTACGCGTATTGAGCCTGTCTACTATTTTTGTGACATTCCCTATCAATAAAGAACATATCGACATACATATTCATCACATGTAAAATGGTAATTATTTTGGATGGTTCGCCACTGGATATTACTAATATGTCATATAAATGATAAGTGACACTTCGAGTTTTGGTAAAGCATTTTTTACTAGGTACTTTGTTGTTTGATGATTTTCTATTGGTAGCTTGATGAAACTGTTTCTAGTAAAACAGTATCTTACAAAAGTGATATACATAAAATACGATTCTTTAAGAACTATGAATACTTTGTGTTAATTGCCTATAATTTTGCTATTTTACAATAAAATCCCTACAAGCATCAGTATGGGCGGATTTTTCTTATAACAAGGATGTCGAAACTATTATAATATACAGGGTGTCCCGTTGAAAATTTTTAAGTTTATGACACGTGATCGAAAATAAAAAATTTTACAGAAAATCTAACTACAGGAAAACATGCATCACATGATTGTAATATAAGTCACCCAAATTTAATTTTTAACATGCTAAACGTCTTTGAGATCGCCTGTCTGAAACGTCGTGGGCTGTCCAAAAATGTGTCCTGTGTGACGTGCTACTAGACTTTATGATACTGTGTTGTCACGAAAGTACTCGTATAGTTTTAATGCCAAATTTGTTATAAGAATAATAGAAACTTTTCACTTTCCCGGACCTCGAATTATTTATAAAAAAAAATTATACATCGTGTATTATCTATGGGTGAATTCTCTTTCATTCATTTAATCGTGGATCTAAACGGATCTGACCATTAATAAGTTGTTCCGTTCTATTATTCATTATGTAATAAAACTTCGACAGCGCACCATCTAGTAATTAGCTCAATGCGTGTAGCAAGTCTGTATCAGGATGTATTACGAACACGCATCAATTTTCATTAGGACGTCCTTCCATCGCAATCGTTGATTACACGCCCTTACTTACTCCTAAGTTCCTCGTCTTGCGACGTTCCAGTTCTCGTTAGAACTCTCGTGGATTTATTGGGTTATCAAAACATATATCATCTGTTTATGTTTGTCTTATTCCCAAGTTTAATTGGACTAGTTCGTTGGCTTTATTATCCTTAATTTTCCGGAAGCTGGGAAGGAAACAGCATATTGGAAATCGGCAGGAAGTAATTTAATTAATCCGTTTGATTAAGTAATTCCTTTAGGGGTATCGGTGAAGAATTTATGGCTACATCTTTCGAATGAATACAGAAGAGGCTTGTTTATCTTGCTGTTACGGCAAATTAGAAAAGAAATGGCGTATCAAGAGAGTATAAATCAAAGTGTGTTTAACAAGAATATTGTTTCTTAAATTTCGTCAGGGTTTTTGAGGAATCTTGTTTTGCCCGCAAAATAACAAGAATTTTTGTAGAAACGACGGAAAAGTATCTACCTTATTTTTTATCCATTGTTAATTCTTAATAGTGTGTATAAATATCCATCGTTGATAATTATTAAATAGAACATGCCGTTCTTAATACACTTTTAAGAGTAGTTAGGAATTGTAAGATATTATGTTCAGTGAAGCTGCTTACTGTAAATACTGTATCTGTAGTGTAATCCTTGAGTAGCGCAGCGCATTGCACCTAAAGTTGCATTACTTAGAATTAATGTATTTGAATTGATGCAGGTACAAGCAATTCAGTTTAACTTTGCCAGCATGACTGACCACCTGGTGTTCGTTGTGGTAATATAAATATTTATATCTTATCTCGCCTCTGTGACTTGCCTACATCGTAAATGTGTTCCAGCATGCTACTATTTTCCCGCAATATGAGAAAATTATTATCTATAATATGACCGGTCTCAAACAATATGTGTGGTTTATAATCAAAGCGTATTAACCTTCTAGTAATTTGTATACATAAAGGATGCACATAAAAAAGCGAAGTAGCCAAAGACTTTATATTGTGGTGGATTTTATGATGTGTAATGTGTCGTTATTTGTATCGAAGGAAGAATCATCTCACCAGTTTTGCAGCAAATAAAACCTTGCATGGAAATTGTTCAGTCTAATTGTAAGTAGTGTGTGAAGACATTTATTTGTCATCTTGTGCGACTGCATGCATCTTATTATTGAATCCCAAATTTAGAATAAGTGGGGCTAAGGGATCAGATGCCATTAGAGAAAGCCAAATAAAATGTAAATACTCATATGGAGTAATTGCACATGTCTACCCGATATCATAAACAATTACAAAATTATTCATATTTTGAATCATTACACCTGGTAGATGAAGCACGAAAAGTGCCACAGCCTTTAAATGATGGAAAAGGTATTCGTGTTTGACAAAAAGTTTGCAATATAATAAGGAAAGATTTAGATTTTGCTGTATTCATAGTAATAGTGCACGCATCTAGTGTACTGTTTAATAGATATCACACATCTATTAAACAATTACAGATATCATTTTGACTATGCAAATGTTACATCATTGGATTCCGAATGGTTGTTTTCTTATTATAAGAATATTTCTTCACCGCACCAAAAATTGCTCACGGAAATAACTTGAAAGACATACGCAATGCTGAAAATGTTTAGCTGAGCCATCCGAATGTTTAATTTTAACCGGGTAAGTATTGCATATCAAATAAAAAAAATATTATAATTTATACATCAAGAATAGGAACAAGTCTAAAAACTGCGATATCGGACCGCTCACGAGGTACGCAGCAAATAGCCTGGGCTTACTGCAGTAGTTGTTTATATATGGTGCTGCTACTGATTAGACGTCTAAGATAGCAGCTGTAATTATAAATAAAAATTAATTGGAAAAAAACAGTATTACTTTAACTACTTTTCATTAATTGTAAACTAACCAATTACAAACTCACAAGGCCCCAAAATTGATCCTTGAGGCATCCTGTAATGCATTATGTTATAAATTCTATCGTTACTTATATTGTATTCTGATATATTCACTGAGAATACATTTCCCATCATGAATAGTAAACTTTTATTTTCCCCATTTTCGTATTAAACGCGGAACGGGGTATGACTTGCATATGCAGGTTATTCTATTATAAACCAGAAAACAAATTAAAAATATATAGGCACCTCTCTGAAACTGACGAGATATTTTTTTCACTCGACACCGGACCAACAAAAGCTCCGAGGGACAACGGTTGACAGATGATAAGATATAAATTATTTAATGACGTGAAATTACGTGACCGTTTTTCCGAAACCGGTATGACAAGTTTCGACCCTTGTAACTTGCAACTTTTGAATTGGGTCATTTCAACAAAGGGAAGAGGACACAGGAATCCCTACGATTCATTAGGGTAGCCTCACTATACCACTGTTTATCGGGGACATTTATCTGGGAATTGATATAATCTGTTAACCAACAAATTTGACCCTTGCCTCGCTTAAATAGAAACATATTAGAAATACCGTAAATATTTTAAAGAGACGCATCATTAGAGAATGCCTGGAATAGTTCGAATTGAGGCTATATACGGATGTAAATATTTGAGGATACAAGGGAATTATTTAATAGATATATTCATAAAAATAAATAAACTTCACTAATGGCAATAAAAAAATAATTAATCCAAATGCCTGGAATGTATTATTTAAGTACCATTTCCTTATTGATAATTTTATTAACGAACTTTATAGAATCTTTTAAATATTTTGTTATATTCACCTTCATATTTTATCGCTGAATAATTTTTTTGTTTGTTATCTCTATAATTTCCTATTACTATATTATTATTATAATTAGACACTTGTTAAAGTTCTCGTAATAACATCTGAGATAAATTATAGTAACTTATATAAAAAAAGGTAAAAAACATTAGAATATATATTCTATATTATTACATATGCAATACAACTATACACTACGGAAGTTGAATTTAAGCATTTATTTATTGTAAAGGTGATATAATCTCTATGTATATTTGTAGTACAAAATATTTTGAAGGTTATATGAAATTATTTTTCACTGTATTACATTTACCATATTTATTACATATTAATTTTATTAAGTGTAAAATGAATAAAATATTTTCTCAAATTCTGCTGAACAATGTTTAATAAGACGTCTTCAAGTTAATGTCGGTCTTAAAAAGTTTGAATATCTTCTATACCGATGCTCATTATCCAGGTATACATATAGTCGAATCTACATACAATATTTGAACAAGACAACTTCTACTATAGTGCCAACAAATTAGTTTCAACAAATTCATTGATCTCCATATTCAGGATCTACAGAGAAATTTGTATATCGAAATTAATGTGAACTAATAAATTATTACAGTCACTTTTAATTCTATTCAGTGAAGTACATTTTTCGTTTGTACATACTGTGTAAAAATAATGAAAATATATTTCATCGGATGGGATATTGTTTCTCGTATTTGAGTTTACTGTGGGTATTCATTGCCAATGATTTTTTAAACAACCAATATACATCTAGTTTCTATGAGAGATTTTTTTTTATTTTATAGTTTTATTATGTATGTAAAAATTGCCTTAAAGTATATATTTAATAACACACATGACAGTCTACACGATTAAATTACCTATATAATTCTAATTATTTCAGACTTGCTAGAAAGTTTTAAAGAGAATCATTATGTAATATGTATAATTCTAAAATTGCTTCCCCACTAAACATCCATTAAGATTTGAACATAATTTTCTATTAATAAACAGCTGAATTGATGAAGAAATCACGATAAGTAATGGTAACAAGCTATACCTATACATATATTGCACATGCTAATTCCCAAAGGTTATTAATTGAAACAGCTAACAACTGCCATATTTAGATGATTTAATGCACTGCTTAATGCACTGCATTAATTCTAAGATTATCAAATCATACGTACATAAAAATCCCTTTTGAGAATTTGATGGCAATATTGAAATAACCGAAGTTTCATGTTCAATGTGAGATTCCTCAAAAACACTTTTTATATCAATACCTTAGTAAGAAATGGATCAAGACGCAATATCAGTACCTTACTGACTGTTTTTGTAAGGCTTCAAAATAAGAAAAAAAATCATCAGAACAGAATGTCAGAATAATCATCAGAACAATGTGAGTGTTAATATTCTATTTATGTAACGGGAGAAGAAAGTTTTGATAGCACTAACAAAGAGTCTACTACACAAACTATATACATATATGTTAGTACACTTAGGACATCACAAGTCCTTTTTTGTGTTAGGATTTTAATTTAATACATAAAACACCATCATTATCATCAGTACATGAATTCCTGTAGTTGTAGTTCTCGTAGAGAAGGGTGATTAGAGAAACGGTTGAGGATAGTTTAAACTCTTTACTCTATATTTTATTTTCTAAACTGACTCTTGCATTTAAGATTACAACATACATTACAACATTACATAGCTCATATTATATAATGCTCTATTGGGCACTATAAAGCCTAATAGGCCTATATCAAAATAGTATACATAATTTAAATTTACTTTTTGAAACTTATAATGTTTCTGATATATGTGCTTTTGCTATGTGTTTTCTAGACTTCATAGAAAATAGTGTAATTTTGATCGCTTTCTACCTAGGAACTCTGTCGGCAAATAGGCATTGTCTCGGCTGAAACCAGATATTACATATATATTAGACTTGCCAACATGGAACACGACTTGATTGTGTACATTCATTAAGATAAAGTGCCAATAAAACGTTACATAATTGCCATGCACCCACAATATTGAACCTTCTTTGAGCTTTGTACGTACGTTGACTCAATACAGGATGGATAAGGAAAATGGTTCACATTGCGTATGTAGATTTCATCGCAACTATTCAAACCATTCTAAAATAGAACTACAAACCAAAAGTCAATATATTCAGCTTCCATTTTTTTTTATTTCAGGCCTTGTACTAATTTCTTTTATATCACTAAATTGTTTCATACCCATTGCTTAATAAAGTAAATTTTTCCACTTGTTGGACTTCTGAAGAATCAGCGAAATGTCAAGACAAATTTTGTCACAACTGTGTTGGGAGAAATTGTTTGATTCATAGAGAATCGGTAAGTATTGAGGAATATTTGAAATCGTTGCAAAATAACGTAACTATAGTAAAATAAACAGGAGCATTTGTTGGAACTATTAAGTTGTATAGGGGTCGAAAAGTTATTTGTTAACAGCAAGATTTTTTTCTGTGTGTGAATATAATATATTATTTTTAACTCGGTCACTGATAAGTGGTAAGGAAGACACTGAACTGTGACAATAAGCAAAATGTTTCAGAAAACAAAACCCGCCACGGGTACGATTCAACATTTGTCCCGGATGGTAATTGAGGGACAGACAGCTGTTTCGATCTTATTAGTTCTCATCATCGCCGTACACGGTACGCCGCTCCAACCGGCCAAATGCCAAATCAAATCAATGGGGTATTCATCTAAATCGATATGATTCAGTTCCAAACAAGATGTTAGCAAAACTTTTTTTAAAGTTCAGTAAACCCTCTTAGCAAAACCATTTTATTATGGTAATAATGTGATCTACTTTGAGCCTTTTAAAGAATACGAGTATATATTTTGGGTTAATCAATTTTATTGTTGATGGTGAATATATAGTAACTTCTGTCAGTGTACTTTTATTTTAATGTCTGTTCTAAAAGTAGCGGAAATTAAAATTGTGTAATTGAAGACCACCCCGTAGTATGACTAACGCAGTGTGTTAAAATTTAAATACACACGCTTCGGGTAGGGTTTCATACAGGACGACTGGTCTCAGGTCGATGAATCATCGTCGATCGACTTATTGAAGGTGCTTTCTCCCCAAGACGCGACTCCTGGGGCTCACTTCTTGCAGTAAACTTTGTTTTAAGCGTTAGTTTACGGCGCAGTTATATTTACATTCCCCGTAATTATGAAGCTTGTGTCGAAGTTAACACGTCTTTAAATTAAGTTAAAAGTTTATGTTCGTTTCGGAGATGATAAGTTTTAGTTTTTAACGTCTTTTAAGTATTCAACGTTTACGTAAATAAGAAAAGCAAGTAAACGAAAGTAAGGACGGTGATTATTTTTGTAGTACTTCGTTAAATAAAAAGCTAGAAACCGTTTTCCCGTGTAAAATGGTGTTTTACAGTCAACGAAGGTTCCGTCAAATATGATGCTATAATCTGGTGCTATTTCGACTCTTATTATACACTGGTTGTTCTGAAAGATTCCATAATTCAATAGAGTACAAAGCAATGATTTATATAGGGTGTCTCAGTTGGAACTATAGGGTTTGAATTACGCGCTATTTGTGTTTTGTCAAAGATAGGACGTCAATATATAACGACTATTATCTACAAACTATAGGACGTCAACATGTCATGATAGCGTTCTCCATTTACTGTGATAGTATTACCATTACCCTCTTTCTTTTCAAACATCCAATTAACAAATGTACGACGTTGTAAATGGTCGTGTAATTGTTGTGTCAACTGAGTTTTTCATGCTGACCGATGGAGATCTTACTATACGATGGGCATTCAGGTAAATTTTCCGACGCGAAGCTATAAATACTGTATCACTTTGCTCAACAGCCACTACATGGATGGCTGGCCTATCGTCTTCTATAGAATTGGTTGCATTTATGGTATTCGTACAGTAGTCTGGGGGGCGGAGTGGAGCTAGAATTGGTGGCCCAGAATTGTATGCTTGGGTTCGAGTCTCAAGTAGGAGAGTTTAGTATCTCTATTGAGAATGGGCTTATCCTCGTCTTTACATGCAACCGTTTGTAGCCTGAGGCTTTAGGGGAAAGAAGTTAATTTCTGCATGAGCAAAAATTTAAAAACTGGAACCAAAAATAAAAACAAAATAAACTTTACATACTTATATACACAGTAAGATAATTTCGAATAAAATACATAAAATTAATTTCTAGAACATTATATTGGTTAAAACATTCTACCATGAAAATAAACATTTTAGTCATATGTACTACTCGTAGTTATGTATATATTAATAAAAGTTTAATTATTAATAGCGTCCATTAAATAACTTCAATAACCACTGAAGTAATTTGAAGTAATCGTTAATGACAGCCAAATATGCTGGTAAAGTTATATGCGGAAATGAACTAACCATAAAAAAGAGAAATATTTCATTACAAAGTTTAATTAATTGTTAAAGCGAAAAACAATTAATATTATTTGAACAGAAGTAGTCTATATCGTTATCGATACCATTTCAGCCAGATTATATGCAATAATACATGGAATTAAAACGCACCCGCTATTTCAGCTTGATAGTGCAATTAAAGATAAAATGAAGTGAATTCCTAACTGGCTGATTTTGTGTTAATTGCAGTACTAAATCATTTTGGCCAACTGTTTGTACAAAGACTAAATCAATCTTGAAAGGATAGCTCAGTAAAGGAACAACTCGAAAGTTGCCTAGGTACTCACATCGATGTATTAACACAATTTATAAGTCTAATATGGGTAAATTAAGCTTGGATAATGCTGATGTTCTGTGTTCAATACTAATTCCCTGAGGATGGATAACTGTAGCCAAAACCATACATTGTAAATAAATTCAAATGGTAAATTGTTATTCAATGTTAAAGAACTCTGTTAAGGATCATTCTGTATTTATGACAGTGATTTTTAATATATTTTTAATTTCATAAAACGAAAAGTACTTAATTGATTTTAAAACGAACGAGCACAACACAATTATTTGCCTGTTGGGGTAAAATTATTTTCTCATAACGTTAAATAGTTAAAAATTCTCGTTAAACAACTTTAACAATTATCGTTAAACAATTTTCTCAGTGTACAACTTAAAAAATATATATTTACTTTTTTTAAATTGTCCACTGGGAAAACTATTTAACGTAAATTAAATGGTGCATGCTTGTTATAAATAGATGAATGTTAATATGGTTACTTAGTAAGAAAGTGTTAATAGTAAACGAAAAGAAATTCATGCCTAGTTACATGAATATAGATATTCGTACATTTTTAATCTGTTGTAGATAACTCCCCAGCAGCGTCTAGGTTGCTCCGGCTGAGACCGGAACCACTACTGAGTAGTTATTACGTGATCTGTACTAAATACATGACATTACAGTAAAAATCACTCACAACAAGAACACTGTAGCTATATAGTCCTACCATTGGGACCAAATGTCCCAACAACCATATGTGATGTTGGTGTCTCTATACCAACTTATTTGTCGCTTTGAAGTTTTTAGAACTTTGAAGTTGTTCTAAAGTAGCAGTTATGTATGGAATTTATCTGATCTTTCAAAGTTATCAATTACGCAGTAGTAGTTTTAAAGTGAAAATTACGTTCATCTGGCATATAAATAATTTTTCAAAGTGACAGTGATTAGTGACGATGTGCACCAAAATAACTACAAAGGGATTTTCTAAATATACATCAAATTTAATTAGAAATTTCTGATAACTGTTCCGATAACAAAAAAAATATTCTTTATACACCACCAAAAAAGATATGAATACTTAATTGTATTCATATCATTAATAGATATTTAAATTACCGCTTCCATAATTTTGATGTGTTTTCATATTTCTTTATTGAAATTCTTAGGATAGAAATTTTGATAAAAGTATATATTGAATCGGTGTGAAATAGTTATAACATGATGGTAGTATTCACATACATAGAAAATGATAGTAAACACGTTTTAGGTGCACAACAAAGAAAGAGCTACATGGTGTCTTCATGGTAACACAGTCCAAAAAAGTTCCATTCTAGTAACCTACGCCGCTTTGTAGTCATTCCGTAATCACCACGCAAGCGCATTTGTCACGGGGTAGTTGCCGTAACGTAACAGCTACGTAAAAATTATCTTCTTACATCTCCTCTCCATAATAGAGGAGTGACATTTACGTACTCATGACTAATGACAAACATTTTCAAGTTTCAGTGGCAGTAGTTAATACGCAGCAACATCTAAAATTGCTACTGAAGCTGTTAACTCTCTAGTAACCGTATGCTAGTTACGTTGAATCCTTCATCCATAATGAAATAAAAATATTTATGTTTACGTAATCTAGATATAAATTTCTCTGAAGATGAACTAAGACTTTATGCGCATACTGTATTTTCAGAACTCTATCATATCTTCAACTATGTTGTAAACATTTTTCTTTCAGATGTCTATTATATATCATTTACAGCATACGTATATTTCTATCATCAATCGTATACATTTTCTATATCATGGTGCAGTAAACGATTTAATTTTCCATACTATTTTCACCTCCCCACTTTACGCCAGACACGATTTTACAATCTAAGTTAAAGCAATATAAGCCAAAGTGAATGTATTAATAGGTATTATAAAGAAAATCTAATTCAGTTTTAATGTAAATCTATTAGGTTGTTGTCAAAGATCCTAGGGTAAGCTTTTAGGGTGCATCTGTTTTAATACACCTAAAGTGGCTGGAAACGACAAGGCACCCGTTCACATAACCGTTTGTTCTCACGTTAGTCACTAACTAAACAGTAACCTTATCTTAAATACGCTTGCAAATAGATTTTACCATAACCCATCATAGCAGGACCATGCCTTAGAGCTACCATCAAACCGTCGCTAATGCATTCCGTAATACGCTTGGAGGAAACGGTAGTTTTATTTACTCGTTGCGAGGTAATAAAAAGACGCATTTAAACGTAAAGAAGAGTTAAGGAATATCTCCCTGTGAATGTTTGGAAGTTTGAAAGGGAAGGGGGGGAATTAAGTGCGAATATAATCGAATGTGAGAAAACATGTTTTACAGTAAAATATGTACAATTCATTAATTTATTTTTATGCATAGGAGAGTTATACAGAAATAAGTATTAATTTTAGTTTTTACGTAAAACCTAATACGAAGACACTAAACGATTCGAAGAAAAAGAACTAAAAGTCTTAACGATACTTATCGTTTCTTTTAAAATAAGGATATTCTTAAATTTACATCTATTGATTCGGATAATCAATACCATATATATGATAAATCTCTTTAATGGGACCAAATCCTAAGAAACAAAAAAATAGTGAAATTAAAACACTGCAAGATTAAGCGGTGGTAACCTGGAAATAGTGATTTTAGTTTAGAAGAACTATCTTTGTTGCTGCGTCGAGAATTTCAGTCCCTTTCCAGGATACTGAAATATAATGTACGAGTATTAGCACAAAATTCTCCTCTCCAGTAACCACTAACCTAGTAACGTTTAGGTCTTTGTATTAGAATGCATTAAGATGATATCTATTTATTAAAAAATATTTCATCTATATTCCAGAAAGGCTTTAAAATTTGTTATATGTATTAATTGTAAGCTAGAATCAAGTTTTACCTGTTTATTTATTTACCCATTCTATACATCGATAGTCCAACTGCAGGTGAGTTTTTTGGATAAAAACTTTTTTTCTCATTGTGTGATAAGCCTATAGGATTGGATAAAAAGGAAATAGAAGGCCTTAAGCTAGCTAAAACAATACTATACCAATATTCTATACACACAATAACAGCTATTAAATTTATGACACTGCATTTGTTTCATTAAACAATTATTTTTATAATAAAATGTCGACTCTTTAAAGTTTTCCTTTTAGATGAATTGCCTTCTATTTTTGATAAAATTTTACTAATACGATGTATGAAAAAAACTGTCAAAAATGAATTATATGGTGATTGAGCAATGACACAATTAAAAAAAAACCTAATTTTTGTACCTAATTTTTTTCTCATCGTTGCATGTATTTATATGTATAAATGAATGTCAAAGCTAAATTCATATAAATGAATGAAAAATGAATAATGATGTCAAAGCTAAAATACTTTCTTATATAATTGCCTAAAAACAATAGAATATGTTTCATCTTACATTATATAGAAATTAGTTCCTGCAGAGCAAAATCTTTCATTCCCTTTCCTGAAAAATACTATATTTAAAGTTTTGTCATTATTGCAGAAGATATCACCATCGACATCATTTTTGCTATTAAAAGAGACACACCGAAGGGTATATAAAGAGAATATCAGAAGTGAGCTGTTGAAATTGACTTAAATATGGCAATAGTAGAATATCAAGATAGGGTTGTTTTACGGGCTGTATTTATTGTTGTAATTGTACAGTATTTATACTGTTTCTTTCTGTGGTTGTATTTATACTTTTTCTAGCTCTATCTATATCTGTATTAAAATATACTGTGGGTACCTGTGGAAAAAAGGTAGTGATAACATGAATTACAGCTTCAAAATTGGTGACTAATTTAGATATTTTATCAGGCTATAATAAACTTCTTCTGCGTTTAAATAACTTCTTTCTACCACCATTATAAGTTTCATTTATTTATGGCCTGTTAAAGCCATACTTATCTTGCATATAACCAACTCATAATAATTAATAAATAACATATTTACAACGTTTTAATTATCCAATTACTCATCAAGTTCTATGAAACTAAGACTAATTATAAGACCATACGGCTTTTTCTACTAACATTTCGTCAGTTTATTAGCTGTATTCCTTGGAATTAATTAAGAATAATAATCTTGTAATCTCGTATTTTAGATGTAATTCATTATAATATTTTGACGTGGTTCATTGACCAGTTTATCTTTAATATTAATTGTTACTGTTCGAGCAATTCGTGTGTATAAATAATTTCAGCTACTCAACTTGAAAGTACCATTAGATATTATTAAAGTTAATAATTAACAAAAAATGAATGTCATGGTCACGGCTATTATAGCCATAATGCAAGTAATGCGTATTGTTAATATTACCTAATAGGATGAACAAGTGGATCGATAGAAAAAAAAAGTGATATTATACTGGCTGGGTGTTAAAAAACCGCTGGAAAAAATATTTGGAATGAGAAATTTCATGGGTTAGAAAAAATTAAAAACAGTCAAGGTTTGTGTTCAAGTTTTCTTCGTATTATGAATATAAAAATACGTGTTTAGTTTAATAAAAAGTACCGACGCAACGTGTGTGTTTTTTTATCTACAATATGTTGGCCAAGATGAGTAAAGGCCCGTCGAAGATATTATCTACTGGCAAGTCATTATATAATAGATAGGGTGAAGGACTAAAAAAAATCTATTTGTGTTGTTATTATATAAACCGGTTAATTTTTATTTAGTTTACAGAGTGATATTTGTAATATCTGTGAAAGTTATGAAAAATCCTATGAAATTCTAGGCATTTCTTAAAACAAAACGGAAAATTTTCTTAAATTTTTTATATTTGTTATTATTAATACTAAATTAAATAAATGCAATTGTTACTCTAATTTACTACATACAATACTTTTAGATTTTGAATACTACTGTACTGTTATAAGGAAAGTGGTAATTATTAATGTAAAGCTAGAAAATAATGGAAGTTCTAAGTGGACATAATATTATGCTATAGAGTTTGGGGCAAAAAATTTCAGTTTCTCTTAAAATTAATGGAAAATCGTATCTTGTTAAACAATTAAATAGTTTATAATTAGAAGCTGTTTTCTGGCGAAAATATCAGTAGGTAGTATATAAATTTCCAGTTTCAATGTATATAAACATAAAATTTACGTATTCTAACGTTATAATCGAATTCTAATACTAATCTAAAAATGTGTATGTATAAGAATAATCCACCTTTTAAGAATACTTTAATTCATTATCGACGGGTGTGGGTAGTACTGCGAGTCTTCCACATTATAGTGACAATGCAGTAAGTGACAATGATTAACGTAACATGGCAATCTCGATAAAGGCTTTATAACGTTTCGCATATTCCATAAGAACAGCACAGGGTTAGATGAACAAATTTCATGAGGTCAGGCTAAACTCCCTCATTAGAATTCATCCTAGCCTTATGAAACTTATACATCTAATGATAACCTTAGCGAGTATATCAACGAAGTAGTTGAAGGGATGCAGTGGTGGAATGTAATATGCTGCAGTGAAATATTCTGAAACAACGAGGAGACTGGATTGTTGCTGAAATTTCCCTCCAAATGGAAATGCTGTGCTTTTTAAGACAATATTCATCATATTTACGGCACATATAGGCGGTTGGTAAAGTGTTTCTGTAGCGACCCCCTAAATGAAAGTATGTTTTGCGATTTGGTTTATGGATTGGAGAGTAACCGCTACAAATTTCTCATCAATAAAATTGAGAAAGTGGCGTTGAAATTATCTGGCGTTGTATACTTGCATCTGTATAATGAAGAAGAACACTTGATAACACCTTATTGTAACCTCATCAGCAGGATGATATATTTCGTCACTATAAAGCCCACATTATTTAAAAATTTTTTCGCAGAATTGCGTTTTGACTTGGACTGAACCGCCTTATTCTGCAGATATTAGTTCCATAAACTATATCCCCGCTTTAAAACATGTATTCAAAATGGCGACTTAGAAATATTTCTGGAG
Source organism: Rosalia funebris (assembly GCA_037954035.1). Lineage (NCBI taxonomy): Eukaryota > Metazoa > Arthropoda > Insecta > Coleoptera > Cerambycidae > Rosalia > Rosalia funebris. The sequence continues at coordinate 23,808,539 of JAZFAV010000011.1, forward strand.
GTAATGCAACGCGTGTACGCCATCCTTTAGTAGCAAGGAAAATAATTGTAGTTATGTATATATTTCTTGACTATTACGTGGCTGATGTTCGTAATCTATATTATAATCTACAATACTCATTTTTTAATTATTACATTCCCTCAAAACTCTATACTTTCGAGTTTTAAAGAGTTTAAAACAAAACGAAGTAAGCTCTGAATACTTCTTTTTATACAGTATCACATGTTAATGTCATTTATAAATTCCTATGCATTAATTTTATCTGCTTTTATAAACGTTTACATTTGTTTTATAAGTCATCTAAAGCATCACTGCATTATTCGATTTCGTAATAAACCCATATTTTTACCACACGACAAGTATTATACAATCTAGTATATGACCTCACGAGAACATCCACAAACTGCATAAAATACCATAAAACATCTACACAGACTGCAGGCCAAAGGCGACGATAGCGACCAGGCATCTGATCTTCCAGTAACAATTTCCTGCAGGAATAATCGAGCAAGTTGTCTGTTTTATGTAGTAGGCGACTTGCAAAGTATGTGGTAAAATGTAGGACATGATGGTAAGACGTGATAGCAAAGAAAAGCGGAAATTTATCATGTGTGTTTAGGGGGAGTAAGTCGAGATGTATGGACTTACGAGGACAAAGAAAACGTGATATGGAATACAAAATTCAGAATTGCAGATTTCATGCTTAATCAGAAGCGTCCTTGCGGGGAGAAATTCTAGTGTTTCTAGTGCTTACAAAATGGATAGATCGTATGTATTATTTACACTGTATTTCTTACAGATTTAATGATTAGGGAAATTACCAAATTAGAAGATTATGTAATTATAACTTCTTAATTTTATAAAATCAATCAGTCAAATCAACTTGAAACTGCTTTTGTCTCAATCATAATTGTACTTAAAATATTTTCTTGTAATAAATATTATGTCAATAGTATCGCAGTAATACCAATAGGGTAGAGCTGTGTATGTAACTAAAAGTTTATAGGCACCGAAACCTGAAAATTATATATTCGAAATATAAAAGTGTAGACTAATCGCGAGAATAGATGATACCTACGCTGACTTTGAACATATACCATCGATTAAATTTTCACTCCGCTGCGGTGCCACTTGGATGGGTGACCGACCCAGTCACTATATATTCTAGCAACTTGTATGCCAATGAACTCAGAGAAGCTACTACAGAAACTTAGGCGAGGTTTGTATAAAATACGTACCATTTTTCGGATAGGATGTAAAACTGTAGATTCTTTGTCTATTATATGTTAGCCAAATAAAAGGTCTCTACCTGACTAGTGACCAGAGCGGGAGTTTAAAAACATTCCCTATTTGGGGTAGTTCGTCTTCTGGCATTAGTAGCGAAAATAAATCGGCGTTGTATAATAGTTTATATAAAAGAAAACTTACAAGACAGTTCTCATTTGAGCACTTCCTTCAACCATGCACAAGAGATATTAAATTAGAAATGTTCAATAGTGGTGTTCTACTCTGTGGTACACATGCTTCGACACTCAAGACTATTACGAGTACTTTGCTGTATTCCTTGAATTTCCAATACCTGAGTAGTATATTGATAATTATTTTCAGAGTATTTTTACGACATTATTGGCTAATATTGAAAAGATATGTTGGATGGAAACGGGGAGTTTCCTATATATCCACCACTGTTACTGGGCGATATATAGGAAATTCTGTGCAGAATAGAGTAGATTTCAAGACAAGTCCCTAATGTGGAATTGGCTACAACTTCCGAATGTTCCAAAAATTATTATGACGTTTCTGAAAAACATAATCTGTTAATATACAAATACGAATAAAAGTCTAGAGTTAATATTTTTAACATTAATAATTGTGTTAATATTCACAATGAATAAAATTTGATAGTCTATAGTATATATTTATTAAGTTGTTATCTTTTCACTAATATTTATAGAAAAAAATATTTTCTTACTGTATATATATATATATATATATATATATATATATATATATATATATATAATATATATATATATATATATATATACATATATATATATATATATATATATATATATATATATATATATATATATATAGTCTATTATGATATATAGTTATTTAGAAATGAAATTTTATAATAAGTCTTATAAAATTTAACTTGGAGTAATAACCTGGAATGTTTGCCTCTTTTTGGTTAAATAAAACTTAGTTATTAAAAGGGATATTTACATTCACTAGTTTTTGTTTAAATTTACAATGTACGAAAAGTCATGTATGAAAAATAATATAAGTTAAGGTGTCTTAGTTTATGCTGCTGTGCCTTCTTAAGGCGCGATCAAAAATTTTCAGTAACTCGCCGACACGATGTTGCTTCAATTCTTTGAAACTTCTCACGTATTTTAGCTGTTAACTGAAGCAAAGTCCTAGGAGCATCAGTGTACATAATATATTTCAAATAAGCCTATAAGAAAAAAATAAGTTGGCGTTAACTCGGGACTTCTGGGCGGCCAATTGATCACCAAAAGAGATCACTTTCCCAGAGCAAATCACTCTAACGATTTCTATTTAATAAATTTGCATTATGAACTGTAATACTATCTTGCTGAAACCATGTGTTCTCATTAAACCTCATGTTCAATAAGTAAATTATGAAAACATTTCAGGACACCTTGTATTTTGATAAACGTGAATTATTATTAATGGAACACCTTACTGCAGAACGTCTCTGTCATTGTTAAGGTATTCTAGATAACCAGCACTGCATTAAGAGACCTATTATATTCAAATGTACATTTCGAAGCGGATATAATCGCTTTTTAATGACATCCGCCAAATCATTGTTAATTACCACAGTTAACATACTGTGCGTAATGTTAGGTATCGCTTCCATTTGCCCGGAATAATTTATACGTCATTTCTTGTTATGTTCTGATTATCATACTCTGGCATAATATGTTCACGTTCAACCCCAATAAATCCCGCCGCTCTGGAGGAATCTCACGACTATACGGAAAGCATGATAACATTAAGTTGACGTCGAGGGTGCTTGGACCTCCGAGAACACTCGAAGACGAAATTCGTCTTCTTTCAGGGAAGCATATTATCTATGACAAAAATACGGCGACACATAAATTATGAGAATTTACACTTATAACATGTTTACAAGGAATGTTTTGACTATATTCGAAACAAGTTTAAATACATTATTATGCTTTGTTGTAATCGTGACCAAGGAATGACATAAAGGTAAAATAACCTTTCCCTGAAAACGCAGACGTTTCGAGATACTCAATATTACTTTCACGTTAATAAAAGTAATTTAAGATTATGCTTGTCATTATTTATATATTTGATTTATCAAATGTATAAGTAATATACATATAGTATGTATACATCGACAAGTTTGAATATATTGGATCTTGTAATTTGATACAGTATTTATAGAATAATCCAATTAATATTCAATTTGTTTCGGTATAAGAAAGGACCCTCAAATCTGCTGAACATTTTCCACGCCAAAATATTAATACTTCCGTCAACTTTAATGATCTCTTTACAATTGATGATGCATGAATCTAAACAGAGACAAGTTGCAAATAAAAAAGGCGTACATCATAAACAGACTTTGGAAAAACGAGTGCTTTAAATAAAATGGGTGAACACTAGAAGCAATTAGACTGGGCTGCAAGTTTTATATTAAATAATTATTTCGGTGTGTTAAATTTTACTGAACGAAATAATGTTCACTTTCTTTTCTCAACTTTTTCATAATAAGAATTTATTATTTATTTTACATGCTTTCTGTTGCTCATATTTACAAGCAACATTCTTAAAAACCCTTTAAATATAGTTGCGAGAAGATTTTAACTAAGTAGGGAACAGAAATTAGTCTCGAACAGAAAACTTTTATCATAAACTAGAATAAGTAATAATTCGAAGATCATGTTATGATCAAATTAGGTCATATTTTATTTTATTTTATGAAATATAATATATTAATATTGTATGGCTAATATTTTCTCAAAAATATATTTGAGAAAATACAAACTTCACAGCTTTCCAAGAAGCAATGAATAGAATCATTGGGATTAAACTATATTATGGAACTTCGTCCGTCTCTGGAGTGAAGGTATGTTCTGCGAACTGTGAACTAATATTGAAAATACAGTAATATTAATGTTTAATTGATGATCAATCTTCATAATTTTCTTCTGTGAAAAGGGCACTAAAACAAGAGAATGAAGGGGGTGGATAATTTGGATGTATAACTTGACATTCTGTGGCAATTCAATCTCGTAACACATTATAATTTTATTAAAGCATATTTTATATAGAAAAATAGAAAATTCTAATTTTGCGAAAGAATCAGTTTTAAAGTAAAGGAGAAACAAGGGGGTCTGTGTTTGATTTGAACTAAGGAGTAGGCAAATTGAGATCTCGACGGCAAGTTACATACCTATCCTAAAAAGTTTTTACTTTCCTTTCCCATTTCTTGGCAATAGCTCAAAACTTTTTAAAATAAAATGTTTTCTAAAGCACGAACCATGTTGTTTCCGTTTTCTTAGCTGTTTTGACAATGTTATAATGATGGTGAAAAGTCGCCGTTACATAGTATCAGTACTGCTCATCAGGAATAGGAAAAAGTGTAAGATTATCTACGTATCCGTAGGAGAAATAGTGAGGCAGCATTAGAAAGAAAAATGATGCACTTTACGCGCAACCAGATAGAACTCTGTACATTCACGTTCAATATATATTAATCGATACTCACTCTGCAAAGGCCTTAATATGACTGAGCAAAGACTAGGCACTGAGCAACTCGTGGGTGGTCCGATTTCGCATTTTTTAGACTTGTTCCTATTCTTGATGAGCTGTACCTCAAACACTTCAAAATTACTAGTACCAATTTTAGGTAGAGTAATAATACAAAGACTGTTCTTCACTGAAGGCTACGATGGCTCTTAACAAGGCTCCAGATATAATAAGAGTTCTCTATACATATACGAGCATGCTTATTTACATTCGTATATTGTTGCTCGTTTTAATAGTAGTACCTATTCTCTACTTCTCTCCAATATACTTCAATTTCATTTTAAAAATTGCATTGTTGATGACCTAGTACAAATTATTTTGCTATATAGTTGTCAAATTATAAAAGAATAATCTCGGAATGTAACACTCTTCCCAAGTATGAATCTTACTGCTTTATTATAGATTATATTATTGTAAAATATGTAAATGATTCATTTCCTTTATTTTAAGTCTCTTACAATAGTCAATAACCCAAGAAAAATCCATAACACGTTTTTATTAATTCTAAATAGGAGTCACTTATTGACTGTTATATAGATTTCATCTAGTTCTTAGGAATTCTATTCATGCATACATTTTTATTTAATTGCTCACTCTCATCCAAATCAAATGGCCTTCTTTATTTAATTGACAATAAAATAATCTCAGACAATGTGCCAGTTTATATTTATCTAGTTCACACAACTACATCAAGAGAGAAATAGGGCTCCATAAAACTGTGTAAATTTATTCCCGTTTTAGAGATTCTAGTTTGATAAGTAACTCATAAAGCTAAAGAGGCAATAATTTTAATATCTGAATGTCCTTTTATGTGATTTTTTATGCAGTTTTAGTTTTGTCGACCCAAATATTAAGAAGAACTTTATGGTCTGTCGTCGCATTAAACACCAAAATTTAAGTGCCGTTTTGTGTATCTTTGGCGTCGACACATTTAGGAGTTTTTACTTGTTCAGTTTACATTTGAACAGAACGTCGCTGGAATAATTACTGCGTTGGATTCGGATGATTATAAAACGGATTTTATTAGTTCAACCATGAATATGGCGCCTAAGAGATTTTGAGATAGTTTTCAACAGACTGCTTCTAAGTTCAAATAATTTCGAATATTAATTTTACTCGTGGCATTTTCAATGAAAATAATGATGAGACAAACGTAATCGGAATTCTAATTTACCTTGTCGCTACCCAAAGAATAAGTTAACAATGGGTTAGGTGACTCATCGTTAATAATAAGATTGAACACTACCTATAATCCGAATGAAAAAACTACCATTATTAGACTTGTTACTATCTACATACCACTAACTGAAAAGAAAAATTACTTTAAGTAATTTTCTGTCAACCATCTAATGCAGAAGTGTGCTTTGTTTAACGCATCTTAGACACCAATAATTTTCTAAATATGTAGATGAATAAAGGAATATTTAGAAACATATATTTTATTTTTATTTTGTGTTTACAGTATACATCAAGAAGTTTATCACTTTTTCTACTATCTGGTTCGTAGTAATAAATTTGATGAGTTAAAGATAGGACGTAGAACTCGAACATCACTGAAATAGCATGGTACAGCTCCTGGTTGACATTTTCAGTTTTTAGGAAATACAGTATGACAGTCAGTATTTCTGGGACGTTTGAAACTTAAAACGGTCAATTGGAATTGTAATCTTCAAGACAGAAAGTACAATCATGAAATTACTATTACACTGTTGCACCTCCCCCAATGTACCCACCAAGCAATACAGTGATCCATAGCTTCAAATATTTCGGAATAATGTTGACTTGCATGTTTCTAATTCACGTCTTCCTTCGGTTCAAGCTTATGAGCTGAAAAAGGTTTCTAATCCACTCCTTGATGATTTCTTACGTATAATATACACTAATATTACTCAAAAATATCTAGTTATAAGACACGAATATGTATTGTAAACGAAGATTTGAAGAAACCAATCAACTAGGCAGACCAAAATAAGTGGAAAGTTTAACATTCATCAGAAAATTCAGACAGTAGCATTTTTCTACGGCTACTAACCGTAGTGCTACTATCGAACTTATTTTTCTTGTTATATGTATGAATAAAGACAGGGGCCCCATACCTAACAGTCTGTTGTTTTTTTGATAAGGTGAATGACGACATTAATGGATCAGTGAACCAAGTATAATATATCTCATTACGGTTCACTAACCATGAATGGATATAGGTATAATATATAATATAAGATAATAAACATTGGAAAAAATGGCGCAGTACAGCAAAACAAATTATTGCTTCACCGTTCACTGAAAAGGAAAAGAAATCAAGTAGTCAATTTACAGTGCACAAAACAGAAAAATGTTTGTAATAGTTTACTGAAGGTAAAGAAAGTTTTTAGAAATAGAAATTGGAGGTAATTTAAAATTAGATTTAATCATTCCCCGATTATACCAATCTGATTGGAGAAAATCACGTCGAGAAACGTGCAAACCTACAATATTCGTGGAAAACTAGCCTCCTGTTTTCGTTGCGGCATCGAAGGTTCCAGTCCTTTCCAGAATTTATTCTTGGGATAATTGCTAATTATCTCTAAGTCGCATATTTAAATATTAAAATAGTATCCTTATAATTGAAGTTTGTTCGAATTGTGTCCTACTTTGCCTAATTACATTGAACTATTTCATTAGTAATTAATTTTAGGCATCCCCTGTTACTAATTCAGATACATATACGTTATATCACTGGATATGTTCTAGAGGTATATAACCAAAGTATTTTGAACCAATGACAATCAATACAAAGAGATTGGGTTGCTTTTGTATAAATTAAAATCGGAATGAAATAAAGCTTGTGTTAATTTTTTATTTTAAACGTTACTTAAAGTTATTAAACGATATTAAGTTAATGTTTTTATGAGATGGAACGAAGACAAGTTATTGCCTTTGCTCTTTGGTGTCTTAGTACTATAGACTTGAGGTTGAAAGACTATATCATTGACAAATAATTCCCTTTCCGGGACTTTAAGTCTGCTCCTCATAAGAAAAAGGGAATATCAAAGGTAGATCCTTGTTACTGAATTTAATATTTTTTTCAACTCATGTATTCGACTCAATGTCCTTAAGATTAATTTCGGATGCATACAGTAGTATTTTCGTACTGAAGAGGATATTCAATCCCTTTGACTCTTACTTGTCATGTATAATATTGAACAGGAATGCTCTCAATTAATTACTCATATATTTATTCTGTACCCTCTTAGTATTAAGGAGAATTCCTTGACTTTTGCTTGGTATTATCTTGTCATACATAGCACGGTCTAAAATACATTTCCAACTTAAAAAAATAATTTTTCTCAAAAGATAAATTCTCAAACAAAATATACATATGATATATATATATATATATATATATATATATATATATATATATATATATATATATATAAAATGGTAGAGATATATAAAACGAATGAAACTGGTAGAGAACTACGAGTACTTCGATCTGAATATACATATACTATTCGTTTCATCGCTATTTGCCAAACAAAAAACTCTCTTATCTTGCCGATAAACGAAACAGTCTACCTGAGCCTAGCCACAAAAATAAGCCACGGTATGAGATCAGAGCCATTTAGGATTTTTTATTTGGCAGATAGAGATGAAATAAACTACACGTGTTTAATGTGAGATTTTTGAGAGTGTGCTACATATTTTGTACAAAGAACAAAATTGATCATAGACGCTTCAATAGTATATTGCTTTGATTAAGGAAATTTAGTCATAATAGCAGATTTTAACTTTACAAATGAACCTCGGTAATTTTTTATAGGCGACATGTATCAGACGAGAAAAAAGTCGAGCGGATTAAGATCGGGGTAGTAAGATGGACAATACACACCCTTGCAGATAAACTTAAGGTAATTTGGGGCTATTACGCATACACCAAAATCGCTCTTTAGTAGTTTAAAAACGAAATTATACTATAAGGTCCAGCTCCATCCTACATAAACCACAGACCCTTAATATATCGCTCTTTCCAAAAAAAAAAAAATGGATCGATATATTTCGGATGTATTCTACGTGATCGGTGTTGTATTCCGTAAAAGTTTATCGATGTTATGAATGTATTTTTTTAGGGTACAAGTGCAACGACACGGGGATGTTCCTTCACTGGATTCTCCAATTTTAACGCTAAACGTATATCCCAAGCTAGAAGAGACCCATCACAGAAGTTAATGTTATGAGAATAAATTTCTCTATCCCTAAGTTTAGTTGTTTCTTGAGTAGCCGAGCTTCTCCTCTTCCACATACTGTCATCGGATAGATGTTGATGGATCGTGATCTTATATGGATAGAGGCCAAATATGTAAGGTGTAATACATCTTGTGCCATCTCTAGATAACTTAATCTGAGATACAATTTGACAGTCCGATGCACCAAGAGTAAGGATACGTTTCCTTATATCCTCTATTTATAACTTTGATAATATCAGCAACATTTTTCTTTGTATCAAGTCCTTGCTCCAAATCTATTGAGATTCATGTTTAAAACTGGCTAATACAGCAGCAGCGGTCGTATACATTACTAACCGACATAACTCTGACTAAGTTTTCCACAAAACACCAAAACATTATCATTGGCATCACCTAGAGATGCCAACAAAGTTGGCATCTGTGGACTATTTTCTCAATATTAATCATCATGATTAAAACTGTTTTCTCCGTTTTAATCAGCTTCAGATGATGCCAACTTTATTGGCGAAACGCGCGTCGAGTGTAGTGTATAGTGTTTTGGTGTTTTGTGGAAAACTAAGTCAGTGTTGTCTTCACACCAAAGGTTCCAACCTACCCCAGTACTAACCGACATCTTACGATATGTTGTGAAATACCTTAACTATTTGCATACTTTCTTGAAGAATACATCTGTCTTTTCGACAGAGAATCATGGGAATAAAAGAATAAATCTAGTCGCTCTTGTATATATTATGTGTTCTAAGAACGAGCCTCAAACAGTTCTCTCTAGAACTGTTATGAACTATGGCGATTTAGGTATTTACGTCTTGCTTACAAGCAAACTTAATTCTACTCGGCAAAGTATAATTGACAATTTTGCGTTAATAGCCGTATCCTCTCTCCTTGTCGACCCCGGGCCGTCCTATTTGTTTTACGAGTGTGTAACATGCGCCTATTATCGGGAACGTCTGCGAATTTGAAAGCTGGGGTCGCATCGCGTCGTAGGAGAGAGTAAGTGAAATCCCTTGTGGGTGTTCGTGCAGTCCAATGAACATGTCCAAGTTGATCCTCTGGCATTTAGCAGGCGATTTTCTAAATCTCTTAACGATCGGGTAATCCTGCGTCTTAGTACGTCATTATACTGGACCGGATGGGAGATCGGGGATTCTTCAGCAACAAGGATCAATACCGTGACAATCCTTACAATTGAAAGTGGAATCCTTAATTGAATCTGTTTTATTGGGCGTCGTTTAGCCGAGAGGATTTTACGTGAGGATCAGTGTGGGACTTTATACGAGTGGATCTAAAATGACGATAAAATGTCAATGCAGCTGCTTAATGTACATATTAAATATCGCGTTTATTGAAATATTTATCTTAGTGCAAATTCAATGATGCAGTTTGGCGTTTCATATAAAATTTTTCTGGTATAATATTTTTTAACGTTTAAAGAATATTCAGCGTCAATTTATAATACGGAACCTTTGATGTTGTGACAAAAAGTTGGCTGGTGGTGTGAGTAGTTGTAAAAAGTGACTGGTGGATTTATAATTAAATTGAAAACAACCATACTGAATGTGCTCTAATATTTTCCAATTGCCACATCCACCTACTTACAATAGAAATTATCTTTCTCTGAAACTAGCTTATCCAAACCAAATGTTTCTTTGGTTATCTCGAATAATCGAAAATTTATACCTTAAGAAAAATCAAAACAAAAAAACATTGTGATATGCAACAGTACTAGACTCTATTTATATAAAGTACAAAAAGAATATTCTCTTGTTTTATTGTGTACTAATAAGTTCTCGCAAAATACAACATACTCATATATTTATATAACCAATTGATTAATTACATAATAGGGTAGATGTACTGGTTACAGCCACTGTCCCATTTGTAGCCATTGCATCCATTATTGTAGCGTGGTCCTTAAAATGTTTTGTCTAAGGCTTATTATTGCTCGGCTATATGTTCTAGTTTGATACAACATATTGGGCATGGTCATTGTCTACTTAATTTAAAAATTGTACCCATGTGTATACCACTTTGGCCTGCACTTATTGGCTTCTTATCGTTTTTCTTAAGCTACTTAAGGTGAGTAAGGCAATTGTATTCAACTATATTTCAAGTTAAAATGTTCTGAAACTATTTTTTAAAGAATTTATATATTGTATGGCATGTATTAAAACGTTTCACATTGCAATTTTTTCGCGGGATATAATATTATTGAGTATGGCTATAAATGGAACACTCAGCAAAATGTTTTTCATTTATAGTCATAGGGCTAGCTATATTAGGAGAACATATTTCTCTTTTTCGCCACGTTGCTTTGAAGCTCCGACGTATAGATATGGCACCACCAAAAAAGCAAAAGGCAAAGAAAAGGCTAGACAAAGCAATAAAGGGCCTATACATCAGTATACCCAAAAACAACTCACTCTTACACTACAAGCAATCCAACGTGATGGATTGGCAGTAGCCACAACGAGTAATAGATTTGGAGTGCCTAGGACAACACTACGCGATACATTATGTGGAACAACTTCGACCACTATAGAACAAGTAGGAAATAAATGCATCCTAGGCAAAAAAAATTGAGGATGAACTTGAACGTTGGATACTGACTAATGCCGTCAATAGGTTCCCTATAAACAATGAAGGGTTGTGAGACGGGTTAGAGGTGGAACCCTTGGAAATGATTTCTTTGAACCTCAACGAAGCTGAAGTTAGCTTCCCTTTCCCATATTGCAACTACAACGAATACAAGGATACCAAATGATGTCAAAACCGATGAATACGAAAGCGAACGCGCCGCAGCTGAAATATACATTAACAATAGAGATAATAAAATGAATACATCTGACACTGCTGCAAATCCTGAAGAAACATTTGAATCCAATGAAATTAAGCAAATAGTATGTTTGAATGCTGAAACGGAAACATTAGGCAGAGGAAATTCATACGATGTAAATAACAATAAAGAAAATCGATCAATTAAAATTCATCAGAACATAGTTATTAACCAAATCAACCAAAGACAACTATAGCAAATATTCTGCAAGATGTGCTTCAATATCCCGATCCTAAATCATCATCAAAAAAGCGAAATACTGAATAATTACCTTCAGTTTTAACCACTGATAAGTGGATTCAATTAGCACAAGCTAAAGCAGATGAATTGTCACGAAAAGAGGAGGAAAAAAGTGAAAGGAAACGAATCAAAGAAGAAGAGGAAAGAAACGTAACGCAAAAAAAGGAGGTGCCTACAACAAAAAGAAAAGAGATGGCTGAGTTGCTGTCTGAAACTGGGAAAAAATGCCCAAAGTGCCAAGAATAAGTGAAAAGAAGCTGGTGAAGGAAACCGCTAGCAAAAGCAAATCAAAAGTCGACTGGACTGTGGTTTCTCACGTTATTGTGCAATATGATGAAGAGTTATATCCTGCCAAGGTATTTCAAATGGATGAATTAAATACACAGTGCACAGCAATGGAGAAAAGTGGGTTACACTGGAAGCGGCCAACGGTACCGGATGTTTTATGGTATCCAAATTATGATGTGATTGACTTTATATTCGAACTAAAAGTTCACATGGATTATTATCTGTAGAAGAAATGTAATTTCATGCAGATGTTTAAGTTTTATTATTCAAAAAATATTTTATTCCCTTTTTACATTTTTTCTTACCTGTTTTAAATATGCTATTGATTTTTATCGTTTATACATTTGGTGGCTATATACGGTACATCTGTCTGGCTATAATTGGTGCCGAAGTGGCTATAATAGGAAAAAAGTACTTCTTCGACTTTTTTATTTATTGTATTTCATAGAAGTAATGCTTCATCTCTTTCTATAAATAGTAGTGAGTACAAATGTACAGGCTCATAGCATCGTCGAACGTGAGAACTGTTTGACACTACGTCATGTACATTGAATCAATTTCAAAAAAATCCTTAAAATGGCTATAACCGGCGCGTCTACCCTACTGAATTTATGTGGCATATGCAAAGAAAGATGATGTATAAAATAGAACTCCTATCGCTTACATGATTCACACTTAAATATATGTACGGAATTTTGTTCTGATTGTCAATACTGAGTATTTCAATGATCTTTCAAATGGTCAGGCATTTCGGTGTGTTACTTTGAAAACACTTGTTCTATAATTTCGATAATTTATGCTAGTCCTAATCGCGATTCTAAGCAGTGCTTCTATATACACCTTTACTCCACGTTTTCTGATGCGTTTTGGGAAGAATTACAGTTTTAATCCAGTTTTATGATTAGTCGTTTTATCCCCCATACTTTCATATTCCCATATTCTCAAACGAATCCTTTGAAATATAATTGTTTTGGTCGGCTGATACTCGAAAGGGACACTTCTATCATATTTTTGTACTGTATTGTTGTATTATTCCTACATTATGATGTAATTTATCGCAGAAATCTACGTTGCGCGTTATTCAAACGATGTTTATAAACTCTATAAACCGAAAAAATTCGAGACGTCTTAACATCTCGTGACCAACTCGACCACTCTATAGCACAGCATCTTCCAATCCACCAGTGAGTGATCAATTGGGACATTTACTTAGTCACTTAATGTTTCGAATATTTTATTATATTAACGTTATTTTCAATTAAAACTATATTGTTTGAAATTAAAGTTCCTACTTTATTCTTATAGAAAAAAAGATATTTTTAAGGAAATCAGATCTTAATTCAATGCCAGGTAATAGGCCACAATTATGCAGCATCACACAATTACGATGCAAAATTGTAATGAACACAGTTGTTGTTGATGCTTAAAAAATTTATGGCGATGTTGTAACTCAAAATAACTGACGATGAAATTAAACGAAATTGTAGCAAAAGATCTTTTCAAAAAATAAATAAATTTTTCACAAAACTTATTCGCTCTTGTTTGATACTCAGTATTTCTGATTTCCGTTACACGTTGTATAAATTTCTATAATGTAAGATGCGTGGTAAACTAAGTAGATACAAATATTGAACTAATCCAAATACTGAATCTAACTAATCATGACAAATTGGCTAATGATCATAGGCATATTTTATAATTTCTTTCTCAGCCATATAGTCAGGAGTGCTAGGACATATGTTATAATTTTTCTCAGCCATATAGTCAAGAGTGTTACGATATAATTTGATTTATTTCACACCGTGAATATTGTCTATGATTCACATTAATTAGTGCTTACATGAAATTACTTCAAACTATGTAAGACAAAAATGTCAAACTATTTTGAATAATTCAGAATTTAACAGTATGTATTATATTTTTAATGAACTTTTTTATAGGCGAAGAACAATGTATTCTGATTAGATATACGAGTAGATGTGGTTTCTCCTGAGAGTTATATTTGTAGCCATGAAATAGTCATTTTTTAACTATGAAGGAATGTACGAGTATACTAACAAATGGGGGAAGCAATTCTAGATCAAGACAAATTAATAATAATAATAATAATACTTATATAAATGTCCAATCATAGTTTTGTCAATATAAACATCGCTTGTCTAACTGTCTACTTCATCTTATAAAAATATTCTTCGCTATAAAAATATTAACGTAATCCTACAGAGTTTTTTGGCATAGGATATTTGTGAAATAACTATATGAGCTGTGATTTACGTAGTCTAATATAAAATAATAAGCATAGAATATCGAACTAACCACGGAAGAATATGCACTAAGACTTTTCACCGTGCCAACAAATTACAATGCAAAACTATTATTATGGAATTATCATTAAATAAAACTAACAAACAACTAATTGCGGTTAATAGATCATCATGTTAATTAACCTCAAATTTAGTCTTACTGGAAACGATATAATGTAATAGGTCTTGGCAATATTTTTTTTATAAATCGAATGTTCCATTAGAATTATTAGAATTCTACTGAAAAAAGTCCCACCTTATATTAAAAAAATAAAGAATACATTAACAAATTTGTAAACTTAGTGGTAACAACACCTGACGTATTGTTAGTATTTCTAAAATCATTTTGGATAAAATTTAGATGCCAATGTGAAAACTTCGTCATTGTCTCAATATAATCAACATATTTACACCTTCGAGTTAAGAAATCCAACAAACTTTACTCAACTATTTGAACTATCTTTTATTGAATAAATGAATATGGAATGCTTTTGATTCGTTCATTAACGCTAAAACATTAAGCCTACGCACAATCTCGTTTTTTACCAAGATTTCTCAAATGTCTGTCTTGATGGTGTCGTGCATTGAATCGTTTTTATTAGTCATAAATATGGGTGTAGCAACACGATATTTCATCACTCCACCAGGCACAATAACGTATTCCCTGGCCGAATAGAAAGGTTAACATCGACCTTATTTAGTAACCGCTGAGGAGGATTAAACAGAAATATTTTCACCCTCAGAATATATCACATATACATACATACCTCAGCATTTTTATAAGTATTGAGTATACATTTTAAGTTATCAATAGTTGGCGCCCTTATGTTTTTTACAAAATTATACAATTGTTAAATAAAATTTTTAATGATAATTTTTAATAAAATTATTTCAGCTTCTCGTCAGGTGTACATTTACATATTTTGGGAGTACATACAAAGCGTATCTATTTATATGTTATCAACTACTTCGTGACTATATTTCATTATATACTGCTGAGTGGACAGTAGTGAGAAGATAATATAGAAATAAGGTATTGAATGCGACAAAGAGCAATGTATAGCTTACCTTCTCCCATGCGAATGCAGTAAAAGAATTTGCGCGCGCAAATGATTTATAGGCAGGTCTGTGTCTCTTATTCAGATTGGATTGGTATGGAAGAAGATGAGACATGCATCTGTCTTTATCATGCATCATACGGGGTGCCTCACCAGGAACTGCATCAATCGATATAGGGAAAAGTACGCACCAGAGAATTTAGAAAATTTGGAAAGATACTAACGATAGTGTGGCCAATTTAACTAAAATAATTACAAGCATCTGGCACTTCCGGTTATACCGGAAGTCGATACTAACTTCCTTATTGTAAATAGAACACCCTATATATTTTAGGGTTTTCGGAAAGAGCATAACATTATGAGTCAAAAACATGTAGAATACCCTATGCCTAACTCCAGCCATTTTAGAGATATTTGACATTTAAAAACAATTTTGACAGGTGTAATGGTTTACAGTAACCTTTATAACTCTCTTCGTGTAAAAGATACGAATTTGCTTCTTGGCATGTAGAAAGAACACAAAAAGAGCTGCACTCTACAATTGAATTATATTCAATAATAGTATACCAAGTGTTCCATTTTTGACATTACATTTTGTAAACTTCAAACCGCGAAAACTTGTTTAGGTCAAATAGAACACCCTATATTTTTCATATCAAATTATGTAAAATTAAGTTCCATTTTTTCTAATATAGGCATTGTGGGGGTTTAAGTAACAAATTTTTGAAATATTTGCGATTTTCTTAGAAATTCAACAATTTTTAGTAAAGATTTTATCAAATTAACCATGATTAGAAACAATCAGTAATGTCAGTCATTCTCTTATGTCAAAAAATGCCACCGCGTTTAAATTACACCCACGAAGACTTTTTGAATTTGTTTATTATTTATGGAGAATGTGATAAAGTAATATCAAGAACTTGCATCACATTTGCTACTCGATATCCACAAAAAAAGGAATTTAATTTTACATAACTTGATGTAAAAAAAAATATAGGGCATTCCATTTGACCTAAACAAGTTTTCGCGGTCTGAAGTTTACAAAATGTAACGTCAAAAATGGAACACTTGGTATACCATTATTGAATGTAGTTCAATTGTGTAGTGCAGCTTTTCTTGTGTTCTTTCTACGTGCCAAAAAGCAAACTAGTATCTTTTACACGAAGAAAGTTATAAAGGTTACTGTAAAGCATTACACCTGCTAAAAAAAATGTTTAAGTTCAAATATCTCTAAAACGGCTGAGTTTAGGCATAGGGTAGGGTATTCTACATGCTTTTGCCTCAAAACTTTATGCTCTTTTCGAAAACTCTAAAATACTATATATAAAATAAAAAAATAGGGTGTTCTATTTAAAACAAGCAAGTTGGTATCGACTTTCAGTATAACTGAAAATCCCAGATGCTTGTAATTATTTTAGTTAAATTGGTTATACTGGCGTTAGTATCTTCCCAAATTTTCGAAGTTCTCTGATGCATACTTTTCCCTATACGATCGATGCAGTTCCTGGTGAGACACCCCGTATAGTGGTTTCAGTTCTGATCCTCGCGGTATGCCAGAAATTGGTGTACAAAGATGAGGATTAGAACCAGTATATAATACGTAATTCTATCTAATAATTTAAAACTGCTAAAGTATATTTATCCCCACTTCATTCTGAACACAGACATATAACATTTTTACTTACATTTCTCCATAGAAGAAAACTTATTGTTAAATAAACATTATTAGTATTGTTAAATTCCAATACGTTATATACCTCGTATTCCATATTTTATAGGTAAGTTACGTAATTAATAATTATATTAAATAACAAATAATTATTTTTCCCATGGAGAATTTTATTGAAAGCATTTAATTTCTTACACTTCTATGTTCAAGATTAAGTGGGAATTGACTTCCAGTACAAAAAACGCACAGGCATCAAAAATGATAATTTGTGATGCTATGTATAGCCCATAGACCCATATTTTAACAATTCTATTTTATTTATTCTCTATTAGGACCGATTTAATTGGTGACAAATTTTACATAAGTTATTATTGAAATAACTCAATTTTATTATTGGCATGTTTATTTATATTGTAAATGATAGTAACATATTCTGGATGCAGTACTAAATATAACATGTTCCGTGCAGTAATAATAGAACAATTTGCTTCTATCAATATGACGGAGTCCCAAAACAATATGTAATTACACTATTGAGCAGCATGTCAAAACGGCACCCCAGCGTAGGGTCTATTGAATAATTGATACATTTTCAGATAGATAGATCGGCAGTAATGTAACGCGTCATTAATGATTTAAATAGACCGAGTATAAATAAACAATATCTCAGGAAACTTAGATTGAATGTATACGCGTCCTATTTGAAATTACAATAAGGAAACCATAACGAGGAAATCTCATTCAAACAAAAGAAAATGTTTACACAAGGAATGTAGTTGTATTAATATTCTCGCAAGCGGTGCTTGATGCGCGATTCCGGAAGTTAGTCTCAGAATTATTTAATTTTGTAGAAGTGTTAAATAAACCATACGACGAACATCACACTTCAAATGTTGACGATTTATTTCAGCGTAAATTGGCTGATGAAAAATGCATTGTATCGTGATGTACCATAAAATGAACTGTGAATTTTTATTGACTAGTAGATATAATATGAAAATTTAAAAGAGGCCGAATTGCTGCACATTCTAAAAGCTTAAAAGAAAGATAACAATATCAAAAGTGAGAGACATAGTGTTGTATGGAGTAAGTGGAGTTGGAGAGATATTTAAAACTTTTTATATATACTTTTTTAGGGTATGTTAAAACTTTTATTAATTTAAGATTATTCATTTACTCAAATGTTTTCTTCTCTCTCTTTTCAAAAAAACAGTTCTCAAATAAGGTATTCCTTTCACCCCACCACGAGGGTGGGGCGAAAAGTTTCCAGTCTGCTGAAAAAAATAGTATTTTTATTTTCTGTTATTTTACTTTTCAAAATAATCATCAATTCTAATATATTCACATCAAGTCTAATAAATTTTTCATAACGATGCTATAATGAAGTGATACAATTTTTTAGAACGATTTGTCGAGCCCTTCAAAATACGCATTTACAGCATTGATAATTTCCTCGTTGCTCACAAATATTTTATCTTCGAGTCTTGTTTTGAGGTTAGGAAACAAAGATAGTCGCAGGGGGCTAAATCTGGTGAACACGCTGGATGGGGGAACAATTCGAACTTCAATTTATTGGTTTTAGCCATTGTAATAACTGACGAATGAGCAGGTGCATTGTCATGATGAAACAAGATCTCCTTCTTCGCCATATGAGGTGACTTGTCCTTCATTTCGTTACTCAAATGATTTAATAACTGCGTAGTATTCATCATCGATGGTTCTTTGGGGTTGGTCTAACTACTTCAGTCCGTTGTTATAACTGTTGCTTACTTACAGGAGTGTAATGTTGGACCCAAGTCTTTTCAACAGTTATAAATCGACGCAAAAATTTGTTGGGATCTCGTTTGTACAGTGCCAAATTTCCGGTCGAAACAGTCTTCCGGCGCAATTTGTGATAGATAGTTAGCAAATGCGGTACCCACCTAGCACAGAGCTTCTCCATGCACAAATGTTGATGTAAAATATTGCATCCACATTCAGTTCACATCCTAATAGTCTGAACTATCTTACTTGCTTTCAATCTGCTGTCCTCTACCACTATTTTATGAATTATCTCTGTTACCTCAACGGGGTGTTCTGAGCATAATTCACATCAGTACTCGTGCGACATTTATTAAATTCAGAAATACATTGTTGGGTTATTGCACATAATGGAAAAGAGTTCTTTATTGAATCCACTTCTTGTTTGATTTGAAGTGGTGTTAAGCCTTTTGAAAAGTATTTGATGACCCCATGCGTCTCCAATTTTTCCATTTTCACGTAAGCAAGCGAGAAGTCTTATTCAATTGGCTGTCAAACATATACTAACAGAGAAATCGACCTGAAAGTTATTATACAAGCTAGTCAGGGATGGTGCTGTAAAGTACGAGTCAAAAATTAGATTTGGTGGTGCTATCTCTGGCTCGGACCGGAAAATTTTCACCCCACCCTCGTATTATTATATAACATAATTTACTCCAACGTAAACGTCTTTTATTGACGATGAATAATAAAGGAGAGTAAAGAGAGTTTATGGTATAATTCTTAAAAAGTCTTACTTGAAAATTAACATTATTCTATATTACAGGAAAACCTTAAATTTTTATCAAAAACTGTTGACGGTGCTTATTGATTACATGAAGACTTTCGATATTTAAAGCGTGTGAATATTATATATTAAAAAAACGTTGAGGTCATGGAAAATTTTTGAGTATGAGGGATATTATCGATAATACAATACATGCATTTTCAGTTTAGTACAAGGCGTTGAAATATTACACAAGTCAAGCAGTTGCTCTTACATTCAGAATGTAGATATGTAACCTAGCGTATTGATCTATAGATGTATCTACGACAATGTTATTCGTATTAAGGTCCGAAGGCGTGGCCTAGGCTGGTATTAGGAACTTGGGGTAAGAATTTCGCACTTCTCCCTGACAACAAACATATTCATGGTGCCTGTCCTTCCGCAGTCTGAGATTTTAAAGGATAGAGAATTATTTTCTATCCTAACTTTTCAAATATTGTATAGAAATCGTCACTTTATCTGAAATTTTAGAGTTCTATCTCTAGCAATACAATAAATGTATCAGTCGTATGAGGCTAATTCTTCTGCTTTTTTTGCTATCTTACGGCGTTGTCTTTGTACCTTATTGAAAGTTAATCTTGCTTTGTACCTTATTGTTGTACAATGTGCCACTGTATGTATGGGATCAAGTCCCAACAGGAGGATGACATTTCCCTCTGAACATAGTTGCATTTATACTCATCTCTATGTGTAACCATTCTCTATGAAGCCTGAGAATGTCTTTATCTCCACTATCACACACAAGGAATTGATAATGATAATAACTATCAAAGAGGATAACTATTTCTAATAGAACAGTATATCATTTTTTGGCAACCTAATGTTATAATGGCATGTTAAAATTTTACCTAATGAGAAAGACTAACAACTCACTATTTCAATTATTACATTTAGAATATAAACGATCGACTAGGTCGTTTCAAATTTATCTGTAGTTCAGTTCATTATAATAATTTCTTCACGATAATTAGGAAAATGGTGTTAAACTGTAAAGTAACCAGGCTAAAATCAGCATATAATTTAGTTCTGCTTTGCAAAATGGTTTAATAGAATGCATTTTTGTTTTCAGAGTGGTTGAATTTTATTTTCTGAGCAGTTTTCAGAAAATTGAATTTAAAATAGCTCTAAAAAGCTCTTATATGTTTTTTAGTATGTTAACTGATATAGTCTGATTTTAACTAGCCATTATATTATTTTATGCGATATTGACCGTTCTTTATATTCATCTATTTATTGTAATTATAGAAAAATATCTACTGGGGAAGAATACATTTATCTATGTTAATAAACTAATTTTTTCAGTTCTTGATTATTCCTTCAACCTGTATTTAGGCAGGTACGCGAGCTTCTACACATAACAGTAATATAAAATAAACACGATAGAAATATTTTAGAAAATGTTTTTCATCACGTTTATCAAGGGAATCTAAACGTTCGTTAATTATGATGTGCCGTCACGATTCACCTTGTCAAAGAAAATCGCGAACAATATTCTACGTCAGCCTCTCAACATGACTTGTTTCGGTTTTCAGTTATTAATTTACAAATAAAATACATTATCCGTACTTCAATTTTCCCCCAGCGTAAAGGCAATTTTATTGTTTGCCAGTAGGCTGTGGACACCACCGGGGTTGATGATATATTGGGATCCCCACGGTGAGCAGAGGCATTTTTGAAAATTAAAATCTGAAAGATGGATTTTACTCTAAAGAGTTCCTGAACCGTATGGAAACCTTTGGCGAATTTGTTCGCTTTTACTTTTTATTCTCTAGTAAGCTGATTGATTCTGATGCTCATAAAGGAACGGAACTATATGCCTGAAATTACTTTTGGGGATTGAAAAATAATTTCATTTTATGGAGGAGGTTGCCGTGATGAAATTCATGACAGATGTTAAAATGTACCGCGTTGGGCAATCACTCAATCAGTGTAAATTAAAAACGTAAAGTGAGTATGTTATGAGAACTAAAAACTATAAACCAGGTTAAAGCTATTATAATAGAATTGTAAGCTTAATATAAAACTGAAATATAATTATGGGAAACAGAAAATTTTAAATGCTAGAGAAATTAGAAAAGTTACCGAATAAGTAATTTATATAACAAAAACCATATTAATGTGGCAGATAAAAATACGGCACGAAGATCTTTTTTATTATTGCTGTTCCACTATTGTTGAATAGTGTCAAAATAAATGTGAAGAGCACTCTACGTTAAACATAATAATTTGAATAGTTTGGTGGTTTATAGTTGAACAATTATGATTCTATGAACAGTATCTGAGCTTTGCTAATCTGTCATCATCATCATCATGTCATCAATCCTAAGACTGGTTGGACGCTAACCTCCAGCTTCTGCTATTTTGTGCTAACCTACGCATTTCGCTAATTGTGCTACAATGGTAATCTGTATCTTTTTTATATAATTATAAATATGATTGAAAGTATGACCAATAGGATAATTATATTTCTATGGAAAATTTATGTTTTCGTTTATTCCCATTCTTTAGTCTGTAGTTTTTCGATTAGATGTGCGATTATTGTGTTACTTTCATAATATGTGATATCAAAGTAGTCACAAAATACAATAGAAATCGATAATAACAAATATGCAAAAAATAAGATACATTTTAGTAAAAATATATGGAGTTGGAAATTAAATTCAACGTTCAAGTTTTCTTTTACTTTACGTTTGTTTCTTTATACTTTAAATAAATACATTTATAGTTTTTAGTTGGTGGAACAGCAGGTAGGTAAAATCAACTATTCAATATCAAATCAAAAACTTTGACGACTAGGATGAATCTAGCTTTTTCGGTAGATTTTGAAGTACGCGGAAGCAATATATTTAAAAATTATATCTACATATATAAATAGGTACATATTCTACAATGCGAATAGACTGAAATTTAACTGCAATTTCGCATTCAAGTAATTTCATACTATCTTCGAAATACGACTGGATTATGAGCAAAATCCATAATAAATATTACATTATTACATGCCAAAGAATAAACAGTTTCAATATCTTAAAACGCACTTTTCCGAACGTAGAATATCTCTATCTCGACAATGAGTGGCCGAGAAAAAATAAACCAACACATAAATGCAAAATATGTGTTTTATGCGACAGTATTACTTTTATTATCCACCTCAAAATCAATAGATGTCGTCTGGTAGACGTCCCTAATCAGAATCAGTCGAAACCCGATCGATACGACACGATTTAATTGAGTAATCGTGCTAACAAAAAAAATTTCTCAAATAGTCCACCATTACACCTTCTCATGACCCATGTACATGGAAGAGTATGTTCTATCCACCTCAAAATCAATAGGTGTTGTCTGGGAGACGTCACCAATCATAATCAGTCAAAACCCGATCGATCCGACACGATTTAGTTGAGTTATCGTACTATCACGAATAAATGCCGACGACAACGACACACACACAGCAAACAATTTTTAAAAATAATTTTTTTTGGTTTTTAGGCCGAGAAACGAAAAATAAACCAAAAAAAATTTTTTTTACTTTTTCTTTGCATGACCACATTACTTTTCTGCGTATAGTGGAGTACGGAAAAGTAAAAATATTAGTAATATTTCTCTTTATTAACCCATTTATTATTTCATTGCATTGGTAAACCGTTCTCTAATAGGTAGCAGCCATTTTAAGTCTGATATTGAAAAATCAAAAGTAAACGTACCTACATTAACAAAAATGTTTCATGAAATTCTTATCTCAGATTCTAACCAATCCTTTCTTAATTATCAATATGTAATAGTTTAAAAATTATTATGAAGAATATTCACATTTCTATATAACTACCAATTATAGTTTCGCATATTTTAACATCTGTCTTCAATCGTCATTCACCTGTGTAGTTATTTTTTGGTTGGTTAACCCTCCGTTATATGTAATTCATCTAGTAGCTGGTACTCTAATCAGATCAGTATGAAACTATCTATACAACTTATAATTAACATAAATAACAAAAATACAATAATAATTTATATTAATACGACTAAAATAAACAGAACTGTTGTTTCTCTAATGGTAACTACTCGTATAGATAAAATTAAATCTATATCCATGACCCAGCTCAGTAATGTGAGAACCGTTGGCAATGTGTCAAGATATAGGTAACAAACCTTTATGTGATACCAAGTTAGATACAAATTGAAAGTAAGAGAGAATCCACGCTTCTAATTTCATTTGTAGAAATGCGAAAATAATTCGGCACGTATATTGGGTGTCTTAGTTGGAACTATAGGATTCGAATTGCGCGCTATTTGTGTTCTGTCAAAAATTGGGCATCGATATTTAACGACTGTCATCTACAAACCATACAACGTCAACATGCTGTGATAACACTTCAACAACGAATAGCTGTACAACTATTTTATGAATGTGAACCATCATTTACAGTTGCATTAAGAAAAATTCGTACAGAATTAGGACAAAATGAAGCGCTTACAGAGTTAATAGTTCGTAACTTAATCGAGGAACTTGAAGAGACGGACTCTGTTATTGATAAGGCAACATCAACGCGTCCTCGTCATGGTCAGTCACATGAATATTCGTACAGTGAGAGAAACTGTACGGAAGTATCCAAATATATCAATTCGACGTTGTGCATAACAATTAAATCTGTCAAGAGCCACCATACATCGAATTTTGAAGAAAGATCTGCATCTGTCAGCTTACAACATCGTACATTTGTTAATTGGGTGTTAGAAAAGAAAGAAGGTGAAGCTAATAATTGCAACAAAATTTTGTTCGGTGAATAAGGATATTTTATTCTTGACGGATACGTTAGCAAACAAAATTGTCAAATTTGGGGTACTGAAAATCCACATGTTTACGAAAAAGAAATGTATCCATAGAGATGCACGGTTTGATACGCATTTTGGAGTTGTGGAATAATTGAACCACACTTCTTTGAAAATGAAGCAGGTGATGCTATTATAGAAAATGGAAAATGCTATCGTGACATGTTAAACAATTTATTTTTTTGATGATTTGGATTTTAACAACATGTGGTTTCAGCAAGACGGCGCCGGCACAACGTGTCATACAGCACGTGCAACCATAACTCTGTTGCATACCAAATTCCTGATCATATTGTCTCGAGAATGCTGACATCAATTGGCCTGCAAGATCATGTGATTTAACATCACTGGACTTTTTCCTTGGAATTATGTCAAAGGAAAAGTATATGCCATTGAGCCAACAACAATCAATGACCTCAAAACAAACATTCAACGTGTTAATCTTGAAACAAACCCAGTTTTACGTACCCGTGCTGTGGACAATTTTGATAATCGAATGACATCACGCCAGACAAGTCGAGGCGGCCATATAAACGGTATTCTTTTCTATTTGTAGCCGTGGCGTCTTCGTTTTATGTTGAAGAATAAAAAACCTCGGTGTGTCAAATATCATTAGTTTTATTTATAAATCACATCCCATAGTTCCAAATAAAACATCTTCACAAGTAATTGATAAAGATAAGCCTATTAGAATGTTCTCAGTAACGATTCAGTGGTGTGTGCGTAGTCTCCTGTCATAGTTACCAGACAGTACAAATCGTGTTTTTCCGAACAATGCATACGTTACTGTAACAACTATTGAAGCAAATAGCACAATACTCGGACTCATAAAACATACAGATATAGTGCCTGTGGTGCCAGTTCTAATGAACCCATAAATACGTCAAAATATGACGTGTCATTCTGGAAGCAGCAATTTCAATAAGCCGTCGTGACAGAATTATTTCCCTCGGAGATCATTACCGTAGCAGCAAGTAGTATGTAGACAAGTACGCCAGTAAGCAATATATTATTGTATGCATTTCTTCAGTGGGCTGCTGTATGTGTCTGATTACCCAGACGTCGTGGTGCGTGGTCGTAGATATATAGGGCGGCGACTGGAAATACGTCATTGTCCGTTTACACCTCGATGCTAAACTAATGCGATCAGACCCTGCCCATGTATTACACAAGAAACACAATCGCGTCTCCAATCAGGAGACACGTTTATACGTGTAATGTATGCCTAGATTAATACCGCTGTCAAACGTAAAATGTTAGCGCCGAAAATTCAACACATTGATAAACACGGCGTATTCATCACGGAGCTTAGCGAGCCATAACATTTACTAGGCAAATCAAATTAGTCTATACATGGGAGAACGTCGGGGCTTCCATGTCCATCTGGTCGCTAGCGTGCACGTCGGATATTATTTTGGAGGCAGATGTACGAGTACTTTTCTTGTATCGCATAAATTATTACCTGATGTAATATATCAACGCTAATTTGGTCGAGTGAAAATATGTAGATATTATTTCGTTGCTATAGAATTAGTTGCTCAACCATCTGTGTTTAGCTAAACGATACAAACGAAGTGGATTTGTAAAGGTATGGGGGCTTGGTTGGAGAACTTAAACTACAATGACGCTTCGCGATATACAACGAACTAGATTTGTATATATCTCTCGTTGAATTTAATTTGCAATAATATTAATATCCTAACAGGCCAAACCCAGTTACAGGAATAAACTTATAGTATAAGCGTAAAGATTAAGTTGTACAACATAGATGTGGCATTTAATATTAACACGAGTAAGCAAATCGCAATAACATTGCATCGCCCCTTTGCTCATATCGAAGGCACCTCCGGAGCATGCCTCTAGAGGTTTCGGATACAAAAAAAAGTTACCACGTTGTTCGCAAGGGTCGATTTACTGTATCGATTTTATCAAAATTCCGAAATTCGAACGAAAAGCATTTCGTCCATCGACCTAAAAATTTCGTGACACACACGCAAACAGCCGTTTATTAAATATAGACGAGTAAACAAATCGCAATAATATTGCGCTGCCCCCTTGCGCACGTCAGGAGCATGCCTTTAGAGGCTTCGGATCAAGAAAAAAAGTTACCACGTTGTTCGCAAGGGTCGATTTACTGTATTGAGTTTGTCAAAATGCCGAATTTCGAACGAAAAGTATTTCGTACATAGGCCTAAAAATTTTGTGACACGAAAACAGCCGTTTAATAAATATCGATAACTGATAAAAGAAATTATATTTATTAATGATACTTTTTAAATATGCTTAACCTAAAAATTTAATATATATTTAAATCTTTCAAGATGTCATATTCGTTGGCAATTTTGCTATACCAACAGATGAAATATTTTTTTTTTGGTTTTCGAAAGTTGATAAGCATTTCTAATGTATTGGTTTTGCTATTTCAGTTTTAAGCAGAATTATATTTTTCCATAAAGTACAAAATGTAAATGATTGAATCCTATTTTGAAAACAGCGTACTACATACTTATTAAATTTGGGACTAGTGAGCGTTTATATTTGGACAGCTTTTGACAGCAGTCCCTGCACTTTAAAGTAATACTAAATCATGGTTATGCATTCCTTAAAAACTGCTTTGTTTTCGAAATACTGTGACTCATAAAAACGTCTGAGAGATCAAACCTTCATGTAACAATTTTGCAGATGTTCATTGACCTATGAGTAGGGGCCCACAAAACCTTTGAAACGTTCGCCCAAAGAAATTGGATTATATGCAATATCAAAAACGCGTCGAGGATCTACTGGTGCACAGAATCGAGAATGTGCCTTTTTGTCGATAGGTAGATTCCAGGCGTCTCACATACTGCCAGTTGTTTGTTACTAACTTGAAAAATGACGATCTGCTAAACTTAATATTTTTTCTGACGACGCATGGTTTCATCTTTCGGTACGAGTAATCGATTTTCAAGATATGCGAGTTTGAAGTACTAACAATCTATATATTGTTGTTGGATATACATTACACCCTCACAAAATTCATGTTTGAATGGCAGTTTCTGGCAAAAGAATAATTGGGCCCGGTTCTTTAATTTCACCGTCAATACAGAGGTAGAGAAACGAAGAGATAGAAATTGTAACTAAATTTGTTCAAAACTTACATGATCATGAATTTCGGCAATGTGGTGCAACTGTATATACAACATATTAGTAGATACGAAACATTACACCGTTTCTCCATGAGTTCTTTTATGACCGGTTGATGCGTAGATACATTATGTGTTCTCAGATGCCTCCTGTTTTGGTCAATATGGACCATTCTATGTTCTCGTACTTAAAAATAGGATTTTCAGAACTCCTAGAGCTAACATACAAGAACTGGAATAAATAAGTGTTGAACAATACGCAACCATAATGCTGAAGATGTTGTGTGGAAAGAAACTTTTGTGTATTGACAAAGCGGGGGATATTTCCGAAAATTACTTTAATTTAGTTTTGTTTATTATTAAAAACAAACAAACTTGTAGTTCATTATTATTTTATCTGTAGAATTAATAATACATTCACATGTTATTGATGATACTAGTATGACACATAACTGGACAAGTTTGATAAACGTTTTCTATTTTATACACACTTTGGCGGTTTTACATTTTATACGCATTTTGACTATTTTGAAGATAATTTTGATATTTCGATATTACTAATTTGTAGTATGTGATATTTTATTATATATTCAGTTTGAAATAAAAATAACTTGAACTTTGATTGAGCCTACCTTTTTAATGTAGATGTCACATATTTAGTTGAAAGCAAAGTTAGGAAGTTCTATAATTAGAATGGTTTAGATATTATATGTATAAAGTGTCTCAGTTGGAATTATAGGATTTGAATTACGCGACATTTGTGTTATGTTAAAGGGCGTCAATATTTAACGACTATCATCTACAGATCATATGTCGTCAACATGCCGCATTTAACAGTTCAACAACGAATAGTTTGTGTTTTATGAAAATTTACGATCGTTTACAGTTGCATTAACAAAAATTTGCACACAATTAGGACAAACTGAACTGCCTACAGAGTTAACAGTCCATAACTTAATCAAGAAATTTGAAGATACGGGTTCTGTTATTGATAAGGCAACATCATTATGTCCCGGTCATGGTTGGTCACATGAAAATATTGCTGCAGTGAAAAAAAGAGTATGGGAGTATCCTAACACATCAATTCGACGTCGTGCACAATTGATCTAGATCTATCAAGATCTACCACGCATTGATTTTAAAGAATAATCTACATCTGTCAGCATACAAAATTCAGTTGACACAACATTGGATTAATTGGGTGTTAGAAAAGAAAGAAGGTGATTGTTCAGTTTTGTAACAAAATTTTGTTCAGCGATGAAGCACATTGTCATCTTGACGATTATCAACAAATAAAATTGTTGAATTTGAGGTAGGTACTGAAAATCCACATGCTGTTCACGAGAAAGATCCAAGAAAAGCATCCACAGAGATGTATGGTTTGGTGCGTATTTTATGTATGGTGGGGTAATTGGGCTATACTTCTATGAAAATGTAGCTTGTAGTTCTGTATTTGACAGAACACAAATGGCGCGCAATTCAAATCGTATAGTTTCAACTGACATACCCTATATAAACTATTTACGTCCAAGAGTTTTGTGTCGGTAGAGAAGGACAGTTACAAATTCTTAAATAAAACATGGTTTATGTTGAAAGTTACCCAAATTCTGTGTAAGGAGTTATATAAATGAGTCTCTAAATTATATTAAAATTAATAGACCATAAATATATTATTTTACATAAGATACATGACACATAAAGAAAGGAAACTAAGGTATCAGTATGAGTAATAACTGGGTGTTTCCGATAACAATCTGGTCACAAATGTTTCGGAAGATATTGACAATAAGTTAACACCTACCTGTGTACATTCCACATCTGAAATTTTAAATTAATCAAATATGTACATGATCAAAGTATTTCTAGTAAGCAAAACGATGATCATGAATGAAAATAAGTAGGATACATTGATTTTGCTTCTATTTTAAGGTCAACATAGATAGTTTGCAATAGTTCATTCCAATTATGCCAGTACAATGCGAATTGAGATCGACCAATGGGAATGAATTTCACCAAAAAAATCCATTAGGATTATAAAATACCCCTAATTGAAAAATACTGTTTGTATGAAATCGAGTGCTCCCTGTGCACTAAATTCGACACCGATTCAACAAACTTCCGAAAATCCGGACATCATCGAACGCGATACTATTTAAATAAATCCGCACCATTTCACTTCTCCCCTACCGAATGACATTATAACAAAAATCAATAAAACGTCCAAGATAAGGAAGATTTGACTCATATCGAAATGTCATCTTAAGAAAAACAAATCTTGTGCAAAGTGCACAAGTTGTCGGCGGGGGTTCCGTTCCAGAGCCGGAGCCCATTGTGCTAAACATGGGGTGGACGGTGCGTTTATGGCAGCGCCGCTAGGGGAGAAGCGAAGCCACCCCCGCACTATTTGTCATTGCTAGTGATGTTTGATATATTTATGTTGGCTGGATTGTCTGCAGCAAAGTGCTGCTTACTGCATCGCTCCACTATTAATCGCAACTGCGATACGGTTATTCTTCGCTGCTTTTGTGTAAAATCGCCGGAATGGGTGGCAGATACGGCTGAGAGGTTTCTCTTTTCTACTCCGCTGAATACTTCGAATT
Organism: Rosalia funebris; assembly: GCA_037954035.1. Classification (NCBI taxonomy): domain Eukaryota; kingdom Metazoa; phylum Arthropoda; class Insecta; order Coleoptera; family Cerambycidae; genus Rosalia; species Rosalia funebris. The sequence goes on from JAZFAV010000011.1 coordinate 23,839,089, forward strand.
AGAAAAATATTACCCACTAGAAGAGGGATTTTTGAAACACGTTTTCCATACAGTGAACTAATTTGGTGACAACATATGACAAGCGACGTAATTTGATTTATATAATTTTTGTTCGTACGATACCATAAATCCTTTGTGAAGTAACTATCCTTTGACGAATCGAGGAAGGTGAAATTTGTAACAATCTGACGGTGTCAACTCTTACAACTAATATTACTTATAAGAAAAAGAAAAACTATGTAATCACTAAAGTTGTCCTATCGAATTGAATTCGGGTAACTCCGTGGCAGCTGAGATTCCGTCACATAAACTTTGGATATTTGAACCGATGTAGATAGGCAAACATAACGAAGCTATCGTGTTTGGTCACCTGCTATTTTGTTCGTTTGCGTACGATATAAGAAGATTACATGGGAATTATTAGTATTTAAGAAATGTTTATATACAAAAGCATATAACCAGTGAAATATTGGGCGAAAATCTTATACCAAATTTAACTTTAATTACATTTGTATACTGTGTTGATATAATACATCCTTATTTATATTGAATAAATAACCACTTCGTCAGGCTTGCAATAAATACTACAACCAACCAAGCAACGTTGCAAAGACAATTAACATGGGTACGCGTACATTTTAAAGATAAAAATAACAATAAATAACTGATTCTAAAAGACAATAGATTCTAAAGAAACATTATATTTTACTACAGTACGTACACTTGATTCGCTCCGGCTATCATATGCGTATACTAGCCAGTAAAATATTGTAAAAAATTATACTAGCGAAGCAATTCTGTAGTTAAAATTAAATACACTACAGAACTTTTAACATTCTATACACTAAGTATTACTATTTATTACTGATAGCACTGCAGTACTACCTTTTAAGGGCCGTTCCCTCAAAAATTTGTGTCTTAATTTAATACTTGCATGGTTCATGTATTAGAAGTTATAATAGAAATTATTTGAAAGTGTCATCCAGATATAAATGCATTAGGACCCTACATCAAAAAAGTTTCTCTCAAATCTCCCAAAGGTTATAAAATCCAGATACAAAGGAACTAAGGTATTTTATAAACAGATTCCTGATACTCTAGTACCCCATATTCACTTCTTCATGATAAGGAACATGGTTAGAGATAATACTTTATTATTTGTAAAATTTTCAAAAAATAAAATTCTTAGTTTACAATTTGCTGCTAAAGAAACAGCTGCCATTACAAAAAGTCAGATAAAATTTCAAGATGCTCATGTGGATGCAGAATATGCAGATTTAAAAAGTATCTGTAGTATTTACACCGAACAAACGGATGTGAAAAACAAACTGAAAAATACTTCATTACCGTTAGGTGAATCATTGAAAATAGTAGATAACGTATGTTCCATAATAAGTACTAAACACTTTTTATCATGAAAAAGGCAAAATATGTAGAGACAAATGGTTGAAAATTTATCGTTGTAAGAAGAGGCTTTCTTTAAGATATAATAAAAAATCTCAATATCAATCGGAAGCTACCCGAGTGCGGAACATATGTTAAAAAAAACGCCGACAATACCCATTCTCATCGACATTGCCAGTGCCGGTGCTTGGAATTGAACGAAGATCACGACAGTCAATAAATAGCTAGTCGCATTTATCACATAACGTGCTCTAAACAACTCGGCTACCGTGAGGGAAAATAGAGAACCACATCATTTAAAAGTTTTTGTAAACAATAAATTTTAAAATACAAAAGTGCCTGTTGCTTTGCTATACATAGTTTCCTGATTTTGAAGAATACTAAAGGATAGAAAGCAAATATTCTTTGAGAAAAAAATATATGGTCTGTCTGTTATTAAATTTTAAGATGCTTGAAGGTATCTGGTTGTCCAAAAAGTTCGTTCGGTTTTTTCATAAGTAATTATTATTAACATTACAGTTATTACAAAATATTTTAATCAATCATGTACGTTCCTCCATTTTTAATAACTTTCTCCTATCTCTCAGTAAGCTTCATAATACCATGTTCATAAAAACTTTGAGGTTAGCTCACAAAAAACGTTTTCTGACTTCCTCATTATTGGCAAATGTTAAGTTTCATAAACTGTTATTCATGGAGCGGAATAGGTGAAAATCTCAGGGCGTGAGGTCTGGAGAATACGGTGGATGAGGTAAAACATCCCACTCTAACTCTAACAATTTCCTCCGGGTTTGCAGAGAAGTGAGAGGTCGAGCGTTGTCGTGATGGAAGATGATCTTTTTACGATTTACAAATCCTGGAGTCCTGAGCGCTTTTCCTGCATGGCTTGGCTCAATTTTTGTAGTTGTTCGCAGTAAACGTTCGAATTTATTGTTTCGTTCCTCGGGAGTAGCTCAAAATAAACGATTCCTTTGAAATCCCACCAGACGGACAACAGAACTTTCCTGGGGTGAAGCCCTGCCTTTGGTGTGGATTGAGAAGGTTTGCCGGACTTTCCCCACGACCTTTTTCGACTGACGTTGTCATAAATGATCCACTTTTCATGTCCAGTAACCATATTTCTCAAAAAGGGATCGCTACGTTGACGAATCCATAATATATCGCAGATGTTGATGCGATTAATTTGGATTGGCGGAAAAACGAGTATAGCGGCAGTAAACAACAGTTAAGTATTAACACGGAAAGTGTTTAAGTGGTTAACACGGAAAAACCGAACGAACTTTTTGGACAACCTAATATTTTTTTGTAATTTCTAGACTAATGTAAACACTAGAATTGTAGCTTCATATATTTCATATAGTGGCCCAAACTTTAAAATCTGATTAGGACATCTTGTATATCCGACCCTCCACGAAGAGGCAACAACATACGTAAAATAGTTGTGAAAGGAACGGTTATGAATAGCCACAATAAAAAACATTTTATAACAGGAAAGAGGCAACTCTAAGTTAACAGTGGCTCACGTGTATTAATAAATAATTTAGTGAATAATTAATTAGCCATATCACTTAAAAAATAATCTATGCAGGTACTTAATAAAACAAAACGATTAAATTTACGTCGGCGGAGATGCACCTTTGGCATACAGATCAATATTTATAATTTACGATCGATATACAATGGCATAATAATTATGGTCTGTTTCGCCATCGTGGGTTATTGTATTTAAATTTTGGTAGTAAAACTTGAAAGTGGCGTACGTCTTTGGGATACGATAGCGATCTAAATAAATGGCCGTTAATGAACATGCAATATGCGTACGACTGGACGGACCAGTTCTGAAAATTAATTTCTACATTTAGCAGAAAAATCCGAAAACTGGTATGGAGATGTTAAATAAAATGTATAATTAATGTATGCTAACGATTCATACGAACACATGTTAATTGTAAACGGGTGTATTGCACTTGACGTTATCAACATCGGATTTTACGATGCCATAGCTCATGAAGTCGTTTCATTGGAGAGACTCCAATTTCATTGCCGGTAGAAGATTTTTTATTGATTAGTTCTTCCAAACATAGTAGTTTAAAGTATTTACTGTCTTCCACTGCTATTAAATGCAGATTTATGGCCGTTAATATGAGGGCATATAAAATTAAGTAAGCTTAATAGCTACCTACGCGTATTATAAATAACGTATTTTTTGAGACGATGTATCGAAAATGAATTTCGTATAAGAACGTCAATTAATGCTATGCCGAATTTCCTTCTAATCAGAATTTAAAAACATTTCAATTGAATTTGCAATACATAATCACTATTCAACTGTAGCAAGTATACACTTATTGATACACTAAAGTTTGTTAGTTATGTAGTGAATTTATAATATATTCCTTACATTCATAACTCTTAAGATTATTCTCTGAGCGATGCATTCAAAACGAATTCTCTATAGGTACATACCAGGTATGTAAATATGAAACCGAAATTTGCCCAAGATGGCCTAGTTTCTAATGTAGTTACCGTCATACCGCGTCATTGGCGCCATTTTTTTGTTCTGACATCTGACAAAGGTTTTTATCTCCCAACAATACAAGTTTCATACAACAACATCGTGTTTAATAACGTTGAATATGTCGAATTTTGTGCCTGGAAATTACGATTTGCGGCAAACGGATTGATTTTCTGTTGCCATTTGAAGAAAGCTGCTGCAGAATGGCATCGAATCCTTATCGAAACCCACGGTGAGCATGCTAATGGTAAACCACAGTGCTTTGAGTGGTTCACAAAATTCAAAAGTGGCAATTTTGACGTGAGAAACGAATAACGTGGAAGGCCATTGAAAAAGAAGACAGCGAATTGCAAGCATTGTTGGATGAGAATGACGCTCAAGCGCAACAATAACTCGCGGATCAATTAAATGTGACACGAGAAGCCGTCACGTTTGAAACGTATGGAACGTTGTTCCATACGTTTGAAAGCCATGGGAAAAATCCAGAAGATAGAAAATTGGTTTCACATTAACTGAATAAAAGACAACAGGAAAACCGAAAAACCATTTGCGAAATACTGCTCGCTAGGTACAAAAGAAAGTAATTTCTCCATCGAATTGTGACTGCCGATGAAAAGTAAAGTGAATTCTAAGCGTAAAAGATCATGGGTAACTCCAGGCGAACCATCAACATCGACCGCGAGGCCAAATCGCTATGGACGGAAGACAATGCCCTGTGTTTGGTGGGATCAGAAGGGTGTGATCTATTATCAGCTGATAAAACCTGACCAAACCATTAATATTGAACGCTACCGACAACAAATGATCGATTTGAATCAAGCTTTGAATGAAAAACGACCAGGATATAAAAAAGGCAACACAAAGTGATTTTGCTTCATGATAATGCGCCATCACACACAGCAAGACCGGTCAATGAAACGATTGAGGCGTTTACTCACCAGACTTGGCTCCATCCGATTACTACTTATTTCCATCGATGGGACACGCACTTGCTGAGCAGGGCTTCATTTCTTACGAAAATGTACGAAAATGGCTCGATGACTGGTTTGCCTCAAAAGAGCACGAATTTTTTGGCATGGAATTCAAAATTTGCCTAGGAATTTGTCTAATATACATATATAATGTATTGAAACTAACCTGCCTGTAATTTCTTTGTGAGGTAAATGTTTAGGTACTATCTATGATTTTTAGGTAAATGTTAAATTAATTTGTATAAAAACAATTGTGAGTCATTAAGGCTTTGTCAAATATATTACCAACTTTATACTATAAGAAATACTTAATTGAGGTTAGTTTGTACATCACATTGCACAAATATGAGTATTTACAAATTTTTTTCATTTGTTTGGTATACAATGTATCCTAGATAAACCCATGTACCACATGCGTCCTGAAAACTAGTAAGAGTAACGATTTAAATAGGGAAATAATTGCGGACAGAAGGCTGTCCCAACGATCTTCACAGTTCCCAAAATTTATTTGTGTTTTTTTGAGTTACTTCAGAGGACAATTTTTTAAAATTCATTTCTTATTGTTTTTCACGTTATTACAAGAGGTTTGATAAAAACTAGCACTACTTTTAGTTAGAAAATTTTATTAAGGTTTAACGTTGCCATTATACTTTTATTTTTCGATATTTCGCAATCTTAGGGACATCATCAATATATTTTTTAAATACGGACCTGTATATTTAAACTAATTAAGCCCGATATTTACTCCAAATTATATATGCAATTATAAATTCTACACATTACATCTTAAAATAAATTACCCCTTAAAATTCATAAAATCATTAGGTCTTAAAATATAGTTAGTCTTCAATTTGGGTTTCGGAACGATAAATTCAGAAGTATTTTGTAAATATAATTTGAAATTATTGTCTCTAATAAAGATTAATAAATAAAATTACATTGGATATTCGAAACGCACTAATATGTGGCTAAAATTATCAACATTCCTAAGCTGTAGACATACATTACACTTAGAGCAAATATTGAAAGAAATGATTTTCTAAATAAAGATAAATATTCAAAATGAAATCAGTACTTAACAAAACATAGCAAGGTCTATAACTAGAAAAAAAAATACATTTTAATACAGATATGTATAATACACGTACAAATTTGAAATAAAACACGGGCTCTTCTTTAAGTGCAGGCCTGTATTTATAAATCAATGTTGATGATGAAAGTAGGATTACGAAACGTTGGAAAGTAAAATTATCAGTGCGATGTTAAAAACGCTGTAAAATGGGATACTGTCTATGCAATGCACATTTATCTTGAATACTGTGTCCAGTCGTATTTAATTTTTTTTGCAGAAAATTATATAATGTGAATTTCACCAGTAGAAGCCCTTGTTATTCTGAATTGAATAATGCACCATACATTGTGATTTAGTCAGTGCATTTTAGTCAATATTAATACATTATTAAATTAATGTTCTTCTTTCGTAAAAGTGGAGTCAGTTTCGAACTTGACTGGTTTATTGCCAAAAAACTATCACATCTCGAAAACTTGGCTAATTGAATTCAGCTTAGTTGAGTTTCTGGTATGATATTCTACGTGAAATAGACATACGATTTTCATAAATATATGTACGAGGCTTGTTTCAAAAGTAAGGTTCCCATCGCGATAGCTCCGCAAGGAGAAGTATTAGGTGAAATCTGACAACACTGTCGTACGCGCCGTTTCTCCCTCTCTCGGTCCTCACCTTCGCTGTCAAGCTATGCCGCGCAGTGTTGGATTGACAGCGGTCTGCGATGGACCTCCTGATTTTCGTCACCGCCAGGTGCGAAATAGGCGCAGTAATCCGATTTTTGAACGCAAAAAAGGTTCCACCTATAGACATTCATCGTCAGTTGTGTGAAGTTTGTGGTGAAAAGTGTATCACCGTTCAACATGTCCGCGTGTCTAACGGTCGTACAGATATCCATGACGAAGACCGGAGCGGACGACCGTCGATTTCCAACGAGATTGCCGTAAAAGTCGAGAGTCTACTGCTCGAAGATTGGAGAATCACCATCCGTAAACTGGCTCATCACATTCCTGAGATATCTGCCAGCTCAATTGATAGAATTGTGTCAGAAAAATTGCAGTACCATAAGGTGTCCGCCCGGTGGGTCCCACGTATGCTCACAGATGCGCACAAGAAGCAACGCATCAACTGTGCTCGCCAACTTCTTCAACAATGTGGCAACAATAGGGAGGAATTCTTGGACTCCATCGCCACAGGTAACAAAACGTGGGTATTTCATTTCACTCCCGAAAAAAGGAACAATCACGCGAATGGCGCCATTCAAGTTCGCTTAAACCGAAAACGTTCGAGCAAACGCAATCTGCGGGGAAAATCATGGTAACTGTGTATTGGAACCGTAAGGGAATATTGCTCATCGAATTTATGCCTCCTGGGACAACAATAAACTCATACAGGTATTGTGAAACACTAAAGAAACTCAGACGATCCATCCAGAACCGTCGGAGAGGAAAACTGAGCAAAGGTGTGAAGCTGTTGCACGACAACGCTCGTCCCCATGTCTCTCGTCAAACCCAGGATCTCCTGAGCAAATTGGCTGGACTGTCATTCCCCACCCTCCCTACAGCCCAGACCGAGCCCCTAGTGATTACTACGTGTTCTCAAAATTGAAGGAACACTTGGGTGAATTGCGCTTTCGGATCCACGACGAAGTCAAAGAAGAGGTTAATCGCTACCTCAACGTGTTGGCGGTAGACATCTATGACATGGGGATTTAAAAGTTGGAAGAACGTCTACAAAAATGCATCGAAGAAAATGGCGATTATGTAGAAAAATAGGTTAATGTTCAAGCTTTCCAACCATATAAATAACTTTGATAATAAACAATGCTGTCTATTTAAAAAAAAAATGTGGGAATCTTATTCTTGAGACAACCCTCGTATGTCATATTAACCCTCCTCAGGATTAATAGTGGAAAAATAATAGTGAATGTACTTAGAATTAATTTGTTTTATATTTTAATGATGCTAAAATACCACTTTACATTTAAAATTACCTATTTATTCTAATAATTATATTTTACACGTCCCTAATATTACATTAGTTAGTTAGAATCCTTTTTTTGTAGAAAGTTGGCAAACGTCTACCTGCTAGTTGAAGATCCTTATACCAACTTTGTACAAAAGCTTGTCTAATATTCTAAAAGAGCCAGTCATAGTCCCAGTACTTGCACCGATGATGACAAGGATGAAATCGCGATACGCAGTTCCAGAATGGCCTGGTGTCAACTGAGGATCAATTATATGGTAATAAGAGTTATTCTTTGTTTAAAACTACGTGTTGCAGGTTTTGTCTAAAATTATATCACTGAATATATTTAACCTTTTACAACATAACAAATTTTTTTGTATGTTGTTCGTAATTTTGAGAAAGATGTACTTGCATAGACTAGAAGCAGCTCTGAAAGGGGCCACTTTCTTAACAATATATAATGCGATAAACATTTTTTAACACTGATGATCCTCCACTAATTTGATTTATTTTTCATTTAATCCACGTATTATTAATTATAAAAATCAACACTTTTAGTAGCTGTTATAATATTTTAAATATACAGCAAACATTATTAGTAAAATTGGATGTGTCTTCACAGAGACTCCAGGACATTAAAAATAAACGAAAAACGCGAGTGACAATTGGTGGGGTGACGTAATTTTGGTCATCGATAATAAATTCTTCACACACGGAAAATTTCGGTACATTCCTTTTAAGTGAATATTGTCTTCAATTGTTAATATTATTAACGTGCCCCTTCACATACACGTAGCCGCGTTAAGTGATAATTTCATAATTAGAGTAAAACCGCCTTTTGTTTAACAATTAATTACTTGAAATGGGACAAATATTGAATTTAAGTCAGAGACGCCGAAATATCATTAATTATTGTGTGTACTTATCTATTTAGTGCAGTTGCCTGTTGACATTCGCTGTGCGACTTACCTGAAAAAAAATACAATAATTAGATTGTTTAAAACGATGTTGTTAAACATTCGAGAAATTGTGAAAGTCATGCTAACGAGATCGCACTGCACTTTATGCAAACATGCTCAGTTTTTATTATTAAGCAAACAGTGACATTATATTATTCGGGCTTCTGGTTTTACGGTAATGGCAATTATGGTGCCCGTACTTCATTTCGAAGTTTTACTCGAATATGTAATTAAATTTTAGTGCAAAAATGCGTGTTAACACGGTCACTAATTAAGTTAAAAACTGTTTTGCGAAACGGTTGGTTGGCGAAAGATCGTCGAATGGTTTTGAATACACGGTGATTCTGTAATGCAGTTACTGTAAGGTGAGTTTGTGTATAAATTCACCGTTATTCGAAAGTAAATTTCTTATTAGATAAATAGTTAGATAGTAACAGACTATGATATACCATTATTTTTATGCATTTAATAAAATATATTAAATTAGTGATCTGATATGCTACAGAATATTTCGTCAGTATATATGCCGCATCAATAAAAGTAATATCTTGAAGAATCATTGGAATGCACATAATTCTGAACTGTTAGAACCATGTTATCGTTTTATCAATGCATCTAACACACTGTAGAGAAAAAATATCACTGCATTATATAATAGGCAATATAATCGAAAGCTGGTTATAGTCCCATTTTTGTTGACTGAATCCTATATCATATTCAATAAACCGATTTCGATTTATTTTCCATTGAAATAGCTTCTTATTTCACACATTCCATGGAAAAGGAAAACGGGGATATGAAATATATTTTAATGTGGAGAATATACTATTGTCACTTTTTTGCTTTGCTTTTGTATGGCTTTCTATCTTTTTGTGTATTATGTTGGACCTAATATTTTGTGTGACATTTCGCAGTAACAGCATGAGATGTCTTGCAAACTGACCATTAATCATTTGATATTTTGTGAAGACTTGGTATGTATGTTATACTATGTGTTATTACACATAGTATAACATAAGTTGACTAGAAGTATTAGGTATAGAAATAAACGGTTTAATAGTTGTATGAGTTTTATTAACCTGGCCGAGCTAGTTGCAATTACATACGGTGCGTGTTCTGGGGGCCGACCAAAATCGGACCCAGGAGAAGGTATGTATCTGCTCGGATAGCAGGGCGGCGTTGTTGGTAGCCCTGGATTCAGCAACGACAAAGTCGCAGTTGGTCTATAATTGCTATAAAGACTTGGCAGAGAAGGGACCGGTAGAACTCTTATGGATACCTGGGCATAATGGCATTAAGGGAAATCTAATTGCAGATGATCTTGCCAGACTAGGGACCAGAGAAAACCTCTATGAACCAGAACCTGCAGTGGGAATAAATCGGAATCTCATCAGAGACCGCATCAATGGCTGAGCAAGAGACCAGCACAATAAAAGATGGAGAGGAGTAATGGGTTGTCGAATAACCAAACTCTTCATCGAATACTCAGAGATTGAGAAATGGAATTAAGAATTCATTAAATTGAACAGGCGCAAAGCCAGAACCCTGGTGGGAGTCACAACGGGCCACCATAGTACTCTGAATGCATATAGGCACAAGTTGAGGCTGACTGACAGTCATTTCATTTTCTTTACACCTGCCCCGCACTGGAGGAGAAGAGGTACCTTATATTAGGGACCCCTGTTATACTAGAGGAGGCGAGGCTTAAGGTGAGGGATGTGCCTAAATTGCTCTTTTTATGGGATAGCATTTTTGGGTAATGACCCGGATAAGAGGGGATCGCCAAGGGACTACCCATGCGATCAGTGGCTGATGAGGCCCAAACCCATTTACCATAATGTAATGTTTATTAACTTTTGACATACTTTTCTGGTGGAATTATTTATAGAGAAGACATTTTCAGAAAATAAAAACGAAATTATTATACCAATATATATATATATATATATATATATATATATATATATATATATATATATATATATATATATATATATATATATATATATATATATATATAAAAACAACCATGTCACAACAATGGCATAATCATTTAGAAAATTCTAGACATTCTCTAATTCCACTGAGTTATTCTTTAACTATAGATTTTCATCAATGTTTGAAATACAAAATGATCATAATTTTTGTTAATTCAATTGTACAGCTACACTTGTCTAAAGCGAATATCTTACGATTTGCACTCAAGCGATGCTACTACAACTAGAAGGTTAATAGAAATTTATTATTTATGCAACCTTTTTCAACTCAAAGTTTTATTCATTTATTTTCTGACTGTCCTTTGTTTTCTATAATGATGTCGCATGCAGATTTTCTGGAAAGTTTTCCATCACTGCTTGATACATTAGGATATTTATCATATGGAAATGTCAAATAACTCAGGGAATTTCTCATGAATATTCTTAGGCTTGGGCCTTCTTTAATGAATGTATAATTTGTTTCTTGTTCTTATAATAATTATTATACGTTATATATTTTCATAATTATTTATGACAATTGAACTTTAAAGATGATTGTATTTATACTCTAATAGCATATTTATTATTACTGTTAGTTGCTCTAGATTATTATTTGATTATCATTCTTCTTTAAAGAAGCTCTCGTCTTGTCTCATGCTTTTTATTAAATACAACAGATCACATCGGTATTAATAAGATCCTTACTATATGTATATATTTGTAAGCACTAAAATTATTATTATGATTATATCATCATCATATCGGTTTATAACGTCCTTCGCCGTCTTCCCATTCATTATCTATATATTCAGTCTATTTTTTATTATCCCGATATCTATGTATTTTTCTTTCTTTGTCTCCCTACTATCGATTTCCACTTGTCTGTCTCTATCTCTTCACATTTTCACTTCTCAGTACTTTCATCTCTTTCTTTTTCTGTCGCCTAATCTCCTCATCTCTCAATATTCTATATCTCCAGTAGTCAATACTTCTATTTTCATATATGCCGTATTTACCTATTGATCTGTTAATATTTATATTGTCACTACCCCTCCATCATTCAATAATCTCTATGTTTCAAATTTTTATTTTATTATTTATTGATCAGTCAATGTTCATACCTTCTTTATCTCTCGATCTCCCAATCTCTTTATATCACTTAATTTCTCCATACCCACATATATCTCTATATATATCTATGTATCTCTTTACATCGATCTATATCTCTATATATAAACTTCTCTATGTCTATTTATTTCTCTATCGATCTATTCTTCTATCTATTCGTCTCTTTATTTCTGTCAATTCCTTTTTACTTTTCAATAATTTTATCATGAATTCTATTCTCATATTTTCTTGAGAAATTTTGTTTATCTTATATTTTTTATATGACACAAATTAAATGTCTTGACGAAGAGAAGCGGCATGGCGTTACATTTGCCACAATAATAGTACTGCGATTACGATACGATTTTTTTCAACGCCTACTATGTGTTATGAAACATTCTTCTATGTCAATTACTTGATTGATATTAGTAGGTATTTCGAGTTTAAAGTGTAAATTGACTTCTTAGTGTCAGATTCTTGATTCGTGCGTACGGGAGTGGGCAGATCTTAAAAATGAGTTCATTTAAAAACAGGAACTTCAAGTGCACATGTGGTTAGCCGACAATTACTTTAGAATGCAGTTGACGTTTAAAGGAAATGACAAATGGTTCTGGCGTAAAATTGTGATTCTATCGAGATCTAAGTCGGCTTGAAATTATTAGAACATGAATTTATAATGGGAGTTAGAACACATTGATTAGTCTACGTAAAATATATGACAAACACGTATAGCGCTTAGGCAATAGATAGTGTTTTAATGGGTAATACCCCTTTTGAAATGTTTCACAAAAATCTGTATTGTAAAAATATGCCTATTGTTCTTTAAACTGCTTTCCACTGTATTACTGTTACACTTATTTTGATACATTAATTAAATTAGATTAAAGTTGAATAAACATACTAGTTAAATAACATACTTCCTTCTTTGACCTATAAAACATTTTGCATGATCCTAGGACCATTATATCTGTTTATTTATAATATTTAAGTAAAATCATTTCAAGCATTTCAAACTTTATTTCTCAACTGGTATCACTTTAGTATTTCTCTGAAATTATTTCCGTTAGCGCTGGAAGACGTCTTCAAGAACCTAAAATGGGAAAATAAAGGCATAAACATTGACGGATCGCGCCTGAATAATTTAAGGTTTGCTGATGACATAATTCTAATAGCCAACAATATCCAGGAGCTTGAAGAAATGCTTAAACAACTAAACTACGAGTCCAACAAAATTGGATTAAAAATCAATCAGTCCAAGACAAAGATAATGACCAACGTTGATACAAATATAACGCTGGAAGGACGACCTATTAAAAAGACGAATGAGTATATATACGACTACTTAGAACACTCCATTAAACTAGGAAAAGAAAATTAACATGCGGAAATCAGAAGAAGAATTAGACTGTCCTGGGCAGCCTTTGGAAAGCTGCAATATATTCTCAAAAACCACGAAGTTCCAGTCAACCTTAAGAAAAGAGTATACAACACATGTATACTTCCAGTCGCCACTTATGGATTGGAAACAATATCTATGACAAAAGTCTACGCTAACAAACTAAGAACATCACAGAGAGCAATGGAAAGAGCCATGATCGGAATTTCCTTATAAGACAAAATTAGAAATACGGAAATCAGAAAACGGACCCAAGTAAAAGACATTATTGAAGAAATAGTAACAATGAAATGGCGATGGACAGGACATATAGATAGACAAAACGACACCCGATGGTCACGCAAAGTCACAGAATGGCGCCCAAGAGTTACGAGTAGGAGTATGATGGGTGGATGATATAAGGGCGATAGCAGGAAGGAAATGAATACAATGTGCATAAAGTAGGGAGGAATGGAGAGAATTAGGAGAGACCTTCTTCCAGGAGTGTATGGATATGGGTTGAGGAAGAAGAAGAAGAAAATCACTTTAGTAGAATTCTATGCGGCTGGTTCCTCCAACTTCCTTGAATTACCAATTTATTATTTTTAAATGGAATGATGGTGTGTGTATCATCTCATTTTGTAACCATTTTTAATGTTTTCACGGGTGATTTAATTAATTTTTTACTTTATTCTCCTTTAACTTTGCTTGGTCTGGTGAAAAAGACTTTCCATTTTAAGTAATTCCGTAAAATTCCAAGCAGGGTCACACCAAGAGAGTGGGTTGGTTATTCAATATCACCACATTTATTGATTTACTTATTGAAATATATATAGACATATTTTTGTACATAAAAACTTGATTGGGATATATACAGTTCTCTCATGCTGATACCAAATATTTCTCTTAATTTCATTAGGGTTACCACTGTCAGGAAAATGGCTTCTTAATATTGGTAGTGAGACATTGTGCAAGAACTCAAATAGGCCTTAACAGTTATTGTGTTATTAAAGAAATATGGTTTAAAAAACTATAAATTGTCATACTTCCAGTCTAAACGTTAACTTCCATAGTATAATGAGTGTCAGTGTCAGCGTCAGCCATCATCGTTAAGTATGCAGTTTAACTTTCTTGATAAGGAATACACATTATTAAAAAATCTCATATTGCAACATTAACATTAAGTAAAACATTAGGAATCTCTTCAAATAATGTATTATATGCACTCTCACTCTATTTAAGAATTTTAAAGGAGCAACAATTACTCCAAGGGGATTGAAGAAAGGCAATAATGTTTTACACAAATAGTTCATTTTCGAATAAATAACTAATATGTTCCATGATTTTACTTAAGAATCGTAAATTACCATTTGTCTTCCGTGATAATAAAAAATAAAGAAGCATAAACACATATTTTGTGTCTGCCATCTTATTTGTTGTCTACTTGTTACTTGATATTAATCAGTCTTAGTTATTGTGAACTTATTAATAATAATATGTTAAATTCATCAAGGATGTAACCAATTCAATAATTAATTGTGTGGATGCATCATTACCACCACATTAAAACATTTTAAAATTTAAGGCCGTCAATAACTAAATCCCCTCGTAAATATCCAAGGCTTGGTGTCTGATTATCTAGGTACATTTTGTAACTATTAACACCGATAATTCTTCAAACTGGGAAGTTAGATTTACAAGATATTAATTTAAAGCCGGATAAAGCAAACGAATTTAGCTGAGCTATTTTTGTGTATAAATATTTCCTAAACATGCACCATTATATACCACATTCCGATATTTCTTTGCTACAATACATTTCAAAAAAGAAAATATAATATAGTGCATATAATAACGTACAATACAATATTTTAAAGTATAAAAGTATAATACAATAAAGTATTAGTGTTTTCTTAAACAGTATGAATAGTAAAAAATTCAAATAGCGTTTACATTAAAAGATGATAGAGCTAGAATACGTGTTATAGGTGATAGAACACAGGCCACCGTGTTGATTTTACTCCATTGGTAAGTGTAGAATTTATACCAGCATGTGATCAAATTTTATCACGGCCTTGCCAACTGGTGTGTTCGTATACCCCGATTAGTGTGAAATTGATCTAGAATTTTACACATATCAGACGGTAAGTATAACGCTCTGCCTTACCTTTAGGTAGAAGATAATTTAAGTGAGAATTTATGTTTTTCTTTCAAATCTCATAATTTATTCTTAAAATAATCGCCCATTAAATTCAAACCATTAAATTGCCTTATGTAGTTGATTTTTCATATACCTTTTAACAAAATAATGCAAATAAAAGAATGTATTTCTTACTCACGACATTTGCACAGCCTTATTCTCATAATAGAAAACATTGGTGATTAGTTAAAGTCTTACGTGCAGTAGTTATTGATGATGACCTAATTTGTGACAGTTTCTGGTGGACTCATGTTGATGAGGTGTACATATGGCGAGCTTCTTTATCATCATTAGAGCCATCTGATACGGCTTAATAAGAGGGAGGCCATCTAAACTTGAGCGCCAAATGGGTAAACTAAGAAACATTGCACTACCTAAAACGTCAGTCAATTTAACTTCAAAACCACAACGTACTTATTTAAAACGTAGTTTCTACGTTATTCAATTTATTTTATAAACGCGTATAATTAATTTCAGCTAGTGTATATATTTTTTGTGTATCCTAAATTGTTGGTACATTAATTTAAAGTGATATTTCTTTTTATGTGCAGCCAATTGTTAACAAACACTTATTGTCGCTATAACATGGATCATTAACGACACACTATTTGCGCTATTAGCTGGGGAGATTTTCACCTCAATTAAATAGTATTATAACCGTTTCGTTTTATTACTTCAATTTAGATAACAAATTGTATTTCTGTAGTGAGAGCAAACTTTAGTCTTGGGCGCCGGCCTCCAGCCTTTTAATTGGATTTAAATAATAATTCGCAAGCGTAATAAAGTTACTTCTCATCTTTGAAATTCCTACTCGTTGCATCAGCTCAGCAAAAAGTTAATTAATTTGTGACGAGGATCGGGGCCAAAAAATATTCCGGTTTAATTGGACTGTAGATTGCAGAAAATCTGTGTTTTTTGTGTGATATCTCGTTACTACTTCATTTATTTTAATCGAGTCTTATTAATTGTCGAATGAAAAATTCGATTCACTACTATGAATATATTAACGAAGTGTCCGATGGCTGTGTTGATAATAATATTAGTAATATTTGTTTACATAAAAACCTAGCCTAATAAAAATGTTATTTTGTTTTTACTAATTACTATATCTACTACTTGTGTACAATAAATATGTTGAATATACATATATTTAACCAATAGAGTAAATCATATAAAAGCCATAGGTCGTGAATGAAAATTTGTCTATTTCTATATACATTTTATGTTTATCATAATATTTTATAAGGTCAACAGTTGTGACAAATATATAAAGATTATTTTTAAATGTTTCAAATATTTATTATTGTATAGATAGTAGATACACATATCTAAATTTAAAATAAATATTTTAATTCTTTTTTTGAACATTTGTAGTTTTAAATCTTGTAGGGAAGGTAAGTGTAACTACGTAAATGTGGATTTCTTTTTTAAAAATAAAGTTAGAACATTAGCATTAATTTTTTATATTGAGTTTTATATATGTATGTGTTGATTTATTTTAAATTATTTCGAGTTCTATATAAGTAGATAATTTTTGCATGTTCTATACATAAAATTATCCTATATCTAACATTTTATTATTCAGCATAAAGCTAAGCATAAGGCAGAAGATATGGTACATTATCTTAATAAATTGTTTTTGAAATGTATAATTTTTTCTTAGGTGGCTATTTAAAACTCCTCCACATCTTCAAATGACATACTGCAAACTTAATAGGTATATCGAGACTTTATACATTATTTTTATATTAAGTCTAATATTTTATTTAACCATTTAAATTCATATAACGCAGTTCCCATAGTTTTTGTAATATGCATTTCCCATGGTTAAATGGGTTAGACCTAAATATTGTATATATCGTTTTATGAACATTTGTATTAATCAAACTATGGTTAAACCAAGTTATAATATTTTTCATCTGCCACTTTCTTAAATTTCGTCTATACGTTTTTTCTTGTTAAAACTGTGAGTATTGCGAGTAACAGTTGTCCTAAGACAGTTCCTTGTGGAACTCCATACTCCAACGTCATTTCAGTACGAGGGGTTCAATCATCGTTTACATATTGTTTGCCTTTTGTAAGTTAACTTTCAAATAATTAATAGTCATTAATTAGTACAATTAATAGGCAATAATTCGCTCACAGTATCAAGTGTCTTAGCAAGATATACTGAGGCCTTAGCCCACTTTATTACATTAGCTATTCCATCAGATGTTAATCTTATATGATCATCATACATATCCTATGTTGATGATCCTATATGCAATAAACCAAAACTATATAATATATAAACAATATAATTTGTATGATGAATTACATAAAGAATTAGAATACAGAAAATAGTGAATGATCAAGTAATTACCAAATAATCCCATCCCCAATCCATGATCCAAATAACCCCAAATAACAACTAGATTTACATTGAAATCTCTACCCACTACACCGCCACCGTACGTACCATACTAGGACCGTAACCGTATTGACACACGTAAACAAATATAATTTGCATTGCTGGTCCCGTCATGGCACGCTACGGTGTTGGCCGGTGATGGAACGGTCTAGTGGGCGTTGTCTGATACAAACTGATGCAAATTATATTTTTTTGAATGTGTCGAAACGGTTACAGTCCTAGCATGGTGCGGTGTAGTGAGCAGAGACCTTTAATGTAACGAAATATTTACTCTTCATTGTTTACTGAGCTTCGACTATTTTATTCACGACCATTTGATTCGATTTATTATGCTATTCTAGATACATAACGTCATACTCCTATGACACACTCATATAACTAATATATTTTGTGAACACAAAAAATTATTCTTATTTTTATTAGATTCGTCCCAATAAACGCAACAAACTAACTATATGCTGAACGATGTAATACAAGATGGTATTTGTAAATACTTTATCATATGTTTAAAATTGATTCACTTGTTTAATTATTATAATGATTTAGTCGAAACTTATAGATATGATTTTTTAATTATTAACATAGAACTATTAATAATTACTATATTTTATTACGTCCACGAACGGGCACCTATTGTGCATTGTACCGTTTGATAACTTTATAGAATTCACCATTTACAGTTTGTTTGTCTGTATGTACGTAATTGTATTGGTAAAAAATAAGACTCTGTAGTGTTTGTGTATTAGATACCTGTCTTATTGATGTTAAAAACTAATTAGAATGGGAGGAAACTTGTGGAGGTTTTCATTCCAATTCTAAGAGATAAAATAGCATTGTCAAATAAATATAAACTGACTTGGTCAGTTTTTGACTTGTTCTGACATTGTGTTAAATATATAAAATAAATGTGTATATATGTAATTTATGTGTAATATATGTACTAAATAAATAAGTTATTAAATTATTGAAATGACATTTATTCTTGGCACTATACATTATATTTAAACGAAAAAGTGAAATACAGTTTTTATTAATACAGTATTAAATAAATACTTCTTTCAGTGTAGTTGAATGAATAACAACTCTACAACTTAAAAAATGTTATGTTGTAAGATCAGCCTTAAAGCAATTTGCTGTATATTGCTGAAAGTCAAAAATGTGATATTTTAAAATGATTAGGATTTTGGTTAATTCCAGGTTTAGACGTCATTCATTTATTGTATTAAGCACTACGTCATATCCCCCGCAATATAATAATAAAATAAGTGTATTCTGCTCTAAACTATAAAACATGTATGCTGTTAATGTGTGAAAGTTGACAACTGTATATTTCTGAGATAGATCAGTGGTGTAAACTTCACATATAAAGTTATTATTATCATTGCTGTAAAACCATTATTCACAAACAAAGAAATAAAAAGTACAGCGTCCAGATGGTCATTCTAATGAAAAATTCGTCAAAAAAATGTATCATTTCCGCATAAAGGCAGCGGAGAAATGACAAAAGGTTCTCATGCCGCCGAGCTGTTTTCGGTCTTTTTTTAAGCACGTATTATGCAAAAAACCTCCTAGCCGGGCCCGTTAAAGAAAATAAAAGTGACAAATGCATTTGCGCATCCTTAAAACACCGATTTATTATCCAAACACAAACCGCACACGGAATAATAACTCATCTTCGCCGGGATAAAAACCTTTGTTGAACTTGGGGCCGTTCTACTATTTCGAAAACAGAACGCCCAAGCATAATTTATGCCGGCGGTTAATTCCTGCGTATGGAATTTAAGGAATAATATTCCCGGACAACGCCGGCCCGCCGACGAATTTGTCACTGTGTTGTGAAATAAAAACTTGGAATATACGATCACTATTAATCCGCTGTAAAAACAAAAGAGGAATGTAAACCAGCAGGGCGCAATACCCGGTAATAAATTTAAATTTATGAAATAGCGTTTCAGAATAGCAGTTTGGAACTCGTGGAATTATACACCAAGTGCACCAACGAAGTATTTTTTTATAGGTAGATAAAGAAAAGATGATTCATTTATTGTATTAGGCGGTATTTCTGTAGTCTTAATATACGTACGAATAAGCAAATCGCAATGATATTGTGCCGCCCCCTCGCTCAAATCGAAGGCACCTCCGGATCATGTCTCTAGAGGCTTCGGATCAAAAAACAAAAGTTACCACGTTGTTCGCAAGGGTCGATTTCCTTTATCGATTTTGTCAAGATGCCGAAATTCTAACGAAAAGCATTAAGTACATCGACCTAAAAATTTCGTGACACACGACGAAAATTCACGACGTTTAGTAAATAGATAAAGATATTCATTATATTTTTTTCTCTCATATTTCGTACATTTTCGAAAGAACGAAGAAAGTTCATTTTACTAAATGAACTGTACCCCTATGTAATATTCTGGTAGCCATAGTGGTATTTGAATAAGGAGTCTTGACTGAGGAGGCCTACTATTCTTTACCTACTCAGCGCTCCAGATCAGGACCATCATTATTTAGGAGTGGGTCTTCTTTCCTCTCGATTAGCTACCCCAATCGCGAAAGAGATAATATATTTCTCACTTTCTTGAGTGATAATCAAGCAGTGGTGGTTCTGGATGCATGACACTCGATTCTATCTCAGTGAATCACGGATACTGGGGCCTGTTCTGGTGCTCTTCTTGTCGTCCTTTCTTCTCTGACTGTCCACTTCTGGGAGCATCTCATCTATCGCGAGGCTCGAGACCTGTGCAAGGCTCATGTAGATAGGCTAGACCACCACCCACGACTTTATTTCCAAAACACTCAGAGTACTTTCGGTTTCGGTCACCTACCTGGATTTAAAGCTATGGAACTCGGTATGGAGAGTAATCCGGGGCCCTTAAGCGTCTAGAGTACTCTCCAGAGTTTGGAAATTCGGTAAAACGGGCCAGTTCATCTTTCTAACGTAAACAGGTACAGTGTTATAATTTGTATCGGGTTCGTCCGATATAATTGTCGTTAAAGTGTATAATACACAATAATCCATCTGAAAAAGATAATCCGGATTGTGTTTGTGTACTTGTTGTGGTTCCTTTGAACTGTAGTTCGGAATAGTCCTTATTGTGGATCTGGATTCCACTTAGATATTAATAGTTTCTTTCCATTTTCTTGTATGTTTTTAGTTAATGATATGTACTCGAGATCCCTCATGATGTCTACATTTCTAGCGAAATATGGCGCGTCCACGTTTCGCCCCAGCTCATGGGCTACATGGTTTGGGGATACATGGGCGATGTATCCCCAAACAGTACAATCGTACTGCTCATCAAGAATAGGAAAATGTGTGAGATTCTCTAGGTATACGTAGAAGAAAGAGTGAGGCAGCATTCGGAGGGACGAGAATACACTTTACGCGCGGCCAGATTGAATTCTGTGTACATACACATTAACATTACAAACCCATCACTCTGCAAGTCTCAATGCAACTGACTAAAGACTAGGCTATTTACTGCGCACCTCGTGGGCGGTATGATATGGCAGTTATGAAACTTGTTCCTATTCTTCACGAGATGTACATCAACTAGGATTGCATAATTTTTCGCAATAGCAGTAGATTGTTCTTTGGGTTGAGACTATCTTGGCCGATTAACACCGAACTGATTCGGATTCGGGTATTCCTGGCGCGGCTAGCTGACTCCTTGGTATATATAATTTTAAATCCTGTAGATATTAGAGAACAAAATCTTGTATACTGCTAGTACTTAAACCCATGACACGTTTGTTACTCAAAAAACTCGATTATCTTAGACAATAAATATAGTATTTATTGAAATGGTCATCCGAGACACTTGTTAAAACAATTGCAGACTAAGTTAATGTTTTATGATAATTGCAATGCCTAATTGTGTAATAACACCATCAGAGTGTTAGCTCTTTGCTATAGTTTTCAAGTCAGTCAATTCTCGGCAGGTAGCCTAAAGAATGGTGTCCTCTTGAAGTACTAACTTGAGCACTATTTATTTATTCTAAATAAACTTAACTATGGTAATAACGCAATATTAGATTTATTTTACTACACACATCCTCATATCCCTATAGGCGTAGTTCTATCACGTTATCACCATGTCGTGGCCTAATACATTTTTAAATATTCATGTATAAATGTATAAGTGGTACAAAACCTTTGTAAAACATCATAAATGCTGATGATTTCTAAATGTGCATAGTTTTTATGAAGACAATACGTGCATAATTCTTCATTAGTTCTGTTAATAAAACGGTTTACACTGAATAATAAAAACATTTTATTTAGTGTAGTATCAAAGTAAAAAGTGTTTGTGGTAAGTTAATTAATATTTGCTTTCTTGCTTTCGAAAAGTATTTAACTTTTTCCTAATTATGTAGTTAGTAGTAGTCCTAATCATGAGGATGCGACTATTTTTTCAAAATACTTTTATGTTTCCTTTACAGTTGTCTTTTTATGAACGTAATTAGACGGTATTTCTCAAATTTGTAATTATATTGTAATCATATGATATATATGTAGTAAAATTGTATTTACTGGTTTTTCAGGAATATTTCCTGAAAAATCAGTAATTTTCACCAATTGTTGGTGAAAAATCGAATAATTTTTCAATGCCCCATTTACATGTGTATTCTTTTAATTAAGTATACATTCATTTCCGATGAAGATAGTCACTGCCAGTGAATGTATTCCTCTCATTCAAAGAATTAAAAACCACAGCAAAGTGCTTAAATTATTCAAATTAAAGAGGAAAGTTTATTTACAAACATAATGTGTTTATGTGTTTGAGCACAAGTAACTAAGTACATGATTTGTTTACACTTAAGTAAGAAGTTTTAGTTCTCTTCGTCAATAAAATATTACATATACAAATTTATTACACGAGTATAAAGCAAAGATGTGTTTGTTTTATAGTCTAGGATTGAACTAAAAATTTGGCAAATAAAAAAGTTTACATGGTATCCATAGTGATATATTTTATGTATCAAATATATAGGTACTCTCCTTCAGAAATATGAAAGAAAACACATATTTATTTGGAAATACTTAAAACATTCATTTAACGTAAATCAAATTCATATATTAGAAGATCAAATATTCCTTTATCCCCAAAACAAAACTGATTCTAATTATTCTACACATCAGCATTAGCATGGTCATATATTTTCACCAAAATTAGTAAAATATTTCCTTGTTATTACTTAATTTTTCAGGTGATTCACACTGATACTCCGTATTAATAAATTCGTTTGTGTACACGCCTTGAAAAAATAAAATATAAAACCACGGTGGATATAGTCATACGCTTCGCGTGTTCTTAAACACATAAAGACTGAGGAATTTTTATGAAGCTGTTTACGGCTACAAATTTGCGAATTATGAATTATAAATGGCAACTTTCTTGACTTTCCACTATAAATCTCAGATCGGGAATGATAAGAATGGTCGAATTGATATTCATAATTCATGTCAACACTATATGGTATGAAATATATCTTCAGAAACATATGCAAGGATTCCAACTACTACAACCTAGACACATTTTGTGAAGTCATGTATGTAAAAGGGTATATGAAAAGTTCTTGCAATTGAACAATGTGACGGTATCCAAAAAATATAAAATGTATACAGAGGAAAATTGTATATTTATGACAAAGTGTCGTTTAATTTCTAGTTAAGTTTAGAATCAAAGCAAGTTCAGCATATACTCAATGAGGGACGATAATATATTATGAGGGTATATTAGAACTGATAGAAGGAAAATAAATTATATTAATCCTTGTTAGTAAATTAATTGTATACCGAATATATTTAAGACAAGGAAGTGAATTTATCTAATTCTAATGTAAATGCATATATAATTTTCGAAAAATTCTGAGCTTTGAAACATTCCATTTCAGTTTATTGACGTGTAATGATAATTTACCAACACAACTTAAATCTTGCTGTTTATAATTGGAAGCTATTGCTTTCATAGTACATTTTTATTTTACCGTCAAAAAATAGTTGTTATACTGCCTTTTGTCTTATTAATAGTTGTACTGTATTTTATTAAATGCTCAGCACCCTACGTAATTTTTGATATTACAAAAATAACCCCTCAAAAATATAAAATAATCAAGTGTCTATTTTGTACTGTTTATCAATTTGCTTACTATAAGTTACTGTGCTGGTGCATAATTTGAATACCTCCTTTATACTCTGAGAAATTCTGTTTTAGATATTACTACCTGAGATTGATTCTTGTATACCTTGCATCTTCATAGTCCAGAATATTTATTAACACTCCATATCGAATCAGGATTGTAAAAAATGAACCTTTAAACAACTTCGTATACGTATATTTATTTTAATTTATATAATAAGATATCCATCATGTAGTACCACCCAACTCCAGTTGGGTATTTACCAATATAATGAAAAACAACCTGGGATACTTGATTATGAGCACATGATTGGTTTAAATCTTGCAAAAACATTATGAGATAAAAATTAAAAGTACTCTTTATTAACTGTTAATATTAAACGAAGAAAATGTAACACGCAATAAGATAATTACTTACTACAAACTAAGAGAGTATTCAAAGCTATAGTAAGAGTATGCAAAGCAAGGGGCACTTGATTGTGACTATTTTATAAAATACATAAAACAACTAAGGTGATCTAATTAATAATGGACAGATTTGCCATGATTAGTTATTAATTCACATAGTCCATCATTAATAAAATTATTATTCTATGAATTGTGGACTATGTAGTGGACTATGTTAATTAATTATATAGGAATCCTTGTTTGCTGAAGAGCTTTAACAAGTTTTGTCTTTGAATTGAATTGATATTCTAATGAAGTATCTTGCTCCGTGCAGTAGCTTAACATATTTTTTATTATATTAATATCAGGTGATAAATATGGCCAGTTCATTACTTTAATATTTACGGAGCTTTAGTTTTTCAATAAAATAATGCATCATCACATAATGCTCAATATGTCATAGAATGGTTACTGAATGACACATCGGACATGTGATGATGCATTATGTTTTTGAAAAACCTAGTTGCTCCGACCTAACAGCATCTATATAAGTGCTATTGTATCTGTAAAAGTTCCTGGTACTTTTCCGAGGTAAACGAATACTATATGATACCCAAATCTAAAAGACTTCCAGATGGCACAACATCCATGCCATTACACCACTGCTGCTTTGATGTCACCTACAGAGTAGATATTCACCTTTTCTCAAATCGTGAAAATAATAACAATACCCATCTGGATCATCTAAATAAAAACGTTTTTTGTCTTTAAATATAACGTTATACCATTCCCTATGCCATGTCACATAGTTTTTGGCAAGTGCTAGACGTTTCTATTTTTATTATAATTACCTACCAAAGCCTTTTCCTTCAACTTTATTCATTATAAGTGGGATGTATCAACTATATATCAAATTTATCGGGTTGTAAGTAACGAATTGGTTACCAGCCACACAACTTTTCTGCTTTCTACCATTGCAATTGCAATAGCTATCCTATCTTCACGTCTTTTTCTATCATTCTCCTTAACTTTTGCATAATTTAACACCAATAGATCGTTTTAATCTGCTTACAATTTCTTCGTTAACAAATAATAATATCTCTATAGTAAAACATTAATTGTTGTAATTTCTTTGTTAATGCCGTTAATATTTTCCATTTGTCTACACTAGGTTACTAAATTTTGTATACTATTAGTAAATAATTACTGCCGATGTGAGTCTCAGGTATAATTCTACTTTCGCAAATTCACTGCTATTCAGAATCAAGTGACCCGCCCTTTATATACATATGCGGAGGTGATTCACCTACCATTCTCGGCTTATTACAAACTCTTCGAAAACATAATGACTACATTTATATTTGGTTTTCAATGTAAATTCATATTTCGATACAAGTTTGAAATAAATATATACAACAGTGTATTTATTGGAACATAACACAATAACTGTTTTCAGTGGCGAAGCGTCCATTAACGCTGTAAGACGCAGTCTACACTATATATTTTAGATGGTAGACTCCGTTTTTATATTGCCACTTGCCTTTGCTCGAATGATAAACATTTTCTGTTCATGTTATCATACCTATTTCCATTTAAACTGAAGCGCCAGCATGCCGGCAACTGGCAGTGCGCAAGCTCTGGCAGGCCTGCGCACTGAGAATCTGGGCTGACTCCCTACCGCCTTGGATTTTATAGAGAACCGCGGTGCACGTGGGGGAGAAGGGAGTACACGAAAAATTATATGCAATTTAGCTAGCCTGATCGATGGGTTTGCGTAATACAGTGGCTATAATATTGACCTTGTTAGAAGAAATAATCTCTGGTTGGCTCAGTTCAATTAAGTTCAGTTCCTTAAGTCTATGATCTATGGAGCCATGCATCAGTGTGTATGTTCTGTGATTGCATTCGATAGTAGTAGTTGTATAGAGAATAAATATAATTTGATTAGTCTGCATTCTGAACTGGTAAAATACATATACGAAACGGGCGAGATGCCGGAGGATTATAAGAGGAACATTATCGTTACTATACCGAAAAAGAGAGGAGCCGACAAATGCGAGAACTTTAGAACGATTAGCCTAACTTCCCATGCGTCAAAAATTTTAACTAGAATAGTGCAGAAGAGGATGGAAAATAGAGCGGAGGAAATACTAGGAGAAGACCAATTCGGGTTTAGGCGAAATAGGGGAACTCGCGAAGCTATTCTGGCGCTAAGAGTAATGTTAGAGAAAACAATAGAAAAAGGAAAGAACGCTTATATAGGATTTGTAGATTTAGAAAAAGCTTTTGATAACGTAAGATGGGAAAAAATGTTCGAGATACTAAAGAGCGCGGGAATGAAGTATAGAGATAGGAGAGTAGTACACAATCTACACATAGAGCAAACTGCTGTTGTAGAAGTAGAAGGGGAGGAAAGGGAAGTAGGTATTAGGAAAGGAGTAAGACAAGGATGTACGCTATCACCACTAATTTTTAATCTGTACATCGAAGAGGCGATTAATGTGGTAAAAGATAGAGTGGATTTCGGGATTAAAGTACAGGGACAGAAACTAAAAATGCTGAGATTCGCGGATGATATAGCAGTATTAGCATTTAGTAAGGAGGAACTAGAATCAGCATTGATCGAAATGGAGGCAGTGTTGACAGAGGAATACGGAATGAGGGTGAATAAAAACAAAACTAAAGTGTTAGTGTGCAGAGGGCGCGAGAGCAGAGCAAAAACGAAAGTACAAATTAATAATGAAAGATTGGAGGAAGTTAAAGACTTCACTTATTTAGGAAGTAAAATAAATTGGGATGGAAGAAGCGATAAAGACATAAAACAAAGAATAGCGCAGGGTCGAGTAGCTTTTAACAAAAAGAAAGCACTTTTATGCTCGGGGGTAATAAACTTAGAAACAAGGAAGATATTTTTGAAAACATATGTATGGAGCACGGCACTTTACGGCTGCGAAACCTGGACGGTAGGGGAAGAAAGTAGGAAGAAATTAGAAGATTTTGAGATGTGGTAATATCGAAGAATGATGAAAATACCATGGACTGATAGGGTTAGAAACGAAGAAGTATTGGAGAAAGTCGGCGAGAAAAGAGTATGTGGAAAAACTTAAAGAAGAGAAGAGATAGAATGGTAGGTCACTTGCTGAGACATGGGGGAATAGTCCGCGATATTTTGGAGGCAGAAATAGGAGTGAAGAAAGGCAGAGGTAGGCCTAGATTAGACTACTGCTCGCAAATAGTAAGGGATGTAGGTTGTAGCACAATTAGCGAAATGCGTAGGTTAGCACAAGATAGGAGAAGCTGGAGGTTAGCGTCCAACCAGTCTCAGGACTGATGACCTAATGATGATGAGTCTGCATTCAAGAGTTTTATTTAAGAAACAAGTAAAAATAAAGCGCAAGTAAAAGTATCAACTCAACAGACCTGTCGTTAGCCGTAGTGATTAGTGTTACATTTAAGGATAATGGCGGCCCTAGACACTGTCGATTTAGTAGACTTTTTAATTAATAAGCGTGGTTATTTTAATAATTTATCTTTAGAAGATAAACTGAAAAATTAAAGCGGCAAAATCTACCTATTTCATTCAAGAATTACACATGCTTTTGCAGAAAAGAGAACGCGGCGAATGGAATTGATATACAAAAAAATATAGGTAAGTTGTTTATGCGATTCAACTATTCAATATATATATATATATATATATATATATATATATATATATATATATATATATATATATATATTGCATTAAAAATGAGCAACCCTTTCCCTCGTCTAATTCAGTACAGCCTACCCTCAGCTTAAATTGACGCTTCGCCACTGACTGTTTGTAACATAGTCGTCATGTCTATCAGAGTGTATATAAAACGTAATTCCTTTATTTCTTTAGTAGCGATGATCCATGTAGAACTGTTGAAAAGGGATCATAGATTATGAGAAAAATAACATCCGTATGATAAAATTAACACAGGACAACAATTTATCACATTGTAGGACTATTTTTATCTGTTATTTGTTTCAATATAATACATTGCTTTTAGCTTTCATAATTTGCATGAAATTCGCATTAATCTACGATACGCTGAGCGTAAAGATGTAAAATATTGTTCCAGTTAGTAATTCTGGATTAGAAGCAAACGTGTGTGGTTTACTTAGTTACACCTACTATCAGAGGTAAGTCAGATATGACGGCGACGTGTTAAGTTGTTTATCTATCTATTATATTTATTATAAATAACTAGAGACAATATGTAATTGTTCAGCTCAGAAGACGCTGGCTAATCTACAGTTACCAATAATGCGTATGAGACACAAATTGGTATAATAAATTGATTCCCATGAGACTATTTAAAATATGGTCGAATTATATAATATTTTACTCGTACTTTAAAGTTCTACTTAATACGCTATGCAATACCGTCCATTAGTAATTATACGTAACATCATCGGCCATTTTAAATATATTTGGATAATATTGGTTTTTTAATCTATCCACACAACAAATCCTAAATGCCTAGATAATTTGGTACAAATAATAGCTGTTAAACGATAGAATTTGTATTCGATCAGTAATTTCATTAAAATTTAATGGAAAGTAGTGTCAGTACCAAACAATATCCTATACAATTTTGGCTTGTTTGTCTACACCAGCGTAGCACATATACACGCACTAGTAAAATAGATTTCAATATTTGGCCTTTTCAAGATCTGCCAGTCAAAAATTATTGTGTCTCTAATTAGAAGTATGAGTTTTGAATTTTTTGACAATTTTATTTGCACCTAAATTTCGATGATTGAGTAGCAAAAATTTGGATCGGATTATTAAAAAATAATCTATTAAAATGAATATTAACATTCTTAGGTTCAAATAAACATAGAACGGCAAAATGTAAACAGTATCTATCTATTGTTTATTTAACAGTATCTATTTATTGCACATTTCATTGATTTATTTGAAGTGGTGCTAAACCAATTATTTTAAATTTAAACCAATCATCAGATCCAAAACATCTGTATTTGTCCACCATTGACCAATATAAGGAAAAATAACATTTTTGCTTATATTATTATGCTGAAAATTATGAAAAAATTATATATACTACTAGGTGGTTGTTACTTTTCCGCCCTCTACTATACTAGCGGAAAAGTAATGTACCTAGTCGTGTAAAGAAAAAGTGAAAAAACAAATTTTTTTTTGGGTTTATTTTTCATTTTTCAGTCTAAAAACCAAAAAAAAAAAATTTTTTTTTAAATTTTATGCTGTGTGTGTCGTCGGCATTAAAATTTCTTGTTAGCACGATAACTCAACTAAATCGTGTCGAATCGATCGGGTTTTGACTGATCCTGATCGAGGACGTCTCCCAGATGACACCCATTAATTTTGAGGTGGATAGCACACACCACCCTCTCCCTTTGGTCTATTTGAGAAATATTTTTTGTTAGCACGATAACTCAACTAAATCGTGTCGGATCGATCGGGTTTTGACTAATTCTGATCTGGGACGTCTCCCAAACGACACCTATGGATTTTGAGCTGGATAAAACACCTCATCCTGTATATGGGTCATGAGAAAGCACGACGGTGGACTATTTGAGAATTTTTTTTTGTTAACATGATAACTCAAATAAGTCATGTCGGATCGATCGGGTTTTGACTGATTCTGATCGGGGATGTCTCCCAGACGACACCTATTGATGTTGAGGTGTATAGAACACATACTACCATGTGCATGGGTCATGAGAAAGCACAATGGTGGACTATTTGAGAATTTTTTTTGTTAGCACGATAACTCAATTAAATTGTGTCGGATCGATCGGGTTTCAACTGATTTTGATTAGGGACATCTACCAAACGACATCTATTGATTTTTAGATGGATAGGACACACCCCACCCTGTTCAGTGGTCATGAGAAAGCACGAGGGAGGACTATTTGAAAAAAGTAAAACTGTCGCATAAAACAGATGTTCTGCATATGTGTTGGTTTATTTTTCTCGATCACTCAATTTCGAGATAGAGATGTTCTACGTGCGGAAAAGTCCGTTTTAAGGTTTTAAAACTGTTTATTTGTATATAAATATAGTGTATATAAATATAAATGCTGCCTGGTTGTTTCTATATTCCTAGTATATTAGAGTTGAAAGAAAATATGACCATTTTTAGAGCAATATTTGACTCGGTATAATTGTGACAACGTAGATGATACTGTTGTGTCAGCATACGAGTATAGAAGGATTCTGTTACTATGAGAGTAGTAAGTCTCGTTCTGTACTGCGGTCATTGCCCCTAGAAATAATGACATATTTCAAACCTTTCCTACCCATTTTTTAACAAAAAAGTTATACACGAAGTGATTGACAAGCTGTAATATTTTTGTCTTTCGATATTATGGGGTATAGATGTAGATAATAATACACAATTTAACAATTAACTGGGCTATTACCAAATACAATTTCAGGTATAGGACATAAAAATTTTAAGAAAGACTTTCGACGTACCGCTCATTAAAAATTCATGGCATCCATTTTTAACCGCGCTCCATAAATATTATATGGGCAATTTCTATTTCCTGCCACGAGAAAACGCATCAATGAGAATAAAATAAATGTCTACGTAACTCTGGAGGAGACCTAAAAGGAAGAAACGATAATTATAAAACTAAATTGAGACACGATCTGCACTGTCGATATGCCGATATGCCATTCCATATACACCACAGACATTTTATTTCTCTCATAACTGGTTTTATATTTATTGTAAACGCTGCTTCCGAGAATTTGCAAACTTATTCCTCTCAGCTGAGGGAAACTCTTTAAGAGATGCGCATAAATTTATTGAACTAAACACGATAAAGTGTATTTGATGAATAGGAAGTCTGCAAAGTTATTCGATATTCCTCGGCAAGTTGAATTCGATTCGTCAACTGCCGAATGTGCGTCTACATTCGATACACTTTTACTCAAGCGATACAATGCTATAACGGCAAGTTTCTTTAATACGATTTCGTTTTCATCTCAAATATCAGAAAATTTTCCAGAAACGATATAAAGCATCGTTCGTATGCAGGAAAATCCATACAGGTAAGTCATTAAAGGTTTCCATATTGTAATGCATATAATCCTGAAAGTCTCAGGTTAGAAGTGGATATTATTAATATTTATTTAAATCTTTTTCTACTTTCCTATCTTTAAAAGGAACATTGTATATTATTACATTTACAATTTGTTTCGTTAATTCAACGATAACCTTCCTTATGAGTTTCCAGTACCTGTATTTAGTAGTTTATGAGATAATCGGTTATTTTTGTTAAAATTGCCAACTGCATTGTGACTTCTAAATATGATTTTTTAACTAACAAAAACTGTTGCAAATTAAACTGGGAATAAAATACTTAAATACTTAAAATAAAGTTTATTATTTTTCCGCACTCAACTATACCAGAGAGGAAAAATAATATAATGGTGTAAAGAAAAATGAAAAAATTTCTTTTAGCGTTCATTTTTCGTTTTTCGGTCTAAAAACTAAAAAAATGGATTTTAAAAAATTTTGTCTGTGTGTATGTCGTTATCGTTGTCGTCGGCATTAAATTTCTTGTTAGCACGATAACTCAACTAAATCGTGTCGGATCGATCGGGTTTTGACTGATTCTGATCGGGGACGTCTCCCAGATGACACATATTGATTTTGAGGTGGATAGAACACACCCTACCATGTTTATGGGTCATGAAAAAGGACAATGGTGGACTATTTGAGAAATTCTTTTTGTTAGCACGATCACTCAATTAAATCGTGTCGGATCGATCGGGTTTCGACTAATTTTGATTAGGGACGTCTACCAGATAACATCTATTGATTTTGAGGTGGATAGGATACACCCCACCCTGTCCATGGGTCATGGGAAAGCACGATGGCGGACTATTTGAAAAAAGTAAAACTGTCGCATAAAACACATATTCTGCATTCATGTGTTGGTTTATTTTTTCTCGGCAACTCAATTTCGAATTAGAGATGTTCTACGTGCGGAAAAGTCCGTTTTAAGGCTTTAAGATTGTTTATTTTAAATATTGAAATGTTTATTTAAATGTGACGAAAAGTACAAAATTTTTAAAAGAGTGATATATTCATACCACTTCACAATTTAATAAGCTTGTCGGTGGAAGTTTTACATGCAATTCGCAACACTATCGCGAAAGCACTGAGACGATAAATTAAAATAATATTTTTTTTAGCAGCAAAATACAAGAAGTACTATTTGCAGTTTTTTCAATCAATATTATCTATTTATTTATGAATCAATAATTGTACTTTCATAATAAATATATAGTTAATGATACAATCAGCCTATGTATTCTCCAGGTCACATTTTTCGCCTTTTAGTGATTTTCTTTATTACGTAACTATGTTACGTTAATAGCAGAAATAAATAATTTACTTTATTATTGATTTATTGTACTTTATATTTATTTATGTCTATATAATCGGAGATATTAGAACTATTGCAAATACGTGGCACCAGTCAAGTCGTCATAAAAAAGTTACAGGCCCAAAATTCTGTTTCTGACTATGCCTGCCTCAATGTTCACTTTTCTTCGAGATTGAGTGTGTGACGCCTGCATCCACCATGGATTTTGTGAGGCCCAATACCTATAGTTCTGTCTACAGTTGACAGTTCTATTAAGGAAAATAAAGGCTTCATCTAAAAAAATAATATTTATCGCAAACATACTGTCATTATTGCAATGTGATTGCATTTATTGGCACTGTAACATCACTCAAATTTATATTCAAGCCAATTTAACGGGAATTGGAATGTGGACTTACCAAGCTCTTACTAAAATGTCAAATTGAATGTCTGAGTTCATTGTTTGGCGACCAGCTCTGGGTAAATCGAGTACATGTCCATGTTCTTTGTATTTACCTACAATCTTACTCACAGTAGATCGCTATAATTCTTCTATCTCCATAACCATATATCATAAGAAATTCAATGCGATCTTTTTCCAAACAGACATTGTTACTAAGATGTCTTTACTTAATCTCTTGATAATAGAAAAACATAAGCATATATTTTGACTAAGTTGTCGTAACTTGACGTTAACTGACGCTAAATAAAACTTTCGACCCCTGGGCAACATAAATAAATCAATTTTCACAATTAGAATTTTCTTAGAATTTTTATTTATGCAGCTTTCATAATTTATTTCTCTCTTTCGTCACGCAAGATTTTTGTAATAATACTCAAAAAAATGTGCTCTTTTAGTGCATGGAACAAATAAATAGGGATCGACATTTAACAAAAATTCACCCCCTTTGACCCTGAAAGCGTACGCCGCTGTACATAGAACTAAATTATTTCCAAAAGATGGCAAACTTTAAATGCCTTTTGACTCCTTTCAGCATTTTTGCAGGAAAATAATATTTTGTGAGATTTTTCAGATATTCAGACTATTCAGATAGATATACATAATAATCAGATACATAATAATATTCCAGACCAAACATACAAATGTATGTTTGGTCTGGAATATTATTATGTATCTGATTATTATGTATACATATGTATATATAATAATCAACATATACGTATATTACTAGATGTATCTAGGAAAATACATAGTTCATAAATTGTATACATTTTTTAATAGGTTATAGCCGAAACCCACAAATTCATTTCATCTGGAGCCAGAAGATATTCATAAACACTTTTTTTCAGTTTCTAGACAGAACTCACCCTCGTCATGTATTATTTATCAACAGAAGGTCGTTTTTAAACTAGGCTCATATTGTAAGATGTGAAAAACCAGAGATAAACTTTGACTGATCGACTTAACTACTATTAGAGTGTTTTTTTCTGTAAACCCTCTCCCATTGAAACTGAGTTTTGAGCAATCGGCGAACGCCAAGGGGTTTGGATACATAGTTCCTCTCCGCTGACGTTAACTTTCATTGTTTTTTTGCCGTGGGTGGTATATTTTTGTACCCTGTCGTGTCGACAAGGACTAAGCGGAAACACGGGCATGCACTTAAAACTCTCGATATAAGCCAACTCGATATATGCTGCCTACATTAAAGATTTAGACCACTAGATTCCTGTGATTATTTTTAAGAGCCGTTCTAATTGATATCACATGTGGTACAAATTCGTTACGGATGTACTAGAGGCATTTCGGTCTGGTTTAATGTTAGCTATCTGCAGGCTAATGGAAAGGGGAAGATAATAATTTTAAATTTTATATTAAATGAGACGTAAATTCGTGTTCGTTCAGCGAGGGTAATGAAATGGAAAGAAAACCCTTTATGTAGGAGGGCAAAGGTGTGTAAAATATTGTAAGAATGTCACAGTGGGCCATATATATTTAAAAATAAAAATGGACTGCTTCGCACCATTATTCTCATGCTAAAAGTGAACATATATATCTTTCATGCTGCGGTGTATGTGGGAAATTGCTACTTTTACGTTGTGTCTTAGCTACAATTTAAATCATTCATATTACCTTTTAGTGTACCGTTTTGTTAAAAGCTCTATATACTATATCCTATACCTACAGGGTATAAACTTAAGACACGGGTTAATTATCAAACTATGATAATAATTCAAGAAGAATCATTTTTGAAAAATTCAAGAATGTCTGAATAAGGAGAGTAGCTTAATTAGTAAGAGAGGTTATTTCACTATAACGAAAAAGTGAAACTCGAAAATAACACCAATATCTTCTTTCTACCATATTGAAGATATAAATATATAGTGATGCATAGGATCTTTGATAGATAAATATTTGATAAAAGATTAATATATGGATAGAACACACAATGGCGGTTCGCATATCCAATAATATGTTAAAATCTATAATGTATTAGTTACCATAAAAATCTATGGTGAATCTTAAACATAGGATGCAATGTACCACATATATGCCTGCTTTATATACACATATTACTATCAATATATGCATATACACTAATATACAGGTACATACCAATATCGATTACTTTAGGGGAATATAATTATGGTGTTATATTTGGGAAAATCTCAGCAATATGATCTAGGGTATGTGCTTTTATTTGCCTCTATTAGTTTTTATTGTGCAATCCTTATCATCATCATCATCATCATCATGAGGTCATCAGTCCTAAGACTGGTTGGACGCCAACCTCCAGCTTCTCCTATTTTGTGTTAACCTACGCGTTTCGCTAATTGTGCTACAACCTACATCCCTTACTATTTGCAAGTAGTAGTCTAATCTAGGCCTACCTCTGCCTTTCTTCACTCCTATTTCTGCCTCCAAAATATCGCAGACTATTCCCCCATGTCTCAGCAAGTGGCCTACCATTCTATCTCTTCTCTTCTTTATGTTTTTCCACATACTTCTTTTCGCACCGACTTTCTCTAATACTTCCTCGTTTCTAACCCTATCAGTCCACGGTATTTTCATCATTCTTCGGTAACACCACATCTCAAAAGCTTCTAATTTCTTCCTACTTGCTTCCCCTACCGTCCAGGTTTCGCAACCGTATAGTGCCGTGCTCCATACATACGTTTTCAAAAATCTCTTCATTATTTCTATGTTTATTACCCCCAAGAATGAAAGCGCTTTCTTTTTGTTAAAATCTACTCGACTCTACGCTATTCTTTGTTTTATATCTTTATCGCTTCTTCCATCCCAATTTATTTTACTTCCTAAATAAGTGAAGTTTTTAACTTCCTCAAATCTTTTATTATTAATTTATACTTTCATTTTTGCTCTGCTCTCGCGCCCTCTGCACACTAACACTTTAGTTTTCTCTTTATTCACCCTCATTCCGTATTCCTCTGTCACCACTGCCTCCATTTCGTTCAACGCTGATTCTAATTCATCCTTATTAGATGCTAATACTGCTATATCATCCGCGAATCTCAGCATTTCTCTGTCCCTGTACTTTAACTCTATTTTTTACCACATTAATCGCCTCTTCGATGTACAGATTAAAAATTAGTGGTGATAACGTACATCCTTGTCTTACTCCTTTCCTAATAGCTACTTCCCTTCTTTCCCCTTCTACTTCTATAGCAGCAGATTGCTCTTTGTATAGATTGTGTACTACTCTCCTATCTCTATACTTCATTCCCGCGCTCTTTAGTATCTCGAACATTTTTCCCATCTTACATTATCAAAAGCTTTTTCTAAATCTACAAATCCTATATAAGCGTTCTTTCCTTTTTCTATTGTTTTCTCTAACATTACTCTTAGCGCCAGAATAGCTTCGCGAGTTCCCGTATTTCGCCTAAATTCGAATTGGTCTTCTCCTAGTATTTCCTCCGCTCTATTTTCCATCCTCTTCTGCACTATTCTGGTTAAGATTTTTGATGCGTGGGAAGTTAGGCTAATAGTTCTAAAGTTCTCGCATTTGTCGGCTCCTCTCTTTTTCGGTATAGTAACGATAATATTCCTTTTATAATTATAAATCTGTGCAATCCTTAATCCTTAAAAAAATTAAGAATTGTGAGCAAGAAAGAAACGGCTTTTATTGTTCTTTGCCATTGTGATTCTGAGGAAATTAGAATGTTTCAAGAATATTTTGAGAAATCCAAGCAAAACTTGAAATACTAACAACTGAAAGATATAAAGATGCTGTAAAATAGAATTGTGATGTATAAGCAAGCCCGAGTTACACAGGTATATTGTAGGATTTTATCAAAGTATTCGTAGACCAGATAAATATGGGAAATAAAAATATGTTCGGAGTACGATTCGAACTAACTGGTTATTGGTTGGTCGGCATTGGAAGGGCCAAATAGATGAATCAAACTACTTGAACACAGTGATCTTTGTATTTTAAAACAACGACATTATGAAACGGTAAATTTATATAGTTTTCCTCAATTATATGGTGGGTATAAAATAATTACAAATAATTCCGAGATTATAATTTTTCTTTGAGTGAGAAATAAGTAACTAAGTAAGATCATAAGTAGTTTACAATATAAAAAATTTATTTTTACCGGAGTCTCGATAGTTAATGAATGATAAGATGATTACAATGTTGATTAAAATATAATAATTACATGATATGTTACCTTTGTGGTGACAAATAACTGTTCAAAACATCGATTTTTACCTCACGTAATAATATCTTCATTGCAACAATTTGGCCATGCATTCTTTGTTATTCTGTTTCTAGAGAAGTGAAGAGGCGTCTAGAAAAGAGTTCTTAGAAAAGATCAGCTGGGATCAGCTAGGGTGATCGATTATAATATACGTAATATTTTTTAGCCAGTTAGTTTTTACTAATGCAGTGGTTCATTATTTTTTACTTATCAGTTAGTTTCGTCAGTTGGTTTTTACTAATGCAGTGGTGATTGGCTTAATACGTTTTTAATCGATTAAAATCTTTATTATCATGAGAAAATCTCAAATTTCTATGAGTACAAAAGTAAATACAAAAAAAATGTTAGCAGACAGAAACATTACAAATCCTGTCCATTTGCAGAGAAAATACTTGTGCAGAAAATATTAGGAATAGGGTTAAATGTTCCTAAGAATATAGTGGAAAGTGAAGGAGAACGAGAAACAAAAGAAAAAACCCTATTTGGCAAAGTTATCGATAGCGATTGTTTGACATATTTATTATTTGAATGAGGCAATGAATGAACTAGGAATAAGGGACAAACAGATATAAAAAATGTATAATAGAAATGCCTCCAAATATAGGATGAGAATTAATAATTTCACACTGAGGTCTGTGAATGGATGACTGGATGATTTTGTGTGTATAAGAGTATGGACTGAAAAAGAAGAGTCGCGTTGGGAATATCACAAAAATATATTTTAACAATAATAGAGCCAATTCTCTCCAGCATTGTCAACATCTCTCCAACCGAGTGGATAAATATTAATGATTTTGGTACCCACTATAACGTTGTAAACCATACGTAAATTTAGTTATTTTTATTTTTATCTTCTGGTATGAGATAACAGCTCTTATCTCTTACCGTGGATTGTTCTTATGGCTAGGCTAAGGTAGACTGTTCCGTTTATCGGAAAGATAAGAGAATTTTTTATTTGGCAAATAGCGATGAAATGAATAGTAGTTACAATAATGAAATCGTGCCCTCATGTTATCAAACCCTTGTAAATATTTAACGTAAATAGATCTGTGTCCAGTTAATAAAGAGAATCTCAAATGTCAGCTCAAACCTAATTAGTGGCCATGATTGCGGAAGCAACAATTTAAACTAGTCTCGATGGCTTCGCTACCAACACAAAGCATTTTATTATTTCCGAAATTGGACAAATCACAGTCGACCGTCTATTAGCAATATTCGATTTACATTAAAATTTAAATACGGGTAATTAATGGCTACGGATAACAATTAGTTGAAAACAATTAATTAACATTGTAACGCGCTGTTAAATCTCGTCCCATCCCGAATTTATGCCTTACACTAAACTCGAAAACTGTTTGCCAGAAATCATGGTAGAATAATTATCCTTTGTAATGATTCCTAGCTGCTGAAAATTTAACGGCGCGAAAGCGGTTCAGACAATAGGAATTCATGTGTCCTGGGCTCCCCATTTTGGGCCGGAAGCGCCGACGCGTATGAGTGACATGAATTATGACAGGAGGTCGGTTTAATATCTCGGCTATACCTCCTCTCGCAATTAAAGATATGCGGAAAGGACGAGAATTTTAGATCATGCGCGATAATTAGTTACGAATCTTGCTTTAATTTTCTAGTTGTCATGGTTAGATGGGTTTTAATTAAAATTAAAGGCGTGTTCACCCGTGGCCGTGCGATCGGGAGATAAATGGCAGATTTTCATACCAAAGCTTTATAGAAACAATTTAACGTCTGTAGTCGGTAATAATGGCATGTCAAAGAGGATATCTCAGGTGTCGGCATCTGCAACCAAAACAATGGTAAACAAAACTCTGGCCGGCTTGTGGCTCAAGTTCGCAGTGTTGGACGATGCAATTCCAGCAATTATATAATGATTTTCTTAAATATGCTTGAAGGAAATCAGTTACGTGCAAATAACTTTCATGGAAATCCTAGAACTATTAAATTCTTGATATTTAAGTACAATAGTTCTAAATATGTAAGAATGGAAGAAAAGATATCCATATTTGCCATCATATTTCTTTGGCTCATTGTCAGGAGGATTCATTACAATATAGAGAAAAGTATCGTTGGAGTAAGTTAAAGAATTTTCATGACTAATTTTAAAGTGGGCAAGTGTTATCATATAGAAATGGATATTTGTGTGATATATTTTTTCTGTATCGTGAAATAATACTGGCCGATAAAAAATAACATTTCTGTGTAGTCAAAGAGCAGACTGAGTATTTTTGAATAACGTTGATGTAACAACTAGTCTGTTAAAATATTTCCAGTGTGTTAAGTTTTCTCGATATTCTACCTTACTAGTGAAAAAATAAAAATTTTTGGCCATATATGAAATAATATATATATAACACGAATACTGTTTTTCTTTTCTTAAAAAATTTATGACATCGTTTGTAGTTTCCTTTTACCTTTCACTTTAGTTTTACCACCAAATCGATTTGTTTTTTGAAATATACCGAGCTCATTAACTGTTTCATACAGAAAACGGAAATCTGAAAGGAGAGAAATGAAACGGAAACGTTTATTTTGTTGATAAACGGTTTGGAATAAATGTTTTTAAATTTGCTAAATCCAAATTTCAGCTCAGATTTGTACAATTCAAGATGGCGGATTCAATATAGGGGACCAATGTTCATCCGCTCCGAGTTTAAATTCAGATTTAGAAAATTAAAAAACTTTTAGACATACAATTTTGTATCGATTAACAATATTCTTCGTAATATTAAAATTCCTCTTTTCGGTCAACTTGAATGTGAAACTAAAATTTGTCGGAGGAAAAAAATCTGTTCTATCATCCAAGTCATCCAAAATGTATATAAAAAAATTAAATGTCTTAAATGATCCTAAAATTAATTTTTGTCGGACTACAAATCAAAAATCTTGAAAAGAGAAATTATTTGAGAAAGATTTTGAGTATGAAAAATTATTGAGTATTTTCAATTTATGTAGTTTCCGTGGCAACCAAATATGAACAGCTCGTAGAATAATTACTAGATAGTGATAATGAATTACGATGGAGATTTTGGAAAAACCAAAAATATACTTTCTTCATTCCTATCATGATGTTAAAAATTAAAAAGTGAGCATGGCCAAAGGAGGAGGCATTAGGCCATTTAGATATGATATTTTATAACGGTATCAAGGAAGATGAAATTTTAGCTTAGTGGATGACTATTGTTGATTTTTATTTAGAAAATCTAACATATTTCATAGCAGGAGAAAATAGATGCGAGCTAAAAACGCTTTACTGAAAGCTGTATGCAATATTTATCTGAGAATATTATGTAGGTCACTGATACTATAGAAAATCAATTCGCATTTTGTTACTATTCTAATCATATACTCAGAATAACGTACATCACATATATGTATGTATATTACTAAAACTATATTATGCCAAAACGTTACAATTTATGTTTTCTTTGATAATTTTCGATATTAGCAGGGTCAAATTAAGTAAGGATCATACATTTTTATCCCTGTGTGAGCCAAGGAAATTGAAATTTGCTGACAAATTTGGGAATTTACTCGAAAAAATATACTAATTTTAGGTAGGAGATAGAATACTGAAATAAATCCTAGTACTTAAATATACAGAATGTCACTACAGAATAATACTTTTAAATACATTATCCTATATCCCCCAACATTTTCAGTGAATATATTATCAGTTATATGCGAGATATATACCGACTTAAGAATGTTAGCAAATTCATTTAGTATAAAATTTTCATTATCCAATATCTGCATTATCTATTATTGCATGTCGTAACATTTAAACTGAATTTGTTTCTAAGTTTATTAGATAAATATAGCAAAAATATATTAAGCTCCGATTTAATTTGTATTTCTAATTTAATTCACACTTGCATGCATCTTTTTAAGAGCATTATTAGATTAATAATAATCAGAGTATACAAATCAAAAATACGATTGTAAGTATTATAGATATTGTTGAATTAACAAAGAAGAAATATATCACATTATTTATGGAGGTAATACTGGCACTGTTATTATTATTTCCAGTACTAAAATTGCTACTTTTACGTTGTCCCTTAGCTCCAATTTAAATCATTCATATTACCTTTTAGTGTACCGTTTTGTTAAAAGCTCTATATACTCTATCTTATATCTACAGGTGTAAATTTAATACACGGTTTAATTATCAAAACTGTGATAGTAACTCAATAATTCTTTTTGAAGAATTCATGAATGTCTGAATAACGAGAGTCACTTACTGACAAACTACAAAAAACTAAATCACAAATGCGATTGTAATTATCATCGACATTATTAAATTAACAAAGAAGAAATATCAGCTATTTATCGAGGTAATATTGGAACTGTTAATATTATTATCAGTTTTAAAATACAGAGGTTTGTGTTCCTAAATGTAATGTATGTTATGAAAATCCTTAACACAAAATCGTAATTCTTATTCACACAAATTAATATTACATTTTCTAAAAATATTTTATCGATGAAAATTATTGTCGAAAATAAGTCAGCCATTCAACCCGTTCGCGCCCGCCCCTCTCGTGATGTCTACTGTTTACGTCTCTCGAAATGCTGAAGGACCAATAAAACTTGATGCCTAAATGGAGTTACAGTTTTGCCTTCATATCGTACCAAATTTACAACTTTTCGTATTTTAACACCTCGCTCAGAAATGTATGTGATCAGGTGGTTCGGAAGAAACAATAGCCGTAAATACGTTGGCTTTATTGAGGTCCTAAGCCGAATCGCCAGATGTTTGAGTTTCAACTTAGCGCTGGGAATAGTCAGGCGATAAAACAATAATCTACTAAAATGTAGGGTTGACGAAGGGGATACGAATTTAAGCATTCCTATTTCCCGTTTCCTAATCTAACTCCGACTGTCTTTTTTGTTTATAGTTGTTACATGCTGAACTCGAAAGAAAAATAGGAAGTGCCGGGGCGGAAAGATACATTTGGAATTCACAAACAAAATTGTTTACAGTTGCGTCTCCACGAATAATTCTCGAAACGGTAATCATTTTGTGTATATAAAACTAATGACATTTTTTTTGCGCAAAGCAATTACCGATAAAGATATCGAACAAACATAAAAACCATTAATTTTTGTGAGGATCGTCATTGTACGTTGTGTTTATAATAGTTGAAATAACGCACTGATATACTGTAAATAAACAAGGTGGGACTACAAATAAACCCATGCCCCGAAAGTACCTTTGAGTTAATTATACATTTTCGGATGCAGTTTATGCATACAATGATGGTAACAAAGCTTTCCTCTCCACATAAACTAGGGACCTACAAATTTTTCAATACTTTTTTGTTTATTTATAGACGCATACGTCTGCGTTGTTTAAGGGGGCTCATCTGCTATTAGAAGGAGTCGTTATGTGTGTCATTGGACGCGTATTTTTTGGATTATATATACGCCAAAAAAAAAGTACACAGCAAGAGACGATGAACACCTTCCAAATAAAACAGTGCCTACTAGTTACTCGCTGTTTAGATAACTTATATTTTATGCCTATTTGAATATAAACCATATTTTATTTTCTCCATCTCATAGATGTCAAAGATAGGGCGTCAAAATTTAACGACTGTCATCTACAAACCAGGGACATACTACTACGGAAAGCAGTGCGATTGTTTGCTTTCTCTTATCAACTGCACGTGTGAAAGAGCAGAGGCATAGCGATTAAGAAAAGAGAGCGAGACAATCCCGATGCCAGCGCCTCGAGTGGTCGTTTACATCCCTTTGCACTGGTTGCCATTGCAACATATAGGAAGTAGCATACCGCTGCTACAAAGCATACGACGCGTGACGTTAACATGTCACTATTAATAGTTCAACAACGAATAGTTTACTTACAACTGTTTTATGAAAGTGAAAGATCATTTACAGTTGCATTAAGAAAAATTCCCATAAAACTGGGACAAAATGGAGCGCTTACAGAGTTAAAGTGCGTAACTTAATCAAAGGATTTGAAGAAACGGGTTCTGTTTTTAAGACAACACCAATACGTCCCCATCATAATCGGTCAGATGAAAATATTGCTGCAGTGAGAGAATGTGTATGGAAGTATCGAAACACATCAATTCAACGTCGTGCACAACAACTGAATCTGTCAAGAGCCACCATGCATCGGATTTAGAAAAGCATTGCATCTGTCAGTATACAAAATTCGGTTGACACAACAATTAAAAGTTACAGACCATTTTCAACGTCGTACATTTGTTAATTCGGTATTAGAAAATAAACAAGGTGATGCCCATTTTTTCAACAGAATTTTGTTCAGCGATAAAGAACATCTTCATCTTGACGAATACGCCAGCAAATAAAATCGTCGAATTTGGGGTGCTGAAAATCCACAAGCTGTTCACGAAAAAGAAATGCATCTACGAAGATACACGGTTTGGTGCGCATTTTGGAGTGGTGGTGGTAGTCCATCCAAATGAGACACCCAGGCATGTTGACGTTGTATTGTTTTTAGATGACAGCCGTTAAACATTGACGTCTTATCTTTGACAAAACGCAAATGGTACACAATTCAAATCCTCTAGTTCCAACTGAGACACTCTATGCTTTACTTATAATTTTGCATGGCTTGTGCAGTGATTTTTTTAACGCAAATAGTTATGCAGTTTCATGGTATCCAAAGATGGTATTAATACTAAATAATTGATCGGCGAACATACAACTATACGGTGTTTTAACCTAGATATGAATTTGGTATACTTTACTGTCTAAATAAATGTAAGTTATTTACCACGAATAATTATGTTCAACAGAAAATATTTAGTTTTAAAAATACTGATGAATTTCTAAGTGTCACTTATTTGTAATATCCTCATATACTTTATGTTAATATTTCTATGGTTCCAATATATGTACTTCAATATACATATGTAAGAGAAGGAAATGGTGATAATTAAGTTTCAATAAATACACACTATACTACCTATACAATTTCATGCAACATCTTAATCCCCATGGATGGTTACGTTAGTTGACCATATTTTCATGGCATGTTATCAAAACTGGTATGCTCATCAAAATGAAAACACGAATGAAAAATAGTGAACTATTTATAGAATTCTATATTCAAAATATGGACCTTATCTTCTCATCAAAATAAATATAAGTTACAATCTTACTTGAGTAAAGTTAACTGGTAGAAATATTTGATAAAAG
Source organism: Rosalia funebris (assembly GCA_037954035.1). Classification (NCBI taxonomy): domain Eukaryota; kingdom Metazoa; phylum Arthropoda; class Insecta; order Coleoptera; family Cerambycidae; genus Rosalia; species Rosalia funebris. Next base: position 23,883,862 of record JAZFAV010000011.1, read on the forward strand.
ATTGATAAGAAAAATTGTATTCGAAAAACAATGAGTTCATCCATTTTTTACCTTAGTTTAAACTGCCATAAAAAATTAACAGTTAAAAAGAGCTTAATTTGAAACAAAATTAATTAACCTGATCTTATTATGCGTTAATTATTATCAATTTATTATATCAAAAGCATATACATATATATATATATATATATATATATATATATATATATATATATATATATATATATATATATATATATATATATATGTATGTATATGCTATTTCTATTCGTATTAAACAAGATCATTCACGAAACCCGTTCACTTCATGTTCCGTTCAAAAATAATAACTTTTATGCTTTGTAAAAACGTTTTCTTTATAATGTACTAAATTCTGGACACTCTGTGTAGTCTAGCTAATTATTGGATACCTTAGCAAAAAAGTTATGGACTTTGTTTTAAAAATGTCTGAGCTAAATAATTCTTAATATACTTCTGACAACTCCATTTGTATTAACTTACTTCTAAGATAACTAAAAATGACTGATTTTACACATACCATTGAGTTTAAACATTCATACAAACATTCATAAAAATATATCTTTCCTGTTAAAACAAAAACTAGGAACCCACTTCCAGTATTACTGCATATAATTGTCAATATTTCAATTTCTAAACTGACAGAACTGATCGATTTAACTTTAATCCCAAATTTTGAGAATTTCATAGAAACTGGAAATAACAAAAACTTTTAATGAATGCATTTCGGGGATGACACTGTACACTAAAGAGATATCACCGTAATAAAAAGTATTTGATACTATTCAACAAACCCAAAATTCGTTCTTGGCTCCCCCTAACCACTAACATTGCCAACAACTATAATTTCTGAATTATCGGATTCTACCTACCAATAACGGGGAATCCCTTTGTTGACGGCAACGAAGGATACGACAGCTCGACTGTGGGAAAATATAGTCTCTTTGCGTTCCGAGCGAGATAATAATTTGCTGCAATTTTCTATAATAAACAAAATAAGTGCGAGAAATGAGGAGGAGGTGCAGAGAGACGAACTCGAGATGAAAGAGCACGGGTGGAGTAATGCTTGTCAGGCAAATTGGGAAGCGCTGAAATAAAAGACCTTCTGAAATATGATGCTGGGCGGATACAGTGAAGAAATGTACGTTGAGAATGATTACCGGTATGGTACGAAACAGCTTATGGGAAAATTAATTATTCAATTAATTCGGAATGAAGTAAGGTACTATTATGAGATTGTAGCACGTCATTCTTTTGACTCACGGTGGGTATATTGGGAATGTATGATGAATTTATATTCATCAGCTCTACAGACTACAGGTTTTAATATATTAGCAATATTCTTGTAATAATTTTATAGATGCAGAATATAATACACATAATATGGGTAGGATGTTTCTTATGTGACAATTACTAAGGGCAACAAAAAAACTTCATCTTTCTTATATAGATAACAATGGTTGTTGAAGAGAATATACATTTAATTGAGGATACTGATATTAGTAGTTTATGAAAAAAAATCATAAACTAAAAGCTTTCAAAGGTTGTTGTGACTTTCTTATTCTTCAGATCCTGCGTCAAGCTAGATTTTTTGCCAGCGTCTTGCCTCTTTTTGCACACTTTCAGGGCTACTTTCTGGGTCATTATTGGGTCAATATTCTACCTACGGGAAACGACTAATCCACATACATATATACAGAAGAGATCGAGTGGAATTGGATATATGTAGATAGTTGGATTTTATGGATTAATTTCACACCTCATGAATCGTATGTGTAATGGTTTTTAAATACTATAACGGATAGAATCTGTGGCGGTTGATATCACTAGAACTTTTTTAAATATTTGTGTATTAGTATAGTGACTAATACTTTGATTATGTTACTACGAAACTCAATCTCACACAATTCTTCCCTATAAGTTATCACCAGCAGAACTATCCACACCTGAACTATCACAAGATCAGTTTGAAGTAATTAGCTGCAATGGACGGTAACACGTTGACAATACATTAACTGAACATGGGATTCATCCAGAATACAAGAAGAAAAAAAATATATGTTTCAAGAAAGAATTCAAGTATTGGTGTTTCATAAAATATGTAATAAAGTTGTCAATATCTATGATTTTGTATTACAATTTTGGATGTAGATAAATGATATTTGTCAGCATAAGATACACATCGCAGTTAGACAATCCCTAAATTCAGGAGGAAATTGGAAGGGGTAACATAAAAAAGATGTGGACAATACCCATTTTCTGTGAAATATCTAGTGCTAAAGCTGTGATATGAATGCAAACCAAGGCGTATAGTGATTAATTACAGTTGTCGCATAATGCATTTTAACTGGTTGTAATTGTAGTTACAACCATGATCCATGACGTCCAGCGTAATGGGGCAAATTTAATGCCTAAGAAAATAATCAGGCATAAAAGATTTACACAATAATTTTTCTTTCTATAAAGGATTAATTCGTCATTTGAATTATTCATATATTAATATTTACCAAAATTGGCATCTAGATATCGAGTTGTCAGTGGTCGGGAATTTTAAAATTATTGTAGGAGCTAATATCATACTTCTATTTCAATAATCTTTTGACTGTCAAAATTTGTTAAGGTAAAGCTAATCTTAAGTAGTTTCTAAATTATAGTATTTGTATGATTAAAACGTATTTTTGAATTGGCGTGCTAGATACTGGAATTTGGAGATACAGTCAGCGTTTATACCTAGACATTTTCGAGTGTACTCCCTAGACTTAGCATAATATTAAAGATTTCTTATGTATGCTATAAAAATTTTGTTGATGTGTTTCGCGACATAGGCTGCAATTCATAAAAAACTGCTGGTAGACAAATCGTTCATGCAGAAGTTGTCGAATGATCTTCGCCAACATATGGAAGAAGAGCTTACAAAATCTTTGAAAAGTCTGCTTAAAGAAACTAAACTTTCTTATAAAACCTTCCGAATGGTTATAAAGAACCTTTGGGATATGTATTCGTATAAGATGCAACGAGTTCTTTTACTTATAGACCACCTTAGATATCTTTGATCATATTTATATCAAATCACGATTAAATGATTTATGATGTCAATCAATTAATTATATACGATATATTTATATGTATGGGCTTGGATATGAACGATTGAGAATTTATGGAATGTTTGTAGACTAAAAAAACCTTTGATGGTATCCATCATGCATTGTTATGGCATAAATAATTCGATCTTGGTTTAAGTTCTAAATGTATTCGTTCGGTTAAATTTTTCATTAATAATTATTATACAGTAAGTGTTCCATGAATACTACTTCTTTTTAAATAATACAACATATCTACTTTCCAGATAATTTCCATATATATTACACGATTATGAGCACAGTTTAGAATGTCTTCCAAATGAAAAATTATATTTTACTGCAATAGAAATTATTATACTATCGAATACTGCTCCATGTAGTTTGACTAAAGCATATGTTCCTTAGATATTCGTTTTACAATGAATATCTAATGAATCCGCTGCATATATTTAAAAAAGGATAAAACCCTTAGGGATATTGTGTCCTTATCTGAAGGTTCAGACATTACCCAGTTTAAAAAACTCTCAAATTCTATCATCAGTTTTCTGAAAATTTGGTCATATATAGCATCACCATACATGTGTATATAAAAGCATATTTTCTTGTTTATTATGTTAATAATTTATATAATGCAAGTTTATATGTGTTCTGTAACTACATTTTGCATTATAACTACTGTTTTGTTCTTGCATTGTTCTTTATCTTTGTTAATTACTATTACAAACTCTTGATACACGCTTTTTGTATTATGATAAATAGTAAAGTTATTGCTATCATTACATTATGTATAATTAAATGATTGACAATCTGAATTTATCTCTCGAAGTATGTCAATCTTTAAAGTATGAGAATATATAGCACTAATAACCTGCATATCTTCACTACCCTCTCACGAAATTGGTATTGGGATGGCAGTTTCTTGCAGAAGAAAGATTCGGTCCGTCTTGTTCAATTTCATCGTCACGAACAGCGAGATACAAACAACATTTTCACTAATTTTATTCAACAATAAAATTACAGGATGAAGAACTTCAGCACAACTATTCCCAACGAGGCAATACGATAGAACACACTATGTATATATCTTGTGTTCTTACTTAAAAAATTATTTTCACGACTCTAGTAGTTAATTTTTAAGAACTAGAATATGACATTATTGAAAAGTTAACACTAATATCTTGTGAAGAAACGAATATTGGGAAAATACTCTCGAGATATTTTTCAACTCCATGAGAGACACAATAATATCATGTCCAAATGTAGACTGATGTCTACGTTATCACCATTGACAGCCTCTGTATAATAATATTAGTAATTAGTATGTAAGCAGTTGTATCTGTTTTTATCAATTATCAACTCTATTAATACGCCAAGTTGCGCTCTTATCACAAAACAATAATGGCCAATTTAATTAATTGTCATATTAAACGGAACATTAAAATATGCTAATTAATCGGAAGACACATCTATACAAATAGATACGTCTTATGTTCGTTGACGCTGTCCAAGAGATATACTCACGTTTAAGCGAACATGTTTTTGTCCACTACATGCCTACAATATGTAAATAAGTTTTATCTGAAACGCAGTTCAAAATAAGCGTTTATTAAATTCACAGTCTCTGCAAAGTGGTCTCATTAACTTAATTAAATTAAATGTTGTAGTTATATGCGAATATTATGCATACAGCAATTGTCTAAATGATGGCTATTTCGTATTGTCAGATGACAATTGAGTAAGTGGGCAGCGCAATGTTTGCACTATTAATCATGTTATACAAACACATCCATCACAAAACATAAACCTGCAAATAACTAAGGAAAGTTGCATTAAATAATGTTATATCGTTGGTGTATCATTAACAAAATAACCTTGCGAAAAATCTATAACTTCTCCAGCTCACTTCTGATACCGATATTGATAATCAAAGGAGGGGGGAAACGTTCAAGACATTAAGGTTCGATCCAATTTTAATACCTATTCTTGTTTTGGTTCCATCAATCTTTATTTTCCCGATGTCGGATAACAATTTATCACGTTATCATCATTATCTGCGTTTGTAAACTCGGTTAACATCCAATCATAATCAGCATCGTTTCATTTTTCCCTTCGTAGAAGAGGGTGCTCCTTCGCAGTTTGTTTCTGAAGCCTCAGCGACTTCGCTGACAATTAAGCATTCATCATTATCTTCTGTTGGAGACGTACGAAAATGTACAGTTTTAATTTATCATATTTTTGTTAAACACCGTGTTAAAAAGGCCCCGGAGGTTTTGTTATCAACCCAACAGATCATGGTTGCAGAAGACTATATTCAGCGAACAAGAGAAAAGGGGAATATTATCCGTTTCGTTCTGCATATTTATAATAATGGCTTACTTTCTTAGGGTGATTTAGGTGGCAAATAAAGGATGAGGATTGCGAATTAGGATTTTATAAAAATTATATTGTGTATAATGAAACATTTTAGCTCGAAAAAAATAACACAGGCCAACAAAGATTTTGTGATTGGGCTTTTTTTGATTTTTTGGCTTAGTTACATATCATGAACTACAGAAACACTGTTTTTTTGTTTTCATCGCGCACCAGTATTTGTAAATGTACATTATACAATAATTTGTAATTTTTAAAACTCGAGGTTCTATATAATTAAATTTTGCCTCAATCTTTGTGGCGCCCCTGTGTTTAATCGGTTAACGTACACACAAGTATGGGGGATTTATCGAAACAGAGTTGGCCGGTGGGGATATTCCAGTTTTATACTATTCGGGTACTTATATAGTCGCTGTAGTACGTTTTTAAAGTGTGTATGTTTACTTCTGACATAGCGTCGTGTGCTTTTATTTTGTTTTAAAAATGCCTAGAAGTTGTAAAAATACACTAAATATACTTTGCTTATAAACTTAACATCTGATTCAAAAAACGTTATTTATGTGACTTTGGTTGATCTGCAAAACATTTTTTTGCCATCACTTCATATTAAATTAGGATTAATGAAGCAATATGTAAAAGCTATAGATAAAAATGGGAACTGTTTTAAGTATTTATGGGGCAAATTTGCAACTCTCTCTGAAGCAAAATTAAAGGAAGGCATTTTCGTAGGACCACAAATAAGAAAATTAATGAAGGACCAACAGTTTGAAGAAACAATAACAAGAATTGAACAACAGTCTTGGATGTGCTTTAAAAATGTAATAGAATTTTTTTTAGGAAATTACAAACATCCGCAGTATGAGGAAATGGTGAACAAAAAGCTGGGTAAATGTAAGCAACTTGGTTATAATATGAGCATAAAAATTAATTTTCTGCATGCCCATCTGGACTTTCCAGAAAATCTTGGTGCTGTTAGTGAGGAGCAAGATGAAAAGTTCCATCAAGACATAGAGGATATGGAGAGGAGGTTCCAGGATCGATGGGATATGGCGATGGTGGCAGATTACTGCTGGATGCTAAAAAGAGAACATCCAACGAAAGACCACACAAGAAAAACTACAAAATGAAGTTTTTTGTTAAAAAAGAGAGATTTTCAAAGAAAAAAGAAATTATAGACTCACAACTATTTGTGTTGTTGCTTTTTACTATTTTTTTTAACGTTTATTAAATATAATGTTTATTAAAATGAAATATTTCCCTAGTTTTTAATTTATTCTGATTATTCGGTTATTAAATACCTTACGTGAGGTGCAAAAACGGAAAATAGATATGAAATCAGCGTAAATAACTCACTTATGGTCACTTATCAAACCCAAACCAACTTTCAAATTCTCAAAATTTGTAGGTCAGTGTAATAGCTACTTTCTGTATATTAATGTATAATTAATTCTATGCTATTGAAAACCTGCCGGGGTAAGCCTTTACTACTATTAATGATGTGAAAATGGTGTAAAATGTCATTATTTATGGAATAAAATTTAACATCAGTGTAATTAGTAAAATTTTACAACACTCTAATTCTATATACATTGTAGATATAAAGTAATACAAATACATCACACTATAATACACTTTACTCGACGTGGGGTAGATCATAATCCCTGCGAGGTAACTGTTCTAAAGTACGCATCCATGTAGTCCCCACATTGACACTGTTACAACGTAACGCAATATGGTTGTTTGTGGTTTTTGACTAATCAACTTATGCCCAAATGATATTATATCTCAAGAAGTAAAAATTAATTCTGTTACCCAAGTTTATTAAAATGTCTTGCCAAGATGAATTAATGTGTTGTTATGAGTACCTGAATGATTTCACCGAAGAGATATATATGTACCTAACCTATTTGTGCTTCGCGATGACGAAGTAAACAAGGTAATACAAATTCATATTTCTTGAATGTCGTTTCTCATTTATTGTCTGCTTATTATTTCATAATAATATACATATAAATTTTACCAAAGATATTACCAAATTTTTATTCATTTTCAGTGAGAACTAAATTAACATAAATTGTTGGATAACGCTTAACCTGATATTAGTTTTACATCTACAATGTATTAAATTATACAACAATAACGATGTACAAGTTATATGTTAAACCAGGAACTAGAAACGATGATGATTGACATTACGTGCATTACATTAACTATGGTATAATTTTCTACAGAAAAATATAGCCAGTCAAGCAATATTATTTATTCATCATCATTAGGTCATCAGTCCTAAGACTGGTTGGACGCTAACCTCCAGCTTCTCCTATCTTGTGCTAACCTACGCATTTCGCTAATTGTGCTACAACCTACATCCCTTACTATTTGCGAGCAGTAGTCTAATCTCGGCCTACCTCTGCTTTTCTTCACTCCTATTTCTGCCTCCAAAATATCGCGGACTATTCCCCCATGTCTCAGCAAGTGGCCTACCATTCTATCTCTTCTCTTCTTTAAGTTTTTCCACATACTTCTTTTCTCGCCGACTTTCTCCAATACTTCTTCGTTTCTAACCCTATCAGTCCATGGTATTTTCATCATTCTTCGGTAACACCACATCTCAAAAGCTTCTAATTTCTTCCTACTTGCTTCCCCTACCGTCCAGGTTTCGCAGCCGTATAGTGCCGTGCTCCATACATATGTTTTCAAAAATCTCTTCCTTGTTTCTAAGTTTATTACCCCCGAGCATAAAAGTGCTTTCTTTTTGTTAAAAGCTACTCGACCCTGCGCTATTCTTTGTTTTATGTCTTTATCGCTTCTTCCATCCCAATTTATTTTACTTCCTAAATAAGTGAAGTCTTTAACTTCCTCCAACCTTTCATTATTAATTTGTACTTTCGTTTTTGCTCTGCTCTCGCGCCCTCTGCACACTAACACTTTAGTTTTGTTTTTATTCACCCTCATTCCGTATTCCTCTGTCAACACTGCCTCTATTTCGTTCAATGCTGATTCTAATTCCTCCTTACTAGATGCTAATACTGCTATATCATCCGCGAATCTCAGCATTTTTAGTTTCTGTCCCTGTACTTTAATCCCGAAATCCACTCTATCTTTTACCACATTAATCGCCTCTTCGATGTACAGATTAAAAATTAGTGGTGATAGCGTACATCCTTGTCTTACTCCTTTCCTAATACCTACTTCCCTTTTTTCCCCTTCTACTTCTATAACAGCAGTTTGCTCTTTGTATAGATTGTGTACTACTCTCCTATTTCTATACTTCATTCCCGCGCTCTTTAGTATCTCGGACATTTTTTCCCATCTTACGTTATCAAAAGCTCTTTCTAAATCTACAAATCCTATATAAGCGTTCTTTCCTTTTTCTATTGTTTTCTCTAACATTACTCTTAGCACCAGAATAGCTTCGCGAGTTCCCCTATTTCGCCTAAAGCCGAATTGGTCTTCTCCTAGTATTTCCTCCGCTCTATTTTCCATCCTCTTCTGCACTATTCTAGTTAAGATTTTTGACGCGTGGGAAGTTAGGCTAATCGTTCTAAAGTTCTCGCATTTGTCGGCTCCTCTCTTTTTCGGTATAGTAACGATAATGTTCCTCTTATAATCCTCCGGCATCTCGCCCGTTTCATATATGTATTTTACCAGTTCAAACATCCTATTTACTACTTTCTGTCCCGCACATTTCAAAATTTCCGCCTGTATTTTATCTACACCCGGCGCTCTATTATTCTTTAGCCCCCTTAGTGCTATTTCAAATTCCTCTCTCAATATAGGTTTTCCTACATCTTCCCTATCGATGCTAGATTCTTCCTCTAATATATCTCCTAATTCCTGACCCTCGTATAAATTTCCTAAGTACTGCTTCCATCTATCCGCTTTCTCCTCTCTTCCGATCAGTATGTCCCCCGATTCACTCCTAACGTTTCTACTTATTGTTCCTATATCCCTGAAGTTCCTCTTAATTATTTTGTAAGCCTCATCGGTCTTACCTACTTGCAACTTATCTTCTACTTCTTTGCATTTATCCTCTATCCATTGTTCTTTCGCTTTTCTACATTTTCTGATGAGTTCCCACTTTATTGACTTATAAGTTTTCAGTCCTTCTTCGTCTCGTCTGTTTTTGTAGCCTCGTCTCTTTTGCATTAAGTTTAAAATTTCGTCCGTTATCCAGGGCTTCCTAGCTTCCCTTTTATCGTGTCCTAAAACGTCCGTAGCCGCGGAAGCTAGACTATTCTTGATACCCTCCCACTCAGTTTCTGCGTTCTTGATTTCGTCCTTACTAGTTTTATTTATTAATTGATCTGTTTTATCCTGGAACTTATCTTTCATATTCTGATCCCTCAATATGTCTACATTTATACGTTTCTTATCCTTCCGGATTTTCAGATTTTTGAACTTTAATCTAGCTTTCATGACTACCAAGTTGTGGTCGCTGTCTACATCTGCTCCTGGATAACTCTTACAGTCTTTTACTTGATTTCTAAATCTCTTCCTAACCAGAATGTAGTCTATCTGATACCTGTCTATCCCTCCTGGCATTTTCGCCTCCTAACGTGATTCTTGAACAATGTGTTCGCGACTACCATCTTGTGCTTCTCACAGAATTCTATCAGTCTGCTACCTCTCTCGTTTCTGTTTCCTAATACATAAGGACCTACAAATTCTCCTTCTTTCCCCTCACCTACGACTGCGTTAAAATCTCCTACTATTATTAAATTTTCATGACCCTTCACAAATCCTATTACCTGCTCTATGTCCGAATAAACGGCTTCTAAATCTTCCTCACTATGGCTAGAAGTAGGCATGTATACTTGCACTATTACTGTTTCCACTGGCTTCGAATCTAACCTAACCATCATTACTCTCTCGCTGTATTGTAGGTAGCTATCTACACACTGTCCTGCGTTCTTCCGCATAACGATCCCTACTCCCGCGTTTCCATTTACCGATCCTGTGTGTATTACCCTATAGTCACCGCTCCAAAAATCTCCTACTTCCGGCCAGCGCATCTCACTTATACCTACTATATCTAATCCTAACCTATCCATTTCTATCTTCAGATTTTCTAGCTTCCCTGCCTGTCTCATGCTTCTGACATTCCACGCTCCGACTCGTGAAATGCTACACTTACTATTATTGCACTCGATCACGTCTCCCGGAACAGTCCTCACCCGGAGATCCGAACGGAGGACTATTTTACCTCCGGAGTTTTTTGCCCCAGGAGACGCCATCATTAATTTAGGATAAGCTTTCTGCTAGCTGTTCTGAGGATTATAATGTGGTGGTTTCCTCTTGCCTTCCACATCGCAGTCGTGTGTGTCATAGCACCATACCAACCCCCACGGTTTCTGCCACTATGACTACACTATGACTACTATGATTATTTATTATTTTACAATAAATATATTATTTATATAACGTAACTATCAGGGGTACAACATATCCTACAAGAGTTAAAACAAAACATCCAACAGTTTTTCCTTTTTGATTCGCATTGAGCACATAAGGTACTATCCCCTAAAAGTTATGTTATTGAAAAGAAATGGCACAGACTAAATTTGCAAATCGTAATTATCTGATAGATGCTCGATATATACTAGTAGATAGTATTTTTATCTAATTTATATCTTTTTTATATAATTTTATTTTATGCCTCAAAAGACAGATCTTTTTATGATAAACAGATGTTAGAAATATAAAAAGGAAATTATAACTGTCAAAAATAAAGAATTACTATGTTATATAGCTCTCCCTAAATTTTTGGCTGGCCGGAAAATCACGGTAGGCCGTAATTTTACAATGAAGAAATATTCTCCTGGTACAAATATCGGCGGAAATAAAAAAATTGTTACTAATTGAAGTTATAATAATTGTATGGTAAAATGCATTATATTATTGAAAATTTAATATATATTTATATCAAACAAATTAATATAAAATGAGAGTTCTTTTTTATCGTGGGAGGAAAAATGATTGTTCTCTCAGTGTAGCCTAAGAATAAATTAGTATAACGTGTAGAATTAATATTCAGAATATTAAAAACTATTAAATAATTACTACTAGCAAAAATGAACTGCCGAAAAGAGATAAGAAAGAAGAGATAAAAATAGAAAAGAAAAATTAAAAATGAAACAAAGGAAACAAGACGAGAAGAAACAAGAAATGGAAACTGAATCGTTATCTTGTCATGTGATATTCTGTAGCGAGAGCAATAATTATTTCCCTTAGATGTTCTAAAGTTACCAATTAGTTATAGAATTGATCAAGTATCTGAGGAATTAAACTGATTACAATTTACTCATTAGATTTCACCATTATTCTATGGCAAAATGAAAACAACCAATGCAAAACTGCGAACTTGAAACTAGTTTGTATTCAATTCGGTTCACATTGGCGGAAGTTGGTCGCAGTTCTGATTTGTATTTCCTTTGGAGATCCAATGATTTAGATGTCAGCTAGCTGTCAACAGTGTCGACGACTCACTCGGTCATGTATACAACAGATATAAAATTTTATTAAACGTGCCCTCATCAATATTTATCGCCTACATTATAGATTCACTTAACATACCTTAGGTGTTTATATTTTTGGAATTTTATAGCGATTTTGTTTTGATATTCGAAGCGCATCGCGCTGTGTTGCATACTGGGCAGGATAAACGACTGGTAAAAATATCAATAAAACTATTGTGAAGAACATATCACTTATTAAATAACGTAACAGTCTATTTCTTTCTACTTGGACAATATTATTAATTAGAGATACAAAAAGAGATACAAAAGAGATAGAGATAGATTTAATCGTGGGGACCTAGTTACACGAGATTAGAATGAATGGCGCAGTAAACCAAAATAAATCATTTCTTCACTGTTCATTGACCATGAAGAAAAATAATTAAGTTTCAGGCTTTATTAGTAAACTTCGAAAATATCCGTAGTGGTTTACTAAACCTGAACAATATTCTGGTATACGAGGGAGTATCCAAAAGAAACCGAAATGATGTATTGGCAGCCGGAATTTTTATATTACCGCGTTCCGCCGCTAGATGTGGGAGGAGTTCTCCATTCAGAGTTTGTTCCATAGGCTCAGACAATTAACCAGGCTTTCTACCTGAAAATTTTGAAAGGACTGCCTGATTTGTGGCAGTTTGACGACTGGTAGTGCACATACAGCCCTGTCTGTGCGCTAATTTTTGACAAAAAACTTCCACAACTTCGCAATGTCCGTCGTCGATCTTCCAGGATGATTTCGTGAACTTTTTAATATTTTCATCGATTCGAGCCGTGGAAGGACGACCAGAGCGAGGTATCTCATCAACTGATATTTTACTACTTTTAAAACGGGAAAATCACTCAAAGACTTGGGTTTGAGCACTTTTTTTAACATTTAAAAAGTTTCTGTGCCAGTTTTTCCGAGCAAGAAGCAAAATTTTACTTCCGCACGCTATTCACGAGAATCAAAAAATAACGAACACAAAACAACTCTGACTAAAAAATTCACAAAAGTCGAACGGAACCTTCTTTAGCAACGACGCTTGGCTTACTAACTTGGAAATGTTCTATACGCTCCTAACAGTAGAACGCGGTATTACAAAAACTCCATTCACCACAACATCAGTTCGGTTTCTTTTGGGTAACCCCTCGTAAATAGAAGTTACAGGTACCTTAAAGTTTAATCCTCTCCCAATGATACCAAATTGCTTGAAGAAACGAGCGATGAGACACGTTTAATTGTTCGGTGTTTGTGTAAGACTAATCTGCTTTGTTTTACACAAAATTAGTTAAATAGAATTTTTAAACAGAAAACTTTCTCACTAAATCAACTTCGATTAATCTCTAAATTATTGAAGTTCTCTAAACTTCAATAAATTAATTAAAACATCTTAATGTAGTAAGTTGTGTGCAGGACTGATATGCAACTGACAGAAGTATAATAACAATTTTAGTTACAAACTAACATGAATGTAGAATGAAAGCGATATGTAATAGTTAAAATATACATGACAAATAGACTTTCAGGTAAGTCAGGTTAACAGGTAAGGTAACACAAGGTAATAGACATTAACTAAGTAATTTAATATGGTTCGAAACACACCTACGATAATTTATCCGGAAACTAAGAAAATGAAGTTTCTTGTCTATGATAAACTGTAGCTTTGTGAATACTGGCGACCTTTATAAGATAAATTGTATCCATCAATCATCGCCACTAAAATGTTTCTTGAAGTTAAGTATAAGAAAATGTAACTTCCAGCGTTGTTGTTGCTACGTTGTTGAGTTTTTGGGAGGGATTGACCCTTCGATGCAGCAACAAAAAAAAGCAGATCAGCTTTCTACCAGAATTTAAATACTACAATTTAAAACAGTTTAAAGAATCTACCGATTACGCCAACTTGGTTTATGAAACGTGCGCCCAAAAACGTGTTCGTGGAAAACTGGTCTCCTATTTTTTTTTGCTGTAGAAATCCAACCAAATTCCATCAACGATAATTGCCAGTTGATAATAATAATCTCTCTTTGGGACCAAAACTAAACTAAACTTCTCCCAAGGAGTTTGATATCCCAATAACAAATTCGCCCCAATTGTTTCGGTGCGCAGGATTTCAAGATATCTTAACCTAAATGTGTAGAAATCACTATTTTCGCAATTTTTAAAACAGTGTGGTTCACAGCATTGTTTACAACTTCTAACTGAAGAATTTTAGCTGATGAAATAACCCAAAAAACTTCATCATCATTAGGTCATCAGTCCTAAGACTGGTTGGACGCTAACCTCCAGCTTCTCCTATCTTGTGCTAACCTACGCATTTCGCTAATTGTGTTACAACCTACATCCCTTACTATTTGCGAGCAGTAGTCTAATCTCGGCCTACCTCTGCCTTTCTTCACTCCTATTTCTGCCTCCAAAATATCCCGGACTATTCCCCCATGTCTCAGCAGGTGGCCTACCATTCTATCTCTTCTCTTCTTTAAGTTTTTCCACATACTTCTTTTCTCGCCGACTTTCTCCAATACTTCTTCGTTTCTAACCCTATCAGTCCATGGTATTTTCATCATTCTTCGGTAACACCACATCTCAAAAGCTTCTAATTTCTTCCTACTTGCTTCCCCTACCGTCCAGGTTTCGCAGCCGTATAGTGCCGTGCTCCATACATATGTTTTCAAAAATCTCTTCCTTGTTTCTAAGTTTATTACCCCCGAACATAAAAGTGCTTTCTTTTTGTTAAAAGCTACTCGACCCTGCGCTATTCTTTGTTTTATGTCTTTATCGCTTCTTCCATCCCAATTTATTTTACTTCCTAAATAAGTGAAGTCTTTAACTTCCTCCAATCTTTCATTATTAATTTGTACTTTCGTTTTTGCTCTGCTCTCGCGCCCTCTGCACACTAACACTTTAGTTTTGTTTTTATTCACCCTCATTCCGTATTCCTCTGTCAACACTGCCTCCATTTCGTTCAATGCTGATTCTAATTCCTCCTTACTAGATGCTAATACTGCTATATCATCCGCGAATCTCAGCATTTTTAGTTTCTGTCCCTGTACTTTAATCCCGAAATCCACTCTATCTTTTACCACATTAATCGCCTCTTCGATGTACAGATTAAAAATTAGTGGTGATAGCGTACATCCTTGTCTTACTCCTTTCCTAATACCTACTTCCCTTTTTTCCCCTTCTACTTCTATAACAGCAGTTTGCTCTTTGTATAGATTGTGTACTACTCTCCTATCGCTATACTTCATTCCCGCGCTCTTTAGTATCTCGAACATTTTTTCCCATCTTACGTTATCAAAAGCTTTTTCTAAATCTACAAATCCTATATAAGCGTTCTTTCCTTTTTCTATTGTTTTCTCTAACATTACTCTTAGCGCCAGAATAGCTTCGCGAGTTCCCCTATTTCGCCTAAAGCCGAATTGGTCTTCTCCTAGTATTTCCTCCGCTCTATTTTCCATCCTCTTCTGCACTATTCTAGTTAAGATTTTTGACGCATGGGAAGTTAGGCTAATCGTTCTAAAGTCCTCGCATTTGTCGGCTCCTCTCTTTTTCGGTATAGTAACGATAATGTTCCTCTTATAATCCTCCGGCATCTCGCCCGTTTCATATATGTATTTTACCAGTTCAAACATCCTATTTACTACTTTCTGTCCCGCACATTTCAAAATTTCCGCCTGTATTTTATCGACACCCGGCGCTCTATTATTCTTTAGCCCCCTTAGTGCTATTTCAAATTCCTCTCTCAATATAGGTTTTCCTACATCTTCCCTATCGATGCTAGATTCTTCCTCTAATATCTCTCCTAATTCCTGACCCTCGTATAAATTTCCTAAGTACTGCTTCCATCTATCCGCTTTCTCCTCTCTTCCGATCAGTATGTCCCCCGATTGACTCCTAACGTTTCTACTTATTGTTCCTATATCCCTGAAGTTCCTCTTAATTATTTTGTAAGCCTCATCGGTCTTACCTACTTGCAACTTATCTTCTACTTCTTTGCATTTATCCTCTATCCATTGTTCTTTCGCTTTTCTACATTTTCTAATGATTTCCCACTTTATTGACTTATAAGTTTTCAGTCCTTCTTCGTCTCGTCTGTTTTTGTAGCCTCGTCTCTTTTGCATTAAGTTTAAGATTTCGTCCGTTATCCAGGGCTTCCTAGCTTCCCTTTTATCGTGTCCTAAAACGTCCGTAGCCGCGGAAGCTAGACTATTCTTGATACCCTCCCACTCAGTTTCTGCGTTCTTGAATTCGTCCTTACTCGTTTTATTTATTAATTGATCTGTTTTATCCTGGAACTTATCTTTCATATTCTGATCCCTCAATATGTCTACATTTATACGTTTCTTATCCTTCCGGATTTTCAGATTTTTTAACTTTAATCTAGCTTTCATGACTACCAAGTTGTGGTCGCTGTCTACATCTGCTCCTGGATAACTCTTACAGTCTTTTACTTGATTTCTAAATCTCTTCCTAACCAGAATGTAGTCTATCTGATACCTGTCTATCCCTCCTGGCATTTTCCATGTGTACCGCCTCCTAACGTGATTCTTGAACAATGTGTTCGCGACTACCATCTTGTGCTTCTCACAGAATTCTATCAGTCTGCTACCTCTCTCGTTTCTGTTTCCTAATCCATAAGGACCTACAAATTCTCCTTCTTTCCCCTCACCTACGACTGCGTTAAAATCTCCTACTATTATTAAATTTTCATGACCCTTCACAAATCCTATTACCTGCTCTATGTCCGAATAAACGGCTTCTAACTCTTCCTCACTATGGCTAGAAGTAGGCATGTATACTTGCACTATTACTGTTTCCACTGGCTTCAAATCTAACCTAACCATCATTACTCTCTCGCTGTATTGTAGGTAGCTATCTACACACTGTCCTGCGTTCTTCCGCATAACGATCCCTACTCCCGCGTTTCCATTTACCGATCCTGTGTGTATTACCCTATAGTTACCGCTCCAAAAATCTCCTACTTCCGGCCAGCGCATCTCACTTATACCTACTATATCTAATCCTAACCTATCCATTTCTATCTTCAGATTTTCTAGCTTCCCTGTCTGTCTCATGCTTCTGACATTCCACGCTCCGACTCGTGAAATGCTACACTTACTATTATTGCACTCGATCACGTCTCCCGGAACAGTCCTCACCCGGAGATCCGAACGAAGGACTATTTTACCTCCGGAGTTTTTTGCCCCAGGAGACGCCATCATTAATTTAGGATAAGCTTTCTGCTAGCTGTCCAAAAAACTTCAAATTGATGAAAATATCGCTTTGAAAGGAACTAACTAAATAATGAAAAACCTTCCAATCGGAGTAAATTTAACTCACAAAGGAGCTGATTAAACACCTTAACCAATTTTTTAATGTAATGTCCTAGATGTTTCAAGCACCACGACTCTATTAAGCTAATCAAGCAAGAGTGAAGTGATCCAGCCGTGAAAATTGTAGGCGTAAAATAACCATGCATGCGTGAAATTTATTTTTGTTTTGCATTAGCTCTAGATCCTATTTTGTTTTGTACAATTCCATTCAACTCTAATGAGAAATAAAAGAAAAGCTGTCAAATTTCATTACCCTTACAGTCGAACAAATCCGAGATCAAATTCAGATTCAGCAAATTCCAAAGCCCTCAGTATGAAACTGAAAGAGTTGATGTGCCACGTATAGGCTAAAATAAATCGGTTGGAAATGATCCACAATAAAAATAAGATGCAATAAATGATTCTCTAAGCGACTTGAATAAAAACAAATTGCTTCTCGTATTATATAGTGTCAAATATAGGCAAAACTAGTTATATTTGCACATTTGTGTTAGAATATCCTGAAAATCTGACGCGATGGAAAATATTGACAAAATATTCGTTTCTAAGACATCAAAATCTTCCAGGGACATCAATCCGGCGTTTGGTTATAAATATTGCACGCATGTGTTCTTTGTACCTAAAACAATTGCACTAAACTTGAATATAGTCAGAAATGCGTGGAAAGGTTTGGACATAGAACTATAGACCACATTTAAACTTAACAATTTCCGTTATGTTCAGGGAGAGAGCGCCGTAATGTAAATTTCGGCCAGGGATACGTAATCGGTAATGATGTTTGTTAAGGGGTAATGCAATAAAACACTTTGGGAAGTCAATTTCAATTCTGTAAACTGGATGTACGATCTAAAACACAGTTGTTATGTAGTGCAATTCATCATAATGTTATCAAGCTGAAACTACGAGATGTGTACACTCCGCGCTACAAGCGAGCCTGTCTGCTTCGCACAATAGTTTTGCTCGCTGAAGCTCGAAGATTTAACTGGAAGTTCAGTTCTATACAGCCTTGATTTTAACTCTTTGTTTAGGTTCTATTTTAATAAAGGAAAATATATTTTCTTTATTTAGCTTGTTAGTGTTGCTTATATCTATACTTTTTTCGTTCGCCATCGGTATAGTTAAATTTTTAAAGCATTAAATGGAAGTTTATTTATTTGATAGCGAGTTATAAAACCGCCGTCATTCCCTTGCGCCTTCCCTAATTTAGTATACAAAACTCGAGAGCTTGGGTACAGCTTTCGCTTTGGGTCAATATCAGAACATATAAAATATTCACGGCTTGTCGGCGGCCCCCTCCGTGGAAAACGTTTTCCTTTCATGGCGCGACATTTCGGTAAACACTGAACTTCTTCCAACTTTAAGTTGCTCACAATTTTAAGTTGTAACTTCGCCTACCTCCGGAAATAGTAATTCACGCGCACCCGCTCATATTCAGTTATTTCATCACCGTTTCCGGTTTAAACAGTGGAACTTTCTTATCAGTTGATCCTCCAACGGCAACGGCAACTTTAGAAGGGGACTGTACGGAGTACGTATCCGAAAGCCGGCGGTTAGATGGGGTTTACTGTTGCATAAACCATTTAACATACATCTATGACAAAGTTAGCGAGCATGGAATTCAAATGTGTACGGCATCAGCGACAATGGATAGTGGTTACCCCTAATATTCCAGAGCTGTATATCCTATCTCTGAAAACTGCAGGAGTTGTTGGTGCGAGCTTAAAATCCGTGCCAACTGTAGGAATAAAGTTGGAGGGGTACCGGTTATGGGCGCATGGGTTAGTGTAGGATATTTTCCTACTATAAAGCGACGGAAACGACATTTTAATACACTTACCGATTCACAGTTTCGAATGCTACCCTACTTCGAAAAATATAATATGTCTATTAACATATTATTGGGCACTAACCGGCAAGAACTAATATCCTGGCACTATATTCTGCCATATTGATGAATCTTCAGTACATAAAAGTATATAAAGTATATTTAGATTCTTGAGATTTTTTGTGGAAAGTTTCCATCCACATAAATATTAAATTAATTATATATTTTTTCATCATTATATAACATATTTTGCATTACTGAAAATTCACACACATTTTGCATTCATACTGTAGCACCTGAACTCAACTTAATTACTGTTAAAATTCTCCAGGAACTACCAGAAAATGTTTGAAACTTTTCACATATATCTTCAATGCAATCCTTCGGATCCATCATTTTCCTAGTCCATCGAAAGTAGCACAAGCAACCATGATTGCTTGTGCTACTTTGTAAACCTGGCAAAGAAACTAGAGGAGGTCACCTCATATAGGCCAATAAGTCTTCTTCCAATACTTTGAAAATTATTTGAGAAGATCTATCCGAAAAAGTTAAATCCGATACTTGAAGAATTGAATATCGTTCCAAATTATCAATTTGGCTTTGGAACAAGCACGGCACCATTGAAGAAGTCAATATAATTGTCAATGTAATCAACAATGGTCTTGAAGAGAAAAGGTACTGCTCTGCTTTTGTTTTCTTGCCAGGCATTTGATAAGGTCTGATGAAGGACTATGCTACAAAAAATAAAACCCGCCACAGGTAGGATTCGACATTTGTCCCGGATCGGAACCGAACGACATACAGCTGTTTCGAACTTATTAGTTCTCATCAGTGCCGTACACGGTACGCCGATTCAGGGCAAATGCCGAATGAACTTTATGGCATATAAATCTTTATCGATACGATCTCTGTCAGTACCATATAAGTCGGAAATCGAGAAAGGAACCACCAAACCGCCAAGCGGATATCAAAGTAGTTCCCGAATAGCAAAGCTATTACACAATCGCTCTAGGAAACAACTACTCCTTGGGCTAAAGCCCCGCCAGGCATTGAATTATATCCAGAAGCGATCCTCGACCCCTTTCTCGTATTTCTGCACGATCAGATAAGGTTTCAAAAAATAAAACCCGCCACAGGTAGGATTCGACATTTATCCAGGATCGGAACCGAACGACATACAGCTGTCTCTGTTCTCGATTTCCGACTTATATGTTACTGACAGAGATCGTATCGATAAAGATGTATACGCCATAAAGTTCATTCGGAATTTGTCCTGAATCGGCGTACCGTGTACGGCACTGATGAGAACTAATAAGTTCGAAACAGCTGTATGTCGTTCGGTTCCGATCCGGGACAAATGTCGAATCCTACCTGTGGTTTTATTTTTTGAAACCTTATCTGATCGTGCAGAAACACGAGAAAGGGGTCGAGGATCGCTTCTGGGTATAATTTAAATCCTGGCGGGGCTTTAGCCTGAAGAGTAGTTGTTTCCTAGAGCGATTATGTAATAGTTTTGCTATTCGGGAACTACTTTGATAACCGCTTGGCGGTTTGGTGGTTCCTTTCTCGATTTCCGACTTATATGTTACTGACTATGCTACAATATAAAGAAGCATCTCCTTTGTCAGTACTTTCTAATAATGAAATCTTATCTTAGCAATAGGCATTTTCTGGTAAAACAAGACTGTGCCAGTCTACATTCTATCTTCGTTTGGTATAAAAGTATAGGAGACAGGTATCTCTGAGTTAATGTATAGTGCTGGTTTTTTAAAGCTCAACAATATGAGAAAAGTATAAGGTGTCAAACTTTCAAGCCTGATACATACATTTTTCACAGATTCCATGCCATATCTTTGTCGTATGTACAAACTGACTTTTGTATTTGCTGAGTATTTCGTATTCAGGAGGACATAGTAATCATAAAAAGATCTGTAACATACATTTAATTCACGCAGACAATGTGACTCGAAGCTATAAAGCGTGTGATATATTCATCTTTATTTAATTTAAGAAGAGACGCAACGGGTACTTTACATATACAAATTGAATTATTTATCCAGAGCGTCTTATTGTTTGCATCAAGTTGACAGCTTTATGATCTAATTAACTTCAAGTTGATATAATACACATTTCGTGGGCCAAATTGATAACTTCCTTCAGTAGAAAATCAAAGGGAATCGACAATATTGAAACAAAAAACATATCAACTTAAACATTATCTTCAACGAAGAATACGTTATACATTTTATACTATAATAATGCTAACTTAACATTTCTTTGCAGCCACGGTATACTATTTTCGCCGTATATGAACCCTTCAAAAAGTGGTTGAAGTTGTTCATAGTACTATTTAAATAAATTATTATATCGTCATTGCTTGTCACTTGGTCACAAAAAAGTCACATTGCTACAACTATTATTGCAACATATTTCATGTTAATTTGGTTATCAACAAGATGGCGACTACGGGGAGTTTTTCTCCTTAATAGCTAAGAAAGTTGGTTCTCTTTAGGAAATTGAATTGCTAGTCTTGTGAACAATTTCTCTAGTCTAGTAGTATTTTTAACAGTCTTTCAACAATTTATAATCAGTACAGTATTAGTATTTTCAACGTTATAGTTAGTACAGTAGTATAGTAGTATAAAACTGGTGTCATAATATTGGTATTTAACTAATTCTTCTTAATAAAACTTTGTATCAATATTTTCACCGCGGCTGAAGAGCCTTACATATATAAGAAATTTTTATTCAATATTTATTCTATTTCAATGTATTATTCATAGAATTAGTCGAAACCAACACTTTATTATCGTTGCCTACAGGACATTCACTTAAATGTAGAAATCAAAATTTATTTTAGGAAACTGGATTTTGTGAACAAATGAAAAATGAAAATACAACAATTTTTTCTCGTTTATCTATGATGTTTTACATATATATTTGAAATATTAAGTTTAATTTGTATAAATTAGCGGTTGAACTCCTATGAAAGATGTGATGTGAAATAATATTACATAGCATATGATAAAAAATACCTTTTACATTTCCATATGTCAGATTTATTCCGAGTACAACTTTGCATATGTTTCAGAATTTTCTACCCTTTTCAAGGGTCTAAAGTGTTGTATATTACATGAGTAGAAAGGTTTTACCATCCTTGGGGCAACCTCATTTCTATCAGGTCAGCTCCTCTTATACCCAGGTTATCTCTCTATAGAATCGTACTTTTTATTCCATTAGCAATGATTTGATATACGTAGTATCCATGTCGATGGATACGCAGTTATTCCAGTCTTTGTTTAAGTCTTTATTTTGTATTTTGTATACTTGATAAATAAAGGTAACGTATATAATGAAATCAACCATATATTTTGGTATATAGAAAAAATACAATGAGAAAATAGCGTTTGTTGTTTTTAAATAGTCTTTAAACAATTAAATCGCAATTAGCAATATTGGGACTTTATACCACAATTAGATGTATTGAGTCAGTGATGTGTGTCGAAAGGATGCAGACAAGAAAATGTTAAATGTAAAAGTTTCACATTTTTTATATGTCTAGTAGATAATGTAAAGTTTTTAAAACTACTTAAGTATACTAGCTAGTATATTGACGTTTTCATTTCCTAAATAATGTAGAATACTATAGAAGACCAAATAACATGAGACAATAGAAATGGAAATGAATCGACTTGGCAACTTAACCTTTAGTTGGTGTACCAGGGTCAAATTGACCCAGGCAAAATTTTAATTGGTAATTGCATTCCGCATTAACGATATAGCACGCCAGCGATCTCGATACCTTCAAGTTAGTTGAGACTGCGCTCTGAAGTGTGTATGGCTTATGGTATCAGTAGTAAGTATCGTATGGTCAAATTGACCCTGGTTCACTAAATGCGTTATAATTCTGTGAGGATATCGCGGATTAATTCTTCACGATAAAACTAAAATTATAGCTAAAAGTACACGTTTTGGCGATTCTAAATTTGAAACTACTCTATTAAAATGGTTGGCCGAAGATGGTGATGCAAATAGTTATGTGAGCACTGATGCAGAGGATGAGAATATCATTGAAAGCGAACACAATTCTGAGTGTTTGCAATCAACATCTAACTTAAGATGAATCAAATAAGGAACATCCTGGTCCAAGTCGTTTTGTGTAAAAAAACTTCGTTTTATGTTTATTGTGCAAAAGACCAATTTGTATTGACTGCAGTGAGCACATTTGCGAAGAATATCTATAATTAAGAATGCATTATCCACATTAAGTTTTACCTTACGTTAGAGTTGCACGTTTTTTTGTAGAAATAAATTTCGTTCATATGTTTATTGTTTCTTAAAATTACGTCTTTATTGTTATTATTAAGATTTCCAGGTCAATTAATAATTAATTTGTTATTGTAAAACACTAATTAAACAAATGTGTCAAAATTAATCAATAATTTATATTTATGTTTGTATCAGAAGCTGTGTTTATTTTCTTATAGTCATTTGATTATTTTTATTTTAAAATATACTACTTAGCCATCTAATTGCGCTATTTATTATATTTAAAAGTTATCACATTTTGTCAAAATTTGTATTTTAAATGACAGGTTCATTTTGAACGAAATGTAACCGAAGGAAAACAAGCTATCCTCAATATTTAATTACAAATATGAGTGTAAAATCCCTATATCTCGTAGTACAAAATATCTAATATACAAGAAATTCGTTCTATAAGAAATAATATCAAAAGTGGTCTAATTCCTATTCTAGAAGATATATGATTAAAGACACTAATGCAGCTGATAACAAAATAGTTTTCAGAAAATTATATCAGACTACCATATTATGTTTATAAATATCTCAATAAGGAGAAATTACATTTTTTGAAAGATAAGTTTGCCTCAAGAATTGAGCAAAGGCGATCTAGGCGTAGGATGCAATTTTTTTAGGTATTACTGTTTAAATGATTCATGTCTAAACCAATTTAGAATGACTTGAATAACATATTCATTACCGACAAAAGATAAATGTGTGGGCCGATCATGTAACAATCAAATTAATGAATCCTACTTCGTAGACGGAACGCTGGTAGTGGAATAATGTTAGGCTTCTCCAAAAATTATAATTGATTTATTAGAATACGGATTAATTAAAGAACCAAATTCTTATTGATTTTAGCAAGGCCGAGCGAGCTACTACATATTATTTACGTGATGTCAAAAGTCAAAGACACAAATAAACTTCATATTAAGCATATTTTGTATGAAGTTTATGCAAAGTTTTTCTATTTAAAAGAGAGGGAACCGTTGAATACGAGTAGTAAGATATCTTCAGATTTGATCCTTTTGTTTTATGGAAACATTCGATAAGTTTTGGATGAATCTCCATTTCAATTGGTTTTTATTTCCAAAGAATTAGAAAATAAAATGATACTTCTTTTTCGAACTTTAATAGTTTTTGCAATATTATATGAGCTTAGATTTAAGAAATAAGGTTCTCAATGATATAATCTTAATAAACGTTGTATCACTGATTAGATCTCGAAAATTTGTAATAGAAAATTTGAAAATGTACGTTAAGTAATGTATAAAATATAAGAATGTGATATATAACTTAAAATTATTTCTGAAGTATTGGAGTAATCATATAAATTACTAGTTGTGGTATTTTCACCGTAAGTTAGGGTACGCTAGTGGCAAGTTGAGAGAAAATCCACAGATGTACCAGTAAGAATTATTCAACTAATAATAATTACTCATAGAAGGCCTTTAGTTTAAATGGAAATGTTAAGCTTCGAGAAGCATAAACATGGTAGCTATAAATATTATTGAGAAATATGTATAATTTGTATTTAAGACGTGGTAAATCATTTCGGATTTATGTAAGTATATCCTAAGGTGGAGAGGCTTAATGTTTCTTATTTTCCGGAACAAAACTTAAGGCAAATATAACAACATTAAGTGGAGGCATTCTTAGTATGTAATTAATTATTAGATTAAGAAGACTATTATTTATTACGTGATAAGGTAAAAGTATACATAAGGAGTACCCCTTTTGTATGTGTATACGTAGAGATTAATGAAAAAGGAAATATGGCACGAGGAGCGAAAGAAATATGACAGAAACAAACAGGCCTTACGTTAGAAGCTTTGTATCGTCACATTGGACGGCAACAAGAAAGGAAGTACAAAAGGATACAACGCGCCTTAATTTTTTATTCTTTACAATGTGTAAATGCATTGCAGAAACGTGAATGACAATGTTAAGTATAGATTGGTAACCCAGGCCAACAAAGATTTTGTGATCGGACATTTTTTGTATTTCTAGCTGAACTACAGAAATACTGTTTTTTCATCACGCACCAATATTTGCAAATGTACATTGTGCAGTAATTTGTAATTTTTAAAACCGAGGTTCTATAAAATTAAATTTTGCCTAAATCTTTGCGACGCCCTTGTGTTTAATCGGTTTGAAACGTACACACGTGTGCAGGAGTTACCGAAACAGAGTAGGCCGGTGGGGATATTCCGGTTTTATACTGTTCGGGTATTTACATAGTCGCTGTAGTACGTTTCTAATGGGTGTACGTTTACTCGTGACATCGCATCGTGTGTTTTTATTTTGTTTTAAAAATGCCTAGAAGTTGTAAAAGTATACCAAATATATTTTGTTATAAACTTAACACCTCGTTCATGAAACGTTAATTATTTAAATTGGATTGATTCGCAAAAAATCTTTTGCCGCCACTTTATATTAAATTAGGATTAATGAAGCAATATGTAAAAGCTATAGATAAAAATGGGAATTGTTTTAAGTACTTATATGGCAAGTTGCCAGCCCTTCCTGAAGCAAACTTAAAGGAAGGCATTTTCGTAGGACCACAAACAAGAAAATTAATGCGGGACCAACGGTTTGGAGAAAAAAATTACAAAAATTAAAAAAGAATCTTGGATATACTTTAAAAATCTAATAGAACATTTTTTAGGAAATTATAAATATCCCCAGTATGAGGAAATTGTCAACAAATTGCTGGATAAGTTTAAGCAACTTGGTTGTAATATGAGCATAGAGATTAATTTTCTGTATACTCATCTGGACTACTTTCCAGAAAATCTTTGTGCTGTTTGTGAGGAGCAAGGTAAAAAGTTCCATTAAGACATAACGGAGATGAAGATGAGGTACCAGGATCGATGGCATATGGCGATTATTGCTGGACGCTTAAAAGAGAACATCCAACGAATGATTACAGAAGAAAAACGAAGTTTTTTGTTAAGGGAAGTATTTTCAAAAAAAAAAAAAGAAATTAGAGACTCAAAACTATTTGCATTATTGCTTTTTACTATGTTTTTTCTAATATTTATTAAATATAATGTTTATTAAAATGTTGTAATTTTTCCTTTAGTTTTTAATTTATTTTGATTATTCAATTGATAAAAAACCTTACGTGAGGGACAAAAACGGAAGTTATATATGAAATCAGCGTAAATAACTCACTTATAATCAATTATCAATCCCGAACCATTTTTCAAAATGTCAAAATTTATAGGCCTGTGTAATGGCAGAAATTCATAGAATTGTCGATGTATTTTACAATTTTCAATTTTGATTGTACATTGTTTTATATTTGCTTATCTAGCAGATGATGTAATATGGAAATAGTGAAAGACAAGAATAAATAACTATGCCGTAGCTCTTCTTGTAACACTTAAGATTTAAATACGTACTGATACATGTATAGTAGAGTATATGTACCAGTAACAAAATTGTGGCACAAGTAGGGCTATAAATGTAACTACAGAACCTAAGTTTCTCGTTATTTTATCTTTAACCGTACTATTGTTTAATTATGTATTACTTAAACTAAAGACAAAGAGAAAGCTGCTCAAATACGCAGAGTTTATGAAAGAAGAAAATTAATTCTATACGTCGGTTTGCTTTCGGTTAACGTTTACAGCTTATCTGATTACGAGTTAAGGAATGTTGCTGGTTTATTTCTTTTTGCTCATTTCTTCTCGTCAATATTCTCGATTAAACGTATCGATCGTTTTATTAATTACTACGTATTTGCATGTCTACTTAATTTTATAATCACTACAATCATCAGATATTTTTTTATGAAGGTTAAATAAACGTTTCTGTCTGTGTTTCTGACAGTATGACAAGTCTTTTTGAAATATGTGGCTATATAGACTACTCTTTTCTTTTTGTACTTCCTAACTTTGATTTTTTTGAAGTGAATACTTCTTTGGCGGCGTTCTGATATTTGACGAGAATGGAGAGTAAATTGGAAGAAATGTAACGTTTCCAGATTTCGTTACACGAGAGAGAAAAAAGATTTAACGTAGAGAAAAGGAGAAAGAGAGCTATACATCATATATATCAGTTTAGGCTATCCGCGTCTCCCTTGCGTGTGTACCGAATATTTATCATTGTGTTTTGTAATTATTTACGTTATTTACATCTGTGTTCTGTGATTATTTGATAATATCCTTGAACCGTTTAACTTGTTAAAATTTAGAAGATATAATATATTTCATTCACCGCTCCCTACTGGTTTACAGCCACACAGGTGCAAATGTACTTGGAAGAAGCGAAGACAAAATCCCTTTGATTCTCAAGGAAGATTTCAATGTAAATTTTGGATATTTTAGTTATCACAAACTAATCATATCAGTATTACCAATTGAACCACCAGCTGATGATAGTGTAGATAATGAATAAACCGAATATTTTTTACACAAATTTTATATTGTTACATTTCTTTTGAAATTATCCCTCTCACTCTCTCTCTCTCTCTCTCTCTCTCTCTCTCTCTCTATCAATCTCTCACTCTTAATCTCTCTCATTCTCTATTCTAAAGAATAGAATCTAGTAGTATAATAATAGTCTAGTATTCACTTCTACCACGTGTACTGTGCTGCACATGATATTTTTTTTATTTTCAACTAGTACTTTAGAAGAAACAAAAATGTATTTGGAGGAGAATTATTTCTTGTGTTCATAACTATTGTTCGATACGTCGACGAAAGTCAATAATAACTTCTTCTGTATAAACGATAGGCCTATCGACACCATTTTTATAAATCATAATTTCAGTGAGTTCATATAAGAGGTCTGTTCAAAAAGTAACGAAAATTTTGTAATTTCGCGAGTTGTATTAGTCCGATTCAGGCGATTTTTTCGTTGTTGTGTTAGCAAACATGTCTGAAAAGTATCTGTACATTGTTAATCATATCGGATGTGTAGTCTATTGACAGCTGTCAGAAAGGTTACATGTGTTTTGGTACGATAGACGATTATTTATTTATTTAAAAAATGTATTAGAGAACTTGCATTAAATTTTGTTATAGCAATGGAATGAAGTGAAGCAATGTTTTCAATGACTTTTCTATGAGTAAAACAAGGGTTTACGGGTGGTATAAGCGTTTCCAACTACACGTTAAAGACGATAAACGCCCTGGATGTCCCAGCACATCAACAACCAACGAAAATGTGCAAATGTGCAAAAAGTGAAATAAATGGTGAACGATCGCCAAATTATAATCACAGAAGTTTTTCGGGTGAACATTTTTGAACATTTTCGGGTGAATTGGGTACGAAACGTGTGGTAGCAAAATTTGTTCCAAATTGTTGAATTTCGAACAAAAACAGCGACGAACGGAAGTTGCTAAATGAAGTCAACAATGATGCAGAACTACTGAAACGTATCATAACAGGCGATGAAACATGGGTTTACGGATACGACGTTGAAGACAAGGCTAAATCGTCCCAATGGAGGCATTCTGGATCGTCAAAACAGAAAAAAGCTCTACAAGTGCGGTCGAATGTGAAGGTGTGTTCTTCGGTTTCCACGGCATAATGCACCATGAGTTCTTGCCACAAAGTTAAACAATCAATAAGGTATCAATAAACGATCAATACCAACAAGTTCAACGCCATTTGTGTAAAGCAATTCGAAAAACGCCACTTCTTCGTGAATTTTTGGTCAAAAACAACACTGTAATGATGCCCTAGCCTCCACATTCGTCAGATATGGCTGGGTGTGACTTTTTTCTATTCCCAAAAATAAAGAGAATTCTGAAGGACCGTCGTCTTGCAAGCATATATGAGATTAAAAGCACATCGCTTAAAGCACTCTAAACAGCAACCCGAAGATCGAATTCCAGAATTGTTTCGCGGATTTGAAGAACCGGTAGCATAGGTATGTAATATCTACTGGGGACTATTTTGAAGGAGATAACATTGATGTAGACAAATAAATAAAATTCTTTCCAAAAAACGAAATTTCTCGTTAAATTTTTGAACACATCTCGTATAACATAATTCCCACGGTAAACATAAATATCCTTTAGTATTACCCAACGCCTACTACATGTGCCTTGTTATGCGATATTAATTACCTTTTGATTTGCAAATACAAAAGCTGCCATTAAACGTTGTAGAACGTGTTAACACCTGTATGTATCATTGACTGTATTTTTAACAGTAATCAATAATGCTATATTAATTCTACGCTTTATATATCTGCACATAAATGATTCTATATTAAATTAATATAGGAATAATACACAAATAATTTAATCAAAAGTTTAATTTAAATCGTCCATTATTTCTATTAACAAACCCTATAATATAAACGATCGATGGGGCTTTAA
Source organism: Rosalia funebris (assembly GCA_037954035.1). Taxonomy (NCBI): domain Eukaryota; kingdom Metazoa; phylum Arthropoda; class Insecta; order Coleoptera; family Cerambycidae; genus Rosalia; species Rosalia funebris. The sequence goes on from JAZFAV010000011.1 coordinate 23,913,629, forward strand.
AATAATAATTGCTCCGCATTTATCTGGGCTCGTAGCCCCTATCGAACTCCCGATTCGCTTTGGTGGCAATCGGCACAATAGCGAGGTACTAATTTTCCTGTCTTTAACCGTAATTTTTTCAGAATTACGATCATTCCCGTCGAATTATTTAACCGCGCCCCGCAGTTAACAACGGGCACACCACGAAATTTAATAAACATTCCAATTAAATAACACTCATGGAACTTTTAATTGCTTTTGTGAGAGCGCGTATGGCCACTTGCTCGCCTCGCCGTAGTTAATCTTCTCCGAACAGGGCTGTTATTTAAAAATTGCTTAATATCCTAAATGCCCGAGGCGCGCACATCTTATTCCATTTACACGCATCAACAATTCCAACTCCATTCTTTTAATTTAACCGCCCACACCACACAAGAGATCCTCCGGTGCTTACGCACGCCTGATGTACGAGTGTTCTTCAACGCGGATGGTTAACGTCGAGCGTACGGCGAATGACATTTTCAATGGAAAGTTTACAGTTAGCCTTAAACGATTCCGGATTTATGACTGAATAGCTAATAAGCCGAATAGGCCTTTATGGTAAGATGGGTATCGTGTACGTTTTTACTCTTGTATGTATTTAGTCATTAAATTAATCATCGGGGCCAGAGAAACCTAAAGTAATTACACTTGAAGAATTTCGTATTCATTCAGCAATTTTCCTTCAAATATTACCGGCAGATGCATCGGTAATTATCCAATTAAAATAGAAATATTTAACTTACATATTGGTATGTAAGGTATGGTATGGTAAATAAATAACACTGCAAGTTTACAAATTTTGCAGGCTTTCTAATAATCGTCAATTAACAAAATGATAATGGGGAAAATCATTTAGAGAAAGCCATTGAAACATATAGGAGTATTTAAAGGAATATACAATATGTGAGTAGAATTGTATCACTTCTCCAATGTCAAACCCACGACAGTTTTTCTAGTTTAGGTCAAAAAACTTTGAAAATAAATCCTTAGTTATTGTTCTAAATAACGATAACGGATATTTAGAATTAAAAAATAGTTAAACATATATCATTTATCATTGATCATTTTGGAACTATAGGATGGATTTGCCAATAGAACTAATAATATTTGACAAACTGCTTTGCTTTGATGTCTTGCTGAAACCATATGTTCAAATCCAAATCATCAATTTGGTGAAAAAAATTTTGTTTAACATGTCACGATAGCGTTTCCAATTTACTGTGATATCATTACCATCTTCATTTTCAAAGAAGTATGGTCCAATTATTCCACCACTCAAAAATGCGCATCAAACTGTGCATCTCGGTGGATGCATTTCTTTGTGAATACATAATGGACGTATCCATCAATATGAAAATGTGTTTCATCGCTGAACAAAATTTTGTTGTAAGAATCAGAATCACTTTATTTCTTTTATAACACCCTATTAACAAATATATGGTCTGCAACTTTTAATTGTTCTATCAACTGAATTTTGTATGCTGACAGGTGCTGATATTTCTTTAAAATCCGATGCGTGGTGGCTATTGACTGATTCAATAAAATTGTTATGCACAACGTCGCACTGATATCTTTGGATACTCCCGTACATTTCCTCTATGTGCAGATATATTTTCATCTGACTGACCACGATGAGGACATATTGATTGACTTTAATAACAGAACACGTCAACTAAAATGTTTTGATTAAGTTACGAACTGTTAACTCTGTAGAGGCTCAATTTTGTCCTAATTGTGTGAAATATTTTCTTAATATACCTAATTGTAGATTATCGCTCATTTTCATAAAACAGTTGTACACAAACTATTGGTTGTTGAACTGTTAATCGCGGCATGTTGACGTCGTATGGTTTAGACAGTCGTTAAATATGACGACCCATCTTTGACAGAATACAAATGGTGCGCAATTCAATCCTATAGTTTCAACTGAGATACCCTATATTATTTAAACAGGCGCATACGAGGGATACCTAAAGAAAAACGAGAATTATTTATTTATTTTTTTTTAATTTAAAATAACATCTGGAAAACATCAATCTCCTTTAAAATACTGTCCATTGTATGATTTTTACTTGTTTCAACGATTCTTCTACTGTTTGAAAGAAAATTATATTCTTCTAAACTAACGCTGCTAAGTTCTTCCAGCGATTTTTCTTAACATCTTCTACGTCCTGAAAACGATTTCCCCTTAGGTTTTATTAATTCTTGAGTTTGTTATTTATTCATAACAAATAGTCGCAGGGAGCTAGTTCAGGAGTGAGGGGTTCGAAACCGTTGTCGTCATGTGGATTTTTTTCAAAAACTGGTTGATGATCAACGCTGTGTGGACAGCCGCGTTGTCATGATGAAGAAACTTGTCTCCCGATCTTCACAGTTCAGGTCGGCAAACCATCAAGGACATTTGATTTAAGTCCTAAATAATAATGACAAGGTTCTTCGCTACGAATGGCAGTATTGGTGAAAAAATTCTGTCAGGGTAGGACGAACATTAGTGAAGGATGAAGTTATCCACACAATGTGTAGCGGAACATGATGAACACATTGCTGGAGTGAAAGATTTTCCGGACGAATAGAGAGGCTGAACACTCTCTAAAATTTGTCTTCAACTTGATATTCTTGCTGTATTCCAAACATACACGTTCTAAAATCTGTGTTTATTGAGAAAGAATGTAGGATATTAACATGCTGTTAAATATTACATCTTAATTATGTCTTTGATCGATATTACTAAAAGGTTCTATGGAATTACCGGTACTGTGACTTGTTCTCTTGACCAAGAACTCTTGTTCCATACTTTCACTTTTGGTTAACTGACCACAGTTGACCTATTAGAAGCGCTAGTTATTTTCCTTATCTTCATCATCTGTATCTTCTTTATCTTTTATGTTCATCAATTATCTTTGCAAAAGCTTTCGTATACCTACTGGTTTATAATATTGTTTTATATAAAGACATTGTACTAACTATCGCTTTAAATTTCAAGAGAAATTTTTACGACTGATCAGTATAGTATCAGAAATTAATGCATGAACAAAGAACTACTGTATAAAACATGTATTACTGATTACTTTTTAGATTCCATTCAGCACTTATGCGATACGATTAAATATCCACAGTTTTAATCTGGTCCCACCTTTTCTATCATTTCTGCATACAATACTCTGTGGGCGTCTAACACGATATCTATGTAACGACACTTGCCCCATAATTAAACGAGATATAGTCGGTGATAGCGTACACAATCTAAGATTGCAATCTCTTTCGCACAGCGCAAACGAAATAGTTACCAGCAACAATAATTACCTCAATGCCTCAATAAACCATCCCCCAAATAACTACAAGGCAGCAACTCTTAAAAATATATTTAGCCGAGTCAGCATTGCTGTGTAAAATAATTACTTGGCATTAAAACCGTAATCTGTAATTACTGGAGAGTGCAGCCCATTATCTGAGATATCCATCATGCAATTAGCGTTATGCCAGACACACACGTATACACACATGCGTGATGTTTCGTCCCCGCATACGGGGTGTCCGTAATGAAGCTGTTACGCCGTCAATAGAGAAGGGCAAATAGTTGCTTATTATAGAGGAGATTAATCAGGGCAGGCGCTCAGACCTGGATTAGGGCATAAGCTTGTTTATTGTTCGACGGATTTGATGACTTTGTATAATGGTTCTCGTTTATAGATAATTTGGGTAATTTATCGAACGCCGATGCCATACTTGCTTCAAGGCGTAATTTGTCATTGGATGACTTATGCATGGCAACTGTTTCTGGGTGAACCTACAGTATCATATATCGAAAAAATCGGAAATAATGCTCCATGTAGTTTTAGATCATTTCAGTACATTTTCAAAGCATCACACAAACACCCATTTGACTGGAATAATGGGTGTAATGCAAACTACGAAAGACAATTTTTTTTATTTCCAATCACGCATATTGTTACAATTAACCCAAATTCAAACTTACAGAATAACTTATGTTGATGTGATGACATAGAATCCACAAAGGATAAGAAGAAATTACACCATCATGGAAAACATTTTTGTACGCGACCACTACGGAATTTAATAATTCTGGAATCATTTTTGAAAGCTAAAAGTTAATATTTCAGGCCTTATTATGAAACAAATATTCTATAGCAGTTTCACCAAAAGTAAATTAGCCTTGAATTTCTTTATTGATATTATATGTCATAATTCTGTAGTCATTGTGAAGGTTAAGTGTATTTGTCTTCGAATTATAAATGTTATTTAGTTTAAAATGAAGAAAAAATAATGAATAATTTAAAAATTTCAATATATCCCACCTAACATTATTCAAGAGAAATTGATCGAGGAAGCTGTTACCCTGTGGTAGTTCATAACTCCAGTGTAGTTGAGTAAAATAACTACTTTTATAAGTTTTATACCACTATATTTGCACAAAAATCGTGACTGCAATTTCAACACTTTATGTCATTTTCAAAACGATGATTCAACTAAGGATCAACATCATTCAACTAATATTGTTCTTAGTTAGTTGAATCATCGTTTTAAAAATGACATAAACTTGCACTACAGTTGAAACTGCAGTCACGATTTTTGTGTAAATATAGTGACATAAAAGTTAGTAGTTGTTTTACTCAATTGAGTTAAAATTATTCAATCTGCAAATAGATAAAATCTTTTACCACATAAGTCAAAGCAGATATATGAAAAATATTATAGGTTTTTTTTTATATCATATATGTAATATATGAAAGGATCCGATAGGATCCGATAGGACTTGCACCTTGACGAAGTTCTAGTGCAAACTAGAGCGGGTGGGTCGGCTTGCGCGTTTTAATGATTTAAGGAGCCATACCATAGGTTTAACCATAGTGGGAGGGTCCTTATTGAAAAACCAGACTAAGACAAGTCCCTAAAGGAGGGCAGCAGCTCTTTCAGTAGTCATAGTGGCAGAAACCGTGGGGGTTGGTATGGTGCTATGACACACACGACTGCGATGTGGAAGGCAAGAGGAAACCACCACATTATAATCCTCAGAACAGCTAGCAGAAAGCTTATCCTAAATTAATGATGGCGTCTCCTGGGGCAAAAAACTCCGGAGGTAAAATAGTCCTCCGTTCGGATCTCCGGGTGAGGACTGTTCCGGGAGACGTGATCGAGTGCAATAATAGTAAGTGTAGCATTTCACGAGTCGGAGCGTGGAATGTCAGAAGCATGAGACAGGCAGGGAAGCTAGAAAATCTGAAGATAGAAATGGATAGGTTAGGATTAGATATAGTAGGTATAAGTGAGATGCGCTGGCCGGAAGTAGGAGATTTTTGGAGCGGTGACTATAGGGTAATACACACAGGATCGGTAAATGGAAACGCGGGAGTAGGAATCGTTATGCGGAAGAACGCAGGACAGTGTGTAGATAGCTACCTACAATACAGCGAGAGAGTAATGATGGTTAGGTTAGATTCGAAGCCAGTGGAAACAGTAATAGTGCAAGTATACATGCCTACTTCTAGCCATAGTGAGGAAGAGTTAGAAGCCGTTTATTCGGACATAGAGCAGGTAATAGGATTTGTGAAGGGTCATGAAAATTTAATAATAGTAGGAGATTTTAACGCAGTCGTAGGTGAGGGGAAAGAAGGAGAATTTGTAGGTCCTTATGGATTAGGAAACAGAAACGAGAGAGGTAGCAGACTGACAGAATTCTGTGAGAAGCACAAGATGGTAGTCGCGAACACATTGTTCAAGAATCACGTTAGGAGGCGGTACACATGGAAAATGCCAGGAGGGATAGACAGGTATCAGATAGACTACATTCTGGTTAGGAAGAGATTTAGAAATCAAGTAAAAGACTGTAAGAGTTATCCAGGAGCAGATGTAGACAGCGACCACAACTTGGTAGTCATGAAAGCTAGATTAAAGTTCAAAAATCTGAAAATCCGGAAGGATAAGAAACGTATAAATGTAGACATATTGAGGGATCAGAATATGAAAGATAAGTTCCAGGATAAAACAGATCAATTAATAAATAAAACGAGTAAGGACGAAATCAAGAACGCAGAAACTGAGTGGGAGGGTATCAAGAATAGTCTAGCTTCCGCGGCTACGGACGTTTTAGGACACGATAAAAGGGAAGCTAGGAAGCCCTGGATAACGGACGAAATCTTAAACTTAATGCAAAAGAGACGAGGCTACAAAAACAGACGAGACGAAGAAGGACTGAAAACTTATAAGTCACTAAAGTGGGAAATCATTAGAAAATGTAGAAAAGCGAAAGAACAATGGATAGAGGATAAATGCAAAGAAGTAGAAGATAAGTTGCAAGTAGGTAAGACCGATGAGGCTTACAAAATAATTAAGAGGAACTTCAGGGATATAGGAACAATAAGTAGAAACCTTAGGAGTCAATCGGGGGACATACTGATCGGAAGAGAGGAGAAAGCGGATAGATGGAAGCAGTACTTAGGAAATTTATACGAGGATCAGGAATTAGGAGAGATATTAGAGGAAGAATCTAGCATCGATAGGGAAGATGTAGGAAAACCTATATTGAGAGAGGAATTTGAAATAGCACTAAGGGGGCTAAAGAATAATAGAGCGCCGGGTGTAGATAAAATACAGGCGGAAATTTTGAAATGTGCGGGACAGAAAGTAGTAAATAGGATGTTTGAACTGGTAAAATACATATATGAAACGGGCGAGATGCCGGAGGATTATAAGAGGAACATTATCGTTACTATACCGAAAAAGAGAGGAGCCGTCAAATGCGAGAACTTTAGAACGATTAGCCTAACTTCCCACGCGTCAAAAATCTTAACTAGAATAGTGCAGAAGAGGATGGAAAATAGAGCGGAGGAAATACTAGGAGAAGACCAATTCGGCTTTAGGCGAAATAGGGGAACTCGCGAAGCTATTCTGGCGCTAAGAGTAATGTTAGAGAAAACAATAGAAAAAGGAAAGAACGCTTATATAGGATTTGTAGATTTAGAAAAAGCTTTTGATAACGTAAGATGGGAAAAAATGTTCGAGATACTAAAGAGCGCGGGAATGAAGTATAGAGATAGGAGAGTAGTACACAATCTATACAAAGAGCAAACTGCTGTTATAGAAGTAGAAGGGGAAAAAAGGGAAGTAGGTATTAGGAAAGGAGTAAGACAAGGATGTACGCTATCACCACTAATTTCTAATCTGTACATCGAAGAGGCGATTAATGTGGTAAAAGATAGAGTGCATTTCGGGATTAAAGTACAGGGACAGAAACTAAAAATGCTGAGATTCGCGGATGATATAGCAGTATTAGCATCTAGTAAGGAGGAATTAGAATCAGCATTGAACGAAATGGAGGCAGTGTTGACAGAGGAATACGGAATGAGGGTGAATAAAAACAAAACTAAAGTGTTAGTGTGCAGAGGGCGCGAGAGCAGAGCAAAAACGAAAGTACAAATTAATAATGAAAGGTTGGAGGAAGTTAAAAACTTCACTTATTTAGGAAGTAAAATAAATTGGGATGGAAGAAGCGATAAAGACATAAAACAAAGAATAGCGCAGGGTCGAGTAGCTTTTAACGAAAAGAAAGCACTTTTATGCTCGGGGGTAATAAACTTAGAAACAAGGAAGAGATTTTTGAAAACATATGTATGGAGCACGGCACTATACGGCTGCGAAACCTGGACGGTAGGGGAAGCAAGTAGGAAGAAATTAGAAGCTTTTGAGATGTGGTGTAACCGAAGAATGATGAAAATACCATGGACTGATAGGGTTAGAAACGAAGAAGTATTGGAGAAAGTCGGCGAGAAAAGAAGTATGTGGAGATTAGACTACTGCTCGCAAATAGTAAGGGATGTAGGTTGTAGCACAATTAGCGAAATGCGTAGGTTAGCACAAGATAGGAAAAGCTGGAGGCTAACGTCCAACCAGTCTTAGGACTGATGACCTAATGATGATGATGATATGTAATATCTTCCGTTACTGAATTTAATTCTTTACTTATCATGTCTTCAACTTCCAATTCTCATTGTTCTCATTGTTATATAGCCGTTTCTTCGTCATCTAAATCTAAATATGTTGTAAAAAATTCCACAGAAAACATTTGAGATGCACCAATACTTAATTTTAAAGTGGTCGAAATACAATAAACACAAGTTGAGGTGTAATTTACTGGAGTCGGCTGCAAAACATTTATAATATTCAGGCTACCGGCTATTGTATCTCTTTGTAAAGTCGACAGTGCTGGAGTACGGATTTTGCTTTCTTCCAAAAGTTCAATGTCTCCTCCAGGCCAATATTTCTCAGCTAGCGTCGGAGAAAAAAAGCCCCATATGCTATACCAGAACCCGACACTGGCATAGCCTCCATAGGAGGCTATGTCAGAGGTATGTACCTCTCATCTACACATGATGGTAGTTAAGATGGCAGTGTCTAGATAACAACCTCATGAGTTACCGAAGACTGTTCCAATCATCTCTCAGGAGTTTTGCTGTCCGGTCACTCTTAGGCAGCAAAACCAGCAGTAGATTAGTCTGTCTGCATCCCTAAGTTTTCCGCCAGTGATTAAATCTCCATTCTCAGATTTCCCTCTTGCTGAGGTAGTGTGCAATCCTGGCCGCTATTTAAGATACAACTAGGCAACTCTCAGTTCCTTACCTAGCCAGCTTGTACACTTTCTCATTGCCCCAGATACTAGTATAACCCGGTACTCAGACCATCATCAGATTGTTACTCCCAGCTAGTGTTTCTAAATACTCAGGGCCGCTCTGCTGTCGTATCATGTGGGAGTGACTTACCAACCACTCTGTTCAGGAGTTGCTTTTGTACATAGGCGTAGATAGTCATCACATCTGCCTGAAATACTGTGGAATAACTTCTAAAAGGAATCTAACACTCCTCTCTTCTATTATGCCGATATATTCTAGTCCCAGTCTCCCCCTCAGCCCTGCAGATATCCGGTGAACCAGATATCCCCCGCCAGAGAGACCATGCTGTTGCTCCAGTCCTCTCTACTGGCCTTAACCACATTGAACTCATGTTTAAATGTGTATAAAATAAACAGAACTGTCAATATTAAATGACAATAAAGTTATCTGTTATTGGCATTTATATTTGAATCATTTTTGGAAGTTCTGTTGAAAGCTTCGTCTGCCACTCGGTTGGAATGGAAATTCGAGCCTCGTAGTTCATTGCGCTTACTCCGCAGAATCTTCCACTCACATCAAATTTCCTCATTCCAACCTTGTTATACAATATATTATTATATTCCAGGGTCATCCATTTAAAAAACTACCGATGACTTAAACCTCGAAAAATAAAACGGTTGTGCAAATGAATGTACGTTACTGAATAGGTTAAGATAGCTACAAAAACTCTTGTTAATATTTTTTTACTCCAACTTCTACTTCAGCTACAAATCAGGTGTTTCGACACATTTGGCCAACCCTATATATTCACGGTTTTGTTTAGGAATTTGGTGTACGGTACAAAATGGTCGAATATAATTTAGCAGCATTCCTTCATCCTAGAACTACGTGTAATTTATCAAACCCATCATCACGTTATTTATCCCGACGTTTCACCTAATTCAAGCGCTCGAATGGATTTAAACTTCGACTGTTGCCATAAAACGAATTTACATAGAAACATAAAAGCTATCATAACGGCCGTGAGATATATATTTCCGACTTGCTTGCACGGTATTCTCCGAATGATATTCTAGCCGAGAAAGGTGTTTGATTTACTGGTGCGCTAACCGGCCATCAGACAGTTGGTAGGCAGTAATACGGTAGTTATTTCGATAAGAAAGAAAACATTCCAACATATTATTAAATGGAAATTATACAGGTAAACTGAGATGGCTAGCCATCGGCTTAGCATGTAGGAATGTTTATGGCATTATTGAGATTAGCGGGAATGCAAATGCTCTCCTGTTAATTGTATAATTATTATGATAAAGCTGACACCGGGATATTTTATTTTGGCCGTTTAGATATGACGACCAGGCCTGCCTTGCCTACTATTATTGATTTACATACGTTAAGTGCATTTTGTTGCGTTTAATCTTATGTAGTCTTTGACAGATCCAACTTCGCTAGTTGAAAGGCAGCTTTTCGATATCTTAGAGCTTTTTCGATTAGCATTAAACATTCAAATGGGGCGTATTAATGTTAATGATTGAGGCTGTAAAGATTGTAAGGGTTATTTGTTCAGAGCATCGATAACAAATTGATTGTAAATTCCCATCTTAATGTCATAGAAATGTTGTACAAGTTGCCTTCTATAATAAAGACTGTAGCTACATGAATATTAAATGATTAGCATAGGATTAAATTGTATTAACTTCGTCCGAATGAGGGGAAGGGGCATAAATCAGGTACAGCATGAAAATCACTTGTCAACTCATATTTCATAATCCTAATAGACCATTTTAACTTATCTATTGCAACTTATTGTATGTAAACTATGTACTGTAAGCTTTTTAGATCATTTATAACTGATTTTGTTATCACCAAATTATCACCAAAATCTAATATTGTCCTAAATTTATAATTTGGAAGCCACTTATTGAATAAGTGGCTTCCAAACATGGAAGGATGGAAGCCACTTATGGAATACTATTATATTTGACGTTATACATGGTGAACAGTACACAGCTTGTGTCAGGCGTATGTAAGTGGGAGAAATGATAGTCAACACTCCTTGAGTTGCCATTTAGTATCCATCATGCCGTTGTGGACAAGGGAACACCGCGTGTTTGTTTACGACGAGTTTGTAAAAAGTGGAGGTTCACTGACAATAGTGCAACGTCTTTTCAGACGGCGTTTCAACATCGGCCGTCATGGTGCCCTCCCTCAGCGGAATACCATTCTTAGATGGGTTAATTCATTGCGAACGACAGGGTCACTATTTAAAAGGAAACCACCCAGCCCAGTTCGAACGGCCCGAACAGTTGAAAATGTGGATCGAGTAAGGGAAGCCATGAACCGAAGCCTCACTCGTTCTGCTAGACGACATTCTAGGGAACTGCAAATAAGTCAATCCACGATGCAGAGAATTTTACATAAAGGCCTTGCATTTCATCCCTATAAAATTATGATGGTTCAGAAGCTAAATGAGAGAGACTATCAGCAACGAATGACTTTTTGTCAAACAATGCTTCGCATATACGAAGAAAATGAAAATTTGATTATCATAATGAGCGACGAAGCCCATTTTCACCTGGAAGGGGCGGTTAATAAGCAAAACTGTCGATATTGGGCTGCAGAGATTCCCGGGGATTACATGAGAGACCGCTACACAGCTCTAAAATTACAGTTTGGTGCGGTATTGGACGGTGCGGGATTATCGGACCATTTTTTTTTTTTTGAAGAAGAAGACGAGAGAACGGTGACTGTTAATTCTAATCGCTATGTGAACATGCTTGAAACTTTTTTCTTACCTGAACTTCGCAGGCTAAGAATGAATAGGGCAGAGGTGTGGTTTGAACAGGACGGGGCGACCGCTCATACAGCAAGAGCTTCCCTGGCTGTTGTTCGAACTGCATTTCCTAATCGCCTCATTTCACGCTTCGGAGACCTTTCTTGGCCGCCGCGCTCGCCCGATCTTTCCATTTGTGATTTTTATCTTTGGGGGTATTTAAAATCAAGGGTATATGAGCGTAAACCCCGTACATTAGAGGACCTGAAGACAGCAATACGTGAAAAAATTGCAGAAATCAACCTAGAAACGTTGCGAGACGTAGAATCAAACTTTCGAAAACGACTTCAGCTGTGTATACGTGAAAATGGCCGTCATTTATCAGATATTATTTTTCGCACTTAGGCATATAAAATGGCATAGTTTAACGTTTAATTCTTTAAAAATAAAACTTATTTTTTTCTTAAATTTCAAGAATTATTCTTTGTTGAAAAACGTCCATTTCCCGTGACTCACCTTAGAACTGACTCACTTAGACTGTTATTAGAGACTTATGAGAAAAAAGTGTGTCTATTAGATTTGATTTGAAATATATAAGGTAAGGTAAGTACGGTACAAGAGAGGTGATTTGTTTTTCATGGAAGCCTTATATATTTTTATATTAAATATAACACTTGTGGTCTTATTGATTGATTATCTAGTTAAATAATTAACCTATGAGCTTGCTGAGGATCTTTATTTAAAAGTTATTGTTTATTTATGTGTATTAAATTAAATTAACTGTTCAAAATTGTCCTAAATGTCTGTCGTGTGAAGTACCCATAGCGAGACAGACGCCGTCAATTTTAATGGAAATAAATTTAAGGAAACGTCTTTGCATGCACTCTAAGTTATTCCATATGATATGCAACATCATAAAAGAGGGAGTAGGTGACGGACCATATTCGACTCATGATCTAATATACGATTAATACGGTTATTTGAGTGTATCTATGTGTTTAATATCTAGTTAGTTGCGAATTATGAAGCTTATAGATTTATAAACCTCATTGGAGCTATCCTAAATGTATATAAAAAAATATAGTTTAGATGGTTTGAGAACACGATGGGCGTTTAGGTCAATTGACGAAAGCGGATCCATACAAGTGCAGCACCCTGCTCCGTGGCCAATACATGGTTGTGCTACCAATTGTATTCTTCTTTAAAGGTGGTTGTGACAATGGTATTTGTACTATAGTCCAGAGTGACAGATTGGGCCCAATATGGAGGTGGTATTGTATGCTTCCCGTCTCAATGGGGGGAGTCTTACAGTTCTCTTTGAGCATGGATGTGTTCGTCCTTGTCTTTATGTGTAACCTTCTCGCAACTTGAGACTCTAGGGGAATAACCATCACGATTATCAATAGGCATATTTTGAGTCACATGTGCCCACAAAAGTTTTAAAAATTCGAAGGTAATATCAATACAAAACATTTCTTAAATGTAGGTTGCTTCTGTTATACCACATTTCTATTTTATTAAGAGCTGATTCTTCTGCATACAGAAGCTAAGGAATATTCATGTTATCGATAATATAAATTATAACTATCCTACAAAATAGTGGACTCTAAATTGAACCCTGTAGTACTTCGAAACCTGCAAGAAGCTCGACAGATTTCCTGCCCATGTATTCGAAATACGAGTATGTATAACGATCTATTCCTTAGATAAAATGAAAAGAGTTTTAAAGGATTTTCTGAAAATCCAAAATAAAATGGTTTTAAGAAAATATTCTCTCTCGATCTATTCCTTAGATAAAATGAAAAGAGTTTTAAAGGATTTTCTGAAAATCCAAAATAAAATGGTTTTAAGAAAATATTGTAGTCTAGTTTATATAATTTTTTATTAAAATCCATATAAATAACATATACTTGAGAATTATTGCCAAAATCATCTGAAATATATGAGTTATGCAGCATACTTTCGTTGACGTTGATCTTATAGTTTACATACAAGCAGTTAAAAGTAAAAATACATAGATCGAAAGCATCTGTATTTTATTGTTGTTATATTTTTAATACTGGAATAAGTTTACTATGTACTAAACGTCTGTAAAAATGTTTCACTTTCATGATAAAATAAAAAGAGAAGTGATAAGTAAGTAAGGATGTATTATCAAGTAAAAGAAGAAAGTTAATTAGGACCTACAGTTGCTTTTACTTTCAGTTTCTTAAGAGCCATTATTTATAATTTGGAAAATGTATATTAATATGTTATATAGTAACTTCTGTTACTTTAAGTATTGTCTAGGATGTCATAGTCTTGTGGGTACACTTGGCTCCACATACTCCCCTACATAAGTACTTCGAGGATCGCCATACTCTAACCATTACAACGTTGCAAGCATTATGATGACAGTAAAAGAGGTGTGTTTGAAAATTGACGAATTTTTAACGATTTAAACAAAAAAATGTGATCCCAAATTAATGTTTGAAGTTAATCTAATAATTTGAAGTTACTAGATACCTACAATTATTTTTTTAATAGAACTGCGATCTGCGTTATTATTTTTTCGAAATTATTTTCAAAACTAGTTGAAAATTGAGTTCCACGTTTTATCAAAATACTCTCATATTTCCGAAAACTATAGCGATCAAACACTGATTATAATTGACATGGTAAAGATAATAAGATAATAAGATGGTTATTAGTTTATTCTTATGAGTTTAAAATATTCTAATAAAATTACTTACATGCAACTTCTACTGTGGCGGGCTGACTCTTGATGTTGCCCCTCCCGTTCCAGGCATAGCACTCACACTTAAATTTTTCCTTACCGAAAAACTCTTCCACCATGTCTCTGGTAACGTTAATCTCGGCCTCGAATATTCGCACTCCCGTTTGGGGATCCACGAATCCGTTTTCGACGGTTTCGATTTTACGTACCCCGTTACACTTGAAGTAAACGTTCAAAACGCGAGCTGCTCGACAATGAAGATTGGCTGGCCGATTCTTGACCACGAACGAATTTTGGGGTTCTACAAGGAATATGGGGAGATCGGTGTTCAGCAGGAGAGACTCGTCCTGCTCTGGGGTGGGCTTCGTCGTTGATGCTTCCTCGAGTAGAGTGCCATCTGGAACAAGAGAGCGATTATGATAACCAAAAAGTAATATAATTGTTAAATGGGTATGATAAGTGATGATCCAGATTAAATGGATCTAATGGATCATGAGTCATATGAACACAGTCTATAGTACTATATAGTTATATAACTACATAGTACTCTAGACTATAATATAACTATATAGTTCATCATAATAAGAACCGTTATGTTCAATAAAACCAGTTTTCATGACATAATTCAATCAAAACATCACCCTGCTTATATCAATTTATATAAGCAAAATACAACTGGTAAACAGGGAACACAGGAATATTTAGAAAATACCAATTAACTATGTATCGGAAGAATGAGTTTAATTTATTATTTATCATGAATTAGTCGATATATTACACAACTTATCATGAGCCAATCAGCCTTTTAGGTTCACTATCCCCAAGCAATACTTTTGATTAATTAATACACTTGGTTAACCAATTGGAGTATTCTCTTCCTTTGGAGTATCATGTTCCTGCTAACGAAAAGTATTATTAAACCATGACGTATTACAAACTCGTGTTCACCTTCTAAAATATAAAATCACGGCAAAGCTAAACTGCCAATGTGCTATTCGCAATTCTGAAAAATGTTAATAGTACTAGTTTTCAATATTTTCCACATTGCTAGTCTACTTACTTACAAATATGAACACTTTGTGGAGGGCATATATTGATTAACTGATTAATTAACAGTGATAGAGATATATTTTAACTGTATTTGGTTGGTATAGAAATAGACATTTAGAAATATATCTGTTAAAAGTGTTAATGTTTTATGTAGAAATAGGAAACATTTCCTTAGGAATATGGGGATAGTTCTAAAACAAAAACTTTAACTATATTTTTAGTCTACAAGAACAAACATTTTCAATAATGAATAAAGTTTTAAAAGCATTACTTTTTAGAGTATCGGTAGCATTTAATATTGCTTAAAAAGCTTTGCAAGTGGCGCTAAAGTAATTGTAGGTGTGTAGATTACTCAAGCCATAAGTCTGCAATACATCTTAAAAATTATTACTTTTAAATTGCCTGTAGTTATCCACTTAAACCTATTTTAAGAACTATTACCTTGTAAATATACGATCGGCCATCTGCTACGTAAAATTAAGTAAAATTTATGCTTTAATGACTATAGCAGACATGCTACTGAACAATTTTTTTTTTCGAAACCAAACGTTTCAGATAAATACAGGTATTTGTATGTTAGGCCGACCAGACAGACGTTATCAAAATAATGGAATCTATTATAAATTACGACAAACATACAAACGTGTTCGCTCTTTCGTGATTGATGCGCTGTTCTAAATAAAATAGCTGAAAATAAATAAACAAAGCTATGACGGCACATTCATAGAATGGAGGCCGAACGGGTTTGTATTATCTCTATATCGACGCATAATTTAAAATTCAATTTCATTTAAACTCTGTTCTCCGAATGAAACCAAAACGTTTGCTCTATTTGTCACTGTCGCTCGTCAAATATAGGTTAAAAATAAGTCCAGTAAAAGAACTAGTATCGCCCTTAAATTTACTAGAAGTATATATTATTTATAAACCAATTATTGTTTATTACGTTTCACAATTATGCGGCCTATTATTTCAGTCTTCTCTAATTCATATTTCGAAATTTCAGTAAGCATAGAAAGGGTAAATACACACGCGGAACATTATTAAATAACTGGAAACTCTAGATAGGGCCCGAGCATCAGTAGAACTTGGAAATCATTGACCAACAAAGGTGAACGAAAAGTTCTAGTTTTGGACACACGACTAAATCCCTACCACCAAAACCATAATACAGCAGCAAATTAAATGAAGAAATAACCATTCCAATATAAGTCATGGATATGCTAAGCAGTGAGGAAGTAAGTAATGATATTGAGAGTGGCGGCAGTCACAAAAGTAGTGACAGGGACAAACTTGATAATATGAAATAAATAAAGAATTGGGTTGGAATAAAAATGGAATTTTAAATCTTTACCACCAAATGCATCAGTTTTCTTTTTTATGAATTAGTTGTGACTCGTATTCTGGAGAATAGAGACTACGACAGAAGAATGCTCGTTCTCACAATTCAAAAATGAGTGGGAATAAACTGAAAGATGACATCGAGACAAACTGAAGGTTTAAAAACTATAGTGATTATCTATGAGTAACGAGGATCATGAGAACTCAACCAGTAACAATAAAAAATATCCTCAACTACAGAAGTATTGAACAGGTTTGTTCTCGGTTTATATTTTATTGTCGCACGTGGTATAGACATTGAGGTACAGTCTCTATAGGATTAACTGAGAATACTATATTGTAAGAAGATTGTATTGAGAAGATCAACATGAGACAGTCTACAGCTATAAAGAAAAGTAAATTTTTCCCGGTGTCGTCGTGGTCGCTGTCGAATTTTTTACGTATTTTTGATCATCAATATAATGCAAAGTTTTACTATCAGAGTGTAACAATTCAAACTACAGAAATAAGGAGTTTATACTCCAACCCATCTGCAAATGCCTTATATAATAAGGTCTAAACAAATTAGGTCAAAACAGCTATTCTCCTGGCTATATGTCAAACGCCGAGCACTGAATTACATGACAAAATTTGTCGTATTTTTGTCTAATAGAGTTAGCACTTTGTCAAATCACTATCAGCGAACTACCAAAAATGCAAAGACGATCTCTAGCTGAACCAATATTTAAGCATGATTATGTTCAGCAAAACAGTGCAACAGCATATACGACACGAAACACGTTGTAGTGCCTGTCGTCGAAAGGCTATGTGTCGAACACAGAGCCTCTCTGAAGACTCCCGAGTTATTTATGACCCCCTGCAAGTTTGTATACATAAATTGAGTTTACTCCTAGACATGATTATTTGACCACCGAAATTACCTCAAAAGGAGGAGATACGCTACGACGAACGTTTCCATTTCATGACCACCTTTGACCAATATTTTTTAATATTGTTTTTTATTATTTGTTGTATTTTCTTTTATTTCAATAAGGGTAGGGTGTATCAGATTAAACAATATGAAAAGTGGCTCTATTAAATCCCCTAAGCAATCTTTAACAAGGAAACTTGGGGTGTGATCATACCGACAGGTCATTTTATTTTTAAGTTTAGATATTTAGTAAATAATATATAGATATTGTAACTTTAAAATATTTTAATGGTAATATAAGATATATGTACAACTTTGAAGAGTTTGTGTAGGTACTAAAAATCTAAAATATTTCATGTACAATGTAAATTCGCATACCTATAGATAATGTACTGTTCGCTAACGATATGATATGAAGAATGCCACGTCGACAACGTATAGCATTATGGTCTAATTGTTACTATGCAGAAGTAAAGTGCTTTCAATTTCACGTATATTTATCATGATTGATACGGATGCGGAGTCTGCGGTCTGCAGAATAAGCCCCCAGTGAAACAATAAGAACACAATCGGTAGAAAATATGACTCACGATTCGAGACCTGAACATACCTTCAGGCATTTCATTTTACAGAAGCTGTAGTATGTTTGTATGTATACTGTTGGAGGCTATACTCTAAAAAACTTATAAATAATCAATATACAGATTATATTATATTGGTTCTGGTTCGACGAGCACAAGAAATGATGTAAGTCCGACTTGTAAAAATAAATAATTACTGTAACACTAGGAACTTGTGGACTAACTGTATTATAATTAAAGACAATATCATTTATCTTCCTTCGCTTACAGTCCATTTATTACGTTTGAAAAAAAGGCAAAAATTTATGCGTTAAAATAAGAAATTGCACGTCATGGATTTTTCGAGAATCTTAGACCGAGTTAGATTATCTGTTTTTTTTTTGAAGTATCGGTGCCTCTGTCTTGGAGTCTAAATTATACTGAGTATAGAAAATGTACACACAATATACGTCACAGTGTCCCATTTCAAGGGTAATAAAATGTATTGGCTCAGGTCTATATTTACTTTATATTTACGACAACAATAATATTTATTGCATATAAATACACAAAGGCTTTTAAGGTTTTTCGGGTTATTAGCGAATTCTCTCTGCCTGTTAAAATTTAATGGCCGATGGATTCTTCTTGTGCAGCATACATGTTAGTACCTATAACATTCCCTTAGTCATTGTGCGAAATAACCAGTGATATTAATGGTTCGAAACGAAGGTCCAAAAATAAGCGAAGAGTTCATCATTATACCTAATAGGAAACATATCTGTCTAATGTGATTATCTGTCTTTGCATGAAAGGTCAATAAATAGATTATATCGTTAAACACTATGGTAAAACTAAGCTGATTTGCTCGATGCAAATATCTCAGGTCCACGCGACTGCATCTCGGCTGCCGCCTCAAAAGCATAGCATGCTAAAATATGGAAAATATTTCGTTGTCCAATATACACTGTCCAATATACATTGATATAACTACCACTTACCTAGTTCCATGTTAGTGCCAGTTTATATTACCATGATCATAATGTAGGTGTTAGGAAAATAAATAAGCACTTAACTTTAAAATACGAATTTAAATTAAAAATACAGTAATTGAAGATATAACTTAAATATTTTGTTTATTGTGTCATAAAATATTAACTGTCATTCAGACGTAAAATATTTTATATTGACTTAAAATATTTTTCTAGTGGCTTACGTTTGGTGGAATAGTATACCCAAAATAGGGTAAATAAGTGCTTAATAATAAATGGGATATTTAATGGCATACATATATAATATTTTATACATTTTATTCGCATGAAAATTAGTTTGAAACATGAATTCATGCACTGCAAAAATATTCTGCAGAAACACTTTACAGCTTTTACTGACATGGTGTAATGTTTTTGGTATTTAAATTGAAGTAAACTGCTTGTTCCTGGTTACCGATTAATCAAATTAAGACAAGCAAAATGATTTTGCTTGTCTTAAAAAGAGAACATTAACTGGAGAATAATGAATGAGTCAAACTTGTTAACATGCAACCCCATGCATATTTTACAGATTCGTATGCAAAAAAAGTAGATTCTAAATAAAATTAGAACATAGTGTTGTGCCATTTCAAAAAAGAAAATTGGTTGCCATGGCAACGAAATTACTGGCTCCGAAACTAACTTAAGTTTATCAAAAGGAGCAACCAGACCGAGCAAAAAAAGGTTTGTCTGAATAACTTGTTCATACAGGGTATTTTTAAAGAGTTATAAACGTTATTCCATACATATTGGACATCCTGTATACAGAGCGATTCAGCTAACCCGTTCATTAAAAATTTATGAACTTCCCATTGGAATTCATTTTTTAAAATTTGGAATCAAGGGTTAGCGAGGACTAACTAAAGGATTTAAACTAAATAATTTTTGATTTTCTGACACTTCCGATTATACCGGAAGTAGCTATCAACTTCCTTATTTTAAATAGAACACCCAGTATATTATTACATTTTTGAATTACCCTGCTGATTTTCAGTGAACTTTATTAACAATTCACTATACCTATCTTCAGCAGTTTTTGAGATATTTTAATTTTTTTGAAAAAATTAGGTTTTGTAGTATCCCATTGGAATACTCGTCACTTATTCAAAACAAAAGTTATAGTAGCAAATTTTGGGCTGTAATTAGGCGGACTATTAAGCTTTCAGGTGATATTTAGTTTGATATTTTATTATTTACAGGGTGTCCAAAAAATTTAGTTCATTCTGACAAACTTCAACTGCTAAAAAGTCAATTTTCTTAAATGAAACACCCTGTATTTTATTGCTTTCTGTGATGGAGAATTAAGTTATATTTCAATCTGTATTAGGATTTCCTATAACTATCTGCTACCGTTTTCTTGCTATCGAGGTATTTTTTACTCGATACCATAGTTTTCCATTTTATTAATTTACTTCTGACCAGCGGGCCATGAAAATTAAAACAACGTAACATTTATATTAATTTTTTATCATAAACAATGGTGCAAAATTAAGATATCTCAAAAACTGCTGAAGATAGGTATAGGGAATTGTTAAGAAAGTTCACTTAAAATCAGCAGGGTAATTTAAAAATGTAATAATATACTGGGTGTTCTATTTAAAATAAAGAAGTTGATAGCTACTTCCGGTATAACCGGAAGTGTCAGAAAAGCAAAAATACTTTAGTTGAATAGATCGTCCTCGCTAACCCCTGATTCCAAATTTAAAAAAATTAATTCCAATGGGAAGTTCATAAACTTTTAATGAACGGGTTAGCTGAATCACCCTGTATACATGTTTTTAGTTGAAAAAAAAATTTATATATTATTCACATACAAAACAAATTATAAAAGAAAATTATGCCAATTAATGTTGTCGTTTTCATTGTCGTTAAACAACGTCCAAGGATCATCCTTCTTTAGGCCTTCTCTCACATGAGAACCCCTATAATATTAAAATTGGTGCCTCTTCCGTGGAATCGACTTAGATGATTCAAAATGTCATACTAAGTCAAAGTTGCAAGTTGACATGTCCGAGCTGTATTTGCAAGGAAAAAGGATTATCAAAATTATACCGAACTTTGTTGCTTTCCTCGTGAACTCACTGTGTATTTCTACATGAAACATTCACATTGTCAGAATATAAACATGGGACATTGTGGGAATATTTTCAGACAGAGGCACAACGTTTTTCCGTTGTTCCGACATTCCTCTTCGTAAACACCGCCGTTTAATTTAATACCTGCAAATTTATTTTATTCTTCCAATTTACAATATAAATAATCATTTGAGTGCCGTCAGAAGAAGATAAGAGAATTTGCAATCATGCTCCCATGAGAAACTCTCATCAGCGTGGACGGTAGGCATTGTTTAAAAAAATAAAATAATACAAACGGACCGCTCTTATGTGCCTCTCCGCAAACGTCCACTTGTTTTAAACTTAAACGTAATTAAATCAGTGACGGTTGGCATTGAATATAAACAGTCGAACAAAAAACAGTCGTGTATACTTTACATCACCATACTACAATAGTAATACTGTGAAGCAATTAAAACAAACATCTCGAGCTACTTCTTAGGCTGGTCTCTGTCCGAAGCAGGCATAAAATCGGTACCCGCTACGGTTAACCGTATGCTAAAATGCAATAAAACCAAAATAAAATGCTAAACGGTTATTATGCGTGTATCTTGTCAAAATGTTTCATGTGCACCGGTTGTTCTGCATGCAAATTTATGTAAAATGGCTCGCTTTTTGTAATGCCGGCTGCAAGTTAATTGTTAAATATTCTCTAAGAGCAGCGCCATGGGATTTCGCTGGATGAAATGACTATGGCGAAAGCCGAGCTCTCGGCTTACTGCTCCGTTCACGTGAACGCCGCGCTCCGTTTCCACAAATCCTGCGAAATGTATGGTTAAATTAATTTTAAAATCATTCATGTGGTGCGGATTTTCATTATATGAACGATTAAAAATCACAATGAGGATCTATTGACACTTTTCTAGGATTTGCTAATATAGATTTTATTATAGAAGGTGGTTAAATGAAAACAGATGAATTTTAAAACCTTGTCAAATTTTCAATTTTGATTTGCACAATGTGTAGAGAAGCCCAGGAAATTGTATTGCCAAAAGGAAAAAATTGAAAACATTAAGTGCGAAAGACATGAGGACAATGTGTAGAGAAACTCAGGAAAATGTATTGCCAAAAGGAAAAAATCGAAAACAATAAGTCTGAAAAATAATTTCATTTAAGTGACGACCCTCGGTTTCAATGCATTCTTTCAGGTGTTTCGTGAAGTTTGTCATGACTCCACCAAATCGTCTACAATCGCCGTGATGTCATTTCTGATGGATTCCTTTAATTCTTAGATGGTTCTTGGTTTGTTACATACACTTTTGGCTGCAAGTACCCCCAAAGAAAAAAGGCATAAGGGGTGAGGTATGGGGAGCGTGTAGGCCAGAGAATATCACCATTTCGGGAAATCACACGTCAGGGGAAAATCCAGCCACTATAGACTCGCCATTGCGAATAAATTCCTCTACGGCGACCTTGTCCGACTGCACGCCTCCATGTACCACCCATTACAAAAACGTCCGTTTTGGTTCGGTCCGCTTTGTATAAACGTACAGACAGTCAAGTCCAAACTCGTATACCGCAAACATTATTTGAAGTCTATTTACCATATTAGTGACACGTACAATTTTAACAATTATGTTGGATATACAGTAGCTGCATAAAGTAATAAATAATTTTTTTTTAATTTTAATTTAGGTAATAAGAATTTAAGAAAAAAAATTAAGAAATTTAAGGATGTACCATGGTCGATGACCCTGGTATCTCCTTTCCATCTCCTTTAAGTCTTGATGGAATGTTTCACCTTGCTCCTCACTAACGGCACCAATATTTGTTGGACAGTAGTCCAGATGAGCATGCACAAAATGAACTTTTATACTCATATTACAAC
The DNA here is from genome assembly GCA_037954035.1 of Rosalia funebris. Lineage (NCBI taxonomy): Eukaryota > Metazoa > Arthropoda > Insecta > Coleoptera > Cerambycidae > Rosalia > Rosalia funebris. The sequence continues at coordinate 23,936,594 of JAZFAV010000011.1, forward strand.
CAAATTGTAAAAATTGTTTCTTCAAACTGTTGGTTCTGCATTAATTTTCTTATTTATGGTCCCACAAAAATGCCTTTTTTTAATTTTGCTCCAGAAAGAGCCGAAAATTTGCCACAGAAGTACTTAAAACATTTCCCATTTTTATCTATAGATTTACATATTGCTTCATTAATTCTAAAGAATTTTTTGCGGATCAACCAAATTTGCATAATTAACGTTTTTTGAACCAAGTACAAGTTTATAGCAAAATATACTTGGTGTATTTTTACTTCTATCAACTTCTAGGCATTTTAAAAACAAAATAAAAACTCACGACGCGATTTCAGGAGTAAACGTATACACATTAAAAACGTACTACAGCGACTATGTAAATACTCGCTTTACTCCGCTAATACTCCGGTTTTATACTATTGGATAGTATAAAACGGGAATATCAACACCGGCCAAAATTCAATATATAAGAAAATGTGGATGGCTTAGTTTTCATTTCTAATATTTTAAAAAGTTATCTTCTAAATACAATATTCAAACTTTACATATATAGCAAAGTATCTGCGAAGTAAAATAAGTAGATTTTCTTTGCACAAGATGCCTTTATTTATTCGCTTCTTGCTCAAACACAACTTCTTGGTCTTATAATAGAATTAATCTTAAGTGCATGTATCTTGTTGACCGCACACTTTTATCTCATATATGGATTCTGTATGTTCGATTCGAGATAGAAAAACATTCCCTTGCCACAGGCCCTTCTTAGGGCACAAGACTACACGGTCTGGCGGTTTCGAGTACTTACAGTAAGCGATAACAAGCATTCAGTTGAGGCAAATAGGGGAGATAGCAGCGATATGACATGATTTTTAAATCTACTCCATGGTTTTTTCACAATCTGACAATAGGTTAGATTTATGCTGGAGATCCGGAAATAAATTGAAAACAAATCACGAAGAGAGCGAGGAAGTAATTTGAAGTGAAATAAATTAAATAAATATAAATGAAATCTAGATAAGTACAATTAAAAATATAAAAATAATTAAGATGTAATATATTCAGCTATAATTTATATCGACATATTTTCACTTTTCTTATAGTAAATTTATTTCTCCGTTTCAATAATTGCGCTTCGAAATATTTGCCCCACTTTCAAAATATTTCATGTTGTAATGTTGTAATATTGTATCATGTTTTAATTGACTGATTTCATCCTTACTGGGAGAAAATTCATGGACTTACTAAATCACTTTATTTCTAGTGGAGGTTAGAAATAAAGTGATTCTGTGTGCACTAATTTATTATATAAATGTATATATAAATCAATGAAAATCATAAATAAAGTGTTTTCGTTAACAAAAAGTATCCTGCAATTTTATTACTATGGCTTTTGAAAACCACGAGAATTTCATTGAAAGTGTGAGAAAAATATAGTGCTTTCCTAAAATAATGAATAAACTCATTAATAATTCAAGAAACAACTTTTGAGAAAAACTCTCGGTATTCTTTCACACAACGTAATAAAAAACAGGGTTGCATTTAAAAGAAATATCGATGACGCCATATTACTACATAAATTCTCCTGTATGCACTAAACATTGCGCATTAAAAATTGCGCAACTTCAAATAAAATTTGAGTGGTCCAAAGTTTTTCGACGGGAAGTTATTTCCAAAAATTATTACTTGAATTTTTATTGAACTTATTCAGTACTTTAAAGAGCTGTACACATATATCATGTTATAGTGACGAATATTTATATCGTATATCTATTACGTATTCTAAAGTTTTTTGTTATTTTATGAAAAAATAAGGGCATTTGATGTGTTCTGGGTATGGCAGTACTATTGATGTAAGTGTTGTATCCATGTATGTTTAGTTTTTAGAAAAATATAACATGAATACAACGTTCTATATATCACTGAATTCATTCCCGACATAATGACCTTGAAATATGCAAGGTAATTACAAAACCGTTATTCTACACAGAATGTCTAATAACCTTTCAACTCAAATTAAATGAGTCTATTCGTGTTCAGAAGAAATTAACGTATTAACGTTAACACCTTGTATTACATTGGAATGTTTTGGATATTATAGTATTGTTGTATCTATTGATGTTTAGTTCTTAGAGCAATATCAGATGAATATAATGTTTTATAGCTTAAAATTAATATTTAAATGTAATAGTATAAAAATTAAAAATGTCTTCTTAATATGCCCGTAACATTATTACGAAATTATGTACAAATAAATGTCTTTGGCCTAGTTCCTCTTATATGACAGATTTTCGTCCTTCAAACAAACATTATTTTTTTCCATTTGAAGTGGACTCAACTATTAATTGCTTTAAAATTAAAAGTGTAAAATTTTCAAATAAGTAAATACACATAACATATTTCCATCAGCTTTTGGTATATTTAGATCGTATGGGGTTGGAAAGGCGAGTAAATAAAATATGTTTAAATAGAACTAACAGATAATATTCTCAGTGGTCTGGCATCGAGTGCTCTATAGTAAGTTGTACAAGTGACTAATTCGGAGCACGACATTATCAAATGCAAATACCATAGCGGGTACGATTTATGTACAAGCACAGAACAGTGAAAAGCACACATATGGATAAGGGTACATGAATATAATGACGTGAATTACAACGCTAATTTACTGGACTCTGATGTCTCAACAAGATTAAAATTATTGTTGATATCTATTTATGGAAAAAGAATTAATGGCCAGGCCGCCTCACAGTGGTACCTAATTTTACTCTCTATACCAGATTATCACCAATTACATACTTCTGAAGTCAAACAAAACATTAACGCACTGAGACTGTATTCGCCTTAATCTAATGTATCTATATTAATTGTCATAAAGAAATTCATTACTGTATGTGTGTAACACCCGGGAGAACTTTAAAAGTTATATATCATAAAAAAATCCAAGATTTTTCTAATTTTCTTTAAAAGCAGTGTAATGGGTATTCATGATAATACAATGCCACAACAATAATCTAAGATATGAGCATATTTAATGGAACTGTACATCCTTGTTATCATTTATAATTCTAAAGTAATTCACGTTAATATTTCCTCCTGAAATCAAATAAGAAATAAACAGTTTTAAAAGCTTAAAATGGACTTTTCCGCTCGTAGAACATCTATATCTCGACATTGAGTGGCTGATAAAAAATAAACCAACACATAAATGCAGAATATGTGTTTTATGCGACAGTTTTACTTTTTTCAAATAGTCCACCATCGTGCTTTCTCATGACCCATGGACAGGGTGGGGTGTGTCCTATCCACCTCAAAATCAATAGATGTCATCTGGTAGACGTCCCTAATCAATCGATACCCGATCGATCCCACACGATTTAATTGAGTGATTGTGTTAACAAAAGAAAATTCGCAAATAGTCCACCTTTGTACTTTCTCACGACCCATGTACATGGTAGAGTGTCTTCTATCCACTTCAAAATGAATAGGTGTTGTCTGGGAGATATCCCCAATCAGAATCCGTCAAAACCCGATCGATCCAACACGATTTAGTTGAGCTATCGTGCTAACAAGAATAAATGCCGACGACAACACACACATAGCAAAAAATATTTAAAAACCAAACAAAAAATAAACCCAACAAAATGTTGGGTTTATTTTTCCCATTTTGTTTTTTCACTTTTTCTTTACACGATTACATTACTTTTCCGCGTATAGTGGAGTGCGGAAAAGTAATAGTTCAAGGTATGATGAATCTAAGTTACTACATGATGAACATGTAGCTGCAAGGTTGGAGTCATTCAAGGATAATTCTAAAAACATAGATGTCTGCGTTCTTTTACAGTTGATATGCTGTTATGTACTTCTAATTTTTGACTCCATTAAATCCTCTATTAAAACTGCAGTATATTTTTTTTGTGAAAACTAAAACTGAGAGAATAACTCACGAAAGATAACGATAGTGATCGTGGACTTGCAAAGGTATCCACAAGCAAAGGAACGACAGCAATTATTCCAAAAGTAAGATTGGAAATAGTGTAATATCCATTGACTATGATGTCCTATGGATGACTAAATTTCAGTCCGAGCAAGACTACTGCTCTTTACGCGAACAGAGGAACATTTTGACTTTGATGACAATTTATTTATTTGATTAAATTAAAGAAAATATGGGTATATTTATATACAGCAACGAAGATCAGTAGAAGTGTGGGGACCTCTAAATGTATAGTAAGTACATGATTCGATCTAGTACTCGTATATCATATGTCACTGAGTGGTGTGCAATTAAACGGTCGAACACCTAGAGCTGATAGTTTATGATCATTATTTTAAAAGCAGTGACAGTTAAATAGACACGACAGTAAATAATTAAATTTCCAACATTTCTGATAATTAGATTGAGAAACTCCAGAACTAATTAAAATAGCGTTATCAAAAATTTGTCACCGCTACAAACGCCGCTACGTACATACCCGTATAGGTACGTATATTTACTCGAAATGCAACGTTTCGATAAAATTGGCAATAATTTTTTTTAAATCACTTGGCCACATCAAAAGATGTGTTTGAACTGTCACATTGAGAGGCACCTTTTATCTCATTATATTTTTCTTTAATGGAAGCCCCTATTTTTGATAACTTTGGTTTACGTATAGGAAAGTAAAATAAGGAAATGGTTTGGGATTGGTACTTTTCGCACTAGCTGTATATTTATATATAGATATACCAATATATATCTGACGAATGGTGTCCGCTTTATTATATAATGGTTTAAACACTCTGAATTGTTTCATCAGAATCATGGAATATCGTAGACCAGAATCCCTTGAATAACCGTATTATAACACATACAGTGACCACGTAAAAGTCGGAATAAATTCAATAAAATTATAGCCAGGATAGTAAGAAAAAAATGGTCGGATAAATTGATTTTACGTATATTTTTATGACACGTATATTTTCTTGACATCGTCATTGTTGTTGAACTTCAACTACAATATCGACAGTTTATTTTAAATGACAATACTCTTACCTGATGATGTTTGATGATTTAAATTCAGAGAGAACATTATTTTACATATAGTGTATCAAAGTTTGTACATGACAATTGTTTTCATACATCTACTTTTAATATTTAATAGCATGTATTTCTATTATTTCGTTCCGACATAAGTTGAAACTACTTTTTTAAGTATTCTTCTTTTTACTGGTTCAAAATTTTATGACAAACACACTTTTTGATGAGATGGCATAGTTAATAGACAAAATAGCCGCTATTGGACCCTTGAAAACCCTCATCTTATAACAGAAGGACGTACTTTCCAGAGAACGTCAACATGTGGCCAGGAATTGTTGGTACCACAATTGTAGGACAATTTGTTACAGAAGCACATACCTACATACATATTTTCTCCACTTGTTGCACTGCATTCAAGTAATGAAAATACCTAAATGTCAAAATAGCCAATACTATACCAACATGATGGTGCCTTTCCCAATAAGTAGATTGGAAAAAGAAAAGCTATTGAGTGGCCAACTAGATATTCGGATCTAGGTTTAAATTTAGTTTTATGGGGAGGGCCGCGAAGCCCTGCAGTACTCAAGCTACCGCTCATTGTATCTGGCCATAAAACAGTCGGAGCAAGAGTATGGATTTGGTCTTCCTCCAAAAGATCAATGTCTCCTCCAGGCCGATATTTCTCAACTCGCTTGGGTTAAAGCAAAAGAGCCCGAACGCGAGGTTCCTACGCCATGTCAGAGCCGGGCACTTATATAACACATTTTTAGAGGTCTCCACCTTTCCTCCACAACATCTGCACTCCTTGCTGACACTCACGCCAATGCTAAGATGGTAGTTAAGATGACAGTGTCCTGTTAACAACCCCGTGAGTTCACGGCCACTCTCCCTATCCCTCCTCAGGAGCTTTGCGGTCCAGTAGCTGCTAGGCGTCAAACTCAACAGAAAATAAGCCTGTCTGCATCCCTGGGTGTTCCGCTAGCGATTTATTGTTTCAATCTCCAGTCCAGTGGGTAATTTTTTGTAAACTTACATTAAATCCAAAGTGTACTGTAATATACCGAATTCTATGGAGGCAATAATAATCAAAAAAATTGGAATGAAGTAAGACATCAACGCTGAAACACTGAATAACGTTTATGAGAATTTCAATTTTGACTTGCACATTGTTAATAGGTGAACAAAAAATAATTTGAATGCTTAATTTAATGGTTTGTGTTTGTAAGAATTATTATTTAATTTTCATAACACGAAAATGACAGCAAATATTTTTCCAGCCTCTACGTACTTTCTGTATATCGCAATAGTATCCGAGTGACGACTCCAAACTTTCTTTTAGCATAATTTGATATTTCATCATGGGACATTCATTAAGCACTGTACGCCTTCAAATAATTTTATGTTTATACGTTTATTTATTTATTTATTTATGTATTTTATAACTCATATACTTATGGATACAACACAGGATTGTAAAAAAGATCGCTTAAAATACGAATCATTATTATGCGTTTAATTTTTCTGGTTGCTTCCTTCAACTTTACATTCCAAAGAGACAAGTTGATATTATTTCAGTTTATACCACATAAACTATCATAAAATAAGTTACTGTATATAGCACATTAAACTTGGTGCGATAAGATTTATCTTTACATTCATTTTACTGCTTAGAATGTAACAACCTTTTCATGATATTTGGGTTATGTTATGATATGTTAACTGTTGTACTATTAATAAAATAATTAAATAATCCATGTTATCGCTGCGGTTGTCTAGAAAAAAGTTGTACAGGAATGTTGTTTAATTTTTGCTGGACACATTATCAGAGACAAGAGTATCGTTTAAACAGCTCAAGGTAGTTTTCCAACAACGACAATTACGATACTTCACTTGTGGTGTTATGTTACGTGCTGACTCATTTTACATTATTAACGAAAGTGAATTCTACGGTACCATACGACACGTGTAACTTTGTCCGCTTTGCTTATCTAGTTGTAAATAACGATTATGTAAATTGCTATGAACTGCATGAGGTGTGAACCACAATTCTTATTTACTTATTCATTACTATAACCTACTTATTATATAATAAGCTTTTGTCCAGTAAATCTGTGCACTTTCCAAGACATTTCCACCATTTCGATTAACTATACGTAGATAGAGATAATAATTTAAGGATAATTTAAGGATTCCATAATAGAAGAATATCATACGAACATCATAAATAAGTTTAATAACGTATTAGGCCATTTTATTTTACATATAGTTGAGTTTTATTTATGCATTTGACAGTATCAACTAACTTTTTTCTTCTACATAATTCGTAGAATTATTCTCGATGTTACATTTTTATAGTAACGAAAAGACAGTTTCCAACAAGTATAGATCTGCAGCTACAATATATAACTTTGCAAAGGTCTTTATATAAGCATTTGCATTCCTCTCTAAAAGACTGTACATCTTCGAGACAATATGGTTATAACTTATAACTCAAACATTAAGGGAATCTAATTTAATGGCAACAATAGCATATATTACTAAATCACTATATATTTAAAACCGTTGACCATATAAATCATTCCATTATTATTGTAAAAGTTGTAAAAGTTGAGAAATGTGGTCTTAACACGTTACTGTTGAACTTAAGGTGTACCCCAGGGATCAAACTTAGGCCCAACGAGCTTGTTATTATATATAAACGACGTTAGTGAATTTATTACAGATAGTCATCCCTTGTACGTTGGTAATATAATAATATGCACTATAATAAAAAAATTACATAACTGCGAGGCTTTGCAAGCTCAAAACAATAGAGAACTACAATGGTGTAACTTTAAGAGATTATCATTAAACATGGATAAATGTAAAATGGTAACCTATCCTCGAAAAAGTTTTTTATTTTTACAGTTACATTAACAATGTAAAAATCTAAAAAAAATTATTCAGAGATTCAAGGGCTTTGATGCAGAATTTTCATTTGATTCACATGTGAAAAATTTAGGAACAAAATGTCACAGAACTTTAGGTTTTACTATTAGAAATTGTAAATTGTTGCTAGTAAGTTAGTATTAAAACTTTGTATAAGCATTTCTTTAGATCAGTACTACGATACTGTTGACTACAATCAGTCTATAGCACCGCAAACTTTTGCAATTTAAATATACTGGGGTATATTAAGAGGAACAAACTAGGGGCAGTGTTTTAAGTTACCAAAATGCCGATAATTGTATGTTCTATAAAGTTATTGAACAAATTATTATGTAGTCAAGTTGGCTGTCCCGTTTTTTTCTTCATACACCTAGGGCCAGTAATGAACAAGATAATATATTCACCTGTTCGACACCTAGAAATATCTTAACAAAATTACCAGTTTGTGTCAAATTATATTATTAAAATTTAATAATATATCACATAGTTGTAATATAAATTTTTGTAATTGAAATATTTATTGCAACTACTGAACACTACTAGACGAAATTGAAGCTTAATTCAGTTGACACCTATTATATGGTCCATGTTTTCTTCATAAATACAACATGCAAAAGGTTTATTTGTTAAATTGTACCTTATGTTTTATTTAATAGTGTTAAATTAGTAACTATTATCTAATTAATATATTTTTCTAATTGTGTATTCAATTATTGTCCGATGAATGGTTGCTCCGTTGGATCATTTAACAAATTATGTTTTTGTATCATTTTATAAAATATGTACAGATGTTTAAACTTCTCTTTTCAATACTGAAACAATGATGAAATTTCTAAAATTTTATCTAGTTATCTATCAACTGACTATAATTTCATTTCAAGATCTAACAATAAGGTCAAGAGTTAATGATTGATTTGTTTTGTCCACATTTCTAAATAATCCGTAATTTAAAGCAAATTTTATGTCTGAAATTGAGCACGATGTTATTCTCTGACTATTGGTTAGTCTGTTACTGGTAAATCCAAGGTAATTATTCCACGCTAATGAGGCGAAAACGAAGAATAACATAAAACACACAACTGAAGAGACCACCACGAAATTAAAACCACTTAAATTAAATAATTACAACAATCTTTTTGCAAAATCTAACATGTATTCTAAGCCGAATTCATTTAGTTTCTCTAAAAAAAAAGTTTATTAAGCCTAACCATCTCGGCGGAGTTAATTCTCATTGTTTTCATTCTCTAATCTTTCTCACACAATTTTTATTCCAACATGACGCTTAAAGAGTAGCATAATGAACAAGGGGCAAGTAGAGAAAAACAACTCGAAGCAGCCCAGTTGCATTGTAGCTCTTTCACTAAATGCTTGTCGGGATATTTTTTATTTCTAAATTAAAATTCAAGTCTGCTAATGCCGTGTTTTTCTTTTGTTTCGTATACAATCTTTTGTTTAGGTTGCGTTTTAATGTACAGTCCCTGGTTTCGTAATAAAAATGCAAATTAAGATGAACCGGCTATGCTATATACTTAAATAGGAGACTCTTACGCAAATTATCGTATATCCAAGGTGCATTAAAGCTAAAATTTATAAGACTGTTTTTAGTGTAATAATTAGGACACATTCGACTATCTAGTTATAATTAGAATTTACATAAAATGCTGTCCAGCATAATTAACATTAACATTTTCAATATTAATATATTTAGAAGACGAAGTTAAAATTTGTGTAACGATTTGGTAGTTACCTGTTAAATATCACTCACTACAAATGTGGACAACATTTTTTTCTGCCAGAACTAGTTAAAATTTCGGAAGTTCGTAAGCTTTAGTTTATGCATATAATTTAGATCCACTGCTTTATTATTATTAAACTAGATTTAAGAAAATGTTCTATTAGAACTAGATCAAATGATATTGCTGACTACATAATTACATAACAAAACTTGTTTATAAATTATTTTTTCTATGGATTTGTAAAAGCCAGATGTTTGCACTTAGGTTAGACAATCTTAGATTTAAGATTACGGTGGGCATTCGGGTATGTCTGTTGCAACATGAACCTATTTACACAGTACATAAATTATTGAGAGTAAATGTAAATGACTCAATATATAATCTTATTCATTCAAATAACTATATCCTCCAATTCGAAAAAAATCAGTTATTGTTTTAATACACGTATATTATTGATTCTATTGAAAGAAAGGATTTATTTGAAGCACAGAAATGTTTCTTTTTTCTTTGTGTGGCCATGTTTTCTTGTAGAGGTGGCTATGACAATGTTTTTCGTAGTGTAGTCCGGGGTGGTAGAACATCCCCAGTGTTGAGGGTAACATTGTATGCTTGGATTCAAGTCCCAATGGGGAAATTTGGCATCTCTCCCTAGATATGGATGTGTTTGTCCTCGATTCTATGTATAACCTTTCATTATGCAGCATGGTACTTTAGGGGAAGGAAATTGATTTCTGTGTTCCAAGACTGTAAGTTTTAAATTTGAATGAATTGTAGTAAACAAACAGTAGAAAAGCACAAAATAGTCCATATGTTAGATGTTTCTATTTAAGCTAAAGGGCTTGAAGACCTAAAGGTATATCAGGTTTATTAGAGGATTTCAGAAAAAAAGATTTAAAGCACTTGACTTCCGTGAAGCGGACATTTTCAGATTAATTTTTAAAAGATTAATACAAGCTATTTCAATACAACATGCGTCGAGACACTTTACAAATGGATATAAGTGGACTTTTCTAATTAACCATGACTTGAAACAGTGGAATAATTATTTCTATTGAATTTCTCATAACATATTCTTATAACTTGAAGTTTCTTGGACTATTTCGTGGCATTTGCAAAAGATGTTGATATCCCACCTACTGTTCGATGATACAGATATGTAGGAAGAGCTAAAAGTTCGAATAATCGCATACATGTAAGATAGAAATACATATGTTATGAACATATAGAGTGAAGAAACGCTGTATCTTATTTCATTACTTAGGTGTACAAGCCATTCAATATTATTTCCTAAAGATAAAACAGAGATATTTTCTTTTTTCCTTTGGAGAATAAAACTTTTGTAACTTATTAATAAGAGTATTTTACTCCCCTCATCTCTTATTTTAATAAAATAGGATAGAGTATATAGTAAACATTACGGTTTATAAACAGTGGCGAAGCATCAATTTAAGCTGAGGGTAGGTTGTCCTGAATTAGACGAGGGAGGGTGGCTGCTCATTTTTTTCTGCGTTTTCACTTCTGCAAGAATATCTATAGTTCTTGAAATAAATTGGTAGGTTTGGTCGCTTTAATTTCGACTTTATAATTTCAGTTTATCATTAAATATGCGTCTTTAGTTTTCAGTTTATCTTCTAAAGATAAATTATTAAAATAATCACTCTTATTAATTCGAAAGTCTACTAAAACGGCGCTGTCTAGGGCCGCCATTATCCTTAAAAATAACACTAATCACTACGACTATCTACAGGTCAATATTATAGCCACTGTATTACGAAAACTGAACTCCCCCCCGTGCACCGCGGATCTCTAAAGTCCGTTAAATCCAAGGCGGTCGAGAGTCAGCCCAGACAGCGGCCTGCCGAGGCCTACGTACTGCCGGTTGCCGGTATGCCGGCGCTTCCGTTTAAATGGAAATAGGTATGATAATATGAATAGAAAATGTTTATCATTCTGGCAAAGGCAAGTGGCAATATAAGAACGGGGTCTACCATCTAAAATATATAGGGTAGGCTGCGCCTTACAGCCTTGACGATTCGCCACTGTTTATATAAATATTTAATGAGAAATACTTAACCACAAGTTGTTTAATAATTTCTATCTTATTTTAAATAGTTGAGAATATATATGAACAGTTTTTATGTGATACTATGTATGTATTCCGAGATATTATAGTCATGCATGTTCATGTGCATACACTTACCAGAGACTTCCAATTCATTTCATAAAATAAAATATGATGTGTATGTAGCCATAATGTTACTACATTATTCCGCTTCCTTATATTGCGGCGTACATTGTTCGTTTTTTACCACGAGTCAAAATGCCAGAACAAAATAACGAGATTAACGCTGGTGGTCCAGTAGAAGTACGTTCTTTTAAGGAAAATTAAACGTGTAACTAATAAATCTTAACGTTATCTATCAAACGTTTTAGAAAGGTTGGCTGCCACAAAAAAAGTAACGGAGAACAGTAAAAGCTGAGGCATTTATGAAAGGTTTTGTATCAACATGACAGAATGATGTATGTCCTAATCAACGAATGGGCTCTAGCAAATTTTTGACGTTGTTTTTAGATGGGACCGCGCGATAATATTTTTGTTCACGGTATTCCAATCAAACAAATCTCTTAAATGTCAATACACTATAAACGCGTGTCATAGATTTGTTACGTACAGAATTTTTGTTGTTGCGTAACTACGATTTATGCTTATTATTGTTACTTCTAGCTCATTAACCGAAATAGATCGATAAAAAGGCAATGATTATTATTTAACAATACCTTCCGCGTTTTTTCTTTTTCTAGCAGTTTCACTCCCGGATTAAATAAATGTTAATATTAATTTCATCTAAGAAGGCCCATTTTATTCTAATCCTTGAATGAAAGTCCTTAAGTGCTACTAAAGAATCCCTGGGGAATATTAACAAGATGAGAATAAATCTTTATTCTAGCGAAAATAACAAAATACATATAGACAAATTATTTTTAAATAGACATTTAATTTATTATTACTATTATTATTACTATGGCTTAAAATACCTATTTCATGAAAAATATAACGGCGAGATTTATAATTAAAAATACTAAACAAAGTTCTATATCAAATATGTATTTGACTGGCGAGTCAAGTACCTTGTCTAGAAATTTTGATATTAATATTTAAATGTGAACACTACTGGGATACATAATCCATTGATTAGAATTAACTATAATTGATATAAAATAATACAATTGTCCACAAAAGTAATTTGTCATTTGATACCACATATTATATTGTATATACATGTATTTATTTCTTTTATAATTTTTCTGATAAGCATTTCTCTTATTTTGAATCAGTTTGTACTTACGTAATACTAAATTTTTTATATTTATGAATGGTAATTGTACATTGCAGTTGACAGTTTTTAACTATAGTTATAATTTTTATTCTACTAGCAATGACCACAATGAAATAATTTTATAATTAATCATATCATATTACCAATCGATTTCAAATCGATTTTTATCAATAACGAAAATACTGTATAAGTAACTTCAGCGAATGCTTATAAAACTTAAATTAGAACCTATAAAAATTATTGAAATTACGAGTTAGAAAATATGATAATATCTTTTAATATACATATTTAAATATATTTTGACCAATGGACTTGAAACACTGAAATAAAAATAACACCGGGAAACAAAAAAAATGTTGCCACAAATTAAAGATCGGTTTCTGACTACTCGAACACCCAAATTTCATATTGTATCTTCACTTTAGTTAAATTGACTACGTTTGTCAAAATAACGGAGACTGCTGAAATTGTTTAGTCTCAGGATCAGTGGTTTGTTTATGTCGATTTAAAAATGGTTACCATACTTCTTGACAACAACTCTGGAGCTTGAGCTCTTCTACTTTGGACAACAAAGTGGATACACCAAATATCCTTGTCATCTCTGATTATGAGACAGTCGCGCAAAAGAAAAACATTGGCCACAAACTGTTTGGCCTTTGAGGGACGCTATGACCGTTCGGAAAACCAACATTGTACATAAGCCATTGATAAAGAGGGAGAAAATAATACTGTCACCAATTTAGATCAAACTGAGTTCAATGAAATAGTTTGTAAAAGCACTGGACAAGTCAGGTGATTGTTTTAAATACGTTTGCCAAGCATCTCCAAGCACTGAGTTTGGAAAAATTAGAAACAGCAAGCAGAGGCAATCATAAGGACTAGTATATAAGATGCTATAAAGTGTTTTGAAAAATTGAAAGCCAATATGAGCGTTAAATTATATTTCTTGCATAATCACTTAGAGAAATTGCCTTCTAACTTAGAAGATTATAGTGAGGAACAAGGTTGCATCAGGATATCCGAATAATGGAAGAAATATATCAAGGAAGGTGGGATCGTCACATGATTTCCGATTACTGTTGAATGCAGAGGGATTGTTCAGAGTAAAAAAAAATAAAAGGAAATAGGAGAAAAGACATTTTTATAATTTTTAATATTTTCTGCATAAATTAATCTTCACTTTTTTGTTAGATTGCATATATAAAAAAGTTCAAAACAAGAAAAATTTCTTATTTTATTTTGTTATTCTTACTTTTCGCTAATATTTATGATGTATGGTTATTTCAGAGTCAATAAAGAAAACGTAATGCCATATTCAGCATCAGGGGCAGTAATGTACTCAAAATCGACTCTAACTATTTATAAATTTAATGTGCATTAATTTTTTCACAAGAAATCGTATAAAAAATTGTTATAAAAATTGAAGTGAAATGAAATTAACAGAAATATGATTACTTTTTAGTATTTATGAAAACTGCGAAGTAACTAATTAACTTCAGATCAATAAATTAATATTGTTTTGATACGTCCATTGTGTCCATACGTGCTTTGGTTAAAAATTACAGATTTACTTCTTTCTATTTTTTTTTAATAAGAAATAAATTCCTACACATATAATATTTATTTTCTTTCAAGGGTGAGAAACATCCAGATAAAGTTGGCACATCAAATCGTTCAAAGGTATATTTTTTCTCCTTTTCGTTTATATTTGCTGTCGCTACAAAGCATCAGATTAATTAATTGTCTCGTATGATAAATGTCTGTATTTTATTACACTGGTTTTATCTTCATTCAGGCGAGAAAAGGAACATTTATTTATTATTATATGAAAATAAAAATGTTGTTTGAGTCTTCTGTTCACAACATCTTAACACACTTTTCATACGTTCATCGCATCCGTCAATCAACTGCCATGTTTAGAAAATAAAGTATAAATCTATACTTGTAAGATTTTGAGTAGAAATTTGTACTAAAGTTTCTCTGGTTATATACGTAAACAGGGAAACACATTTGTAAATGTTTATTATATTTTATATAAATTTAGATACAAACCAATTTATACAGACGTTATATGTTCTACATCCAAAATCTAATAAATGCATGGTATTAGATTTTACTATCTGCAATAAAAAAAAGTAAAGCGGAAACGTCTGGAACATAGATAATTGACTCTAAAAACTACGAAAGGACAAACTACGAGAGGACAAACTATAGGACAAACAAAGCGATAAATAAATACAAGATACAGACAACATCTTATATTATGAGAATCAGAGCAAATTAGATGTGATACAGAAATGGTAAAATAAAAAATGTAAGTAGAAAATGTAGTGGATATACATATACACGAAGAAGAACGTAAAGCCAACTAAATCTTTGTTGAATTTAATTGTACTAGTTTAAATGAGAATGAATGGATATTAAAATTAATAGTAATTAGATTCTTTAGTCCTTGGGAGGCCTAAAACCTTCGATGCCAATGCAGCAACAAAAAACAGGATACCAGTTTTCCAAAAATACCTGAAAGTTATATATCACTCGATATGCGTTTAGTTTAACAAGTATTATCAAGAAATTAAAAGTGGTAAGTTGTAACCAACTGCTGATGATGCCAATTTGTGATTTCCCTTTTGAGTTAAAAAGGTTTTTAAAAATAAAATACCGCTGAAGAATTATTGAATTTTAATTATAGTCTCGATTACTGAATACATTCCAATCTATTAAAAGCAAATTAGTTAGTTACGAATAACTAAGACTACATTAGTAACAATCTTCTTATATTGAAACTGTAGAAACTGCATAATTATCTCCCTAATATAACAAAGTTATATTAGGGAGATTCTGAAAAAGTTGTTTCTATCGATTACTCTTAGAGGTATGAAACTAAAAATTGATATTAGATTCACCGAAAATGGAAGTAGGAGAAGAGATGTACAAGTAATAGTTCAAAAACTGTTACTTGTAAGAAATATACAGACTGTAGTAAATACATAAACTATTGTACGTGTATGAACATATTACTGCTCGTCAATAGTAGGAAAAAGTGTGAGATTTCTCTGTGTATGCGTAAAAGAAAGAGCACAGCATTCGGCTATTTACGTTAAGACCATAGCAATTTACTGCGCACCTCGTGGGCGTGGGTTCGATATCGCAGTTTTGAGACTTGTTCCTATTCTTGACGAGAAACATAATATAATATGTAGAGCTCTGAAGATTGATTTTCGTCAATAAGTCGATGAGTGAATCTATCAGTCACTGTTAGGATGGAGATAAGAGCATGAGAACACGGTAGGCATTGAAGTGAGCTTAACGCAGGGCTAATAAAAACAGCACTTTGCTTCGCGCCTACTATAACCTATAGTTCTATCGTACTATGATCCAAGGTTATGGACTGGGACTAGTATTACATATTCTTAAGGATGAGTGTATTTGTCCTCACCTTTATGAGTAACCTTCCATCTGCATTCTGAGGCTTTAAGGGGAGGCAAGTTTATTTTCATGCCATTAAAATAAAAATTAAACTAAAAAACTATAAAAGAATGTCATTACTGTAGCTATTACTGTGAACGACTACAAACGAAGTAATAGTCCTGCTCTGTATGCGAACTCTACGTCCAAAACCCACTTCGACTAAATTACGAATATTGGCCTTGTCGAAAATCTGTGTAAACTTTCATCATAATTTGAACTGAAAGTAATTTAAATTCAGCTATTACCGGGGGACGCACTGTAATGGTTAAATAAAAAAACATTGATTGGCGGTAAAAGGAGGTATATATTTCCACGCAACCAACCTCATTTGGCATGCGCTTAATAAAAGTGTAATAACTGTCTCGTTTATACGTTATATAAAACGGTGGTGATTAGCGAGCCGGGCTGGAATTTCTGAGTTTAGTAAGTTAATTATTATTCGGTAGCTGAACCCTTGAATAATTAACAGGAACGATTCATCTGGTCCAACATATCATTAAAGAAGAATCTAGTGACATGATTCTCTTAATTACCTTAATTTATTTTACGAGATCGCTGAGCAGATAGCGAACTAACAACTTGAACCTTTGTGAATATGTTAGTGGTTGGTATAAACTTGTTTATATGTTGAGCCCCCTGGCATTCGCGTGGTCGGTAACTCGGAGATCTCTGTCGATAAATCAGTGTACTTCTCTTACCGACTTCGTTTTACGTAGCCTAGGCTTTGCTGTTTGCGTGCATTATCTATGCGATTTTTCTGCATCTGATTGTATTGAAGTATTTACTACCGTTGGCAAGTTGTTTATTGTTTGCTTCTTTATAAGTGTTTCATTTCTTAGTTTCGACGCTCGAGGCACATACGTAATGGAATTTCATATTGCATTTCTATGTCCTTGCTACTTATAATCAGCCAATTATAACTACCGATGTTAAAAATCTCCTCACAGCTGTAAAATTCATGACAACTACAAGGCAGACTATTTGAAATATTTCACCTACCATACTTGAATCTATATTCTTTTGATAAAGTTTAATACGTGAGTAATAACTGTTAATGTTGATACATTTAATATACATTTAGCTCTGTTGACAAATAATGCAAGTGCTTCAAAAAGATAATAATGCTCTTTATGACGCATTTTTGAATTAAAGTTTAAACCGGTCCAATCAACCGCTGATTTAACGAGAAACTGCTCCATCTATTTTAGTCTTTAAGTTAAAATTACATGAATCCTCTTCTGTTATATAGATACAACCCATACAAGCTGGGGTACCACAAGGGAGCGTTTTGGGTCCAACGCATTACTTATTATATACAGCATATTTACCTACCACTCCCGGTATAACAACTGCCACCTTTTCTGATAATAACGAAATAATAGCATGTAGCAAGAGCATGACTACAGTTTTTAGAATTTGATTTTCCATTTGTTTATCCATTATTGTATGGTGTTTGCAATCATACAACACAAACAACATACAATTTTGTATGTTGTTTGCAATAAACAAAGACAAATCTGTACATCTAACATTCACAACGCACAAGGTACAAGTCCCTCTGTAACTCTGAACAGTCTGAATAGAAAAGAAGTCTCACAAAAGAGAAAGGTTAAGTATCTTGGAATGTGTCTTGACAAAAGACTGACATGGAATAAACATATAAACAAAAAGAACCTGGAGTAGATTGGAACCTTTGGTGTGAAGATAACACTAACTGAGTTTTCCACAAAACACCAAAACACTATACACTACACTCGACGCGCGTTTCGCCAACAAAGTTGGCATTATCTGGAGATGATTAAAACTAATTATCAGTTTTAATTATCCCCAGATGATGTCAACTTTGTTGGTGAAACGCGCGTCGAGTGTTGTGTATAGTCCTTTGTCAGTGTTACTCGGTGTTATACACGCCAAAAGTTCCGACCTATTCCAGTAATGCATCAAAGTGTTTAAGTTTCAGGTTAATTTAAATTGGCTTAATTATGCAATACTCTTATTAAATATGTATAAATTTAATTGGATCTATAAGATTTTCTATTACACTAAATATATAAGTTTTTCGTTCAGCACCGTTTATAATCACGCCAAATTATTGACAAAACCATATTTATCATATAATCTAAAGTAACGTTTTCTATTCAAGAAACTAATCACGAAAAACACGAAAGTGATCACGGCAATATCTTGGCTATTTGAAGTTTCTAGATGCGGGAGAACTAAATGGCCCCATTCTCATATACTGCCCATCTGGCCACTTACGCGGAAAAACGGTTTTTTGATAGCGAAGCTAATTTTCTAAAGTAACGCACCTAAAAGTTTTATCCCCGAGATACGTTAGGTTTTATTTGAATTTTATTCGCCGTATCCACACGAGATTAAATTATTTCTTAATCGAAAATCCAATTACTCGGCATTTCTTAATCAACCATTCAATTAAGTAAATTCGCATATCCAGTAATCGCCGATAATTATTTTTAATTTACCCGATACTTTTACGAGCTGTTTCATTTGTTGTGCTTTATTTACCATACGAGTTGTAAAAGTGATCGTTATATTGAACAACTCGACGGAATTTGTTACAAAGTGAAACAGCGTTGAATAAAATTGGCAAGCTACATCCATATACATACATCGATTGAGTACGGTCAGATCGCTGATTGCGATGGTACACGTTCATATTCGCACATTCTGAAAACGTCTATAAAACGATAAACTGCTGAAATATCAAACCAAGTTTATATATGTAGTTACAATAGCAATTGACTGGACCAAGAAGATAGTGATAATATAGACCGAAATATGTTAACGACAACAGTAAACTTAACAGTAACGACTGCAAAGAAACTACGTTAAATAATAGCTACATGAATTTTGCAATATTATGATATTTATAGAGAAATACATACCGTTATTAAATACTATTATATAAAATAGTTATTTACGAAAACTTTACTGATAACTCTGAAATATTGAAATCAGGATGATATTCACATAATGTACAGGGTGAGAAAAATGTTCAAAACGATATTTTACTTGTTGATGTTGATATTATTAGACTATCTACATATCTTAAGGTACAAATTGGATTATGTTCATTTGCAATAAATAGAGATACCTGTACCTGTAGGAACTAAAATAATTCCTTGGATAAAATATGCCCATAAGATTAATTCCTGGCATAGACATCATACCTGTTTCTCAAAGTCAAGACTCATTACATTGTTGTTTGAATTTTAGCGACTTTTAGCTAGGTTGCTTTGTCAGTATGGACTGGGGTTACATATGGTCGTGTGGAGCATGGAAATATTTATTGACACTATGGTTTTGTGTCGTTCATTGCAAAATGTGTGAATATACTTGTATATTTAAGTATTTAAGAATAAAAGTAACCCCACTAAATGAACTAATAATATTAAATCAATTATTCGTCTGGATAATAAAAAAACTTTAAAAACTTTAAAAAATGGACTTTAATTAATTTTACTACATTGAATAGGAATACAATTTGTAAGATATCGTACGCCACTGTGCTAACAAATCAGTGGGACCAGCTGTCAAAAAAAAAGCATTGTCTAAATTAGTTTTAGTTTAAAAGCAAAGATTATGTGTAAACTTAATAGTATGAATATAAAGGATTACATAAATACTAAATTATTTATATATTTAACAATGTAACACTGAACAACATAATGATTACGAATATTATTTTTATTTAATTCGATTTGGTTTAGTTCAACGACGATACCAACGAGAAAATAAACTGTACTTATCAGTATGTAGAGGGTAAGGCTATAGCACAGCTGCACAGTAGATGCTACCCTACAGCATCTACTAAGCCCTTACAAACCGGTATAATGTTTTTTCAGTACTCGTCGGTCAGTCAAATGTCAACCTCAAATCTCGTCGTCGATCACCAAAACAATAATTTGTTTCAGCCTTCAAAAGCAAGGGGTGTGGTCAAGAAAAACGTAGCACTCGTTCATCAGAAAATGTAGAAGAGAACCAAAATGTAGACGTAGACCAAAATATAGAGATAAACCAAAAACTAAAAAAAAGACAAAAACTAAAAAAAAAAGACGTTTAAGAAGAAAATACAGGAACCATCATGATAAAACCGTCATCCGATATAGACACTGTCAGTGACTTAAATAATTCTCCTTTGGTAGGTATATAAATAGAAATTAGAATTAAAATTAAAAAAATATGATTTTATAGTGCCCTTTATTAGAAGCTATGTATTTTGATGTTCTCAGTAGTGAATCATCAGATAAGAACCAATAACATTTTATCGCCATTAACTAGTAGAAGATTAGTTAATGGTTTTTCATTATCTCCCGATTATGATATTGGTTGAACAAATATATGTTGACCATAGCGTTTCAGTATTTTGTAAAATAACTGAAAAGTCTTATTCTATTTTTAGGAAAAGCACCAGACTTTTCTAAACTCTTAATATTATATTTACTTTCCTCACACTGCATCCTTTTTTTCTTGTATGTATGACATAATTTCTGATATTATTAAATTAGAAATTGTGTCATACATACTGTATTTTTATTTAATCGATATGTACCTTATATTTAGCAACAAAAACCACTTAAACCTCTGTAATTAAAGTAAAAATAAACAATAGGAATATAAAAATTGCTAACTAATTTCAGTATTCTGAATTGATTGGGCCGCCGCGCCGTTACTTGATGAAAATCCACTTTTATACAACATTAAAACATTCACTGGTTAGATGTTCACTTTTTACTTCACTTAAAAGTGAAAATCTACCCAGTGACTGTTTTAATTTTGAATAATTTCAGTATGTTTAGAATTACATAGTATTATGACATGTCTATAAAATTACTGTTGGGCCTGTTTTGTTATACATATGATGTACCATCTCATAAATTTGTAAATATCAGACTGGATGACCTGTACGTTTACCAGACTCACCTTTCATATACTTATGACACTTATATTGTATGGAAAAGTATATGCAAGAACGCATTATAGCAAATATGATGATTATAGAAATTAATTAAGTCATATTTTTTATGGACTTCTTTCAGAAGTAGGTGTAGATGAATATGGTATGATAGAAGATAGTAAAAATATGGAGGAACGTTCTAAGGTGAAGTATACGAGGTTTGTAAAGATAAAGGATATTGCAGATTCGTAAGTGCCAGTGTTTAGGGACTATATAATTATTAATTAGAGGTAAATAAAAATATTTCGAGTTTAAAAACCAAACATATTTATATAGTAACAATACTATAACCAATTCTTACTTATTGTTAGAACTAAAACTTACTTAAAAAATACTTTCCTTAAACTATTTTCAATATACTGCTTGGAATAATAGCTCTGAAGTATATTATATTCATTGACTTTGACGTGTATAAGGACATAGCCGTTTTAATATGTATACGGATATATATATATATATATATATATATATATATATATATATATATATATATATACATATATATATATATATATATATATATATATATATATATATATATATATATATATATATATATATATATATATATATATAATATAAAACATAAAAAACGCTGTGTCTGGATAGGGGATATACATTGAAAAAACGTAAACAACACCTATTCCTGCCGACATTGCCAGTGCCGGCGCTTGGAATAGAACAAAGATCATGAAAGTCGGTAGTTAGTAGCATTTGCCACGTCACGAGCTTTAGCCAACTCTATATAAAATAAGTAATAATTTTGTATATGCAAGATAAAAGCATCATTATTTTTGTTAACAGTAAAGTTGTTTTATATATTTCTTTGGACATTTCAGTAAATAAAAGTAAAATTTTTTTATTATAAAAGAGCGTTTTTAATCTTATTTCAAACTGTAACAGTATGAAAATTGCAAGAAAAATACTATGGCCAATCGAACTCCGTGTTTTCCACAATAAAAACTATGTTTTCAAATTAAAATGATATGTGTAATAAATCGTTGCATATATAATTCCTCTGCGGAGCAAATTTCCATTAACACAACTAAAAAAGCAGATTTTAATTCAACAGCCTAGGTTCCATTTAAAAACCTTGCAATAAATAATTCACATGGGCGTATATGTCAACCGCTTTTGTACGGAACATTCAATTATCTGTGATTGCATAATTTAGAGCAAATGACAAAATTATCAGGGAAATCGGTTGACGGGCATTGTCACGTATACGCGAGCCCCCATAAATCGAAAACCAAAACTAAGGTGATAAATCAAACTAAAATATAATGCGATATGAAGTATCGTTGAGCGAAATAAATCGACGATGGGCCCTAATTGAAATTTCCCTAATGGCATTTCTCTGTAAACAATCGCTGCAGTCTACCGGGAGTGATCTGTCACTTACGGGACACGCAGAAGGCGGGACGGTGTTACATTTATTTAAACCCAGGATGAAACGCCATCCCGTGGGATGGACGGGATCGCGTATGTGGGCATGGTACATGTTTCGCCCGCAAAAATCCGGAATCACTCACGTCGGCCGCAATTTATGTGCCTGGCAATTGTTTAACGATAGTCGTTTGTATCGTCAAACTTCGCTGAACAATAAAAATAGAACATGTTCCGTGTTCGTGCGGTGTCGGTGCCACGTTTAGCGGCTTGTCGCTGCGAAGAATTACGCTATAAATCCGGAATATAGAAATCCCAGACCAGAATGGACTGTCACTCCCACTTAATGTAGACACAAATAGTCAATTTTACCCGCTCCATAGCCGTGCGAATGCTATCTGACCCGCGTCCCTTTTTAAAATGGCCATATACTCCCCACATATAAAATCGGATAAAGAACCGTGACCTTGTACGTTTATCCAACGAAATATTTACTTAATACATCTAACGTTTTGGGTTGTTTCTTTATTACAAGCGAAACACAAGCTAGTTACTATCTGATGGAGTTCAGTGATGAATATGAAAATAACTGCTTTTTCCAAACTAATGTCAGTTGCTAGTGACATAAAACAAAGTTGAGTCCCATCTGCGCGAGTACACTGTCTGGGGAGCTAACGAAACCCGGAAACAAAACTTTCATTTATCATGAATGGTGTTTATGCGGGGCAGTGTTCTTACGTACACGTTCTCGTGGTCCTAAATTATCGTATTCATGGTCACTCGTTACATAACAGTCAACTACATTAAGAAGTAGATGATATATTTGCTGGAGAGTAGCACAATCGATGATCCATTGAGCGTGGCTAAGCGCGTGCAACGATTAACTGCCAGGAATTGGTAATTATATAAATGTTCTACTGTGACTCAAGCGAAACACTCATTTTCGCGCTCAAGCTAGATTAACAGAGAAGATGATTCAGGTATCCATGAATTTATTATACCAACGATTATAAGAACATAATATACAATATCAGCGTAGATATCTAAAACCGCTGTTAACAATTAGACATGTGCGACAATGTCTACACTGAGCACGAGTACATGCAGGCCTAAATTGGGATACTTATTTTTTAACCACGAGTCCAGCTTTGTCGCATAATAACCCCACATTTAGGAATGCATGTCAGGTGCGGCTTTGGCTGTCTATGTATATTTGTGAGAATTTGATGGTACAGAGACGTAGAAGCCTACCATCAGGTAGACACCGATGGTAGGCCTTTCGAAAAACAGTTCCATCGCCCGGATTCAGCAATGTGATGTTTGAAGACGGCAATACTCCCAAACATAGATATCGATGAAGTATTATCAGGAAATAATATTTTGGTGTTGTCCTGGCCGTTTCAAAATCCCAATACTACTTTTCAAAAAGATATGGGTTCGTGAAGCTGAAACTGTGAAGAAAATGTAACTCGCAGATCCTTTCGGCGCCATATTCGTGTCATATGACGATTTATACCCCACCGTCACCATGACATTATTGGCAATTGAATTCCTTATTAGGTACCCTTATGGACCCCTTATTGGATACATTATTACCTATATTTCCCATATCTCTTCGTTCATTCCTCATATACTCCTCATTTTGTCGTTATGGTAGATACGCTCTTACTAACAAAGTGTAAACTGAGACTATTGCATTATAATACTATGTATTATACACGAAATTAAAGAAGAAAAATGTATAAGGTGATGTACAATGCTCTTTTTATCCTGATCTCCTCGCTTGCTAATAATACCATTTAAAGGAATAAAATATGAAATTAGGTGGATAGTCTAACGGAATTAGAATTCGCAACCAAATAAGAATGTTTTGCCAATCAAGTGCTGTGGGGGAGAACTCTCTGCTTTCCTTGCCCACCCTGTTTCAAACTGTTGAGAACTGTTAGAGATTTTTGACAGAACTATCTATTTGATTTCTACTTAAATTTTTGATTTCTAAGTTTTCTAGGATAATGATGACAATAGCTTGAAGCTGGTCTATATTGTTGACTTGAAGCAGTTTGGAGCATGAGTTTGATTCTCACATCATCTGGCTGGATGTCTGTACTTGCTCATGTACTTAAGCAGAGGTTAGATAGAAGAATAGCTCAAAGCTAAACCTCGCTTCCGTGAAATTAAAGACGAATAATAAATGTATTATTAGCAAACTAGATTTTCTTATAAGCAACATCCTATACTTTATTATACAAAATGATTTGGCAATTCTTGATACATTTATATGACATTTGCACATCTGCTCTACTTCTAATTTGACCAAAAATATATTTAATCCCAGCAATTTTCGATTACCATCGTATTTAGTTACTTATATTTCCAATTATACATCATTTGAAAGTGTTTTAACTTTTTGTATAGAAATATGTCTTTTAAATTTTATACAAGGACATAAATTTTAAATTTAGAAATATATTTGTATAATACTCTTAAGTACAGCTTATCAAGAATAGGAAAAGGTGTGAGATTCTCTAGTTATGCTTAGAAGAAAGAGTGAGGCCGGAGTAGGAGGGAAAAGGATGCACTTTACTGACTTTACGCTACTTGGTGTACACATACATACTCAATATTCATTCTGCAAAGGTCCAACTGAATATAGACTAGGCTGTTTACTGCGCACCTCGTGGGCAGTGTAATATCGCAGTTTTCAGACTTCTTCCTATTCTCGACTATTCTGTATATTATTCTAATGCAGAGGAACTGAATTTATATGATATTTATAAATAAAGACAATTTGTTTCGTTTGAAGAAACATTTGACTTAATAGAATAATTACCCAGCAGAACTGTAGATAAAGGAACAGAGGAAATCTACACTGGATGATAAAGACCATTACTCAATGTCTTAAGAATGCGAATGTTTTAGCTAGAATTATAAATAACCAAATTATGGGATACTTTAATGGCATAGTAACTGGCTAACGTTACTGGAATCAAGTTTTGCACAGTTTCATAATTAAAACGTTTTAGTTTTTTATGTTTAAAAAGAAATGGAGATGGAATTTTTTGTTGTTTTTTTTGCCCATTTGTATGGTTACTTCCAACCCAGTGGTGTTGATCATCAATATAGTGATGCGCTGAGGGTAATATAATGAATGCATTATCGTAGCATAATCACAACTGATATTTTAATGCACCAGTATATGTATGTGTTTCGATAGCAATACAATCTTCGTAATAAAATAGGTAATAAGTTTGTATATGCAAGACAAAAGCGTCAGAAAGCATAATTCCATCTGCAAAAGAAATGCAGATGGAATTTTTTGTTGTTTTTTTTTGCCCATTTGTTGATCAACAATATAGTGATGCGCTGAGGCTAACATAATGAGTGCATTATCGTAACATAATCACAGTTGATATTTTAATGCACCTGTATAGTTTATTTCATCGCTATTTACCAAATAAAAAATCTCAAAACATACCGTGGCTTGTTTTTATGGCTAGGCTCAGGTAGACTGTTCCGCTTATTGGCAAGATAAGAGAGCTTTTTATTTGGCAAATTGCGATGAAATGAAGTATATGTATGTAGTCTATATATGTAGGCTTCGAGAGCAATACAATATTCGATAGCTGGATACGTTATTTCTTATTTGAAATCAAACTCTAAACAGTTTGGAGTTCATTGTAACAGAAATATTGTGCAGTGCGAACATTTTTAATGGTTTCTACGAGATATTTCATTCACCGCTCCCTACTAGTTTACAGCCACACAGGTGCAAATGCACTTGGAAGAAGCGAAGACAAAATCCCTTTGATTCTCGGAGGAGATTTCAATGTAAATTTCGGATCCAATGATTCTTTGATGTTGATTAACTTTCTTCGAGAAACATTTGGTCTGCTTATAAATAACAATCCCAAAAAATCAACAACAAAATCCGAAACAACAATAGATGCAATTTTTACACGTTATCTAGAAAATATCGAATAACGAACATATATTTCATATGTTAGTTATCACAAACCAATCATATCAGTATTACCAATTGACCACCAGCCGATGATAGTGTAGATAATGAATAAACCGAATATTATTTACACAAATTTTATATTATTATATTTCTTTTGAAATTATCCCTCTCTCTTTCTCTCTCTCTCTCTCTCTCTCTCTTTCAATCTCTCACTCTTAATCTCTCTCATTCTCTATTCTAAAGAAGTATTTACTTCTATCACGTGTACTGTGCTGCAAATGATATATTTTTTTTTCTATCAGACACATGACAGAAATAAAACTATAATAACTGCTATTTCTGAGTTAAGTTATATATTTAAGGAACTTATTTATTAAGCATCTTATGTATGTAGATAGCGATATGCAGAATAGTAAAAATTAAAGTAATGGCAGAGAAACTGATAAATGGATAAAAATGTTAATACGACATTAAGGAATGTAGTAGGGGAGTTTTGGACGTATCTTTCTCTTTTTAACTGAAACATGAGTTTCTACTTACGTATGAGTATCGTAGCTTACAAGTAGAAACTTATGTATAACAATTCATAGTATGGTTGCTGTGTGAACACGAATTGAACATATACGAAAAATGCACGTAGCAACGAGATATCGTCGATATTAAACTCTAACAGAATTATTGAGCATCGCTACAACTGCAAAAAACCCATTACGAGATAGGTATGTATCATATCAATAGACTGGTTGTTGCATGGAGGTGTTCTTTGAACGTGGACTCATATGTTGCACATGGCAAACTCGTACATCGATTCGACCATCCTATAAAGTGCGAAAATATTTACATCGATGTGAAACATTCACCTCTACACCTTCCCAGGTTGTGTGAAATATGTTGCGCCAGAATCATGCATTCGACGCGGAATGCATGAAAACTGATATATACGACACCGATAAAATATTGTTATTATCTAGCCAGACCTGAAACAACAACAAATAGGCATTTCAATTTTAAAACTGAAATTAAATGTAAACAGATAATTGAAATTAAATTCACTAAATTATATTATGCATGGCGAGATGTTGTAAATATAGGAAAATTAATTATCGCAATGTTTGTAGAAACGAAATAACTGCAGAGTGGAATATCGTTTTCACAATGTTTAATTATATGTTAATCCTGTTGTCAAACCAGTCAGTGCAAACTTTATATAGATTGTTATTTGTGCACACTCAATTTTATGAATTTTAAATGAGTTCGATAATAGTTTCCATATTTTCAGTATGAAATACAATTCGTCCATATCTAACTTTCTTTAGGGAAAATCTCACATAACAATGGCTAAATAGTGAAGAGCCTTGATTGATTCTATTTAGTTATCGCTTCTCCCGTCACAATTGTCAGTAAATTCCTTCTTCTGCAGGTCTAACAATGCGCATAAAAATACGTTGATAGATTATTGATATTACTAAAATATTATGTATAAAATAAATAAGTAAATATAAGAACGAATGTTTTACGTAAGAAACTGTAACTGACGTAGTAGCTGACGCAGTAGAATCCCAGTTGTTAGTTACTTGCAACTGTTAATTTTGTCAGAAAACTCAGTAGTCTTCTATGAAAGATAACTACTACGAAAAATGATGTACGGAAAATATAGAATGTCTTAGTTGGAACTATAGGATTTGAGTTACGCGCCATTTGTGTTCTGTCAAAGATAGGGCGTGAATATGTAACGACTGTCATCTACTAACCATACGATGTCAACATGCGTGGGTATTTAATATGTCATGACAGTGTTTCCCATTTACTGTGATAGCATTACTAGATTCATTTTCAAAGAAGTATGATCCAATTACTCCACCACTCGGAAATGTGCACCAAATCGGGCATCTCATCTCAATCCATATGCATTTCATTGTCGTGAAAAGCATATGGATTTAGAGCATTCCAAATTTGACAATTTGTTTGCTGATGTATCTGTCAAGACAAAAATGTGTTTCATCGCCGAACTAAATTTTTTTGCAAAAATCAACATTACCTTCTTTCTTTTCTAATATCTAATTCACAAATGTACGACGCTGTAAATGGTCTGTAACTTTTAATTGTTATGTCAACTGAAATTTGAATACTGACAGATGCTTTCTTTAAAAACCGATGCGTGGTGGCTCTTAACAGATTCAATTGTTCTGTACGACGTTGAATTGATGTGTTTGGATACTCCCGTACACTTTCTCTCACTGCAGCAATATTTTCATCTGACAGAGCACGACGAGGATGTATTGGTATTGCCTTATCGATAACAAAACCCGTCTCTTCAAATTTCTTGACTAAGTTACGAACTGTTAACCACTGTAGGCGCTTAATTTGGTCTAATTTTGTGCGAGTCTTTCTTAATGCAGCTGTAAATGATCGCTCACTTTCATAAAATAGTTGTACATAAACTATTCGTTCTTGAACTAACAGTCTTAAACTTATTTTGTAATTGCAATTTTTATTATCCGTAAAAATGATTATTCAAAAATGATTATTCAAAAATGTTATTCATAGAATTTGATGTTATTATATTACCTGGACTTTGTTAAAAGCCTTAATTTTATGTAACTATTTTCTCTATCAGCCATATGTTTCCGTAAATAGTTTGTTATGCATAACTGATTCTTACTCTTGATATACATAGCTTAGTCGGTATTAGAATTTGCTTAAACGTCATATTACATCGTTGTTGTATTTGTTGTAATATCCATAATAACCATATAATTTATTAGTTAATTCTAATAATTAATTTCATGTTAACATCCTGTTATGTTCAGGTTTACCAATGTATTAAATGTTTAAAGGAACTGATTAAAAGTGTTGTTCTTATTTTTTAAATATGTATATCGTACAATAACTATTGTTGTATTAAATATACAGGGTGTTAGGCGGATGGTTTGCCAAACGGAAATGGCGGATAGGTCATTTAGAAGTTATTTAGCCCTAATGACCTCTATATCGAGTCTCACGGTTTTTGAGATTATTATATTTGTATTGTTTTTGAAAACCCTAAACTCAGTCTTTTAACATATATAACTATTTTTTTATTGTAACAGCTCAAAATAATTTTTATTATTTTCTACTTCTAATTAATATATGTTTGTTCTAACAAACTCATATGGGAGGTTGACAATAGAGAAAAATAACAATTATGAGCTAATAAAGTCACCAGAATTGGTAGAAAGTTCAACTTTTCCTTGCATTTACAAAAAACAAACAGCTGTTAATTGGATGCGTATGTGACGTGAATTTTCATTTTATTAACTTAAGTCAATAAAGAGCCGTTCTGATTTTATTAACTTCGAAATAGCCAACTATCGACTAAAACAGGTAAGGTATCGACAACCGGTTGATTGTCTCATATTATTTAAAAGCTTTTATTGCTTTGCTTATTGCATGTGGCATATTATTAAAAATGACATTAAAGAGAGAAGTTGTTGCAAGCATTTATTTAAACATATTGATCGCTTTTAGTTTCTTTTGCAAATGCAAATAAAAGTAGAATTTTAAGATTTGTTCCACCAATTCTAGGGATTTTGTTGGATCATCATTATTTTTTTCTTTATTGTCAGCGTCCTATACGATTTTGATAAAACAATGATTGCAAAAAACAACAAAAATTATTTTGAGTTGTTATAGCTATAAAAAAATTGTTGTACATGATAAAAAGCTGATTTCAGGAAAATTTTGAGAAACAAAAAAAAATAATAAGACCACGATACTTGGGATAGAGGTCATGAGGGCCTAAATAACTTCTAAATGACTCCACCTATCCACCATTCCCGTTTTGCTAACCATCTGCTTAACACCCTGTATATTATAAGTTATTACCACATTAAACATGAATTCGATCTAATTCCACGCGCTTTGTGATAAAACTCAGTTTCTACTAAAATTATATTAATCACCATCATTACCGAATGACGTAAATAGAATTTAATTTCATTAAAACGACTTCTAAATTGGTGCATGTTCGTCAATATTTTCAAATAGCTTTTAGATTGCTATACACGACCGTTTATCGCCTATACGGTTAGTAATTATCTGGGATATAATCAAGATTTCTGCTGTAAGCAGCCGATAATAACGCCGCAGGACTTTTAGTGTATGTGTGACGCCATCTAATTGTAAAATATGGTCCAATAATTGTTGTACCTGCAAGGGGTCGGTGATTTAATTGGCTATTTATTGATAATTTGTGGATAAACCTGCTCGTTACAGCCTAATGAATCTAGTTATCTCAAAGATTGCGATGAATCGATTGGTTGTGCAGGGAACATTGTCTAAAAGTATCCCGTAAGTGGTTACCGCTGTACAATAGAGAATGCGTGGAATAATTATTAAATTCGAGGCGTGAGCACAGTGGACGGTCCGTGTCGAGCCATCTGCTGTTCCTGCTAGGTTTTGACGAAATGCACCACGCCGAAAGCTGTGTTCGTTACACTATCGGAAGTCTTTCCACATATGTTCTAAAATGTCACGGAATAAGTAGCATTCACTTTACAAGGGTAATTTCAGCTGTATCTATATATAAATATATTCCGCATTAAGTTATGTTTCCTGTAACTAAAATTGGCGGCATAATTGTATTAAATTTAACGTCTGTATATGTATACAGTGTGGTTTGATTTCCACGTGAAATACGCCAGGAAACGATATACCATCGAAATACCAATGAGTTTGTTGCATAAACATTGCCCTGAAATGCCCCGTATTTGGGATAGAGGGTGTTGAAGCTTTTATTTTTTAAACGATTTTTTGTAAATATCTTTCGTATGAACTATGATATTAAAAAAATAATTGGCGATGCAAAATATCTCGTAACACTAGTATTACACTAGTATACCTATTACAAAAGTTTCCGAACATCAACAGTGGCGTGAAACTGGTGAATAGTGACTTTTCCTACCAGAAGTTTTACGCCTCTAGTCCTAGTCATAATTTTTTACATTGTATATAGATTTAATTTTAGAGTTAATAGCATGTAAAGTATGTGGTAAAAGATAGAGTGGATTTCGGGATTAAAGTACAGAGACAGAAACTAAAAATGCTGAGATTCGCGGATGATATAGCAGTATTAGCATCTAGTAAGGAGGAATTAGAATCAGCGTTGAACGAAATAGAGGCAGTGTTGACAGAGGAATACGGAATGAGGGTGAATAAAAATAAAACTAAAGTGTTAGTGTGCAGAGGGCGCGAGAGCAAAGCAAAAACGAAAGTACAAATTCATAATGAAAGATTGGAGGAAGTTAAATACTTCACTTATTTAGGAAGTAAAGTAAATTGGGATGGAAGAAGCGATAAAGATATAAAACAAAGAATAGCGCAGGGTCGAGTAGCTTGTAACAAAAAGAAAGCACTTTTATGCTCGGGGGTAATAAACTTGGAAACAAGGAAGAGATTTTTGAAAACGTATGTATGGAGCACGGCACTATACGGTTGCGAAACCTGGACGGTAGGGGAAGCAAGTAGGAAGAAATTAGAAGCTTTTGAGATGTGGTGTTATCGAAGAATGATGAAAATACCGTGGACTGATAGGGTTAGAAACGAAGAAGTATTAGAGAAAGTCGGCGAGAAAAAAAGTATGTGGAAAAACATAAAGAAGAGAAGAGATAGAATGGTAGGCCACTTGCTGAGCCATGGGGGAATAGTCTGCGATATTTTGGAGGCTGAAATAGGAGTGAAGAAAGGCAGAGGTAGGCCTAGATTTGATAACTGCTCGCAAATGGTAAGGAATGTAGGCTGTAGCATAATTAGCGAAATGCGTAGGTTAGCACAAGATAGGAGAATCTGGAGGTTAGCGTCCAACCAGTCTTAGGACTGATGACCTCATGATGATGCATGTAAAGGTGTTACTGTTTTTAAATAATTATTGAGCTACAGTTATTCTTCCATCGGGCGCAGTATGAAACCAAGCACATTCGAGAGCAATGGATTTGAGAGATCCCATAATCAAATCTTACACAATTTAGAT
Organism: Rosalia funebris; assembly: GCA_037954035.1. Taxonomy (NCBI): domain Eukaryota; kingdom Metazoa; phylum Arthropoda; class Insecta; order Coleoptera; family Cerambycidae; genus Rosalia; species Rosalia funebris. The sequence goes on from JAZFAV010000011.1 coordinate 23,969,404, forward strand.
TTTAATAAGGTAGAGACTTAATTAAACGCTTATTTTAATTAATACAATACAATAGTAAATATTTCACAATAGTTTTTATTCGCAATATTTAAATGTACACAAAGGAACTCATTTAATGATGTGGAGCAATAAATTTGGAAGATTTTTATAGGAGAACCAGCTATTGACAAGTTTTTTTTCTGATTTAAGGACAAAACACAAACAAATTAGTATTGACTAATATTTTGAGTACAGAAAACGAGACCTACTTTTTCATATAAAAGTCATAAAGTAATATATAAAAAAGTATTGAACGTGAATTACAAATAAAAGTTATAAGTAACTGTCAATTTTATGTATAAAGTTAGTTTTATGTTAAAAAAAAATTTTATGTATAAGTCCTCTTCATTTTGGCATGTTCCAAACAAAAATAAACGTCACATTGTTGGTAACGATATTTAGTATAAACCAGTAATTAACACCCAAATGTGATAATTTTGAATAATAATACCATAAAAAGCCAGAATAAGTAAGTGTAAAGATCCTAAAAAATATTATTAATTTAAATAATAAATGAAATCTAACAAAATATAAAAATCTAAATAATGACGTAATCAGGCGCAATGCATCTGACAGATTCGGGAAGCCCATACAAGGCCAGAGAATGCACTAAAAACAATCGACACTATATCGTGGAGAGTGGTTTGAAGCTAGGAAGCTATGAGAGAGTTGGAGTTAATATTTGTAATACGCACGAAACGGCCAAGAGAAAAGTCACTGCCTCATCTCACAGATTGGCTGCGCCCTACGGAGGGTTAAGAAAGAATGTTTTCAAATCATTAGATTCATTTGTAAGACATCTAATATAAGCTAAGCCTAACAGAGGCTGAATAATTACAATCGAATTATGTTCATCTCGGTGTCCGGATCTAAAACCTGTAGATTTTTCACGAGATTTTTTAAAAAGATTTTTTACCTAAAACATTAGCTAAAAACAAGCAATCAATTTAGGAAAACTCAAGGGTGGAGGAAAGTCGGAATGTTAACAGAAAATTACTTACTTTTATAGATTTCGTATAATACTGTCTACATAATGACTTGTAATTCAATTGTGTTTCTTTGTTTATTGCTGATTATTTGTTCACCTTTTCCGTTTGATATTTGTATGAAATAACTAAATAGAAACATTCTTTTGAGCGTATTTAATAAAAAATTTAATTTTAAGATAATAAGAGAAACATTCCCAGTGTATTGAATAAATGGTATTTTATTTACTATTCTTGCTATTATGGGTAGTTGTCGATAAATAGCCACCCAAGTGAATCGAATAAAAATGGCTTCAACATGACCGAGTGCTTAAGGTTTCACTCTGTATTATACGCGACAACATACCCAATTTTAAGAAAGCAAAATAAACACAACTCCGCACTCTTCCCCATCGTATCAGCAAACGCAAGGGTGGATGTTTTCTTTTGATATTTCCCCATTCCACAATTTCATAATCTCCTGCTTTGCTTGCGAATAAGTGACAATTTCGTCAAGAACGCGTTCTACCGAAAAATCTCCGCACACATAGAAAGCGGCTGGAAGAGAATGATGTTTTATCTCTTTCTATTAAAATGATTGTATGTCAGAATATCTGGGGGTCGCTGTAATATATAGAAATGGCATAACATTTCGAAATTATAATGTATACTCTTATAGGGTGGCTATAATATATTAAAATATTTCGACGCTGGTTTAAATATTTTTTAACTCGTGATTCGATATTTTTTTTAATCGTGACTAAGTTTAGTTTGGTTTCTCTAAAATCCATGGATTAGCTCTAGTAGAGCTCTACGAAAATCGAAGATATAACTTCCACGCTATATCTCCGATAGTTGGATGGTTACTGTTTATGCTTAAATTAACGAAAGATTTTATGTTAATCACTGTCGGGTCTTTAGTATTTACGTTTAAATCTACGAAAGTTAGGTTAGAAATGGAAATACTAGGTACTTCATCATAAGTTTGCAATTAAGTTTGAAGTTAGTGCAATAGCAGAAATGCCCATTCTGGAAAAGGGCAGGACATTTAAAACATTACAAGAACTGGGAGAGTTCAAAGGATGTAGAAAATGAACGGATTATACAATTATGTTCGCTTTAATTGTTTCAGCTTTAAAAATTTTTTTCTTCTGGATTTAGTTTTCATTGTTTAGGAAATAATGTGAACATTGTTTAGTCCACATCATGGTTATGTACATTTTCAACATTAGATAATACTAACTCCTGTCCATCTGAGGACAATATGTAAGTCAATTTCATAGGACAATCATCATTGTGACAAGTATACACTTCTTTGAACAGATTTTGATCATCGATATAAGTTTCTTCGAGTCCCCTTCATGTAATTGTATATGTAAACTGTTGATTTTCAACATCCCTTATCAACTTTTCAAGTTCTTATAATGTTTTAAAGGTCCTGCTTTTTTCTAAAACGGGTATTTCTGCTATTGCACTAACTTTAAACTCAATTACTTTATGATAACCTAGTATATCTAGCAACCTAATCTAACTTTCGTAAATTTAAACGTAAAACTATTCGTAGATTTAAGCATAAACGTTAAACATCCGACTATCGGAGATATAGTGCGGACGTTATATCTTTGGCTTTCGTAGAGCTACCCACTGCTTTCTATAAAAATCTTTGGATAAGGAATGAGGAGTTGATTTATTAGAGCACAACACGTGATTAAAAACATTTCCGTGCTAGTTTATTCCGTTTACAATTATTACACAAACTTCTATTCCACAATCAAAATCATTTGCACTAAGATCATGATAAGAAAATCTTGTAAGAATAATACTTCTAATATCTTAATGACATTGCTTCCAATTTTCAATAGATTATTGTTAAGTAACAACAGTAATTTATTTTAACATATATTTTGTAATTTCATACACAAATTTAATACATGAAACTATGATAATTTATTATTTGAATCAAATTATGCTTTCAACCATTAATTTCAAACTGTCTTTCCTCTGGGAATAATTTTTTCGTTCACTCTACCTCAACCACCAAATTCCGCATAATGCACTAAATCAAACAGTTATCATCAGACTACCATGTTCAGCGATAAGTTAAATATAATTCCCACAATCAACTTCTGCATATAAAATAAACAACGGTTTCTTTTGTTGCAATCCTTATTATCTTGGGTGAGGTAAGGCATCATATTACGGCATGCCTGCATATTTTTCCTCCTACTAACCAAACACTACTCGAAGTACGATAAACTTTATTCCCATACTTATGTAGGGTTTATTTACTTTCAAGCTCCCAGCCAAAAATATAGGTTAATGGATAATATGGTCGTTAGTTAAACCAAATATTTATCTACTTGCATGTATTATTTCATACAAATCGATTTCATTTCGGAACATTGTATCGGTTTTTTCATTAAAGAGATTAGAACGAAGTAGATATAACTTATAATCACATTAGGAAAGGTTTATTCTAATGCGAGGATAATAAATTATTAACAACTAAATTTTTAATAACACAATTAATTAGAATTAATTTAAAATACTTTGTTATGAAGTTCAGCGTGAAACAATGACTTGTGCTACTCGAATTATGTTACATTTTACAAAAAAAAATGTGGTACCTAGTGTTATTAAAGTTATACATACATGACATACAGGAACATTTTCTTCCACAGTTGAACATAACCCTTTTAAATGTCTAACATGCTAAATCAGTTTAAAAATATCATTCCATTTTTTCAATCTATATTGATTTATTGTAGTATAATAGAAAATTTGAGAATACTGCTTGATAGCAGTAGACGCATGGAAACAGATAAATTGATCTCTGCCTATGATCTATGATGAAAATCACTTTTGTGGAATTGAAGCATGAACCTCATGAAGAATCACATGGACAAATTGCAATCCTTCGAAATGTACTACCGTAGAATATAGTATATACCCGGGACAGATAAAATTACTAATACCGAAGTAAAATTGTGCAAAGAAAAGAAAGTTTCACTACTGAGAGGCTCCAAACATACACTTCTCCAAATGATAGTTTGAGAAAAAAATAGGAAAAAGAGGACAGTAGAAGAAATACAGAATAGGGGCATTTACAGATAGATGTCCTCTTTGCTGGCTCAAAAATGTAAGGGGCTGATTTGGTTGTAATAACAATCAACTATTCCGAGCTAGCGTCAATAAAGTCCAGATAGCTGTGATGAAAATCTGAAAACCCGGAAGGATAAGAAACGTATAAATGTAGACATATTAAGGGATCAGAATATGAAAGATAAGTTCCAGGAGAAAACAGATCAATTAATAAATAAAGCGAGTAATGACGAAATCAAGAACGCAGAAACTGAGTGGGAGGGTATTAAAAATAGTCTAGATTCCGCGGCTACGGACGTTTTAGGACACGAGAAAAGGGAAGCTAGGAAGCCCTGAATAACGGACGAAATCATAAACTTAATGCAAAAGAGACGAGGCTACAAAAACAGACGAGACGAGGAAGGATTGAAAACTTATAAGGCAATAAAGTGGGAAATCATTAGAAAATGTAGAAAAGCGAAAGAACAATTGATAGAGGATAAATGCAAAGAAGTAGAAGATAAGCTGCAAGTAGGTAAGACCAATGAGGCTTACAAAATAATTAAGAGGAACTTCAGGAATATAGGAATAATAAGTAGAAACATTAGGAGTCAATCGGGGGACATACTGATCGGAAGAGAGGAGAAAGCGGATAGATGGAAGCAGTACTTAGGAAATTTATACGAGGGTCAGGAATTAGGAGAGATATTAGAGGAAGAATCTAGCATCGATAGGGAAGATGTAGGAAAACCTATATTGAGAGAGGAATTTGAAATAGCACTAAGGGGACTAAAGAACAATAGAGCGCCGGATGTAGATAAAATACAGGCGGAAATTTTGAAATGTGCGAGACAGAAAGTAGTAAATAGGATGTTTTAATTGGTAAAATACATATACGAAACCGGCGAGATGCCGGAGGATTATAAGAGGCACATTATCGTTACTATACCGAAAAAGAGAGGAGCCGACAAATGCGAGAACTTTAGAACGATTAACCTAATCTCCCATGCGTCAAAAATTTTAACCATAATAGTGCAGAAGAGGATGGAAAATAGAGCGGAGGAAATACTAGGAGAAGACCAATTCAGATTTAGGCGAAATAGGGGAACTCGCGAAGCTATTCTAGCGCTAAGAGTAATGTTAGAGAAAACAATAGAAAAAGGAAAGAACGCTTATATAGGATTTGTTGATTTAGAAAAAGCTTTTGATAACGTAAGATGGGAAAAAATGTTTGAGATACTAAAGAGCGTGGGAATGAAGTATAGAGATAGGAGATTAGTACACAATCTATACAAAGAGCAAACTGCTGTTATAGAAGTAGAAGGGGAAAAAAGGGAAGTAGGTATTAGGAAAGGAGTAAGACAAGGATGTACGCTATCACCACTAATTTTTAATCTGTACATCGAAGAGGCGATTAATGTGGTAAAAGATAGAGTGGATTTCGGGATTAAAGTACAGGGACAGAAACTAAAAATGCTGAGATTCGCCGATGATATAGCAGTATTAGCATCTAGTAAGGAGGAATTAGAATCAGCATTGAACGAAATGGAGGCAGTGTTGACAGAGGAATACGGAATGAGGGTGAATGAAAACAAAACTAAAGCGTTAGTGTGCAGAGGGCACGAGAGCAGAGCAAAAACGAAAGTACAAATTAATAATGAAAGATTGGAGGAAGTTAAAGACTTCACTTATTTAGGAAGTAAAATAAATTGGGATGGAAGACGCGATAAAGACATAAAACAAAGAATAGCGCAGGGTCGAGTAGCTTTTAACAAAAAGAAAGCACTTTTATGCTCGGGGGTAATAAACTTAGAAACAAGGAAGAGATTTTTGAAAACATATGTATGGAGCATGGCACTATACGGTTGCGAAACCTGGACGGTAGGGGAAGCAAGTAGGAAGAAATTAGAAGCTTTTGAGATGTGGTGTTACCGAAAAATGATGAAAATACCATGGACTGATAGGGTTAGAAACGAAGAAGTAGTGGAGAAAGTCGGCGAGAAAAGAAGTATGTGGAGAAACATAAAGAAGAGAAGAGATAGAATGGTAGGCCACTTTCTGAGACATGGGGGAATATTTCGCGATATTTTGGAGGCAGAAATAGGAGTGAAGAAAGGCAGAGATAGGCCTAGATTAGACTACTGCTCGCAAATAGTAAGGGATGTAGGTTGTAGCACAATTAGCGAAATGCGTAGGTTAGCACAAGATAGGAGAAGCTGGAGGTTAGCGTCCAACCAGTCTTAGGACTGATGACCTCATGATGATAGTAAAAGGAGATGCACTATAAAGAGAAAAATCTCTCTTAGATCAAGCTATATATTTAGTCCCATTTTAATGGATTTGATTTTAACGTTTAAACCTTACGTTAAATAACTAGTAAAATAAGTTTATAATGAATAGAGCTGTATAATCGGTGCCACGTACATGTGGCTTGCGTATGGGAAGGTGTAGCGGGGGCCTCGAGCACGTGACGCGGAGTTCAGTTCAAGCTGTAAACAAACTACTTAGGTATCACAAAATACTTTATTTGTGCTAGATATCCAGTTACTGTTTAATATTGAGACCGTGCGCGTCTGCTTCGCGAAAGAACTAAATCACTTTGCGATCGTAATTACATACATAATTTGTACAGCATACATGCACTACAAAAAAATTTCCACAGTGCCAATGGCGAAAAAACGGCCGTTTGCCGATAATGTGAATAAGATTATTCGGGTCTTTTCAGATTTGATGTATGATGGAGCGAAAATAGTGTATAAAGTTTGTGAAAAAGATTTATTGTGTTGGGATAAGAGAGACTGCAAAAGACATATAAATAGTACGGAACATATTAATATAAAAAAGGGCCTGCCAAGGAAAACGTTCATTTTTGATCTACTTCTCCTGTTAATTACCTGTCATTTACCACTTATATTACTTGACACACCAGCATTTAAGGATTTTTAGAAAAAATACAATCCTAAGTACCCATTGCTGACTAGGGCCACAGTGCGCAGCTATGCACCATCTGCACATGATAAAGTGGAGAGTCAGATTAAATCAGCGTGAATTAAACCGGCCGCGTCACGTGCTCGAGGCCCCCGCTACACCTTCTCATACGCAAGCCACCTGTACGCGGCTCCAATTATACAGCTCTAATAATGAAAAATCAGTATTGTAAAACCTGAAATTATTGACTAAGCATGTTTCTTGCTCCACATACCTTTTACTATTTAGAAAATTTCATGTATTGCAGGAATATTCATATAAACCCGAGTCATAATTATAATACGTCATTCGAAACAGCATACGTAATCCAAATAAATTTAATAAAAATAAAAAATTGCCGATATATTACGATTACCAATCTGTATAGTATTTTGAGGTTTATCATACGTTTATGGTGTTAGAAATTATAGCAAAATTGAAAATGGATTACACAGGACGTTTATAAATATTTATAGCGTTCATGTGACCACAATACTTATTAATGTATTAAAATAATGAAAGTAATTTTAGTAAATCCTTTGCAATATTAAAATCTTGATAATAAAAATTTTATGGACCAAAATGTATTTCAAAAAAGAAAAGTACCTAACGGTGCAAAATTGTAATTATAGTTTATTTCATCTCTATTTGCCAAATAAAAAATCCCAAACGGCTCTTATCTCATACCGTGGCTTGTTTTTATGGCTAGGCTCAGGTAGACTATTCCGTTTATCGGCAAGATAAGAGAGTTTTTCATTTGGCAAATAGCGAAGAAATGAATAGTACATATTTAAATTATCTTCTCTTTGAAACATTTATAGAATCGTTTTCATCACTGGATTATTTACTTGTTGGCACTTCTTGTATATATTGCAATTGCATCGTTCTTTATAAACATGGTATATAAATAAATCTATCTTGGTAATACACTCATATATAAAAAACTGTTTTATGTACATACTTCTTGTTTTTCAATATGACAACTGTTAAAATTATTAGAAAGTGCCTCCCTGTCCCTGATTTATGTAAATATTTTGTGACTCTAGTCTCGTTTAAACATTCAAATAAACCTTAATCTTCCGTGATAGATCTCTCCCGAAAATTCCAAAAATAAACGTTAAATACACAGCTATAGGCACTTAGAAAATTAACGTTATAAATTCAACGGTGCGCCTACAACGATCCCTTCTAAGGGCCTATATATTTCATAATTTAATACCAACCTTGATTACATCGAACGAGGACGAGAAAAAATGCCGATATTAACAGCGTAAGTGACAGCTGGGGGTGCGCCGCCATAGTAACTCGGGGTGTCCCGGACAGCTAGACTCTAGGGGGTGCACCGGGCATCACTAACACCAAACTCTCGTCTCCAGAAGTTTCTGTCTATGTGTCACTCTGTCACATCTCTTCCGACTCTCCACTTATTAGATGCAGTTTTATCTGTAACAGAAAGAATACATCTGAAATGTGGGGGAAAAAGGCATGGCATTTGAATAGAGGCGTACATTATTAAAAAACTGTCTAAAAGTTACTTTTTTGGACGTTGTTTGTTAGAAATAAACGATGTGTCTTAAGGTTTTAAAAGTTTCTATTAAAATAACTTCAATTGTTGAAATAGATTTCTATGATTTTTAATCGTGTCAGTATATTATTATATTTATTACCTATATTATCTTATTTAATTACATTCGTAATAAAAAAACTTCACTTTATTCTATTCGGTCAGTCCAGGCTACTTGACTATTTAATTTAATTGTATTAATTTGTGTCTATAATTTTATTTACCATTACTATATCATTGTGTGTTGTTATATATACAATCGATATTTATGCTAATTTCGATATCGGTACACTCAAAAAAAAATCTGTTTGCAGAAACTTATTCCATGAGACAGTATTATTAATATTAAGAATTTTGATTAAAAAGTTGACGACAGCATAGCTAGAACAATAGAGACATCAAAAAAAACAATGTTAACATGGGTCCTTCAAAATATCTAAATTGTACTGCATGCGTTAAATATTTAGGATAATAACGGGTGTGTTTTTTAGAGGTATAGAAATTTAAAAAGAAATAAAACACAAAAATCGTAGTAATGCCATGGGTATTGGATTTATTAGAAAGCTAATTTTATGCTATTATTGTTTAAAAATGATTTCGTGCATATGGGCACCGCGGCTGACGCAATTTGGAAGTTTAATTGTCGACCATCTTTTTCAGAATCTGAGGCCCGGCAATAACCCGGCGAATATTGGCTTCTAAGTCATCCATCCGTCGTCTGTGGTTTATTGGCGTAGACTAACGACTTCACATATCCCCACACAAAATAATCTAGCGGCGTCAGATCGCAAGATCTTGGAGACCAATTCACAGGTCCATTAGGCGAAATAATGCGTTCATGGAATGTTTCTTGAAATAAATTGATTGTGGCATGTTACGCCGTCTTGTTGAAACCAAAACACTTCCACATTAGTGGGTGTGGGTGGGTGGTTGGTTGGGTGGGTGTGTGGGTGGGTGGGTGGTTGGGTGTGGGTGTGGGTGTGTGGGTGTGGATGTGTGTCACGAAATCTTTAGGTCGATGTACCAAATGCTTTTCGTTCGAATTTCGGCATTTTGACAAAATGAATATGGTAAATCAGCCCTTGCGAACAACGTGATAACTTTGTTTTTTGATCCAAAGTCTCTACATGCATGCTCCGGAGGTGCCTTCAATATGAACGAGGGGGCGGCGCAATATTATTGCGTTTTATATTAAACTGTTATTAAGCTTAATTACTCATCTTCATTTACTTAAAATTTAACACATTCAACATAATTTAAGAGATAGCAACTCTATTAGCATCTCCATAATTATCTGTTTTGATGTTAATGTTGAATAATTTTTGTCAAAATATACTGTATTGAAAACGGTGGCTATAAATTTCAACTAAAAAAGATTAACATTTTTCAATCCAATTGATTTGACAGCAGAAAACCTAATAAAAACATAAGACATTGTTGTTTGTATACCCTTAAAAATTCCCATACGATAATGGTAATGTGAGTAATGTGTACAAATCTCTCAAAAAAATTAACTCCATTTTTTACCTTCTGCCCTCCGCGCCGTCACGGTCTGTTGTTCTATTCGTGGCTTAAAATTTAATTAAAAGCGACGTATTTCAACTTTCCAGTATATATTTTCTTCGAAAACGTCATACATTTCATCTTTCCGAACAGCCCATTAACAAATTTCAAGCAGGTCGGCCCTCTCTCCCCTACAACGCCTGTGGGAAGATTTAGATAAATCTGTCTGAAAAGGAAAAAAGCCTAACCGACGTACAAGTATGTTGTTACTATGATTGATGATGTGTTTTGAATAAATTGTAGCATAGGAGATCCAAAACGAATTACATGTTGAATTAAACAACAGGCGTCATAAAATCCTGGACAAGGCGGACTTTAATGTTTCGTAAATAAAATAAAATAAATAGGTATGCATAAACTAGATATAAAATAAAAAAATGTGTGAATATATAAATGGTAAATATACTAATTTATAACAGTCGTTTCAATATGTATATCAAGCAGTTCTTGTATTGTAATTTCAAAAAATAAAAAATCTTAGCTCTATAATAGTACTTGTTCTGTTAACTATTCCTAACCAATTGTTTGAAAGAACAACATATCTTTGGTGGTCTATTTACGTATAGTAACGTAAAAGTAATTTATTTATTTTTAGTTAACAGTTTTCGTTTGTAATTTTATTTATTTATACAACATTCAACAGGCAAGGCCTATTATAGAATGGGAAAACTCAACACAAACCATATAGACATAAAATTGAATAATAGCAAAATCTAAAATAAACTTATTTTTCAAACATTGAATATTAAATTTTACACGATATAGAATTACATATGTCTGTACGACTAGAGTTGAAATGAGAGTTTTATATATTGGTGAAAATACAAGTACATTAGTTTTAGAGTTGTAAGATAAAATATATTTATGTTACGTACAGCAAACTAGGAACATGGAGATTAATTTGTGACAAGTGTTGATAGTCAAGACAATTATTTAACAATATAAGTACCAAAACATTACAACCTAAATACTCTCTTCGGGTTTCTAACAGTCGAATTTTAAATCTATTCAATCAAATTCCGTGCAGAATACCTCTCTCTAACTGGATAAACTCCATCACGATGAAAACCCATATATTTTAAAAATTGTATCTGAACTCTTTCTAGGCTACCTATATGAATATTATAACCTTGATTCCGTACAACAAATCCATACTCTAACTTAGATTTCACAAAAAGAAGCATATAGCAAATAGTCGTTTTGACGTGTTAGGAATTGAAAACAATTTATAATTTCTTATAATGAACCCACGAATTTTTTACCTGTTTAGACACATTATTTACATGATTAGTAAAAGTCAGTCTGCAATCAAAGATGACTCCTAGGCCTCTAAATTCACTCTAAATTCAACTTTGTTTAAATTAATGTTAGTTTATTAATATTATAATCAAACGTAAAAAGAGACTATGTAAGAGTAAAAGATATTAAATTACACTTACTGATATGGAGGTGGTAACTTAGTCTCACATCATGTATTTACATAAATTGTTAATATCATTTAAAAGCAAAATTCAGTCCCGCACATGTGTTTGTTATCTGACAAACTAGTTTACAGTCGTCCGTAAACAAAATTTTCAACACTATACCCCGGCAGGCATCATTTATATATTAATTGCGTATAATAGATTTGTAATGTTCGTATAAATATATGTGTCGGATCTTCTAAAATGATATTTTCGTGTGGGAAACATTAAATAAAACTAATGATTAGTTAAAGTAATTGCCAATAATTACTTATATATATATATATATATATATATATATATATATATATATATATATATATATATATATATATATATATATATATATATGATGTATCATCTTTTAAATTTGAGTCGCTAGCTACTCATATATTGCCTTGTAATAAAGATAATAGAATGGAGGTGAATTAAGAATGAAGATTTCATTCAATTGATCACTCTTGGCGATCTACTATTGACACTCTTGACTATTACTGTGTATAACTGATATTTTACTTTTAGATATTTAATTTAAGTATTCAATTCCATTGTTTGTTTAAATTCTTCTATAAAAGCCCATATTTTGTAGTAACGGATAATACTTCGGTGTTGAATATTGGATATTCATTCTCTATGAGTACAATACTGCAGCTGATCAGGTTGCTTTATCATTTTACAAGGAAGTATATGAAGGAATGCCATATTGTCGTTTTCTTATATTGGTTTCAATTTTGTTGGCAGTTATGGGTCTGCTTTAAATAGAACAAACAAAATCTTCGATAACAATGCAACTTCTGCTTATTATAGATGTATGTTAAACAGTAGAATTACTAGAACGGATCAAGTACTCCAGATTTTTCGAATCGCTAATTGGACGAACTAATAACTAAAGGTTATTTAGATGATGTGGTTGCTAAACCTTTATGTTTATAAGATCTAGTAATTCAAGGGCTTGTAATATGAGTAACAAGAGCAATTATGCGTTCTTCATGCTTCCCATAAAACTTTAGGACTCATAAACCCCTGAAAGTCTCAAAAAAAGGGATTTTTTTTTACAGATTTTTTATTTTTATATTTAAAAATTTTTAGTAAAAAAAATTAAGAAAATTCCACACCGTTAGAAAGTTATAGCAATAAATATGACCGGACATCGGGTTAGGACTTTGCTAATTGCTGCGCCCCTCTCGACAGCTGCATTTCGTATTTCTCTTGCTCGCAAAACCTGGATTTCTTAGAAAATAAGTAATAAATAGACTATAGTATATTATTAGTTGACTGTGGTCTTTCGAAGAGTAAGTTCGTTTGTTTCCTTGGAAATTTTAAAAATGTTGGAACGTCGTTCGGTCGATCGCAAACGATCAAGAGATCAACGTGGTATTCGTCCAAAGAACAAGCGAGGTCCTCCCACAGCTGAAGCTATGGAATCTGTAACTGATTTTACATTTTGAGAATTATTTGGAATCAGCATCGGGGTTGAAGCGCATAATAATTATGAAAAAGAAGATGCTAACCGTTTGAAATACGCCAGGATACAATCAATTTAATCCACAAAAGAAGCTAGAATTGATAAGAGATTGCAGAAAACTATAAGAAACACGAAGATGTAAGAGAAATAACGTATACAGTACAAAGCTGGAATGAGAGACTAGCCGCAAGTTCACATTGTAGCTACCAGAAACTTTAAACGCATTTTTCTCTAAACTACATAATGTTTTTAGATGGTGCCAGCACGATAGTTTAGTCAATTTTTAATGTTCTTTAGCATTTTTTGTTAAAATCTTGATAATTATTTTCTCTGTCTCTAGTCTGACGAGAGATTTTTTTATTTCTTGGTTGGACAATTTTTTTACACATTATTAAACACTATTTTTTAAATTGCTTATTAAAGTTTGAAATACTGTAATATCTTTATTTACAAAAACTCCATCAGACTATTATTACTACATTATTTTACTATACATTTTATCGCAATTTGCCAAATAAAAAACTCTCTTATCTTGCCGATAAACGGAACAGTCTACCTGAGCCTAACCATAAAAACAAGCCACGGTATGAGATAAGAGCCATTTGAGATTTTTTATTTTGCAAATAGCGATGAAATAAACTATACAAGATACTTTTCTATTTTCGCAGATTGCATAATCTTTGGTGAAATTACGATGTCGACAAGGAGGCGCCGTGGTTTTCATTAGTAGTCTATTTATACTCGTAAAAATAATGTTAATATTAAAAAATATATACAATTATCTTCCTTGCAGTTGAAAAGTTAATAAAAAAAAATGTGAAATCAACAATTTAATTTATTTTTAGCAATATAACCTTTATTTATGTTTTCAGTGCGCGCAAGGGTATGTGAGACCTTAAACTTGAGATACATGAACTTCATAGATTAGTCAATAAAGGACTGGATAAGTTATACAAACCTTATTCTATATTATGTATAACGTAGTTAACGTATGAATTTGCACAAGAAGTTATGAATTCATTTCATTTTCGGCCACAGAACTAACTTACTGGATGTTACGTATGTAGCGCGTGCTCTATCTCATTCAAGACATACCAAAAAACTCCGCGAGAAACTGAGTAATAGCTGCATTCCATTTACCGCAGTACATCATAATAATTTAATAGTTATATAAAACAAAGTTACTATGCCATCACAATACGACATTAAAATGATATACCGCAGGTAATAAATAAACCTTAGGAAAACTCTTGATAAAATAATGCCACCGCTCTGCCCATGTTCTTTAAATTGATGTGTCTACGGGCGCTTCCTTATCTTCATTTTGATAATATTGTTTTACATTACACGTACGGATATAAAGATGTATGTGGAAGAAGACATGGTAAACGGTTACGTAAGAAGTTTGTGGGAATTTATTGTTGGGCGCATCAGAAATAGCTTCGTCTCAAATCGAAATCGCCTTGTTTATACTTTTTATTGCCATATTTCTCTATTTCTCTTTGATGTTAAAAACAGGCGCGACATCGCCGTGCGAACAGAAAAATATGATATACATATAGGTAGCCTCTGGCGCCGTCACTTTCTGATTTATGCCAGTTCGGGAGATTCGTATTATTGAATTTATTTTCGGAATAAAGTAACATGAGAACTAAGTCATGGGAAGGTGAAGTATATATTTACATATTCAGGAACCATGGGATTAACGGAAGACCATGAGATTTTTTGTTTTCTGTGATCCGAAAAAAATTGGTGTAAATGCTATTACAACTAGAAGAAACATAAATTAATTAATTGGAGTTATTCATACACGTCTGTACTTTTTTCATTCAAGTGTTGCTTTACACTCAGTTGTAATAATATGATTCAAACATAAAGCCCTTATCGTCCTTGTACAGGGCAGTTGACGTCGTTCTGATAAACATAACATATTCATCTCGTTCCCTTTACCAAGAACAATGTTACTATCGTCAGCAGTAATCGTAGTTTTTTCTTCATATGCACACATATGAAGACATATAATATTAAACATCGACTTGTACTAACGACGATATAGTTATTAGTCATTATTCATAAACAGACTGATGTATATAAAAAATACATATTAACTATTTAAGATGAAATTAAACGAGACAGATTTAAGTCTTACTGTCTTGTTTAATCCAAAAAATGTAATTCACGAATTAAATTTGCGTGTTACAAAATCAGCTTGTAAACTAATTAATCTTTTGACTAAGAAATTGGAATTGCTTCTCAAATGTTAAATAGTAACATACATGTCGGGAATCGAGAAAGGAACCACCCAACCGCAAAGCGGTTATCAAGTAGAAACGATTACTCCTCGGGCTAATATGATAGCTAATATAAGCTAATAATCCAACCTAATAGCTAACAGCGATCCTCGATCCCTTTCTCGTGTTTCCGCACGATCAGACAAGGTTTCAGAAAAGAAAACCCGCCACGGGTAGGATTCAACATATATCAACCGAACGACAGACAGATGTTTCGAACTTATTAGTTCTCATCAGTGCCGTACATGGTACGTCGATCCGGGACAAATGTCGAATCAAATCAGTGGGGTATTCATCTAAATCGATACAATCTATGTCAGTAACATATAAGTCGGGATTCGAGAAAGGAATCACCAAACCGCAAAGCTGTTATAAAATAATTCCCGAAGCAAGGCTATTACATAATCGCTATAGGAAGCAACTACTCCTCGGGTTGATGGTGATAATCGCTTTGCGCAATGCAACAACAGCCAATGAGAAGCGATACCAAATAATAGTTAGAGAATTTTTATATCCAGCTTTACAAAAGCCAGAGAATTTATAATTTCAGCAGGACGATGCTACATGTCACACTGTTAGGTGGAGTATTACTCTTTTAAGAACTGCGTTTCCTAACGCTGCGTTTCTTAAATAATTTCTCGACATTGCGACCTAAACTGGCCTTCAAGCTTGCCTGACTTAACGCTAACGCCCGATTTCTTTCACTGGGGCTACCTAAAAAAAAGAGTTGACAAAAATAAACCGCACTTGTGCAACTGAAGGCAATATTAGAAATGCAATTCGGGCAATAGAAACCAATAAAAACTTTGATGATGGAAAGGTATATGAAAATGGAGTATTCAGAGCAAGCCTGTGTGAAAAAGAAGAAGGCGGTCACATAAAGACGTTATTTTTCACACATAAATCTCGAAGGAATATACTTTTTGTTATCGTTTGAAAAAATATTATATTGAACTTGTTAAATATAATATTTGAATAAATGGGTTACCTACTTGCCCACCTTGTATGTACTACATTGATTAAATAAAATACTACATCGGCTATAAACATTTACAAATTCTAATTGAAAAACAGTGAGTAGTATTTCACTTACTTATCGATAAATAATTTACAAGGATTACCAACTAGATAGAAATTGTGTCGCCTTGCCACTGATAAGCGATAACACGATTACAACTTTATTGACTAATCCGCCTCGTTCAGATAGATTCCCAAATTTATTAATTACCGTACGAAGATTACCATTGTCTAATAATTAACATTGATTGATCATTATGCATTAAAGGTGATTGAAGCTGTTTGTTCACAAGCCTCATAATTGGATGTAGTGGTTTATATTCATGAATATTTTCATAGTAGAGCGAAAATTATTTAGAATGAAGATTTATAAATATGTATGTAAAACTAAATAGCGCCTCAATAATGAAATATCTAATTTCAGGTATGATCAATAAATAACTGGTATGGGAATATATCACGCATTTACTTGTTTCGTTATTGATTTGTCCTATTGGTACGTCAAGGTATTATTTCCCAAACAAATACATTATATATGTGTCAATAGATTATGTAAACTTATTTATATTTGTAGTTTATAAAATATAAATTATTTTGTCTTTATTCAACTTTTTTTGTTTTGTTTCTATTATCTCCAATTAAAGGAAATTAATTTTACTTAAATTAACTACATTTCTTGCTAGAAAAAGTGTTTTAAGCGAATAATGATACATTTATGCAAAATTCTCGTTATTATGATTGTACGTAATAACATCATAATTTAACATAAATTATCGTACCACAGATTATCGATAACAGTATGCAGGAGCTTCTTGAAAGGTTTGTTGTACACTGGAATGCAGTCAGACGATGTATTATGAGACTGTCAATTAGACTGACACCATACACAAAACATGTCTCTTTCTATACACTTACGTATTGAAATCCAAATAGCATCCTCTAAATACCTCAATCCTAAATCTAACATTCATCTGTTATGTTCTTGTTTATGTTTTTCATAGGAAATACGTGCCTAAATTGTTCTAAGTTTAGTCGTACTTTTTAAACACGTTTGTTCACAACTTTTATTACAAACGCATATCAATAAATCTTAATACCTAAAACACCATCAAGTCGTCTGCAACGAGAGGTGCATTAATTAGCATGTGGCATTAAATTGCATATTTGCTTTGAGTTAATGAATGTTAATTGGTAGTTAGCGGCCTTTTAATTATAAATCTTATATTCCTGTATTGTTTTTAAATACGCAGTGAAATGTTTCTCAGAATTTATTTCGGGAAAACTAAAATTGAATGCGAACTATTCGTGCTTGATGAATAGTTCTAGATAAAACAAACTTCTTAGATACTAGTGTCATCTAGGAATCATTCAGTATTTGAAGCTTATTTGGCAGATCCTCACAGAAGCCGATTCTAAATATTTATTCTTAAACAAATAATGAACTAGTGTACAAACTATGGCCGATTGCAAACAATTCTTAATCCGTTACCAGTTACAAACTACGTTTGATATAGCTGAATGATTTACTGAACTAGTTTATTACTTTGTATTTGGGACAAACCTTGGTAAATTCTCTAACATTCTCTATGACTAGTATAATCTTATATTCGCTCAGATCAATACATATTGTATATAAGAAAACTTATATAGCTTCTTACATTGTTTTATCAGTAAACAAGTATTTAATACAACTAAATTTAGATTACAAACAAATTTAGATGATAATACCACTAATGAACGCTTGAATAAATTCTGAACTAACTGAAAGTCTAACATTTTCAGTTTTAGGGTGCCAAATGCCCAGATAATACATGGCTATGATCAAGATTACCGTTTTTCGTTATATCAGCGTGGTAATATTTAGTGGGCTTACCCCAAAGTCATCTAGGTGATGACTGCTGTTATAGATGATGATGAACAATACTGGACTATGGAAGATATGTTTAACTATAAACTACTTTAATTCCATATTGTAGCATTATTAATAATATTTTATGAAATTGATGACTGCAATTCTGTTGTCAGTCATTTATATTCTTGTGTTGAATTCACACTAATTGCAAGTGGCTTATGAGATTAATACCCTTACCGTCTCTCCGAGACAGATACAGTCTCGAATTGTGGATTTAACAAATTATTTTAACAAATTATTCGCTCACATAAATCAGCATTTACTAAAAAACAAGACGCATTTTTAATTGATAAGCAATTGGGAAATAATAGGAATAAATAGGGAACGATCTTGACATTAAATACATTGAGTGCACGTCAAAACATTTTAGCAATGTAATTTCGTATTCAGTTGGCTGTTGATATTCGAGAAATATTCTCAATGTATCAGAAATTTTCCGGTCGCTGATTTGCATATCATATTCACCAGATTCACGAATTTATGCTTGGGCCCAATTTAATTGCCATTAAAATCAATAAAACCACCTTCCTCGCATTAATCATGCCGAGCCGTAACCGTCCAATCAATAATTCTTCTCCCGAGATATATATAGGTATGTTTGTCAACCGTGGAGAGACATCTCATTGTTTGGGGATCGAGTACAACAGTAAGTCATAATTCGTGTGACAGCTTAAATAGGATCCTCCCGGCTACAAAATAAAAGGAAGCTCGACCGAAACGAGATTTGCAGATAGAAGAGGCATTCGAAACACGAATTATCAAAACTCGAATCAATTTTAATTGATGTTTATGAACTAACTGTCAATTAACAAGAGCGGTAGGGCAAAGCATCTTCATTAAATTTTGTAGAGATGAGCCTTCTCTTATGTGTACGAGCCGCCACCAGCGGTTGTGGATCACAGTTTATCCTTAGTTAATATGCAGTCACCTTTATGCTCAGCAGTGGCTGGGCTGATCTGTATTGAAGTTGAAAATTCTGTGACGGTGCAGTTTCAAACGTAAACCATAAACAATGAATATTAAGAGTGTATTGACTGGTGATTGTTATCTATATTTTACACAAAGGGTAAGAACGGAGAGAAGAGATAGAGGATCAATCTATTTCGTCGTTAATATAATCGCCCAGCTACGCTGATGCAATGTCAAAGAATTGAAAATTAATTGTTGAAAAATTAAAATTCGTACACTTGAAAAATGGCTTATATCAGTGCAAATGAAGTAGAATCTATTTTAAATTTAGCAGTTAATGTATTTGGATCTATTTAATTACTTCAAAATGGGGTACTCATGGAAACTATTATACTTATTTTATTACGTTATCATTTAATGGAGTAAAGAAGACACATTGATTTGTTGTTGATATTAGTTATGATATGATATACGATAGTATCTAACACTGCAGAGTGCATTCGAAAACTAGACACAAATAATAATATTGGAACCAAAGAAGGGACAAAGTATGAGCAAATTTTCATTAAAGTACACATTTAATGAGAACTTATTTAATTCCTTAGGTTCATACATCAAAAGGTATTGTCCGCGACTGAAAATTTCTCTATATACACAAATTATTTCCTGCCAAAATGTGGATGTAATATGTAAGCTGTGCCATAGAATAATGAAGTAGATTACCGACCTTTACCCAAACTTGTAAAATTAGATCGCAGTTAAACATATTTCCGTTAAATATTTGAATTTACACGCTTACAAGGTTCAATTGACTCAAGAGCTGAAGCCTACTGACCATTTCAAGCGTCGTCAATACGCCGAATGGTTGGTTGAACAGACAGAAGTGAATGGTTACTTTACAGAGAAAATCATCTTCAGCGACGAGGCACACTTTCACCTCAGTGGATTCGTTAACAATCAGAATTGCCGCATTTGGGCAAATGAGAATCCATGAGTGATTGTTGAAAAGCCGATGCATCCACAAAGAGTGACTGTTTGGTGCGGTTTATGGGCTGGCGGCGTCATCGGGTCGTACTTCTTCGAAAATGAGGTCGGCCAAGCAGTTAACGTGAATGGTGTTCGCTATCGTGAGATGATAACGGACTTCTTGTGGCCAGAAATTGAGGATATGGACCTGGACGATATGTGGTTCCAACAGGATGGTGCCACTTGCCACACAGCCAACGAAACAATGGCAGTTTTGCGCGAGAAATTCAATAGCCGTGTTATCTCACGTCGTGGCGATGTTAATGGGCCGCCACGATCATGTGATTTGACACCGTTGGACTTCTTTCTTTGGGGATATTTAAAAGAAAAAGTGAACGTCAATAAGCCAAGAACAATTCAAGAGCTAAAGGATGAGATAATTCGGCACATTAACGACATTGAACTTCCATTATGTCTCAGAGTCATTGAAAATATGGACCATCGGATAGAGGTATGCCACCGAAGCCGTGGCGAGCATTTGGCCGATATTTTGTTTCACACATAATTGTCATAGATCCTTCTATCATAACAAAAAATATTAAGATAATTCTCTGAAAACTTTTTGTTTTATTTACAATTAACATCGTGCGTTTTGGTTGGACCACCTTTTATAATAAGACTGGCACGAGTTTTTACTACTAGCTCTATAGGTAATATTTACTGTAGTGTTTGGTATTCCTTTGCGTAAAGTGTCTAGAGGAAACGAACATTCCGAAAGAATACTCACTGACCTCATGCACACTCTGAAGAACGTAATGAATGGCATAATGAAAGAGAAATTCATACATAATAAAGAATACAAATTTTATGACTACAAGAAACTATGAACAAGGAAGTATGATATTAAAGAAGACTGCATTTTATGTCCAATAAATCGAAATCAGGTTCCAATAAGCAATGTATTCAGCGGAGAGATTTCATTATTTGTATATCTATAACGCGGTACTAATGAAGGTTGTAGAACAATATTTTTTGAGAAAAAAAAGCATGCGTGACATTTGAAAAGATCAGTTCCACAATAACCAATAAAGAGTCCAAAAGAAACTAACTTAATGTTGGATTAAGTTAGTTAGATCTAAGTTCCAAGATGTTGGAACTTCATCTGTTCATACATTGATCCTAATAAGGCATTTGCAAATGCATTGTTCATATTAACAATTTTTAGAGTAATAAAAAAATTAACTAATTAAAAATTATGATACATATTTCGAAATAATTTTCAGTTCATCATGTTAACCATTCCAGTAACTCACTTGGATATAGCGCCTTATATGAAAAATGTAAATAGTCATTAATTATACTGAAATATTGCAACTAAGTTTAAATATTTCCAGTTTTACTACTTACTAATTTATTTATAATTTTATTTGTACATTTAGTTATATTTTATCTATACATTTATTTATATTTTATCTATATTTATGTATCTATGTCCATGTTGTTTTTGTGCATATATACTTATTTATCTAATATCTAAATCATATACCTATATTAATTAAATTTTAAGATAGAAGCAGCCAAATACTAAAATTAATCTATGGGTGACATTACATTAGAAGACATCCAACTCCCTTAGGTTGTGTTGTTATTATATTATGTTATTTTGTATTCAATTATGTGGTATTTTTGATTTATATTTATGATTTTGGTTGTATTTATATTCTTTCTTTTTGTACCCGTACAAGTATCTTAGTGATACTTCCGGGGTTCATCTTATTTATTTATTTACATTCAATTCTTAAATATATATTTAGAAATAGTAGTATTATTCAAAATTTTCATAACATTATATATAATCATGTAATTGTGAGATTGATGTTAAATTAAATAAATAAATTATTATTATATTATTATTAGTTCATGCGCCAGCACTGGTAATGTCGGTAGGAATGGATATTCCCGTTTATTCAATGTATCCTGCTCTAAACATCTTTGGCTGCAACTTAGGATGTAAGGGATTATCAAATTAGTATTCTGTGTTTTTGTATACTATTTATTATATTATCTATACTTTAGATTGAGTAAGAAGTTTTTCATTGATTGTTATTTAATATATGGTTTTTCGTCTTCTAGCAATTCTTTGCTGAAATCATGGTTAAATTAAATGTAATTAACAGTCATTGGAATATTGAAGTCATTTATCAAAAATCAGCAAAGAAATGTTAGCCGTATACAAAGCTAATCCTAATTTTATTCAAAACGAATAATTCTCTTAGATGGTGCAACTATTTTCTTAAACAGTAAATTATGAAATATTGTAAATTTTTATACGTTTTTGAACATTTTTCTATTTAAGAATAATATTTCTAGAAACGTTAATGAGATACGTTATAAACGATAGATTCAACGAGTGCACATTTAAATGAATTGCTTTCTAATAGTGACCGTAAAAATGTTGTATTGTTGTCTTTTGTAATTATCGTCTGTTTTTAGAAGGGGTAGATACGTGGTTAAATAAGGTACTATGTGTTTTGTTAAAGTTGCTGTATTATTTATATATCGGTATCACAAGCAGTTTCAACAAATAGTTATTGGATTGCTTCTGTAAGAAAGCTACAGCTTGTCAAAAATAGGAACAAGTCTCAAAATGCGCATTCTAACCGCCCACGAGGTGCGCAGTCAATAGCCTGGTCTTTACTCAATCGCATTGAAACTTTTTCAGAGTGAATATCGAGTATATGATATGAATGTACACAGAGTTCGATCAGGTCACGTGTAAAGTGCATCCCTTTCCCTCCGAATGCTGCCTCACTTTTTCTTCTACGCCTACATAGAGAATCCCACACTTTTTCCTATTCTTGACAAGATGTACTTGTTACACTTTTGTATGTATTTAAAGAAGCAGTTCGATCGGCGATAGTTCATCTAAAATATTTTAATACGTACACTCATTGTGCGAAACATACTTCGCACACTCAAAGAACGGGAAATAAATTGTAACGTCGTAATAACAAAAGTATATTTAGTAGTAGTAGATCATACGTTCTTGAGCCGGAAAATAAATTGCCTTTTAAAGATATAACGGACACAGTTGACTGGATAATATTCTTCGATCTATCAAATGCACCAGCTGCTTTCAAATGCACATTTCTCGTAACACGATATTTGTTTTCTGTTCGTCGCATTTTGTAATAGGTTCGATAAAAGAAGTTAATTAAAGTTCCCTATGAAAATGCTATAATACGCGAAGTCACGTCTACGTTTAATGGGCCAAATAATCAGAAATAGGCGAAGTTGTCAAATTTCTGGTAATGATATTGCCTAAATTGGTTTTATCGATTGCAACAGAGTTGTCTGAATTTCTAGCCAGACCATAGTCTGGTTAAAAACGTTGGTGTTTTATAAGACTGATTATTAAATATTAATACATTAAAGACTAATGAGGGTAAAACTAGAACGAAACATTGTATATATAAGAATATACACTGAGAAAATAAAAACCTTGATTCAATAATTCAGTTTCTATGTGTTAGACACTTATCTTTATTTACTTTTTTACATTTGAATATAAGAGATATTTTTTTCGTTAACTTTAATTCTGATATTGGATATCCTTGAAGCAAAGACCTTTCCTTTATCTTATTAATATCCCTTATTCAAAGGGTATTTTCTATATGTATGTATTTGGGACCAAAACATGCAGGACTAACATATCACGTCACATTTTCTCGTATATATTTTGTCCTAATATGATTATCAATTAGCTTTCAATAAACCAGTTGATTATATATGTAGCTTTAAAATGCTTTTTGCTACATATAATTATTAGGTTAAAGGTAACTAGTAATATGTAAGCTATTACTATGTAATAGCATATATTAATATCCTAATTCCCGAAACATTATTTGTATCCCTATGGAAATATAATTCTGCACGGTTATGGAAAAATGAAATAGACATATATCGACAAGGACGACCATAAGGAAACACCACTTTTTAGTAATAATTTAATTAGTAATACAATATAATCTTATATACATATTGAGTAAATTTGTAAAATTAATTATTATAAGAACAGATCATTCTTATAATAATTAATTTCAATATAATTAGAAGATTTTGATAACGTTTAAAGATGCAGTGTGTCTACATACGTATTATCCTTGAAAGCTGAATATACATTATTATATTAGATTCAAGGTGAAACTTAATTACAACAACTTATTTCCCTATACTTACTTAACCCTATGTGGGCTTGTGGCAAAACTACTTTCTCATTATAAAAAAATCCTATTGCATAGGTGGTACCTTGTTATTGACTTGCTAAACGAATTTATATTTTTATTATTGAAGGAGATGTGAATTAGAAGATTATGAGGTCGGGTATGCCTTATTTTCGTTATTAAAATATTTTGACGATAGATTTATCTTATGATATATTATTGTAATAACGATTTTTTCGCGGTCATCGACGTCAGGATAAATTAAATCATAATTACAAAACCGAACATCAAAATAATGAATTGTCGGATGAGTACCTCGAAATACTATATAAATTAAATTAAAAGAATCTGCTGTGTAATTTAACCACTTCGTTATATAACACAATGCGCTGAAGAGTCTACAAAGAGAAACCCGTTATTTTACTTTCTGTATGTCACATCATCAATTTTGGTAAATAGTAATCAGATAATTAAACATCAATGGATCAAAATAGATGATTAAAAATTTCACTGGAATTCATTTTGAAGGCTTTAATGAATATGTTAAAATAAATTTACTAGTACTAAATAAGTGTAAATTGAAAGTTTCTCATTCCATAAAAATATTTTACAACAAATCGTAGTTCATCACTCAGTAAATACATATGTCGATTATAAAACGTAATTAATATTTTATTCAGCTTATTTAGAGCAATGAAAGCATTTTAAAGTGAACTACTTTTAATGAACACATGCCCCTAATACCGGCAGTGATAGCAAAAATGCATATATGTAATCGCAATAAGATGTGTTAATTATACAATTAAAGAGCAACTATTTTTAAAACGCCCAATACTACGCAACTGTACTTTTAGAATATCGCTTGTTATGAAAGTGCATCATACGCTATTGCTTAACTTAAAAAGCAGTGAACTATTAACATGAATTTTGAAAATATATTTATTTTCATACATATTCGTATATATTTTTTATTTATAATGTATTTAAAAACTTATTTTTTAATGATATATTATTTTTACTTATATTTTATATTCTAATATAAAAGAATATATATATATATATATATATATATATATATATATATATATATATATATATATATATATATGTAGATATCGCTGATCATAAAGTAGAAACTTCTCTCATCCGACTACTGAAAACTTACCCTTTCAAAACCTATTAATGTCTTCAAAAATATGCAATTCATTAGTAGCTTGAATTAATTATTAATTCAAGCTACTAATACAGATATTCTGTAGCCATTTAAATCGTAGTTAATGAATGAAGGTCCTGAACTCTACCACGACAATTCACTAGGACATTAATTTTGTATCACCACTTGTGTTTGTTTGAGTGTCATTTTCGTCTCCTCAGTATAATAGGTTTTAGTATTACTTTCCATACCCATGCTTGTTTAAAACAGTTGAGAGACTTTTAAACTAAATGTGAGTAAAAAAAGTCAAAAGACACGTTACACGATGCGCGTTCCGTCAACCAAATTGACATCACCAGCTGATTTGATGATGACTTTTAAACTACATCGAGTTTCTATTATACCTATATTTTGTTCGAGTTTAGTAAATCGTTATTTTTCGAATTGAATTTTTTTTTCAGTCTCATGCATTATTTATTATTATAACTTAATCATTGTAATTCTTTTTTTTAGTGGTTAATGGACAGTGATAGAGTAATATCCCGTTTACTGTATTATTTGTTCCACTACTTAATTTCTTAAAATTAGTTACCTTCATCTAGATATCATGACACTTTCAAAGGCATCGAACAGTCTGTTATTGGTTGTACTCTTAACTAACTGTAAGTTATTGCTGTTATTCTATTATTGTTTTCGAAAGCATGCTGGGCGATAGCTGATTTTTTAAATTTTCCATACTTTAAGTGGACCATGTGTATCTTGAACCTAGTTAGAATTGTTCTTTTTGCCTGTCCAATATACTTTAACTACAATAATGACAAATAATTACAGCATTGGTAAGTGATTTAATTATTGCCCGACGTTTCGTTGTTTTCAATGTTATGGCCGAAATTTCGTAAAAGCTAATGCAAATTGTTTCCAGAGGAAATACACTATTGCCTTCTCCGAGCATTTTTAAACTCTTTTGAGTTTATTGATAATAATTAATCGTATAGAATGGACACAATTTTGTTTGTATGAATACAATCTGATTATATTTATGTACGTACGTACAGCTTGTCAAGAATAGGTAAGAAGTCTCAGTACTGCTATATTGAACCGCCCACGAGGTGCGCAGTAAATGGCTTGGTCTTTATTTATTCGCATTGAGACTTTTGCAGTGAGTATCGAGTGTACAGTCAGTAAAAGAGGTGGATTAAGTGTAAATTGCAAAAGCATATGATACATTGCTGCTCAGTTTGATCTGGCCGCGCATAAAGTTCATCCTTTTCCCTCTGAATGCTGCTTCACTCTTTCTTCTACGTATACACAGAGAATTCCCTATTATTGACAAGCTGTACCCATCGTTATCAAGTGAACAACTTAGACCTAATTAGGAATATAATTAAGAGTGCAAGTTTTCTTCTTATATACATCGAATGTTAATCAATTCTTCGTATTTCTAATGAGTACATTATAAATGTTTTGAATGTACTAAAATGTGATATCGAAATAAATGATTCTATTCCTGCAGATTTTAATGGAGATGAAGATCATAGATTCAATGTAGCGTAAATTTTGAATTTTATAAATTCCATGGCAGTATTTTTGAAATTGAAGCATAGTGACGAATTAAATGGTCGATTTCATGATTGTAACAATAGATGAGTATAATGATTACTGCTAGATTATCTCCGTCAGTTCTGTTAAAGACCTATCGGAGAAAACAGACTTGGTACATTTTTTGACGATGATGGTCATAATATTGAAATTATTTATTGCAAGAAAAAAGATCAAAGTACTGTTCAAAAGAAAAAGATAGACAGTACCTCTTTATCATTATTGAACTCAATTGACATCTAGGAGAATGTTGCAGTCACTACAGATAAAGGTTGCCCACCAACTAGTACACCTTTACCAGATTATCAAACACCGAGTGGCAGTTTAGTTTCAACATCCACTGCCACGAATCAAATGAATGAAGACAGTTCAACATATGATATTTTGCCAAACCTTACTCCACATTTTCTTCTCCATATCCCATCAGGGCTTTAGATATCCCATAAATGCTGTAAATTTTGAATTAAATGGTGATACTGCATGCAGTGAAAACCAGAACGTTCGAAAGTAAGCCAAATGGAAATCACAGAAACATAGACTGAAAATTTTGTAAATCATATCAATTTTCATTATTGTGGTTTTGTGACGATATGCGTAATAAAATCTAAAATTAATGTTATGTTAATTATACTTTAATAATGAATATAAGTTTTTGATCATGTAAAATATTTATTCTTTCATCTTTAGAAGTTCCCCGTGCTATTTTACTTCAACGTTCTTATTTAAAAATTATATAAAATATGAAAAAAATATTTCCACATGTCAAACATTTCAACAACACGAAATAAAAGAGGTGTCCGATACACGGGAATCCAATAAAGTTTAAATCTTTTAAAGCACAACTCCACAACTTCCTTGATCTCTGGCTGCAGACAGGCGGGAAGCTGTTGAAATATATGTCGCTCCAATTTTATACCTGGCCAGCCCTTTCAGATCCCATAGTAATACACTTTTTGAAATACAAGTTGTTTATCTTAACTATAATAGTTTCCGATGCAGTCGAGAAAAAGGAAGACGCCTGAGTACATTAAAAAGCACTTAACAAGTACAACGTTCTAAAAGGTTTCTCTTATGTCTACGGACATAAATATATGATGGGTTAGTTTGAAACATGTGTCCCGGTGAACAGTTTTGGAAACTGAGCGGCCCATTTAGAGAGTCGGAATGGCCTTATTACCTAACGCTTTTATATTTGCTTTAAACATGTGATAATTGACTGAGAATGGGACTTACTAATGGCACAGACGATAACGTCTCGAAGAGAAAGAATCCTTTATTGTCACGATAGAACGTCGTAAATCTCTCGTTGATCTAATTCTCGCTGGGAACTGTCCTAGGTCAACGTTTCATTCGTCCGCGGGATGAGCGATTATCGTAGGTAGCGTATGCGAAACGACATGTTTATCGCGATATGCGTATAACAGACGATTCGATGTAATATGTAATTATACATAAATTACAATTATTGCTCGTCGATATTTATAATATTTTTTAAGACGCATGTTGCGTTTTATTGTTTGGTATAAACTACATGGAAACGGATTTAACGCGATAACCTCAATAAAATACATCATCACTCCATTGACCTCCTCTTAAAGGTTATCTTATATTCAATTCGATATTTGTTTTACATAACAACAGAATATTATTTTAATGAAAAATATAAATTTACGCCAATTATGTACATTACCATACTTTGAACGTCCACTTTATGTTCTTCAAAATAAAAATCAGATAATGGAAAATACAAAATGTTACATTAAACGTGAGAATGCGTATGAGAATACGGTGGCCATTCAGGTCAATTGCACTTTTATCCGCATCCGCAATATACCGGGTGTATCAAGAAAAACGCCCCAGCCTATAACTTTTTAATTATTGACGCTATAAACACCCATTTTATGGACTACGGTGTTAAAGTATGTTTTTTACAAGCTCTGCATATAATATGTAACATGTCGCTTCCGGAAGTGACCGGAAGTTACATCAACTTTTTATTTTAAATGGAACACCCTATATATTTTTACGGTATTAGATGGCACACTTTATTCTGAATCCATTGATATAATATTGTTTGTGCTTACTGTCAACGGTTAGCAAATTACATAGCTTTTTGAACTATACTGCGGTAATAACTAATAAATATAATATAATCTAAGAGTGCCTTTAATTTAATTAATTTAAAAATCTTTCGGAATAATGGATGACGAAATTATAGTTCTATCAGATATGTTGAAAGTGTACTATGCTTCAAATAAAAATAGTGGTGAGGCCTTAAGAAGGTACGTTGAAAAATTTCCTGACAGACAAGTCCCATCTAGAAGAAAATTTAGTCATTTACATGAGAAATTCAGAAGAACTGGATCACTGAAAAAAATTAAAAAAGAAAATCCAACAATAGAGAATGAAATGAAACAGTTGGACGTTTTACTGGCAATTGGGGAAAATACTCAAACTTCAACTCGGAAAATTGAAAATAATTTAAATATGTCGCATTCAATGGTACACAGAATATTAAGAATGGTATTTTTAATAGGAATATTCATTACTACTGGAGTGATGAGAATCCCAGACACACTAGAACTACAAATTTTCAGCAGCGTTTCAGTGTAAATGTTTGGTGCGGGATGAAAGACAATAAAATAATAGGGCCTCATTTTTTTAATAAACATTTAAATGCTATTATTTATAATGATTTTTTAAGAAACGATTTGGAGAATTATTTAGAACAATTGTTTGCTAATGAATACGCTAATGTGATTTTCCATCAAGACGGGACCCCTAGCCATAATGCCTGTATAAATGTAAATTATTTAAATGGGCGATTTGGAGAAAATTGGATCGGAGCGAATCGCCCAACAAGATGGCCAGCTAGGTCACCTAATCTCAACCCATTAGATTTTTTCTTATGGGACCATTTAAAGGATCAGGTGTACCTAACAATTTCGCAAAACCTTGAAGACCTAAAGCAAAGGATTAGAGTGGCTGTTGACAACATATCACCTCAATTTGTGCAAAATACAGTAAATGGGGTAATACGAAGATGTCAGTTATGCATTGAAAATGAAGGTTGGCAATTTGAACAATATTTAAATTTATCAATTAATAAATACTAACAGACTCTGAACTACCAGGTGCATTATTTTCGTTAGTTTTCTTAATGAAACGTTTTATTTGTTTTTTTGTAGATTCCTTAGATTATTTATTATTGTTATTGATCTGTGGTTTTGCTGCTGTTCTTCATAAAATAGTTTTGTTTATACCTAGATATTCTTATTTTATTTACCGTCATTCTCAAACTATTAACACACATTCTTCTAAAAAAAAAATGTGGTATTATAATGATATTAATTATTCAAGATATGTCTCACAGCTCCCTAGTGCTACAAAGGTACAAATGCAATGTACAAAGGTCTGTATTTTGCTAACCGTTGACAGCAAGCACAAACAGTATTATATCAGTGGATTCAGAATAAAGTGTTCCATCTAATGCCGTAAGAATATATAGGATGTTTCATTTAAAATAAAAAAGTTGATATAATTTTCGGTCACTTCCGGAGGCGACATGTTACATATTATATTCAGAGCTTATAAAAACCCTACTTTAACACCGAAGCCCAAAAAATGACGTTTCCAGCGTCAATAATTAAAAAGTTATAGGCTGGGGCGTTTTTCTTGATACACCCGGTAGATGAATGATTTACCGTGTTCTCCTATAGAGCTGGCTACGACAATGTAATTCATACTGTTCTCTTTGGCGTACTGTATGCAAAGACTTTTTGTTTTCAGTCAGGCGTTTTGCATAATTTTTAACATAATTCCACACACCACTACCTTTCCTGAGATCTGAGATAAAATCTTTTAAATTTAATTTAAAAATGTCCCATTTATAATTAAATATGATACGAATGACGTAAACAATTATATCCTATTACTATTTGAAATTTTCAAAAAACATTTGAAATATTAATACATTCTTGTATGTCTTACAACATTATAAATGTTATTGTCCCGGAACAACATAGCTTTACCGCACTAATTTGATAGATATAAGATGTAATTTATTAGCAATATCATGGACGAAAGCAGTTAGGTAGATATTATGTGCCATGACTTTTCTACAACGTTTGACAAGTTATAACCATGGTCAATTTTTAATATAAAAAATTTTTTTACTAGCTTAATTACGTACTATTCATTTCATCGCTATTTGCCAAATAAAAACTCTCTTCTCTTGCCGATAAACGGAACAGCCTACCTGAGCCTACCCATAAGAACAAGCCCCGGTATGTTTTGAGATTTTTTATTTGGCAAATAGCGATGAAATAAACTATATTTACTTATCTTATTTAGACACAAGATCTCTAAATTTCGATAAAACCTCTAAAATCTCATGATCACCAGTCTATCAGATTCGTCCAGACTGCAGGAGATCCTCAAGGTTCGATTTAGGGCTGCTTTTGTTCATTCCATTTATCGATGATATTATTATCAATCCTGATGTTTACTTTTTGTTATATGCGAATAATTTGAAATTTTCTTGCGATATTACATCTACTGCTGATTACACGAAAACACAGCAAGACATAGACATTGAAAATTGGTGTAATGACAATTATTTACCCTTAAATGCAGGTAAATATAAGGTAATGTTATATGATCACAAAAATATCATTCTACGAGTATGACAGAATTATACTCTTAACACGTTCAGTACGGTGTCCTATTGCTAAAACCACCCCCAAAGACGGGATTTTTTTTATGTTTCTCGGACATTTTTTGTATGGAGAATTGGGGGAAAATATTTAAAAAAATCTGAAACGCTCGTAAATGTATTTTTTGGCATGAAGTATATGTACTCCATCAGGCCGTGGCGCAAGTCGCCTAGGCAATCCCTATATTGTAGCGCAACGCGCCACTGTACTTTTTTCAGCCCTGTTTTGTAAATATTTTATCAAATCTACCAGGTCAATCCTAACATGTAATATTCCTATAACCAAAAATATGGAAAATATCGAAATCAACTGAAAGTGTAATAAACTTATTAGAAACAAATCACACAATACAATAAATTAAAGACGCAAAGTAATGTAGATGTATAATAAAAATACAGATGTATAGTAAAAACACAATGTATAGTAAAAAAAAACAGCTGCGCAAAACAAATGTGCAGCAGGTGAACAGGGCAATTGATTTTCCAGGAACGAAGGGTATTGTCTGGTTGAAGACGAAATAGAGAATAGAAAACGATGGAAAGGACCTGCCTTGGGCGGGCTTTACCCTCACCACGACGCATAAGCGAGCGGGAGAATCGGAACGCTCCATGATGTATATAGCCATCACCCACCCTAGCGGTAGATCCCCTTGAAGGCTATATACCTCATCCGTCCTTAAAGTGTTAATATCTTAAGTCAAATATAATTAAAGATTTATTTACGTATCACCTTTGACTCTAGACCCACTTTTAGAAGTCTATTGAAATTATAGTTATATAATTTCAATAGACTATATAGCTATATAGTTATATAGTTAATAATTAACTTCTATTTATAAATATCTTGGATTTGTGGTAAGAAATACAAAAGATTTGAAATATATATTTTGAACTTCTCCTTACTAATGTCAGTAATACTGGTAAGATCCAAGATTGACTATGCATGTTTCGTTAATTGGGAAGGCACAATTGTGTTTCTTTAAATCTGCTGCCTGCATTCCACATAACGCTTGCCCTCCTATAAGTACCCCACAAGGGATTTTTTACGAACGCAAAAACGTTTTAGTACGTGTGCTCTAAGAGACGACCTATGTAATCTATTATCTTGTTATTCAAAATAATTCACAATGATGTTAAGTGCGAATATATTATAAATATGCAAGATTTATATGTACCTAGACGATACAATATTATACACATTATACACATAAAACAGGGTACAAATATTTATAAAAGGTCTGCTACTTATCAAGTAGTAACAAATTATTCTCAGATTGAGTCTCAGATTAACATACTTTGTTGTATACTAACTGATTGTCACCAAGGCATTTCCTTATGTTGGTACTTATCTTCTAATTTAGATAATATAATAACCCGTTCGCTATTTTAGTGAAATTATAACATTAACGTAGTTGCTTATATGAACCATGGTCCTATTACCCATGACGCATCCGAATGAGTAGCTCAAGTTATATTTCATTTAAATCAAAGCACTTTCTGAAATATTTTCGGTATCTTGACTGATGTTTGTTTTATTTGTAACTTCTGAAAAAAATATATACACACTGCCTTGGTAATTAAATCCAGTGTCGAAGATATTAGTTTCAGATAACACATCTGGACAGCAGCTACCTCATGCGGTTAACGCATCTTTCCCCAAAACTGACGTTTCACTTGGAGGTCGGCTAGACAGTCCATTAATATTCCCATCAGTTTTTTTCGTGTAGGTAAAGTACCCACATGAGCGTCAGGTAGGTGTGAGGTGTTTTCATTGTTCCCATAGCCCGCCTTAGTATAGGGGTGATTTACATTAGAGAAAATAAAAGTAATGGGAGTAAGACAGGCATTACCATTTTGATGTTTTCTTATTATTTAAATAGTACCGCGTCCTATCGGCCACAATAAAGCGCCGGTACGAAACTGGTTCCGTACAAACAATAGTTAATCAGTATGTTTAGCGTTTAAATATTCTGGTTTTATGAAAGACAACAATGTGTAATTTACAATTCTATTCGATATTTTTATATGCAAATTTGATATTAATAATGCGCTTGGTGCTCGTACACGCACAGGCGCAGTGCATTTCGAGAGAATAATAAATCTATAATTACGAAGAGTATTATTAGTTCGGCTTATCGTTAAAAGTAAAATATTCTATCGACCTTTCAATTATCTGCTAAGCAATTGAATACGTTGTAATTTTATATACCTAATTAAAAGGTCATGATTTATCGTTACAAATTCTTTATGCTCGATTATTTATGAATTTATTTGTCATTCTCTTTAATTAAATCTTGAAAACAATTCAGTATATCAGTGTGGACGTCACGAACTAATAGGCAACGGGTATTTCTCGGTGTTCGAATGAAATCTTCGAACTAATTACATTATTGTTAACAAATCCTTTCTCTCGTTTGAGATAAGTATGAAATATATCATGTCATGTCCAATTAAGTTAAAAACAAGTTGTTCAATATCTTTATGGAAAAGGGCAAATCTCTTACTTTATTCACTTGTTAATATCTTAATGAATTTAGATGTATTACTAATGAAATACACAAAAGTATTATCAATGCCTTATATTTATGTTTATATTTGATTTACGTCTGAGTCACTTTACATTAAAATTTAATCAAAATTTCATATTTAATATTGAAATTTTAGTCTTGTCAAATTGCACTTACTGATGTTGGATATCGTGAAGGAAGCATCTCTGCAGTATACCTACCAGTTGGATATAGTGTAAGTAAATATTTATAGCGAACTTTCCAAAAAATAGGTATTACGTGTTTTCCCGATAGCTCTTCGGTTATTCTTAAATAGTAGTTTCTTTAAATGAAGCATATTTTAGTACTCTTCGCCTAAGAAAATAATACAATAATTTTAGCTTCACATTCCCACTAAGACAAAAATTCCTCTCGTAGTAGTATGCTTCTCGGATCCTAGCTTGGATACTACTGGACAAGTACAAAAGTGAAACGATAAATTGCCAGCTTCAAATTGATGGCACGTTTAAAATTGGTTGAGAGCTTGTATTTTTGACCTCCGTGAACTGTGTTAATTTAGGATTAATTTCATCAATGTTAAAACTATTAACCTATGCCAGAAACTATCGTGGAACCCTGTATAACGTACAATGTCGTGGATAGTTTACTGATTTTCAGATCATTTTTTTATATTCATAGCAGAATATAAAAATTTAAAAAATACAACGTTATTGTATTGCCAATTACACATTTCAAATGCTTCTAATAATACTCATGATTTATGGCTTTTAATTGTTAATAGTTTTAAGGACATGTTTCTATAATGTTGAGTTATAATTTTCCACTGTAATATTAGTATTCGGTTAATTACAAAACGGAATGAAGCGTTTAGTCGCAGCCACGTAATTGATTTTCTCCATGAGAAAATATAATTAACATTTAATTAGTATGAAATATAAGCCTTCTTGTTCGTGTGCAATATGGAAAACGGGAATAATAACAGAAAACTTTGTCTGTTCCGCAATAACTTTGCCAACATCAGATGACTTCTCCGTTATTCGTGATGTTTTAGATATACAAGGTGATTCACGCCAACTTACACAATTGATAGAGCCTCAGTAAGTGAGTCAGAAATAGTCAATAAAATAGTTCATAAACTTTTTCTTCTTGATGTACAGGATGATTTTTTATTTCAGGCCTAAATATTAAATGCGTGTATCCGTAGATTGCAGGAATTAAATAAAATTTGGTGTGGGACACAGTCGGTAATAGGTCATTACATAGCCCATTCAACAAAAACTAAAAACGGGATTGGATCAAGGAACTCAATTTTTCTTTTATACAAAATTGGGTGGAAAATCCAAAATTTCTTAAACTTAAATTTACTATATTACTGTTTGTATTTTAATCTATATTCTCTCACAACGAATACAGTAAATAAAATTAAATGATAATCTTATTCAGAATTACAATTTTAATAACCATGGACCGCCCTAGTTATTATTAATGTCAATATTCTAAGACCGGATTATATCAGATTTTGCGTTTGTCTCTTGCCGAAATTTGAACACAACTGATTTTTAAAATCGATAATTTTAAACAATAATAAATTTCTAACTTGGACTTAGATATTTTTTGTGTTGAACAGACACAGATTTTATGATATTAATCAATACAAATTAGCAGCAATAGACAAGAAAGAAAAAAATAAGCTGGCCCAGATTTACTCAAACAAGGAAATATTATGTGTCGCCCGACGCGTGATTTGCTAACCGAGTTGGCGTTATCAGGAGATAATAAAACCTCATCATAGAACCAGTTATAATAATCTGCTAATGATGTCAGTTTAGCTGGTGAAATGTGTATCAAGCGATGTATAGCTTTTCGATATTTATGCAAAGCTGGTCTACTGGTTTTGTTGCATTACATAGAAGGTTCTAATGTTCTTCCAGCTATACAACAAAGACAGTAACTCATTGTAAACCATCATCTCTCTTGAATTAAATCTATATTGGGAACTTATCTTTTCAACAATATTGTTGAAACAATATCTTTTCGCTAAGTTTTTTTTATTATTATTTTGAATTTCTAGTTCTAATACCGTTATCATATCGGATGATTCATGAAACATTGCTAACTAGTACTGCACTAGTTAGCAATGTTTCATGAATCATCCGATATGATAACGGTATTAGACAATCTTGTGTCTTAATTGTTGAGTATACCAATCGCACAAAGTCGTTGGTGGTAAGTAATAAAAAAGTTAAAAAGTCTTTGTAATATATGTAGACATACATACAATACAAAAATGTTCTGGAGTACAACAGAATGGAGTAATTAAAAAAATAAGTATGCATACTTGTTCGCTAAGGAATAGTCTTTAGAAATTATTAATGGACTATTCTCTGATTTCTTACATGCTTTTATATAATTATTCAAGCCCACTGTGCGTGGGTAATGCATGAATGATGTTACATACGGGTAACTCTTGGATAGCCGAGATGCTGTCGCGTAAACTTCAAATATTTGAATTGATATAGGTACAGGTAATTTAGCTTAGCTCTGGTGTTATGTTTGATCATCTGCTGCTTTATTAATTGTAAGTACGGCATATTATGAAAATTAATATAACATGTGCGTAGTTGCTTATATGCAGCGCTACCACTGATAAAGCATCCAAGTGGGCGGATCGAATAATTAATTATTGTCGTTGTTTTCGGCATTAATGCGAATTGCGACAAGCAAAGTTGAGTGGGTGGCAGTACAACCTCAGTTCGGTTCGTTAGTTTGTTAGGTAAAGAACAACATGTTATATATTTAAGTACACATAACTAACAGGAATAAGTGATAATTCGGTGTACGTTTTCGTAAACCGATACTAAGATAAAACTAGTTTCAGTACGTTATATTACCATCAGGCATGGTTCATAAATATGAGAAGATTTTATAAATACAACATTCTTTAAGCGTCTATACTTTATATGTTAATTACACATACGAAAAAGCCAAATATTCATAAGCATAACATGTTTTGTGAATCTTAAACTTATTTAATTTTTCATTTGACTTGCAAGAAATGCTCAGATGATTTAATTTTCAACACAGGATACAATGGCGAAAGTTTAATAATTGATGGGAAGTTGAATTATAATGCAGCACACAATAAGACCTCTGCAAATAAAAACTTAACGAATTCTCTTCTTTCAACTGCCGGGCACCCGCCACGCCACTTGAAAATTTAAAGCGTCCTTCCTAAGGCTTCCTCAAAAAATCTGACTCAGGTATTATAAATTAATACCACAAGCTTCCCTTACTTACACCGAACATCAAACGTCGGCCGGCCCCATCTTTATTCATCTTTTGTTTAGTTTCATGCAGAAGAAACATCTTAGAAGAAATTGGCATTTACGGTTACCTTAGGGCGTTTACGAAATATCATATTACTTCAGTCAGTTTGCTGTCTTGATGAATGAAGAATTAATATATGCGCCTTATTCCAATCTATGGATTAGACTTATTTTAATGCTACGAAATTTTGCGATACCAGTATAAGTAAGTAAGCATTAGATATTCTTATGTAAGTGAAATTTTCAATTAATTTGCAAGTTGCCATGATCATAGAATTTTTTTTGGTTACAGTGTACGATGTGCTATAAATAAATACACTAGGCACAAAAATTGAGGGATGTAAAAAGTAGTCGCACACCAATTTAAAAAAGAAAATTAAATCTCCAAGTTTCTAGTTTTCACATCTTGAGTTCAAATTTTTTTACCATGAGCAGTTTTGAGTAAGAAAACCATCGGAAAAATTTTTTTCAAATTTTTGCTTGCCTTTAAAAAAGTCCACGGACTTCAATACATTTTTTTCAGTGATTTTACTATAGAGTTAATTGGATTGTTTTATTCTCTTTAATTTGAGTAACCTGAAAGCTTTGTACGATGATTATTCGCTGAGTTATCGTCATTAAAAGAAAAAAGTCAGTTTTGACTCTTTTTTTTTTGCTTTTTAATTTTTCTTTCCTATAACAATTAACATCTTTTGATAAAAGAATATGGAATATTGCGAAAAAACATTTTCAACGTCAAAAAATTAATAAAAACTGAAAAATTCATCCTTGAATTGATTTTTAACAAAAACTACAAATTCAATCATTCCGAACACAATGAAAAAAAAAATCGCAGCGCTCTAAAATTTTCAGGGTTTCTTTGGGATACTTTGAGGTTGAAAACAAGTAGTCAACATCCTTAGTTTATCCATCATTTCCAAAGTTATGCCAAGTTAAGCGAATATCCCTGCATACATAATTTTTTACCTCATTTTTAATCAATATTGTAGCAGCGAATTTTTTTTTATGAAAAACCAATAACTACGACTTATATAGAATAATTTGCAGTTTTCAAAACCCTACTTCAGTTTTCTGTACGATCATTATTCTCGAGTAATTAATTACCAAAGTCAAAACTAGATTTTTTACTTTGAACGACGATATTATTATTATTATTATTATGTTATATGGGGTTGGGCCTCCTCAGTCACTGATCGCATGGGTAGTCTCTTGGCGATCCCCTCTTATCCGGGTTATTATCCAAAAATGCTATCCCATAAAAGGAGCAATTTAGGCACGTCCCCCGCCTTAAGCCTCGCCTCCTCTAGGATAACAGGGGTCCCTAATATAAGGTACCTCTTCTCTTCTAGCGCGGGGTAGGTGTAAAGACGATGAATCGAGGTTTCCTCGTCTTCTTTACAGTATCTGCAGGCCGGGCTGAACGACGATAACTCAGCGAAAAACATCGTACAAGGGTTTTAGTCCACTCAAATTAAAGAGAATAAAACTATCTAAAAAAGCCTTATGATGAAATCAGCGAAAAAAATGTACTGATGTCCGCAAGCCTCTTGAAAGCAAACAAGAATCTGGAAAAAAATTTTCGACGATTTTTTTATAATTACTCAAAAACAGCTGATTGTAAAAAATCATTAATTCAAGATTCTGAAAACTAGAAACTTGGAGCTTCAATATTCTTTTCTTAAAATTGCTATCACCTAAAAAATTTTGGATTTTTTTACATCCCTTAATTTTTGTGCCCAGTATATTATATATGAATATCCATATATACTAAGAATAAGCAATAATTTCAGATAGAAAACTCAAAGAATAAGATAATAGTTCCAGCATAATTATTTTTTATTGAAATTTGAAAACGGCAATTATTCATATTATTGACATAATATTGACGTTAATTTTTTATTTATTTTTTTACTTAATTAGGAGCGATCGTGTGGATAACTATAGATATGGACATCTTTGGTATCCACTTCTACTTTGTTAACCAAAAAGTCTACTATATGACTTTCAGCCCCTGCCCGCGACTTCCACCAACCATCATTCTTAACCCCTAGAACATCGATGCCATTGTTGATCAATAAATGCCTAATGTCCTGCAAATGAATGTACAGTACAAAATTTTGTAATGTCACTACAGAAACCACTTTTCTCATTGAATGCCTTCCCTCTTTTTTCATCAAACCTGAGCCTTAATGATCCTCGCTTTCCCTCGAAGCTCTAATCTCAACCTTAAAAGTATAACTTACTATTCATGGTCGGTAATATACTATATCTTTTGCGGAATATAAAAATACTATAGTCTAAAAGTCTTTATACGCACTACTCTTAAAAGAGGTATTACATTATTTTCTTTATTTATTTTAAACGTACTACAATCTAAATTCCTCTGGGATGAGATCTGAAATATCTTCAAGCAGCTATTGGTAATTAAATAGATGTGAACACAGCCATTATCATCATCAACTGGAATCGAACTACAGAAAATTGTTTAATGTCCTACATTCATGGCTATAAACGTATTTCAGTGATAACCCTATGTCTATAGTTCCCATTTCGAGTAATTTATTACTAACTACTGCCATATATTTATGTAAATTTCATTAAAAATTATAACAGCGCATCTTCCAGGAAATAATGTGAATGAAGCCCGATAGCATACAATTATGGCTGGCCTTATGCGGTTTAATATATGATTTAGGAGCTAAGGCATTTTAATAATCTTTAATTAAGATGGTTCCATAGACAATGCCGCTATATTTCTATATCATTGACTATATGCATTATTCATATTTCTATATAGCGTGTCTGTTTTCGATGTAGGTTAGATTAGGAAGAAAAAGTGTCAGATTTTCAGTTATTGGAGATCGAAAAATTGTAATTTTTGTTTTTATTTTTTTTAAACGAAAACCAGTCGTCGGAAGTTATTAAGTAAAACACTTTCAAGAAATCTAAATGTGTCAATTTCCAATGCTTTCTACTTTTATAAGTTATAATACCCAGCTTTATAAAATAAAATCACAAAACAGTTTTCCATTTTTCTTCAGTCTCTCTTCGTCAAAATTTAAAATAATACATACAATTTTTTTTTTCAGATAATTGATCACGGTTGTATTTTTTCTAATTTAACTTTTTTCTAATTTAACTTTTATATCTCTTATAATAACCGAGATTCCCATTGTTGAGGTCAAAAAACATATAGGATGTATAAGTATTCCTTATGTTGTGATTTGGTAAAGAGATTTTACAATCGTAATATATTTTTACTTTTCCGCACTCCAGTATAAGCGGAAAAGTAATGAGACGTGTAAAGAAAAAGTGAAAAAAAAATTTTTTTTGGGATTATTTTACGTTTTTCGGCCTAAAAACCAAAAAAAAAGGTTCTTAAAAATATTTTGCTTTGTGTGTGTCGTCGTTGTCGTCGGCATTTCTTGTTAGCACGATAACTCAACTAAATCGTGTCGGATCGATCGGGTTTTGACTGATTCTGATCGGGGACGTCTCCCAGACGACACCTATTGATTTTGGTGGATAGCACACACCACCCCCTCCCTTGGGTCTATTTGAGAAATTGTTTTTGTTAGCACGATAACTCAACTAAATCGTGTCGGATAGATCGGGTTTTGACTAATTCTGATCGAGAACGTCTCCTAGATGAAACAAATTGATTTTGAGGTGGATAGGACACACCCCACTCTGTCCATGGATCATGAGAAAGCACGACGGTGGACTATTTGAGAATTTTTTTTTTGTTAACACAATAACTCAATTAAATCGTGTCGGATCGATCGGGTTTTGATTGATTGTGATTAGGGACGTCTACCAGACGACATCTATTGATTTTGACGTGGATAGGACACACTCCACCCTGTTCATAGGTCATGAGAAAGCACGAGGGTGAACTATTTGAAAAAAGTAAAACTGTCGCATAAAACACATATTCTGCATTTATGTGTTGGTTTATTTTTTCTCGGCCACTCAATTTGGAGATAGAAATGTTCCACGTTCGTAAAAGTCCGCTTTAAGGTTTTATAACTGTTTATTTATAAAGTTTAGCTGTAAAAATATTTAATTTACAACACATATTTATTTTCTATAACTAGGAATTAGATATGTTACAAAGAATATACGTTTTGAGTTTAAAACCTGGGTGACTAATTGTATAGATTGGGCGGATTTTGTTTTTGTATTATTAAATAGATAGACCAGCTTAAATTCAGTGCTATCGATTTCTATCACTTGCATCTATCACTAATAGCTTTGCCATATCAGTAAGTTTCCTATATGGAACGTAAACTTTTTAGTTATATCATCAATATTAATGAGATTTTAAGAAATGAATTGTCAGTATGTTTTCTTCGAATAGATAAATGAATTTCATATGAATAATTTGACGGTAGCCACACAAAAGACG
The DNA here is from genome assembly GCA_037954035.1 of Rosalia funebris. Taxonomy (NCBI): domain Eukaryota; kingdom Metazoa; phylum Arthropoda; class Insecta; order Coleoptera; family Cerambycidae; genus Rosalia; species Rosalia funebris. The sequence continues at coordinate 24,011,536 of JAZFAV010000011.1, forward strand.
TAGTTCTTATAAGCGTAAGATGTAAGTCTCTAATTTGATCTTGTTGTTGTTAAATTATATGGTACTCCTTCTCCAGCTACTTTTGTGTATGGGTGAAAGATTTAACAAAAGTCATTATATGTAGTATATATCATTAACAAATGAAAATTATATACAGTATCGTTCTGTTACTACATCCAGCCTGTCGTTCAGGTAATCAAATAGCTTTGATATTATATTTCAATAAGAAATATGCACCTTTACATAAATGTAGAATAATGCTACGTATTAGGAACCCAACACCTTAGATGGCCTCTGGAATATATTGATTATATAGGACCTATTAGTCCCAAATGGTAAATTTTAATAGAAAGGTACATAATGTGTAAATAATGTCTGTAATCATTTTATTTATTAGTCAACATGTATTTATCAATAAACTGATTATGTGTATAGACCTGTGTGATATATAACACAGAACTCTGCCGAAATTATTAAGCGTTTTTATCTTATCTCTATACTCAAAATCAAAGCGTGTCGAACTTAATCCCAGAAAATAATTTACAACAAGGGCATATGGATTAAGCGTATTTACGGTAAGTACGGTGAAAATCATTCAGTTTCAAAATATGCGTGCTATTTTGAAACTGAAGGAGGGTAATGTACATATACGAGTATAATAGTAGTAATACAAATTTGATTGCCATAGTTTCCTGTTGTAGCTTCGTGTTAATCAACCAATTACCGCATTATTATAATTTTCATTATGTAAGGTAATCGCTGAAAATGTATAATAGAAATATTGCTCCTACTTAAATGCATAAAATGTCAAAAGTATATCTAATAAAAAAAACATGCATTTTAAAGAACTTTTAAAACTTGGTGATAATATCGAAACTGTCAATATCAGTAATTATTGTTCAATGACTAATATTATTTACTAATGGGACAAATTTGGTTATAATTAAGTTCACTATGATATTTTGTATGTTATATAGAATAATAGAATACAAAATACATTATAGTATTTGGTATATTTCAAATTTGTACAGGTTTTCTTATAATTATACAAATTGAGAAAATAAATAAATAACATAATTTTTATGATTAAACTCTATAATGTCAAATGTATTAGTGGCAATTTTATAATTTAAATAGCTTGCTGTTGACTTTGTGCAAAATTTCTTCGGTCTTCCATAGATAACATTTAGTTAAAATAATAATTTAAAATTATATTTTTCTGATAAAAGCGTATATATACTACACCAGTGTACGTTAATAAAATAATGCTTATATTAATATCCATGTATTGTTATTTCAATATACTTTACCGCAAGAATACTCACCAGGAGTAGCGGTACTCACACTTTATCTTGTGTACTTAAATGATTTGCTAGGCTGCATGCCGGAAGATAATTTTCATTAAATATTTTGCAATTACTTATACAAGGAAGATGTTCCATATATAAATATGGAACAAATATAACGTTGGTATATAACATTGATTCTTGAGGAACTCATTTGCTTAACATATGACAACTTAAAATTGCTTAAGTAAAATGATTCCTTTTACAAAATACAAATGTTTTCAGGAGTGAAAGGTGTAGTTTTTCTCTTATGCGTGTTTTGTAGGTGATGTTATATAATGATGTTATTCTTTCTTTATAGAAACAGGCTTGCTTTAAGGTATTTGCAGTCTGATATTTGGAAAATAACCAGTTCGTAATTTTCGTAAGTGTTTCTGTTTGATGTTGTATATTCCGGATATCATACCGTGTACACATTTTTTATGATATTTCTTGTAAACAAGGAGCATATTGATACACTCACTACATGTAAAAATAGAAGACATTATTTTGGAAGGTTCCTCAATGAATATTCAGTACTACTAACATGACACAAAAATGATGCTTCGAGTTTTAACAGAGCAGTTTTTACTTCTTCTTTGTTTATTGTTTTTAATTAAGAACTTGATCAGACATTCTCTAGTTAAATAGTATCTTACAAGATTGGCGTGCATAAAAATATGATTCTTTAAACATCATAAACACTTTGTATTTATTCAACTCGCAATATTTTTCCATGTTATAACAAAAATTCGATATATTTTATTTCACTGAATCTGTCTTGTAACAAGGATATGGGAAATGAATAATAAAGAATCTTTCAATAAGGGTGCTCGATTTCTAAACCTAAATAAAATAAGTTGTGTATGAGATATCCATCCACACATTTTATGGCATTAGGTATGGAATATTTCATGGCATTAAGCATGGAATATAACATCGTTCAAATTTCTACCGTGGCTTCGTTTGGCTGTATGGTATTCGGGAAGTCTAATTTTCGATGACTTTGTCACATAACTCTGGCTGACTTTGCTGGATGGCGTTCGTTATGTTAACTTTAAGGGCATCAATTGTTTGAGGTTTATTCGTTATTATTAGACCTGCGATTTAAGGTTCCCAAAGGAAGAAGATTAAGAGCCCCAAAGGAAGAAGTCTAAAAGTCAGTTCATGTCGCCACTACGCGAGATAAGCATGCCTTCAAATCGCTCATGCAAAATGTCCATCGTGACATGCGCTGTGGCATGTAGTGCCGTCCTGTTGGAACCACATGTCGTCGGTATTCATATCATCCAGTTTAAGTCACAAAAAGTTACCTATCGATCTGTAGCGCTCACCGTTGACGGTTACAGCAATGTCAGTTTCGTTTTGGAAGAACAGATCGATGATTCCGGCACACCAAAATCCGTATCAAACTCCGCAGTGACATTCTTGGGATGTATTTGGCGCTGGTGGATGGTGTGGATTGGCATCGTCCCAAATCCGACATGTTCACACATCCATTCATCCAAAAATGGGCCTAGTCACTAAAGATTTTTTTTGGCTAAATTTGGGTCAACTTCCAACTGCTGCAGAGCCCAATCATCGAACACACGGCGTTATAAATGGTCGTTTACTTTAAGTTTCTGGATCAATTGGATTTTATACCAGTGCATACCAAAGTCTCCACGGAAAATTCGACAAGTTGAAGTCTCAAGGAGGCCAAGTTCTCCCGTATACTCTCACGCACAGCAGCAATGTTTTAAGCAGACCTTGCGCATCGGTGACGTAAGGGTGCTGGCTAATTATTTATCAAACCGGTGGACTCGAATTTGGCCACCAAACGTCGAATAGTCGACTCGGCGGAATAGTTGTGGTGAGGATAAAATCACGTAATTTGCGGAACGTTTCTCGAATGGAGCACTGATTTTGAAAAAAGAATTTGATGATATGCACACGTTGTTGAACGCTATAGCTATAACATTCCATGGTGATACACTACTGAATAATTCACAATAAATTTGACAGATGTTGCTTTAACAACATGGCCGCTAGAACCTAACAAATTTCTAGCGTTACTATTGAAAGACCCTGTATATAGGGTGTCCCATTTAAAATCCCAAAGTTGATGGCACGTGATTGAAAAAGAAAATTGGAGAGAAAATTAAATGACAGTATAATCATCTTAAATTCCATTTTCACCGTGCTAAGCGTTTTCGAGATATCGCCGGTCTAAAACGTCGTGAGCCACCCTGTATAAGTTTCAGCGATCCCGTTGCAATAAAAGACAGAAATTTATGACTGCTGCTGGTCTACATCGGCATAATAACATACAACTCGACGTGCTACCACTGAAGCTTTGCAGTAATTGTTATCATTGAATGAGAACTAATAGCGTAAAAATAGATTTCGAAATTACACTTAATGAGACAGTGCGCACATTGCCCGTGGTTTATTTAAACCTAACTTATTTGCATGCTAAAGGCGAAGTGGGATTGAATGTTCCATTTACATACCAAAGTGTAAATATAATTCAATTTAAATAAAACTCCGGTCGGGAATATAATTTAACATTAATATTTAAAAGTGTAAAATCGTATTTATTTTGTCTGTTTGCTATTCATGGCAGAACAATGAGAAATTTGTTTTATACGGCTCAACGTTATTAAAACGAGTTTCGCTCTCCAAAAGGAGCGAAATGTGGAAGTAAATTGTATACATGATGAAATCAGTTCGGTTGGTGGAGTGACATTGGGGGTAGACAATACCATTTTTGTGATTTGAATATTCGGACGGGTTTTTGTCTTAAAATATATGAAGGGCTCATTTAGTGACAAATTACACGTAGGATGGAAAAAGTAAACCCCAGATCAACCCACAATAAACGACACAGACAAAAAGGGGAGTGTCTATAATACAAATATGGAAAACGTAATAATATATTGGATGTTTCATTGAAAATTCTGAGGTTGATGGCATGTAATTAAAAATAAAGAATTTAAAAGAAAATTTAATCACACACAGGGTTTTTCAATAAGGATGCTCGAAATTTGTTAGATTATAGCGGCTATGATGTTAAAGCAACGTCTGTCAAATTTATTGTGGATTGTTCAGTAGTGTATGTATTTTCAAAATCAGTGCTCCATTCGAGAAATGTTCCGCGCATTACGTGATTTTTATCCTCGCCACAACCGTCCCGCCAAATCAACTATTCGACGTTTGGCAGCAAAATGCAAGTCAACCGGTTTGATAAATAACCATCCAACGCCCCTACGTCACCGAACCGCAAGGTCTGCTGAAATCATCGGTGATGTGCATGAGAGTGTACAGGAAAATCCGAGGCAGTCAATTTCTCGTTCTTCACAAGAACTTGGTCTTTCTGCGACTTTTTTTTTCAACTTGGCGAATTTTGCGTGGGGACTTGGGTCTGCACTCAGGTATAAAAACCAACAGACTCAGGAACTTAAGGTAAACGACAATAGACAACGCCATATGTTCGCTGACTGAGCTCTGGAGCAGTTGGTAGATGACTCAAATTTCGCCAAAAATATCATCTTTAACGATGAGGCCCATTATTGGATGGATGGTCATGTCAACAAGCAAAATTGTCGGATTTGGGACAATACCAAATCACACAAGATACACCAGCACCAAATGCATCCCGAGAAAATCACTGTTTGGTGGGAATTTTGGTCTGGCAGAATCATCGGTCCGTGCTTCTTCCAAAACGAAACTGGCATTGCCATAACTGTCAACGGCAAGCGGTACAGATCTATGATAACCGACTTCTTGTCACCCAAACTCGATCATATGGATACCGACAACATGTGGTTCCAACAGGAAGGCGCTACGTGCCACACAGCGCATGCCACGATGGACATTGTGCACGAGCGATTTGAGGGCATAGTTATTTCACGCAGCGGCGATGTGAACTGACCACCAAGATCGTGCGATTTAACGCCTTTAGACTTCTTCCCTTCTTCTTCTATCTTAAATCGCAGGTGTATGCTAATAAATCGCAAACAATTGATGCCCTGGAAGTCGACATAATGAACGCCATCCAGCAAATTCAACCAGATTTATGCGACAAAATAATTTGAAATTGGACCTCACAAATACGTGCCGCCAAGCAAAGCCTCGGCGGACATTTAAACGATGTTATATTCCGTACTAAGTGCTATAAAATATTCTTTCAAATAAAAAAAGTTAGTGAATGATCTCACACACAACTTATTTTATTTACGTTTAAAACTCAAGCGTCCTTATTGAAAGGCCCTTTACCATACACTTTTGATTGCAGTATAAGCTCTCCAATTCTACCAATTATACTTATATTGTGCAAAGCACTTTTGAAATAGCCCCTATTTAAAATATCGTGGCCTACCCTGTATTTAAATCCACAAGATCTATTGGTAAATCGTTACATTGTTTGAGTTATTATTACTATGGCAGGTATTAACCTTGTTGCAATTAAGTAAACAGAAATTCCTCTATGTGTGGGCGACAGGTAACTGCAAACGTCTGTTTTAAGTACTTTCAGCTGATATATCAAGGACACGTATTTAATTAGTATTAGAATTTGTTGCAGGTGATAAATTTTAAAATCTCATATACAATATGATTTTATTGTTATTAGTTTGACGTTTTTACAACCTGAGGATGTGGGAACGGTCATAACTTACTTATTTTTCTGTAATCGCTGTAGGGTGTTCATTATTATCAATTTAATCGAATTGAATGTTGACTTAGACAAGTGTTCCGAATCTCCTATTCTGTAATTAACTGTATACGATAATTATATTCCTATATAGTTACCCCATGTATAGTTTATTTCATTGCTATTTGCCAAATAAAAAATCTCAACACATACCGTAGCTTGTTTTTATGGCTAGGCTCAGGTAGACTGGTACTCTTTAGTAATTAAAGGTTTAGAGTTAAAGGTAATTAGTAAAAGACTTACACCATTAGTGATCAACTTATTGATGACTGATTAAATTGAACTGACTTTAACCAATAACTTTAGTGAAAGGGGTGCTTCACTATTGTTTTAACAAAAACAGATCGACCAATTAAAATTAAAGGCCAATGAAGAAATTTTTTTCCACGTTCCACCATGATCGGCGAACTTTTTTACCGATTATTTCATAAACAAGTATGAGATAGAGTTATCTCCTTACAAGTGTTCAAGCAATACCCTATTCAGCGTTTTGGATTACTTTTGAAAAATCCCAAATGATGATCAATGAAACATTGAGTAAAATTTAGAACAATGACGCAGTACCTAAAAGAAAAAACGATAGTACTGAAACGATAGTCATCTGCAGTTTGATAATTTCCTAATATAAAGTATTTCTAATCTCTTGGGCCAGATTTAATATTACATTAATACGTCCAACTCAATCTGTTGGACAATGTATTATTGCATTTTAAGGAAGTGCCACGTAGTAGTTTATATTTTTCATGGTTAAAAAAATTTAGATGCACAGAAATCGACTTTTTTCTCCTAAAACCTCAGAATATAGAGAGAAATATTATACATCTGAGAACTCAGGAAGGTATGCCAAACTCCCCTCGTTGTGACCAGAACCCAATCAAAAAATAAACAGCTTTAAAAACTTAAATCGGACTTTTCCGCATGTAGAACATCTCTATCTCGAAATTGAGTCGCCGACAAAAAATAAACCAATACATAAATGCAGAATATGTGTTTTATGCGACAGTTTTACTTTCTTCAAATAGTTCTTCCATCGTGCTTTCTCATAACCCATGGATTGGGTGGGGTGTGTCCTATCCACCTCAAATTCAATAGATGTCGTCTGGTAGACGTTTCTAATTAGAATCAGTCGAAACTTGATCGATCTGACACGATATAATTGAGTGATCGTGCTAACAAAAGAAATTTCTCAAATAGTCCACCATCGTGCATTCTCATGATTCATGGACAGGGTGGAACATGTCCTATCCACCTCGAAATCAATAGGTGTTGTCTGGGAGACGTTCCCGATCAGAATCAGTCAAAACCCGATTGATCCGACACGATTTAGTTGAGTTATCGTGTTAACAAAAAAATTCTTAAACAGTCCACCCTCGTGCTTTCTCATGACCCATGGACAGGGTGGGGTGTGTCCTATCCACCTCAAAATCAATAAGTGTCGTCTGGGAAACGTCCTCAATCAGAATCAGTCAAAGCCCGATCGATCCGACACGATTTAGTTGAGTTATCGTGGTAACAAAAATAAATGCCGACGACAACGACACGCACACACAAAATGGTTTAAAAACCATTTTTTTTTAGTTTTTAGGCCGAAAAAAGAAAAATGAACCCTAGAAAAAAAATCTTACACGATTACATTACTTTTTCGCGTATAGTGGAGTGCGTAAAAGTAATAATCTAAGCAGAATACAAATGACATTGTTGCAAAGAATCCTCTAGAAGAATAGTATTTTCCCATCTTCAATATCTAAAGGAAAATTCTAGAGAACTTACTTAAAGTCACCCTAAGGTAAACGGTAAGATAACTGTTTCATAAAAGAGTCTCAAAATATAAAAAAAATTTAAATTTTTAGTTGCCTGTACATTATACATAGTATTTATTGATTTAAAGGCATAGTTAAAAATAAAATACGAAAAGTTAAAAAAAAAAAAAAGTTAAAGTTTACTTGGGAATAATAGATGTATTTTTCGATTTAAACAATTAAATAGCATCAACTGAATTATACTGATATGAAATAAATATAACTTAAAAGATTATTTATAAAATCCATTTCAATTTTAGTGTATATGAAACACTTAAATTGTAAACAAATAATAAAAAGCCTACTCTAAAGTATGTATATGTAAAAGAAATCATTATATACATACATGTTGATAATAAAATTATTACAAAAGTAGAGAAAATATATTTGCTGACTAATTGCTTTTTTAAATGTGTATATAAGAACATAAATGAAGAATATCATCTAAAAACATATTAGTGTATTTGTTTTCCGTCTATGTTCATTAATTCTTTGTAATAAATTTAAACTAATATGGAAGACAAAATAGTTATACAGTTCAAATTAATTTATTATTGAATAGCTCTCCAAAGGAGTGCTAGAGTGGGTAGATGGATTCGTTTTCATAATCTCAGGATTGCGGTCAACTTCCAAAAACTGACATTACTTGAAATTCAGTTTCAAATTAACTATTAATTAAAATGAATTCAAAATAGTCCGAAATAATCTATAGTTTCTATCGAAAATGCACTTTGGCGGCATAAAGACCGATATTTCAGAATGTGATTTAAATTAAAAGCATTTATCTTCTGTAGGCGGACTGTACATTTTAAGAGCCCAACTTCTGCTAGCCCCGTGTAAATTACGCACCTCTATCTTATTATTCAATTTCGAGGTACTAATTTGGCAATAATTTTAAAAAACCCGGTACATTTTTTATCTAACCTCTTAATGACGCGGCATAAAGCTAAGCCGTGCATCTATGTTATTATTTTAATTACAAACCTACGCTCTTCTCGAACTGGTTTTGTGAGTACAATTTTTCCCTCGAACAATTTTATAGGCGCATTTTAAATATTTCTCTCGTCCACGTAATTACATTTAATGCGCGACGTTTATCGTAAAATTCTCAAATAATTATAAAGGATTGTTGTACATTTTATAATAGATTCTCGCGTACGTTTTTCACTTGTTTATAACTTTTTAGTGTCTCCGTTTCTTTTATGGCTCTCCTTAGTCTCCGGAGTTGAGCAAGAAGTCGCTTGCGAGAGCAGTAAAAGGAAGAATAAACACTTAAGGCGTCGTTAACCGGGCAAGTTATACGCCGAGCAACTTCATGAAATAAAATTTTAAATCAATATGTACACAGAATTAAAACTATGTAATGGTTGTAGCTCAATGATAAAACCTGTTTCAAGGTTTTTTCATAGACATCTCATGGAGTGTTAGTGTAAGAGGAAACAGAGAAGTACCATTTCTCCAAACTTTACTTATGTTAGACAAATAATTTGATGCAGTAACTAATACAGGGTGTCTCAGTTTGAACTATAAGATTTGAATTGTGCGCCATTTGTATTCTGTCAAAGATAGACATGACTATTTAACGATTGTCATCTACAAACCACACCATGTCAACATGCCGCGATTAACAGGTATAACGAATAGTTTGTGTACTACAGTGTTTTGAAAGTGAACGATCAATTACAGTTGCATTAACAAAAATTCGCACAAAATTAGGAAAAAATGAAGGGCCTACAGAGTTAACAGTTCGTAATTTAATCAAGAATTTTGAAGAGACAGGTTCTGTTATTGATAAGGCAATACCAATACATCTTCGTTATGGTCGCTTAGATGAAAATATTGCTGCAGTGAGAGCAAGTGTACGCGAGTATACAAACACATGAATTCGACGTCGTGCACAAAAATTTAATCTGTCAAGAGCCACCACGGATCGGATTTTAAATAAAAATCCCGGATCTGTTAGCATAAAAAATTCAGTTAACACAATAATAAGAAGTTACAGATCATTTACAATATTTGTTAATTGGGTGTTAGAAAAGAAAGAAGGTGATGCTGATTTTTGCAACAAAATTTTATTCAGCGATGAAGGACATTTTAATCTTAACGGATATGTCAGCAAACAAAATCGTCGAATTTGGGGTCCTAAAAATCCATATTCTGTTCACGAAAAAGAAATGGATTCATGGAGATGCACGAATTAGTGGACATTTTGTAGTGGTGAAATAATTGGATCATACTTCGAAAGTGAGGCTGGTAACGTTATCAGTTATCATAGTAAATGGGGAACGCTATTGTGATACGCCAAATATTTCTTTTTCCACCAAATTGATGAATTGGATTTGAATAACATGTGATTTCATCAAAACGGTGCAACGTGTTATACAGCAGAATTGATGTGTTTGGATACTCCCGTACATTGTTTTTCACTGCAGCAATAATTTCATCTCACTGCTTTACTTTGTCAATCTGTGTTGCTTTATCAATAACAGAACCTGTCTCTTCAAATTTCTTGACTAAGTTACAAGTTATTAACTCTCTAGGGGTTTCATTTTGTCCTAATTTTGTGATAATTCTTCTTAATGCAACTATAAACTATAACTGATCGCTCATATTAATAAAACAGTGGCACATAAACTATTCGTTATTGAACTATTAATCGCGGCATGTCGACATCATAAGATTTGTAGATGACAGTCGTTAAGTATTGACGCATTATCTTTGACAGAACACAAATGGCGCGTAATTCAAATCCTAAAGTTCCAACTGAATCACCCTATATTACTACACATAAAACTGTTTTGATTAATTAGTTGCTGCAATCACCATGTCTCTGTGGATCCAAATATGTGCAATACTAGGTGACATACATATATTGAGAAAAATCTGAATGAATGAATTGAATATTTTCTACCAAATACAATTCTTACATAGGAAATAAAATTGCGTATATACTGAAAATATGGAATAAAATCTATAAGGTTATATAATTTTTTTATAAAACCGCGCAAAATTTTCAATTTCAGCGAATAAATATATTTCGATAGAAAAGTAAGAATTTTTAATAAATATTCCGTGAATAGGCTTTTGTTTCTTTTTGTCCACAGTGGCATAACCAGCTACAGCTATTAGCCGTTTCACTCTTTCCTATTTCACCTTTAAGGACATCTAAGGATTTTAATCTTAGGAACACATACTTCACGACTCAGACGCTTATCAAGGGGACTTTGTTATTTCTACTATATAGGGAGATCCATTGAAAGAAACGGTGAACATAATATATAAAACTTAAAAGATTACTAAGAAAATTCATTATTTTTATTATTATATTTGTCGAGTTGTATATTTCTATTTATATGTTCATTTATGCTATATTTCTTACTAATTTAGTTTCGCATATGAATTTTATTAGTATTACTTTCATTATCCATCGTATTAATCACTTCTGCGCTAGCAAAATTGGTTGGAGAGTGTTATGAGGTACGTAATTCGATTAGGTACAGATATCGTGATCTTTCCAAGCGCCGACACTAGCAATGCCGGTCAGAATGGATATTGTTCACGTTTTCTCATTGTGTGAATTGGGGGATTCTCCAATTTGTCTTTCTTTTTTTTTATTATTGAGACATAGATGCAGGTCACCAGGTCAACTAATTATTTGTCGTATTGCATAATATTGGTGACACTATAGTATTATATTATGTATTGCTAAGTATGTTATGTTGTTTACATATTGGTCATCTGTTTCCATATACATATGTACATAAACGCATTGGCAAGTTTTCCCCTGTGAATATATTTATTTTATTGCAGTTTGTAAAATATCGACAGTATATTACAGAATAATATTTTCCATAAAAATTTTTTGAATTTTTTTAACTTTTCTCAACACATGGATCAAAAGAATGAGAAGAAGAAGAAGTCCTTTAATTGAGAGGTGATCTAGGTCAATTGGTTTAAACCTCTAGGTTATTTATTATAAGGTAGTTATGAGAAAAGTAATTACAATGTTTGGGTCAGATATTATACTAAATATTTTATGTTTAATAATAATAATAATAATATATTATCCATTAGAGTATTAGACCAATACAGGAGTTCCCAATCCATCGTATTTACGTGATAATATGCGGGAATATGTATTACAATCAAGGGCATATAAGAATACTTTAAATGCAAAATAAAAAAGTAAATTAGAGTTAGCAGATTGACAAAAAAAAAAGAATGAAGTGAAAAAATAATTAAAGGGAAAACCAAACATTCGTCAGGGCTATCAAAATAGTTAATAAATAAGTAACATTTTCTTTAGTAAATTATTTTTCTGTGGAGCATTATAGTCATGATTATAATATTTTTTTGTAAATGTATTTAGATTTCACTTGACACATACCAAAATTTGCGTAATAAACTTCTTATTACTTGTATATTACATAATTTTTACAACTCGTAATCAATATGCCCATGGAAATATGATTTTATCACACACATTCGTAGAAATACATAGGGTGTTGTCTTCAATATATCTGAACATATTTACAAGAAAAAAATGTTTGCTCTTATTGTGATAGGATATATTAAATATAAAACAGTTTTAAGAATCTAATAATTCTCATTTCTTAAAATGTTGATTCAAGACAAGTGTAATGGAAAATATTTGCGAACAGGTAAAACGTACCCTATTATTTTTTACATTCTATACATTTGATTGCTTCTTTCTATACCACAGTATTAATGATTTATATCGACCCTATTGATACGGATCCATTATAATGTATCTATTTCAAAATAATTTACCAAACATATTTTGAAATATTTCTGTAACAATGTTTATATTAGTTCACCTAATCTTTTCTTATAAATAATCCTGTGCTTAGTTGAAAGACTGGCCGATGACGATATAATATTTATTTATGTCAGACCAGCCAAACGATTCATCATTCATTACGTTATATTTTCGTGAATAAGAATAACATTAGCTGTAATCGACATCTTCCCATGAACGTTATCACTTGTTCTACAGGTACAGATGATCTTAAATTGATCTCGAAATTATTTGACCTTAATATTATTAAGTATTTCAATTTTTGTCCTAAAAATATTGGAGTAAATCGCTTCTTCGTACATTGAGGTACATATTTAGTTTAGAAAACATACCTTTTAAAGTATCGCAGTAGATCTCAAATATAAAATAAATAATTAAACTCTGAGAAAAAATGCAGAATTTGGCGAAGAAAAATATTCAACGTCTGCAAAATTCTTTCCTTTTTCTAAAAATATCGGAAATATTCTCTTTAACTCGCATTAAAAGTATTTCGATAATTTCTTAAATCACTAATTTGTTATATATGTAAACTAAAACTGAACATTGTGAACATCATTGAACAAAAAACATATACATAATATTTATTTCATTGTTATTGATTTATTGGATATTCGGTGATTTAAATAAATAAAAAGTTTTTAATATCTTATTTTTTGGTTTTAATCACCATCATTCAAGAAACAACTACAATTAGATATTAATACACACAATTATTCTGTTGTATTAATAAATATTGATAATTGTAGTTGTTTCACTGTGATGGCGATTAAAGTCGAAAAGTAAGATATTGAAACCTTTTTATTTAAATAAGCGAAGTCAGGAAAGCACTACGGTCGAGAAATCAAAAAATATATATAAATTATTAGATGATTAGTTAAATATTGAAAATATTTTTCTTTAAACATTATTTTTGGCAAACGAAAATAGATCAGTGATAGCAGAATTGTTCTAATTTCACCTAGAATTACTATACATCTGCGCTGCTGGATATTATCTCTAGGAAGTAATATATCTTAATGTACACAAAAAATATGCCCTGGAGTTCTTGATAGATTCACAGCGTACTAAGGTGTATAATTAGTCTTGTAAATGTGAGCCGTGACGAAAAAAGTTAAACAATTAAACTACAGCGAATTGCAACAATGATCTTGATAATTTCAAATAAGCAGAAGAAAAACATAGCAATTTCAGTGTTCTGAGAATGGCATTTGGTAATTCAATATTATTGGCGCCACTTGCACAAGCATTCCTAAAAAAACAAACATTGGCAGGTTTTATTCGAATCCAAACAAACCCGTCAATTTTCTAAAAGCCACAGCTCCAGCCTGCAGTATCACTTACAGGGGCCAGTAATTTAATTTTCAATAAAATGAATTGAATGAGTAAAGTCCTGAAAATGAAATACGTTTAATGAAATCACGGTTTCTGGTATCATCTTTCAGATAAATGAGACAGTAGCACAATGGTGTCGTCAAATAATTTATAAAATGCCTCCGAATCGTATTTTTTGCCATCTGCGCAGCATTTTAAAGAGGTGAAAATCCCTCCTTATTAAATTACCAACCCGATAAGGCGTCGAGACACACAAAAAGCACTTATCTCTTTCTGGGAGAATAGGTACAAAAGTCGTTATATGGAGTTCCTAATTGTAAAATTTCACTGTTAGCCATTCATCTTGTGGAGCTAACAACTGGGCTCCCCGAATGCGCTTAAAAACTACCTGGTTTCGCCCTTCTACCCTCCGCTTATCGTATTATCTTAAGAGACCCCCCGGGTGTGTGCACTAGCCACCTAAAACGATTTCAAATGTTTTCGGCCTGAATTCATACGTTACCCTAACAGTTGCAAGATGAACGACGAATATAACAAATAAAAAATAGTGGCTTGTTTCCTATTGTCAGGTACGCAGATTTTATTGTTGACCTGTCTAATAAAATAACCACTTGATGGGCCTTTCGAATTTACAGGTACATGTAAAAGTGTTTTCGTGATCTTTTGTCCACAGGTGAATTTTATGTTTCTTGTTGATAATAATATCTGAACCCCTTCCAAAAAGATGTCATTGTCTTGCTAATTTCTTACTAACGTTAGTATTAGATGATTGAAATTTAATAATTCAACCCTTCTGTCTTGAATATCTTTAGAGAAGTATTGTTATAAGGAATCGTGGTATATTTGTTAGTAACGATGCCACTGAATTACTTTATTACTGTTCCACACTCCACTATACGCGGAAAAGTAATATAATCGTATAAAGAAAAAGTGGAAAGACAAAAATTTTTTTTGGGTTTATTTCTCGTTTTTCGGCTTAAAAATAAAAAAAAAAAAGTTTTTTAAAAAATGTTTGCTGTGTGTGTGTCGTCGTCATTGTCGTCGGCATTTATCCTTGTTAGCACGATAACTTAACTAAATCGTATCGGATCGATCGGGTTTTGACTGATTCTGATTGGGAACGTCTCCCAGACGACACCTAATGATTTTGAGGTGGATAGAATACACTCTACCATGTACATGGGTCAAGAGAAGGTACAATGGTGGACTATTTGAGAATTTTTTTTTTGTTAGCACGATCACTCAATTAAATCGTGTCGGATCGATTGGGTTTTGACTGATTCTGATTAGGGACGTCCACCAGACGACATCTATTGAGTTTGAGGTGGATAGGACACACCCCACCCTGTCCATGGGTCATGAGAAAGCACGATGATAGACTATTTGAGAAAAATTGAAAAAACTAAAACTGTCGCATAAAACACATATTCTGCATTTATGTGTTGGTTTATTTTTTCTCGCCCACTCAATGTTGAGATAGAGATATTCTACGTACGGAGAAGTCCGTTTTAAGGTTTTAAAACTGTTTTTATACTATAAATAAAGTACACTATCGGAAATGTGGTGTAAAGTTTGATACCAAATGGTGTATATATAAGGGAGTTTAAAATCTTTAACACATTGTATCTTTATATTATTGTATCTGACTGAATAAAGAAATCAATTAATAATATCATAGATATCTACTAAATCCAAGAGAACATATTATATTAAACAATATTACACATGACATGTACAGAAGGTAATTGTTATGTGCTGAAGTTGTAGAATAAGATAATTAGATCTTGTATTCATCATATTGATGAAAAATTGATTAATCTTCTCCGTGGTTCCAACTTATGTTCCAAAACAGCAGGAGCATTTCCTCCTTCCAAACAACTAATGCATATTACTTGTATGCATTAGTTGTCAACTGTGCAACTATTTTCAAAATTGGAGGATAGGTGAGAAGTCATTGAATGGCCACCTACCTACACATCTGAACCTTACTTCACTAAATTTGTATTGGTGGTATCACTTAATAGCAATTGAAATGTTTTGTATATTCCACAAGGATTAAGAATATTTTACAGTATTTTATCATGTACTACACAGCAATTTGTGGAACTACTTATATTCTTATAAATATATCAACTATGTTCTACTATTAAAATTTTAACACACAATATACTTTAGTATTATACGCCTAAAAAATGGGAAAGAAATATATGGATAAAAATAAAAAAAAACAAGAGCAGTAGATATAATGAAGGTATTATTGAAGCCTTAACGTTGTACAATTATTTTATATTACAGTATTTAAGTTTTCCATGTTTACAATAATGAAACACGAAGTTACATTGTGCTGTCAATAGTTACAATATGAACAACAAAAACATAAATATATAATATTTCCTATTCTAATACATTCCTTGTCATTCGGAATGATAAGACAAGACATTATAAAATGAAACAAAAGTCTCAAATATAAAAATTACTTTCTTAATTAAATCATTGGAAAGTAAGTCATTTACTTACGTAATTACTAATTACTAATGACCTTGCCAATTGCCAAATACCAAAAATCAACAACAAATCGCGGACCACCATCAATCACCAACCACCAATCAGCAAACTCCAATCCAAATAATCAATCACCAATTATCAATTAAATGCCAATTTTCAATTATATGTACTTATACTACAAATTACCAACCATATGTATATATTAGAACTATATATGCAGAAGATTCCTATGTGAATTAATACCTGATGTTTATTTTGTAGGAGGATCCATTACAGTAGCAACATCAACACAGAAAATTCCATTGTATGTGATAATAAACATCACAAAATTACGTTTTGTTTTAAGCGGCTTAATTCCCCGTATCAAACTTTTATGATCTTAATGGTCTTAAGTGGTAGTATTTAATTTTTTTAATCAGTGATAATTAAAGGTTCATATTATTTTTACCAAATAGTAAGTAAACATACAGCTAATATAGATGATAGCAAATAATGTTGCTATTTTTTAGAGAAATTAATTTTTTAAAAAAAGTCATTCTCGTTCACTATAATTGAAAGAGTATGATGATTCATTCAGGTAGTATTAAAACAAAATGTGTTATTTTTTATTGTCGCACTTTGTTTAGTTGTTCCGCCGATGTTCCTATTGATATTGCACATTCTGTAGATAAAGTATGTAGTGGTATACCAAACACAAGTTACGACATAATTTGCTATATTGCTCTGTAAGTCTTGCTATATGATTAAATAGCATCGAGAAATAAAGTTTTAAAACCTTAAAACGGATTTTTCCGCACGTAGAACATCTCTATCTCAAAATTGAGTGACCGAGAAAAAATAAACCAACACATAAATGCAGAATATATGTTTTATGCGACAGTTGTACTTTTTTCAATTTTTCTCAAATAGTCCACCATCGTGCTTTCTCATGACCTATGGACAGGGTGTATCCTATCCACCTCAAAATCAATAGATGTCGTCTGATAGACGTCCCTAATCAGAATCAGTCAAAACCCGATCGATCCGATACGTTTTAGTTGAGTTATCAAGCTAACAAGATTTTTAAATGCCGACGACAACGACGACAACGATGACAACAACAACGACGACATCGATGATGAGGACGACACACACACAGCAATATTTTTTAAAAAACATTTTATTTTATTTTTAGGCCGAAAAACGAAAAATAAACCCC
This sequence comes from Rosalia funebris, assembly GCA_037954035.1. NCBI lineage: Eukaryota > Metazoa > Arthropoda > Insecta > Coleoptera > Cerambycidae > Rosalia > Rosalia funebris. The sequence continues at coordinate 24,029,207 of JAZFAV010000011.1, forward strand.
AAAGAAATTTTTTTCAATTTTTCTTTACACGGCTACATTACTTATCCGGAGTGCGAAAAAGTAAAAATATGATGAGATATTTTTGATACATTCCTTTGAAATGTAATGAATTAATTATGTTCCAGGACAATAGTGGGCATTTTGAGATAAAGAGCATAATTAACTGAAATTAATTAATTATTTCAAGAAGTCGTATCTCAAGTCGTATTTCAAGAAGTATTTCATTAAGTTCTTTCTTGATGGTACATGTATTTATAATATCCAATTTTAAAATAAGTTTTGTGTAAGCTAAAGATCTAACACAATGATTGTGGACATGTGAACATGCTTCAGCAGATAGCGAGCTGAAATTCATTCCTTGGCATTATTTATTACTTATGTAAGTAAAATACCATAAAATTCTAATAAATTCGTCACGTATTTCTGAAATACGATCTCAGACCACACCTCGAAAAAATTTCACACGTTAATAAATAACGGATTTATAACGTAAAATAATAGAATATATTGAAAATTACGACACCTCACTGGCTATTAACGACGAAACCTGAGCTATTTAAGTATAATAGTCCGTTTCTCAAACGATTATTTGCCGTAAATAGCCGTATAAATATTAAATTTGTAAAAGCGATATTGAATTTCGGAGTTCTCTAACGGGCCCGTACACCGTAAGCCTTGACGTGTATACGGAAATATATTAAAAATTTATTGTGTGCTTAATAGAATGTAAATATAAACTTGTTGGAAGGAATATTATGTTTACGGCGTAAAAATACCATAAACACATATTTAGATGCCACTCGAACATCCATGAATAAATAATAAGCTGTACGACGAGATCTTTAAGTCAAACGTTATGTAAAACAAAGACACCTATACAGGAAATGGTGGAAACTGCTTGAGGCCTGTCAAAGTTATGATGGTAGAATAAGAAAGTGATGCCTCGCAGCTGGTAAAAATTGGCAGAAGTTCATATGCATTAATTATTATTTATTAGTCACAATTCAAGCCAGGTGAAGTGTCTCCGGAGAGCATTCTTCGTTATTACAAATAAACCGCTTCATTATAAGATAGTTCACGGCCCACTTAACACAACTACACCCGCAATCAGGGCTTTATATCGTGATAGTTATAATAACTGATCATTAATTTTTTATCTGGTTTTCTATTAATTAATTTTTGTAATCAATACAGAAGAATGAACGTCAAGCTAGCAGACGCGAGCCAGAATTTTTGTTTGCACCTGTACGGTCTCAGTTTATATAGAATTGTATTTGTCGTTTTAAAAAAATGTCAAACTTATTATTTGGCCCCCGATCGAGAAATTCAGACAGAAAAATCACTGTCATTTCTGACAGCATAGAAATATTTAGTAGACAATACTTTTGCAAACCCTACCAATAAAATCCATGTCTCTAAATTTTTTTACGGATGTATTTGTCGTTTTACAAAATTGAGATTTCGGGACTAGGGACAAAATAACAAGTTTTAGCGACATTTAGCAACGACATTTTTTTAAAACAAATACTCCCGTAAACGGGAAAATAGACTCAGACTTGACTGGCAGGGATTCACGGAACTTACAGAAAAATTGTTGACTTAAAATTCCCATGCTGTCTGAAGTAACAGTGATTTTTTTATTTCAATTTCTCTACCCGGAGCGAAATAACAAGATTTTACATTTTTTTAATGACGAATATATCCGTAAAGGAAGAAAACCATTTTGAACTTGGCTGGCAATGTTTCAAGGAAGGCGAATACAAATTTCGGAATCAAATTTTCCATGCTGACATAAATAACAAGGAATTTTTCCTTTGAATTTCCAAGTGGAGGTCAAAATGATACATTTGACATTTTTTAAAAGAACAAATATATAAATAAACAGGAAAAAACGGACTTGTACTTGATTTTTAAAATTTCAGAAAAGTTGCAAAAAAACTGTCTAGTCAAACTTTACGTGCTGTCAAGAATGACAGTGATTTGTCTGTTAGAGTTTCTCGCCCGAAGACACAATGACAATTTTGACAATTTTTTAAACGGTAAACATATTCGTAAATGGATAATACGGACTTGAACTTAGTTATAGGTCATCATTATTAGGTCATCAGTCCTAAGACTGATTGGACGCTAACCTCCAGCTTCTCCTATCTTGTGCTAACCTACGCATTTCGCTAATTGTGCTACAACCTACATCCCTTACTATTTGCGAGCAGTAGTCTAATCTAGGCCTACCTCTGCCTTTCTTCACTCCTATTTCTGCCTCCAAAATATCGCAGACTATTCCCCCATGTCTCAGCAAGTGGCCTACCATTCTATCTCTTCTCTTCTTTAAGTTTTTCCACATACTCCTTTTCTCGCCGACTTTCTCCAATACTTCTTCGTTTCTAACCCTATCAGTCCATGGTATTTTCATCATTCTTCGGTAACACCACATCTCAAAAGCTTCTAATTTCTTCCTACTTGCTTCCCCTACCGTCCAGGTTTCGCAGCCGTAAAGTGCCGTGCTCCATACATATGTTTTCAAACATTTCTTCCTTGTTTCTAAGTTTATTACCCCCGAGCATAAAAGTGCTTTCTTTTAGCTAAAAGCTACTCGACCCTGCGCTATTCTTTATTTTATGTCTTTATCGCTTCTTCCATCCCAATTTACTTTACTTCCTAAATAAGTGAAGTCTTTAACTTCCTCCAATCTTTCATTATTAATTTGTACTTTCGTTCTTGCTCTGCTCTCGCGCCCTCTGCACACTAACACTTTAGTTTTGTTTTTATTCACCCTCATTCCGTATTCCTCTGTCAACACTGCCTCCATTTCGTTCAATGCTGATTCTAGTTCCTCCTTACTAGATGCTAATACTGCTATATCATCCGCGAATCTCAGCATTTTTAGTTTCTGTCCCTGTACTTTAATCCCGAAATCCACTCTATCTTTTACCACATTAATCGCCTCTTCGATGTACAGATTAAAAATTAGTGGTGATAGCGTACATCCTTGTCTTACTCCTTTCCTAATACCTACTTCCTTTTCCTCCCCTTCTACTTCTATAACAGCAGTTTGCTCTATGTATAGATTGTGTACTACTCTCCTATCTCTATACTTCATTCCCGCGCTCTTTAGTATCTCGAACATTTTTTCCCATCTTACGTTATCAAAAGCTTTTTCTAAATCTACAAATCCTATATAAGCGTTCTTTCCTTTTTCTATTGTTTTCTCTAACATTACTCTTAGCGCCAGAATAGCTTCGCGAGTTCCCCTATTTCGCCTAAACCCGAATTGGTCTTCTCCTAGTATTTCCTCCGCTCTATTTTCCATCCTCTTCTGCACTATTCTAGTTAAGATTTTTGACGCATGGGAAGTTAGGCTAATCGTTCTAAAGTTCTCGCATTTGTCGGCTCCTCTCTTTTTCGGTATAGTAACGATAATGTTCCTCTTATAATCCTCCGGCATCTCGCCCGTTTCGTATATGTATTTTACCAGTTCAAACATCCTATTTACTACTTTCTGTCCCGCACATTTCAAAATTTCCGCCTGTATTTTATCTATACCCGGCGCTCTATTATTCTTTAGCCCCCTTAGTGCTATTTCAAATTCCTCTCTCAATATAGGTTTTCCTACATCTTCCCTATCGATGCTAGATTCTTCCTCTAATATATCTCCTAATTCCTGACCCTCGTATAAATTTCCTAAGTACTGCTTCCATCTATCCGCTTTCTCCTCTCTTTCTATCAGTATGTCCCCCGATTGACTCCTAACATTTCTACTTATTGTTTCTATATCCCTGAAGTTCCTCTTAATTATTTTGTAAGCCTCATCGGTCTTACCTACTTGCAACTTATCTTCTACTTCTTTGCATTTCTCCTCTGTCCATTGTTCTTTCGCTTTTCTACATTTTCTAATGATTTCCCACTTTATTGCCTTATACGTTTTCAGTCCTTCTTCGTCTCGTCTGTTTTTGTAGCCTCGTCTCTTTTGCATTAAGTTTAAGATTTCGTCCGTTATCCAGGGCTTCCTAGCTTCCCTTTTATCGTGTCCTAAAACGTCCGTAGCCGCGGAAGCTGGACTATTCTTGATACCCTCCCACTCAGTTTCTGCGTTCTTGATTTCGTCCTTACTCGTTTTATTTATTAATTGATCTGTTTTCTCCTGGAACTTATCTTTCATATTCTGATCCCTCAATATGTCTACATTTATACGTTTCTTATCCTTCCGGGTTTTCAGATTTTTGAACTTTAATCTAGCTTTCATGACTACCAAGTTGTGATCGCTGTCTACATCTGCTCCTGGATAACTCTTACAGTCTTTTACTTGATTTCTAAATCTCTTCCTAACCAGAATGTAGTCTATCTGATACCTGTCTATCCCTCCTGGCATTTTCCATGTGTACCGCCTCCTAACGTGATTCTTGAACAATGTGTTCGCGACTACCATCTTGTGCTTCTCACAGAATTCTATCAGTCTGCTACCTCTCTCGTTTCTGTTTCCTAATCCATAAGGCCCTACAAATTCTCCTTCTTTCCCCTCACCTACGACTGCGTTAAAATCTCCTACTATTATTAAATTTTCATGACCCTTCACAAATCCGATTACCTGCTCTATGTCCGAATAAACGGCTTCTAACTCTTCCTCGCTGTGGCTAGAAGTAGGCATGTATACTTGCACTATTACTGTTTCCACTGGCTTCGAATCTAACCTAACCATCATTACTCTCTCGCTGTATTGTAGGTAGCTATCTACACACTGTCCTGCGTTCTTCCGCATAACGATCCCTACTCCCGCGTTTCCATTTACCGATCCTGTGTGTATTACCCTATAGTCACCGCTCCAAAAATCTCCTACTTTCGGCCAGCGGCCAGTTATAGGTAGGATTTTAAAAATGTTGCACAAAAATTATGCCGTCAAAATCTTTATGCTGTCAAATTTGACACAGGGCTCTTTATAGTAACGCATGGAGGAACTTCATAATTTTAGCACACTGTTAAAGCGTAAATCTGCAAACAAGAATCAAATTTGTACATTGCAAGATCCAGAGTAATGATCGAGAATATTGAATATGTACATCCTGAATTATATTCGGATAGCACACAGGTGCAACCAAGAGTTCTGACTCGTGTCCCTTAGCTTCGTCTACTAGCTTGACGTTTATAATGATCTCTCTAGTCTGTAACCTTAAGAAAAGCTACCGTAATAATATTCGAAACTTTATTTCAATATAAGAAAGAACAAACTTATTTAAGAAATAATATCATCTAAATACCTGTCCTCTAGAGGTATATATTCACGAAGTTTCACCCTGGAATTCTGCAACACTCGCAGAGTCGTTACCTCTAGTATTACTACCATTGTATTTTTGTTGTGCTACGAATAATGTCCCAGTTCGTCAATTATTTGAGGGCCTATGTCTAGAGCCATCCGCCTTCAAGTATCCTCAAAGGAAGAAATAACAAAAAACGATAGATTTGGCGATTTAGCTAACCACAGAAGGTCCTCATGTAGTTAAATGACTCGTTCTGAAAAAATGTCTCTTAGAACATCCATAGATGCCCTTACGCTGCATGTGCGCGGTGGCCTCATATTGTTGAAACCATACATTCACAACATTGTTTAGTCTCGGTTCCAAAAAGCTTCGAACGAAGAAATATAAGTCACCATGCGTCTTACTTATTCCTCAAAAAGTATGGACATATTATTAAGAATTTCGAAAGCGCATACAAACTGTAACATGGTTGATGTAGAAAGGTATCTGATGGAATTCTGGCGTTTTTCCTACTGGCTAATATCGCCAATTCTTGTTGCTGCATCTGGATAGATGAAAATGAGCTTCATGAATAGATAGAGCAACAACATGCTACTGTGTTCTTCTGTGCAGTTCATCACGTTTCTTAACTTCCTAAACTATCTAAATTTTGTATGGATGAAACTTGATGTCCGAATTCTAAATTCTTCTCAAGCATCGGTCAAATATTGTCAAGGCTAGTGCGTACTTAATGGCTGAAAGACCTGTTGCGAGCCTGCTGTTGCAATACTCTTTGGTATTCGAACGTTCTAAGGTCTTCCGGATGATTTATTTTTTAAATCAGAACTTATCTGCTTGAAATCTTCAATCTACAGTGATATGTTTTGCGTGCCATGTATTCTTTCGGGTCGACGTAGTTCGAAATGGGGTGTTTGAATGAATTGGACTACTAATTAGGTTGATAGTTTAACCATTTGGTATATAATTATACTATTAATCTAGTCAGAATAATTTACAAACAATGCTTGAATTATACATGCAGTATGCATGTAAATATTGTAATTTCTTTATTGGTTTTTGTCCTGTATCCTAAAAAAGTCATTGGGAAGTATTATAACAGTATTAGGTTAGTTATTATAAACAAAAAAGTTTACTTCTTTAACCAATATAGCAATACTCTTGAGTATTCCATTAATGGCTTTTATTTCCCCTTTCCATCTGTCTCACACTATTCTTAGCTATTTATTTCCTGAAATCTTTCTTTTCCGTAGATGCATTCCTCGATCTGCAAATAAACCTATAATTCTCTACGACTCTAAACAGTGCATTTACATCTTCACATTTATCTTCGTATCAGACATCTGTAAGATATCCGCATTAACAAACATCAATGAGACGAGAGTATAATCGCGAGGCGTGAGTTCTGCAAGTTTGTGGTTCGATGTGCTTTAAACAAAGCTGAAACATAAACGTCTGTGGCTGGCATGAAATATAAATACATCTCGTACGAACACTCATGGGTCGTAAGAAAGTTATTACTGCTCATTACAGAGGAATATAATGAGAGATAAATAACGAAATAAAAACAAATCGCGAAACACATAGGGCGTACGCTGCTTGTAAGTAGTTGTATTTAGAAAGGATCGAATGCGTCAAGGACTACAATTTTATGTGAATTTAGTTATTATGCCAATTACGTTTTTCCTGAGGTTATTAAATATTTAATAATTTCATTTGCATCATGCAAATAGTTTTCCCAGCATAAGGTAATGTAATATCTAGTTATGAATTACTCTCACTTTTAAACATATCAGTAGTTTTTAGTAGGCCATATTTTCTATTGCATCTTCATCCTAATTAATTTTGATTAACGTGTTTTATTAGTTGTGCTTTCTGTCTCGACTAAATACATTTACATATTTTGTTGAAATATATTTGAATTTTACTCCATGTGTTTACTAAGTATAAACTACAAAAAGATTTACACAGATATGAAGATATTCAAATATTCATAGGTCAAAATATTTAAATTAAATATTTAAATTCATGCCTACTTTACGACACCATTCAGAATAATAGTTTCAAATTTTTCTCGCATCTATAAGCGAACAACCGCATTATAGTAATAGCCTTGCTATTCGGGATCTACTTTGATAACCACATGGCGGTTTGGTAGTTCCTTTCTCGATTTCCGACTTATATGTTACCGTGTACGGCACTGATGAGAACTAATAAGTTCGAAATAGCTGTATGTTGTTCGGTTCCAATCCGGGACAAATGTCGAATCCTACCTGTGGAGGGTTTTATTTTATTTGATGGTGCAGAAACACGAGAAAGGGGTCGAGGATCGCTTTTAGGTATAATTCAATGCCTGGCGGGGCTTTAGCCCGAGGAGTAGTTGTTTCCTATAGTGATTATGTAATAGCCTTGCTATTCGGGAACTACTTTGATAACCGCATGGCGGCTTGGTAGTTCTTTTCTCGATTTCCGATTTATATGTTACTGACATAGATCGTATCGATAAAGATGTATACCCCACAAATTTCATTCGGCATTTGTCCTGGATCGGCGTAACGTGTACGGCACTGATGAGAACTAATAAGTTCGAAATAGCTGTATGTTGTTCGGCTCCAATCCGGGACAAATGTCGAATCCTACCTGTGGAGGGTTTTATTTTTTGAAACCTCATTATATGTTTACAGGATATATGAATCTTATAGCAGATATTTTAGGTTATATTTAATCTAGAAATATTGTACAGAGATCACAAAATATTAGGTTTTTTTTGTTTGTCTAAATTTGAATTTCCATTTATTATACAGAATATCGTTCAAACGTGAATTTAGAAGAAAATGTGGTGGACATTTTATACAAAAAATTCAACAAAACACTATATCAGAGGCTACCTTTAACTTATTAATTTACTTAAAGCAAAATACGAGTATATGTTTTCCATCAATTCTAATCCACCAGCCCAGGTTACATAAATTAAATGCAACTATTTCATGCATTATAGTTGTATTAGGGATTACGATGGCATCCATTTATGTTGTACATGCAATCTGCAATTCAGATCTTCACTGTCAATGAAACCCTGTATAGATCTATTTATTAGTGAAAGTAACTATACGAAATTGTATTTTGCCACCCGACTTTATGTCCATACATTGTTTTCGAAAGATTAAAGGGGTACATGGAATGTAAACAATATTTTAAAACAGCATTTAATCTGCACTGTACCTAAATAAAAAAAAATCTTAGTTTAAAATTAATTAAGCGCATTTAATCTGCACTGTACCTAAATAAAAAAAAATAGTTTATTAGTTCTCTTGACTGGCACCTGGCAACGGTGTACAATATAAACAATTATTTATTTTAGTTGATTTTTTAAACAATCATTGCCATTAAATTTAGTATTTTGAATTAGCAAATTTGTTTTTCTTAATTTTTTATTTTAGTATTTTATACTAACGCTAATTTAATTGTTACAATGACTCAAATAATGAATATGTTTTTTCACATTCTGTAATAAAAAGGGAGTTGTCGTTAAAAAAGAATGACGTTTATGACGTCACGAATCTCCTACACGATTCAACTCCTATATATATATATTAATTATATTTAAAGAAAAGAACTAAAGATAAAATTTGACGGTTCCAAGAGTTTTTCTCAAAAGTTATTCTGTGACTTTTTAATGAATTTATTCATTACTTTACGAAAGCATTGTATGAAGTAAATCTATCAAATTCCAGCTATATTGTTCTGATTTTGCAGTCCACCAATTCTTGATCTTGGTTTTTTTTTTTAGCCTAAGATTGTGGGATAGTGAGAACTTTTATTATAAGATGTACACATAGAATGCTTTAGTTTTCGACGACTTACTTGCAAAGGTAATTGTTATTCTATTTATGAAACTAAAATCGATGTACACATATACAGTATTGGACATAATAGTTGAAACAAAATAAATTTGCACCAAAAAAAAAATGTATTAAATATCCGGCAAAAGTACAGTTGCTCTCGGATTATTACAATGTTTCCTACAGTTTACAAAATTTCTGCTGGTATTTGAAGATAACAAAAGAAAACAAAAACATATTCTTATTTTGATTTCAGACAAAGAAGTTGGAATTTTTTATATACCTATGTATTTTCAAAATATTTCGTGGTATTTACTTAAAGAGAGTCAAAGAATGTTAAAAGTTGAACAGTGAAACATACCGATATTTTCTATAATGGCGAAAGGAAAAGCACTTTGTGTAGATCTTCGCAATACAATTATTATTTATTATAAAGAAGGGATTCGGCAAAGTGAAATATCAAGAAGACTTAATGTACGAAAAAACAGTGTGTCTCGAATTATAAGAAAATTTAAAGTGTGTGGTAATGTGCTTCCAAGTAAAAGTCCAGGGAGGCCTAGAAAGACAACTGCACGCCTGGATAATAAAGTTATTCGTTTATCCCAAAATGATCCATTTTTGTCTTCAGTGAAAATTCTACAGAAACTTGACGAAACTACGCCATTCGGCATATGCGACAGAACAATAAGGCGTATGTAAGTAAGTTAGCTGAACAAAAACCATTACTAAGTAAAAAGAACGTTAAAGCACGACTTATTTTGCAATGAATCATTGGACTACTAGGGATTGGAAAAAATCGTATTTAGTGATGAGTCTAAATTTAAATTGTTTGACAGTGATGGAATCAAAGATGTACGGCATCCTAAGGGTCAGTATTAAATAAAAAGTATCTTTGCCCAACCGTAAAACATGGCGGAGGATTTATTATGGTGTGGGGGTGTTTTTCGTGGTATGGTATGGGTCCATTACATCGTATACATAGAAAGATCGATCATTTTATGTGCAGTGATATTCTTAGATATGTACTGGAACCCTACATATTTACAGCCATGCCGATAGATTTTATTTTCCAGCATGATAACGACCCGAAACACGCGTCGAAGCTTGTAGAAGAGTGGTTATCATGCGAAAAACGTTCTGAAGTAGCCGTAGATCCCGACTTAAACCCCGTAGAAAATCTATGGGAGCTGGTTAATACAAGAATCCAGCGGGAAAATGTAAAAAATGCAATTGAACTTTTTGAAAAACTGACAGAAGCGTGGAAAAGCATTAACAGAAATGTTATTGAGCATTTAATCGAATCTGTGCCGAAGAGGTGTGCAGATGTGATTAGAGCAAAAGGATATCACACCAAATATTAAAAAAGTCAATTACGTAATCAGTTTTTAGAAATATCGTTTTTGTTTCAACCATATTGTCCAGCTTACTTTTTATTTCCTTGTCTCAAAAATGTAATATACTTTGAACCAAATTATAAATGCACTTATTTTTATCCAAAACGCCTTAGCTAACTATTAATAAATATAAGTAATGCGTATGTCACATAATTAATTAATTATTTTAAAATTGCAACCATCCCAGCAAGTTCCAACCATTATGTCCAATACTGCACATACTTTTTCAGTTGTGAACTTTCAACAACAAGGTGACTTTTAGCCATTGACCAACTAATATTACATCTTGATTTTCCGTTTCATAATAATTCAACTTGACATTTCCTAATTCACTTAATTGAATGGTGTCAAGCAAGTTGTAAACATTACAGCCGTTGGTAGCTCTCTTGTATAATTCATACCGTGCACTTATATAATAAAGAAATACAACAGTTCACTTGTTAATGCATTTAGAGAAATATCCATTACTGGGGTTGGCAATTTTACAACCCGAAGCATAGACAAACATAACTAAAGTTGTAATTGCTTGGCGACATAACTTTGAAACCTCGGGAATACGGTACGTGCCTAAGCTGAATTACATGACAACTTACACGGTTGATGGGAGTACAATGATCCTTCAATAAAACAGTAGTAAACGATAATTACTATTAGTTGTAATAATAGCGGATATATATGGAAAATTTTACGTGTGTCGTACTTCGAAACCAGACGGCATTTACAACGCTGGAATTTTATTAATGCGTAAATAAATAAACTGAGTAAAGTAGTAACGAACCCATCCTTCTTTTATTTCATTAATTACGTAGGTATATACGCTATCCATTAAATAGTATGGTTACGTTTATAAAATTGTAATAATGAACGAGGCGAAGATAATTTAATCACATCGATGGGTTTCCTATTGCAGATGGAAAATAAAACCATAAATATTTAGATTTTTTAGTGCATTTTAAAATTCCTGAAAATTACAATTATTCTTATATTCCTAACAGTTTTCGAAAGTTTCAGGTTTGTTTGAACAGTCATAATGTTAGTGATACTCGATTCTTACGGAATTCATGAAAGGTCGTTTCTTGTTGGTTTGATAAGGTTAGAAATTAAGATTCTACGCAAATCTTATAACAAAAGAAAATATATTGCATTTAAAAATATTGTAAATAATTAACTAAGAAAATACCTCATTCACACTGACAGTGTTTGTTAATGTTAATAATAGAACACACACATTATTAAATAAGTTCCACGTAAAAGGTGTTATATTGACAACATATTTCTGTTTTTTAATACGTTATTAAGTACCAGAGGAGGTGCCATATTTGTGATTATCGGTTTTGAGAAAACAAACACAAACAGATATACTTCAGTTATTAAGTGGAGCGTATCTTGAGATTTCTTTTACGAAGTCTACCTAAATCGTCTTCAATAAAATGAAGACGACCAGCACAGTAATCTATTCTTAAATTTTCCCTAAAACAGATAGTTTCTAATTCAGGATGTAGACTTTATCATTCATTAAGAGGATATCAGCGTTACAAATCATTAAGTTTTAATTTCCCTATGAAGATATTTTAATTGCATTCATAATCCACAAACTTTAGTAACGAAGAGGCTAGAAATGATACAGCATGATGTTGATAAAGTACAGTAACAATTTGGTGAATTCCATAAGAAAAGGAATTATGGCAATTGTTTCAAATAATGTCGATATACTATTTCATTGTACAAAATAATAGCCATCAAATAGAATCTCCTAACATATTCAATCTACTTTTTGATAAAACATTTGTAGCAGCCTTACTGAATGTATGTATATATTACTTTTTAAATTATTTATTATAATTTTAAATACAATTACAGACATTCTTATGAAACTTAAATATCAAATAAATGTTTATTTTAGATTATTTTAGTAGAAAAATTACGATTAAGCTTCTCAAAATTAACTGTTTGTGAACAGTTAATCTGACTTTTAAAACATTATTCTTTTGCAACATATTTCTCTCAGATTTATTTTTTCTTTCATTCTTCCAAATACTTTCTCCAGTTACATATAAAAATATGTGGACTACTACTCAATTTTTTATTAAAGAGTGGATGGATTCTCTCTCTTTACAAATACATTGAATTTGATTTTAGTATACAAATATGATGAATTTACAATTTTATAGGTATAATTATCACGATACAAAGAGAAATGGTAGTATTATTTGCGGTAGTAGTATTTTTTATAAAACCAAGGCATTTTTGATATCATGACAATCACAAATATAGATTAGTTGTGATAATATACATTATAAAGAAAAAAAGGAACTTCTGTACTCCAATAATAATTTTTTGTCTCAAAAGAAACTGTCGTTAATGAGGCAATAGAATATGTATACTTATAAATGGGTATCTGAAATGACGAGAAAATAATTATTTTATATTTAATAATATTTAAAAATTAAAGATAAATATTTATATAAATATTTCGACCACATATTTTCTAATATATTAATTTTTTAAAGTAATCTAAAATACTATTGACTAAAAACAATGCCTTTTTAAATCAAAGAAATATAATTCATATATTTAATGTAAAACCCATCCACAACAAACCATTTTTTCCCATTACAAATCGTTTTAAATAAAATGTATTATCAACAGGGCATAGTAATATTTAAATAAACTGAAATTATATGTTTAAGGACGTTCTTTTTTCTATTACAATTATTTTATGATATTTATGATGATACTTCAATATAAAAAAATAACTTTTCAATTGAGACAACAAAAGTAAATATTTCAATCTGAGCAACTGTTTTAACTGTTAATCAATAAAGATTGCATAACAAATTAATTTCGAAATTTGAAATGCGAAGGAAATTTCTAATAATTAAGGGACTATTCTCCTCGATCAAGCAAAAAGATTCAACACAAGTCATCTCTCGTAATTAATTACCATGTTTACATTTTCTCGGAAACTGGCAATAGTAACAAAGCCCGACGCCAAAGAGAAGAGCAAAATTCTCGTTAATTACGAAAAAAACTCCCATTGTCAAACGATTTCAATTGATAGCGCGTTTCCTATAAGAATCCTTTGGCAGGACCGATAGAGGGGAGCGTATACCCTTGTCAGACTCCCTAGGACGCGAAACAATACGCCTAGCCTTAATTTATCACCCAGTGGGACTATTTCCTTCCTCACAATCGAAGTTGCCTTAGATTGAACTCAAATACTTGTCATCGGTCTTCTGTTCTCCTGCGTCACGAAGAAAACCTGCCGCAAAGCTCGCTAGACGATGTGCCAGCTTTTGCCGGGATATTCGGGTACTTAACTGTTGAATCTTTCATGAAACCATCCAGAACTTATGTTCCGGTCGTGGCCTGGCAGGATAAAGTAAATATCGCGACCTGCTATTAATTTTTAGTTTTTTCCTTTCAATTTCGTGAAGTCAAACACAATTTTTAACATGAGAAAAAATGGAGTCAAATAAAAAAATATCATACATGAAGTTATAACCTCTAACAAATAGAAAATATGCGGCAAAGCATTTTAATTATGTAGTTAACTGACTTGCTAATTGTGTAGATTTCTTTATGTTAACGTTTAATAACATAAACAGCATAAATTATTTTATGTACTCGTATATCTATAGAGAGCACGAAAATGTTAGAACAAATTTAATATGAAAGTTACCGAGCAGGTAGGAAAAGTCATCGATTTTAATTTTTAGATGTGGATTTTTGGCATACGTATATTTTTTGGCGCCTTCACTATTGAAGTTATGAGGTTATCGGCAGTTCATCTCACCCTTTCTCTGATATAACCGTTTAAGAGGGCTTTTACTACACATGATGTATTTGATTTTCTGGCAGGTTATATGTATACTTATAAATTGAGAAATTGATTGATTTAATCTGTAATAGCATGTACATTACTTCCATTCCTTTGTTCCAACATTCGTTGCAGCTTCTTTGTTTAAAATTCTCTTTGTTACTATTTCGATGTTGTTTTTGTTTTTGCGTTACTTGATGTGACTTTTTTGAGAATCCCTTCATTTCTAAAATTTTGTATTAGTTTCACATTACTTGGCGACTTATGCTGATTAAACAAACCTGCACTTAAGTGGAGCACAATAAATTGATGGTAAGGAATTGATGATGATGATGGGCTATGGAGAGAGGACACATATATAGGTTGAAATACACAGGATGAAATCTCTGAGCTATTTAATATTAAATATCCCCAAATAACTTATTACATGCTCAGTTATAAATAAATTAGAAATAAAATTTAGGAATTTCAGTACTGCGAGAAACAAAAAAGATGGCCTGACATTCCAGAAGATAGAAAGTTACACGATTGGACGTGATGTTAGCTGTGCAAGAAAATCCCTATAAACTATCTCGCGAAATCGCATCAAAGATTGCAAATGTGTCGGTCATCGGTTATAAAATGCCATGTAAAGAATAGGTGTATACAAAGTGTAATTAGTTCAAGAGCTTCGGAAGATGAGTTGACGATAAAGCTATGTAATAATAATCTCCAATACACATATTACGTTGTTTTTTCTAACGAGGCTATTTTTTATTAGTGGATAGGCAAAAATGCTAGTATTGGGTTGCTGAAAACTCTCGCTGGATAATGGAAGGATACATGTAGTTTCTCAACTTTGTGTTTATTTCTCAAATCACTTATTAAGTAATTTATCACACGATTTGATGCATCATTCATATATGAAATGTATTCTCTTAAATTTGCGTGTATTGCCATTACAAAAACTTCCCATGCCTTATTATTCTAACAACCGAAATAAGACCGAAAAGCCTCTTTTTCTATCCAAGCATCTTTTTCATACTCTCCTGGTAAGATTTTCTCAAGTTTTTTCTATCCTTCAGTTGCCAACTCCATATCCTTATTGCTATTAAAGTATGTGAAGATACAAAAAAAATGAGACGAGAATCTGTCTGATTGGGAAATGTGGACGTATACAATATGGATCCAGGGAAGCGTTCTGGGACCCATCTTATATTTAATCTACACTTCCGACCTCCCAACATCTGATTTCGTTATCACCGACCCGTTTGCAGACGACACAACATTCTTGTCTATAGAAGAAGACCCAATAACTTCCTCCTCAATCCTCCAAGATCAACTTTTTCAACTGGAAGAGTGACTTAATAAATGGAAAATTAAAATTAATGAAACCAAATTACAATACATAACGTTTATCATAAGGAAAGAACAAAGCCCACCAGTATTTATGAATAATATAGAAGTACCAAAATCAACATGCCTGAAATATTTAAGTGTTCATCTCGACAGCAAACTCCTTTGGAAAGATAGCATCCGAAAAAAGGGAAAACAGATTGGCCTAAAAATTAAGGAACATAGTGGTTACTGGGAGGAAAATAAGCATATCGATTATACAACGGACACAACCTTAAAGTCCTCAGGACCAGAAGATGGTATATGAGAAATCAAGGGATACACAATGAGCCTTGCATACTAACAGTCCAATAATAAGTACATCAGAGATGCAATAAGCACCACGGAGGACTATAAACACATACCAGCTCCCCTATTACAACCACTTGTGTAGGAGCATAACAGCAAAAGGCTCAAAAATGGTGGCTATCAGACCTGAAATAGGCTATTATAATTCCACTAGAGATATTTCTCATTGGAGGAGCCTCATCATGTCAGAACAAGAGAAACAAGCTTCAAGCAATATAATATACATATATTATATGATTTCTATTTTAATAAATAAAAAAGTATATGTAACATGAGAATATTGGAGAAAAGAGTTTCCAGAAGGATCGAAGGATAGGAGGATAAAAGAATGGAGTTTCCAGAGTTTCCAATAAATTGTGATATCTGCCATACAGAGAGCTAGTCCCTAATAAAAGTATTAGGAATAGAAGAAGCCTTAACATTATACCTTGAACGATAATAACCCTTATTCAATAAAATTATTTATTTTTGTATTTTTTTGTCCTATACTATAGTTAATTTTGAAGCAGTTCAGTTATAATGTCATCAATGTCAGTAATTCCTTTGATTAGTTTCCATATTCTACGTTATCGAATGGGTTTTAACCTTAGCAAACGTCTAAATTTTGTACTGCATTGAGAATTTAGATGGAATATTTTTCGAAAAACATTTTTGTTACAATTTGTATAAAATAAATCTTATTAAACCATCCGACCTGAATCCTCAAGTACAAAACTGAATACTTATAACACCTCCGAAAACCAATTAACGAAATTTAAACGAGCTTATGCTTGGATGGAGTTATAAAGGACTCGTAATTGCAAAAGTGCCTAAATTTTAATTTATCTGAGATATCGATAGCAGTAAAATAAGGAAATCAATCTTAATTACAGGAAATTAGGGAGATTAATGAAGTTATCAGTACCACTCTCGGTAAGTCAGTCTTTATTAAAGATACTTAAAATGGATTTAATTAAAGTAATTAGTACTAATGGTGAAAATATAATAAAGCCATCAATATTATATAGTACTTTTTAAGTTTGCCGCATTTTTAACGATGACAACTGTGGCCTATTGAGTTAGGACTTTTCAAGTGTGTGGACATAATAATAAAATTAATGAGCAAATTAAAACATCACTTCACGGGCCGCTGAGGAATTCTTCAGAAAGTGTTCATAGCTCATACTAGCTTCTAGAAAAATAATGTTTTCTTTAAACGAAACTGTAAAAGCACAGAACTGAGGATACTTTTTGAATAATTTGACAAGTTACATCCTATTAGATACAGAAAACTCCATACCGATATATCGTTAAACTTAAAATGAAATCATCGGAGACTACATTTGACTTGGGAAATACAATTAAGGAAGCAAATTCCTGTGACCATCCAAACAAATTTCTCTAGAGAACATTATTGATCCTCCAAAAAATGGGATCCTCGGAGATATATTGCAGATAACCTCTCTCCTGGCCTTCGCCAGACTCATTGGCGTCTACCTGGTGAATTAAAACACTTTTGTTCCATCTAAAAACAAAATTCGCTTCCAATTGTCAATGATCCAATTTATGTGTTCTCTGGTGAGTAGTGGTGCAATAGCTGATCTTCTACTATCCAATCTTCCTTCATTAAGTCTTCTCCTGACTGTTCGTTCAGAAAATGCTAATTCTCGAGCTACTGCCATGGATCTGCTTAGCTCTAAACTAGTAGAATGAATATTTATTAAAGCGACGCATAAGATAATCGTTCGTCTCTTAGATCTGTAGATCTCTTACTACTTTGTCCAGGGGTTCTACAGTAACTTCCAAGTCCATTGAAACGTTTGATTGTTCGACTAATTGTTGATTATCTAACCCCTAACAGATTAGCCCCATATCGCAATTCCACATACGTCTACGTCCCTCGGTAACCAGGATTATCGCTTTCATTGAAAGATGAAGCTCTTTGAATTACGTGGACAAAGTGTTTCATTCACTTGATATTAAATTAAAAAAAAATCACTAGTGTAATTTAATTTATTGCCTTTTATAAATCACTTTCATTATATGTATTATTAACAAGCAACTTTACATCTGTCAAACAATTGGAATTGTTTATCAATAGTGACAGTGGATATTTTAGGCCACCTAAAAAAAATGCCTAGTATTTAAAATAGATAACCCATAGGGTCGTTAATAAATTGTTCAAACGATAAGGGAAAAATCATTGAACATATTTTTTATATTACAGATGGTTTTCCATTTACTTCCTCTTTATGTAAATGCTATTGTGCTTTTTTCTCTATAGTGTTATGTTCATTAATCTACTAAGGTAGTTAGAATCACTTATAAATATTTATTTTCATTCAATGCTTTTTTCTTTTTGAAAAAAAATATGTCCTTATAGAATGTTACATCACACAGTATATCACCGTCTTAAAAAATGAGGCGTCTTCTGCTTATACAGGAAGCTTAAAATGCATAACTTTGGATCGTAAACATAAAATTTTACGAGTTTTCTATTAAAGAGTGGCGGTTCCGGTTCAAGGACCTACACCAGTACTTCCTCGGTAACAATGAGAGAAGTACTTTTATGGAGTTCTCAGTGCTCTGATACTAATTATTAAGCGGAAATTTATTCGGCGCCAATTCAGAAATATAAAAAATTGTTGCAACAAAATTGATTTTTAATGTAGGATATATATTCTTAATTTTTATTTGCTTTCCCCTCTTGTAAACCAATTAAATATGGAACGACATAATTAATAGTATTTTCAGTTAGATATCTCTAAAAAGTTTCCTAATTTAATTTTGGTTATTGTATTAATAAAAAATATATTACACTATTGCCTGTATTCCCATATCAAAAGTGTCTTATTATATACTTTCTTAATGGTACATTAGATATTATAATGAAATGAACGAGGCAGGAATCTGACACCTACAGTCATTTGCAAATTGTAAAAACTTGGAAACGTATATATACTCAAACTAGATTCCCCTGCATTTCAATTTAGTAGTGATATCCTTAACTGATTTATGTTAAACTATTTAATTTCAGCGTGGACTGTGATTATCAAGAAGGGCAATGCATATTACACATCGAGAAGCCTAAATATGTATTACCAAATACAATGTTGGACTAAGAGGATCCTACATATAGCAAAACACTCACTGAACGTCCATTATTCTTGGTAAATTATTATTTATCTATTCTTTATACTCGCTTTCTAATTAAAAAAGTTTTATTGTTTCATGTTCCATCATCTTGCATACTAGATGAAAGATATGCATACTTTACTAGGTCTTGGTATGAAAATTATTTCAATTATTTATTAGACTTCGTATATGTATATAAATAATAACGGGTGTTCACATCCTCATCATCCAACTAGTGTCTGTTGGCAATAAAAATAGGTATTGGAGTCTACCTTGGAAATGTATTAAGAGGCTTATGCTGTTAATATTTGCATGACAACTCTTTGTATGATAATGAACGTTCTATAGTTGTATACAGAGGGTATTACACTTACTTCTTTAAGGTAGAGTATTATTAACAACAATATGGGAACAGAAAATATAACATTTGTGGACTAAATATTAAAATAAAATTTATTCGACAAATTTTATGATAATCAGGCTTGATAAATGCTCTATTTATTGACTTTATATGGTCAATTGTATGTTTAATAATGTTATTACTTAAATTACTTACTTATATTAATTTTCGCACTCCACTATACGCGGAAAAGTAATGTAAAGAAAAAGTGAAAAAAACTAATTGTTTTTGGGTTTATTTTTCGTTTTTCGGCCTAAAAACAAAAAAAATGGTTTTTAAAAATGTTTTGCTGTGTGTGTCGTTGTCGTTGTCGTTGTCGTCGGCATTTATTCTTGTTAGCACGATAACTCAACTAAATCGTGTCGGATCGATCGGGTTTTGACTGATTCTGATTGAGGACGTCTTCCAGACGACACCTATTGATTTTGAGGTGAATAAAACACACTCTATCATGTACATGGGTCATGAGAAAGTACAATGGTGGACTATTTGAAAAAAGTAAAACTATCGCATAAAACACATTCTACATTTATATGTTGGTTTATTTTTTCTAGACCACTCAATGTCGAGATAGAGATGTTCTGCGTGCGGAAAAGTCCATTTTAAAGCTCTAAAACTGTTTATTTAATATTATTAATTAAATTAGTTATTATGATATTGATCTATGAAGAAACTATTTATAATGATAGAATGCAAGCTTCAAATGTCCATTGTCCAGTAAAGTAAATTCTTTAGTGTTATGCTGTGGTGAATTCATCAACGAATCCATCTTGATATACGCTGATCATCTTATTACCTCTTTCAGGAAAAAATCCAAAGACTATTTTCTGGAAGACATATTTAGGATTTCTGCTAAAGAAGCTGATAGGAGGGTCACGGGAATGATAAGCTGAGTTCGACGACGACTTTACTTTATCAACAGTTCTTTATAATTTTAGTTCTACTTTTGGTTCCTTTTCTAGATGTAGATTTAGCGCTGATTCTTGTTCTGGTTCCGCCGGCGCCGCCCCGTTCCGGTCTTGGTTCCGATTCTAGTTTTAGATCTGATTCTAGTTACAGTTGTACTACCAATTCCATAGTTTTTTTTAGTTAATATTTTCTTTTATTTATTTTGGAAGAGTCTTCTTTCATATTTAGTTGTTACAAGGCTCTTTAGATTTCCATATTCCATGATTTTCTCTGTCTTTTCTCCACTTTCCATATTTTCTTCAGAAGTTTCACTCCTCCATTCTACTTTTGTGACTGTATTTCAGTAACCTTTGTCCAAATTTTTCAATAATAGGGCATTTACTTGCATTCTATCCGGCATTTTACAACTATAATAAGTTTACAATTACTTTGCTAAAATATTTCAAGCTTCAATTTTTCAATTGATTTTTCTTTCTACATTTTTTATTTATTGTCCAGACATGAGTTCCGTGGGTTAAACAGCTAGCTTTAAATGAGCCTTAAAATATTATTCCCTTTGTTGTTTTTGATATCTGATCATTCCATAATATAAAGTAAATTTGTTTTATTATAACTGTTCCGTAATTTATCTTCTTTTAAAAATCTGCATCGTCTCTTCTGATGTCAATGTTATCCTTAAATATTTATATTCATGTATTACTCGTATAACTCCTTTTTGTGTGTACATTTTGTATATGATCATATATTATATTTTGATGATATCTAATCCTCAGTTGTCGTATTCCTCAATAAATTTTCTTAGTATGTAGTTGATATCATCCTTGCTTTCAGCTATGCTCGGTCATCAACAAATGATAAGTTACTGTTTCTATTTTCAACATCAATTCTTATTTTCTACAATATTCAAATAACATTTGTTTCAGGTATATTTTGAATATTTTTGGAAAATTCTTCTGATATTAATTGTCCAACATTCACTCTACTTTCAATTTATTTATATAGTCTTTTAACACCGTTAATATAGTTTTCGTCCACTCCTATTATTTCCATTGCTTCCTCCGGCAGGCTATCATATGCTTTCTTGGGGTCGATGAATGTAACACTTTTCCATATGACATTTGTTTTCTCAATTAAATGCTTCAGCGAAAATAGCTACCACATTGTTCTTCCAATTCCTTTGCCTATACCTCTACCATTACTTTGAATATGCGCCGATAAGTCTAATCAACAATAAATCATGTAGTTTTCAAATTATTAATTTTTTCTTTAACTCTTATATTAAACAAATTAAAATAAAACGTTTTCGTTGCATAAATTTTCCACTAAGTTTCTCGTAATAGATGCACTGTGTCTGGATGTTGATGATAGCACCATAACAGTTGTATCGCTTTGATGTTACAATGAAATTACTATATTGGTTGTGTTGTGTATCAAAGACTCAAACCTGTAGAAACATTTCGTAGCTAATAGACCGAAGATCTTATTATGACAACTTATAATTTTAATACGAAATAATATCTATTAAAATAAGACAAAGTACATTTTAAATGCGCTTAACAACTCTCAGCTTATTCTATTTCTAATCCGTGATATTAGAACGGCTCATTACCGATTAAGCTGCAAGAAATGGATTAGCAACGGCTGTTAACATACGCCATTCTCCGATTCGTGTCTATGGTTAATAAAAATGGTAAGTATTGGAGCCTGCCTTGAAAAGAGAGTAAGAAGATTATGTTGTTAACATTTGCATGACAGACCGTGCAAAGCATCGATGGGAAAAATCTCCGGCGAGCCAAAGTTGGACAGCATCAGAGCTGAAATCTGATTTACTTGAACTGGTTTGTTTACTAAAAAGTGTAGTTAGCATAAGACTGGTAGACGGTCGTCTGATGAGTGTGGGGCTTTGTTCATGTCTGCATTAGCCTACGTATGCGTGGACAGCCCCACAATACGAATGGGCTCAGCACACGCCACCCAGTGGACTGCCAGGTTTGTTAGAGATGATATCTCCTGCGAACTATTATTTGAACATGAGAACGCGTGTTTAGCGGATGCCGAGGTATTACATTAAACACCGGTGACTTTTAATTGGTTTATATATCACTGCCTCTTCGCCGACGTGCTCTATTAAAACCGCGTTTCCCGGTCGTGCTCAAACGTTCTACACTGAGAGAAATTTATATGTATTACATCAAGAATATATATTATAAGTTGAGTTTTTAAATTCAGTGCAGGATACAGCGAATGTGTTTTATCTCAGATATAATCCATCATATTGAGTGAGTAGCATTACATTCGATGGATCCAGCACCGAACTTAAATACTGTAACATAACGCGATCTACTTCGTATTTGTTTTGTAACTTAAGACAAACATTCATCAAACTTCAAATAAACATCACCTTGTCAACTTTTTGATCGAGAAGTCTACCAAATATGTTTTATGTATTTTTGCGGTATTTCTTTTTATTCTCTGAATGTTAAGAGTATCCTCAAATAACCAAGTATTTCAAATGAGATTGTACTGTTCAAATTAATATGCGAAAATCTGGCTCTATTTTTGAGAATAGATTACTTAGATTAGATTTGTGAGAAATTATTACAATAATTTTTAACAGACTTGTGGTGATTGAAGAGAATATATATATATATATATATATATATATATATATATATATATATAAAGGTTTATATTACGTTATGAAGAAATTCCAAAGTTTACACTGCAACCCTAAATTACCCATTTTGGGATTAAATTAAAGACGTTTTAACAAGGTAAACTTCTACAAAATTTATATCATACAACTGAAATTTGAATTCTAGAAAGAGAGGATGACGGAGCCCACATGCTCTTAGGCCATCGTATCAGACCCCTTATGCTACCTCCACCAGAGCGTCTATTTTGTATACAACACCGACGGCATTCCCGCCATTCCACTGCGATGTACTGGAGAAGGATACTCGGTAGTAGTAAACGTAATCGGTAGTAATATCGATCTCAGCAAAGAGTCCTTAGACCCACAATGTGATGTGGCAAGGTATCCGCCTCTTCAGTTCTATGATTTACAAAGTGCACTTTCGCCAAAATTAAGGTAACACTGTATATTTCCACAAGCACATTCAATAGATTGGACTGGAATTAGTCCTACAGTTATTGGGGTCTACGGATGTGGCTATGGTCTATGAATATGTCAATGATTTGTTTAAAAACCACTTAATTAGTAATTTTGCTAGTAGCCAGTAGTGCCCCTATAAACTTACTTAGAAATACTGTGGCATACGTAACCTGATTCGAAGTTTACTGATTCGAAGGTTTATGTCTTCAGAAAATATTTGATTACAATCAATATTCGGTATCCAAACAATGAGTGAAAAAATTGTAGCCTAAAATCATAGTATAACTTCAAAAATTACACATAAAAATGTTTGACACTTGATATTTTAGTCTAAAAAATGTTTTCACATTATTTTTTATCAAATCACTCTTCATAAAATTAATTAATAGCGTAATAGCTTAGCTCGTTTATTAGGACTTCTGTATTTAATTGATAAATCTATTATGTGAACTGAAACTTCATCATAGCCTACTCTACAAGTGAATCTTAAACTAGTGATGTAAATACTTGTCCTTGTCTTTAAGTGCCACCTTGTCTTCGCAATCCCCTCAGGCTTTAGGGGTAACAATAAGTTGATTTCTGTGGAGCCAAACTAACTTTAAAACAAACTTTAAATCAACAGCTTAGTCCTCTAATAACTATTATAATGAAAAATTCTATTCTCAAAAGTAAGTCTACATTTTCGAATATTCGGAACATCCATCTTATACCAAGAAGCAAACTGCTAAAGTAAATATATACACCACACTTTCTCTACGTACGCTGTTCTCTAAAGATTTTCTTTGAGTGTTAAAGTTGCCTTTCTTAGACCCTAGTTGTGCTGAATGCTCTACAACTCGCGGTGGTAGCGCCAGGCCGCACCCTATTTCTTTACACCGGAATTGCGTGCCCCTAACTCGCTTCAATTCAGACACAAGGTGGCTAGAATTATAAATTGATACAGATATTGCTGAATTAATCGTCGACATGAAGCGAAATCGCCGGGTTTTTATTGTAATTAGCCTCTGAGGTGTTGGCGAGGAAAAAACTACTGGCTCTCCTGATAGAATTTACGATTGCATGTAATTTATCAAAACATGACTAATGAAGAATGGCCTGGAACTTAAGAACACGGAAATAGTGTAATAAATCTAGTTCGTAGTCTGTCACTGCCACCTTTTTATCTTTCTATTCGATACCGAAACATCGATACAATTCAAGGATATAGAGATGGGCGAAAGCGTTCCCGTGTTAGATGGCAATTAAGACAACAGGATTTATAAGTAGATTTTAATCTAATAATAGTTAAATAATGTTACATTTAGGAGCATATTGTTGATACCTAATCCTAATATTGTAAACCTGTTTTTGTGGCCTGAGTAAATGAAATATAAAAGCATATATAAATAATGGAGCTAGAAAATCTCCTCACTCGGTTATTAATTCTAAAGACCAACATAAAAATTAATGTTTGATATGGAATTTTAAGAAGCCGAAAATTAGCTCATTTTTTTAATAACACATTAAATGCTGAAAATTTAGTTAATATGGGCGAGGAGTTATAAGATGCAACTGAAAATCTTGAATGAAGACTTTCCAATACTCTGGATAAAATAAATAATCCTTTTGAAATGCGGTCTCCTAGATCCTCCCACGTTACATTTTTGGATGGAATAATGTTCCATCAGAATTTTTCAATAAATATTTTAACGCGATGCAGTAGTTAGGAAACGGTTCCCATTCAACATAAATCATCGATTCATCTTATTAGCTAAATATAAGTGGTTTCATGTGTGTTTCCTGAAAGCCATTCAATAAAACACAGCCTTATTTTACTTAAGCATTGTTGTTTCCAAATTACAATAAAAGGGTAATAGGCATAAGACGTGTCTGTAAAATAACGTATGCCACATGGGAAATTTATTTAAATAATTGTTAGATAACAGACAAAACAATATTTCTTACTTGAAGTATTTTACTGGGTATGGTCTGTGAAGGTAATAAAATTGGTTAAGAATATCTGATCTACTCTGTTATTTTAATTAATGTCAAACATCAAGAAATAGTATTCGCATTTTCATTAGTGGGAAATCATATACATAATAATACATGGTGCGGCTCAGTCTCTTTGTAATTACTGAATAAATTAGAGGACAAAGGCGGTACGGGTACTATAGACGGTGTAATATAATAGTATTTAAAAGTATTGCCCCATTCACACGGTTGTATTAATACATATAAAAAATATAAATAAATTTATCGTCTCTTTTTACGTATAACTTATTCTTTCACTCTTTATCACAACAACGAAGTAAATTCATGTAATTTATATAACATAATTTTTTTACAACATCGTACGCTATTGTACGAAATACTAACACATTTTTTAGATGATTTCGATGTCATACTGCACTAATAGACATTGTAATGCCAGTAAGTGTATGAAATACTCCAAAATATATTATTAGTTTTCAGGTATTTTAATATGCTTCTAGGATTTCTTATCTTCTTCCCATCGATTCTACAATTTGCCTAACGAAGAGCGCGCAGGGTGTTTAGGCAAAAGAAAACTGCAAAAAAGAAATCGGAAAAGGTTCCTCGAACTATATATTCGAGGTAACAACTTGGAAAATTCTTACCTCTCTAGAAAACCTCTGGATCTAGGGTAAATCTGAAGGCATCATTGAATTTGTCTGTCCTTCCTTGATCTATACGAATTTATTTATATTTTTCTTTAGGAAAACGTTTTTTTTTTGCAAAGGCAAATCGACGGACTAGAGAAGTAAAGGAATTCTGCGGAAAAAAGATTATTTTAAAAAATACAAGCCTTAAAATTGACGCAAATTATAGGGAATTTGTAGAAAAAATGGACCTCCAGAATACGACAGAAGCCTTACAATTAGTTTGAATAAAAATCTGTCAGTTTTTTTCTGAAATTGAACAACTCGAACTGCAAATTCAAAACAATGACTTGAAAATACTTACCTACATAGAGAACTTCTGGATATAGTATAAATCTGAATGCACCGTTGAATTTCGACGTGCCAAGGATATTCTCTGGGGTTTGATACTGCTGATGAAGATGATGACCGTAATTCAGACACTAGAATCATATTTTACTGCAAAAGTATGTATTGTAAATCCAACATAAAGATTGTTGACTATCTATTAATAAATTAGTGTGTGTCCAAATCTTAACCTTGAAAGTATGGTTTGTTCTCTTCCTTATAATAGTTTCCATTTGTAAACTTTAGAGTTTACTTTTTTTATATTTCGATAACTTTTCGTTGAAATATGTTTTTATGTTAAGATGACGGATTATAATATTATCTCGTATATTTAATGCTGTTTCTTTCGCAACTCTACCAGCCCACTCATTGCCATAAATTTCTACATGATTAGAGGTCCAGATGAAAATAACAGCCTTTTCCAAGTTAACCAACCAACCCCTGTGTTAAGGAGAGAATCTTTGTATTAAGGAATCGCATGTCTAGGTATTATCTAGGCTTTGCAGAGCACTGAGGAAATCAGTGATATAACTTACATTAAATAGAAAACTATATATTATTGTTCATTTCAGTCCAGAAAGTATTTTCATTTCAATTTCAATCTGCGGAAGAAAATTGAAATGCAGTGCTAAGTGTGAATGAAAGCGTAAAGAAATATGTAAAATTACACAGTGTGTATAAATGACCTTGGCTACTTTATTTTTATTTGTTACACAACATAAGTAATATCAATACCTAGTATATGTGTCTCACTCCGATAATTATCTGTATATACAGCATGTAAACTTAAAAAATTGGGAAACTCTCATGTTTCATCCAGTCGCTTATTTATTATTTCCGTCCGCATTTATCAATCAACAGAAAAATGTTTGTAAATGGCAATATCTGAAAACTGCTTACGTTATTAGATTATATATTAACTGCAGACATGAGCGTATAATTTTAAACAGTTTATTTTTTTAGTCTTAAACGTCTGCAAAAACTTTTTGTTTAATATTTCAACCATCTGGTGTTAGTTCTTTTGGAAACCTATCAAAAAAGAAACTATAACAATCTGGAACAATATTTGCACGTTCCTAATAGTAAAGCAAACAAAGGAGAGCATTATTTTACTAATAGGTTTCGTATGTTTAGTAAAGGATAAATATTGATAAAAAATCTCATGGGCACAGTAATTATTGACGTTATGTATATAGAAAACAACCTCAAAAAGTGTTCTGGTTGATGTTTTATACAATAGATATATTTAAGTGTATATCTTAACATTTATAGAGTGGGTACACATTTGTATGTATTTTAGTTTATTGAAGCAAGTATAGTTACATATCTACTTTACTCTAAATTAATCAAAGCAAAATTTACTCTATTGATCAAAGTATAATATATGTATGTATATAGTGTGTAAGTATTTTATTTAAATGATCAAGCATGATAACACTGATGATATTGCAAATGTTTTTAAGTAATGTTACAATAGAGTTACGAGTATATAATAAATATATCATTCACAAGGCATAGTCAGTATCAAAAAATAAAACCCGCCACAGGTAGGATTCGACATTTGTCCCGGATCGGAACCGAACGACATACAGCTGTTTCGAACTTGTTAGTTCTCATCAGTGCCGTACACGGTACGCCGATTCAGGACAAATGCCGAATGAACTTTATGGCGTATACATCTTTATCGATACGATCTCTGTCAGTAACATATAAGTCGGAAATCGAGATACGGACTACTCCTCTGGGCTTTAGCCCGAGGAGTAGCTGTTTCTTAGAGCGATTATGTAATAGCTTTGCTATTTGGGAACTACTTTGATAACCGCTTGGCGGCTTGGTGGTTCCTTTCTCGATTTCCGACTTATATGTTACTGATAGTCAGTATGTATATGTTAATATGTTTCAGTAGGTGTATATGATCTACATTTCTTAAAAGAAAAAAATATTTTCTGAAGAATATTACTTCAAGAATTCAAAAGAGTGGGAACCGAAAAATAATTCCGCGTTAAAAATTCCTGTAGTCAAAATAATATTACGAATGTGTACATACGTACTAATAATAATCTTAGAATACATTACAAGTATTTTTCTTTCTCTTATGGTATGCATAAGTGCATTTCTGCACACGTGCATGTTTTGATAACAAATTAACAGTTTTTCATACTTCAATTTCGACTACAAAAATGTGTTTATTCGTGATCGCTTCCTTACTATCAGTTACGAAATTAAAAACTACCAAATCTGGATAATGAATGGAACCCG
Organism: Rosalia funebris; assembly: GCA_037954035.1. Taxonomy (NCBI): domain Eukaryota; kingdom Metazoa; phylum Arthropoda; class Insecta; order Coleoptera; family Cerambycidae; genus Rosalia; species Rosalia funebris. The sequence goes on from JAZFAV010000011.1 coordinate 24,057,979, forward strand.
TTTGTTAATAAGTATTCGACTTTTAATGTGTAGTTTATTTATACTCCTCTAATATTGGATTTGGAAGTCAATATTTACATATCAATAATGAGTTCTCTAATAATAATGGGTGTTCCTTATACATACTAAATAGATGAAATGGTAAATAGGTTAATTTGAGTGATGGTATTATGAGAATAAGTGGGCAATAGTTTTGGTTATGAAGTGATGCCCACCTACGGTCTTATACAGACTTAAGTCATTTTTAAAAGTAATATTTTTTATATACCAACGTACATATGTTGATATAGAATTAATCTTAAGTGCTATTAGATATATTTGTTTCCTTATGACGCGTATTACTTGAATTTATTAATTTCTGCAATTAAAAAAATGTTGATCTCGAATATTTATGGTGTGGGATAATTTATGACTTAATTACTGGAAGAAATCAATATTTCTTATACTATAGTAGTTGTATATAGAATGGCCATTAACAAATTAATATCGAATTATATACACCCTTATAATATGTTGAAAATTGGAATTGATTTAATGAATAAAAATATTTATGATTTGTCATGAAAAGTGATAATTTTCTGACAGTTGCATACCTCTTTAGAAAGATGTAAATGACGTTGCGTAATGTTTAACAGCTTTACGTTATTGAAATGGAAGTATGTTGTTAATTATATACGTATACCTTTGCTTCTATTCTTTCAATCTCTTTTTCACTAACAATTACATTAGTGTGAGTATAGATTAGATAAAAAAATTAAGAAAAACATACCAATGAACAATGATTATTTAAAAAAGCAACTAAATTGAATGTTCAAATTGTGCACTGTTGGCTATTTGTCAGTAGCTCTGGCGACAGTTAGTGCTGTCAGATTGAAAATCAGATTGATAAATTGAAAATCAAGTATCCCCAATGGACGATACTGTATCACACTTAAAATTCCCAGAAAGTGGTGGGTGGTGCGGCATAATCGACGGAAGAGTTCTGAGTCCCCATTTCTTTGACGTGCTGAAAAACTGGTGCAAATAAATGGATTTCTCGAAAATGACCTTACTACTGCACAGACAATTTTATATCCAGATGTAGACAAAACCTGATCTTCCGAAAAATTACTTTTTCTTTCAACAAGATGGCGCACCTCCCTATTATATATCTAGTTGATCCCAAATCGTTGGATAGGGAGAAAGAGACTGATTGAGTGACCAACCAGATCGCCAGATTTGACACCGCTAGATTACGTTTTGTGGGGATACTTAAAAACCAAAGTATACGTTAATAGACCGGAGAATTTAGAATATTTAAAAGCAAGAATTCGCCCCGAAATACAACGTATACAACCTGAAGTTATTGACAATGTTCAAAAATAATTTATTAATCGTATTGGCTACTATCAAGCAACCAACCGTCCACAATTTGAATATTCAACTGAGTTTTTAAATAGTCATTGCTATTAAATTTTAATATTTTAAAATTTCAAAATCGTTTCTATTAATTTTATTTAAATCATACTCACGCTAACGTAATTATTTCCATCGCGTATGTAAATAAATGTACTCTTTCAAACTTTCTAATAAAAAAATGGGATTGCTATTAAAAAAATATCTATAACGTTATACCTCATACACGAATCACCCTGTATATATTAATTATATTTAAAAAATTGCGCAACTAAAAGTAAAATTCTACGGGTCTGAGAGTTTGTCCTAAAAGTTCATCCTTGAATTAAAAAAAAAAAATGCGATGTATCTTTAGCAATCTAGTCCAGCAATAGTTCCAGTCACTCTGTAGTTTATACGTTATTGTAAATTTTATAAATTCCTTTACTACCTATTTCTATTTCCATTACTCTATAAGGAAATAATTACAAAAATATTATATATATATATATATATATATATATATATATATATATATATATATATATATGTATATATATATATATATATATATATATATATATATATATATATATATATATATATATATATGTAGTATATAACATATATATAGCAGATGGTGCAATAAGATGTTATGAGTTAGATATCAATCGTTCAATATAAACGGTTAAGTTCCACTTATACGAAGAAACCCATCGACCGTTCCAAATTTTTATTGACACCGTCCTTCTGCAATATATCTCCGTCAGCTTAGGCGTTTTATAGCAAACAGATGTTATATTAAAGAACCTTCATATCTATAGAAAATATACAGTATAATTTATCGAAAAATAAATTGCGATTATTGTCCGAAAATACCGAAATAATAAAATAACGGATAAGATAATAATTCCACCCCTTAATGACACTAGTGAAAGATGTTTATATCTTAGAGACATCTGCGCTTTATATTCGGTTTATGCCGATATTCTTTAGTAAGGAGTGAGACGCTCGTTACTGGCTGATTAGCTCAACAAATATGTTTGTTGATACAGCTTAACGATTGTCACGATCCATTTTTATTAAGGGGTTTTACGGCCGAAGATTAATTAATGGTTTTAAACAGAATTATAGTATGTACGAAGTTACCAAGAAAATTACGTTGCTGTAATCGGTTATAAAAATAAATAAGTTTAAGAAGAGGAAGCATTATCAAAACGCAAGATTCTTTTCATAACGATAGCTTTTGATACTTAAAAAACAGTACTTGATCAAGAACTTATAACCTTAAACAATAATGAACATGTTGTACATAACCGAATGATTGTAACCCTTTCCTTCCTACGCTGGACTAAAAACAACATAAAATTGTTCAATATAAGTTATAAACTCATTGAATTAGAGTAACAAATCCTAAGAAATTAAATCTAATTTGAAGCTTAACTCTTTTCTTTGGCGAAATTTAACCTCAATCATGACCTAAACGATACTGTAAAAAGTAAGAAATACATAGCTAGAAGACTGTAATTATCTTGGAATTTATATTTTATTGTAAATATGCAGAAAAAAGCTTTTACAAAACTTTTCATATTTAGAAAAATGTTTTGATGCAAATATAGCTGTAATCTGTTTTGTTATTTTGTAGCTGTATTATAGATAGCATATGATTTGTCATATACATTACTAAATTTCAAATAATTCATAGTTTAAATAACTTTTAATAATGTTTTGAGATCGTCCTATCTCTTATAAAAAAAAATTATATTTCATTATAAAGTGTGAAGCTAATAGCAGCAATTTCCATTTAAATCTTTGCATTACACTATTTTATTATTTATACCATTATACATCAGTCTGTTTATTTAATAACAATTATATTAACTGTTTATTATATAACAAATAATATTGTATAGATGAAAAAGAAGATTAATGTGCAATAATAATAAAGATATTGCATAAAACTTATACTATATTAGATGACATAGGTATATAGTATAAGCAAAACCGCAAAATCTCATTTGCATGTTTTCTAAAAAGTGATAAAAATTCAAGTTATATGAACTCTCCATGAAACCTCTAAACAAAGGATTATACTCTTATTATAAAAAGGAGGTACATTGCGATAGCTTAGATGCTTGTTTAATGGTTATGTATATATAATTTATATAAAAAGTGATTGAGAAGAAATTATTACACATCCAAGCCATGAACTTAACATTTTAGTATACATTTTCCCACATATTTCATACACTTTTTTCAAAGTTTTCAGTTATCAGTAAACTATCTGTTACGCAAACTATTTAATATAGTGCGTCCCAAAACTATTTTAAACAATGAAATTAAAGTATGTACAAATAATACATAATTTGACTATTTCGAAAAGTTTTAATAAAAAACTAAAACACTTTTATCTATCCCCAAACACTACGTATTCTCGGTATAATTTTTAAAAATGTCCCTCAGAAATTCGTATAACAAATAATATTGGTAAATAATCAATCAGTAATTACATTTTTTTTTTAATTTATTTACATTTACGCAGTATCAGGAATGTTATACAGTCTTTCGATAGAACAGATGCCATAACGTCAGCCCTATCCTGCATGTCATTATAACTGTTATACACAAATTGAGGTGAAGACATTTTTAAGAAGTTCATCCAAAAGTGATCATCCAAATCACGTACAGATTTGGATGATGAAAACAAAGTTACTATAGAATTGTTGGGGATAGCCTACTTTGTTGTTTAAACTCTATTTTTTACTAGTCCACATTGTTTATTTTATGCAGAAATGTTTGAGTAACTTTTTCTTCTATCATCCAAACTCTTACCTAAAATCTTCCAAGTAAAGCTCTATTAGGTATATTCATTTGGATATACGAGTCATCTAATTCGGAGGAGAGAAACTTAAGAAACTCTCTCGAAACTCTTTGTAAATTTTTACAAAATATGTATTTATCTAAATCACGTACTCTAGATGTTCTATTAAGGGCGCATATATAAACTTTGCAATCCAATAAACCAGAATGTTTGGATTTAATAAACCTTTAGATTTTCTTATAATAAAGCTCATTTACCTGTATCATCATTAGGTCATCAGTCCTAAGACTGGTTGGACGCTAACCTCCAGCTTCTCCTATCTTGTGCTAATCTCCGCATTTCGCTAATTGTGCTACAACCTACATCCCTTACTATTTGCGAGCAGTAGTCTAATCTAGGCCTACCTCTGCCTTTCTTCACTCCTGTATTTACCTGTATCCATTTACCTGTATATGGCTTATATAATATTACTGGCATGCATATTGAAAATTAAAGGCTTATTGAAGGTAACACCACAATCCTTCGGGTACTTAAGGTAATTAGGTGACATACCAATTATCAATTTAGATTATTTAAATTATTCTGTAAATGTACAAAAGCGTTTACAAAATCGACTAAGAATAATTCACATAAAGTACAAGAACATCCAGATAATTTACAATATCATGTATAAACAGAACAAAAATAAGTAGCCCAGGTATACACCCCTGAGGAACCTACGATGATACGTGTATTTCAAAGGATTCAAAACCACGGTTATCTATGTACCGTCTCCTTCGCGGGAGTGAAATTTAAAGAAAACTACTAAAAAGATACATATATTGAGGATTGAATAATAGTAAACATAATAAAATTGGCAGTAATAGTATTAAATTGTAAATTTAAAACAATTCTAGGTACCAAACAAGTTTTATATTATATCTATTATTATATATTATGTAGTAGGAAAGTGCTACACATATATTATATTTCAGCTGGGTACTGTTGTTGGTAAAGGCGCATGCTTGGTACTGTTCACCAGGAAGCAATAATAATGTATAAATATGTAAGTTTTTCACAACGTCTATAGAGCGCGGAGAGCGTCGATATATTGTACGAACTTTACGACCAAGAACTAACTAATTGCTTGTAAATTATTTGCAACCATTTTAATAGTTCAGGCTGTAAAGTATTTCTCTTTTAACTCGGGTACTTTGTGAACCTTAATGCCTTATTTGAATAAGCACTCGTATATATCAAGAGTAAACAAGACGTAAAGTGGAAAATGTCTAGTGAATTATTAGCATTTCATAGATGGAAGCGTAAATCATTCGCTGGTCATTAGCCTGGGGTTAATTAACATTTTTATGACAACTCGAGTACATTTTAATTTAGGTGTGTATACTAATATTTAATAAACATAGGTAAACAAAGCAGTTATGGTGTTTAAGTGCCCTATATAGGTCAATTATGTACTACCAAGAAATATAGTGAGATACGTTTGTTACGTTCCCCCGAACTATAGGTAATAATGAATTCATTTTGGATTTAGCCAAGTTTTTGGTGTCAAAATTTACTGAAAATTTACAAAACTCAGTTCAAAATTATTGAATTAGCGCATATATTTCAAACAATTGCACTGAAAATCCCTGTTGTTTTTCGATTTGACACGTATCCAAAAATATTATTTTGTAAATAAAATGCGTAAATAAAGCTCTCATGCTTTTATATACTTTGATATAAATATCAAAGCATATAAGTTTTGAAATAGGTATAACGCTTTGTGTTCTATTGTATTCTAAGTAAACGAATTTCATAGATACTTTAACGAAAAAATATGACTTAGTTAATTGCTTTGGTGTTATCAGGGATTAATTCAACCTTTAATAAATCAACAACTTATTCTTGGCTCTCATACTTAAATACGATTTACTTTTTGACATAATTAGTTTATAGAAACAAAGCACAAAACCTTTGCAAAGTTATAATTCCTACATAAGACGTACTTTCACCTTGTTTATATACAAAGCGACCAATTAGTCTAACTAAATATATTCGACGTTTCCCTATATATGTTTAAAGTTTCCGTTACTATCCTAATATTTTCATAAGTACGTAAAGTAATTTCCTATTAACCCTTGTATACCCCTGTATTTACCCCTTTTTTATCAATTTCTTAATTTAAAATCGATAGAACAATATACCAAAAAAAATTATGTTTAGATTCTAAAACAAAAAAGTGAACAATTTCTTTCGACATATAACTGTATAAACCAATATAAAAACTAAATACACAATTAATAACCCACAGATTTCAACAGATTTTTGTCGAGCCACCCTAGCGCAGCTCTAACAATTATTATATCCGTGTTTTATAGGGACTAAATTTTTCTACGGACAATAAAACCTAACTTATGCTCCATAATTATGCCATTATACGGCCTACGAAATAAAATAGTCAACAGTTTTGAGAATAAAAGACCCTTCCTACCCCAATATAACAGGCCTTCCCGCAGTCTGAAACTATTTTTATGCTCCCTATATGGTAGGTACATTCACCGGTTAATTTAGATCCAGTCCCGACTCGGGCTCTAAACATAAAAGTTATTCCTCGTAGAGTTATACAACGGATATGAAGGCATCGTCCATTACATGAATGAGTTTTAAGAAAGCGAGCAAGTAAAATATTCTAGTAATGCTTGCAGTTGTATTTATATTGCAACAAAATCAGCAAACTGTACAAAATTTCCATATATTAGTACAAAATATACAAAAAGAAAACTAATTGTATAATAGCTACAATAGCATTCATCATTGATAGTTTATGGTTAAATATCTTTTAGGGATCAGAGGTTAGGATATAATACATATATCGCTAATAATAACAAATACATTGTCAAAAAATTTAACCTTTCTATTCTAATTCTTTTTTTTTACTTTCCTTTTAAGTTTATAAAAAAATCATTTGCCACAGGCAGTTGTATTTTTTTATTATTATTATTAACTTAAAAACCCCAACCACGATTATCGAGGGTGCTAAGTATAATGGGTATAACACTCTTCTTGGTCAGTCAGGACATTCAATACAGATAGGGAGACCATTGTATGACTGTATACCTACAAATAGGTAAAGCACATGGGAAGATGAATTCTAATCTTATTAAATTAACTATTATACATCTAACTTTATATTCCATATGAACATAACTAAGGTTCGATGTACGATTATATTGTTTAAGGAAAGTAGTGTCTGGATATTAGTTGGGAGTACGATATTTAAAGCAACTATTATTTTATAAAGTTTGTGCTTATTTGAAAATAGTCTCCCGAGTTAAAATGACATGCTTAAGGTCGCCAATAGAGTCATAACCACATGCATAGTTGGGGGTGTTTAGAAAGCCAGTTGTATTTAGATGCTCTAGAATCCGACCATGATTTAACTTCATCCTAGTAATATTTACCGATAAAAATTTTATCACCTTTTTACATCTTATATGACGTATATTTTATGGTAAAAACACTGCAGTTTGTATACTAGTTATTTGGGTTTGATATACCCTTTTAAAATTAATTTTAATATTAATTTGGCTTAGGGGTTTATAATCTAAGAATAACTGATTATGAATCAGTTAAAATACCAATATTTGTCTCTTTTGGATTTTTTAAGTAGTATGTATATTTCTACAACTCAAGTTGGTGCTTGAAAGATTGCGCAAGGCTTCTGCACCATTTACTATACTATATTGTGCATTATGCACTATTCTAATTCTTGGTATATTGGAATAAAATAGTTAGCAAATACAACAATGCAAGAAAAGTGTTAAGCCTTTTCCTTAACGGAGCGTGATAAATATTTATATTTTTCTTGTTTAGGCTAGGTCTTTAGTAAATGAAAGAAAATACTTGGTTTCACATTTTAGTGTGAATTATAAACGCTATTTTTCTGCGTTGAAATAAATTTGCATTTAGTTCACCTGCATCACTTTTACCCTATAATCTATAATTTCTTATTTCTGGAATACTTAATACGAGATAGTTTAATATGGTGTACAATAATACGAGTATATTAATGGTACCTACAAGTCTTATCTATGTCCGTTACGTTATATCAATATTACAACACGAAGAGGTATGTCGTAATGTCTCTATTATGACAAAGATTATGTAATTAATTCTGATATAAAAAATCCAAAACATTCAAAATCAAAAAAGACGAAAATTGATAAATTTAATTTCTACGATAAGTTTTTATGAATGTATACAATAGTTAAATCGTGAATAATTGTTATTAATTTGATGATTTATTTTATTCTATGATTGATCCTTTTGCTAGCTTGATGCAACTACCGCAACATATCGTAATATCAACCAATCTTTAGTATTATTGTTTATATCTTCACAATACTGAATTACATAGGATCAATATATGCAAGTACCCTCCTTGAGGGTACAAAAAAATATGCAAGGAAATACAATACATCTTTCTATAGAATCTATATAGTTACAATGGTCAATTTTCCGTAATGGCGTGTATAATAATGTAATTAATACCCTTCACACTATGGGTATTTATATTTGGGCACCCTGTATCGTTATCAGTGTACATATACCCATACAATATTAATTAACGAATACAAACAAAGTTATGTGTGTTAATCCCAAACTCTGTATGTGAAACAGTTTCATCAAATTTTAATGCGTTTTCGACCTTCCCTAGTTTGTTTAATTTGAAGAAAATGAAATGCCAAGTTTGATAAATTATTCCATGATATACACTGAAATTACCATATAAAGCTTAACACTCACAACGTATTCAAATACTATTTCTGTAATAATCAACGATTACAGATTTTGTTTCTCTTAGAAATGAAAAAATATAACAGTTAAAGTATACAAAACCAATTTATTCTCTCAAAATATTTCAATTTGATGACACAAATTCTTATTGAAATGTATCACTATAGGTATTTATATATAGTGATAGAAATAAACTATGTGGGAACTAACCTTTTAAAATTATAATTAGTGTAATTTAAATCGTTAATCTGTACCCATAAAATTACATAAAATACATTCTTTCCCATTTTATAAAACCTAATTAGTGTAACCAGTCTTATGTAACGTCTTTTAAGATTCCTACAACCGTTTACTACTAATGGTCTTCCCGAGAATAAAAGTTAATTAGTATACAAACTATTAAGATATTTTATTAGTTTAGAACTACCTACCTACCTATCTGTGGTAAATTACGAATATTTCTACGAGAAATAAACGCTGGAATTATGCTCTTAACGATAACCATTATTTACTTTTGATCAGAATAAAAAATGGGTTCGAATCCCAGTTCTAGGACTGGTTTCAGTATTTTAAGTTTAAAATAAGCAAATTAGTGCCTCATTAGTTTTTATCTATAAAATGATAGTTTTATTAAACATTTGTTCTCACATAATTCTCTAAATTCATTACTACATATTAATAAACAAAGGTCTACAACATATTTGTTTTGCAAAATATGTACTTCGATGATTCGAAGAAAAGAAGGTAAATTCAATAGTGCCCAAGCATACTTATAGCGAAACACAGAAATAACTCGATAAGTTTGTGGATGTTTCAAAAATATTTCAATGAATTTGTTTTAGAAATAAAAATGTAAGACAAAAATAAAAGATAAGGAACAAATAGGTCGACACTAATTGAAAATGACACGTACATCACAATATCTACATACATTATTTTCAGATACATACATATATAAGTATATTTTCATGTTAATACTCTATAAACACTTTTTTTAACATTACTACCGTATGATTCGTGGTAATTTAATCAAATCAATAATAAAACCACGATATACGGCTAAAAACTGAGAAAATGCTAAAAGGAAAAAAACTAGCTAATACCAGTTTTATATTATTTTATGTTTGTTTTCAGTTTATCTAAGTTTCAAAATATTTATACACACTCGTATATTTATTCATATATGTGTTTCTTTATAAACCACTAACATGCCACTTCCTGTTCCTTTAATGCTTAAGGGTTTGCAGTAAAAGAAATTAATCTCCTCCTCTTAACACCTCAGATTGTACATGGGAAGGTTACATATAGAGATGAGGACAAACAAATCTGTAGCCAGGGAAAAGTGCCTAACCCTCTCTGTTGAGATTCGAACCCAAACATATAATGACACCCACAATACTGGGATCAGTCTACTACCATGAACCACAGTATGAATGGCATTGTTGCAGCTGTCCACTATAGAACACCACGATAGGTATAGTTATAGTTTATTTCATCGCTATTTGCCAAATAGAAAAATCTCAAAAACTTCCGATGCCTTGTTTTTATACCTAGGCTCAGGTGGACTGTTCCCCCTTTATCGGCAAGATAAGAGAGTTTTTTATTTGGCAAATAATGATGAAATGAATAGTACCCATTCATGCAGTAGACATCGAGAAAATTATTGCACTTTTATCGTTACGCATCAAGCACTAGATCTGGATGCCCACCGTATCTCTTATTTAAACTTAACAATATGATATATTAAATATTGATCCCAAAATTTTCTAGGATATGAATTTTCAAAAATTATAATCGGTTAGGCAAACGTATAAATAATTAGTGCATGCTATGAAGAAAACACAATGATAGTTAAAATGAGGAACAATACACAATTTTAATATAATAATACTTCACAATAAAAACGACTATGATTGGTAAATATTAAAAAACGAGCTCGAAATAGAACGTAATACTTAAAAAAGCCTCTTTCCGACAATAAAATTCGAATAAAATTCGCTTCCTCAAATTTTCCATTGAATCGCCTTGTACAATCGGCAGATAATTATTTCTAAATAGTCAAGTTCACCTTGAAAATCTAAACGTATGATTTATGAATAGACGGCCCTTGGCATAACCGAATTGCGTGGAGCGGCCGATATCACAGAAAGAGGGTTGGTTTTCTAAAAGGGATGGCTTTGGGATTCTCAGGCATATGGTCATTCAAACCATGAGAGGTAAAGGAGCTCTTAAGTCTCGTTCTTTGCCGGGTAGCATCTTGCTGTCCCACTTAACCACAGCCTAATTAACTTCAGAAGGGCCCACTTGGGTCTTTGTACCTTTGCATGTTTATTTATTGAAGGCATCCCGAAGAAATACATTTTTATGCCCATGGCGCCATGTGAGAAATCTATACGATGAAAAAAACGCTGAAAAAAACGTTACGAATGCTAAATTTGTCCCAAGTTATACAATAAATACATTTGTAAATTGTAACAAAAGTGTTGAATGTCAATAACAAAGACAATCTTCGCAATAGTGTTCAAAAACATATACATATTTATGTATATGTTTTTGAACAATATGTATATATGTATATGTTTTTGAAAATGGGCGTTTGCACTTCTCATAACTTAACACATTTGAAATAAACAATGATTTTTATTTCGTTGTCATCACTTTCAATACTAACGTATTCACTTCATAAATTTATCTTAAACAGGTTCTCAAGGTTTTCTTTACTTAATGTTTACACCACTAATTTGTATCGTGCTATTGTTATCAAATCGTATACAATTTGTAAACAAGACAATGTTGTCTTATCTAATACTAATATTTATTGATTATGTATTTAATGTTTATTGTATATGTATTTATTAATTTAATTTTTTGAGTATTTAATGACATTATTCTATTATTTTTAATATATGTATAGTTTTTATACCATTTCTTTTTGTTAGATACTTAAGAAGCGATTAGCATATTTCTTATGGGACACGAGTACACGGAGAGAAAAATTTGTTAAGCATAAAATAATCGAAAACTTAGTCAGAAGTATATTCATTGGCGCAAATTTTCCTTATCAAAAATAGATTTGTTCATTGTACAATTACGACTTGTAGAAATTATTATTTTCTTTGTAATTTATTTACTTAGTAGTAACATATATTTATTTACCAATATTTATTTACCATATATTTATATACCATCGTGTCCCAAATAGTATCCTGTCTTCTATGTTTTGTTTTCAAACCTAACAATAAATAAACTGTTCTCTTGGTGTAGAGGTCACTTCCTAGTAATTACATTTCTTTGTATGTTTATTCTGCGTTTGTGAAGCTCAAAGTGAAGCTTTTCCTACAATTTTACAACAAAACGTTTTTTATATTTTTAATTGTTACAATACATCCCTTGTATGTTGGTGCACAGTAACTAAAAAACGGCCATAGAGACCATATCCCATTGTAATTCCTGAACAGTGGTGCCGGAAAGGAAATAATCATGTGTGAAAATTCAACAGCCTCGGCTGGCTGGGAAATTCAATAGCTTATTTAATTAGTGTACCATTAAACATAGAGGCCCTATTGTCGAAGCAATCAGGCTATTAATTTGCGATGTTTGTGGAAGTTTTTGCTCAGTTTAATTCAATAGAAAATGCATCGCCCGAGTAAAGAAAAAACGCGGTAAAGAAGGAAATAAATGACATGCAAAAAGTCCCTAACATGAACGTTCAGCTCGTTTATTGGGCACGTTTTAAACCCGGTTTTGAGTCTGCGATATTCGACGAACACGCAGACCATTTAAGTTAAGAAAGCATTTACTTTGCACAATCTCCGATTGTTCACGATTAAAAATTTAAAGTCTATATTAAAAATCGTGTGCACTATGAACTGTAACTCTGTTAACCTTTAAATGTCAGTGGGTTTTATTATGTGAAGGATACTGTTGTATGACTAATGTACTTGAAGATATTTTATGTTTCTTCCATTTCCGTATGCAAGAACTTTTAAAAAATCGACTGATGTATATCGAGTCTAGTTAGTACATCGCTCTACCTTGCGTCTAAATAATCGCAAATTACATAGATAGTACAGGTCAAACGGATGTGGTGTATACTGAAAGCCTTTGACAAAGTAAATTATGATATACTAATTTGAACATTATAATTATTTTAGTAGTAATCTTCTTCGCTTAGTAAAATCGTATTTACCCAACCGTACATTATTTGTGTCATATAATGGGTTTAAATCCGAAACCTTCGTAGCGTCGGCTGGAGTACCTCAAGGCTCAAATTTGGGACCATTACTCTTTACATTATTTATTAACGATTTGTCTTTAACGCTTATGTCGTATCATCTTCTCTTTGCAGATGACTCAAAATTATTTTTAAACATAACCTGCTTAGATCATCACTTGAGATTGCAAAATCTCATCGACCTTGTTCTATCGTGGTGTTCAGAGAACACATAATCAATAAACACAGTTAAATATAAAGTTTGTTCGTATACATTAAAAAATCAACCACTAATTTATAATCATTCTCTTGATGGTATATTTTAATACAGTCTGAAGATATCAAGAATCTTGGTGTGTACTTTGATGATAAACTACTTTCCTCTGAGCATATCAATCACGTGGCTTTTAATGTACATAATACCTGGGTTTCGCGAGTGACTTTGTACTGGTCATCAAGTTGCAGATAGTTTATGATATCTGTTATGTTGTCGTACTTGGAAACTTTCGACATGCTTTTTCGTTTAGTTGATATAAGAGGGTCTGACGTAAGGAGTGAACTATTTAACAGGTCATTACTGGATTTTTCCCTACTCGTTTTACGAGTATGATGCAAACGATTGTTCGTTATGTCTTTGTGTATGGTTTCTAAAACGTCTTCTGAGAGCGCGCCTTGGTTGACTCCCAGCCATAAGACATATCCATATCAAAAAACTTTACAAATTAACGTTGCAGCGCGTGACAGAAACTTGTTTATGGAAAACAAGCTACAATAACTGACTTATTGAAATATATTAAAAGTACAGGACGTTTTAGCGTCAAAATCGAGATAGAGCGATTTGAAGTTTTAAATGTAACATTCATTTCCTTCACCCATTTTCTCCAAACAGAGGTATTTATACTTTTAATTAGGACTAGATTTATCTTGAGAGATCGTATCTTGACAAGAATCAACACATGACTGACCGGATATTGGAAACTTATTTATCCAATGTTTACCTTCTAAGTTATCGCTACATAAATTAATCCTTCTATTTGTTTACTAACACTGGTTTATACATTAGCATGCATCTCTGAAACAAACTATGGGTTTGAAATCGGTAACAAAATTCTTGATTTTTTATTTTTGCCCATTGAACCGTTTTAAATTTATTTCGGTAAATTAAATAAATAAAAAAAGTGCCATCAAATTTGAATAAAAGTAATTATTCGTTAATTTTCTTAATGCATTAAACATTCGTTGTCGTATATTAAATCCAACCATAATATCAGTTTACAAAATTAAATATTCGCCTGTACATTCACAAGATCTACAATTACATAAGACTTAATAAATGACAGTTATTTATTTTGCGTCTGGCGACAATGGCTGGGAGAAAAACGATCGCTTCGCGCCACCAAACTTCAAAAACATCGGGACTCTTGACGTTGCAAATAACAAGTTCCATAAACTCATCCTACGTCAGTCTTCTCAAAATCTTCAGTTACGTAAAGACTGTGTTAATAAAATTAGAAATGTTTATTTAGCTTTGGCGACGCGACGTTCCGAGTAAAAAGAAGCCCTGCCCCGCCGAACATCGGCGAGACTTTTGGCGACACCAAATCAAATAAAAATATGAATCAGATAAAGACTGCCTTAAACCTATAATTGACAGACCGAAACTGTGATGAGTTAAACCGCACGAATGTGTAGAAAGATTTCTCAGAGGATTTGGATTGGGCGGAAAATACTTTATCTCTCTTGTAACTAAATCCATAAGTGTACACAGATATAGAGTAAGAGCTCGTAAAAAGTAAATAACCATTACACTGGGAAACTAAAATTTTGTTGCGCATTTATTACAGCACTTGGTGTGACTTAATTTGAAGGCGTTAAGTTCAAATCTGTAGATAATTTCGCTCTGTAAGGTCTGGATTTTTTGCAAATCAATGTTTTCAATTTCGCGAAATTTTAGGCTTCATATGATGTGATATGACGGCAAAAAATAAGTTGTGCAAAATAAAATACATGTATTCAGATATGGATAGGTACAAACAATGTTTGCTTTAAATTAACGTATATTTATTTTAACATTTCAACATAAATGCCATAGATAAATGCCATAGATAGTAGGTAATTCGTAACAAATGATGGATCAAAACTGAGATACTCTTATTTGGGTAAATATTTGATGATTAGGGGAAATTTCAAAATGAGCTTAACATAGTGTAGCACAAATATTGTTATATTGAGCCTTTGATGAAATAAACAGTTTTAAAGCCTTAAAACGGACTTTTCTGCACGTAGAACATCTCTATCTCGAAATTGAGTAACCGAGAAAAAATAAACCAACACATAAATGCAGATTATGTGTTTCATGCGACAGTTTTACTTTTCTCAAATAGTCCACCATCGTGCTTTCTCATGACCCATGGACAGGGTGGGGTGTGTCCTATCCACCTCAAAATCAATAGATGTCGTATGGTAGACGCTCCTAATCAGAATCAGTCGATAGCCGATCGATATGGCACAATTTAATTGAGTGATCCTGCTAACAAAAAAAAATTGTCAAATAGTCCACCATTGTGCTTTCTCATGACCCATGAACATTGCAGAGTGTGCTCTATCCACCTCAAAATCAATAGGTGTCGTTTGGGAGACGTCCTCGATCAGAATCCGTCAAAACCCGATCGATTCGACACGATTTAGTTGAGTTATCGTGCTAATAAGAAATTTTATTGATACCGACGACAACGATAACGACACAAAGTGGTTTAAAAACCATTTTTTTTTGTTTTTAAGCAGAAAAATGAAAAATAAACGCTACAAAAACATTTTTCTTACTACTATATTACTTTTCCGCGAATAGTGGAGTGCGGAAAAGTAAAAGTGTAACAACCACATACACAACAAAATGCATCAGGTTTATTTACACATTTGTGTATATTTTAAGATGCAATGATTAAATCTACAGCAAAGAGAAACTGATTCTTCTTTAAAGTTTGCAATGTTCTCAGAATATTGCTGTAAAAACAAAGAGAAGTAAAAAAGGCTCACTTTAAAAAGGTTATTTCAGTCATAATGCAAGGCTATACACCCTGAGATCAACTAAACGTTATGTCCGAAAATGAATTTACATATGTACACGCCATTCTAAATATAAAAATCACAACCTGTGTATACAGGTATATGCAGATCACGCTTCAGATGCCCGTGCTGAGTGAGAGTAGGGTACTAATAGAGTTTTTTTAATGAAGCTATTTCACATTTAAAACTCTTAGTACCAAAATATGCCACTAAATAAACGAAGCATTCTCAAGGGCACAATACCCAGCACAAAATAAATGTCAGAAGTTTTAGGATAGGTGGTGCATCACAGGGTCGATATAGTAACAATATGATACATAGAAACATAGCGAAATGTGTATAACAATGTAGTGAAAAATAAACCTCAGATTTAAAATCAGTGATGAAAATATTACTAAAATAAGTTAAAAAAGTCAATAAAAAAATTGTTTCCCAGTGATTATCTAGGTAGAAATAGATGCATGTTTTTACGTGTATATTTAGATTAAATTATTAATTATCATTTATCAACGAGTTAATTTTTAGTTTACTCATCCTTTAACAGAGAATACTTCTTATGTATATTTATTAAGATATTTTGGGGCATTCAACTATATTTTAAACAAAATTCTTGCTATAACCTATGCATGAACTAACGACCAATATTTCAAATAATGCCGAATTCGATAAAAGTAGATATTTAGTCAATAATCATACTAAACTATTTTAGTCCATAAAATATTTAAATAGATACAAATAAAAATTATTAAAAAAATTTAAATTGATGCTAAAAAATATAAATTTGCCTATTAATGTACATATATTTAACTAGATATAGGAACATATTGTTGTTAATTGAGAACACAACGTTTTAAGTCAAACTAATTGTAAGCCATTTATTAAGCTTTAATTAAATACATTGGTTTGTTTAATTGAAATGAATTCAATTAAAAAAAAAGTTACAAAATCTATAGAACAAAATACTAATACACATTTAGGAATTTCTCTTGTAATGTAAATAAGCACTTGTTTATTTATGCCGACATATCTAAAATAAAAACGGCGAGATAAAAAACCTGCTTTGTATCCTCAGGCTAAGTATACGGTCTATTGAACTAAAACAGCTTGATTTTATTATTATAGTTTCAGCATAAATTCGCGAGTAAATTTTGTTTAAACGAGGTTCGTTCTACAATCGCTAATATATATGGGTATATGTAAATATTTTTTCTTTGTTTGGAACCTATTTGCTACACTGTCTGTTGACTATTCGTTGACTATAAAAATAAAACTGTTTGAATTATTTTTAAATCAATAGGGATTGCGAAGAAATCACAGAGATGCTGTTGACATAAATACCATTCGGTAGTAGTTTCTAAAACTTCTCGTTCCTAAAGGTTTGATTAATTCAGAGGTAATTAGAGAGTTTGGCGGATCTCCAAGATTGAATAAAATGAGAATTGATGAAGTATTAAAAAAAATAATGAGCAACTTTTTTACTAACAATTTAGAATTGAACAGCACAGGGAACTGGAAAACTGGGTTCGATTTTCTCATAATTACATTATGTTCCCTTTTGTGGTATTAGGATGCTGTCTTCAAGTTTATGCTACTATTGGTACGATCTACTGAAATCAAATACTAAATCAGCGCAGATATAATTACTAAATTAGTATAAGACACAGAAAAATTAATTAAGCGACATTGTCCGAAGGGCTAATATGGTTTTTAAACCTTTGTTCTCAGTTTCAGTAGTGGAGTACCTCTATTATGATTTTATTGATTCTGTTGAAATCTTTGAAGTAAAACAAGAATACAAAAATTTTTCCCTAGGTACATTTACAAAGTTTGCAATTATTTGTAATTATACTTTCTTCATTTTAATTATATTTAAATTATCTAATATGCAGTATACTCATACCATTTAAAATATACAAATGTAAGCAATAACGAACATATTATTTTAGCCAAACTACGATATATTAAATTTTGCGAAAACATCCATTCTTAACATTAAAATGTACTTTATAATTTCCTGTGAACTAACAAAGACATACATGAATATTCTCTATTACGTTACTTAAAACATTAAAAAAATTATTTTAATTAATTTAAAAAACATTTCAATTCAACAAAGTATAGTTTAGTTAATTTTTGTCTATGGAAAAATAATTCAATCAATTGTTCAATGTATTGTTCAATAACATAGAGGAATTTTTTTATTAATTAATAATGAAAATTAGAAATGAAAATTCTCTATTTACGCAAACAGTTTATTTAGTGTAGTGTAGTTATCCATCTCAAGTCAAGTAGCAAACGTTGATTTTTAGTAATATACAAGACAAGTGTATGTATTAAAACGTATATTTTATAAAATAAAATAGAAAAGAATATTAAAGTTCTTCATGCGAAGATTCCTGTTGTTTTGTTTTATTTTAAAGTTATTAAAAACTTAATAATAAATTAAGTGATAATTTAATTAATTAATAAAATTTAATAAACTACAAAAAAATTATTGGAACTGTAAATTATATAACAAATATAAAATCAGACTTACATATATTTTAGAGCAGTTTACACTCTTTTAAATGAGCGCCTTAATAAATAAATTTAAGATATTTATTTATAAATTTAATAATATACAAGGTATTAAGATGAATTGAATAGAAAATATTAACTTATTTCAAGGAAATAAGTTAAAGTTCACGTTGAGCTACTACATTATCATTATTTTGATAATCTGTTAGCAGCATTATGAATATAAATAAATGAATAGAACTCTCCTAAGTTATTTGTTGTATCTAAGCTATTTTTTCCTGTATATATATATATATATATATATATATATATATATATATATATATATATGATAGTGATGTACAAAAGACAACTTTTAAAATCATAGATTAGGTTAAAATAAAAACTGCGTGTACTTTTAATTCTTTTACAATTATAAACATCAGTTGATTATTAACACCAAAAATCATATATTTATGTATAATATGTAAATTATTTTACTGTATACTAAATTTAGATTTTTCGTTCGAGCTTCTATTTCCGCGTCTTTAAAACAATTTAGAACCAACGAACACAATTAAAAATAACGAACACTCAAATTATAACCATTGGCAAACTTATTTTTCTCGTCCTCCCGCCAATTTTCGTACTTATCAAACTTTCGAAATTTCCCCGACGTTAAAATACCTAGTAATTAATGAAATCCAAAGCAGATTTTATTTTTTAATAGGACTCCGACTCATCCTTAATTTTATTATAAAAGATTTAATTAACAATAAACTCCGGAATCCTTTATAATTAAAAATATGAACAGCCGAATAAAGAATGTACTAGTCGCTATTAGGTATAATTGAATTAAAACTTTAATTATCCAATTGAAATATAATTATTTTATTAAAGGCAGGGTCTCTTTATTGGCGGACTAATTGTTTCATTCAATAATAAAAATGTAATTAGAACGAACGCAGGATAACGGAAAATACATATTTGTGACGTTTAATAAATAAAAACGATAATTTAGTTCTCAATTAGTCAAACACCTGACGGATCTCAGACGACGAATTTCGTGAAAATTTCTTTGAAACAGTAATTATGATACAACATAAAGAATATTGATCGCTGTTGATTGCTTACACTTGAAAATATGATACATAATTTCTAGTCCTGTGTCTTAAGGTTCCTTTTGTAGTATATATTAGCACACATACTATTTTATTTATGTATACAGGTACCGGTTAGAACGGTTTTATCGGTTTTTAGTCGAACAAATAGTAATGATGTTTAACTAATTTTTTACTGCTCTTTTGACTGTTTCCGACATAATTCAATAATGGAATGTGATAAAATGTTGAAAACCAATTTAGAAGATTAGTTGCGGTACGGCACAAAAAATCTAACATAAATGAGCTGGCATATACTCGTATACGGTATACATATTTTGGTAACTGTAAAATATATGATGTATTTTGAATACTTGCAGGATTATTTTTTACTAAACTTTTTGGGTTCTTATTGCAAATATGAAAGATTGGTTTATATTTTAATTCTTAAATGTAATGCATATACAGGGTGATACAGATGTTACTATTGTGTTATCTATCACTATCATATCTTATCTTCGCTACGATGCTTAAATTACTAATTCACTACAAAGCCTAAATTTCTACGAGAGATGGATCAGTATTAAAGGTATTTTAAAGCCCTTGAAATATTCTCTAGACCAGTTTCTTGTGTCCCGACTTATATGTTATTAACATAGATCGTATCGATGTATACCCCACGGATTTCATTCCGCATTTGTCCTGGATCGGCGTACCGTGTACGGCACTGATGAGAACTAATAAGTGTGAAACCACTGTCTGTCGTTCGGTTCCCATTCGGGGCATATGTCGAATCCTACCCGTGGCGGGTTTTATTTTTATTTAATTTTTTGAAACCTTGTCTGAATGTCCGATCGTGCAGAAACACAAGAAAGGGGTCGAGGATCGCTTTTAGGTGTAATTCAACGCCTGGCGGGGCTTTAGCCAGAGGAGTAGTTGTTTCCTGTAGTGATTATGTAATAACGTTGCTATTCGGGAACTAGGTACTTGATAACCGCTTGGCGGTTTGTTAGTTCCTTTCTCGATTCACGACTTATATGTTACTGCTCTAGATCAATGCATAACTTTTTAATTTTCGGAGAGTCACCGTTCGAGAAACAGTTAGGAATTTGATGAAATAGTACGTTTTGGGTATATGAGACGGCTAACGTTTAGCGAAGATCTTCGGGTCGTAGGCCATACTGAAGGGGTACATAATGATTAAATATATTGATATTTAAATAAATTAATGATTGATAAATTTATTTATATGAGAACATTACTTATGATTTTGTTGTATCATATTCCGTAGTGCTCTTTTGCAACTAAATTTTAATTACAAACTTTACTGACAGAAATAGTTGCAAATATCATTGGGAATAATGAACAAATAAATTTTCATGGTACCTATTTTATAAAAAGAATATAACTAGAGATCAAACTTTACTACTTTCAATGGTGTAAAGGAAGGGACAAAACATCATAATTTCTAGTGTACAATTAATACAATCGATTATACAATGTAATATTTTAAACTCCACTAATATAAGCTAAACGGATATTGATATAGATAGATTACTATCTTCATATAGTCGGCTCAACTCGATAAGGTGAATAACGAGCAGTAGTACTGCTCGACCGAAACCCAATTATTTTAGACCATCATCAAGCGTGATTATGGGGATATAGGCGAATAGTAATTGTGAGAATACAATGTAATTCATTTCATTTATTCATATAATATAAAGCTCTAAGGCTGTAGATTATGTAAGTTCCTTTACACATGTTTAATTATTATACATGTATATTCATATGGTTTGTATAATGATTCTTGCGTGTGCGTCACAGGTAACAATCGTATGAATCAATCAACTGACATTCTTGAACAGTGTCATGCCAAAAATACATTTTAGGATAACAGTTAGTACAATATAAATCCGTCAACCTATGACAGAGTAATGAAAAGGTTCCCCACAAAAACATTCAATGGAAGTGATATTTCCATCAAAATAAATGAAATAAATTCAACAAAAATCAAAATAAATGAAACAAAAATTAAATAAGTTTTATAGAAATATTGAGACGCCAATGAATCAAATTATACAATAAAGCTAAGACGTGACTTCATAATTGCATTTTGTTCGGCAAATTATTAACTGTCTATGCCGTACGTAGTTGATTGAAACATATTTCGATAGACATACGTGCTGGCAATTGTGGTATATTAGTAACAATTGCGAGTGGTGTAATATGTGATCCGTGCGTCGTTACTAGATTGATGCACGCGCAAAGATCCATTATACAAATTGTATTTGAGGTATAGTCTACGTTTTCCACATATTGTGTTTAATACAATTACGAAGAATAACTGTAGAATCGTACGTCTCATTTCGCTAATGTAATATAATTTCGATAAAGAAAACCTAATAAATTAGAATTTTAATTTTATTTAAAGTTTTAATTTTAAAAATGTAAAAACTTGTTTTTGTTTTTATTTCATGCCTTTGAATAAATTCAGTGTGGATTAACTAAGTTTTACTGAGATTCGTAAGCCATTTGAACGAAAATGCACACTAATGTGTAGGAAACTATTATAACGCATATACGTTGTCCATTAAAAGAAAAATAGTGTATCTTTATTCTTGAATATACGCCGCTTGATGTGAATTTGATCAAAACTATGTATGTTATACAGTGTGGAACGCCTTGTGGAATTGTATATACAGTTCTTAATTAAAGTAATGAATAAATTAGTTAAAAATTCAAGGAATTAGTTTTGGGAAACACTCTCTTGGACTCCAGGAATTTTATGTTTAGTTGCGTATTTTAAAAATATAATTAATACATACGGGGTGATTCTTGTAGGAGATTTGTCGTCTTTTTTTTAATGACAACCCCGTTTTTTATTATGGATTGTGAAATGGAACATTTTTTTAGATACGCTACGGTAATAATTTTATATTAGCCTAAGTATAAGTTAGATAAACAAAATTAAGAAAAACGAGTATGTAATTTTTTATTGAGTATTTAAAAAATCAACTACCTAAATTAAGTGTTAGAATGGTGCACCGTTGGCTTCCTGACAATAGCTAAGACGATTAATAAATTATTTTTGAATATTGTCGATACCTTCAGAAAGTTACGTTGTAAGTATTTCGTGATGAATTCTAGATTTTAAATCTTCTACATTCTTGTTTTTGCTTGCGACACACTGTTTTTGCCAAACATAAGATAGGGAATGTATTCTTTAAAGAACTAACTCCAAACACTAAAAACTATTTAACAAAGTAGGATTTCAAGTTTTTGTTCGGACAGCAATAAAAAAAACATTATCGATCGGGTATAAACTTTTTTATCTTACCTATACTCGTATTACACTTACACTTGTATTACACTTACACTTGTATTACACTTACACTCGTATTACACTTACCCATCGTATAATGTAATTATTACCGTAGCGTACGTAAAAGATTATCTCTTTTACATTCCGTAATAAAAAAGAGAATTACCATCAAAAAACATATGAATGGAGACTTATCTACTATAGGAATCACCTTGTATGTATTAATTATACTTTCAAAAATGCCCAACTAAAATTAAAATTTGACGGGTCTGAGAGTTCTTCCCAAAAGTTATTCCTTGAATTTTTAACAAATTTATTTATTCATTACATAACATATTTATTCATTACGAAAGCAGTTTATTTAGAATAAGATCATACTGTATCAATGGTAATTCACTTTGCCGACAAAAGGAATTAAAATGAATATGAAATTCTTACTAATATTACACTGAACATACCACCATAATTATTTACGCACCTGAACCAATAATTACTACTGCGATCGACGATCGTATTGAAAGATAATAAGCTCGGTAATAAGCATCTGTTTGTAAGCATTATTTACAGATACTGACACTTAAAAATATATATTTGTACCATATAATACATTTTAGTATTAAACGATCAACTAATAGTTAGGTTTTATTAGTTTGTATTAAAGAATCAACATAATAAAATAAAATAATAAAATAAGATGATCTAACATATTCAGTTCTTATTCAAAATTTACAATTCTTTGTAGTTCATTTTTAAATATTTTCTTGATATACATATTTAATTAACTGTTTCTCCAGTGTATTCTTACTATACATACATGTATGTTCCCAATACGAACCCCGAAAAGATTAGTATTATTCCTATTTTTTAATGTACAATTTGGTGGTTTATTTTATTTATCAACATTTTTACTCTCTGCAATATATAAAGTACAATAATCAAATAAAAGCAGAACTATCTTCATTGTTTGTAAAACATATATAAAATGTATAAAAGTGTCTAATTACCTATGAACAAAAAGAAATTCAGTTTTTAGTAGCTTTGCAATAAATGGATTCGTCATAACTAAAGTATTGTGACCCCTAATATTATGTCAATAATATTAAGACTTTAAGAATATTTTAAACGCCCAGTATTAGTCTTTTAGTGCTTTAATTTCGTAAAGTACACTGTACCAGTTTCTTTGATAGATAGATTTACACGCTAATTTACCATTATCTACTAAGAACGAACTGAAATATGGATATGGGTGACTAATATTAAATATGTTAACGTATAATTTAACAAGAAGAATGCGTTTTGTACCATTATGGAGACCATAATATTTATATGTAATTATAATAAAAAAAAATCACCTATCGTTAATTTTACATTCAAGTTTTACCTACTATGATCTAGGTTCCATATTAATGTGAGAGATCAGATCTCACACATGAGATCTGATGCTTATCATCAGCATCACATCTCGCATGTGTGAGATCTGATGCTGATGATAAGACTGTCTACATACATCTAAAATATTCCTTCTACATCATAGAAATCTAGCCAGTTTTAGGTACCATTGTCCATAATTAACTACCTTCCATATATTTGCAATTTTCATTAATTAATATTCGAGATTTTCATCTCAATTACCAGCAATCGGGTTCAGAGACATCAAGTTTCCAGAAACTATCAGACACCGGAGCAGACGATCGTATCGAGAAACCGTATTTAAAAGCTTCTGAAAAGGCCCACTCCGTGCCTCATAAAAGATTGAAATTTTTAATTACGCCTCCAACGGAAATTTTAATAAAAACTCCATTGAAATCTCCCGCAGCCTTATTACAATATTGACCCTTACGCCGAAACTCACCTAGCGCAAATTCCCGCAGAATATTCCAAGAGTTTGAAACTGTTCCACAGAACTGTCAAACAAATGCCACAAGATACACAAAACGAATCGACCCACGAATATCTACTGTAAATACACTTACGATCGGTGAAATTCACCTCACTAAATATTAGTCTTGAATGTGTTGATTTTAATTGATAACTGTTTAGTGTTTGTTTTGAATGCGGTGCACGTTAAGCGTGTTGTCTGCTGAGGAGCGTCACACACTCCTCTCCGCGGCGTTCCAATACGGACTGAACGCGGATCCTGAAACTGAAAAGCTCGACGTTCAAGTCTCTCGCAGTTGGCGTTGCCGTAAATCCCAAGGAGTCGCGATGTATAATTCTTCTGCTAACAAATGCGCAGAGACGATGGGGATGGGGAGCATCCTAGATGTTTAGTTTCGCATAGGAACGTATTTAATATGTATTTACTGTGGGCAGTTGAATTTTTATTGTGCTTTTATTATTCTTTAAGATTTATGTAGTAATTAAAGGCTTTTTTTCTAGAAATGGAAGCGTTAGCAACTAAAACTAATATAATTGAAGGGCGATTTATTATGTGTACGAAGTGGTAAAGCTCGTTTACCTTTAGAATGTACTCTACATATATGTTGTCTTCCTTTACTTTAGAGACCTTATTATTTTCTTTTGCCGATTAAAAATGTTATTTTTTAAACTCACTTAGAACTCAACAACAAATTAATAACAATAGAAGTTTTGAAATATGAACATAATTAAGTATTCCAAGAAGTTAATAAAAAAAAGCAAAGACAGGAAATAAGTTTTCCACGAACATCGACAGCTTATACGTTTCACGACGTCCTTTTTGCTGACCAAGTAAGCATTATTGAGAGATGATTAAAACTGTGACTTTTAACGATGATGTCAACTTGGCTGTCGAAACACGTTTTGAGGAACATGTAGGTCTTCCGACCGTTTTATCGGAAGATGATTAAAACTGACATTATTGATCGTCTTCCGATGATGCCAACTTGGTTGGCGAAACGTAATGTTTCGATGTTCGTGGAAAACTGGTATTCTATTCTTGGTGTTGCAATTAAGGTTCCACCCCCTTCTTAGTAGTACTAAGAAGAAATTAGTACTATACAATATTAAAAACAAGTACCGAAAGATAGATCTATACCGAGTGGTCCAAATTTTCTGGAATTTGGGGTTTTCTCGAAAACTATCAAAGTTACAGAAAATCTGACGTTTCTGAAAAATGTCTCAAGTCTGAATGCCTTAGTGTCGAAGCAACAAAATGGCATAAACGTTAAGGAAATATGGGTTAAAAAATAAAGGTTTTTAGAAGTAGAATTAAATAATGTTAAAAAAGCTGATGTATGCATTAAGTTGTTTAGTGGTCCTTCCCCTAAAGCCCCGGGTTGTGGTATGTTACACATAAAGATAAAAAAGACAAGACAAAGAGAAATAGACCCATGTTCAGAGGGAATTTTCAAAATGCTCCCCCCACCCCCCGTTAAGACTCGAACCCAAATATATGTATATTAAGACTTGTATTTTGTATATAGAAACACCCTGTATCTTATATTCTTTCAATATTGTAATTAAAATAACGAACTTAGCAAATTTGACAAAAGTAGGATTAGCGACAGCAAGGATAAAGAGTGCTTATGGCTTGACCGGGAATCGAACCCGGCTCTTCCAATTTCCGGTTGGTTGCTCTGACCGCTGAGCTATCGAGGCACACTCAATATCCTTGCTAATGCGCCAGTTTAATGCGTCACTACAGTACTCCCTCCCTAGAGACATGGTTTGTCTCGATACAATTTAACGGAATGTGACCGCGTTCGCAATTCTTACTAACCGTTGTTCGGTAACCCCCGGACTGTAGGGCGATGGATAGGACGGGAATCGAATCCGCGAATTTGAGATGTAAGGGAGGTTGGATGTACTGGAACGAATCACATCACGTCGGGGTCACCACTTTGGCGATAGCAAGGATAAAGAGTGCTTATGCCTTGACCGGGAATCGAACCCGGCTCTCCCAATTTCCGGTTGGTTGCTCTGACAGCTGAGCTATCGAGGCACACTCATTATCCCTGCTAATGCGCTAGGTTAATACGTCACTACAAAGGCTATAAAATATATTGACAATTTGCTACACAACTATATTAAATATTAATTTTCTCTTGAAAAGATTACATCTTCTGCTATAATTTATAATTTAAATATAAAGATATTTAAAATGTTACATGAAAATTCAAAAAGTTTTAGTCCTTTCGATAAATTCTAAACAACCCCAAGAACCGCTAAAAAATAAATTTATGCCATATAAAATAAAATTAAATCAGCACTTAAAATTACCCAACTAAACGCCAAATTGTAGCCTTCACTTTAGCTGGTCACAGCTAAAGAATTCAGAGTTTGGTGTGTCCTCATGGGAGACCAGATATTAGGGTCACACTTTTACCACAGAATATATATGCCGCTGCTTTTATTAATACTCCATAAACCGACGTAGATACTTTTGTTTGTAATATGCACCTTAGACAGTATCAAATTACTTATTTTCAACTTGATGGAACCCCAGGTCATATCTCGCATAAGTTAGTTGGTTATTATATATCCAGTTCGGAGAAAATAGGATATGTATTTAGATACATTTATCGTTTAATGTATAGTTTATTTCATCGCTATTTTCTAAACAAAAAATCTCAAAATATACCGTGGCTTGTTTTTATGGCTAGGCTCAGGTAGACTGTTCTATTTATCGCCAAGGTAAGAGAGTTTTTTATTTGGCAAATAGCGATGAAATGAATAGTAATAATGGAATTAATTTTTTTGTTTTAACAAACAATGGTCCCATTTTATGTTCACCCAAATCTCCAGACATAGCTCCTCTAGACTTTTGAATTGCGGACTATTAGGAAAAGTCATTTATAGGGAATGTGTAAATAACATACAGCAGTAGTAGAGCAAGGGGGCTACCAGCTCACCCTCGGATTTGTCCGCGGACATTTGATGCGGATGGCATGTGTCCATCGGGAGTGACCAAAGATGTGGGTGGGGTCGCGAAGAGTTCTTGTGGATGATCAACAATGACCAGAGGGTGTAGAAAGAAGCGGCGGAGGGGGGCGAGGAGAAAAAAACATGGTTAAGAAAAAAAGGGGCGTGGCTGCGTTAAGAAAAAAAAAACATGGCTGTATTAAGAAAAAAGAGGCGTGGATGCGAAAAAAGAGGGTGGGGGGAAAAACATGTCTGCATTAAGAAAAAAAAAATGTGGTTAGAAAAAAGGGGGGCGTGGCTGCGAAAAAAGAGGGTGGGGGGAAAAACATGTCTGCATTAAGAAAAAAAATGTGGTTAGAAAAAAGGGGGCGTGGCTGCGAAAAAAGAGGGTGGGGGTAAGAAAAAACGGTGTCTGCATTAAGAAAAAAACATAGCTGTATTAAAAAAGGGGGGCGTGGCTGCTTAAGAAAAAAAGAGGGTGGGGGAAAAAGGGGGGTGTGGCCGCGTTAAGAAAAAAACATGGTGGCAAAGGGGTGGGGACGCAAGGTCAGTGGCTGACGCAGTCAAAAGGGCCTTATCTTAAACTTTATCCGATTACAATCGAATAAAGACTAAAATTCATTAAAAAATGAATTGAACATAATCACAAGAAAGAATATTTTTAATAAGTTAATAAATAAAAAAGTTATAGACAAAGAAAATATATTTATGGTAAAAAAATAGTACATATATTTAGCATTACATTTAGATTCAATATTAAATATAATAGAATAACTTTAAAGAAAATTATTAAGATACAATATTGTAGTATTATAAAAAAACTTAAAATATTAATGTAAAAAAATTAATCAAATCTCTAATTTCAATACAAATGTAATTTTTATTAAAAAATAATTTTTGAGAAAAAACAATTTAATAAAAAAATAATTTTGAAAAAAAAAAAAACATTATTGATGACCTGCCCAACATATTACAGTTGGTCGAACCTCATCCTCCTCCACGTCGCTAATCTCGACGACTTCGTCTTCATCATCGGAGATGACAATCACCGTCTCATCGTCGGTGTCGTCGTCGTCCACGACAATGAAGTCGATATCACGATCACTGAAAGAAATATAATTGAAAAAAAGAATACAAAATAAAAGAATAACTTACTTTTCCTCCAAGTAAGGTGGAGACGTAGGAGAATAACTTGGAGGAAATAGAAATCCAGGTGGTAGATCTCGTATTGGAATCAGAGGAGGTGGTAGATCTCTGTAAGGTGGAGGCAGGTCATCATCAATGTATGGTGGTAGGTCCCAGTAAGGAGGGGGATCCAAATTGCTGTAAAAATAATTATAATTGAAAAAATGAATTAACTATGTAAAAAATTACTTACTTTTCTCTGAAGTAAACTTCAGGATTTACCGGTGGCGTATATCGGTTCGTTAATTGAACCATACGAACCCAAGCATTAAATTCACTAAAAAAAGTAAGTATAATGTAAAATAAGTTGAATAATGAAAAAAAATAACTTACATATCTTCAAAGTTCTCTTGCAAAATATTCAAACACTCAGATGACGACATCTTTCGTGAACTAGATTTGATATTTAAATAAAAAGGATTCCGTTAGACTTCAGTATTTATATCGAATTGCAGATTTTGTTTAACCTAAACACTTTATAATCATCAAAGCGTAAGTATAAATAGTCGCAGTAATATGAGAAAATTCAACAACGTCTATTGAAATATGCTAAAGTGATTAAATGAACCATTAAAAATTAATTTATAACTTCAATAAAAATATCGTAAATGCAATAAGAAGTCACGTATGAAAATTTTTGGTAATATGAGAAACACAAACAACGTCTATGTGATTATAAAAAATAAGAGTAAGCAATCCAACAATAATATCAACGTCTTCAGATTAGATTGCGTTGCGTATATATTTGGGTTATCAAAATGATTTATTATAAACAAAAACGTTGGCGTTCGAATTATTTCTACATGGAACGTGATTTAAATGTAAACAAACTGCAAAAATGCCAGATCGCTTTATTTCTAATCTGTGGGTCAATCAATAAAAATTAATTTATGACTTAAAACTGTCAATTATAACATATACGAAATATAAATTCTGCGAAATAAAAAAACTGCTAACTCAACAAAACAAAAACCTCGCCGGCTGGTTTAAGGAACGTAACTTAAATGTAAACAAATAGCAAAATTTCAGCCTGATAGACAAAACATTTTATTTTTAATCTGTGGAGAAATCAATAAAAATTAATTTATGACTTAAACCTATCAATTATAACATATACAAAATATGAATCCCACGAAATAAAAACTGTCAACTCAACATTATTTTTCACACGTGCTGATGGTGACGTATGAAAAATTGACGTCACAGATGATATAAAAGGTTTACAGCCGGCATAATTCATCATATGTGTTTATACTTATACGCTATACGTGACGTATTATAAAATCTTTATTTGTGTGCTTTATCTACGGGAAACAAACGTGAGTAAAAAATTGTTTTTATTAAATTTCAATAAAATTAACAAGAAAATATTCTATTAATTTTAGATGGATTTAGAAAAATTAAACAAGGTTTCACTTCTAGAAACTAAACAAGTTCTTAAGATATCAGACTTGGAACAAAATATTCCACAGCCAATTTATGGGGCTAGAATAGTGAAAACTCGGTACGGTGAGACTATATTACTTGAATTACAAGAGACCAATATATTCTTACCAAGAAGAGTGCTGCATGAAATAAGAGAAAATTTGGATGAATTTCAATGTGAAAGGAAGTACAGCATAATTTATGAAGGTTTGAAGGATGTAAATAAGCCTTCTATGGGAGTGCAGTTCAAGTTTATCAAAAGTAAGTAAACACACACACACACAATTTTTAAATATTAAGTTTTTATTTGTAATTTTTTTAGCTGAAAACAAAGAGTGAGCCCAGATAGTTCTATATAAAATATACATGCAGACAGAGATATCATCATTTACTTTTAGAACCCTTCAAGTGAATACACGCAGACACAGCTATGGACTCTGAAGAAATTAAGCATATCAGCAATGATATTATTAAAAAGTTCAAAGAAGTGGAAACACTTTTAGGAAATGGTTGTTGTACCCCGCAGGAGAGAGTGCTATGGATAAAAAAGGTAAAATCGCACATTAGACTTTTAACTAGAGCTATCAAGGGATCTAATTTATCAGTAGGTGTACTGCGTAACCTTCAGACTAATTTAGGACATTTAAAAAGGTTTAAAAGTATCATTGAAAAAATAAATTATATTGGGGGGGCGGTATTGGTAAAAGAAAAACGTAGTAATCGGGTCAAATGGGAAGATTTAATATCGGTTTTTAATAGTAGAGTTCGTACTGGAGTAATCATTAATTTAAAACATAAATATTTGAACGAATTTTTCAATGATGCTTTTCACCTTTTCAAAACTAGAATAATGAATGCCACGAAAAAAGTACCAGCGCTTAAAGTTAATACTACTTTCTGCGCTGAATTTATAAGAAAGTCACAAGACATAGAAATTATTGAAAAAAAATATTTTAATACAAAAAATAAGGTAATTGATGCAGGGAGGGATTTACGTCAATGGTTTGAATCTAATGTAAGGGATGATATTTTTAATGCTTTATCTGAATTTTCTGAATCTGGCAGTGGGTGGGCTTTAAATGAAATAATTAGCTTAGAAATT
Source organism: Rosalia funebris (assembly GCA_037954035.1). Classification (NCBI taxonomy): domain Eukaryota; kingdom Metazoa; phylum Arthropoda; class Insecta; order Coleoptera; family Cerambycidae; genus Rosalia; species Rosalia funebris. The sequence continues at coordinate 24,089,704 of JAZFAV010000011.1, forward strand.
AATATAAATAAATATGAAGTTGGGAACGGTTCATCCTACATTAAACTACCGGAAAAAATTGCAAAAAAGCAGGCTTGCATTAATGTTAAGAACAACGATGACGCTTGCTTCGCATGGGCCGTTGTCAGTGCTCTCCATCCCGTTGAAAAAAACGCTGATAGAACATCATCATATCCTCATTATAAAACAGTATTAAACGTAAAAGATATTGAATTTCCTATGACGTTACCGCAAATTTCCAAATTTGAGAAAAATAATGCAATCTCTGTTAATGTATTTGGTTTGGAAATGGATTCAAAATCAAATTTTTCTGTTGTGCCCCACCGTATAACCAAGCGAAAACTAGACAAACATGTAAATTTATTATTAGTTCAGAATAAATATTTTCCAAAAATAAATGAATTTGAACCGCCGCCACCGATGTCAGATAATGAAGAGCTAAAAATTAAATATCATTATTGTTATATTAAAGACTTATCTAGACTTTTATGTAGGCAGCTCTCTAAAAAAAAAATTAAAAAATATTTTTGCGATAGATGTCTGAATTATTTTACATCTCAGAATAAGCTAAATAATCATGTTGTAGATTGCGAAAAACTTAACGATTGTAAAATTGAATTTTCTCGAGAACGGTACATTCAATTTAAAAATTTTGCATACAGAGAAATGATTCCGTTTATTATATATGCAGATTTCGAATCCTTGCTTGAACAATTTAATGGTGATGATAGTCATTGCAAAACGAGCAGGTATCAGAAACACATAGCCTACAGTGCTGGATATTATTTCAAATGCGGTTATAACAATGACTGGTCGTATTATAAAAGTGCTCGAGGAATAGAATCGATGTCTTGGTTTGCAGAAGAGTTACGCAATGTTGCACAATTTGTCTCCTCGAAATTAAAACATGTGGAGCCCATGAATACTGAAGTTAGTTTACGGGATGCCAGTAAAACTTGTCACATTTGCGAAGGAGAATTTACCGAAACAGATAAAATTGTTAGAATCACTGTCACCTCACCGGAAACTTCAGAGGTTTTGCTCACAATAAATGTAATTTAAATTATAAAAATTCTTTTGTTATTCCCGTGGTGTTCCATAACCTCGGAGGTTACGATGCTCACTTTATAATAAAGTTCTTAGCTGAACGAAATCATATTACTTTATTGCCTGAGAATAAGGAAAAATATATTAGTTTCACAGTTCACGATAATGAAACCAAATTGAAATTTAGATTTATAGACTCCTTCAGATTCATGGGTTGTTCTCTAGAAGAACTAGCTTCCACATTGAACAACGAAAACTTTGAAAATCTTAAACGTGAATTTTTGGACTTGGACGATGAAAAATTTCAGTTATTAACACGAAAAGGTGTATTCTTTTATGACTATTTGGATAACATAGAAAAACTAGATGAAACGCAATTACCTGACATAAAATACTTTTACAATAAACTAAACGACAAGAACATAGAGGAGACTGATTATGAACATGCGCAAATTGTTTGGGATAAATTCGGTATGAGTACTCTAGGCGATTACAGCGATCTCTATATGAAAACAGATATCATGCTATTAACTTGCGTTTTTGAAACTTTTCGTAGTACTTGTTACAAGACGTACAACCTCGACCCAAGCCACTATTTTTCGATACCAGGTTATACGTTTGATTGCATGCTGAAATATACAGGGTGTAGGCTAGAAACTATTCAAGATGTAGATATTTTAATGTTTATTGAGCGTGGTATTCGAGGTGGGGTGAGTCAATGTTGCAATCGATTTTCACAGGCTAACAACAAGTATTTAGATACTTATGATGCCAGCAAGCCATCCACATACATTGTTTATTTCGATATAAACAATTTATATGGCTGGAGTATGAGAGAATTCCTTCCATACGGAGAATTCCAGTGGACAGATTGCAACATAGACATCACCAGTGTGCCTGATGACTCTGAAATTGGTTATATTTTAGAGGTCGATCTCGAATACCCAGAAGATCTACATGATTTACATAAAGATTTGCCATTCTGTCCGGAACACAGAACTCCACCAAATTCAAAATTTTCTAAATTAATGACTACCTGTTATAGTAAGCAAAAGTACGTTATTCACTATAGAAATCTTAAACAAGCTCTACAGCATGGAATAAAATTAACACATATCCACAGAGTTCTACAGTTCAAACAGTCTCCATGGTTGAAGTCCTACATTGACTTAAACACATCACTGAGAACTCAAGCAAAGTCAAACTTTGAAAAAAACAATTATAAACTAATGAATAACGCTACGTTTGGTAAAACAATGGAGAATGTTCGAAAACATCGAATCGTTAAGCTAGTAAACAAATGGGAAGGGAGGTACGGAGCTAAAAATTTGATTGCTAGTCCTGATTTCCAAAGCAGATCCATTTTCGGCGATAATCTTATGGCCATTGAAATGAAAAAATCTCGCATTATATTCAATAAGCCCTTGTATATTGGAATGTCTATTTTAGATATTTCTAAAATTTGCGTATATGATTTTCACTATAAATACATGTTAACAAAATTCCCCGTGGAAAAATGTAAACTTTTGTACACAGATACAGACAGTCTCTTATACGAAATTCAGTGTAATGATGTATATGAAGATGTTATCAAAAAAGACATTAATAAATTTGATACTAGTGATTATCCCCAAGATAATCGTTGGAATATTCCTCTAGTAAATAAAAAAATCCCTGGTTTAATGAAGGATGAAAATAATGGGAAAATAATGACTCATTTCATAGGGCTACGTTCTAAGCAGTACACCTATAAAGTCGAATCAAACAAAGTAGTTAAGAAAGCAAAAGGTGTAAAGTCTAATGTTGTGGCAAATAAAATTACTTTTGAGGATTATCTCAACTGTCTGGAGAAATTTGTAAACAAAAAGCCTTACGAAGAGTGTTTACTAAATAAAACTCAACGCTGTATACAAGCAAAATTACATGAAGTATACAGCGTCGAACAAACAAAAATTGCTCTTAATCCCTTCGACGATAAGAGGTACACCCTTCCTGAAGTTCATGATACTCTCCCCTGGGGGCACTACTCCATAATGGACATGTCGTAATTTCATTGCTGATATTCTTTTTTTTGCTTTACATCAAATTTAAAAATCTCTCAAGTCTGTTGTTATATTTTAATATTTTTATGTATTTTATTATTATTATTATGTAACCAATTTTATGTATTTTTTAATTTATTATTATGTAATCACATTTTTATTATATGTATTTTTTCTTTATTATATGTATTTTTTCTTTATTATTTCATTATATGTATTTAAATTATCATGATTTTTTTATTTCCCCTAACCTAAAAAAAGAAAACTCACATTATATAAATTTCTTTTTATTTAAGCACTTGTTTTCAGTACATACATTTTTCTATCTAAATCATTAAGAATATTATCTTTATTATAAAATAAACATTCACGTATACAGTATGATTGAATATTACACGGATATAAGTCACATAAATTTAACATAACAGTATATGGTGACAATTCATAATTAGATTCACTTAAGATATTATTAGCTACATTTAAAAAGTTATTATAGAACTGTTCAAAACTTAAACTATTTAGTAAGTCCATATGAGATGATACAATTTTATTGGTGTAGATGAGCTCACGAACAACTTTGTCAGATAAATGAAATGTGCAGAAGCCGTTACTCATTTTCAACAATTTGATTCCAATAATTTGCGATGATATTAAAGCATAATGTGAAAACTTCATTTCTATTTCTTCGGGTTGTTCTTCTGTCACCACATCAAAGTAATCCACAACAAATTGTTGAAGGTAAGTAATAAAATCATCCCAATCTTCTCTGTTAAATGAGATGTTGTCTAATGTGGTGAAGTCTGGATTCACATTCAGTAAAATTCTTACGGCAGGAACATAACCTCTTGCAACACTAAATCCTGTAGTTATTTTATATACAGAATTTTTTATGTCAGTATTATATTCTAAAAGATATCGACCCTCATTTTGCGCAGCTTCTTCATATTGTGCACTAATTCTATCCACTTCATGCCAATAGTCAGAATCGGCTAGACTAGATGTTACTGATGTCATAATTGCTGTAGACTAATGAATGATTATGGTTTCAACCCCTTTTTATACATATTTAAATTAATTGTTAAAAAAAAAGGCCCCTCTGCAATCGTAAAAATGTTCGTGTTTTCCATAAGAATCAATGCATATTTGATTAAAGTACGTTATCTGAATCAATCCAGCTATTGTGAGATGCGTCGAAACCTAACCATTTTACGTAAACTTGTTTACCTCGTCTACGTAATACCTTTTCAACGAGATACACATCGGGAGTTTTCGTTTTCTGTAGTTCTTCTTCGTAGAAACCTCCGCTTATTCGAATACCATGCATATCCTCGAGCAAATAGGTGGTGGGGTTGGTGAGTTGTACTTTAATAATTTTAAATAGTTCAGTTGTCCAATTAGGTGTATATCCTTTTTTAAAGACATGCTTATTCTTACTGATTCGTACAATATCTCCAACTTTGTAGTGTCGCGATGCTACCAACTTAATATTGTTATAAACTGAATTAAGTATTTGTTTCTCATTCTGTTTAGTTACATCTAACGGTTTCATTCCTATTGTTCTGTGATGACTGTTGTTGTACTCTTTGACAATATCAGGGAGTATATCTATCCATCTGTATGAGCCATTTAAACTAAAATATTTATATAATTTCTCCTTTAACGTTCTAATAACTCTTTCAACTATAGCTGCCTTCTTTACTGTAAATGTACTGTAATGGTTTATCTTATAGTTTTTCATCAAGTTTTTAAAGTGAGCATTATAAAATTCAGTACCCTGGTCCGTATTTAAATTTTTACATTTCCTCTTGCTATCCTTAAAAATACCACTCATTGCTTGTGTAACTTCTAGTGCACTCTTATTTTTTAGGGGTTTAGCCCACACAAATTTTGAAAAACAGTCAATCACTATGAGAATGTATCTAAAACTGTGATTGTCTTTAGCATAATTACACATTTCGGCTAAATCTGCTTGCCACAAATCGTCTATTCCTTTTATTATAATACGTCTACGATTGAAATTTTTGCGTGCAGGCTTATGAAGCTCATTAACCAATTGAATTTTTTCTCTAGATTTCTTCATCGGGTTGGCTGTAAATTGTTTCATTGATTGCATTTGATTCAATGTCTTTTCCACCAACACTATCTAAACCTTTTTGATTTAATTTTTCAATAGTCCTTCCTATATCTGTTAGATATGTTTTCTGTTGATATAAATCTGATGTCACATGTTTTATACTATCCTTAAACTTATTTAAACGTTCAAATAGCACATCAATATTGTTTGATAGAATAGAATTTATATGATCATCTACATATTTCTTATTAACGGCATCACCCTCGTCAGTAGGTGATAGAACATTACACAGCTTTAAATTTTCAATGTTGATGTTTCCATCTTCGGTAAATACAAATCCACGTTGTGGTTGGCTGAGATATGAATCATTAATTTCACTACTACGTCGCGAAGACCTTCCAAACTTATCAAGACTCATCCTGATAATGACTCAAATTGTATGTACATCAAATATTTAATAGATAACTCCAGCCTCACGTAGTTCACTAATGATAGCTGATATTTCATTGTCATGTGAATCAGTATTTCCTGCAATCTTTGACGCATTCAAAAGTTTCAGTCTATCAACAAGCTCATTGATGTCATCCCAATAAACATATTCGATTGGCTTTTGATTGTAAACCATATTCAGACCGAATCCACTAGTTGACTGTGTTTTTTTCTTCTTTTTACTATCCAATAATGGTCTTATTATTTTAATATACTTGAAAGATCTAGTTCCATTAATTTGTCCAGTCGGTTCGTAATTTCTTCTATGTACATTGGTAATTTGCAAAATTTCCTTATATTCAGTTAAATCATTTCTATCATAATCTGTGGGATCCTTCATAAAAAGTAGATTGTATAACCCCACTTTGCCATCATATACTTTATCATTAATAATTATTTCAGAGGCACGACCAATTTTTAATTCCATATTACCAATATACAGTTTATTCATTTGTAAATCCAATCTAATGCCATAGGTTTTATCATAGTCTTTGCGTTTAGTAAAAAACCCCTCTATATAGTGTCTAGCTAAAGATGGATACTGTTCAAAATATTCATTAAGAGCAGTTTTCTTCGTTTTGCCATCCTGAAAGTTAGCATCTCCTACTTCATACTGAGGATCCAGAGACAATATGTCATCCTTAATATCTGCATTTGATGTATACTCTGCTGAACTAGAGTCACGCTTTTTTTGTTGCGATGAATCTACACGCTTCGTGTCTGTTTTCTGTAATATATTTACAGATTTGAGTTCTTTTAATGGATCGATAATGGGCTTCAAGAGTCTATTAAGAGTTTCGTCTTCGTCAGATTTTCCTAGTTTTAATGCTAGATACTTTTTTCTGATAGCCTTTGATGCCTTATTAATTTTATCTTTAAGCAATTTTTTCTTTGATAGATCCAATGGTTTAACCTTAGATACTCTATACTTTTCAAAAGTTATTTTATTAGACTTCATTGTTACAACCTTAGCAGCAATCTGTTTTAAACTGAGCCTATTAGCTGTATGACTTGTTTAAATGGGGCTGTATGACCTGTTTAAATGGGGCTGTATGATCGGTATGACCTGTTTTTAAGCAGAGGTTATCTCTTCAGTTCGATTGTCTAACTAATAATAACAGACACAGTTTACGTTACACGCTTATATACTGATCAAAACCTTTTCGATACCGACCACCATGTAAATCAAAATCTTTTACGATGACCATTACTCCATGCTTATCATTCCAACATTCTCTACACATGTCTTCAAATTGTTCGAATGTCATATCTGGGGCCACGTGATCATCATACACATGTCGTAAATTGATTTTATCTTGTTTAAATAAAATGATGAAGTTACAATTATCACGAATGAGATGTTTAGGTATCCTCGTATATGTTTGACAGAGATAGAAACAGTCTACAAGTTTATGTCTACCCATACTGAAATATGCTCTTATTTTGTCTTGTTTGTCACATGCCACATCGTCGAAAATGAATATTGAATTAGATTTAGCCTCAGATGGATCGATAATACTCTCACTACTTGCATACGGAAAATATCCAACTCCATTTACGTTCTGCAATACTCGCTCTAATAGTTTGTATTTCGGTTGAAAAAGTGATTTAGAGTAAACGTATATGTTTTCAAACCACAGTCCATTAGAATTGAATAATAAGCTTAGAAGCAAATTGGTTTTGCCTGCCCCACTGGGTCCGCATATAATAGCTCTTAGAGTACTAGGAAATAACTTTCCATGTTTTTCTTCTCCTCTCACACAATGGTCTGTCAACAGATCTAAATTTTCAACGGGCAGGGACACCTGTTGTCTTTGAACACGCATAGTAACGTCTGAACTATTTTACTGACTGTAATACTTTATATATATATATATGATTAATGTCAGATATCATCATTCACAATCCATATGGCATCGCGTAAACACGTAGTAGGACGTGGAGTAGTCAATAATCTAATTAATAAGTTACCCTTTGAATTGCATGTTCCTGGATACCAATTTTGCGGGCCTGGTACGAAGTTACATAAAAGACTCGCTCGAGGGGATGCAGGTGTAAACCCTCTCGATAAAGCTTGCAGAGAGCACGATATTGCATATAGTAAAAACAAAAATTTAGAAGATAGACACAAGGCAGATTACCAACTCGAACAACGTGCTTGGGAGCGTGTTAAAGCAAAGGACGCTAAATTAGGTGAGAAAGCCACCGCTTGGGCTGTCACCAACGCAATGAAGGTTAAACGTAAACTAGGCATGGGTGTAGGGGGACGTAGAAAAGTCGCATTCCAAAAGGCTGTCCTGACAAATATATCTAAAGTACTGAAAAGACATGCAAGTAACAATTTAAAAAAAGATGCTGCAATGACGTTAAAGGCAGCTCGAATTGCAGTCAAGAATGCAGGCGGTAAGAGAAAAATAAATACCCCTCGTATTCTACCATTACCGAAGACTGGTGGTATTTTACCTTTGATACCGATATTTGCTGGCTTAAGTGCATTAGGAGCTCTGTCGGGAGGAGCTGCTGCAGTGGCGAAGACCGTAATAGATGCTAAAAATTCTAAGAAAAAATTGGAAGAAGACGAGAGACACAATAGAGTTTTGGAGGCAGTAGCGTTAGGGAAAAGAGGATCCGGACTCTACATGAAACCGTATAAAAAAGGATATGGCTTATATTTGAAAAAACAAAAAAACTCCCATTGAAGCTACCCAATAGAGCTCTTTCCGACATTGATTTAGTAAAGTATGTTAAAAAATTAAAAATTCCATATTTCAGAGGTGTCTTTATGCGTGACGCCTTACCTACTACGCCACCTACAAAATACGAAAGTGCCATTATTAATTTAGACAGTGTAAAAGGCTCTGGAACACATTGGGTAGCTTACAAAAAAATGAACAATTCTGTTTTATATTTCGATAGTTTTGGATCTTTAAAACCACCTATCGAACTAGTCAAGTACCTTGGCTCGAAATGTAAAATTAAATATAATTCTGATGCTTATCAGACATACAATACGATTAATTGTGGACATTTGTGTTTAGAATTTCTCTATAAAAATAATAAACATGTGTGATTTTCATTCATTATGTCTCAAATATTCACGTTAAGAAGTCGAAGTTCTACTCTCTCCGTGGACTTTTATAATCCAATAATTCTTGATCCTCAGTACGACTATTCGTTAGCATTAATAGGACTTCACACGTACAATAGTATACCAAACATTGAAGAGGGGATAAATAATAAGTTTTATTACCGACAACTTGGTGGTGAAGAAGAAAAAGTTATACACATACCGACAGGCTCATATGAAATAAGTGATATTGAATCATATCTGCAGACCCGAATAATACCCAGTGGTGTAGCACAGACTGAAGACTATTTCTCTCTAAAGCCTAATAATAATACGCTTAAGTGTGAAATTAAAAGTAAGCTCGAAATCGACTTTACTCGCAAAGACAGTTTAGCCTCCTTATTAGGTTATAGTTCTCAAGTTCTAAAACCTGATATTCCATATCAGTCAGATTTACCTGTTAAGATAGTTAAGGTGGTAACAATCCACGTGGACTGCAACCTTACAACAGGAGCATTTTACAATAATAAACCATCACACACCATTTTTGAATTTGGATTGAAAGTCGATCCCGGATACGCAATAGACATTGAACCCTATAACCTAATTTTTCTACCAATAAACAATAAAACAGATATACATAATATCACATTGAAAATACTTGATCAAAATTCTGAGTCAGTTAATTTTCGAGGAGAAGAAATTATAGTACGATTAGAATTAAGAAAGGGACTATGGGTTACTATTTGAACAAAAGAACTATATAAACGATAGTTATTCTAATCTGTGGCATTCAGTCAGTGGAGGGTGTTTGAAGAGGAGTAATAAGAAGACCTCAGCGTTAACTCTTGCTAATATTCTTTATTTAAAATCTCTGGGCTATAATGTTAGAACAGCTACAGTTATTTCAAGACCCCAGTTACGATGAGTCCATCGTCAGGGATGAAATTCGAACGTATCACCCTTTTGTAAAATCATTTGGAAACAACGATGAAATAGAAATTGCTATTTATCAACAGGATGCATTATTATTGATGAGCGAAGCCGCCCTATCGATTGAGGGAACTTTAAAGAAGAACGTTGAGGGTACTGGCACCGTTGAATTCACTAATAATGCAGGAGCATATTTATTTGATTCAATTAGTTATGAACTAAATGGAAAGGAATTAGATAAAGTACGAGATCCGGGAACTGTGAGCCTATTAAAAAGCTATTTATGTTATGAAAAAGATGATACTTCTCTTAGTATTGCTGGTTGGAATTACCCTGAAGGACAGCTGGTAACATATGATGCTACAAAAACAACATTCTCTTTGAGAATACCGTTGTGGCATTTGCTGGGATTTTTTCATGATTATAAGAGAGTAATTTTCGGTAAACAAGTTTTACGTCTAATTAGAGCTCGAAATGATAATAATTGTTTTAAAGTGTCGAATGACGATACTATTGGCGAACTAACAATAACCAGCATAGAGCTAAAAGTCAAGCATGTGTTTCTGAATGATGTTTTGAAATTAAATTTGCTCTCTCAAATAAATAGCGATAAGCCACTTCTACTTCCATATAGACAATGGGAATTCCATGAATTACCAGCTTTGACCACTAGCACTACGAAAGAAATATGGTCCGTTAAAACGTGTACTAATGTGGAGAGCCCCAGATACGTTATTGTTGCATTTCAAACAAATAAAAAAGATAAAAGCATGCAAGATGTTACTTACTTGGATAATATCGATATATCAAATATTAAATTAACATTGAACTCTGAATATTATCCCTATGAAGATATGAAATTAGATTTTAGCTGTAAAAAATATGCTGAAGCCTATTATATGTATACGCAGTTCTCTAAAATGTTCGCCTCAAATAATAAACCGATACTTGACTTTGATGCTTTCAGCGGTCGGGCAATATTTGTCATAGACTGTTCGAAAAGAAATGATTCTATAAAATCTTCCACTGTAGATGTTAAACTGGAAATTGAAAGCAGAAAATCATTCCCCCAGAATACCAAGGCATACTGTATAATTATTCATGATCGCGTAATCGAATATTTACCCCTAAGTGGAATCGTAAGAAATGCAGCATAAAATAAACTTGTATCAAATAAAGTAATTCAGTCTTTTAAAAGTATTGTATCTGAGAACATCATGAAGTTGATTGTCGTCGATGTGCAAGGGTTCAGCCTTCCTGAATTTCATGCCAAAGAAATATCTTTTGTAAGTGGCATGCAAAGGGCTCATTATTTATTGAAACCTCCAATGGCATACAGTACGTTAAGTTCTGAAGTAAAGAAACAAGTAAACTATTTGGAACGTTTTCATCATGGTCTAAAATATAGCAGCGGTTATGTAAATTACGACATATTAAATGACATTCTAAGCGATCACCTATTGAATGGGGCTGACGTCGACATAGTTTACGTAAAGGGACATCAAAAGAAGGAATTTCTTGAACGAAAGCTACATGAACTAGCGGAAACTTCAACAACGTCACCTATTGTAGTTAATGTCGAACATATCACCAGTGTACCAAATTTTTTAAAAGACTTTCCACAATGTATTCATCATTATAATAATTTTAAATGTATGTGTAGTATAAGAAATAGTGTAAAACTATATGATTGGTTGTATTCAAATTTACCAAAATAAATACAAAAAAAAAACTATTGGTCTCTAAAATTTTTTTATTTATCTCCTTGTGTGTATTACCATAATTTTTTTAGTTGTTTACTAGACGTCTGAGCAGTAAGATGCATCCTTCAGATAAATACAAGTTATTATTGAATGAACATTACAGAAAGTTAGAGCAGTTGAAAATAACTATCAGCTTTTATGAACAAAAAAAGCGTATGTTCATTAGTTTTACCAATTTGAATATTACACCACAGCATGAAAAAATTCCTTCAACAGAAATATAGAGGGAAAATGTTAATAAATAAGTATAGCCTATGTGTACATGCATAGTATATAATTAATCATGATGCCGTTAGGTCATCAGTTTATTCTATTATATGCTATATATCAAAATGTTCTTTATGTGCATCGTCCATATGATGCGAAAGAAATGTTTGTCTACTTTGATACAAAGAACAACTGGAAAAATATGACACCTTATATTCTAAATAATCATATTTCCACGTTTTTTTCTTCAATACCAAATGATGCTAAAAGATATAAAATAAGAGTAAAATTTCAAAATGGTACAAGTGGAGATTTAGATTGGAACATTTTTAAAGGCGCATGCGTGACCCCTGTCGATATATTCAATGATTATAATAGTCAACAATCACTTACAATTCTACTGTACTACATTACACTCTGTTCTTCGATTTTAATTCTGAAGTGTCTTATTAGAAATATTAGCAAAAAATGGTTGATGCTGAATTAAGAGGTGCCATCATAAGACTCTACGAAGATATTTCACAAGAAAAATTCAAGGAACTCAGTATCAGTGAGCCTTCCAACGTTATGTATCATATTAAAGACTGTCAGACTGATACCGTAGTTCACTATAATCACACTGAATATACATTAGAAACATATGGTCGTGTTGAAAATTTATGTAATCAAATTTTACTGGGATCCATCAATCTAGACGAATTTTGCGTAGGAATACTGGAAGCTGGTTTCTTCAAATTATTATACTCAATTAGAAAAACTATACCTTTTGAATATATTGTAAAATATAATCTTTATAGTGAAGATGTAGTTGATTAAATATTTTACTAAAATAATTGTTGTTTTTATTTTGCACACTTGTGTGTACAGTTTTCATTTTTAAAATATATAAATTACAGCTCCTAACTAGACAGACTTGTTTACGTAACGTGTTTTTTTTTCAAAAGACAGATGTTATTTAATACGATTTGGATTTATGACCTTGATCTCAATTCAGATGTTAGTCGGCTTTAATCATAGTCTACAATAGTGGCAAAACACCAGTTTGTTTACATTTAAATCACGTTCCTTAACCCAGCTGGCGACACTTTGTTCAACAAGTCAAGACTTGTTTTTAACGTTGAATTTGCATTCTATGTAATAAGCGACAAGTAGGTTAAAAGAAAAAAATGATTCAGCATTTTGCAGATAATTTTTGTTTATTCACCAGCTTATTTAGTCTACAATAGCACAGCAAACATTTTAGTTACGTTTTCAAGTCGTACCATCATACCGGTGTACCAACCCAAATATAGTGGCTTTTTAGTACCAACTTAGAACAAATAAAACCTCTGTTTTTACTATAAATACAGTTTCTTTGTCTATAACTTTCTTATTTATTAACCTATTTAAAGTATTCTCTCTTGCAATAATTTTTAATGAATTTTAGTCTTTATTCGATTGAAATCGGATAAAGTTTAAGATAAGGTCCTTTTGATTGCGTCAGATGTCCACGTACAAACTACCACAATGAGTAATGAAAAGAAGATAAAGCGAGTTACGTTCGATGAGAGTCGTAATCAAACGTATATAATGTTCACGTGGGCCTATGCATATAGAACATCAAGATTAAGATATTGGGAATTTTTTGTCTTGGACCGATACCGATTTCAACGCAGGATAGAAGCTGCAGCGAAAATTTTGAATCCTATTATAAATAAAAAAATGTGCTTTTATACTGCTATTAATAAACATACTGTATTATAATTATATATTATGCTCTTATATTTTTTATTACATAGTTTTAATTAGTATTGTATTTTTATATGTTAATAAATATGATTTTATAAACATTTATGTCTTTTTATTATTTTCCGATACCCCTCGTATATTACTTTTAATTAGCCTGAAGATAATTATTTCAAATTTCCCTGTATACATATGAATCCTGAATTGAATGTGTTAAATAATAAAACCTTATATGGAAACTCTATCCCGTATACCAACACCATTCGTTATCGGATATCGGATATTTTATTATAATAACAAACAAAATTTACGACTTTATTTATCTGAATAGTTTAGACTTGTCGAATCTGGGACTAAATATTATTTCATTTAAATATATGTGCATACGTCTTGAATATTTCTGCTATCCTGATGACTGATCACCGTAAATGTAGTGAAATAAGGCCTTTTCGACATTCATTTTTCTCTGTTTTTTGTCTTAACAGCCAACACTTATACTCTAAGACTATGACATCACAAATTTTTCCGTTATTCACCAATCATAGACGTCTACATTCTTTCTGCGTGCTATCTTAGGCTCTGACGTCACACTTTTTTACTAAGCTCTTTCTGTGCTATCTCATCCTATATTAGACGTCAGACATTTTTTCCGTTATTCACCAATCATAAGACGTCATGTTTTTCGCAGCTACGGCCCCTTTTTTTCAAACATGTTTTTCCCCACCCCCTTTTTTTCTTAACGCGGCCACACCCCCCTTTTTCCCCCACCCTCTTTTTTTCTTAAGCAGCCACGCCCCCCTTTTTTAATACAGCTATGTTTTTTTCTTAATGCAGACACCGTTTTTTCTTACCCCCACCCTCTTTTTTCGCAGCCACGCCCCCTTTTTTCTAACCACATTTTTTTTCTTAATGCAGACATGTTTTTCCCCCCACCCTCTTTTTTCGCAGCCACGCCCCCCTTTTTTCTAACCACATTTTTTTTTTCTTAATGCAGACATGTTTTTCCCCCCACCCTCTTTTTTCGCATCCACGCCTCTTTTTTCTTAATACAGCCATGTTTTTTTTTTCTTAACGCAGCCACGCCCCTTTTTTTCTTAACCATGTTTTTTTCTCCTCGCCCCCCTCCGCCGCTTCTTTCTACACCCTCTGGTCATTGTTGATCATCCACAAGAACTCTTCGCGACCCCACCCACATCTTTGGTCACTCCCGATGGACACATGCCATCCGCATCAAATGTCCGCGGACAAATCCGAGGGTGAGCTGGTAGCCCCCTTGCTCTACTACTTACAGCTGCTATAATGGCTAGCATAATGGTAAAAAACATATATATTGCCTTTACTTGTAGAGGAAATCAGCTCGTCTATTCTTGGCATTTATAAAAATGTTGATAACCCTTTCATTTAAAGTCCTTAAAGATTTTATTAAAAAGAATTAGTTAATCATTTCCCTGCAGATTTTCCAACGTCGATTTTTAAATTATTTAAATCGGGCATCGGCCCATCTAGCTGTTTAATTTGCGTCCTTTGTTCATTATTGCTTTATTTGTCAATACAAGATCAACTGAACTAATTCTTGAACGTTTAAAGTTACTACTTACAATCATAACACATTATATGGAAAGTAATCAACTACGACGAATGGTCACCTACTAAAATGTGACCATTTCTGGTGTAGTCTCATCAAATTTAATAAACGCCTCGGCTGTCCAACTCCCAACAAAGCGTACATTACCTACTCGCGACAAAATACGACTGGGCACGACTACCATAGATACAATCCAGGGCTTTCTAAACGTATGCCCGTAGCCGTTGTGTTTCAATATGCAAGATTTCGATGCAGAATTTCAGACTACGGTGACCTGATGAAGAGCCTACCGTGTAGAGTTGAATCATTTATAAAGGTTTCGTATAAGGACATAAAATTTACATCTAAAATATTATACTTTTCAGAAAATTTATAAAGAACGTATTACAAAATTAACGAAAATCAATTGTTTTTCTCTACATACCTTATGTAGAGAATATATATTATGCATAATTGAAAAGCATATTTAAAATTCAATTAAATTGTATACTAAGATACAGGGTATTTCATATAAAACTGCAATTTGTAATATATAACTGAATGACCGAACATATATAATTTTTTATATTATTAAATTCTACTTAAAAAGAACCTTAACAATATGTTTGCCATTATTTCTTCTCATTTTGAGCTATAGTCAGTTTAAGGCGCACATTTCTAAGGAACACTCTGTATTTTTAAAACAGAATAGATTTCTATAGCAAATATAATTCTTAGTGACATCTCAATTCCCATCGGGTTTGATATACCTCGCCCTGTGCATATGTAGGATGAGGAAATATTCCTCAAATATACAGCCGGACTTTATAAAGACTTGGTACATAATTAATAATAATTTAATACGATCACAGTTGAAAGTGCATGCAGTGATGTTTCTCATTCACTTTAAAGCCAACGTTAGGTAAGTTATCACGTACATTGGTTTGTAGTGGATCAGAGTATCGGTTTTTTTTTTCAGAAAATTATATATATGGTTTGTATAATGATTCCTTGCGTGTGCGTCACAGGTAACAATCGTATGAATCAATCAATTGACATTTTTGAACAGCGTCGTGCCGAAAACACATTTTAGGATAACAGTACACTCCGTCAACCTAGGCAGAGTAATGGAAAGGTTCTCCACAAAGACATTCAGTGGAAGTGATATTTCCATCACAATAAATGAAATAAGTTCAACAAAAATCAACATAAATTAAACAAAAATGAAATAAATTTTACAGAAATATTGAGACGCCAATGAATCAAATTATACAATAAATCTAAGACGTGACTTCATAATTGCATTTTGTTCGGCAAATTATTAACTGTCTATGCCATACGTAGTTGATTGAAACATATGTCGCTAGACATACGTGCTGGTAATTGTGGCATATTAGTAACAATTGCGAGTGGTGTAGCATGTGATCCGTGCGTCGTCACTAAATTAATTCACGCGCAAAGATCCATTATACAAATTGTATCTTGTGCAAAATATCGTCTTATTCGTTGATCATTGGTAGTTTTAGCTCTCATACAATGTAACGAATAAAGTTAATTAAGGATGGTAATTATTATTACCCCCTTGAGTTTCGTATGATTTAAAGGAGCCAAAAATATCACTTTTTATTTATTCATTGTATTGACTTTGTTTATTCACGACTTTGACGAGATATTATTCATCAGACTATTCTAATTCCAAGTACTACGGTCATTGTCCAGATGACACTGATTACCAAGTAGATTCAGTTCAAACGTACAGAAAGTTTACGTTAGATTCAAGCATTGGAAGATTTTTCTTTCTAAAAATAATGCTGATCTTGTTATAATGGAGCCCCACTAAATGCTCCAACGCTGCACTCTATTTTTATTGTAACCCTATTGTATTGTATTAAGCTGTATTGTTGTGTTGTTTTCACCTAATCTTATGATATTCTTATACTAACATTGATATTTATAACAACCTTAATTAAATTTAAAAAATTTTTGGGCATAACATATTTTCAGACTACAATGGTGGCTCGATGGATCAAAGCCAACAGACAGCGAGACATATATCAAATCAGGCTGACTTAATTTGTTAAATTAGATCCCTTATATTAATTCGCTTTGATACACCCACCGTCATAAATAATGAATTTAATCGTTGTAAAATCTGAGTATTTCCTGTCAAGTATCTATCAACGTATTTCTAGAAATACTCTTTTTAGTTTGTTTTATCTCCGCGATTAAAATCGACTTGAGCAAATATAAAAGATTTTAATAATCTACAATTCGTGAATTTTTTAAAAATTTACGGTTCTAACTATTTATGTACATATTTTCGCGGACACTGGATTTTAGTAGACCATATTTGAACTAAATACGATTTCTCATGGAAGTTTTATTATATATTCAGGAATTGACAGGTATGAAGATGAATAATGATGAATCGTGTATAAATATATCCGAAATAAAATAAAATTGTGGCGCTATAAGGGGAATCGTAAAAGCATAGACATCTCTTTATGGACGTCAGAAATCGAAATTTCATATGCTCTGATTTATAAATCAAATCTCCTTTTACGTCTAAATCTCAAGAGACCAATAACTTTGAAGACTAAATATCTAAATAAATAAAATCCATAGGTGAGTTATAGTATTATTAGTTATAGAGAAACCCCCAATAAAGCAACTAGAATTATCTATCTATCAGGCCTGGAGATGTTTGGATAGTGACCTTTTGTAGACTATAAAATTATAAAATGCTTAAGGCAAATTGTAGGAATAATGTTATAAGGAAGCACATGAAACAAATAATCTATTATTTAGAGTCACTAAATAACAATTACATTATGCTAGGCTTGGCGTAAAAAAATCCATCGCATGCGTGGCTGATATAAAGCTAATAATTGTCCAAAGCATGAAAATGTTATTGAAAATTATTTTATAAAATATCAAAAAATACGCCTAAGATCCGACGAATTACCTAATGCATGCACAATTATAATAAAATAATTTATAATCTTCACCAGTAAGTTTAGACGACGTGTATAAATTCAATAAATCGAACCATAGTGTTAAAATATGTTATAACAAGTGCTTTTCTGTTTATTCAGATTTTAATAGCGACTAATAATTCAGTAATAATGTTTTCTTTTTTAATTTGAAAATTGTGATATATTTTTGGATAACGTAAAAAGGGTATGTGGCACTGTTCTCTAATAAAGTAATTTTAGATATAATTATTATAACTGTTTATATTCTCCTAAGAGTTGATTTTAGTAATAATATTGATCCCCCTCATTGGTTTATCTTCTGAATGTATACGAAACAGTGTCCCTTCATAAATACAGAAGAGCAATAGTCCGTTACTCCTCTGTGTCATCTAAATGATCCCTTGTTGCCATGAGATAGTGTATAGGGATTTTAAACCACTCTGACCTACATCATACGAGAATAATATATGCACCCATCATCCATTACCGCCACTATAATAGAAGGAGTCCCCATCATAACTCACAGATAGAAGATATCCTTTAAAATCAAAATGTAATCCTTTATCATGTGCTGTTTGTATTAAAAGGGGATAACTGGAAAATATTGTGTTGAATGTCTCACTTAGTTGCAACTGTTTATTACCTTCAGTGTCTTGTGTGTGACGAGAAACATGTGAAGCATTTTCGGAAATGTTTTCTTAGTAGCAAACAGGTTGTGTAGTTTTTTTGCTGGGCTGTGGTAATATGATTTACTGATATACCAAAAACATCGCCATTAGTGATTACTTGTTACTCTTACCTATTAATTTTGTATTATAATTAATGTAAATACGAAATATGAGAAATACAGGAAATACTTATTTTCTGTAGATCTTAAAAATATATTAAATCACTAGCAGTAGCGAAGCGTCGATTCAAGCTGAGGGTAGGCTGTCCTGAATTAGACTAGGGAGGGGGGCTGCTCATTTTTAATGTAATATATATATATATATATATATATATATATATATATATATATATATATATATACAGGGTGTCTCACCAGAAACTGAATCGACCGATATAGGGTCATATTCATATTTTCAAAATTATCTGGTGCGTACTTTTCCCTATATCGATCGATTCAGTTCCAGGTGAGATACCCTGTATATATATATATATATATATATATATATATATATATATATATATATATATATATATTGAATAGTTAAATCGCAAAAACAACTTATCTATATTTTTTGTATATCAATTCCATTCGCCGCGTTTTCTTTTCTGCAAGAACATCTATAGTTCTTGAAATAAATTGGTAGGTTTTGCCGCTTTCATTTTCAGTTTATAATTTCAGTTTATAATTAAATATGCGTCTTTATTTTTCAGTTTATCTTCTGAAAAAAATTATTAAAATAATCACTGCTATTAATTCGAAAGTCTAATAAATCGGCGCTGTCCAGGGCCGCCATTATCCTTAAAAATAACACTAATCACTACGAGTAACGACAGGTCAATATTGTAGCCGCTGTGTTACGCAAACTGATCGATCAGGCTAGCTAAATTGCATGTCATTTTTCGTGTACTCATCTCTATAAGTCCGTTAAAACCAAGCCGCTGTCTGGGCTGGCTGCCGACAGCCCAGACAGCGGCCGGCCAAGGCTTGCGCATTGCCGGTTGCCAGCGCTTCAATTTAAATAGAAATATGTATGATAATATGAATAGAAAATGTTTATCATTCTGGAAGAGGCAAGTGGCAATATAAAAAAGGGGTTTACCATCTAAAATATGTAGGATAGGCTGCGCCTTACAGCCTTAATGGACGCTTCGCCACTGATCATTAGTACCTAAGTGGTTTCAGAATGGTATTTAGATTTAATTGTGAATACAGAAACTGAGGAATATTAAATATTTGTACATATATAAAGGGTTTACTAGTAATTGATATGAGGATTCAATAAGTACTGATTGTGTTTGAATCAGTATGTAAAAGTACAAAGTAAGTAAACATAACATGACATGAAAGGCATATGGGCCTATACTATATACATATATATATATATATATATATATATATATATATATATATATATATATATATATATATATATATACTCGTATATATGCAGTATATAAAAGAAAAATAAAAAATCACATTCACTTTAAATGATTAATTCAGAATTATGGAGGGATAAATGAATGCGTTAAATGTCTCACTTAATTGCAACTGTTTATTACCATCGATGTTGGATGTGACGAAATTTTGGAAGATGTTTACTTTGTAGTGAACAGATTAACAGATTATCGACTTATTGATGCGGTGTTGATTTGTTGATAGGCACAAAAATTTACTGATATGTCAAAATCCTCGTTAGTAGTAATTAGTAGTTTATCCTACACATGCCTACTATTTTTGTATTTAGTAGATAATACATGCGGAGGTCGAGATTTTTATTGACAAAAACAAGGTATGTATCATAATTTATTACTAAAGCTGCCAGACATTAATACTGCATCACTCGTATTGCACTTGGGTAACTCTGCGATAGCCGAGATGTACCAATTCAGTGCAATTCAATTAGCTCTATTTTCGTATTTGACCATCTACATATTATATAAATGTAGTAATACATATTATATACATTCTTATATATGGTATATGACGGCATCATAATGACACATCTATATAGGTAGCTCTATTTAATGCTGTGAAAATTATTTTTCATATATCTTCATCTTGTCTATGAAATGGATTAACTCAAAATTAATACTTTATAAGAGTGGCGTCTCAACATTTCGGTTCTAGCATATATTAATATAATAATATATCTTCTTCCATATCTCCAAAATGATAAACAATCTGAATGTATTCTTCAATTTATGCTAGATACATTAGAAAGTTCGTGGATTCCTTATAGGGGGTGTAATTCAAAATTACGAATTAAATATATCCTTATGTAAAAACCCTATATATTTTTATACGTGGTACCTCTTTTAAAAAAAGGTTTATAATTCCAAAACCAATGGTTCCTTGACTTATTATTTTTTTGTTTTAATAAAAAATTGTACATTTTTAATATCAATAAATCTTACTGTAACAAAAGTTCAAAATGAAACAGATTAAATTAAATGTTCAAACTGTGTGCTTTCTACTCAATGAAAATTGTTTTAAAACGTTGTTCATTGTTTTCGGGGTGATTTGATAAATTTTTTGTCTTATTTTGTTTTTAAGTCGTTATCGTTATTTGATATTTTGAAGCAGTTTTTAATTTTAAATAACTTTATAAACATGATGAAGCGGGATAAAATTAAGAGTATAGACTAGCTAGTTAATTTCACAGTGCCTAATAAACCACTTTATGGAAAAAACTAAATTGAGTGGAGGCTTTTACTTCCACTGAAAACATACTACAGTTTCGTTCTGCTGATACCAAATGTTCCTATCAATGTCATTAGAGACAACACTCCTCAACTATGAAATTAATAAATTCTACAAAAATTCAATTCATTTATTTACAAATAAATTTGGCCCAATAATTTAATTATATATAATTCTAGATCAGACAGCAGTTTTCATTATGTATCAAGATCGAAAGAGATATCAAAATATTTAAAAAAGAGAATATATAAATGAATTATCAAACCACTAGTCACTTCTGAAGGAAAATTGTGAAGATTCAATAAGAAAGAAGTTGGCTACAAGCTATAGAAATATGCATAGGAGAAATAGATGTGAAGTATTGGAGGAGATTAGCAAGAAATAAGAAGGAATGGAAGAAAATATGTCACAAAGCCATGGGTCTTCTTGACCCGCTGTGCTATATATATATATATATATATATATATATATATATATATATATATATATATATATATATATATATATATATATATATATATATATATATATATATATATATATATATATAAGTAGTATAGCTGGGCGGTTCCTGTGACACTTCGATGGCATGTCCATCCGAAGTGTCCATGAGTAGGGGGGTTCTGTGAAGGTCGCAATAGTTCTTGTGCTGAAGAAGTCTTCAGGTGCCCGTCGACAATGACCAGAGGGTGTAAAATTGCAGGTGAATCCACCAGGAGATGTCACCTGGTGGTGGGTATTGTTGTGTTGGCGACACTTGTAGCTTAGGTTGAGACCCTCTCACCTGTCGCAGGGTGAAGAGGTATTGTTATCTTGGTGACACCTGAGTAGAATATCTGTCTTGAGGAGCTTAGGTGTGTCTCTCACCTGTCTTCAGGAGCTTAGGTGTGTCTGTCACCTGTCTTACCTGTTTATTATCTTTTCTTGAAATCGAGGGAAGTGCTAAGGATATATCGACAATGACTAAGGGTGCCACCCTAAATTGGTGAGCCTCACCTGTCTTTCTCATGCTAAATGGGGATTTAATGTGTAAGGAGAACAGAATTTGTGGAGAGGTATCATAATTTAAATGTATGTATAGACTTGTTATTTTAATTTCATATCTTACCGTATGTATTTAATAATTACTTCATACTTGCGATAACCTTTGACCTTGCTATTCTAAATTGTATGAATGAGATAAACAAATTGATTCTGATATCAAAATGTGTATAACTACATTGGGATGGGTAGTAAAAGAAAAATACATTTAATAATTAAATAATATTTATTGCATAGACATTATTTACATGTGGAATTAAAAATAATTATATTTCATTCACTTAAAAAATATACTAGGTATATTTTTTAAGTGAAGGTATATTTTGTATTATTTGAAGTTTTGAAAAACTCCCTAATATCACATTGATAACATTTTCTATTGGGAATATCGGTCTCTCCTTTACATTTTATACATTTGTATTTTATTGGAGCGGGCATCTTGAGACCTGTACTACTGATTGTTTTTTATTATTACATGTTCTTTTATACTATAATGCTATGTTACATTGTTAATAGAAATCCAACTGTTATGATTATTGTTGAATCCTAACCACTTAACGAAAACTTTATCTTTTCTTCGTTTTAGAATTTTTTCAACCAAGTAGACATCTGGATATTGTACCTTTTGTAATTGTTCTTGATAGAATCCACCTTGAATATCTTGTTTATTGCTGTTCTGTAGTAGATATGTTACTGGATTAGTATACTGTACTTTTTTAATAATGAAAATTTCAGGTGTCCAATTAGCCATATATTTTTTATTAAATACCCCTCTTACTTTTGATATTCGGACATGGTCTCCAACTCGAAATTTTATGTTTTTAAGCATAGGTGCAATTTTTATATGGTTGTATGCAGTGTTTAAAAGTCTTTTTTCATCCTTTTCCGAAACATCTACCGGTTTCATTTTAATCGTTCGATGTTTTGTATTATTATATATTTCAACTACTTTAGGTAACAATTCAATCCATCTATAATGACCTCTAATATTAAATTCCTTCCACATAATATTTTTTAGTGTTCGGTTAACTCTTTCCACCATAGAAGCCTTTTTTTCACCAAATACACTATAATGGTTTACATTGTACTTTTTTATCAGTTGTTTAAAGTATTTATTGTAATATTCAGTCCCATTATCAGTTTGTAGATTTTCAACCTTTTCCGTCTTGAAAACGTTCTCCATTGCCTTATTCACTTCTTGTCCAGTTTTAGATTTTAAAGGAAAAGCTCAAACAAATTTTGAAAAACAATTAATTACAACTAATATATATTTATATCCTTTATTTTCTTTAGAAAATTGTTGCATTTCCACCAGATCAGCTTGAAACAAATCGTTTAAAGATTTCAGTATAACTCTTCGTCTTTTAAAGTTGATTCTAGCCGGTTTATGTAATTCTTCAACGACTTGTTTTTTAACATCGGTAGCAAAATTGTTAGTTTTAGGTGACATAAATTATTCAATAATATTTGCTTCGCGTAGTTCTTCTATTATAGAATTTATTTTATTTATATGCCCAGTATGTCCAGCTTCCTGAGAAGCGAGCAATAAATGTAATCTTTCAACTAATTCGTTTGGATAGTCCCAGTGTACATAGTCTATTTTATTATAGTTTGCTTCCATTAACATTCCATAACCGGATGATGTAGCTGTTACCATCGCTGCTATAATTTTTTTATACTTCGCTAACTTGCTACCATCAACTTGTTTCGATGGTTGATAATGACGTCTGTGAACATTCGTTTTGAGAATAATTTCTTTATACATTTTTTTATCATTATCTGTGAAATTTCTTGGGTATTTTTTAAATAACAACTCATATACACCTTTGATACCTTTATATCTTTTATTTTTAACTATAACATCAGAACCATCTATGTTTAATTGGGAATCACCTATATAAAATTTTTCCAAAGTTGGATCATGTCTAACGCCATATTTACTCATCAAATTCATCGTTGTTTTCATTAGTAACAATTTCATGTATATATTCCCTAGGTAATTCACCGTACTGACTTAAATAATCTGCAAATGATTCTTCTAATACGTTTTCTTGTCTATTAGGTGTGCTACTTTCACTAATATCATTATCATAATTAGCATTTTCTATTAATTTTCGTTTCCAATTACTTCTAGGTAAATTTCTTTTGGATGTAGATGCTTTTGAAGTATGTATAGTAGATGACGATGCTTTTGGAGAATATACACTAGATGTTTCAATATCATCATAATCCATTAATTCATACTCATTTTTTAATTTCTTTGTTTTGAAACGTTTTCTCTTTTCCTCCCTTTCTTGTTTTTCATCATCTTCATAATCATTAATATCATCATCTATCTTTGTTAAATGTTGATTATTTACTTTTTTAGTTTCCAGTTTATTTTCTATACTTTTTAGATGTTTTGTTATAGGGAAAAATACACTATTTTATTGAAGTTCATGAAGTTTTAGTAATCTTAACTTTTCTTTGATAATATTACGTTTAGCTATAAGTACTCTTTTTAACTTTTTATCCATAACAGTTTTTTCTGAACAGGTTCTGAACAGATTTTTGAACAGGTTTGAACAGGTTTGAACAGGTTTGAACAGCTCTGTTCTAGATTGGATTGTAAAATGGTTTATTTTCTGTAGAATTTATCATTTTATCTGAAATAGTATCAGGACTTATAAAATCATGAAAACCAATCCTGTATCCTCCTTTGTTCAAATCAAAATCTTTGAAAATAGTTAAAAAGCCATAACAGTGTTGTGAACAGTAAAGTGAACAAATATATTTAAATTTCAGGAATGTCATATCAGCACTTACATGGTCCATATAGATATGTTTCAGGTTTAAATCATCAACTTTGAAAACAATTAATGCATTCGCATTGTCTCTAATTAAATGTTTTGAAATTTTTGCATAAGATTGATGTAAATAAAAACAATCAACTGCATTATGTCTTCCCATATAGAAATACTCTCGAATTATATTTTGTTTGGAGCAGGCGACATCATCAAATATAAATACAGAGTTGTTTTTGGTCTTCGATGGTTCCAAAATGTCTTCACTGTTATCAAAATGGAAACAATTTATACCTTTTATAGGACCTAATAATACATCTCTTAAATATACATGTTTATCTTGATTTAGAGATTTTGAATAAACATACACGTTTTCAAATTTCAACCCGTTTTCATGTTCTAATAAGGAGATTATTACATTGGTACAGACAAATAACAGAATAAGAAATTTATTGGAAAATTTCTCTATTTATATCTATAACATGTTACATCAGAATTAATTTGTTTATCTCATTCATACGATTTAAAATAGCAAGGTCAGAGGTTATCGCAAATTTGAAGTCATTATTAAATACCTACGTTCTAAGTACACCTAGGCTCCTGCGGCCTCCTCTGGTGTCAACAAAATAAAGGACAGGTAAGAGACACACCTAAGCTCCTGAAGACAGGTGAGAGACACACCTAAGCTCCTCAAGACAGATATTCTACTCAGGTGTCACCAAGATAACAATACCTGTTCACCCTGCGACAGGTGAGAGGGTCTCAGCCTAAGCTACAAGTGTCGCCAACACAACAATACCCACCACCAGGTGACATCTCCTAGTGGATTCACCTGCAATTTTACACCCTCTGGTAATTGTTGGTGGCCCATCTGAAGATTTTTACCTGCTCGAAGAAGTCTTCATCTGCAATTTCACCACCTTCTGGTTATTGTCGGCGGCACACACATCTGAAGACTTTTACCTGATCTAAGAAATACTCACCTGCAATTTTACACCCTCTGGTCATTGTCGACGGGCACCTGAAGACTTCTTCAGCACAAGAACTCTTGCGACCTTC
The DNA here is from genome assembly GCA_037954035.1 of Rosalia funebris. NCBI lineage: Eukaryota > Metazoa > Arthropoda > Insecta > Coleoptera > Cerambycidae > Rosalia > Rosalia funebris. The sequence goes on from JAZFAV010000011.1 coordinate 24,115,843, forward strand.
ACAGAACCCCCCTACTCATGGACACTTCGAATGGACATGCCATCGAAGTGTCACAGGAACCGCCCAGCTATACATATATATATATATATATATATATATATATATATATATATATATATATATATATATATATATATATATATATATATACACGTATATAATTCTAGACCAAATATTCACTTTTTGAGGATACTCTAGGTCCAATTTTCTAATAATATAGTTCTATTTATTACCTTTTCTATTCAAACCAAATCATCTTACCTCATCATATATCTTTTTTATATGTAACGAATAATATTTGTATTTACTTATAATAATAATTTATTAATATGTATAGCTAAAAAAATATTATATTCCCGTCTAGAGCTTAGGCGAGGATTACACGTTATATAAGCCTTGGAAACCTTTTCACGCTAAGAAAACAACAGGTATTATATGGAAATGAATTTAAAAAGATAGATATAATTTGAATTAGTTCTACAATTTCGTCGAGGAGATTGGGTAAGAACGACACACCATGTACAAAACACCATGTATGATATCCTGGATGAATTTCAGACACGTCGTAAAAATGACCTAATGTTTCATTTTCGTCACAACAATGGAGCTGAACCAGATGGTGTTCATCCTACCATATTCCCTTATCAATATAATGTTTTCATGTATTATAAAAAAGTATAAACCTCCTGTGTTGCCACTAGCTATAGAGAAACTAACGAAAATTGCTACTAACGTCAACCAGTGGAATGCTTTGAACGAGATGGTTTATTCAACGATCTTTCATATGGAATGTGCTGCAGAGCCCTTCAAGTAACCTAATAACTTATGCTGTGCATAAAAAAGAAGTAAGAGAATAAAATGGTATAGAGGAGTTGCAGTAAATGTCTTCTGAATAATTAACCGATCTCACACTTCATACTTACTTTCGGTTCATACAAACAGTAGCGAATTATTAAGCTTTAATTGAACATAGTAATTATATGGCTATATTCTATTTTAATAAACGCATTATCATAGAAGAGGAATTTGATGATAGGTGCTTTATCCCCTATCGATACTACCATTATCAATATGTACAGCTTGTCAAGAATAGGTGCAAGTCTCAAACTGCGATATCAGACCGCCCACGAGGTGCGCAGTAAATAGTATTGTCTTGACTCAGCCGAATTGAGACCTTTGTAGAGTGAATATCAATGAATATATATTGAATGTGAATGTACACAGAGCTCGATCTAGCCGCGCGTAAAGTGCATCCTTCTCCCTCTGAATACTGTCTCACTCTCTCTTCTACGCATACATAGAGAATCTCACACTTTTTCCTATTCTTGACGAGCAGTACATCATTTGTATTTTCAAAGTTTACAAACGACCACAACTGTATGCCGTTTATGAGACGCTGTAAAACTGCACTAAAACTCATGTGTGATAGAACGATTTTACTTCTAAAAATCCAATGATATCTCTCCAATCTACCAAAATATTTATGGAATGTCTCAACGTCCTCATATTAAAAAATAAGGGTTAATAGACTTTTAACTCTCGTCACTGAATTGCACAATTGATAAACGATGTCTCAGTCTATGTACCCGTTTCTTTATGGACAAAAATCTCGAAAGAAAACATGCATAGCAATACATTTAAGTTCTAAAGTATTCTACTTAATGGCATATACATATTAACATAAAAGTTTATTTTTATAATTATTTAGATATAGTTTTGTTTCTCAATTCTCTTGTTGTATGTCTTTTTATTATTTTAACACATTCTTTTCATTGTCAGTAAAAATAAAGATGTCAGTAACATTTATACCTGTACTATATTATGAGAAGGTTATCGCTTTTCAATCTATATAAATGATTCTATTGCATTGTGACAGATTCTTTATGAAACAACATAAAAATAAGTGTAACGTGGGGGGTCCAATAGGAATAGTCGACATTTGTTGTGTCAGCTCTTTATCATAGTTTTTATTACCTTCAAGTTCGTTAATCACTAAAAAAAAAATAAAAAAACTCTATTAAAAACTGATGGCGTAAATCTTCACATTCCTTACCTCGTTTAAAGGCCCGACTATACTTGAGCGTAATACGTAAAAAAATTACTCATTTTAATGAAGATGAAAAACAAACATACATGACAGCTTATTTACTGCGTGTAATATAATATTATTTTAAATTAACCGGAACTGTGTACACCATTTTACAGGTTTTGGGTAGCACATGTTTGGATTACAATTAATGTAATAGACGTTAATTTATGGGCTCATGGTAGGGGTGAAATTTCACCCTTTTAATTGAATATGATTTTAGTCATATATTTAATACAATAGGTATGTCGTTCTATTGGTACGATGCGCCAACTAATATTGTGATTTGATGTGCCTCCGTATTCAATTTAGTATTCGATTTTATAATTAAATTTACTTCTGTAAATGTTACACTAATATGCCTTAATTATGACTGTCTAATGCTCTACACATACATAAATGCACATAATAAGCTCATTATGCATATACGTGTTTATAAGTTATAACAGGCTTAAGTTTTTAGCTTCGTAGTTATAAGTCAATAGTGACGAGAAAATTAAGGTTAACGCTATCATAGGAACTGATATATAAGGTTTACCATAACTATGGAATAATATAAGTTCTAACTTTTTAATTACTTATTTTATACAAATATATTTCGAATAAATTTTTTGGCTATTTATGTTGATGACCTCGAAACTTTTTCTCGGTTATGAGTTCACTGTTATACTGCAAATTCAACTTTTCTTTTTCAAATGGTAACCTATATTTTTGTATTATATTCTAATTCAGCACATGATCCCATGATGACTCTTATAATACCTCTAAGTTATTAGCACAATGTGTGTTTCGTTAGCATCTCCTTCATAATTTCTTGACAAATGAAGTTGCCGAATAAAATATTAGCTATTTAAATAAAATCTACAAATAAATCTTAACTGACGTTGTAATTAGCTTATCATTAGCTTATTATAACGTCTTTATGAGCCTTCTTGTTTATGAGAATCGATAAAAAGGATGTATTTTTTATGACGTTCAGTTTTTCATAGTATTTAAACTTCAAAGTAAATTTAACAATTTATTTAATTTAGTTAACAAATTAAGTTTAACTGAGGTAGATAGCAAAAATGGTGTAACTGACAGAAAAGAGAACGAACTAATATTTATAATTGGGTATGGAAATCATACAATGACGCAGCAAGAAATCAGTATATTAGTTAATAAAGTTTATTCTAAACCTATTTAGTCTTGTGTCTCTAAAATAATAAAAACATGAAGGATACACGTGAAACGTGAAGTATACACCCAAACTAGAAGACCAAACACTTCTGCTCACGATCACATTATTAGAAGTTCGTGTACCACCGATCTAGAGACTATGGAATATCGCAAAGGTTGGTACATAAAACTCTGGAAATGGAAATATTATATCGCTGTTAAGTCCAATTAGTTCAGGAATTAACCGAATTAAAAATTACTTTGATAGAAAGGTTTAATTCTATGAAATTGTATAGGATATATCAGTAAAACCCACATTTTGTCTATAAAATGTTATCGTCTGGTGAAGCCAACGTGAACAGAAGTTCAGGATGGAATGTTAGTTAGGAGATATTATAGCGTTCTTGAGTGTATCAGCAAAAATCATTCAAAACAAAAGGTATGATCCATAATAAATTAGAACATAAAGAAAACGGATACATTAGTCGTTACCTACGTATTGTTTCTTATCGCCACTTGCAATAGACGCAGAAAAAAGTATAGATAGGAATAGACGTCAATAAATAAATAAATATATATATATATATATATATATATATATATATATATATATATATATATATATATATATATATATATATATATATATATATATATATATATATATATATAGAAGGTCATCAATGACCAAAACTTAAGACAAAGAGTAACCAACGAGTTATACAAGTGTTATATACCTTATATTGCCGGAGTACAAGACAAATTAAACAAAGTGTTATATAAAAAAATGATAGGTGTCGATTTCCAATAAATTAGCAGACAGTTTTATCTAATAAATATACTGTTCCACTGTTATTAACGAAAGAGATTTTTTTATGGCGAATTTTTGCAACTTTTAGTGTCGCTCCTCACATCCCAGACGTCATCATTTCTTATCGTTCCAGTCTCCTTCGTAGACTGCTATACTTTTCAATGCGATGCGGATGTTTGAAATCCATTTTTCCGTGGCTTTCCTCGTTTATTTCTTTGTGTCCAGTTCCAAATCTTTAATGATATCCTTTCTTCGTTTATTCGTTACAGGTATCCACATCATTTTAACTGTTTTTTAGTTATATCGTCCATTTTTTACTTCCATTTTTTCTCTGATGGTTTCATTTCTTACGTGGTCAAGTAAAGTTAAACTGGAACATCCTATCCAGTACATCATTTCGGTTGAGAGAAATTTTTGTGACATATTTTTATATATAACCCACACTTCTGATCCATACGTCAATGCTGGCTGAATCATAGCCTGGTATATACTCCTTTTTGTTTTTTTTTTGTATAGTTTTTACTCCACAGGATTGGGTGTAGTGCTTTAATCATGTTTTTTCCTTTTCCTATTTTCTGTAGTTTATCTTTATTATCCCTTCCGTCTTCATCTATTGTAACTCCTAGGTATTCGTACAGTCTAACGTTCTTTATTAATCCTCTTTCTGTTTCGATGTCTTGTCCTGTGCCTCCTATAGTCATGTATTGTGTCTTTTGTATGTTTATCTCTAAATCCCATTTTGTGAATTGTTCTGTGAGTTTGTTTATCATGTAAGTCATGTCTTGCTGGTCTTCCACAAGAACTACCTGATCATATGCAAAGAGGATTGTATACAACTGAATGTCCTCTATCCATATCCCCATGGGACTGCATTTTCTTATCCCTATTTTAAAGCGCGGCAGAGATAAATTTTAAACATGGTTGGAGCCTCAGAAGTTTGATTTCCGACCTTAACAACTGCTTTGTTTTCTCTATACAATGCTTTTATGGCATTTATATACACACTATTTATGCCTGCTTCTTTCATTCCGATCCATAATTTCTGTAAAGGAACGGAGTCTAATGCCTTATGAAGATCTATAAAAGTAGCGTGAAGCTCCATTCCTTTTGCTAGTCTTTTCTCTGCCAGTTGTTTTATTGTAAATATATTATCCACGCTGGATCGCCCAGGTCGAAATCCACTTTGTTCTTTCATTTGCGTGGCTTCCTCTTCTATTCGGGCTGTTAGGACTCTTTCGTAAAGCTTTCCAATGGACGATGTAATACTAATACGCCGATAATTACTGAAGTTGCTCATGTTTCCCTTTTTACGAATGGAATGTATGTAAGAGCTCCTCCAATCTCTTGGAATCATTTCCCCTACCAGGCACTTGTTTAAAATTACACAAAGCAACTCATACGTTCTTGTAGTGGCGTGTTGTATTAACTTTATAGGTAAAAACTCTGGTCCTGGAGCTTTATTATTTTTCATTTTTTGTAATGCTGTTTTTATATCTTTTAATTTAATTAATTGTATCTCCTCCGTTAACTCCTATTTCGTCTATATCTAGTTGCGTGTCTAAATACTTCGCGTTGTTCTTCCAATAGATTATTATGGTAGTATTTCCATTGTTCTATTTCTATGGGATTTTTTTTTCTTTCATTTGTGTTTCTTTAAGACTATTTATAGTTCGCAAAGCTTCTCTAGACCTAGATCCTCCTACCATTGAGCTAATTTCAGCATATTTGGTCTTCCATTTGCGAACTGAAATGTTCGTGTAGATTCTCCTACCTGTTAACCAATATAGGAATATTGGTCAAACACGCAGAAGCATCCATAACAGATTTATGAAACACACACAAGACGCATGAAGTTAGAACGCACAAATAAGTTACAGTAGCTAACATGCAGATACATAAAACTATAACCACCGAATATATTATGATAATGTCAAAATATTGGGTATGAGTATTAAATTGAATTAAGTCGAATCAAATTAGAAATTCGATGCTATCGCAGATATGATTCTAAATAAATTCAGTAAAACCGTAACGGTAGAAAAAAGACGGAATTCTTAACAATGGTTGCAAATGTGGTAATTAATATTGAGTACAGGAAAATCATGCACAACGATTGTCAAAAGTAAATGCCTAAATTTTATTTGTGTTGAGGATTGCATGTTTAAAATTTACTTTTTTACTGGTAAGGTGAAATTTACAAAATATTTCTGTTGTCTGAACTTATTCAACTTGCTATATTATTTTCCCTAAATAGAACGATTTAATTTCTTCATTAAATCACCTATTAAATTCAGTTCACATAATATAATTTTCTATTATATAATAATAACTGATCTATTACTGAGCTTTTTCGAAAATTAAATAAGAATTTAGTTTTTATGTAATTAATATTAGATAATAATATATGGTAATAATACAAAGTCAAGCGTTGTCTCGATGAAATAACAGTAGTGAAAATAAAAACTCTTAGTAATCCCTTAGTCTAATATTATGCACCACAAAGAAAAATAAACATAAAAACTTCTTCGATGGCGTGTAATATCCCACACAAACATGCTCTTTTTACGCTGTTACGCTCGAAGAGAAAATGAAAGATAAACACACCAAAAGTGTAATAAGTCGAAAGAATTCATGAGAGTGACACCGACGTATTGAATAAAACTGAAGATCTTGTTGTTTAACAATGATCCAATAGACCTTTTAGCTCACAAGGCAAACACATGTTTTCTATTTTCCCCGAGGTATAAAGCACCAGGGAGAGAGAAGCCGTAACGCATTCGCTAGAAAATTGTTTATCAGAAACACAAACTAATTTTCCTCATACGTAGCATGAAGTATAAGTCGTCTAATTGAACAAGTTAATTTCTGACTCCACAATAAAACTGTGTAGTGAAATGAGAAACTCTACAAAATAATGAACGTAATGTAATCGTTTTTGTTTTGGTTTCGAAGCTGAATGTAAATTAAGGTTCGAAAATGTAATGATGAGTGAAAATGATGAGTAAATAATTTCATTGTAATTATACAATAATGTTTCATTGTAAGAATAACAATATTGTAACGTTTCATTCTTATATTTAGTCATTCATTCGAGTAGTACTAGATCAAATATCATCATTACAGAATGCCTTCATTAATGTTCACAAACCACGAGATTTCTTGGTTCAACTTCAGATAATAATTTTGTTTGTAATTTCTAAATTCATTACATTTTATCTAGTAATTTTTTGAATTTAAGGTAACGTTTTCACAAAATTGTAATCTTATAGTAGTCTACTTAACTACTGTGGTGTATTGGTTGTAAGGCCTAGTCCATGCTGTAAACAATGGTTACGAATAATGTTCCCAATGTTGCGCAACAGCTCAAAGTTTCTGGTTTGTTTCAGAACTGTTTCAGAGATAATGTGAAACAAAAAACTCGTGTTCCTTATCATATCATAGACTGTATGCCATGGTAGGTATACAGTAGTGCAAAGTTAACCCCATTATACTCGTATCTTAAAATAGGGGTCAACATACTATTTCCGGCCAAGAGCTATATTTGTATCTTTCCGAATTTGGTGAACAGACTTCACGGCTCCATTATTTGACTATTTTTATGGCTCTGGGTCATGATGGTGTAGCTAGGACCCATCATCAGAATCCATGCAAGAAATGTATCCCCTTCTAATCGTACCATTGAAAAATCTCTTTGCGCATAAAACATCAACACGTCGTGGTTTCAATTGAGTTGGTGCTCATCTTGGTGATACTTATGAAACTGCAGGATATCATGCATGCATAATATAACGTACATAATGAATACTCATGTTCAAAACTTCAGCGATTACCTCAAGAATATTTCGACGATATTCTTTCACGAAAGCTTCAACTGTCTCAATCGAATTAGGTGCCACACCAGTTATGTAAAGATATGGGGGAGAATCATATACGAAAATCATACCTATTATGAAATTGTTGTTTCGGTCATATACTTGCCGAAGTGAGTATGCTTAGTGGTTACATGAATTTCTATATTGTATCTTTATTCTAAGAATTCAACGAAGAAAAGTCTATTCGCGTCATAAAGACGTTACGATTCATTCTGCATATTCTAACTGGAAGAAAACACTCAAACAATAATCAAAATCAAATTTATATGTATATTTTCATCTGCGTATTTTCAAAATAAATTGATTTAACTCTAAATTGTGTTTTATTTATTTGCATTACTTAGTGTAAAACAAAACACGTCTAGTGAAAATTGTTAAAAAAATATGCATAATTATAAACCGTACTTTTGGTAGAACAGAATATAAATATATGTAAAATTCTTTATGTAAATAAAAGCAATTCTGATGAAATTTCACTGTCCTTGTTCATAGTTAAAACGTGTACACATTTGGGCATATTACTTTCGTTATTAGACCTCAAATAAGGAAATTGTTTTCTCTAATTCGGTCGAATGGTATGCTTATATAAATACGGGATTTGTGGCGGTGGTTACGTGACATCGCCGACGGTACGGAGTGAAATCCCAAAAGGGACTTATAGAATAAAATTGAATTAAAACACAAAACCCACAACGTTAAGGCCATGGACCATTTAATCCTGTTTTTATAAGAACGGTTAATTTCCATCCACTAAGAGTACATAAAACAATCGTTTTAAATACATAAATTACAAAACCGAAAATTCGTTGGCTAATGTAGATTAAAATACGTGAGGAAATTTTACACGGAGACTATTATTTGGAAGTCATTAGAAATGAGAAATGATACACAAATATTTTTGCACACAAACAATTAAAAAAATTAAATGACACGCAGTGCATATGACAGTGCGTTTTTGCTACTGTTATTTATAAAATTATTATTTTACCTTTAGAATGTTTTTCTTTAATGACGTATATTCATTCTTTTCTTCAATATCTGTAGTTTATTAGTATTTATATAAAGGGTGGGCCAATTATATCGCCCTAAATGAGGCTTGGCTATAACTTAGTTTCTTGGCTAAATCTTAGTTTCTTTTGTCAAAATAAATTGTTGATTTACTTTTTATTTAGAAATTCTAGAAGAGCATTAAGATCCCTTTCTTGAATTTTTCAAAAAGAATTCACTTTTCGAATTAAGTTCACCTAATACATATTGATGACAATAAAAAATGTTTTAAAATGAATTTAAAAAAATACCGACCTCAAATTTGTCATTTTTAGCAAATAATACTGGGAAAAAACTCGGGGATAAACTGTATTAAACTATGTTAAAAGATTAGTAAACATTTTACTTTGTAGAAAATAATAACTTTTCACGTATGATTGTGTTTTAATTCCTTTAATGTATGCTGTTTTTTTATTTTTTTAGTGTGTTCATAATTTTTATACGAATACGTAACACGGAAATGTATATGCTGTTATTTCAGTCGCCTAGATGCAAAACCCGACAAGTCACCCTTTCCTCAAAAATGAGATTGTTATGGTAATAGATTAAAAATGTCCAAGGGAATTTTTACAACAAATATCGACAAGAAAAACGTAATTTGAGTTTAAAATCTCAGATAACTCAAATGCAAAACCCGACATAATCCTTGCGGTCTTAGATGCAAAGGCAAACATTTGCAATGAACCAATAAAAGCCAAATATTTCAACACATGATGCAGTTTAATTTGTAGATTTTGTCAGTTGAATAACACGTGTGTGATAGATGTGAGGCACAAAATAAAAATTGTACTATCGTTGGTATGTTGAATTGTGGGTTACAATTTCAAGCCCCTCCACATATAGAGAAAATAGAGTTGCTCTTTCCGGCAGTTGGGCACTTTCATTTTCCCCTCGACCGCGTTTTTGGTCAAATTGAAACAATCTATAAGAAGAAAATGGATGTTGTTCATCCAAAAGAGTACATAAAAATGATCAAAAAGTTTGATACTGTTCGCGAAATTTGAGAAGACTGTAATCAGGGATTGGAGACGTGAAACTCAAAATGTTTTAAAACAACCAGGATTTGACACTTTAAATTTCAACCTTCAAAAAGGATAATCATTGTTAAAAAGATAATAATAACACACCTCTTGTAGGAGGCACAGCATTTTACAGGAATGAAAATATTATGAGTACATTCAAAAGCTTATGTAAAAGAGGAAAAAACATCTCGCAAATAGGACTAAAGGAATTTAAAATTGGAGTACTGATTAAGAAAGATAAGCTAAGTATAGGGAAACTATTAGAGAAACACTATGGAAAGGAATGGGGATAAAGAAGATGCCTTATTTTTTTTTGCGAGAAGCTTTCCAAAATGTTTCAGATGGAAGACAATCAGTCGAAGAAGAGGGTATCTGCGAAGAAGAATCAATTAATTTTGGCATTTGAAAATGTATTCTGTGTTGTTCGATAGTAATGACAAATAAAATTTATTTTCTCAAAAGTTACATATATTTTATTAGGTGCAAAAATCGACCATTTTATCTTCCAATTGTGAGGGTCATGCGGATGCTTCTGACTTCTAAACTACGATTTGTTATTATTTAAAAACATTAATAACCTGTTTTACCAAATTTGGTCACTGCATTCAATTGAATAAAAATGTTACAAGTTTTTATTAAGTATATCATATTATGTTTGTCTGGACTTATCGGGTTTTGCATCTAGGCGACTGATTTAAAATATTGTATTTTTTTATTAATTAATTAAGATAATAATATGCATATAATAATAAACTAATATAAATACACCATGTTGTAATATCGTTTATACTGTAACGTGTAGATCATACAGTACACATGCATGTAGCCTTTACACAGAAAATTATTGACACTTCACTATTCATTCTAATTTCTGACGAATTAAGTTATGCCTAAATGGTGTTATCTGTTCTAAGAAGTAAACATTAAGAGTGCCGGCCGATTTTCTAAAAAAAAAAAAATAGTATATAAGATAATTATATTAGTTATGACCGAAAAATGTATTGATTATTAACAAAATCACGTGAAGGATTCGTAAGCAAAATAGTATAAAAATATATTTGATATCTGACATTTTCTATATACAGTGGGTGGGTCAAGAACGTACCCACTTCTTCCTCAAATGCAGTTTTTGGTTTCTCATTTCCCAAGTTTAACATTTTCGGGTCTGATGGTCTCAAACATGGAGAAAACTAAATGCTGCATTTGAAGTGAGTCATGTCAGGTCAATAGTGAAACACGGTGGCGGAAGCATTTTGTCTGGTGCTGCATATCATAGAATGGTGTTTGCAACCTATAATTAATATGAATGCACATGATCCTGTGGAGAGATCGACGATGCCGCCCACACAGTGTTCAGATGCAAAAGGTGGACAGGAGAAAGGAGAGCTGCAGAGCAAAAGATAGGACATGCTATCATTGCGGACATTATGATCCCAATCATGCTCGAGAGCAGAGAAAGATGGACAGTGGTGGAGCAGATGGTAATGTCCATAATGAAGGAGAAAGATAAGAAGGAAAGGGAAGTGGGGAATGAGTAAGTATGCTGATTGATATGCCGAGGAGAAGTAAAGCGAGAGCGGTTCCTCTTCGGCATCACACTGATAGGATAGCGGGGGGTTTTTAGTCGGTAGGCGTATACGAATCCAACACTACCTGGCCAAACAATAACTGAACACCAAAGGCCAGGTGTCGTTTGAAGATTTTCCCTAGAAAAGAAATATGAATGCAGATAAGTATGTTGATATTTTACGCCATAACTTGAACAGTAGTTCAGTTGTTTCAGTAGTAGCTGAAAAGATGAGCATCAGAGACACACTTATCTTCCAGCAGGATAATGATCCGAAGCACACCGCCAATAAAACAAACGAATGGTTACTTTATAATGTTTGTAAACAAATAAGAAGTCCACTCCAGTCCCAGGTTTAAATCCCATAGACAATTTGTAGTACTACTTGTTTGACTTGAGGGTCGAAAAAAATTTCTTCGAAAAGCGGTTTCATTACAAGAATGAGATCAAGTTGGAACAGAAATAACACAGAACTTTGTATCTTCGATGCCACGAAGACGGTATGATAACAAAATATTAAAGTGTAAATAAATTTTTTAAGGACTTAACTTAAAAAGATAAAAATGTTACTATGTTAAGGACTTAAGATAAAAATGTTTACTGTGCCAATACTTCTTTGGTCCTCGAAATTTATATTCTTATTTATTATTCTTATCATATCTCTAATTCGCTCAATCTATTGCCATCAAAGGTTAATAGTTGGATGCTAGTTTTCAAATGAATTTAGTATCAAAGAATTCATCTTTATATTTTTGAGATTTAAGAAAATATTGGGGTATGCCAATACTTTCTTGACCCGATGTATTATCTACTTATTAATAATAATATATTGATGTTGTTTATAATGTATCCAGTTATTAAATAATTATTAGTGGTTAAATGCAACAACGACCTTAAGCACCTTAAGGTGTTCATTTTACCCCAAACAAGTGTAACCCTACATATACCTTGGTTAAAGTAAATTTGGTGTGATTTTACTGCTTTATAATGATATAGTTTACTACATTTTTGTATATACTTAGTAAGTGGTTGATAATGTACATAATACTTAAATTTTTCTTTGCATGCTGGCAAGTTATTTTTATGCTACTACAATAATTCACATTATAATATATTATATTATAATGTGAAAGAATATGTTGCAGCTATTTCTGTTTCAGTAGAAATTTGCTGTCTAACTTAGGATGTATTGGAATTCTCGTTTGATTTAATTTATTACTATATATTTTTTTAATAAATCAAGTATCTCTCTTATCTATAACTAGATAAGATGAATGAATTTATAATGCAAGTGTAAGATATGTGATACATATTTATGGCATAAGATTATGGATTTAATTAAGATTAATATTAATACTGACTGCATTCAACAAATATATGAACACTTATAATTTTATAATACCAACACTTTTTTGTACGGGAGTCAATTTCATATAAAATATGATCTTAAACTGGATGTATTTTAACGACTGAAATATAAGCAAATCTTATGGCTATTTTATGAGCGTAGTTGCTTGGGAATCTCCCAAGCAACTACGCCATTGAAGTTTTTTTCTATTTCATGGCTTTGAATCTACACTTTTTTAATTTATAAATAAATTTTCCATATAGCACCGTGTTAACTTTCAAGAAATGTCAAGAAATTTTGTATTCCTATAATGGGTCATAATATCAGTGGGAAACATAAGAAAACATCTAATGCTTTCACTGAATTTTGTAATTGCATACGACTGTAATTTGATTTTCAGAGAACTACCCCAGTCGCCCTCATTCAATATGAATACCGTATTTATTAGAAAAACAAGCCGCCCTAAAATCTTTTGTGCCCGGTTACCTTGTTCGTATTTCTCAAATTACGGACGTACGTCATCTTTAAAACTCTTAATTCTACTTAGGTAAGGGTAGGTATTGTGGGCACAAAGAGAATTCTTTCAATATACTGTCGTACAAAAAAGTGTGTTATATAAGAAATTCCGCTAATATTCCACCGATTTGGGATATTAGCGGAATTTTGCGTCCAACTTTTCTTTGTTGCGTGGTACATAAATCCCTACATTCTCAGTTAATAAATAAAGTATTATTATATTTCTATTGTGAATAAAATATATTTAAAAAATATCTTTTCTGTCCCCAATATAAACAGTTATTATGTAAACTATAAAATCGCTTAAAATTATGCAAAAATGATGTAATCGATTTAAAAAATAATAATTAAATTAGTGAAAGTGAAATTAAAGTTTACATAGGAGTCCAAGTTCTAAATAATATAGGTATGGAAGAAAGTCATATGTTTAATTATTATACCAAATGAATTAACAACTACCACTATAGTCATCCATTTATTAAAATAAACAGTTTTAAAACCTTAAAACGTACTTTTCTGAACGTAGAACGTCTCTATCTCAAAATTGAGTGACCGAGAAAAAATAAACCAACACATAAATGCAGAATATGTGTTTTATGCGACAGTTTTACGTTTTTCAAACAGTCCACCATCGTGTTTTTCTCATGGCCCATGGATAGGGTGGGGTGTGTCCCATCCACCTCAAAATCAATAGATGTCGTTTGGTAGACGTCTCTAATCAGAATCAGTCGAAACCCGATCGATCCGACACGATTTAATTGAGTGATCGTGCTAACAAAAAAATTTCTCAAATAGTCCACCATTGTGCTTCCTCATGATCCATGAACATGGTAGAGTGTGTTCTGCCCATCCCAGAATCAATAAGTGTCGTCTGGGAGACTTCCCCAATCAGAATTAGTCAAAACCCGATCGATCCGACACGATGTAGTTGAGTTATCGTGCTACCAAGATATTTTACTAATGCCGACGACAATGAGAATGACACACACATATACAAAATTGTTTTAAAACATTTTATTTTTGGTTTTTAGGAAGAAAAGCGAAAAATAAACGCTAGAAACTTTTTTTTAAACGATTACATTACTTTTTCGCGTATAGTTGAGTGCGGAAAAGTAAAAATAATACACATATGTATATTACCATGTAAGAACATATTTGATATAAATTATAAACCAGTATACATCCCTTGTTGATAATTTCGATTACTGTATTTTAATTTAATATATACTAATGGTTTTATCGTTGACAAAATTATATAACTTATAATATGAAGATAAGACTAGACAGAAAGATGGCCCACAAGTTATCTTAATTATTTAATTAATTGATAATTTAGAACCTGAAATGTTCAGCTAAAAAATTAATAGTCAATTCTATGTCTATTTCTCCACTCTATGTAAATTATACACTAAGCAAAATCTGGATTTGCAAAAATAGCTGAAACCAAATTTTTACATAACACCACTAGTTTTGTATAAAGAACGTACTTTTATATCGCCATCAACCTACCTGGACATAACTTAGTAATTAGGTTAATTGAAAATTAGGAAATTACCACGAAATGAATTACCTCTTCCTGAGCATGAGTGTGTTTGTCCCTTTACATGTAATCTTGCCCTGCGTAGCCTCAGATTTTAGGGGAAGCAAGTCGATTTCTGTGTCCAAACAAACCACTTTTCTCCATGAAAACTACGAGTACTAAAATTAAATGTATACCTAAGAATCGTACCAAAATCAATGCAGTTGCACTGGTGGTTCCTAATGACTAGTAACCCCAGTTACTTTAGGGTTACTAGTTTCTGGGGTAGCAACCTCAGTTGACTTAGGGTTACTAGTCGCAAACAATTAAGTTCAGATAAAAGAGAAGGATGTATCCGAAATTATAACTTACTTAGTACTCTAATAGTCCTTTCTAGCTTGTTCATTGAGTTGCGGCTAATATAAACGTTGCAGATTTATTGCTATAACGACGGATTTCTTATCATTTTGATGAAAGAAGTTTGTTAGTTATTATTGCCTGTATATGATAAATGATAAGCATGAGTTTTCTTTTGTATTAGTTAAAAATGTATTAAATATTTTTAAACAAGTACAATATTTAAAAATGGTTTGTTGGCCATTATGTAAGATACATAAAAATATTTTTTTAATCCTATTAAATATTTAATGATGAAGTTGCATGTTTCGATTTATACTACCACATAAAGATATGAGAGTAACCAAATTAATAGAACTTTAATAATCCGTTGAAAAATCTTTCTATAAAATACATAATTGTTTCTTAAACAATCTCAAAATTTTGCCTAAGAAGTGGAAAAATGTCCATAATTGAAGCAATGTAAAACAAATAAATCTTTATGATATATATTCAATTTACTTTATTAATCGGTTTTATTTTCATAAATAAACATTAACCGTTATTATTCTTTCATATAAATAATGTAATATATTATTTTTCAAAAATGTTTGGGATGTTCTGAGATTTTAGTAATTACCATCCCGTTCAAAGTATGGAATAGATTGTAACTTTTTTTATATAATGCTTTGACGAACCGAAAATATTATTACTTCAACGATAAACCTCAACGTCTCAAGAAGTTTCTATTATTGGCTACTTTTCTTAAAACTCATAGACAATCATATTTCTAAATTTACTAAAAACAATAAACCTTCTTAGTTATACGTTACTATTTTTGCAAGATTGATTGCATTTTGGTCGAGTATACAGCCCCTTATGCATCACCTTATCCACTTCATCAGTACTCTAAAACTTCTCCTTAACTAATGTTTCTTTAAGTGAACAAAATATATAATAAGCACTTTAGGAAGACTAAAAGAATAAGGAATATGTGGCAGACATGTGAATTTTAAATCTTAAATAGTTGTCATAGAACTAACAAGCATCTTCCAAGAAATGTATAGTATGTGGCGGCGCGTTGTCGTCCTGCAAAAGAATGCCAGGAGTAAAATATCCTCGCCTTGGGATTCTGATGGCTTGAAATGATCTTTAAAAAATGATTTTGAGTTCTGTGCTACTACGGAAATAAGTATGGCAAAAAAATGTATTTTCTAGTGGCGGCGCTGCCATCGGAATTGTTTGCTTTCATTCTTCAACTACGTGTGCCTCTCTCTGTCAATCTACAGATGGTCGAGGAGAAGTATAGCGATTTAAAAGAGAAGGCGAGATAATCCTAATGCCAGCGCCTCGAGTGGCCGTTTACGGCCCTTGGAACTGTTTGCCATTGCGACATATAGGAAGTGTTATACCCCTGGTTCCAAGTATGTGATACTAGTAACCGTAACCTTATTAAATAGATATACAATCCATCATAATTATATACCTCTCTTGTATCTTATAATGCTAGAATTTCCATTTGATCTTGTAGAAATAAGTTAAAGGCGTCCTAAAACGTTTTCCTCATTTTTTGTGTGTTGAACATCTCGGAAAGTAGTAGTGGTAAACATGCGCGCGCATATGTTTGCTAAACACCACGTCTTGGAAATGCAATTGCAATGGATCGATTCACTGATTAGTAACTTGCCACGTGTGTAAAAAACTTTTACGAGAATTATCGTTCTCTAATAATAGTTCGTCGCCTGTATCGAGCACACTATCTCCTTCACGACATTAATCAAGTTTAATCAGCAAATTATACAAATTGTGAGCTGCTAAATTTGAAAAAAGAGGCACTCCCATTAATAAAAAACCAACGAGTCGATTCAGAAGTGCAAAAAGTGCGAAACGAGCGAAAACGTCGGCAAAGGATTTGAATTTTCATCCTTACGAGATACAACTGGTCAAAATTTTTAAGACTGAATATTACTCAATTCGGTCTGCTTTTAAGCAAGAATTATTCGAAAACTTTGAAGATTTTGATAACATCTTATTCATCGAAAGTCACATTTCCATTTACATGAATATGTAAATAAATAAAATTGTTGTTACTGGTTTGTAGAAGACCATCGAGATAAGAACCAAAATCCCTTACATTCTCCCAAATTAACGGCATGAGCGGCAATAAATGCATCTGGCATAATTGGCCTTTACTTTTATAAAAGTACAAAGTGTGTTACGCTTACTGTTACTTCTCTCCAATATAAAGAAATGCTAGAGAATTTTTTGACACCACAACTTCAAAATTTTGCTGTATTTAGTGAGGATATATGGTTTAAACTTATCAATGAAAACTGTTAGAACGATGTTCCTTGGAAAAGTGATCTCCAAGTGGGAGAGAACCTTAATTAGCCGCCCAGAAGTCCCGATCTAACGTCGATGGATTTATTCTTTTGAGTTTATTTAAAATATAAGTTGTACACTGATAGTCCTAGGAATTTACTCCAGTTAAAAGCCAGAATAGACCAGAAAATCCAGAGCATTGAACGAGAATTATTTCGGTGCGTTTCCTCAAATTTTAGATAGGCTCTTGAGGAGCTACAGCAGCGTGACCATTATAAATTTAAATAAAAATAGTTTATGGCAATATTATTTACTATGGATATTGGTTATTAATGGAACAATTGGAAATAATGCAGTAAGAGTAATTTAGTAATTTCAATATAAGAAAACATTTATTGTAACGTGCTAAGAGATACCAACTGTATATAATGAATATGTATATTTTACTACTGATAATGGAGCCCATAGTAAATTCCATGACAATGATAGGATTTTCGTGTATTTGCTAACCTTCAGCGATAATACAAAACAGTGGATAGAATTGAATCGAGCTTTAGGGTCGCTATGTGGTGATGGAAATACCTACCATGAAAGCACTGTGAATCTTTATGAATTACTTATGTAGGAACTGACATCTGTTCAATACCCCATTAAGCCAATTACTTATGCGACAGTTTGGTGTAATATTGTT
Source organism: Rosalia funebris (assembly GCA_037954035.1). NCBI lineage: Eukaryota > Metazoa > Arthropoda > Insecta > Coleoptera > Cerambycidae > Rosalia > Rosalia funebris. Next base: position 24,134,138 of record JAZFAV010000011.1, read on the forward strand.
TAATACGTTATATTCTGATATTGGTTGCTTGGAAAACAAACTAATATCATAGATACATGTTATAGCTATTAAGTATTTGCTAGAATTATTAACAAACCTGTAAATTACATTTGATAGTAATAATATTAGGTATAATAATATGGTAACTGATTATTAGTAACCTAAAAATTTTATAGTCAATATATATTTCCAATTATATGAATGAATACCCCAAATTATATTGTACTATAATGTCGAGAGCGACACCTTCAAAGAAAACAAATAAAAACAAAACATCTCTTACATTGCCCAAAACTTTCATTCCAGCCATCTTTATTAAAATTGTGGGAGAAAATATAACCACAAATTGTAACTTACTTTGCTATAATTAAGAATATTTTTAAAATAGATTTTAGAATTAGCATGTGATAAACAACCAAAATATATGTATATATTTATGGTGAAAAGTGGGTACCATTCCAAAGATTATTTTTTGTCCTCACTTTTATGTAATTATATATTATCAAAATAGTAATATTATTATATTTTATCTTATTTATGTTTACCCTGTAGAGAAAATAGAAAAAATCTAAATAAATTAAACAAATTGAAATAACAGAAACTTCCGCTTTGGAGAAAACCACTTTCATTTTAAGAAAACTTTTAAGAGAATATCTTATTAATAATTAATAGTCAGAGAAGAGTTAATCAATTATTAATAAAATATATTTGTTTGTGCATGCTTTGTATATTATAAAAACAGAAAAAATTTCACAGCAAATATATATTTATTTAAAATATTATAACTTAATTAAATAATTTAAGGAATAATATTCGCTTATCTTTAACAAATATTTCGAAATATATTTTCATATAGCAGTTACAAACTCTTTATTTTTGTTTTGACGACTTCGTTATTTATATCCTTAGTCAAAATATTATTTCTATTACCATCAACTGGGGTTACTTTGCCCACCGGGGTAACTTTACCTATTTTTGAAAAAGAAGTTTGAACTCCAAACACTAATTACTTGAATGGTCGCTGATGCGCAACAAATAATCAGGGCTACTAGTTATGATGTTGGCAAGGATGGCTCTTAAGTTTTTCCATGTGATGATAGTTTATCAGTGTGAAACTGTGAGCTGTATAAGAGGACTCCAAGACAGATAATTGGAGTACTAAGCAACTTTCATCAGAGCAACCAATAACGAAAGCTGGTAAGTTTTTTAAATTATTTCTATTTGTGTCGCATATAATAATAATTAGAGTAATGTGATAGAGGAATTGTTATACCTTCATTTTCATGTATTTATATTGATGGACAATGTTGCCCCATAATCTGTAGGCAAATTCGGGTTATTTTGCCCATCTCTCAATGAGCTGAATATGGACGAACTATGAAGATTTTTAAGTAGGTTACCATAGTGTTTTCAGCCACAGTTTTCATTCGTAGTGCGTACTGTATAGTTGGGTAGTATACCTTTCTCCCACCCTGTATCAGTATGCGGGGTGATTGGGGGGAGGTGCAAAACACAGCATACAGTACAAAGTTGCTAAACCTACCTAAGTTTTGATAAATACCTACCTAAGGATTGATACCTACCTAACTTTTTATTCAACTTTTTACTTTTTTTTTAATTATTCATGACAGAATAATGTCACGAAAATACAAGCCGAAGTTGGGGCGCCGTCAATATAAGGATTATTCTCAACAGGATCTTGAAGAAGCTCTGAATGCTGAAGCTCTGAATGGACGGATAGATGTCATTAAGGCAAGCTGCTTCAAAGTTCAACATCCCAAGAAAGACCATTGGCAATAAATTCACAGGAAAACACACAGTCTGTTAGTCACCCAACTGCACTTTCTCCAGCTGAAGAGTCTAAAATTCTCCACCAAATTCTTGTATGTGCTGACTGGGGGTTGATTTAGGTGTTTTGAAAGTGATACTAATCGTGAGAGACTACTTGATGAGATGTGGCTGGGGTGTTAGGAATTGGTTCTTCTGGCGGTAACGTGCCAAGAGAAGATTGGTATAGCTCATTCATTTAACGCCACAGAGATGAGTTAAAAATCAAGAAATGTCAAAATATATCTCGAGAACGAGCCACTGTACGTGAACTACGACGAAACTTATTTCATGAAGTTTATTACTTCAGAGGTGGCAAAATAAATTTTGAATCAACTGTTCTCATGTTCGTCTTAGCTTATTTTACCCCCTACAGAGGTAATATTGCCCAGAAGAGACTTTGAAGGCAGTTTTCAATAGAAAACCAAATTTTCCTCTCTTGTGGACAAAGTTACCCCTCTTGTCCAGGTAAGTTTGCCCACCAGCTTTTTGAATTTTTACAGAAAGAGAAATCAACGAAAATATATTTTAACATGATGAATCAATTCTACAAGCCCTCCCCCGATCTTAGAAAATTTTCCCCGTCTCCAACCGATAGAGATGTCCACGAATTCTTTGCATGAAATTTAAAAGTAGGTAAAGTAACCCTTAATACTACTTTTCCTGCAGCCATTTCCTACAAGAAGATCTTTTGGGACCAGTTTTTCACAAACACCGAATAATTACACAGTCCCCAATGCACGTTTCGCCAACCCAATTGGCATCATTAGATGATTACACATATGATCATTGGATTTTAATCATGTTCTGGTGATACCACCTTGGTTGTTGAAACGCCTGTTGAGTAACGCGTAATATTTTAGTGTTCATGTGAAAAAAGTCTACTGTTCTTGTTGCTGCATGGAATGTTCCAGTCCATTCCCAAGATAGTTTTTGAAAGTAAATAATTATATGCACAAGAATAACTATGTCAATGCTATTGTAATCTTCCATTTATAACACAAATATCTAAGTATCATTAAACATATAAAATCATTTTTTTTATTTGTATTTAAATATTGTAATATGGAATAGTAGGAAACATTTAATGATGTCACTGTATATTTAAGTCGCTCTGTAGTAAGTATACTAAGAACTGTCATAATGAACACATAGACTAAGCATAAAAATTAAGGGATGTAAAAAAATTATAAATGTTCAGATTATTTTCAAAGGGCTGTAAATTGATGAAAAATAGAGGCAGAGCAATTTTAAATAAAGTAAAGTGAAGCTTCAAGTTTATAGTTTTCAAATATTAAAAATAAATATTTTTTCCGTCAGCAGTATTTGAGTCATAATAAGAAAACCACCGAAAAAAAAGATCAAAATTTTTGCTTGCTTTTCCAAAGGTCCACGGACTTTAATGATTTTTTTTCAGTGATTTAGTCATAAAACTTTCTTAGATAGTTTTATCCTCTTTAATTTTGAGCGGTCTAAAAGCCTTCTATAATAATTTTTCGCTGAGTTATCGTCATTCGACGCAAAAAAGTCAGTTCTGAACTCAAGATTTGAGAACTAGAAACCTTAAGTTTCAATTAATTTTTTTTAAATTGCTCTGTGACTATTTTTCTCCGAGTTACAGCTGTTTGAAAATTACCTAAAACTTTAGAATTTTTTTAATTCCCTTAATTTTTGTGGCTAGTGCAATTTTAATTATTTTAAAATAATTTTTATATTTTATTTGTCTGGCGTCGATGAAGTAAACAAGGTAATATAAATGCATATTTTGTATCTGCCATATCTCATTTATTGTCTGTTTATTATTTAATAATAGTATATAAATTTCATCAAAAAATCAAGAATGTTACCTAATTTTGATTTTCAGCAAGAATAATTAGAGAATCCTAATGAGATTTAATCCCAATTAGAATTATTAACAATTATTGTTAAAACCTGAACTAATGTGCTTCTTTATGAATAATGAACTTGTCTAATAATTGTCTGCAAAACTGGATAAATTTTGACAATTTCGTTGGAAGATTTCATTGAATAGGTAGTTAAATGATATGTCACATTTATCATTCTTATTATGTTCATTATTAAATAATTATCCTTAGTTATTACAATAAATTCTGAATTTAATAATTGAGTACATTTTTGATGTCGGTAGGTACACCGTTACTACCACATTAACACTGTTTAAATTATAATTTTTATTTTCAGTAAGGACTAAATGCCCTTCTACAAGAATAACTATTAGTAATATTCAAGAGCATCTGGATATCAACGAAGCACATTTATTACTCATTAACCCAGAAGGATATTTGCGTTAGGACAGGATTATAATATTTAATTGGAAAGCTGGATAACACAAGGTACTATTTCAAATGTCTACGATAGGAATCTATTTGCGTTCCTCACGAATATATAAATATTTTATAGACTTTTCTAGAGACATAGGGACACACATATAAACCAATATTTCATTAGTGCAATCAAAAAATTGACGTTGTATATTAAAAAATATATATATAATAAGTTGTATAATATTTCAAAAGCATTTTTACTTTCTTTATTATGCAATCAGTCGCCTAGATGCTAAACTCGACAAGTCACCCTTTCCTCAAAAATGATATTGTTATGGCAATAGATTAAAAATGTAAATGTCGACATGGTCCAAGGGAATTTTTACAACAAATACTAACAATTCAAAAGTTATTTGAGTTTAAAATTTCATCTCAGATGCAAAACCCGACATATCCCTTGCGGTCTTAGATGCAAAGGCAGACATTTCCAATGAACCAATACGAGCTAAATATTTCATCACGTGATGCAGTTTCATTTGTAGATTTTGTCAGTTGAATAACATGTGTGTGATGGATGTGGTGTACAAAACAACAATTCTACTACCATCGATATGTTGAGTGATTGGTTACAATCTCAAGCTCCTCCACATCTAGAGAACATAGAGTTGCTCTTTCCGATTGTTGGGCATTCTTATGTTCCCCCCGATCAGGTTTTTGGTCAAATTGAAAAAATCTATAACAAGAAAATGGTTGTTCGTCCAAAAGAGTACATCAATATGATTAAAAAGTTTGCTACTGTTCACGAAATTATAGAAGTCTTTATAATCAGGGATTACGTGAAACGACGAGGGGGGGATTACGAGGGAGGCGTGAAACTCAAAATGTTTTAAAGTAACCAGGATATTGACACTATAAATTGCAACCTTCAAAAGCGATAATTATTGTTGACAGAAAAATAACTTAACTTTAATTAACACACCTCTTGTAAGCGGCGAAGCATTTTACATGAATGAAAATATTATGAGAACATTCAAAAGCTTATGTAAAAGAGAAAAAACGTCTCGCAAATAGGACCAAAGGAATTAAAAATTGGAGTTATAATTAACAAAGATAAGAAAAAAAGTATGGCAGAACTATTAGATAAACACTATGGGAAGGAATGGAAAAAAGATGCCTTAATTTTTTTTCGAGAATTTCCAAAATGTTTCAGATAGACGACATGCAGTCGAAGAAGAGAGCAACTGCGAAGAAGATACAATTAATTTTGGTATTTGAAAATGTATATTGTGTTGTTCGATAATAATGAGAAATACAACTTATTTTCAAAAGTCACACACATTTTTTTGGAACATTTCATACAGAATTGGGTGCAATTAATTATCTCATATTGTGTTTGTCTGGACTGGTGGGGTTGTGCATCTAGGCGACTGCAATATGAATGGTAAAATGTGTAAAATTTAAATAAATTTTGGACTAAAAGGTGGGATAGTTTATACCAGACTTCGTGTTGCTTTTACTCCATTATTGGTATGAAAATTCACAGCGAATGGAAAATTTCTTTCAAGGCCTTGTGATGTTCATTTCATACCAAACTTTTATGTACCCCATTTGGTGTGAAATAAATTTTACCCCACATTTCAGACAGTGTAGAACTCTTGAAAAAAGAGTATCTTTGTGTTTAAGTTTGTAATCAAACTTTCTAAGGTACTCAACAAGTCAAACTTTTTATGATATTTTATATTCCCTCTACAAAATAGTTTTCTTCCCCTTTTAATCTTTGTTGATTTCTAGACTAGCCACGAAAAACTAAAAATATACTGTGTATGTTATTCGGCCTATCAATGCAGATAGCTTATTTAAATTGTATCCTTTTTCTGTCCACACAAAACTTTTTAATCCCTTTCATTTCGAATTGGGCCACTTTATGTTCATCGCGCACAATGCTGATATTAAAATCCGGGTTTTGGGTAAGCCGTTGTAGTCAACCGTGTGCTTGTAAAAAGGAAAGGAAAAAATTAACGCGCCGCTTAATCCTGTCAACGGCACAGCTATTTGTTAATTAAAATTTTAATAGACAAGCGCGATAATCAAATACAATATTCGAATATAGCTATGATCATCAGGGGCGTAGTGATGCGTCGCATCCCTTAAAACATTGGCAAGTTAGTGTTATTTGTTAGTTCAATCAATTTATTTAATTATTACAATTTATTAATTATTTTAAACCGACCGCAAACATACATCATTTACTTTAAACGCTACCATCAACTTTTCTATTTCAAATTGGCCGTGAAGTAGCCCGAAATTATTAGACTCCGCAAGTAACCGCGTTACTTGCTGCAGTGTTGAAATGCAATGGTCTACGTTACATCCAAGACACGCGTTAGATGGGCGAAAAGGTCAGTGATCTTACGCAGTCAACAGTGGAACCTCGAGTGGGTGCTGTCGTTATATCCAGACTCAGTTATGCGATTATGTGAACGCATCTAGGCGACTGTCGCCATAACATAACGAAGATTTGAAAGTGCTGTTTCAGGTAATTTGGAAAATGAAAATGAGGAATGGGATCGAGAAACCGTTATTTGTGCTAGAGGTCTATTAAATTTATTGCGCGGCTCTGATTTTAATTTTTCTTAGCAGTGTGTTCTACAATATTTCCACATTCCAAAAGTCTGTTTAAAATTCTACGGACAAAAATATCAGATATTAGTTATTGCTATAAAAAGATCGCCGATTTCAAATCACATCTTCAAAAAAAGAGAAATGAGTTTAGTGACATTTGGGACCATATGGGCAGATTTGTGTTAGAAAATCAATCACCAAGTAAAGGAATGCGTTTGGATTTAATTCCTGAAGACGGTGAGAAAAGCACCTATGCACGATTGTTTTATGAAATTTTGGACGTTATTACTTTGAACATTAGTGAACGGTTTAGCGAAATTTCTAAACTGAAATTTTTAAATCTAGATCCCACATAATTTACTTCATTCGTGAAAAGTTTTCCTGACGAATTTTTTTCTTCTTTAGTAGATACATATGGAACATTCTTTGACGCAAATCGTTTAAAAAGTGAACTTTCAGTGATTTATAGTGCTCCCGATGTAAAGAAAGCGCACTGTGTTTGAGCTTCACCAATATATTATGTCCCTTCAATTATCTTCTGTTTTCCTGGAGTCATCAAAATTGTGTCGTTTAATTTTGACTATTCCTGCCACAAGCCGGTCCACGGAAATAAAATTTTCATGTTTAAAGAACAAGAAAGACTGTCAGCTTTAGCATTAATAAATATTGAAAGTGCCTTGTTAGAAGATATGAGATCATCTTCAACATTTGAAAAAACAGTGATAGACGTTTTCGCTGGACAAACAAAAACGGAAGAATTGATTTTCATTTTAAAAATTAGGATATATACCTCGACATTATCATTTTGGATTAGTGTCTTTTTATTTTTATCATTTTCATATGGCCTACCATACATCTGACTATACCTCTTCCCTTTGTAAAATTTTTATTACATCCTTAGATTCTTTTCTCACGCTACGCCCCTGATGATCATGATCCCGTAAATACTCCAGCAATTCGTACTATTAAATAGTATCGCGTCACTATTGTATTAAATTTCTAGCGGCAGTGGATTAAATTCGTAACAATATTGACACGAGTCGTATCCGTTCCGAATGGAACTTTTCCTTCACAAAAAGACCTTTTCGGATATACGTCGGCAGTATGAACACTTTGTCGAAACTAAATAATTAAAATACTTTGTATCCGGATAATCGTACCGTGTTTGGTGACAAACTAAATACCTTGTTAGTGTTGAATATCAAATACCAATGTAGAAAATTAATATAAATGAAGTGTCGTACACACATGTTAATTCACCCAACTTTTAATTAAACGTAATATTGGGAGTTGACGAAGGTAAATAATAAATATAGTAAATAATAAATTATAAAAAATATATTTTTCGGACCTACAATGTGAGTTCTTGAGTTGTACATACATGTACATGTGGGTTAAATATGTGTTGGCACATCGAAATTGTTTCTTAAATGTCAAAAATATTAAGGTGAATTGTTTGATGCTAAATTTATTTAAAAACTATCGTCCAACTATTAATTTTTGGTGACAAAAAGTTGAGCGAATTAAAAATAACATAAGAATAATAAATAAGGATATGAATTTCAACGCCAAAAAAGTATTGGCACAGTCAAAATTTTTATTGAAACAAGTTTTTAAACAATTTATTTACACTTTAATATTTTGTCACCATACCAATTGCATCAATTATGGTCACCGCACCATCACCGCCACCGTTTTTCACTATTGGGCTAACATGACTCATTTCAAATGAACCATGTGGTTTTCTCCATACATATTTATGACCGTCAGAGTCGAAAATATTAAACTTGTTTTAATCTGAAAAAACGTTTACGTTTTTCCAAAACTCTAATGGTTCTTTTATATAGGTTTTCGCGAAATCGAAACGCTTTTAGCAATTGACCTCACTGATAAATTGTTTCTATCATTGAACACTGGAATATAAATAACATTCCTTACTGCCTGCATGCTGAAAGTTGTGTAGGAAGTTGATGCAACCTCAGAAGCTATGCTAGAGGCAGAAAGAGTGGGTATTTTTGCCACTATCACGTGAATTCTCCTTCTTTTCTCTTTGAAAAAACTTTTGAAACCGCCTAGAACGTCATTTGTTTAGGACTGCACTCATCTCGTTGTTCTTCTTTTTGATGTTTCTAACTATGCCGAAACTCATATCAAGTTTATTTGCAATTTCACGATAATTTAATCCATGAGAACGCAATTTAAAGACACGAATTCGTAATGACACACAGTGCTCTCGTGTTTTTGCCATTATTATTAACACTGAAATGGTCACAAAACAATTTAGAATGACATATTCGTCCTTGTTTGTGGTTATTTCAGATTAAAATGATTAAAGATATGAATAACATTTTAGAGTAATAAGAAATAAACAACAAGAAACTGTGCCAATACTTTCTTGACTTTTGAAATCCGTACTTTTATGTTTGCTTTGTTTTACTTTATTAATTTGTCCAATCTCTTTCCACCAAACATTAATAGTTGATAATTGATTAAATAAATTTAGTATCAAACAATTCATCTTTATAGTTTTGAGATTTAAGAAAAAAGTGGGGGGTGTAATTACTTATATATATATATATATATATATATATATATATATATATATATATATATATGACAATTCTCTATGGAAGCCTATTAAAAACCAAGAAAAACCGTAAGATACTGCTCCACCAATTCGAAAATATAATACCAAACCGTGGGCCAAAGTGACCAAGATAAGATCATATTACATTTATTTCTGAACATTTAACAACTATTTTTACTCTCGCAAACGACATAGTGAATCAAGTCTCTATAGAAATTCAACATTCCCTCAGAGCCACAACTCCAAAAGGAATAGCTCATGAAATAAAGTTACTTAACTCCAATAAAGCACCTGGAGAAGATCTTATAGCACCTAAAATGTTAAACGAATTGCCAAAAAATGGTATAATGCTATTAACATATATAACCAATGCTATCTTCAAATTAGGATACTGGTTAAAATCCCTAAAAACTGCGCAAATAATTATCTCTAAACCAGTTTCTAATTCTAAATCATCAGTTTGAGTTTCAACAGGCTAACTCAACAGTGCAACAGTGTTACCGAATAAACGCAATATGTAAAGTATTAGAAAATAAACAGTACTAATCAGCTGTCTTTCTGGGTATAAGGCAAACTGTTGACAAAGTTTGGTACACAGGATTACCTCCATCTTATTACAATATCCTGAGATCACATCTAGAAGCAGGACAGTTCCATGTTAAAATAAACATTGAGATATCTACAAACTATTTAATTAATTCAGGAAATCCATAAGGAAGTGTACTACGCCCACTACTGTATCTTCTGTATACCGCTGACTTTCCAACATCGGAAAATCCAATAATTGGAACATTTGCTGATGATACTGCTATCATGTCAAGTCATCAAAATCCTGCCATAGCCTCTAATCATATACAATAACATTTTGACCGTCTCCAACAATGGCTACATAAATGGCGAATTAAGGGCAACGAGAACAAGTCAGCTCATGTAATGTTTATCCTTCGACAAGAATCCTGTCTACCGGTTGCAATCAACAACATATAAATACCATGAATCAATGAAACTAAATATTGGTTAATAGGAAGAAAGTTGAAACTATCAACAGAAAATAAACTCCTTATCTACAAAACCGTCATAAAATGTATTTGGACCTACGCTACGGTATAGAGCTATGGTGATGCGCAAGCAAGTCCAATACGGCAATTACTCAGAAATGCCGTATAGTAAAAAATATGCCATAACACAGGTAGTAAACGCTCTCTGGTATATATTAAATCTACACTCCACACTGATCTGCGTGTATTTCAACTTTATTACTTATTCTGTTACACTAATTAGAGCAAAAAAATCTTACCTTGTATGAAAAGCGGTGCCCAGCTCGTTCGGAACCTACCTGCAAAGAAATATATATTTTTACTTAACTAACAATTATACATCTACATGTAATTACTTCATAGAGACTTCATTATAATAAGAAAATGTTAATAGTTGTAAAAAAAATCAAAACTGACTGTTTTGCTTTTAAAAACGATAACTCAGCGAAAATCATCGTACAAGACTTTCAGATTGCTCAAATTAAATAGGATAAAATTGTCTAAAAAGATTTATGACAAAATCATTGAAAAAAATGTATTGGTCCGTAGATTTTTTTGAAAAGCAAGCAAAAACTTGGAAAACTGTTTTCCAATGGTTTCCATATGATTACCCAAAAAATGCTGATGGTAAAATACTTTGAACACAAAATCTAAACACTAGAAACTTGAAACTTCAATTTATTTTTTTTATTGCTCTGCCACTATTTGTCTCCAAGTTACAACCCTTTGAAAATCACCTAAAAATTTGGTGAGTTTTAATCATCCCCAGATGATGCCAACTTTGTTGGCCAAATGCGCGTCGAGTGTAGTGTATAGTGTTCTAATGTTTTGTGGAAAACTAAGTCATTGTCTAACTACAATTTAGGATTTTTTTACATCCCTTAATTTTTGTGACTAGTATATGTATTATCGTCAATTTGAAAAAGAATAATTCCATTCGAATACAATTTTGTCTTCAAAAATTCATTTGTATTTTAATTAAAACTAAAGTACTCTAATACTTAACTTACCTATTTATCTCCTTCCCTAATTCCAGTCGTCTAGACCAGTTTCCACCACACACAAATCACAAAATATATCCAGAAAATTGTTTATACAAATCCACATTATATTTACACTGCACTTGTTTTCAATTTAAGTAAAATAAAACTTCAATCGAATTGAACAAAGAAAAATCACTACTTCACATCACTTTCATCTTCACCGCATGTCAACTTTTAACGACTATTCAATAAAACGCCCGGCAAATCTTAACGTTCAGTTTCTTGCGAATATAAAACAACATGAGCTGATATCTTTTTCATACCCTATGTAAAAAATGGATGGCGGAAAATCTTAGTAAACCGTTACCGGCTGCAGTGGCGCAGCGATACAATGATTAACATATTTGAAGGATAATTTCCTCAACTAGATTACCGTCATTAGTGGAAGACTTACAGTTATAGAAAGAAGAAACATTGAAAAACTATTATAACTGTAATAATTGATGTACTTTTTATCAATTAAATTAGTAACTTAAGGTTGTCAATATAAAAATACAGCTTCTCGCAGTTTCCTATATTGCGTTAAAACGTCATTCAACGACTCAACGATGATTATTTTTCGAAATACATGTATAAATATGAAAAACTCAAGAAAAATAATATTTGTGTACATTTGAGTTAATAATATGATCAATATATGTATGTATGTAGTTCTAGTTTAGTTTGATATATTGCAACCGACTCTGTTGCACCTATTCACTTAAATCCTACAAATGGCGTACATATGAGCTAAAGTTATAGTAAACTTTCATAGCCACAAGTATATTATAAAAGAGTAAAATTAAACGTAGTATTTTGGTTAGGGAAGTTATTTATTGTTAATCACCCGAGATAGTTAATAAGGAAGAAGGTGATAGCAATAGACACCCGGGAGTCTATTGGGTTGAATAGTATTACTTTGCGGTCTTATGGTCAATAATCTTAAATCATCATAAACAACAATAGTAGTAATAATATACTATTTTAAATGTAGAATGTTTGAGTTTATGAAGTTCCATGGAAAATATATTTCATTACCATGAAACTGATTGGCAATCTCTACAATATGCAGTAGTATGACGTCGATGAAATGACAACAATTAAAACTCTAAAAACAAAAGAAGTCTATCCATGTCAGTCAAAGGCATTATTACACTTGTTCACATCTTTACATGCCCCACTATATGTAAATTTGTACTGAAGGTAAAATAGAAGAATACAAGAACAATAATATTATTTAATTATTAAAGTTTATCAGCACTATTCATTTCATTGCTATTTGCCAAATAAAAAACTCTCTTATCTCGCCGATAAATGGAACAGTCTACTTGAGCCTACCCATAAAAGAAAGCCACGGTATGAGATAAGAGCCGTTTGAGATTTTTTATTTGGCAAATAGAGATGAAATAGATCATAAATACCTTAATTTTCTTTATCTTTAAACGTTTTTTATATCACTATTAAACATCAGTTTATTTCAACTACATATGCATTAAATATTTACAATTTTGTCTTCAACCCCTACGCCGCAATCAGATTTAAGTAAACTATTACTTTTAAATGATAATTTAATTTAAACCACAACTTCATGCCGACATAATGAATTTAAATTTTACACTACTTTGATACAGAAACCCATTGATAATTGTTTCCAACTTACTATTAAACTATTTTATTAACAATGATTATATACAATCGGTAACTGTGCCATTAACTTAAATGCTTCTGTCTCCTTCTCGTAATACTTTTAACCATAAACTTACTTAAAAGGCTACTTACATTTAAGGACTATCTTACAAGACCATTATGTCAACGCTACCGTGGGCCATATCTTTTCGTGTAATACATTCAGGAAATTGTCATTAAGAAAATGGTCAACTCATGCTGCATTAGAACACAAAGTACGATAACGACGGAGATGATTTACGAACCGAATATAATGGATTTGTCGTATTTATCATTGCTGATGGGAAGACTTCCTGATTTTTTAGCTGCATCATTGATAGCAGCACTATGTGGAACATAGCCTTCATGATCTATTGCAGCAATAATGAAAATAATTGCTGTGTTTAATTTTCACTTCGTTTTCTAAATTAGTATTAAGACGTTAAATTATTCAGTAGAATAGTAACCAGTAGGTAAGGCAGTGGCGGACTAAGGGAGGGCGGGGGGGATATCGCGTGCCTCTAGTCCTGGGGGGCTTCCAAATCTTGATAATTCCTTTCAAATCCCAAACAAGGCCAAAATATGTTCAATAAGTAAGAGACAGTTCGAAGTTGGAGGCTCCGTACGTATGCAAAATATAAACGAAGGTAGATACCTACTTACCTATTATCAAGCCTATTCATATTTACAAAATATACATTACAACTACATCAATTTATGAGCAGACCGGAGGCCTCAGTTACTTTTGCTCCATAAATTTCAATAATATATGGGTTATATTCAATGTATACAATAATATTTTGCATACCTTCAACCTACTTCTACAATATTCAAAAATACCTAAGTAATGAAGTTGGCCTCATGAAATATGTATGTCATCAAGGTCAATGTGAACGTATAATTATTTTGCCTAATTGATTTTGAATATTCTGCAATATGAAGCACAAAAAATTTAATATACAAAACAGATTCAAATAAAAACTTTAAAAATGCTTTTTAAGATGCGCTCAATGTAACTTTGAACATTATAGCTTCCAATTCAACATTACTAAAAATTTGTGGATATAAAACTTTGTCATTTTTATGTTGTAAAAACTGTGTAGAATTTTATTATTTCTAATATAATAATGAACATCGGTATAACTGTAGAAATGGAGAGGTCGCTGGGCACTTGGTAAAATATTATTGACTACTAAATCAAAGAAGACACTTGGTAGATTTTACAGACATTTTTGTGAATCCTACAAAGTGTTTTCTGTCATTTACTAGTCGGTATAACTGGTACAATAATTTTACACCACTAGAATTGTAACCTTTAACACATTTTAGATATAAAACTTATATAAATGGGTTATAATATAGTACGCTTCTACTCTACATTTACTCTACAGTAGATTCGTGTGGTATAACTATTATATAATGCATGTACACGTTTCCTTTACATTGACGTTAAATCTTCAACAATAATCGTGACATTTTACTAGCTTACGCCTAAATAATGTTTTCTATGCTAAAAAATAAACTTTAGAATTCTTGCACAAGTGATTTTAAAATAATTTCCTATATAGCTGAAAAATCTGTTCATTCTAAAAGAGGCTTTGTATGGTATTAAATTAATCGATTTGTATTTCGCAAACAAAATAACCTAAACAATATATATATATATATATATATATATATATATATATATATATATATATATATATATATATATATATATTGTACGTCTGCCATTTCTACTGATTGCTTACTTATTAATCCATCAAATCATTTATATTAGGACAATAGGATCACAAAACTTAAACAACTTTGATAAAACAAAGTAGTTTTGTACCTAAAACATCAAATATATAATTTTTAGCAACTTGTTTGCGTAAAACTTCGCAATTATATATGTAAATATTTCCTAAACTTGTACTACTACATACCATACATAAAAGTGAAAGTTAGAATAACTCTAAACAATAATGTGTATGTCATATCAAAAGGGTTTTCTTCTTCAAACTATCCGAATAGTAAGAGGATTTTATATAAGGTTTTTTCTAGTCACTAAAATCTTAACTAGAAGATTATAATAGTTTTTATTTAATATGTAATATACTGTTGTTTGCAATCAAAACATATTTTTATATTATTTCATAAACAATTGTTCAATGTCTTTACCTTCAGAAAATAATGACACTGCATCGCATAGTGTAAATGTTCATTACATGTTATTGACAAAAATTACTGACAATAGTAGGTTATGACTATAGCTAGTAAGGTTGTATCTCATTCTTTGCTAAGGGGCTGTTTATCATAAGTTAATAAAGGTTAAATCTTTTATAGTACAAACATGTGGATTTTATAAAAACTGATTTTACAAATAAAAATTAATTGTCTAAATTCTGACAAAATGCCTGACGAAAACTATGTTATCTTTGAAGCATAATATAGATGTGTAAAAATATTTTAATTTGATAGTATTTTTCAGACAAATATCGAGATAATATAAGTCTAAGAATATGAGAGAAAGTGTTCTTGGAGGGAACGCGTCTTTCAGGATATTTTCTTGCATATTCTCTTTTAGCTATATATTTGTTTTTATTGCTGGTTAAGTAAATTTCTAATATTTCTTTCCTCTCGACTAATGAATATCCCATATTAATATATTAGATATATTAACAAGTGTACTAAAACTTAACTGAAAGCGTATTAATAATATAACAATCAAACATAAGTCAAACATAACATAACTGTCAAATGAGGCATTATTGTTTCTTTAAATCATTTCGGTTCATAGCTCTCCTGATTTATGGTGTTATGTTAAACTTATTCCTGTGATGTAACTATATATTTGTATGAATATCTCAAGAACTATACTTCCCAAGATACAACAATTATATATTTTTGCGATCAGAATACTATGTGTAACTTTTTTAAGTAAGAAAATACAGGATGTTCCATTTAAAAAACATAAAAAATTGTTCACCCCTTTCAACTTGCAGAGTTCTTGAAAATTTGTTTAAATATTCAAAAAATCTATAAAAAATCATGTAAAATCCTTTTTTGAATTTTTCGATTCGATTGAAATTAAGAGAAATAAAGGGGGGGTCAATTTTAGGTGACTAACCCGGTACTAATCTCGGTAAGGAGTATACAAAAAATTGTTTGGAAAATAAAGTGAAAATAAAGAAAAAGATAAGCCAAAAATAATTGCAAAATAATTAGGAGCCTAATGTAGAATCGGCTACAACTTTTGAGTATATCAAAAATAATTACGGTATTTTTGATATACGGTATTTTTGAAAAAAGTGATACGACGGAAATTAATATTTCACAAAGAAATGGTGTTAATAATATTCATTATAAACAATTATCTTGTATATTATATAATTTACTTATTTGTTAGTGGTAAGAACTCGTTAAGTGTCTAAAGTGATTTTCTCATTAGTGTGAGAAAGTGACGCATTTTGATATTAAATTGGACATTAGAAAGTTATAATTAATAAGCAATTTTAGAAAAATAGTTTCCTTTACATTAATATAAATATCAAACGTAATTCACAAGATTGTTTCAATATTAATTCATATATTTCTTTCTTCGAAATATTTAATTTGAATTTAGGCCGTAAGTACCGTTAATATCCTAAGTCTATACAGTTTCATATACTGTTACAATCTTCAGACATAATGGAAAGTTATAAAGATCGACTTTTAATTAATTTTTTCTCGAAGATATCACATTTTCTATGTAAATTAATATCTTTTAAAATAATGAACTTCGCGCTTGTCGGAAACTTGCAAGTTTTTCTATCTAGCAACGAGATTGCGTTTTTAAAAGGATTTTCGTAATTTACTTAAGAATTGTTTAGAGGAGGACACTGACTTGACTATTTAAAATAGTGATTGATGAATCGATACTCTATTCTAAATTTAATAAGTCTTTTGAAGTATTGTTGAGAATGTGCGATTATAATAAATCATTTTCACATAATTTGTACATGTCGTTTCTTGAGAAGTAAATAAGAAAATTTTAATTTAAAAAAATGGAATATGAATTTTTATATTTAGTATACTATAATATATTTTTTGTAGCATTTCTTCCTAACACCTCTATCATACTAAAATAGTGCCTCGAAAATTATACAAAAACTTACGCAATCTAAACTGTACCTAGGACTGTTAACATAATTAAATTTTAATTTAATTATGTTAACAGTCCCGGGCTATAAGATCACGCGGTATTTTCCAATTTTTCATAATTATTAAATTATTAAATAATTTGGCATATAAAATATTACCGAAATTATTTGTCATTTCATTTGTACTATGATGTTTTTGATAAGGCAACAACCCTCTGTTCGTAATTTACTGCATCTTGTAGACCAGAGGGGATCGTCTCATCCCATCAACGTTCGTGAGAGGAGTACCTCTCGGTATATTGCAGAGTCTGCGTATGCCAGCCAATATCAACGATTAATAAAGGGAGGAGTTCCTCTCGGCATATTACGGAGTTCCGTGTGTGCCAACTCATCATACAAACGTTGGCGAGAGGAGTCCCTCTCAGTGTATTGCACAGTCTGCATATGCCAGCCAATATTGACAATAACAAAGGGAGGAGTTCCTCTCGGTATATTACAGAGTTCTGTGTATGCCAATCCATCATATCAAGGTTTAGCGAGACGAGTCCCTCTCGGCAAATTGCAGAGTTCTGCATATGCCCGTCACTGTTTAAATTAAACGGAAGCTTCCGTTACAAATAACAGAGTTCTGTTGTTTGTCAAAAACATTATGCTCACTTATCCAAGTTTGGATAATAAATGTAAATTAAAGTGGATTTTGAGTTTCCTTTTCATCGCCCTCTTCTAATATTAAATCATATAACATAAATCCGACATAAATTCAAATTAGAAAAATCCTAAATTAAATTGATTGAAATCCTACATTAAATTAACCAGAGCAGATCATAAATAAGAAAATTAAGACAAGTAATACCAAACTTTATATAAAGAATCTGGGGAGTAAAAATTTAAAACACAACGTAGCAATGTTCCTACCACTACACCAAATTAAACGATCAGGTCAAATCTTCGAACTTGTACATCCAGAATGGAACGTTCTCACAAGAGGGCGTTTCTAGTTTCGGCTTCGTAAAATAAAGTAAGAGAATGGGGGTATGGGGTGTCTCCCTGGTGCCGTATTGACCAGAATTCTTTTATAGTTGGAATTTTCATTTATAAAAAGTATAAAACAACGACCAAGAGAGAGTGGGGGTAGGGAATGTTTCAGTATGTAACTCCTTTTTTTAGTATTGTTAATTATATTCAAATAATATTAGGATAATGTAGGGATGCGCGAATATAAGGAAATGCTTTGATATTGTTAAGTGTTCATATGACTAATTCTCGTTGATTGTTATTTCTTAAGATAAAATTCGCCTATCTAGGATACAAATCCAGGATTGACCCCTCATGCCATATAAGGTTAAGAAGAGGAATATGTTCTCTTTTTATGTAAATCATATCTACATTTATGATGATAAAAAGTTTAAAAAATAAAGTTGACATTATAACTCGAACGGTAATAAAGTTATTAAAAATCTTTTGGAGGCACCTTATTCTACTCAAAAATATGCAAATAATTTGTTTTATTTCACCAATAATTGTATTATCTACAGGTACCGAAAATAAAAAAAAAATTAGCTTGTAGCTCGAAAATAGCCAATACTAGTTTTTACAATTAAGTTTCTCTGGAAAAAAAATATATCAAGAATGGGAGGAGGGTCAATTGTTTCATACCTATAAAAGAATCTAAATTGGCCCATTTAGTACGGTCATATGTTTCGAACATCCTCAATTGGTTATAAAACTACTTTTGATTATCTTCTTCATACTTTGGCACCAAAATATGAGACCTTTTCTGTTTATCGCTTTCTAATCAACATTTAAAATCCATTTCTATGAATGATACCATCCTTGCTATTGTCTTGTAAAATTATCGTTTGTACTTAAGCATAACATGAGGGTAATATTCAATTTCAGAAATATGTTTTATAAATAAATGTATTACTAAAGGAATTTCAAATGTTATTTCGAACCTTGCCTTATAGAACTAATTTTCACTATTTATAGTCAACAACAGGAAGTGGATCTCTAAAAAGGAAATAAAGGGAACTGCATTATAATGACGAGTCTAAACTATCCAAATTGTAAAAATATCTTGTAAGGATTATCTTTGTAGACATTTCTATATGCAAACCAGAGTGCTAGAAAAGGCTTAGAGTTCATCAATTTCCCAATTCACTGGCAAATCGGTCTACATATAAGCCGTTATTGTTTTAACTTCCGTTTTGTTTCAGTAAAGTAGGATATCCTTATTCTGTGGCATGCAAATTACGAGCACCTTTAAGCTATGTTCATCTGAAGAGATAACGATAACAATGGAGAAAGGTACGTTGGAACTCCACTGAACTGCCAGTGAATGCAAGCATTGTTTATTCAATTCTAGCTTATCTTATGATGCTCTATTATTTAATTAAATTTAACAAACAGAAACTAGGAAGAGTATTAATAATTCAATTTATTCTTATTATAGTAATACATACAATATGTATATCGACAACATGGAAATAAATTTAATTAGTTAAGCACAAGGATAAAACAAAATTACTTACCTTTATTAATTTACTTAAAGTTAATAAATGAACGCCATAAAGAACATTAATAAAAATAACGAGAAAAGGTACGAAATTAGAAGTGAGAAAGAAGTTGTCACCGAAGAAAAACAAAAACTACATAACGAGTATTGAAAACTAATTAAATTCTCCAATATAATGAGTCTTTGTGGAGACTAAAATAGAATTTAAGGGGGTCGACCTTTACGCCCAGCTGGTTTTATTACGCATAACTATTATTTTTAATATCTTCGAAACTATTGCGTCAATCATCACGATTTTCGCATCATTTTGTTCACAATCGCTTTCTGAACGTTTTAATACCAGTTATCTAGTATAATTAATTCATTGTAATTCTAATAAATTTTGATAATAAAGTGCTTCTTTCTCATTACTAAAGCTCATCGTGTATAAAGTAGTGTATTCAACTCACATTTAGTGACTAAACCCTCTGTCGAGCGCAGCCAATCTGTGAGGTGCGACAGTCATATTTTTTCTTTGCCCTATCGTGTGTATTACGAATATTAACTCGGAATTCTTCATAATTTCCTAGCTCCGAATCACTTTTTTCGATATGGTGTTTTTCTTTTAGTGCATTCCCTAGCCTTGTATGGACGGTCCGGATTTGTCAGATGCTGATTATGTGTGTTCACTTTTATATTTTGTTAGATTTCTTTTATTATTTAAATGAATAATATTTTTTGGGATCTCTGCACTTACTTATTCTGGCTTTTATTATATAATAATTAAAAGTTAACACATTTGGGTGTTAAATTATTGGTTTATAGTAATTTTTGTTACCAACAATGTGACATTTATTTGTGTTTGGGACATGCTAAGATGATGAAGAGGATTTACACTTAAAATAGGTAGTTACTTATAACTTTTCTTTGTAATTCACGTCCATTATTCTTTTTATATAACTTTATGACGTTTACATGAAAATATAGGTGGCTTTTTTGGTGTGCATTCAAAATATTGATCTAAACTAATGTATGTTTGTGTTATGTCCTTAAAACAGAAAGAACTTGTCAATAGCTGGTTCTCCTATAAAAATCTTCCAAATTTATTGTTTTAAAACATTAAATGAGTTCCTTTATGTAAATTTAATTATCGCGATTAAAAACTAATGTGAAATATTTATTATTGTATTATATTAATTAAAATAAGCGTTTAATTAAGTTTCCATCTCATTAAAATCTAAATTATGTAGAATTTGATTATGGGATCTCTCAGATGTATTGCGCTCGAATGTGCTTGAATTCATACTACGCCCCGATGGAGGGTTGAAATACTCGTATCCTGACTAGATACTGCAATATTAAAGATGATTCTTAAATCATCAACCACTTACTCAATACTTTCTATCCTGTGCCTGTTGCATTTAGGGTACTGGTATTGCACCGCCTCTTTTAAGATAAACTTCTTATAGTTGCAAGTATTCACTACGTTGTCTTAAATTGATACCATGACGGTTTCGGTTTCAAAGTGCAAGTCTCCTGCCTGCAACGAGTTCTGCTTGTCGATGGAATTTGTTATGGGATGGAATATTTTATGATGTCAATTAGGGTGGGATGTTTTCTGAGGATTGCTTTTTCACACTATGTGATGTCTTGTTTTATTGATACAATATAGACATTCTTCTTATCAAGTGTTAGTGAAGTATATCCTTGAATAACCTGATTTTCTGATGTAATGCTCTCGGATTCTTCAAAATATATCTTTATATTTTCCTCTTGTTCTCTACATAACTCTGCAATGCTAATTAGTCCTTGATCTCCGGTGTCATTGTAAAAATAATCTCTTGACTCCTGATCATAGATAGTGATTACTAAATGTGGTGAGTAGTCGACCTGTTAGCCTGTATACATAGTTATATATTTTTTATTTAACAAATAAAAAAATTGTTAAATAAATATTTTTAATGCTATAAAAATTATGTATCAAGAGTTTGTAATAAAAATTAAGAGAGATAATGAAGAATAACAAACAGAACAATAGTTATAATGCAGAATTTCGTTACAAAACATCAATACAATAGATAAAAAAATATGCTATAGATAATATAAACATGTATAATGATGTTATATATACCTTTATAAATATTGAAGAGTGAAGCAACATTACAGTAACAAAGTAAATTGAAGTTGTGTTATTTATTGCATTGATTACATTGATTAGTTAGTATCTGAAAGTTATATTGAAAGAGTTATATTGATTAATTATTGAAAACAAATGACCGAAAATCGATGATGAAGTTTTATAACAGTTTAAAATGTCTAAAGTTTGAACAACCTTCAGATGAAGACACAATATATTTAAGGGTTAATGCAATTGTTAAATTCTGGAGGGTGGATTTCATTATACAATGGACATCTAAGGAATATATGCTCTAAATCTTCAGGTCTGAACAAATTACACAGACTACGTTGAGAGATTTGATCGATGGTATAATAACTGTTAGTGCAATAAAAAATTCTTCGTTTGAAAGACATCCTAAATTATGCACGTAATCGTGTAATATATATGAGAATATTCTGAAGTGAATTTGTTGTTGTGTTATATGTAAAGAATAAATAATTATGGAATAAAGCATAATCACACAGTTGCCTTTTGCATATCATGTTCGTGCAAAACATGTTTATATTTCAGAAATAATGAGTATTCCATGTATGTAAACAATTAATATTATGCAAAACTTATTTAATTTGAGTCACCCAGTTATACCCAATATTTTTGCTTTGGATTCTAGTTGATGTAGTCTACGATAACATATTTTTAGCAGTCCAGAGCTGTTTATTGATGGCACCTTTTCTAACCAATTAAGGCACTACTTGAAAACCAGACATTCTAGTTTTATTATACCCCTTCTCTAACCTAACGAAATGATCTTGTTTGTGTATACTTAGATATAATCCAAATTAGGCTATTATAATATGCCGAATAGCCCAAGCGTTTATAACCGTAGTCATGTTCCATATGTTTAGTGATATATTGCAAAACTTTATCAGCTATATTTATTCTTGACTATTTTTTTTGCAGGAGTATCTCGGTATAAAGAAGCAAACGGGAAAAAAATTCTCAGGGTCTGTCTCAGATTTCTTTAGTCCTTTATAATCAATATTTATAAGAAATTCTTTTCTCATTGTCTTAGTAAACTATGTCGTGGTTGTTGTGGTGTACTATCGTATTTGTTGTTATTGTGACATTTTAATAGACGTTATGTCTTTCGTTTTATACTATGGGCTATAATCTGTAGTTAAAATACTGTTATTATCCTTCCGTGGGGCGCAGCCTATCTGCCAGATCCGACAGTAACTTTTTTCTTTGTCCTTTCGTGTATATTATGAATATTAACTCGAACTCCCTCTTTCCTAGCTTCATAGCTTTCTAGCTTCAAACCACTTTTTCGATATGGTATCGATTTTTTTAGTTCGTTCCCCGGCCTTCTATGGGCCGTCCAGATCTGTCTGATGCATTGCGCCTGCTTACGTCATTATTTTAATTTTTATATTTTGTTATATTTTTTTTATTTAGATTAATAATATGTTTTGGGATCTCTACACTGACTTGTTCTGGCTTTTTATAATATTGTTATTCAAAATTAACACATTTGGGTGTTAAATTATTGACTTACACTAAATATCGTTACCAAAAATGTGACGTTTATTTTTATTGGAACATACTAAAATGATGAAGAGGATTTATAATTCTTTACACTTAAAATAGACAGTTACATATAACTTCTCTTTGTAATTTACGTCCAACATTTTTTTATATATAATTTTATGACTTTTACATGAAGAAATAGGTGTTTTCTCTCTGTATTCAAAATATTGTTCAATATTAATTTATGATTGTATTTTTGTAAAAAAAACTTGTCCATAGCTTGTTTTCCTATGAAAATCTTCCAAATTTATTGTTTCACAACATTAAATTTTTGGGTAAATTTAATTATTGCGATTAAAAATCAGTGTGAAATATTTATTATTGTATTGTATTAATTAAAATACGCGTTTAATTAATCCCCACCTCATTAAAATCTAAATTGTGTAAGATTTGATTATGAGATCTCTCAGATCCATTGCGCCCGAATGTGTTTGGCTTCATACTGCGCCCGATGGAAGGCTTTATATTTATTGTTGTTATTGTTACTTATGTGAGATAAAATAAAAGAAACAGATGCATTCAATTCATACCCTTAATAGCATTAATTAATATCTGTGTGTGTCTGAACGTAAAGCTTGTGCTGATTAAAAGATGATTAATTTCATCTAGATAGCGTGCCCGCCACCACTAAGACGATGTTTTTTAGCACCTGAACGTCGTGGCAGCAAGTGGGTCAGCTTAAGACTAATACAGATAAATGATACTTTGTCATATTCAGTGACAAACCAAGATAGCTTTCAGTGAGGTGATGGACGGGTTTGGGTCAGGAGATACACATTACATATACCGGTGGTGGAGAAAAAACGTTACAGTTCACTGAGCAGAAGAAGTAACGTACAGAAGTTCGGAACGCTGTCAATTGCATAGCTGAGTGACATGCGGAACATTCCTTTACAGTATAAGTAGTAGTTAACGGAAAACGATTCTTTGTTATTATAGATAGTAAAATACTATACGTAGGATTTCATTCCTCAAAGAATGAATACTTTACTAACATGCACTGGATACAGCACTAAAACAGAAAAGCTGAAGAATAAAGAATGATGTATTTACTTTTATTAATATATTTCTCATACTCTAGAAAAGAAACCAACAGATGCATTTAACATAATATTAACATTACTTATAGTTAATTACTATACATTAATTATATAATTAATATATATATATATATATATATATATATATATATATATATATATATATATATATATATATATATATATACTATATTATTTTTGGGAGTTATCATATTTACTAATAATTCTTATTAGGTAAAAGATATTAGAGTAAAACGTTTTATAATTTAGTGGCTATCTGGCTACATATTTTAACACATCCTTTATCTTTGGGTAACAGATCAATCAAGTAATACAAAGTACCTTCATTTGATCATATTCACCAAATACTCATGTTTGAAGAGGCTACCGAATTCAATAATTTTCAGCAAACTCAATTAAGATTACGGACTATCAAATATTAAATAGTTTGAGTGAGTAGTGTTATCTTCAAGAATCATTATACCTCCATGTACGGTATCCAGTAGCTGATATCTAATATTGCAAGATTCCTTTGTCGTGGTTTTGATGGAAGATAATGTACAAACAGGCATACTATCATTAGCGATACTAACTATTTCTTATTTTGATATAAATCAGATTACTAATGTTTGAGGAAAACAATGTTAGTAGTTACATTGTGGATTCTTAAAGCATTTTAGCATTTAGTATAATTTTGAAGCACCAACTCACGAATTTTTGAACTTGTAGGGATACCACGTAATATTTTATTTTGAAAGGCAGTAATTCATTCAATATGACAAGAAATTAACTGCAGAATAAACTGACATCTCTTGTGATCCCTGCAACATTGTTTTCACAGCCTACTTACTTTATCTTTAGTTGTCACTAGTTTTCACACATTTTGATCACTCTTGCATGTTATAAGTGTTTTCTAAATAAGTATTTTAATTTTTGTCTTGCTAACTGACCTCATTTATTGTTAATTCACTAATTAAACAGTTTTAAATAAAACAAGAAATAAGTAGAAAAAATTAATTGTCAAATATCTGAAATACGCATGTGTTTTATTTTGTCCCAATATATAGTTGTTAGGACTCGTAGATATAGTTACACTATCAGACAAAAGTAAAGCAACCCTTATGATAAAATTGATTTTTTAAATATTTAAAATAATGTTGGCCACCGGTGAAATTAAAAACCATTTGAATTAAAGCGTCATCTGGTCTACTATCATGAGTGAAATGAGGTTGTTTTCAAATGTTCAATAAGCTAGTATGTAATAATTTATTTATTAAAGGAACTTTTATGAAAATAATTTTTATTTCACTTAACAGTACAAAAACACCAAATATAATATAATAACTTAATAATTAATAGGATATATATTGTTGGCTATAACTTTTTGATAACAACGCGGCATTGATGTAATTAAATTTTCGATTGTAATTATAGGCATGTTAGTCCAAACTTCGTTAATTTTATCAATTAAAGCCTGTTTGTTTGGGAATATTGTGGTCAGAATCTGACGGTCAACCTCTTCTCACAGGTTCTCAATGGGGTTGAGGTCCGGTGATTGTGTCGGCCACTGCAGAACCTGGACATTGTTCTCCTGAAACCACTCCCGCACAAGGCCAGATTTGTGCTTCGGGTCATTGTCTTGTTGAAATACATATCTCAAAGGCATTTACCACTCAGCATGGGGCAACATAACATTTTGGAGTATATCCCTGTACACCAGTCGATCCATAGTCCCGTCTATAAAGTGTAATGGATCTACTCCACTCCACGAAAAACAACCCCATAAAAACACACTACCTTGTCCGTGCTATATTGTTGGTGTAACGTACTTTGGGTGAAATATTGTATTAACCGGACGCCTTACCAAGCCTCATTCCATCAGAATTAAAAATTTTGTAACGAGTTTCGTTGCTAAATAATATTTTTTTCCAGTCTTGAACCGACCAATTCAAATGTTGGCGTACACAATCAAGCCTGATAAGACGATTACTTTCGGAAACCAATGGTTTCTTGGCCGGACGTCTGCTGTAATGTTTCGCTTCAACTAATCGTCGTTGAATAGTCCGCGGACTAACTTCAAGTTCGGGAATTTTAGCAAATATCCTTGGTCCTGACAACCACGGATCTCTTTGAGAAGTTCTTTTGATTCTTCTATCCATACATAATGTAGATTTCTTGGGCCTTCCTGATTTCAGCATTTTTTCTACATGCTCTCTTTCATTATAACGTGAAATTATTTTGGACACGCTGTATTTAAGCAAGAGAAACTGCCTAGTAATCGTCGCCATACTTGCTCCATCTAAAAAGGCGTTTACCACCATTTGTTTAACTCTACACATATTGGCTTACCTTTTGGCATATTTATTTCTGTAAAGATAATAGCGAATAAGCTTAATAAACCCACAACATTTAATTTGTATACTTACAATTATTGCATACCATTTTTTTCGCCCAAAATCAAATAGTTGCTTTACTTTTGTGACGCACATAAAATGAACTGTTTAAATAAATTATCACGTATTAGTTTATTTGACATTTGAAAACAATCTTACTTCACCTGTGACAGCAGCCTAGTATGACCCCTTACTCTAAATGGTTTTTAATTTCCGCGGTTGCCAGTATTATTTTAGATAGGAATTAAAAAAATATATCATAAGAGTTGCTTTACTTTTGTCCAATAGTGTATATCTATGGTATTTATGAATTTTGAAGAAGGTCAAGTATCTGGTAATTTTTAATAATAAAAAAAATAATTGATTAAAATTGTCAGTAAAGGGACGTAACTAAAACTGCCGGAATGATAAATTTTATATTTATACCAGCAATTACAGCAACTGTTATACTGAGAGTATTCATGTTTTATGTCTTTAAATAGCGCAGCCCGTATTCTTTGGGTGGCCATTAGGCGGAGAAACAAGTACGCCTATACATCAAGTCTTCCAACCCCTGTCATTATTCAAAACAATTTGAAGCAGTAAAACTTCCTTAAGTAACGCGTCCACGACTACTTCTTGCCTTCTGTCTAATGTATTTTTTTATAAAAGCTAAACTATCGTGAAGGTTTTTCTAACAATATCTAAGTAACGACTAAAAGCTTCTTCCGGTCGGATGTCTGGAAGGTTTTAAGTGTTGATTGATAGAAACATTTTTTCTTAAATATTCATCACATCGTTTTGCAAATGTCAGCTAAGAATTTTAATTACAATGTTTTGTATTGTCTAGTAGATACGCTTTACCTGGAAAAGTGTATTCAGGGAAGATATCTAATAATAACTTATTCCCATTATTTCCCATTATAAATATTCCGTAATGATGTGTATAGCATTCACATTATTAGTATTTAGTAGCTATTTAATTAAGCCCAGGAAAGCTTGTATAACTTTTACTTCCCGTTCTTTCATTGGTCATCAATTAATTTGGTTAAATTAAATTATAATTATTTTAGAAATGTGGGACATGCATTTATATTGCTTGATTTATTATTTTAGAGAGTATAGGAAATAAGTTGTTATTAATTTTTTTAACCATTGTCTCAGCCACATCATTTTAATTTTGGTTTTGTATACGAGATTGGGAAAAAGATTGGAAAAAAGTGTGTATTATTTTAATCCAAGAAGATAAAACAGGTCAACCTTTTTAGAAGATTTTCATATGGTACATTAAGCTATGTTTTGGGATGGTCTTGATTATTTTTCTATTTTGATGCCCCTTAATGACCCATCTGCTGATCCATCCAGTTGTAGGATTGATAAGACGAGAGAAGCACTTTATTGCAAATCAAAGGTTATCATGAAAATGTTTGATAAGGATTTTAAGTTAGTCGGAATAGATTGGATTCGATTATACAGTATGCATGTAAATGCATAAACCGCTCCTCCTATAAGAAGAGGCGACAAGGCACACATTTTCGTGGTGTAAATGAAACCTCTGGGAATAACAGTATTGATGATTTTCGTTGTTGTGTATCGAGTGTCGTTAAATTACATTATATTATTACTTAAATTACATTACTTTTATTTTAAGTACTATTCAAGGTATTACAAAAAAATAATATGTATGTGATTATAAATAAATGACATTATATATTGTATTTTGATACTTTGATGCGCCTTGTCACTGCTTGAATGCAGTATTTTGGAGAGAACAGGGAGCAATAGAAGGGACACTATTACTCCCACTAATGAGTGAATTATAAAAGGTGGTCCAACTAGAACGAACGATGTTAATTGTAAATAAAAAACTTTTCAGAGAATTATCTTAATATTTTTTATTACGATAGAAGGATCTATGACAATTATGTGTGAAACAAAATATCGGCCAAATGCTCGCCACGGCTTCGGTGGCATACCTCTATCCGATGGTCCATATTTTCAATGACTCTGAGACATAATCGAGGTTCAATGTCGTTAATGTGCCGAATTATCTCATCCTTTAGCTCTTGAATTGTTCTTGGCTTATTGACGTACACTTTTTCTTTTAAATATCCCCAAAGAAAGAAGTCCAATGGTGTCAAATCATATGATCGTGGCGGCCAATTAACATCGCCACGACGTGAGATAACACGGCCATTGAATTTCTCGCGCAAAACTGCCATTGTTTCGTTGGCTGTGTGGCAAGTGGCACCATCCTGTTGGAACCACATATTGTCCAGGTCCATATCCTCAATTTCTGGCCACAAGAAGTCCGTTATCATCTTGCGATAGCAAACACCATTCACCGTAACTGCTTGGCCGACCTGATTTTCGAAGAAGTACGGCCCGATGACGCTGCCAGCCCATAAACCGCACCAAACAGTCACTCTTTGTGGATGCATCGGCTTCTCAACATCACTCGTGGATTCTCATTTGCCCAAATGCGGCAGTTCTGCTTGTTAATGAATCCACTGAGGTGAAAGTGTGCCTCGTCGCTGAAGATGATTTTCTTTGTAAAGTCACCATTCACTTCTGTCTGTTCAACCAACCATTCGGCGTATTGACGACGCTTGAAATGGTCAGTAGGCTTCAGCTCTTAAGTCAATTGAACCTTGTAAGCATGTAAATTCAAATCTTTATTCAAAATTCGCATCAGTGATGTTCGTGAGATATTCAGTTGTTGGGCACGACGACGAGTCGAGGTTGACGGCTCTTCTGCTACACTATCGCGAAAAACAGCAATGTTTTCTGCAGAACGAACTGGGCGAGCATGCACAGGTGTTTTCAAATTTCCTACAGACCCGGTTTGCTGAAATTTGCGCACAATTCTCCCGATTGTGGACACATTTGGTCGATTATGCTGACCAAAAAAGTCACGAAGTGCACGAAATGCATTTTTATTTGAACGCCCATTTTCGTAAAAGGCTTCAACAATCTTAACGCGCTGCTCAATTGTGTACCTCTCCATGGTTGAATTTGCCAAACACTGAAACAAAGAAATGTCAAATTAAGTTGGGCAAAAAACTTGACGTTAAGGTGTGACTCACAATTAACATCGTGTATTATGGTTGGACCACCCTTTACATTCAGATTACATTAATGTCATTAAGAGACTACGTCAAATAATTCGCCATGAGTTTTTATCTCTCAAATAAAATAAATATCTATTATAGACGGACTCTGAAGGAAGCACATATATACAGGAAAAAGCAGATATGTACTAATTCCTGCAGATATAGACAGAATTTGCAGGAAGAACATATGGAAAGATAGTATGTAGGATAGTATGTTGTAATGATAGTTATATTTCTAACACACTGTATAATCAATCATGAAAAATTTTATGAAAGATTTAAGACCTTCGACATCTAGTAACTTGTTTCTGCCTTGTATAATAACTATACCTGAATGCCACTGTACCAATTTTATACACACTTTATAGTATATACACTCGTAGACACCATGAATACCGTAATAAATCATAGTTATAGTCTAAACAGTTATATCATAGTCTAAAACCATTTATATTTATTTTATAACACATATCACGAAATAAGTTTCGATATATAATGGATTATGGAAAGTAAACTACAACCCTTTTCTAAAATGATACAGTTCATATGACAGTAAACACAAACTCCTTATATATATTCGTTATAAATGGTATATTTGTTGAATAAAATTCCAATATATGTATTAATTTTATTTTTATCCATCTGATGAATGTAAATTATTGCAAAATCATTTTAGATCATCATGACATCATGATATAAAAAATGGCTACATCTTTATGTGCTTGGCAAGTAACGTATTGTGCAAAATGAACATTTCCATTATATATCCAGAATCTTAACAGACTACTGTTCCTGAAGGATATAAACAACTATATAAAAGCTCTTAAAAGCCTTCGATTTTATTTCAACCTACGTATTCTATTCGAAATGAAATGACTATCCGGTGTAAAATGCAATTCAACGGTATCAATAGGGAAGGATTAATATGTATAATATGTGTGGTAAAGACGTATATAGTAATTCGTTTCTCTAGAAATTTACTGCCGCTTATAATTACTGTTTATTTTAAGTTTATGTTTATGTATTTTATGATAATTGGGATAATTATACAAATAATTTAAAATAAATAAGGTGATTTTATCCGTATGTGCTATATATAGCGCCCAATACGAACAGCAGATGGAGAATACAGAATGGGAACCAATTTGAAAATTGAAGAAAAAATTTATAATTTATAAAAAGGTGAGAATAGAATAGAAATAATTAATGAGCAAAGACTAAGATGGCTGAAACATGTATGGAGAACGATCCGAGAAGATGTGATAAATAAAATAATGGAATGAGACCCAGCAAGCAAGAGACCTAGAGGTAGACCAAGATGGATACAAAAATCAACTTGAATGCAAGAAGTTAAAGACAACCGGAACAATATCGTAGCAATAAACCTAAAGGACGGAGCCAGGGATCGAAAATAAATGGCGTGATATACGAGAGTCGATCAAATATAAAGGGGATTTTTGTTCCTGAGCGTCTACGGTTGTTAGGACCGAACCCGAGGTTCTATTATGCTTGGGGGGATCACTACGAATAAATAATGCGACGCATTATTATAAAATCTCTTGTTCATGAAGTGAGAGTTCAGGCGGCAGAAATTTTCCGTAGATTGACTGCACAGTTCAGGAGCCAAACACTGTGAAGAACTCGTGTGTTTGCCTGGCATAAAGACTTTGAGGAAGGGCGAGAACGATTGGAAAATTAGGAACACGATCGCCGTCCTCGAACCAGCACTACGGACGAATACATTCGCGCGGTTCGAGACATTCTTGAAGAAGATCGACGGGTGGCCTTATTCGAAATTGCAGAAAGGGTCAGAATAAGTTATGAGAGTTTTCAAGCGATCATCAAAAACGACCTGGAGTTCCGTAAAGTGTATGCCATGTGGGTCCCTCGCTTTTTGACAGAAGATCAGAAGTTGAGACGTTTGGAGGTCTATCAGAGGCTTACAGCAAGGTTTGCGGAAGAAGGTAATGCATTTTTGAGTCGGAATGTCACCTGCGACGAAGAGTGGGTCCACAATTATACGCCCGACTACACGATGATCAGGGCATAGAGGGATTCGTGCGTAATTGGCCCCTGAAGTAACCAGCTTCATTCTACGACACTGGGATAAATAACCTCCCTTCTAGTTGGGAAAAGTGTATTTATAAAGCAGGAGACTATGTAGAAAAATAAAATGTTTTTCAATCAATAATTTGTTTTTTAAATAAAGTTCTTTAAAGTTTATAATTGATCCGCCCACGCATGTAGGAAAATCAAAAAATTATTGGGGATTGCTTATCGCAAGAAATTAGATCTTGAAAGTTTTTATAAGCATCGCTACCCCACTTACGTACGTACATACATACATACTATATATAGTTGAAAATGAGTTGAAACGGGTTATACTAATGCAATTTACAGTTGATTCTCGGCAATGGTTACATGTACTAGCATTTATCATCAAAACCATATTTAAAGAAACGTACATCACTCATTTGTCAAATTTCAGCAAGACAGGTGACGTTGCCGGTCCACATGCCTGAGGAAATCACGTAAAATGAATCGCGAAACGCTAGCAACAAGTTCCAGTTTTCCGTGAAATCTATACTGAAACAAAGAAGTAAGAAATTGAGGCAGCTCGTGGAAGTTCATATATATTATTGATGTGGTTGTTGGTAGATAATGCAAAATACTACAGAGTATGGTAAAGCAATTTTTCTACCAGATTATTTACAAAGATCTTAATAAATTTTAAAATATTCTAATCACATATTAAACAATGATTGAACTAACATTTATTTTTATATAAAATAGAGTAAAGAAATATAGGATATTGAATTTATACTCGTAATAGCTATTTGAGCTGTAATTTTATATATCAAAGATTTTGTATCATTTGCAATGGATTTCAAAAGCTTGCAAAATTTTTGATCTTACTCAAAAATTAAACGTAAATCTAAAGGCACATCTTCATAATCTGGTATCAGAGCACTTTTAGTCATCTTTTTGAATATTAAATATATAAGAAAAAATTAATTTACATAAAATGTGCTATATGCTTGATAACTAAAAACTTTTTGCCATGCCTTAAAATATGAAAAAGAAACTTAGGTGGTAATTTTAAAAAAGTATATAATATATAAAAAGCTATAAAATAATTAGTATATATGTAAGTCATCTTACATAGCTTACGATATCTTATATGATATTTTCAGTAACTATTATAAAGATGTACTTCTTATTCTGTTATCTACATCTGATCCACTAATTTGGCTCTGTTAAGAGGACCACCCTATAGATCTCCTACGTATACATTCCGTATAAGCAAGAATTTGCGAAATTGGCTTGATATCTAATTTAACATCCTATAAATCTTTCAGGAGATGGAATCAGATAAACAGAAAAAAAATTCAGTGTAACTACTAGAAAATTTATAAATCGACTCGAAATAGTTTACCCCCGAGACACTGACACGTTTCCTTTTGAAGGCTAACTCTTCGGGGAAATAATGTTTTCAGATATTCTCTGTCTCAGTGAATGGATTTTGCATATTATAAGTCAGTGTATTTTTTCTTTCAGTTGTATTTTCGTTAGTAAAATATTTAGATCGTCACAAATTTGTCAATTAATTAAATTAAATAATTAACATATTTATTTCATATATATACATAATTAAAGAGGAACAATTGAAAACTGGTGGTGAAAATTTATTTTCCAAATAAATGAAAATTATGAAAACCGTATTTTCTATTATTTTGATAAGCGAGTATGTCTTGTTAATATGTATGTCTTGAAATGAGCTTTCTTGAACTTTCTAACAATTGATTAAAAATTAACAAAATTAATTCTAATAAAAAATGTAATTAGCAAATTTTTAATCTTGTCATATGAATATGTTGGATTATATCCGCGTTCACTTACAATTAGTGTCATCGAGGCATGAGTTCTTAAAGTTATTGTCTTTATTAGTTAATAGAAAATCAACTGAATTTCTGCAGACGTTAAGCAGTGAACAGAACAATCAATTACAAAATACGGTCACTTACAAAAATGTGGCCATATCTGATGTAATCTCATCTAATTTAATTAAACGTATTTGTTGTAGAACTAGCAGCAAAGTGTACTTTACCCGTTCAGCAAAAAGGTACGACTGGGCTCGACTAACGCCGAGGGCGGTCTAAACGTGTGGCCGTAACTGCTACAATATGCAAATCGTTCTAAAATATCAGACTACAGTGGCTTGATGAAGAGTCTAGCGTATGGAATTGATATTATAAAAATCCTTTATTTTATGAAGGTGTAAAGTTTATACATAAAATATAATATTTTTTATAAGGTTTTAAATTAATGTATTATAAAATTAACAGAATGTCAGTGTTTTTTTCTCTAAAAACTTGATTTTGTACGTGGTTCTGTGCCCTTTAGTACCAGTTGTCGCTGAAGCCAGATGAAAGAAATTTAGATTCACAAAAAAATTTTGTGAATCTAAATTTGAAAATAGTGGAATAACAATCCACTTTTATCACTAGGATTTCATTAACTGATTGTGTTCCGTGTACGATCATCCTTGAATGATCATCACACTTAAATAGTCAATTATTGGACATCGTTATGTTCAATAAAATTTTTGATAACCACTAATTAATAGTGTGTCCTTGATACCAACAGAATATAAAGTAAACGCGTAATTATAGTGTTTTGATTGTGATATTTCACTGTCTCCACAATTTTATTGTATTTGCATGCTTTTCTGGTGTAATTTTTAGGAAAAAAATTGTTAAAAATCACGTTTGAATATTTATACGTGGACAACGCTGATGTGGTCAATGTTATTGCTATCAGTCCACGGATAACGGTATATATGATTACGAAGAAAACACCTACTTTCCTGAAGGTTTAGACAACAATGGAATTGAGGAATATAACACACCCGCCGAGAATGATTATACAATACCGAATACCTCTGGAAGGAAAACAAGGAAGAATTTGACAAAGAGATTATGCAGAGACTGGAGAAAGAGGCTTTAATGGAATAGTATATCGGAGCCTTCATGAACGATGAGAATAACTCTGAAAGTCGCAACACCCAACCCATGAGCGAATCTTCACCTGAAAGTGTGTTACATTCATCTGTAATACTGTATTAATCTCACCAAAAACATGAATATGTAAACGGGGCCAAGTTCTGTATAAACGATGATTAGGATTATCGACTTCGCCGACAAAAGAGTTGAGACCTGAATGGGTGCCAAGCTGTATAGGAACTTACAACAGGAATTTACAATAGGAATGTGCAACGGTCTTCAATAGTTTAAATAAATTGTTACGTAATATGTTCTTTGATATTGCTAGGTGTTCTATTTTATATTTACAACTTTCCCAGTTTATCTATTTTATACTACAAATAATTTAGCTGAATATAAAATTTGCCAAGTTATAAATTCAATATTAAAGAACGTAACAAATTTTCTTTTAAGTTCAGTTTCAGTTGAAGACCATTGTACTATTGTAAGTTCCTGTTGTAAGTTTGTAACTTAGTACCCGCTCAGATCCCCAACACTTTTATCGGTAAAGCCGACAACCCCGAACGTCGTTTGTATCAAACTTGGCCCCCTTTTCACATTTATATTTTTGGTGAGATGTTATTAATTTTGGAAAGGTTTAAGAAAATAATTTATTTAACAAATCACGTAGTGTAGTGGCGCCATTTTTTTTTGTTCGTTTCAGATTTTTTTTCTTTGTATACACCTAATGATTTACCTTGATACCAATTTCAAGTTTCTTAAGTCATCTAGAAGTGGTATAGGTTTCCGATGAGTGAGCCAGTCAGTGAGTAATAAAAATAACACATTTCAGACCTTAATAGCGCGAGAACTATAATAGGTTTATTCGTGAAATTTGAGATTCTAGGTATTCAAGAGAGTCTTATTAGACATGCAAGATTGCATGTGTGTCTGTCTAATAATTCTTCCGTGTCAGTTACGTGGTCTAGAGTAGTAAGACAGCTTCATAGCAATAGTTGGTACGTAGCAGGATTTAAAATATATGCTGGCGTAGTAGCGTTTTAAAATATTGAGACCCGATTTCCATTATTATAATTTTATAGTTGAATGTATGGTGACTTTGAATAAATTTATATCAGTATTAACAACAAAATGAAGTCTTCTAGCGGTCCAAGAACCATAAATCTGCCAAACGTCTTGTCAGATTGTGTAACAGGATTAAAGATTAAAATTAACAACCATGAATATTCGCCGACCTCTATCTTATTAATCTAGATTACCGCCCTTTATTCCCCGTACCCTTATAGCATTTTATAATTTGTCATCTCTATTCATCTTCGTGTATATACATCACGCCCTCATATAGGGGCACCCATGCAAAAAACGACGAAATTTGATACCAAATGATTTACTAATCTAGATTCAAATCCATAACCCCCATCCTGGGTTTGTACCTTCTAAAATTACAAGAAAGAATGTTATTTCGGTGTGCATTGCTCGAAGATGCTATAATAGTCAACAAGAAAAGGGTCCGGGTAACGTGATACGTCCTGTGGTAACCTTTGTACTGCGGACCCCTTCCTTTTGGGAACAATCAATTGACGACCTTTATGGCATTAGGGCATGAGAAAATACACATAAATGTGGGTGGATCCATGAAAAAAGTTAATGAATATACCTGACTAGGGTACTTCTTGCGAAGTATAAAACAAAGGGGTACAAATGAATTAGTAATAATCAGTAAGCGATATAAAAATTCTCGCGCTCAAGCAGGGTAATAGTTTGTAAGTGTTTGTTATAATTGTTATTATTACCTTAAACCTTCACTATGGTCAATATACTCGTGTTATGTTGACTTGTGCTAATTAAATATTTTTTATTTGCATCAGAAAAATATTTCCATATAAAAGTTATATATATATATATAAAGTAAATGTCTTGTACATTCTATGTTCCGAATAGGCTTCTAGGCCAGTCAATTGATCACTATGAAATTTTTACCACAAGTAATAAATATTCCAACGCATTAAAAACGAATCAATTAGTGCATATCTAAGTGAACTGACAAGTGATAGTAGCACTGACTATTCACTATGGAAAGCCACTAAGAGATTAAAAAGACCTATCATGCAAATTCCTCTAATCATAATGGAAAATAGTAAGTGGGCGAGAAATTATCAAGGAAAGGCTGACTGAATTGCAACCAAATAAAGGTGATAATACCTCGGAGCAAGATATCAATCAGGAAGATGTGGAGATCAATATAACCACCCCCAAAAAAGTAACTAAACAGATTAATGAAAATATACATCCAAAAAGCGCCTATATTTGATCTCTTTAGTGGGGAAATCCTGAAATAGCTCCCCAGAAAAGCGATCATTAAACTGGCACATCTTGTAAATGCAGCTTTTAGATTAAGGTATGTACCATTGATGTGGAAGATAGGAGAGGTCATAATGATCCTTAAATCTGGCAAACCGCCACATGAATGATCCTCCTATAGGCCAATTTCTATCCTGCCTGTCTTATCGAAACTATTCGATAACTTTTATTAAAGAAACTAAAGCCAATCACAGAGGAACATAATCTGATCCCATTACATACATTTTGGGTTCAAATAAAGACATTCCACTATTGATCAGATTCACAGAATTAAAATATAATAGAAAAATCACTAGAAGAAAAGAAAGTCTGTTCTACAATATCCCTTGATGTGGCACAGGCTTTCGATAAAGTTTGGCATAAAGGTCTAAAATATAAAGGTACTATGAAGATGTATCTACCTGAACAGTTTTCTGATATTTTGGAATCCTGCATCTAATAAAGACATTTTAGGATTAAGCAAGAAGGAGCCTATACTGAGCTTAAGACAATTAATGCAAGGGTGCCGCAAGGAAGTGAAGGAAGGACCTGTCCTATACCCTTTGTACACAAGTTATATTCCTAGATTAGAAAATGACACCATAGCAACGTTTGCAGGGGATACTGCTATATTAGCAGTTGGTAATGACCACGAGAAAACAGTAGAAAAATTGCAGATATCAGTCACCAAAATTAATAATTGGACAAAAAAATGGAGAATAAAATTAAATGAATCAATGTCTGTATTAGTTATCTTTACAAACAGAGCTCAATATACCCATAATCATAAATGATAAAGGAATTCCTTTTTCAAATACAGCTAAACATCTTGATATTATCCTTGATGCTAGGCTACGTTGGAAAGTCCATATCAAAAAGAAAAATGAACTTACAATTAAATAAAAAAAATATGTACTGGTTGATTGGAAGAAACTCCACTTTAAGTGCTCATAATAAGCTTATGTTATATAAGCAGATACTTAAACATGGATCTATAGAATTCAACTGTGAGGCTGTGCGAATCAGATCAATTTACAAACCATTCAGAGGTTTCAGAATCGTGTAGTAAGGAACATCATAGATGCACCTTGGTACATCCGAAACAGTAACCTCCATCGGGACCTGGGTACGAATACTGCTGAACAAGCCAGATCCAGGAATCATGAACAACGACTCTTCCAACATGTCAACGTCGAGGCGATCCGGCTCCCTAACAACGCAGTATTGACAAGAAGACTCAAGAGAATCAAACCCTTTGAGTTAGTTCGGTGATGTGACAAAGCAGAGCATTATGCGCCTTAGTGTATACATTAATTTTTTGCTGTACCTAGTTTATTAGAAATCTAAGGATACTGTTGAGTACGATCTTAGTTCTAACCTTTTTAGGTAGTTTTAAAAGTTAGGAAAAATTTATTTATTGATCTCTTTGATCAGATTGTATTGTCCGTGAAAGATCTAAGGAGTATTCATAAATAATAATGAAAAAAAAATTAATATTCGTCAAGAAACCCAACATAGGCGTAGTGCTACCCGGACCGGTAAGGTGTTTGACATAATTTTTGGGGCATCGGATACCAGCTAGTACGATATAAAAGTAATGGCATATACTTAAGTAAATGTAACTATTTAGTAACTAACTGTATAAGCTGAGCATATAATATAATAAATATTATAAATAGTACGATACACTCGAATCTTATAATTTCCTAATAAACTTGATCAATTCCTTTATTTTAATTAACCACACAATTTCCTATGAAGGGCAGGATTAAGACCACCCGGATTAAACTCTTTTAGGTAACCTTATCCGTAATTGGGTGCCTATGTACAGGTACAGATGTCTATAAGAAAAACATTTATAAATTAGTGCGACACGCTGTTATAAATCTCGGAAATGGGGCTTTCGAGACGGTTTTTAATGACATCACTCGTTCTCGGGATTTTTTACAGAAATTCTACAACTCCTGTTCTAATCTTCGATCGATTTATTTCCTTGTTTTGTTTACGTTAAAGTCTGGTAAAAGCCACACAGGATTATAATTAAGACCAATGTTCTAGAATTCTAGATGCTTAAAATTAAGCTTAATGTTTATCAAATAGTAATGACAACAATTTAATTTCCACATTAATTTAATTGAATTAGAGATATAACTGAATTCATTTAAAATCCTTTAGATTCATTATAGTTTCTTATCTGCATAAATTCTCATCCCAGGTTAGACATATGATTCATTTACCAGTTCCATGATGCTTAGGGCTTTTGACAAATATTATTTTAAAATTATACTACTAACTATTCTTACTAACCTAACTATTCAATTGAATTTATATTTTATGAAAATTTCAGAACAGATTATATAGGTATTAGCGTTATTATTTTAGTATCTGAATTGAAATATTTTGTTCCATAGTTCGGTTACTTTATTCTCATTAAAAGTGATTTCGAGATGTGATAAAATATTCCTCCACATTTTTCTAGACCGCCAAGAGTACTACAGACAAATATAGTAACCTTGAAATTAGAAGTTGACAAAACAAATTTTGAAAAGAATTTTATAAATCCTTCAAACAACACGAAATAATAATTTTAAATCTTAAGATTTAATTTATTAATAGAGCCGCTCGTTTCGTCAGTATATCAGAGGCGTCACTTTTGCGACTTCCTAATAATTCAAATAAGATAGAATACGTAATACTAAGTAATACAGTAATATTAAGCACCTGATTATCAGCTGGATTAAGGTTAAACATCCACAGCATTAGGTATGTTTCTACAGTTGTTACAACGGGTAATGTTTGCCGTTGTGATGAATCTTCTTATATAAAGAGGACGACCGTTCGACATCTAATGATGCAATACTGGCATAATTAAAATAACAGTTGCAATTATGTAATAGATTTGTAGATGTAAAACAGCACATTAATATATAGATATATGTAGAACAGCACATAGATTTATATTGAATGAAGATGACACATAGAAAATATACCAAAGTTGTTAAAATTGATTTCTATTAAAATTACTTTCATCAAGCAGCAACGTTTCGTATAGTCCAACTTTCGTTGGAGCTATCAGCAGTGTCGCCAATCAGATGACTTGCTTTCCAGACTTTAGGGATTTTACTTTTAAAATTACTTAGTAAACTTTTTACTTAAAACAGACACGTTAAGGGTTATTGACCTTAGAAGTACGTATGTTTAACGAATAATTAATAATAATTTTATTTAATTTAAGAAATAATAATAATTAAGTAACTTTTATATTTAAAAAGGGAAGAATATATAAAATGCGTAATACAAGCTATGCGCAATTGAAGAACATTGAATCTATATGGTCAGTATTTATATCCCTAGGAAATT
The DNA here is from genome assembly GCA_037954035.1 of Rosalia funebris. Classification (NCBI taxonomy): domain Eukaryota; kingdom Metazoa; phylum Arthropoda; class Insecta; order Coleoptera; family Cerambycidae; genus Rosalia; species Rosalia funebris. The sequence continues at coordinate 24,174,735 of JAZFAV010000011.1, forward strand.
GTAGATTAATTTAACTTTTGAGAACTTTACAAAATAATATTCAGAATCCTAAATATCAGTTGACTTTTTATCGTGTGGTAATTTAATACAGGTATTCCCATTTTGATTTTATCTTAATGGTTTTGTAAATCCACAGAACTATCGTCCTTCGTTTGCAGAACATGCTTTTACTTTACATTTTAATATAATCAACTTTACACTCTATTACAGAGTGAAGTTTGGATGGCTGCATCTCGCCGCAAAATAATTGGCTGGATTTATTTTTAACGATACTTGTACTACAAGTGAACAAGTCGAACAAATATCTCATTATAATACATGAATTGGGACCCCAAATTGAATATTTGTTTGATACCGAATAAATACCGAACGAATGTTTGGGATCCAACAAACATTCTAGAACCTTTCATAAAACAACTTCAGGACGATGAAAATGGTTATTTTCAAGAAAATTATGCAACAACTCACATTACTGCAGCCTCACAATTTTCACATTAGAATATAAAATATGCAATATTTGCATATTGCTCGTTCAATTGTTTATTTAAACCATGCCATTAGACATGGAATAGAATATCATGTAAGTGACTGCCTCTGCTTCTCTGGAAGCAGTGAATTCTTTTGATGAAGTTTTCCATCACTTCGCGGCATAGCTGTGGCCCTATGTCCGCAATAACTTCGCTAATGTTATTTTTCAGCTGTTCAATCGTAACGGGATTATTGGCATATACTTTTCCTTTAACGGTAAGTTAGCAATAGTATTAAACACTATCGTTAGCGGTAGAAGATTCCTTGCAGCAAAAGTCCGGAGAATTATTGGAGTTACATTACAGTTTCAATTTTATATTTTGCATTGTTAACTTAATTTAAGTAAATTTTTAAATTAATTTCTTTCATTAAATATACCACGAGGGCCGATGACCTCATCTTCATAGTAGCAGTGATCATAAACTCTCACTCTGCATTAATGGGCCTACTTCACCAAACAATTCTTCTAAATTTCGAAACATTTCGTCAAACATTTCTGAGAGACTTATTTAAACTCAGTCTAAGCTTCTGAGACATTCTGAAAGTTTCTGAGAAGTTTCTCAATTGTACCAAGTTCATCAATATTTTTACATTTCAGATTTTGATTGAATGAATATGTTATATAGCTATTGTCACAGGAACCTATCCAATAATTACGTGACTATTTCTATATTAAACGCGGTAACATATTTCCACACTATATACAATCCCAGTAATTGTTATAAACAGTTACATGTTCTACATGTTATAGGTATATATATTTTTTTTATTTTTATTTTTTGTGAAAGTATGTTGTTAATTTTTAGATGAGGTCATTACAGGGTTTTAATGTATAGTTTATATGAAGATGTGATTTATTTACCTACAAAATGACTTTTTAACATGGTACTTGGAGGACTTGATTTGTATATACCTAAATACCTCATATTCAAGTAATTCATTGGAGAAATGCTCACGTACATGAACCAGTATTATTGCCTAAAATTTAAACAAATTCAGTAATACCATTGACTGAAGTATGGCGCCATCTGTAATCTAGGTATATGGTATCATCCATATTTTTATAAAATATTTCCTAAGTATTGTCAATGAAACTGATAATACTCTCAGGATTGAAGAACACCTCACTAATATGACCATCAAGATCTTCAAACAACTTTTTTTGCAATATAAAAATATGTGAAATATTTTTTTCGAAGAGCGAACAAAAAATGGTGGAACTTGTTTAATTTAAGGTAGTTAATATATTTATGAAATAATTTATTCTGTTTATTTCGGATGCTGCCAACAAATAAACGGTTAGCATATTCACCCTTTGTTAAAATACAAAAATAATATAGGTATTCCATGAAATTCTTTCTCGTTAGTAATCATTGTTTTTACTCGACGTATCACAGAAACATAAACGAAAGAAAGGAAATATTTGTAATTAAAAAATTAACATTTCAAACAATAACAGGATTATTTTGTTCATGACGTCTACTTTTCCATGTCTCGTACAAATTAAACATGAATGAAGTACTGAATTAGCTCTTTAGATATTCACATTGTATAATTACATATTAAATGTATATATGTACTTTATTATTTTATACAATTTAGTGAACCATAGCTTTGATAAAATGTTTTAATATTCCGGGACTGAAGTTCATAAAGCACAACTGGTATAAGTTGTATTTTAGTTCATTCTTTTACGAGAAACAACCCCTATTAAACAGTTTATAGTAGTCTATAAAAATTCAGTAGTATTTTAACAAAGTTTCTCCAGTATGTAACGGTAAAGGGTAGGCTAAACAAAAACTTAACGAGTACATTTTAAAGAATAGAGCTAGTGTCTTGCCAATTTTAATGATTTTAGTACATATAATATATCTTCGAAAACCTGCCATTAAAACCGATATTTATTATTGAATATAAACTAATATCTACTATGTGAGAAGGATACCCATTACTTCTAGCTACATTCTTAATGATATTCTTTTATTTTTAATATATCATTACTAAGCGGAATACTTAGCAAACGATGGACCAAACAATTTAAACTCGCAATTTTATATTGATAACAATGATGAAAGTAATTAAGAATATATCTAAAAGTGCTAGTTTCTTTCCTGTATACATCAAATATTGATTTATTTTACCTATTTTTAATTATTAATTATTATACATCAAGAAAAGGCATTTGTTCATTATGTTCAATTTCATATGTAAAGTTTATCGATGCCTATCTATCACTGAATTTTGAACTAAAACTATTTGTTTATTTTAGTAATATCGAAAACCAGATATCTGAACCATAGTCTAGGGGAATATTCGAACTCTTCTTTGGATTCGGTTTCAAGCCTACTCATAAAAGGTTTGCAATGAAAGGGAATAAATAGTTACCTATTTTGGTACCTTCATTTTGTTCATAATATCCAGTATTGAAAAATTAGTTGGACTGTATTTGTGAATGAATTCATTTAGTTTAAGTAGTTCCCTAAGATATTTCAAAGTTTGTGTAATGGGAACACTTGGAAATACTGAATTTCCATCAAAGGAGACTAAAATTCGACCTTTTTGCAATCGAATGTCTTTTATTCTATCCATAAAATCTATAACATTCACAACTGATAAACTGAGCTGAGCAAGAGATAAAATTTCGAAGTATCTTGTTAACCATTTTGACAAGCCGTAAGTAGGTGAACCAATGGCTGAGGAGGTTGGTCGCACTTATTTCCCTGGCTTGTGAATCCTTCATAAAAAATATAATCTACGTACAACATAGTTTGATATTTGTAGTTTACTTTTTGAAAAGCGAGTGATAAGGCTGTTACATGTTGTATTTACTTCCGAAATCATTTATGGCAGAGATTTTTCGTAATTTTCTGTAAGAGCTATTTTCAATTAAGTTCGTAACTCATCCGAATTAGCTTTTGTCTAATATATCAACTTTATTACAACTTTAGTATTCTTATCATATTTTAAGTAGAAGTAGACTTTTTCTCGCAAACATTTGACATTTTTTGCTTTATTCTGATTTACCATTTTCTTATTTGTAACAATATTTATTTATGTAACAAATTGAAGGTTTCGGGTGTAAACAATGGTAACTTACATTATTTAAATTTAGGGATAATTATACCTAAATGTTAAACTGAATTCAGATTTCTTTTTACATCAATTTTTAATTTGTAAAGTTTACAGAAAGCTATGATGGAGTCTTTAGAATGAAATATAGGCAAATATATGACGAAAGTATTTTGTTTTTCCTTTAATATACATTTTTTTATTCGAAAGTCACGTAGATACCATTAGTTTAAAAAGTTTGGACACACAGAAATTAGAACATCCTTCCCCAGAAAGCCTACAGGCAGGTTTTGTGTAGGGGAACGTTACACATATAAACGCGGACAAACACCCAGCCCTGAGGGAAGTGCCAAGTTCCCTCTGGTGAGAATCGAACTCACGCAGACAATGTGCCCAGTATTTGGCCCAGTTGCCACCCTGTTACCAAATATCAAGTCAGCACCACCGCGACACCATGAGAATAAGACCATGCGTCACCCATCCAAGTCGCAAGTATGCAATCCGTTGCTTGACTTCGAACAGCGCAGGTCCGACAATGAACGGAGTACGCTGCCTCATCCTCTTGTTACCTTGTTTTATGCTTTTTCAAGGAGAGATACCATGCAGATACCATCGTAATAAGTTGCAATAAATATCACCTAATTAGACAAACTTTTGTTGGCATAAATTTTACACATAAGTTCTCATCCTTCAACTAAATTATTGTAATACTGGTGATATGCTTCTGGTATCCAAGACAGGCACGACTTTACTGCATCCAGTTTACCAGTAAACTTGCATTTTCGCATGTAAATAATGGTATCTACGAATATTCGCAAGTATAAAATGGTATGTGCTGCAGGTACCATTATTTATATGCAGGTTGTTTTTAAAAGTTACAATATTTTCCTGGTCGTATTTCCTAATAAAGCCAGTCGTTGGGAAACTGACTTCTTTTATGGATATGAAGGATCAAACGTAGGGTCATTATCTTCATCATCTGATTCAGTTTCCGACTATAAAACCGAGGAACTTTCAGGAAAACTTAAGTCGAGTCTACGCCATGTTGACTGCATATACCATTACCTACTTGCTCATACTGACAGTTACCACAATTTTCAATGAGTGCAACAGCACCTCTCTTAGCGTAAAATTAAATTAATCACTGTAAAACAACGCAGGAACGCACATACTATTGTTTACACCAGAAAACTCAAAATTCCCAAAATTGTCAGTTACCATTGTTTACACCCGAACCCTTCAATTATAATCAAAGTTTATCATAAAGGCATTAACGGCTACTATCAAAGGCAAGAAGTTCTATTCAAAAATATTGATGATGTCATAGTTATTGTATATATGGTAAAAATGGGATCAAATAAAACTACGCTATAATGTGAATAGTTTAAAGTAGTAATTAGCATTATAGCGGGCACATGTTTGCGTTTTAGGTTACGTTTCTGAAAACACTTTGGACTACACTGTATACAGTGACAATCTAATAAATTGGATTTATAACCCATATTACCTCTATGATCAGATTAAACCTTATATTCCGGATGTATGTAGAATATCCTATACACGGTTAATTAAATTATAAAACAGATAATGCTTTCGGCACTATCATCAGTCTATTATCTCTGCTTCGTGTTTAAATAAAAAGCAATATATCCATTATCCATTATTGAGTTACTTTTCCATCAAACATTATATTGCAAAGTTGGATAACTTTTTATTGGTGTTAGTATATAAAACCATATTTGTACAAAATTAAATTAATTTTATAGCACGATGCGAATATAGGTTAATCGCATATGTATACGGAGCGTCTGTCATCTAAACAGCAATACTATTCTATTATAGTATATATGGCCCATCGTTAAAGAAACAATTTGTAGCCCTTTCACATATCTGACACATGACTGTAACTGGATTTATATCTCCGTAATCAAAGCGACATATAGTCAACTTTAATTCACTCAAGTCTACATTACTCTAAAAGTTTATACTGCTATATGGAAGATACAGTGACTATAACCGAAAATAATAAAAAAATTACATATACGTAGGATCACCAATATTAATTGACAGGCGTAATGGTCTTGATGTATTTTGTCGGCAAGTCGTACGAGATTAGCGCTCTTTACTCGCCCATCGTGTAGACCGGGACAGTCGTACGAAGGTAGGCCGAGCTTTGCTTCTGCTTTCGCTGGTCTCTACGTGAGAGGCAAATGCCGCCCGCAAACAAGACCCGCGCGACTGGCAGTGGTTCGCTCCCCTCGACCTCCTTTGGTCCTGACGCCTTTAAGTCCCGCTGGCATGACTGGACTTCTTCTCGGCTTTTTCTTAATTTTTGGTCGCCTTGTTTTGCCGTATCTCTTCGCTAGCGTCAGCCCCCCGGGTGGTATCTTGTCGTGGGCGCCGGAACCAGCACAACGACCGGGAATTGGGTAATATCAGGCGATCTTCCACGATAATGCGGACGAACCGCATCGCTTGGATCATCGTCAGGAAAGTGAATGTCGTTACTCCCAGGATTTTGAGTCAGGGGTATGTGAGAGGGAAGCCGTGCGTCTTTCCTGTAACAGAAAATTATTAAAGGGCCTTAGGGCTCCCTGACATAAAAAATGGTTAGTGGAGCAATAGGGTTCAACTGTAATAAAAAGTTGTGTTTGACCTGTAAAAGGGGTCTAGGAGGTTATACTACCTGGATCTTGTGTCTCTTGTATCTTCCAGCTTGTTCTCAGCTGGCTGTTGTTTCCCGTCGTCGCGTCGTCCAGAGTCTGGCCGCGGTAGTTTTGGCGCGTCCCGTCACTTGGTGGATGTGGTCTCTCCATGTTAACGACTTATCCATGACAACTCCAAGATACTTGGTCTTGTCCCTGTACCGATTTTCTTGACATCACAGCTGTGTTTACACTGTCAGCGCAGAACTTGGTGTCTACCGTATCGCGTTATGGTAATTTTGTTTATTCATGCGCCTTTTTCGATCGTGTTGTTCTTCAATATTGCATTGATGAACATGCCAAAATTAAAACATAAAGGAGTTTCAAATCTAACCGCAAAAAAAAATTTAACTTGGAACTCGGATCATCAATTTAGATGAATTGCAGCAGAGTTTGAAGTGTCATTCATGTAAAACGTTATTGTCATTCAAAAATGCCGAGAGTGAAGTAAGAAGTGGTTTTTACAATCCATTTGGGTAGTGCGATGTAATTTCTTGCCACGTAACATTCCTTGTAACGTTGCCACGGTGCGAGAGTACGTGATATAAATCGAAAACATTCGTAACTTTTAATTAGATTACGCGAAAACTATGTAATTGATTAAGCTCACTTTGGGTTATACACAAAATATTAGTTTTTTATGAAAATCTAAAGAAAAGTTTTTGAAATATAATGGAAGAACTATCACTTTATTGCAAGGTCCCTATACTTCCCATGTTAATAAGGTCAACTTTAGATTTAATAATTGAACGGTGTAGATGAACGTTTTCAAACTTCACAAAATTAGATAATAATATATGAATTTCAGCGAATTCTTAGGAAAACGGGAAACTACTAGTACTACCATAAAGTGAAATAGTCACCTACGGAATTTGACTACTCGTTGATGTAAATTTTCATAATAATAGTAAAATAAACAGAAGACCTAGTGTTTGCATAAATATTTGATTGACGTTAAATTTGACGAAATACTACTATTAAGGGGTACTATACTTTTTTAAGGGGGTAAACCATCCTAGCACTTTTGAAAAAACTTTTAATTTTTTTCACTTAAAATGCACCTTAGTCTCGTAAAAATTACGTGGCAGTTTCATGCACGGGAGAAATCTGCAAGGGCTCTAAATGAAGCGCGGCCCCTTTCGCTGCTCTATGCGCGAATTCTAGATTAAATGTACATTGAATTTTTTCTTATTTCTTCAGCACTTAAAACCTTAAACGCGTTTTTCTCGAATATTTAAACCTACTTTCTCCTCGACAGTACTATTTAGTTTTTTTTGTATAATGCATAATTCAATTTTTATTAGCGATTTTCGAGAGATTTTTTTCGTTTTTTCGAACTGTCTTTTCAAAAACACGCCATTTTAAAAAAAATCAATATAAAACAAAACTCCTACGTACTGTTGTACCTAATATCGCATTAAATCAAAATTCTCTTGGCTCATGATTGTTTCTTTAAATTTGCAGAAGTTATTGGTTCAGGCACGCAGCCATAAAAAAAACATGTCCAGGGAAAAATACGGAGAAGCCGCCATTTTGTTGTTTATAGCTCCAAAAAAAGTTAAAAGCACACTTCAATAGTTACATAATAAAAAACTTTTTACTAAATTTCGATGTTGTTTAATTTTTTTGAAAAAAATTCCCGATATTTTCTCTGTGTTTCGGCCTCTAGAGTGGTTTACCCCCTTAATGTAAAACAGGTTATTATGAACATATATAACTCCAAATTCCACTATTCACATTGTTTAAAAAATGACACCAAAATACCTGTACAAATGGGTACACTTTATTATATTTTCTCATGCAATACAAATTTATACTCATATATGAAAAACATTTTTTTAGTATCATCTTTATTCTACTTACTACTAATCGACCTAAAAATTTCATGACACACACACGAAAACAGCCGTTTAGTAAATACAGATATGAAATGTTTTTTTATATTTTCAGGAGGATTCATTTTTCCTGTTTTAGAAAAGTTTGTATTGTTCGAATTTATGTTCGATACCTAAATTTCAGTATCTATATATGCCATATTAATATTTAAGTTTATATTTTTATATGTACTTCCTATATTTTTCGTCATTTCACAACGCCGTGGAATTTACACAAAAATATATTCAACGCTCTCCCCGGCGTGTTCCACAAAGTATACTTAAAGTGGTCCCCGCTTAATCCCTAAAGTGGATTCAAATCCACCAAGTAATGCCTCATCTTGAGCACTTGTTTCTCCGCAAGGGCGGACCGAGCAGTCGACAGTCGAGAGAAGAACAAATACTTTAAGCGAGGGAAAAGCGGGAAATCCTCGCATGTGACATGGCAGCCAGTTTTCCACCGGCATTAACTGTACAATTGATGCTAAGCCGATCTTTTATACTTTCTAGTGCAGCCTAGCGAACATAGTTGAAATTTGCACTCGGCGACGGAGAAGGCTTAAAGTTCAACGTGATAAAGAATTGCCTTCTTATGTTCTAATTCCTCATCGACTGGGAGTTCGCTGAAGGAAATCTGTGCTTTTTCGCTATTTTAACCGTAATAGTAAAATATACATTTAAACAAAATCCAAAGAAACTCATAAATTAATTTCTTTAACCTTTCGTCGGGTGCAATCTGAAATCAAGCACATTCGGGCGCAATGTATCTGAAAAATCCCATATGAAACCTTACACAATTTAGATTTTCATTAGGGGGAGACTCAATTAAACTCTTATTTTAGTTAATATCATAGAATAATAAATATTTTACACTAGTTTTTAATCGCAATAATTAAATTTACGTAAAGAAACTTATTTAATGTCGTAAAACAATAAATTTGGAAGATTTTTCAAGCTATTGACAAGTTTTTTTCTGCTTTAAGGACAAAACACAAATATAAATTAGTATTGAATAATATTTTAAATACAGAAAACAAACCACCAATTTTTTCATGTAAAAGTTATAGTTATTTATAAAAAAAATATTGGACGTGAATTACAAAAAAAAGTTACAACTAGCTGCCTATTTTAAGTGTAAAGAATTATAAATCCTCTTCATCATTTTAGCATGTTCCAAACGAGAAGTCTAATAAGATATAAAAGTGAAAATAATGACGTAGTCAGGCGCAATGCATCTGACAGATCCGAGTCGCCCATATAAGGCCAGAGAATGCACTAAAAAGAGTAAACACGGTATCGAAAAGAGTGATTCGTAGCTAGGAAGCTATGAGGAAGTTCGGGTTAATATTCGTAATATACACGGAAGGGCAAAGAAAAAAATGACAGGATCGGTTCTCACAGATCCGTTGCGCCCGACGGAGAGATAATTATTTCCCTCTCTGATTTGACTGATGTTAGACACCTCCATAACTCTTAGGAATGGATAGAGGTTTTTGAACTATTTCAAAAATAACAGTCAATTTTCTAATATTCTACGAAGAGACAACAGATTCACTATTGCGATTGATAGTGAAGTAAAAGTAAAATACTTTGACCTGTACTAAAGCTCAACCGAAAACATTCAACAGCAAGAAATAGTCCTTACATTAGTCCAGGCGTCACCCAATTAACTCCAACTTATCTCTTGAGGGGCGAATCACCAAAGTGTCTCTCATGTTATTGTACACCAATAGTGGAACATCTCTAGTGTTAAGCTGCACTGAACCAGATAGTTCAGGAAAATATCTAAATGTATAAAACACTTTATATTGCTGTTTAATTTTTCGAACAATTATTTCTGAATCTTTGGCAAAAAAATTTTGAAAAAAAGTTTTTTGACTTTTTCTTGAATATTTCGTTTCGAAAAAAAAACATTTTCGAAAATTTTTGAAAAAAAAAAATTCGAAAATATTCGATTTGGAAAAAAAACATTTTCAAAAAATAATTTCGGTAAAAATACAGTGTTTGAAAAAAAAATTCAAATTGAAAAAACATTGGAAAAACAAAAAAAAACGATTTAGAAAGAAAATGTAAAAAAATTGTTATAAAAAACATTTTTGAAAATTTTGGCGAAAAACCCAAAAAAAAAATGTTCCCCAAAAAATGTTCGAAATAAATAACATTATCAGATAAAGGTTTTTCCATTAAAGAAACTCATAATTTCGGCAATGATGACATCAAGAAATATATACGTCAATAACAAAATGTGCACGATGTTAACAATTTTAACGAATTTGTTCCAATATTTGCGTGCTCACCGTACGGCAACCTCATTGAAACTAGTGAACGATTTTTAACATTAATACTGAATCCCTTACTGAAACCCCAAGTATGTAGACAGAAGAAAAAAATACAAACCGCGCCCAATGATCTGTCTGCGAACAGTCACCACTCATTCTTGTAACAACCGTTAAACATAAACAATCGTATTTTATGACGAAGCTCTGTTGACAGTAGGGACATTATAAATAAAATATGCTCTTCTCCTTTAATTTTGCCCTAAATAAATTCGTCTCGTGCTGGCGCGTAAAAATAAAAATCGTAAATTTGTTGTTTTAAGAAGTTTAGGTGTTGACAGGCTAAACGGCTCCCTGTGTGGGTTTCATAATGCAACATTATGTCACTTGTCGGTATAACACAATTTCTCCAGAGCATAGTTTTAAGAAGTAATAACATTAACTACTCAAACATCCTGTCATAATTCGGATTCACGGCGACGTCGTCGTGGCCCTCACTTAATACAGACGTACGTTCTTCGAGTTAAATAATGTCTTGAAATACGGGATACATCATACCACTTCAAATTAAAAGTGCTTTAATTTATATTCACTATTATTTACTTAAGCTATTAATTGCATTCAAAGGGTTGCATGTTAGAGGGCACATGAATCTCAATGAACTCCTGTTAGATCTACATAAATTCTTTAGCCAACTATAAACAAATGGATGGATACTATTACGAAACTATGGGATCTTTTGAGCAATGAATAATATACGGTGCATTTCATCTGAAGCGGACAACGAAAAAAATGTGACAACTTGAAATTCATTCATATTCGGGATAATTGTACTCCCTGATGTAAATACGTAATTTTCTTTCTTGTATGAAATTTAGTTGCCAAGTTATTAATTTCTAAAAATTGAGGAAATGTGACAGATTTTTTGCAAACTGTTGTTCAAATTAACCAATGTATAACAAAATATTTAAATTTAATTATGGAATCAGAATTGAAATTTGAATTTTTTTCGTGTAAAAAATAGGAAGTGAACCGGAAAATTCGGATTTAAATCAGAATTTTTAGTAGATTTTCAGTACATTCCAGCAGGATGGTGCTGCGTGTCATACAGCAAAAACCGTCAAAGCTCAGTTTACAGAACAATGTCCCTGTTATGGAATGGTCCTCTAGATGTCCAGGTCTCTCACCAATGGAAACATTGTGGCATAAAATGAAAAAAGAGTTGCGCAAGCATCCAGTCCGTTCAGTTAACAATGTACGCACTGAATTGTAAGATATTTGGGACAGCACGCTTCCTGTAGAATGCGCTAAGATGGTAGATACCATGCCTGCCAGAATTAAAGCTGTTATTGTTAATAAAGGTGATGTACCACAGTTTTGATGAAACGGCCGAACTATTCTGAACCGCGAATCTTAATGTTTTTTATTAACTAACTTGTCACTGACACATCACAATGTAGTAATATTTCATCGTATTTAAGTTAAAAGTTTGTACTTTGTCTCTGTTACCGGAGTAGGTTGGAACCCTTGGTGTAAGAATAATATTGACTTAGTTTTCCACAAAACACCAAAATGCTATACACTACACTCGACGAGCGTTTCGCCAACAAAGTTGGCATCATCTGAAGGTGATTACAACTCTTAGAGTTTCTGAGTTTACTCTGTGTTTCTCTGAGTTTAAATCACCTTCAGATGATGTCAACTTTGTTGGAGAAACGCGCGTCAAGTGTAGTGTTTTTCTTCAATTTGAGAATGTTATTACTTTTATTTAAATATATTAGTAGTAAGATTATGCCTGGCCGAACTATTATGAGCCTGGGCTCGTATATGTATTATTTATTTCCGTGAATACTGTCCACAAGAGAACGGAGATGACATTCTTATATGTGTAATATGCGATGGATAATAAAATAAAATTCCATTTATGTCGCATTGTTATAATACAACGAAGATCTTTGCAAAATTACTGAAATACGGCAACAGGAATTGAATATATGTGAAACATATTTAGGGCAGATTAAACAAGATACACACCCTTGCCGACAAATTTTACTTTTTCTGCCATGAAACAACATGACGCCTTGAGGGTCCTCTGTGGCGTAGTGTCCTTGTCTTAACCCAGTCCTGATTAATAACCTACATGGACGGAGGGTAGCGATTCAAAACCAATGCAGCCGATGCCGCTATGGATAAAAATATTTATATCATATAATATATTTTTAAAAGATACGTATTTCAGAAAAGAAATCCCGCCACGAGTAGGATTCAACATCTGTCCCAGATGGGAATCGAACGACAGACAGCTGTATCAAACTAATTAGTTCTCATCAGTGCCGTACACGGTACGCCGGTCCAGGACAAATACCGAATCAAATCCTGTACGCGGTGGCTGTTCTTTTCTGAAACATTGCTGATCGTGCAGAAACACGAAAAGGAGTCGAGAATCGTTATTAGGTATAATTCAATGCCTGGCGGGGCTTTAGCCCGAGGAGTAGTTGTTTCCTATAGCGATTATGTAATAGTCTTACCATTCGGGAACTACTTGATAAATGCTTTGCGGTTTGGTGGTTGCTTTCTCGATTCCCAACTTATAAGTTACTGATACGTATTTTAGACATAGATAAAACATTTTTATATGTTTTATTGAAATAATTGGTAGAGTATGAAAATTGATTCCACTCACTGTATTGATATATAAAAATATTGCATATTTTTCATTTATACTGTTAAATAAAAGGATAATGTTACTTGAGAAACTAAAGTATTAATGACGAAAAGCTGTTCAAGTCTGTTCAATCAGAGTGTTCAATATGTTCAATCAAGACAATCAGAGTGCTTATAATTCTATTTACAAGTTAAATAAGTCGTTCTAAAATTTATAATGTTTTCGCAATATTGATATTCCATAAAACATATGTGTATTTTCAAGTAGACATGTTTACCAGGTATTAGGAAATTGGCATGAATGGATTTACTATATCTGTGTCTTTACGGAGGCGTTTACCTATTTACTTTTCACATATTTATCCTTTTATCTAAATCCTCTCTCTGCTAATACTACACAAATAAATAATCATTATATCTATATGATTGAAATTTAAGTGACATTATTTTTTGTTTTATAACTGCCAGTGTAACAGGAATCTATTACGGAAAATTTGATTTGTTCACTGTTAATACTTGAAATTTTCTGTATTATGGGACACAGTTTCGTTTCTTCTATGAAATACTTTAATTATAATACTTATTACTTCCAAATAATGTAGGCTAAAATAATATTTATAATTAAAAATAATATAGATAATACAAGTTAGCTTAATTTAGTTGAAATAATAACTTCTTATAGTTTGTTAATTCACTTCGTACCTTGAAAACTGTAACAATATAAGGCAATTTAATGAAAACATGCCCAGAATAATTAATGAAGTCTATTTCGAAATAAATTTATTTGCAATAAATCCTCGAAAATCTGGCCAACATATCTATTTCTTAGTGTAGTTGGATTAGGAAGTCTTCGGTCCATATATATTTTTGTGGTGAAACTGTTGTAGTATGGGGTATTTCAGTTTATGTAACCGCTATCGTGAACCTAATAAGGGTGCCGTGAAGTCATAGAAAAGTATAGTCTCATCGTGATCGTGACCGCTAGACGAAGCATGACTTTTCACATATATCTTGTTACGTTACTTATTTTAGTGTCTTAGACGAATTAATAATTTGTTCACGCGCATTATAAAATTGAGTCAGAAATTACAGAATTATGTCTCACAAGATACGAAGTGTTTCAGGGTAGCGTGTTTGGACAAATATTATACCTAATCTTCACAGCTGATATTTCAACCAATGAAGGAGTAACCACCTCTACCTATGCAGATGATACTGCTATCCTAGCTGAAAACACGAATCCAAATGTAACGGCAACAATTCAAACAACAAAGAAACATCAATGTAACAGAACAGAAAATGTAGACAAAATAGAAAAATGGGCCAAAACCTGGAATATTAAAATAAACGAAGGGAAATCAAACCATATATGTAGTATTCATAGAATTCCACAAAAATTTACCTTCAATAAAACAATATATCCACAACAGAATGCGTTAAATATTTAATCCCACACTTAACAGTTAACAATACTACACTAAAAAATAACAACAGAGATATACCTACAACAAAATACGTTAAATATGTTGGTTCCTCGAAAGAAAATACCAACTCTTAATTAGAAGTAAATAAACTTTTGGCACGTAACGTCATTTTTAAATATGTTTGAACATACGCAAATACAACGCTGCGATCAAAATTCAAGCGAGATTTCAATCAAAAACACTGCGTGTAATAATTGATGCTCCCTACTTTGTCATAAATAAAGACATATAACATGATCTGAAATAGACGAGACAATCAGGGATGCAGTAGGCGTTATTTGCAATAACTCGAAAGACAACTAGCCTTAGACCTAATCTACTAACTTTGGATTTTCTAGATAGCGACGAAGGTGTATGAAGACTGAAACGTCAGAAAACCATTGAAATTACAATATATACATGAATATGTGCATTATAGACATTATGTTATAAACTCGTGAACACTGAATTGTGTCATATGGAATTGGAATACAGCCCTCTCACGCCAGTTATGTCTTAAATCATATGTGCTTCATAATGTTTGTATGAAGACAGATTGCATAATAAACGTTAAACAAAAAAAAAACACATTGCGCATTAGATCATTTCCTTTAATACATATGTCCGCAAACAACTCCTAGTCATTATCAATCCAGGTTTGCAGTAATTCTGGTCTAGATTTTTTGTCTCGTGGCATGTTAAATTTCACGTTACTGTACAAATAAAACATAGGTCCACAAGGCCGCGTAAACAGTGAAAACAGCGATAAGATGAAAACAAACCCATAACAAGTCTCTGTGTAATATACGGTGACAACGTCGTTGCTATGGAAACTGACATCGGCAGCATGTTAATTGTTGGTCCGTCTCAGTTGCATCGCGCTCGAGTAGACGCATGAGTTATTATGAGTAAGGCTGTGGCAAATGAGCTGCACGCCCCGTCATAGACGTTCGCATCGTAATAAAAGTAATAAAGTAATAATACAAAGTAACAAACGCACTAAACTGTTACAAGTAAATATAACACTGAATGTACTTACCCTCTTAACTAGCGTGATGAACTAACACCATTATCACGAATTGGAGACGATCCGTAAATAATTTTCAGCATCAGGTATATTTCCATATTTTTCTCAGAGAATGATATTCGCTGTGGTGACCATCATCTGTAGAGTGTAGCAGTGAATTTACTTGGTTCACTATTTGCAGGAACTCCGCTAACGCCAACGCACTATTCTGTAATTTTTCTATTGCGCCATGCATTCCCTTACAGTTGGTATGAATAGTTTGTCAATCAGTTTCAATGGAAATATCTAGAAATTGTGTCTGGCTTTCCTTAATAGCTGCAGCCTTGGCTGGATTGAACTGTAGTATTACAGGTTTTATTTGCTGGAAGTTCTCAGCATAATGAAAAACTGCTTTCCCTTCCACCATGTTCCCAAACTTATAACGATCGACTCTGGTGGTTCAGGAATTCAAGGACCCTCTCTGGGAAACTCGCGAAGATGTTTAGGACATTTTTTTGTATTCGCTATTAATGCATCCACTTTTTTTTTTTTTTTTTGGTGAGGCAGGAGAAAATCTTCCAAAGACACCTAGAAATCTAGGTAGTGTCGGACTTATGATGCGGATTTACTGCTTCACGCCTACCGACTATAAACAGCCCCTCTACCTAGGTACTCACCTTTCGGCATTACATCTAGGTTCTCTCCTATTTTTATGATATTCTACTCTACTGTTCTACTTCTAATCTACTTGTACTTTGATTTTTACTCTATCTACTCCCTGTACCTACCTTGGGAAAACATTTTATATACAACATATAACAATCTACAACCGTGTTGTGAAAGAGAACAGCCTCCTGAACGCATTGTCACGGTACCATCGATCAGAATCATCAATATTTGATATGTTGATACTTGAAATTTTTCTAACGTCTCCTACCACCTACGTAATTGTATTGCTAGTGCACTCAGTGAGTATTTTACTAGCTAATAGTAATGGAAATTTCGATTGCTTACCAAGGGTCTAGTATACATACTATAATATTTACAATCGTTTTTTTTTTAGAATCTATTATCTCGTCAACACATAACCACAGTCTTCTAATTTATAATTTACCTGTAATATTCTCTGTAATGCCGTTGCGTACAGTTGATATATTGCTACATAATGTTCTGCGACTTGGTAACTGGAACTGTGTATTATATTTGTACCAGAACTTTAGAAATAGTTCCTTATCTAGTATGTGAAGCAGAATATTACAGGCTATCAACATCAATAATAAATAAACTTAAATTGAGTTGGCAAGAGCACGCACTGTTTTCTATGTTGATGGTGCACAGAATTCACGTGACGTGTACAGCCGGATTTGGACCAGAACATTAACGCATATTTTACACTTCCTTAGTTTCGTTCCATCGAAGAATACATCATTAAACTCACCAATAAACTTTTTCACTTGGTGAGCATATAAATGTTTTTGGGCTTTAGCACGTGCGACATATTATTATTAAATTAAAACGTTTCAACTGACACAGCGGAGACCGTACGTACACCTGGATCAATAAATCAAGATCAACTATGTCACTATGGTCGTGAAAGGTGCATTGCTGATTCCCCTCCACAAGGGTTTGTCAACCACTTAAACCATTTCAGCGTCATCACACCGTTACGTTAAAATTGTTTAGAAATTAAAAGACAGTTATCTCAGTGAATTATCATACATCGTTTATAATCTAATAGAAATTTTGTGATGAAATTTTATGAATATTAGTATTTTAGAGTAGTTAAGATTTGTGAATATACTAAACGAAAAGTTCGTTGCAGTAAATATTTAGGTCTACACTTAGATCAGAAACTATCCTGGGAAGTTGAAAAGTGCCACCACACATGGGAAAAACGTAAAGAAAATTGGAATAACATTTCGGAAGCACTATTGGTCATGCGTCCACACGAAGCGCCACTGGTATGCAACGCTCGCCCACAGACTCAGCCATATGTGTTTGATTTTAGTAATCATTCATATAGATATTGAATTGATTAATTTGTTTATCCACGACCACTATATTAAGAAGGTTGAATACGTCTATTTTCCGTGGATTATAGGCTTTCTAATACACTAGGAGATTAAAATTCATAATACCACGCGTCGATTTTATAGCATTTTATTTAGAATTATTATTAATAACATTAACATTAACATTTATCTCAAGAACAATCTTGTCATTTTGATCGGGATTATTCAAATTCACTCGATAAGGAGTTTTTGAAGGACTGGAAGGGCCCACAACTTCGCCGACATTAGGCAGGACCTGGATTCTTTCAGCAACTGCCATCTTGTTGGACAGTGATTCTTCAATATAACTTTGATCTACTTTGTCCACATTAAATAGACAGCAAACCGTTTCTCCACATTGAAAAAGTAGGATAGTAGTACCACTAGTACCTCTGCTGTAATTCATCCTTCTCCTATGCCCCTCTTCTTTCGCCGGTTGTTAAATTCCACCGATTCCTTCTCGTATACACTTTTGCTTTCCGCTGGTAACAGACGTAATATTGCTTATTGAGCTTCTTGCTGTATTACAGTCGGAATGAAGAAATTCTCAGCATTGTTACTCATTATTTGTGTCGATTTTGCAAATAATGTCGGTCTTATTGACAAATATACAAACGTATGTTCTAGAAACCACTTTCAAGACTTTCTAGTTTTCAGCTCAAAATCAATATTCTTGATCAAAATAAATATGTCAAATCTGACGTTTTCAAAACCAAAATGTTTTACTTCATAATTGACCGGTCTTACCCGTAGTCGTGGATAAAACGTTGAATTACATTTTGGAATGAACAGCCTTTAATCCGCTCGAAAATATGTGCATTTTTTTCTCGTACATTAAAAGCTTGTTAATTCCCTTATATAATTAAAAACTATTTGTAGATCTATATTTTACATCCATCCAAGTAACGTTGCAGTATATTATTGTTTAGATAAATATAAAGAGTGATTGCAAAATAGCTCAATATGTATGCATGCAATATTAATATACGTAGGTTTTTATCCATCCTCTGCAACAAACAGCATAAATTAAAACAAGCGGGTATCGGAAACTACAAAAAGCGAAGCTCTTGCATATTTAGCTATGCACATAAACTATTTGTAATTAATTCCTTAAATCTACATCCGCTGAAAAAATATTGCTGCACCAGCTTCCTCTTTAAAATAACCGCTGCGCCGTAAAATAACAAAACGCCTGTGGGAAGCGGAATTTACTTAACAGGTAATTTTTATGTTGCATATCTACAACACAAACATATTTCATGTTTGTTTGGCGCGATAACCGGGCGACTCTTCACACGTTCCATTCATAAGGCAACGTTTTAAAGTAAGGTGTTAACATACAGTGGCCTTATTATGCTCAGCAGGATTTTTGTTAGAGCAGGGCAGTCCCAACTGCACAAATATGATGAGTAATGTAAATGCACTTTTTCTATTGATGGTCACAAACGGCGTTTGAGACGTTACATTTTAACTGAATTTTCTTATCTGCATCGATTTCCCATATAATAAGCTAGTTTTCATACTATAATAAAGATTCAGTATAATTTAGAAAAAAGGTAAAAATTTTATATAATACAAATTATCAATAGGAGGATTAAGATGAATGACTATGCCATTTCACATTGGTGTAAAATTAGTTGTAAATATCGTCTTTAATAATACTCCCAGTCACGGCCACACTTTATAAAATTATCTTTATACGAGGGGCACTATTTACAGTGGCGGCTCCTATATAAGAGCACATGAGCACGTGCCCCCCTAAAGAAAAAGAAAACGAAGAAAATAAAAAATCACACCTAATCATGATTTATTTCCTATTCATTGATTTATAAACTAACTATTTAATTAACGTCTCACGAATATGCTCTTTTCCATTTTTTAAGTAATAATAAAGCAAAATCCTCAGAATTACAGATTTCACGAGCAATTTGGCAAAACCAAAATTCCTTCTCTTAATGATATTACGCAACAGCCGGCAACGTACCTATTTCAATCGGTCTGTAATTTAGTCGAATGTGCCATCGATAAGGGCATGATTTTTTATGTACCTCTCTGTCCAGCTAATTAGTGCTAAAAATCGCTCCTTTTCTATCCCATATGGCACACATTTTATGTGCCGATATGATTTTGTTAGTGCACTGCACATGTGCACATGTTTGTGTGTCTTACCAGACATGCGTTTAACAGGTTGAATAATACAGTGTTTACGTCTTGTCGATAGTATTGCCGATTTCGCGCGTGTGAGTTTTCGACCATTTCAATATTTGATTTAGAACATTTATAAATAATCCTGAAAAATGGATACGGTAGCGGGATGTTCCTCTGAACGTTATTCTGAAGAAAAGTGTAAATATAATGTGAACTTTTTAAGAGACTCTTTTAGAAAATTAACACTGGAAGAAAAAAATCAGGTTAAAAATATCGGGCGACTCAAACCGACATTACAACGGCGGCCCAGTACCGACAACTTAACACAAATTACGAACGGACAAAAGAGATTTTAACAGGATTTTAAGAGACTATTTAAAATACAACTATATGAAAAATATGATTGGCTGTGCGGTTGTGAAATAAGAAATAGTTTGGTTTGTTTTCCGTGTATACTGTTTGCTATGGAAACTGCGGAATCCTGTTGGGTGAAAATTGGTATAGTGGATTACTATAGACTTCAAACTGAACTAGAAATAATTTATCAAAGACCAGATTTTAGAAATCTATCTGGATCTGTACACTGCCTGAAATTTATTATCGAAAATAATCTACAGAAAGTTTTTTCAGCAACGTATGATCTGCTCCAAATTATAGTAACAATTCCGATGTCCACTGCAGACGCAGAAAGAAATTTTTCGACATTAAAACGAATCAAAACATTATTAAGAAGCACTATGAATGAAGATCGATTGTATGCGTTAGCCATGCTGTCAGTAGAAAAAGAATGCTGCAAGGGATTCCCGATTTTAATAACTTAGTTATCAATAAATTCGCAGAATTCTAAGAAAGGAGAATGGACTCTCTATTTAAACATTGTCTTTAATTTGTGTTTGTTCTATAAAACTAACATATTGGTTATTATCAAGTTAAAATAAACTGGGTACTTTATTATACTCTACACCCGTGTTTTTGTTAGATATACATTCAAGAAATATTCTGCAAAATGGTAGGTAAACATTACTAACAAAAACAAAATTAAGTATACTTATTATCATTTTAAAATATGAATATTTTATACTTGTATGTAACATAAGTAAAAAAAGCTTTGTAAACCCCCAAAGTTTTCGTCACTAGCCGCCGCTGACTATTTATATTTTAAGCCTCGGTAACACTAAGTGTTGTCAGACGCCGTCTGACGTTTCCAATGTAAAGTTTGACATTTTTGACCATAACCTTCTTCACAACATATCATTTAAACGCGATTTGTGTTCTTTACAGTGATTTGAAAGTTGTATCTCACAATCAGCGAAAAAATGGAATTAACTTGTAAAAATTTTCGTGCGATGATTTACTACCACTTTCGACGTGGATTATCAAGACAAAAGTGCATCTTTTCTCGATTCCCGACTTATAAGTTACTGATTCAACCTTCTAGTTATAACTTCTTTTGAATAGATTTTCTGTTAGACCTCAAATTTTTAATGAGATGGAGAACCCTCTGGGTTCAAACCCGCAGGGTTTTTCAATAATTCATCTCAAATTGATGTTTATTGTTGAAGATGTGTTCATGAAAATGTACTCGAAGAATTTTATTGAAAGTTAAACGGATTCCAGCAATTTATTTAGAAATGGTGTCAATTTATATGTCTTCCATAACTTCGTTATTACTGAAACGCAACAGTTTCAGTAGTAGTTAAAAGCGGTATCTGGACATTAAGATCAATATATTATCTCATTTTGCTCTGACATATCATCTGATCTATATGCATCTGGTTATTCATCAAAAACAAGTTGTTCCCATAACTTTTGTAAACGTGCTCCATCTTTTCCATACAACATATTTTATTATCTAAATTTAACTTTATTTCACCTACATGTTTACTGATTTCCATAGACACCAAAATATGCCTAATGAAGGTATGCATCTGCAAAATGTAGTTAATTTGTTTAAGTTATAATAATAGGAATATGTTTACAGATTTCCATAGACGCCAAAATATGCCTCATAAAGGTATGCACCTACAAAATGTAGTTAATTTGTTGAAGTTCTAATAACAAAGTTAGAATTGTAAGATTAAATCTACAAGTGTTTAAAATAAAAATGGAATAAACCCAATGATCGTATTTCTAAAAATATGGTGGCACTTAACCTGTTTAATATTACGCTAATTATTTGATCCTAAGGATAGCGCCTGTGTCACATAAACAAATTTATTTGGACATCATTAACTGATGTTCAAATGTCGAATATTAACCAACTTTTCTGTTTCAAAATTAATATTTATTTCACAAAACACATGTATTTCTTATTAGCCCAGTCAGATAAGGGTTAAAAATCGGAATGAATTTAGAAAGCTGAAAGTTTCCACAGATCGTTCATTTTACGTTCTAAAGATGGGGTAAAAAGTATCATAAGATGTCGTGTCCGCTAGTCAAAACATTAAAGGTTAAATGTCACGAATAAGTAATTAGAGGTTGTTACAAAACTAGTATGTAAATATGTAAATAAACTAAATTTCATGTAGAACATGAAATTCTCTACAAGTTTGATTATTTGCATTTTTATATAGAATCAACCGTTTTTGAGATATAGCGCGGAGACAACGTTATGTAAATTACTGAGCCACATGCATAATACACTTTACTAAAATTTTATTATTATTATTAATAAAATTAAAAAATTGTTTATTTTTGAGAAATGCATTATAAATTATTATATTATAAATAGTTTTATAAACACTAAATAACAAAATAACACATTCATTTTAAGCTACATCTTTGAGGTAGAATGTAAGGTCGTTTTTTTACGTGGTTTCTCCGAGAGGCCTAGCCTATGTTCTATCAATGTAATTAGTTGAACAATTTCCTAATAGATGGCATCGAAAGCTACAACCTCGGTCGGACAACCTCTAAATACCATTAGCAGTAGACATGCGTCTCAAGGTTCCTCATTTTCATCTTCGTCCTCTTCTTCTGGTTGTCCAAATTCAATTTCTGGTTCACAATCTTCATCCTCGTTTTCTGCTACCTCAAGGATCTCGGAAACAAATTCACCTTCTCCATTATAATCAATTTATGTTGATGATATGTTGAAGCATGCTTATATTCCGCAATACTGGCCACAAACTGTGGAGCATTGCAATCCTATTTTCCTACATCCACAGTTCGCGCCACAACCTATCTTATAGTTACAGAAAATTATATTTCACAGGTCTTCCGGTGCTGATGGCAGTAATGTAGTTATCGGCTTCAGGATCTCCTTTTATAAGACCCACCCCTAATGCTCAGGTTGTAAGTCCTTCCCTGACCAAGTTTGGATCTGGTAGTAGAGCCAATAAATGTGTTGACGGGATGCTGCTCTTGTATATCAATACTTAATTCAATTTTTAATTTCAATAACTTACAATTTACTTATATATTTACTTTATATTATGTCATAAATTTCTTATTAATAAATGATATTTATAAATATTTTTTATAAATATGTAAATAGTTTTTTAACTTTTTCAATAATAATAATAAAATTTTTATTGTATACTAAATTCTATAAAGTGTATTATGCATCTGGCTCTTCAGTTTACATAGCGTTATCGTATAGACGGATACGCGCTTCCCACTTTCCGCGCTACATTTCAAAAACGGTGGATTCTACGAAAAAATGCAAATAACTAAAATTTATTATGACGAGAATATTATGCTCTACAAGTTTTGTAATAAATTCTAATGACACATGACGCATAGGATGTGAGATATCAAATTTTCATGACCTTTGACCTTTTATATCTTCACTAACGAACACGATATCTTATGAGACATTTTATTCCATCTTTAAAACGTCAAGACAAAGGTCTTTGCAAATTTCCAGCTTCTTAACTTTCATTCCGATGTTTGGCCTTTATTTCGCCTTATTTGATTGGACTATACCTAAATAAATGAGAATATTAAATTTCATTATTATTTGTTTAAGAGAAACGTATATCTTTTGGCGATATCCAAAATTAGTATTTATTTGTTATAATCATAATTCATTAACAATAGTATACTTTACATATGGCAAAGCTACTTTACAATAAGATCACTGAGAGTAATTCGGAATGAAAATTATCCAAATAAAGATAAACTCATACAGCTGAATGTGTTAAAAGGTACCGCAAGTATTTCAGCTACCATTGCCTAAGAAATGTGTTTATTGTCTAATAGTGCAATTGGGATATAGCAGTCTTGCAGAAAGAAGTTATACTAATCCTCATTGCGTCTAAATTACATCACCTGGCCCTCGCACATGTACATAGCATGACTCCCAGGCACTGAAAAAGAGCAACGTTCCATTGTGCATATGCACTCACCTATCTCGAAGGCTCCATTATCGCAATGTACATAAAAGAACTGTAAATGGTATTGTGTAAGGCCCTTATTTGTAAGAAGTGCATAGAACTAAGGAAAGTAAGAGGCAATAACAAACGAATTTCTTACCTTTGTTACCGAGAAATAGTCTCTTGAATTCTTAAAAGTACAGCACTGTGTCGTAGTCTTCTATTTAAAAAAAGTGCTAGAACAAACTATTTAATACCTGTATTTGACAAAATGTATTAAAAGCATTATAAAATTCAAATGCTGATGTACAAGGAGTTCTAAAGAAATCGATAAATGAAGGCAAATCAAAAAGATATCATGTAGCATCTACAAGTGAACACAAAAAATGGTCTATTTTATCATGAGGTGTCAGGTAAAGCATATAAAAATATTTACTTTAAAACTCCTTACACTTTCTAGTAAAATAAGAAATAAAACAGTATTAATCCGATATATCCTATTATGTATTATTGGTTACGAATTAACTTATATTCTACATTCAACTGAGAACTACAATAATACACAAGGAATTTCATTTAGAAATTCGTATAGATAATGTGCAGCAAAATTAATATGTCCAGAACATTTTATTTAGATCATGTTATTTCATTTTTAATAATTAGAGAAATACTAATATTATGTCCAAATTTTTCTTCTTGAACTATTTTATAATAGAAATAATGTTTTATAACAAAAATGATCTATGTTAATCATAAACAAAATCGCAAGTATAAAAATGATTTATCGAAATATATAAAACATTTAAATATAAAGAGAAAACCTTGAATAGAATTACTTAGGATCTGAAATATCCTAATAATATAACAATACAATTATTTCTTCTTTAATATTATTCAGTGTTTAGTCTCTCAAATATTTATCAAGATTTGGTGATTTGGATCTTATAGTCAAATTAACTTCATAACCAATTTAATGTATTAATAATAATTGAAACTAACATACGAAGATGACGCAAGAGATATAAAATTTTATTTATGAAATCGAACGTATATGAAAATGATAATTTTATTGCAAGAAAATATTTAGTTATTTGTCTCAGTTGGAAGGCCATTTGTGTTCTATCAAAGATAGGACGTCAATATTTACCGGCTCTCATCTACAAATCATGCGACGTCAACATTTCGCTATTAACAGTTCAACAACGAATGGATTGTGTACAAGTGTTTTATGAAAGTGGGCGATCATTTACAGTTGCGTTAAGAAAAACTCGCACAAGACAAAGTTAAACGCCTACTGAGTTAATATGAAGCTATCCAACATATGTTAAACAATTTCTTTTTCCACCAAATTGATGATTTGGATTTGAGTAACATGTGGTTTAATCAGTGAGATGGTGTAACATATCATACAGTACGTAAAATAATAACGGTGTCTATTGTATTATCATGTTGTTTCGCGTAATGCTGACATCAATTGGCCTACAAAATCATGCGATTTAACACCATTAGACTTTTCTCTTTGGGGTTATGTCAAGGAAAAAGTATACGCCACCCAGCTAACAACAATCAGTGACCTTAAAGCAAACATTTATCGTCGTATTGAGGCAGCCATATGAACGACATTCTTCTCCAATTGTAGCCGTATCATCTCCATTTTATGATGAAGAATAAAAAACCCTAGTTTGCCAAATATTATTAGTTCTATTCACAAATCATATCCCATAGTTCCAAACGAGGTAATCAGGCATGTTGACGTCATATATTGTGTTAGTAGATGACAGTCGTTAAATATTGACGCCCTATCTTTGACAGAACACAAATGGCGCGCAATTCAGATCATATTGTTCCAACTGAGACACCCTATATTACTATATATGAATATTACATATGCCACCAATTTATCCATACATTTTCTTATCTAACTCTATTTATTGTAATAAGTAATAATTGATACCTACTTAAAAGCTAGGTGTTTTTCTAGAGTATCGAAAACCGTTACCTAAAGTAAATACTGATGTTACATAGTAATCTATCAATTAATGCTATTCGCGTAATACGTATAGTTCTGGAAATAAACTGTGTTATAATTTATTTATTTATTTGCAACACTTTATTTGCCAAATAATAGTCCTACTTTGAGTTGTATCTAGAGAACATTCGAAACATTAAACCGTCGACACTGTTCAACCTAATATAAAAAACTTGTCATATTTTGCATTAGTAAAATATGGAATGCAAGAATTTAATCTCCTAAGTAAGAAAACATATATATATATATATATATATATATATATATATATATATATATATATATATATATATATATATATATATATATATATATATATATATATATCACATCTCAGTCCAGTCAGTGAAGTCCCCCTTAGATAAATTCGTCTTCTTCATTTTTGCTCTCTTATGTTTTTGCGGTATTTTTATGGCGCACTTTATTTGATGTCGGATGGAAAGGATGGCGCCACTATATTTTAAGGACGAATAAAGTTTAAAATCATTCCAAGTCGCTATTGCAAGTATTTAATAATAAAATAATAAAATTTTATAGCCCTTTGATAACTCCATAATACGAGATTTATTTTCTTTCAAAATCCGAAATGAAATAACGTCTATAAATCCATAATGTTGCAATACTTTATTTAAATTCTTTATTTCACAGTAGGGGAATGGAATGAAAATTGAAAATCACGTGAACAATGTAATAACAGTATCGATATGCTTCGTCAATTGCATATAAATTTCGTACGTATTTGATATAATATATCCAAATATGCGAATGTATAAAGGTGACCTACTTTTTCAGTACGAATCTGTTTACTCTCGATGCTGATCTGGATAGCAATGTAAATCTTCCGTATTATGGTAGGAACACAATTATATGAAAATCTATGATGCTATCCACCAAGGATGCTTTCGTGAGTTCATGAAAATGTTAGGCGGGTCTGTTTATTCCTTAAGAACGATGCAAAATTGGATTGCATATTTGCACAATATTTACGGCGAATATGAGCGGTGTATGAACATGGAATATTTCTATAACAAGACCAAATACAATTTTGCTAACCGTCATAAATTCCATGGAGTGTAGAATATCAACACATATTGATCATTGCATGTGACCACCAATGGAGAGTTACAATTATAAATGTCAAAAATTGTTACCATAACTGAAGATCTGTAGGCAACAACTGACTAAAGAGGAAAAATCATCCTTAAATGTAAAGCTCCGGAAACTCAGACAATGTTCTAAAATGCTCTTCTAGAATCTTATTCTTTGGAGTTGGTTACTTATCTCTTCATCTGAATAAATAACGTTTACATACCTTCTATGTCATCGATGAAATATCTTATGAAATTCTGCATGCACATTTTCATTACAAAAATTATTTCATCTAACTATTCAAATTGGATTATGAAAATAGCTATTTAAAATTTTGTTATAAATATGAATTATATTTTACTTGTTCTTGTTTCTATTGTTAATTTTGGTTAATTAAAATTACTAAAAAAATGTTTAATTTTACATTTTAACTTTAATATCCATCTTCAGAGAAATTGGTTACATAATTAATTATTGTTATGTTTCTCTATTATGCGTGAAAGCCTTCTCAGAGGATCGTAATCGAATCGGAGACTTAATATATAAAAGCCTTTTTTTTCATATTACTTGACCGAAATCCCAGAAAACAAAAAGGCAATAAGTGAATTATATACAGTGGGACCTACATAAAATGGAAGCATCCCTGTAAAATTCATATTTAGAACCATTTTTAGTCCTATAGCATTAATAACTCTGCCTCATAAACATTCAGGATTGAATTTATGTAAATGATCAAGGCTTTACCTCATTATTTTTCTTTTCTTCTACCCGTGGCAGATTTTATTTTTTGAAACCTTCTCTGATCATGCAGAAACACGAGAAAGGGGTCGAGGATCACTTTTAGGTATAATTAAATGCCTGGCGGGGCGTTAGTTCGAGGAGTAGTGATTTCCTATAGCGATTATGTAATAGCCTTACTATTCGGGAACTACTTGATAACCGCTTTGCGGTTTGGTAGTTCCTTTCTCGATTCCCTACTTACATATATTCGTCATTATTTTTCGACTGTGAAATGGCAAAATTTTATTAGTAATTTTATATAGACAATTTTATCACAACACTTAATAGTCTAAACACGTTTTAGTCAAACTGTTATTGAAATACATTTGATAATTAAAAAGTAAAATAATCAATCTTTAAAAGTACACCCGTTGCCAAAAATATGTTGTCAAAGCATGTTGTCAAATAAACTACGGTTTTATTTCAATAAAAAGTAGTTTGTGACTTTGACAGTGTTATTTAATAATTGTATAAGTTAAATGGTGCAAACGACTTAAAATTTAAATAAGCATTAGAATTTATTGATTAATTTTCAAGAAAAAATTGCACATGTCTGTTTTCTTATCATTGCAACAAATACACTAGAATTTGTAGGTCATTATGGAAAGAATAACTGCATTGAAGGAAAAATATGCAGAGTAATAGACATCCAAATCGTCCTATTAACAATAGCACTATTGATAAAATCACTAAGATATTTTATCAAACTGGAACGGTAACTAAACACATTTAAAAAATAGTGTATGAAGAACGAATGGACTAGGCCAGCCTCTGCTAGATTAATTTAGAAATAATCCAAATGCTAATTTAAAAGAAATGAAAACATTTAAATCAAAATTTTCTGAAAACATTTAATTTTCAAAATTTAAATAAAAAATCCTAAAAGAGTACTTACTCCAAAGTAAAACGCCTGGAATTCTGTTTAGCGACTCATGAAGAGTACCTGAATAACGGACACTTAAAAAAATATTTTAGTTAGTTTAGTTAGTTAATATTTTATTAGTTAGTTAAAAGTCACTACTACCTTTACAACAAATCACAGTATCGCATAAAATGTTGAAAAAATACTGGACAGATTAAAAAACCCGATCGATCCGACACGATTTAGTTGAGTTATCGTGCTAACAAAAATAAATGCCGACGACAACGACGACAACGAGAACGACGAAAACGACACACACATCCAGCAAACATTTTTTAAAAACCATTTTTTTTTTAAGTTTTTAGGCCGAAATACGAAAAATAAACCCAAAAAAAATTTAGCTTTTTTCACTTTTTCTTTACGCGATTACATTACTTTTCCGCATATAGTGGAGTGTGGAAAAGTAAAAATCACAGTATCGAAAAAAATATTTGATACTGGACACATTAAAAACTCAAACAGGACTACAAAAGGCAATATTTTGAAAAAGTGAACGTTTAATATAAAATATTGAATGAAAGAGTAATAGGTCCTCTTTTATTACAGAGACATCAATGCGATGTTATTTTACTTATATATGAAATAATTTCGCGAATGCAATAGATCAACTTTCTGTTCTTCTGTTCACATAGGATGAATCAAACAATGGCTAAATGAAAATTTTCAAATCGTTGATTCATAGAGGTAATGAACTTATTGAATGGCCATCTAGATCGCCCGATCTAATGAAACTTGATTTTTTTTTCTATAAGGCTATCTAGTTCGAAGGTGTTTGTAAGCACATCCAAGGAATTGTGCATAACTACAGCAGAAATACTCCATACTTGTTCAATATTTAAGAAATACTACAGACAATGTTCGAAAGCGATTATAAAAATGTATTGAAATAAATGAGGATTTGGTGGTTAAATGGCAAACATTTTTTAAAATTATTGGTTAATGAAATTTCCTTATTATCCGTTTTTCCTGCGATTAATTGTGACTTAATTTTAAATTTAATTTTATTCACATTTGTGTTTAAAAAGTTAAAGAAATATTATATATGTCACCATATATTACGAGAAATGTGTTTATAGAATAAGGTACGGCGTATTGTTTTAAATTTCGATTATGTCATATTTTGCATTTATATTATTAAAAGTATTATTAAAAGTATGAAATTTTGATTAAAATCATTTGAACACATTCGTAATCCAGTGAAATGAATTAGGAAGGTGTCCAAAGGTGTTAGGAAGATGTTTCAAATTTTCTATAAAACAATTGCTAATAAAATTTTGTTCTTTTCGATATCGAAAAATAATCAAAGGATATATTGAAAATTTAAATCAAATAAAAATTAGTGCGGTAGTAAACTTTTTGATGCTCGGGCCCTAAAAAAATATGAGTTTCACTAGGGTGCTTCCATTTTATGTGAGCCACACTGTACATGTGCTTACGTATTAGCAAGCAGAAATTACTTTGAAAGTAATATGGGAAACACACAGTATCATAATATCGACATATGTGCTGGTAATTGTGGCATATTAGTAACAATTGCGAGTGGTGTAGCATGTGATCTGTGCGTCGTCACTAAATTGATACAGGCGCAAAGATCCATTATACAAATTGTAAATATATGATGTTGCCATATCGTGCTTTTATTGCCTTGAAGTTTATAGATAATTTCAAACAGCCAAGGTGCTGAAATGTTTCTAAGTAAAATAAAAGCAAATAGATCTACGCAGTATTAAAGGTATGCAATTTCCAGCGTTTATATTCTTATTGTTTTCCGAGAGGCTATAAATATCTACCAGCGATTCTAACTGTCGGAACATCGACAAAACACGTTCCTTTGATCATAGTAACAAACACCTCACCTTGATTAGCGGAGTATCCGCTCCTCGAATTATTAATGGTCTCTTTGTTGCATTATCTGTAAATATAAATATCCGGATTTTAGTTAATAATTGTAGCATATCTCCTCCTTAGAGCTTTTTGTAGTTTAGGCGTATCTTTTTGTCAGCTGTGCCGGCAAAGTAAATGCGCCATGGAATGAGCTTTATGACGAAACACAGATCGGCACTTGAATCTCTATCGGGGTCTGCATAGCACGGTCCTAAAAGCGTTTTTAAGTAACCCAAACACTTTTAAAGATATTTTAAGTCAAGTGTTACATCTCCGGAACATGTGGTCACGATACACACATCACAACGTGATCGAATGACAATAAATTATGGAACTGTTAAAAGGGCGTATCGAAAGAATGAACGAGAGATTCTTCTCTGGGGTGGTTTTTGCTGATAATTTTACTCGCGATTTTAAATCAGCTACTCATGATTTTGAATCGGATGAATATATTTTGTTCTTATTGTATTTTAAGTTGTTTTAATTTTTATTTTGTTAATATACATTTCCTCTATGTATGCTAATACATAGGTATTCACATAAAATGATAAAATTTATAATCTATATATTTTAGTTTATTATAACTTCAACAGTGTCAAGCATGATAAGTACTTTAAAAACAATTACCAACAACACATTATTTAGGTTAATAATTATAAAAATGTATATAATATTTGATATATGTAACGCCAATTTGTGGCAATGTAGCAATAATATTTGATAAATGTAAAGAACTGTTAAGATTGTCACAAAATGAAGACCGCTGATTTTAGTTTATACCATCCATTTGAAGTAATTCTGTTAATATTTATAGTAGTAAATATTATAGTTTATAATAAGTTAGTAGTAAATGAACCATATCTTAACAACATAAGAGTGTATATAAGTTTTACAAGATGTCGTAAGGAGGCTTATACTCCAACCATCTGTAGGTCCTTCAACATTAAGGATTAAACAAATTATGCCCCAACAGCTATTCCCCCGGCTGTATGCCATCGACGGGCGCTGAATTACGTGACAAAATTTGCCGTAATTTGTTTTTGACATAGAACTAAAATACTTACTGTGATTTGGATTGCTAGAAAACCACAAGGAAGATGCAAAGCGTCCTCAATCTCAGGATACCGCTAACTGTAAGGACCTATATATGGTTGGAGTATAAGCCTCTTTACGACATCATATAAAAATGTACATATTATTAATTCTAGACATAAAATAATAACGAACTGCAGGTTTTTAAATTAAAATTAAAGAATGATTATTAATAAATAAACAAGAAGTTTATTCATTATATGCATTAGCATATGTATAAGGATTCTTTTTTTTTCTCGAGGGGAAAATCTTCAAAAGACACCTGGCCTCTGGTGTTCTGTTATTGTTTGGCCAGGTAGTGTCGGATTCGTATACGCCTACCGACTAAAAACCCCCTGCTATCCTATCAGTGTGATGCCGAAGAGGAACCGCTCTCGCTTTACTTCTCCTCGGCATATCAATCAAGATACTTACTCATTCCCCACTTCCCTTTCCTCCTTCTCTTTCTCCTTCATGATGGACGTTACCATCTGCTCCACCACTGTCCATCTTTCTCTGCTCTCGAGCATGACTGGGATCATGTTGTCCGCAATGATAGCATGTCCTATCTTTTGCTCTGCAGCTCTCCTTTCTCCTGTCCACCTTTTGCAGCTGAACACTGTGTGGCCGGCATCATCGACCTCTCCGCAGAACCAGCACTCTCTGCTCTCGCGTTTGCCTATATCCAATAGATAGTCCGCGAAACAGCCATGCCCAGTAAGGACCTGGGTTAAGTAATACCCGACATTGCCATGTGCCCTTTCGCACCATGGCCTTATGTCCGGGATTAGCACCCTCGACCATCTCCCTCGGGGCTCCGCCTCCCATCTCTCCTGCCAGTGTACCCATAGCCTCTCCCTTGCTGCACCTCTGTCAGCGTCTCCGTACACCTCCCATCTCTCCCTTGCCAGAAGATCGATGGGTGGTATACCAGCGTTGCCGCTGCCGATACGGTTCTGTATGCGCTACAAACTCTTAGCGCCGCTCTTCTCTGGACTTTGGTGAGCTCTTTTCTCCATTTGTCTCTTCTCAATATATCCACCCAGATTGGGGCAGCATACAGCAAAATCGACTGCACCACCCCATTGAGGACTCTCCTCTTTGATGCCCTGGGGCCCTTGATTTGCCCTGGGGGGTTGTTTGGCATCAAGCGACCAAGGGCCGAAACAGTTTTGCCCGCCTTTTCCAGCGTCTGTTTGATATGTTCTCTAAACGACAGAGAACTATCAATCCAGACTCCCAGGTACTTAATACTCTGCTTCGGCACGATTTCGGTATTCCCTACTCGAAACGTGATGCACGGAAGCTTTCTCCTCCTTGTCAGGAGGATTGCCTCCGTTTTTTCCAACGCCAGAGTCAGTTCCCTCTCTTCAACCCATCCTTTGATCCTCTCGATAGTGAGATTTGCGTTATCCCTCACGTCGATGTCACTTCTTCCGGTAAGGACCACCGCGATATCATCAGCGTAGCCCAAAACCCTCACTCCTTCGGGCACTCTGAGTCTAAATATCCCATCAAACATAATGTTCCATAGGGTAGGACCCATAACCGACCCCTGTGGCACTCCACACGAGATTCTTCTCCTCTCTCTACCGTCCCCGGCCATCAATATCAGGCCTCTGCAGGACAGGTAGCTGACGATCATGTTTACAACATACGGTGCTATTTCTAGCTCCCGCAGCCTCCCCATGATCTTTCCCCATGAGGCCGAATTGAACGCGTTTTTCACGTCCAAAGTGATCAACGCGCACAAATTCTTGGACTCCCACGCCTCATGTGCAATGGTTTTTATGACCATGACAGCATCCACCGTAGATCTCCCCGCCCTGAACCCATACTGGTTCTCCGACAGGCCTCCCTTTCTCTCCAACTCACCTAGGATTCTTCCTAGGATGAGATGTTCCAGGAGTTTCCCGAACACATCGATCAGACATATCGGCCTGAAAGATGTGGGGTCCTCCACCGGCTTGTTCGCCTTTAGAATTAGAATTAGCCTGGCCATCTTCCATCCCTCAGGAAAGTCGCCGCTCCTCATGACGTCATTCATAATTCGCAGCACCTCCACAGGATATTCCTCCACTACGGCCTTCAGGATCTCAGGGGGGATACCATCCGGACCAGGCGCCTTGCCATTTTTAATCTTGGCACAAGCCCTTAGCAATTCCTCCTCCGTAAGCGGATCGAGATCTGCTCCTGGTTGGCGTTCCCATTCTTCAACCGGTTTCACGGGGAAGAGCGCGTCCACCGCCTCTTTCATCTTTTCTAGTGGAATCTCCTGCTCGTGACTATTCGTCCTCTTCACCACCAGTTTGTACCCGTTACCCCAGACATCTCTATCTATGTCGGCGCACAACTCGTCCCATTTTCTCCTCTTCTCTGCCTTGATAGCGTCCCTCAGCTTTTTCTTTTCAGCCTTATACGCTACCTCCGCCTCTCCCTGCTCATTAGGATTCCAGGTTCGTCTGACCCTGTCCCTGATATATTGCCTTCGTGCGGCAACGCACTTCTTCCTTTGGGTAGAGATCTCCTCTGTCCACCAATATATCTTCGGGAACTGCCTGCTTCTCCCTTTTCTGGACATGGATGCGTCACACGCCCTCGTGACGCTTTCAACCAAAGATTTGGGATCCCTGATCCTCCCATTTTCTCTTTGATCGTCCATGACCCCACAGAAACTAACCCTGTCCCAGCTGTTCAGCTTCCAACCTCTGTTCCTGGTCACGCTAGGCGTCTGACCCGCACGTTCACCGACCTCAAAAAGGATGTATTTGTGGTCGCTGAGTGTTTCCTTGTCAGATACACCCCATCGCATCACTTTGGCTGCTACACCTGTCGTAGCGAACGTTACGTCCGGGTTCGACGTCCATCTCCCCCTTTCGAACGTTGTCTGTGTCCCTCAATTTAACACGACCAGATTCAGCCTTGCTACCCACTCCAGTACCAGGTCCCCCCTGGCATTTGGAGCTCTCCCCCCCATTCGGGGGCTCTGGCGTTGAAATCGCCCGCGATGATGCAGTCATCATCCGCGCCTGCCACCAATTCCTCCAAACTATCCAGCGAGGCCCGAAGTTCCTCCAGCCTTCCGTTTGGAGAAAAATAGCAGCTACACAGGATGATCCCGCCTATCTTAACCCACACGTATCCAGGACCATGGCCTGAACCAGCGACGATGAGCCCTGAGTTCGCCCTGAATCTAGATACCTTAGCAATACACTTTTATCAACCTATTTTCTATTTTACCTACAGGATATAGTACCTTCTCTTTTTATAAATAATATACATATATATTGCGACATACAAATACACTTACATCATGTCCATAATTTAATACATAATTAGGTGCAACAACGTAGTCATAAAATAAATAATTAATTATTTTAATATATAGCGAGTGGTAAGTAATATCGTAATTAATAAGTAATAATAGTAATATATATCTTCATGTATTATAGATTTATTTCTATGTATCTCATATATTCGTTTTAAAATTTTTTAATCATATTAAAAATCATTAATAATAATTTTATTATTTTTTTATTTTATTTTATTAATTACTTTATGCATAATTATTCTTGCGTTTGTAAGTATCCTTTACTTTAGTTTAGAACTAAACATGTTTCTTAAATTATTTTTATTTTAGATGTTAATGCAGGACTAAATGCAGTCAAACAACCTGGTTTTTATTTTATTTGTTACTTTTATTGTATTTTTATTTCTGATATATGAAAGATATGAAATCACATTTATTTATTTTTTAGTACAGTGCTACAATAAAAGACTTCGGCCATACAACTGTCTTAAATCCATAATTTTCGATATTTTATATAAATCATCTGATTAATGTCTATAGTTCTCATTGTACATTATTTTGACTAGCCACTTGTACATTATTTCTAGCTGCTTCAAATAGTTGTTAATAGTTGTGATAAACCTTCCAATCCAATTTTAGCATATGTTGAATGTGATTATATAAGTGCAAAATACATAATTGTTTAATTGTATAATATGCATCCGATTTTAAATGACGGTTTATCTGGTATACTTTTAAATATTAATGGTGATTAACTTATTATTAAAGAATTGTTTAATTAATTTAAAATTAATTTATAACTTTTCTTTTAGCAAACGCCAGATTATACTTTGATAAAATATTAAGACGTTGTCAGGAAAAATGACTATTTGTTCTCTGGTTAGTAAGTTAGATAGGTTGTTTATATATAAAGTAAGAAAGTAGGACCCAGTATGGTTCCTTGTGGTAAACCATATTTTACAATTCTCAGGCTACTAATTCTATCTGTAATTTGTCCACGAAAGCCCAAATTCTCCAACATTTCTAATATGTCTGAAAGACTAACGGTATCAATTGTTTTGGCGAGATCAATGAATGTACAAAGTGAAGGCTTGCTGTCATCTAAAACCTCATAAATAGGATACGCAATGACATAATTCGTTGATTTATCCTCTTCAATATCATATCTTCGACCATTACAAAGGATATGATTTTTCTCAACAGTACATGCTAAATTTAAATGTATTACCAGTATGTCTTCAAATAAAGCAAATGTTTTGCTTTATTTGAAATTAACAATATTGCACTTTAACCTGACATATTTGTTTTTAACTACAGCGATTTTAAGTACTTTGGGAAATATGCCTTCTCTCAAACACTTATTAATCAAAAAGTACTTGAGAGAAAAACTAGAGAAAATAATTTAAACTACCCTTAAAAATCATTTAATATTACTGCTAAATCTATAAACTAGCCTTGAAAATTTTCCAAACATAAACGCAGGCTGTAATCCCGAATTTAATTAACTAGCACACTAATTAGAAAATATATTTGAATCCTATAATTTTTGTGTTCAATAGTGGGAATGATTATTCTAAAACTGCTTAAGATTATTTACAACGGGGAGAAAACTTTACCAGAAATGGTTGACAAATTTTGACAATAAAAAAAATTATTCACATAAATGCCCCGACAATTATTCTGCAATCTACGATCACTATTATCTTTGACCAAGATAATTTTTTATACTCTATCTTGGTAATTACCGTATCCAATATAGGACAGCTAACAGGACCAAATTCAGTGCATTAACAAAAAATGTCAATTTTAATCTAATTTGATGTACAGATGGAGAATTGAAAAAGGAGAGAAACATATTTTGCATACCTGTTCTTAAACAACTGAGTGAGGTGATTTTGATGGTACAAATTTTACGCCTCAAATCATATTTCTTGAAATATATCGAAAATTATGAGAAATAAGTGAAAGGTGTAAATAAATAAATCATATGTGTTTGTCAACCATATCATAATTTTTTCTAAATTTTAGATGACAGTTTATTAAGTTTCAAGTCTCTTAATATAGGTAATGGTAAACGTTAATAACTGAGCATATTCTGCTGAGATGAAAGAAACATCTTACGCCTATTTAAATTTTCGTTTCTTGTTAATTGTTGTGTTGATATATGCTCAAGCACTCTTCTGGTAACACCCTCGACATATTGAAAGTTGCCCGTTAGTTAGTCTCATTCATGAATACAGTTCCATTTATACCATCTGAGTTGTTTACGTGTTTACACTTTTTAAGTAGTGTTAAAATATTTTTACACTTCTCGAATATATAATAGCACCCCATCCCATCTCTTATGGATATAAATGAAAGACACTTACTTAAAACTTGTTTAAAAGGTATTTATGTCAATTTGCTTTGATGTATCGCTGGGCGTTACCCTTTAGACTAGATATGTCATATTTATAATGTTTAAAAATAGACAGCACTAGAAACATGTGAGGCTTCATATAGATTGCCCTGTTGTGAAGTCAAGTAAATATTTAATTACTGCAATATTTAAAAAAATATAAGTAGTTTATTAACTGATTTCTATTCCAAAAATAGTAGTATGAACACTACATTCTTCTCATTTTACATTCTTTCATAGTTTCTAAGAGAACATTAAATTTTATTGTTTGTCTTACTGTATGATTTTTTATAATCAATCTTCAAATAATATTTATTTACAAATAAATCTAAGTGAGCCAACAGTTAACTGGATTTTGTTTTGTACTTCTTAACTGATCTTGATGTTTCCAATTTTTTTCCAAATCTTCTGCTCGCAATTCTTGGCAATTATCAATTTGTTTGCCAAATTTATTTATACTGAATGATGAGTTCAACATTTTTATGCAACGCCAATTACAGGTGTAAGTGATTCCAATTAAAGTGAGAGTATTTTTTCACACAAGGAATTTCGATTTTGTCAGGTCCTAATATGGTATTATGCAGATTTGAGAATTTAGGCTATAAGAAGTATAACTATCCTGTTATTATAATAGTATATCCTCTTTTAATTAGTTTCACGAATAGAAAACTTATGTATTGTCAATATTATCAACTATAATAGTTGACAATATTGACTATACTTGTATTGTATTGACTATACTAGTTGATAATATATTATCTATATCAGACAAAGTCTGGCAGCTTTCACAAAATTCTTATTGAATAATCCTTTCTTTAATATACAGTTGTGTTGATAAAATATTAAACACAAACCTTATATTCCTTTCCACTCATCCATGCTATGTATATCAGAAATGTGAATAACTTGCTATTTTAAATATGTATCCTGTGTTGATCAGTTTTGGATATCCCAGCCTGATTACACATCTGTGTAGACTTCAGTTTTTTTATCTTCTTTAACTTCTGTAATAATAGCAGTCAATGCTCAATTGATACAGTGTGTTGCATGGAACTTTATTTGATGTTTACCTTTATTCAATCTTTTTTTTTTTCGAATTTTAAATTTGGTATTAAATTAACTATAATATACACTGGGCATTACTTTAGTTTCTGGACATGGACATAGTTTTTTCCCTCCTGGATACTAGTGACACTATTATATTTCTCCAACATACTTCGTGAATCAATATGATCCTTCAATTTATTTCTCTTAACTTGCTAATGCTAAAACAATATTAGATATTACAACTTATAACAGGTATGACAATAGGTATGATACTACTTATAATGTTTAATTTAGTTATTTAACAAAGTAGTTATAAATTTAGGTGTCAAAAAATGTTTGCTAGTAGAGAACTGAATAATGATAAACTTCTTTAAGGTAATACATAATACAGAAATAAGTACCTCTAGATTTTTCTTTTTTCCAATTGGTATCAGCCTTGATATTTCGAATGGAATCAAAATATAACAATCTTCATATTTCATAACACTGTTGTTCCCTACTTACCAACCTCTATATATATATATACATATATATATATATATATATATATATATATATATATATATATATATATATATATATATATATATATATAATTTATGCATTTATGTATACATTGTCTAGAGACAAATTCATTCTGTCCCCTGCATGTGGATCAAAAACATTCAAAGCAGTCTTACAGAAACCAGAAAGTGTTTTATTTTTTGTACATACATACAATTTCAAAATACTATGTATATAATAGATTTTATATTAATTTCGTATCGTAAAACCGTTGAAAATCTTAAAATATACATCCAACTTTTATTCTTTTCATTCTATGTCGAAATTACAATTTAATTAAAGAAATCATTATACCCAAATTCCAGAACAAACAAAAGATATCCAATTTCATTTCGTTTTCTTCATGCATTTAAATGAGGATTATAATAAATCCAGAGTAACTGTATCGTAAAGGATTGCTTTGGCAATACAATTTTATCAAGATTTATCGATTCCGCCCTTATAGATGAAATATAAAATTTGGTACAATAAATTATAGAGGATTAAGACAAGATAAAATATGCCCATAGTAAACAAAATGATAAATTCGGGCCGAACCCCATTAACATGTTCTATTAACAGCTATCTTAATTAACTCCTCCGAGATAAGGCTTGCAGATAAACGATTTAAAAATGATACACCTAGTTAGTTGGAGGGATAAAATTAACTTCAGCTTTCGATAAGTGGTGGATAAGCCGGCGTATTCATCATCGACGATGGCAGACATTAAATTTAAACATTTTCACATGCAAGCGACACATGTCGTGGGTTGCGCGAACAGGAATCGTTTAAAAGTGTTTTGAATTAATAAGAAAAATGGCTGTTTGAATTCGAACTGGCACTGAAACTTTAATAGAAAGGAAGTGGAGTCACGGTGTATTTACGTCCAGAAAAACGATCTCGGTTCAAACAGCGTGCACGGTTAAATGTTAAGGTCAGAGCGTTAGAAGTGGTTTGACAATTTCGTATAGGGTATATTTAGATTATTCACTTTCACTTGTTTGTAAGAATAACTATTTTTATTGTTATTTATTTATTTATTTATACTTAATTATATTCCATATCTTATTTCAAGATAATAATAGATCACCACTACTCACTGTGAGTGCTTCACCTGTGGTGTTATATCCGGGCAACTCTGCAGCAGCCGAGATGCCGTCGCCTAGACCTGAAATATTTAAATCGAGGTGAAAACAATTCAGTTTACCTTAGCCGTAGTATTTGATGACTTGTTTCTTCACACATATTCTCATTTTCCAAAATTTTCTCAAACAGAAACTATTATTGAAATCATGCTCTTCTTGTATTAAATATGCTGCATATATCAAGTTAATTCTTATATGGGTATTAGCTGGTGGTGAGTTATAATTTGAATAGGGATTTTTCTACTTAGTTAGTAAAACATTTCGATATACAAATACTAAAAAATATTCTAGAGTATAGCAAAAATCAACAAAAATGTGTAGAGATTACGATTATTTGCTTCTCTTAAATAAAAAATATTATCGATTTAGATTAGATGTTTTACTTTAAAATAATACCGCAGGATATGCATGTTTTCATTGGGACAATAACGGAAGAAATTGGAAAATAATATTAAAATAAAGAACAATACTCTACTAAAATAAAAAAATTGTAAGTAAGTATGTGATAAAATAAATGCGAACTCTAAAAAAATACATAAAATTTATGTGATAACAGCTACTATATATATGTCTATTACAGTTTCTTATTTGGTCCATGCGTTAATCAGGCTTGAGAACTCATAGATTGACGACATACGCAGAAACTGTAACAAACTGTATATTCTGATTATATCTGAATGGTTTGAAGGAAATATGAAGGTACTTTCAGAAGCTAAATATTTCTTTGCTTTTTGTCCATGCGGAATTAAAGGTACATTTTTTGGAGAACACCGCCTGTTTCTCCCCAACGTCCCATTTCACAGATTGGAAAGATCATAACTATTATCTTACATTTTAACAATAATATGTAATAAAAAATATGTATATAACTTTTATCTTTCCATTTGCCAACAGGCTGAATTTAAAGGTTAAATTTTTGAGAAAAAACCGTCTGTCTGTCCTCAGCGCCCTATTTCACAGATTACAAATATAACTATTATTCTTTGATATCTTACATAAGAATATATAATTAAACTATTAATTATATCGAGAAAATTATAACTTCTTTGCTTTTCATCTGTCGGCACGCTGAATTTAAAGATAAATTTTCAAAATAAATTCAAATCTTCTAAAGAAATCAACGCCTGTCTCTTCTCAGCGCTCCGTTTCATAAATTGAAAATATCACAATGATACTTTGAAATGTTACCCAAAAATATATAGTGAAATGGTCAGTTGTATCGAGAATATTATAATTGCTTTGCTTTTTATTTACCGAGACGCTGAATTTAAAGGAAAATTTTTGAGAAAAAACCGCCTGTCTCTCCTCAACGCCCTGCCTCACAAATGTGCAAATATCACAAAATGTTACACAGGTTTCATCATAAATTATTATGAAATGACTAACTGTATCGAGAAGATTATAACTTCTATGGTTTTTATTTACCGATACATTGAATTTAAAGGTAAATTTTTGAGAAAACTTTAGTTTTCATTTACCAACATGCTGAATTTAAAATATTTATTCTAACACATTTTTATACGCACACGTTTGCATGCGATAATATATTTATTCTAGAGATGTATGAAATATCACCTTATAGTACATGCACATAAGTTATTTGTTTTTAATAATTCTGATAGACGTGCCCTAATCCCACTTGCCAAAAATCGGTACAAATTTTTCGGTATATCTTTATTTATATTATTTAATTTAATGTCGATGCTTTAAAATATTCATTAGAACAATCAGTTCTTAAAAATTGCGAAATTTCTGTACCATATTAGATGTTAAAATTCACAATAGATTTCAATCTTCTGAAGATGATACTAAATATATAGAAACGTCAGTTTTTCTTTCAAGTTCTTAATGGAGGTCGATTATGCATTTCAATCTCCTGAGGATGATAATGAATATGTTGAAACGTCGGTTTCATCAAGAAAGAAGTTAAATATGGTGAAGTTTTTGAAAATGGAACAGTTTCTGCTGTAATAACCAGTGATATAAAAATATATATTTTAATGGTATAAATAAATAAATTTTACTATTTGGATATACTAAAATGTCGGAAATGGAATCAAAACTTGGAAAACAATCGCGACCTCCTTCCATCTTTAGGTGAATTAAATAGACGAATATATATGATAAAAATATCAGGATAAATTCTATTTTTGCCCTGTAGACGAAGATTAAAGTGATAAAGACGCTTATATGTTTTATTCCTTTATCAAAAGGATTGGACCTAATTGTTGAAGTACCGAGTACAATACCTTGATGTATAATAATTCAGCTATACATTATCACGGGAATAATATACCATATAATTTTTTCCTCTGTGCTAATTTACCTTATATCGTACCAGATTTATTCCCACTTAACGGTTACAATTCTTGATATAAACTTAGTAAATGAAACAATACTCCACCAACATCTAGTGCTAATAAGAATAGAAAGATAATAAAAGAATATTATTCTTACTAATGTTGTTTTATACTTTATCTAAGTGATAATACTGATAATTGATAAGGACTATTATGGAGTGCAGCAGTTCAAAGATTATGTTTAGCGGCGGTGAATTTATCATAACCATATGAAGATTGAGGAACACAAAATATCATACCTAGTAGGCAACAAGTGGAGAGTTTGTGCGTGCGGATTTTCGACAGGTGGCATTAAACCATGTCTAAATATATTAGAATTGTTGAAAACAAATAATTTGTGTATATGATCTACAAAGCCGCATTTCATCCATCTTTAGAAAAAAGGTTTAGTTAAGACATACGTTGATTTATGTCATTTACCTTCTTGAAGGTGAAAGAAAACAAAATGCATTTTAGGCATTTCAATACAAAATGAATTTTAGACATTTCAATTTTGGAATTACCGGAAAAAGGAAAAGGAAAAAATCATACAATTAAGAAGTAGGATACATGCTATTTACACAGGAAGTAGTTTAGCTGAGAGAATAGTGAACAAGTAGTTCGTTGAGTTTAGAAGTGGTGATTTCAATCTTAAAGGCTAAAGAGAATCCTTGGGCAGACTCTCCACCAGTATCCTAATCAAAACAAAACATTAGTTGAGATGTTGAGAATAACCAGCACTACACGATATTAAATTAGTACCGATACTAAAAATATAGAAAACCCTAATGAATTAGCATTTTGTGAGCTTTTGACATTTGATCGACCACATTGAACATTTGATAGACCACATTTCTATATGCAATTTGCTGTAAAAACGTAACAAAAACACATCATCATTTTTAAACAATCATTTACAACCACGTAGAGTTAAAAATATCTTAGGATAAATGAAATGAATCACCATTATAAAGAACAAAACAAGAAACACCAAAACAAAAGTTGGCCAAGCGGCTTTTGTTTCGGTGTTCCTTGTTGTATTCCAAGTACTCCAAGATTGTCATACACACTTCAAGTCTGGTTAGATGGAAAATAGTCCTGTGTTATAAGCGCCTATCATAATATAAACAGTTGATAAACTCAACTAAACTGACAGCAGTTCAGGAAAATCGTCCAGAATTTGTTAATCAGAAAGGTGTCGTGTTTCCAAGCGACAATGCTAGGCCTTGATTACTCATCAACAATCATTGGAGAGGCTGGGATTTGTTACTCCACCCGCTATCTTCACTAGACCTTCTTATTTCCACTTATTCAGGTCTTTGCAAGATTTCAAGGGCAAATATTTTAATTTCTTAATCGACGTAAAAAAATGGGAGGATGGAACGTTTAGATGCGTGGAAGATGGGGAAATATTGTGGATCAATTTGGCTCATTTATTATTAAACAGACGTATACCAATAAATATAAATGTTATGTATTTATAAAGTATGGTCTCAAAAAGCTTTTTTATTAACTCAAAAAGAGATAAT
The DNA here is from genome assembly GCA_037954035.1 of Rosalia funebris. Lineage (NCBI taxonomy): Eukaryota > Metazoa > Arthropoda > Insecta > Coleoptera > Cerambycidae > Rosalia > Rosalia funebris. The sequence continues at coordinate 24,218,922 of JAZFAV010000011.1, forward strand.
CATAGCAAAGAACACAAATTAAGAATTTTGCATAAAATAAATCCAATTTAATTAGAATAACTTGGGGAGGTACTACAATATGATGATGTCGGAGTTGCGAATGAACCATTCATCTACACCTACTGAGTCAGAATATCATTCCAGTTCAAAGTAGAAATAGACAATTACTCTTATCTTTACTCCACGTTACATAAAGGGCTTACAATAAAGATTCAGTCCAGACCGATTGCGAGCCAGTGGGTGTATTTACTTAAGGCGTCTGAATTAAAACCAACAGGAAAACTAAATTCCTAGGTGGATACGACTCATTGCCTCAGTGAGTTATTGACCGAATACCACTTTAAAATCATAACATTCACGTTGAGTTTAACTGCTGGAAATCGCGTGTAATTTTGCCATATCGAGTTTCGTATGAAGAGGTTCTGTCGATATTAAAAGTCAGTCTAATTTAATATCGCTCTTGGTTTATTGTCCTGGCTATTTATAGGTGCACGCTGGGCATTAATTCAAATAAACAGATAAGAGCCATCTACTTGTGTGCCGTACAGATAATTCAGTCGACGGGCACGGTTGGCAGTAAATAATTTGAAGATGAAACAGAGCAATGTTACTATACTGGAAGAGCGTTATTTATTTAAAATTGTCATGCTCTAATGATATAAGTCTAATTGTAATATTAGAATATGCCCAAAATTATGTTTGTTAGCCACTATGGTTCATTTTGTACTTGTATACAAGATAATTTGTCAAATTACAACTAAAGAGTGTTACAATAAGAGCGCAATATTTAAATTGGGCGCCATTTTGGCTGTCCTGACTTGATAGTTCAATAATGATCACAGGTCAATTGGGAGCAGATGGGAGTTAGAAAATGTGGAGCGCTATATGATATAACAATGCGTCATTATTGTTGAACATTACTCAAAATAGTGAAAGTTTAGTTGCTACAATTCGTAAAGGGCATCCAATTTTCGGTAGAAATAATGTTCTAAATTTATCAACTGTGAAATGAATAATAGAAAAAGTCGAAAATACTGACTCAGTTATTGATATGAAACACAGGACACGAGTTCATAGTAGTTTTTCAGAATACAACATCACGGCAGTTCACGAGAGTCTGGCCAAGAGTCCAAGGACGTCGATTCCTCATCGTGTACAAAAATTTCAACAGCCACTCTTCCCCGTATTCCCACTAAAGATTTGCATCTCCATGCTTACAAAGTCCAATTGACTCAACGACTTCTGGCAACAGACAATGTACAGCAAAGAGAGTTCATCAAGTGGACGAATCTTATTGTTCACCAATTGAACAACAAAAAGTGAATGCCGATTTTGTGGACAAAATCATCTTCAGCGACGAGTCTCATTTTTACCTTGATGGCTTCGCTAACAGGCAAAGTGATTCAATAGCAATAATTAATGAGAAACAAATGCATCCCCAACGTGGCAATGTTTGGTGTGCTTTGTGATTTGAAGGAATCATTGGACCATTTTTCTTTGAAAGAGAGGCAGGTAATCCATTAACGGTAAATGGTGAACATTATCGTAACACGATAACCCAGTTCTTTGTGCCTCAACTGGAAGATATTACTGTTGAAGACATGTGGTTTCAGCAGGACGGTGCCAATTGTCATACCACCCGTGATACACTGACACTCTTATATTGGCCTTTTTCTGGTTGTGTCATCTCCTGTTTTGATGACCAGAATTGGTTGCCACGATCTTGCGATATAACACCTATGGATATTTTTTCTGCGGAGTCCGAATACCGAAATTGAACGCTGTGTCGACGAAATACCGCCACATTTATACAAAACAGTTGAAAATTTCGCCAGATGGGTACTCATATGCCACCAACGCCATGGCGACCATTTACTAGATGTATACATAATTCCCATTCCCGTTCCCATTCCCATTCCCCTTATCTACATTATGAACCAATAAACATCTCAATATTTTAAACCATGTTTAATTTAAACAAGGATGGCTTCTTAAAAGAGGAGGATGGAGAGCTCTAGTACAGGAGATGTAGAAGTATCTGGAGTTCTGGTTGAACTGCGTCTGAATGTAAAGTCTGTTCGACGTTTCCGTTTCGATTTTGGAGCCATTTTCAGAAAGTGAAAAATTAAGGTAGAATTTTGTTTAGGATAAGTATGCAATTTGCCGTTGGCGCCAGCGCGGCGTCTCAATCTCCCACTCCTATAATAATTATTATCTTATTGAACAGCAAAATTAAGCCAGCTAAGTAAATTAATTACAAATTCTCTTTATGTATGGAATTAGGTTATTTATAAAATTTGTTCTAGATGCCCCCACAATATCTATTAATGGTTTGCTAGAGGCTTGTTTATTCATTTCTGTTTTTTAATGGCTAATTTAAAATTATATTTTAAATGTTAAAAATAATTTAAAAAACCTTAAGGAAACCTATTTATACTTATGAAGATTTACCTAGAAAAATATATACATAGCTTTTGAAAATATCATATGAATGTACATTAATAAATAAACTAAGATACTTATCCATACTGTTTATGTTTTAGAAAAGGTTAAGTTTTAAAATTGTTTATATTTCAGTCAAATATCCAAAGAGAATTTCAACACATTTTCCCACCCCTGTATATTCGAACCTACATCTTTGCTCACAAACTATATAGAGTACAAAATTAAAACCATTATAATATTATACGCGGAAAATAAAATTATATATTATGAATTATTCGATATCATTAGTTATTTCCATAGAACCGTATTACAAATCTAATATATCACTACCGTACATATCATATCTGCTGCCTCTTTTCCTGTTCGAGTTTGTATGCATGCATAATTTATAGCCGGAAAATGCACAGAGCATTGTCAATATTAACAATTCCACCAATTTTGAAAACCAATAGATGGAAGTAAAATCAGCCGGCAATTGGTCTCTACAATTACACAATTTAATCTGGTTCTCGTGACAAAGTTGTTCATTTTACTAAGGCTACATGAAAATTTTATAAGCAAAATAAAGCGCAGAGGTACTATTATTCTTCACGACATAGGTAAATTACCCCGAGAATAAAGGACTGGCGTTCATTAAAGAATAATTTATTCTCTTTATATATAGCATCCTCCGAAACCGTGACTATTAATTGAAATATACAGCATACAGATTACTGTTACAAATGATTTTTATTCTAGTTAAATCATGGAGGTAGAGAACATGAACAAAAAAAACTGATCCTCTAGAAAATTGTTGTTAGAATTATTTATTCATATACTTAATAAATAGTCGATCCATATTACATAAGAAAGAAAATTTAATTCAAGTTTACATTGCTACGTAGGGGGTCATAACTTATAACTCATGTGAAGACAAATAGATATAAAGTTACAGACTAATAATGGAGGTAAAAGGGTATAAATATATAGGAGTATGATAAGTTCAGATGTAAAACTGACAATTTTCAGATGTTCTTTTGAAGACATTTCGCTTTTGACGCTCTTCCTTTACTCTGTTTAAGTCATAGATATTGTTCTTTCATCAGATATTGCTCCCATTAATAAAATACATATCGGCAATTTCTTCGAAGAAATCGTGACTACATTTTCATATTTTTTACACCTTTTTTACAGTATATTTATAGAAAAATATATGGAAAATATTACTTTTATATCAAAGATTGTTCAGAAGTCAAGGGAAAAATACACATTTAATGTAACTTCCCTTATATTATCTATGCCTGTGATTACGAAATCACATTTTGTTTTCCACTAACCGATTTCCCCCACATAAAAATCATGAACTACCAAACATTTTTTATCTCTAATAGTATGGAAAATAATAGATATAAATGGTCAAAGTTCGATTATTGAAGACCGTAACCTATGTAGATACGAACTTAGGGTCTCACAGAATTCATTTTATAATTGATATTCACGATATTTGAAAAGATACAAATATGAATCAAAAACTATTTTAAATCGCATAGAAAAACTTTATACTTTCTTCAACCCTTAAGAAACACCCAACTTTGATTTAACCCTTATAATACCATGGGGTCACTGGAGATCCCACGCGCACTTGTATATAATACTGTATATCTTTGAAACAGTTTTTCCTAAAATTCTACAAAAAATTGACTTTACACAAAACAGCATGTTTTATATTTTGGTAAAGTGTGATTCGTACACCCTTTTTCGTTTTTTGAAAAATTAAATAACTTACACGTAATACCACTGGGGTCGTTAGAGACCCCCGCTACATAAGGCATTTTACAACTGTTTACATTCATTAAAGTTTCTGGAATAACAAGTACTTCGGTCATTTGCTACCTGCTGGGTTTATGGGAGTATCAATTACCGACATTTTTGTGCCTATTACTTTACCTGCTGGTATTATTGCAAATTCAGAAACAGGCATACATTTATTGAGAAACTATGGCTGGAACAAGTTCGGTTCGCGTAAGTGATAAAGGTGGGGAAGAAACGTTGCCAAAGTGGTTTGAAGAATGTGACAGTGATGATGAGGATTTCGAAAATACTATTGACAAGTCAGATGATGATGGTGAAAAAGATGTTACTGAAGTACAGTTGGAATATGACTCCGAAAGCGTTTCCGATGCAGAGTCTGACATCGCTGAAAACGACAATCAGCAAAGCGGCTATTACGTGTAAGTAGCTAATTTCTATTATACAGAGCAAATGTAGAATACTTATTTTTACCGCACGTCAAAGAATAAACTTGAAAAGTGGTATATAGAGCCACAGAAACAAACAACTGGACGACAACCACGACGAAATGTTATGCATCAAGAGGGAGGGCCTACTAGATATGCAAACCGAAACGTAGATACAATATGCAGTAGTTTTCGTCTCTTTTTTAGAGATAATATTATAAACTACGTTGTTCAGTGGACCAATGCAGAAGGCAGGCTCAAACATGGAAACTTGTGGACAGATAGTACTGCCAAGAAGTTTCTACGCTTTATTGGTCTACTAATACTTGCAGGAGTTTATAAATCTCACAACGAAGGGATTACAAATTTGTAGCATGTTGAAGATGGACGTCCTATATTCAACAAAACTATGAGTAGAAATAGGTTTATCAAAATTTATCAATGTTTGCGTTTTGATAATGCTGCCGCCAGAAGAAAAAATCGAAATCCAGATAAACTAGCACCGTTTCGGGCGCTTTTTGAATTATGGCTACCGACATTCCAAGATGCATATATGCCCTATGAAAACATAACGGTTGATGAACAGCTGCTAAAGTTTCGAGGTAGGTGTCCCTTCAAACAATACATACCATCTAAGCCAGGAAAATATGGCATAAGTATTTGGGTAGCCGGCGATAGTCAAACTTCCTACGTTTACAATTGCCAGATATACGCTGGTAAAACAGGTGATCAACGTGAACGCAATCAAGGCAAGCGGGTTGTTTTAGAAATGATAAAGGGATTAGAAAAATCAGGGAGAAATGAGATTACTGATAATTTTTTTACAAGTCTCGATCTCGCAAAAAATCTAACATTGCTTGGTACGTTACGAAAAAATAAACCGGAGCTTCCTAAGGAAATAGTAGATTCGTATAGAAGAGAACGCTATTCAACTAAGTTCGGCTATCAAGACGATGCTATTATAGTGTCTTACTGCCCGAAAGAAGGAAAAGCTGTTACGTTACTCTCAACTGTACACGAAACAGGTGAAGTCTCTGAAGATGACAAGAAGAAAGCACTGATAATAATCGACTACAACAGAACTAAATCCGGTGTAGACACCATGGACAAGCTTGTTCGAACGTACACCGTAAAGAGACAGACAAGAAGATGGCCTGTTGCAATCTTTTACAATATTATAGACATCAGTGCGGTTAATGCCTACATAATATGGTGTCACCTGAATAAAGACTGGCAAACAAAAAAAGGCTACAAACGGCGACAGTTCCTTCTGCAATTGGGAAAGGAACTAGTGCCTACTGAAACAGAGATAGAAAACCATTACATTTACAGAGACAATTACAAGAGTTACAAAAGCTAAAACGTGGTAGATGTTGGGAGTATCCACGAAACTTAGATAGAAAGCATTCAAATCGATGCAGCCATTGCAGTTGTTTCTTGTGCAACGATCACCAGACAATCACTTGTTCAGCATGTAAAGCATAAGTAAAATATTTATATTTTTCACCCATATTATTATTTAAAATAAATTACATATAAATATTTTTGAGTATACTATATTACCATAAGTTGTTTAAACAATGTATACTAAGCTTAGAATAAATGTTTTACATATTAATCATAATTTTATATAGAAACAGGTTTGGGGTCAATAGTAACCCCAATGGTATTACATGTCCTAAAAAAGTTAAGGTATTATAAGGGTTAAAATTACACCCTTACTTCTTTTGTACTGAAAATGAATCCCCACTTCATTTTACATACAGGAAACATGGAAACATGGGAACGTGCCCACTTCAATTAAAAATAATTTTCTATTTAATTTTGTAATACATTGACTATAAACTTTCTAAAAAATATAAGAATATTTCATGTATAAATTCTATACTTCAAAATACTACAAAGAATTTCTCAAAGACGTATTATCGGGCTACGTAATCTGAAATTTTAGGCTAGGCATGTCTATTGGGATAAAACGGCTATGGGCATACATTTCGATCACCCTCGGACTGTTTAAATTGATGACATTACATCAGAAATGGTCACATTTTAGTAAGTGATCATTTCTCGTGATTGTGGATGTATTTAAGAAAGGACAAAAATTAAATGTTAAAGTAGGCCGACGCCCTATCTAATTATTTCAAATAAAGATGTTGAAAAACATGGTAATATTGAAAAAAAGATTCATTCTGGTGTGTACGATCAATTTAAGTGGCTACATGGATGTCCTAAAAGAAACAAACTATTTCACATTGATTGTCTTTCTATACGAGCTTATTTCCTCCACAAGTAACAAAATATATGTTTCTTATCATTTTGCCACCTCCACACATCACGTGGCTGCTATGTCCACCCACATGTAACATACTCACGAGCCACCGCTGACTTAATATTTTAGGTACAACTCTCCATAGAAGAAAGTATTGTTCTTAAATGATCTAAGGAGGATTTTATAATTAATGTGTAAATTACTTTTGACTTAAATATTATTATTATCCTTATATGTACCCCATCATATAATACTGTAGCCACAAACAGTTAAAATACGAGTGTGTTATAAATATACTATCTACTATAATTTGCAAAGTTAAATGGTTCTTTTTTGTTTGCGATAACTAAAATATGGTCTATCATTGAAATACATCTCACATTGGTAGCGTGAAAAAATATAAATATGATCATATAATGATAGCTACATAAAGATAAATGTAAGTAAACATTATACTGAATATTTATTCCGCATTGTTTTTCCATACAAATAAAAAATATGTTATAGGTTTTGTCATTAGACGCCTGGATTTATTTACTATGGTATAGTAAATAAAAATATCCCGTCACTACTGGTGTGAAAGTTGAGCCTCATAAGATTTTTCTATTAATATTTTTCAACGCCTCTTAGGAAACAGTGTAGTTAAGACATTAGATGCCTACAATAATAGGTACAGGTTTTTATTTTTACAATCCATTGTTTCTCGTTAACAATATGTTCTATTATCTCTACGGCGTAACCAAAGAAATCCTGTAGAGAATTATTACCGATTGTAATTCGATATTTTTCTTTATTTATTTGTCAGCCGCCGCTGTCCAAATAAGGCGGACGCATCTACCCACATTAAAACGGGGATTTTATTGGTTTTTGTGGTGGCACCACAACTATTCAAATACATTATCTGTGGAGTACATCAAACAGCTTAAAATGCATTTAGAATATACATATATGTATCAGTAGACCACATCAAATGTTTGACGATTTGGATGCTCATCAGATGTTCACTATAATATTTTGAAATTATTCAATAAGAAAGGTATATGTTATGGTTAGGATAATGGTTAAAAATTTAAATAAATATGAAAGTAATTTTTTTATTTATTAATTGGTCTAATTAGGCAAATGTAAATTATCCTGTATTGTTGGGCTGTAAATATTTCTGTAATTCAACATAAATAAGTTCCTCTTCTTCCACCTCTTCTTAGACTAATTTCCTTGGGTGTTGGTGCCACAGGTAGAATGGAATTATTTTACAGAGGTAGTATGGTATCTAGGAAGTTTGTGGAAAAAGAATCTTAATACTGGAGTAGATTGGAACCTTTGGTGTGAAGATAACACTGACTTAGTTTTCCACAAAACATAAAAACATTATACACTACACTCGACGTGCGTTTCGTCAACTAAGTTGGCATCATCTGGAGATGATTAAAACTGTATTAATCATCTCCAGAAGATGCCGACTTTATTGGCAAAACGTGCGTCGAGTGTAGTGAATAGTGTTTTGGTGTTCTGTGGAAAACTAAGTCAGTGTTATTGTTGTGAAACAAAATCCAACCAAGTTGTTTAGAAAATTCGCTAGAATTGGCCAAGTTAATTGTTCATTAACTGATCGGTGCATTCTAACACATTCGGTTTTTGTCACAAAAATATTACTCGTTTTATAGCTTCTTTACCACAACCCGCGTATATAGTGATTGCGGCAATTTATTGTTTGGACGAATTTAAATAAGCAGTGGCGTACCAAACATTTTCCCACAGGTTTTAAACAACATTGAGTAAAACTAAATATAAGATTACGAAGAATAGCCAAAACCAAGTTAAATAATAGTGGGTAGTATTTCTACGTTGTGGTGTCATAGTATAATCATTTTCACTTGATAATAGTAATAATAATAATCTTAATTTCTAAATAACGATATGCATAGTTTATTTCATCGCTATTTGCCAAATAAAAAATCTCAAAATATACCGTGGCTTGTTTTTATGGCTAGGCTCAGGTAGACTGTTCCGTTTACAGGCAAGACAGAGAGGTTTTTATTTGGCAAATAGAGATGAAATGAATAGTATACATTCCATATTTTAATTTTAGCACGCAATCCCGAAGAAGGACGTTTATGTGCATTTAATATAATCGATAAATCTGGAATAGGTAAACTAGTCTCTCAATTTTTATTATATTTATTATCTCGAAGATTATTGTAAAGTATAGACACCTAGTGTAAAACTCGTCAACAATAATTCAAAGGTTATTAAAAAATATAGTTTCGTATGTCATATTAACCGTTTACTTATCTTCTTTAAAATCATAATTAAAACAACAACAATAACGTTACAATTATAAACAAGCAACAAATTAAATAAATATATTTTTATAAAAGACAAAACATATTCATCACAGAGCAAAGCAGATCAGGGGCACGGGTATCTGGAAATATAAGAAACCATAAGGATATATACATAGATATAATTATAACCCTTATTTATAATAAGAACTAAAGCAGCAAACTTTTTATTTGTTGAATATTAATAAGAGTAAAATGCTAAACATATTTAAAAAGTAGATGGAACACTTTAATCGACTACCTTCCCCTAAAACCTTAGGCTGTGGAGGGAAAGATTACACATAAAGATAAGGATAATTGGTATATCATCCTTAAAATATTTGTTACCATATATTTTCTTTAATATACTACTTATACTACCTATTACTTATCAACGAGAAATCGAAAAGTAACGTTCTCTTGCGGAAATAAAAAATAGAATTTTAATAAATAATAATTTGAGGGAAGTTACAATGAAATTTAGAGTAGATCGGATGCACTTTGGGTGAGATTTTGGAAGTAGGAAGCATTTAATACCTTTCCGCAATTATACGAGTTAAGCGACTCAAAGCTTAAAAGTCGATTTAAAATATATAACTTTTTAAAATATTGATGACAATGAAAATTGTTATATTTGAACATTGTATTTTGTACTCTGCCACCTCATATTAATTATGCAATATGGAGTATATGAAGTATACAAATAGTTAGTAAATGAATGTTAGTTTATTTCATTAATTTAATCTTACACCCTTATGGAAATTAGAATTACATGAATTCGATTAATTTATGTAAGGCTGAAATAAAAAATTGGTTAACCCTAAAATCAAAGCTAAAATTTCACGATATAATTGACATAAAAAATAATCCCTGAAATAAAGAAAAGGTAATCACTGACATAACGTAAACAAATAAATCTTCTATTGGTACTTCCAAACTTCAAAAACTTCATTCAAACTTCCAGATAATTGCAGGACACATAAATAACATTAGTTAGTTAACAATTTTGTATTTCTGGACCCCTGATTTCACTCCCTTGGATTTTCTCTTGTCGGGTTACTTAAAATTGTATGTTTAAATAAAACAAAAAATTAGAGAATCGGAAACGACCAGTTCGAATCTAAACGGAATTCAGGCCGGAAATTATTAAATATTCAATACAGAGTGTTTACATGCGTGCGGCTAATGTCAGATTGTTAATGGAGGATTATTTCAATAATTTTAACATTTATGTCAAAAATAAAGTCATATTTACTATATCTGTATTTTTCTCAAATACAAACTCTATCTTAATATGTACTATAAATGGGAAACCCATAATATGGTGTGTGTACTATCCTCTACCACTGCATTCGAAAAACTTTAAGTAATTAATTTTTGTCAAAAAAGGTGTTTTTAATTAAAAACGTATGATATCGTCTCAACCCAAATGTATATATGAAAACAATCAAGTGTGTACATCAGTCAGTCTTTCTTAAAAAATAAGGTTGACGTGCAGGTAATATAATTTAAATATTGTGCGAAACTTTAGAACTACGCTGTATTTATTTTACATAAGCAATACATATATTTATTTATAACTTCTTGTATTATACATAATTATTACATACGTATATACTCTTACTACTTTTTATATTTATGGCTTGCAATTCCAATTCATATACAAGAATTTATTTGTTACTATTCTTGTTGGCTGTTTATCTACTATTGTTCTTACGGAAACGTTATTATCTACATTTAAGTGTTCATAACTTTCGCAGATTCATGAAAATTATAGTCGATTTACACATATGTGTATCTCTAATTTTATTGTTATATTATTTATAGCTGAAAAGGCATGATATTATAATCATCTTAGTAAATAAGTAATTATTATTAATATAAGGTTAAAGTATTATATATAATACTTTAAGTTTATAGATACTTCTGTTTCTCTGATGAATGGGTTCTTAAAGCTATGGTGTATTTTTGCAGTACTCTCAATTCTTTTACTTAGTCCGATGTCCTTATTTCCTTCACAGTTTATGTATACACCCAAACATTTGAAGGTATCTAGTTGTTCTATTTTTTTCTTATTTACCTGAATGATGATTTTCCTATCTGTTTTACCGCTTTTGTTTGGTCTGTTTATTTTCAGATTCTTCTTTAACTATTCATTCCATGAGTCAAGATTTCTTACCAGATTTCTTTCATTTATTTGCAAATACAACTGCGAGTAGTCAAATGCGTCAACTGCGAAGTTGTCTACAAAGGAGCACTCTTTGAGTCATACAGCTTCCATAACAACATTATATGTGGGGTATAACATATAATGTTGTTGTTTGTCTTCTTAACTCTTAATACATCATTCATAATAATGTTAAACAAAATCGGGCTTAGGACACCCCTTGTCCTAGTTCTTCATTTTCTTCTTGAACTCAGCAGTTTCCATGTTATCTCTTCTGATACAGTGCTTGTTGTTTCTGTAGTCTCTCTAGAGGTATAGAACTCTTCTTAGTTTAAGTTATATAATATGCTGAAATACTTATCTTAATTGGAGCAGTCAGCAAACAACTTTGTAAATACTAAAGCAGAAAAAGTCACATTGAATGATGGTGGTTTATATTCAATATCTTAGACAACTGAACATTTGGACTAGAATTATTAATAATATAATTGTTCCTGCACAATTTGTTAGTTAATTAATACCGTTCTTTGATGATGCTTACCTTAGCGAAATTTATAGAAACATGTGGCATCAATAAGTCGGAGCTATATGATAATTTGTAGTGGAGGTAGTAGCTGATCCAAATCAAGTATTTCCCAATAGGTAAATCGGTATATGCGGTAAAATTTAAGGCCATCCTGTCCTTCAAATTTGACCCCATGATTGCCTTTCATGAAGTTATTGTAATTGGAACATCTGATTGGATATGTCGACTTTATTTAGTGTCGTAGATTAAAAAGAAAGGAGAAAATAGCGAGATATTAATCAAATCACATACATGTGAGAATGATACAAAATATTTTACAGGAATTTCAAAAATGTATTAGTTATCGTTAAGAAGTAATCTGCTCCCAATTAGAACATTTTATTTAGATTTTGAAATAAAATTTAGTAACATTAAACATGTAATTTTTTTCACTAAGAAAAATTAGAAAAATTAGAAAAAATCGAAAATCTCAAATTGATCAGAGAACAAAAGCCTTATAAAGACGCTTCACATAAGCGCTAATCACAAACGACCTGAAATTCACAAATACAATAACTGAGACAATCCGCAACCATATGATGTGGCGCAGTAGTATTGGGAGAGCCGACCCCAAATAAAATGGGATAAAGGTTAGGAACAAGAATAATAAGAAGAAGTTCTTTGGTGTATGAGTCAATTAATTTTTTGTCACATTTTTCAATAAGTATTAAACATTTGCATTTGTTTTATATTAAATCATCAATGCAATAAACATTTTTCTTGTACATTATTTAGATACCCAATGGTAAAGTGGTAGTTATGTAGGGAACAGAAATCTCTATTATACTAGTATATGATAATGAATATAATATAATGAATATAATGAATGATTTTTAATGAAGCCATAATGGCTTCATTAAAAAAATACATTTGCATCTTAGATATCACTTACGAGATATTTAAACAGTTATGGAAGAAAATTTTGCCGATTAATTTTTTTTGATCGATGTCAATTTTACTTGAAAAAATATGCCGATGTAAATTTCACTAAACAGGATTCTTTGTGGTGAAATTTTTTCGAAATCATAAATTAAATCCCACGTAGTGTCTCACATCAAATATGTAAAAACATGCAGTGTTTAAAATACATAATTTATAGCCATTTTCGGTACAATCGAAAGTGCTAGAATAACATGTTTAATATGAAATAATTGACATTTAATTGCTATCGTAATTTCGAAAACCTGAAAATGATATTTTAGAATACAACGGGGTGTCCAAAACGAGGTGATAAGTTACTGGAGCTATCCTAAAATCATTTAACCCCGTATAGATTACAATTTTTATTAAAAATAAAGTTTTAAAACCTTAAAACGGACTTTTCCGCACGTAGAACATCTCTATCTCGAAATTGAGTGACCGAGAAAAAATAAACCAACACATAAATGCAGATTATGTATTGTATGCGACAGTTTTACTTTTTTCAAATAGTCCACCATCGTGCTTTCTCATGACCCATGGACAGGGTGGTGTGTGTCCTATCCATCTCAAAATCAATAGATGTCGTTTGGTTGACGTCCTTAATCAGATTCAGTCGAAACCTGATGGATCCAACACGATTTAATTGAGTTATCGTGCTAACAAGAAAATTTCTCAAATAGTCCACCATTGTGCTTTCTCATAACCCATGAACATGGTAGAGTGTGTTCCATCCACCTCAAAATCAATAGGTGTCGTCTGAAAGACGTCCTCGATCAGAATCAGTCAAAACCCGATCGATCCGACACGATTTAGTTGAGTTATCGTGTTAAAAAAATATCTCAAATAGTCCACCGTCGTGCTTTCTCATGACCCGTGGATAGGGTGCGGTGTGTCCTATCCACCTCAAAATCAATAGGTGTCATCTGGGAGACGTCCCCCATCAGAATCAGTCAAAACCCGATCGATTCGACACGATTTAGTTGAGGTATCGTGCTAACAAAGATAAATGCCGACGACAACGACGACACACACACAGCACATTTTTTTTAAACCATTTTTTTTTGCTTTTAGGCCGAAAAACGAAAAATAAACCCAAAAAAAATTTATTTTTTCAAAAATTTTTTCTTTACACGATTACATTACTTTTCCGCTAGTATAGTGGAGTGCGGAAAAGTAAATAATAGCATGAACGGTCTTCATTTATCCACAAAAGAATAATTATAAACGAGAATCCCGCTCTTTTTGCTTTTATTCCGAAATCCATGTCCCTTCAAAACATGTGTTCAAGATTAATTAAAATCGGGTTAAATGCTGATGTTAATTAAAAAATAATGAGCCCCCTTAGGAGAAGTTAGCATTGGGATTGACTCGTAGAGATGCAGCGGAGAATGGACTAATTTAAATTGCTTACAGCATAAAGTAAGAATTGCCGTGTCCAACGAATTTGAGTACAGAAATAAATCCTCTCGACACTGTTTAAAAATAAATGCTGGGCGGATTAATAAAAGTTTTAAGAGAGCAATTCGTAAGTGTCATAATATATTTCGTGTTTAATCAATGTTATAACTGTATAGCTCCCTGCATAAAGAAATTTATAGAATTCACTATATTTCATGAAACCGCAATGTTTTAGAAGCAAAAAATTGATCGAGGAAGCCGTTGCTCTGTGGTAGTTCATAATTCCGACGCAATTGATTAAAACAACTACCAAGTTTTATACCATTATATTTACACAAAAATTGTGACTGCAGTTTCGACACTTTTATGTCATTTTCAAAACGCTGATTCAACTAAGAATTCTCTTATTCTATCTAATATTCTTGAATCATCGTTTTGAAAATGACATAAAAGTATCGAAACTGCAGTCACGATTTTTGTATAAATATAGTGGTATAAAACTTAATAATTGTTTTACTCAATAGCGTTGGTTTTAGAGGCATATTCTCTAGTAGAAATTTATAAATTCAATATAAAGAATTCGGTGCATGTTATAGAATGATATTAAACAATATTTCTAATTTGCAATGCGTCTTTTAAATAAATAAATAATAGTCCTATAAACATAAACCTATATCCTTTAGTTATTATCTTGTTTATTACATAGAGTATAGCAGAAGTCTCTTATAGCAGAATTCGGAAGATTGCCAGATGCGTTAATAACACACTAACAAGGAGATGCTTCATGTTGATAGAATAATCTGTAATCCATATCAGAATTACGATACTTAAGTCCCATTAGATGCCTTGAAGAACATCTTCCGTGAGGTCAACCTATTTTAAATAGATGGTGATGTCGCCTAGGAGAAGTTTCTTTATGTTGGCCAAATGTCTACCAAAATAGATTCTTTGATGATCGAAAGGATAGAACAGTCACATAGTGCACAGTTTCATCCTCGTTTTTATATCATTTATAGAGGGATTGTCACTGAACTAAATCTTGATAATGTCTCCTCATTTAACAGTGTCTAATTAAAATTTACAGTCCAATAAATGTAACAATAGAAACAAGAATCACAAGATACAAATTGTTATTTTCTTGCAAACTGACATATTTCTATCTAACTAGCAAACTAACATCCTTCAGTTTCATAAATTCCTCTTGCATGGTACCTTTAATAAATCGATTAAGATAGGGCTAAGAGTATTCAGACTAGTAGCCCTGTTAGCAAATATATCAGCTCCTTTGTTCCCTTCACACTACATACGATCCTTGATCAAAAATACACAGAAGTACTGTTTGTGTGGATAATATATATGAGTACGCGGTGACATTATCATATCATTCCTATTTTCATGTTGTAGTTTCGCTGGGTCAACAATATAATGTCGGTAGATTATGCTGAGTGACCGATCTAGGAATGGATCCCGCAATGTTAACTTACTCAGTCTGGAAATTAACTGCAAGGAGTAACCTTCAAAAAGTATAATCCTAAGAAAACACAATGTTGCCGTAGACAATGATTGATCTCCTCATAATTGATCAGCTCAGACATCATCCAAATAGAAGGCTATGTGATATCCACTAATTAGTTTAAGAATGTATTATAAAGTAAAGGCATCAAGAAAACAAAAGTAACTGGAATTTTGAATACTAAATGACTGATATAAAGTAATATTAATACAATATTTCTCTTTTTTAGTTAGAATATAACAAAATGCACTCATACATATTTAGAATATTTTATTTTGGACCTCGGCGAAACAAAAATAACGTACGACCTCATTCCATGACAAAGAGTTGCCTTATTCTCCCATCCCGACAATTTTTGAATAGTTCTTTTCTGCCAGACTTTAAATGAAGGACTTGAAATCCTTAGTTACACATGTGAAACTTCTTCTTGATGATTTGCAGCAGTAATAACTCCAGAGGCAAGACAGTCGGTGAAAGAAGATAAATATAACATTAATTAACAAGGATTAACAAGGAACTACGCAGCCTCATCACGAGCATGGTTTAGGTGCAGAGATAGGAAATTCCCATTTCCAAGCCTGTTTCCTTGGCAGTGGTTTCACTAGATAGTGGGTAGGTGGGCAACAGGATAGGCCAACCACACACAGTTTCCAGCAGGATTACTGGTAAATCTTGCAGGGAACTCTGGATATGGTATATTATCTCCGTGATAATGTATAGCTATATTATTATACATATAAGTATTGTACTGAATACTGCAATAATTGCGTCAATATATCAAATAAAGAAATAAAACAATATACGTCTTCCTCTTTTTAATCTCAATAGGTAGTGTATTTTATACGAATATAGGTACAGGTGAACTTGTATAATAAAGAAGGCATGTCTATGGTGAGGCCCCAGACCCATGGAATGAGGATTAGAGTTGCGAAAGCTTAATCCAGGCCTGTCTCCATCGGCGTTCACAGATGTTTAAATGACAAGCAATTTTTTAAATCATTCGCAATCCTAATTGTCTTTCCATGGGTCTGGGGCTTCACCTATTTAAGGTCGTGAGACGGATAGATATTTGTTTTATGTTAAACTCTTGAGTGAATGCCTCAGGTTCATGTGTCTGTGCGGTTGTAAAGGGTGGTCCAACCATAATGCACGATGTTAATTGTGAGTCACCCCTTAACGTCAAGTTTTTTGTCCAACTTAATTTGGCATTTCATTGTTTCAGTGTTTGACAAATTCAACCATGGAGAGGTACACAATTGAGCAGCGCGTTAAGATTGTTGAAGCCTCTTAAAATGCATTTCGTGCACTTCGTGACTTTTTTGGTCAGCATAATCGACCAAATTTGTCCACAATCTGGAGAATTGTGCGCAAATTTCAGCAAACCGGGTCTGTAGGAAATATGAAAACACCTGTGTATGCTCGCCCAGTTCGTTCTGCAGAAAACATTGCTGTTGTTCGCAATAGTGTAGCAGAAGAGCCGTCAACCTCGACTCGTCGTCGTGCCCAACAATTGCACATCTCACGAACGTCACTGATGCGAATTTTGAATAAAGATTTGAATTTACATGCTTACAAGGTTCAATTGACTCAAGAGCTGAAGCCTACTGACCATTTCAAGCGTCGTCAATACGCCGAATGGTTAGTTGAACAGACAGAAGTGAATGGTGACTTTACAAAGAAAATCATCTTCAGCGACGAGGCACACTTTCACCTCAGTGGATTCGTTAACAATCAGAATTGCCGCATTTGGGCAAATGAGAATCCACGAGTGATTGTTGAAAAGCCGATGCATCCACAAAGAGTGACTGTTTGGTGCTGTTTATGGGCTGGTGGCGTCATCGGGCCGTACTTCTTCGAAAATGAGGTCGGCCAACACAGTGAATGGTGTTCGCTATCGCGAGATGATAACGGACTTCTTGTAGCCAGAAATTGAGGATATGGATCTGGACGATATGTGGTTCCAACAGGATGGTGCCACTTGCCAACGAAACAATGGCACTTTTGCGCGAGAAATTCAATGGCCGTGTTATCTCACGTCGTGGCGATGTTGATTGGCCGCCACGATCATGTGATTTGACACCGTTGGACTTCTTTCTTTGGGGATATTTAAAAGAAAAAGTGTACGTCAATAAGCCAAGAACAATTCAAGAGCTAAAGGATGAGATAATTCGGCACATTAACGACATTGAACCTCAATTATGTCTCAGAGTCATTGAAAATATGGACCATCGGATAGAGGTATGCCACCGAAGCTGTGGCGAGCATTTGGCCGATATTTTGTTTCACGCATAGTTCTCATAGATCCTTCTATCATAATAAAAAATATTAAGATAATTCTCTGAAAACTTTTTGTTTTATTTACAATTAACATCGTGCGTTTTGGTTGGACCACCTTTTAGAACAGCCCAACTAGAGTGATGTCGAGCTGAAGAAGGGGTTCAACCTACAGTGAATATCTGGGTATAGTAGGGTAGCTTTTTGTTTTAACTAAGAGCGTTTTCTGAGATCAGCGGTTTTTACCGTACATCTGTTCCTTCGCATCATACCAGTACTGTCCAAGTAGGCGAGATTTACTTCAAAATTAATATTTTTACTTCCATAAATAATTAAACATATACCCAAACCTACTTCACTATAAGACTGATGTCAGGGGATTAACAAAGGACTACGCGACCTCACCACGGGCATGGTTCAGATACAGCGATGGGAGGGTAGATCAACGGGTTTGTACCATACATTCATTCCTTCGCGGGATACCAACACTGCCAAAAATATAGGCGGGATTACTTCAAAATTAATATTTTTACTTCCTTAAATAACTAAACAACTTCGTTCACTATAAGACTGAAGTCAAAGTATTATCAATTTCAATACACTAGAACAAGAAATACAAAGTTTTGTGATTTGTGCATAGAGTAGATTTATAGTAATATAAATTTCCCATGGCATTTTATATGACGCATTATTTAATCAGAAGTGACAATTTTAATCGCGACGATATATGTCTAAGCGCTCAAGGGAAAGATAAGGGTAAAAGGGTCACATAAAGTGGAATGTCTATGGCATCTCAGCATGTGCATACTTCAGTAAATATTCTTAATTTCTTGTTTCGTCTACTGTCTCGTTACGTAGTTGAGTGACAGCATATTTTGTAGTTTAAACGTAATATAAAAGCCACAGTCTGTCAAAACGTCCTCTAAGATGACTTTTAGTATCCAACTAAAAATATAACACTTCATTTATGTCCCTGCTTCTTGCGGCTTCGTGTCCAGGTGTTTCTGATTAAAAATTTAAGTCTATTTTTTGCTTTTATGTCGGTTTGAATTTTACACAGCTTTAGCGGTTGCCGCGGCCTTTCAATTAAGAGAATAATGTAGTGATATGATATCCCATATCAGTACATTATTCCGCTAAAACTATTTTAGTTAGTCAGGGGCTCCTTAAAAATAAATTTGACTAGCTAGGGCGCGTATTAATTTGCACAAAAGGACCACATAGTGTTTCAATTTGAAAACAGATGGTAAGTAACTTTTACGCACTATTGACGTTTACATTTAGTTATTTCACCCCATGACCAAAATTTCAAATAACATCCCTTACTATTCTAAATAACACTTCCTATAAATACATTACCTGAAAATACTTAAAATCTCCTACTATATTCAGGAAACTGAAAATGATTTTATGTTGGTAAAATATTGAGATATAATTATACAGTTAAATTTCACAATTTAAATCACAATTTTGAGTTCTTTTGGAGTCTTGTCGAAAGGTCGTGGAGTTAAGAGACGCTTTATTAATATGTCTACTATATGAGTAGTATATCTGTTACTTCCGACTATATCATTAATGATATTTTATTTATCGAATCTCTACTCGAAGTATTACTAATTGTAAGTGAAAAACTTTTCAGAAGACGGACCAGAACATTTTAACATCCTATTTTATGTCATGTTATGTTTATGTTCTACGAATCATTAGGAATGTACCTAAGAGTGCTAATTTATTTCCTATATACATCATTTTAGTTATTAATACATCAAAAAATGGTAGTTTTTCAGTTTCATACGAGAAATTTATTGATACGTAACGTCTGTTTAATTTTGAAACAAAATTATCTATATATGTTTTTGCTTTATCGAACACCATACAATTATTATCCACATATCTGTATCATATTCTCAACTCAGGAAATATTATAACCTTCCTTTGGGCTTTATCTTATATCTACTCATAATATAATATGGTTTGCAAAAAAAGGGGACAGGAATTTACCTAATAAATTTAATTTTGATTCATATATAGGCCAGTTAGATTAATAATATTCATCGATGGTTTATTTAGTGAAACCATTTAGTTTGAGTAATTCCCTGAGATAGTTAAAAGTTTGTAGAATAGAAATATTTGAGAATAATTACGTTACATCAAATAAAACAAAAATTTCACATTGTTGCAAATAAGTGTCTTTGATGTTCTTAATAAGATCTATGGATATATAACTGGGTTATATAATATGTATATTTTCAGTTTTTATAAGATAGAACATTCAGTTCTGAACACCATTTCTTCAAAAGCGGTACTAGGAGCAGGTAGGTCGAACTTAATTCATTTATTTCGGAAATAAGTTTGTCAAACGCTGGTGAAGACTAATTTTGAACAATGTTTTCATTATTCCTAGGTATATGTTCATTGGAATTATTGCGGCTCAATTTTCTGAGTTTTCTAATTATGTCATTTGCCAAGTTTAAATGAATGGCATATAATAAATGCCAAATTTTAATAGAGTTGGCATTTATTGCGAGTTTAATATTTAAGTCAACTATTTTGCAAAATTGGTGAATTTATCAGTAATATAATAATATTATGGATTTGGAATAAAATTTGGATAAACTAAATTACGTATATAAGCTTTTAGAAACCAGAGATCTAATAACTTGATCCTAGTAATCTATTCAAGATGCAGATTCTGTTTCAGTTACCGTAATCCATGTTAGTTTTGGGAAGTGATCAGTGGCGGGGCTATTCAGGTGAAGTAGGTGTAGTGCCTCTTCACCAAAGAATTTGAAACTGGGAGTTTTTTTATATTTTTGAGATATTTAATCATGTCTTTAATATGTACATTCAAATAAATTTTGTTATGAAAAACCTATTATATTTTATGTCAAGAATAATATGCCGCTATGCTACCAGAAACACTGTGTTTTCATTGGAACGTCCTTTAAATATTCAATAGTCCATGGGCGCTTTAATATACATATGTACATAAATAACCTGCAGGTGCAGAGATGAAAATCGAGCGCCCTCAAGTATACACTGTTACAGCGGGTTGCCATGGTAACATGACATTACGCAATAGCTCTACATCCATTTAGTCCGTCTTCTCCTATCACCTGTGTGAAGAGTTTGGCGAGATTTTATCGGATATCTGCACACTGCACTCGCATCTATTTAATGTACTGAAGCGCAGTCCGTTTTTGAATTTCAGTGATTTATTGAATTTGCGTTGTATTTTCATTATTTTTAGACTTGGTTTTTTTATTTTAATGTGTTAAGTGACCAACTGAGTGATCGTATAATTAGTGATTTTTCACCTTTGATAGTGACGATATTAAATGAAGCAATAATTTACATTATTTATAATGAATACAATTAACGGTGTTATTTGTAATTTGTTAGAAACCGTTCTGTCGCTGGAAAGACGAAGATAAAAGAGACGTTTTACTGGAAGGAAGACCTACGATTGTTTTATCAATATTCGCAAAAAAAAAGATTAATAAATTTGGTAAATCTTATAACATAAATTTGAAGTCTTCTTGGTTCACAAATTATAAATGGTTATGTAGCAGCCCAATGTTACAAAAACTATATTGCAGGCTCTGTTTACTATTTTCTAATAAACAATTGGTTTGGAGCAGGGATGGATTTCTAGATATTTTAAATATTACGAGGGCATTACATAAACATACCGATTCTGCCGAGCTTTTAAAATGTGAAGTACTGTTAAAAAATTTCGAAAAAACCAGAACACTATAGCCGACATTTTGAAAAAGAACGTTAGACTTTTTAAACTACAATATAATAAAAACGTTCATTTAAACAGAGTTTTCTTAATGACAGTTATTGACGCAGTTTTGTATCTTGGCAAGCAATTAGGATTTCGCGGCTACGACAAAAGCACAGACTCCGTAAACCGTGGACATTTCAAAGAACTCTTAGAATTACTATTATTAAGGTGTCCTTTAGAAATCAGAAATCATTATGAAAAAATTAAAAATGTTTTCAGTGGAAATTCAACAGCCACTCAAAATGAAATCATTTCAGTTGCATTTCTGATTATATGAATGAATATATAAAAAAAGATTTTAATAAAGCGTTGTTCTTTTCTATACAGGTTGATGATACCCACAAACCCCTCAATGTTCCCTAATAATAAGATTTGTTAATTCTGAAGGTCTAATAGTAGAACGTTTTCTTGAGATTTCATGATGTAAGTGCCGACAGCACATCAGAGGCTGTATATACCATGTTGGATCAAATTTTAAATCAATTTTGTTATAAAAATAAGTTAATAGGGCAGTGTTATGATGGTCCGAGCGTCATGTCTGGCCACCTAAATGGACTTCAAAAAATAATCAACTCTTCCCTATTTTCTAACCCGCGAGCCGCCACTGGAAAGGATTAGAACCTTCGATGATAAAACAAAAAAAGAGACCAGTTTTCCACGAAAACAAAAAGAACACCACGAACACAGAAATATTAGAAACTGTATTTTTTATATTACAACACTGACGCTTTATCCTAAGTAGAGCTTTATATTATATTGTTGATTATTACTATGAGAATAAAGGCATTTTATTATTACAATTATTAAACTAACTTATAAGTGGACCATAATTTAATTTAATATCTTAAATTGAATGATCTTAAATTTCTATCAAAGGAATATTCAAAAAAGTTTCTATCAAAATTATTTATTTTATTCATTTTGTTGTTAATATAATTATTATACGAGTATCATAGTTTCTGCTATGTCACTTGTTAAATTGACTAATTACATACATTCTCTTAAAGTTCCTTTGTATATATGGCGAGTTTTTGCAACTTCGCTCCTTCATGTCGAGTCCTCTACTTTCCATTGCAGTGCGAATTATTGAAATCATTTTTTTCCGTGGCCCTTCTCGTTTATTTCTTTGTGCTAGTATCCAGTGTCAAACCTTTAATGGTATCCTTTCTTCGTTCATTCGTTGCAGGTGTTCATACAATTTTAACCGCTTTTCAGTTATATCGTCCATTATCGTATTTCTTACTTCCATTTTTTCTCTGATGGTCTCATTTCTTACATGGCCAAGTAAAGTTAAATCGTAACATTTTCTTCAGTACATCATTTTGGTTGAGAGAAGTTTTTGTAACATATTTTTATCTGTAACCCACACTTCTGACCCATACGTCAGTGCTGGCTGAATTATAGCCTGATATATACTTCTTTTTGTTTTTTTTTTGTTAGGTTCTTACTCCACAGGATTGCGTGTAGTAAGAACCTATAAGATTTAATCATATTTTTTCCTTTTCCTATTTTCTTTAGTATATCTTTATTGTTCTCTCCGTCTTCATCTACTGTAACTCCTAGGTATTCGTACTGTCTAACATTCTTTATTATTCCTCTTTCTGTTTCGATGTCTTGTCCTGTGCCTCCTATAGTCATTTATTTTGTCTTTTGTATGTACCTCTAAGCCCCATTATGTGAATTCTTCTATGAGTTTGTTTATCATGTAAGTCATTTCTTGCTAGTCTTCCGCAAGAACTACCTGATCATCTGAAAGGAGGATTGTATACCTCCTAGGAAGAGCATTGAGTTCTTTTGTGTTTTTTATAAACTATTTTATTAATTTACATTATAAAATAAAACTATTTTCCGTTCAACGTAAAAATTGTCTCTTCTATGTTATTATTTAAGAAATGATTAATGAAATGTCCACTACAAAGAACCATAGAAGTTTTTATTTTAGAATGAATCCTTCAGCGGCCGATAAAAGGAACTATAAAGACACAATCCCTCATATAAGAGAATTTGTCGACGGCTACTTGACTAAAACATGAACAGAAATTATTCGGTTATTTATATTATCAATACTTCAATATTTACATCAATTTATTTCAACATAATTTCATCATAACCATTAACCAAACACGCTCACTATCATAAAAGAATTTAGAACTGTAATAAACCCAATAAATACTGGTCGAATTATCAAATTCCTACTTTGAGGAATCTCTGATAAGAGCGACCTTCCAATCAATCTCAGCCTCGAGGACCACATCCTCATTAAGAATCGAAATATCATATCTCTGTCGTAATAATGAACCACCATCACGGTGGTCCCCTTTTGAAGCACGGAAATTCATCTTATCCTACATTAAGTGCTATGCGGAATAGCTATATTGTCAAAAAAAACAGACACGTTTTATAAATCTCTAAAGTCCATCTCCTTCTAGAGGAATCGAACAATCGTGCGTCTTATTCTCAACCATTTTTCGGTCATGTAAGCGAAAACACACAGACATGTTTTTGCGAAAATAAAAGCAAAGGAAACGAAAACCGCTTACCGAACATGCATCAAAGAATGCGCAGGAATTGTTGGGGAGGTTGTAACGAATAAATCTAAAACGCGGGGATTTGTTTACATTCTATTGTTCGAATCCACTTAACTATACGTCACTCTAACTATACGTAAGAGCTTTTCGGTTTCGTGCTTTGATTTAATTGTTTTCGGGAACTATTACTATCTGTAATAAACGACCGATCAATGGAAATGTTAAAATCGGAGGAAAGTAATTGGAAATCGTTACGGTTTTCGAAATTAAGATATAATTTATTCTTACTGATACGTTGTAACTGTAACTCCAATTTTTCGTAAATATACTAAACAACAATCTTTACGCTGAATTGTAACAGTGATGTATCATCCACTGTACTATTTACTGCAAGATTCGATAGACCTTATTGAAATATTCTAGAGAGAAAATATAACTTAATATAGGTACCAAAAGATTTTTTTCAGAAATTGAAATTACCACATTTTCTTCAAATAGTAATCTACATATGTAATATTTCTATTGAATGATCGAATATATGCATTATGTAGGTGTAATTCTTCCTTATGCTGACTGCAAGCTCGTTTTTTTATATTCATACTGTTATGTTACTTCTCTGCTCTTTATCTCCATAAATTATAAGTTGACCTGAATTCTAAAAGATTTGGTATGATGGCAATATGGTCATTTGTTAACTTACACCTTACTCATTTGTACAAACTAACGATGTCAAGGCATCTTTATTTTTAATGACATCATCTTATTGCATTATTGACAGAACGGATATTTATTGATTCTAAAGTTGAAATAACATGATGTGATTATGAACGAAATAAATTAATTACTGCCTCTGTCCCAAATTAGTTGTCACATTTGACCATTTTTCTGCTGACTATTGTCAAATACAATTTAATGCAAGAAGTAATATACTAAAAAATTAAATACTCAAAAGGAAGTTTAAAATCACATCATTCATAAAATCTGTTTGAAGGTTGTAATTACAAGTAGGGTGGTGAAAGATTGGCAAATAACACGGTTTTGAAAGTGCACCCGCTGTCGCTTTAATTCGTTCTGAAAAGTAACAAAAATGAGTGATTTGTCAAGAAGATTAATTAAAAAAAGGGAAATGGATAACATTACCCGAAATGCAGTTCTTCAGTTTTTACTGCAACGTTATAAAAATGAAAAACTCAAGATGCTTAGAATTACCTTCATATAGGAGTATAAGAATTATTATCTATAATTACTAGTACGAAATCAATATTTTTGTGAAATCAGTTAAAAAATAACAATTCCAGTTTCTATTTGCCCACTTTTGTGTGCCCAATTTTTTTATTTGTAACTTTTTCGAAATGTGACAAATAATTTGGGACAAAATTTAGACACCAAATGTGACAACTAATTTGGGACAGAGGAAGTAATAAATTATGTCAATTTGTTACTGATTATTTTATTATATTAGTTATATTCTAAATAATCAGGTTCATCTAATAGTTTTACATGTAATAAAGTGTATTAGTGTTCCATTTTCCAATTTTCGTAGTAGACATGGTAAAAACGTTCTCTTATTACTTTCAGGTGGACTATGAATTTATATAAAAATATAAACAGATTGTTCTATTATTTGTTATTGGTCTGAACCTCTAGACATTTTAAATAATTACACCGGGGAACAAACACAAAAATATTGTAATACCACAAATTTAAGATCGGTTTCTGAGTACACGAAAACCCTAATTTCACATTATATCTTCATTTTAGCTGAATTGACTACCTTTGTTGAAATAATGGAGACTTCTGAAATTGCTTATTCTCAGCATCAGTGGTTTGTTTGTGTCGATTTAAAGTTTATCACCATATTGGACATATATTATTCTTGGACAGCAAAGTGCATATGCAAAATATCCCTATCCTGTTTATGGGATAGTCGTGCAAAATAAAAGCATTGAAAGAAAACTATTTGGCCTTTGAGAGACGCTATGGCCATTGGGAAAGCCAACATTGTTCACGAGCCATTAATAAAGAGAGAAAAAATAGTACTGCCACCGCTTCACATCAATTGAGTGTAACTAAATAGTTCATAAAAGTACTAGACAAGTCAGGTGATTATTTTTAAAACATTTGCTAACCATTTTTAACACTAAGTATGGAAAAAATAAAAGCAGAGATTTTTGACGGTCCACAAATTCGAAAACTGGTAACAGATCAAATTTTACTAGATACATGACCATTTCAGAATCCGATGCATGGTCTAGTTATGTATCTGTAATTTAATTTTTTTAGGAAATCACACGGCAAATAACTACCACAAACTAGTAAATAAGAGGAAATAATGTTTTGAAAAATTGGGAGCCAATATGAGCATTAAATTACATTTTTAGCGTAGTCAGGCAAAGTTTCTTCTTGTGAGATTATAGTGCGGGATTACTTATATCTATACTATAATCGTTCTCCTGAACCTTATAACCGTTCTCCTGAACAGTTTCATTAGGATATCCGAATAAAAAAAAAGTGTCAAGGAATGGGCGATTCTTCACATGATGGCCGATTACTTTTGGAGTCTGCAGAGGAACTCATTGCAAGAAATATATAAGAAAATCGTACAAAAAACTTGTTTATAATTTTTAATATTTTCTGCATCAATTATTCTTTATTTTCTTCATCATTATGAGGTCATCAGTTCTAAGACTGGTTGGACGCTAACCTCCAGCTTCTCCTATCTTGTGCTAACCTACGCATTTCGCTAATTGTGGTACAACCTACATCCCTTACTATTTGCGAGCAGTAGTCTAATTTAGGCCTACCTCTGCCTTTCTTCACTCCTATTTCTGCCTCCAAAATATCGCAGACTACTCCCCCATGTCTCAGCAAGTGGCCTACCATTCTATCTCTTCTCTTTTTTATGTTTTTCCACATACTTCTTTTCTCGCCGACTTTCTCTAATACTTCTTCGTTTCTAACTCTATCAGTCCACGGTATTTTCATCACTATTCGGTAACACCACATCTCAAAAGCTTCTAATTTCTTCCTACTTGCCTCCCCTACCGTCCAGGTTTCGCAACCGTATAGTGCCGTGCTCCATACATACGTTTTCAAAAATCCCTTCCTTGTTTCTAAGTTTATTACCCCCGAGCATAATAGTGCTTTATTTTTGTTAAAAGCTACTCCACCCTGCGCTATTCTTTGTTTTATATCTTTATCGCTTCTTCCATCCCAATTTATTTTACTTCCTAAATAAGTGAAATCTTTAACTTCCTCCAATCTTTCATTATTAATTTGTACTTTCGTTTTTGCTCTGCACACTATTACTTTAATTTTGTTTTTATTCACCCTCATTCCGTATTCCTCTGTCAACACTGCCTCCATTTCGTTCAACGTTACTTCTAATTCCTCCTTACTAGATACTAATACTGCTATATCATTCGCGAATCTCAGCATTTTTAGTTTCTGTCCCTGTACTTTAATCCCGAAATTCACTCTATCTTTTACCACATTAATCTCCTCTTCGATGTACAGATTAAGAATTAGTGGTGATAGCATACATCCTTGTCTTACTCCTTTCCTAATACCTACTTTCCTTCTTTCCCCTTCTACTTCTATAACAGCAATTTGATCCTTGTATAGATTGTGTACTACTCTCCTATCTCTATACTTCATTCCCGCGCTCTTTAGTATCTCGAACATTTTTTCCCATCCTAGATTATCAAAAGCTTTTTCTAAATCTACAAATCCTATATAAGCGTTCTTTCCTTTTTCTATTGTTTTCTCTGACATTACTATTAGCGCCAGAATAGCTTCGCGAGTTCCCCTATTTCGCCTAAAGCCGAATTGGTCTTCTCCTAGTATTTCCTCAGCTCTATTTTCCATTCCCTTCTGCACCATTCTGGTTAAGATTTTTGACGCGTGGGAAGTTAGGCTAATCATTCTAAAGTTCTCGAATTTGTCGGCACCTCTCTTTTTCGGTTTAGTAACGATAATGTTCCTCTTATAATCCTCCGGCATCTCGCCCGTTTCGTATATGTATTTCACCAGTTCAAACATCCTATTTACTACTTTCTGTCCCGCACATTTCAAAATTTCCGCCCGTATTTTATCTACACCCGGCGCTTTATTGTTCCTTAGCCCCCTTAGTGCTATTTCAAATTCCTCTCTCATTATAGATTTTCCTACATCTTCCCTATCGATGCTAGATTCTTCCTGTAATATCTCTCCTAATTTCTGACCCTCGTATAAATTTCCTGCTAAAGTACTGCTTCCATCTGTCCGCTTTCTCCTCTCTTCCGATCAGTATGTCCCCCGATTGACCCCTAACGTTTCTACTTATTGGTCCTATATCCCTGAAGTTCCTCTTAATTATTTTGTAAGCCTCATAGGTCTTACCTACTTGGAGCTTATATTCTACTTCTTTGCATTTATCCTCTATCCATTGTTCTTTCGCTTTTCTACACTTTCTAATGATTTGCCACTTTATTGACTTATAAATTTTCAGTCCTTCCTCGTCTCGTCTGCTTTTGTAGCCTAGTCTCTTTTGTATTAAGTTTAAGATTTCGTCCGTTATTCAGGGCTTCCTAGCTTCCCTTCTTTCGTGCCCTAAAACGTCCGTAGCTGCGGAATCTAGACTATTCTTGATACCCTCCCACTCAATTTCTGCGTTCTTGATTTCGTCATTACTGGCTTTATTTATTAATTGATCTGTTTTCTGCTGGAACTTATTCAAAACAAGGTAAATCTTTTATGTTTCTTACTTTACATTAATATTTATCGTGTATGTTTATTTCAGAAGCTAGAGCCAATCAAGAAAAAGTAATGCCATTTTCAGCATCAAGGGCAATAATGTACTTAATATCGACTCTTAAATTCCTGGCAACAAGTTGACTGTTTCCCAGTGTTATTTTTTTTTATGTAACTTATTAAACGCTGTATACTACTTTTTGTTTGTCAACTATTACACAAATTTTTAAAAATATAAAAGAGATGTACTGACACTAATTAAACAAAAATATAAAAGAACCTGTGAGATCATAAAAGCCTCCCAACAATCTGAGTATGACTGAATTTTAATACATTATGACCGAATAATTCTAGTTTCTATATATAAAGTACTGTGTTTCCTGAAATAGAATTACCAATTAATCGGCAAATTACTATCGATTAGTATTGTATAAATGGAGACAATAAAGTTCGACGGCCTCTAATATTACAAAATCTTTGTTTACTAAAGGAAACCGATCTATTTTACATCGAGATAATTCAGGCATACTGAGTGTAGTACCAAGAAGTAAAGGTAATAAAATTCTTTTCTAGATACTTCGCCTGAACTTTTTATCATAATTTCATATTTAACACGACCTGGGAACTGTTCTTCAGCTTATTTAAGTTACAGCCTACTAAATCTTTCACGGATAATTTTAAAGATATTCTCCGCTTATTCTTCGAAAAATGTTTAACATGCTAAGTGGGTTATTTTGGTTCTTAATTTCGGGTTATTATGTCATTTAGTAATCAAAATATATGCCCCAGAATCTGTTAATAGATAGTCACAACATCTGCGAGGAACAAAACACAGGAAATAAAGCTATTTATTTTTAGTTGTTTCTTAAATTACTCCATTATAAGTGACGATTATAATAAATTAATATTAACATATTATGGCTCCATTATTCTTTAATTTTTGTATGATAAAGAATATTCCAGTTTTGTAACATAAGAAAATATATATGCATACTCGTATAATATCTAAAGCAATAAGACCATAATTTTTATGAATGTTCTAACAAGCTACCGAGAATATACCGCTTTTTAATTTTAATTACTACCACCAACAATAGTTTTTAATTATTTATACTTGACTAATCTTGATTTTCCTCTTTGGTCGGTGATTTATGTCTTGAATTCCAGACAAGTGAGGTATATTTTTATTTTTATTACACTTGGTGTCATACATTTCGAATAAATATATTAAATAAGATAATACTAGTGTAAACGTTTTAAAATTATCTTGGATTTCTCAATATAAAATTCAAACTTTTATGCGCATTAGGTGTAATATAATTAATGTGTGGATACATAAATAAGCTGTTATTTGAGTCCAAGAAAATAGCTAAATCGTTATATCTATTACCTAAAGTAATAAGTAACGATTTCAGTATATACTTTGAAGGTGAACAAAATGAATTTTAATTTGTTGTAAAAGCCATAGCATAATAGCATCATTTAAATATATTTGGGGGTAGCTTATCATCTTAATAATCTGTCATTTATTTAGGACCTTGTTGTACCCTTACGCAATTTCATTGGAATTTGTAGATATAAATAATTTAATAAAGTTTTAAGTTAAACGAAAAGGGAATAATTTTTATATAATAATCAAGTATGATAGATTAATATTATACAAATTACATCTACTTTCTGACCTTAATCCACTGAAGTAACCAGTTGATGAGAAGAAAACTATACTGATATAATTAGAGATCTTTGAATAGTATACTAAGTCCTATTACTGTTTTTAAATATTGCCTTAAAACAAAAAATCATGAGAATTACCGTTCTATAAATTAAATATATATTACATATGCGATGGCACTGTGACCATCTATTTTCTAAATAGCAACTCAATTCTGCTTACGCGAGATACTTAAGAGGGGGAATCCTGCCGCAGTGATGTAGGATGGCGCCACTTGTACTTTATTTCTAAGCTGTAGATTTTTGTTACGAGAACAATATCCTTCATTTCTCATGATGAAATATGTTAAGGATGTTACAAGGCAAGGACTTACATATTTTTTATGGCGTAATATTTGTTTATAAACGAGATAATGGCAGTTATAGTTTAAACAACAAAGTCGCATAAATGATCACAGACACATTTGCATCAAAATTCCTTTATGTCATCTCCTACTATAAACCTTTATCTTCAACCCCTGAAAAGTAGAACTCGATAGAAAACGTATTTTAGGAAATCTACGGCTCCATAAAATAGCTTGCATTCCCGCTCAAATTTGTTGACATTGCATAGCCGTTTTACACATTCTGCCGTTGTCTTAAACTAGCAATTAGTTCAGCATCTCTATCACAGATGGCCAAACCAAGAAGATCATATCTGCGTCTACGCAAAAGTTGTCCTAGTGTCGTTGTATTACAGAATGTATTTTATAAATTGGTATTACAATGCACTATGATTCATATCGGCATGCGTTACAATATTACTTTTATAACGCATAATTTATATACTATGGCCTATGGCGGCTTTTTCGTAGTTCGTAAAAAGTGTACTTGTTGAATAGACTATAAATGTTGGCCAAAACGTCAATTGATACACGATGCGGAATTCGTTGAATTCGGATTTTACCGAACGTGCGCGACGTTCCCATTTCTACATACACGTTTCGTACGTGTACATATGAATTTTACTTTACTGCGATGGAGTATATAAATAATATGACGCCATCTATTGTTTAGTTACGGAAAACGTTGATCTGTATATTATTCGATCTACTGCGTTAGTGGGTTCTGAACTTATATAAAATATATATTTTTATTCAAATCGCACTACAGTAGCGCCAATTTACAGCGGTGGCAGAATTCGCGCTCTTAAGATATCACTCACCGCGTAGTTTCTGGAGTGCATAAATATGTACGATAACCTCGTAAAGGGTATATTCTAAAAGGTACATTCTACAGGGTGAATTCTACAAAATTGACTTGTTTAATTTGTTCCCACTATTAACGATAATGCAAAAATTAGTACCGTCCGTTAGGAAAAATACCTTTATTTAAGTTATTGTCACAATTATTTAAAGTTTATTATCTTTAAGTATATTTGAAATATTCACTGAGAAAGATCGTTAGTAAAGATCAAATTGGTCCAAAAAGTAAATCCTCAAATTCAGTTGATCTAATAAAAATAAGTAGTAACTAATTAGTAAATGCATAGGATATACCTTGTGGATAATTATCTGATCCGTTAACTCAGTACTCTTGTCGGCCATTAATTCAGAAATTGAGCATTTTTAAAATTTAGACACTGAAATTCACCTTCTTCCCCCAAAACCTCAGGTTGCGGGACAAAATATTGGTTATTCATAAGGGCAACGACAATCACACTCATTCTCAGAGAGAAGTGCCAAAATTATCCCTCATTAGAACTTGAACCCAAACATATAAAGAAAATACAAGCCCACCCCATACGAGACGTTTGGTACAAGTCGAGTAAAAATTGATTGGCAACACTTGGTCCAACACCAACTTATCTCGGGCCATTATCAAGTATCATGGATGAACGCACGCTCTCGTTCACATTACCGTATTGTAACATAAAAGTGAAAATAAAACAGTTCAGCCTTATTGTTAATGTTTGATTTATAGCACTGCGCCTCTCATGTACTCGTACCCAGCGACTTCCTTCCTACGTTACTGTAAGGAAACCATCTACCTCTCAAGGAAATACACTCCAGGTATGTATACAAGGGTATATATACCTGGGCTTGGTGGTAATTGTCAACATCCCTATTGCTTCTGGTTACTTCCCTAGAAGACATATTCTCTGTCGTTAAACCATACCGATCTGGACATGCCTCGACAGGTCACGATAAGTCAGTACAAGATTTGACAAGTATTGACATGTTTCAACTCATCTTATTTAACTGAACCTTCTCCACTCAGGACGCTTCATGCCGCCGCTCTTCACCCAGAACATCTGTTCTATAGTTGAAAGCCCTCCTTTAAGATTTCTAAGGTAAGTCATTCCACTTAGTGCGTGCTACGTCTCTAGTGGTTCCTTTCTTCTCACGCACGCTTTCTTACTCTTTCCCCCCCCCCCCTCACAAGCTACCCGATTGGCATCACTGCATATCACAGCACAACCAGGGCGAGCAGTCCCACTTTGCCATCTTGGTACTATCCAGCCGAAATTCCGGAGTCCATCCCCGGACCATCAATCGGTCTCATTGTCCATCAGGGCGGTCCGGATCAACGACAAAATAACATTGTTAGACATGTTTATTTAAGAATACTTCAAGTTCCTCTACAGACTTTGAGCAAACACTTGACTTTTATTTTCTTCGCCCACTAAATGCTCACCGTATTCTCAAGTCTTTCACATATTGTTGATAAATGCCCAGAAATAGATTTACAACTCACTATTTGACTACACATATTGATTAGGTATACATATTTGAGTATACTATTTTCATTTAGAATTATTGGTAATATCACGTCTGAGGTTGTCAGTGTTGTAGAAAATCGACTGTTTGTAGACAAACTTTATTTAAAGTTTATAAATTGCATTCCCTTATCACGTATCTTAGTTTTAAGATATTTACAGAAACGTTTTGAGGCGATGCATATTAATAGCTAAGTAGCCAGATTTCACTGATGCCTAACGAGTCATCATAAACGGGTTTCCTCCAGTGAAAATCACTTAAGAATAATGTAATTTGTTTCGTTCCCATAGCTTGAGCGCTCAACCGTCGTCAAACACTAGGGAATAAGATAGAAAAACTGCTGGACCGTATAGACGGAAGCTAACATTAGCCAGCTGAAAAGTTCCTTTATAAGTCTACCATACTCTTAAATTAGTCGAATTGAAAAGGACGGCAGTCGACCCTGGGTAGTTCTAAGGATATTCGGGAATCGATACGTGCATTCAATGACGCATTTAATTTTAATGGGTCATAGAACGTCTACAGTGATCGATTGATGCAAAAAGGTCTCCTCTAATGGGGCTTATTTTAAACCTATTTCTAATGAACGAGGTTCGATAAAAAGGCTAATTTTTTTCCTTGTCCGAAAAGTCAAAGTTTTTTTATTTTGAAACATAATTTTACTTCAATAGACCATGATTAAAGACATAATAATAAAAAGGCTACTTTACTTATATTTTCTTAATGTTCACGTGCAATTTACAATAAGGAATAAATTAGTTTAAAAATGTTGTTATGTACTTTCTCATCCTATATCAATGTCGTTTGTTTATTTATTGATAAACTATCTAAACCAAAATATTTTGCTCTTTATATTTACGTTACTATATGTTCCATTCTCTCATCTTTAAACATAAATGGAATATATACCATTTTGAAAACAATGGTACATCATATTCGGGGGTTTCCAACGCATTATTTATAAGTTATTTTCTTTATGAAAAATACACAAAAAAACTAGCAAATTTAATTAACAAAAATACATATACTACTATTTAAATGAACTCATAATTTTGACCTGCCCCTAAAACCAAAAAGACATGGTAGATTTAAATCAGGCAGACTTTTGGCTAATTTTAATTGCAGGTACCACGATGTACTGTTAATAAACAAACTAAAAATTTAGAGGTATGAAAGCTCTGTTGTGTTGAAATTATTTGGTGAAAAATACAATATTCACTATTAAGAAAAATAATATTAAACACGCAAATTAATCAATAGATCCTGAAAATATCAAGAGATACTGAAATTTTCTAAAAAAAAATCCGAAATTGAGCTTTATTTCTCATGTAAAGATGTTGTTGCTGGATTATATTATTTTTTTGGTAGTCTTATATATTCGGAAAATTATTTACTTAAATATTTCTAAGTATTAGTTATTATACTGTTATTGAGCTTTATTTATTATGCTTCATTCCTTCATATTGCGGGCAAAATGTTGTCGATCCTCATTTGTCTTGATTTTGACCAACGTATTTTTTAAATTAAATAAAGAACATTTTTTAGAAATCATCAAGTGATTCCTTGTACCCTTTTACGTCAAATATCATTGACATATCCAGATCCTATAAATATGTATGGGGTGACGAACGGGGAGAGACGAGTAAAGTACAGACAGCTACAACTATTAGTTTCCCTCTCCAGGTGTTCCTTAAAATAATTCTCAAAGAAATGGGTGTGTGTAAATTATGTATCTTATGTAGAATATAACAGAACATTTGATAATAATACAAGTTTTGATGGAGAATGGTTAGTTATAGAGATATATATTTTGTTGCGAGCAAGATGTTCTCATTCAAGATGTTCTGTACATTCTCACTTGTCTTGGTTTTGACCACCGTAGCATTTAAATGAAATAAAGTACATTTTTCTAATATTTACTAGTAGATTATTTTTACTTCTATATATAAAAGATCATGGACTTATCCTGATCCTACAAATGTGTAAAGTGTGATGGCCGGGAGAGACGAGATATGCGTAGCTACAACTAGCAGTGTATCGTTCCAATTCCGAATAGCAAGGCTATTACATAGTCGCTGTAGGAAACAACTACTCCTCGGGCTAATGCACCGCGAGACATTGAATTATACCTAACAGCGATCCTCGACCCCTTTCTACTTTTGCGATTCCCGACTTGTAATTTACAGACATAGATCTTATCGATTTAGATGAAAACCCCACGGATTTGTTTCGGAATTTGTCCTGGATCGGCGTACTGTGTACGGCACCGATGAGAACTAATAAGTTCGAAACAGCTGTCTGTCGTTCGGATTTCATCCAGGACAAATATTGAATCCTACCCGTGGCAGGGCCCCTTTTCAAAAACACACGTAGATGTGTCTATATTATGTATCTTATATAAAATATAATGAGGAATTTTATGACAAAACCTATTTTGATGGAAAACAGTTGGTTATAGAGATATTAATTGTTTTGTGGGCAAGATGTCGTAGTGTTTACCAATCGATTATTTGTACTCTTTTACATAAAATATCATGAATGTATGTGGATCTTATAAATATGTAAGGTATGACGAAGGGAAAAGGTGAGATGTATAGCTACAACTAGTAGTTTCTGTTTTCAGGTGTTCTTTAAAAAAATTATCTAAAATTGGATTTTATAATTCTAATACTAATACGAGTCTAATACTAAAAGTCTCTAAATGAACTCATAGAAACTTTATTTATATATTTGACTACGATATACCTTATTAGATGATTCTGTTACTGTTGAAAACATTTCTCAAACTTGTCTTGCCTTGTTATATGCCTTTGAATATCAGAAACATCAGAAAATTGGCGTCTCTTTATTATAATTTTCACTTTTGGGAAAAGCCAAGTAACAAGATACCAAATATGATGAACAAGGTAGATGATCTATCTTTGTGATTTATCCTTTAACTAAAACTGAGCGAATTCTTAGTGCCTCATGAGCTAGATCATTATGGTGGTGAAGGAATCAACTGTTTGATCAAAATTCTGTGCCCTTTTTTGAACATCATCGCGTAGACAGCACGTCTAAAATAAGTAACAATGTTGATTCACTGTTTGTCCTTGTAAATTCAAAATGAACTCTTGCCGTCCTTGCGATACTCTTGTGAAAAAGAAAAATTCAAGCATGGGTCTGATCTATAACCGTCACATTCACGATTTTTTTTTTGGTATTTCATATAAACCTTTCATATTTCCCTGCATGCTCTGACGCACCTTCTGAAGTTTCACCTTCAATAATTACTCTCATAAGAACATCTACATGAGATGAAAAATCAGATGAAATATCAAGCGTGGCTGTTATCCCGCATCAATCAGACTCCTTGAAACCATATTTGCAGAAATGTTCTCCATTCCTAAATATTCGACTATGGTTATTGTTTCTTTTGTTTAAGTTCATCTCTTCTGGAACAATCTCGTACACTCAGTCGTCTATCAGATCTGACCAGTTACCTTTTCCATATTTCCGCATATTCGACGAGTTCTCCAACCCTCCGCCATCTTTCATTCCTTCTCGTCCTTTTTTAATTTTTTTTTATATAATACAAACACTGCGTAGTGGCTTCGCCACACATTGCTCTAAGCGTTTTTAGAGTTTTGCCCTTAAACTATTGCCCAACTTAACAGAAAAATGGATTTATGTGGAATACACAACAAATATTGATCGCTTATCGACCATAGTGACCATCATGTTAAACTCTTGAAGTTAGTAGTTTTTATTTACTTAAACTACGTTTTCTAATCGTACGAGAGATATTAGTGAATTTCTCATATAATAAATAAACTAACCCGACTGAAAACAGGTAAAACAAAACATCAGTTCATAGATTTAAGTACTTTCCTTTGCATTGTACCATCATCTATTCACCGTTTCAATTTTAAGATCGCGCATGCCACCTTGTTCAATTTTCGTCTGCTTCTCGTCTGATATGTTTAAATTCGGGCTGATTAATTTTAAGTGATTGTTCGATCGAAATGAATTCTTTGAAGTTGTAATTTAACTGGCTCAGCTCTACGCCCAACCACCATTGTCTTCCTGCATTTCAATGATTAAATTGCGCTATGCCGGAAAATGTCGTCATGAGAAAATTTAATTACGCCTTGAAACGATCATATTGGAAATCTTAATCTATTCGTAGAATGTATTTTCGTTTAAAGGTATCTATTCAAGTCGACTCCGAGTTTCCGAAAGTCGCATAATGCTGTTCCTTTCTCTAGTTTCTAATCTATCAAACTGCAGATATCTCAAGGAATGCGTAAAATGAGATAGAAATGAAGGAACATAAAAAGAAGTGAGTTAGATATGACTGAAGAGTTAAGTTAAAGCTCCACAGTAAATAACGAATAATTTTTTTTCTGAACAGTTCAATTTAAAAAAATTGTAATAGTGTATAAAATTAGCAGTAATACCCATTTAGAAATACGTTCTAGAAGATGTTAAAGAGACTAATCAAATACTAAAAATAAACATTTGCAACATAGCTAAAAGTTCTTATGAATTAAAAATATTACTAGAAAACCTTGATATTTACCTAGACTATATGGTAATAATCGAAACATGGATAATATTCTAAATTAGTATATTTTTTATTTAGATTAATCTCTCAAACTTTATATAACAAAGGCGATTTCAAGAAGTTCAAAACGACGGTATTCTAATTTTTGTGGAATAGTGGCTCTATCACATGAATACATAAGTAGAAC
Organism: Rosalia funebris; assembly: GCA_037954035.1. Classification (NCBI taxonomy): domain Eukaryota; kingdom Metazoa; phylum Arthropoda; class Insecta; order Coleoptera; family Cerambycidae; genus Rosalia; species Rosalia funebris. Next base: position 24,257,223 of record JAZFAV010000011.1, read on the forward strand.
TGTCCACTTGGGTACCTTATCACGGTGCGTCATGACAGCGATGTATGTTAGCAACTATAAGGTACAATAATTTATATAGCGTCTATTACGACATTTATATGATATGTAGGTAGTCGAACATGATGGAAAAATTAAACTGAATTGTTTGTGCCTACATCTATTGAAATACTTCAATGCTATATCACGGTATCTCGACCGATCGCAAGTTACCTGGGAATGCGAATCTTTCAGCTACAAATAAATATAAATAGGAAATTAAACAATATTACCATTAATAGTAAATAGAAGTATAATTTGTCATTCTGCAATAACACCCCAAGTACTTATGAGATAGAAACAGGTACAGCAAAAATATACAAATAATTATTACTACCCGTTTGTCCTATATATGTGTTATTGCACTCCGAGCAAACGGGACGTAAATTTCGAACTAGGTACCTTGATCACAATAGATCCTTCAGGTTACAAAAAACAGATTCTACTTTTGCTAATTATATCTTAGAAAGTGGATATAATTTCCCAGATATAAATAATATGAAAATCCTACACTATGCCAGCAAAGGTTTAAAACTTAATTGGTTAGAAGCAATAGAAATCTATAAATACAACCATAGTGATAATTTTAGCTTGTTAAATGATCAAGTATATATACTATATTCTCCTCTTTTTACTGTTGCCCAAATTTATTAACCCCCTGTATAATAGTTCTTAATAATATTCATGGAAATTCCTACAATTTGATGGTCGAGATTGCACCATTTATGAAACACGTTTTCTTGTAAACCTTAACTACTTGTTTATTGTCACAACACTTAGTCTCTGTATTTGGATAGTATATGTTATAGGAACAGAATGTTTGTATTTTATTCTTAGTTGAATCATCGTTTGCAAATGACAAAAATTGTCGAAACTGCAGTCACGTTTCTGTAAAAATACAGTGGTATAAAACTTAGTAGTTGTTTTACTCATTTCCGTTGTGAATTGTGAACTACCACAGAATAACATCTTACTCGATTAATTTCTTAAAGAAATAACGTTAACACATAACAACAATAACGAAACTGACATTTTACTTTAATATTTTACTAAAATTAAACTTTAAACATTAACACCCAATTAATTTAAGTTAATGATCATAGAGATAGAAAAGTATATCTACTATCTCAAATTTGCAGTTTATAAAAGAAAGGTACATGTACATCATACATAATGTGCATTACCAGTTCCAATTAACATATATTACCATGCTACATTAGATAGTAGATATACTCTTCTATCTCTTTAATCATTGACTTATTTTCGCTGATGATAAATTGCTGATAATTAGATAATACTTTGATATTAAATATTTACAGAATGTCGGAGAGACTTGTCTCTCAGATCTGTTATAAACAAGAAATAAGATGGAGATCCAAACTGTAAAAAACTTTTTTATCAGATAATAAATCACTATTTTTCCAGGAACAGTCTACCTGAGCCTATCCATAAAAACAAGCTACGGTATGAGGTAAGAGCCGTTTGGGATTTTTTATTTGTCAACTAGAGATGAAATAAATTATATCTGTAGTACCTAAAAGTGCATTTTATATAAACTACTCCCTAAAGCTTATTTTACGTAAAGCTAATATACGTAAGAATTATTAATATAATATTGTTAAAATTACTTATTATTATTAAATTAACGTTTAACTTTACAACTTTCACATATGTAAATAAAATCAAGAATAATTTGGAATATTTTAACATTTGTAACAGAAAGAGGACGTGTAAAATATTTTATATCGATATTGAATATTGTCGAAGTGATAATCTGAATACAAATCAAAGGAGATCGAAAAATAACATCGGTGTTATGACTGCAACAATTAAGAAAAGTTTATTATTCCTGAATAATTTTCAAACATATATTCAGATATAAAATTATTGCGTTTCATTTATCAAAGAAGTTCCAACAACTCCCAACTACTAAAATAATTGTTTCCACTTATCAATACGAAATTTTCTTATCGACACCTCTGTAACATTCGACTCTTTACGATATATTGATCCAGCCTTCTGAACTTTCCAAACATCTCTGAGAACACAAAAGAATGGCTTCAATATATTGGATTTTATCAAAGGGACTTCCGAGAGAATTTTAACGAAATATATTTTAAATTTTAATTAAATCGTTGACGTATTTCCCTGTACATCCATTTTAAATAGCATCTTTTTGTATTTATATAAATGACTTTATGGTTGAGGCAATACAACAAATACTACTATATTTCTAGAAGTAGTTTGGCAGTTTCAATGGGGGAATAAAAATCATGCCGAGGGAACAGAAGACAGAAATGCAATACTGTACACGACGACGTTTACTCTGTCCGCTAAGTTGAGAAATTCAAAAGGTGACTAAATCAACGTAATAGATGAATACTTCATTAAATTGTAAACTGACCACATCTCTCATCTATTAAAAATTCCTTTAGTCCTGTGGTCGTAAAGCTTTAAAAGATCGTCAAGAATATTTATGTACTCACGAACGGTTATTGCTGAAGGAATTAAATAGTTAAAATGAGCGTTGAATCTAAAATGATCCGAACATTCGTGTTCCATCAACTGCTGTTCAAGTATTGAATTTTATTAATGAAATTAAATACGAGTCTACAATCTAAATAGAAATACGATATAAAAATTCGGTACCATCATTATATCAATTCGTCATATTCCCAAAATATTTCATTTGCTCATATGTATCGTTGTGAATCTTTTACATCAACAATAAAACAGTTACTAAATCATTGGTTTATTGGTAAATTGTAAATTGGTCATAAATAATAGGAAAAAGTGTGAGACTTATCTATGTATCCGTAGAAGAAAGAGTGAGGACAGCATTCGGCTATTTACTTAGATTAGGCTATTTACTGCCCACTTCGTGGGCGATTCGATAGACACTTGTTCCCATTCTTCCCAACCGAAGATATTATATTTAGGAACTCAAATATTTTTCACTGATTCTAGCGTGTAATAGACATATCTTAAGCATACAGCGTTATTAGTTTCAAAAATTTGAAAAATTCACTCCGCCCTATTCTACAGCTAATAGAAGTATACAATTTAATTGCCTTAAAATATTCAGAATTATCGCGAAATATTACGTTTAATATATCATATGTATACCATACTAAATACGTACATGTTTAGAAATTATCCTCTGGGTTTCACAAAGTACTTATCTTGATATTCTGTTGAGTGTTTGAAGCTTGTCATTGGTGGAATTTGTCGTCGATAATATTTTTGGAATTCTTTGTTTTGAAACTATACCATTCACTTCGATTACCTCATCTAGAGCTCTATTGATTGCTAAATTACTGTAGATTTCAACATACAATATATTGAAAATATGTAGACCATTCTGAAAGTTTCCAGAATGAAGAGAACTACAAGATGAAGCACTAACACGTGCTCTATATTTCATTGAGATATATAAGGACTCCTCTGCTTCTATACAAAGGTATATGCATCAAAAATATGCCTACAAATTGTTGCAGTAACTGCTGTGGTGACGAAAAATTATGTTCTTTAAAATTTTATTTATTTCGGGAAACAAATAGAAGTCTTCTTCTTCTTCTTGGAGTGCTTTTGCCGTTATCGATCGTTAGCGATCATAGACTCGATCATGTTAGCTATCATAACTTTACTAACTGCTTAGCGGAAAAGTTGTACAGTTGTTTTGTTAAACCATTTCCTTAAATTCCTTAACCAAGATGTTCTTTTTCTTCCGGAGCCTCTCCTACCTTCTACCTTTCCTTGGATTATGAGAAGAAGAATTCCATATTTTTCCGGATGTCGCATTATGTGCCCAAAATATTCCAACTTTCTCTTCTTTAAGGTTGTCGTGATTTTTGTATGTTTGTTCATACGTGTAAGGACTTCGAGATCTGTTATTTTATCGGTCCATTATATTCTCAACATCCGACGGTACAACCACATCTCGAATGCTTCGAGGCGTTTGAGTGTTGTCTCTGTTGTGGTCCAAGCTTCGACACCGTATAAAAGAACGGGGAAGACATAGCATCTCAGCATTCGTGTTCTAAGTGCCAGATTAAGGTCATGACTTCGGAATAACTTGCTTATTTTAATGAAGGCAGCCTGGGCCTTTTCTATTATGATCTTGATCTCTCTAGAAGGGTCACATTCTTCATTAACGCCACTACCCAGGTACTGTGCTCTTTTGACTTTTTCTAAGGATGTTCCATTTATTATTAAACCATTACCTGGAGCATTTTAGTTTTTACTAATAATCATATCCTTTGCCTTCTTTATATTGAGTTTAAGACCATATTGCTCACAGATATTAACTAAACGATTCATAACTATTTGCATATCCTCGTCATTACTGTTCAGGATTAAGGTGTCGTCAGCGTATCTGATGATAATAATTTCGCCGTTTATAATGATTCTTTCATTTGCCTCAAGCATTGCTTCTAAAAATATTTCTAGGCGTTATGTGATGTTTATGCCTGCCTGATAGATTTCGGGAAGGTATTTTATAGAGTACGGCACAATAAATTGATTTCTGTCCTACAAACAACCAGAATTGCCGATAAAGACATCCAAATAATAAAAAATCTATATTGGAACCAGACTGCAGCAGTCCGAGTGGATGGACAGTTGAGCGAAGAGGCAGTAATTAGAAGAGGTGTTCGACAGGGATCTATCCTATCGCCATTACTTTTCAATCTGTACTCGGAATAAATATTTATGTATTTTTAAAAAGAAGTCGCAAATTGCTAAGTCCGAAATGCCTTACCATTTACCATTGATACCAATGTATCTCGCAAAACGTTGAGAGTGCGTATAATACTGTAAACCGACGTATTGTCATAGTTAAGTTAAATTTCGCACAAACCCGCCTTCTGTTGTTTTCTTCCAATTGTTTTAAACATTCCAAGTGAACAGAAGTTTGTATATTATCCATAAATAACTGTTTCATCTTCTAAAAGCATGGATGTCAGATACCGGTTCTTCATAAAGAAACTGGTGATCATTTCTTCACAATACTGCAGGTGCATTTGGCCTTAGAGGTTTTCTTGAAATTCACACACCCACTACTTGGAGTGTCGCCCTAATTCAAGATCGAAGTGATGTATCCAAGTTTTATCATCGGTAATAATATCCAACATTGGTTTCCACTCATTATCTTTAAATTTCTCGTTCATATAGCAGCACGAATCTACTCTAACACTCCTCTTGTATTAAGCTGTTCCTATTCTAACAATATTTTGTCTATTTCTCTTCACGATAAGTCAATCGTTTATTGTCTCTAATGAAATTTCCATTAAACATTTTCTTCTGCACTTCCTCATACACCCACTCAGACTGGTGGATCTGTGTTGGAACTACCCTTACTCTTTTACCAAAGCTACAGAACGACGAATGAATTCACTGTCTTACTGTATTTGTACCAATTTTTTATTTTTCCACGAGATCTTGGGCTTTTTTACTTTTTAAAACTCATGTTAGATTATAGCACACACATCCTCTCGCGTCAGCTCCATTGCAGTAAACAAATCAAGTTGCTAATGTGAGAGTGTATGATAGTGTCGAGTGCCAAATATTTTGTTAACAAGGTTTAGCAAGTACTCTATTTTTATATATAAATTACTCATCACTGCTCTGTAATTTATGATTCCGTAAACTTTCAAAACAACCTACGAATAGATCCGTGTCGGCACGCCACTCTAAGGAATTCCTGGCATTTCTTACAAGTTTTTAGAATCGTTCTTATAGCGTACAGGATTACTTGCACAATGTTTTTGTTTAATTATTGTATATCTGCGATACAATACAATCAATGTCTATGGGATCACATCAATCATCAGGATATCGCAACATCACACAATACTCGAATTAATTATAACCATCCTAATGCTTGGTTTGAAAAATGGATAAGTGCTTATGAACCAATCCGGTTCATGGTATTTATGATCGGATGACCGATACATAGGTCATCCGATCTAAATCCGTGCTATTTTTTGTATTTGAAACACAAAGTACTTATTGTCCCTCCAGAAAGATTGAAAGCTTTAACAAACCAAATTCTCACAGACATAGTCAATGTTCTGAGAGAAATCATTAGTAAAATTATCAATTCAGGTACTAAAAGATGTGTAATATGTATTAAATAAAATAATATTAAATTTAAGCTATACCTATAAAGATGCACATACTACTAAAGATATAAGTAATAAATTAGTAAATTTCTATTTTGTAACATTTAATTAAATTGTCAACGTAAATCCTTTCAATATTTGAAATATTCATTTAGACAACAAGTACTAACTTAAATTAAATCTTTTCTGTAAACTCAGACTATAGAGTGCGAGTAATAAAGATAATTGAATGTTCTTATAATAAGTCTGAAATACCACTAACACAGGGACTGAAAGTGTTTTCTACAGATAGGAGTTCAGATATAGTAGACTAAGCAATGGAATCGAAAAGTTTTTTTCTTCTGTGACAACGTAATTAAATCAATACAACTTTTTCACCTATATATTTTGGAGATATTTAATTGCAAAAATTTAGCAATGTCAATAGGTCACGTGGACTTATCTATATTATTGTCGTCTTTATAAAATAAACCAATTTATATCTTAATTATTATAATCAGTGAATTTATAGTAGTTACTGTTGAATATATTTTCTAGGGAGACACTATTTTCAAGTTTTGGGAAACTTGACTGAACACAGAACACGAGGAGATGATTCTAAGAATCATCTTGGATTGAATCGATTGAATTGATTGAAGAATTCTTGGATTTTATTATAGGGTGCAGAATTTGGAGATGATTATTTCGTGGAATTAATACTAAATTAGTCCTGAATATTGATTTATAAAGAGCAAGGTTTGCTGAGAAAGTTCTGATTCTTATTGGAGCTTTATAAATTAATTTTTTTTTTGAGTATTTCCTACTATTCTATTGAAAACTCTTGTAAAAAATAGTTGCCCCCTTCAGAACGTAAGGACCCAAAGTATATTTATGTGTATAGATGCTAAAATTAATGGTGCTTGGCGAACTATGTTTAATTTTTTGAGGTACAACAACTATCTAACACAACGACGTAAAGAAGCACTATATTTTGGGTAAATATCTGGGTAAATATTTGGGTAAAATTTGACGTTAAACATTACTTTAGGGAGTAAAGGAGACGTTGAATCACCACTATTTTAATCACCCTTGTGGTGTAAGAGGTGACGTTGAACCCTCTTAAAATGTAAGGAGTGGTTGTGGAATAAGTTATGGGGCAAGACGTGACACTTAACTACATTTATGTGGTACATTTATGTGGTACATTTATACTATATTTATGTGGCAAGGATTTATTTTATATTACCCCTTTAGGGTAAGAGATGATGTTGAGGGAAAATCACTCTAAGGGGTAAAGGATTTGTAATTTGTAGGATAAGAGGTGATGTTGAACCATACTTATGAGGTAAGAAGTGTTTACATCACGCTTTTAGGGTGATACGCTATACAAAAAAATAAGGGAACAAAAAAATTCCGGGAAATTTTCAGTGATCTTTGAAAGGCTGTAACTTTATGAAAAATGGTCACGAAACAACTACTTTGAAGCTTGCTTTGAAGCTTTGAAGTTTCTAGTTTTGAAATCTTTTGACAAAAAATTTGATTTTTGAGCGGTTACTACGCAATCCAAAGAAATATCGCGAGATAAAAAGTTTACAAACTATTTTTTTTACGAGCGTGCCCTAGCCCAGAAAATTTATTTCAGACTAAATTAATGCAAAAGCCGGTTAGCCTGTTTATTCAGCTTTAATTTGTTTTTTAACAGACATTGTACGTCTATTGGTTGCTGAGATATTTATGGTTAATTAGAAAATGACGCTTTTGTCTTTCGAATCGAATGATGGTTTTGAAAACATGAATAAACTTGCTATAAATGACTTTCTATAAATTTTTTGACTTTGCTATAAACGAATTTCTTTTTTGCGCACAACATTTTTTTATCCTCGCTATTAATTTTAAAAGAATACCAAAAAATTTACTTTTCTGACTTTGTGAAAAATCAACAAATACTTTTAAAATATTGAGGAAAAGATTAATGTTGCCAGGTTTTCTTTAGCTTACTATACTCCCAATAGCCCTGTGAATTTTAAAATTGATTCATTGAACTGTTTTTTCCCGAATGGTCAAAGTTTTGAAAATAATTAAAGGAACAAGATTATTGCTTTGAAATATCATTTAATGATTATCAAGATGGAAAAATTCATCTCATCGATCAGTAACCTGATCACCGAAATAATTGTTCTACTTACTAAAGTTTGTTAAAACTTTCAAAAACATTTTTCTAAAATTTTGCTAATTGATACTCCAACTACAAAATGATACAAACAAACCTAACCTATTGAATAGACTGGAGCTACTCCAGTTTATTCAATAGCTACATATTTTACCAACTAATTATACCAGCTATTGAATAAACTGTTTAATCATTCTTATTTCGTTCAGATTTTCAGAATATCTTCAAGACAAGTCAAAGGCCAAGGGAGATTTAAAATGTATAAAAGTAATTCAACAATATTTATATTTAAATTAATACACTTTTAGTTAGTGAAATAAAAAAATAATATTATTATCAAAGCTTAATCTCGAAGAGATTTCGAAGAGATTTTCTAGTTATCTTGCAATTAGGAACACGACAAACCAACAATAAAACATGCTATCGAATAAACTTGTATAGTACTTTGCTTTTGACATTATCCGCCTTGTATTCACTTACATGTATTACGATATGAATCCGGTTTCATGATAATATCAACAATAATGGAATAATAAATGCATGCGTTCCCCATGAAATATGGGGAGGCACGCGATATAGAAAATCGTTATACTGTACATATATCAATATATATAATAAAAATGTATTTAGATTAAGATGAAACTGCATACGTAATATCATAATTTTTCATTTAATTTGTTTTTCACTTACCGTTTTTCTTCAAAAAACGGTATTAAACAACATATTTAATGTAAAGAGCTAAATTGTATGCAATAAATAAGGGACGATAATTTCATATTTTCAATACAGATTTTTCTCTTCCAGTTCTACTTAAATATTCTTTGTTCTAGTGATAATGTCTTTATTGTTTATCCTTTCTCAATATATTCTATTGACATTGCCATTATCATTTATCTAACTTTCATCATGGTAAGTTTTTCCTAGATCTCTGTCTATTTCCATTATATTTCGTCTTTGCATATATTTCTGTATATATATTTTTAATGAAGTCACCATTAACTAAAGTTACCATTAACTAAATAAAATTTGATACAGCAGTGCCTTCTATAAGCTAAATTTGTTGTACATTTATAATGTCATAATTATTGTATCAATAAATAAAACCGAGCTTCCAAAGGTCGTTTCCGTTAAAAATTTATTGAGATAGTGTCTAACTTTAAGCTTTCTAGTGCATATTAAGTATTTATATTATAGGTAATGATAACGATAAATTACATAAATCATTAGACATTTTTTGAAGGAAGGACGGTGCAATTAGTTTTGCTGATGATATTGCTATATAAAGGGACTTCATGGATAAATATATTTAAGGCTCATTATAAACTGATCCTGATTAAATAATAAGCTTTAAAAGACTGAGGAGTGAGTTTAAACACAAAATATAGTACATACCAATAACTCAAATATTAATGAACTATTAAATAAGGAAACATTATTGTCGACGATGAAATCAACAATTTTGATTCTGATCAAGAGTGTAAAGTACTTTAGAATAATTACAAACAAACATCTGAGGTTGAATTTACAAATCAAAAATATAATCAGGAAAATTAGCCATACACTATCACATTTCAAATATTTTAGGTCTTTTACAAATATTGGGCAACATGAAATATATTTTATAATACGATAAATAAATTTGTAATAGACCTACCATTAGAGATTTATTTATCGTACAGTATTCATGGGTGGGAAGGAGTTGTACACTACTATCTAGAAAAAAAATAATTTTACAAAAATATTTTAAAAATGTATTTGCAGCAACCATAAGATGTGCAATGGCGAAACGTCGATTTAATCTGAGGGTAGGCTGTCCTGAATTAGACGAGAGAGGGAGGCTGCTCATTCTTAACGCAATATATATATATATATATATATATATATATATATATATATATATATATATATATATATATATATATTGAATAGTTGAATCGCGAAAACAATTTACCTATATTTTTTTGTATATCAATTCCATTCGCCACGTTTTATTTTCTGCAAAATCATCTATAGTTCTTGAAATAAATTGTTAGATTTTGCCACTTTAATTTTTCAGTTTATATTCTAAAGATAAATTATTAAAATAACCACTCTTATTAATTAAAAAGTCTACTAAATCGACAGTGCCTAGGGCCGCCATTATCCTTAAAAATAACAGTAATCACTACGACTAACAACAGGTCTGTTAATTGTTACTTTTACTTGCGTTTTATTTTTACTTGTTTCTTAAATAAAACTCTTGAATGCAGACTAAACAAAATATATTTATTTTCTATACAATTACTACTATTGAATGCAATCACAGAACATACACACTGATACATGGCCCCATAGATCATAGACTTAAAGAACTGAACTTAACTGAACTGAGCTAACCAGAGATTACTTCTTCTAACAAGATCAATATTATAGCCACTGTATGACGCAAACTCATCGATCAAGCTAGCTAAATTGCATATAACTTTTTGCGTACTAACCCTCTCCCCCCCCCCGTGCCCCACGGATCTCTATGAAATCCAAGGCGGTAGAGAATCGGCCCAGATTCTCAGTGCGCAATCCTGCCAAGGCTTGCGCACTGCCGGTTGCCGGCATGCTGGCGCTTCAGTTTAAATGGAAATAAGTACGATAATATGAATAGAAAATGTTTGTCATTCTGGCAAAGGCAAGTGGCAATATAAAAACGGAGTCTACCATCTAAAATATATAGGGTAGGCTGCGCCTTACAGAATTAATAAACGCTTCGCCACTGAAGATGTATTCTAGAGAAAACCATTTAAATTAAAGTAGATTATCGAATGTCTGGTTGATTGGATGCAATCCTATATGCAATTTTATTCAATATCTAATATGAACCCCTAGAAAATATGTACATAATACACATAATAAGAAATATACTATACGTTTATTAGAAATATACTAACTAATGGTTACAAATGAGCGAGATAGATGTATATAGGTGTAAAACAAAAGAATGGTACACATGATGTTTTATTAAATCGAAGAATATTGGACAGAAGCCACCAATGACGATAGGATATGGTTTACTTAACTTCACGTACCTATAGTCTTACTTTTATACTTTCGTTTTTCTTATTTTGTACCGTTTAGTTTATAAACCTACTGTATAGGGAATGAATATTAGTATCTAAAGTTCTTGTGGCTATCTAGCTCCTATACTTTATCAATCCTTCCAAATTGTTTAAAAAGGTAAAATACATTAGAAAGCTTATTTCTTTTATAAAAGTTTATTAATAAATACTTAATATATTATACGTTATTAAAATAATATGGTTATTTTTGCACATATGTACCTTAGTTTGTATTATTTATGGTTTAAAGTTTAGTGTCTCTGTTTACATATTCGAATCCCTTTATTTTCATGTTTTAGATAATATTAAAAAAAATCACAAACAAGTCAATTGAAAAACATTATATGGTGTGCGTTTTATGTGTTTTCCTTTTTTTACTTTCTATAAAAATTTAATAAATTAATATATTAGCTTTACTTTAAATTTCATAGATATATTATTATTATTATATATTGTTATATTATTATATATTATCTGTTTCGTACATGTCAATTGATAATAAATAAATTTTATTTGAACCATTTATTGTACTGAATAGAAAAGTTGTAAATGGATGATAATACATTGTTTTTTAAACTTTTATTGTTCTTGTGTTCATATAAAAAATTATGGGAGAAAAATAGAATGTCCTAAAACAGAGATTAGATTTGAGGATCATGTTTTTAACGTGACGGGCAATGTACAATATACGTATATACAATTACAATGTATATATATAATGTCTACGGAAATATTCACAACATGTAAATTTATTTAATCAATTTTATTTTATGAATATACTAAAAATAAAATTTAAATTTTCTCTCAAGATAATTTAAAAAGTTTCAATAAAATTTTATTATCCTCATATAATAATCAGTAAACACTGCAAGTCACAATTAACGAACTTAAATTTCAAAGTATATCTACCATGTATTCAAAGGGAATTTTAAAACTGATTTCTGTAAACGAATTAACCATATATGTTTTTATTCAATATTTATAGCTAGTATGAGATAGTACTAAAATAGGTACATATATCTGCTGATTTATCAACTATCGTATTATCAAGTATCTATCTATATTACAGACAATCAGACAATTTAAGGCATGATAGCATTCTTCATTGTATTGCGCATTGAATAACTCAGAAGCTAAACAATAAAACATAAATATTGCACATCAGATTAACTTCTCGGGAGAACCGTATATAAGCTGCAATACCCCTAACAAACATTTTATTAGCACCGTACTTATCAAAATGTCACAACACACCTATTCAGTTATATTTTCCATTACTCACTTTATAATAGATCTTGGCAGTCTGCCGCAAACTTGGACGAACTTAATAAAGCCATAATATCTCTTGAGCGCGTAGAGAGATTTAATTGAGGAAATAGGGCTTAAAAACTTAAACAATGTGGGGATTATTTTATATTAAATCGCTTTAAAATTGCGTCGCAGGTTGGTGTTTTTTGGAGCCGGAAAATCGATACCTCTCCCAATGTTGGATATTATAGGGATTTTCGTAATCTGGGGTTATTATTTAAGTAATATTGAAGTAATAGTCTGTACGCGGTTGAGAGGGTAAGGTCCTGATATATTTTTCAATTTGTAAAGACGTACCACACGTTCTGTTGATATCCAAGTATTATCTTCAAGTTATTAAATATACATCAAATATTCACATAAAACGTTTATACTTTTTAGATCATTTAATGAGATGGTGGCTGCTATCAGGAATCGGACGATTTTATGTATCTCATAGATATAAGAGTGATGCTTTTCTATATCTCACAGATCTAAGAATGATGTTTTTCTGTATCTTATCTTAGAGAAGTAGTCATTGGTCGCATTAAAATTCAGAGGAAAATATTTCGTTATAAGTTCCCATGAGTTAGGAGTTCTAGAAGTTCTTTTGTGTTTCAAGAACTTAAAGTTAGTTATCGAAGGAGTGAAATTAATGAATTATATAATTAATAAACCGAATTGTTCTTCACTGATTCCTCTGTAGGTAAAGGAAATATTTTGTCGGGTATACACATTGCAGCAGTATCACATAATTGGGGATAGTAGAATATTATAAGAATAATGCTCATCATTCGAAATAAATTATTCTCTCACATTTATGATATAATAAAATATAATTTTCAAGCCCTATTGTTAACAAAACTAAATGTTTCGTTTACCTTGGTACAAGGTAAGACTTAATACACAAAAGGCAAGTCATTGATAATGATGAAAGTATATATTCCTGAAGGTTATTAAGAATACATATTTTCTAGTCTTTTCATCTCAATGTATTGGAGTAGGTTCACTTACTTTTCCCTACATTGATATCTGGTATCACAGTTCAATGCGGCAGTCTTCATTAGAGCTCTTTCAATTTTTTATTGTGAACTTTCACTAATTCCTATACATCAATCAGTTAGTTGGAAGTCCTGTTTCATTTTATAGAAAGGATTGGAACATGTAGCATCCTGATAATGGAACATTATCTTTACTTGTAAGGCAAGGAAAAGACGCTCATAAAAATATGTATTTATTCCATTACTTCCATTGTACATCGTTCGATTTAAGCTGACGTTTTTGTATGGACTATATTTTATTTCTTTCATTGTTACTTTCATTCACACCAGGTTCTATATTTATATCTCTTTTCAGCACAATACAATAGTATACACCACAGATTTGGTTCTGTGAGTTGTGGCGTGTCGATAATACATAATATTCCTCGTTCTCTAGCCGAAGATAATATTTTGAATGGAGTTTACTATAATTAAGTAAGTAAATATAATAATTACTTTTGTTAGGACTACATCTCTCATTCAAACATGCGGGCAGAAACAAATGTGTTACGAAGAGAACCGTATAATAGTGATGAAACTTATCACTAATGAATATTACCTATAATGATAAGTATTGCCTCTACAGATAACGGACAGTTTGTAACGTTTTCCAATTTGAGAATCAGCTAAAATATCTTTTGATTAGTTCTGTTTTGAGTTTGAACCAAGATATTTATAGCCGTAGATAGAGGTAAAATCTGAAAAGTAAGGGGGTTGCTTGTGTTATGGAATTCTTGTCTGCCACTCCCAGTCTATAATTTTAATTCTCATTAGCAAATGACTCAACTGGATGACTATTATGGAAGAGCACCTTTTCACAACTGATCGACAAACATCATTTTGAAATATAGACTTTAACAGAATTTTACAAACTACTGAGGTAAAAACTTGCATTGCATTTAACATAATTTTATTTAAAATTTCTAATTTGGTTCTAATCTATTAAAAACTCTTGAAAAACATCTAATTTTATTATATTTGATTATAGTATATGTAATAGAATTGTCTATGGCAGCATTTGAACATTAATCCATGCCAGTTACTATTCGATATATTTATTGCCTTTTTATGTCTATCATAGGTACTATAATATAATAATTTTAATACATTTTGAAAGAATAAGAATATACACCTCACCATTAGGTAATACTGGTATTTTTCTTCCTAAATACGAGAGAATCATATTACAATGGTAATGCTGATATACTGCTAATGTTACTAATAATTTTTCAGAAATGTTAACGCAATATTAAACATATGTATTTTTGCATTTAATACAAGTTAATTGAATTCGTTCAATAAATTTCTTATAGTATACTTGAGTAACTAGGATAAATATTTGATAAGCTAATAATATCAATGTAAACCTAAACTGTTTAATTGTTTACAAGATATATGAAAATATGAAATAATTATAATACTTGTTTGCAATCGTTAGCGGTGTATAATAAACGTAAATTTGTTAGTCTTGGAAACTATTTTTGCAATTGTTGTAGGTATACATCAACCTGATATATATTTAACACTATATATTAAACAACTTATATATATTTACAGAGTAACATTTACTTCTAAATTTCTTCTCTTGCTTAAAATTTTACACAATGTTTTACATTAGACGTTTACATAATTACAAATATTCACTCAGATTACTTTTAGCATTTTGATGTCATTTTGCAAAGCCATTTGATATTTATCAGTTTATAGTCCTAATGGTTGGTTATCAATTTTTATAAAAAATATAATAAGTTTTGACGCATACTATATCTCAATCATGTACCATTTTTAAACTAATTGTAAATAATCAGTTATAAATGTTTAAAATATATTTTTTTGTTGAACAATAAAATCAAAAATAAATTTGTGACTATCTGGGAATACCGGCATTATCTTTTATTCATTTATACATATGTAAATATCTCAGTTACAATTTGAATAACGTTCAAATTCTACTTACTGTATCATTATCCCTTATTATCCAAAAATAATAAGGGATAATGTTCTGCTAACATATGTACACAAAAAAGTGTATTACGAAAAGCTCTCAGCGATGAATCTTTCAAGCACTTTGCCACCGCTTAGCTTTCTTTCAATTTGTACACTGCCTGAAATATTTCTTTGTCATTCCCATCTTTAATTTGTCCTTATCTTTGCGTGTAATATTCCTCTTCGCATCATGATGGTTTACAAGAAGGAAATTGATTTCTGTGTGTCCAAAGGGTAATTAAAGTAATTCAGCCTTTATGACACATGACATCGTCATGGAGAAAAAAATAGTTGTTGGATTGTTTCTATGTTCTCAAATTCTGAACATCATAGAGAGGCTGAAAATATCGCTCCATTTTAACGTCTTCCTTTGTTTTGCACATTAGAAATTATACGTAGATAATATGTGAACTTGCGTAGGACAAGAATAGAATATGCGCTTATGTAGTACCTTCTGCCAATGAGAAATTTCAATCGGAGATGAATTAATATCGTTATGTACAAACATAGTCCTGCCACTAGTATACTACTCTATTATTCTTTATAACTAAAATTCAATTTTATACGATCTTAATTTGTAATTCTTCTATAGTCGCTTAAATATTTCTAAATGTTAGTTAGATTTGACAGATTATTAATCGATTATTTCTTTAATTGAGCGTTCAAAATACTTTTGTAGGAATTATGTTCATACCAGTTTTTATTCCACTATTCTTAGAATCGATAAATATAAATCAAAATACATATTGAATGTTCGAGATTGACTGCTATAGATATTAAAATATTGCAGATTAGGCAATTACTGCATTATGCTAATGCTTGTTAATTACTGCAATTGAACATTGCAGTAATTAGCAGGCATTTTCAGAGAGACAATTAGAAGATTAAGGTATTTTAAATTGCTAAAAGTATTTTATATGTGAATAAGTAAGAGTATAATATATATTCAATAGCTCGACTTAATTTAAGTATATTTTCATTTGAAGTAATACAAAGTATGTCTTAGTAAGCTGTGTGCACACATTCTCTATATAATAACTCCAAATCCAAAATTTAAAATTTTGGATTTGGAGTTATTATATAGAGAATGTGTGCACACAGCTTTAGATATGTTTAAAATCCAAATGAATACAGAAAACAGGTCATGTGGTAAATGTATTTATAATCCAAAATTTATAATAACCATTTTGGTTCATTCATTCAAAACTAATTTGTCCCTTTGTTCCCACGCACTCAGCTCTTAAAATGCGTTATGCACCAGTATTTGGTGTTGTTCCGCTGTATCTGCAAATAACATTTTTGTAATATTATCTAAAAATATAATTAATTGACCAGTTGATATCAAATTAAATAAGTTGCTAATATATGAAATGAGTAGTAGGGGGCCTGGGATTGAACCTTCAGGAACACCAAATAATACATCGTATGCTGCTGATTGCACCTTTAGAGTTCTGCTCTCCATATAACAATCAATCCAGGCTAGTAGATTGCTCCCAATTTCTATTTAATACTCTGAATGCCAACATGATATTACATGTGAATAGTGACCTTAAGCAGTTTAAATTTTGCAGAAAGGCAGGAAGTGTCTCATTTAACGACTATTTCTTCAGAAGATATTTTCAAAGATCCTCAACTAGAGTTGTAACCAATTTTAGTATTACCTTTTAAAGTTAACGCATCATAAATGTTAGAATTCTAATGCGATAAGAAAATATTACTTAGAAGACGCCATAAAAGATATAAAATTTCAACCTATTCTTATATGAAACAAGTAACGTTATTAACTGTTTTCAACTATGTACTACAATATAGTTAATTATAATTTATATTTTGAATGTGTTAATACTCCCTAATTAATTGGGAAATATTAACAGCTTATAACTTATTTAGGTTTCGTTAATAGTTACGAATAGAGTGACGCCTTACGTACGAAAAATAAGTTACGAAAACTGTGTAAAACTTTCACTCATTTTATGTATCAAAGAGAAAAAAAAAACATAATTTTGCGATTCGGTTACTATAATTTATAATTATCAACAACAGAATTATACAATGATTCTTTCAGATTACTCATGCGAGTAAACTTAAGAAATGCATGGCATATTTAATTTCTAACTGTGTTTTTCTATTGACCTCAAATATAGAATTTCGTAACGAACGAAGTTTACGATACATTTATTATAGTTTGTAACTATATGAACATTCATCTGATCCGAGAGAAATCATTTACTAGTGTAAACTTCCCAGCGGGGTGCCTATTATAAACTCTTACTTCGTACGGGGGCGATTTGTTATTACAGCTAATTGGTTATTTTTTACTATGACAGATCTATTAAAACAAAGCCTTGTTTCTATTAACCACATGTTAATAAAAAACGTTTTAATATTGTTTTTATGTTTTATTTCACGATGCCTTTAATGGCGGGAGTTATTAGGTATTAATTTGTATGAACCAATGGCGTGCGGGCCATAGAAGGGGTGCAATTACAAAGACCCAAGTAAGATGTCTTAAAAATATCACTATTTTCCACTCACTCCTGAAATATTGAAATAATTTATGTTTTTTCTTAGTCCTTACAAATTAGAATAGGGGAGGTCGGGTACAATTGTAACATTTTTCACTTACACATTTTTGTTACATTTAACAAAAAAAATATTGCCGTACAAGGCATATATTTCGGTATAGTGAAATATAGTCTATAAATTTTTTTTAGATTGGGGGTTTAACAAATGGTAAGAAAATTAACGCAGATCAAATGTTAGAATCGTACTCATTGAAAAGACAGTTGTACTATATAAGAGTGACAATTGTAACATTGTTTAAAAAGCTTTATTTGCAGTGGAAACAAACAAAAGCATTCATGTAAGAATAACAATATGAATGAAAGAAACCAAATAGCATTTTATGAACTAACTAATCAATCAGTCATTATCCTCGTCGCAATTTAAACAGTAGAAAATATCAGGACGTAATTTGTGGACACATTTTTCATGTGCCCAGTTTTTACATTTATTGCATTGTATTCACGTTTCGCTGGCTTCGTTTATAAACGCATCTAAGCAATATAAACATGCTGATTCTTCATCATATATGCTCTCACATGGACTTTTATTCTTTCCTACATTTCTTTTTAACTTCCCGCTAATGACTTTGGATATGTTTCCTTTTTTTATTTTTATTTCCTCTTTGGTTTCCACTAATTTTCTTTTCATCGAATCTGTTTTTTTTTTCTTCCGTAAGGTTTGCTCCTCTTCAAGTAACCGTTTTTCCGGTGTATCTGTAAGAATGGTACTATGCTTTCTTCTTCTCTTCGTAGCCTTCTTTAAGGTACCACTGGCCTTTGGCAATGGACGGATACTTTCAAGCATTTTGAAGGAACCGTTGAGGACATCTTCTAGCGTATTATCTGGTCTACAACTCGGACCTTGTTTAACCAAACCCTCACTTTGATTTTCGACTATTTCACCTCTACCCTCATCATTAATTTCTGGATGTGTTAAAGGTCTGTCCGTCACAGATGAAGGTGCAAATTCATCGTCTTTAAAAATATCCTTGTTATAAGGCCAAATACCCGATACTTTGAACCCCGCCATAATATTAGTCGGTGTAGCCGCTTTTGGTAAAGCTTCTGCAACTACTCCTGGTATATCGTAAATGGTCATTGTCTGCTCAGGATGATTTTTCATCCAGTTATCCATTGCAATATTTACGTAGTGTTTTAAAGCACCATAAACACTCCTATCTAAGGGCTGTAATTTATGCGAAGTATGGGACGGGAAAGACAACAATACAACACCATTTTCCAGACAGAATTCTATAGTTTGTACATAGAGATGTGATTCATGGTTGTCCAACAACAATAATACTTTTTTTTCTTTCTTTAGTGGGCCTGACATGTTTTACAAAATGATGCATAAAAATTAAGAACGTATCTGCATTCCTCCATCCAGATCCATTAGACTCGCCAATACAACCTGGTGGACCATTGCTTATGAAAAAAGGATGAAATCTTTTACGAGGAAAAACGAATAAAGGCGGTACTGTATTCCCTACAGCGTTAATAGCTGTGTAAACGGTAACTAAGGTGCCTCGTTCAGAAGACGTGACAGCTCCTACCTGCTTAATACCTTTTTCAGCTAAAATTTTATAGGGCTTCTGCACAGTGGTGACTCCTGTTTCATCTACGTTGTAAATATCAGACGCCTCAAATTTATACCTTTCCAGCAAGCTTCCGAGATTATCAAAAAATTTTCCCACGTTTACCTTATTAAAATTAACAACACGTGCATAACTAGTGGCTTCCAGAATTCTAATAGACAGGTTTAGATGTCTGTGCATAAAATTTGTAAACCAGTCTTTACCAGCTAAATCTTTTTCAGACCATTTAGGTGTATTATTTTGTTTGCAAAAATGGTAAACCTGCAAGAGGACAAGATGATTAAAAACAAAACATTATTTTACGTGCCAAGGAAACATACAAGCTTACTAATTTCCTTTGGTGTAAGTCCAAAATAAATAGCTGCCGAGAGCTGTATGTATTTTAAAAACTCTACCTCTTGTTCTTTGGACAGAATACCGTATGTGGGTTATAGCCCATTTTCGGTGACTCCCCATTTTAAATTTTTTTTTGCATAGCGGTGCAGAGTCACATGACAGATATTTAAGTCTCTGGCCATTTGTCGCTCAGAGCTATTTTGCGCCATAACAAGACTTGCAGCTCTCCTCATTAGTTCATCCGACGGCCCTCTATCCGTTTTTTTTCCTCTGTCGTGGCATTTTGGTCCTAATACACAAAAAGTTTATTGCAACCTCAGGGGTACAAATGTAACATGTTACAAATGTACTCACTATCATTGTTACATTTGTACCGCACTGCTATTTGCACTATTTTAATTGAATTTAACGAACACGGCAAATATAACCGCAAAATGGTAATTGTGTGTTATACATATATCTGACTTAAATATGGCCAACTACTCATTTGGTATAACTATAAACATATTACGATTATGCAAAAAATTCAAACAAACTAAAAAATTTACTTACCTCTGCAGAAAACAAATAATTTCCTATAAATCCTTCGCACACTAGCCAACGTCACTCAAATAGTGATAGCTACTATAAAACACCTTACTTGTTCACGTGATACATTGCCAAATTTATATCGTTAGAATAAAATGTTTTATAGTCAACGTTACACTTGTACCGCGTTACAATTGTACCCGACCTCCCCTACTTATATGGCAGGGTTATGTTATGGATATAAGACTATGATATTGTTTTCTGCAATATCTGTATTGGAAGGCGAAGCTCCAGCGCTAGTCAATTTCGGTTCAACAAGTATGGCACAATTTGAAAATAATTGAAATTTGAGTTCAATACTTATATAAGTGTGGAGGATAGTTGATGGCTAACACGCAAATCACAACTACATTAAATATAATATACTAGTTGGTTCTAAAATAAGTAATGAAAATTATTTTTATGGCCATGTTTATGTTTCCATCCAAGGAGAACGGTACAGGTAAGAACCTTTTTCAGAAAAATGTTAAAGACATGTTAACAGTAAAATGCATCTGATCACAATAATTAAAAAGAAACATTAGAAAATCTCCAACTGAATAATGTATCAAGGGTTTCTTCTAAGTATCCCAAAGGAACATATGCCTTAAATTTGTACATCTTGTTTATGTATTTATTTTACTATACAATTTATTGATTGCAATAACAATAAGCATATATGTTAAACGTAAAAACATAATAAGAAAGAGAAGTAGTGCAATGGCTAAGTCCCTATATGAAATACGACATTGTGATAATATTTAACTTTACTTTTATTTATAAGGAAGATTTATTATTTATAGTTCCAAGAATAAGTCCTTCTTTTTAATATAATGCAAAGTTTTACTACGTAGAGGGTAATATTCAAACTACAGAAATAAGGAGATTATGATTATACTGAAACCCATCTGCAAATGTCTTATATAATAAGGACTAAACAAATTAGGTCAAAACAGCTATTCTCCTGGCTATATGCCAATGGCCGAGCGCTGACAAAATTTGCTATTTATTAGAAAATAAATAATTGGATGAAAATCGCTGGACACTGGAGTAGATTGTGGTGGTCTTTTGTACAATTTTTAAATAGATTGAATATTTTTTAGCTAGTTGCATTTGTTCAGGATGTTGTTACCAAAAATTTAAAATTGAGAGGCAAAACATATTTTATGGTTAATGATAGTTCTTTCAGAATAGTTGGACCTATATCACTAGCAAAATACCATTGCTAATAGATCCTTATATTTCTCTTTATTCGATGTTTCCTTTTGCGTTACGTTGCATACAAATTTTGTGACTTGCTGCTTTCTTAACGCTGCATTGATTGGGATACAATTGAAATTCAAATAAAACGATAAATTGAAATCAGTGATTCTTTCTAGAGAGAGTGATCCGTATTGGGAAATTTGAAAAATAGGTTTATTTCTACGTTATCATAGTTACATCAATATAGTTAAGTTAGAAGTAACTATGTTGACTAAAAGAATATTTAAAAAAAATTTCTTTCTGCTGTAGACTAATCATCATCATGAGGTCATCAGTCCTAAGACTGGTTGGACGCTAACCTCCAGCTTCTCCCATATTGTGCTAACCTACGCATTTCGCTGATTGTGCTACATCCTACATCCCTTACTATTTGCAAGTAGTAGTCTAATCTAGGCCTACCTCTGCCTTTCTTCACTCCTATTTCTGTCTCCAAAATATCGTAGACTATTCCCCCATGTCTCAGCAAGTGGCCTACCATTCTATCTCTCCTCTTCTTTATGTTTTTCCACATACTTCTCTTCTCGCCGACTTTCTCTAATACTTCTTCGTTTCTAACCCTATCAGTCCACGGTATATTCATCATTCTTCGGTAACACCACATCTCAAAAGCTTCTAATTTCTTTCTACTTGCTTCCCCTACCGTCCGGGTTTCGCAACCGTATAGTGCCGTGCTCCATACATACGTTTTCAAAAATCTCTTCCTTGTTTCTAAGTTTATTACCCCCGAGCATAAAAGTGCTTTCTTTTTGTTAAAAGCTACTCGACTCTGTGCTATTCTATGTTTTATATCTTTATCGCTTCTTCCATCCCAATTTATTTTACTTCCTAAATAAGTCAAGTCTTTAACTTCCTCCAATCTTTCATTATTAATTTGTGCTTTCGTTTTTGCTCTGCTCTCGCGCCCTTTGCACACTAACACTTTACTTTTGTTTTTATTCACCCTTATTCCGTATTCCTCTGTCAACGCTGCCTCCATTTTGTTCAACGCTGATTCCAATTCCTCTTTACTAGATGCTAATACTGCTGTATCATCCGCGAATCTTAGAATTTTTAGTTTCTGTCCCTGTACTTTAATCTCGAAATCCATTCTATCTTTTACGACATTAATCGCGTCTTCGATGTACAGATTAAAAATTAGTGGTGGTAGCATCCTTGTCTTACTCC
The DNA here is from genome assembly GCA_037954035.1 of Rosalia funebris. NCBI lineage: Eukaryota > Metazoa > Arthropoda > Insecta > Coleoptera > Cerambycidae > Rosalia > Rosalia funebris. Next base: position 24,280,421 of record JAZFAV010000011.1, read on the forward strand.
GTTCCTAATACCTACTTCCCTTCTTTCCCCTTCTACTTCTATAACAGCAGTTTGCTCTTTGTATAGATTGTGTACTACTCTCCTATCTCTATACTTCATTCCCGCGCTCTTTAGTATCTCGAACATTTTTTCCCATCTTACATTATCAAAAGCTTTTTCTAAATCTACAAATCCTATATCAGCGTTCTTTCCTTTTTCTATTGTTTTCTCTAACATTACTCTTACCGCCAGAATAGATTCGCGAGTTCCCCTATTTCGCCTACACCTGAATTGGTTTTCTCCTAGTATTTCCTCCGCTCTATTTTCCATCCTCTTCTGTACTATTCTGGTTAAGATTTTTGACGCGTGGGAAGTTAGGCTAATCGTTCTAAAGTTCTCGCATTTGTCGGCTCCTCTCTTTTTCGGTATAGTAACGATAATGTTCCTCTTATAATCCTCCGGCATCTCGCCCGTTTCATATGTGTATTTTACCAGTTCGAAAATCCTATTTACTACTTTCTGTCCCGCACATTTCAAAATTTCCGCCTGTATTTTATCTACACCCGGCGCTTTATTGTTCTTTAGCCCCCTTAGTGCTATTTCGAATTCCTCTCTCAATATAGGTTTTCCTACATCTTCCCTATCGATGCTAGATTCTTCCTCTAATATCTCTCCTAATTCCTGACCCTCGTATAAATTTCCTAAGTACTGCTTCCGTCTATCCGCTTTGTCCTCTATTCCGATCAGTATGTCCCCCGATTTACTCCTAACGTTTATACTTATTGGTCCTATATCCCTGAAGTTGCTCTTAATTATTTTGTAAGCCTCATCCGTCTTACCTACTTGGAGCTTATCGTCTAATTCTTTGCATTTATCCTCTATCCATTGTTCTTTCGCTTTTCTACACTTTGTAATGATTTCCCACTTTATTGACTTATAAGTTTTCAGTCCTTCATCGCCTCGTCTGTTTTTGTAGCCTCGTCTCTTTTGTATTAAGTTTAAGATTTCGTCCGTTATCCAGGGCTTCCTAGCTTCCCTTCTCTCGAGTCCTAAAACGTCCGTAGCCGTGGAATCTAGACTATTCTTGATACTCCCACCCACTCAGTTTCTGCGTTCTAGATTTCGTGATTACTCGCTTTATTTATTAATTGATCTGCTTTTTCCTGGAACTTATCTTTCATATTCTGATCCCTCAATATGTCTACATTTATACGTTTCTTATCCTTCCGGGTTTTCAAATTTTTGAATTTTAATATAGCTTTCATGACTACCAAGTTGTGGTCGCTGTCTACATCTGCTCCTGGATAACTCTTACAGTCTTTTACTTGATTTCTAAATCTCTTCCTAACCAGAATGTAGTCTATCTGATGCCTGTCTATCCCTCCTGGCATTTTCCAGGTGTACCGCTTCCTAACGTGATTCTTGAACAATGTATTCGCGACTACCATCTTGTGCTTCTCACAGAATTCTATCAGTCTGCTACCTCTCTCATTTCTGTTTCCTAATCCATAGGGACCTACAAATCCTCTCTCCCCTCTTCTTTCCCCTCCCCTACGACTGCGTTAAAATCTCCCTCTAAAATCTGAATGAAAGACAGCAGGAAAACTTAAAAACCATTTGCGAAATGTTGCCCACCAGGTATAAGAGAAAGTCATTTATCCATCGAATTATGACTGGCGATGAAAAGTGGATACATTTTGAAAATCGTAAGCGTAAAAGATCATGGGTAACTCCAGGTGATGGGTAACAATCTACATCGACTGCAAAGCCAAATCGCTATGGACGGAAGACAATGCTCTGTGTTTGGTGGAATCAGAAGGGTGTGATCTATTATAAGCTGCTGAAACCTAGCCAAACTATTAATACTGAACGCTATCGACAAAAAACGATCGATTTGAATTAAGCTTTGCGTGAAAAGCGACGAGAAAATCAAAAAAGGCAACACAAAGGGATTTTGCTTCATGGTAATGCGCCATTACACACAGCAAAACCGGTCAAGGATACAATTGAGGTATTGAGTTGGTAAATACTTTCGCATGCAGCTTACTCACCAGACTTGCTTCCGTCCGAGTACTACTTATTTGCATCGATGGGACACGCACTTGCTCTGCAGAGCTTCACCTCTTACGAGAATGTTCAAAAATGGCTCGATGACTGGTTTGCCTCAAAAGGGCAAGAATTTTTTTGGCATTGAATCCACAAATTGTCAGTTATTCCTAAAAATGTTATTTAAAATAGTATTATTTTAATATTTAAACCTAACAGTCCCACTTTTTAAGTATGACTTGAACTGTTTTAAACGTTGGATTTCAAGTTCTTTCCATAATTTATACTGTTTGTTGTCGCTAATATGCATACGTGAATAAATTCCAGTCCTTCGGATTTTCACTAGTGACACTCTTCCTATATTTTATATTAATTAAAAATATGAATGTAGACAGTAAGTACTTAATCCAAAATTCTCATTCTGAAACAATGAAAGCAATTATAAACGTGACCATCTCTAAATAAATACGAATTAATTCAGAAGGAGAGTTCGTCGAATAAATTCAACCGATTTTATATTGAATCGTCCGTTTGGCTCTTCATTATTTCGATTAGATGGTAGCTTCACGTTTTGTCCGACATAATTAGAGCTAATTACAGTTAATTTCCTGAAGTGGCCGGGATCTGCTGGCCATCAGTATAACCCTAGGGAAGTTGTGTTCAATCTAATTCAATATTTAACAGATTTCTGTCATAGGTTGACATTACGAAAGGCCTCTCTGCTTCTAGTGGGGGTGGGAGTATTAAAAATGATTCGACTACAACACATTGCTTTCGCCGATTATTAGATGGTGTATGCAATTAATTCATATACTATTACATATGCAATAACTTTCTTGAAGTTTTATGCCACCTACTTAGGAACTGACATTAACATATTTAATTTAGACGACTGAATCAAATTGACATAAAATATTTAAAGAAATTGATTGAGGAAGTCATTACTCTGTAGTGGTTCATAATTCCAACGCATTTGAGTAAAACAACTACTAAGTTTACTACCACTGTATTTGTACCAAAATTGTGACTGCAGTTTCAATACTCTATGTCATTATCAAACGATTCTTAGTTGATACTTAGTTTAGTTCAATATCGCTATTCTTAGTTGGATCATCGTTTGGTAATGACAAAATATTGAAACCACACTCACGATTTTTGCGCAAATATAGTGGTATAAAACTTAGTAGTTGTTTTACTCAATTGCGTTGGTAAAATATTCAATATTGTAAGTATTGAAGTCATGCATTATGTAAAATTTTGTCCAAAGGGCGATTAGGTACACATTTTCTTTATACACAGTGATGAGCTCCTATGTTAAAAAGAAAGGATTTTAGGTCTTCAAAATTCATGTACTTATAAAAACCTCAATAGAAGTGGGGACTCGGTAATGGTTGTTACCACTAATTAAAGTTCACTGATATCTTATATACATTTAGTGATATGGAGGAGATGGAGCACAAGATAGTACACAGAACACTAAATCTAGAGGACAACATAACTGTCTGTCGTAGACAACATACAGAATAAGACATTATTTTATAGTATATAAAAACATACACAAGCGCCTGGCTAAGTGTGATGCATGATAGTGCAGAATATAAAGAGATATTATGCCTAAAGTTCTCCAATATTACACGGCGAGAAGTATTAACAATACCTCGATTAGGATTAGGACTAATAATTGTGATATTAACTTCGATGTGTTATATCCAAAAGTGAAAAATCAGAGACCCAGCAGTAACTACTATCATTATTAATTTTTTAGAGAATATTACTGTACTGAAAATTAAGACAGTGAAAATATTGACTCTTAAAGAACCTAAAGTTTGTGACATCATTGTCTGTCGGAGTGTTTATTCCATAGAATTATGACACCGATAAAACAGGCCTACAAATTTTGACACTTTGAAAGTTGATTTGGGTTTGATAAGTGATTATAAGTGAGTTACTTAAGGTGATTTCATATCTATCTTCCGTTTTTGGACGTTCCCTTTTCAGCATCCAGCAGTAATCTGCCATCATCGCCATATCCCATCGACCCTGGAACCTCCTCTCCATCTCCTTTATGTCTTGATGGAACCCTGGATTATGGTTTTTTCATTCATCAGATATCTTTGGCAACCATACTATTGGTCCAATTTTTATTAAAGAGAATTTCAAATATTGAAAAGAAAAATATTATATTCTTATGAGAGATGAAGTTATTTCTATTTTGGGTTATGTCGAAATCCATTATATGCGACACTATCAAGGGAATCTATTTGGTTTCAATAAGATGGAGTAATACACTATCGTGCTGAAATTGTAAAAAGTACTTAACCGAAACCTTTCCTAGCAAGCTTTCCTTTGCTAGATTACCAGACCTTACACCGTAGTAATTTTTCTGTGGAGTTATCTTAGGAAGAATGTGCAACATGGAACAAATTGGATAACACTAATAATCTCGAAGAAAAAATACAAACAGATGTAAAGAAGTTTTTCACGTCAAAGTTAAGGTAGTTAGACAAGAAAACTGTAGTATAGATTATTGCCAAAAAGTAACAATTAGTTAACTCACAAATGTTATAGATCGTTGAAATGTGTTCTTCAATGAGGGTTTAACTGGGGTAAATAGGGTATTAGTATAAAAAGCGTATAAGGTATTCACTAAAACAAGATCATTGCATTGACGCGAATCCCTCTGTATTTAATTGTTGAACTTCAGTATTAAATTTATTATATAGCAATTAGTTTCAGATTCAATTAATTTGTATTCTCCATTTGTCTACTATTCTGCCATGTCAAAAACTTTTTGTAACTTTGTAGAATATACTTAATTCTAAAGATTTAATATTATAAATATGTAATAGTGAAAGATTTCGACACAATAACAAGGTTTAAATGCCACTAAATATTTATTAATTTGATTCAGTCAGATATTTGACTTGTGCTTATTTAAACCGATTAATCTTAATCATTGTTTATAATCACAGCGTTTATTATTTATTACTACAGGTGTGAAATATGACGTTATAACACAGCCACATACACGATTTGAGTAGATATAACAAGTGTTGTAAATCATCTTAATATGCAGGAGAACGGTTCAAAAGTCAGGCGCTCTTTATTTATTTTAATATCATTTGCCATTCGCAAATTCCACGAGGAACAAATGATTTCTTTAACTAATTTATTGATATCATCGGTATGGCGCGGCGTCCCGAATTTGTACGACCTATATTTATGTTTATATTATTACAAGAATCTAAAGTTAACAACAGTATTCTGAAATTGTTAAATATAAATCAATTAAATGAAGAAACAACCTTACTAGGTGTTTCGAGAAATTCTAAAAATATGACACACTGCCTTGCGAAAATAAGTACTTACTTAGGACTCTCAAATACCGCGATAGAAGAGGTTCTAGTGAGAGTTCTCAAGGTCAGTCCAGTGGCGGCTCGTGAGTGTATTATATAGGTGGACATAATAGTGATGAATTATGTGGGCATGGAAAAATGATAAAAATGTATATCTTATCGTTATTTTTGGAAGAAATTCTCTCGTCTATAAATACAGATAAAGTAAAATAGTTTATTTATATTAGAACACCCATAAAACCGCTTAAATTTATCATACATATTACTATTAAAATTTCTTGCAAAATTACGAGACTTTCCAATGTCTATCTTAGAAATATTTAAATCGGGCGATGATCCACCTAACCATTTAATTTTCGTCGTTTCTTCGTAAGTTACTGTTTTATTAGTCGACAGAAAATTAATTGAATTTAAAACTAAACATTACTACTGACTATTATAACAGGCGGCGATCAGAACAATCTACTACGAGAGACGATCTATCTATATAAAGGGTGGTCCAACCATAATGCACGATGTTAATTGTGAGTCACACCTTAACGTCAAGTTTTTTGCAGAACTTAATTTGACATTTCTTTGTTTCAGTGTTTGACAAATTCAACCATGGAGAGGTCATAATTGAGCAGCGCGTTAAGATTGTTGAAGCTTTTTACAAAAATGGGCGTTCAAATCAAAATCCATTTCGTGCACTTCGTGACTTTTTTGGTCAGCATAATCGACCAAATGTGTCCACAATCGGGAGAATTGTACGCAAATTTCAGCAAACCGGGTCTGTAGGAAATGTGAAAACATCTGTGCATGCCCGCCCAGTTCGGCCTGCGGAAAACATGGCTGTTGTTCGCGATAGTGTAGCAGAAGAGGCGTCAACCTCAACTCGTCGTCGTGCCCAACAATTGAACATCTCACGAACATCACTGATGCGAATTTTGAATAAAGATTTGAATTTACACGCTTACAAAGTTCAATTGACTCAAGAGCTGAAGCCTACTGACCATTTCAAGCGTCGTCAATACGCCGAATGGTTAGTTGAACAGACAGAAGTGAATGGTGACTTTACAAAGAAAATCATCTTCAGCGACGAGGCACACTTTCACCTCAGTGGATTCGTTAACAATCAGAATTGCCGCATTTGGGCAAATGAGAATCCACGAGTGATTGTTGAAAAGCCGATTCATCCACAAAGAGTGACTGTCTGGTGCGGTTTATGGGCTGGCGGCGCCATCGGGCCATACTTCTTCGAAAATGAGGTCGGCCAAGCAGTTACCGAGAATGGTGTTCGCTATCGCGAGATGATAACGGACTTCTTGTGGCCAGAAATTGAGGATATGGACCTGGACGATATGTGGTTCCAACAGAATGGTGCCACTTGCCACACAGCCAACGAAGCAATGGCACTTTTGCGCGAGAAATTCAATGGCCGTGTTATCTCACGTCGTGGCGATGTTAATTGGCCGCCACGATCATGTGATTTGACACCGTTGGACTTCTTTCTTTGGGGATATTTAAAAGAAAAAGTGTACGTCAATAAGCCAAGAACAATTCAAGAGCTAATTGATGAGATAATTCGGCACATTAACGACATTGAGCCTCAATTATGTCTCAGAGTCATTTAAAATATGGATCATCGAATAGAGGTATGCCACCGAAGCCGTGGCGAGCATTTGGCAGTTATTTTGTTTCACACATAATTGTCATAGATACTTCTATCATAATGAAAAATATTAAGATAATTCTCTGAAAACTTTTTATTTTATTTACAATTAACATCGTGCGCTTTGGTTGGACCACCTTTTATTAAAATATAACCAGTATCGACGTAATCTCATTGATTTTTATTACCTTTGCTGTTCAGCTGCCAATAAAACGATACCAGCTTAACGAAAAAGTACGACTGGATACGACTAACTTCGAGTGCGACCTAAATGTGTGACCGTAGTCTGCTGTGTCCCGATATGCAACCCTAAAATTTCAGACTACAGTGGTCCGATGAAGAGTCTATCGTGTATAATTGATATTACAAAAATAGTTCTTTATAGTATAAAATATTACACATAAAGTATAAAGTATAAAAAATATATATAATTTATACACAAAATATTATTATATTTTTTAGAAAGCTTATAGTTAATGTATTACAAAACATTCGATGTTTTGTAATACATTTACAAAAAAAGTCGATGTAGGTACAAGTAATTCAGTGCAATTCAGGTTAGCTTTATTAACCTTGCATATTATATAAATGTAGTAGTACATATTATATAATATATTATAACTTACACATACGTAGATGCTTAAATGCACATATGAGTAGTATAATTCAATTTTGATATTACCCAACATCACCTCATAAAACTAGTATAATGTACCTATATGTAATTAATACGACTACAGCATTAACAAAACTTAGAATCATTTATAAATAAATTATGTTATGATGTTATGTACATTTTACAGTGTGAACATTTCTGCTAATGAAATTAGAGAACACGTTTCCAAAACTATAACATATCTGTAATTTTCACATTTTAATACGATCTTGGCAACTGAGAATATTATCTTTAAAAAATGGTACAGACGTATACTACATTATTCATTAGCTTATACTCCCATACAGTGGCGGCTGGTGCAATTTTTGTCTGGGGGTGCAGTCGATAAAATAATAACAAACGAAAAATTAAAATAAACTTATCTATGTCTAAATAAGCCTGAGGTTATTTATATAGGAAACCCATTCGTCTGTTTTTGGAATTCCCAAATACATCAATTACAAAATTATTAAAATCTGGAATCGCTGCAATTAGCACATTTTCCATACTTATGCAAAGTAAATTTAGTCTATCTTGCGCTATTGTATTTCTCAAAATTTTTTTAATTCTTTTAAGCGTCGAAAAACAGTGTTCACTTTCAACACTTGTCATGAGTATGGCACAAATTAATTTTAATAATAAAACAGTTTCACTAAAACAATCCATCAGGTTTCGATCTATAAGTAATTGTAAAATTGCTAAGCAACTTGCTGGTTCAGGAAAATCTTCCCTGCGATATATAACCACTTAATTCACCTTTCAATTTAAGTTTGTCCAAAAATCGATAGGTTCTAGTTACATTGTTAAAATCTTGAATGGAGAATTCTTTCTCATAGTCACTAAATTTATTGGGGATAAATAGTTTCGACGCTCTGAACTCAAATCTGTCTTTAGGTTGGTTAATTAACATATCACACACTTCCTTTATTTGTGCAGAAAATGATATGTCATTATGGGATCGCCTTGTATTTTTTTCGGGCGATTTTGAGTAATTAGTTGTACGGGTTTTTATAATTGCGTCTTCAAAATTATTCAAATAACTACTCATCTTGACAGCATCCAATGATCCAGACTGAAACTCTAAAAAGGATTTCACAATGAGGCATGACCTTGGCGAAAAACGCGAGCCAGTATTTAAAGTAATCATTATTTAAATAACCCAATAACATTTGAGCCTGATTTTTTTGTATAGTAATAATTTCAAAAATACATTTTAAGCATTCTTTTAAACCCAGTATAATGCAAAGTTTTGCAATATAATGCAAATAGTATAATGCAAAGTACAGCAGTATAATGCAAAGTTTAAGCATTCTTTTAAGAGTTCACCATTTTCAGAAACGGTTCGTACAGCGTGCGCATGTATATCACGTGAAATGCACGCAAGTCTCATAAGATACGTATTATATATCTCCTGTTTCACGCGCCCGAGTCCTCTCTTTCTAACACATGGTTAAACGGTCCTCTGATGTGTGCAATAGGAAAATTGAACTGCCTATGTATTTAAATCGCAGATTTAATATTCCGTAGATAAATTCTAGGGCTGGCGAATCTCGCGACATCTAATAATCTGTAAGCAAGACTGTTAGATATCGGAACATTCTGTGTATAATGATATGATACACCTAATAGGTATTTTTAGGAATTTTTAAGGGAGCTCACTGCACAAATGCACCTACAATAAAACCGCCACTGCTATCATATTAATACATATCAAAGAACTTGAAGTATATTTTATATAGTATATATTGAAGTACATCTTTAAGAGTATTCGTATGATTTCTTTAGGTTATAGTGATGTACAGTTTGTCAAGAATAAGAAGAAGTATGAGATTTTCTAGGTATGCATAGAAGAAAGAGTGAGGCAGCATTCGGAGAGAAAGGGATGCACTTTATGCGCGATCAGATCGGATTATGTATACATTCATACATACTCGATATTCACTCGGCAAAAGTCTCTGTGCGACTCAGTAAAGACCGGGCTATAAGATCGCCTACGTGATACGCAGTAAGTACCTCGTGAGCGATCCAATATCGCAGTTTTGAGACTTATTCCTATTCTTGGCAAACTGTACTTCGAAATATTACGAATCTTTTTTATATTTCTTTTCCTTTTCTTTAAGAAAAGGAATAAAATACACAGTTTTAGAATAAAATACATACTAGAATGTAATAAAATATATATAATTTCGCTACTAACCATGCTACTTTTTCTCTAAAGGATTCGGTATTCCTAATATCAATTATGTATGGATAAATCACGGTGCACTCGGTGCAAGTTCGGGATTGAGTTATAAGTATATATTCTATTTTCTAGAGAAAAACCTAGGATGAATATTTTATAGCTGTCGGAAAGTCTGTCCCTATTGCAAACAGCTTACTGCACAAACAAGGCATTAAAATTAGTTAGTCTAAACCTATACTTAAATACCTACACATTTAACAGATGGATAGGAACGGATAGAGCGGAAGATTTAAAGACGGCAGGATGCCAAAGTAGCAAGTGCATGTTTTCCATATTCGGTGATAACAGGGAGGTAGAATTTTATCAATACGACCATCAAACATTTAAATCAATCAACCCTGAGAGAATTCCAATCAGTTAACACTTCAGAACGCCCTCAGTCAGAGCCAGTCCTCGGGGTTTTTAAAATTCTCACATCCCTCGAAACTCTACGCGTGTGAGCCCTCTGAGATAAAATGACAAGTATAAATGTGGTAAGGTTTTGTCGAAAAATAAATAAACTCATAATTAATCAACTAGTAAGGGTGACCTCTGTTAATCATCAGAGAATTAGGTGATGGTAAAGAGAATACACATGTTAAGACGTCTTCATTTAGAAGTTATCTAAATCAAACACAATTTATTTGGTGATGTTAATTCAGTAAGAAATAAAAATATTTACAAATTCCCTACAATTGCAAGGGATTATTATTGGTGACGTCGATTTTGGTTGACCAAGTAAACAGTTAGATACCTATTTCAGTGGGTCTACAAAATAGAAGTTATATATTTATTTTTATATGAACAATGATGATAAAAAACTGATAGCAATATTTCATCTTTTTTTATGGGCGCCGTTGAAAAATAATAATCTTATAGATTTATTTTGACCAACTCCTATTTTATATATTTTATTAAATTCTGTATATGTAAACACATTCACACAATAATGAATTGCTTAGATATAGTTGCCTAATTTACACATTCTAAATAATATAAAATTAGTACTTGAACTCTGAACAATGAGGAGCTAATAAATATACTGTATGAAATGTGGTATTTTATATAAAATTTAGGCCTACACACATTTGACGCAATTTTTCATTTGAAACAATTTTTTTGCCTAGTTTTTTTACTTATGCCTTTCCCATGTTTATCGGTAGTCTGTTTATTGTAAACTATTTAAGGTAGTTTTCTAACTTAATGCCTAAAAATGGTTAAAATAGCATAGCGGTCAAAATTGTGTGGAAGAGAAGGAGAAAGAGAAGAAAGTCAAAATATGTAATGGCAAAAAAATACGCAAAACTAATTTTACAGTCAACATATTTTAAGTAAAAGAGACTGTAAATATAATTACATATTTTATTGATGTATTTAAGTTCTCGTCCATTATTTCCAAAATTCAAATTTAATAATTTCCTCTGCTTTAATTAATTAATTGCACCGAAGTACTCTTTCAAAGTAATTCTCTTTAACTAGTATAATACTTTCTTTACCAGCTTAAAAACTAACATTTTTAAACCATCAGTTAACACTTTTATTTAATTTACGAGGCTCTTAGTATTGCAAATGCAATAGCAAGCTCACTGTTGCATTTTAATTCGTTTCGTTTTATATTAGGTTAAAAACTAATTAAAAAAGTTTAAACACACATAAATTGACTTCATTTCCGTAAAGCCCTAGCCTGCCGAAGAAGACTCACATTGTGATAAAGACAAACATATTAATGCTCAGGGAAATATGTTGAATAACCCTCATTAGGGCTCAAATCTAAGCATATAGTGACCTTCTCAATCCTGTGTCTAGTTCGTGACCCTGAACCATATTACCAGTGACATTATCACAAAGACCTCTATAGGAGAATGAGATAGGTCACCCATTTATGTTGTGGATATAGAGCAAACTGCTGCACTTTTATTAGTTCTGCGTCCCTACTGAATGCTGACAGTATTTACAATTATCAATTAAATTTAACACTGAATGAAATTTACATATACATAAATAGACGTTTACCTCCTATTAATCAATAACATTTTTCTAAGGGAGAGTACAGTGTAAAAATCTAGATGAACTATTAATTTGTATCTGTAACTTACAAGTCGGGAATCAAGAAAGGAACCACCAAACCGCAAATTGGTTATCAAGTGGTTCTCGAATAGCAAGGTTATTACATAATCGCTCTAGGAAACAAATACTCCTCGGGCTAAGTCCGTCAGGCATTGAATTATACATAACAGCGATTCTCGACCTCTTTCTCGTGTTTCTGCACGATCAGAGCTTTTTTGAAAAGGGATCCCACCACGGATAGGATTCGACATCTGTCCTGGATGGAATCTCAACGATAGTCCCATTCGGGACATATGTCGAATCCTATCCGTAGCGGGTTTTATTTTTTGAAACCAAGTTTAAAAATAAATTTCTTTAAAATTACGTTTTGCTTAGATTTATAATTAATTATCTACAACGTTTAATAATATGTAATTATTGTAAGATAAGAAGAAGAATATTACATAATAATATTCTAATTATCGAATTATCTTAATATATTATAAAAGAATGACGTAACGTTTAATAGTCACTTTTGAAAGAAAGTCACTAATTATCATTACAAAATTGAACTATCCACTAGAATTTAAACTTAATTACTCGAGACTCAAGTTTTGCCCTTCGGCGCGAGCCATAAACCTTCATTCGTTTTATATAGCAACTTCAGAGACTGCGATTGGAAATCCGAGACTTGAGTTGTTTTATGAAGTTAATTTACCCAAGATCTATCAGTTATTTCTCGTGCAAATTAATGTTAGGTAAGTGAGCGATTTTGGGTCTTCTAATTGATGATTAGCAACGTTTCCGCCGTGATAACCCCTGGCGGCAATTAAAACTGTTGTGGTGTATATAATATGAACAGTGCTTTTGTAAAGCAATTAATAATTTCGTTAAAAACTCAAGCTATAACTATTGGAAAAAGCTCTCAGGTACGTAAAATTTCATTTTTAGTTACACATTTCTAAAAATATATTTAATCGTATATGCAGGATGATTCCTATACGAGTTGTGACGTCCTAGATATTTGTATAAAAACAACGAAAATAACCCCCTTCTTTACGAAATATGAAATAGCGCATCTTTTACACAGGCTACGATAACATTAGAAAGAGTACATGTTTGGGGAAAAAATACTAAATTTTAAAATACTAAATTTAATGGCAAAAATGATTATATAAAAAATTAACTAAATGAAATATTCAAATTGTGCACATTTACCTGCCTGGCAGTTCAGACATATTCAGGTTGTTACTGAAGTTACCTATATAAGTGTTCAAAGATTTATACTACAACGCCTAAGTATCGAAAGAAAAATACTGACAGATATATATCTACTATACGATGTTGAAACATTTTTGTATAAAAGTCGATTTGTAGCATCCAGTTGTAACTAAACTAAATGTTCAAATTGTGCACAGTTGCCTACCTGACAGTTCAGAATTATTCAGGTTGTTACCGAAGTTACCTATATAAGTGCTCAAATATTTATACTACAAAACATAACAGAATGAAAAATACTGACAGATATATACTAAACTATGCTGAAACATGTTTGTATGAGACTGGATTTGTAGCATACTAATTTCCTTGTGCTTAAATCTTTCCTATGGATATATTTTTCATTTTCTTACTGTAAATAAAGGATAAATTATATGAATCGGTCATTTTAGAAACGACACATGTCAAAAGAATTTGGTTTTGAGAAAAATAAGAAAAACTTTCTAGTTTTTGTTACAACAAAAATAGGTGTAAAATATATAATTTGATGTTTAGTTCTTCTTATTTGGGATAAAATAATCATAATTTTCCACATTTAATATGCTTACCTTAAAAGTTATGCTCTTTTTAAATCTTAGGACATGTGCTGTTTCTGAAATGAATGGAAAATTTATAGTGTAACTTTTTATTTAAAAATGTTTAAACAATAAAATAATGTGAACTTAAATATTACTTATATTTTTACTTATAAACACCGAAAACAGTAACACTTGCATACATTTATTAATCTACATCTGCGTTTTCTACACTAACTGGCCATTTCAGAATTTCTTCATAAAATTTTTTTTCTCTTCAGGTATATAGGTCATCAACTATCTGATATTATCAATTTTTTTTTCATTGATGGGCACCTTGTCTTGAGGGTATGCTGGAGTTCTAGGAAATGATAGTATTGGTAGTAGACAGCCTAAAGTTTTCATATGACATTCCATCTATGAATTCTGACGTCTTCACGGTTCCAGGTGCTTTAGCTGAATAAACAAAATGGGTGTAATGTGATATTTGAAACTGTCTTTTTAACTCTCTTGGTGTACCTCTTCCGGCTGAAGGCAGTTTCTTTTGTAATACTGAGGCCACCATGATTTAAAATCTATAATGCCTGATGAACTTACCATCTTTACTGAAAACAAGTTTTGTTTGGTTGAATTAACAATCATATCTGTGTATTCTATGGGTAAGATAATTCTGTCATGTTTTTTAACTACCCGTTTAATTAAAGCGAAATTTGCACTGCACTAATGCCAGAAAAAATTTAACCAAAGTGTGGTTTCTATTTTGACCAGCACAGCCATCAGAAAATACGTAAAGATGTTTTCCGTCTGCAGATATTTCGTTATTGATAAAGTCCAATATAAAGGATGCAAATTCATTGGGACCCTTTTGAGCAATACCCTCGTGGTAGGTTTAAAATCTTGCTTGGTTTGTAGCTAATTTGTTGACTCCAAAAACGTTTATTGTAAGTTGTCTCAAATAAAAAGTCTCCTGAACTGGAACAACAGGTAGTTGCAAATTTTGCATGAAATCGAACGTTATGGCAGCAATACTACTGTCTTCAATACATTTTTGTTTTATTTCCTGTAGTTTAGTGTAAAATTATTTTGCCCGTCTCTTATGTACAATGAGTTCTGCTACAGCTGTCCGTTTTGCTACATCATTCAGCGAAGGACTCTTAATTTTTATGTTTAGTTCTTCGCACCGACAGCATGTGTCAATTTGTGGGCGGCCAAACGATAATGAAAATCTCTCTTTAAAAATGTTTAGATAAAATTTATAATTTACTTTTAATTCAGCATGCTCTTCTTGAAAAAGTTGATGCATTATTGTAACATTTAATTTTTCATTAAGGTAATGTTTTTCTTTTGCGCTATAATATGAAATTTTCGTTGGGAAACTTTTTATGTGGTTCATCATTTTCTCAACTGTACTACCAGCTATAGCATTTCCGGAGATATTTTTACCACGCTGATCCACTGGAATTTTTCCCTTTGCAAGTAAATCACAAACTCTCCTTACACGACCATTAGAAATTGCATGTATGTTCATGAAAGCAACTTTACATACTTGTACTCTACCAGAAGAGACAATATAATATTGAAAGGAATGTCCCTTAGGCTTCTGATTTTGTTCTTTTCGTGGACGTCAAACTTTCAGTGAGCATCTTTCAATAAGCGCTTGTAGATAAGCATCCTGCTGATTTTTTGGTTCCATGTATTTAAACTTTTCAAAAATTTTCTGGATGATATCGTCTATAGCACTTTAAACGACACCTAAAATAACCGTTCAATATAGTAAAATATAACTTATATATTCAGCACCTGTACTATATATCACGGTCTAGTTTAACCATTTAGGTTAGAATTTTAGGTTAGAATATTTACTTGCAATCTCCTCCTTGTTTTTCTTCAGGGATACGTTTTCCATTATAGGCTACATATTCTTCTCCACTAATTCTAGCCTTTTTTATAATCTTACTCCTATAAAGTTTACTTTTTCCTTTCTTTTGTTATATATTTCGGACAGAATATCACCACTATTCGACGCCATGGTTACTTACATACAGTGAAAAACTGAATGCAGAAATAGCACATGTCACTGACATGTGCTGTTTCTGCAGGGAACCAAATTTTAAGGGGCCTGAATGATCTATACTGCAGCATTTAGATGTGTCGTTTCTGAAGGAAATTATAGATCTACAAACAATATTTACGAATTTGACATAAACCCAATATGGCCAAAAATGTGACATGTGTCGTTTCTGAAATGACCGATTTATATTTTATTTACGTTTAATTTTTTATTATCTTCTCAACAGAGAAACTACAATTATCAATAAACTATAAAATAATTTTCTAGGTTATTTTGTGAGCCATGGCTACTTAAATTCATATAATGTAATTAAAATAGAGCTTTTACACAGTATAGACAAATATTTTCAAGACATCAAGTTATCTGTGAATGTCAAATTGGGTTTCGTCACCTATAAATATAAGCAAAATTAGTTATGACAGAATACAAAACAAAACAACGAGTTAAAATTATCCAGTCTTTTTATGGTCTGTAAAAAAAGTACATTCCTTGCTTTATGTGAATATTTCAGTGCTCAAAATCGACTTTCTGAACACAGAATTTGAAACTTGGTTCAGAAATTCGAAAAAACTATATCCGGGGCTAACGTAAAATGACCTCAACGTGCTCATAGGTTGCTCGAAACAGAATATGGCTAACGTTCGTCAAAGTCCAACTAAGGAACCAGCATCATCGATTCATTATTGATCACAGCAATTGTGTTTTACGTACTTCACTACGCAGTGAATTTGACGAAGAATTTACACTTAAATCTTTACAAGATCCAACAACCACAAGAACGGAAGAATATATATCATTTACATGATGTCTGAGCAAAGAAACAAGTTTTCGTAGAAAATAGATTTTAATGAAGAGGCGCATTTTCATATCACCGGTTAAGGAAACTAGCAGAAATGCCAGAGACCGTTTTGAAGACAGTGCGGAAAATGCTGTTACAGTCAATACGGATCATAATCGGAACATGATAACAAGCTGGTTGTTAGACAAATTGAACAATATGAATATCAAAGGTCTTTAGTTTTAAAAAGTCGGTGGTGCCACCTGTCATCAAATAGTAGAAACAATACCGTTTTTACTTAGAAGTTTTCCAGGACACGACATCTCAAGCAATTTTGCTATCAGTTGTTCATTAGGATCATGTGATATCATTATTTCTTCACACTTCTTTCTTTGTGGTTCTTTGAAGAGCAGACACTACAGGAACAAACGAAACGCCATTGTAGAGCTGAAATAGGAGATTTGACGAGATGTTATCGATAACTGTAACAAGCAGATTACGTCATATCTTGGGAGCAGAGGCTCTTATTTGCACGATAGTATATTTCATCTGTTATTGTGATCATGCACCCTAAAATACTGACAATAGCTCAATAATAGAAATGACAAATATGTAAGGAATTTCATTGAATAAATAAAAAAAAAATAAATAAGAAATATAAAGAGAAATATGTACGATATCAAGTGAAACATGAAAGAAGAAAGTATTAAGTAAATTTTAATTCATTCCTCTTCAAGGCAAAAACCAATACCATGGAAAACTACATTTTATTAAAGTATTGAATATTACAATTTGTTGTCATTTGATAACAATTGTTCGATATTAGATAGCACTATGCATTAATCAAATCTATTAATTAATCGCCCGCAAATTCTGAAGTGTTTTGCATTTATTATGATGTTGCATGGACCATTTCTCCCAGGCAAAATCGGATGAATGTCAAGCGAGTATCAGGACCTATATTACGGTAATCTATTCATTAAACGGAGGTTACGTGGCAAATAAAGATGAATTACTGAGGGGAAGCGGCTTTAATTAGAGTAATGGAATTTACAGTGTTTCACGTTTGTAATAATGGAGGAGAAGTTAAACATATCTTTGCAGTTTATTCGTTGTCGGAAAGTGGTATTTATTAAAAAGAATTGTAACACTTGTAAATAAGAGTACATATCATATAATGATGAACCTTATGATTATTATACAAGACGTTACATACTAAATGTATAGAAATTATCGTCATATTTAATATGGGAGCAATTCATACCACTGAGACAGCAACCACAGAAATGCTCTTAAACTTACAATCTTCAGATATAATTACTTAAAGGGGAAACAGGATGGGAACACATCTATTGAAAAATAATCAAAGTCGAAGGATAATGCGAGAGCATGGGCATGCCAGAATGAAGTCGATCGAGTGGTGTAGTGGACTACGCTCCGGCTCAAGATTACTTGACTTCCTGTTCCAATTGGATTGATATAGATCTTAGAGGCATGGCTGTATCTTCTGAGAGTATCTTCAAAAGTATCCCATAATTACCTGACAAAAAGTGTTCAAGTTACCTGGATGGATTCAGTAGCGGATGATATGGAGCTGGCTTAGACTGCCAGCTGTGAATAATCCTGGCCTGGGTTCGATTCCCATATCAGCTGACTGAGTGACTATATGTGTATTGCTATGACTGTCTGGGGATTAAGAGTTACTATGAGCTAAATCTCGCTGCCGTAAAACTAAAAGCAACCAAAGTACTAAAGAATATAACTAAATACCAACCAAGTCGTCTTTCCCTAAAGACCCAAAGGAGCATATCATGACGACTCCAAACATAGATCAAGAAACAGGAACAGGAATCCATGGCCGGTCCCTGAGATGTGATATTAGTGAGGCGCTGTGCCGCAGTATTCCAGGCAAAAGTATTTCCTTTGGATGTCTGCTTCATAGAAAATATTAGAACATTAGAAGGGAATATGTAAATAAACATATCGCCATTATTACTGAGAGTCAGATAGCTTTTAAAACAATTTTGTTCTATGAATTTCAACAAAATCGGGTATAGAAATGGTTACAAAAGGGTTGAGAACTATCTAACGACAACAATCTTGACTCAGTGTAGGTGCCAGGACATATAGGAATAACAGATAGTGAAAGAGCGAGTAGCTGGGAGGTTTGTCGGAGATCTCTCTGCAGGATGTTTCACAGAACGAACAGAGTCTAAAGCTTTTACTCTAAAATCATCTAATTGGGTAACGAGTATACAAAGACGAAACAAAATGAAATTGAACTCAGCTGACCAATAACTGTATATTACACACTGATGAAGTGTGTAATATACATACTTAATAGATTGCCTAATTTAACAGATTAAATCCTCCAGTTGAACTAAAATCAGATTGTACTTACGACTGTGAGTCACTGTGATTTAAGAAATCACTTACATAGGATAGTTCCATTCAGGCAAGGTCCCATTTGTACATTGTGTAACAAGAAAGAATCTGCCTCTCGTTATCTTGGAATGTGAAAATAATAAAGTACTCTAGTTACCGACATAGCTAGCTCTACAACTATCGATAAGAGCAGAAGAATAGCTTTTTAGATAGCAGGGAGTAACTATATAAAAATCACAGTCATGTCAATGCTCTTGAGTTAATCCAGAAAATTGACGTGTTCCCACATAATTATTTAATATCACAGAATAATAATCCTACATGGAATAATATGGTAAGTTATCGAATGCTATATTGCAAGGGGTACAGTATATGCATGTAGCTGATTGCTCGTGAATAATAGGAAAAAGTGTGAGATTTTACATACATAATAAAATATGTTGTCCTAAATTCACTTATCTAATACCCAATGTTGAACACAATGCTATTTTTTATCAATAGTAAACGTATGCCTACCATGTAAACGATTGAAATAAAAACGACATTTTATGTGAAACTGAAGTAGATTGTAAACATGAATAACGATTGATATAGTCATAATTACCATTAAATTTATTATCAAGTTGTTGTACAGTCACTGTGGAAATATACGTTATTTCATGTAATGTATTGATTACAATAGCCTATAAAAGTTATATAAAAGTGATAGCAATGTTTTATTTGCTATTACATGAAACTATTACTTTTTCTGATTGTGTGTTCAAGCCTACAACATATTTATTTTTCGTATTAAAGAAACCCAATTTTCTATATCCCATTTTTATGCCATACATTATACGTTAGAAGTATTTATTTTAATACGATATTAATTAATATTTTAAAAAAACTCGAATTAAGTCATTTGATGTAATTTTCAAAACAAAGCAAATATTTTTATAAGAAAGGAAATGGTTTTTTAATTCCATCACTTTTGTACTTCTTCTAGGAATTATTTCTTTAAATATAATAAATCATGTTGGGTTAAATCTTTACATTTTAAACCAAAGAATATTATGTTACTCTATATCCCATTCTTTATGACTTATTCTACATATTAACTTATGTTAACATAATACAATATTTTCAGAACGTGAGCAATTTAATATCTAGATACGCAGAACTCCACCTCCTTCATAGAAGGCAGGTTACACATAGAGACGAGCACAAATACATCAGTGCTCAGACAAAGGAAATGTTTAACTTAAAAAATTCATGTAATTTCTTCTTTCCTCATGGAAAAGTTCTCAGTTACCTGAGATTAAATCCGTCGAATTCAATACTGGAATTCATCGTCAAATATAGAACGATACTCTAGCTCTTGCATTCCTAGATATCCTTCACTCATCACATCCTTATAAAGCGAAATAGTATACATCATATTAGGAAAATTAATAGATCTTAAAAACAGGAATTGTGAAACTTTTTATTTACAGACATTTGACGACCGATGAAAGTATTTAAACCGGGACGGGTATATTTATCTGGGTATTTATTTAGACATTAAACCTAACTTTGTCATACTGATATATTAGCTGTCACTTCAAGAAACACTCATGTCGTCAGATCATTAGTCAATATATTACTGGAAGATATAATAATATAACGTAAGGTCTATTATGCCGCTTTTTTATCTTATTTATGTCGTATATGTATGCTTTGATATCGTGGACACATTCATCACAAGAAGTAATTGTTCAGATTACAGCGGAAAATACTTCTTATTATTACTAATTTGGAATGTTGAGAATCAGTCAAGACATAACATTTATTGATTTATAAATACTGATAACATAACGTTACCTTCTAATTCTGTTTTAATATTCCTGTGCATATTATAAATTTATATATGTATATATAGATAGTTACCTTAAGAGTATATTTATCATTATAACGGTGTTTTTAAAGATATAGCAATAAATTCCTCGGATTATTTTGTCAACTATGAAAAATAAGAGAGAAAATGATTAGTAATAGAAATAATTTCATTATTTTTTTTTTATTTGTAGTCTTAGATAAAAGACCAAATTGATTATGGTATTAAATTCAATGTTAGTAATTTTGAGATTATTTGAGGAAAGTTGGGAGACCAACTTCCCTCAGTCCCTATTTGAACATATATCGCAATATTCCAATGCATTAGTAATAATATTACAATTAATATATTATTATATTTTACATAAATTCGAGTACCCAAAGTCATACTTTTAAACTTGGCGTTAATGAAGATAATAGCGTTTTTACCTTGATAAAAGGCACAAAAATTGTCAGTGCTATCATAACTGTAGTATTTGGGCAAATCAAAATCTTCAGGCAAGAAAAAGAAAAGCGAAAAATTGATTTAACTAAAAATAGATACTTTGTTTAGTAAAAGACAATAACTTTTACACCTGTTTATGGAACTTCACACTTTCAGCATTATACGGGTATGGATACACTAAGGGAATAATTTATACTACTGAAATTCAGCAGTAAACAAGATGGAGTTACCATACACCAGATGTATCAAATATACTAGACGATATTGTAAGATAGGTAAATTGGACAGTGTGGCCAATGCATGAATATGGCCTGCTAGAAGCATGAATCTCATCCCACTTGATTTCTTTCGTTAGATAAAAATTAAAAACAAAGTCTATGAAACGCTTGTGAGAATGAGTAGAAATAAGAGAAAGTTATTTAAAGGACTAGACGTGAATTAAATTCAGGGAACAACCACTTATAGATCATGATTCAAATATTAAAATATTGCACGTTATTGGCTAATACTTCAGCCGATTACAGGTTTAAATAATATATTTATGATATCTTTATTTACTACTGTATTTTTTATATTTCGTGTTATTTTAAATAAAAGTAAATTGATATATTTTATTTAAATTAATATTCCTAATCTTGATACCAATTATTGTATTTATTATACCTGGTACCTTTGTTGTAAGCGATAAAACTATTACAAATTTCATATATTTCTATGCGGTTTTCGTTAATGGCTTGTAAGTAGACAGATACACTGGGTACCGATATAAAATATCTGTTCAAGGGATTAGTTATGTTAAATTTTTCCTCTAGTTAATTGAGACACTATGTGATTGAGTAGAGAGTATGCGAAAATTTAGTACACAGGATTGTGGATCACCCCTTTTTAAGTGGAAGTGATAGAATCCTCTGACCTTTTCCCAGTAAAAAATCATTCAATAATAATTTTAACTTCTTGCAGTTCCTAAATCATTTTCATTCCGAAAGAATGAGAGTTCCTGAATCCTGAGTCATTTTAATAAACGTATTATAATACTTTAAAACTTTAAAACATATACTCGTATTCGGATTACGACTGCAAAGTTTGTTTTCCATGTTCATACTCGATATGAATGGACTATGGATTAAATTATTTTCCCAAATACTTTTAAAGAACTCAAAAACTATAGATTTACAAAATATAATATATTCCATTCGAATTGAGGCCGAATTTGTCGATTTTCTCTTCTCCTATATATTTAGAAACACTCATAGTTTATACATATATAAGCACCATATTATATAAATGTATCACAAAAATAGTATTGGACTTTTATCGTCCCGGAAATTATTAATATCCATCTGTAATAATAAGTTTATGTTACCAAGTAAATACATATGACACATCTAAAGTTCACGTAAAATCATTAAATGATGCAATGAACTACAGTTACCTCACGAAAGATATTTAAAATAAGTAAAATGAAACCTAAAGCGATGACATAAAAATTAAAAGACATAAGATTTATAGTAGTATATATACTATATTTACTCATTTTATTTGTATGTAACTAAAATATATACTTCCTGAATACATAACTACAATGTTCTAAGCAAATTGTTTGTTTTAATTTAGAGACGAACAAAGTATAGATAAAAGGAGACAGGTTATTAAAATTTATTATACATTTTTTTATGCATTGTTATCATTAACAACTGGTAAGTATTTTTGCAATCTATAGTATAGTTGGGCGTATTAATAATTTAGGAGTGTCACTAGTCCATATTTTAATTTTCTTTTTCTGTATTGTGTTTCTGTTTGTTTTTTTAATTATAGAGGACGTCAATTATTTTGGGAAAATATAAGTACCTATTTAATATAATATCTTTGCCATATTGATTTATTAATTGCACTGTTAATAATGAAAGAAGTGATCTACATAATAATATAGTGTATAGTATTGTATGTTTTCTAACTTAAGTTTTATGATTAGATACAGTACTTTTAGATCCCATCGCAAGTATATCTATAATTATCCACAAGTACTTAATTGAAACTGCTTCCGATATGGACATCACTTAAGTGAAGTGGGCCGAAGTAAGGTACGCCATGAACTTTACCTTTATAAATTAAAATATTATCATCTAGGAGGCTAAATATATACGTGGCAATTTAATATCGTTAATATAAACACTAAAGTAGTTCAATTACTATTCCCTGTGAAATCCAATAGTCAATATTGCTCGTATTTTTATGGCCAATTTTTTTAATTCTAAAATAATTTTAAACGAGCTTATATACAGCGCCTCTTAAGCCAAACTCTTTAAACGCTTATGAAACAAGGTTTCGGTGTTCTTAGAAAACTGGTGTTTATTGAGCTGAAAGCACAATGGTGGAATATTTGAGAATTTTTTTTGTTAGCACGATCACTCAATTAAATCGTGTTGGATCGATCGGGTTTCGACTGATTCTATAGGGACGTCTACCAGGCGACAGCTATTGATATTGAGGTGGATAGGACACATCCCAATCTGTTTCATGGGTCATGAGAAAGCACGATGGTGGACTATTTGAAAAAATTAAAACTGTCGCATAAAACACATATTCTGCATTTGAGATATTGATTCTTTGCTACTGAACTTCAAGATAGAGATGTTCTACGTGGGGAAAAGTCCGTTTTAAGACTTTAAACTGTTTATTTTTAATCCTGTATACGGAATCTAGCAATGTTGCTATATTTTCATCAACTGTCGAATATTTTTGTCTTCCTCAAAATAACTGATTTTTATTACTTATTCAGTAACATTTTCACTTTCTGTCGGAAACACTCCCGTATTGATTTTATCCGGTCTTCCACAATAGAGCCATAAATAATAGAGCGCTAATATGTGACTGGGGCGGAAACGTCACACGCCAAAATATCCACCATTATTAATTAAGTACTCTGCAATTAGTCAAATAATTGCTTTAATTATACATCATCTTATAACAAAGGGACGTTGATGAAACAAAGTTTCGAATTTTCCGAGCGATACCAAATAACGAACTCTTTGTCCTGCGGGATTACAGGAATGTCATCATCAGTCGCAATTATGCCATATTTGGTTCCAAGAGCGGCAGAAGGGCTTCCAATCGGATAGCTATCTTGTCATTATACATTGTGACTTTCTATAAATGTGGATTGAAATACCGCAATCAGGGCCCTTCTGTTGGAGGATACGCGTGGCGCAAGTGATTTTTCAGAATGACTGCATTTATGACCTCCTCTGCTTAAACTGGGTGTATGTACGAGGGAAACTTTCGACAGGGGAATATAACAATTATGTTTGCGTCGTTAGATATAGAGAATCCGGTATCGAAACGCTGAATGTGGTCATTCGGCGCGACATGAGAGACGCCGAGGCAACCGAGGAGAAGACGTCTTGCGGAAAGATGGGGTTCTTTCCTTGCGGGGAGCTTCTTAACTTCACTGCGAAGTCGTTCTGAGTAATCTGACAGTTAATATCGTCGTAGGGTAGATCGGAAAGTGCAATATAACTTTACGCAGTAGAAATTCCAAGAGGTTTAAAATCCAAAGCTATTATACTGGACGGAGACTTTTAATCAATTCTTAGGTTATATAGCCGCAATAGTATCCCTAGGATTAAACAATGAGTGAGGATCAGCAATTTTTTTGTTGAGTTTGGCAATCTGATTTAATCCGACGGAGGTACTTGTGTCATTGATTGGTTGTATGTCCACGATATATTACCTGTCTTACTTTTATCTAGTCACTTTCTAAAATAATCACAATAATCAAATTATCACAGAAACATAACTGGCAGGTATTTAAAAATGCCACATAATATATAGCGTATTTAGGTATACATTTTAGTAATAATAGATTTTAAAATCAGAGAGCAATATGTTACTTTTAAATAAAACATAGTTTTCTGTAGCAAAGTATTGAAATATTTACAATGTAGATATTTGGGAATTATGTATGAATATGTACCATGGTGTGGATTTGGTGGCACACGAGTACTCATCTGGCGAAATTTTCAGTAACGGTTTTTGCAGAAATGTGGTAGTATTTCGTTGACACAGCGTTCAATTTCGGCCTTCAATGTTTGAGTGGGTTTATTGACGTAAACTTGAGACTTCAGAAATCCCCACAGAAAGAAGTCTATAGGTATTAAATCGCAACATCGTGGACGCCAATTTTGGTTACGAAAGCGGGAGACGACACGACCAGAAAAAGACTCCTCCAAGACCGACAATGTTTCACGAGTGGTATGGCAAGTGCCACCGTCCTGCTGAGACTACAGGTCTTCAAGAGAAATTCCAATCGAGGCACAAAGAACTGGGTTATTGGCACAAAAAACAACAAAAGTTGTAGCATTTTATTTATTATGTAATTTTAAAAATTAAAAACGTAATGATAGTCAACTAATTTTTGTAATGGTAATGTATATAATCTTTTTTCACTCATTATTGTAAATATTTTTTTAATGCAAAGATCTACGTCATACTTTGCTATATCATTTTGAGGAAAATATAAATATAAAGTTTATCACCAAAAATACTATGTGAAATTATTGACGTGTTGACATCAAAAGTGATAAAAATAATCGACGATATAAGTCGACAAATGCTACGTTTATCAAGTTATAGTTAAGGCAGTGAGTGTGAATTTGTCAGTGTGAATTTCTTATACTTCATGAGAGGCAAGAATACAAATGATCTACATAGTTATTGTTGCTTGACATTACTTCGGAATAAGTTAAAATAAATTATAATCGACTGCTACTAGTATAATCATCAAACAGTTTATACTAACTTATATTCAACTTCGGTTGACAGTTAATGATAACGAGATAAATAAAAAATTTCATTTACTCTTTTTTTAATTTCCACATATTTTTATCGATTTTTTGTTTTTTTTTTTTTTATTTGAAACACCAATTCCCAACCGCTGGATTTGAATAATAAATATTTTCATATCCATATTCGGAAAATTAATTCTGTCAACGAAAATAATAACAGATATTTAACGTAACTAAATATTATTTGTCGTACGATTAGGTACAATAATTAGAGTTAAAAAGCTTCCTTTTGCGTAACATTTTCTCTCTAATTATCTTTTTGATCATTTACTTATTTTTTATCTTGTTTTATATATTTGTTATTCGGGCTCTCCTGGAAATTTATTTGTGTCATTTATAAGTTTCTGTAATAATATACTCTCTATTTACTCTGTTTCCTTTCTTGATTATTTAAGAAAAATTAGAACTAAAACATGTTTATATGTAAAAAGTTTTGCGCTCACCTAAATCCTCTGCAAAATAGAATACATCCATGGTTCGATATTTGTACAGCAGCCAAACCGGTGTTGTATATAATAACATAAAGGCACACATTCGCTACATATGCTTTTGATATGCTAATATAATAAATTCAAAAGGAAGCGGTACTGGAACACATATTTTCCATGAACCACTTGCTCTATAAATTATAGTAAACATTATTTTGCAAAAGTGTATGCTGTTATCTGAATTTACTTTTAAATGAGAGTAATAACATCTAATCTTTTTTAACAGAGAATATAGAAGACTAAATATTGTGTTGCTAATTTAAGTACAACATTAGAATTTTAAGTCTTTTTAGAATTGCAAAGAGTGTACGGGTGTAAGTAGAAATGTATGCCATTTATGATACTGTTGTTGTCATCTATTTGTGTTATAATATAAAACTAATAGTAATACATTAGCTAACACTAGAGAATTATTTTCTTACATGATATATAAAACAGACAAAGTAACGCTATATAATAAATATAGCATGGCAATAAAGAATCGTACAATATTCATAATTTTTTAATTAAATTATCACAGATCAACATGCTTTTTGGGTATGACTTCTGCATATGTAGTTTTGGTTTCTCCTACGTTAAAAATAATGGAAAAAATATTTTTTTTGGTCAAAGTTTGCTTTTGTAGAAATTAGAGCAATTTTTCGAATTTTTAAGAAGAATGACAGATTTATATTTTTTTTCCATAATTTTATTTTAAATTACGATTAAAAAAGTTTTTGCTGAACACTAGAGTCTATTTTGTTCAGGATATGTGATAAACAATAGCAAATAAATGTAAAATAACAAAAAATCAAGTTCAAAAATGCATATTTTTTAGTGTTTCTCTTATGTTTGTATGAGCTGTGTCGTATTAAACCCCAAATGTAATCTTCCATAATATTCTCATTGTACTGCCCTTGGTAACGTCGTTCAAAGTCCTCATCTTGGTGAACACGTTCTCCTTGTTCCTCTGAGTAGGCACCCATATTATCTTTAAATTGGTCCAGGTGAGAATCTAGCATGTGAAGTTTATGGGACATTCTGGAGCCCATAATTTTAAAGCTTACAAGCATAGTTTCAATAAATTCTTCATAATTGTCAGCTCTATTGTTTCCAAGAAAATCATCAACTACTGCTTTAAGACTCTTCCAGGCTTGTTTTTCATAAGCATTGAGGAGATTTGTGAAATCATCACTCTTCATTATTTGTTTTATTTGCGGCCCAACGAAAATACCAGCTTTAACTTTAGCTTCAGTTAATTTGGGAAAAAATCCCTTTAAATATGCAAAAGCTTCAGAATTTGGATCCAAAGCTTTGACGAATTGTTTTATTAGGCCTAATTTTATATGTAACGGCGACATCAATATATTATTAGGCTATAAAATTGGTTCCGACTTCATGTTATGTTTTTCTATCTTAAATTCGACTCGATCAGGCCATACACGCCGTTGGTAATGTACTGAATCTGCTCTGCTATCCCATAAGCAAAGGTGACAAGGGTATTTATTTAGTATATCCGCCTTGCATTCCTATCAGAAAACCAACCATCTTAAAATCGCCTATCACTGGCCAATGGTATTCTGCATATTTTAACTTTTCAAGTATTTTCACACTTTCGTAACTTTCCTTGAGCAATACAGAATGTGCTACAGGAAGACTAGGCAAAAGGTTTCCGTTGTGAAGAAGAACTGCCTTTAAGCTTTTTGAAGAGCTATCGATGAAAAGCCGCCAGTCAGATGGTACGAATGGTATTCCGATTTCCTCGAACAAATCAGTCACGCTATTACAGTAACAAATCCTATTACAGTAAATGAAAATAAATACAATAAATGAAAAAACAAAGCTATTACAGTAAATGAAAAATTTTTATGGCTCTCTCTTTTATAGTTATTTTTACATCATCTTCAAGCAAATTCCATTGTTTTAATCGTGAACCTAAAATCTCTGCTTTATTCTTCGGTAGGTTTAGGTCTCGTACTAAATCTTTAAATTCAGTTGAGCTAATAAAATGTGGTCCAAAACTCTGCGCCTTAATCATGAATTCACTATCATCGGTGTTTGTTAGCGGTGTACTGCATTCTGTTGAGCTTTGTGACGATTAAACACCGAAGTTATCTAATTCTGAATGCGATGGAACGGGACAATTTTCACCATGAGGTATTGGAGAAGACGTTGAAGGAAGATCAGGATAAAAAATTTGTTCAGTGTTTTCACCGGATCGACGCTTACTTGGATTAACGACACAAAAATAACAGTCTTGCACGTGATCACTAGGTTCCCTCCAAAGTCTTGGTACTGCAAAATTCATGTGTCGTTTTTCTCCTCGATACCAGGCTAAAAATAACGAAAACAATAATTGCAATTTATGTTTGTTCCATATTTTTAAACATTTTAAATTTTAGTTTTTTACCTTCTAAAGTATTTTTGCAATTAACACAGGCAAAGTGAAGTACCCAATTTTTATCTTGATTCCGGATTTTGAGGTCAAAATAGGCTTCATAGGCTTCGCAAAGTTTCACATTTGTCGCCAAAGCAAATTCTTTGCTACTTACTTTAATAAATTCACCGAAATAATACAGAATGAATGAGCATCTTGTTTACACTGTCTTGATGCCATTTTCTTACTTAGTAATACACAAGGGTGGTTGTTACAGCTGTGATAGATAAGTAAATACTCACTACTGTGCCATTTACAAACAATGTGCAATTTGCGATTGGGCTAATCAAAGTGCTACCATCTGTTGCTCATAAAATCAATTAAAATCTTTAAAACTTACGTGTCGGCGTAAATCAGACAAAAGCAAACTTTAAAAGCTAAAAATGGAAATTTAAGTGTTTTTCGATGTCTAGAATCAGAATTTAAGCATTAGAACAGAAACCCAAAAAAATATTTTTTTTTTGTTGACCTGTGTTATTTTTGCAAAACTCTATAACATTAGCCTTATATTCAGAGTAACAAACATTCAATACATATTCCATCAACGGGTTTCTTCCATGCAGAATCGTTTGATGCTCCAAATAAAACTGAACATTTATTTGCCACATATTTTTCTAGTGTCTTTTCTACTGATGATATGCAGACTTTATACATAAACACTAAGTTCTGGCTATCACTCAGCCAGTATCAGTGTAGCAAAATTTACAGACATCAAAACTTACAGGGTTCTTAGAAAATATATATTCCAAATGCGGTTTATAATATACCCACAATATTTATTTTCATGTAGAAGAATGGATTCACAGATAGCGTAGGAAACTTTGCTTAGTGAGTTTCTTCATAGTTGTAGAAGTTAAGGGGAATATGTGAAGTACTATTTTTTTAGTATCTTCCTCAGAATTATGTGTCGAGCAAATAATGGTGGCGTACGACTAAATACTTCTCCTCTTTTCATAGATAAAGATAAGTTTCGAGACTTGAACCATTGTAAATAGAATGATACAACGGATATATTGATTGTTATATATTCTATTATCATCATTTATTTATCTTTAATGTATCAATTCACCTAACACTCGCGTAAACTAGTTACATAATAAACATATTTTTAAATAAACCAGTATTTATTTAATAAAATATTAATTCTAATTATCTATACGAATTTTTTAGATTATTAATTTAGTTAAACTTAATGAATATATTTTTTTCTATTCCCTCGAGAGATCGTACGTCTGCACACGATCTTCGCAAATACAATAATTTAATTAAACATATTTCTTCATTGGAGGTGTTTTCAAGCTTTTGTTGTTTGTATTATAATCTGAAATCTAGAAAAATGTTTAACTGTAAGTATAACAGTATTTTATATTACTAAAAAGTAATATAAAATATTGTTATACTTCATGTTGTACTTTAATGTATCGGTTGGTAAAACCAACTAATACATTAATGAAAATAAAACATTTCGAAAAGTGGAAAAGACAGTATTAACTTTAGATCCAATTTTATACTTTGGATAGTAGTTTACTGCAGAGAAATATAATAAATGCTTGTGAAGGTATGCTATATTTTTTGAAGCGATGACCCTCATGGGATGAAATAATAGCGCAATATAACCGACTTGTTATATTTTACATTGTTTGCGTCGCGGAATTTAATTTACTAGAGGCTTTTGTTATAAACGATTCACACGAGATTCTCTTTGTGTCGAACTGACACTATCTATATCATGAAATTGACAGTCCCAGACCGATTATTTAGTTACATGAATGATACAATTTGGTGTGCAGCTATATTCAATACTTATTTGAGTGACTGTGTTCATCATAGACTTAAAAATACAGAATACAGTTACATATTATACTATAAATGTTTATAGGGTATACTATATAGGGTATACATTACTGAAGAAAATTAATTGAAGAAAAAAATTCCGAAGAATTATTTAGTGATTTTTGAAAAGCTGTAACCTTTATAAACGGTGAATATCGTTTTTGAGCAAATTTTTTTATTCTCGCAATTAATTTGAGAAAAGTAGAAAAAAATTACTTTTTCTGATATTTTAAAGAATCTACCGCAACTTTGCAAATATTTTCAAAACTAAAAACTTCAAGCTTCAAAATAGTTTTTCTTTCGTCTCGATATGACTATTTTTCATAAAGTTACAGCCTTTCAAAAATAACTGAAAAATTTTCGGTATTTTTTTTGTTTTCTCAATTTTTTTGAGTAGTTTTTTTTTTTTTGAAAAAGTAACATTATTGTACACTCCGGTAAACAACACTAGATAAAATATGAATTCTAGAAGATATTTGCGGAATATTGATAAGCGAAGGGATATGCGGAATATGGATGAATATTAATAAATATTGATCCATATTTTTTTTTAGTTCTGTAAAATGAAGATCTTGTGTTTATATCATGTTTCAAATTTTCATCGTTAGACAGCAATACGGAAACTCTATGTACCTTTTGTGCATTGAAGAATAATATAAGGATATGAATGATATAATTTTACGTTACATTCAGACATGTTCACAATCAGTTAACAAAATAACAGACATTCTTTGGAACTGAGAACGTGAAATTTTTGTATTTCGACAACTTAACATACAAAAATATTTCTAAATTATATGTGATTATAAACATCTTCCTATTATCAATTTTCTTAAATAAGATGAAAATGTGCTATTTTAATTACTATATATTTAGATACACATAGATACGCTTTAGATATTATACATTTCTATTTTCAAAATAATACAACCAAAATAGTAGAGGCTGTCAAATTTGAAGATACCCCTGCCATACCTCATTTTAATACATTTCTGTCAGTGTATCAGGCGAAATCTTACAAGCAATATCTCGTATTCTACTCTTCTGTTCTACAATGTTTCTTGGTGAATTCACGTTTATTTATTTCTAAGTACTTCAAGAAATAAAACTCTAAAAAGATTATGTCGAGAAATCTTCAGTCATTCGATTGCTTCTCATCTGCCTATCTACATATGTGTTTGGAAACACGTTGTATCAATATTTGTAGACCAATATGCACAAATACAATCGCTCTGGAATCAAATATGTTCATATACCATATCAGGTTGACCATCAAATAGGATAAACTATTAAATCCGAAAATAATTCGAATTGTTTGAAATCAAAATACACATCTCCCTTCACATTGGCCTCGATGAAATATGATCTCCAAATTCGATCGCTAATTATTCCTGTACAAACATTCACTTTTGGTCTTTGCGAATAATTTTCTTGTACTCAATGAAGGTTTATGTCACTCCAGCATCTTGTCGTTTGTCTGTTTATATTGCCGTTAAAGTAAACTATAGTTTCATCTGAGACAGATACATTATGTAAGAAATTTTGGTTGGATCACTTATTATCTTCGATATTGTTTCAAAAAATTTCAGTTTTCCGTTGGCATCATCAGATAGGAACTCCTGGACTTCATGTATTGTAAATGGGGACCATTTTTATTTCTACATATTGATGAATTGTTGACTTCGAAACGTCTTGTTACTGCACCAATTTTACCATCGGATGAATTGAATTTTCCGTCAAATCGGGTAGTTACTTAGTCGGGTAGTTACGAAACCCACTTTACTGACTTTGTCTTTGAATATCTTTTACGGAATCGGTTTGATCAAATTTGTTTATTATTAAACATATCGCAAATATTCAGGTGACTTCTCGCTTTATCTCTACATCTAATTATAATACCACAGCTGGAACAAGATACCATAGCTACCTTTGCGGATGATACTGCCATTCTGACGGTAGGTAAAAACCATGAATAAACTGCAAATAAACTACGAACATCACTTAACCTAATCAATGACCGAATCAAAAAGTGTCGTCTTAAACTGAACGAAACCAAATCAGTCCACATAAACTTCACAAACAAAAGTGAGCAACATATTCCAATCAGCATAAATAATGCCCAGATCCCTTATGCCTACTCGGGGAAATATCTGGATACTACACTAGACGCAAGACTTCGCTGGAAATTCCGTGTTAAAAAGAAAAATGATGAGCTGGATATAAGATTCAAGAAAATGTATTGGTTACTTGGTAGGCGTTCCAGCATACAACAAAATACTTCTTCATTATAAACATGTCCTCAAGCCAGTATGGATTTATGGCATACAACTATGGGATTGTGCAAGTAAGAGTAACATATTATTAATCCAGAGGTTCCAGAATACAGTGCTGAGAAGCATCGTCAATGCGCCCTGGTATGTCAGATATAATGACCTCCATCGTAACCCTCAGATTAATACTGTGGATCAAACAACTACCAGATTTTCAAGGAATCATGGATAGCGATAACACCAATACGGAAACGTCGAGGCTATAACTCCAATAACACAAGAAGACTCAAGAGAATAAAGCCTTTTGAGTTGGCCAAGTGATTATTAGTTAGTGAAAGCAGAGTATTGTATGGTTGTGAATGTTGTAATACACGTTAATATAGTAATTTACTAGAAATTAAGGAACACTAGTGAATAAACCGTTAGATCTAAGTTTTCAAAGTACCAATATAAGTTAGAACCAAATCACACATTGATCGACTCATCGATCAGATTGTTATATAAGTAAATGCACCGTAAGAGGTGTTAACAAAATTTAATCATCATTAAGATTTCAATTCGCTGCTTTTCTTAATCTTGGCACATTTAAAACAGTTAAAATTTGACAAAGTATCTTGTTAAGATGTTATGTATGTATAATTACAATTATATTATGATACATACTTCATTTCATATTGATGTTGGTTTTACGGAAAATAGACCTCGAAATGTTTTATTTATTTTTTTGACGTCACCAAAATGAATTTTGCATTGACCAAAAAAGAAATAGTCTATTGTATTGCTAGTATTAAAAAACTAGTTCGAGAAGGGCGTACCTAATCTGACCATCTACTATTTTTACATTACACTAAATAGTTTTCTTCGCCTTTCTGTGGAAGAATGGCTGTCCGATGTGCAGACCCGGCACACCTTCGTATTAACATTCCACACAACAATAATAACATTAATAACGTCAATATTTGGTGTAGCCTCCCAAATAAATGAATTCCAAATCGTATCTCCCCATCTCATCAGATAAAACAAATGAAGGGGCATTGAAGTAATTTCGTCCTGGTGTGCCCTGAAAAATTTAGTGCAATCTATGGTTTAATCTTGGCAGCTGGGCACTGTTATTTGTCAGTGGGATGAGGCGAGAATAATTTACACCAGTCGAAAGCTGCATCTCGCTTTGCCGCGTCAGCAATAAGAAGGCGGTACACTGGTCCAGTTTTAATAGAAATTTGTCAAAACTTGAGATTCCCAGATAAGGAACGATGACAAAGAGATCGAGATAATGCATGCGGCACATGTCCCGCTGGCGGGGCTGGATTAACGCCAGGACGAATCGTTTACCGCAGTTCCCACTCATATTTTCAAACTTAAAACGGTCTTTATAGAGAGTCTCTCATCCGTGAAATATTAAAATGTGAAATCTTTCTGGTTCCACGACATTATCGTTTCTTGATCTGGTTCTTTATTCGATCTTATGTAACATGTTCAGAGCGGGATATAACTGCATCTAAGGTCTTTATTTTCTGTTGGTACTCGACATAAATTCATTTACAGGAGATGCACGTCTAAATGGATAAAAAGTCTTACAGTATACAAGGTATCTTTTAAGTACATAGGCAAACTTTAAGAGGTGATTTGTTGTGCATTTTTAAGACGAATGGTTTAGGATATATAAACATATATTCTAAACGTATCAGTTTTCGAAATAAATTAAAATTTATTATTTTTATTATTAAATTTTTATTTTTTTACTTTCCTTTCATTTTTTTGTATATAGCATTAAGGATGATTAATTCAAATTTAGCACAATAATGTAATAATACAAGTGATGTAATACAGATATTACATCAGTAGTTGTTGAAGGGTTTTTCATATAAGAATAGTATTTTTTTATTATGGCGAACAATTTTCAGAAAAAAAAGCTACTGTAAATATATATCTGATGGTGCAAATATTTCACCGATCTCATCCAGCTTGTGAAAATGTTGCTTAACAAAGATTGTAACTTTTGTAACTTATTGTACTGGGGAACAGTCAATTTGTTGTCAGGAATTTAAGAATCAAGTCTGAGTACTGCTCCTGATGCTGAAAATGGCATTACTTTTTGTTGATTGGCTCTACTTTTTGAAATAAACATACTGAAAACTATTAATGTAAAATAAGGAAAACAAAAAAAATTAAGCAATTTCTCTTGTTTTGATTTTTTTTGTATATGAAATCTAATAAGAAAATAAAGAATAATTAATGCAGAAAATATTAAAAATTGTAAAATAGTACGATTTTCTTTTATATTTTTGCTGTGAACAGTCCCTCTGCAGGATCCAACAGTAATTGGCCATCATGCGACGATCCCACCTTCCTTGATATCACTCTTGTATTATTCAGATATCCTGATGAAACCATTGGCCTTATTCCTCATTACAATTTCTTAAGTTAGATTTATACCTGTATAAATAAACCATGCATCAGATTCTACAACCGTCTTACTCGAATATTTGTTAAAATTTTGAAACTTTACAAGTTTTCGAATTTTTGACTCGGAAAAAATCCCTGCTTTTAGTTTTTCCATACTCAATGTTGGAAATGATTGGTAAATGGATTTAAAACCTGACTTGTCTAATGCTTTTATGAACTGTTTCATTAAACCCAGTTTGACGTGAAGAGGTGGCAGTATTATTTTTTCTCTCTTTATTAATGACTCCTGAACAATGCTGGTTTTTTTAATGGTCATAGCGTTTCTCGAAGGCCCAACAGTTTGCTGCTAATGCTTTTCTTTTGGGATAGTCGTGTCACATAAACAGGGGTGAGAAGGATATTGGTTTATCCACTTTACTATCCAAGAACTTTACTATCCAAGAAGATATAGTGACCACACAAATTTCACAAATTTTTAAATCGACACAAACAAACCGTTGATGTTGAGAATGAGCAATTTCAGAAGTTTTCATTATTTTCACAAACAATTCGGATTTAGCTAAAATCAAGACATAATATGAAATTAGGGTCCACGGGTTAAAAAATTTCAAGAACCTTATAATTAATTGAAATCCTAGAAATTAATAAACTTAAAGTTTTAAGTACTAAAATCAATAAAATATGTCATACACATAAAGGAACTAAAAAGACCTTCTGTCTAGAATCACCTATGGAGTCTCCGCAACTATAATTGAATATCCCCGATTTCATAACCTTAATGATGATCCTGGCCTACTATACCTAAAATTAGACAATGTCCAAAATAAAAGTGACCGCTGCATTTTCATGCAGATATATTACATCACGAATATAATCGACGGATTTCACGGATTCACGGATCATTTATACAATTAAACAAAACTATATGAAATTCATCTGCCGATTTTAACTAAAAGTATTACCAAACATTTCAAAATTCCTATAACCCATTCTGCACTCGAACATAAAATGCTTAATCAATTTTATTAATTGGATCCATCACTTTTGAAAAGAACGGGTTCTGTAGTAAATGCTATCACTGGCAACCTTGATCAAACTGAGCGATAGAACGATATGATCAGACAAATACATTATCAAGCGATGAAATTTAAAAAAGTCATTGATGAAAGATCACCGCCCCCCCTACTTCAATCACTTCAAAAGAATATAGAATTAATTGATTTTAATCAAAACTTTTTAAATCTCGAATGAAAAAATAGAACAAGCAATTTTTAAATCTTAGATCGCGAGTAAAGATGCTTATTAATTTATATTATTGTAAACAGTGCTATTTCATTTCAGTGCCTCGAAACTGATTTAAAATTTGTGAAAAGATAAACAATTTTTTTTTGTTCCCCAGTATTTTTATTTACATTGTTTTATGTTATGTACCTACTATTATTCGCACCAATATAATACCCAGACCATTTAGCTCACTCAACTTTTAACTTATAACCTTTCGAGTACCACACTTATATTTTTGTAAAAATTGTTATGTTAATCATTATCTTTTAAATATAGTAAAATGATTGCTCCTCAAATAATAAGTACATCTACAAGATGATCTTTTCAGAATAATTACCCAACAGCGACGAGACGATGTAAAAAATAGTTCTCACACCTCCGCAACGATATAATTAATGACTGAAAGTAGTTTATTGTTTCAGTACATATGATACGGCAATAAATTTCTTTTATCCATATAACCAGTAATATACATCGTATATCAAGCTGTTTCTAAATCACAGTAGGAAGCCATACAACGTTACTTGTTAATGATGTTATTAAAAGAGATACGTGCTTTCTTATTGCAGTGTAGTCTAAATTACACAAGCAGATGTTTTAGATAAATATTAATAATTACTGGAATTAATATGCAATTATTATGTAAGCGGTTTGTCGCTCTAAAGACAAAAAGACATAATAATAATATATTACCACATACAATAACAAAAAGAACAATAACATTGTATTCAAGGCAAGTACACCAACTTGCCTTGAATTAATAATACTTGTTATCAGTCATACAGTGAGATACCAGTTTACTTGTTCTTTCTACTTTAATTGTTAACTGACCACGTGACAAATAAATTCTGATTTTGAATATGACAAAATAAATACGTTTCTATTAAATATATAATAACATCGAACACACCAGCAAACCTTGATCAAAGCATATATATTTGGCAGGATTTAATTTGGTAGGATTCTGGTAGGATTAAAAAAATACTAAATCAAGAGGCCAGTTCGTCACGAACACAGAAAGAGTACATGTTTGTTTTAACTGTTTCAGTTTTAATCGTCTCCCAATTATGTCAACTTGGTTGTCAAAATTCCGTCGAGAAAATTGGTTTATTTATTAGATACAAAATTTCTTGTGTGAAATAACTGATAATTATGAGATAAAACTATTGGTTATTGTAGGGTATCAAATCAATGCCATATTTACATCGTTCAACAATGCTTGTCATATATACTTACTTCAAGTATGTATATAGAGTTTCATACGTATAGAATTTCAAACGTCTAGTTTAATTAGGTTGTATGTTTGTTTGACCACATAAGAATCAAAAACCTTCTTTCCCTTAAGAATTAAGGCTGCGTAGGGGAAGCTTACACACTTGTCTTATAAAGATAAATGCAAATACACCCATACTTGGAAAGAGGTGCCAGACTCTCCCCATTGGGACTCGAATTCAAGCATATAATGACAATCCAATAGTAAGCCTAGTCCGCTACCCCGTACAACAATACGAACGACATTGTCGTAGCCATAGCTCGCGCACTGTCGTGCTTATACCCATGTCTGGTGGCCTTCTATCAACACAATGTACGATATAATGTATTTCAATTATCTTCGAGATACTCAACGCAATGGCTAATTTGACGAGAAGTTATGTCTTATACATAAGCAAAATAACTAAATTGATACACTTCCCTTAAAAATAGTATTAGGTACCTGCCTTAAAAGTAATATGCTTAATGAAATTATCTATTAGTTTAATTTACTGTATTAGTTTTAGGAGAATAAAACTTCAAATAAGGTTTAAAATAGTATATAAAATTTGACTTTGAATTTACACAAATTTTCGCAAATTCTCCACAAAAATGACCCGCTCCTGAATATTACTAAGTTTTTTTATGGTCTCTGTAATGACTACAATCAAGTGAATAAAATTTGACAGAACTCTTCAAACATACGTATAAAATATGTGTATTAAGATTTTTGGTTCGAATTAAGAAATTACCCTGTATATCAACACTCAAAAGTTTATGAACGGTTTTATTAACCATCCAGTAAGCTTCTATATACAGCCGTATTTTGTATTAATTAATTATAAAGCACCCTATATAAACATTTTAGCAAACAGCATTTACAAAAAAATCAATGATATAGTATTGATAATAATCAATACATATGTATTTTACTAGCCTATTACTTTAAATTTGGAACCACGCTCTTATATTCAACGACATAGCAGTTATTTCCAGCCGTAGTAAACATAAAAAATTTACATACATACTGCTCTTCAATAATAGGAAAAAGTATGAGATTCTTTATGACACGTAGAAGAAAGAGTTAGGGCAGGATTTGGCTATCTACTGCGCACCTCGTGGGCGGTCCGATATCGCATTTTTGAAACTTGTTCCTATTCTTGACGAGCAGAACCTTAGTGGAACCTGATCTAAGAGCTAGTGCATAAAATACTTTTTTATTTAATGATATTCTTGTTCACCTGTATCAAGTTGGCACGTCACTTGTTATAAATATTTATAATGCAGCAGTTTCCAGATGATACTATAGGTATTCAAAGGAATGGAGACAATCAACGTCAACGAAGGTCATGTTTTATCGTACAAAGCTTTATAGTTTCAGGAATAAACATGCTCGCGCTTCACTAATCCAGTAAAATACGATAGGTGTGCAAAAAGGTCTTTACAAATAATTTAACCTAGCCTTGAACTTTCGCATACATTCTTGTACCGAGTTCCGAGAATATTTACTCACTCCGATTATGCACTGAGACTAAACAAATCTAAACACTAAATAAATTATAAATAAATAATTAACAAACGATGAAAGATTAAAGGCAGACCGACCAAGCAAGTAAAATTTGACTAATAAGAAGTTATAATTATTTATTCAATGTATTTGGTCGTGAGCCAACGTACTGAAGATTGACAAATGGACTTTACGTCGAAATGATCCCTGCAAATTAAGGCAGGAATGACAAATTTGAAATACTCGTTCATTAGCTTTTGCCCCTTGTCATAAATGCTTAGTTAATGGATATGACTTATGTTCACTTTCGTCATTACCAAATAAAAATAATAATAAATAGTTTATTCCAGACTATTGGAGGTACTGGTATTTTAATGAAATAATAGTTGTGAAAATAGCTACCAATTCCTTTCGAAATTGTAACATATTATAGAACATGTATACTATATGAAATATATCTGTCGTAGCTTAAGTACAATAGAGTTAAAAAATACAAACATTACGTACCTACTTTTGCATTTTCATATAAATTTAATGCCTTAGTTATTCATTTAAGTATTAGAAATCATTTAAATCAGCTTATCATGGAGAATATTCAACAATATACAAATGTATTATATATTTTTCAAAAAATGTGTAAAGCAGAAGAGATTATTTCCTTTTAACTTCTAAAATTATATTTTGGCGATAGCAAGGATAAAGAGTGCTTATGCCTTGACTGGGAATCGAACCCGGCTCTCCCACTTTCCGGTTGTTTGCTCTGACCGCTGAGCTATCGAGGCACACTCATTATATTTGCTAATGTGCCAGTTTAATGCGTCACCACAGTACTCCCTCCCTAGAGACATGGTTTGTCTCGATACAATTTAACGGAATGTGACCGCGTTCTCCATTCTTACGAACCGTTGTTCGGTAACCCCCGGACTGTAGGGCGATGGATAGGACGGGAATCGAATCCGCGAATTTGATATGTAAGGGAGGTTCGATATACTGGAACGAATCACATTACGTCGGGGTCACCACTTTGGCGATAGCAAGGATAAAGAGTGTATATGCCTTGACCGGGAATCGAACCCGGCTCTCCCAATTTCCGGTTGGTTGCTCTGACCGCTGAGCTATCGAGGCACACTCATTATCCTTGCTAATGCGCCAGTTTAATGAGTCACCACAATGTTGTGAAATATCCGAAGAAGTAAAAAATATAAAATCTCTTTCAAAATGTTTATAATACAATGTAAATAAACAGTTTTAAAACCTTGAAACTGACTTTTCCTCACGTAGAACATTTCTATCTCGAAATTGAGTGGCCGAGAAAACATAAACCAACACATAAATGCAAAATATATGTTTAATGCGACAGTTTTACTTTTTTAATTTACGACTGCTTCAGTGCCGTATCAATACGTTTGTGATCGAACGAATTTTTTTTTCTCGTTTATTCGTATATGATACAGGCCGAATATATATTTTTTTCGTTCAGTGCAAAATCAGCAAATTTTTCTCAAATAGTGTACCATCGTGCTTTCTCATGACCCATGGACAGGGTGGGGTGTATCCTATCCACCTCAAAGTCAATAGATGTTGTCTGGTCCCTAATCAGAATCAGTCGAAACCCGATCGATCCGACACGATTTAGTTGAGTGATCGTGCTTACAAGAAAAATTCTCAAATAGTCCACCATTAAGCTTTCTCATGACCCATAAACATGGTAGAGTGTGATCTATCCATCTCAAAATCAATAGGTATCGTTTAGGAGACGTCTTCGATCAGAATCAGTCAAAATCCGATTGATCCGACACGAGTTAGTTAAGTTATCGTGCTAACAAGGAGTTTTGAAATGCCGACGACAACAGCAATGAAAGCCACACACACACACACACACACACACACACACACACACACACACACACACACACACACACACACACACACACACACACACACACACACACACACACACACACACACACACACACACACACACACACACACACACACACACACACACACACACACACACACACACACACACACACACACACACACACACACACACACACACACACACACACACACACACACACACACACACACACACACACACACACACACACACACACACACACACACACACACACACACACACACACACACACACACACACACACACACACACACACACACACACACACACACACACACACACACACACACACACACACACACACACACACACACACACACACACACACACACACACACACACACACACACACACACACACACACACACACACACACACACACACACACACACACACACACACACACACACACACACACACACACACACACACACACACACACACACACACACACACACACACACACACACACACACACACACACACACACACACACACACACACACACACACACACACACACACACACACACACACACACACACACACACACACACACACACACACACACACACACACACACACACACACACACACACACACACACACACACACACACACACACACACACACACACACACACACACACACACACACACACACACACACACACACACACACACACACACACACACACACACACACACACACACACACACACACACACACACACACACACACACACACACACACACACACACACACACACACACACACACACACACACACACACACACACACACACACACACACACACACACACACACACACACACACACACACACACACACACACACACACACACACACACACACACACACACACACACACACACACACATATAACGGTTTTTAAAAACCATTTTTTAGTTTTTAGGCCGAAAAACGAAAAATAAACGTTAGAAAAATTGTTTTCCATTTTTCTTCACACGATTACATTACTTTTCCGCTCTGGTATAGTTGAGTTCGAAAAAGTAAAATTAATATACCATTACCAAGATCTGCAATTCTCGTATAAAGTAAATACATAGAATAAAAAATATTATAGAATTAAAGAACTACGATATTAATATTCATAACCCAGTTGAGCATGAAAATTCTCAATATTTTTTTATTTGGAATATTTAGTCTATTAATGTTTTTATTTTAATTTTGTGATGTTCATATAGAATTACATTGTATATATTTGTTGTAATCTTATACTTTTATTAGTCATAAATAAGCCAGCCACATTCAGATTAATAAAAATCGTATTTTTGAAAAACTGTGGGTTACGCCCTCTTGCCGCTAAGCCATGGATATTTTCGCTATGGAAATTAAAGCCATGTTTTTAGAAATGGAATTATAGTTTTATAATTGTAAATAAATTATTTTCTTGGCGCAGACGTTTATAAAGATAAAAAGACGACTGGACTTACTTTATAAAAAGACGACTGGACTTTTTATGACAGTCGAAGAACACTAATAGATAAGATGCAAATTTATTATTATAGACTTGAAGACCACGGACTAATGACATATTTATACGTCTAATAAATACTTTGACTCTGCGCTATATATAATTAGACATGGCGACTCAACATAAGCCTTATTAAAGATATCAAATATGCAAGAACACTTTGCCGTTCCCACAGACATAATTTTATGTTCGATACACGGAAGGCAGAGAAAATTAATTGAAAAAGTGACTTACGTGTCTGTAGGATTCCGAAAACCCTTGCCCTACATAAGACGGACGTAAAATTTTATTAGTGCCCTCACATAAAACGTAGCGGGTACATCCAATATCTTTAATAATTCGGCTAATGTATGCCGAGGGATAGAAACAATCTTACATAAATGATGGTACGGGCATACAGGCGCCAGAGGCGGTTGCCGAGAACGGCAATTTTCCATGTAAATCTGACTTTAAAATTAAAGGGCAATTTTTTTCTCCACTATGGAACACACCAATGCGTGCGATAAGGGTAAGAAATCACCATCTAGTTTATGACACACCATTCGATTTTTCTTATCTCTGTCTTTTCTATCCCTCAGAAATATCCAAGCTTTTCCATACTATATCACCAAACAGCACATGTATGGCCTAAATTATAATCTAATAACAAAAGCAAATAAGTATGAATGGCACAAAATTACAAGCATGTATTTATATTAATAATGTTAATTATTTAATAACATTAATTAACCTATTTAAAACAATATATT
The DNA here is from genome assembly GCA_037954035.1 of Rosalia funebris. Taxonomy (NCBI): domain Eukaryota; kingdom Metazoa; phylum Arthropoda; class Insecta; order Coleoptera; family Cerambycidae; genus Rosalia; species Rosalia funebris. Next base: position 24,324,187 of record JAZFAV010000011.1, read on the forward strand.
AGCGATAATAAACCAATGAGTATATAACTACAGCCACGTTGTATTGAAGTGCCAATCAAATAATTATTTAAAAAAAATTAAATAAAAAAGAAAATATTTCAAAGGCTACCACGGGTGAAAATGTTAAAATTGGGTATAGCACATAGTAATCGTACCAGTATTATTTTTTATTATTTTTATCATCTTGTATCTGCCTATATATATGTGCTAATTTACGGTTACTAATTGATACGATTCACGCTGAGAATACGATGGGCATTCAGGTCTGTTGCCTGCAAAAGTGGAGCACTTTGCACCACGACAACTGCATAAGTGAATGATCTATCATATTCCTCTATGGAGGTAGCTGACACAATGTCACTCGTACTGTGCAATTGGACTAACGCAATGGGCTCAATATTGGGGGTGTTGTTAGAGTGGAAGTTATTGGATAGTTTTGTTAGATGCGATTCCCGACGGAAGCAGTTTATACCTCCTAAGCGTGGGTGTATCTGTGCTCGTGTATTGTAATGTGTAATGTGTAACATTCTCCTATGTAGCCTGAGGCTTTAGATCAAGGAATTTAGATGTCTGTGTGTCCACATTTTGTAAAACTTTTAAAACACTTTGCTGTCTGTTGCTCAGAATAAATTAAAAAAAATATTATAGAACAATTTAATTTGTTCTCTATTTCAGTGTGACAAAGTAAACTACATTTATTCTATATATTACGAAATATATATAACTTATGTATCTATTCAGAATAGAGTCACATGACCATATTTCTAATAAAAAGAACTTCTAGGATGTGAAGATTTTCTTCAACAAAACAATAAATTCGTTTGGAAATCCAAGAAATCATCTAATATTTCTAGAATTCTTATGTTTGATGCAGTAAAGCGAACCTTAAAGGGAATCACCGATCATCATAATAAACAGTCAAATACATTTTCAAAAGTGAAAAGAATATTTTCTCTCAACAGAATTCGTTTTCAATTACAGAAGTTGTGAAGAAGATCAATATGTAGACATAAACAATTAATAGGATATTTCCCCGTTTTCTTAACAAATTTACTTTCTTAACAAAAAAAAATTCTTAACAAATTTACTTTTCATTTCTGGAACAGTTTTTGCAACATTTCATAGAAACGATAGAGCTTCCTTCTTTAATTTAGAAAATGACACATTATATCAATTATTTATGTAATTTCCATATCTAAATGAACTAGAGAGAACAATGGACTGTAATATCACATTTTTCATCATTTTACATATATGAAAGGAAAACATGAAAAATCGAATAAACAAATCAATGAGGCGACTAAAAATAAGCGACCATTTTGTAATGATTCTAGACGTAATGTTTGACTCGTAGTGGCAAATATTACAACTATAGCAATAGTTCGAATAGCGCCATACTATTATATAACCTTATGCACTAATTGAATATTCGTGCACCAAAAAATAAACATACACAAGTTTTAAATATAATACAGGGTTAATAATAACTTAATTATACTTGAGATTATCGTATTTTCTCATGAAGGCTTGGTAGGTTTGTTGCGAAAAATCGTCTTATGCTTTAGAGCAGGGGTTCTCAACCTTTTTCAACCCATGTACCTCTTTTTGTGTAACATTAACTATGCGTACCCCCAACAAAAACACTTGAGTTTTATTTAAAATATGTCATATTAGTTAAGTTAAATTTTAACTTAACTAATAAATTTTAACTTAACTGTTAAACTGTTAAAGTTTAATTACGAATGTGTAATTTAAATTGAAAACAACAAATGTTATTAAACAAATACAGTGGTAACGAGCGACGTGTTTGCTTGCTGCTTTACTGATAATTTTCAGTTTTAAATCATTACTCAAACTTTTGTCACAATTAAATTCTAGCATGCATCAATATAATTTTGTATAGTTTTTGGTAGTTAACCTCGTACACCTTACAGATTTCTCGTACCGAGGAGTATGCATACCACCGGTTGTGGATCATTGCTTTAGAGTATAAAACTATTCAGCTTATACAAGATAAAGAGTAAATTCCATCGAATTTATTACAATTACTGTCGTTTGTATAACATGCACAGCTCCTAGTTACAGGAGATTTGTCTTCACAATATATAGAATACGAATAAAAACCTGTGATTATTACCTTCATCTATTATTTCTATTGTATTTATAGAATTACAAATTTAAAATAAGTAGATTATGTTTAAAACCCATTTTTGCCCGGTGTTCCAATATTGGAACATTGTCAATGATTGATTGTTATTTTAAGATGAGTAAACCACGCCCATTCTACAAGTTACGACTTGTTAGAGGGTAGTCTAGGAAGTCTTTATTTAGTTTCACATGAGACGCTGATCAGTATGGTGCAGTTTGTGATCTATTTAATTTTGTGCTTATTAACAACCATAATGTAAAACGGCAAGCCTCGTGCATTATCATTTTATTATATTTTTCATTTATGTGCAATAGAAATTATTCTTATGTATATGTGAATTATGTAAAACGAATTGTACCTTCAAATGAAACTGAAATAAAAATTTTATTTATAATAAAATTAATTTGTTCCATTATTGGAACACCGAGCAGTTACATGTACCTAATGGGAAATTTTAATTTTAGGGCATTAACGACAGCACAGCTATTAGAAATTGTAGAAGGCGAAGAGCTTTGCTCCGAAATTGGGCAGGCTGATATCTTTACAACTCCTTCAAATGACTGGGATGATAGTGAAGAGGATAGTGGAGATGAGGATGAAAATCGGCATATGGATCATTTTAGTGAACGCCAGCTCCAAACAGAAGCTACTGCAACAAATGGTTGCAGAGATGGTAACATTATTTGGGGTAAAGAGGAAAGCGAAGATGAAGATTACAGTATACCTCTTTCAGAGCTAAGGAAGGAAATTCAAAAGAATAGAGTTGCGAAAAGGCAGTGGACAAAACAAAAATATTACACCCAACTTTGCAGCATTTATTTGTCCCAAAAAACAAAGTACGTCAACGTCTGACCCAGTAGGATACTTCGAATTATTTTTTGATGATAAAATATGATCATTCTTGCAAAATATGTTTATAATCTATGCCCAATCCAAAAGTGATCACAATTTCTAAATAACTATTGGGGACCTAGAGTGCTACATTGCTGATAGGTATTTCTCGTCTCTAATGTCTCGAAAGGGCTTACAAGAACGTAATTATGGCTATAGAGACACATTAATGGCAAATATAATAGAAAGGGGTCCAATAACAACGGTTAAAACTTTGGAAAAGAGGGAGAGGGGAGCTTATGATTACCAAATAGATGCAAGTACAGGTATTGCTGTCACAGCTTCACAGAGTGGTTTCAACTATCAGTTTTTGTGATACTATTGAACCGATTGGCTAAGTGAATAGATGGGCATCCAGTGAAAAAACGTCAACCCAATGTAATTGGCAAATATAATAGTACATGAGTGGTGTCAGTCGGATGGATGAAAACATCAACACATACAGAATTGCCATCCGATCAAAGAAATGGTGATGGGCAGTATTTGCCTTCTCTGTCGATGCAAGTATTTATAATGCTTGGCAAGTTCACCGAAGAAACGGTAATAGTGCTATGGACTATCTTGCATTTAGAAGACATTTTGTTCAGGTATGTATCCGGAAGTATGGTACTATAGTTGGTGGAGGACGACCAGAATCATTATAGGAAATAACATGCAGGGTATTGGAAGAAATAAGATTTGATAGTATGGATCACTGGATAATACTTAAAGTAAAATAGATGCGCAGTATGTAAAAAGATTCTACCAAGCAATACGAAAAATGTCGGGTAAATTTACACGAAGGGTGTTTTAAAGACTTCCATGTTCATTAATTTTACTGTTCATCAAATTATTAGAAATAAATCATTATTCCATATATGTTTATATGATTTTTCTGTCATAGAAATTAATGCAGTATTACTGTCGCATTAAATCAGGATCACGATCATCGGAATCTAATTTCCGATATACGAACCCTACGCGATATCTTATTTTTCAAACGCCGTACTCTCCAAATGATTAATATTGTTATTTTTGTGGAAAGAAAATGTTTATCAAACTTGGGTCCCCTGCTGGGGTGACAGAGGTCGGATTCGTGCCGACGAATTTTTCCGGCATTAATATGCATTAGAAACGTCTGAACTTTAATAAACATCAACCGAACAATATCAACACACCCAAACGAGTTGAAATAAAGCAATTATCACACATCGCTTTGCGTTATGCACAAATTAAATTATGATTTCCCGCATCTCAAGCGCTGAAACGACATTGTCACATCGCGTTTGCCCACGTAGAGTGTGGCGAACCATGGCAGGCCCCTAACATCGATCTAGTGATCCGTGAAAGGGAATTTAAATACGTCAAAACAAGTCAAATATCACCGAGATATTTTCAAACTTCCGCCTCTTCCGTGAAGCTATCCAATTTATTTGGCACTGGGGAATATGGTTCTAATAATAGGTAGGGAAGGAAGGATAGTGATTAAGTGGAATTGCAAAATTTATTTAATATTTATAAAATATAGACTTTCGATAAAGTAGTCTTCGTGAGTAAATTACAAGCCCAGGCTCATAATAGTTCGGCCAGAAATACTTTTGCAACTATCATATTTAAATAAAAGTAATAACACTCTCAAAACTTATTAAAGAAAACCTTTCTTTTTCTACTTCGATTTAGATTATACGAAACTATCAAGAGATGGCGTTTGGTACGTTATACTACGGTGGAACGTAGCAACGTCTACTAAATGTGAGCTTTATCTGTCGAAGGTATACTCGTTTACACTGCACTGACGAGACCCAAGATAGAAAGGTCGAAACCGGTCTACAGTTAACGATATCCTGAGATAGGGGTGACACTTTGCATCTTTCTTGGTGGTTTTGGAACAATCACTGTATTTTTAGTGCTAACTCTGTTAGACAAAAACACGACAAATTTTGTCATGTAATTCAGCGCTCGGCATTTGGCATATAGCCAAGAGAATAGCTGTTTTGACCTAATTTGTTTAGTTCTTATTATATAAGGCATTTGCAGATGAGTTGGAGTATAAACTCCTTATTTCTGTAGTTTGAATGTTACCTTCTGGTAGTGAAACTTTGCATTATATTGATGATCTCAAGTATATTTATGTTATGTGTTTTACTGATAGTCTGCATAGATATATGCAGAGGATGCAGTCTTAAGAATGAGACTACGGAACATATTCTAAAGATCTGCTCAACATTCTCAACAAAACCAAGAGCTATACTGGAGAGCTATTGACTAAAAACAGTTAATTACCTTAACTACCATGGATTATCCTTCTTCAACACATTCACGTAGTGAGACAGTTGAAGGAATGAGGTCGATATTATCGACAAAATAGCGTCCCTGATGGAGATAGTATAAATAATAGATCCAATACGATAACCTGAGTACATGTGAACTCTATCTACTTTCTACTATATATCTACTATCTACTTTCTATTATGGACTCCAAAGGACTATAATTTTCATTTTATTTAATGATGAGGAACATGTTGATTTGGTAGAAAAGTTGATTTGGTATAAACTTTGCTTAGGCTGTAATAAAAGGAAATAGAATTGTGCCTAAAACAAGCTCCTTTAATATTACTTTGTATTTTAATATGTGTAATATTTACAAGACTTAATCGTAACTATCCGATTTCTCTGAAACTAGCCATAATGAAAATTTTACCAATTTTCCTACACTGAATCATTTATTCAACTCAAAATACACCAGTGTCTCTTCCCACTGAAGAGAAAGTCGAATGTCGTAAAAATCAATCTCCCTTATAACAAGACACGCGACAGGCCGCCGTCAAATGGGGCACCCTCATATAAAGAGAACTTAAAAGCCCCGAAATAATTGTCACTTCATAAATTGGCTCAATTCTATTTAAACATGTCGTCCGTAGTTGCTGCATTCGGCTGCAATTGTATTTTATAACAGAGACTTGATCGGCTTTTTTTATTTTCCATAGAATATAGGCCAATTAGATTTGTTCGAATTTATTTTCAAATATGTTGCAATAAATCCGAAATTCTCTTTTCAGATGAAAGTGTATCCGAGATGCCTCTTAAAGGACGTATAAAAATTTACAGGAAATCGATTTGTAACGTCTGCTAACGAAATAAAAGGAAATATAATACCTACACAAAATTTCTTGTTAATTGATAAGTACAGACTTTTATAATTTATCTTGTGAACATGCGTTAAAATTGATAAAACAAAACATAATTTAAATAATCTATTCTTGATATGGTATCAAAACAGCAATTTAGCATATCAATAACGAAATATTTAGTTTTCACTTGGTACCATCATCTGTTAAATTACTCCTAGCATAGGGATAATGAACCTTTATACATCAACATACCATTTTTTTTTTTCAAATAAATATTTAGTTTCGCCGTGATGTACCAACAATTAATATTATCTTAGTGGATAGTGGAAAAAACATTTTTTTATAATACTTTAATCAGCAATCAGAATGTTTATATTTCATTCTATAAGCTAATATGCTCAGTAATGCTAATATACTAGTATTTACAATAACATGTCAAGGTTAACATTCAGTGATGTTACCTTTGCACTTTATTTTAAATCTATTGGCAATAGTATTTTATTCTTCAGGGGTAACAGCAACTGTTCCAATAGTGGACTGGATTGTTCTTCTAATACTTGATGATGGTTGGCTATTCTTTCACGGATGATTTCTTATACGGTTGGGATAGTAGATCAGTGTGGAGTGTAGAATTTTATACATACCAGGGAGCGTTTACCAGCTGTCTTAGTATTTTTGACTGGCATCTCTTAATAACTGCCGCATTGGACTTGCTTACGCATCCCCACAGCTCTATACTGTGGGTCTAAATAGGTTTTATGATCATCTTGTATATAAGGAGTTTATTTTCTGTTGATAGTTTTGACTTTTTCCTATTAACCAATGCAGTTCTTTTGTTATTATATCAATTTGTCTTTTCTTCTTTTGTATATGTTACCTCCAGTTCAGCTTGTTATCTAGCGTAATTTTAAATAAATACCTAAATATTTGGTTTCATTACTTTCTGGTATTTGTATGTTGTTAATTGTAACTGGTGGACAGGATTCTCGTCAAAGGATAAATGTTACATGAGCTGACTTGTTCTCGTTAACTTCAATACGCCATTTTGCACCCATTGTTGGAGATAGTCAAGATATTACTTTATATGAGGTTGCAAAATTTTGATGACGACATGATAGCAGTAACATCAGCAAACGTTCCTATTGTTGTATATTCCGATGTTGGTATGTCAGAGGTATATAGAACATTCAGTAGGGGCCCAGTACATTTCCTTGTGGAATTCCTGAATTAATTGAATTTTTTATGGATATTTCATTGTTTATTTTAACGTGGAACTGTTGTGCTTTTATATGATCTTAGAATATTGTAGTACGATAGAGGTAATATTTGTTTGATTTTAAATAACAACCCTGGATGCCACACTTTGTAAAAAACTTGGCTTATATCCAGAAAGACAGCTGAGCAGTTGTGTTTATTGTCGAATGCTTTACTTATTACTTGTGTTATTCGGTGACACTGTTGCACTGTTGAATGAGCCTGACGAAACTCAAACTGATGAATTGGAATCCAGTCATGTGGTGTTAAATCTATATTAATTCCATGCAGTTTTAATTTTTCAATCAACTTTGAAATAATTGGGAGTAGGCTTATAGGACGATAAGAAGCGACATCTAGTGGGTCTTTACCTGGTTTAGGGATAATTATTGTCTAAGTAGTTTTTGGGTAATTTGGCCATTTGAAGGTAGAACTAGTTTAGCACTACACCCTTTTTGGCAATTCTTTAACCTTTTAGCTGTTATAAGATCTACTCCAGATGCTTTTTTTGGGATTGAGTAACTTTATTTCATGAGCTATTTCTTTTGGAGTTGTGGCTCTGAGGGAATGTTAAATATCTACGGGGAAAAACATTACAACGAAAATACTTTTACATTAAAATTCTTTATTGACAACAAGAATTAGTGCTTAACTTCTTCTATTAACTTCTGCTATTGTAAATTAGATGCTAAATAATTTATATTCATATTTTGGAACTAGCAGGATGCAAGCTGAACTGAAGTCATGTGACAAACGGTTCCTAAACGAGTCTTTTATGGTATTTATTTCTGAAAATAATGAGTCACAGGCATGTGTAGACGATATAGTAAACGACAGCTCCTTTAGATATGATATGTCTGGAATTGAATTCCAAGTTTTGATAATTTTATTAATGCCTGGATGTCTTTCTAATGTCTTTCTGTTTTCATTAATTCCAACTCTTCTCTTATGTTGATAAATTTTTGAGTCCATATTAAACTAGACTTGAGATTAATCAGCTGCATTTAAATTTCTTCCATTTCCAACCAATCAAAAAATAAGTTCAGTTTCTCAAATAGAGTCGTATCACAATACACAATAAATTTGTGTATTTCCATAACTTTTTACACCGAGAGAACCTCGATAAAAACTCGTAAATTGAAAAACTTATTGCCAGAGAAAGGTTTTCAGCGACTTTTGTTTGGTCTGGCTTTTCGCGTAAATCCAAATCGCTGACGCTGACGATTTTTTTCAAGTTTGGGAAATACTTATAATTTTTGGAATCAATATCTTTACTCAATACTTACAGTCTAGTTTCAATAGCTCGAATGAGATCTTATTATAGCTATAATTGTTTTGCTTGCGCCTTGAAACTTTACATTCAAATCATTGAAATGCTGGCGTAACTGTAAAAAAAAACATTAATTTTGCAAGCAACATAACATCGGTCAACTGTGAATATTGTTAAATATTTCTATTGTAAAAAGTCTGATTTGTTCCAAATAATCAAGAAATCATTGAAGTACTTTCGGGCGAAATCTATCTCTCTCACGCAATCCGTTACATTTCCATGACATAGATAACCCATTCACTATGAATTAGGTTACCTCAAATATAGATGAAAATAATTATTTTTAAAAGTATTTTATTTTATTTCGATTAGGCATCTCAATTCCTCAAATAATCCCTGCTCACAGCTTCTCGCGTGTCAAATGGTTCGCCATCCCTGCCCTAGTACATTGTTTATTTACCATTGTAAACCATAAACCATTATTGTCCTTCTAAATCTTTGCTAAGTTTGCCACGTTTTATTTAAAATTAGTTTAACTTACATCAATAAAAACTCCTTACCCCTATTATAAATAACATTCATAACTGTTACTGTGTCTACGCTTAGCTAATTTCTGATAGTGAATACAAAAGATGTTATATGCAAGTACCTGTGTGAATTCGAGAGTTCTTTTTCATCATACGGTGTGGTGATAAAATTTGGCACAATATTCATTATTTTCTTATTAAATAACTTTCTGAGAAACTGTGAAACATGTCAACCTTTTTATTGTTACATTTAATTACATGAAAATTTTGTTTTTAATACATTTTAAATCGCGTCCATATTCTCCTTTAATCCGAAACTGACAGAATACGGCTTAACACTCGGCTATTCACTTAGATCAGGCTATTTACTGCGCACCTCGTGGGCGGTCCGATAGAGAATTGTTCCTATTCTTGACGAGCAGTATATGTAAATGCTTGACGTAAAATATACATAAATAGCGCAGTACAACTTTTGTAATTAAGGACAATATAATTTGTAGTTGATAATTGTCTAAATTGCGTACTTCAGAACTTTTTCTTAAACCTAGTTTGTTAAGTTTTCAATTACAGTATTTTATTCGAGTATTACTCGTATTTACCATCATATAAACATCTGTGTATTTTCACAAAGACGTTCAAAACAAATTGTACTAGAAACTTATGGTTAAAAGAGAACTTCATAAAACGCTATGTATTAGCTTGTATTGCATAATGCCTAAAACGGAAGTCTATACATTATTTATATAACTACTGGGGGAGATCGGGGCTCCCATGGAATATATAAGTATATATAGCCTGCCTGTTGTGTATACATATGGTCTTTCTCTATTGTACTCTTTAATAAATTTGGTTAAACTCTAGATAATTAAATAATTAATTAAGCGGTTTTAAATTAATCAGTACAGTAAAGATATTTCATTTTTCTCTATCAATGTAACTATAAGTATTTGCTGAAAAAAAGTCACTTCTACTTTTTGTTTTCGGTCTACGAGCTCTGATTCATCTTTCCCATTTAATTTTTTTATATTATTCATTTTTTAAGAAATACTACAATGTTTTTGTTCTTAGTTTGGGCCCAGTTATGTAGTTTAGTTAATATAAATTGTACTAGTCGATGAAAGTTGTACTATCTAATTTGAAGTGCTATGCATAAGTGGTTAACTGGTCATATGACATATCATTTATTTTATCAGGTTAGGACTATTAATTTACGTAAAAATATAGTGTGAGAATGAATACTTTGAATGAATGAACATTTTTTTACTAACAATTTATCGAACAGCCATCACAATTTACAATTCTATGAGCAACTTTGTCAAACGAAAGACTTGGAATGTAGTCTCATTTATGTCTCTAACAACAGGGCTTCCTATCCCTTATTTAAGGTCCTTAGCCATCTTTTTTTAAGTCTTTTGTCATTATTTTCTTGGGTTAGTGGTATTAAACAGCTGCTTGAGTAGATTTTCAATCATTGGTGGTGTTTATGGTTATGTCTTTGATCATTTCTTGGATTTTGGATTCGGAGGTCGTGATGCAACATCTGATTGGTGACATACCATGGGACGTCGACTGGCACAACCCCACAGTTCAATGCTGGATGGGGCTATTCAGATGTCGGAAGTTCAGATAGAAGTGTTTTTTTTTTCTGGGCACAATTGTTATTTTATTCCAAGTAGCTAGTTTAGCTCTCATTTTCATGTCTATTTGTGTTTTTTAGAAATATATTCTTTCCAATTGAGTTTAGAGTCAAGATGGAGAGCTAAGTATTTCGTCTGTGTTGTTTATGGTATGATTGTCTCATTTATGGATACTGCTATATAAGAATACTTCTAGTGGATTCACATTGGGACGTGTTAAATTGTTACAATTATTATTGTGACACTATTACTTTAACTATTTCATTTTCCTTTTATATTATCTATATCTTAAAATAACCCATAAATCTGAACTTTTGTGCGTTTACTATTTAGTATCAAGACAATTTATTTCATCTAATATGTTTTAATGACCGTAATCTCGCCATAACCGACAACATGCCTCGATAAATCCTACACTGTTCTTATTTAAGACATAAAACCAAACCCCTTATAATGCTCGATGCATGTAATACCGCCTGAATAAAAATAAATTTCTAGAGCGAACAAGTAGGATCAACCCGGCAAGTTTAACAATAGAATCTGCTCGACTCTAAGTACGCCTTTAGGGAATTTTGATACTTCAGAACGATTTTGTTGGGCGTGCGGTCATTATTAAACGATCTGCGGTTGGTAACATGTGTTTAAGGATTATTACATGCAAGCCAGGAATTGTTTCATGTCGACAACTGCAATTCTATTTATTACCACGGGACTAGACGTCAGACGTGCTTATTTAAGAATTCTTAAATTATTGGTACAACGTTTTAATTGCACTGTTATTTCGTGCTGTCGATTACATACACTAAATCGTTGGGGGAAACTGGTGCTAAAACCCTAGGTAATATATGCTATTGAAAATAATACAAGAAGCTCTATAAATAACCGTTGTTCAAGAAGCCTTCAATTTCTTCCCTCGATTTCTCCAAGTCCCAACTTCAAGACAACATTATTATTATATCCATACAATTACGAATACTAGAATTTAAAATTTATTTCTCGATGATTGAGATCGAAAGTAGACTTTCATAATAGACACTTCATTGTAAAGTTTTTTGAACACTCCAAGTTCGTACATTTCGTACGAACATAGACGTTTTGCAAAATAAAATCTTAAATAATAGAATATCATGTACCTATACTAATAATGACTAAATATAAAATTACAGTACATGTGCCACCACTTACTTTCTTAGTAAGTTTTCCTGTGTGAAACCAGTTTAACAATTCTGCGATATGCGGTAGGAAATCAGATATACATCGCAGAATGGCTAAATTGTACTGGATGGTGCCAGCGTATCAGGTGCATAGTTCTAGCGAATATTTGAGAGGGGAAATAGAGTTTCATTTATTTAATATTACGTCGCGTAAACTTCACTTTCAAAAATCACCACTTGTTCGCGTGTTATAGTGAAAAAGTGAATTATTAGTGTTATTGAAGTAGAGTTCAAACCAAAGGATCAAAGTACGTTACTGTCTTACGCTTTACAGGTCGTCATCAATAGAAATAAGTCTCAAAACAGCGATATCGGACCGCTCACGAGGTGCGCAGTAAATAGCCTGATCTTTACTACGTCGCATTGAGAATTCTACAGAGTGAATATCGACGAATATATATTGTATGTGAATATACACAGAGTTCTGTTCGCGCGTAAAGGGCATCCTTTTCCCTCCGAATGCTATCCCACTTTTTCTGCTTACGCAACATAGAGAATCTCACACTTTTTTCTATTCTGTTGAACTGTAAGTGTAAGTAGTAAGTGCTAGAAAGAATACAAGATAAATGAATATGGATTTAGTAAAAGTGATGATTAGTTTCAACATGTCATAGAACATAGAAAACAATCCAGTGTTTTAGATGTAATTTAATTACTTTAAAATTGTATTTACGGAAAATGAATAATGTCAGTATGTCCACCGAGTCAGTTAACCCCAGGAAAGCTTATTTATCACTAACATGCGAAGAAGTTCAAATACGATTAAATGAAGAACATGTATGACTGGATACAAGGCGAGAACCTTAGCTAAAGTAAACTCTATAACTCGGATATGGAGAATTTTATAGAAACTCCTGAAACAGTTCGATTTCTGATTATGTTTTTCTGGAATTAGGGGTAACGACCTATATTTATCTTCACTATGGGGTTATGTAACCGCCCTCAATTTTACCTTTTGCACGTAAGGGTGTAAAAACAGGACACCAGTTTTCCATGAACATCCATTGAGTACACGTTTCTTGACGCGATTTTCGCTACCCAATTTGGCATCATTAGGAAATGAGGCCAACAGACGGTATTTATTTCATTTTTTAAATGGTAAGTCCTGTGGCGTCCTGTGTTTAAGTCTTCTCATTTGTGCACTACTGTCCAGAATATTTAACGCGAGGTTATTTGGGTGATATTTTAAACGTTTTATATTTCTGTCACTACTTGCAATTATTGTTTCTCTTACTGTAGGCATTTCTTGATCACGCTAGATATTTCTATTTGTGATGAAGTATAGAGCATCAACTATGAAGTGTAAAACTTTAGATTTAAATCTCTCAAGGATGGTAATGTTACCAACCAATGCCGGATTTAGCAGCTGTTCCCTAATGCTGTATTCCATAAGCCCAAACCGGTTTTAAGATGAAATTATGAGTTAAGAGCTTGTTTCGAAGTAAAATGTATCTTCCTATAAGGCAATAGTACTTACGAAATTTGGTGTCTAATTGCTTTCTCTTCATCCAAAAAATAAAACTCGCCACAGGTAGGATTCGACATCTGTCCCGGATCGGAACCGAACGACATACAGCTGTTTCGAACTTATTAGTTCTCATCAGTGCCGTACACGGTACGCCGATCCAGGACAAATGCCGAATGAACTCTATAGGGTATACATCTTTATCGATATTATCTCTGTCAGTAACATATAAGTGAAAATCGAGAAAGAAACCACCAAACCGCCAAGCGGTTATCAAAGTAGCTCCCGAATTGCAAAGCTATTACATAATCGCTCTAGGAAACAATTACTCCTCGGGCTAAAGCCCCGCCAGGCATTGAATTATACCTAGAAGCGATTCTCGACCCCTTTCTCGTGTTTCTGCACGATCAGATAAGGTTTCTAAAAATAAAACCCGCCACAAGTAGGATTCAACATCTGTCCCGTATCGGAACCGAACGACATACAGCTGTTTCGAACTTATTAGTTCTCATCAGTGCCGCACACGGTACGTCGATCCAGGACAAATGCCGAATGAACTCTATGGGGTATACATCTTTATTGATACGATCTCTGTCAGTAACATTTAAGTCTGACTTATATGTTACTAACAGAGATCGTATCGATAAAGATGGATACCCCATAGAGTTCATTCGGCATTTGTCCTGGATCGGCGTACCAATTATCTATTTGTTTGAGATTATCTTGTTGATTCATTTCTGTTATTTTTAGGTCTAGGTTTTCAGCTAGAATCGCTGTATCATCTCCAAATATTGTGATGACATTTACACTAATTGATAGGTCTGCAATGAAAATTAAATATAATCTGGATCCCAAACCACTTCCTTGAGAGACACCTTGGGAGATTTTGAAAAACGCGTAACTAAAAATGAAATTTGTCGGGTCCAAGATTTTTTCCCAAAAGTTGTTCCTTGAAATTTTTTAACGAATTTATTCATTACATTACGAAATCACTGTATATATTTTATATTTAAATGTCAACGTTCTTTTAAATGTGTTACAAACAACATAAAGGTAAAGGGAAGCATTGGCAAATCCCTAACCGTCCTAAACTATACTTTTTTTAATACAGTAAAAATGAACAAAGTATACAAATTGTTAGATATAGATCTGCCTTATATATGCGTTTATGAAAATGTTATTGTATTGTTGGAGAATGCGTTGTATGGAATTCGTTGAATTGAAGGAAGGATAATGCGTTTTAATAAAAAAAACTCCTAAGCAAGAGATATCATCGATATAGAAATATGAAAGATGTTTTAGGTTTTTCAACTTATCTGATTACAGTCAGGATAGAATATATCGCTATATATATATATATATATATATATATATATATATATATATATATATATATATATATATATATATATATATATATATATATATATATATATATATATCGCTACCACCTCTGAATTTCTGACATGTAAGAATCAAAATATTAAATTTCGTCAACATCCAATTCAATTAGTGCCGCGTCCCCATAATTTTGACGATTATGCGTTTTCTTATATTCGTATTCAGTGGCACGATAAATTGAAAGATATAACATTTCTTTAAAATTGAAAACTCGAGCGTTCCTACGGAAATTTTTATGAACTCACAGGATTTGAAAACTAAGACTGTAGTTATTAAAATAACCACACAATAAAGTTAAATTAATTTGCTGTTCCTATAAAACAGTAAAAAAAATGGCATAAGGCAGTTTTTATGATTTACTTATACCTAGTATAAAGGAGGTAAGGTTCTGTTTATATATAAGGAAGACAACACTGACATAATTTTCCACAAAACACCAAAACACTATACACTACACTCGACGCGCGTTTCGCCAACAAAATTGGCATCATCTGGGAGTGGTTAAAACTTAGTGAGTAGCTTTAATCGTCTCCAGATGATGTCAACTTTATTGGTGAAACACGCGTCGAATGTAGTGTATAGTGTTTTGGTGTTTTGTGGAAAACTAAGTCAGTTTTATCTTCACACCAAAGGTTCCAACCTATTCCAGTATAAGTAAGACAGAAATGTCTGCAGACGACGATGAGATTACTACCAAAATATAAAAATGAATTATAAAATAACTAGAAAAGTATAACATCTATCTATTTTAAAGATCAACTTTAAAATTGATCAGTGAAGAAATAAACTTAGTTCAACGTTAAAGCAGAGACCAATGAAAATTAGTTAAACTACGAAATCTGTGATATTTTTACAGATTAATTTGTAATAATTAACAATTTGATTAATGGAATGAATATAAATAGAAATATGATAACGAATAGGGGCACACTAATAGACAGAGAGCAGGAATCTGTAAGTCTAAAAGAAATTGATCATATGATAAGAGATGGAGTTCATTGAAACAAAATCAACGCTATATGAAATTTAAGTCCCCCAGGAGTTTGAAGGATGAAATGCTACTTCTGTTTTTCTTCAACGAATATCTCTGTAGTGGTACAGAATATTAAAAAAAATATTAGTGTAAACAATATTAGTAGAAAAATAGTATATAAACTGTATTACTTGATACTTCTCTCCTAGATGTTTTCACAAGGGAGGAGGTGGACGGGGCTATCCGGTGAAATTTATTTTTCGGTCATCTTCATCGTTATCAGATATCATCCTTTAATCATTACAGGTTTTATTACATTTTTCAATATTCTGTACTGTTATGTTGACGAGATATAAATTGGAAAATCAAAAGAACAATTTTACTTTAAAAAGTCTTCTATGAAACAAATATTGCATATCGTTGAGTTGATCTTATATAGAGCCTTAGAGGATATAGAGCCTTACATCCCTGGGAAAAATATGAATTTTTCAATTTTCGGGTTCGTCCGCTTTCCTTGTCAAAAATAAGAAATGTGTGTCTCCACAATTGAAGAGTGAACATCATACTATACAGTAAAATAAATAATAATTACTTCTAAGTAATTATATAAATTCAGAGTTGTCGACGATAGTGAATCAGTTTTAATTCAAAGAAATAATGTGGGCTGATTTGAGTTATACTTTGGAATAAAAATCGTATTGTAAAAATTATGATGACAATTTTAAACAAATAATATAATTAATTGAGGAATATTAGTAAATATAAACACATTTGGCTTGTATATATTGACAGTCAGTTATCACTATCTAGAAAAATACTGAAATACTGAAATTCTATGTGTTAATATACTTATTATTTTGGGTAAAAATTGTTTTATTATGTTTTTAAAATTCTATAGATTGTAAAGTACACAATATGTTATAGTTTTATGTAAAAATCATTGTTTGTATTTTTGTCTAACATAGAATTTTTGTTTAAATTACATCCAAGCAATGAAATGTTTCGCATCTTTAAGCTCAGATACATATATGAGGGAAAACATTCATAACTTGGTTGTCATTATAAAAAAAAAACTATAGGAGTATTAATATGCACCATTATACAGTACTTTCATTTCAAAACTGTCCATCCCCATTATTTATTTTAACGAAAAAACTGATCTCTAGACAAAAAACACGTAAATTTTAATATAGAAAAGGAAGTGTTAAAACCTGGCTCAATTGCAGTTTAGGTCCACCTCATTATCTTTAATTGCCCCCGCTTAAAAATTTTTAATATCAAGACAAAATTAAGATAGGAAAATATATTTGCTTTTTATTAGGAAGTTACCTAGATTGACATGGCGCGCATATCACCGTCACTTAAGCAACTCCTATTTCAAAAGTTACTCGAATGAGTGACAGATCGACTTATGTATAGGTCGATCGAAAACTATAGATCGATCGACCTATAGTTTTTAGTGGTTTGTGTACCAGTGGACTAGTCAAAGAAACATAATCTTAGGTGAGCTTTGGGCAGAAGACATTCTATTCTTAGAACAAGATATAAAATTAAAGTACAAATAAACAATTTTAAAGCCTTAAAACGGACCTTTCCGCACGTAAAGCATCTCTATCTCGAAATTGAGTAGCCGAAAAAAAATAAACCAACACATAAATGCAGAATATGTGTTTTATGCGACGGTTTTACTTTTTTCAATTTTTCTCAAATAGTCTACCATCCTGCTTTCTCATGACCCATGGACAGGGTGGGGTGTATATTATCCACATCACAATCAATAGATGTTGTCTGTAGCGATGGTAGACACGATTTAATTGAGTTATCATTGAATTGAGTTCTCTAACCAGACATTTTATTAATGCCGACGACAACAACACAGACACAAAATTGTTTAAAAACCATTTTTTTTTTGTTTTTAGGTCGAAAGACGAGAAACAAACGCTAAAAAAAAATTACACGGTTACATTACTTTTCCTTGTATAGTGGAGTGCGGAAAACTAAAGCTCTCCTCGACTATAAGAGTGAGGGGTATGGCAAATTTTTCAGGTTGGGGGTAGCTCCTCCCTTGTCGGTGATAAATCTTGATAGTGGAATTAAAGCGAGGTTTAAATATGGGTATAATAAATTATTTATTGTTAGTATTATCTCTTCCGCTTTATTTTCTATTCTTTTTTAGATTTTACTCCTTAAAATCATTTATTAATTATACATGTTTATTGTAAATTATCACAAAGGTACGATTTTAGTTTTTCTGTGAAGAGAAGCGATTCCGTGTGTATTACAACCGCATAGTTTATTTATAGGCATCAAAAGCCCTTGACAGACAATGCGCGAGTTGGAAAACTCTTAACAGCTTTATGAATAAACTTAATTTACCACTGTCCGCCACGGTGTTCTCACATTTTCATGTGCCAAAAGAGACATGTGAATGAGTATAATGAGGAATAACAGCTGCTACGTATTTATTTCCAAGGTGTACTACAGATATAAATACGTTGACAAGTCAATTACTTTTAATTGTGAGTAATAAATGTTTTAATTTTCCTAGTAAATCTGGAATAGGGTTTTAATGCCGGCTCAGGTTTGTGCTGTTTTTAGTCTGTGATATATTGACTAAAAATAACGCTGCATTTAATATATTTAGTACTAACTTATCGAATGAATGCACCAGGATACTAGTACAATTATTATAAAATACGAATATGCAATAAATAAATAAATAGAATTGAATGAGATAAAACTTTATTTAGACCCTTCATTGGAAGGCTATAAAATAATGATATTCCCATTTACCTAGACAAAATAAAACTTATTTATTTACAGTAATCGTCATTTTACTTTCTCTAATAAAGGATATTGAAAATATTGAAAATATTACATGTAATTTGTAAATAAGAGATTTAAAATAATTAGAAGTATATTAATACTATTTAAATTAATAATATAGTATTTAATTGCAATATATGTTTAATGTAGATATTTGGGAATTATGAATGAAACAATACATTCAGTAAATGGTCGCCATGGCTTTGGTGGTTACAAGTGCACTTTTGGCGAAATTTTCAATAACGCTTTAGCATATATGTGGCGCTATTTCGTTAATACAGCGTTCAATTTCAACCTTCAGTGCTTGTGTGGTCATGAGCTTGTTGGTGTAAATCTGAGACTTCATAAAACTCCACAGAATAAAATCTATAGGTGTTAAATAGCAAGAGTCTCGCGTCCAATTCTGACTACCAAAACCGGTGATGACACGACCAGGAAATGACTCATGCAAAATCGCCATGTCTTATGGGTGGTATAGCAAATGGCACCATCCTGCTGAAACAATATGTGTTTAAGAGCAATATCTGCCAATTGAATCACAAAGAACTAGATTATCATGTCACGATAACATTCGCCATTTATCCTTAATGCATTATCTGCCTCGTTGTCAAAGAAAAATGGTCCAATGAGTCCTTCAGACCATAATGCACACCAAACAGTGACACGTTGAGGATGCAATTGTTTCTTATTAATAATTTGTGGATTTTTTAAGCCCCAATTGAGGCAATTTTACCTATTAACGAAGCGACCAAGGTAAGAGTGAGCCTCGTCACTGAAGACGATTTTGTCCACAAAATCCATAAATCACTTTTTGTTGTTCAATGATTCAATTAGCGAACTCTCTTCGCTGTGCATGGTTTGTTGGCAGAAGTTGTTTAGACAATTGGGTTTAGTAGGCATGGAGATTCAGATCTTTAGTGAGAATACAGTGAAAAGTGGTTGTTGAAGTGTCCAATTCTCGTGCACCATGACGAATCGAGGTCCCTGGACTCTCAATCACACTCTCGCTAACTGCCGTGATGTTTTATTTTGAACGACCGCCACGAACTCGTGCTTTGAATTTTTGTCAATGACCTACATTATTAGTACCGAAAATGGACGCCCTTACCGAATCGTAGCTGCCAAACTTTCACTATTTTAATAATAATGTTTAATAATAAGGACTCATCATCATGCAGCGCTCCATATCTACTAACTACTGCCTGTCTCTTATTGGCCCGCCACATTTATTGACCTTTCGAATCATGCCAGCCAAAATGGAGTGCAACTAAAATATTGCGCTATTATTGTAACACGCTTTATTATGTAGTATAATGAAAATAATAGTTCTGTTATAATTCAGATAATATATAAATTAAAAATAACCACAATCTACTGAAATTTAATGTTTCGCTTTAATTAAGTTCGGGCTAATTAATAAAATGTATATTTTATTTCATCGCTATTTGCCAAATAAAAAATCCCAAAACACACCGTGGCTTGTTTTTATGGCTAGGCTCAGGTAAACTGTTTCATTTATCGGCAAGATAAGAGAGTTTTTTATTTGGCAAATAGCGATGAAATGAATAGTACGTTCTGTACAAATATTTTTACTATATTTTACAAACAATTTATATGAAGACTATCTTCCCCACTTCATTCAGAACATAATATAGTCTGTGTTTATCTAAGAACTTTCATTGAACACTACACTGCATATTTTTCGTATTTTCCTCAGACTTTCTTTATTTTTACTATTCAAACCAGGCGGTTATTTCGTCCTGAATCACATTTGGCATAAAATTTTAATATCAATACATTTTCGGAATGTCCCTGAATGCAATATATTTGTCGGCATGTATCCCGTATTTTCAGCCCAGTGAATTTTAAGACGATACTAAAGCGGTTCGATATGTTTGGTATAAATATTAACGCACCATCAGCAGTTTTATATGTTTTGGAAGCATCTTTCGGTAGCAACGAGTTGAACATTTATTGCTTCATTATCTGTCCCTTGACAGGTCAATAATTTAGTCACGTTATACGTTTGGCTCGCCATAATCCACCCTCAAAAAATCCCATGTTACATTCTGCTGGAGTCGGCAGAGCTTTTAACGATGTAGATTTGACTCATCATTGTTCATGCTAATTAGGGATTGCTTTGGTTGTTTCCAAGATAATTTGGTGAATGAAGATGTCATCCGAATTTTACATTCGAAATTTATTGCTATTAATCAACAGAGATAATAAAGTACACTCACAGTATGAAACTTAAACAGTAATACTAGCTACTACGAGCCCAGACTCATAATAGTTTGTCCAGGCATAATTTTATAACTAATATGTTTAAATAAAAGTAAAAATTCTCACTCTCAAAACTATTTTATTAAAGGAAAATATTGGTAACAGAAACAAAGTACGTACTTTTAAATTAAATACGATGAAATATTACTACATTATGATGTGTCAATGACAATTTTGTTAGTAAAAAAAATTAAAATTCGCGGTTTAGAATAGTGCAGCCAGTTACTGAAATGCATAGCAGGCAAAAGTTTGTAGAGTTTTAAACCAAAATAGAATCTCAATTTTTATTAAAGTGAAACGGATATTATAATGTGTGTTTTGGATGTGTGTGCTAAAATTTTCTAAAAAAAAAATGGCTCGTGGCCGGGCATTAAATAATGATATGCGAAAATCAATTGTTAATGCCCATAAACAGGAAACCTCGACTCGAAACATATCTGCTACGTATTCGCTGCCTAAATCTACAGTGCCAAGGAATTATCAATTTGTGTAAACAACTGGATACAGAGCCCAAAGGAAGAAAACTGGTCGACCATCATAAATTTCACGCTTAAATCAACATGCTCTGAAGAGAAAACAACAAACCGACGATCCAGCGTAAAAGAGGTTATGGTACTATGGAGGCAAGCCATTGGAAAAAATATTTCTGTATGCACAACTAAACGATCAATAAAAGAAACAGGATACAAATTCTACAAAGTATAGTTTGATTCTTTACAGTTTACTTCCAAACATATCGGTTTCTCCTTCAGGCAAAGGAAAAGCCGTTATTAACTAAACGACAGAAAATCAATCGGTTACGGTGGGCCAGAGAACCTAGGCACTGAACATTACAACAATGGCACCAGGTAATTTGGAGTGTCGAATCCAAATTTGAAGTCAGTCATCAGCAAAAAGAATTTGACGCGACAGAAGCGTTACAGATAAATCATTAGTAAATAATATCAAGAATAATCGTCTCAGATGAGCCTTAAAGTACTGCAGAGACGAGGCTAAAATATTTTCGGTTTTAAAGCCATTATATGAAACAAATAATGTACATCTGAATGAACAAGATTACTACTGAATTCATGTATTTTCTAATTTTGAAGTTAATACCTTCAAAAAATTAGTATACACCACGTCTACCTGACCTTTATTATGTATGTGATTTGCAATTATCTAGGTAAATTCTGCTAAGTTTGTATAGTTTATTCCATCTCTATTTGCCAAATAAAATATCCCAAATGGCTCTTATCTCATATCGTGACTTGTTTTTATGGCAAGGGTCAGGTGGACTGTTCCGTTTATCGGCAAGATAAGAGAGTTTATATTTGACAAATAGCGATAAAATTAATAGTAACTGTGGAGCGTTTCACCATTATACTATTACACCAATTAAAATAGTAAATAACATAATATTAATTAACTTATATAAATTTTTCATCTGTATACATTTTTTTTAATTTATAATCGTTTACTTTTCTGTAAAATTTTAATGGTGTCTTAATTTGTTATCTTGTTATTGGTAGCTATATAAAATATAACAAAATATTATTTACTGCAATTTATGTAACTCAGGTGACAAGAATACTGGTTACAAAAGATTTACTTCACATTTCCAACATTGACTTTAACTAATTTTTTTTCTAATAAAAACTCTTTTAGTCTATAATATTTGTACATTGTTGATGATATGACTGGTACGTAACATAATAAACTCATATTTCGGTATATACAGAAATAGTAAGGGAAGGCATTGTACATAAGTCTGTACTATGTAAAACGAGTTGTCATCATATCAACAAAAATATAATCCTAAAATAGGTGCAAAATACTTTTAGTGAGCCTCGAGCCTATTCTGTAATGGTAAATTTGATTTATAGTTCTATTTTCTGACCTAACACCAAGTTGCGAGTCTGTTGGATTAGTAGGAAAATATAGTATTGAATATTTTTCATGCAGCACCCCTCTAAGGACCTACTTTGATATGGATGAAGTACAACCAGTATTCAATAGTCTGCAGTATCTTATCCTTTATTTTTCAAAACCCGTATTAAATAAAAAAAAATAGAAGTCATAGATATCACTTTCATAATCTTCTTGGCGCAAAAGTGTATGTTTACTAATTTCTTTAGTATTTTATGGTATTAGTTGCAAACATTGAACATAAAATATATTTTCTTGTGTGACTTTTCTGTTTTGATATCGGCGTCGTCGTATAACGATATAGAAACTGGGAAATTTATTTTCCCAAATTTATCATTTTCACCATTATAAGCTCTGCTTCAATCAGTGAACTTTACAAGTACAAAACCCTCTTCGGACATAGGGCAGAAATTACATATCGATAAAAAATGAAATTAAATTGTCACTGTGGAAAATAGACACGCAACCAACGAGTGACAGACGAAAGAGAGCAAAGAAAGAATCCAAGTGGCTGTAGAGAAGTCTTTGTGGAAAGGTACGGGTGTGAACCAAGATGCGTTTATTTCCGGCCAAAGCTCGCACGTAAGCTCTTATAGAAATGTAAGCTGTCAGCTGCACCGTCGATAATATTGCTAAAACTCGTATCCGACTAGTATTATGGAAGGTTGTGAGATTGACGGGGCTACAGATTGAACATTTTCTAAAAAACTTTATAACACATGTGAGTGTCACATTATTTCTCGATGACTAGAGGCTAACCTTTAGCTTGTTTCTTGTTTTGTTGTTTTTAATTACAAGCGTTAACGATTTTTACAATTTATATGTAATGTAGTTAATGATATTTTTATATGAATTGGGTGCATCTAACTGAATACGTTGATACAATAAGTTGAAATATGTGAACAATAACTCATTCATATTCTCGTTCATTACATAACACTGAGGCAATAAATATTCGGAAGCCGGAACTCCATCTAAAACAAATTACTTGATAAATATATTCGTAGATAATACAATAATAGTAATAATTCACTTTGGTGTTTAAACACAAAGACAGTCAACTGGTATTTCTTTTATTTAAAGCGTCTACAACAGATATTTCTATTTATTCAGTAAGAACATATAATAAGAACATACTGTAAAGTGTTCGAACTGGTAAGTACAATATACATATATATTAACAACATAGAGAGGCAAAGAGACTGCTGGCTTTGTTACATATTTTCTTCCACTTCTTGTGGTTTCGTGCTAATGTTCTCCATCCTTGGAGGAAATTAGCACTTGTATTTCTTGTATCTTTTTTTACCATTTGCAACCAGCTAGTGTGTGGTCTACTTCTTCTCCTCCTTCCTAGTATATCTCATGTTAACACTTGCTTTGTGGAACAATTCTCATCCAATCTAACCACGTGACCTGCCCATTGCAATTTTTTGTACTTTGATTGCACTTGTTATGCAAGGTGCCTTATATAACAATTAATAAACTATTCATCATTTGTCCTTCTCATTCACCATTCACTGTCTATCCATTCGTTTTTCTCAATACTTCAAAAATCTTCTGGACATTTTTTTATTTAGTTTTTATGGTTTCATGTCAAAAGTGACTATTATTATTTTATATATTCTATTATTTAAATATGTTAATCTATTCTATGTAAATATATTTCGATCTTAATATATAATGAAAACCTACCCATTTTATTGTCTTTTCGATCCTTTCCTGTTTCTAATTCTCCTCATCCGCTTTATTGGTTATTGATGCCCCCAAATAAATCATCTCTTGGACTACATCAAAACAATATTGTGAGTCTTCTGAAGTTATATTATCACATTTTTCATTTATTCTATATATTTAATTTTGCTTCACCTATAATAAGACCCTTGTTTTTACTAGAGCTTTCCAATTTCTTTATTCTATCAATTAAATTATTCTTGGGTATTGCTAACAATTATCAGAATATAGTCTGCATAAGCTAAAATCTGCCTTGTTCGCAGAACTAAATACGTCGATATAGTAAGTTAAAACATGTGGACAGTATCAACTCACTTTGAGCGTTTATATTACATAATACTGGAACAGTAAATATCCAGAATTAATAAAAAAAATTTATCTGACAAAGATACTATCAAGAAAGAATGAAATTAAATTTACACAAACTCAAGATATTCGATGGTAATACTATCATCCAATATTGATTAAAATAAAATTTTAAAAAATCCACTATCTCCTAAAATACGTTATTAAATATCAGAAAATTAATTTGCAATATCGAAATGGTAGTTACAATTATAATGAGTATTTAGAGAGTAGTTGTATTTGGTTTATTTAATGTATTCCATTTCATTTTGTATTTAAAAGGAATTATACAAGATCCAAGATATTATCAAATGTAATGAGGTGCACTCTTGGAAAATTTGTATGTAATTTTCGGAACTGCTAATATGGGAGCAACTTCAAATACCGGGTATCTAGAATCTAACCTCGCAATGGGTTCCAGGACATGAAGGAATTGAAGGAAATGAGATTGGGGATCGCCTAGCAAGAGAAGGTGCAGCCTCTACATTTCTTGGACCAAAACCATATTGTGGTACAGCCAAATGCCATATAATAAAAGAAGTCCAAAAGTGGAAAGAGAAGCAAAAACTTTCCTACTGGAGTCTAGCTCCAGGACAAAAACAAGCGAAAAGGTTTATAACTCATTCACCTAAAAAGACCAAATTTCTGAGACTCAATAAACTGGAGATAAGGCAGACAACAGGCCTTCTTACAACACATTGTCCTCTAAGGTACCACCTTATAGAGAATATGTGCAAAGTTGAATCAGACCTATGCCGCATCTGCAACGAACCAAAACTGTGGCAGGTATACTCTGCACCTGCAGAGCCTTTTACTGCAACAGGCTACTTTATCTAGAACACCGTTATTACCTCTGTAGGAGAAACATTTCTCCTATAGAGGTAAGAACGGTGGCTCATAGAAGAATCCTTAGCTTCTACAGAAGCCCAGGAATCGAGGAAAACTCGTAGATCAGGGTAAGCACAATAGATCTAATTAGGTCGCAGTTCGGACAGGCCTGAAGTAACCTAAATGATCCGAACCATATCTAATCTCATCTAATCTAATCGAGAATCTAGAGAGCACAATCGTTTTAAAGTATGGAAACAGCCTGTCTGAAAGAAGACTAATATCTGGAGAATAAAGGAGTTCATTGCTGGTCAAAATATAGTATATAGTACAAACTCTGGCACAGTGCAAGCTATATGAGACCACGAGAAAGAAATACTCTGCAGATATTTTTCTGTAGAATGAATATGTGTCTCCTATATTATGTCACTTATTATTGAATAACTGTATATCTCGATTAATGCAATTATTCCATAGTTAACTACAAGCTTTTGTTATTTATAGCAATCGCCTTAATTTGTTGAACTGAGTTGAGTGGTTTGGTAGATTTTTTTCAGAAAGAGTTTGCGAATTTTTAAAATTCGCAAACATTTTTATCTAGATATGTCCAAGAATTAATAAAACCACAATTCCTCTTCTCTGGGAATTTTTTTCTGAACTGTGTTGCACAAATCAGGAATGGTTCTGGTAATATTCTTAACAAGGATGCTTATCTATATTTTTATTTCTTACGTACTCTAAGTTTAACTACGTAAGTACTAAGAGTATGTTTAACGTACTCTTATAAAAACGACATTTTTAAACTGATGTCTCCTAGAGCTACATTCCTACGGCGCTGTGATTAACTTATGTTGGATTTTATTGCAGATGTAGAAAAATTAATTAAAACCGTATTTTGGGTATACCAGTAGGTGTATCTATTGAAAATCCAAACCTAATCCCCTGTAAATCTTGGCTAACTCTCGAGTACTTAAACAGCAATATGATGCAGCTTAGAGCTATTGCTTCATCCTGAGTAATATTAGAATTTACAATCTTTGTTGACATTTCTGGTATAGACATTTGCGGGTAGTATTCAAAAGAAATTATTAGGCAATATCTAACTAGAAATTGGTGGAAAGTATTTGTAATACAAATATTTGCATACTACAATTTCCACATAAACCATGAAGTAGTTTTATTTCAAAACTATCCATCCTCATTATTTCTTTTAGTAAGAAAAATGTCCTCTAGATAAGAAACACGTAAATTTATATATCGATGAGGAAGTTTCAAACCAGTGTCTATTACAGTTCCTCTTACTTACCCCAGCTATCCCCAATTAAAAATTTTAAAAGCCCCCCCCCCCCCTTACCTTGTAAAATTTTAAAAATTCTCATTTAACTCCGTTTAAAAAACTTAATTCAGTTTATCCGTTCTCATAATAAAAGCAAATAATTATAATAAAATAGAAAATAAATTAATAGAATAAATTTGCTGTTCATGACACAATTTCAAACTTTACTTAAGTACTTAAAATACTGGACCATTGCTGGCTAAAAAAAAGTATAATGTATTATAAAGTTGCCGAGCGTGTTGAAATTTGTGTTTAGTAATTAAATCCTGAATATTCTGGAGTTGAGTTTTATATATAATTGTCTTCAAGTAACCCTAGAAAAAAAAAATCAATGGAGTTATATCGTTATACTTTTTTAAATCTTCGATTGTATGTAAATGATTTATATAAATATATTTTTTTAAAGATCCAAATATTAAAAATTTAATGGTATAAAATCAGGTTATCGTGGAAGTCACATGTTACAACTTATTATTCTTATCACAAAATTCTTGTAGAGCTGTCACGCCACGCCGTCTAGTTCAGAATAACACTACTGTACTTCATGATACAGTTATGACATAAATGGTTTTACTTTTTAATTAAATATTTGTTAGGCACCATTGAGCATTTATGGTATTATCTATAAAGTTGGCCAAATTCTTCTCGGGTAAAATATAGCCACACTAGAGTGTATATATAAAATTTATGTAATAGAGTGTAATTTGATGTTCTTGTAATGTGAGGTTTCCCTTCAGACAAGGTGTGATAGTTTTATAAATTTATACGAGTATAATCACTAAGATAATATCAGGCTTTATCGGTAAAGAAACATTTTGTTCAAAAGGTTATAACTATTTAAATTGTTATTAAATCAGTGACAGGTAACAGTTCTTTCATTTCTTAAGTCATGGGGTAATAAATCTTGCACTACAGTAACAGTGCCTGTAAATACAAATGTAACTCCTTTTACTGTTCTGCATAGGAAACCAAATAATATTTCTAAAATATTGCTTTTTCTTTAGTTTTAAGGATACGTTAGGTAACTATTTATATTTATGAACAACAAGGTGACGTTTAGTTGTATTAGTAGATAACCTTTCACGAACATCTTTCAGAGTTTCTTCTAATGAAACTGCCTCCCTTCCTTGCATATAGATCACTAGCTATATTGCAACCAAACGTTGTAAATATTATGAACAAATTTCGACACATACACAACATGAAGTTTATAAATTGTAAAGAAACGAACATTTTTATGATTTGTAAACCCTTCTTGTTTGGAGCACGAACCGATAGAATAACCATTCTCATATCGTTGATCACATTACATATTTAAATATAGCGTATTACTGTAATTTTTGAGAAATTTGTTAAAATAAATTACTGTAATTTTTTAAACCTACACTTCTATCTTCACGAACTCTGTATGTATTTTAAAAATTCATAAAATCTACGGATCAAGTCATCAGATTGGTAATACTAATAACAGCGCCAACTGCTACAGAAAGTAGTTTTAATAGAATAGAAATCAGTTTCAATAACGTTAGTGTATTATCTCTGTGACATTGCCTTCAATCAATTTGGATCTCTCTGTATGTAAAAGATTCGTCCTTAGGAATGCGTTGCGTCGCTACCAGCTGAAAATGCACCCTCAAGTATTTGCCGTTTATGAGTCAGAAGGTAACAGAAACTTGAGGTGCTCCAAATGTAGGGCTCTTTGGAACATTCTGTATTAACGCGACCCATTGAGCGATTAAGGAGCGAGATTCTGTTTTCACCCTTACCAACCGCGCTTTAGGTTTTCACCAGCACCAGCTGAAACGCCATTGTAATGCAAACACCCCTATATCTCCTGCTGGATATTTAAATAAACTTTTAAGGCCATATTTAATAGTCAACTAGTATTATACTTTCAGACGGCATACCGGCGCATAAGGTTATCAAAGGGATTAAGTGCTTAAGCACCTGTTGGTACTTACCGTAATCGAACAATAAAAGTGCCACATATTTAGTGCTACTGTATTCTACAGTTTTCACAGTTTCTTTAAAGTAAACAAATTATACATTATTTTATGATATATTACAGTGTATGCTCAACTTAGTTTACTTATTTAAAGGCACAAAGCTGTTGCCAACTGAGATAATTGAATAAATGTAAAATATTGACGAGTAGAGATTTTCAAAACTTTATGAACCGCGAAATGCGCGAAAGGCGGGCTATCCCCATTATTCTAACTATGTAAGTCTATCGTGGAAACATCCACCGGCCGTAATTATGTTTCTGCGCATATGAAGGTCAAAGCTTATAAGGTTTTGAAACATCTCTACTACTAATATTCTTTAATGATTAAATTTGAATATATTTTTAATAAGAATTACCTGATACTTTAGTATAAAAAGTAGTTACACAGATATTTTAAATATATTTTTAATTCTAATTACATGAATATTTTTGTAATAAGGTCTATCTATAACTCTACAACTCTATCAATAACTCTCTATATATAATTCTACCAAGGGATGATGTAGGAACCAGAGATGAATAACAAAATAAGAAGAATTCCTTGTAGATTACTGTACTCAATATCTAGAAACAAACATATGGCTAACAGTGAAACCAAAAAAAATTATTTCACCAAACAAAAAATTAAAATAAAGGTAAAATCACATCAATATATAAGTAATCATACATCATTAATTCTAAAAGGCCTGGTGTCAAAAAGTGAATAGCTTAAATTATTAGATTCAAGGCAAATACAGCTAGCGCAGTTGACGTTGTTATCTTACTTATTTTGAACACTTAGTCTTACATTTAAAATACATGGTTAAAAGACCGTTAGCTTCAAATTGCTTCAAATGTTTAAAATTTATTTATTGGTTAAGGGCTTGTATTTTGATATACAATGGGTTAAAGTTAAAATACATTATATCATCTTAATGAAATATGAGTAGAGTCGAGTAATTGATATTAAAAACTGACTCCATGAAGTTTTTTATACATATTCGCGTTAACCACAAATGCATGTGTCAACCAAAGAGCAAAATACATTATGTTTAACATTACTGTTAAGCATAATGTAGGTATGGTAATAAATTGTGGGGGATGTAGATTAATTCGGCCAGAACTTGTTACACTATGGTAAAAAATAAACTTAGTTCAAATGCTTTACGCTCATAAGAATAGCAGAAAGTGAAGAATCTTTGGCGCAACCAGTTATAAAATATGTGTAAGTATTAGGTTTCAAGATACTTGCTAAAATAGTAATTTTAATAAAATATCAACTACATTGAATCAAAATTTAATACAAATAATATTATTTTTTTTAGTTATATTTAATTTTATTTCAAAAATAGACAAAACAAATTTATTCGTATTTTTGGTATTTTTCAATGTGTGGACCCAAAATTTAAATTGTCAATTTCACACTAATTTAATCACGCTATTACCTAATTAGTATACATATCTACTGTCTTTGTGTCAAATTTTAGTAGATTATCTAAAGCCCCCGGAGAGTTACATAATTTTGTCCAGAAAACGACCGTTCTGAACCATCGTGCACCGTCACACCGTCAGGTCTTGGAAAAGCAACTCGTATCCTCAGAAATCAGAACGGGTGAGGCAGAGTAGCTGCTTACCCCTAAACGAAGCTAGATTAGATCTACAATAATAAGCGGGTAAAAATCAGTGGCTGCGCCTAGCCAGCAAAATAAAATACCATCTAAGAACCACCGCGTCGACTGGGTATATTGGTCAATGATACATAACAGACCCCCTACCAAGTCACCACTACAACAAGCGAGCGATAATTGTTTATTCAACTTTCGGATTCACTTTATTGAAAACCCAACAAGACGCATTCTTAAAGGATGTAGGTTGTAAAATTTAGAAGGTTTCGATTGTATCTTTCTATACGAACTTTGCCATTTTCGCCTTTAAATTTTAGCGAACTTCGTTATATCTACTGACATCATATCATGATGACTACCACTGTGATTTCAGTAATTGTTGCGTGTGACTATGGATAATAAATACGTCGTCAACATAGGGCACACACCTCTGAGAGTGTTTTTCAAAGTAGTAAAAGATCTATTTATAACAATATATGATACACTGAGAAGAGTAAAATATAATATAGTAGTAATTACAAAACAAAAATCAAAAAAAGTTTAGGCGAGTAAAATAATTATATAATTACGAAAATGAAAAAATATTATATACATATATTCAAACAAATACAGTATTGATATGTATACTTGATATGTCTGTCTATGTGTTGTCTCAAAACAAATGCATAAAATAAAAAGTCTTGAAAGTAATAAAATGAGTACGCAAGACATCTTTGAATTTCATTATTAATTAAAACCCAATTTAAAAAATAATTTTAGTTTGTATTGTTTGTATATTATACAAACTACAATTTTTGTAGATATCAGAGGCACTTTTGGAAGCTACTTCTTTTCCAATAAAAACAATGGCATATGAAATTGCTTTCCCAGTTTAAATATTTAAATTTTTTGCAATATAATCAGCTTTATTAGACTGATACTTCAATTAATTACACAATAAGGACAATCAGAATATTTCACAGATTTGTATTCGGCAACAGAACACTCGGGAAGCCACTATCACAAAAATTTATAGTACGGATTAACGAAGGATTACACCTAATTTAGTTTCTACAGTAAGTTTCGTTTTACTTCCAAATTATTTCATTTCTACTGGGAGATTACAACAAAACAGAATCGAACAGAAATATATTAAACGTATTATCAACATCCATTCTTTGGTTCGTTAGCAATGAACGTAACCTTTTCCACCATCAACGAACCATCGCAATTGTTTCTTTTTCCTTATGGTGGCTGCCCATCTGGCCCAAGTCTCATTAGGCGAGCGTCTTAGTTTTCTTCTCAAGACGTCTTCTTTAATACGTAAGTTATGTGTATTTATTGCTTTGTATACACTAGAATCATATGCTGGATGAATCTGTAACAAATTGTATAATTTCTATTAGAGGATATTCAAAAGTTGAATAATTATGTAAGAATAGAACATAATATAAATAGTTTTGTTTGAAATATAATTTCATTATTATTATATCTGAGAATAATTTGTTACAGCAATATGTAAATGCAATATTGACTTATTCAGAGTCGTCGATGTACAAAAATTGAGACACTCATCATTTTTCTATAAAATGTGATAATGACAGATGGAGAAATAAAAAAAGCTTAATCCATATTTTTTAACAAAAATTTGGTTTTAAAAAGTTATCTACAACAAAAAAGAACGAAAGGACATAATTATGGAAACGGTATTTTAAATATCGTTATTAATTAAATAAGTGTAATAGTATGCATTAAGTAATTTCATATTTTTGTGGTACCGATTACACAATATTATTTTTAACAGTTACCAGAAATTTAATTTAACATAATGTCCAACACTGTGTAAAAAATTATACCGTATATATATATAAAATGACTTTATAGTTACTTGGTGCGTAATGATTAGTGAAAATCACATTGAAGTCACTCCAAATTACGACTGTATAGTTGAAAACTTTGAACGATCAGGTAAAGTCTCTATAACCTAATTGCTACTTTTAATTTATTTCAAAATTATAAAATCTCTTTAAGTGACAAATAAGTAACACTACACGGTTGTTGGTAGACTACATTAGCTATGTACGCGACAATAGCGCCGCGTAGCGTTCAAAAAATTGTAGGTTGTCATGTGTCCAGGGGCGACTGGCGGATTTGTAGGTGCTGCAGAGCTGCAGAACTGCCAAAAAAATTAGATATTTGTATATTTTCGCGACATAATAATTACTAAAATTTATTAATAAAATAATTTGGTTAGTTGGTGCAGCAAATTATTACGTTAAAGTCGCATTCTGCCCGCCGTCCTCTATTGAATACTAGACCAGATGAATTATCTGGGTCTCTACGCGAGCGCGTCGCGGTACATTGAACTGGGCCACACGAGGTAGTTCTCAGCACGGCTCGGCACACCCGTCCTCGCCCTCAACTCCCGCGACAATCCACACTTGGCGCTCGTAAATGCGCGAATTTACATGGTCAGTGAGGTGTATTTTTTCCAGCTAAGGCAACATCAGTGAATGTTTACTCCTTCCTACTCCTCGGGCGGGCGTAAATCGTACCTATTTCGTATTTCGTGTTAATTTGAGATTTTAAATACTGTTTTGTGAATTTGTGTAGTGATTTATTGTACTAATTATTAATATTTATATACTGTGATAGTGACAATGGATTTAGTTTATAATTTAGTTCATGTGAAGCAATTTTTTAAATACTCTTATGAAGAAAAAAATTGATTTAAAAAACAATGGTAGGCCATTGCCCGATATTGTTAATGAGACTGCAGGTGTTAGCCGCGGAAAAGCATATAAACGTCAATTTAATAGAGACATTTATTCGAAGAACAATTGGATTTGTGGGTGCAACAAAAAAAAATGGGTTATTTTGTTTTCCTTGTTTACTTTTTGGCGGTGATAAAGCATGGACGGAGGTAGGGGTGACAGATTTGGTGCACTTAACTGACAAAATAAAAAAGCAC
The DNA here is from genome assembly GCA_037954035.1 of Rosalia funebris. Lineage (NCBI taxonomy): Eukaryota > Metazoa > Arthropoda > Insecta > Coleoptera > Cerambycidae > Rosalia > Rosalia funebris. Next base: position 24,357,894 of record JAZFAV010000011.1, read on the forward strand.
GACAACTCCAAAAGCCATCTACATAATACAATGGAATTAGCTTTATTAGGAACAACTAATATTAAAACGCAGCTAGATTCAGCTTATTGGATAAATGTACAAAAGCATAATGATAATGTGACAAAAAAGAGATACGTTTTGTCAAAAATTATAAACTGAATAAAGTTGTGTGGGGCTTTTGAACTGGCGCTGCGAGGACATGACGAAGCTGAAACCTCTCAAAACCTGGGGATATTTCGTGGTTTGATAAATTTTTCTGCTGAGCTTGATGTAACTTTAAGCGAGCATCTACAAAATGCTTCAGTATTTAAAGGAACCTCTAAAGAAATACAAAATGATCTTTTAGACTGTATATTAAAAGTATGTCATGAAGAAATAATTAAAGAAATTAACAAACCCTCATTTTGGGCAGTTATGGCAGACGAAACAACTGATGTATCTACAAAAACTCAGTTAGTGGTAGTTTTAAGATATATTCTCGATGGTGAACCGATTGAACGTTTTTGGACATACCTGAAACCTACAAAATGTGACGCTGAAACTCTTTCGGAAAATATTTTAAGTGCTATAGACCCTCTAGTAGAAAATCACCTTACAAGCCTTTTCTCTTAACCAAAGAATATGACGGCAAACATGAATGTTCTTCAAAAAGGTATTAAATTCCAAAAATGTTTCTTGTGAAAGTTTACATTTTTGTATAAACGAATTTTACATAAAAATTCTGAAGTATCAAGAAGACGCGTGACCTTGAAAATTCTCAAAATTTTCGTCTGCGGCGCAATTTTTTGCGGCCCCTACGGCGCCAGTAGTTTGGATACGTTTGAAATTTGCACACGGGCGGCCAATACCCTAGTATCGGCCCTGTGCAGAACACCCGTTTAATTTCATCACGAGCCGCCACTGCATATGTCTATTAGAAATCCTGATTAAATTGGTAATGTTAAAATTGATTGTAAAATCGCATCAAATTTAATTGCACTGCATTAGTTTTTGTGTACAAAAACCTTAGTAAACGTAATCTCTCAATAAAAGGATGAAAGTTTCATAAAATATGCAATATGTAGAGAAATCTTTTAATTTAAACATTATTTACAAGTGTTGTATTTAGAAAATACACTGCTACTGGTAGCAATAATGTGACACATGAAAAACGAAAGAAAAGAATGTAGGTGAAAAGAAGTAGGTGATTTCCTCCCTGGAAAAGGTGTAGGTGATTTAATATAGATTTTATGTAATACCAAATAAATAAGAATAAATATAAATAAATAAGAAGAAATGTTTATAGAGAATTATAAGAATTAATATTGACTATTCATAATAAATGTTTATTTTTTATTATTTCTTTAGCTATTGGGGATTGTAAATTTACCAGTACACAACAAATATGTACAATAGCATCAACGTGGTTAAATATATAAGTTGGAGTTTTATTTAAAACGTGATAAGTTCTTAGTCCTTGCATTATTCTCTCTACATGAATTCTGACACGGGAAATATTGTAAGTTTCTTGAGTTTCCTCTCTGGAAAATTCACTTTTGTCTTGTAGAAAATGTGTCATAACTGTCCATACTTGCTTCCATCTTCGTTCAAAACTTGTCTTAGTCCTAGAAACCAAATAATGTTCATCAAAATCATGTCGTTATCTTCCAAATAATTTATTAATCCAGATTGTACAGTCATTTATGAATCACTTTTCCTTCCACCTGCCACTTTAGGCTTAAATTAAATAAGGCCTCTAGGAGTAATACCAATAAGCAACTTCTTAGTAAATCACTTTTTGTTCATTTCTATCCATATTTTGCATCGATAAAATTTGTATTTATTGTTTCTTCCGGTATTATTGCAATTTACAACACAGCAACTATAACGGCCCATTTTTAGATTCGTCTACGAATTAATTTTTGTAAACATTTATATCACCTGACAGCTTACTACTGACCGCTTGCTTTAATGTAACTTGTGTCCACTGCAAGCACTGCCATCGACTTCTTTACCCCCATACTCTTCACACAGCGAATATTACTTCACTACTTTAATAACTTTATTAATCTGACTTGTGACGATTTTTTAAAACTTACAATATTTTAAAATTTAAAACTTCAAGCAGTACAACTTAGAAGCAATACAACTATGTGGTTGCAAAAGGCAGTGAGAAGACTATATAATGAGTAGAATATTCTTTTTAAAATGTAACGTAATAAATGACTACTCTCTGGTAGTTTCAGTCTCAATTGGCAGAATGAATTCAGGATAATTAAATTTGTTAACATAGAATTGCTATAGAAAAATGTACATTACTAATAAAGAGCAGGAAGAAGCAAGAATGTAAGATATATTACAAGAGTTAAAATAAGTATCGCTCATGCGTCCTGTTTCAGTATGTTTCATGCATCCTTCATTTATTTTTTACCATAGCATTTAATAGCTCTAAAGAGATACTCGTAAACGCGCCCGCCGTAATTTTATACTCCAAATATTCTGCAAAAAACTGGTGGAATTTTAAGTGAGAAGGCCTGCCCGAAATTCATTAAATTTTAAAATCCTCTAGTAGAGAAAACCTTTTATAACTCCATCATACATTAAACTATAACCGAAAATATAAAGGGAAAACAATGTCGTGCACGTTGGAATTTCTTAAACCCTAACAGCTTTTCCTGCTGAAAAGAAGGAAAGCACTGGGAACAGGCATCGGATAATGCCCTCCCCTACGCTTTTCCATCACACTAGAAGCAACTGCCTCTTTAAATGTTGATGAGCCGTGCTACATTCGAGACGACCAGCCATAGGCTGAATTAAACCTTTAAATAAATAACAAGCCAAGTGTTCGCTGACTGTATAGCGAAAAAGAATCAGGCTTCCTTATACCTGGGCCCAGTTTTACGATGAGGGTTATTGAATTTTGAAAATCTGAATTTTTAAAATTGGATTACTAGATTGTTATCAAATAAAATTTAATTATTTTGTGGGGATTTATCTCAGTAGATTAGAAAATTCGTTCTTTAATCAACAAAATATTAGTAAAAATTGTTTTTGCTATTTGGTATTTAGTTATTAAAAATGTTTAATCAAGACAAGAATGTAATAATAATAGTACTAATATTTATTTATAAAGGGGGTTTTAATAAGGAAGCTCGATTTTTAAACGTAAATAAAACAAGTTGTGTGTGAGATATCCACTCATTTCTTTTCATTTGAAAGAATATTTTATGGCATTAAGTATGGAATATTGATGACTTCGCATAAATCTGGTTAAATTTGCTAGATGGCGTTCGTTATGTTGACTTTGAGGGTACCAATGGTTTACGGTTTATTCGTATAGACCTGCGACTTAAGTTAGCTTGAAAGGATGAATTCTAAAGACGTCAAATCGTATGATCTCAGAAGCACGATCTTAGTTCACATCGGTGCTGCGCGAGACAACTATGTCCTCAAATCGCTCAGACATGTCATCTGTATCAATATCATCCAGTTTAGGTTACAAGAAGTTGCTTATCATAGATCCGTAGAGCTTGCCGTTGACTGTTATGGCAATATCAATTTCGTTTTGGAAGAAGTACGGACCAATGATTCCGCCAGACGAAAATCCGCAACAAACAGTGGATGCATTTGGGCTAGTGTATTTCGTGTGGATTGGTATTATCTCAAACTCAACAATTTTGCTTGTTCACATATCCATTCATCCAGAAATGGGCCTCGTCGCTAAAGATAATTTTTTTCTCAAATTTGGGTTAACTTTCAACTACCCCAGAGCCCAATCGGAAAACACACGGCGTTGTCTAATATCGTTTGCCTTAGGTTCCTGGGTCAGTTGGATTTCATTCGGGTGTAGACTCAAGTTCCCATGCAAAATTCGTCAAGTTGAAGTCGCATCAATGCTAAGATCTTGTGAACAACGAGAAATTGACTGCCGCGGGTTTTCCCGTACACTCTCACGCACATCAACGATGTTTTCAGCAGACCTTGCATTTCGGTGGCGTACAAATATTGGCTGATTATTTATCAAACCAGTTGACTCGAATTTAGCCACCAAATGTCGGTCGAATAATCGACTCAGCGGGACGGTTGTGGAGAGGATAAAAATCGCGTAATGCGCGAAACGTTTCTCAATGGAGCACTGATTTGAAAATAAAATGTCATGATTTGTATAGTTTATTTCATCTCTATTTTCTAAATAAAAAATCCCAAACAGCTCTTATCTCATACCGTGGCTTATTATTATGGCTAGGCTCAGGTAGACCGTTCAGTTTAACGTTGTTGAATGCTATAACCTTCGATGGAGATTTGTCCTGCACTACTGAACAATTCACAACAAATGTGATAATGTTGCTTTAAAAACATGGCTACTATAACCTTACAAACTTCGAGCATCCCTATTGAAATATCCTATAATACAAATATACAAAAGTATAGCAGTATAATACATGTAATAAAATCATTAATATAATTATTGTAATGTATATAAATATATAGTGTGCATTTGATTTCCCCTTCCCCTATATTTAAAACTGAGAGATCCCCAAAAGAATGAAAATTGGTAAACCTAGGTGCATTAAAGGATGTAAACACAAAAATCGTGTTGCGGCATTATTGCGTTTTTCGATTCTTGAAATTTAATATTGGCATACCGGCAAAATTTTTAGGCAATGCGTCCCTGTAAAAATTAAGTTTCTGACGGACATCACACAAAATGTTATTTAAACGTTTTTACATATACATATTTTATTCACGTTTACCTACATTAAAAATAAATTCTAGATTAACACAATAAATTTAATTCACAAGTAACAAAATCGTAAAAGTAAAAAGAATATCTTTAATCCAGATATATTTAAAGAATTTTAAAATAAATTCTCAGAATGTTCACATTGACTTTACTAACAATAGAACATCCTATAATGAAACTGTTGAACTCATCCGTTCAAGTGCTTTCAGAGAAATTAACATACATTATTCAGTAATTATCCTCTTCGAAACCTTGATGTCAACGAGTTACATAACATATTCCTTAGATTTTAAGTAACCCCATAAAAATAAATTTAAGAGCATTAGATCTGGAGATAGAGCAGCCTACTCTATTGCACCCTGGTGTTTAAGCCATCTATTAATTGGGATACTCTTCATTGAGATTATAAACACTTACTGCTCCATAATAGTTTAAATACGCAACATCTTGAAAATTTATTTACAGAATTCTAAACTCATCAGGATTTTCCTCTAGAATATTCAACATTATAGGGACTCAATAGCATTCCGCAATATGTCCAAATATATCTTCCGCTATATGTCCCAATATACTTATTCTGCCTATACGTTGATTTTTGGAAGTTAGGTATGACTATAACGAGAAGTGTGAGAATTCGTATCACCCCAATACACATTCTGAATATTTACATTACCATTTCCGAGAAACATAGATTCATTGGTAAAACAAGTTGTTTTTGAATATCCAAGTTCGTGGACTATTTTTTCTATATAATTTCATAAAATTGTCTGAGATTGGGAACATCCTTTGTGAGATAGTGAATGATTATAATGTTTGTCTTTATAATGTTTAGGGATGAAATTCTTGTTTGTTTAATGCTCTTTGCACAATTTTTGTAGATCCTCCACAAACAAAATAGTTTGAGATGTTGATTTCGAATTCATGAATTTTAGCGACAATATTTATTTGTTGTTTTCCTTCAATACCGAGGTGTCCAGTTCTCTTTTCATCCGGAATACTACCAGTTCTTTGAAATCCCCTATAGGATCTATTGTAAGTGTGCTGTAAGAAACAGGAAAATCGGAATAAACATCATTTAAGATGCTTTCAGCTGCATGTATATTTTTTCGAATTTTGTCAATAGTCAGAATCGCATTAACTATTCGTTCTGAAGTATCATCATCATGAGGTCATCAGTCCTAAGACTGGTTGGACGCTAACCTCCAGCTTCTCCTATCTTGTGCTAACCTAAGAAGAACCTTCTGAAGTATATGTCATGTTATTACAATCAATTAATAGAGCGCTAAAGAAAATTTCTAAATATAAATTCGGAACTTCGAACTCACTTTTTGCATGATTTATTTCAGGAATACCTACATAACTTTAACAGGGAGGCACTTCCTAAAATATTTAATAGTATACCGATATTTACTTTAATCGATTTTTCATAAATCAAAGACAGATGTCAAAAGAAAACGATGTTTGAATAGTTATTTGAAGAATTGAATGAGGTGGTATTTATACTATTGCTATTAATTCTTTTTTTAATTGCGTCACAGTATTATCAGTATCTATTAACTAAAATATTTTCTTTCATGTATGTATACCAGTTTTAGTTCTTTGAGGTATACCATTTCCAAAGTTAAAAGGAGGGCGTAAAGAGAGAGAAGGGGGGGGGGGGGCAAAGACTACATACATATGAGTATGTGTAAGCTCAAAATCCAATTTGGATTATGAAGAACACTCTTATATTAATTATTTATATTAATATTTATTATGAATTGTCTTTACTTATTTTATAACAGTCAATTAACAATAAATGTTAGTCGATTAATTACAGTTAATTTTAATATAATTATATTTAGTGATAATATATACTGTGTTAAGAGCCAATTAATAAATTGATTTACAAATATCACTGATTTCATATAGAAGGACTGATTTAATTATTAAGAGTTATATCATATCCTACATTTAGAATATCGGTGATAAACTTTATAAAGCTTTAAAATACTATTCATTTGACTGTTGATATCTCTTGTAATATACACTATTTTTAATCGAAAAAGGGAACATCTTCCAATGTAATAAGGAATGATATATATTTTACCTCTGTTTTCCACTGTTTAATTCTTATCGTCGATATACAATAGAGCCATGGCAAAAGTTCAAAATAAAGTTTGTAATATCGTAACGATTATTAACAATAATCATTAACTGTTCATAAAGTCATATCAATCAAACTGTTCAAATAATCAATAAAGTCATATCAATTAAACCAATAGGTTCATAAACGTTACAGACAGCCATGAATAAAGCCATAAACATGCTTTGTCCATTTGGGAGGGTTTATTTTCTGTTCGTTGGCGATAAATATTTATGCCCATAGTTAGGAAAGTAAACTTAACTAAACCGACACGTATTTTCGATAAGCACCAGTAACATTTACATTTTGTATATTTCGCATTGTGCTGTTAAAATGTATTCACAGTAGTCTATTTCAATTCTAATTCACGTTTTCATAAGTTATTGATTGTAAATAATGAAAATATTAAATCTGAAGTTGACAATTTTAGCAAATAGCAACTGATAGCAATGATAGTCATTGGAGATGCGCCACGTAACGTAAGCATTCTCATCTTGTTGTTCTTCCTTTATAAATTCGAGTTCCCCCATTATTAATTAGTAGTTAATTATTTTCCTCATTTCTAATTAGTAGTACATTTTTTTTTATGGGGGGAAATCCTCATGGACACCATGCGCTCGGTGTCTATCACGTCATGGTAGTGTCGGGTTTTAACCGACTAAAACCCCCTTTTTTTTATTACACCATGGGAGTCCTGGAAATCGTCGCAAAGCGACATACTATCAGGCCACCCGGCCGTCTTTACTTTCTCTTCCTGCTTTATCCCTAATTTTCTCTCTCATCAATCCGTTTCTTCTGTAATACCTTTTTAACAAATCGACATACCTTTCCCCAGTTGCTCGCGTTTCTAATCATCATGTTGATTATATTTTCCCTACTAATTCTGTCATCCAATTCTTCTTCTAATTCCTGTCTCCATTGCAACCATCTATCGCAGATCAGTATTGTATGTTCTGTCGTATCTATACTACCGCAGTATATACATTTATCGTCTTGCGTTATTCCCATTTTTTTGGTGTAATATCTGAAGTACCCGTGGCCTGTCAAGAACTGCGTCACAAAAAAGTCCAACTTCTTGTGTTCGCATCGTACCCATGGGAGGAGGTCCCGGATGATTGCCTTCGTCCAGGCTGCCGTGCCTGTATGGTCTCTCCACATTTCCTGCCAATTTCTTAAGGTTGTTTCTCTCTCCCTGTTTTTCACCTCCGGTAGGTAGGCATTTTCGATGTGGTACAGCCTGTGTCTTTCCTCGATAAGTAGAGTTATCGGTGGAGTTCCCGTGACTACCTGAATGGCACTAGTCGATATTGTTTTGTACCCGCTGACTATTCGTAATAGGGCTTTTCTTTGCATGCTCAGAAGCATATTTTTGTATTTCAGTACATTTATGGCCTGATGCCACACAGACGCGCCGTATAGAATTACCGATTGTATAACTCCACATAGCAGTACTATGTGGAGGGTAGGTCCCTCTATATTTGGTAGTAACCGTGTTAGTGCCGCCATTTTAACTTGAGCTTTCTCGATAGTATATTTGATATGGTTTCCGAATGTCAATCTGTCGTCTAAGATTACTCCCAAATATTTCAGTTCTCTGGCTGGTGTTATTTTTGTGCCTAGGATTTCAAACTGGATATGGTTTCTCTTTCGGGGTCCTTTCAAAATGGTCGCCTCAGTTTTCTGGGGGGCCAAGGTCAGATCAGTTTTCTTCATCCAGAAATTTATTCTTGCCAACGACTCGTTTACCCGGAATTCGAGTTCGTGATCGTCCGGCACTTCCACCATAATAGCTAAATCGTCAGCATAAGCTTTGCTAGTTGCTCCTTCTGTGAGGGATACTGCGAGTACCTTATCATACAGAATGTTGCAGAGGAGCGGTCCCAGAACCGATCCCTGTGGAACACCCGCTGTCATCTCTATCGATTTTGAGTTAGATATTACGATGTTTCTATTAGAGAAATAACTTTCCACGATGTTTATCAAGTATTGGGATACCTCTTTACTATGGAGTTCCTCAACTATCTTACTCCAAGTCGCTATATTAAAAGCGTTCTTTACATCTACGGCAATTACTGCAAACCATCTACTATGGGTGCTTTTTGCGGAGTTCACTATCATATTTATCGCTTGTATTGCAGAGCGACCCTTTCTAAACCCATACTGTCTCTCAGAAAGCCCACCTTTTTGTTCTATTTCCGTTTCGATTCTTTCCTTAATTAGTCTTTCGTAGTACTTCCCGACCATGTTGAGCATGCAAATTGGTCTAAAGGGCGAGGGACATTCGATAGCTTTTCCTTTCCATATGAGGCAGACTGAGGCTATTTTCCACATTTCAGGGAACTCTTGTCCCTGTACATTAGTACATTATTAGATTAGTACATTATTAGATTAGTACATCAGGGAGTGATAATTGTATTCAACTTCACATATCAATTTGAAAACACTTCGACAGAACATTTTCTTATGTTACCTTTTCTATATGAACATAAATTTATCTCCTTAAAACTTGGTATTAGTCTCACTATGTTTCAATTTAAAAGTGTCCATATTAACTTTCTGTCGGGTACAGTCTGAATCCAAACACATTTAGGCGCTATGCATCTGAGAGATCCCATATTTTTTCTTCTCGATACTCTTCTCAATTTCACTCTAGTTTTTCATCGTGATAATTAAATTTACATAAAGGAACTCACTTCATATTGTAAAACAATACCTTTGGAATATTTTTATAGGACAACCAGCTATTGATAAGTTCTTCTGTTTTAAGGAAAAAACACATATGTACATAAATTGAACAATATTTTGAATACAGAAAACAAACTACCTAATATTTCATGTAAAAGTAATATAATAAAAATATTGCGCGTGAATTGCAAAGAAAAGCTATAAGCAACTGCCTATTTTATGTGTAAAGAATTGTAAATCCTCTTCATAATTTTAACATGTTCTAATTTAACATCCAAATGTGCTAATTTTGAATAGTAATACAATAAAATGACAGGGTAAGTAATCGTAGAAAGCCCAAAATATATTATTAATTTTAATAATAAAAAAAATCTAACAAAATATAAAAATGAAAATAATGACATAATCAGGCGCAATGCATCTGACATATCCAGGTGGCACATATAAGGCCAGGGAATACACTAAAAAAAATCGACACTATATCGACGAGAGTGGTTTGGAGCTAGGAAGCTATGACGGAGTTCGAGTTAATAGTCGTAATACACACTAAAGGGCAAAGCAAAAAGTGACTGCCGGATCCCACAGGTCGGTTGCGCCTGACGGAAAGTTACATAGTCAGCTGCCACTGCCTTAGTTATACAATTAGTTAATACACATCAATGTTTTTCTTAATACAATGGGATCTAAGCTTCCACGTTTCCTTAACTACTAAAAATCCTTTACATTCTGCTCCAGTTTTGTTTAACACCCATATACGTTCTCCGCCATTATAAAATCCCGTTTAACTAGGGAAACATAATTCATCGCACAACTTTTATAACCCGCTAGTGCACGAACACTAAAAAAACTTTACGATCTTCCGAAAAGTCATTAGTATTATACATTTTCGTTAACCATAACCATAACAATGTTACCCTCGGTAATTTTCCGAGCGATTCTGGCCCTTGCGCTGCGCTTTAGAAGAAAAACTTCCCTGAGTAACGTCGGAGACGGCAAAAACAGTTCGAACTGTGTTTATCGGTTGAAACAAATCGCTAAGGGGTGGCGTGCCAGTCGCACAAGCGAGTTCTCCGCCGATGTATATGGAAAATACGAAAAACAAATCTGGTCGATTGCAAAGAAGTTTCTTATAAGAGACCGGGATGACCATGAATTTATCTTTCGCCAGACCTTCACTATGATATCAATTGAAATTGTAGATTTTTCTATACGTTTTATTGTTTAGGTTTTTTCATACGTGGCTCAGTTTTACGTCACTTTTATGTGATTTGTGTGCTCGTAAGTTCACCAAGTACTGGTAATAAGATACGGGAGCAATAAATTTTTATTGCTGAATTATTCTGGATCTAGCTTATGTACAATCAGTTGATTAGCAAGTCAGTAAATTATAGTATAAGCAGGAAATACGGTATTCCAACGACGCTGCAATAAAATTAAGTAAGTAATAAGTCAAATAAATAATATCATTAACAATTATCTATAAATTTTTTATTTGAAACATGTCATAATTCTATTTTCAACTGTAATTCATCAATAAGCTGTACTTAGTTTTTAGTATTTAAATTTTAAATTAAATATCATCAATAAGTAGTAAATTTGATTGGAAAGAATAGCTAATTTTTTCGTAATTCGCTAAGCAATACCAGGAACTTCTCTCTTATTGAATAATCTGTCTAAGGGTACATAGCAGTAAGGACAATAACTATTTACAGTTACTATTTCAGGAACGAAAATATTTAAATATTTTTGCCTTATAATTATTTAGATACATAGTGTATATGAGATCTTTAAAATATATGACAAATATGCAATACTGAGTGTAATTTCTAGTCTTAAAATCCAGTAGGAAAGTCTACTATGTAGTCTACTACCTACTTCTAGTCTATTTTGAACCATTCTAAGTGTCTTGCTTTATTAACTTCATCTCCTAAACTACTTATAAGAACATTAAGATGCGATCTCACTGTATTCTGTATCTTGCACCACAAATATTTTGTATATTTATTGTAGCACCGAAGATGCTTGAAGATCTCGTTCCATAATTTAACTAACTAGTACTCGGTGCGAATTGCTACGCCCCAAAAATGATGTAAAACACATGTTTTTTTAGTGAACAATATTTTGACATATTTATTTCTTTAAGTATGTTCCGGAAAAGTGTTGGGGGTGGGGTAGACAATTACGGGGGTTGATCTTATATTCAACCCTTCTGAGGATAACCTCTGAGATCTGTGGGCCTATTCATCAATTTCCACCCACTGTTTTTTAACTTTAGCCCCTATGAGATGGATAACAATGCACATTCGCTTTTATAAACATACTCGTAATAGATTTGACATTTGTATTACGAACATTTACTATAACTCGAAGTACCTACTTTATCCCGAAAAGATTTCAAGATTTTGATGGCTGAGGGAGGTGCTGTCCTTCACATCTCAGTGCTGCGTGCCGATTTACTTTATTATCATTTTGAATAATAAGAGTTTCTTGTTCATTGAAAGTTGTGATTTATTACCACATCCAGTACAGTTTGTTAAAGGTAAGTTCAAGCTGTTTCCGTTTGATAAATATGTATTTGCGCCGGTTTATCCTTGGGTCTAGGTGCATTCTAAGATATTTAATACTTTCAACATGCTCCAGATTATGTTAAATAGTGTTTCAAAAAATTAAATCTGCCACAGGTAGGATTCGACATCTGTCCCGGATTGGAACCGAACGACATACAGCTGTTGCGCATTTATTAGTTCTCATCAGTGCCAAACACGATACACCGATCCAGGACAAATGTCGAATGAAATTTATAGGGTATACATCTTTATCGATACGATCTATGTCAGTTTCTCGATTTCCGACTTATATCTTACTGTTAAATAGTGGATCATTTTATTTTCAATTTGTGAATCTGCGTTTCTTCTTATGAGTGTGGATTGACTTACTATTATTGGGTTACTCTCAAGTTTTAAGCTAATGTTCTACTTTATTCAAGTGTTTTTGAGGATTACTGGTAACCCTTGTTGGTTTTACGTGTGAGGCTAGTATTATACCTGTATCATCAGCAAAACAATCAACCATGGCTAATTTTGTGGTAGTGATGTGAGATGATACAACTAATATGGCACTGGTCCTAACATGCTTCCTTATGGGCCACTAAATAGGATAGGTAATAAATCCGTACCTTTATTATGTTGTTTAACTAGGAATAAATAACAATAAATATAGTATATTTTAGTTTTACACAAGCATTGTGGAGTCAGAAGAGTCAAAATTGATCGACCAAAATATCCAACAATTTTAATAAAATAGCGGAGGTGCCAATGTAATTCGGACAGGTTCAATCTTCAAGGATTTCTTTATTTATTATGCCTCCTAACTATTAATCCTTCTGGTATTTTATAAATATTTAAAATAAGTCATGGTCATAGGTTAGATGGAAAGAAATAATATGAAAAAATATTAATATAAACTCAAGTTAAACAAAATATTTATACATATTAAAATGACCGTGGCACCTCCGCCAATTATTTAAAAATGTTAGTTTTCTGTACTATATTATTTGTTATATATTGTATTATTAAATATTATAATAATTAATAGTGATTTAGATATTAGAACTACAATTATAAATAGATAAAACTGAAAATTAAACATCAACTAAAAACAATAATTTCTTACTTGTCGATTTCTTGCTGGTGAGGTCGTGCCTACTTTGAGTCACTACATGGACACCATCTCTAGGATAATTATTAATGTCTTGTATTAACGAAATTAACGAAAATTTTCTATTAACGTAAAATTTCTAGTTGTTAAAATGTTATAATTAACTTCAAAACGTTATTATTTCTTCCATTTATCAATAGGAGATTTTAACCACGTTTCTGTTAGAGCAAGAATTGAATAATTACTACAACAACGATAGAGTTTAAAAATGTAAAACCTTCATATATGTAGTTCTCGCGTATTCTCCGGTATATATTAGATAGACCGCAGATATATGCTAAACCCTTTGCTAGATATGTGAAAAAGTGAAATATAAAGTAAGTCTTTTTAAATTAATACAGGTAGAATATTTTTTGTTCTATATATTCCTATCTCACTACATTGAATGCGAATTCTGTTATACGGGGAATTATTAATTTCCACAATTTTCCTGAGAAAAAAAGAGGTTTGCATTAATATTATTAAAATTATTAAAAACGAACAAAATTCCAACTTATAAAAAAATAAAATAAAATTCTGGCGTTTGAAGAAAATCTACTAACGTACCGTAAAATTTTCTATTTTTCTTTATTCGTTATTATTTTGCACTTTATGTAAACCTCACACATAAGTTCTGATTTACTAATTAAGTTCTTAACATCCCAAAAATAATATTTCACTGACCTACTTACAGCGTGAACCGAATGCCTATCAGGATCTAATATATAGTGCCATCAAATACTAACAACGCAAAAGTGTATAATTAGACACTTCTCGGGACGATTTAAATTAAAGGAAGCGGAGAATAGAACGCAATTTAAATAGGAGAATGCCGCCTTCGCGCTAATTATAGTCAAATAAATTCAGTTGCAATAATAACAGAGGGTGGGTTGCGGCGGGCGTATTTGGTTTAGTTTCGGCGGAGAGGTATTAGTGTTAGGAAGTCTGTGTTGACTTTAGTGCTTACGTAGTAGGAAAGGCGGCTTCTAAATGAGACCAAGACAGAACCACGTGCTGCAGCATGTGTCATCTTGCCTGATACTTTCCCGGCAAGCGGTCCTATTTCCCAGTTTCTGATGAGACTTTCTGTGTGCGATTTAATTAGATCCCAACTGACACTTGTTTCCGAAACTGAATACCCGGCGCTATCCAGACATTTATTACTGTTATGATTGTTGAATAGGCGTAGTTTGCTGTTTATATTCCAAATTCTGTACGTGACGGGAATGTATTGATTTCAGCACTTTCGCCATCGCGTACCTTCAATTTGATATGTGTACGTGAATAATAAATAACCAATTTTGCAATCCTCTCTCCATTTATATTCTGATTGCGTTAAGTGATCATAAAAACTAAATTGTATATGTTAACCAAAGATAAATGGAAAAACATAGGAGATTAGCTTTCCACACACAATGAGAGATTATACGTCGAATGACGCACGTTTCGTCGTAAGTTCAGAAAATGGTTAAAAGTAATAATATTGGTTAATAATATTTTTGTCCCAAATACTTGTTTTTTTTGTGGGGGACGTAGGCAGTGCTTGCGCTAGCCGGAAAAGTGGCCCCCCAGATTAGTGTCCCCCCAGATTAGTGTCCCACCTGCCTCGGAACCTCTCTCGCTTATCACCGAGGCAGGGGTCAATCTTCTTCTCTGATGTTATAATAGCTCACTATATTCCCATACATCCCCAATCCGTTAAAATAATTAAGGGTTCGGGGACAGCTCCCTTTCTTCCTCCTCCTTTTTCATCATTATCTTCACAATCATCCTTTCTACATTCAACCACACGTACTCATTCTCAATCATATACCTCACCAATTCTCTCATATCTCCGGGCTGCCCAATATTCCCCATACACTCTTGCCTCTCATTAGACCACCTCGGACACCTGAGCATCGTATGCTCCGGGTTTTCCCTTTCACCACAGTATACACATTCATCCCCATCTACTTTCTCTATCTCACGCAGGTACTCTCCGAAGCATACGTAGCCCGATAGCACCTACGTGAGATAGTATCCTATCTTCCCGTGTTTCCACTCAAGCCATGAGAAAGCGGCTGCCATCACCGCTCCTGCCATCTCATCCACAGCCTCTGCCTAGCATCCCGCCTCTCAGACCCCCGGTACACCTCCTCTCTCTCCCTTGCAAGAAGATCGATTGGAGGTATACCGGCAATAACTAACACTGCAGCCCCAGACATTGTCATACACGTACTAGCCTCACGCAACGCTGGCGCCGCCATTCTCTGCACACTCCCAACCATCCTTCTCCACTTCTTAATAACCAAAATTTCAACCCAAACAGGAGCGGCATACAACAGGATGAACTGTGTCGCAACGACTCTTCTCTTGGCCGCTCTGGGGCCCCTCACGTTGGGCATCAGTCTCCCCGGAGCCGACACCGTTCTCCCAGCCTTCAACATGATCTTCCCTACATGTAGTCTGAAGTGTAAGCCAGAGTCCATCCACACTCTTAAATATTTCAAAACTCGACCAGATGAGATTGTAACCTGTCCCACTCGGAAGTCAATAACCGGTGGCTTCCTCCGTTTGGTGAGGAGGATGGCCTCCGTTTTATCATTGGCAAGTCTTAACTTCCTACCCCCTCCACCCACCTCCTGATTCTCTCTATCGCGAGGTTAATATCCTACCTAACGTTTATTCCATTCCTCCCCACAACCAAGACAGCCAGGTCGTCCGCGTAACCCACAATAGTAACCCCCTGCGGAACTCTAACCCGGAACACGCCGTCGAACATCAAGTTCCCAAATACCTGTTGGTTACATATTTTTGCATGCTGAAATCAATTATCTTTTCATAATCTTTCCATCATCCTTAGTATTCTTGTTCCAATATATTCACTTATCACTGATAGACTTATGTGTACTTATACTGTAAGAGACATTTAACACAAAACCTGTGTGAAACTTTGGTATTTTTATTATTAGTGTAGTGCAACACTTTCTTTTTGGAAACACAAATCTATTAAACTGAGCTCCTGTCGTCCTGCAGAACACGTCTTGATATGTTGAAACCCGCAAACAGTCCCTATTCCTAAGTAGCAATTCTTTCTCAGTTGTCGGCTGGAGCTCAATGCATCAACATATCACATGCAGTACTTATCAACGATTTAACCATGTTATGCTGCATTGTGCGAGTATCTATAACTATTGTAGCGAAACCCTAATCACCGAATCTCCCCAAAAGCTGTTAATAAACTGTAAACCACCCAAATTATTTCTAATATATCTGCGGCAAAAAAAGTGAACTA
The DNA here is from genome assembly GCA_037954035.1 of Rosalia funebris. Taxonomy (NCBI): domain Eukaryota; kingdom Metazoa; phylum Arthropoda; class Insecta; order Coleoptera; family Cerambycidae; genus Rosalia; species Rosalia funebris. The sequence continues at coordinate 24,374,397 of JAZFAV010000011.1, forward strand.
GAAAATCATTGGCCCCAGGAAATACTGGGACCTAATGTCATAAGTGCCTCTTGCTGATCCCCACAAAATTTATTTGTCCCTTTTGTACATCAAGCTTGGGTTGACGAAAAATTTCGTCAATGGTATGGATAAAACACCATGGATTTACATAGGTGAGTAATGAATTCTTCAAGATCAGTGATACCAAAACAAAAGGAAGGTACAAGTATATTTGTAGGTATCCAGATCAGGTAGCTGTTTCAATATCAAACATTTTATGAGGAGTTAAATGGAACTCAAGCGGAGGCATTGCTGTATTTTAAAGGATTTTGCAACCTTTGCATACATGTAGATAGACAGAAATTTCACTCGTATTCGAAATATTGAAAAACATTGACAGGTTCCAACTTACCCACATCACATGGGCAATGGATGCAAAGTTCATAACTAGCCCTAAAATTTATAATTTTTTTCCTATAGTTTCCAAAGTCACTTTAGTTTCTTTGTTCTATTTTTTCATAAATTTCTATTTTGTATTTTTTTTCGATTTGATACGTTTTGAAAACGTACATATACTTTTTATGTTGTTATCACAGCTTCTAGGACAGCAGAGCAACTGACTCATACTGTGAAGGAAAAGAGTACATTCCATAACACCATAACGATATTTACGTTAATTTAATAAAACTTTATAAGGTCATTCTTTTTCAATTTTTAACCGGGAAGTTACTTAAATCAGTGGTCAAGGGTGGCCTACATAACATATCGTAGAACTACAACACAGTTATCAACTGTTGCGGTTTTAAATGTCCCAGAAAATACACTACAAAGTCCTACCTAGACTTTTTTCTAAAAATTGTATGTTTTAATTTTGTGTAGTACCTAAGTGAATATATTCCATATATTCAGTGAATGGAACTCTAACATCAAGAAGGGTGAGATACATTCCCACCTCCTATAGTGGCATGATGGGTGACTACTGTTAATCTTTGTTTTAGATAAGAGAGCACATCTCGCAAGAGAGAAAAATAAATAGCAGTAAATATGTTTCACCGAATACATTGTGCAAGGAAAATAGCACACTTTCGCAGGAGCTCTCGACAAATACCAAAAAGTTATATATCACCAAGTTGGTTACTTCATCAGATGATGATAGATTTTAATAATTTGCTGAGTATACTAACTTGATTGATAAAAAGCCCGTCTAGCAACTAATAATATTTCTCTGGATATGGAACATTCGTCTCTTATCTTTTACTGCTGCATCGAAAATTTCAACCCTCTCCCAAAGTTCTACACAGTAGCTAAGAAAATATTTTATTATTAGTAAAATATATGGACATACGAATGGGCACCAGAGAAAACCAAACTGATGTGGTGTTGAGCGGAGCTTTTATAGTACCACGTTCTACCGCTAGGAGCATATAGAGCTACTACTCCCGAGTCAGTAAGTCAAGCCTCGTCTCTAAAGAAGGTTCCGTTCGGTTTGTGTGAATTTTTTTTTAGAGTTTATTCTATAAGGTCAGGCAGTTAACCAGACTTTCTACCTAGAAGTTCTAAAAGAATTTCGTTACAGTTTGCGATGGAAGATACTTGATTTGTGGCAGTCGGGCAGTCAGGAGGACCTCCTGACCTTATACCTCCTTTAAAACGGAAAAATCACTAAAATACTTGAGTTTTCCAATCAAGAAACAACAAGCACACAAAATAATTCTCACTAAAAAATTCACATGAGCCAAACGGAACCTTGTTTAATGACGATCCTTTTCTTACTGAGTCTAAAATAGCAGCTCTATATGCTTCTACCACAACACACAGTGTTTGTAGTACCACGTTAGAACGTGGTACTACAAACACTCTACCCACCACAACATGAGTTCGGTTTCTTTTGGGTACGCCTTCGTAGATATCTATACATTCTGATTACGATACAGTTTAAACAAAGTGAATATAGGTGATATATTTATGTACTACCTGATACTCTTTGACTCAAAAATGTCTTGAAGAAGATATTAATATATTTCTCGTAGAAGCTACTACTTGACTCATCACGAATAATTACGATCTATTACTATGAGTACAAAAAAAACTAGTGCATATAGTTTTCCTGTGAAAAATTTCATCACAATCGGAGAGGGTTAATCACTTGAGTCACTTCTCATATAAACATTGCACTTGATGCAATAGATATAGCTTTTTAATATATACGCACCCAAGATATGCATACGGATATAAAACCAGATAATCAGAGTGACGTTATCAGACGGATTAATTTCGGAAACGTTCCACGCTTAAGAGCGCATAAATCTTTATTGAAACGGCCAATCTGCCGGCTTCATTCCAGAATGGGAGAAGTAAAATTGATATAAAACATTTAAGGCCCGCTCCATGGCACTGGCTAAAAGTCTCTATTAACATTTCAATTACCCGAGTTCGGCGTAAGGGATAATGAGGTGAATTAACCTGGAACGATCGCATTCCGCTAGGGGATAGACAGCCGAAGTAATTGATACTACGCGCACTGCGATGCTGCGCTTATATTGTCTGTCTTTGATTCGACTAGTACAGGGCGTCTCGCTGCAACTACTAACAGCATGTAAAGGAGGTTCCGGGTAACGCAGAATATAATTTTCGATTGTGTTAAGGGGTGACATCCACCTAGAAACATGAAAAGATAGTCGATATTCGGGATTAATTATCTTGGGAATTATTAATGATAAATAAATATTTATTCTTTTATATTGAAGAGAAATTTATTGTAAACGTGGTGAAGTGAACATAATTTAAGAATATTTAAAACCGAAAGAGATATGCCCGCCAGAAGTAGAGCGTCTATTTCGCGACCCGGTTTGCGGTTACCCTTCTCCTGTTAAAACTGATCATCTTAAATCAAAGATAGCAAGCTATCATAAAGTCAGGTGCATACGAAACATATTGACGATCGCCGTTTCCGATATTTGTTCTTAAAGAAGAAACGTCACAAGGAACTGATGTACGAAAATTCGGTAAAAAATTCAGTTATTGTCGTAATTTGTTTAAACTATTTTGGTTATTTTTTAAAAGTGATCGTCGTTCTGTTAACAATAGCTTAAAGCGTGACTGTGCTAAATTTCAAATGAATCTATCGATCGCTTCTCGAGATATGACGGTCACCGTTTTGGATTCAAAGGACGTTGCCTCTTTTCAGGATGATGAATTCTCGTACTTTGTGTGTATACATCATTACAATGTAGTAGGAAAAAATGCATGAAACAATGATTCCTTAAGTATAGTGCTGATTAGTTAAGTCGATCATGGTTGCGTACCCGACGAGGGCGCTCATTAAGGGACGCAGGTAGCAGCATTAGCCGCCTTCTACCCCGTGACTGAAAGCTTTATATCTCTGTAAATTTTAAAAATATCAACTTGAAACTTTTAGAATAAATTCTTAAGCCTTCATACTATAATAATAGACAAAAAAAATTATAGAAAATTTTTAAGATTATAGGTGGATATGTATATATAGGTGCCCCTTAAATATTTATATTACCTTATGGTATCTATAAAGTGTCACACTTCCGTCAGAGCCCTTTCGAAATATGACATTGAATCCAATTTCTATACAATTAAGCAAAACGACATACCACTAGATATATAGTGCCCTTTGCCTACAAATATATTAAGCTAATTAATAACGAACTTGTCTTCTTGACAATTACACTACGCCTGTGCGTAACGTCGTTCTCTTTTACGTGTATTGTGAGTAACACAAAACAACAGCTTCTAGATATATTCGTATTGTACTTCTTGAGAATCATATTTATATTGATTAACTTAGAACTTCATGTTTGTTTCTCGTTTCCTTTCTTTATTTATGATGCGGTTTTTTTAGCCACATAATTAAATAACGTGGAAATTGGCGAATGCGCCAGTTATACTAATTTATAAAAACTTATTCCTTATAACAGGAATACAACAATTTTGATCAAAGTTAATTAGAGCTAATAATGTCGATAATATTGGGCATATAATTACTACAGCATTTTCGCGGGGTTAAAATATTTCCATAAAAATAAAAGTCTAGTGGAGTGATGTCGGGAGACCTAGGAGGTCAAACCACCGAGTCACTATTTAATATTCTTTCATCGCAAGTTTCATAAAAATAGGTGTACTGGAATTATTGGCGAGACAGCGTTTTTATTGAAACCATAAATCATTCAACTGGCCTTGCAAGTACTATTTTATTTTGTTTGCAATAGTGTAATACTGTCAAATCATTCGATTTCCTTAAAAAACTAATAGTAATAAAATGTTTAATGTATATTCAAGTTTAATTTTAAATAATTTAGTTTAATTGGAAATTGTCAAGTAAAATAATCAAGTTTTTCTTTGGTAATGTTTTAATATTTCTTTAATGATAATTTTAGAGAAATAACTTCTATCGTGTTGCTGCCTCTCCTCTGGTAACTTTTGAAGTAATTGTTAGCCGCATTTCTCTGATGTTTTATATTTAAAACACTAACATGTTAAACTCCTCTTTATTTGAGAAATATTGCAGCATTATTCATATATTATTTCCTATTCTTTCATAGGAATGTAACACCTCGTGAAAAGTAGAAGTTATATCCTGACAGATAAAAAATCCTATATGGCGACTACAAGAAAAATACGTATTGGTGATGTTTTTAGAAAACCGAAACATAAGAACGAGACTTAAATACTTCTATTCTATGTAAAATTATATACAAAATATTTCTATTCCACGCCTGGCTTAAAATATGTCGGTAGATTTTAAATATATTTAAAAATAAAAAACTGTAGTATAGTCTAGAATACTTACACCTTCATATTGACATAATGCCTTCACATTGACACTGTTGAAACGTAAGGCAATATGGCTGTTCTAATTAACAAACGTATGTCTAATTGTGTCTCAAGAAGAAAGAATGAATTATGATGTCCAAGTTTATTACAATTTATTGTGAAAATGACAAAGCCACTGAGGGACTTCAGTGAATAAGTTTCACGACGATGAAAGTAACCACGATAATATAGATCTATTTCACTGATAAAGAATCCTATATGGTGACTAGTTTATTGATGATGTTTTTAGAACACCGAAACATAGGAAACAGTATTAAATTAAATACAGGGTCTTTCAATAGAGACGCTAGCATTTTTTAGGTTATAGCGGGCACCTTGTTAAATAAACATCTGTAAAATTTATTGTGAATTGTTCAGTAGTATGTGGCAAATGACAGTTGAAGGTTATAATGCTATAGAACGTGTAAAAATCATAAAATTTTTTCTTAAAATCACTGCTCCGTTCGAGAGACGTTCCGCGCATTCTGTAATTTTGATCCTCGCCACAACCGTCCCACCGAGTCTACTACTCGACGTTTGGTGGCCAATGTCGAGTCAACCGGTTTGATAAATTATCAGTCAATATGCGCACATCACCGAAACGCAACGTCTGCTGAAATCATCGCTGTTGTGCGTAAGAGTGTACGGGAAAATTCGAGACAGTCAATTTTTCGCCGTTCAGAAGAACATGGCCTTTCTGCCACTTCAACTTGGCGAATTTAGCGTTGAGACTTGAGTCTGCACCCGTACGAATCTCAACTGACTCAAGAACTTAAGGTAAACGACCACAGACCATCGTCTTTAGTGACGAGGCGCATTTTTGGAGGAATGAGTATGTGAACAAGCAAAATACCAATCCACACGAGATACACCACTACCACCAAATGCATCCCGAGAATGTCACTATTTGGTGCGGATTTTGAACTGGCGGAATCATCGGTCAGTACTTCTTCCAAAACGAAACTGCATTGCCATAACCGTCAACGGCGAGCGCTGTGGATCGATGATAAGCAACTTCTTGTGGCCTAAATTAGATGATACAGATACCAACGACATGTGGTTCCAACAGGGCGGCGCTACATGCCACACAGCACATGCCACGATGGATAGCTTGCATAAGCGATTCGAGAGCATGGTTATCTCGCGCAGCGACGACGGGAACTGGCCACCCGAAATCGTGCGATTTAACTCCTTTAGACTTCCTCCTTTGGGGCTATCTTAAGTCGCAGATCTATGCAAATAAACTGCAAACAGTTGATGTCCTCAAAATCAACATAACGAACTCCATCAAGCAAATTCAGCCAGATTTATGCGATAAACTAATCGAAAATCGGACCCCTCGAATACGTGCCACGTAACAAAGTTATATTCTATACTTAATGTCATAAAATTGTCTTTTAAAAAGAAAAAAAATTGTGGATATCTCACATACAACTTATTATTTACATTTAAAAATCGAGCGTCGTTATTGAAAGACCTTTTATTTCTATTCTATGTAATATTACATATAAATCTGACTTAAAATATGTTGGCAGATTTCAAATATCTTTAAAAATAAAAATATTTTGACGGATTTTTAAAGAGATTTTTTCTCCGCAGTTAGTTTTAAATTACAAATATAATGTCTGAAGCTTTCGCCTTTGAACTATTTTTCCATCTACTATAATTTACGAGATTTCAAATAATCCGTCACCAGTTTTGGGCACACCGTATACAAATACATTACTTTTCTGGATTTCGCCAGAATCTCCAGCCATATATTTTTTATTACTTCCATTACCTCATCCTTATTTAGAACTCGTTCCTTCCGCCACGTCGGGAATAGAAAACATCGGTCCCTTGCCCACTGTCTTTTCTGGGTCGCCGCACAGCAGAGGAATAAGTAATGGATGAGAAGTTTATTCCTTCACCTGTTTTTCCCAAGAGCCGCCGGGTGGCGGCCCAATTCCGACGACACCCCGGCGGGCCCACGGCCGTGCCGCTGAAAGCCGTAAATTGAGAAGAATGGCAGCGATTTTTGCCTGTCGCGCAGTCGACAATTGCGGTAACTGCTATTGGCATTCGCATTTGTCAAACTGATGGCGCATCTATGAGTTACCGCTTTTTCTCGACCGGCCGCCGCTCCGAATTCCCGCGTTCATGCGCCACTGCCAATTGCATTGTTCTTCCGTTGGAGTTATGTTAATGGTTTATCATAAATCTGCTATTATAAGTGCTGACACTAGCGGTTTCGTTCTGTAATGCGGTGGAATCTTTCATGCGGGTAGTTTTATGACGGTGTTTGTAATCCAGCTTCCGAAACTCAGAATTTTCTCGTTCTGTTCGCGGAGCTCCGCAACTTCGTACGGATTTACTTGCGAAGTTAGCGCTGGATTTACAGAATGTTTCCTACTTTTTGCGAGTATTACATATATTCGAGTTTCCGACAAACAAACCCGTTTATTTTAACTCAAAGTATTTTCTGTACGAACACAACGCAGTAAAAATACTCATTCTATGGACAATCGTCAATATTTTAGAGTTGCATATAACCGTATAAACAAAACAAATACAATTTCACAATGACTGTTACATATATAGAGAGATCCAGATTAATTGAACATCCTACTCTCTATAGATTTTGTATGTGTCTCTCACATGTTTTGAGAAGACTCAATTTTCAAATGACAGTCGGCAATAATGATTTACATTGACAAATAACGTAACCAGTAAATCTAGTAACAAATAAAAACTCAAAAGCTAATAATGTTACACAAAAATCATCTAAAAGCATATTTTATACTCAATTGATTTTATTAATAACCAGAGCTCACGTAGATGCTTTATCAGTAGCTAAGCCATATACTATTAAAAATACACCATGGTGATACTATATTTGCGGGTACAAAACTGTAAAACTTCACTATTTCTGGTTTCTTTCACTATAGTTTACAATTATAGTCGTAAAAATTTTGCTATTACACTGGTGTTAAGTTTTAACTTAACACCAGTATAATAAGTAAAACGAGTAGCAAATCGCAATAATATTGCACCGCCCCTCGCTCATATCGAGGGCACCTCCAGAGCATGCCTCTAGGTCCGCTTTGGATCAAAAAACAAAAGTTACTACGTTGTTTGCAAGGGTCTATTTACTATATTAATTTTATCAAAATTCCGAAATTCGAACGAAAAGCATTTCGTACATCGACCTAAAAATTTTCCATCGACCACACACACACACACACGAAAACAGCCGTTTAGTAAATACAGATTTTCACGATTATAATTGTAAAATTTTATACATTCTACTGCGTAGTAACACTGCTGAAACATGAAGGAATACTGCTCATGATTTTTGATTAATTAATTTATATTCAAATGTGTCTTACGAAGCAAGAATTAATTATGTTGGCCAAGTGTATCGATATGGAGTCACTGGATTAATTCACCAAATGAGAGATATTATATATATGTACCTAACCTATTTGTGTTTCGCAAAGATAAAGTAAACATCTTATTCTGATAACATAACATTATTATTTATTGTCTGCTTATTAGTTAATACAATAATATATAATTTTTACCAAATATATTAGCAAAATTTTATTTCCAACGAGAAGTAAATCTCAATAAGAAGAATTATTAACAATTACTAAAATTTGAAGCAAGGCATCTATTTATGATTTATGAATGATCACTTACTACTAAATAATTTAGTTGTCCTAATAAGCAAATATAGTCATTGTCATGGCCAAGTAGTTTATTAAAATTAACAGATATTAAATGTCTGAAAAATAAATTAGACTTCGGAAAATTCACTCGAACAGTTCGTTGGGTAGGTAGTTAAGTGATATTATATTTGCCATTCTTGAATTACAATTATTAATAATAACATATTAATCTTATCCTGGAAGAATATTCACATTAAGATAGAATCAAAATATTTCATTGAAAAGGTCGCTAATACAAGTAGTAATATTTCAAATATGATAGTTAGGACTTTGCTTGCGTTGTTCAAGAATATATAAATATTTTTTGAACATACAAGATAAACAAATTTTTCATTACTGCTGTGAAGAAATTAACTTTGTGTACTGAAAAGAAAAACAATATAATGTATTCTATTTCAAAGGCGTGTTATTTTCCCTCATTGTACAATGTGGATAGTGAAAGGTGTAAAACTGAAATAAAGCTTACAAAAAAGTGATTAAATTGACACCAAACGAAGTCAGCAACATATTAGTCGGGAATCGAGAAGAGAACCACCAACCCGCAAAGCGGTTATCAAGGATCCTCGATCTCTTTCTTGTGTTTCTGCACGATCAGACAAGGTTTCAGAAAAGAAAACCCGTAATGTGTAAGATTCGACATCTGTCCCGGATGGGAACCGAACGACAGGCAGCTGTTTCGAACTTTTTATTTCTCATCAGTGCTGTACACGGTACGCCGATCCAGGACAAATTCCGAATCAAATCCGTGGGGTGTTCATCTAAGTCGATACGATCTATGTCAGTAACATATAAGTCGGGAATCGAGAAAAGAACCACCAAACCGCAAAGCGGTTTTAAAGTAGTTCCCGAATAGCAAGACTATTACATAATCGCTGTAGGAAAAAACTACTCCTTGGGCTAAACCGTTTGTTTTCTGAAATCAAACGAAGTGTCACCTATAAATTATAAAAATTCATACAATATGTTCAAACACAACGAATAAAGCAACAGGTGATCAAACATGATGACAAAGCTAATCTGAATATCTTGCACCTACATCGATTACAATCTACGCAACGATTAGTTTTCTTAAAACGAAAAGTTAATATTTTAATAAAGTCGTTATTATAGTCCAATACCATTCTTATTAATGATTTAAAGAAGTTCGTCATCGATTGATGTTGAAAGTAGTCCACAGAATAGACTTTCGAAAGTCGTATCTCCTGAACAAAACTTTGTAAACCAACGACGAACAGTTCCTTCATTATAACTCCCTTTGCCAAAAACCTAATTGATATTCTTGATAGCGGAATCGCCAAATTTGTATTAGTACAAGAAAGTTACTCGGAAAAATTATTCGCTGTTTCCATTGTCACACTTCAAACGATACTAAAATCTGAATATCTACTGGGAAAGCAAACAAAAAGGATTGGTAACTAGAGAATTAGAAGTGTTTGTTACATACTATAAATATTTTCCTGAGAATCAACTAGTAATTCATTAATCTTCTCTAAAGATTCTCATTTAAGAAAATATCATGTGCAGCACAGTACACGTGGTAGAAGTGAATACTTCTTTAGAATAGAGAATGAGAGAGATTGAGAGTGAGAGATTGAAAGAGAGAGAGAGAAAGGGAGAGGGATAATTTCAAAAGAAATATAACAATATAAAATTTGTGTAAAAAATATTCGGTTTATTCATTATCTACACTATCATCTGCTGGTGGTTCAATTGGTAATACGCATATGATTGGTTTGTGATAACTAAAATATGAAATATATGTTCGTGATTCGATATTTTCTAGATAACGTGTAAAACTTGCATTTATTGTTGTTCCGGATTTTGTTGTTGATTCTTTGCGATTGTTTTTTATAAGTAGACCAAATTTTCGCCTCTTCCAAGTGCATTTGCACCTGTGTGGCTGTAAACCAGTAGGGAGCGGTGAACGGAATATATTATATCTTCTAGATTTTGGTTCGGTGAGATATAGATGGCTGCGATGACGATATTTTTTCCATTCAGCGTTTGACATTCTGCAATGCAAACATCGCCAAGTTATCTGTGATGAAACACGTGGCGTAAATCAACTATTTTTTATTTTTTGGCATAGTATAGGCTTAGAAATATAATGTATGATAATATTTTAGTAGTTTAAATATACTTACATTATAACGGTTCAAGGATATTATTAAATAATCACAGAACACAGATGTAAATAACGTAAATAATTACAAAACACAATGATAAATATTCGGTACACACGCGTGCTGCTTCAGCTGTTAATATATTAATATATAACGTCTGGACGCGTATATCTATAACGCGCGCATGCGCGGCAATCTATCTATCCTATTCTATCACTTTGTACTGAGTTTATATCGCTCTCTCTTGCACCACTCCCGTGTGGTGTCAGAGTTGTACGTACTCGCGCGCATGCGCGTCATACTATATTTTCTTCTGTTGCCTAGTATGCAATGAATATGTGGCTCTCTCTCTTGCTCGTACGATGCTTCCTAAACTATTCCCCCTTCAAGCAACTCAGACCTTGGACTTAGCGTATGAGTGCGCGTTAAAGACGAAGGACCGCACAAAAGGGAGACGCGGATAACCTAAACTGATATATATATATATATATATATATATATATATATATATATATATATATATATATATATATATATATATATATATATATATATGATGTATAACTCTCTCTCTCTCTTTCTATTTCTCTCTATGTTATATATCTGTATACTCTGTCTTGTAACGAGGCCTGTGTTTTAGGTATACCAAATGTATAGCTCTCTTTCTCCTTCTCTCTACGTTATATCTTTTTTCTCTCTCGTGTAACGAAATCTCGAAACATTACATTTTTTCCAATTCACTCTCCATTCTCGTCAAATATCAGAACACAGCCAAATAAGTATTCACTTCAAAAATCGGACATTTCATGTGTGATTTCCACCTAATAGAAAGGAAATATCAAGAGGACTAGAGAGGAAGGAGACATAGCTCCTCGAAAAATCAGTGGTGAGGGTGGCACGAAAAACGTCGGCAATATGGCAGGCTCACGTAGAAGCGTGCGGGATCTGCGCATGTCATTTACCCTCGTCTATCGCGGTTTCTCTCTCACACTATCAAAATGTCGGGTTCCATTGAGCCACGATCAGGGCTTTTGCAGGAACAATTCTCAACGCAACAGTATCTCGACGCTTTTGACATATTCAACAGAAAAACTGGAAACACTCAAAACACAGCAAACAAAAATAACTTCAAATAACCTCGCTCGATTCTACGCAATGACCGCCATGATGAAGCACACCACGTGATCACAGTGTGGACGCTTTTCGTGCTACCCCCACAACTCGAGTTATGTCTCCCGTTCTCTAGTCTTCTTGGGACATATTTATTTTAATACATCAGCGGGAGACAGATGATTAATAAAGCCAAAGTAGTATCAAACAGGATATGTTATATGTAGACATATTTTATGCTTCCGAAAACAAATATTTTGACAAGAATAGATGAGTAAATGTATTTCTGATAAGGAAAATTTGCTCAACTAAAGTATAAAAATATACTGATGACTAAGTTTGTGGTAAAATCCATTATATTAACTACAATTTAGTGTATCTACGTTGAATAGATTAATTAGAAAACCCGTTTTATTAGAGAAAATAAACTATTTTTCAGTGTGGCTCAAGTAAGTACAAAATATAATACATCTCGCTTTAGGAATTTAGCATCGTAGACAAAGCTAGGGACACTCCCACCGACAGGCGAACAATAACAACCCCAAAGTTCCGTCGTTTATCTCCAAGACTGTCCGCAGTCGCCACATTACCTGCCATTTGCACTTATTGTATACGGAAGTAAGATAAAGTTTAAAAACGTTGATTTTTACACTTGCACACGTTCAAAATAGCCAACATGGCGACGACCGGCGGTGGTAAACTTTTACGGCACCACTTGAGCGGTCATAAAGTGAACTTCCGACCGATAAAATCAATTACATATCTGATTTACCGGCCGCAATCAAATCTAATGCGATCATGACCACCGTTTGAATGCAATTGCGTTTCTGCCACCAAATTACGACTTGGCCGCATAGGATGTCTTTGCGTGCAAATGAAAACTGAAGCAGAAGGCGTTTTACCTGATGGATGTACTGTGAGACTTAATAGGATGGAGATAAATTTAGGGGAAGTAATTGATTAATTATTTATTAGTAGTAGTAGTAAATGATAACGGAAGAAGGTTAATAAAAATATGGGACCAAAACCAGCTGAAAATTCTAAATGGGTATTTCCAAAATCGAGAGATCCATAAATATACGTAGATACGTAGATATACAACAAGAAACCTAAAAACTATTATTGATTATGTAATAACAAAACAAAAATCCCGCTTAAAATTCATGGATGTGAGAGTAAATAGAGGAACTTCTTGTGGTAGTGACCACTACTTCCTTAAAGCAAATATAGTTGCTCCCATAAGAACAAGAGATCAAAAAGAGAATATGCATGGGGATGAGAAGGAAGAGAAAGAGACAGAGATAAGATATAATTTAAGTAGCCTGGAACAAGAGAGTACGAGAAGACTATACAAAACCCGATTAGACAACAAATTACAACGAAGAGAATTTGACAATATAAAAGAGGAGTATGAATATATAAAAACGTGTATACAGTCGGCAGCATCAGAGACATTAGATTTGAAAAAGGAGGAAAACAGCGGAAACCATATTGGTGAGATGACGAAACTGAGGTTGAAATAGAGAAAAAACGAAAAAAATATCATGCATGCTTAAGCTCAAAAAATATGAATGACAAACTGATATATAAAGAAGCCCAAGCAAGAGTGTGCAAAATGATATGTACAAAAAAAAAAAGAAAAATGGGTGGTGACATGTTCTAGACTTAACATATATATAGGAGGTGGGAAAAGTACGGAAAGCTGGAGGCTACTGAGGAAAATGAGACAGGAACGGAAGAAAGATATCATCTCACCAATACCAGCGCAAACGTGGAATCAATATTTTGAAAAAATGTTATCAGAAGATAGAAAGAAATTTAAAAACATAGAAAACGTTAATCCCAATATAATTACTCAAGGATCTCCGATAAGAATAAGTATATCAAGTTAAGGAAGTATGTAGATCGCTAAAGAATGTCAGAGCCCCGGACCAGGAAATATTCCTGGAGAACTTATAAAATATGGAACAGACAAACTGTACCATTCACTGAGAGACCTTTTCCAAAGATGTATGAGCAGATCAAAAGTACCAGAAGAGTGGAAGGTATCATATGTATCCACAATTCATAAGAAAAGGGATAAAAGTGAGTGTGACAATTACCGAGGAATATCTGTTACAAATTTCACCAGCAGAATATATGGGAATATATTAAAAAACCGTATGGAGAACGAATATTGTGAAACGGATATATATATATATATATATATATATATATATATATATATATATATATATATATATATATATATATATATATATATATATATGATGTATAACTCTCTCTCTCTCTTTCTATTTCTCTCTATGTTATATATCTGTATACTCTGTCTTGTAACGAGGCCTGTGTTTTAGGTATACCAAATGTATAGCTCTCTTTCTCCTTCTCTCTACGTTATATCTTTTTTCTCTCTCGTGTAACGAAATCTCGAAACATTACATTTTTTCCAATTCACTCTCCATTCTCGTCAAATATCAGAACACAGCCAAATAAGTATTCACTTCAAAAATCGGACATTTCATGTGTGATTTCCACCTAATAGAAAGGAAATATCAAGAGGACTAGAGAGGAAGGAGACATAGCTCCTCGAAAAATCAGTGGTGAGGGTGGCACGAAAAACGTCGGCAATATGGCAGGCTCACGTAGAAGCGTGCGGGATCTGCGCATGTCATTTACCCTCGTCTATCGCGGTTTCTCTCTCACACTATCAAAATGTCGGGTTCCATTGAGCCACGATCAGGGCTTTTGCAGGAACAATTCTCAACGCAACAGTATCTCGACGCTTTTGACATATTCAACAGAAAAACTGGAAACACTCAAAACACAGCAAACAAAAATAACTTCAAATAACCTCGCTCGATTCTACGCAATGACCGCCATGATGAAGCACACCACGTGATCACAGTGTGGACGCTTTTCGTGCTACCCCCACAACTCGAGTTATGTCTCCCGTTCTCTAGTCTTCTTGGGACATATTTATTTTAATACATCAGCGGGAGACAGATGATTAATAAAGCCAAAGTAGTATCAAACAGGATATGTTATATGTAGACATATTTTATGCTTCCGAAAACAAATATTTTGACAAGAATAGATGAGTAAATGTATTTCTGATAAGGAAAATTTGCTCAACTAAAGTATAAAAATATACTGATGACTAAGTTTGTGGTAAAATCCATTATATTAACTACAATTTAGTGTATCTACGTTGAATAGATTAATTAGAAAACCCGTTTTATTAGAGAAAATAAACTATTTTTCAGTGTGGCTCAAGTAAGTACAAAATATAATACATCTCGCTTTAGGAATTTAGCATCGTAGACAAAGCTAGGGACACTCCCACCGACAGGCGAACAATAACAACCCCAAAGTTCCGTCGTTTATCTCCAAGACTGTCCGCAGTCGCCACATTACCTGCCATTTGCACTTATTGTATACGGAAGTAAGATAAAGTTTAAAAACGTTGATTTTTACACTTGCACACGTTCAAAATAGCCAACATGGCGACGACCGGCGGTGGTAAACTTTTACGGCACCACTTGAGCGGTCATAAAGTGAACTTCCGACCGATAAAATCAATTACATATCTGATTTACCGGCCGCAATCAAATCTAATGCGATCATGACCACCGTTTGAATGCAATTGCGTTTCTGCCACCAAATTACGACTTGGCCGCATAGGATGTCTTTGCGTGCAAATGAAAACTGAAGCAGAAGGCGTTTTACCTGATGGATGTACTGTGAGACTTAATAGGATGGAGATAAATTTAGGGGAAGTAATTGATTAATTATTTATTAGTAGTAGTAGTAAATGATAACGGAAGAAGGTTAATAAAAATATGGGACCAAAACCAGCTGAAAATTCTAAATGGGTATTTCCAAAATCGAGAGATCCATAAATATACGTAGATACGTAGATATACAACAAGAAACCTAAAAACTATTATTGATTATGTAATAACAAAACAAAAATCCCGCTTAAAATTCATGGATGTGAGAGTAAATAGAGGAACTTCTTGTGGTAGTGACCACTACTTCCTTAAAGCAAATATAGTTGCTCCCATAAGAACAAGAGATCAAAAAGAGAATATGCATGGGGATGAGAAGGAAGAGAAAGAGACAGAGATAAGATATAATTTAAGTAGCCTGGAACAAGAGAGTACGAGAAGACTATACAAAACCCGATTAGACAACAAATTACAACGAAGAGAATTTGACAATATAAAAGAGGAGTATGAATATATAAAAACGTGTATACAGTCGGCAGCATCAGAGACATTAGATTTGAAAAAGGAGGAAAACAGCGGAAACCATATTGGTGAGATGACGAAACTGAGGTTGAAATAGAGAAAAAACGAAAAAAATATCATGCATGCTTAAGCTCAAAAAATATGAATGACAAACTGATATATAAAGAAGCCCAAGCAAGAGTGTGCAAAATGATATGTACAAAAAAAAAAAAGAAAAATGGGTGGTGACATGTTCTAGACTTAACATATATATAGGAGGTGGGAAAAGTACGGAAAGCTGGAGGCTACTGAGGAAAATGAGACAGGAACGGAAGAAAGATATCATCTCACCAATACCAGCGCAAACGTGGAATCAATATTTTGAAAAAATGTTATCAGAAGATAGAAAGAAATTTAAAAACATAGAAAACGTTAATCCCAATATAATTACTCAAGGATCTCCGATAAGAATAAGTATATCAAGTTAAGGAAGTATGTAGATCGCTAAAGAATGTCAGAGCCCCGGACCAGGAAATATTCCTGGAGAACTTATAAAATATGGAACAGACAAACTGTACCATTCACTGAGAGACCTTTTCCAAAGATGTATGAGCAGATCAAAAGTACCAGAAGAGTGGAAGGTATCATATGTATCCACAATTCATAAGAAAAGGGATAAAAGTGAGTGTGACAATTACCGAGGAATATCTGTTACAAATTTCACCAGCAGAATATATGGGAATATATTAAAAAACCGTATGGAGAACGAATATTGTGAAACGGAGGCAGAAGAACAGGCCGGTTTCAGAGCAGGAAGATCCACAATCGATCACTTATATACAGTCACACAAATCTTGGAGAAAAAGATAGCATTTAACCAAGAAGTACATCTACTATATGTGGATTTAAAAAAAGCATATGATAGCATTCCTCTGGTAAAGGCTGTAAAGTCTCTGTATGATAATAAAAGATCTAGAATAAAAATAGGACATAATATAGCAACGGGATTTATAGTAACTAAGGGACTTAAACAAGGAAGCTGCTTATCTCCTACACTATTTATAATATATCTAGAACGTGCATTGATGACTTGGAAAAGAAAATGTCACAATATATGCATACCAATAGATACATCAACATTATACACATTATCTTTTGCGGATTACCAAGTTGTTATTGCGCAAGATATCGATGATATGGAATATATGACACGCAAACTTATCGAGGAGTATGAAAGATGGGGTTTAGAAGTTAATGTGATGAAAACGGAAGACATGTGTATTGGAGGACAATAACAAGATCTACTTCTGTCAACCGGGCAAAACATCAAACACTGCAATGAATATAAGTATCTAGGCATGAAAATATCAAACGACGGGACACTTGATGAAGCGATTTCGGAAAGAAACACTCAAGGTAGGAGAGCAATTACAATATTGAACAGCATTCTATGGGATAAACAAATAACAAAAGAAAATAAAAGAAGAATATATAATTCAATAATTAAAAGTATAGTAACCTATAGTTGTGAAGTATGGCCAATAAAAGAAAGAACAGAAAGAATGATAGGTACCACAGAAATGGAGTTCTGGTTGAGGTCAGTTGGAAAATCAAAGAGAGAAAGGGTAACAAATGAGAGAATAAGAAATATGATGGGAATAACACATGACATTATAGATGATATTAGAACCAAACAACTCGTACGGTACGGGCATGTTCAGCGAATGCCAAATGACAGAATACCCGAGAAAATTCTAAACTGGAAACCACAAGGAAGAAAAAGACGAGGAAGACCACGAAAAAGCTGGAGAGAGGGCATTGATTATGAAATTCGGGAGAGAGGTCTGGACGAGGACATGTGGAGAAATAGAGAGGAATGGAGATTAGGAATCGGAAGACGGCGAAGGACGTTATAAACCGATATGATGATGATGAATTGATTAATTTATTAATATATGGTTATAAGTTTAACTTGAATGAATTAGTTTTATCATGTCATTTATTTCAATGACTACAATAAATATTTTTGTTACGTAAAATAAATTTAAGGGGTAATGCCACTGTAATAAGCTAAAAAAGTCCTCTTCTTAACATTGACAATTTTTTTTAATGAATGACAAAAGAATTATTATCAAAAAATATTCGAAAATGGCGACACTGGAGCCATTCTCGCGAGAAATGGCGAATTTAAGGCGCTTTGCGGTACGCAGTGTAACGTGCAAATTTGAATACGGAAAGAAAAATTATTCCACATGGTTATAGCTATCGAAATACGTATGTGATTTTGAAAATATTAATTTTTGTCTCATCAGCAGGTATCATAATAAAAACGTTAAATATTCAACAAAAAAGGGCAATCTTTTGTTAATAAATAATGTTTAAATTAACATTAACTTATCAAAAATTTCATATGTATTGCAGTTCATAATATTACTTTAAAGTTATTATGAAAAAAATTTGCATGAAAATAATGAAAATCGTTGGAGTTATGCTGCGTGCTGTTTCGAAAAATCACGTTTCGAGAAAAACGTATTTATAGTTTTGAAATGTGTTATAGACATAACAAGATGATAAGTCGGACTATTTAAAAACTTATACCATTAACCTACTATACCAGGATCATAAAACCCCCTTCTATATTTAAATATTCTTGCTCATTTTCTTTTCTCAAACAATTTCATATTAATGCGTGCCTCTTTCGTTGCATCTGTCAAGGACATCTCGGCGTGCTTGATTCGCTTAGTATTGGCTTTTAGACAAAAATTGTATGATTGCACGCCAATATATATCTCCAAAACGTTCATAATTCGAAGAATATTAGTCAAACCATCGTTAAAAATGCACACGGCAATATCAGTCGCTATATTCAAGACTTTTTTGCCACTTGAATAAGATTGTGGAGCTAATTTCCAAACGGTAGCATTGAAACTTTCATTGCTATTTTGTGTAGCCTCTCAAGCAACGGTTTAGCAAATCATCTTGGTTCAGGTCCTCATAAATAGGTTTGATGGTTTTAAAAAATTCCTTAGAAAGCGGCGGCTTATGGAAGATGTCCAAGGATTCCGCTTCTTGCACCTTCTTCCAGTCACACCAAGACTCTCTTATTGCGGATTTTCGTCAGTTCGGTAGAAATCGGTTCATCGGTTTGTTGTCAGTTCATCGAGAAATTAGAAATCATAACATAAATTAGGCTGTACCTAGACTATACCTTCGTAGCAGGTATTTATTTGACGCCAGTGTCGTTTTGGCTCAGTCCGACATGCTTAGGAAGGAGCCCGAAATTTGAAGGGAAAAAACTTGTCTGAATTCTAATTCGGTGAATTAGAATACGTAGTAGATATAGGGTCAATTCAGTGTGGGAAAATTCTGATGAGCGTGGGAAGATTTGTCGTCATGCGTCAAAGGATGCCGCCAGAGAGGTGTTAGCGTCAAAGGTGACAAATGACATATCAATTACAATCAATTAACAGTCGGCGGGGGTCCTTGGCGGCATATATCAAAGGAACCGCTAAATACATGTGATAGTTCTCACGGTGGAACTTTTTTGTCGGCAGTAGAAGACTATTATTGGGGAGGCTTTCATTTTATTTTAATATTATTTAAAAAAAGCCCGGCTATGTGAGGAGTCGAACCCACGACCTCCGGGTTCCCAACTGAAATTTTTAGCGATGAGCTATCGAGGTCTTAAGTTCACAGGTGTCTGATGTTGTATATATTAGAATCATTTCACAATATTCTAAAAGGTTCAAAGAATTTTTTAAGCAAATAAAATAAATAAATTTTTAAACAAATTTATAGTGGTATTACCCCTTAATTATTATTAACAATATCAGATTTTATTACTCCCGATTCTTAATGAATTATGAATTATATTGAGGTTTATGTTAATTTTTAATTAATTACATTTCTAGCAAAGAAATGTTGACTTTCGATATCGCAGAAACAAATATAAGTTTCTCTAAAAATGACAACCTCGAGCATATTTATAAATCCTGATAAATGCTATATACAATGTGTTTCTTAGATCGATATAAAGTTTTAAAGGGGTGATAAAGTAGCTATTTCTTTTAGAAAGGAGCTTATATAACTTTATATATGTACCTATATGTCAAGTGTTGCTGATTTCACGATATTTATCATTTTTATTATAATAATAAATTCATAATTGAGAAATTTAATTAATCAGATGGCAATTTTTTTTATGTCAGGCATAGTCCGATATATTTGCAATGATGATTCGTAATACGGATGAAATCACGATATGCAGTTCCGAGACAGCCTGGTGTAACTGAGAATTGACTAGATGGCAATAATTATATTTATTACCCCTCACGTGATGTTACATGAAAACCTGCGTTTGAAGGGTGTATAGTAACATTTTATTTGACAGAATAGTACCTAATTGCGCGGTAGCTTTTTGTCAGATGTCATAGAAAGTTAATGTTGAAATATTAACAAACATTAACTAACAAATTTGTTAATTATCAAATATTAACAAAAGAAACTATTATGGATATTTGAATTCCACAGGCAGTCCACAGAAACTGAGATACCCGGTAGATAATGCCATAGCTGATCGCCACAATTCTGGTTGACCGCTTACAGCTGATTGCATTCCTCATTCAGAGTCCTGTGCGAGACGCAATGCTGATATATGTTGGAGTGCTTGTGATGTTTGATAATATATATAAGGATGACTCAGGGAGAAGCATTTCATATTCCAGGAATTGGGAAAGGATCCCCTTAAAAGTCGGCATAAATTCCTTGGTAGCTATCGATTCGTCAATACTTACAACGGGCGATTTTCCTGCGACGAAAATCTTATAACTTAATACTGGAAGAAACCTTTTCAACGGATAAAATCGTACAAGATTATAAGGCAAAGTTCGATTAAAGCCTCTTATTTATGGCAGTTTTTCTGTAGTTCGTTAGCGATTTTTTGTTTCCTGTTATTATACCAAGGTAACGACTTCGAAGAAAATGCGTGAAGAAGGAAGTGATGATAAAAGGTCGTTTAAAAGAAAACATAAGTACATTAAAAATAAGAAGGCATCAGATTACATTTACAATAAGTATATAATATAATAAATAAATTGTATCGGAATTGGAGAGGAATATAAAAAAAGTTTTTTATATTCCTCTGTTGTTCGGGTTTCTATCTTTTGTACAGGGTTTTAGAACTTTGAGAGGATATAGTTCTATGCTCTAACGAGCAAAGTGATTGAGGGAAGTTCGAAAGTCCGTCTTTTATTTCGATTACATTTTCTATATCCGTAGAGCATCGAAAAATAAAAGGCACGTGTTTTTTGTAGCTAACAATAAACACTTTAAGGTGGTGAGAACGTCCATCAAATACGTATATTTCAGAAACGATATAATATAAGTACACTCAACAAGAACCATAATATTTCACTCACAACTGACTTCTGAGTACTGTAAAGACTACTGTACAAACAGTTTATAGACCTCCAGCCTGTAGTAATGTTTTTCATATACTACATTAAAAACGAAAGTTGCTTGTTTTTTATTTTTTTTTCTCATACAATTATAACGGAAATAAAATGATTTTTGAAGAATCAGGCTTATTGGAGTAGCAGCCAGAGTACTAGGCAATCAACACTCAAATCAGGAAGGTGTAAGAACTTCAGTTCGGTAGAGGTAAAAG
The DNA here is from genome assembly GCA_037954035.1 of Rosalia funebris. NCBI lineage: Eukaryota > Metazoa > Arthropoda > Insecta > Coleoptera > Cerambycidae > Rosalia > Rosalia funebris. Next base: position 24,396,055 of record JAZFAV010000011.1, read on the forward strand.
TCATCAGCCGTGCATGCGCATACTGTCAGCTGGAACTTAGCCTCTTTTAGTGATCTACTTTTCAAGCATTCCTCAACCTAGAACTATATGCGAGAGTACTCTTACTCAAAACAGCAATCAGGGAACAACCTAGGTAGATCTAATTACGTTACTTCACCAGCTAATTCCACTAACGGAACACAGAATAAGTTATCCTGTACTCGAGATTTTGTCGAAAGATACTCCTGTAAATACGTGTTTAAATTCCCTAAATCTTTTATTTTATTGCTATTACCGATTATATGCTGGAAAGTATCAAGTTTATTTTAATTTACATCTAGCAAGTTTTGGACAAGGAAACAAGGAAATACGCCACTTAATGTGAGTAGTATTAAATTTCACATCCTATTTTGAACCGTGTAAGAAAATGTGGGTTTTTAGTTCAACTAAATTTAAATATCTGGAATTGTGGCAACGTATGGTTCGTTACGACAATGTAGTGGTTATACATTTTCCATTTAAAAATTAATTCATACACTAAATATACTACAAAATACAATAAAACTCTATTCAATTAGATACTTACAGAATATGAACCCGGTCCTGGCACATCACCGCCTAGATCCCTAAACCTGGAAGAAGTGGGTATAAAATATCCTTTACCGTGAATATGTCCTTGGCTCAAATAATCAGCGGGACCTACAAGAAAAACGTTTATATTTAAACATTTTTCAAAACATTTACACAGTGTTTAAAATCATCTGATTATGCAAAATTCATATGTAGGGACAGAAGATCACTTTGTCAACGCTCATAAATAAATTTATATATAAATTCATACCTTAAATCGTTTTAACGGGTACCGGAACAGTGATTAACTGCTATGCTTGCCAACATCAGTTGAGTACGCTGAACATGTAATTATAGGCAATGCAAAGGTATTTGCAGTTACATACGATATGGTGAACTAAATTAAATATCATTATTAATATTGCTAGGATACGAATGTGAAATATATAGCTAGCATTATGCTTAACTATAAAATATATAGCAAATTTATATAATTATGGTTTGTACAATGATTCTTTGCGTGTGCGTCACAGGTAACAATCATATGAATCAATAAATTGACATTTCTGAACAATGTCGTGCCGAAAACACATTTTAGGATAAAAGTTAGTACAAATCCGTCAACTTATGACACGGTAATGGAAAGGTTCTCCACAAAAACATTCAATGGAAGTGATATTTCCATCAAAATAAATGAAATAATTTCAACAAAAATTAAAATAAATGAAACAAAAATTAAATAAATATTACAGAAATATTGAGACGCCAATGAATCAAATTATACAATAAAGCTAAGACGTGACTTCATAATTGCATTTTGTTCGGAAAATTATTAACTGTCTATGCCGTATGTAGTTGATTATATGTAGCAAATTTATATACACGGTAATTTTTTGAAAAGGCCGACAGTGAATAACTCGGTTCCTGCTTTTTAAGAACCAATTCTTGAAACAGGTAAATCTTTTTTCGGGTGAATACAAACATGTAACATGCATATTTGTGCACAGATGCACAGCTTCACAATTTGTCTGGGTGAGTACTCTTCCACAAATTATTATAGGGAACAAGGACCGAGTGATACCTCGTACTGAAGTGATTTTAGTTCCCTTTGTAAATATACCCAACACTTGGAGGCTAGACTGGCCAATTTTGGCGTTAAAAACAATTGAAAATGCCGTTTTTCAGATTATTTTCAAGAATTCATTCTGGATATCTAGGACCAGGCGACCATACAATTACCTCAAATTGCGGATACCCATGTGGATATACTTTTTTAAGGAAATAGGTAAATTTTTGAATTGAGGAATATTCATATATATATATATATATATATATATATATATATATATATATATATATATATATATATATATATATATATATATATATATATATATATATATATATATATATATATATATATACATATATATATATAAGCGTTGATTTTTATGTATGTCTTAAAGAATATGTTGGTGTATTTCGAGATGCTGGATCTGGTTTCCTGGGTAGGCCATTGTGAACAATTTTGTGTTCCCTTACTTAAATTACATATTGTAAGAACTCCTGTAGTCAGTATACAAGAACTAGCCCAAGGAATTGGTGCATAATGTGCAATTATAAACATTAAGAATGCTGCAATATATTTTTGCGGCATGAGAAGGCGCGTAAATTTCTTCATTGAATAAGGCTGGTGATATTTCCAACATTTACTTTAATTTAGTTTTTTTCGTTATCAAATCGTTATTAAGCTTTCATTTTAATTTTAAAACTTGTAGTTCATTATCTGTTATCAATGATGTCAGTATGGCATGTAACTTGACAAGAAACTTTAACAGAAATGTTTCAAGAGAATGATGTAACCTGAATGCAATATTTTCCATTTCCTGACCAAGTTTGAGCGAAATAATTTTTTATTTTTCAATTATTATCATCAGTTACTGTTATCATATCATTAATTAGAGAAAACTTACCTGGATTGTCAACATTTAAGCACTTTTTACGTTCGGACGTGGAATCAAATGACACTTTCATCACATTGTGCGATCGCTGATCTCTTACTTTGTGAAATCCTTCGTTGGTATCGTAATGCGCTGGGCTGATCCCTTTCTAAAATAGTGTAAACGGTTATACTATAATTTACACATGAATTCAGTCAGAAGAAAATTAGACAAATAGAAGGCTTGCTTCAATTATTACAATAAAATTATTACGATAATTTATGATAGTTGTTTCCAAACTATTTTAAAGCTCTACATACTTTTAGAGATTATTGATTAATTTATTGGTTTGGTTTTAGAGTATAATAAAAAAATAAGTAAGCAAATTCTGAGCATCTCCTTATTTATTTTCTAACACTTAATTAAGAAATATAAGACGCTGTAAATAGTATATAACTTTTAATTGTCGTATCAACTAAATTTTGTATACTAACATATCTTTCTTTAAAATCCGATGCGTGGTGGCTCTTGACAGAGTCAACTGTTACGCACGACGTGGAATTGATGTGTTTGAATACTCCTGTACCCTTTCTGCCACTGAAGCAATATTTTTATCTAACCGACCATGACGAGGACGTAATGATGTTGCCTTACCAATAACAGGACCCGTGTCTTCAAATTTCGTGATTACGTTTCGAACTGATAACTCTATACGCGCTTCATCTTGTCCTAATTTTGTGCGAATGTTTCTTAATGCAACTATAAATGATGGTTGACTTTGATAAAACAGTTATACATAAACTATTCGTTGTTCAACTATTAATCGCGGCATGTTGACGTCGTATGGTTTGTAAATGATAGTCGCTAAATATTAACGCCATATCCTTGACAGAACACAAATGGTGCGCAATTCAAATCTTATAGTTCTAATGTAGACAACCCATACAGTTTTTTTTCCGGCATACCGTGTACGGATTGGCTGATCGGCGTACCGTGTACAGCACTGATGAGAACTAATAAGTTCGAAACAGCTGTATGTCATTCGGTTCCAATCCGAGACAAATGTCGAATCCTACCTGTTGCGGGTTTTATTTTTTGAAACCTTATCTGATCGTGCAGAAACACGAGAAAGGGGTCGAGGATCGCTTTTAGGTATAATTTAATGCCTGGCGGGGCATTAGCCCGAGGAGTAGTTGTTTCCTATAGCGATTGTGTAATAACCTTGCTATTCGGGAGCTATTTTGATAACCGCTTGGCGGTTTGGTAGTTCCTTTCTCGATTTCCGACTTACATGTTACTGACAACCTATACAGGGTGATTCAGATAACCCGTTCATTAAAAGTTTATGAACTTCCCATTGGAATTCATTTTTTAAAATTTGGAATCAGGGGTTAGCGAGGACGATCTATTCAACTAAAGTATTTTTGCTTTTATGACACTTCCGGTTATACCGGAAGTAGCTATCAACTTCCTTATTTTAAATAGAATACCCAGTATATTATTACATTTTTGTATTACACTGTTGATTTTAAGTGAACTTTCTTAACAATTTCCTATACCTATCTTCAGCAGTTTTTGAGATATTTTAATTTTTTTGAAAAAATTAAGTTTTGTAGTATTCCATTGGAATGCTCGTCACTTATTCAAAACAAAAGTTATAGTAGCAAATTTTGGGCTGTTATTAGGCGGACTATTAAGCTTTCAAGTGATATGTAGTTTGATTTTTTATTATTTACAGGGTGTCCAGAAAATTGAGTTCATTCTGATAAACTTCAACTGCTCAAAAGTCAATTTTCTTAAATAAAACACTCTGTATTTTATTGCTTTTTGTGATGGAGAATTAAGTGATATTTCAATCTGTATTAGGATTCCCTATACCTATCTGCTACCGATTTCTTGCTATCGAGGCATTTTTTATTCGATACCATAGTTTTCCATTTTATTAATTTACATCTGACCAGCGGGCCATGAAAATTAAAACAACGTAACGTTTATATTAATTTTTTATCATAAATAATGGTGCCAAATTATTGAAAAAAAAAATCATCACGAATAAAAAGAATATTTTAAACGATTTGGAACTTACATTAGCCTAAACAATAAAACATAATAACAATAATAACTAAATGTTAACAATTGGGTCTCATTGGTGTAACAACTGTTCTATGTGCCGTCCGTTGTGTTCTAAGCACAATAAAACTCGTTTATTAATCTCAACGGTCGTAGATTTCAATACCATTCCTTCATCTAGTTCGGTGAAGGCAGTTCTAACTCGATGTAATAAGTCATCTCTGGGCGTTGAGTAGACTATACTCTTGATATGGCCCCATAAAAAAAAATCAAGAATTGTTAGATCGGGTGATCTGGGAGGCCATAGAGCCGGACCATTACGCCCAAACCAGCGATCTTCAAACATATTTGTTAACTCATGGTAAACTTCATGGGTTGAGTGGGCTGGAGCGCCATCCATTTGGTACCAACATGCATTTAGAATATTTAGTGGCAAATTTTCCAATAAAATTGAAACCACCGTTCTAAGAATTTCTAAGTGTCATAGAACAGTTGTCATCACAAAAAGCAATAAAATACAGGGTGTTTCATTTAAGATAATTGACTTTTGAGCAGTTGAAGTTTGTCAGAATGAACTAAATTTTTTGTAAACAATAAAATATCAAACTACATATCACCTGAAAGCTTAATAATCCGCCCAATTACAGCCCAAAATTTGCTACTATAACTTTTGTTTTGAATAAGTGACGAGCATTCCAATGGGATACTACAAAACCTAATTAAAAAAAAAAATTAAAATATCTCAAAAGCTGCTGAAGATAGGTATAGGGAATTAAGAATTCTCTTAATTAAGAAAGTTCACTTAAAATCAACAGCGTAATTCAAAAATGTAATAATATACTGGGTGTTCTATTTAAAATAAGGAAGTTGATAGCTACTTCCGGTATAATCGGAAGTGTCAGAAAAGCAAAAATACTTTAGTTGAACAGATCGTCCTCGCTAACCCCTGGTTCCAAATTTTAAAAAATGAATTCCAATGGGAAGTTCATAAACTATTAATGAACGTGTTAGCTGAATCACCCTGTATAAGTTAAACCTCATAAGATCCAAGGGAAAAAGATTGTAACACAAAATAACAGAAGTTTTACATTGAGTGACGTAATGTTACTGCTAGATAAGGAAATCAATCATGATACAACATCATGGGCACTTTACGTGAACTTACCCTTCGCTAATTTAAATACAGAAAGAGGAATAACACTTCGAGGATCTCGGCATAAGAATTGACAGTTTGAACAATAAATTATTATAATTCCAAGAAAGAGTAGTCCCACTACTAGTGATAATGATTGTTACTGTCACGTAATATGAGTCATAGTCATACCATTAGTGATAAACGTAAGTATTTAACACCTTACTTACAGTAAAGTATGAAACTGTTACAGAATAATTTAAAAACGTATTAAAAGTATTTTGATTTTATTCTATTTTCTAATACATGTAACCCTCTCATCTCCTTAATAACAGCTTGAAATAACTTTGGTAGTCTTGTCCGAAAATAATTACATACTTTTGGCTCGTTGGCCATTAAAGCTGTAGAAAGTGTTTCATATCTAGCATCATCGCAAAATACCTTTTGAACTGGATGTCTAATTTTAATTCAGAACTTAACTAGTTCTATTCACATTTTACAATGAAATCGATTACCGTTTTGTTTATTTTCGTGATTTAGCCGAAACTCAATTACCAGAATTGTCACTTCCACATATCCGTCGCCTATGCAGGACCGGGGAAGTAGACGGTTCCCGGCCTAGCTGGCGTGTTTAAGGGTGTAAATAACAAACAAGTAGCTAAGTGACAGTGCCGCGCTAGTATTTGGCATAGAGCGGGGCGTTAATTGAAATATATTGTCTAGGCGCTGATTGTTTAGCGGGCGCAACGTTTTGATCAGTGCTGTGTGTTAGCATGACGTTCTGTAACCACTTCACACTTCGAGTCCTCTCTTGATTCATGTTTATGGTTTTCAATTTTCTGGAAGCCATTCGCTTTCTAAGAGGCACTTGCCAACTTATAACAAGCTCAAAGGCTTCATTATAACGCCGCAACGTTTACATTATAATTATTTTGTGGATGTATTAACAATGCTTGGGCTCGCGCCAAGGGCGCTTACTTCTTGAATTGCATACCGGATAACAGCTCAAACGAGATTAATATAGTTCACTAATAAAGTATACTTTTTATTTGCTGACACAATTATTTCTTTATTATATCTGCCATATAGCTTTTGTCTAAACAACTAAAAAGCGCGCGAAGTCAAAGATTAACACACGTCATGTTTAAAGGCTGCTAAGCAATAACTTCAATAAGAAGTATTTTTTTATTGAGCTTGTGGGCACACGGGGCTCCACATATGCTTATTGGCAGCTGTGATGGTATTTTTATATATATTAGTTACAACCACTTGTTAAGACTCTTGCAGAGTAAGTCAATGGTTTATGACAAGCATGGCGTCGGCTTTTGGAATAAGTTTTTAAATAATTTTATTCCAGCATCTTATCCCGAAACATTGTCTCTTTCGGTACTAGGTTGCTCGCTATTCAATTTACTTAAAGTAAACATAGCCATAGCAATAACATAGCACTAGTATCATTTCACCACACATAGCACCCCGAAGACAGCCATAGGCTATAAAATTACATCATAATGCTAATTGAATAATAATTAAAAAATTCAACTAAATGTTAACTATACAATTTTCATTATTTTGTGGCAGCCTGTTATACTCCTCAACTCAAAACATCACTACTAGAGAATTCTAAATAATATCATGAATAAACTTCTCTAAAGTTCAACAGAAAAGCTCTACATTATTTTCAATACGATAATTTTAGAAATATAGGCCACATTGCAACAATTATGCATAGTAGTAAACAAGCCTGGAACACCTGAAAATCGCTCAAAATATTATTTTCCTGCAAAAACGCTTGAAGGGGTCAATAGGTATTTTAAATTTGCCGTCTTTACTTCTATACTTTATTTATATGGACAGTGGCGTACACTTACAAGATCAAGGGGGGCGATGTTTTTAAATAACAACCCCTATTTTCATTCGATACGCTGAAAAAGAACATTTTTTGTATTATTATAAAAATTTTGTTAAGTTTCATAAAAAATGTTTCGATAAAAATGCAAATAAAATAGTAATTGCGAAAATTTCTTTATTTATATACAAAACAATATAAATATACTAATTAATGTGGTCAAACTGTTGTCCATTAACTATTTGACAATGTCCTAGTCCCAAAATAAATTTGTTTTGCACTATGTCAATTATTTCCTGCCGGATATTAGGTATTTCCTCTAAATCATTCATGTTTTCGAATTTATTGACATAGACTTTGGTTTTTCAATGACCTCATCAGAAAAAATCAACGGATATAAGATTTGGCGAATGAAGTAGCCACGTAAGTGAGAACAGGAAAGGCATAATAAGGAGGTACGCCGTCTGTTGATACCAAAGTCTCTTATCAGGTATGTCTGGTTCATTTGAATTTGGGTATAAAACAATCTGTGTTGGAATCGAATCTTGCTATAAAAATATCAAGTATCTTGCCCAAATGTAAAACATTAAGCACTGTGGCATGACTAAAATTCAAATCCAAGCCAACCTGTCGTGAACTGATATGTGTACGAGGGTGAATCAAATATAAACGAGATTTTTTTTTATTTTTTTTTATTTGAACTTGAAAAAAAAGAATAACAGCTCATTTTTCTACATAATCTCCTGATTTGGAAACACATTTTTCCCAGTGTATAGGTGATTTTGTAATGTGCTGCTCGTAGAATGAAGTTGGTTATGCCTCGAGCCAATTGCGCACGTAGACCTCAAACTCCTCATCGTTGTTGAATCTTTACCATCCCATGGCTTGCTTGAGAGGACCAAACAGGTGAAAGTCGCAGGGCAACGGGTCGGGGCTATAGGGAGGGTGTTCAAGTGTCTACTAGCCCAATTTCTCCAATTTTTCTCTGGTCAGGGCTACTGTATGGGGACGAGCATTGTCATGGAGAAGTTTCACTTTTCTCATCGGTAGGGCACGTCGTTTGCAGCGATATGCAAGTCTAATCTCGCTTAAAATGTCGCAGTAGTACGCCACATTAATGGTCCTGCGATCATGCAAGAAATAGAGGTGCAACAAGCCACGCTGGTCAAAAAAAACTGTAGCCAAAGCGTTGCCTGCTGACAAACTTGACTTGGCTTTCACTGGCCCAGCCTCCCCTTGACGTCTCCACTCCTTGCTCGCTTGTTTCGACTCAGGAGTGTAGTGGTGCACCTACATCTCATCACAGGTGATAACGTGATTGAGAAACGAGCCTCACTCTTCCCGAAATTTCATTAGAAGACGCTCACACATCTAAAAACGACGCAATTTCTGCTCAGTTATCAGATGGCAAGGGACCCACCTTGCGCATACCTTACGAAACCCGAGCTCCTCTGTGATGATCGAAAATGTGCTTCAATCACTTATTCCAACCTTAGATGCAATCTCATTGGTGGTCAGACGCATGTCACCGTCACGAAGTTGTTGAACGCGGACGATGCTGTCGTTGGTGATGCTAATGCGAGGTCGGTGGTCATTGCTCTCATTTTCAACTTTCTCACGACCCACCACAAACTGTTTATGCCATGCAAACACTCTAGCTCGGAACAGTGTTTCTTCCCTGAACTGCGCAGTCAATCTCGTCAGGATTTCAGCTGGTTTTACACCTTCCGTGGCGATAAACTCGATGATAACACAATTAACGAAGGCATCTCCTGCTCAGACATCGTCACGACGGGTACTGAGAGGAACGAGCGTGGTCGCCCACCTGCTCTCCCCCCCCCCCTCCAAACATCTCTACCCAACACTCCACGAAGAGGGAACCCTCACGCGTTACTATTGCATGTCCAGGACCAAAAGTCTCGTTTATATTTGATTCACCCTCGTATTTTCATCAACTTTTACTAAAGTGTCAAGTTACGTATCTGCATTGATTGCTACCAGCTCTGTAGCATAAATAATCAATAAAGAGGCCACAAACTTCCACTGCAGTTCTTCTCCTGTTTCCACTACCATACATCATAATAACTTTAATGCGACTTTTTTTGAAAAGGGATATTGTCACTAAAATGTTTTGACTTCAGATAATGGATAATCACTAACATTAATTTTACCGAAAGCTAACTTGACGTAACTGATATTAAGTGTCAATTCCTTCTAAGCAACATATTAAATAATTAAATTTTCGCAATTAATATTTTGTTTGCTTTATCTCGAAACTTTCTTAATTTTCATAATAAACTTTTTACAACAATGCAAAATATGTGGGCCTGCACTGTGTCGAAAAAATAGAGGTTTCCGTTAAACAAAATTCACTCTCTTTGACCCTGCAAACGTACGCCACTGTATATGGAAATAAAGCATTTCAAAAGACGGAAAATTTGGAATACCTTAACCACTTTGAACGCACCAGAAAAAATATTTTCCGAGATTTTTCAGGTATTCCTGACTATTTTTCCACTGTGTATAATATATTTAGGGTAATTTGATATATTCTAAATTAATTTGCTACCACTACTTGAGAATCTTAGACCATAAACTGATTCATCTCAAGCTGCTGTTAATCTCTTCTTAGCTCTAAACTGGTAGAATTCCTGTTTCTTAAGGCGACTTGCAAAATATATCGCTCATCTCTTGCATCTGTAGGCTTCTTACGACCTCATCCTGGGATTCTAGAGTAACTTCCAAATCCATTAAAACTTTTAACTGTTTAACTAATTGTTTATTATCCAACTCCTAACAAACTAACGATATATCATTGGTTACCTCCCTCGTTAACCAGAGTTACCGCTTTTACTGCTTCGTGAACGATTCATCTCCTTTACTCTAAGTATACTGGAAGTGTTTCATTCACTTGGTGACATTAATTAAAAAAAATCACTAGCATTACCGAATTTACTGGCTTTTACAAATCATTTTAAACAGCGTTAAATTTACCATTGATAAACAATTACACAGAGTGTAACTGTACATCCGTCAAACAATTACAATTGTTCATCAGTAGTGAGAAAGCATATCCTAGGCCACCCACATAAAATGTTTAAGAATTCAAAATTTCTAAAAAATATAAGAAATAATGAAAAGATTTGCTGATGCATTAATTTTGACTAGGAGTGTATAATATATTATAATGCAACGGTGATTAATAAGTACCCTATATAAAAGTATAGCGTACTTAGTAATCACAGTTGTATAGGAATCGTGTATAGTATAGAAATCGGCGACAAGTGTCAGTTAATTTCGCATACAAATTATGCGTCCTCCTTAAGCCCACTCTATGGGTTGGAAAATGTCATCCCTTACTATTAAAGTTCATTTAATTAGCAACATTTTTCTGTTCGCTGCCTTATTTACATCAATCTTGTTAAGCTGGTTAAACAGGAGGTGATTCATCTTAATCAGGTTGTTATTGGGTGAAATCCTTGTCATTTAGCAGCAGGAACTTCTACTCCTGCCAACTAAATGAGAAACTTTCCTCCGAAGTATCCTTAGTGCAGATAATTTTCGCTTTACGAAGTGCAATATCTTGTGAAATTTTCTTTCCAACAAATTAAAATGGAATGCTGCTTATCAAATTTCATTTCATTAATGTCGTCATTGCACTTATAATTAGGCTTTAGTTATTACCATGCGCGAAAGGTAATAACTTGGACATTTGTTTGTTGTCCACTAATACCAGATAAAAATAAAGTAATTATAGACATTATCTAGGCCATAGTTTAGATACTTTTTTCACTTAACTTTAAGAAACCAAAGTTTTAAAGATTTCTATTCAAACTCAGTATCATTATGATTTCTATAATTAATATATTTGATGATTTCTTTAACAAATAAACTACTTACGCAGATCTTAACAGTTGTTTGTAAACTAACAGAAATTAAAAGCTTTCTGTGACTTGTAATTCTATTTTTACATATTTTTGATGTCTTAACCAGAAATTATGTAAATAACACTTCTATGATTTATGATTCTATTCTGTGTTTTACATATATTCTGTATTCTTGCTCGGTGAATAGTATTCCTTCTATTTGTATTCACTGTTACAATTTGTATTCAAAATACAAATAGAAGAAATACATTATGATAAATGAAAAGATGTTGGAATGAATTAGCTAATACCTTTGCAAGGTGTACAGAAAAAAATGGTCACACAGATTAAGAAGAGTTTCTTTCAGTTATTTTTTTTGTAAAGTCGTAATAGCTCCAATTATGATATCATAAACTACTTTATATACCTTAAACACCACAACATATTTTGTATGTAGTACGTTAAATTTTTTGGAACGTTACAAGGTAAAATTGTTATGAAAATAACTAAAGATTGAACACAAATATATACACTTTGTTGTATACCAATTGTAGTGCATTGATCCGATATTGTTTATTTATATATATATTTAATATTCAAATAGTTTTAATATCTATGCTTTTTTCTTTTCTTTATATGTTACATTTATAAACCTTTATCCATACAGTGCGTGTCTAAAATTCCGTTCACCTCTAAATCTCTTGGACCTTTGGGAGACCTAAAAGAACGAGAATTGGCATACATACGTAAACGTAAAGTGTAAAAACGATGTTTTAGTTAATAAATTAATAGTGTTATTATAATCATCAAATATAGCGTTGCAGAGCCATATTTGAAAATTATTTTCAAATAGCAACAGTGATACAAAAAGTGACCAAAGACTGACGACTGAATTTGTTAGACTTAATTTTTATACTAATGTCATGTAACTATTACTTAATCAGTAAGTATTTTGGTACGTCTGGGATAAATATAATCCCACCAAAAAATGGCATGGTATGTGCCTCGTGGGTGTACCTCGTGGGTGTATACCATTCTATACGTATGTACCATTTGTGTGGGAACAAATTGAAAGCAATATAAAATCTGAATGACAGTGTTTGTATTGCTATTTTTGTATATTATAGAAAAGATTATGGTTGTGTAGACGAAAAGACAGATTATAAAGAAAAATCTGTTATTAATGTTATAGTACATACTGCTCGCCAAGAAGAGGAACAAGTCTCTATCGGATCGCACACGAGGTGTGAAGTAGATAGCCTGGTCTAAGGTAAATAGCCGAATGCTGTCCTCACTCTTTCTTCTATGCACACATAGAGAAATCTCTACTACAGTTCTTCCTATTACTAACGAACAGTCATTGGAGCTTCTTAAAGCATCATGTTTATTCTTACAAGCTAATAAACCATTACAGAATTATGCTGGAGAAGCAAATACGAGGGTGTTATTAAATACATTAGAAAAATTTCAACTTTTAATAAACTTTTAAAAAGTGTTCTGTAGGATATTGTCTTAAACCAGAATGTAGTAATTTCTTATAGATTACATGTTGTTAACTGCATGTATTATATCTTGTGGCTGAATAAATCCGAAAATGTTTTGCCAGCGTAAATGGATTAATATTATTTACAAAAGCGGTGTTTCTCTAATCTCCTGAACTTATAATAATTTCACAGATAGTATTCCGACACCTTTGAATCACAAAACCAATTCCTGCTCTTTGGGAAACATAGTTACAGGCAGCACTTTGTCGAAGTGTAATGAATTAATATTTACCCACAGAAGTAGTGTTTATCTAAACTCCTGATTCTATTCGATATTCCAAGACAGTATTCCGACATCCGTGAATATCCACAGAGAATTCTTACTTGCTGAAACACATAGGTAGAGATAGTATTTTATTTTTTAGAGCATTTTCACAGAATAGTGTCTGTAATGTTACAATTTAATCCTAAACAAGCAGCTGCTATCAAGGAAAATAAAACGATATGTCAATATCCTCAAGTTGAAGTAGATTTACAAACTATTCATAACAATTAGAAGAGACTAGTAAAGGCAATAGAAGAATTACAAAATCCTTCTTTGTCGTTAGTGGAGCCACTGCAAATAGTGGATGTTCTACATACATATACATCTTTAAGTAACAAAGATTGACAATATTTTTAAAAAATAATATGATATTGCCAGTTTTAAGCAAATATATAATGTTTCTATATCTATAAATTCATTATATAATTGCAACGATTACTTTTATTATGCCAATATTAGATCACTATGTGTCGATTGGTCGCTCTTTTCACACAAGAGCATTATTTTACCATGGAGAATATCACTCGATGAAACAACTATAAAAATATACCTAAAAATGTAAATGATTAGCCGAGTTAATCTAGTTGATAACACTGTTTAGGAGGGTGAGTATTTTACAGTGTTGTATAAATTATAATGATAATATAATACAGAATATAATCTAAAATAATTTCATGTAAAATATAATGTTATCTCTAATATAACTTCTCATTTATTCACTGCTATTAACCATAGGCGTAGTTAGGGGGCTGCATGGGGGTGCTAAGCACCCCCAAGATTCAGGTTAGCACTCCCAGAAATATTTCAATATTAAGCAATTTTTTCCTGTGCTCCCTATTTACAGCATTATAATAAATTTAAAAAAGGATAATGAAAACAAAGAAAATTGAAAACTGCAATAAATATCAATTTGCAATAAAAAATAATGTTATATTGTAAATCTGGCAACACTGAAAGTTGTATTTGTCGACCTGCCATTTATGCAATACGCCTCGCGGTTTGTGTTTGCATAGATAGCTTCTCGTATCCAGAATATCCAGCAGCCAGAATATCCAGCAGCAAAGTTCATAAATCTCCAGAAACACTAAACTTAATATAAAAGTGACTGAAGTAACTCGGCTAAGTAAGTATAGTAAGCTATAATCCGATGGAATTGTAGGGCTGAAAACAGCAGCGCTGTAAAGAAAAATTATTTTTCTATCATTCAGTTGCTGAAGGAGGAAATTGAATTCAATGAAAATAGAGGAGCTGTTGAGGCAGTAGGTCTGTTAAATTGCATTACAAATATAAATTTTTTGACATTATTGTGTATTATGACTGATATTTTGAGTGATATCAATATACTGAGCAAACAACTTCAGAAAAAGCAAGGAACTCTAGCAGAATCTACATCAATTGTGACTGGTGTCATCAAAACACTGAAACGAAAGCGAAGTCCAGATGATATTTCCGTTTTCTGGAAGGATATTGAAGCAGTTGCTAAAAATAATGGAATTGATGTCGACCCTAAGAGGGATTCCAAAAGGAAGAGAAATGAATCAAAATTGCTCAAAGATTACATTGTCCTATCTACTGTAGGAGGATCCAGCCTAAATTCAAATACGAATACTGACTGTGCTACCAATTCACTCACACGTATGAAAGATAGTTTCCGAAACAATGTTTATAATCGCATTTTTGATAAAATGGCGGGACATATGAAAATCTGATATTCCCCGGAAAGCCAGGAGTTGGCAAAGGCTATAAACAATTTTTTAAAACTTGATTTTCAAGGAAGTTGTAAATTTATTGAATGTTATGCCACGACTTTTTCCATTGACAAAGAAATTTTAAAAGCTGAAATGCTTACTCTAAAAAATTATCTGAATAACAGCGAAGAAAACGAAACTTCTGAATTTGGTAGTATGTAAATTAAGCAAATTCTTGATCAGAATATATTCAATAATTATTAACAACTTTATAAGATTGCTCTTATCTTGCCAGTAAACACAGCATCTTGTGAAAGATCATTTTCGACTATGTGAACAATTAAGAACTGGTTGAGAACTACGATGGCGCAAAGTCATTTGTCATTACCGAATATCCAAAATGAAATAACAAAAACAATTAACCCCGAAGAAATTATGTATGAGCTTATGACCAGGAATTCAAACATTACCGCTGAAGTTCTGAGCTAAGAATGAGTGACCTGTCCTGTACGTTTTATATCTTTCTATATTTATTTGTTTTGGAATAGAGATTTTTGTTGATGTGAAATAAAAACAAATATATAAACACATAAATACAATAAAGTAAGTCCCCAAAATTTGTAAATTTCAAGTTTTGTTCCCTTTTGTCATCCTCCGCTATTATATATTGGTAGAACCCTTGGGACTTCAGCACCCCCATATCTGAGAGTATAACTAGGCCTATGCTATTAATCCTCCATCGGGCGCAGCCAATCTATGAAATCCGGCAGTCACTTTTTCTTTCTTTCGTGTGTATTACGAATATAAACTCGAACTCCCCCATAACTTACAATCTCCAATCCGCTTTTTTCGATATGGTGTCGATTTTTTTAGTGCATTCCTTGGCCTTGTATGGGCCATGCGGATTTGTCAGGTGCATTGCGCCTGATTACGTCATTATTTTCACTTTTGTTAGATTTCTTTTATTATTTCAATTAATATTTTTTCAGATTTTAAGACACTTACTCATTCTGGCTCTTTATGGTATTATTATTCAAAATTACGTGAAAAAATAGGTGGTTTAGTTTCTGTATTAAAAATATTGTTCAATACTAATTTATGTTTGTTTTGTATTTAAAATTAAAAAAAAATTGTCAATAGCTTCTCCTATAAGAAGTTTTCAGATTTATTGTTTTACAACATTAAATGAGTTCCTTTATGTAAATGTAATCATTGCGATTAAAGGCCAATGTAAAATATGTATTATTGTATTGTATTAATTAAAATAAGCGTTTAATTAAGTCTCCAGCTCATTAAAATCCAAATTCTGTAAGATTTTATTATGGGATCTCTAAGATGCATTGCGCCCGAATGTGTTTGGATTTATACTGCGCCCGACGGAAAGTTAAAAATGCATCGCATTAGTCACAAGTATAAGTTAGAAATCGTGTATTCTATTCATCAAACTTTCTTCCAAACCTCATCAGGTATCCGAATTTTGTTTTAATAATCATTAACCTATTTTCGCATGTATTATAGTAATAAATTTATACATTAAAATATAAAATGACGTTATATTTGACTAAATCACGATTAAATCATTCAAACTTTCTTTTCTATATTGACTATTTTATTAACATTGCGTTTGCCCCTAAAGGCTTTCAATCCGGACTAGGGCTACACCAACATTTTTTCATCGGTTGATACCGCAGGTAATTACATTGGTCAGTAGATAAACGTAATTAAGTGAACACGTGCGGTGGCCATCTGGATATATCGATATGCACATGACAGGTCATCATAGTTGGTTAAATTTAATAAACACAAGCCGGGATATATTTAAGTCCCGAATTGCGTTTAGCTTAAAATGTAAATATGTATGTTTACATAAGCTGTCTGATTCACGTACGCGTCAACTTTTCCCACGTATAAGGGCTGACGTTACGTTCTGCATAGGGGTAACAAACAAATTCGAACGGGCCAGGAAATCTTCGGCTTTTAAAACTTTTTGTAAATAACATTTGCGTTACGCATATGTTCCCGAAAGGTTACATATGCTGTCTTATAAAAAATCCATAAGTCGTAACTCAGGTACGATTTAAATTACTTTGTTCGACTTTGATTAAAATATAAACAATGTACTATTAATTTCATCGCTATTTGCCGAATAAAAAACTCTCTTATCTTGCCGATAAATTGAACAATCTACCTGAGCCTAGCTATAAAAACAAGCCACGGTATGAGATAAGAGCCATTTTAAATTTTTTATTTGGCAAATAGCAATGAAATACACTATATGTATGTATGACTGACTTAACACCCCAAGTGGGGTGACGCTGCTTATAAAAGCTTTTTAGGTCTAACTTCATAGAGATGATCAATCCCCTATGATTTTGTTATTTTCCTATGTATTTTATGCTATTCTTTCCGATCCCTAGCTTCATCCCTTGTATTTTTTACTCCGATTTTATTCAGGTCATCTTGTACTTGATATTATATCCAGGTTGATCTTGGTTTTCTTGTATGTCTCTTGCTTGCTGGTTCCCATTCCATTATTGCACCTAAACTTAAAACCTTTTCAGAATTAATATATTTATGACGGCTAGGTACTATCTAGGGTCTTCTGGAATGGGCTTCATTTGAGACAATAATTGTATGAACATCATTAAATTCAGACCATTGTTTTCCACTACAAATATTCATAATATAATCTGAACAGCCTTCAGGAAAAATTTCCATAAATTTAAGAACTATTTTTTTATCGACAAGTTGTGCCTCACTGTTTACTTACTATTTAGGTTATTGTCTACGAGATTTATGGTGGCCGACTCACTGCTACCTCCGGGAATGCTTAAATCCACCGGATGACTTGGTACTTGAGGAATGTAAGCTTTAATGAAACGGAGTTCCACTTGGTGTCTTATCGATCCTTTGCATAAATAGGAACAATGAGAAGGTCTTCCGGAAGAGTAAATCGAGATGGTTTAAGAATAGGACCTTTAGTCATGGAAGATGGAGACATTGATCTGGGAAGAGTAAATTGTCATTAGATGATGCTGTGGTCGTGGCGTGTAAATTTAGAGCACGTTTAAATCTCACATTTTCTCGGTTTGCTCTACACACACGTCTCAGCCCTCTTAGTCTTCGCTCCTTAATTATTCTTATTATATTTTCTCCTTTTAATTATTTTTCTATTTCCAAATTGATTGTCATTTTGCAGTCTCCAACTGCTGTTCGTATTGGACTTAATATTATTTTCATAATTTTCCTTTCAGCAATTTTCATTCTTTCATTTTCTTTTTTTTATTATGGTTATTGTCTCAACTACATAGTAAGTATGGGCTTCTTAACGTTTCATATACTCTCATCTCAGTTTTTCGAGTTAATGTTTTGTTGTTTAGTAGGTTAGCATGGCAAATATGTTTCTTTCCTTAATTTCCGTTGATCTCTCTCCATTACTGAATAGTACAACTCTGAGATATTTGAATTTATCCACCTCTTCCAGTTCATGGAGGAGGTGGATATTGTGGTTCTCTATTTTAAGTAGTGAGTATAAGTGGTTTCCTACATTAACTGGCATACATTCTGCATATTTCTTATCCTCATATTTTTCATATTGCTCTTGTTAATTTTCAGTCCAATCTTCTTACTTTCCTCCACTATTACTTCTATCATACCGGTTATAGTATTCCTTCTTTTAATAATTAGTATTAGGTCATCTGCGCATGCTACTAGTTGGATTCATCTAGATTTTATTGTACCTTTATTTATTGTTCATTTAAATATAAATAATCAATAATTCTACAAATAGAACCTAACGCTTAAATTAATATTTAACGATAATATTATTACCAAGCGATAGTCTACTTTTTATTCAAATGCAACATTATATTTATACACACGATGAATTAGTATATACAATTATTATACACCAATATTTATTATGAACAATTATCTATTATTTATTGATAATTTTAAAAAACGTGTCGTTCTCATCTCATGCTAATATAATTTTTCCGTCACAAAATTTGAGAGATGTGCGACCACCATACTCACAAGCCCACTATCACTAAATTGTCGGTATCTAGATTCATATGAAAAAATAAGGTGGCGCGAAAACCTTGCCAAGTGGCGACTTTTCATATCCTTTTCTTGGTCATATCTTCTTTTCATTTTAATTTTCGTTAATATCAGTTTTTCCTAGTCATTCTTATGTAGAATCCATAGCTACTCGTATCTATCTATGTAAGTGTCGCTGAATTATGTAAGTTAATTTAGAAATTCTGGTGGATTATAAAGAAGATTCTTTTCAAGCCTTTTTCTTATTGGATAGTCCTGGTCCCTGACCTTAGTGCACTGTTGTTTTTTACAGTTTTTATATTGCATTATAATTCTATTTACTCTAGATAAATATATATTTAAAGAATACCTAATTGTGCGTTGTGTAGCACCTCTCTCAGAGTGCCCCACAATTCGACAATTCGTCGTCGCGTAAAGTTATCTAACTCACGAGCTCATGCGATACGTGGCATAGTGTTTAATACTGGAAAAGTTCTGCTTACAGTCCTGCAAACAACGTGATAAACATACCATTACTTCTCTCCTACCCTTCCAGTCATTATTGGCTAGAGCCGTAGGTGTCTATTTTCTTTTGTCATCCTAGTGTATTATTTGAAAATAATACAGTGATAATGGAATGGCCAATTTCTAAAATATTTTGTATCATTTCTAGGGTTACATCATTAATGTCTTGTCTTAGTCGCCATCGATATTATTTAATCTCTTAAAATAAACCACCAATACCACTTTACATAATCAAACAGGGATAAAATTGACATGTGCTGTAGCTTCATCGAGTTGATACTAACTGTTTTATTAAGGTTATCGTCATCAGAAAAAGTCTTCTTAACATTGCAACTAACAGGTGCAATAAATCCAAATAATGCTCTCCATTTATTAAGCATCAACGAGGTCCGTTAATTCTATTATTTATAATTTCAGTCCAATGTTCATTCCTTTCGGACATTTGTTTGTTCCCTCTGTTTTTCCTTATGTAAGACACACGTTTCTTCGTCATATTTTTTTCTTTTCATAAATAAAGAATTGTCTTCTCATTTACCACGACTTCGCAAAATTCCAATGGACGAGTAAAACCACGTCGTTCAGCTCTTGAACTGTATACTTTTTCTATGAATGATATTCTTCTTTCTTTATTTTTGGGAGATGCCAAGTTATTATATTTCTTTATTTATCTTGTTACTGTTAGTGATACTAAGTTCCTGCTTATGGAGCAAAGCAAAATTCGTACTCACCTTTTTGCACAATTTTTTCACTCGCTCAACCGTAGACTTGAACACACTCGTAACGTGTATTTTGCATTTTCCTTCACCATTTAAGGTATACTCTGCAGGTGATGGCGTAAATGGGGCATCCCTTTTTATATTTGAAGTGTCTCTTGGAGAAGTCTTATTGAAAGGCGGTTCGAAAAGTGCATACTCATTTTTCTTGCTTCTAATTTTTTCGTCTATCGGACTCTTGATTTCATAAGATCCCGGTCCTAAAATCGATTCTTTGTTACATAGAATTAAAGTTTTGTTTATAATTACCTGGAGTTACAAATGGCTTCTTTCCACCAAATCTAGATGATTGCACAAAAAATGGAATCGACTTCTTAGACACCGAATACTTCACATCTACAATGTTGTATGTGTCTGGAGATGGCGTATCTCCACCAATTTGCTTAAATCTTTCGCTCCCCATTATAAATGGTCGAGGATGGATACCTGGACTACCTTGGCAAAGTTTGAACTTCCTTATGTCATAATCAGCCGGTCCAGGTAGTCCCTAAAATTTAGAAAGGAGTTTATAGAAGTTGAGAAAGTGTACATGTAAATTCGACAAACACGAATATATATATGATGCGTAAAATTACGATTCAAACAATGAGGGAAGGTATATTGTTGAAAAATTATCTTAACTCACTCAAGCTACAAGATATTAATTGAATTGTGTGCATTAAACTAAGTAAGTTTAAGTTCAGATTAACTCAATCACAAATTTTACTAAGTCAAGGATGGGCATCAATATTATATACTCCGTATAGCAAGAGACAAGGGGACTAACCTCAATATCGAACACACAGATTTTTCTGCGATTTTGAGACTGATCTTGAAAGTTTCAATGATATTAAAGTAATTGTTATTAAATATATAAAACGATAAAAAAGATTTATAAACATACATCCATACTATGAACGTATTTCATAATAGATGATAGACTAGATAGTTATTGGACTAGGTTGCATTTGACGTATTCCAAAAGTTTAACATTCGATACAATTTTAATATCATAAACGAAGCCACAGTGAAAAGTACCTATATCAACTTCAAGTTTTCAAATTGTACTGACTTTTTATTAAGTATATGGACCTTACATATTTGTTTTATTAAAAAGTATGATTAAAGTAATTTATTGCATTTTCTAAGGAAACGGTTTCCTTCATGTAATGAAAAACTTTAGAAACAACTATAAACAAAGATTGCTATCTAGATATTTATCAACTTTGACTTATCTTTTCTAAAACCGTGTCAGTTATAGGGAAAACAGTTATTTAAATTTTAAAAATGTAACGATCCTACTACACATTTTTAATAATTCTAGAAAATAGGACTAATACAAAAAATATGTAGATTGATAATTTGATCGAAAAAGGACATATTACTTTGGAAATTTTGAATGAATCTGGAAAAATTGCATTCTTAAAACAAATATCAATAATGGAGCTGAAAGGCTAAGTAATCAAATGTGCATATTTTTTTAATACTTGACTCGTAACTATATACACTACCATTATTTGTAGTAACTTCTAGCTTATTTACTTTGGTAAATTAGAGGATATTATTTAGACATATCATTATTTATCCTAATTAAAGCACTTCAGACTAAAGTCGCATTCTCGGCTTGTCCGCGCTCAAATTAAGTAAACGAAAATATAATTCTCGCCCACATATCGAAATTAATAATGTAGACATCCTCGCGCTATTTAAATTAATTATAGAAAGTCAACGTGCGGTGTAATTATCACATATCTTAAATCAAGAGAACGAAATAGGCGTAGAAGAGGATGGAAGTCTTTTATTTGAATAAATCGGAAATTAATTTAACTGTGCTTTTTATTATTTGTACATTAATATTTAATTACATACGACATTTGAAGAAATAAATCTTGTGATCGCGTGAACAAACACAATTAGTTTCCAAACTAAGCTAAATTAGAAACTTCAAGGCGCGTCTAGAATTCCTTCCCCTCCCCTCCTCCCTAACTTTGGAACTGAGAGACTCAAGAGAATTAAAATTGGTGTGCATACATTTAAAGGTTAAAAAGAGTGTTTTAATTAATTAATAGGGTGACATAATCATCAAATATTGTGTTGCGGCACCATTTATAAAATCATTTCTAAATGATAAACAGTATGCTAGTAATGTTTGGAAGCTGTTATAAATATCTATCCAAACATTGTTCTTATTTTGACAAACTTTCTTGATTTGTGAAGCCTGCGTCTAAAAGATAGTGTCAGATTTTTTTATAACAGGAATCAAACGAAAAGTTGCTTTGATATTTGCACATATCCGAATTTTATTTTGTATTTACCGTAAAAATATGTTTAAAGTTAATAGAAAACAAATTTAATTCATAATTAAAAATGATAATAGCAAAATGTAGTATTACAGTTTTAACATAAATGCTCAAAATGTTCACCTTCCCCTTATTGACCCTACAACATCCTGTTATAAAATTCTTGTCTCACTAGTTCAGGTGTTTCTTGGAAAATTAGCCAGTTCAATTATAACTGCTATAGGAAAAACTGCTGAATTGGCTAATTACTAATTCAGCAGTTTTTTATTTTTAAATCTCGGTGTTAGCGTATATGTTAGATTTTAAGTAGCTCCTTAAAATAACTCTAAAGGCGTTAGATCTAGAGGGCGAACAAGTTACTCTACTTTACTCCAACGTTCAATTCACTTATTGGGAGAATTAATCAGGATTTTCCTAGAATCTTCATAATTAGCAGCTCAATAACATACTAAAATATATCCAAATACATCTCCAGTATTAAATTTCGATTTAAAAATATAGATCAAACTATGTGATTACCCAAGGTCTTTCATCCTATCTACCTACCTACTCAAGATTACCTTGCCCACGTGTTGACTTTTTCTTAAAATTGTGTATGACCATGACAAAAGACATGAGGTTTCGAATCACTTCTGAGTATCCACATTATTATTTAGAAAAAACGTGGATTGATTGGAAAAATTAAATGTTTTCCAATATTTAGGTTTGCGGGCAATTTTTCTGATACTATTTCACAAAATTCAAGCTTCCAACCGAGACCATATTCTGTGCGCTAGTTAACCATATGTAATTTGTAGGGGTGACATTTTTGTTTCTTAAAAATTATTTGGGCAGTTTTTTCAGATATATTACAAAGAGCCGTAGTTTGAGATGTATATTGTGTGGGATTCAGCCGTAGTTTAAGATGTATATTGTGTGGGATTCAGTAGTGTTTCAGCGACAATATTTATTTGTTGGTTTTCTGTAATTTCTGAGCGTCTGGTTCTTTTTTCATCCTGAATAGTACCTAGTGTCTGAAATTTGACATTATTGAATCGTCAATAATTATAATGGCATTCATTTTTCCTCTAAAGTATAAGCCATATTATTATAATCAATCAAAAGTAAATTTCTAATTGTAGACATAAAGTAAATTTTAGATATGTATGTATATAAAAACGTCTATCGTGACTTTTTTCGAGATTTCTGTCAGAAAAGTACTGACAATTACCTTTTACAGGGAAGCACTACCTAAAAATGTTGATGTAAATCGCCATTTGAAATAATCTAGGTAATCAAGCGGAATACACAAAAGATAATTCTATCCTAAGTGCACTCACATCACCACATCATGTATTTTTGTATTACTATTGTCCATTTTGCTAATCTATATCCAAATGCTAATAATAACTTTCAATGTCAAATTTTAATTCGATAGAGCTATGTTTTAGCAGTTTTATAACAGTTTATAATGAAGTAAAGCTATAATTATATATAACAGATACATAATTATATATACCGATATACCTACTTCTTTTTGAAATTTTAGTTGTTGAGCTTCTGTAAATCGCGGCACAAACGACAATAGTCTCGCCATCTCTCGGACCTCGTCCTCCTCTCTTCTCTTCCAACATTTAGGCAACTGTATGTCGTAAGCTCCGGGACCCGGAGTATACTCTTCTTTCGGTGGAGTGCGCTTACTTGTTCGGCCAGACCATTTGCAGCCTCTATAATATTCGCAGAATGTGGAGGTTTTCTGTAACAAAACGTTTAAGTATGGAAACGATTACGAATTATTTAGACGAGAAAAAGGGAACTTCACATATTCAGAAGATTCCTATAAAGAATCCACGTATAACTGAAGTCAAGTGTCAGAAAACTATAAAATATACAAAATAGTTTTTAACAAATTATTTTGAAAAAAAAACTATAAAATGTACAATATAAAAAAACGATTAGTTGTAGTTCATTATTCCATAGGAAATTAGTGAAAAATTATTGTATTTTACTAATATATTTATGTAAGAATGATAATAAAAATCTATAAGTGATCCACTAATACAGGACTTACTGATGTGAAAAATGGTGTGTCCAATATCTTTTTTGTTTAATATTATTCGCAGGAATTAAAACAATTATTCTAGGATATATGAATTATTATTTCAATTCAAAGAATAATAATTAAAAAGAGAATGTACTCAAAACGAAAATATATAATCAATAAAATAAATGGTATTTTCTTGAATCGAATATTTAATAATAGCTCATTAACTTAAGATTCCGAAATACGATAGCGAATGATAGCTAAAATAAAACTAGTATACTAAATCTTGATTAACCATCCTTGCATTTCGGTAATAATATTTATCTATCCGTATATCAGATATACGTTCTATTTCTCAGGATTCTACAATAAACGACAAATAATAAAAATAAAACAGTTCATTTACGTTATAAAATTAGTGCTAAATTGAAAATAAAAAAAAACGTAGCATATTTCCCAGAATACATGATGTATGAATGAATTTTCATGCTGTATCAGAATATCATATATTCTACATCGTGAACATGAACTGGAAATATAAAATACAAGGTGGCGCAGAAGCAAAGTATGCTTTTCAATTAATCGTAACATCGTTTATTTTCAAAATAAAGAAAAAGTAACAAAAAAAGTAATAAAAATAATAAGTAAAACAACGAAATGAACTAACATTAGTGCACACTTTATTCATAATACTATAGATGTGTACTCAAATACTGCTTATATAAAGATGATTTTTATTCAATTTAATCACTGACGCCATATTGGACATCAGAATAAAAAGTTTCATATTTTACATATAACCTGAAAATGTAAAAAGTATAGATAAAATTGGCTAAATCAGACACAGGGATATTGTTGCCATTGAAAAGGTATTATTGTAATAAAGCACAAATCAGAGAAAATACAAAAATAATTTAATTTTATTATGTATACATATTATATTATTGTGATAAAACTATATTAAATTATCTGTTTAAAGTCTTCATTTTTATCATTTTAAAAAGTAAAAGGTGTGTAAGTTTGATTCAATTCGACATAATTTTTGAAGGATTTAATTGTATCGATTTAACTTTTTGTTCCCTAAGTTTTATACTCATACAGATACATATACACTGGCATTTATCATATCGTTTTGAATTTTCTTATTTTTAAAATTGTTTTTGAAGAATGACAGGTTTTAGGTTTAGAAGAAAATTTTAGGGTTTCCTGTTACTTCTATAAACTGAATAAGTATTTTCAATACTGTACAAAATATCTTGTGCTTATCTATATTTAATTTTCATTATCGAATTCGGTATTCTAATTAAACCGTATCAATTTGTCCGTTTAAAAGGTTTTGTTTTATCTAATCCAGTCAATCAATCAGTTAAAGTAATCGTTAAATCTAGTTTGATATAATTTTGTTTATTAAATTCTAAGAAAATTCTAAGGAAATATTTGCAGTAATCTTACAAAAACATATTTTACAAGACTTCTGCAACTACTGCTGATTTTTAAAACTGTGTTGAATAAAACAAGTTTATAATATTTTCTGTTTCGCCATTATGGGTGTGTGTTATGCTATAAAATATCTTATAACCGCCTGTGATAATGAACAATTTTAGAAGTGAATTTAATATAAAATATTTGTTTTTCTATCTAAACTAACATGAAGCTCGAGAGGTTTCTTCGTGTCGGATTATTTAAAACTGTTTATAATTTCTTTTACACTCGATAATTATTACTGTCGTCTAAATTTGTATCGTCGTACACCCATCTCAAATTATTGCTATAATCTTCTTAAATGGCATTACCCCCACACTAGAATTTGAATGATCAACCGACTGTTATTTTATTTTAAATTTACTTGACGACTTGTAGTACTGATATTGACTGCTTTAAGTCAATTACAGAACTACTTAAAACTGTCAAATTATCATCTGGTTGGCTCCTTGGCAGTACTGCGAAGATTCTAAAATGTAGACTGTCATATAGGAGCCTATATGTAGCATATTTATTTATGTATTTATTTAAGCATTGCTTGCTTTTGAAAAGGATACACATTATTCTCAAAAACTGAGCTTCAATGTTGTTTCTACTAAACTGCTCTGCGTTCCAAAGTTTGTTGAATATTTCACAGACTAAGAAAATATTTTCAAAAGTTATTCGCATCACACGCATGCGAGCCTCATCGGATAGTAGTCGTAGCTACAGCATAACAGGAAAACTCCAACAGTATAACAGGAGTTGAACTTTGTGGAA
The DNA here is from genome assembly GCA_037954035.1 of Rosalia funebris. Classification (NCBI taxonomy): domain Eukaryota; kingdom Metazoa; phylum Arthropoda; class Insecta; order Coleoptera; family Cerambycidae; genus Rosalia; species Rosalia funebris. The sequence continues at coordinate 24,422,837 of JAZFAV010000011.1, forward strand.
CATGGAAAGGTAACTATTTTCATCAAATCGGCTACTAACTTATGAAAACTTATGAAGTGAACCTCTTGTGTGAGCATGTCAGTTTATTAATACTATGTTAATAACCGTATGCCGAAATTATGTCCAATATACAAATATTTGATGGTTTTCATAAGTTTCGAGGTTATTTCCTAATTTCATATATTTTATGCAAATTTCAATACTTAAAGATGGCGAGGTCTCTGTCTCTAATGGATTTAGATAAATTTCTCGCTCAGCATTCATTAATGCTAATAGACAATCTAAATGTTAAATAATCGTCGAACGAAAATACACGATCTTATATCTATATCTATCTATATTCACAGTTTATATATATATATATATATATATATATATATATATATATATATATATATATATATATATATATATATATATATATATATATCTCTTTCTATATATATATATATATATATATATCTTTCTAGCTCCTTTCATTGGCATCTGTTAATAAAATAAGTTGCAAATGGCTTATGATACTGTTTTCCTTATACCGCGAATTTGATAACTACTGTTTTTTTTATGAAGAACAATTTATTTCGCCGAATCTCCGATGGATCAACTTCTTTGCTCGACGGATGAAGTTCATTTGACTGGTGACATTGATGAAAGCCTCTACCATTACAAAAGTAGTTTGAATAGTACAGGAATCCGTTTTAATAAGTTTAATGTATTTGCATTATGACATAACCTTCTATCAATCTGGATCTTACTATATATGTATATAATGTATCAAATTCATACACCTACCACATTATAGTAAGCAGGTCCCATCGTTTTGTCTCTCTCAAACGGTAGAATCTTCACGATGTCGCCGTTTTCGTCGACATCATATCCATTTGCATCACGTTCTGTTGAAACGGATGGTGCAGATGTGCGAACTGTATATGGTACTCGGCACATATATAGCCGTCCTTTTCCTGGTATCGGTGTTGGATCGATTCTAACACACTTCTGAATCTTTGCGTCATAATATGCAGGGCCTGGAGTATCAGATTCTTGGTATATAAACCTTTCGGCTCTATTTCTTGGCGTGGAGCCCCCCTAGAAACATTTTGATGAACTAATTATTTCATGACTGCACATTTTTTAGATAGATCTAGAGATATTTTACCTTAATGTTAAATTCTGGAACACTATACAAGGCCTCACAGTACACTTTATTAAAGAATTTGGGAACTTTCTTTTCTGAACTCAGGAATGGTACACGATTAACTAGAAGATAAGAAGCGTCTTTAAATTACATAAATAAGTTTTACTTACGACAGTATATTAGTTTTTTTTTAATTAATCTGGATATACATACCTCTATAGTCACGATCATTACATATTACGTAAGTATTAGGTCCAAGACATGGAGGTGTTTGTGAACTTCCAGGGTTGAAATCTCGTGGTACAAAGTTATACATTTTGAAACAAAAATATTTTAAATAATCTATCTGCTAACCGTGACATTTTTCGATGACAATTTGGTTGGTTAACATGACATAATGTCAGGTTGACGTGGAAGATATATATCTCTTGGGTCACATATATATATATATATATATATATATATATATATATATATATATATATATATATATATATATATATATATATATATATATACACTGTGAGGAAGTCTGAAATCCCGCAAAATATTTTTTCTTCGCTCTAAGGTATTTTAAACTTTTCGTCATTTAAAGTGTTTTGGTTCAGTATGTACAGTGGTGTACAGGTGCAGTGTCAAAGGGGGTGTAATTTTTTTTTAATAGTAACACCTATTTTTTATCCGATACAGTAAAACGAGCACATTTCCTTGAGTGTCGTTATAAAAATGTTATTAAGTTGCAAGTTTCCAAAAAAGTGCAAATGAAGCTTTAATTATGAAAATTCATTTATTTATGAAAATAAAACAAAATACATTAACCAATTATGTGTTCAAATGTTGCCCATTAACTAGTTGACAATGTCCTAGTCTCAACATAAATTCATTCTGCATCCTGTCGATTATTTTCGGTCCGATAGTGCATATTTCCTGTCGAATTTGTGTGTTTGTTTTCGGATTTATTGACACAGACTTTGATTTTAAATGTCCCCATAAGAGAGAATTCAGAGGTGTAAGATCTGAAGTGGCCATTTTATAGCTCTATGTTGTTACGAAAGTCTATTATTTATCAGGTATGCCTAGTTCATTTGCATTTAGGCATAATCTGCATTTAACTGTCACTGGAATCAACACTTGCTGTAATTGTCCCCATAAGAGAGAATCCAGGGGTGTAAGATCTGAGGTGGCCATTTTATAGCTCTATGTTGTTACGAAAGTCTATTATTTATCAGGTATGCCTAGTTCATTTGCATTTAGGCATAATCTGCATTTAACTGTCACTGGAATCAACACTTGCTGTAAAAATTGCAAATACGTTGCGCCGGTCAAGTTGTCATTAACAAAATACGGACCCAAAATTCTATTTCTGACTATACCTGTCTAAACGTTGACTTTCTTCAAAAATCATTTTAATTCATCTCATGTAATAATTCTTGAGTCAAATCATAAATCAACTCAAATAATAATTCTTGAGTCAATGTAACTTTATAAGGGAAAAATGTATGTTTATGTAAAACATTAAGCACTCTTCCATGACTCAAATCCATACCCAAGCCAATTTAATGAGAATTGGATTATACCTACATTTTCACCAACTCCTTTCCTAAAATGTCAAATTATTTATCTGTATTGATTGATCTGTTTGGCGATCATCTCTGGATAAATCGCGTACATGTCCATATTCTTTGTATTTACCTACAATTGTATTGGCAGTAAATCGTGATGTAGGCAGATGAGCTTGATGAGCTTCATTAAAATGTGCACAGACTTCCACTGTAGTTCTTCTCGTATATCCATACCCATACATTATAAGAATTTCAAAACTAGTTTTTCCAAAAAAAAAAATGTTATCAGAATCATCAATTTTGCTGAAATCTAACATGACAACGTAACTACCGTAACTGACATTAAATAACGTAACTGACATTAAATAAACTTTGTTTCAACACCTTCTTGGCAACATGTTAAATAAATTAATTTTCGCAATTAAAACTTTATTTACATGTTTCTCGAAACATTCTTTTATAACTTAATGAAACTTTTATAAGAACACTTAAAAATGTGCTCTCTCACTATATCCGACGAAAATAGAGATTGTCATTTAAACAAATGCCTTTCCTTTGCAAATGTACGTCACTGTGCATAGAACTAAAATAATTCAAGGTATGGCAAATTTAAAATACCTTTTGACATTTTCGAGTGTTCTTGCAAGAAAAAAATATTTTGCCAGATTTATTAGGTGTTCATACTTTTTTCCAGAGTCTTTATTTGTTTAGAATATCACCTGTTTTTTTTTCAATTATTCTAGTAAGAATCACCCATTCTTACAAAATAAATACGTAAACAGTTTTGCATTGATTAGAGATTAAAAAACATAGATTAGAATCTATAAATAAAAACAGCTTGTCTGTTTCCAGTTATTTTGAAAGTAAATATATTTTATCATGGATACACATTAAAACTTTATGTACAGTACGATTAATTCTCATTTAATGTGACTGCTGAAAATTATAGCTTTGTTATACAAGATTGTGCAGCATCCTGTACAGCAAAGCCATCATTTTCAGCAAAGTCACATTGAATGAGGATTTCACTTTCAGAGATGATATCCTTTTGTGTTCTGAAATAAAGCGCTTGTTGTTCTGCAATGTAGGCATGTAGCTTCAAAATGTCCAAAGCATTACACAATTTATCAACAAAACCATCAGCAGGAACTAGTTGAGCGGCTATAGTAAACCGGTCTGTATTATAGCACTATTATAGCACTAGAATGCTTAAACAGACTATTATTAATATAGCATTATTTTTAATAAGTTCTCGCGTAAGGCCGCCGACCTAAGCACAGCTTACTCAATACGTAAGCTGTGACCTAAGCATGCGCTAGGTGAAGCGCTCAGTGCGTGCCTTTGTACATTAAGTGCTCTATCTCCTAAACGAATGCAGAATTAAAGCTTTTAGTGTAATATCTATATACTTCGAGCTATATTCTGAATTTTAAATGTTCACTTCTGGTTTTCTACACGAAAAAAAATTAAAATTTCGAATCCGATTCCATGATTAAAATGAAAAGTCAATTTTCTATATAAAACACCATTTTAAATATTTTGTTGTACAGGCCTATGTACAGGTAATTGCATTACATCAATAGGAATTTACATATGAAAATTTGTAATTTTATACTGGTTACATAAATACAAATACAAATACATGGTTAATTTGAACAACAGTTTCCAAAACATCTGTATCTCACATTTCGTCAATTTTTAGAAGTCAATAACTTGACAAATACTACTCATATAAACAAAAAATTATGTATTTACATTCATGCCTTCTAGCAGTACAATTATCCCGAATACGAGCGAATTTCCAGTGGTCACATTTTTTTTCCAGTTGTCACATTCGCTTCACGTGAAATGCCCCTTATGCGAATTTTTAATAACGTTTTTAAAATAATACTTTGAAGTGAAATACATACGTAATATTTAATTAAGTTAATTCGTACATTATTTATTAACAAGTGATTGAACTTTTTTGTTGAAAATTTAACGTTTTTTTTTTAGATACTCGCTAATCACACAAAATAAATATTTGTGTGTGTGATTATCAATATTTCACTAGCAATAAACATGTGGATTAAGTAGTTTCTTTTCAGACTAAAATTTGCACCAGTTACACTGCCACTGTATGCTGCAGAGCGCCTTAACTTCGACATATCTCGCGAGAATAGCTCGTGTCGTCATATTTGAATATTTTCTTATAATAATGTTTTGTATGATACTTAAACATATTCCTAATAACTATCTTAAATATCATTATTTTATTACCTTTTCTTCAATAAAAATATTGTCAAAAAAGCCCGTTTCTTAGACTATTACACTGGTGTTACCCCTTAAGGAATAATGTGGACCGTATATCAGATTTATTGTCAAAAACATGCATATATAAAGCTAGTGATTAACTTAAACATAATTGAAGTGCGAGCAAATACTCTGCAAAAAACACAAAATTTTGTTAAAACAGACGTATTTAAAAACAATCAGATTATAAGGTGATCATATAATCTATGCTGCATAATCGTAGTGATTCCCCGTATCCCTGGATTCTCCGTAGTATCACATAACACTAATACGAGGTACAAATGTAGATATTATACTTATAGAACTGATAAAGTTGAGTATATAAAACCCCACATTTTATCATTAATAGTAGTTACAGCCACGGTGCAGAAAATTCTATAGTTTAAGATGATAGAGCTAATTGTACTTATATCCTACTTAGGAGGTATATTTTATTACTTTATATCATTATTACGTTATGTAGACAATGTATATATAGTATATATGCAGTATTCATGTATATATTCCTATATAGAAGACCATGTATATATTCATAACGATTTTATAATTGATATATATATATATATATATATATATATATATATATATATATATATATATATATATATATATACGAGTATATTTCATTACATAAATGAAAAATTTTTACTTTTATATTTTTTTTAACTTTACTTTTTCCTTTTTCAGCGTCTCTCGGACAATTATCAATATAGCCCCTACACCGGATTATCCCATTGATATATGTAAGTATTTTGCATATAATTCAGTTAGTCTCGATTGTTGTAATAAAAGACTACAACCGGATAACGTAATATTGTAAAAATACATTAAGTTACATATAAACTTTTATCGAAAATTAATTTTCTCAATATGTATCTCATGCCATGAAAACTAACTTACTGCCATTTCATAACCTTTCCGTAATTAGATAAATTAAATAATATGTTTTATAATTAAGTTATAACATACATGTATGTTTCTTGTTCATAAATTTATTATACAATGAGTCTGAAAAGTCAGATATAAATTCAATAAAATTGGTACTAATCTCTTTTCTTTTGTTTGGAAATCACTCGAAAATATCAAAAGATTTACTCAAAATGCGACTCCAAGAGCTACCTCTTAATTATCTCGAAACTGTATTTTTAAGAGTAATGATATCATCGATATGGAAAGCCCCATTTTTTATTGCCATTTAAAAAAATTTACGTACAATAAATTAAAATAAGAGATTTGTTACATAGGAGTTTTTGTGTGTAAGTGAATTTGTAAGATTTAATGGAGAGCATCCGAGAGAATGTGCGTCTAATAACGCCGAAAACCATTGAAAGTGTATACAGAGAATTTATTCACCGTCTTGTTTCAAATTTCAATAATCATTACATTTTCATTTCCTTTCTCGAATTATTACTAGAAAAGAATCGTATGTAACCAGTCCCTTATTTCTTTTACTGTGTATAAAAAAATGATCCTTTCAAATGGCATATTCAAAAATGGGGCTTTGTATAAAAAATGTCGATGAGATAAAAATAAAACGGTAACTCTGCAAGTAACATTTCAAAAAATTTTTTAAATTTGGGCATGATTTTCAAAAAGAAAGCCAACACGAATCGTATCAAACTTATAGACTACTTTTCGAATTACCTATATATACTCTATAGTATTTTAAACTTTTATATCAAGCATATTTTTATATTTTCTCAATTTATCACCTCAATTTTTAGGTTGTAAGCTTGATGGAGTTCAGCTTGTAAATATACAGGAGGGCGACTTCTATTATATTAACCAAACAATTTTCGATAATGTTCAGACAAAGGTGCGTGTACCTCCAACTGATGGTCTAAGATACGGAAGTAAGTACTACATATTCCTAAATAGCAGACTAGAGCATAAATCCTCGATATTCAACCTCCTCAAAAACGAAATAAAAACCTAGGAAAATATGTATTCATTCCCTTGTGACGATTTCATAAGATAAGTAGATGTTATGTTGGAAATTACAATTCTGTTCTGTTTATATATTTAGCCTATATATAGGGTGTCTATGAATAAGTGGTGGCGATTGATACCCACCACTTATTCATAGGCTTCAAAGGTGCCCACGACAGCATAGACAGACGCTCACTTTATAACGCTATGATGGAATTTAATATCCCAACACACCTTATTAAGTTAGTGAAGGCAAACCTTTCGAAAGTTGAATGCAGAGTAAGGATACAAAGCAACATGTCAAGACCCTTTCAGACACATACCGGCCTACGCCAAGGGGACAGTCTATCGTGCCTGCTGTTTAATATCGCACTAGAAAAAACCATAAGAGAATCAGGTATAGCGACTAGAGGAACCATAATTAATAGGAACGTACAAATCCTAGCGTACGTGGACAATGTCATCCGCGTACGCTAGGATTTGTACGTTGTACGCTAGGATATAGTATCCAGGACAAAAAGAGACTTAATACAGGCTTTCAGAGTAGTAGAGGCAGCAGCGAAGAGAATGGGGCTACAAGTTAACGTAGCTAAAACAAAATACATATTTTGTTTTAGCTACGTTAAATTCCAAAAAATAAAACCCGCCACAGGTAGGATTCGACATTTGTCCCGGATCGGAACCGAACGACATACAGCTGTTTCGAACTTGTTAGTTCTCATCAGTGCCGCACACGGTACGCCGATTCAGGACAAATGCCGAATGAACTTTATGGCGTATACATCTTTATCGATACGATCTCTGTCAGTAACTTATAAGTCGGAAATCGAGAAAGGAACCACTGGCGGCGCTTTAGCCCGAGGAGTAGTTGTTTCCTATTAGCGATTATGTAATAGCTTTGCTATTCGGGAACTACTTTGATAACCGCTTGGCGGCTTGGTGGTTCCTTTCTCGATTTTCGACTTATAAGTTACTGACAGAGATCGTATCGATAAAGATGTATACGCCATAAAGTTCATTCGGCATTTGTCCTGAATCGGCGTACCGTGTGCGGCACTGATGAGAACTAACAAGTTCGAAACAGCTGTATGTCGTTAGGTTCCGATCCGGGACAAATGTCGAATCCTACCTGTGGCGGGTTTTATTATTTTGAAACCTTATCTTATCGTGCAGTAACACGAGAAAGGGGTCGAGGATCGCTTCTGGGTATAATTCAATGCCTGGCGGGGCTTTAGCCCGAGGAGTAGTTGTTTCCTATTAGCGATTATGTAATAGCTTTGCTATTCGGGAACTACTTTGATAACCGCTTGGCGGCTTGGTGGTTCCTTTCTCGATTTCCGACTTATAAGTTACTGACATGAAAGTAACCAATAGCACGCAATTAGCGCCACTCGAAGACCTGGTAATAGGAACATATACTTTTGAAGGCGTAAGAGAGTTTACATATCTTGGCTCCCAAATAAACGAAAATAACAGCATCAGTGCAGAAATCAAGAGAAGAGTTTATCTAGCTAACAGAGCCTACTTTGGGCTAAAAAAGCTCCTAACATCATACTTAGTAAGCAAAAAAGCAAAGATATTGATATATCAAACACTTATTAAACCAGTACTCTCTTACGCGTCAGAACCATGGACTATGACAAAAAGCGATGAAATGCTGCTAGGATGCTTTGAAAGAAAGGCCTACGTAACATATATAGAGGTGTGCAGGAGAATGGGATGTGTTGCAGACGCTATAATTTTGAGATATACCGCCTATACGAAGAACCTGACATCGCATGGTCCATTAAAATAAATAGGGTAAGGTGGCTTGGCCACCTAGAAAGGATGGACGATAGGGACCCCCAAAGCAAATATTCCAGCAAACACCGGCTGGATATAGGAGGAGAGGAAGGTCCAGAATCAGATTTAGGGACCAGGTCGAAGAAAATCTACGGATACTAGAAGTAGGAAATTGGAAAACCAAAGCAAATAATAGGAAGGAATGGAAGCTGATACTAGAACAGGCTAAGACCCACCCTGGGTTGTAGCGCCAAAGATGATGATTATAGGGTATCTCAATTAGAACTATAGGATTTGAATTGCGCGTTATTTATGTCTGTCAAAGGTAGGGCGTCAATATTTAACGACTCATCTACAAATCATACGACGTCAACATGCCACGATTTACAGTTAATAACCGCAACATGCGGCATAGTAACATACCGCAATAACGAATAGTTTGTGTACAACTATTTTACGAAAGTGAGCGATCATTTACAGTAGCATTAAGAAAAATTCGCACAAAATTAGGATAAAATGAAGCACCTAGATAGTTAATAGTTCGTAACCTCATCAAGTCATTTGGAAATACTGGTTCAGTTATTGATAAGGCAATGCGTCCTCGTCGTGGTCGGTCAGATGAAAATATTGGTGCAATGAGAGAAAATTTACGGCAGTATCCAAATTCACCAATTCGACGCCGTGCAGAACAATTGAATTTATCAACAGCCAGCATGCATCGGATTTTAAAGAAATATATATCTGCATTTGTCAACATACAAAATTCAGTTAACACAAGGGTTAAAAGTTACACACCATCTACAACGGCATACATTTGTTAATTCAGTGTTAGAAGAGACAGAAGGCGATGCTAGTTTTTGCAGTCAAATTTTGTTCAGCGATGAAGCACATTCTTATCTTAACGGATACGTCAACAACTAAAACTGTCGAATTTGGGGTGCTGAACACCCACATGCTGTTCACGAGAGAGAAATGTATCCACAGAGATGTACGGTTTGTTGTGCATTTTGATGCGCTAAGTGGTGCACTAATTGAACCATGCTTCTTTCAAAATGACGCTGGTAATGTTATCACAGTAAATGGGGAAATTGATGATTTTGATTTCCATGTAGTTCCAAATGAGATAACTTGTAGAAAGACAACTAAGCTATAGAACCTTTATTTTATCTTTAAAACAATACCACTTGTAGAAAGTCCGCTTTGTCAATATGGCATGTTGGAATTAGCAAAAATATCGAATTTGTTTCAGCACAAAAAATTCATTGTCAATACATGTCCTAAATTGAAACAGTTGTTTTTTAAAAAATAATTTTTATTATCATATACCATGGAGTGTATGAATTATGCACGGCATATTATTATTATTATTCATTATATTTTTGCAATCAAAAAGTATTTATCTGATAAGGAAAATTTGCCTAAGTAGAGGATATATTGTCAAGTTTGCGATAATTTTGCGATGGTAAACAAAATGCATTACACTTACTATTTATTTCATCGCTATTTGCCAAATAAAAAACTCTTTTATCTTGCCGATAAACGGAACAGTCTAGCCATAAAAGACAAGTCACGGTACATTTTGAGATTTTTTATTTGGCAAACAGCGATGAAATAAACTATACACAGATACAATTTAACGTATTTATGTTGAAGAAATTAAGGGCAATTAAGGGCAGTATATAAAAATGAAAACATAAAATTACTTGCACAGTGCTTTCCCCAAAATGCACTGAAATAGTTTTATTAAACGTCTAACATAATTATTGTTAATACAATAACAACTATGTTAAGCGTTATGTCTGACAGAATTTTATGTTCGACATATTTTGATTAGAATAATATTATAATCAGATCCACGGATAACTCATGACGATGTCTATTCAAGTACCGATTCCTATCATTTGTTTCATGCAAATTCTGTAAATATATACAGGTGGGAAGCAGAATTTGGAACAAAATTAATGGCTTTATTTTAGGGATTTATTTATAAAATGACAAATTTTAATATAAAAAATACGTTTCCCAAATTAAATTTTAAATTTATAAGTTAATTCCTGTAAGTATAGTACAGTATAGATGTTTTTTCTAAATAGAACACCTTATATATTCATATCGTTGATTTTTCCCTAGTGAAATTATTTTCATGAGCTATAGCCCGTGTAATCTAACTGATGAATGAGTTAATTATAGGCATTCCATTACGAAATCACTGAAATACTATTCCAAAGTTATTATCTATTTAAATTATTAGGTCTTAGTAATAGTCTGCAATAAAATTGCCTGATTTTCTTCTTCTTTCTGCAAATGTTCTTTCCTTGAGATCAATGTCATCTGACTGTTGAAAATATTTTATTCTTCAGATAACCTGACTCTAACGATTTGATGGTGGGCATTAAAGACCACCTCTTCGTCAAATTCAAGTATAAAGAATATTTTTATCTGCATTCCATTGATTCAAGTACTCTTACAATTATAGTTTATCTTGATCTCATCTCGGTTTGTTGAAACCAAATAGTTTAATTGGATCTAGTGCATAAGTTTACCAAAGAACCTGTGATAAGGTTTAAATATTCCCTTCAATTTTCGATGATGCTCGCCCAAATCTTAACCTTTCGATGATAGTATGCATGAGTATCAGTTATCCGATGATAATTACTCTCATTGTCAGTAATATCTACAGTTCTGTGGATTTACTTCCTCATTCACCAAAATGTTGTGTTGATTCATCAGAAACAGGAATGGAGTGGAGAGCTAGCTCATTTTTATCTTATTTTTCCACTATTTCTCCACAGAAATGTGATCTCGATAGTCTTTCGTTAGCTCCTAGGAAAATTTTACAGGAATGTTCATCTTTATGAAGACACTTTGTCCATGTTACTTGTACTGTGTATGAATTCTAGACTTGGTCTTACTTGAATAACGCGAATAGCACTGTGGAATAATTATCCTGGTGTTAAGAATGTTTATCTCCTTTTGCATTTTCACATAAATTGAGTTATTTACAGTCATAAGTACTATCTATATTTACTAAACATCTGTTTTCGTGTATATATCACAAAATTTTTAGATCGATGTACGAAATGCTTTTCGATCGAATTTCGGCATTTTGACAAAATCAATATAGTAATAGTAAATCGACCCTTGCGAACAACGTGGTAACATTTGTTTTTTGATCCGAAGCCTCTAGAGACCTGCTCCGGAGGTGGCTTCAATATGAGCGGGGGGGCGCGGGCGGCGCAATATTATTGCGATTTGCTTACTCGTCTCTATTTACTAAACGACTGTTTTTGTGTGTGTCACGAAATTTTTAGATCGATGTATGAAATGCTTTTCGTACGAATTTCGACATTTTGACAAAATCAATATAGTAAATCGACCCTTGCAAACAACGTGGTATTGTTTCTTGGACGGAACCCTCTAGAGGCATGCTCCGGAGGTGTCTTCGATATGAGCGAGGGGGCGTCGGCGCAATATTATTGTAATTTGCTTATTCGTAGCTTATTATATCATTTCATCAATGAAAATACAATAATAAAAAAGTAATAAAAAATATAAATAAAAAAAAATACAATAATGATAAAAATATATAAGGCGTTTCATTTAAAGAAAATATATCTCTTGTATTTAGCACTTACATAGAACTGCAGTGTATATTTGAAATTTCACGTATATATATATATATATATATATATATATATATATATATATATATATATATATATATATATATATATATATATATATATATATATATATTGCATTAAAAATGAGCAGCCCCCTCCCTCGTCTAACTCAAAACAGTCTACCCTCAGCTTATATCGACTCTTCGCCACTGTATATTCACCGCTTGTCGACTAAGTAGGATTTTTGTTTTATAACTATGGATACAGTTATAACATTTAAGTTTAATTATTGCCTTTAAATTATTATAAATTGCCATTAAAACCATCCAAAACTGAATCGTGCTTCAAACCTCCTGAGACTACGAAGAAGATTCATTAACTATTGGCCGTAATATATAGTAAATTTATAATTTAATTATCACATCTATTTATTTGTTGGTACCTAAAGTATTTGCTTTGAAGTGTTTTAAGACTAAAGTATTTATCTTTAAATTCGACGTGTCGCCAAACGAAAATCAAAAAAGCTATAATCTTCTCTATATGATCAGTCATTTGATCATACGTTTTGATATAATAAACCAATGAATAGATTTGATAGTTACTATCCGTGAAAATAATGCCGAGAAAAGGCAGGCGGTGTTTCCTCAAAAATTTACCTTTAAATTCGGTATGTTTTCAAAAGAAAAGCAAACAAGTTATAACCTTATCGATATAATTAGTCATTTCTGTATTTATATTCACATCCTGATATTTGTAGTCTTTGAAATATAATGTTTAACAGAAGCAGGCGGTGTTTTCTCAAAAATTTACCTTACCTTACCAAATTTGGCGTATCGCTAAACAATAAGAGAAAAAGGTATAATCTTCTCAATATGACTTGTCGTTTCAACATGATTTCTCGTGTAATAAGTCAATGGATCTTCTTGATATTTGCAATCTGTGAAAAATAACGCTGAGGAGAGACAGGCAGTGTTTTTTTCAAATGCTCACCTTTAAATTCGGCGCGTCGTCAAACTAGAAGCAAAAAAAATATAATCCTCTCGATATGACTAATCGTTTTATTATACTTAATTGGGTAATCAACCAATGAACCGTGTTGATATCTGCATTCTGTGAAAAATAACGCTGAGGAGAGACAGGTGGTGTTTTCTCAAAGATTTACCTTTAATTCGACGTGTCGCCAAACGAAAAGCAAACAATTAAATACTTATATAAATTAAAAACTAAGTATGTGATTTATTTTCAGTACGCCAAGATTCCTATACACGAGACAAATACCTATACGCTCATATTTTTAAAACAATCCTACAAATACACATTGATATCGCCACTGGATCAAGATCTGGAAAGAATTCAAGAATTGGATCCAATTATAGCTAACGACAACGACATCTCTAATACGGAACTAATATTTTCCATTAGTGGTAATCCATATTTTGACATACAGTACAATGATGTAGTACCCAATAGCTTGAACAAGAACCACTCAGCTATACTGGTGCCAAAAAAATCTAATACACCTTTATCTAATCCCTTGGAACTTACAATTTTTGTGACGGTAAGTGAAATAACTAGTAATAATAAATTGTTTAATACTATAAATCAATTACTCAAAAACAAATCAATTACTGCAATGTAATACGAATTAGTTAATACTTATTTTATTAAGCGATATTTGGGTCCAGACTATAAAAAAATATTGTGTTTACTTCGTAGGAGTTGGAATAACTCGAAATAATTCTTTACTCCATTTTTACTATAGTATAGTCTTGAAATAACCATAAAAGTAGGGTGTTAGTTGTTGGCTTCATGACATATTCAAAAACACAGATAAATCAGAATGTGAAGGGTGGATTCCACCCGTAAATCGATTAAATACAGAATTGGAAAACCACTTTTAATGATGTGTTCAATTTTTACATATTTAATTTCAGTTATCATGGATTTAGTAAACTTTTTTATAGGTAGATCCTACTGTAGAACTTTTTTATAGGTTATAGATAGGTAGATAGAATAGGTTTTTTATAGGTATAGGTATAGGTAGACCGGGTAGATCCTGCGCTAAACGCAAACGTATTGCCATTTCGTCCTCCACTCTGGGTGATTTCCTTGAAGTCTGAAACTGCTACTAACACCAGTCTCGTTGACAATAAATTCCAGTTTAATCCAGAATAAGACAACAATTTCATAATAATTTGTTACTGTATAGATTGCGCTGCTCTGGTACTGCGGTCTAAATGATATTTGTATTTTATCAAACACTGAGAACAGCGTACAAGGCTTTTCTGAATAATATATTTTCCATGTAGTGTTATACCAATGACGTGTAAAAAGTTTGTAAAAGAAAAATTCATGAAGGGGAGGTTCTCATCTAGCTACCCAAAAATGACTCAAGAACTCAATTTTTTTGATACTTATTTAATAAGTCTTAAATTATGTATAATCTACTTTGAAATAAAAAAATTGCGATATATTCGGTAGTTTAACATATCGTTCCGCCCAGTTTGAAAAGCAAGGTTTCGAGAAAAATGCGTTTAAAGTTTCGGTACACGAAGTACATCTATAAAGTCATAGCATATGACATCTGTCCGACATCTGGTGGCACTCGAGGTAGCTATTACTTATCATGGTCATTCATGGTATGGTCGTAAAGGTGGGAAATTCAAAAATATTACGGAAAATACGCGTTACCGCGTGAATTCCATTTCGCGTAAAAGGGTAACTACCCTTTTCGCTTCTTCCCTATAGTTTTTTTAAAGAAGTAATTTCGTACAAACCGTTTTGGGAGTACATTCTACGGATAATTAGCTATCAAAAAATGCAAAAAAATGTCGATATTTTGGTCGGCTCTGATGAGAATCTCTGAATAACAGAATTCTTGCAAAGAAAAGTCCGAAAACAAAATTTAATTATAAAACACAAAATTCTATAAAATACATTTTATGATAATTTCTAAATTATAAATTTATATTCCTAAACATATAGATATATATATATATATATATATATATATATATATATATATATATATATATATATATATATATATATATATATATATAATTACAATATGTAAATTATAATGTATTTTCTTTAACAAAGTTTTAATTAACACTAAAAATAAATATTAGAGAAACTATCTCCATTTGATATTATTTTATTAATTCTGGTCGCTCATTTTGTGTCATGCAAATAAAACCACTACATCATATAATGTATGTTTTAAAATTTTCTGTTTTTAACATCATAAAAATATGAAATGAATTCATAATTATACTTATTTATAATTATATTTATTTATAATTATATTTATTTAACTAATATGGTTTCCTCAATTTAGATGTACGTATGTACTTTAATCTTGCAAAAGACTTCGACATCATTATGCACCAACATTTATCTTATGTGCAACCCGTTTTATCTCCTGATCAACATGTGTTTGTATGAATACGCTCTATAGCCTCAAATTTAGTATAACTTATCCAGACAACCGCAAATTATAGCTTATTTCATCGCCATTTGCCAAATAAAAATCTCAAAAACTTCCGGTGCCCTATTTTTATGGCTAGGATCAGGCAGACTGTTCCGTTTATCGGAAAGATAAGAGAGTTTTTTATTTGGCAAATAGCGATGAAATGAATAGTACATACGAGTATATGGATAATAGAGATCAAGTGGATGTCATGTGTACTGATATTTCCAATGCTTCTGACAGGGTGAATCATAATATACTGATTTCAAAATTAGTGTGTTATGGATTCAGTACTAATCTTTTTCAATTAATAAAATCGGATTTATCTAAACGTACATTATTTGTTTCATACAATGGCTTTAAATCAGAAACATTCTTAGCGTCCTCTGGAGTATCTCAACGCTCAAATTTAGGACCATTGTTTGGCCATCTTATTTATTAATGGTTTATCTCTAATGCTTATGTCACATCATCCTTTTGCCGATGACTAATTTTTTTTCGTAAACCTTAAAGGTTGCTTCTTTAATCTATTACTAATCTATTCTCTTCTTGGTCCTCTCACTATTCTCTGGTATTCTCTGGTAATCTCACTATTCTCTTGTTGGTTTTGTTTTAACACGTTCTGAAAATATTGAGGATGTTAGTGTGTCTTTTGAAGATAAACTATCTTTCTCTAGTTATGTCAACCATGCGGCTCTTAATGTATAAAATACTCTTAGTTTTATGATTAGAAACACATCATTTAAGAATCTTGCTAACTTAAAATGTTTACATTAATGCGTTAGTTCATCCGAAATGAATATTGTAGTCTTATTTGGTATCTAAGCCATATGAATGAATTTAAAAATATTTAATGGCGTTTCTTCAAAGTATTTATCATTTTGTATAGATAATTGTTACCCAGTAAGGAGTTGCCACCGCTTCTACAAAGATTTGTCATCTAGTCATTGAAGTCTAAAAGAGTTCTTACAAACCTCTGATTTTTATTTAAAGTTTTCCATAATAGTATAGATGCACCCGCATTACTACGCATGATTAGTTTACGCATATCTAGACTAGGCTCTCAAGAGGAAAGTATGTTTTATTGCTAGACTGCAAGAACTAACTTGCTGTTAGTTTTTACAGTCTCCAGTCAATCATAAGTATTTATAATGTCAAAAATTTTTAATGTAATATCTCTTTTTTCATACAAAACTTGTGATGATTTATGATGACTTGATAGTTTATTGTGATTTCCACATTTAAAATTTCAATGGTGGTAGTTTATAACTAGAAACGTCTGAAATTGCTACTGCGGACAGAATTTTTAATTTTGCTAAATGTATCCACGAAACTTAAATTAATTTAGTTGTGGCTGCGCCCTAATAATTTGTTTAATATATCATTATTAATTATTGTTTAGGATATGGGCTATCCTCCTAGATCCAGCAACGCTACGATAATAATCAAGCCCGCCAACCTGGATATTCCTTCATTTAAGGAAGCATTCTACCTGGGTGATTATTACGCAAACAACACGTTTTCCATGAGATCACAGCCAGAGTTAGAAAGTCCATATGGAAGCTATAACGTCGTCTCTGAAGTAAGTGGCAGTAAGTAGTTCTATTGTGTGACCTGTAAAATAGAATCGTTGTGATTTTAGTGCGATTTTATTTTAGAGTGATTTTATTTATTACCACATTTTCAATCATTATCCTTTTTGTTATAAGGGCTTTAGAGGACAAAGAGCATCGCTAGTAGTTTTAAATACAAATCTTGTTCGAGATTTTCGAAGGATCTTGTAATAACATGCACAAATATTAAAAAAAATATATAAAGGTACATAAGTCACTTGATCTATGCAAACACGTTATAGATTTTTAATTGAAAAAAAAGAAGAAAGCAAACCAATGTGAATAAACTTCGCATCAGAATTAATGCATAATTCAGAAATTACGATCAAATAATTACAGTCAGTATCCTAGTAAATCACGAATTTTTAAGATCCTTAGTTAGCTTGTTAGTTTCTTTAGTAAAGACATTTTTGCATCCACAAAAAATTTTTTGCCTAAATTTCAATATCTACAGAATATACAAACGAAATAAATTTTCTTTATAAAATTCCTAACATGCTATGTTACATTTTAAGGTGAGTATACATCGGAGTACGAATGTACGAATACGAGGCAGGGCGAAGCCGAACGAGCATGCAAGTGTGTACATTCATACGAGGCGCGGCAAGACGCCTCGGCCTCGCCACGAGGTTGTTCAGAGTCTATCCGTTTCGAGTCGGTACTGTAAAGGACCATTCGGTGCAGTGTATACGGTTTTTTGTGTGCGTCGTACGAGGCAGTTTGTGCCCGATGATGCTGCACTCGCCACTACTACATCTTCTGCCATTTTTTCACCGAAACGTACTAATGAATGGATGGATCGCTGCCTCGAACGTTGCCTCGTATGATTGCCGAAGAACCCAAACGAGGCATTCGCCTCGCCTCGTTCCCGTTCGTACTGAGATATATACGCGCCTTTATGTTTTGGTTTTCGTTATTATCCGTATTATTAAAATAGATGCAGATTTCAAATTAAACCGGTCTGGTAACACATAATGAATACTAAACTACTAATTCGTCTTTATTTTGTTGGCTGTTTAATATTAGTATTATTTCTATCCAACGCTAAAGTCAATTTAATCTTAATCACCTTAGAGGGAGACAGAGTGCACTTGATAAAATGCTAGATACACAACCAGTCCCTGAGATAGGTGTGAATTACTTAAATCGAGGCTCAATCCTAAACGTCATCAAATCTAGTCAGACAATAAATAGGTGCAATTTGAAGTCGTAGAGGTTCTCGTCATGTCGGTGGTTGAGACGGTTTACCGAGAGGTTAACACACAGACTTATATGTCGACTCGAACATACCTGTAGTTCTGTGGGGCAATATCGAATTCACGACCAAGACAAATTATGTCTCGCCAGATAGAATGTGTCGCGGTCAATTTGAATATACATTATGATACGGTCGAATCGATCATCGAGTCGACGATAACCTGTGCGTATATTTTCGCCCAATAACCCTCATTTATCCTATTGACCCCTAGGTACTTCCACGGGTAAGGTTATATATAATATTATAAAATGACAAAATATATACATAATAGAAATTTTAATATATGATATATAATATGAAATTTTATGTTATATAAAAAAACAATATTAGTGGACCATAAGCAGAATAAGAACTACATATGTAAATTATGTAATCATATGGAAAAATTAAATATATCAGGTTGGGGAAAAAGTAATTTCGGTTTCTCATGTTTTTCAAAGGAAATTTATTCATATAAATTTCACACAATAATCACTGATATATGTGCCGTTTTGATCGATGACCTTTTTCCACTTTTCTGGTAAAACCATAATTCCGTCACTGGAGAACTTCTGAAATTTCTGGGCGAAGAACTGGACCAAGTGATTTTCACAAGCCTCTTCTAAAGCCAGTTTGACACCATTAAGAGAGTTCTGTAGAGAGCGAAACAAATAGTGGTCGGACGGGGCAAGGTCCGGTCTATACGGTGGATGCATCAAAACTTTTCAGCCAAGCTCTCTCAATTTTTGCTGAGTCATTAAAGATATGTATGGTCTAGGGTTGTCGTGATGGAAGACAACGCCTTTGCTATTGATCCGTTTGGCCGTTTTTTTTATTGTCTGCTTCGTCCGCATTAGCTGTTAACAGTAGGGAGTCGAATTAATAGTTTGGCCAAGTTCGAGCAGCTCACAATGAACAACTCCCTTCCAGTTCCACCAAATACTCAGCATCGCCTTCCTTGGTGTCAATACGGGCTTTACAACCGTTTGCGAAGTTTCTCCGGGCTCCGACCACGATCTTTTTCGTACATCATTGTCGTACGTGATCCACTTTTCATCGCCCGTAATCATTCGTTTCAAAAATTGCTCAATTTCAACGGCCATAAGTTTCAGCAGCGATTCACAAATGGAAACTCGGTCCATTAAATGTTGCTCTGTTAATTCATTTGGAACCCAAGTATCGAGCCTCTTTCGATATCCAGCCTTATGTAAACGGTTCAAAACTATTTTATGGTCCATGTCTTGTTCCGTAGCGATGTCGTGAGATAAAATTTGTTGGTCTACCTCAATTTTTTCCAAAATTTCATCGACTGTTTCAACGATTTTCCGGCCAACTAAATTCAATAAATTAGGTCTAATTTATATATAATTAAATTAGATAAAGGACTAAACAAATTAGGTCAAAACAGCTATTTTCCTGGCTATATGCCAAACGCCGAGCGCTGAAGTACATGACAAAATTTGCCGTATTTTTGCAGCGCTCGGCGTTTGGCATATAGCCAGGAGAATAGCTGTTTTGACCTAATTTGTTTAGTCCTTATTATTTAAGGCATTTGTAGATCGGCTGGAGTATAAACTCCTTATTTCTGTATTTTTGATAGTACCCTCTGGTAGTAAAACTTTGCATTATATTAATTATTTTGAAGTCACCTTCCTTCATTACGATATATTTTTGTCTACACATAAATGTTCAATTATGAACTCTATGCATAAATTATATAGTTTATGTTTTTAATGTTTTTCTGTGTTTTCTACTAGTTATTTAAAAAAAATATATATATATATATATATATATATATATATATATATATATATATATATATATATATATATCAATGTACATAAAAACAACTAGAAGAATATAAATTTGTCAAAAAACTGTTTACCCGCTTGAAATTTCTGCATCACACAGTTTTTTAATACATCTCATATCAATAGGATAACCATGTTCTATGTTGCCACATTAATCATTTAATGGCTTGCATTGAAGTAGGTCATGATTGAGAAATTTCAATTTTGATTGTGAAGGCAAACTGAATTTAAGATATCAATATTAAATTAATACAAACACTACGCCTTATTTTCTTTAAAGTAACAGTCACTAAATTACCTTATAAAACCATATTTATTTTCAGGTCCGTACGTTAACTATTTTATTCCTTCTATTTCTGGAGAGGGTACCGTTGAAATTAGGAAATCTTATAACGATTTACCCGAACTTGTAATTTACAAACATAATTATTTGGTGTTCACATTGACAGTAACAAATACGGACAGAAACATCGCCAGTATAAATACGAAAGGAAACACTACTGTTCTCATAGAATTTCATCATTGAATGATGAGTAAGAGTTCAAGTTCTGCTGGATGAGCTGAAATAACTCTTCATCAAGATAAGTGACAATATTCACAATTATTATTATAGATTGTATCCATTATTGTAACAGCAATTATTATTTATATAAAATCACTTACATGCATCATCTACTTATTTATATATAAATGTGTTAATCGCAATCCGAATTATATAGACAATAAACAAAAATATTTAATAACAAATATATTTCATAAAACGTTTTTTTGTATTTTCCTGAAATTAAAGTAATTTCACAGTCAGTGGTACTTCACCTAGAATAATGAATAATCCTTGTAATAAGTCATATATAGATATTCGAATTATATCACGTTAATCATTAAGTGAGTAATTGGCAATAATTTTACTAATTAGATTGATTTTCTAAAATAGTTAAAAATTTTTAAAAATTAACATTCTCTCACATCTTAAAAATCTAATGAAACAGAAAATTAGACTAAGTTAGCAAATATGCTTTTGAAGTAATTTCATTTATATTACGAACTACGTTATACGAACGCTTATATTTAAGGCTTCGATGAGTGTAGATTATTTCAAAATATAAAAAATTCAGATCAGATTGAAGACTGCATTGTAGAGATGATCTTGCAAGTTGCAAATTCAGTGATAAATGTTTCGTTAGTTTTCTTGTTTAATTCCAGCTGTCATAATATTTCTAAGATGAAATAAAATTTTTAAGTATATTGTACAAAGTAAAATAATTAAATTGCTTTTCTTAAAATCATAATTTTTCTATATAAAAAAATAAACAAAGCTTAGAACGATCATCCTCTCTAATGTACCAATTTAAATATAATAGATATTAAGTAGTCCTCTTTGATTTCAATGAATGCCTCACTACATAGTAAATAGTTTAAGTATATAATGTAAGTCATAACCAGTGCAAGTAAACAATTCACTTTATACTGCGTATGATAAAAATCTAACTTATAAATAGCTTCAACTTGTTATCAAATTTTTTTTTCAATACATACCTCGAAAGGGAATTAAAAGTTCAATAAAATTTATCTTAAGTTGTTTTTATATTATGTATTATATACTATTCATTTAATCGCTATTTGCCAAATGAAAAACTCTCTTATCTTGCCTGTAACGGAACAGCCTATCTGAGCCTAGCCACGGTATGAGATAAGAGCCGTTTGTTCAATAACGTAATTAAATTGCTAATGTCAGAATATATACCGGTTATACTGAGGTATCAAAAATTATTTGATCTAAGGCTGTCGTGAGGACCAAAGGAGATGTATATATATATATATATATATATATATATATATATATATATATATATATATGTGTGTGTGTGTGTGTGTGTGTTTTTTTTTTATGTGGGCGTAGGGGTAGCAAGCTACCCACAAGTGGTCCTCCTGACTCCGAACAATCATCCTGGGACCGCTTCCGCATTACTTCGGGGTGATGTCCATATATATATATAGCCATTTCCTTACATCCCCGATCCTCTTGCGAGATTAGGGGTTCAGGAGCTGGGCTTCTCGTGCTCTATTCACTCTCCCATGCTCCTGTTGTTCTGCTTCTCTCTTTCTCTCCATGATGTCCTTAATATAGGCCGACACTGCTCTCCAAGATCTCTCTTCCTTTAACATGGCTGGTACAAGGCTTTCCACCCTCAACTCCTCTCCTATTGCCTCTGTAAGTCTGAACCTCTCAGTTTCTGTTCCAGGACACTCAAAAATTGCGTGGTTAGCGTCGTCTAGGGTATGCCCACACAACAGGCAGGTCGCACTCTCCGTCTTCTTAAATCTTTCCAGGTATTCATTAAAACATCCATGGCCACTAAGCGCCTGAGTAAGATAATAATTTATCTGTCCATGGGCTCGATCGCACCACTCTTTCACTCTGGGAATCCGACGATGTGTCCAGCGTCCTGCTGTGTCTGTGTCCCACCTTGTCTGCCATCTTTCCATCAGACGCTGCCGAGCCAGCTTTTTTTTCTCCTTCTTTCTTTCCTTGTTCTCACAACACGCTTCGTAGATCTCCCTTCTTTCTCTTACCATCAGGTCGATCGGTGGTCTGCTGGCCAATACTAGTGCCGCTGCTTCCGAGATAGTCCTGAAGGCGGACGTGACTCTTATAACACTGCGTCGTTGGACTGGTACGCCAGCCTGCGCCTTATGGTTTCCCTCTCTACTGCACCCGTCCAAACCTCCGCTCCGTAGAGCATTTTTGCATGGACGACGCTGTCTAGTAGCCTTCTCTTGTGTTCCCTGGGGCCTCCAATGCTCGGCATTAGTCGTGCAAGGCTAGCTGCTGAGGCTGCGGCATTCTCCAAAGTTCTCAGGACGTGTTCCGTATACCGTAATCCTTGATCTATCCGTACGCCCAGGTACTTCACGAATTTTTTAAATGGTACAATATCGTTCTCCAGGGCTATCGTCGTTGGTATGACTGCTCGCTTATTCGTTTTACGTACTGTCTCCGTCTTATGCACCGCCAGGTGCAGTCCATTAGCTTTTAGCCATATATTGGCCCTACGGATGGTTTCACCAGTTAACAACTCCAAGGTGCTTATTGTCCTTGCCGTCACAACCACCGCCACATCATCCGCGAACCCTATGATTTTTGTTCCCGTTGGCACGTAGAGGTCAAGAAGCCCATCGTACATCATGTTCCACAGGAACGGGCCGAGTACCGATCCCTGTGGAACCCCCGCTGTTACCTCGTACTCCCTGTCCCCGTCCTCCGTGTTATAGATGAGAGTTCTGTCAGACAGGTAACTTTCTATCATCCTCAATAAATACTCGGGCGTGCCCCGTTCCGACAAGGCTCCTATGATCGCTTCCCATCTGGCCGAGTTGAAGGCATTCCGAGCATCCAAGGTAACCAGAGCGCAGTATCCCCTGGTATTCGTTCGCCTAATCATCACCGTGTTCGCTGTGTTTACCACGTTTGTAATGGCGTCCACTGTGGATCGCCCTTTGCGAAAACCGTACTGCCTCTGTGACAGTCCTCCATTTGCCTCGATATTTTCCTCTAGCCTCTGCAGAACCATCCGCTCCAGAAGCTTCCCCATCGTATCTATTAGGCAGATTGGTCGATAAGACGAAGGATCTGCCAGAGGTTTTTCCCCTTTTCTCAAGAGAATCAGAATCTGACGCTTCCATCTTTGCGGGAAGAGTCCGGCCCGGAGACTGGCGTTGAAGGTCTCCAGTAGGAGCTCCGGCCACACCTCCACTACCATCCTAATAACCTCATTAGGGATATAGTCCGGACCAGGTGCTTTCCCCGATCGAAGCTGCTTTGTTGCTGTACGTAGCTCCTCTATAGTAAAAAGTGTGGCCCTTGTACTCCTAGGAGAGGCAGGACGCGCAGGCCTCTTCCCAATGGTGGACTACTTGAGTATTTTTTGTTAGCACGATCACTCAATTAAATCGTGTCGAATCGATCGGTTTTCGACTGATTTTGATTAGGGACATCTACCAGACGACATCTGTTGATCTTAAGGTGGATAAAATACACCCCACCCTGTCCATGGGTCATAAGAAAGCACGATGGTGGATTATTTGAAAAAAGTAAAACTGTCGCATATCCTACCTGAATATATGGAGAATATAACTTTTAACTTTTTGAATCGCTATATCTCAGAAATGGTGATTCTTAGAAAAAAAGTGTAAGAACAATTTATATAGCTAATTGCATGATCTACAATTTTTGTTTGATCTATTTTTATACCGTTTGGCTAAAAAATACAAAAAATCCATATTTGCGAACTTTGACCTTGAATAAATTTTTTTGCAGATGTAGGATCGATGGGGACTTTTTTTCACATTTCATTTATAATGGTGTTCCAAAAATTCGTACCAATTTTCAGCTCTATGCGAATTTTTGTAAGTTGAAAAAACGAAGGTCATGTGTTTTCATAATAGGTAGAAGACGTGTCAGAAGATTATTCTAGATATTAATACTTTTATAGTATCTAGTGAAAATTATGTTAAATTCTCGGGTTTAACTATTGAAACCGAATAATTAAGTTCAAGTTCAGTGTTTTAGCATAATCCTATATCTTATATAATAATCTAAAAATATTCTCGATATTGACTAACTAATAAAACTATATTATACTCAAGTGGATTATCGAAGTGCTGTTTTTATTATCCAAAAAAAGGTGGTTAGGGATATTCCCTAGAGAAATGTGTAAGGATATTTTTAAATATTTTAATATTGTCAAACTACCAGCTTACGCTTGATATACTAAACAAGCAAATTATTTTAAGACAATGTTGTGTGATTTTAATGTCGCTTATCTTAACTTACCTAACTGCTTAGGATTGAAAATGTTTAAAAAATTACCTAGTCATATAAAATGCATAAATAAACAATATCTAGTGTTAAATTGACAGTCTTTGAAACCAGTTTAAAACTGTTTCTTGTTGAGCAATATTTGCACAAGATTAATGCATTTCACTACTGAACTATTGACTATTCCGATTTAATCTGTGTTGGCTTATGCAAGAACTAGCAAGAAACGTTATTGAAAAATATGTATCAACAACGACAGAAGTGCTGTAAAATACTTAGGAGATACGTAAATTTGCGCATTAACAAGGTGGGGTATTATCAACAGTTGCTTTAATTTGGCATTCTTTGGTAATATAAGATTAATTAGTCTTTCATTTTGTATTTAGAACTTGTGGTTCGTTTTTATTTCATTTCATCTCGAGAATCGTTAACACTTTTGTATAATGTTTATAATGTCAGAGTAGTATATGTATAACTTTCATAAAATTAAAAGTATATTAGTTAAGAGGGATTTTTCCATCTTATAACCACCTTTATCAATATCAATATAATCAATATAGTTTTCATAGCTCTGTGCATCCAGTAGTTTGTATGAAACATAAATATTTAAACCAATATAAATAAAAAATAATTCAATAATAATGTACAATAAACAATTGCAAATCATGACTGAACATTTCATTTCCTAATAGCCTCTTATATTTGTAGAACTTCTGACATGTTCAAAATGATTTGTCGTTGACGTTTTGATTACCCAATTCTGGCAGTGCAATAACAAGCTATTAGAACGAGAAATAGATTTCACGGCTAGTATACAGTCCAAATTATTTAATAAAAATAACCGGTAATCTAATTTGATCAAAAATGAAGGTTAACAATGTCAGTATTAGTATTAGAATAGTTGCAAGTACATTTGAATACACTGGAAATGTGGGCTCCAAGTATTTTAATATCATTTATTAATATTTCTTTTTTACTGTGTATTGTAAAGTGTGACGAATATGTATGCGAAATAAGCGCTTGTGAAGCATTAGAGCAAAGTCAAATGAATCTACAGGAATTCTCTGATAGCCTAGAAGAAAATAATACAAAGAGTTATTTAATTAAGTTGGAAAGAAGATTGCGGTCATTGGAACAACCAGGTATGTAAGAAAAATAAAGACCTTTCCTCTGGCTCTGGTGTAGAAGTTCTCTGTATGATAATAAGTGTCTACATAGTAAATATATAAAACATAGGCACTCTATTCTGCATTATATCTATAGGAGAACCTATAGGAAAATGACTTACTGTTTTAGTATGGGAAATCTCGAAACATAACGAAAGATGGATAGATTGCGGAGGAGGGCCATGCAAATGTCGTCCAGAAACAAAGAGCTTGAGTTGCTGGCAGAATTATCTGGCAACCTTGCCAGCAGATCAAATTCTACCACATGATGTTAGATCAATGTAAATTATGCATAACACAACTTTTAGCTATTATAATTTATATGAATTTCAGTGACTTAGGAATTAATAAACTCAGCACCTTAAATAAAAACGCATTTCAGGTGTTATTCCTGTTAACAGAACTTGATCTTTTCGATAACATGATCGACCACCTGCCCGATAACATTTTCGAAAAGTTGGAAAATTTAAAATATTTGTAAGTAACTTTCAGTGTTCCCAATTACAGTTGCAAAGAATTCATATATAGCAGCTTAGATTTTTGTTTTATATGACCTAAAATGAAGCAAATTTATATTTTCTGCAAGAAATGATAACAATAGTCCATTGGAATATTTACATATATTTTTAAATGTATTATCATGTTTTTTATTATTATTATTATTTGGAAAGCAATTGTAAAACAACAGAAAGATTCTATTCTAACTTAGTTAAACAACAGAAAAATATTTTTAGATATTCAATTCTATGATTCCACTAATTTAATTATACACACTGATTCAAATTTAAATGTCAATCCCAAAACTCTGTAGAATAAATAGAGTAAATCTGATATATAGACTTAGAATTTTCGTTCCTACAAATAAAAGTGGTGTAAACTATTTTTCTATCCTTCTATTATATAGGCCAAATCATATTCTTTTGCAAAATCAAGTTACTATTTTCACATTAGATGTAGTGAAATGATTTAAACGTTCTACAGATATTTTTAGGTTACATTCAATGACAATATGAATCAATTTTACTGTTTTTGGGATATGATTAAAACTTATGTTTTTTATGTAACCCAGCAATTTATTTTTCAAAAATAAAAACAGACGTGGAAATGTTTTCAGTATATATGTATGCGGTATTATCTTTTTTTTTTATCTATGAAAAAGAGGTTTATTAATTTTCAAACAATCAGCTTACCGACATAATAAGCTTTGTAAACTAAAGGATTTGGATATTTTATATTATTATTGGCAAATTTCAGTCATAGTTTAGTTAATTTCTATAAATCTATGAAATATACTTATTTTAAATATGACACCAATGTAGTATTTGGAAATATTATGTTGTGAAAAAGTAAAATGCAAATGTAACAAAAAACTGTAGTTCAACTTTTCTATTGTTTTTTATAACCTACTATAGAGCCTTTTTCTAATATATTTGCCTCATTTATTATATAATATATCCGGATTCTTAAAGGAAAATGAGTACATTGGTTTGGCTTTTTGGCTAGCTGAGCAATACCCTTTTTTCAATATTCAATTCTATTTAGGCGACTTATGCTAATACTTTACTATAACATCTAAATCTAGCCCGTAAGTTCGTTAGCTTCAATCTTTTTCACTGGTTTGTTTCATCGGTTCGATGAACGGCTGTCTTACGAACACATTGGGGTGGGCTTTAACTCCTTCACTATAATATTCACTGAACTTTATGATTGCTTCTTGTATTACGGGCACTTGTCACTCGCTTTTAATGACGTAACTTGATATGTACCAAAGGGCCTTAACTATTGCACTGAGCACATTATTCTGAAATAGTTGCAATATGTTTGTGTGACTAACAGTACCTCAAAGCAAAATTCCATACGTCGAGATAGGTTTCAGTATGACTTTATATAGTAACAGTTTATTATTAGTGGGTAATTGAGATTGTCTTCCTATCATCCAGTATAAATTTCTATATTGTGATCCGAGTTACTTCCATTTCATTAAAATATATTTTTCCAGGTTTTTATTCTGTCTAAATGCATCCCCAAATATTTGACACTATCTACATGTTCAAGTTGATGGTCGTTGAAGGATATATCGGAACAGTTGCCATTTATTTTGGAAAATGTAATGTGTGTCGATTTCCTTTCGCTTTTATTTGCCACTGTTTAAACCATAGATGTATTTTGTTTAAATAATTCTGTAAATCTATCCTTAGCACCACAGTATCATCTGCATATGTTACAACTGTTGTTAATCCGGTTTTGCACATGTCAGTGGTGAACAAAGGATGCATAAGTGGCCCTAGTATACTACCTTGTGATATACCGGAAATAATGGAATACATACTCGTATATTCATTGTGATGTTCAATCAGAAAGTATCTATCCGTTGAATAGGATATTAGTAGTATGGACATGTCATATGGGAGGTACTGTTTCATCTTGTCATCATCATGCCAGACTTTATAAACATGCAACAGAGCAGTATCATTTTCCCTCAATGTCCTTATTTACTTTGTTTACTACTCTGTGAACTTGTTCAGTCGTGCCATTTTTGCGCCGGAACCCAAATTGTTGATCATGTATTAATTTATTCTCGTCTACCATTTCTAATATTCATTTGACGAGTATTTTTTCAAAAATTTGGAGATGACAGGAAGTCATATAGCTAGGCCTGTAATAAATAATTTCAGTAGTGGGATTGCTAGGTTTTGCAATCATAATAATTGGATCTATCTTCCCTTCAGCTGGAAAGTATCCAACCCTAATTGCGGCGTTGAAAATTTGAGTGATTGAGTTTTAATGGCATGGCTTGATAATTCTTGTACAATTTCTCTTGTAATTATGTCAAAACTTGGTTAACCATTTTGGAATTTCGTTTCTGATAACACACCTAACATCGCAGTCAGTGATTCTTCCATTTGGTAGCGACATTTAGTAGGATGTTTCTAATCTTTGACATATCTTCTTCTTCCTGTGATATCTCACTAGTAAATGGTTGAAATACATTTACAAGCTGATCTGCAAATGCAGCTGCTTTCTCTATGTTACATTTTGCCTTTGCTGGTCCTTCTCTATGTCGTATCAGTAGAATTTCTAACTGAAGTATCTTAAATAAATTATGGAGTCTTCATCATCATGAGGTCATCAGTGCTAAGACTGGTTGGACTCTAACTTCCAGCTTCTCCTATCTTGTGCTAACCTACGCATTTCGCTAATTCTGCTACAACCTACATCCCTTACTATTTGCGAGCAGTAGTCTAATCTAGGCCTATCTCTGCCTTTCTTCACTCCTATTTCTGCCTCCAAAATATCGCGGACTATTCCCCCATGTCTCAGCAAGTGGCCTACCATTCTATCTCTTCTCTTCTTTATGTTCTTCCACATACTTCTTTTCTCGTCGACTTTCTCCAATACTTCTTCATTTCTAACCCTATCAGTCCATGGTATTTTCATCATTCCTCGATAACACCATATCTCAAAAGCTTCTAATTTCTTCCTACTTGCTTCCCCTACCGTCCAGGTTTCGCAACCGTATAGTGCCGTGCTCCATACATATGTTTTCAATCTCTTTCTTGTTTCTAAGTTTATTACCCCCCGAGCATGAAAGTGCTTTCTTTTTGTTAAAAGCTACTCGACCCTGCGCTATTCTTTGTTTTATGTCTTTATCGCTTCTTCCATCCCAATTTATTTTACTTCCTAAATAAGTGAAGTCTTTAACTTCCTCCAATCTTTCATTATTAATTTGTACTTTCGGTTTTACTCTGCTCTCGCGCCCTCTGCACACTAACACTTGGAGTCTTATAAGAAATAAATCTCATTTGACCATTATTATTTTAATGATATCCAATAACATTATTTTAACATGTATCGAAAAATACAATGTCCATTTCACTTAAGTTATGACATTTTTTTTAATATGAGATACATCAATGCCACGTAAAATAAGTACCATGAATAAGAAAACTTTCGAATCTAAGATTAATTCCCTTTTGATAATTAACAAATTTGTTTCAGGCGTCTTCATAAAAACAGAATAGAAGAAATATCACCTGATTTATTATCTTCTTTAAGAAATCTACAAAATTTCGATGCATCTGATAACTTAATAAAGGCACTACCAACAACCGTGTTTAAAGGAACGCCGAATTTGATATTGTTGCATCTTTCAAGGAATAAAATAAAAAATATTCCGGAGGCATTATTAAATAAATTAGAACTACTTGAGGATTTAGACTTGAGCAACAACTTTTTGGAGACCATACCCAAGTTCGCTTTTAACGATTTAATATCGTTAAGAAGGTTATTCTTGGCTGAGAATAATATCACTTTACTACCCACAGGTAGAAACTAATACATACATATATTTTAATTTTGTGGTGACGGATTTCTGATGTTTAATTTACTACACAGGGTTTCTCCTATGACTCATTCAGTAAAATTATTCAGTCTTTCATGTTCTCATAAATATTAAATTTTGAAAATTAGTATAGAATTTTGGTACGTGTGATTCTTAAAAGTATAAATCCTTTCAGCGTCTAGAAACAACGGAAGCATATTTAAAATATATTAATTATTTCAAGGAGAGCACATGTATGTTGAAATGCAGAAAGTCTACCTCTTTATCTACGAGGAGGTAAAACTGGTTTAAAATTTAGTTTTCACGTATTGGGTAGAGTCTCCACTTCAATGAAAATGAATTGGCTTTTTTTCCCTGGCTACATTGTGTATCCAGAGGAAGTAAGTGTACATTTAAGTTTTCTTAATAATAAGTAAATTCCTGAGAAATGGCCTTAAATCTTAATTCCCTAACATATGGGTCATTGAATGCCTGTTGAGTGTGTGTGAAATGAAGTGCTTGGCTTACAGTTAGTTTGTCGATCATCTTCTTTACATCATCAAAATGAACATAATAGTAGCTTATAGCCCCTAATTATATGACCCAAGGCATCAGAGTAAGCTGTGGGGGTAATGGTATATTCAGAAAATGTTAAATGATTTTTTGTGAGGTACTTATAAAAATGTCTTCTTCTCACTGGCTATTATTTTGTCGATTGTGGGATAGCAATTTCTGACAGTTTTTGCAATACGATGTCCATGTGCTTAACATGTTAAGTGCAAGAAACTGATGTTCTTTAAGCAGATGTTTTCATATAGGAAGCTGCATCGTTGTATAAAGTAACGCACGTCTTTTATTATTCTCCAAATCATTGCTTCCCATATTTTTGAACTACTATCGATAAATTCTATATCCGTCTAATG
The DNA here is from genome assembly GCA_037954035.1 of Rosalia funebris. Classification (NCBI taxonomy): domain Eukaryota; kingdom Metazoa; phylum Arthropoda; class Insecta; order Coleoptera; family Cerambycidae; genus Rosalia; species Rosalia funebris. The sequence goes on from JAZFAV010000011.1 coordinate 24,454,522, forward strand.
TCTCTGAATTTGTCGCGTTTATCACTTTTAAGATTATTGACCGTGGTTTTATGCATCCCGCCAACTAATACGTGTTCAATGTGTTGACCAGCATTATCGTTAGTTTCACAGCCACCCATGCCTTAACGTCACGTAACTCAGGAACTACGTTTCTTTGAATACCTTTAAATTTTGGCTATATATAACCAGTTCTTAGGGCTGATTCGGCAGCCGTAGTTTACACCGTAGTTTGGTGCTGTCAAAATGTATTTCGAATAAATCGCTATTTCACTTTTCCACTGTAGCGCACGTATTTTGTTTTCAATTTACAATAAGGTATACTGCAGTGAGTACCCATTACATCTTACAGTGAAAGTTTACTACTACTGGCATAGACCTTTTCCTCTTACCGCAGGTAGTCGCTAGGTTACTGAGTCGCTGGGTTACGAGAGTTTTGGTTATTGTTGATAAAAATATGAAATTAATATTTTCGTTTATAATATGAAATTTCATATCTTCATTTATATATACATACACGTGGGTCCAAACTTGGAATAAATGATTTACTCGCCAACATAGTCATAATATATATTGCACTGGAATCGATTTTTAATATGTATGGACAAAATACACTAATACTTATACAACATTGTATAACCAATGACAATCAACATGTGTTGCAACAAGGATATTGGTATACATTGTTTGGTAGGTACTATGTAGCTGATGTCTTGTAGGTTTCATGTGGAACCTACACTTAGAAGAATGTGTATATATATATATATATATATATATATATATATATATATATATATATATATATATATTATATATATATATATATATATATATATATATATATATATAAAATACTACGAAGATTTATTGTATTCGTTCACAGTTCGATCACATTAAATGTGTTTGATATACACTGTTTAAAAAAAATATTTACCTTTGTATAAATAAGATTAAACATATTTTAGGTGTATTTGATAAATTGGTTAACTTGGAAGTACTAAATTTAAGGAAAAACCAAATATCTCATATACCATCAAATTTATTCGACAAATTACAGAATATTCGAATATTACAATTGACCAATAACAAAATTAGCCAAGTAAGTATTTTGCAGACATTTTTTGATTTAATTCAACAAGTAGATGAATAGTAATTATAATTGCATGCTTAAAATATTCTTCAGTCGTAAATTGCGATAAACTCTCAGTACTAGAGGAAAATTTATATAGAAAATTTTTTTTCTATATTGTTTAACAACACTTCAGTACAATGTCTAATGAAATTCTTCAAATCTTATTCAGAAGTTGATTTAATTGTTCATTATCTAACACACTATACATATTGTCATTATTATATACACACACACCGTCAAAAGTCTTGGACCCCCCATATATTGCAGATTTCGACTATGTTTATTTTGTTTTCCTTGCTAAGCAACAAAGTTGAATTATTTAGCTGTCAAACAAGATCGAATAAATTGCTAGATAAAGTATTGTTGATTAGTTATAATTTTTTTTTAAATATTCGTCTGTTTTATTGCATATTTAGCGAAAGCGGGATTAATACTTTTCTTTCATTATAATAGCAGGACGTGAAGTTTCTACATTTAATAGGACAAGAATTATTGCTTTGCATGATGCTGGGACATCCAATCATCAGATATCCGAGATGTTAGACATTCCTACATCTTCTGTTGTGCGAATAGTGCATAGGCATCAAGAATTAGGGACAGTAGAAAGAAGACCACGTAGTGGTCGATCTCAGGTGTCGAATGAATGGCAGGATCGGTTTTTGGTTCAATATACCCATAGACACCGAAATACTTCAGCTCCAGCCCTCAGGGCTCACTTTCAAGGTACGTGTCGCCTTGTTATCTCGGCCTCTACAGTTGCAAGACTCCATCGTGCAAATTTACGAGCAAGAAGGCCTTTAAGGGTACCCACTCTACTTCCACGACATCGAGCTGATCGCTTTCATTGGGTACAGAAACGTAGTGTTTGGCTTTTGCAGCAATGGCGATGGGTTTTATTCACAGATGAAACCAGAATTGGACTGGTGAGTGATGACAATAGGCAAAGGGTCTAGAGAGAGCCATGTCGTCAAGAAAGACTAAATTTTCCCCGTGAGAATGCTCCCTACGATGGTGGGACAGTAATATTTTGGGGAGGAATAATGTTCAATTGCTGTACGCCATTTATTTCTATCAGAATATGACAAGTCAAGTTTATATTGAAAGTGTTATCAGGTCCATTATTTATCCCCTACGCAGCAACTCCTATCCCCCGTGACAACGCGAGGCGACATCGCCCAAGAACTGTTCAAGAGGTACTTGAACAGTTATGTATTACCCGATTAGATTAGCCAGCTAATTCCCCTGATATGAATCCTATTGAGAACATGTGGGATTTTGTTTCTAGAGCAATTCACAAATGCATGAAAACACCCAACATGCGGAAGAGTTAGCTGCAGCAGCAATAGGGGAAGGGAACAATATTCCTCAAGAAATTATCAACTGTGTGATTGCTTCCATGCACAGGCATGTCAATATGTTACTGAGAATCAGAGGAGGCCATACTGACTATTAAGTTGTAGTTTACTTTGTTAAAAAATATGTTTTTTTAATTCTTGTCACAATAAATTTACTTAAAAATTGCAAATCTTTTTCTCACTGTTTTTTAATTGACTAAATTTTTAAAAATTATTCTTATATTACAAAAAAATACATTTAGAAAAACATACTTTGAAAAACAAATACAATATTTAAAAAAAATACTAATAAAAAACATCGGGGGTCCAAGACTTTTGACGGTGTGTGTAATTTATACAATTATGTATCATTTTAGATCGGCGTAAACGATTTTAGACGACTGACGAATATAGTCGAGTTACATCTTGGTCAAAATTTTATAGTGGAGCTGCCCGAAAACGGATTTGTGGAAAATAGGAATTTAGAAAAATTGTTTCTATTTTCAAATAACTTAGAAGAGCTGAAAGAAAAAAACTTCAATGGTCTAATCAGCTTGACGTCTTTATTGTTAAATAATAATATATTAAAGAATATACATTCTCGGGTATTTTCATATACTCCTAGTCTACAAAAGCTGTAAGTTCGGGAATTGGTATTCAAAATGTTTTACATTGAGCTAAATGTATTTAAATGCTGTTTTTGTTTTGAGGTATTGAGTGTTTTTGTTTCAGACAACTCGATAGTAACAAATTTCACTTTCTACCACCAAAATCGCTAGATTTTTTGTCTCAATTGGTATCTATTAAATTGACAAAAAACCCATGGCACTGTGACTGCAATATCTTATATCTAGCAAAGTAAGTTTAACACTTAAATATACTTTTAACTGTTTTTTTAGGACGATTTATGAGTTTTTTTTACTTTAAAATTATGTATCCTATAAAATACGATAACATTATTTTAAAATTCTAAATCTGTCTTGTGTCTCTATACTGTGATACTGTTTGAAATATAAATGTAAATTTAATGATATCTTCTTTTAGGTGGGTTGATACACACAAGAACCAGTTATGGGATTCTCAGCCCTCATGTCGTGGGCCTGGGGACCTAGGAGGCTCCTTATTAAAAGACATGACTTTCGATAACCTTTGTGAAGGACAGTGGGCTAGCATGACAAATTTGTCTCCCAGAATTCCAATCAGGAATAAGTTAAATGAGGAACTCAAAGAAAATAATGGTACTAATGCATAACTTTTGATATGTTACTCAAAATAGAGCAACAATGTTTGAGACATATAAAAATTATTTGTTTATTACATTTTTTTCTATATTTCCCTATATTCTTTAAAATACACGTATACTTTATATAGGGGATATATACTATATAAAATATCCTTGTATTTTATACAGAGATTACAAAACCATAGATAGTTCTCTAAAAGCATATCTAAAAACTGATGTATAACTTATATGCAATCTAAGTTATTATAAAATAGTAAGATTATAGCTGTTTTATAATAATCGTACGTTACTGCATGATAGCTAATACATGACAGTACGCTACATTGCTTGCTTCTCGAAGTAAAGTTTTTGTATTTCAGTAATGCTATAGAGATATTAGCATAAAACTTTTATATTATCTTGTTTCTGATGATTAGAATCATCATTTTACTTTTCCGCACTCCACTATACGCGGAAAAGTAATGTAATCGTGTAAAGAAAAATTGAAAAAACAGAATTTATTTTGGTTTCATTTTTCATTTTTCGGCCTAAAAACAAAATAAAAACGGTTTTTAAAAATTTTTTGCTGTGTGTGTCGTTGTCGTCGGCATGTATTCTTCTTAGCACGACAACTCAACAAAATCGTGTCGGATCGATCGGATTTTAACTGATTCTGATTAGGGACGTCTCCCAGACGACACCTACTGATTTAAAGGTGGAAGGAACTCTACGATGTACATGGGTCATGAGAAAGTACAATGGTGGACTATTTGAGAATTTTTATTGTTGGCACGATCACTCAATTAAATCATGTCGGATCGATCGGGCTTCGACGAATTCTGATTAAGGATATCTACCAGATGACACCTATTGATCTTGAGGTGGACAGGACACACCCTACCCTGTCCATGGGTCATGAGAAAGTACGATGGTGGACTATTTGAGAAATTGTTTTTATTAGCACGATAACTCAACTAAATCATGTTGAATCGATCGGGTATTGACTGATTCTGATCGAGGACGTCTCCCAGACGATACCTATTGATTTTGAGCTGGATAGAATACACTCTACCATGTAGATAGGTTATGAGAATGTACAATGGTGGACTATTTGAGAATGTTTTTTTATTAGCACGATCACTCAATTATATCATGTCAGATCGATCGGGTTTCGACTGATTCTGATTAGGGACGTCTACCAGATGACATCTACTTATTTTGAGGTGGATAGGACACACCTTATCCTGTTCATGGGTCATGAGAAAGCACGATGGTGAACTATTTTGAAAAAATAAAACTGTCGCATAAAATACATATTCTGCATTTATGTGTTGGTTTATTTTTTCTCCGCCACTCAATGTCGAGATAGAGATGTTCTATGTGCAGAAAAATCAATTTTAATGTTTTAAAGCTGTTTATTTATTATTTAGTTGGTGTAATTTAAGTTACACCATTAATATCATTACAGTATTAATCTAAGCAAGTGCTTGAATACCGTAAGAAGTCTAATGGTCTAAAGTCTATAAACTTGAAAACGACATATGGCAAATGGGATATTTGCATGCAACCTCCTTGCATACCAGATTTATGTTATTGCTAATATTTATTAGTGGAATTAAGTCTCTTATCCTTAGCGTATATTTCTGTAAACTTACAAAAAGAATCTTTACGTCAATAACATATTTGAAATATCTACTATAAAAAATTATCTATGTTTTCCAAAAGAGAGTGGACTGAAGATTAGCACAGGTTTAAAATCTTAAGGGGGATGTGACCGTCTTTTATCCTTCGGTGAAAAAATATCCCATTTTGGAATCGTTTTCCAAACTTTTAATTAATATTTCTTGCTTCATTCTTGTACAGCATAGCCCATTGTAAAATCACAGTTTGTGGAGATTAAAAATGTTGGTTTAATAATTTTTGGTGGTCTTTGATAAATAGCGTTAAATATACCCCATTTCTATAATATTCAACATATTTTTTCTCAGCCCCTGAGTAATATATTTAATAACCACAAGGCGTGCATCTGTATTTTATATAGCTACTTAGACTGTATAAGCTTCAAGTCAATACAGTCAATCGGTTTTGAGAAAGTACTTTCAAAAGCAAAGAAAATGTAAGCAGAAGGGTTTTTCTGAAAAAAATTGTATTTACCTCGCTGCGCTCTCATACTCGGTTTTGATCATATGAAATAGATATTCGCTGATAACTCGAGTATTTATCGGCCTAAAAACGTCCTGTTTAAGAGAAAGTTCTATCCTCGTGGAGTTCCTAAGGGAAAAGTTACTGAGTTAGTTTACTGTATTATTTTCTTATCGCACCTTACCTCCTTACCACTCAGTCAGTTTATGTGATTTGCACATATAGAGCTCTATTTATATTCTGAAATAATTTATTTTTTATAATTTGTTAAAAAATGCCCAAATATACGAAAGTATTCACGAAAAGGGAAGGCTGGAAAGAGAAGAAAATATCAGAAATTTCAAAGGAGAATATCGACGAGAGGTATATTTTCTCTTGATAAGGTAACTCCTTCTCTCAATAAGTCTGACTCAAAAAGTCTGATCCTCAAATAAGTCTGATTCGGAGTTATCACATTCCTCAATCTAAGCTTGGTCAACAACTTTGCTACCACGACGACTTTGAGGGTGAACACTTTCAGAAACTTTTATATAGAAAGGATAAAAAGGCAAATGCTGTTGAAAATTCAATTGAACGAAAATCAAAACAAAAAAAAAGAGGAGGGCGAGGAAGAAATTGGAAGATGACTTCGAGCAGAATGAAGACGGTCGATCATATGCTGCGGAGGTCTTTTAAAATCATGTATACTTTATTTCTAAATTTTGTGTAATATATACATTATTCAACAATATTGCTTTAGTTATTTATCAGTTTATACATACATTTTGCCTAGAAGAGCTATTGAAATCAAAATTATTAAACCATCAGACCGATGACTAAAAATGAGCCATTTCGCTATTTTCAAAAAAATATTTAGAGCATTTCTAGTGCTCCGATTTTCATGGGAAAATCAATCCAGAAAATAATATTCTAGCTTCAGAAAAAATAATAAAGAATATATTCTTTGAAATTCAAAATGGTTACATCAATCACTCTCCCTCCCTTTAGGTCATTTTTAACCCTTCATGTGTAGACAACCCATATATAAATGTCTTGTATTGGTGGTTGCCTGCAGTAAGTGTGAAAATATGTGTCTATTAAAGTACAATTATAAATTGATTTAGCAATAAAAAATAATCCTTTGATCAAAAGTAATCCTTTAGATATGAGGGCTATTAAAGAGAAATAAATCACTTGTCAAATAAATAATGTCATTAGCAAAATTAAAAATGTAGATAGAAAAAAACACGTTATGGTTTTGCCTTGTTATATTTTGGTGTTTAGTACTGATGTAGTACAGTAGATTTTATATCTTAAACAACATATTATTACGTATAATTTTTCATATTAAAACTTATCTACCAGAAATCTTTTTTTTCTATTTTTTTTTAATGTAAAGAAAATGAAAATAGAATACACTTAATTATAAATATATGTATATTCGTTTAAATATATAATTATGAAGTTGATTTCTTTATTACCGTAATGAAATATATGTATGTGCTAGTGCAAGTCTATAAAATAATTATATATTCGCAGGGCATAGCGTACATAGATGCGAGTGATGCGTCGCATCCCTTAAAATATTGTCAAATTAGTGTTATTTAAAAGTTCAATCGATTTATTCAATTATTACAATTTTTTAATTATTTTAAACCGACCGCAAACATACATTATTTATTTTAAACGCTACCATCAACTTTTTTATAGAGAGAATTGGCTCTGAAGGCGCCCGAAATTATTGGACTCCTCGTTACGTGCTGCAGTGCTGAAATGCGATGGTCCACGTTACATCCAAGCTACGCGTTAGATGGGCGAAAAGGTCAGTGATCTAACGCAGTCAACAGTGGAACCTCGAGTGGGTGTTGTTATTATTTCCGGACTCAGTTATGTGATTATGTGAACGCATCTTGGCTACTGTCTCCATAACATAAGTAATATTTGGAAGCGCTGTTTCAGGTAATCGTAAAAAATGAGAAAATGAGGAATGGAATCGAAAAACCGTTATTTGTGCTAGAGGCCTTTTGACTTTATTGTGTGACTTTGATTTTAATTTTTTCTTGTCAGATATTAGTTACTGCAATAAAAAGATCGCTGATTTCAAGTCACATATTCAGAAAATGAGGAACGAGTTGAGAACGAGAAATGAGTTTAGTGACATTCGGGACCGTATCGACAGACTTGTGTTAGAGAGTCAATCACCAAGTAACAGAATGCGTTTGGATTTAATTCCTGAAAACGTTAAGAAAAGCACTTAGGCACGATTGTTTTAAGAAATTTTGAACGTTATTACTTTGAACATTAGTGTACGGTTTAGTGAAATTTCTAAACTGAAATTCTTAAATCTAGATTCCACATAATTTACTTCATTCGTGAAACGTTTTCCTGACGAACTTTTTTCTTCTTTAGTAGATACATATGGAACATTCTTTGACGCAAATCGTTTAAACTGTGAACTTTCAATGATTTATTGTAATCTAGATATGAAAAAGAGCACCATGTTTGAGCTTCACCAATATATTATGTCCATTCAAGAGTTAACTAATGACAGCACTCTCCATTTCATCGACTGGAGGTTTTGCTTTTCTTTTTGTTTAAGATCTACTCGATAAAGGCGGCGTACGTGAAGAACTAATACGATCTAAATTTGCCTGAGGCGGATGGTGAGGTGTGTGCCCCCCAGAATCAGCAGGCCTGGAGTCCTCTTAATCCACATCCGAACTGGAGTAACCGTTTTCAACCATTTCATCTTCGGTGCTGGGCAAATTTCCTGACTGATGTCAGTAAATACGTACTTCTGTTGCTATATGCCTTCAGGGTGTGGTCATAAAGGCACGGGTGCTTTTCGACAGCTTGCACAAACGAAATGTCAAATTGTTCATCATCCGGTAGACAGTTATTGATAGACATTGTGACATTAAACTGCTCCACAACAATGTGTACGGCACCAACACGCGTAGCAAAGTAGCAAAATATACGACATGCTCTATCAGTCGAGTAGCAAGTCGCACGCTGCCACGTCGCATCCATGTCACGCGCCTTTGGTATGAAAATATTCTTTTGTTACTATACGTTTTAAAATAAGTAGCATGCTTCCTGCTTCCAGGTAGCAAGTCGCACGTGGCATGCATCTTTGGCCTGAAAGCCTACTAAAAGTCCATTTCTCGCGATTTTATGATTATAGTGCCATCTTTTGGTTAATAGTAAAATCTTGGAACCTATAATATAAGACAGGGGAAAAATTAAATTGGTCGCTTGAAATTTACGTTAGAACAATAGCCGTACAGGGGAAAAACCAGAAAAGTCTAACAATCACAGGGGAAGTAGCAAAAAAGTCCAGTCGTCAACAACGCGTTCTGGGTACATATGTATCCAAACGGTTTCTAAATACATATGTATCCGGAAACCGTAGCGAAAAAAGGGAGCAATGATGTATATTCCATGGTTCATCACATTGTCTATAATTTCTTGGACATGCGTGTTATGCATTTAGAAATATTTTGTGATTCTTGTGGCGGACAAAACAAGAATTACTGTTTCTTCTGATTTTTGCACAACCTCGTTCATGTAGAAAAGATATTTGATTCGATAAAAGTTACATTTCCCATTCAAGACCACAGTTACCTTGAATGTCACAAAAATATGGATTTAGTTAACCAACAAAGTAGGTATGAAACGCCTAATGAATGGATAGGCACTTTAAGGGATTCAAGAGTAAAACCATCTCCTCTTACAGCGGTGAACACCGACTCTACAACGTTTAGGAAGTGGACTGCGTATCTGCCTCCAAATTATAAAAAGATCGCTCCTTTTAAATGTCAGCCAATTAGAGAATATAAAATTATGATAGAGCATCCTCGTTTAGCTTATTATAGGGACACGTGTAATGGTCATTGGTACTCTTCAATCCTTTGTGGATGAAGAAAAAACAGTCAGAGGGAACAAGTTAGAGAAGGTGAATTATTTTTGCCAGATTATTTATATAATGATATGTTAATGATTAACTTTTTCATTTGCGAAGTTATATACAATACTTTGATTGCAGGATCGATTCCCATAAAGAAATTGAAATTCGACAATTCACAAGGTCTTAAGGAGTTTTGTGGTGAAGAAGCACAAGCTTATTTTTCACATTTGATACATGAGTAACTCCGTGTTATTAAAGTTTGGTTTTTGTTCTTTATATTACTATTAAAAGCTACATCTTTATTTTGCACCTTTTCAGTATTATTATTTCGATTTATTTTGATTTATTGGTAGTTGACCGTATAGGGGAAGAATCAACAAAGTCCAAGGAGCTATCCGCTTTTCCTCGGGTTTTATGGTAGCACGACCACGTAAATAATATTTTTCATGAAATTCGCGCACAAAATAAGTAAATTAAGCCGTAATATATTTCTTTGGCACATTGTCCTTCAGTCAAACGAATACAGCTTTATTATAATAATTTTTAGAGACATTATAACGTCATTAAGTTTAACATTCCTCTCTTGTTAAATTCATGAAATATGACTATTGTGGTTCTTTCTCTGTACCCTTCAAATAGCCTGGTCTTTACTCATTCATACTGAGACCTAGTCAGTGAAAGTGGTGAATTAAGTGTAAATTGAAGAAGCATATGAGGTATTGCTGCTCAGTCGAAATGAGCATAGTTCTGAATATATATTGTGGAATATTTATATTATTTGTAACCTAGAATGTATAAAAGTTTACAATTATAGTAGTGTAAAATTTTACTATGGTGTTAACTTTTATACCAGAAATAGTGAAATTTTACACCTCTTCACGCCATTAAAAGTGACAAGGTTTTACCACGGCAGATTATCAACTCCCTGAGAAATTAGATACCTATACTTTTTCGCTTCAAATATTGGGTCGTTTGGGTTAATAAAAATACGCCAGTCAATATCTTAAAAAAATCGGGTGAGTTGTTTGGAATAAACGAAAGAAATATTTATATAATAAAATTATGAATATTGTGTTACTAGACTTTATCACTCTGCTGTTATTACGTAATTAAAGCAATATTTAGAAATGTATTGTAACGCATTTAATAGTTACTGATTGTGTGAAAATTTACACCATTTCAAAGGAAGCGACGAGTTTTATATATATATATATATATATATATATATATATATATATATATATATATATATATATATATAGTGGGTTAAATATGTTATACATAAAATTCTATCTTAACCCTCGAATACGTGACCTTGTTTTGCCAGACGAAATTACGGGACTGTTGTAAATTTTACTACTTAATAATAATGGTTTTATTTATTTCAAGCCTTTATTTTTAAAAAATACATAAAAAGTACATTAAAAATAAAGAAAAACATGTTTTTATTATCAAAACCGACTTTTCAGATTATAAAACATTTTTTTTAATTAATTTTCACAACATGTTCTGCAATTATCTCCTCGATGTTCTACGCAAATCAATTTTTTACACTCCTTACAATAATTGGTTGTCATACGCCTTTTTTTGCTTGGACAGTAGAAGCAAGTCTTCCTTTTCTTTTCTTGGGGTGTGTTGACACTGTTGACAAAGTCTTTATTTCATAAACCCAATATGTCAGCTATATCTTGACGGATACTTCCACGTACAGTTAGGCTGTTATATCTACGCAGTTCTTCTTTTGTCATTGGGGAAACATTCTGGTTGCCGCTGTATTTTTGGGTTTTTATGGTAATTTCTGCATTTATATGTTGCAAAGTAATATCAAATATATTGTCATAAAAAAAATGCAAAGAATAATCATCCAGGTTAGAACAGTCTTTCACATTCCCCCTAGGACTCGATATAAAACGAATAATGTTCCTAGCAGCTGTTCTTTTGGATTTTTTAGGCAATTTCGTTGACCATTTGTGACCATTCTTGCCCTTTAGACTTTTTGTTTTGAAACTTATTACATATTTTGATCATGTACGTACTTGCGATAAAGGAATATCATCTTCATCTAAACTAGGCTCTATTTCTTCTTTAGATTAAACAGGGCTATATTTTTTCTGGTTGAGTGGATTAGCCGAATTACTACCGATATCATTTTCATTATCAGACCCACATGATTGAATTTCTAAATTGTCCTCGTCCCAATCACTGCCACTGTCTTCAAATGGCTTTGGAACACTTTTATTCCCACGTATGATACGTGCCGCTTCCTCCTCGAATCGTTGTTTAGTCAAAAATGTTTGATTTGACATTTTAAAAAATATTGCTATAAATATATATCTAAACAAGAAGAATATGAAATGATCTTACCTCAAATGTCTTTTACTAAACGATACAAAAATAAAAATGAGTGGAATTTAAAAAACTACTTACACACGGGACTTTCGTAAAATTTACGAATCTATCGACAAAAAAATCGCTTTTAAGTCGGAAATCAGAACGACCGCATAACACACTGTCTAGCTTAATACTAAACTGGAAGGTCAGATGAACGATTGGATAGAATAACCGAAAATGGGGGAAAAACACTAAGTTCTATGGGGGTCCTAATATTTACGAATGACCCGTGTTCTAGGGAAATAATGTATTTTGTCTTACACTTTGCAAATTACAGCACAGAATATATTATAGTTTAATTGTATATACAATTTATATCTTGATAATTCTGATAGTGCTGATAAATAAAGTGAAACAACCTATTCTAGCGTTTTAGTTTAATTTCTTGAAATCAATTTAATTAGAAGTAATACTAATAACTATGAAGGATTACGTACACTATTACTTTTTTTTTTTAAGTTAACAACTGTATAACCATCCAAACTTGTGTATAAAATAATAAGTTTATGTAATTCTTCTATTGTGTCTATTAACAAAATTTGTCTCTAGGGATACGAGTGAAAACGGGTTAATACCAGTTTTCTGACGAAAGCTGATTCTTTATTATTCCATTTATTCTGGACGTATCGAGCGGTCGTTAGTTACGTATGATTTATTGGAAAGGAAGATTAGGACGTGTGTAGGAAATTCATTTGTTATTTTCGGCAACCATCAACGATATTGGCTACGTTTTAGAGTACGCATGGTAAAAAGCAAGCATAACGACGTTATTAACAATTAATCAGAGATTTCCGAGTGATCGTGCAACTATTGATGTTCACGGTCGTGCATAACTGTTATTGCTTTTAGATGGGTACTATATAGATACTATTATAATTATACCTTATATTCGAGATATAATAAAGGGGGAGAAGAAGTGCTACTAATATTATTATAATTATTCACTTAATTGGTACTAAAAGTTGTATTGCTTATTAAGAAGTACAGACGTCATTATTACGAAATCACATTTTGTGCCTCAATTTGACAAGAATACTTTATTTCAATTTTACACCTTTTACTGTCAAAATTGTACAATAAAGAAAAATAAAACACCTTTGTAATATATGTACTTTATTATAGTTTTGTTTTTAATGTACAAAGTTAATTTTTTTATTTCGTTAATTAAATATGGGGGTATATGTATGTGATGTGCTAGTGGAAGTCTAGAAAATATTGATATAGTCGTGAATAACACAATATTTGAAATAATACTTTGTATTATTGAGTTTTCCAATTAAATATTATGATCCCATTCTAACATGAATGTTCTTTCTGATTAATAAGTAATAAATGTGCTTCGTTGGTATCCAGATGTTTTTGGACATTTACTAATATTATTGTTATAGTGAGGTGATTCAGTCATTACTAATTATAATAAACAGTTTTAAAACCTTAAAACGGACTATTCCGCACGTGGAACATCTCTATCTCGAAATTGAGTGGCCGAGAAAAAATAAACGAACACATAAACGCAGAATATGTGTTTTATGCGATAGTTTTATGTACCTTTTCAAATAGTCCACCATCGTGCTTTCTCATGACCCATGGACAGGGTGGGGTGTGTCCTATTCACCTCAAAATCAATAGATGTTGTCTGGTAGACGTCCCTAATCAGAATCAGTCGCAGCCCGATCTATTCGACACGATTTAATTGAATGATCATGCTAACAAAAAAAATTCTCAAATAGTCCAAAACTGTGCTTTCTCGTGATCCATGAATATGGTAGAGTGTATTCTATCCACCTCAAAATCAATAAGTGTCATCTGGGAGACATCCCAGATCAGAATCAGTTAAAAGCAGATCGATCCGACACGATTGAGTTATCGTGCTAACAGGATATTTTATTAATGCCAACGACAATGCCACAGATACACACACACAGACACAAAATGGTTTAAAAATAATTTTTACTTTTCCGCACTCCACTATAAGCGGAAAAGTAATGGAATCGTGTAAAGAAAATTGAAAAAACTAAATTTTTGTTTTGGTTTATTTTTCGTCTTTCGGCCTAAAAATAAAAAAAATGGTTTTTAAAAAATTCTTGCTGTGTGTGTGTCGTCGTCGTCGGCATTTATTCTTGTTAGCACGATAACTCAACTAAATCGTGTCGGATCGATTGAGTATTGACTGATTCTTATCGGGAATGTCTCCCAGACGATACTTATTGATTTTGAGGTGGATAGCACACACTACCCCCTCCCTTGGGTCTATTTGAGATTTTTTTTTTGTTAGCACGATAACTCAACTAAATCGTGTGGCATCGATCGTGTTTTGACTAATTCTGATCGGGGACATCTCCCAGACGACACCTATTGATTTTGAGGTGGATAGGACACACTTCAGCCTGTTCATGGGTAATGAGAAAGCACGAGAGTGAACTGTTTGAAAAAAATAAAACTGTCGCATATTCTACATTTATGTGTTGGTTTAGTTTTTCTCGGCCACTAAATTTCGAGATAGAGATGTTCTACGTGCGGAAAAGTCCGTTTTATGATTTTAAACCTGTTTCTTTTTTTTTTTTGGTTTTTAGGCCGAAAATCGAAAAATAAGCGCTAGAAAAAATTTTTTTTTATACGATTACATTAGTTTATCGCGTATAGTTGAGCGCATAAAAGTAAAAATTATAGTTTAGGCTGTCTTAATGCAGTAGTAATGATATATGTACCTGATGGTGTAACTCACATCAACAATGTACTCAATTATTAAATTCATTATTTATATAACGGAGCACATAATCTTAATAAGATTAATGTATTATTATTAATATATATATATATATATATATATATATATATATATATATATATATATATATATATATATATATATATATATATATATATATGTACATAATAAGAATGACAAATATAGGATATCACTTACCTATTTACACAGCAAAATCCTCGAGCAGTCAAAATTTAACATATTTTTGAGACATCTACATAATATCTAGTAATTTTCATAAACTTGACCATGACAGTAACAATGTTTGTTTCTTAGGATAGATAAATCATTCAGGTTTTAACAATTGTTAATATATCGTATTGAGATTTAGTTATCGAGGAAAAATGTCCTTGTTAAAAGTTATTTTATACCAAAACCAGGTCTGAATCAAAATAAGGTCTCATCTCGTTCGTGAGGGTGATACAAAAATACCCAACAACCAACAATTCGCTGCCATTGCTTGCCATATACACCGTGGATCATTTTTACTTTTCCGCGCTCAACTATACCAGAACGGAAAAGTATGTACATATGTATATACATATATACATATAAAATATGTAATCGTGTAAAGAAAAATGGAACAAACAATTTTTTCCAGCGTTTATTTTTATTTTTTCGGCCTAAAAGTAAAAAAAAGGTTTTACTTTTCCACACTTAACTATACGCGGAATAGTAATGTAATCGTGTAAAAAAAATTTTTTTTCTAGCGTATGTTTTTCGATTTTCGACCTAAAAACTAAAAAAAAATGTTTTTTAACCAATTCTGTGTGTGTGTCGTTGTCGTTGTGGTCCACATTAATAAAATTTGTTGTTAGCATGATAACTCAACTCAATCGTGTTGGACCAATCGGGTTTTGACTGAGTCTGATCGGGAACGTCTTCCAAACGACACCTATTGATTTTGAGGTGGATAGAACACACTCTACCATGTTCATGGGTCATGAGAAAGCACAATGGTGGACTATTTGAGTATTTTTTGTTAGCACGATCACTCAATTAAATCGTGTCGAATCGATCGGTTTTCGACTGATTCTGATTAGGGACACCTACCAGACGACATCTGTTGATCTTAAGGTAGATAAGATACACCCCACCCTGTCCATGGGTCATAAGAAAGCACGATGGTGGACTATTTGAAAAAAGTAAAACTGTCGCATAAAACACACATTCTGCATTTATATCTTGGTTTTTGGATATTTTTTCTCGGCCACTCAATTTCGAGATAAGAGACTATCTCGAAATATGTTCTGTGTGTGTGTGTGTCGTCGGCATTAAAATTTCTTGTTAGCAGGATCACTCAATTAAATCGTGTCAAATCGATCGGGTTTCGACTGATTCTGATTAAGGACATCTATCAGACGACATCTATTGGTTTTGAGGTGGATAGGACACACCCCACCCTGTCCATGGGTCACTCAATTTCGAAATAGAGATGTTCTACGTGCGGAAAAGTCCGTTTTAAGGTTTTAAAACTGTGTATTTTCTGTAGATGCTTTCTTTTATTTACCATGAAAACGCAGTGTACCACCCAATGCGATGCAATGTTGTAACAGAATCTTATGGAATCCAGTTGTAGAGAAATATCAGCGATTTTAGCGACCTTCATTGGTCTAGAAACTTTCTTCGAGACCTGAGTATGTCGTATTCGAAGGATAAGCGATCCTATCTAACGATTTCCTTTCAAAGATTAATTCCGAGTAATGTCTTCCCTTAAAATTTATTCCTCAGGTGGGGCTGGATGCTTCGATGCAGCAACAAAAACAGGAGATCAGTTTTTCAAGAACAGAAAGATTACGCATTTCTCGATGCATGAACCATCTGATTAGTTTTAATAATAGTTTAATAATCTAATAACTAAAACTAATCAGAGGAGACTAAAATCTATCTAAAACTAATCATCTCCCCATAATGCCAATTTGGTTGGCGAGATGCGCGTCGAGAGACACATAATGTTTCGGTGTTCGTGGAAAATTGGTCTCCCGTATATTTTCTTAAAAACTTAGCATTGACATTAGCTTAATCGACATATTAACTTAACTTAAATTAACTTATGTGCTTCGTGGCTGCTAATGACATGGACTGTTACTTTAACGGTTCATGCCGATAGAATACATCAGATACCAAGTTCTATGTATCTTTTTTTCTTCATCCATCACCGAAGAAAATCATATACTTTCAGGGTGTGCAAACAAGCAATTACTTTGATTAATCGGATTAAACGGAATAAATGACTTACCCTTTCACTATACTTTGATTTTATTCTAAACCCAAATTGTGCGTAATGTTTCATTATTTAATTTACCAGAATATGAAGAAACTTCAATCGAATTTCTTGCAACTTGCAACATAAAACCGACCGCAGATTCTATCAAACATCGGAAAGTTTTCCTGGGTTTTTTTATGCAAGGGAGGCAGAAATATTATCTGATTCAATTGAATAAATTACTTCTAAAAGGTATCTTTATTCTATACTTAGATGATAACCTTTGCTGTTGACATTGAGAACGTTATTTTTTATTATAAAAATTTTTTCAAGTGTTCTAGTTTCTGAAATATTATCTTTGATAATGTGAAAGCTTGAAGTTTCATTGTCTAATTCTAAAGTTAATTAAAATGGAAAAAAGCAAATTAGTTATTATTCCCAAATTTAAAACAGTTTCATGTGACCCAATTATAATTAAATCGGATAGGCCAAAATTTTCTTTTAGCAAATGTAATAAGATCCATTTAATATGCAAAACATTACAGTTGTCCGGTGTTACATTACTTAAAAATTTAGAACCAGATTTATTTACATCCGAAATATATTCTTCTGGAATGTAGTGTTATACCATAGTCCGTTATACCGGTCCTAATATCGACGTTTTAGCTATTATACTTGCATAGTATCTACGCTAAGATATTCTGGTTCTTCTGGTTTCATTCCATCAATATCCATTGCAAAGTTACTTTTGGACATTATCCTAATATCATACAAAACCTGCAAAATCAAGAATATTTCTAAAATTTATTTCGATTTCTATATCGATCAGATTTTGAGAATAATGTGTATTTATCCAAAAGCACAATTTGACTATTATGACACAATGTTTTGAAGAAAAAAATCATTTAATCCTATTGTTCAAGTTCTATTGTCGCCAATAACACTCTTCTACATATTTATCTCTGCAAATATCAGGTTTTCAATAGGTACGTTCGACATATTATGTGCAACGTACATCACTCGGTCTAATATGTAATTTGAATAAATGTTAACATGAAAATACCACTTTCACTTAGTTTTTGTTTCTAATAGTATGTTATGGTTATGTCTGTCGTACAAAAATTGCAGTAGTAATACCAAAATGAAATAATAACAAGAATGTCCTTATTGCCCAACAGAAAACATCCCTTCATATGGTAGAAATACAAGTAAATACATGTATAGGTATATGTACAGTATATAACTAAAGTTTTTGAACGAGCTAACGCAAAATATAAAGATTTTAAGGTAGCACTGTTATTACATGATGTCGTATTTCTAATCAAGAAATCAAGGGTGTTATATGCATTAAGAGCCACATAATCAATATGCATAGAGAACGATAGTTTATCATCAAAGTACATACCAAGATCCTTAATATTTTCGGAACGTATTAAAACTGTGCCACAAAGAGAATAGTCATCAAAATGTTTTCATTATTATGTAATTAGTTTAGTCTTTCAGTGTCGCTCAATTTACTTCTTCGATAAATAATATTAACCCTTTGTTTCCTAGTGGCTACACCATGAACCCACTTACAAATATCATTATATCTTACTGCTTAGTGTCTTTAAGGGAAGCACACTTACAATTATCGTGATAGTGCACATGCGCCAATATAACAATACGTGAAAGATAGTTTTCTCGTATATCATAAGTTTTCTAGAGGTTAACTATTTGCAGTGTTGCTGTGGCATGCTGTATGTGCTGTATATATAAGATATAGTTCCTATAAATTATGAAAATGGCATGTAGGTTTTTGAATATTATAGGCTAAATATATATATTTGAAGAATAAAGTGTTTTCAACATATTTGGAGGATCGGGATTTTTGTTTTAATAGAAATAATTTGGTGGCTCTACCGTATAGACACAAGGAAATGCTCAAGGAAATGAATAGCGATGAATTATTTCAATATATCGATGAAATTCCTCTTGATAATAATAGCAAATTGGGGGATGTCTCAGATGATGAGTTAGTATGCGATGCGAGTCAAATAGTAATTGTCCATAATCAAACCATTTTAAATGAGGATTTAGGTATTTTTGATTTTGAAAATATGCCCGTTATTATTTCGGATGATATGAATGCGGAATTAGCGAGGATGAGCTTCCTTTTTCGGAAATGAGGACAAAAGAAATGGCAAATAGGACAATTTGGTTCAAAGATAACAACAACTGTTTACAAAGTATAAAATTATTTTCTGAAAAGCCTGGGCCATAATTCCCGACGAAGTAGATTCTCCAACCGAAATGTTCTACAAAATATTTCTTGAGAGTCTTTGTAGCCATATAGTTTTCCAGACAAATTTGTACGCTTTGCAAAAATCAGGCGGTAATGCAAATTATTTTTCGCAGACAAATTTGCAAGAGGTAAAATCATTTTTGGCCATAAATTTGATGATGGGTATAAGGAAATCACCCAGCTATCGCGATTATTGGTCGTCGCGCCCTCTAATGTGGGACCCATTTATTAGTTCTGCACTGTCAAGAGATAGATTTTCCTGGTTGCTGGCCAATATGGGAAATCACCAAATTTCGACAAATTGTACAAGTTGAGACCATTACTAGAAAAACTTTTAGAAACATTTTTGAAGTCGATGAGTCCAAGTAAATACCAGTTTGTCGACGAATCCATGATTCGCTTCAAAGGACGGAATCGATTGAAACAGTTCATGCCCAATAAACCCATAAAAAGAGGGTATAAGGTTTGGATCAGGGCTGATGAGTCGGAATATGTTCGTCGTTCCAGATTTATACGGGCAAAGTTGAGAAGTTGACTGAGAAGAATTTGGGTCATAGGGTTGTGTCTGATCTAACAGAAAGTCTTAAAGGAATAGGTTACCACGTCGATTTTGTCAATGTTTTTAATTCTGTATAATTACAGAAGGATTTGCAAATAAATATGATTTATTAGTGTGGTACAGACTCTACGAAAAGGTAGAAAAAACCTATCTCAAGACTTCGTGTGTGACAAAGTGTTAAGGCGGGGAGATTTCGATTATCGAATGAGCAACACTGGGCTTGTATGCCTAAAGCGGTTGAACAGTCGACCGGTCTATTTATTGAGTAACTATGTGGATCCCTCCTTGGTCGAAAGCGTTTCAAGAAAGCAAAACGGTGGAACCGTAAAAAATATGTCTTTTCCTGAATTGGTAAAAAAATATAATGAACACATGGGTTATGTCGATAAAATGGATATGTACATATCCTTGTATGAAGTTGATAGGAAGTCAAAAAGAATGGTGGCATAGAATTTTTTTTTTATTTCTTGGATTTGTCGATGGTAAATGCCTTTATTCTATATAAATAAACGACGGACTTAAAATCTAAGATCAGTTTGAAGGATTTCCGATTTTATGTAGGCCTTGGTCTAGTTGGGGCCAATGAAATCCCTGCAAAGAAAGAAGATCTTCGACTACTACGCCAGTAAACCATTTTAAGATTTCAGTTCCATATGAAATAAGAAACCAGTCTTGCGCCCACATGCCAATTTATCTCGATAAACCAAGAAGATGTGCGTTTTGCAGCACTAAGTCGGAACCGCATAAGAGCCGTTGGAGTTGTTCTATGTATGTATTTTCTGACAATAAAGGTTTTAAAAAATAAGTTACAATACCCATTTTTTAGGTGTGACGTCGGTTTGTGCCTATCAGACAAAAAGAATTGTTTTCTGGAATTCCATAGGACATAAACATAGAATTGTGTTTTATTATTTTGAAAAATTATTAGTAATTTAGGATTTTTTATAATTTGTATTTTATTTATTAAGGCCTAGTGGCGGCAATGTGAAGACACCTGTTTCTTCAGAAAATAAAAAAACATCGTTATTACTGCTAAATTAAAAATTAATTCCGGCCGCAAAAGGTAAAGAATAATAAACATTTTGCCAATGAATAATTACGGTAGTTGGTAAAATATATAATATATTTAACAAAAAATGATGTAGTCAACGAATGTCCGCAGAATTCAGATCGTATCTTAGAACAATAAAATCGCGAAGTCTAAACAATGAGTAGTTGTAACAATATGGCCGTATGACGTTTTAGTCCTCATTTCAATCATATGGTGTATTCAGCCAGAAACAAATTTTGTTTTATTATTTGCATATGAAATGTTCGTAATCAGTTTTGAAACTGTATTCGCTGCTCGTGGGTTTATTTCAACAATAGTAATCATTTCATACATTCAGCCTGTAAACTTCATAAATGCGTTGCATTTCTAAATATTTTTGTGGATATGCTTCCCGTTTATCAAAAACTGTTTAAACTTTATTATTCGATTAATGGCGAATAGTTTAAAATTCGCTATTGTGTTTCTTACACATACATTATTTGAAATCAAGATTTTATTGTTTACATCAGTAAATTTACAATGGTTAAAGTTATTTTTAGATGTAAAGTGTAATTTAAAGACAGCAAATATTATCGATAGGATCATATTATCCACTAATTTATCGGCTTCTACTTGCCTTTTTATAATCAGTGTTGTTAATTTTGAGGCAAATTTTGCAGCTGGAATTATGTACAGAAGCAAATAATTAGAAAATCAGATATATGGAAACAAATTTGTATACATATAGATATATATATATATATATATATATATATATATATATATATATATATATATATATATATATATATATATATACAGGGTTTCTCACAGTAGCCGTTCGTTAGATGTTTTCGTGGTTAGAATAAGCTTCTGGACTCCAGGGTTATTCAAGATTGTCTTTTTCCCACTTTCAAGTCGCCAGTAACTTTCTTATTTTAAATAAAACACCCGGTATATTATTTCATTTTTGGATTCCTGAGAAAATTTCATGAGTTTCATCAAGTTTCCTTATACCTATTTTCAACTGTTTCTTAGATATCTTGATTATTTTGAAAATTTTGAAAGACGTAGCGTCATTTTCAACACTGTGCCGTTTACCCATTTTCGACTGGTGCTAAGCACTTCTGGGGTAGATAGAAGCACAAGAATGGTACTTTCGAAATCTACATTGACAATTAAGTAATAATTAATTGTCGTAAATTAATTAATGTTGTAAATTAAATTTTCTCAGAAATCGAAAAATGAAATAAGATGCCGGGTGTTCTATTTAAAATAAGGAAGTTACTGGTGACTTCCGGGATAACCGGAAGTGGTATAACCTTGAAAATATTTCAAAATGAAAGAGAATCTTAAATAATCCTGGAGTCCGAAAACTCAAAATTCTAAGTTTTTTCTAACCACGAAAACTTCTAACGAACGGCTACCGTGAGATACCCTGTATATATATATATATATATATATATATATATATATATATATATATATATATATATATATATATATATATATATATGTATACGCGTCTTAACTATATCATAATCAGGAATACAAGCATCTCCATTATCAACGCTCTAAATTATTAAGAAACTATTGACGACAATCACATAAAGCGTAAGTGTTTCTTCAAAGCTAAAACTACCTTTGCCTAATGGTCTGCTTAATGGCTCTTATAAAATTATATCCATGGTGGTCACTACAAATTACTTTGGAACATCCTCTTATTGCTACAAATTTCCGTAGAAATTTAAAAAATACTTCAGTAGAATAGATGATAATTCACAACGAACAGCCCATTGGGAATTTATGATGTGTATT
This sequence comes from Rosalia funebris, assembly GCA_037954035.1. Taxonomy (NCBI): domain Eukaryota; kingdom Metazoa; phylum Arthropoda; class Insecta; order Coleoptera; family Cerambycidae; genus Rosalia; species Rosalia funebris. Next base: position 24,477,290 of record JAZFAV010000011.1, read on the forward strand.
AACATCGCAGATACATAAGCCAAGTGAGATGTTTTGACAATTTCTCACAAAAAAGATTTAGGAAGATCTGTTCCATAAACTTCAAACAATGCAGCGTTACGAATATAATTAACTGGTAGAAATACGAGTATAGTCTCAAAGTTCGTAGTAAATCATCTATAATGGACATATTTAGAAATTATGTATGGTATCTATTTACTTTGACATGTATCTAGCAACCAATATTTTCCTCTGATTAATAATCCTAAAACACCAATGTTAAAATTGCTTATATGTTCTTCAAAATCAACAGATCAACTTCTAAACCAGCATTGTCACTATCAGAAGTTTCGACGATAATGAAATCTATCAACTATCTCCTACTGGTTGTCTCTGTCTCCCCTAGCGTCCCCCTCCTGATAAATTAGTTTGGTTCTTCCCTCTAAATAAACCTAATTCTTCTCTGAATGTACATAAATTTGGAAACTTCATAACTTTGTTGACTGAGATCTATCATTTTTCTTGAAATGTTTTTCATATTTTCATATTGCAAACACATTATTTTGCATATACTTTGGCTATCAACGACGATTTCTAGCCACCATATCGCTCTGTAGTTATAATGATTTCATCGGTTTGGTATAGGAAGGTTACAGATGTGCGGCCGAAGTCGGGAATTCTAGGAAATTGTTTTAGGTTAAATAAGTTAACAAAGTTAACATGGATTATACCAAATCAATTTTTTCCAACAACCCGTATGGAGCTCTTTTTATTTTTGAAAAATACAACAAAAATTGTAGTTACTTAGTATATTTTATGCTAGGTCGTAAAATTAGAAAAGCTCCGTAAATTTTCCTTTCCATCTATTACCAATCCAGTTTAGTATAATAAAGTTCAAAATTCATTTGTTATAATAAGTACCCTGAATACGAAAACTAATTATACATATTATCCACGCGCTTTTCATGTACGATTACTAGTCAATTGTACTATTTAGACTTTTATAGAAAACTCTTGAATGCGACCAAAGAATTCACTTCATGAAGTCATGTAACTTATTCTTAGCCATGCGTAAGAGAAAAGTTACCAATCAAGAACTGCTCAGGAACACAATAGAAAATTGGTCCTGCCAGATTGCAAAATATATAGATTTCCAAAAGATCTGCTACTTTTTTGGCAAGCTTTCTAGATCTAACTTCTTATGGATGATCAATCCCCTATAATTTTCTGAGTGCCCTACATATGTTATGTGGATTTTCCTACATATCCCTGCCATCGTCCTTTGGGTTTCTTCCTCCGATTTTGCTCAGATCGTCTTTCACATCTTGTGCCCAAGTTGATCTTAGTCCACCACTACGTCTCTTACTTGCTGGTTCCCATTCCACTTATCACATTTTCTCGGTTCGCTCCGAGATCGCCATACATATCTCAGCCATCTTAGTCTTTGATCCTTGATTATTCATATTATATTCTCTCTTTCAATTCTTCTTCAATTTTCAAATTAGTTCTGTCTATATTCTCTATCTGCTGTTCGAATTGGGCCTAATATTAGTCTCATGATTTTCTTTTCAGCAACTCTCCTTCTTTCCGCCTGTTTTTGTCATGGTTACTATCTCTGCTGCATAGGGAAGTATAGATCTTATTATCGTTTTATATTTTCTGATGTTAGTTTTTCAGGTTAATATCTTATTCTGTAGTACCTTCCTGTTTGTTTGAAAATATTGGCAGATATAATTCATTCCTTAATTTCAGTTCATCTGTCTCCATTACTGGATCTATCCACTCCCTCGAATTTATGGTTCCCTACTTTAATTGGCCTACATCCTAGTTCATTTTTAATCCTCATTATTTTCATACATCTCAATAACTTTCAAATTGTGATTTCAAATTAGTTCACAACGTTCCTTCTTCAACTGATTTGTTTTTGTTTTACCTACCGATCATGTAATCAGTAATTTGTCCAGTAAACATACATGGACAATACAACTACTGTATTACCCAACCAAAGTATATCTTTAATATACAGTATCCTTAATATACTGTCTAACTATACAACATCGAATCGAAGCGAATTAAAAATGCGATACTCAGAAATACATCCCTTACATCATCACACCCTCATATCACAATATCTGTACTTATACGTAGGGCTAAGGAGTTGGCGAAAAATCCGCAGGGAGCGCTAGGCGCGCGCGTCCCGGCTAACCCTGATGCAGTATTCGTCCGGTACCCGAACATGATGCACAGCGTCGCGACGCCTAGAGTCGTCCCCATACCTGTAGTGCCAGTGTTAACTACTCCTACTTGTTATGCCTAGTGGTGTTAGTTACAGATTCGTTTTTAATTTTTGTAACCGCCAGAGTTAAGGGGTGGAACTAAGTCTACCTATCTGTGACTTGCAGAGTGTATTACGTACCTAGACCCTTGAGGCAAAAAGGTAGATGATAATATTTCAATAATTATTATAGTTGCTTTTTATTGAAATTTTTCTACTAAGATTTTAGACCAAACGTTCCTTAAACTCGTTTGGTTTCTCGAAACATATCTCAGTGATTTCGAAAATAAAACTGGTCATTTATTTCAAATCACCGAATAATCTTATCATCAAACAATTTAAACTGATCTTAAACTTATTCAAATATAATTGTTATATTAAGAGCAACAGCTGATTTGACGTAGGTAAAGATTTCGTACGAAATTTCATGAAATATGGCTGAATATTTTTAGATTACATTCATTTCAGTTTGGGAATAGGAAGATGTTAACGATCGACAAAGCTACATGCATTGCAAATATCTGGGGACGAATTTGTTCATTAGTGCGTAGATTTGTTGAAATTATAGTATTTGTTTATATATATTTCGCAGTAGTTATTTTAAATTCTCGTAGGATATTGCGTTTTTAACAGCAAGCTGATATATTTTCATAAATACTTAAAATATTTTTGCCAAATTTTTCATTTAATAGTGTTGACTATAGTATTCTAAAGCCTAAATTTATTAATATCCAGTTAATTCGAATGTGTGACTGGTCAGTCTTCAGTCGTCTTATCCACAAATGATGAGAATTTTTGGCAATAGAAATGATTCGTCGGCCAAATATATTTCCCTATCCAAAATACCGACACAGGATCTTTATTGATATAGATTCCAGATTACAGTAGAAAATAAAAATATAATCCAGAATAATATGGAAGTATCATTAATACTATTTACATGATATTGGCTTCTATAACGAGCAGAATTGGAAAGGAAATATTACGGATATGGAAATATTTGACGTGGTGATTTTTTTGACATTAGAATGGCCATATTCTACAGACTAAATAGATTTTGAAATTTTAAATAAATTTATAAACAAATAATTTTAATAAGTCGTATGCATGTCCATAACATATCTTACTGACCGCCACTTAAAGTATGTTTTCTCATTTAATTTCCTCCATAAACCCATAGTTATTATCTATTCATATATACATGCCATTCTAAAGGGTTGAAAGGATTTAAACGTAAAGTGAAAGTTCAAAACAATATCTCCAAATGGTTTAAAATAGGAAAAAGGTTTAATTTAATAGGTTTTACAGGTAGTGATACAGGATAAGTTTAAAAACTATTATTATTAACAAAAAATATACAGTCATTAGTTTTGAAATATGAATAGGTGTTCAATAAAAGCCAAACAGTGTAACTGTGTTTTCACTTTTTTTATTCGTACTTATTTTGTTGTATACACTACTACACTAAGTAGTGTATCACTACTCAGAGTAGCAATGTACAATGAAGTACGGTGTACAGCACTGAAGTGGAAATACAGTAGTTATATCCTCACTTGAATGTTGTAAGTAAAGTATTCACGAATGTTTATTTTTCATTTTTACTTTAACCTAAAACACACACATATATTTATGCAATTTGTTGTGTTTTACTTTTTTACTTACATTTGGCAAGTATTTTATAAAGTTACTACTTCATTTCTGTCAATAGAAATGGGGGGATATATTTCTTTTAACAACTATTGTAATTCATTAATTCATGTTAATTTTCCGTTAACATAAACCATAGACATTTAACAATATACACACAGGTATATGCATATTTAATTTACTACAAACTTAGGGGACCACTAAATACATTTCCAAAAGCTTTTTCTATTCCTACATATTTACTGCTACTAAAAACATATGATAAACTATCAAAATACATGTATAACAACATGAAGTTTTCATGTTGTTAAACATGATATATATATATATATATATATATATATATATATATATATAGCACCGACTCTCAAACATTAATTTTCATAAACTAAATAGGAAAAGGGCCCAATGACAACATTAGTGGGGTTAACATTAATATTCTTACATGCTTTACTAAATCTTAATGAAGGAGCAATGAAGGACTTCATAAGGATAAGACTCATATTACAATTCAAGTTGATTCATTGACTGATATTGCCTACAATAACATCATTCTTAGTGAGGTTCAAAGTGGCAAGTTGAATCTGTTGAAAGTGTAGCTTGTTTTGAGGGTGGATGTACCTCTCTCTATGTGTTACTGTTCTCAGGGGTCTGAAGATTTGAGAGAAAATCGATATGTGTGTCCATAAACTTTCTTATGTAACCTAGCAGTCTCCTTACTAGACTAACTATACACAAAATTGTATTTAAATGTTACACAATGTGTCTATCTGGCACTGTAGGAAGGTCACTTCCGCAGGGGATACCCAATTGATTTATAATTTATATCAATCAGATGTCTATGACTTTTTCAGTAACATCTCTGGACAACTTCAAATATCATTCTTCAGTAAACTAGTTAACTACTCATCATATATGCTAAATAAAATTACATTACATTATACATGCAGCATACATCTTTACTAAATGTACTAATAATAATTTGCTACAAATTTTCTTAACATATGACATGCTTTTGGTCTGATAGGGCTTCAACGCACAAAATATAGATCAAAGAGTATTGAGCTCTTTTTTCATTGAGCATATCTTGATATGTCTTGACATCCCAACCACAAATTTAGAACTACAGAACATTTACAATCACAAGTAATATAATACATTATATGGGGGAATCCTATTATAGTCCTAACATTACTGACCTATATTTAACTTATTTGATTTATAGTTCAAGAGAAACTTTTTTATTACAACATTCCGAAGTATAGTAACATAATTCAAGTATAAACAGTTATATGGAGCTATAATAGTTATTATAGAACAACATATTTAGCTTCCACAGTAATATTACTTGATTGATTGATTAACACTTCTCAGCTGCTGAAGAATACCTGGAATTATTCATCAGTGTATGTAGGAAACTGAATACAGCAAAAAAGTTTATAGTAACCTAATGGAATTTAGCATTACTTTAACTATACATATCCAAAATATACTTTTATACACGATAATATGCTATTATTTATAAAGAGATTTTAAGATAGTGTGCACCCATGTATATGCTTTTGATTAAATAAGACATTAATGTTATTTCTCACATTCATTTATAAGATTTACATACTAAATAAAATTTGGTTAAATTTGTTCGCATTATTGCCATATACCATCGACCATCATTAGACGTATTTATAATAAACGTTATTTTTGTGACTTACCAAAATAATTCACACACTAAAAGCTTTAAAAGACAGTATAGTAAATTTTCAGATTAATGGTACTATTAATTTAGGCGAATATACTCGTCTTCCAAATCATTACTTATACCAGGTAGATACGAATAATCACAATATTCCAGTATCTCAATTTGAACAAGTAGCCCAATTATTTTGCGATACTTTTCTAGTGTTAGAAAAGTATCGTATAAAATAGGTACATATAATCTTCTATAGCTGCTTTCGATTAATCTTTGGAATACCATGAAGTGATGTTAAACATTATATACAAACGGAAATTTTATTTAAGCCACAGAAGGAATGAAGGAATCGTTATTCTAAAACCAATATCTTAACCCTAGAGAATCGACTTTAGAGAGTTGCAAATTGGCTCGTTTTTTATTCGCTATTCTGCAATCATTTTCTCTGCCTAAAGGGACTAGCCGGAAGTATACAATATGACTTGAAAATCGTCGTCGTATTAGGGTTAGATATCGTTAATTAAGTTCTACGGTTCACCTTTAACTCAAAGGGAATAAGGTAAATGAAATAAGGTAAGGTTGTCTACACGTAAGAGATAGTTAACGGAAAAAGGCAACGTGCAATAAATCAGTCGATGTAACTAGGATGCGCTAGACCGCACGAAATTTTCGATAGTTTACTTGCCCTTATTGGGTCCCTTTAAGATATCTCGGGCGATTTGTACATAGGCGTGTTATAAACACTTTTCTGCCTTTTAAGTTCTCACTTGATATATTTCACACACACACACACACACACACACACACACACAGACACACACACACCCACACACCCACAGACACACACACACCCCCCCCCACACACACACACACACACACACATACACACACACACACACACACACACACACACACACACACCTGTGTAACTTAAATATTTATATGTATAATATATATCAGAAATCTATAGTATAACAGGAGAATTAAAAATAGTCATTAAGGAAACATATAAAAATCACGGTTGCTTTTAATACATTCTCAATAAAGTTCTTAATAATTTAATAAAGTTAACATTCTCTTAATGAAAGTGTAAAACTAATTTAAGTCGCATAAAAGGAACGTTGATACATACAAGTACTTTCGTAGTGAACATTTAAAGGTAATGAAAATGAAAACGTGTGGCGAATAAATCCTACCCTATATTTTAATTTTAATGTAAACGAAAATAGGGAAAGACTTTGCGCACGTGCAAGACTTTTCGATCTAAGATCTAACCCTAATTTTTATGTTTGAATTTTGAAGTGTGATATATTTACGCAATATTTACGCAGTTCTCAACCTTAATTTTGAGTGTAAAAAAATTACAAATCACAAATAAAGGTTATGATTTATGTTATTTTCTCTAATGGCTTCTCCTTATCCTTAATGTAGAAGTTAGATAAAAGTTAAAAAGGTAATGAAAATCCGTAAACCCACCCTTATTTACTGTAATTTTTCATGGATTCAAAATCTGAGCAATAAAACGTTTTCAAGGGGCACCACTGACTTCTTTCCGAGTAAATATTTTACTTTTGACATTTAATGTCTCGTTTATTGTTTTCTTAACTCATTTTCGATAAGATCTTTTTTACTGAATTAATTTTACAATTTTATTACTGAATTAATATTAATTAATTGAATATTAATATGCATTTGTCCGTTTTTATAAATACTATACAAAATAAATTTCCAAGAACTGTAAATAAGTTAATTATAAGTAGAGGGTATACTAGGATGCATTCATATTGGCGAATTTTGTCTCTTCTATTTCATATTTCTAACCGATGCTGAAAGTAAGTAGAATAAGTTTGTTTTCATTACAATTACATGAATAATATTAGGATATAAAACAATGTAAAAATGCAAATCATAATCCACATCAGAATCCAGAACAACATACACTTTAATCATAAGGGTGCATCCTTTTGGATTTATAAAAAACAGAATTTATATTTATTACTTATTTATCAGTGCCGTAGATTTAGATGTTCGAGTAGGCTGCAACAATAAAAATCCACAGCGGAACGAAAAATAAAATTTACGAGCCAGATATGAATAACAGCGTTGATCAATTTTATGTACCAATGAAATCAACCCTCCAATCACTTACATAAAATATATTACTTAGAAGCATACTAAAGGAAAAACTTTTTTACGAACAATTTCTTTAGACGGAGCATCTTTATATGTATATACGAAACTATAAAGCCACGTAAATGAAATTCCTAGGCAAACGTTATTTTTAATTTTAAGCTGATATTCAAGAATTACTAGAAATATAATTTCATCTAGGATATTTTTCTTTACTTTCAAATTGGCATTCATATACAGCTGACACATAAAGGTCACATACACACACATTAAGTCATTACTAGCCAAGTACGAAAAACATGTATAAACAGGTCAATTTTATTTTTTGTGCATGCATTTTTTAATATACCATATATTTTTTAAATCGCTGTCAAGAAAACTATTATTTAATGTTGTCAGAATGATTTGACGCCATCGATAGTTTTTTTAAATAGTAACAACCTTATCTAATGGTGCTATTTTAAGAGCACGTTACTTTATGAGTAATGTATAAAATCTTGTGTTAGGTTACGTTAACAATAATTATTTAGAGACACAATTTAATTGATATTTTAGGAAAGTACAGAACAATGTTATAAAAAATAATTAATATCAACCAAAATTATCAAATTAAGTACTCAAATTGTCTGTCATTCATCTCTTGATAATGTGCAAACCGAAACTGCAATTTTTGTAAAACTTTATTTAGCGATTCAATTTTGATTAGTCTTATTGCGTTTCAAATTATGTCTTCTAATGTCCTGGTAGTATTTGGTCTACTAATTTATACCTTGGCTTTAAGGTCACTCCATAAAAAGTACGAAAAACATGTATAAACAGGTCAATTTTATTTTTTGAGCATGCATTTTTTAATATACCATATATTTTTTAAATCGCTGTCAAAAAAACTATTATTTAATGTTGTCAGAATGATTTGACGCCATCGATAGTTTTTTTAAATAGTAACAACCTTATCTAATGGTGCTATTTTAAGAGCACGTTACTTTATGAGTAATGTATAAAATCTTGTGTTAGATTACGTTAACAATAATTATTTAGAAACACAATTTAATTGATATTTTAGGAAAGTACAGAACAATGTTATAAAAAATAATTAATATCAACCAAAATTATCAAATTAAGTACTCAAATTGTCTGCCATTCATCTCTTGATAACGTGCAAACCAAAACTTCAATTTTTGTAAAACTTTATTTAGCGATTCAATTTTGATTAGTCTTATTGCGTTTCAAATTATGTCTTCTAATGTCCTGGTAGTATTTGGTCTACTAATTTATAACTTGGCTTTAAGGTCACTCCATAAAAAGTACGAAAAACATGTATAAACAGGTCAATTTTATTTTTTGAGCATGCATTTTTTAATATACCATATATTTTTTAAATCGCTGTCAAAAAAACTATTATTTAATGTTGTCAGAATGATTTGACGCCATCGATAGTTTTTTTGAATAGTAACAACCTTATCTAATGGTGCTATTTTAAGAGCACGTTACTTTATGAGTAATGTATAAAATCTTGTGTTAGATTACGTTAACAATAATTATTTAGAGACACAATTTAATTGATATTTTAGGAAAGTACAGAACAATGTTATAAAAAATAATTAATATCAACCAAAATTATCAAATTAAGTACTCAAATTGTCTGTCATTCATCTCTTGATAATGTGCAAACCGAAACTGCAATTTTTGTAAAACTTTATTTAGCGATTCAATTTTGATTAGTCTTATTGCGTTTCAAATTATGTCTTCTAATGTCCTGGTAGTATTTGGTCTACTAATTTATACCTTGGCTTTAAGGTCACTCCATAAAAAGTACGAAAAACATGTATAAACAGGTCAATTTTATTTTTTAAGCATGCATTTTTTAATATACCATATATTTTTTAAATCGCTGTCAAAAAAACTGTTATTTAATGTTGTCAGAATGATTTGACGCCATCGATAGTTTTTTTGAATAGTAACAACCTTATCTAATGGTGCTATTTTAAGAGCACGTTACTTTATGAGTAATGTATAAAATCTTGTGTTAGATTACGTTAACAATAATTATTTAGAGACACAATTTAATTGATATTTTAGGAAAGTACAGAACAATGTTATAAAAAATAATTAATATCAACCAAAATTATCAAATTAAGTACTCAAATTGTCTGTCATTCATCTCTTGATAATGTGCAAACCGAAACTGCAATTTTTGTAAAACTTTATTTAGCGATTCAATTTTGATTAGTCTTATTGCGTTTCAAATTATGTCTTCTAATGTCCTGGTAGTATTTGGTCTACTAATTTATACCTTGGCTTTAAGGTCACTCCATAAAAAGTACGAAAAACATGTATAAACAGGTCAATTTTATTTTTTGAGCATGCATTTTTTAATATACCATATATTTTTTAAATCGCTGTCAAAAAAACTATTATTTAATGTTGTCAGAATGATTTGACGCCATCGATAGTTTTTTTAAATAGTAACAACCTTATCTAATGGTGCTATTTTAAGAGCACGTTACTTTATGAGTAATGTATAAAATCTTGTGTTAGATTACGTTAACAATAATTATTTAGAGACACAATTTAATTGATATTTTAGGAAAGTACAGAGCAATGTTATAAAAAATAATTAATATCAACCAAAATTATCAAATTAAGTACTCAAATTGTCTGTCATTCATCTCTTGATAATGTGCAAACCGAAACTGCAATTTTTGTAAAACTTTATTTAGCGATTCAATTTTGATTAGTCTTATTGCGTTTCAAATTATGTCTTCTAATGTCCTGGTAGTATTTGGTCTACTAATTTATACCTTGGCTTTAAGGTCACTCCATAAAAAGTACGAAAAACATGTATAAACAGGTCAATTTTATTTTTTGAGCATGCATTTTTTAATATACCATATATTTTTTAAATCGCTGTCAAAAAAACTATTATTTAATGTTGTCAGAATGATTTGACGCCATCGATAGTTTTTTTGAATAGTAACAACCTTATCTAATGGTGCTATTTTAAGAGCACGTTACTTTATGAGTAATGTATAAAATCTTGTGTTAGATTACGTTAACAATAATTATTTAGAGACACAATTTAATTGATATTTTAGGAAAGTACAGAACAATGTTATAAAAAATAATTAATATCAACCAAAATTATCAAATTAAGTACTCAAATTGTCTGTCATTCGTCTCTTGATAATGTGCAAACCGAAACTGCAATTTTTGTAAAACTTTATTTAGCGATTCAATTTTGATTAGTCTTATTGCGTTTCAAATTATGTCTTCTAATGTCCTGGTGGTATTTGGTCTACTAATTTATACCTTGGCTTTAAGGTCACTCCATAAAAAGTAGTCCAGTGATGTTAGATGCTGATATCTCACTGGCATCTCAATAGCTCTTTTCTGCCAATCCACTTTTTGGAAAAGACGATGTTTAGGTAATCATAAATTCAGTATTGTTCAGTAGTTGATGACTCGTCAATGAAAAAAGTCCTACACTTATTGTGATACCAACAATTCCTCCAACACATTATCGTTCTCTGGAAAAGTAGTGTATTCCTGCACCGTTCAATAACTGTTTGCAGGGACCCATCTGTATATCTGTTATTTTGCCTATTGATTAAGCTATTTACATTATAAAAGTGGCCTCATTAGAGAAAATAGCTTAGTTAGCAATTGAGGATTCATAAAGAATTAATAACAAAAAGTTATGTTCTGTGGTTGAACTAATCATTCCAAGCTCACAAAATAATTACACTTTCAATGGATGACATTTATAATTTTCTGTGTTATTTCATAGCAGACAAATTGCTTCATTGTTCTGTAGTTTAACAAACGCAAATAAATAACAGAAAAAATAACAAAATTTAGAAACAGCAAAAAAGTAGCTAGAACTAGTGTCCAATCGAAAAAATGTACATATCTACATGCTATTAAAAAATATCACATGTAACATACCCCAGAATTTGTCGCATACTTCGAACAATGCTCTCTCTTAAATGGCATCATCAGATAAGGCGGCTACTATTAAAAAATTATTGCTGACGTCATAATTTCAACAGTGATGACGTCAAAAATACATACACCAAATAATGCAAGCAATATCTATCCACGAATCTTTGTTTGCTTTGACAATAACGATTTAAAATTATATTATGATTGTATATTCGATAGTAGTTTACCTAAGAAAATAGGACAATATGTAAAAGGAGGGAGGTATAAACTAATCAGATATTTGAATATGTTAATCGATACAAAAGGAATACGTTTGCATTAATTTGTAATATTACTTGCAATTTTTTCAATAATTTCATATCACATTTTAGTTGTTGCATGATTTCATATAGTCATGTAACTAAGTATATCCCAATTGAACTGAATTCAATACATTTCATTTACGGAATCTGATACCTTTAAAAAGTTTAATATTTTATTTCTATATACAAAGGTCATATATCAGAAATTTGCTGGCAGAGACGAAAGATCGTATCATATTGGGCTATTTGTGCGAAACCCGTTCAACCTCGAAATTAAATCATTTCTTTTTCAGTAAATTCCCGTGTAGCTTTTTGATCGAAAAGCGAACACGATGCGCCATTACATTACCGATGCCCCTTTGCCATCGAATTCCCATTTCATCCCATATTTTACTTCCATCAAAGTATCTTTTATTTAAATGCGACGTGCATAGTTTGCGGATTCGAGGGCATACCTTTCACAAATGAAACCAAAATTTCAATTTTGCGGTGCTGCAACTCCAAAGGGTATAATTCCAATATGGACTGAGTCATAACATTAAATATAGGTCCGTTTTTAACACATAAGTTTACCTATATCTATTTATTAAATATTTTACATTTTATTTTAAACATCTAAAATATATTCACTGTCTTTGTAAAAAATCTCTCTCATATTTCAGATAGCTGTTTTTATTTGCATACAATTCTGACGATTTTTAATCAAAATATTCTTGGACAAACTGCTGTACCTGTTCATTATTTTGAAATTGTCATTCATGTATTCTGCGGTGACCGAGAAAAGAGGTTATAGGTCGAAGACAAGTCAGGAGGGTAGGTTATATGAGGCAAAACACACAAGTTCGTTCAGGGTAACATTGGTTGTATGCGGTCTTTCATTGTCATGCAAGAAATTAACTTTCTTCCTATTAATTAACACAGAATATTTCTCTTGATGTTTGTCTTGTTCTAGCTGGCAAACATGAATCTGCAGTAATAGTTAGATTATATGGTAACAATTCAAAATAAATATTTCCCTGGCAGTACTACCACACACACGGCAATTTCTTCCATGGATACTGATTTTTGGTTTCCGGCAATGCAACGTGGTAGCTCTAAATGATGGTAGCTGCTAAACTGGATTTCGGGAATGCAATGTGGTAGCTCTAGGTGGTGGTAGCTCCTAAATTTGTTTTCGGGAATGCGCGGTGGTAGATATTCTGAAAGTTTTATTTTCATCTGTAAAATTATGAAGGACCTAACGCTCCAACTTGCTTATCTTTTCTAGTTTTCAGCAACTGTTTGTTGATTGGGAACTTTCTACCAACTTCCGTGTTGATTACCGTGGTTTAGTTTGAGATCGACCTGGTCTCGGTTCATCTTGTATAGATAAATTTCCAGAACGAAATCTTATAAATCACTTCCACATTGCTGTGAAATTAATTTTTTATTATACAAATTGTTATTCGGGTTCAGTAAACGGTTACACATATGTTTCTACTTCATTCATTGTTTACTAATAAACTTTCTCAACTTATTTTTTTTTTCTGTATTGTCAGTAAAAAGTCAAGGAATAAGTTGATTTGGTTTATTGCACCACTCTTTCTAATAGGTACCTAATCTCTTATAATTATTTTCAGTCAAATATTCGTTCATCGATTCATTAATGTCGTCATTCACTGTATGGTATTATCACAAATAATACCACACATGATAAGATTCTCGTCACCACATCAATAATAATAATGGTAATAATCGACTCTGCTTTACTATTTTAGTAAGGTAAGAGTATATACAAAAACAATATTATATATAAATAAAATATTATTTTTTATATTTACATCAAAATAAGCGAAACTGATTATATAGAGAACAATTGATTATGGAGTGTGACACTGAAGAGAAGATACGTTTAAATGATTTAAATTCTTCAATACTTTTTGAGAACTTTCACCCAAGGAAGAACTTTTGATAAAAATAATTATAATTTCTGCTGCCCTAAAAAACAAATCCAAATCACATAAAAACAGAATAAAGCAGTGTAATATTTAAAGAGCAGTTTTACAATCAGTGTAATTTCTAAAAGCACCCAACAGCACTGCAGTTCTCAGCCTGCAGTGCTGCTGGGTGGATTGAGTAGCCCAGTAGTACTATTGCCGGTCACAAGCCTGAAAGAAAGAGAAGGGTTAGAGGGCCAGGTTAGCTGCCTACCTTCTGTAAAAACAGATAAATAGCTCATAGTACCGATAATATGCATCGAAGAGGAACAGGTCCTAGACCTACTTAAAAGGTGGACGAAGAAGAAAAAGAAGAATTTTTAAAAATATTTTTTGTGGATACTATGCAGGTGTATTCTTGTGTTCACTGGATAAATTAGTCTTATTAATGTATATTTATGAGACGTCATATGTATGCCATAATTTCCTAAATTTTTAACAGCAGTATATGTAAAACTCATTCAGAAGAACAAAATTTAAACAACTTACCAAATGTGTTATATAGAAAGATACTAAATTACATTGTTCGGAATAGTACTCAATGTTTATAAAATTTATTGTGTGAAAATATTTAAATTAAGATTTGATTTTATTTTTAAAATAACTACTATATACAAAAAGTAACGCTTTTAAGTAACACTTCTAAATATTATATTAGGCACTAGCAGCAATAATTTAGCAGTTTTATTAACGTAGTAACATTTTGAAATCGATATCTATAATAATATACATATAAAAAAAATACTTTCTGATGAAATAACTTAAATACCGAAAGGTTATGCGAAGTATCCAATTAATTAAAGCAAGTAAAGTATATACCTCTCAAGGATTTTGAGGTCAATTGTGAAACCCGACAGTTCTATTCGAAATTTCGATTAGTACTGGCAGAAAAAATATAAATCATACCAAGAAGGATTTGTTTTATCACATTTAGTAATAACTATGTCATAAAAGTATGCCCTCTCCAGTGGTATTATAATACCATAGGATATTTTCGAAATGGATAAAATTCCTAGCTTACTAGCTAAATCATTACATATAGATATCATTTCAACACCAAAAAAGACGTTAATATCCATTAGCCAAGTTTAGATTACTTACATATATTTCCTTTTCATCTACTGTCTCCTTCAAGTGTCAAAATTTTATTGTGTCCACATAACTTTCCAATTACTTCAATACTAGTTACAGTACAGTATTAGTTTTATAAAAGTTACTTTTCGAATTCGCAGTATCAGTAAATTCGCATGTGTGCACATAAAACATGTCTGACTGATGTTAAAAAAAACATTAGTACCAATTTTAATCGATTTTATACATACCTTTTCGAACCCACTGCATATGACGCCACACATTGCAGTGTACAATCAATAATTAAAGTTATGGATAATACTTTTCTTATTGTATTGTCTAAAGCTAAGAATTATTGTTCGACTTGCCGCTCAAAAATTCCAAATTTTCTCGTACTGTTGAAGAATTTTCAAAACTACAAAAATCAGTGTTGCTGAGATTATTAGCATCTATTCTACAGAATATCACTTGCTGGTATTCTCTGATCTTTAACTCAATCGCCCAGTGTAATTATTGTCAAGAAAATGATTAATATATGTGCATTTCTCTTTATATAATTTAATATGATGAAATGAGTTTATAAAACACGAGATCGTTTAAACACGAGATCGTTTTATATTTATTAAATAAAATTGACACAGAAATAAAACTATTCAAATAAAGTAGTAGTGTTGGCAGTGTAGGTAGTATCAGTAACAGAAAACACTTAATATATCTAGATATTACAACTTGTATACGTTAAACTGTTTCATTGTATACATTCAAAATTTCAAGTTGATATATTTACTTAAGCAATTAAACAGAAATCTTGACCACACAGAAACCTTTAATAATTCAGTAGCATTTACACGACACAAATTCTAACTAAATATCTGCTATTTTTGTCTCAGAAGTGGGCAGTCGAAACAGTTATTTTTATAATGTCATTTATTTTTATTTAGTTCAGTATACATATGCTTATTTATACATCATTTATTAAATTTAACTTTGAATTTAAAAATTGCGTGTTTTCTATTATAATTGAATGTTTTCATTCTGTCTTTTATAACTCAAAGATGGCATTGCCAAGACGCGTAGTGCATGGCGTATTTTACTGAAAAGGTACATTAAACTAGTTTCTAAATATATTTACGAGCTCCTAATAGCTAATTCCATAAAGGCTAATTCTAGATGTATTTGTTCCCTGAAGATAAAATCAGTTACACTCAGATTATTTTAAAACAAGAAACTTTAAAATTGGGGAAGGCACGCTGACGTTACACAAAATAATTTTTTATAATCTAAATGTTTTACTGAATCTATTGAACAGTAGAAAAATAGAGTTTAAGTTAAATAACGGAACCCACCTCCTTACTAAATGACATGACTGAAGTACGCTCAAGAAACTTTTAAGGAATTCCTTGTAGTAGAAGGAATCCAGAAGATTCTAAATTCGGTTGAAATTCTATGACACGAAGAATTATCAGTCATCTGCTACGGCTACCTATTTTCTGTCTAACTGCATATGTGGGTATATTACTTCTTTGCTGTGGTTTGTTGTTTCGTGGGTATTAAAAATCTACAAATCGTAGTTGCTACAGCACATATAGGTCTTACAACCTTGTATATTAAAACTCCTTATATATGAAAATACCTTAGTTCATTGTTATAACAATTTTATTTTAACTTGAAGCTACCACAATATCGGTACTTCTAGTTTACTACAAGATATTGAAACCTCATAATGAAGCAAAGCTTTATGGTAAACCTATTTATAATAACGATACCCATTTGATATAATTATGGGAACTTTACAGAGGATTGAAGGAAGCGTAAAGCCCTAAATATATAAAAAAGGGTTGTATGGTATGTCTTACTTATTATTAAGCAAATTGTCAGCAATTTTATTTGACTTTCTAAAAATTTCTCGATTTCGCGAATTTCTCGTCACATATCTCGAAGATATGTGACGATATTGCGATGATGTTTGAAATATCGTAATGGGTCTAATCGACAATTTTTGAAATATCGTAATGGGTCTAATTTAAACTGCAAATTTAAATCACGCAGCAACTTTGCAATTAACCAGAACAGTATTATTTTCATCGTATCACTTAACCTGTACTCTTTCCTCGGTTGTATAAACCACCATTTAAAAACAGTTTGCGGACGCTGGTGAACACTAGTTTTCTTCAACATAATGGCACAAATAGTCATAAAAATGATTTTCATTGTCAGACCACTACAACACTACATGTTTTAAGTTGCGGCCACGTACCATATGCATTTCCGCTCTTTTGTTGTTTGAAAATTAACTCCCCGGTAGCATCTAAGTGAAAGGCGTTGGTGGTAACAAGGTAGATACTGTTTCATTTCAGAACGTAAGTATTTCCATTTCCCTTGTTTTCTATCAAATATAAATAGTCTATTCAAGATTTGGAGTTGTATATGTGTATGTTTGGAGGATATATAAACTTACAAATAATTACTATATGTCAAATGTTTATCTAATTTTTGCAATAAATCATATTTGGTAGTACGTAACATTAACATTTAGTGTTGTACAGTTTAGTGTAATTTAGTGTAATATAATTCAGTTTCGAATTCTATAGGGTGTCTCAGTTGGAACTATAGGATTTGAATATGTGTTCTGTCACAGATTATCATCAACGATTATCATCTACAAAGATTTCATACTACTTGCATAAAAAGAAATTCGCATAAAATTAGGATAAAATAAAGTGCCTACGGAGTTAACAGCTCGTAACATAATCACGAAATTTGAAGAAATGGGTTCTGCTATTGAATAGACATAACCAATACGTCCTCCTCGTGGTCTGTCAGATGAAAATATTATTACAGTGAGAAAAAGTGTACGGGAGCATCTAAATACATCAATTCGACGATATGCACAACAATCCGAATCTGTTAAAAGCCACGACGTATCGACTTAAAAAAAACAAGATCTATATCTGTCAGCATACAATATTCAATTGACACATGTTGACAGCCATTAAGAGTTACAGACCATTTGGAACGTCGTACATTTTGTAATTCTTCTTCTTGTAGTACGATATCCTCATTGGACGTCGGTTTTCACTAAGGCCCATCTGACCTTATTAACTGCCTCTTTCAATAATTCTGCGGAAGTTTTGCCGGTTTATTGTCTTTTTTTTTGTCTGTAAGTTTTTGAGCCATGATATGCGTCGTCTTCCGGGTCCCGAAAAAAGACGAGGGGATTCTTAGCACCCTCTCCCCTCTTAACGGGTGCCCCAGACTGAGAGCCGTATCCTTTTTTTGGTTTACAGATATTGTGATAACCTGGGAATACATAGCGGGGTGATTTTCCATTTGCCTTCCTCACAGCTGTACAAAAGCCGTTCTTGTGGTTGCCACTGCGCCTTTTGCTGCCTGGCTATTCCCGTTCTCTAAAAAAATCTTGTGCCTGCTGAGAGTATTGAGCCATATTCGTCACCTAGGGAGGCGCCCGATGGAGGAGCTGGCAAACTCCACACGAGTGTTAGAAATCGGGTGTTAGAAAAGAAAGAAGGTGATGCTGATTTTTGCAACAAAATATTATTCACCCATGAAACACATTTTCATGTTGACGGAACCGTCAGTAAATGGGGAACGCTATCGTGATATGTTAGATAATCTCTTTTTTCACCAAATTGAAGATTTAGATTTGAACAACATGGGGTATTAGTAAGATGGTTGAACGTATTATACACCACGTGCAACCATAACTCTGTTGTATATCAAATTCTCTGATCATGTTGTTTCGTAGATATCTGACATCAGTTAGCCATCAGGATCATGTGATTTAATATCACTGGACTTCTTCTTTGGGGTTATGTCAAGGGAAAAATGTACGCCACTCAGCCAGTAATAATTAATGACCTCAAAGCAAGCGTTGAACGTATTACTCGGGAAATACACATCACATACTATAGTTCCAAATGAGACACTCGGGCATGTTGACGTCGTATGGTTTACAGATGGCAGTTGTTAAATATTGACGCTCTATCTTTGACTAAACACAAATGGCGTGCAATTGAAATCTTATATTTCCAGCTGAGAGATCCTATATCAGTCATGGGCAAAGTACGGCCCGCGGGCCAAGTGCGGCCCTTCGGGGTAGTCACTCCGGCCCGCGACGTGGTTTCGAATAACCCCTACAATTACACCTAGGATAGGACAAAATGTATTTTCTGCGTAGCTAGAATAGAATAACGGTTTCCTTCTCATCGCGTTTTAAGTACGATATTATCTGAGTTTGCACGCAACCTCGCGTAGGCGTAGTTCAATACGTGTTTTGCTCGGCTAAGTTCGGAACGAATCGGGTGCTACCATTTTCGTTTCGTCTGTTCTCAGTTCTCAAGGTTAGTGTAGTTCGGACAGTCACGTAGTCAGTATCAAGTCACTTCTGCGGCTGTGTGTCTGGTTTGTGTTTCTATAGTTTTGCTTTGTTGCTAGTGTTTTTTGATACTTTTTGTCATTAAAATGGCAAGTAAAAAGCGTAAAGTTGATTCAGAATGTCGTGTTTTTAAAGATGAGTGGACTTGGAAATACTTTTTCACGCCTATTATGAATAAACCTGTGTGCCTCATTTGCAATGAAGCTATAGCCGTATTCAAGGAATTCAACCTCTCACGACACTTCATGACAAAACATAACAACGCCACTTATGAAACTACGACCGAAGAAGAACGGAAGCAAAAAGCAGAAGCTCTACGTAAAAAACTGTCAGGTCAGCAATTTTTTTTAAAACAAAGCTGTTCTCAAAAGCTAGCTACACATGCCAGTTACGTTGTGGCAAACGATATTGCAAAAAGTAACAAAGCACTTTCTGATGGCGAATTTGTAAAAAGTTGTATGCTCCAAGTATGTGACATTTTGTGTCCTGACAAAACAAAGGATATTGAGACAGTAAGTTTGTCTCGAAAGACAATTACTTCTAGAATTGAAGTAATTGATAAGCAATTTGTCTCACAACTAGAGTTAAAGATATGCGAGTTTAAATTCTGTTCTTTTGCGTTTGATGAAAGTACGGACATAACTGACACAGCTCAGTTACTGATATTTATAAGAGGTATTGATGACAACTTTTGTGTTACGGAAGAATTAGCTTGCATGCGTTCATTGAAGGGAACGACAAAAGGGTCACACATTTTTCAACAATTTCAAGAAACTATCACGTCTTAGAAAGTACCTTTGACCAATATTTGATATTTGTAATATTACTACAGATGGAGCACCGAATATGACAGGGACGAAATCTGGTTTTGTAGGCATATTTAAGGAATCATTTCGTGGGAACGAAGTTGTGTTTCTTGATTGTATTATACATCAAGAAGTTCTGTGTAAATCTGCTCTAGACATGAAACATGTGCTTGATGTTATTATTAAGCTTGTTAATAACATTCGTTCACGAGCACACAATCATAGATAATTTCGAGAGTTTCTTGACTCATTGCAGTCTGAATATTCTGATGTACTTTACTACACTAAAGTAAGGTGGCTCAGTGCAGGACGGGTTTTCGAACGAGTTTGGTATCTAAAAGACGAAATAATATCTTTCATGGAAGAAAAGGGAATGGACAAGTGTAAACATTAGAAGATATTGTATGGCTTTCGGACTTTGCATTTTTTACAGATCTTCTCAGTCACATCAATAAATTAAACGTTAAACTCCAGGGAAGAAATCAATTAATTCATGATATTTGGAGTCATATCAGGGGTTTCAAAATGCAATTGAATCAATTTTCCAAACAACTAGTCAAGAAAGACTTTACTCATTTTCCAAGACTAAAGACTATTGCAGTTAGGGAAGACAAACTTAGGAGCTATCAGAAAAGCCTGAAATGTCTTAATGAAGATTTTATCCAGGACCTGGATATCTTTAGCATGCCATTTAATGTGGATTGTGAATCAGTCAAACCAGAATTACAGCTCGAACTGATTGAGTTGCAATGTAACACTGAATTGAAGCAACTATTTCTCAACGTTTCTAAAATTGAGTTCTACAAGGCCCTGTCAAAATCAAGTTTCCCAAACCTGAAATCTCACGCTCAGAAGATAATTGCGATGTTTTCATCTTCCTACATCTGTGAACAGGTGTTTTCTACTATGAAGCTTCGCAAAAACAGCGTTAGAAACCGATTGACTAACCACCATTTAGCTTCACTACTGCGAATCAGCTCATCCCAGTTTCTACCAGATTATGAACAATTTTTAGAAGCTCTGTCACAGTTTCATCTGTCACATAATCCATACTCTTCTAAAGAATAATCAATTTTTGTAACTTTTTTTTCTAATAATATAAGTATAATCTATATAATATAAGTTGTGTGTGATGTAAAAATCAAAAATAAAGGTTATCACTTATAAAAATCTGTTTTGTTCAATTTTTTTTTTGGCCCACCTAGATAGTTTTTTATTTTATCTGACCCTCCCCTTAAAAAGTTTGCCCATCATTGCCCTATATTATCATTTATGTATGATTCTGAATTTATAGAAAATACGTGTTAATATTATTTACACTCTGTGTATTAAAAATTCATGCATTGTATTCTAATCAAATTCTCAAAATGATATGCAAATATTTGCACTAGTAGACGTAGATAACACTAGCCTTTTAACAGACACAATGGGGAATGTGCTGAACTCGGTAGCTTAATTAGAATTAGAGATTACCGAAGCGGAGTTATTTCACGCCAGAAGGCTCCAACAATGCATTCTGATGTAGCATTCAATTTGCGTAATTATTACATTACCTCATATTAAGGGCACTTAATGAGAGAACAAGAGATATCAATAATTCTGGAATACAAAAGATAATCCGGTCATCGGAAATTATCGTACTGGAAATCGGAAATTTCAATTTTATATGGGAGAATATTCGTTTTCATTAAATACGCTTTTCCTGAAATGCCGTGGCTTGTACTTATGGCTAGGTTTAGGTAGACTGTTCCGTTTATCGGCAAGATAAGAGAGTTTTTTAATTGGCACTTAGCGATAAAATGAATAGTACATGTGTATAAATATTTGAATAACTTTTCATCATTTTTGGGAATATAAAATCAATTGTAACTTAAGTCTGTACAGAGGTTTTTTGCATTTTCCAAAGTTTTAAGGAAAATTGTAATTTCTGTTATAACGGCCGTCTCAGTTGAAACTATAGGATTTGATTTGCGCACCATTTGTGCTCAGTCAAAGATAGGGCGTGAATATTTAATAACCGTCATCTACAAACCATACGATATCAAAATGTCATGATAGCGTTCCCCATTTACTGCGACAGTGTTACCAGCTTCGTTTTCAAAGAAGTATGGTCCAATTATTCCGTCACTTTAAAATGCACACCAAACAGTGCATCTCTGTGAATGCATTTTCTTTTCGTGAATATCTTGCGGATTTTCAACACCCCAAATTCGACAATTTTGTTTGCTGACGTATCCGTTAAGGTGAAAATGTGCTTCATTCCTAAACAGAATTTTGTTACAAAAATCAGCATCACCCATTTTTTTTCTAACACCCAATTAACACATGTACGAAATTGTCTGTAACTTGTAACTGTTGTGTCAACTGCATTTTATGTGCTGACAGATGCAGATCTTTCTTTAAAATCTAATGTGTGGTTGTTCTTGACAGATTCAGTGGTTGTACACGACGTCAAATTGATGTGTTTAGATACTCCCTTACACATTCTCCCACTGCAGCAATATTTTCATCTGACCGACCACCACGAGGACGTATTGGTCTTGCCTTATCAATAATAGAATCCGTCTCTCTATATCTTTTGATTAAGTTACGAACTGTTAACTCTGTAGGCTCTTCATTCTGTCCTAATTTTGTGCGAATTTTTCTTAATGCAACTGTAAATGATCGCTCATAACAGTCGCTAAATATTGATGCTCTATCTTTGACAGAATAAGAATGGCGCGCAGTTCAAATCCTATAGTACTGAGGTACTGAGTACTGAGTACTGAGGTACATTAAAATGCTATTATTTGTTTATGGACTTTTGACTTCTTGGAGTCGATTGAAAGCTAAGTCTTATAGCTACATAACGTTTTCATAAGCTGATGTTATTGACGTCTTTCACAAAGCACTACATTTTCAACCCAATGATTTTTAAAAGATGCTGGAATATGGAAAACAACCTATATAAAATATTCTGCAGGTACAATTTTGTTAAGCAATCCCTAAGTTATACCATCCAGATGTTTCTCTAAGTAGCTATTTCAATATAATATGGACAAGTAACAAAATATTCACTCATGTCAAATTAAAATACAATAAATGATAAAAAGTATTTGTTAGGATATTAGACAATTACATATGTATCATAATTATTTAGTATCGCAACATTGGAATTCAGTCCATTTATTAGAAAATACATATTAGAAAATACATAATGTCAATTAACACTGACTAAAAAATACTATCTAAACTGACAAATAACACACCGATTTCAAAACAGCGGCTATATTGTGTATCAGGACATTACTCAAACCCATCATTACTCAATCGAGGAGTGGCCATGAATACAATAAGATGGCCCTGCTAGATTTCAAAATGTCAAAATTTGCTAGATTCACTTTCTTATACCATGCATACGTTGCGACGAAGTTCTGCCACTATTCTACAAACAAAATAATTTATATTTTGAATCTTGAAAGCCATGGTGTGTAGTAACTTTCATGTGTTGCTAGAGAGTATATCGCAGATTCTTTGAAAAATATAATACAATTTTCATATTTTATATTCTAGTGGACACAAGATTTGTACAGTTCCTTCTATTGCCACCACTCGTAGTAGTCAAAGGGATATTATATTGAAGAATAAGTTTATAGCTGCATGCACCCCAAACATTCCAGTAGTGGCTCAAACTATACGTTAATATTCTTTTAATAGAAAAGGGTAAATTAGAGCTATAAATGTATAAATAAAAGTTGTTTTTACATCCTGGTATAATAATTAATTCAATAAACATATCAAATTACTCGATCTGCAACAGGAAATACTAAAAATAAAAGTTCTCATAATAGAACATGATTATCAGTTCCTCCACTGATCGATTTATTTACTCTAAGTGAAAAATCATTAAATGCAATAATTCCTCAGGCAGATGCAAATTGCCTCTCAACTGAATCAAGTCAGCTGAATCAAATCCAACATCAGATCCAATCAAACAAGCATTGACGTTCACTCACAGTTATGCCCATGGGGCTACTATCGCAATAATTATTGTCTTCTTCCTTACTATTGTTATCTCGTTATAATCGTATTCCAATTCAACCTGCTTATAGAATTATTAGGCTTATTAATAAACAGTTTTAAAACCTTAAAACGAACTTTTCCGCACGTAGAACATCTATATCTCTACCTTGAGTGTCCGAGAAAAAATAAACCAACACATAAATGCAGAATATGTGTTTTATGCGATAGTTTTACTTTTTTCATTGGCGATTGCTCCAGTGTCGTATCAATACGTTTGTGATCGAACGAAACTATTTTATTTTTTCCATTCATTCGTATATGATACAGGCTCAATATATGTTTGTTTCATTTAATGCAAAATCAGCAACGCGTTAAATATTTATGTTCATCATAAAGCAATGTAATCGTGTAAAGAAAAAATGAAAAACTTTTTTTTGAGAAAGTTTTTTTGGGGTTTATTTTTAATTTTTCGGTCTAAAAACAAAAAAAAATGTTTTTTAAAAATTGTTTGCTGTATGTGTGCCGACGTTGTCGTCAGCATTTATCCTTGTTAGCATGATAACTCAACTAAATCGTATCAGATCGATCGGGTTTTGACTGATTCTGATCAGAACGTCTCCCAGATGACACCCATTGATTTTGAGGTGGGTAGGACACACCCCACCCTGTCCATGGGCCATGAGAAAGCACGAGGGTGGACTATTTGAGAAGTATTTTTGTTAACACGATAACTCAATTAAGTCATGTCGGATCGATCGGGTTTTGACTGATTCGAATCGGGGACGTCTCCCATGGACCTATTGATTTTGAGGTGGATAGAATACACTCTGCCATGTTCATGGGTCATGAGATAGCACAATGGTGGATTATTTGAGAAATTTATTTGTTAGCACGATCACTCAATTAAATCGTGTCGGATCGATCGGGTTTCGACTGATTCTGATAAAGGACGTTTACCAGATAACATCTATTGATTTTGAGGTGGATAGGTCACACCCTACCCTGTTCATGGGTCATGAGAAAGTACGAGGCTGAACTATTTGAAAAAAGTAAAACTGTCGCATAAAACACATATTCTGCATTTATGTGTTGGTTTATTTTTTCTCGGACACTCAATTTCGAGATAGAGATGTTCTACGTGCGGAAAAGTCCATTTTAAGGTTTTAAAACTGTTTATTTAAAATCTCAGAATTAACGTAAACATTTACATCGTGCTTTCTCATGACCAATGGACAGGGTGGAGTGTATCCTATCCACCTCAAAATCAATAGATGTCGTCTGGTAGACATCCCTAATAAGAATCAGTCGAAACCCGATCAATTCGACACGATTTAATTGAGTGATCGTGCTAACAAGAAATTTTAATCCCTACGACAACGACGACAACGATACACACAAAGACACAAATTTTGTAAAAACCATTGTTTTTTGGTTTTTAGGCCGAAAAACGAAAAATAAACGCTAGAATTTTTTTTCCATTTTTATTTACAAAATCACATTACTTTTCCGCTCTGGTATAGTTGAGTGCGAACAAGTGAAAATAAGAAAGCAGGAGATAATTAATGACTATAATAAGTTATTTTTAACGTTTTCTGTAAATAACTTATAGTTACCATTATTTATAAAACAATATAAAACTCGTTAACAGATTTTGTTATTACCTATCCTTATTAGTAATTATTTCTTTATGGGCGAAAGTGAAATACGTCCGCAAATAAAATGTGTTTACCTTCTACATAAAAGCGACGGTTTATGTTCGTAGGACTTAAGCAATTTTATGTGCACCACAACCATATTGCGAATGTTACCCGCCTCTATAGTAAAAGCTTACTTTATTGTTTAACGCCAAATATATCTCACGTGTGGCTTTTTTGCTCTCAGCGCGTAGGAAACATAAAGTTTCGTTAAGTTAATTTGGTGTTTTTACTTTTCATCAGGTTTTATTTTTTTAACGATTGTAGATAGTGTCGTGGACTTTACACATACATTAACTTTCAATCGGTAAATAATCAGTTTCTAGGCTTTAAAGTTTTAGAATATATTTAACTACATACTATATTCAAACCAGCTATATGAACGAAATTTTAAAGTGTCATTGAACTTGGATGTAGAAGAAAATGGAAAATGTGTATAATCTGAAACGTTTAAGTACTATTTTAACTTTAATTACACCCTAATATAGAATTTTGTGATATATGTACTTACATTTGGTAAAAAGTAGTCCAAAAGTATAGTATTAGTTCATTAGTTCTTACTACTAAGTGCTATATGAATTATATGTGGTTAAATCTTATGAATTACTTTTAATAGGTATCCCTGTCGTTGAGTTTTATGTGTAACGGTATAAAAAATTATAGTGACGTAGAAACACGAAAATTCTGTGTTTTGCGTTTTCCGATTCTCGGTATTGAACTGTAAAACGTAGACCATGCGCCATCTCTCAGTTCTACTACTGTAGGACGTAACGGTGTCTATGAGATGTGAAGCCTCGTTTGTCAAAGGCATACTCGCTTACACTATACTGACGAGACCCGAGATAAGGTCGAAACCGGTCTGTAGTTAGCGGTATTCGGAGATAGAGGACTCTTTGCATCTTCCTTGTGATTTTCGAGCAATCCAAATCATTGTATTTTTAGTTCTATGTTAGAACAAAAATACTGTAAATATCGCTAAGTAATTCAGCGCCCGTCGACGGTATATAGGCGGGTGAATAGCTGTTCTGGATTAATTTGTTTTATCCTTAATATTTGAAGAATTTACAAATGGATTGGAGTATAAACAAAACTCCATCTCACGATAGGTTATAAAACATACCATATGGAAATTTTGTGTTATAAAAGTATGTCGATAATATTCTTAAGTAATCTGATGTAATAAAAAGTTACCAAAAAAATCGGAGAAGGCGTTGTTTAACAACTAGATTATAGAGTATCTGTGTCTATAATAGTAATTTTTACAAGGCCAGCGAGAAAGGTACACCTCTAAGAAATTCAGTCGGATTGGACTTATAGAGATCTTTAAAAATGTCCTATGAAATTTCCAGGATCATATGGCGATTTACAAAGAAATTAACGAGCAACTGTTTACCACAGTTGTTTTAGGACATTTTAAGTCTGTTTATTAATTACTCCTATTTTATTGTTTATTAAACATTATTTCATGGAAGATTTGAAAATGGAAACCAGAATTTGGAAGTGGAACCATAAAAAATCAATCCCGAAGAATTTCATTGAACATAACGATAAGGTAAAATCTGAAATAGATAAAGAACTGTTCTAGCTCGAGAGATGTTTCTGAACATTATTCATA
Organism: Rosalia funebris; assembly: GCA_037954035.1. NCBI lineage: Eukaryota > Metazoa > Arthropoda > Insecta > Coleoptera > Cerambycidae > Rosalia > Rosalia funebris. Next base: position 24,504,815 of record JAZFAV010000011.1, read on the forward strand.
AAATAAATGGTGCGGTATTTGGGAACAAATCATATGATAGTTGGTATCCACACAATATGACGATGAATGATTGAATTTTTTTGTTCTATCCATTACGATATTATGGTTATTGAACTTCCAGTAGTATCTATTTCCATTTAGTTAAGTATTATGTACGTTAACTAAGCAATAGTATTTTAATTAGTTTTATTTGCTGAAAATCTATAGAGATATATTCACAGCTACCATCCAGGCATCTTTTATATCGATTTGATTAAATTATTATGAAAACACCGACTGCCCCAGCGTTTCTCTCCATAACGAAATGACAAGAACGTTATTATATTGACATTCCAGCGTTCATATCTGACAGATTATTAGAGAAGTGCACCGCAAAGTTACCGATGAAACGTGATGGTAGTTCATCTGTATTTAGTATGAATTCTTAGGATTAACTTTTATACGACGATACGTTTATTGGATGGAGGAATTTAAACGGAATGATTATTATATTTCTTTGTTATGTTCCTCCACTGTGTTAGAAATATTAAGGAATTTCTCAATGACTTATTCTTACCTGATGACTGAAAATTCGCTATCTATTCATTCTCGCTATCAATTTAATATAAAATAATAATAGAGTACTACATTTTCATTATACAGCGGGGTAATTAAATTTCGCCCATTCATAATTTTGTTATTTAGCTGACTTATTTAAGCTAAGTTAGTTATTTGCAGATAATTTGCCACAAGTGTTTACTCTATATAGCGATGATCCTATGCAAGAAATTGAGTAGGAGCTAAGTATAGTAGGCCATATCCAGCAACGCGTTGAACCAATTAGATACAATGAAATGAAAGCGGTTTAACACAAACAAAGTGCCTGAACTTGACATGATTAGTAACAAAATGCTGAAAGAACTACCAGAAGAGGGCATAAGACTATGTTAGGCAACTGGCCGAAACCATTGAAAATCATACAATAATTATGATAGCTAAGCTTGACAAGGATGTAACTAAAGTTACATCCTACCATCCCATAAGTTTGCTCTCAAAAATATCAAAATTTCTCGAAAAACTTATCCTTAAAAGAATCAATTTATATATGAATGCTCAAGAGTAGATTCCAGATCATCAATTTAGATTTCACCTGTCACATTTCACCATGCAACAATGTCACAGAATTTTAGACGTCATTATCAAATAGATGGAAAATTACCAGTCCAGTATCGTGCCGCAGTATTTATAGATATAAGCCAGGCTTTCGACAAAGTCTGGCACCCAAGCCTACTATTTAAAATCAAAAGGAATCTACCCAACAAATACATTAATGTACAAGAATTATATGGAAACCAATGACATATCTTAACAAAAGTTAATGGAGAAACGTCCAACTGTTCTCAAATCTGCTCTGATGTGTCAGAAAAAGTATTCTTGGCCCTCTTCTGTATGTATTATATACATATAGAGATGCAGATCCCAACACTGCAACACACAATCTTCAATATCATCTAGGAATACTTGGGGACTGGTTGATAAAGTGGTGGGAAAAAGTACATGGGTCCAAATATTCTCATATAGCATCCAATTCATACGCAATTAGAAAAGAACTTTGTGCCACAATTCGTCTCAACCAGAAAATCGTATATCAACTAAAAATCGTTAAATACGTTGGTCTCCACCTAGACAGTAAACTTACCTCGAAAGAACATAAAGAAAGCAAAAGCAAATTGACTTACAAATGAAGAGAACTAGCTGGTTTAGACAAAAGTCCAAACTATCAATAGAAGATAAACTATCTACTTATAAAACAATATATAACACAATAATTAGATCCTTTTTAACCTGCGGAGTAGAACTCGGGCTGTGCAGCTAAGATCACATTCCTATCAAGATAACAGCTCAATCAAAGGTTCTTTGTACCATAACAGATACATGCAGCAGAAACACTACAGCAGGCTTAAATAGAAACTGAGGTGACTTAGTTGGATTTTCTTATGAATCATCACTTCATGTCTCAAGTCATGAGTACAAGCACATACTCCTTATACAAGTTAACACATTATCTTAAAAATTGATAATAAAGTTTTAAACAAAAATTCTTAACTTCATCAATAGTACTATATAATATGTCCAAACTGTCATCCAAAGCCGAGTAATGTTTAATCAGCCGATAAAGCGGGGGACTCAATTATTAACTTTGTATTTGCGAGCGGAAGGTTTAAAGTATGGTATCACCATATACCAGATCTGGGTACCAGACTGGATCGAATATGTATTAGGTTAAGTCGGGACCATCGGTTTTATTATTTATCAATTTATATACTATGATGATCTGCTCGATAGACCGTTTCTTATGAAGAACAGATATATTATTATTATTATATTATATAATTATTTTATATGAATTTGGGCCTCATCAGCAACTGATCTTATGGTTAGTCCCTTGCTGATCCCCTCTTATACGGGTCATTAGCCAAAAATGCTATCCCATAAGAGAAACAATTTAGGCACGTCCCCTGCTCTAAGCCTCGCCTGTTATTGGATAACAGGGGTCCCCAGTATAAGGTACCTTCTCTCCTCCAGTGCGGGACAGGTGTAAAGAAGATGAATCGAGGTTTCCTCGCCTTCTTTACAGTACCTACAAGCCGGGCTGTCAGTCAGCCTCAGCTTATGCTTGTATGCATTCAGGCTACTATGGTGGCCCGTAATGAGTTCCACCAGACTTCTGGCTTTGGACCCATTTCTCAATCTCTGAGTATTTGATGAAGAGTTTGGTTATTCGACAACCCGTTACTCCTCTTCATCTTTTATTGTGCTGGTCTCTTGCCCAGCCATTTATGTTGTTTCTGATCAGATTCCGACTTATTCCTACTGCAGGTTCAGGTCCATAGAGGTTTTTCCTGGTCCCTAGTCTGGCAAGGTTGTCTGCAATTAGATTTCTCTTAATGCCATTATGTCCAGGTATCCATACGAGTTCCACCGGCCCCTTCTCTGCCAAGTGGTTCAGTGTTTCATAGCAATTATACACCAGGTTCGACTTTGTCGTTGCTGAATCCAAGGCTACCAATGCCGCTCTGCTATCCTAGCAGATACATACCTTCTTCTGAGTTTAATTTTGGTCGGCCCCCGGAACACCATATGTAATTGCAACTAGCTCGGCCTGGAGTGCAGTAGTATATTTGTCCAGGGGGAAGGTTTTACTTATCCCATCGCATCGCCTCTACACCCCCGCACCCGCTCTGTTCCTACCCTTGGCTCCATCCGTGTACCAAATGTCTCCATTGCATCACATATATCTTATCAAAAGGAGGGATCTTTAGACGCGCAGCATATAGATTTCAGATTATAGAAGTGTTTGTTTGGATTTCTTTGGATTATATAAGTGTCCCAGTTTGCCTATTCTTCTGCATAGTAAATTGTCTCCTTAACTATGGATATATTTATGAAGTATGATGTATGTTACTGAAAAAAATCGCTCAAAAGTATTAACTTTTATGAAAAAAATCCACTAAATTATTGTTTAATTTGTACATTTATTTAATTTAGTTATAAACATGAGGAAGGCCATCGACACAATAAAATAGTTGTTAAAAGGCCCTGTGACATCTTAACATTTACATCGTAAACAGTATCGTGCCCTTCCTAGCTGTCATAAAAAACCTATTTCGCTATCGGAACAACAAATTTTTATGACGTCTTGATTTGATGACAGCTATTATTTGCATCTTAAGCATCCGACAGCGACACAAAGGCCTGATAAAGGCATTGTCGTATTAAAAAGTTTCCTGCGTCAGCCATAAACTACGTCCTCCTAGTCAATCCCGAATTGTGATTGAGTTGTGGGAGTTGAATAAGATACGGAAGGGTCAGTGGCAATAATGAAAAGGGTATAGTTCAACGCTGATGGTTATTGAAACTAAAAATACACTATTTTCTTCTCTATTTGCTTTTGCAAGGTAAACGAAAATATTTATGTATACCCATGTAGTTTAAGAGAAGTTTCGCAAGAAAAATGAGATATAAAATTTGTATTAAATGTAGACAAAAGCTGGTTGAAGTACTAAAAGAAAAGAGTTGCTTAGAAGTTCCGGTTCGGTAGCTCTTCTATATTGTCTATATATTAATATGAATAGGGGAAGCAATTATTATAGAGCTGGCTGGCTTAAAGTAACTAAAGCAGGGGCGTAGCGTGAGAAAAGAATCTAGGGATGTGATACAAATTTTATAAGGGGAGAGGTATAGTCAGATGTATGGTAGGCCATATGAAAATGGTAAGAATTTAAAAAAGACACTAATCTAAAATGGTTATACCGAGGTATATATCCTAATTTTTAAAATGAAGATCAATTCTTCGTTTTTTGTTTGTCCAGCGAAAACGTCTATCGCTGTTTCTTCAAATATTGGAGACGACCTCATATCTTCTAATAAGACACTTTCAATATTTATTAATGCTAAAGCTGAGAGTCTCTCTTACTTTTGAGAATTCTGCAGATAAGTCTTTATTCTCTTTAAACATGAAAATGATCTTTCCGTGGAACTGCTTGTAACAGGAATAGTCAAAATTAAACGACATAATTTTGATGACTCCCGGAAAACAGAAGATAATTGAAGGGACATAATATATTGGTGAAGCTCAAACACAGTGCTCTATTTCATATCGGGATCACTATTAATCACTGAAAGATCACTTTTTAAATGATTTGCGTCAAAAAATGTTCCATGTGTATCTACTAAAAAAGAAAAAAGTTCGTCAGAAAAACGTTTCACGAATAAAGTAAATTGTGTGGAATCTAAATTTAAGAATTTCAGTTTAGAAATTTCCTAAACCGTTCACTAATGTTCAAAGTAATAACGTTTAAAATTTCATAAAACAATCGTGCGTAGGTGCTTTTCGTATCTTCGTCAGGAATTAAATCCAAACGCATTATTTTACTTGGTGGATGAATTTCTAACACAAATCTGTCCATACGGTCCCAAATATCAATAAACTCGTTTCTCATTTTTTGAATATGTGATTTGAAATCGGCGATCTTTTTATTGCAGCAATTAATATCTGATATTTATGTCTGTAGAATTTTAAACAGACTCTCGAAATGTGGGAATATTGCAGAAAACACTGCTAAGAAAAAATCAAAATCAAAGTCGCGCAGTAAAGATAAAAGGTCTCTAGCACAAATAACGGCTTCTCTAACCCATTCCTCATTTTAAATTTTCCACAATTACCTGAAACAGCGCTTCGAGATCTTCTTATGTTATGGCGACAGTCGCCAAGATGCGTTCACATACTCGCATAACTGAGTCCGGAAATAACGACAACACCCACTTGAGGTTCCACTGTTGACTGCGTAAGATCACTGACCTTTTCGCTCATTTAACGCGTAGCTTAGATGTAACGTGGACCATCGCATTTCAGCACTGCAACTAATAACGCGGGAGTCCAATAATTTCAGGCACCCTCACGGCTGATTTGAAATAAAAAAGTTGATGGTAGTGTTTAAAGTAAATAATGTATGTTTACGGTCGGCTTAAAATAATCATAAAATTGTAGTAATTGAATAAATCGAACTGAACTTTTAAATAACACTAATTTGTCAATGATTTAATGGAGGCGACGCATCACTCGCATCCATGTACGGTACGCCCCTGAACTAAAGCTATCCACTTGGATGCCTCATCAGTGGTGGCATCGTATGTTAGCAAGTACATATAAGTTTTAATAATATGTATAATATATGTTATATAATATGTATGTTATATAAAATATATAGTAGTCAGTTACTACCATAGCTTATATCTTTAAAGTGGTTTCCGTGAGCCATACTTGGTGCAGTGAGAAAATGTTCTTATAAAAAAAGAAAAGCACTATTTATCATCGCATTAATGCATCTGCTCGCGCAACCGGATTATACTTTGGATTAATTAATTTTTTACAGTAAGATGTACGGATAAAATATCTATTAAATTAAGACACATATACGAATTGCAGTTATTGTAATGTAGTTAATACCAGGTGCTGAATTGCTTCGCTGGTACATTATGCTATTATTTTGCTAGCTAAGAAATGCACAGATGAGGGTTGAAGAGGATCAACTGTACGTGCTATAACGTTGGCCATTGAATTATTTTTACAATAGGTTATCTCGTCCACGGCTAACCACAGTTTTGTATTATTTCCGAGCCCCTCATGCACTCATGGTAAATGTGTTTTCAACGTACTTTGGTTGGAAACTTTCCACGTAGGATTATATTTGTTCAAAAACTGACGATATGATGCTATATTCTATATAAATTACGGCACATCACACGAATACAGCATAAAAACTACATCGAAAATAAATATAGTGTATGGTCCTTGATAATTTTTGTATATTTTTGTGCTTCACTGTTTACGTGCTTTATATATAAAGACTACGCGATGGCATCTCGGCTGCCGCGAAGTTATCTGAGTGTAACTCCATTGATGTAGTAGTACTCATTAGTTTAGGAAAGTAGTTTTAATACTAACTGAGTATTATAATTAGATACCAACAAAACTGCCATTAATCAACTCATTATTTATTAATGATTGCAAAAGGCTGCTTTTAAAATTAATTGGAGTTAACAGAGTTATTCTTTATAATGTATTCTGTTATTAAACTAGTAATATTTCAATTCTCCCAACCAACAGTCTTTGATTTTTATGCTACTAGCGATAAGGGCAGTTTAGTATCTAATTATTTAGTTATCATAATTTTTGATAAAATAATAATAAGTTTTTCATCATATTCTAGAGATAGATTAATAATTCTCCTTTTGACCTATATCAAAGTTGGCTATCAAACTATTCGTTCTGTTAGAAACTGAATTAAAACCTCTCAATCTCCTATATTGATAGATACCAAATATAATATTGTACGTACATTTTGCTTGGAAATATTTTTATTTCGTTCTATATTTTATCATCATCATTAGGTCATCAGTCCTAATACTGGTTGGACGCTAACCTCCAGCTTCTCCTATCTTGTGCTAACCTACGCATTTTGCTAATTGTGCTACAACCTACATCCCTTGCTATTTGCGAGCAGTAGTCTAATCTAGGCCTACCTCTGCCTTCCTTCACTCTTATTTCTGCCTCCAAAATATCGCGGACTATTCCCCCATGGTGCCGTGCTCCATACATATGTTTTCAAGAATCTCTTCCTTGTTTCTAAGTTTATTACCCCCGAGCATAAAAGTGCTTTCTTTTTGTTAAAAGCTACTCGACCCTGCGCTATTCTTTGTTTTATGTCTTTATCGCTTCTTCCATCCCAATTTATTTTACTTCCTAAATAAGTGAAGTCTTTAACTTCCTCCAATCTTTCATTATTAATTTGTACTTTCGTTTTTGCTCTGCTCTCGCGCCCTCTGCACACTAACACTTTAGTTTTGTTTTTATTCACCCTCATTCCGTATTCCTCTGTCAACACTGCCTCCATTTCGTTCAATGCTGATTCTAATTCCTCCTTACTAGATGCTAATACTGCTATATCATCCGCAAATCTCAGCATTTTTAGTTTCTGTCCCTGTACTTTAATCCCGAAATCCACTCTATCTTTTACCACATTAATCGCCTCTTCGATGTACAGATTAAAAATTAGTGGTGATAGCGTACATCCTTGTCTTACTCCTTTCCTAATACCTACTTCCCTTTCCTCCCCTTCTATTTCTATAACAGCAGTTTGCTCTATGTATAGATTGTGTACTACTCTCCCATCTCTATACTTCATTCCCGCGCTCTTTAGTATCTCGAACATTTTTTCCCATCTTACGTTATCAAAAGCTTTTTCTAAATCTACAAATCCTATATAAGCGTTCTTTCTTTTTTCTATTGTTTTCTCTAACATTACTCTTAGCGCCAGAATAGCTTCGCGAGTTCCCCTATTTCGCCTAAACCCGAATTGGTCTTCTCCTAGTATTTCCTCCGCTCTATTTTCCATCCTCTTCTGCACTATTCTAGTTAGGATTTTTGACGCATGGGAAGTTAGGCTAATCGTTCTAAAGTTCTCGCATTTGTCGGCTCCTCTCTTTTTCGGTATAGTAACGATAATGTTCCTCTTATAATCCTCCGGCATCTCGCCCGTTTCGTATATGTATTTTACCAGTTCAAACATCCTATTTACTACTTTCTGTCCCGCACACTTCAAAATTTCCGCCTGTATTTTATCTACACCCGGCGCTCTATTATTCTTTAGCCCCCTTAGTGCTATTTCAAATTCCTCTCCAATATAGGTTTTCCTACATCTTCCCTATCGATGCTAGATTCTTCCTCTAATATCTCTCCTAATTCCTGACCCTCGTATAAATTTCCTAAGTACTGCTTCCATCTATCCGCTTTCTCCTCTCTTCCTATCAGTATGTCCCCCGATTGACTCCTAACATTTCTACTTATTGTTCCTATATCCCTGAAGTTCCTCTTAATTATTTTGTAAGCCTCATCGGTCTTACCTACTTGTAACTTATCTTCTACTTCTTTGCATTTCTCCTCTATCCATTGTTCTTTCGCTTTTCTACATTTTCTAATGATTTCCCACTTTATTGCCTTATACGTTTTCAGTCCTTCTTCGTCTCGTCTGTTTTTGTAGTCTCGTCTCTTTTGCATTAAGTTTAAGATTTCGTCCGTTATCCAGGGCTTCCTAGCTTCCCTTTTATCGTGTCCTAAAACGTCCGTAGCCGCGGAAGCTAGACTATTCTTGATACCCTCCCACTCAGTTTCTGCGTTCTTGATTTCGTCCTTACTCGTTTTATTTATTAATTGATCTGTTTTCTCCTGGAACTTATCTTTCATATTCTGATCCCTCAACATGTCTACATTTATACGTTTCTTATTCTTCCGGGTTTTCAGATTTTTGAACTTTAATCTAGCTTTCATGACTACCAAGTTGTGATCGCTGTCTACATCTGCTCCTGTATATATGATAACTCTTACAGTCTTTTACTTGATTTCTAAATCTCTTCCTAACCAGAATGTAGTCTATCTGATACCTGTCTATCCCTCCTGGCATTTTCCATGTATACCGCCTCCTAACGTGATTCTTGAACAATGTGTTCGCGACTACCATCTTGTGCTTCTCACAGAATTCTATCAGTCTGCTACCTCTCTCGTTTCTGTTTCCTAATCCATAAGGCCCTACAAATTCTCCTTCTTTCCCCTCACCTACGACTGCTTTAAAATCTCCTACTATTATTAAATTTTCATGACCCTTCACAAATCCTATTACCTGCTCTATGTCCGAATAAACGGCTTCTAACTCTTCCTCGCTGTGGCTAGAAGTAGGCATGTATACTTGCACTACTACTGTTTCCACTGGCTTCGAATCTAACCTAACCATCATTACTCTCTCGCTGTATTGTAGGTAGCTATCTACACACCGTCCTGCGTTCTTCCGCATAACGATCCCTACTCCCGCGTTTCCATTTACCGATCCTGTGTGTATTACCCTATAGTCACCGCTCCAAAAATCTCCTACTTCCGGCCAGCGCATCTCACATATACCTACTATATCTAATCCTAACCTATCCATTTCTATCTTCAGTTTTCTAGCTTCCCTGCCTGTCTCATGCTTCTGACATTCCACGCTCCGACTCGTGAAATACTACACTTCTTATGATTATTGCACTCGATCACGTCTCCCGGAACAGTCCTCACCCGGAGATCCGAACGGAGGACTATTTTACCTCCGGAGTTTTTTGTCCCAGGAGACGCCATCATTAATTTAGGATAAGCTTTCTGCTAGCTGTTCTGAGGATTATAATGTGGTGGTTTCCTCTTGCCTTCCACATCGCAGTCGTGTGTGTCATAGCACCATACCAACCCCCACGGTTTCTGCCACTATGACTACTGAAAGAGCTGCTGCCCTCCTTCAGGGACTTGTCTTAGTCTGGTTTTTCAATAAGGACCCCCCCCCCCACTATGGTTAAACCTATGGTACGGCTCCTTAAATCATTAAAACGCGCAAGCCGACCCACCCGTTCCAGTTTGCACTAGAACTTCGTCAAGGTTCAAGTCCTATCGGATCGGTCTATATTTTAAGTGAAAGTAATTTTGGAAACCACCATCATCTTGTTTTATATCGGGCAATACCGACATCTTTTACATTTTTATGAAATATAAATTTCAAGTTACTAAAGTACTAAAAATTCAAAGTACTAAGAATTCTATTGGAACTGCAGTTTGACTCGACGTTAGATCAATTTAACACTTCTAAACCAAACACCTTTTATACTTCCACAGTTTTGGATATTGGCAATATGACATGTTGAAGTACTTTCAATGAATTTTTAAACATTTTAAGATTATTTAAGGGTTATACATTTCTATATGACACTTATATTTATATAGAATGATCTGCAGTAATCATATTTACTACTGTTGTATGTACAAAATAATTTCAAATCGCTACTGAATTTCTGTATATGTTGCACAAGTATACTAGCCACAAGATTAAAATAGTTAATTAAATGATAATTCAATCAATTTATATACAAAATCACTGATAAAATCGGTTATGTATATAAACAATACATTACGTGTTACGTGTTCCATACTTTATTTATTTATTTTTTAATACACATTTTACCTTATAAACAAAGATTACAATTATAAAAAAAATCAATAAATATAATATTTATAAAACAACAATGACTGGCACTAATAAAGGGTATACTATTCACTCCATATTTACTTAAGCACAAATAGATGTAGTAACAAATGAGAAAAGAGATACGAATTCTCTTCACATACGTCTGCAAATCCATCCGTATATTTTTATCTCCCCAAATGAAAAGAATACGGCTGATATACGATAATGGTTTCTGTTTTCCGGTAGCTCCAAAGTGACAAGCATCCCCGGCAATTTACACCCTGCTACCAAAATCTCACATTTGTTCAGGGAATTACCAGAACGAAGCAATATTACTTGAACGATATATAATTTATTATATATCGTATTGTATTATGATATATTATATAAATATAAATGGGATGTATTACACATATGTCTAATTATATATGAATAGCCGTATATATTTATAAGTGTAAAAAAAGTTAAGAACCGTGAAATATGATTACAATTTACGTTCACTCGGTAAAGTCAAAAAGTTAGTTATAAAATAATTATTAACTCAATATAAAATAAATAACTTTTATATTTTCATACATATTATAAAGACAGCAATATTTTGTCAAGAAAATATTAAATTGACTTTCATCCCTGTTTATGTTCTTAGGAATTCTTACAATTTCATTAGCTCCCCCATTGTACCTTCATTAAGAAACAAAAATTGTCTACATGTCTGCTCTATCTACACTTTTCTACAAATTAATGGTATCTTCAGGAATCTAGAGCAAAGGAATAGAGTCTTCAAAATTTCTAGACTGTTCTGTAGATTGTTAAGCGAAGTCTATGAATTATTCCTGCTTTTCTGTGATGGGCAGTGACAAGACTTTTGCAGTTTGCACATAACATCCAATGTTGGCTGATTTTGAGTATATTCGATAGATCAATATTGTCTCTGGTATCTTTCATTCGTTTCTATATTTAACTCAATTGTTTTAAATTAAATATTGACATGTGGAAATAATAAATGTAAATAATGACGATTTTACCATATTTATCAATACATTTAAGGCATTAATAGGTTTTTGACTACATGACAGGAATATGTGTCGACCATATTCCTATCTGGATTTAGTTTTTATATTACCATTGTGTTTTGTTTAAAATTGTTGTGGAATTGTATTTCCATGAACATATTTTAATATGAAATTCACTTAATACAGAGATTTTGTAAGTATAATGATTCATGTACATAGCTCTATGAGAATGGTAGAAGGAAATAGAAACTCTTTTAACATTTTTATTATATTTTCTTTTCTTAAAAATTGATAACCACAAGGTATATTATTAGTAAAATAAATTGAATTCTTATTTTCGAAGATCTGAGATTTATTGATCGGATGCACTTACCATAGAAGTTGAGGTTGAATATATAAAAAAACATGTACCTGATATCACTTTTTGGGCAGGAATTTTAATACGACCATAGATAAAATATATTTTCAAAATATAACCCGCAGTAAAGGTCCTTGACACTTTATTATGAGCATGTACGTATTATGTAGAAGAATGCAAGTGACTCTTTAGATGATGAAGTATTTAAAGCTTTAGTTGACAAATCAAAGAAATACTGAACAGACTGCTGCTGAATCACTGCTGAAAACAATATATCAACAAAACATCAATGCCTCTAAGGGAATATTACCAAACATGTGCAGATTTCATCCATTTTTTTAACTGACTCAAGGGATACCCAACATTATACACATATGTTCTAGTAGCAGTGCCATATCAATAATAGCATGATTGTTTCTCATTTGGATGTATACTGAAAACTACTGAGTTCCAAGTCCAAATTCCAATAAAAATATATTATGCCGACGACTATAGTATTGCTATCGAAATATGCATATGAGGGCACATTAAAATATCCATTAAAGAAACATAACAAATGCGTTTTAATTATGAAAACCATAGGCATATTGTCCAGTGTCAGTGTTTATTAGTACTGTCTAAATATATAGCCACTAACAACAGCGATGCAACTAATAGAGAGAAATACTTATACAAATTAAAATAATATATGATATGTGGTCTAAAGATATACCAAGAAACCTTAAGAACCCCTTAAGGCATATCACAATCAGCAGAAATATATTACAATTAGCGAAACATATGGTTAAATATAGGAATTCGAAATTTGATTTAATTTTATTAAATGAGATATGAAACCGAATTAAATATAACCGTCCAGCTTTCATGTGTTTCATCGATCTAGAGAAAGCGTTCGATCGCATACAGTTGGAAGATGAAACACACCTACTTTAAGACAGACAAATACCTCAAAACATCATCAAAACGATTGAAAATATATATATCAGGCCAGTACGATTCAAGCTAGGATAAACGGTGAATTGACCGAAAAATAGAAGTAAACAATAGCATCCGACAAGGTGATTCTTTTAGCTCCCTACCATTTAACATCATTATGGACGAGCTGATAAAGCAGATGCGTAAATTAAAAGGGTACAAAATGGGGAAATAGGGAAATCAAAATACTGTACCACGCCGACGATGCAGTATTAATAGCTGAAAGCGAAGACGATTTGCAAAGACTACTGAACCAATTTAACACAACAGCGATAAAGTTTAAAATGGATATATCAGCGACAAAAACTAAAGCCATGACTACATCTAGAACGTCACTCAGATGCAAACTATAAATAGACAATGAAATTATGCAAGAGGAAATGAAGTTCTTCAAGTATCTCGGAATAGAAATATCCGGGTACGGGGATGTTGAAATGAAGGTAAGGGGACAAGCCATGAAAACAGCAAGAACAGCTGCATGAACAGTACCATATGGAACAATAAACATAAAGGAATCGAAGTTAAATCCAGAATCTATAACACAGCAATCAGACCCATACTAGAATACACTGCAGAAACCAGGTCAGATACCTCGAAAACAAAACAAATACTGGAAATAAAAGAGATGAAAGTGGTGCGCATAATAGCTGGCAAGACACTTATGGATCGAAAAAGGAGCGAAAATATCAGAGGAATGTGTAAAGTCGATAACATCAATGACTGTGTATTACAAATAAAAAGAGAATGGATCGAACACATCAACCGCATTACCGACGACAGAATAGTAAAGATTACGAGGGACAAATCACCAATAGAACGTAGGAACATCAAAAGACCCCGTAAACGATGGAGTGATAACCTCGCAATAGACTGAAACTAGACAAAGAGACGAAGAAAAACAAGCAAATTGCTTATACATAAGAAGGAAGAAGAAGAAGAGAATATGAAATATTTGTTCGGCTGACTTAAAGTAAATACGAGAGACACTATTATTTGACGAAATTAAGATGGATGCTCAGTACTCTGCGTCTGGAACATGAATTGGTGACCTGTTATATCCTCCTATAGAGATGTTTATAATAATATCGTTTGTAATTTGGTCATACATAATCTAATATTAGGAGTATCATTGTATGCTTGGGTTTAGGTCTCAATGAGGAAACTTCGGCACCTCAACATGGATATATTTTATATTTGTAATCTTCCGCTTTTTTGTAGCCTAATGCTATATGTCTAGAATAAAAACAAACAAGTATTTTTCACTGCTAAATATAGATAATTTAATGTTCGTCAGATTATAAAATGAATTATAGTATCAGGAGTTATAATTTTAGAAAAAGTATACCTACACATTATTTGTATTTTCCTCTATGTAGGTAAAATATTTATCCCTCTTACAAAACGCTTAACAAGATTACGTAACTGTACCGTCTTAAAAAAATAAAGTGCTAATTTCACGTCAGAGGATTCCACAAAACCGACACTTTGGAAAGAAAATCACAAAACGCATAAACGACTCAATTAAATTTATGGATTAATAAAGTTGCCTTCTAAAAGCTTCTATCACTCAATTAAGTTCAGCGAAAAAGAGTTAATGAAACAGGCGTAATAATGGCGGTTGTAGGAATTTAGTCCATTAAGTTTGCATGCCATAATATTTGTAGGCGCTTTTGTGTATGCCAGACTGAGGAACACATTTGCTCAATTAATATCAAGCTGTTGGAAAGTTGTATTGTAAAAGAGTGCTTTACGAAACCTAGGTTGGCGTAATTTAAATTTAATTTAAGAGGTGTAAATTTACCTGTATTATGAATGATGATGAGATATCATAAGTTAAAATAACTTTTAGTTTTATGTTACTAAAAGAACGAAAAATTGAAATATTGAAATACTTTTAATTCGACTAAAATTATAATTTTCAGTTTCAGTTGCAATAACAAATTAATAAAATAATACAACTGTACTTTTCTTTCTCTTTTTGGAAAAACTCATTTGATTTTGTTTCTCTAACAAGGGAAACTATACTCTCACGTTAACTCTTAAGTTAACGTGAGAGACTTAAAACTTTTCATACCCTCACATTCTGAATGTATATTACGTTCAATAATGTAACAGATATTGTTTTGTGTTACTTACAACATCAAATGATATAACTATTATTGATAGTCTTACAATTAAATCGGCAAATTCCTCGGAAGTTGATGGTTTCAGTTTCAAAATAATTAAATTTATTGGTTATGTTATAACAGATTCCTTATATCTTGCAATTTTTCTATTAATTCTGGAATTTTTCCATAATGTTTTAAAAATGCATGTGTAGTTCCGGTGTTTAAAAAAGGTGACATAAATAAATGTCTCCAGTGTACACCTATCTCAGTTCTAACTATCGTCTCTAAAATTATAGAGTAGACTGTACATAGAAATACTGCATTTTATTTAAATAAACACAGTATTTTAACAGAAATTCAATATGGCTTCCATCAAGGTCATTCGACTAAAAGAGATAGTGCTGAGTTTGTATGTGTACGATGAACTAAATAAATAAGTGCGTGGTATTGGCTTACTTTTTGACTCCAGTCGTGTATTGTATACGATAGGGGCTGAATTTATATTCAAAAAGCTCTATACATTGGGATTCAGAGGGACTTTCGTAATTGAATAAATCTATCTACTCGTACGTTTCTGAACGCACTTTTCTTGTCAAAATTGAAAATACTTATTCCCGGACGATCATGTAGTTAACCATGGTGTTCCACAGGGTGCGTTTCTTGGGCCATTAATAGTTTCGCTATATATCACTGAGTTGTTATCTCATCTGGAAGGAAAATTAACAATGAACGCAAATGATACATACTCGTATATCTGTAGTGTCTGTACCAAACCCCGTGGAGTTTCCTCACTCAATCTCAGAAATTATGGCGCAATTTAACGTGTGGTGTATAAAAAACCCAATAATTATAAACTTAGATAAAACAGAATTTAAATATTTTTTCTAAGAGAATCATAGCCAGTTAATTTATAATATAATTTTAAAATGCCTGAAGAAGTGAAATTCCTAGGAAAGGTTGCTAATACTAAACTTGTCTGGGATTGTCAAATATATAATGTTTATTAAAATCTTATTAGTGCCTTTTTTACTCTGCATACTTTAAAACGATAGCTTGACTCCATTTTCTTATTAAATACATACTATACTTTAACATATGCACATTAGAGGTATGTCCGAAAAGTAATGCAATTTTTTTTGTGCTAGAACTTAAAGTGACCGCAGGGCTTTCCAACCAGTTGGATTAGGTGGGCAGGACTCTCAGTTTCAAAGCGATGTCTTTCAAAGGTCGGGAAGCGGTGGTAGATGAACCCCGCGCTGAACGGAGGTCAACCAGCACAACGGCGAATGAAACATAGTGTTTAGAGTACGACCCAGAAACAAAAAACGTCAAGGTTGCGAGTGGCACCCTCGGGATCTAGAAAACCGAAATACAATCAAGAAAGAGCAAGTCAAAAGTGAAAATGATGTTGACTGTCTTTTTCGACGCCAAATGTGTGGTCCAGGTTCGTTCCCCCGAGCCAAACCGTGAAAGCTGTCTACTAAATTGATATGATGGAAAAGTTGCAAGAAAGTGTCATCCGAGTGAGAAAGGAGATCGCTACTACCTGGGAGCTCCACCATGACAACGCTCCAAGTAACGCCGCTCTACGCATCCATGAGTACCTGGCGAAGCACAACTTTGCAACGCTGCTGCAACCCCCCTACAATCCGGACATGGCTCCGGCCGACTTTTTTATCTTCCTGGAGATCAACATCGCCCTGAAGGGAATCCGTTTTGGGTCGATTGAAGCCGTCAAAGGCATCCCCGCCGTGACGATTGCCCTTGCCGAGGTCCCCATTGAAGCCTTCCAGAACGCGTACCGTGATTGGCAGAGCCGCTGGGAAAAGTGTGTAAATGCCCAAGGAAACTACTTCGAAGAATATTAAACATTTGTAACGATATAAACAATAAATCTATTGATTAAAAACAATTCCATTATTTTCCCGACACACCTCGTATGTCATACAATATCTTAACTATGCGGTAGAACCTTCTCAATAAATAGAGCTTTTATTCTTTAGAAGCGGTTAATGAGGTTCATTTTAGGCACACATCCTCAAAAGACGTGCAGATATTGTTTCATTAACAAAAATAATCTTTCATAAACTTTACATTTCCTATATATACATATTATAATATCGGAAAATTTATTAGAAAGAATTAAAAAAACTTATAACTCATCTTATTACCAGGTATACAAATATATAATATTAATTACATTAAGCAAGCAGAGACCGAAAGACTTTTGGATCTTTTATATGAAAGTCAAAATAATAGCTGCTATCTATCATGACTGGAATGGAGTTACAAGACATGTAACTCCATAATATAAATTTTCCCCTATATTTTCTTCCTGCATATGGTTCTCCATAGCTATTTTGAAAACAAAGCATAAACCACCTTTTATCCATTGACAAGATTGCAGTATTCTTAATTAAATAGAATTTCCAAAAAATCCCTGAAGCAAATCGATTT
This sequence comes from Rosalia funebris, assembly GCA_037954035.1. Taxonomy (NCBI): domain Eukaryota; kingdom Metazoa; phylum Arthropoda; class Insecta; order Coleoptera; family Cerambycidae; genus Rosalia; species Rosalia funebris. Next base: position 24,522,306 of record JAZFAV010000011.1, read on the forward strand.
TTTGTTTTACTTACCCAAACTTACTGACGTAAGTTTGGGTAAATAAAACAAAACCTTTACTTATCTACACACTGGGGGCTGTAACCACCCCCAAATTGTCCATAGAATCGACTACAGTGTACCCAATATATTTTGTTCTTATATTATCTTTTAATTTATTTATTGTATGTAAACAATATATGTTTTATTGTATGATTTTTATTTTAACGGCAACATAGGTTTTTTGTAGCAGCTAAAGCACCGAACAGAAATTACAACTAGAAGGTTCACTCTACGTCGGTACTTTTATCTTTCGCTTACAAAGGCATTGCCGCCAAGCAGCTGTTGAACGGCGGCCTTCTTTAGTATATGGGGGATACTTCGTATGATCCTATACATGTGCCGAGTGCTAGTTAGCTTATACTCCCTAAACGACGAAACGTGGTAAGGAGAGAAACTTAGCGGGCCGAGCTTAGAGTGAACCTTCTAGTTGTAATTTCTGTTCGGTGACTAAAGTAATAAATAAATATTATCCTTATTATTAATATTATGACACATAAACAATTTTAATTAACTCTATTGTTGTTTAGATAGATTTACTTGTATTTAAAGATAATTGTTGTAAGGTATCATCTATATTCGTTCTATTCTTTATTTTATATGACATTCCGCGTTAGCAACAAAGGTCAAGAAACCCGTACAAAGCTATAGAATTCTCAAGAGGTAAATAATGTAAATGATTCGAATGAACAACTTGTTAAAATTTCAATGTGATTATTTCCATTGTGAAAGCAGGAATATGTCACATTATTACGATATATTTTTGTTAGCTGTTACAGCCGACAGTCAAAAATAACAAAACAGAAAATAGAATGTGACAATTAGTGTATAATGTGTCGTGGTGAAAATATTTATTATTCTTAAAAGTAGTTCATAATGTATTTATACATTAAGAATGGCACATACTCATTAAATCGTCCGTGCTTCGTACGGAGTTAATATTTACTTTAAACTAGTTTTATTTTGATAAATAAATTGAATAGACATTTGTTATGTTTTCACATATTTTTATCATTATATAATGAAGCAGCTTAAGTAGTTTCACACTAGTCTAACATTAATTTCACTACAAGACCATAGAAATGTTTCAAAGAACATTTACTTGGATATTATAATTATTCTGAGAGATGGTTGGAACGTTGTATGGTTAAAACCAGCAATAAGAACAGGAGACCACTTTTCTACGTCACTAGTGACGTGTTGTACCAACTATGTTGGCATCAACAAGAGATATTTAAACTAACTAAATATATAAGTAGATAAATAATGAAAAATAACTCTTAAACTACTGCCAGCGTCTATTTATATCTGAGTTTTGACCCAAGTTCAGTAAACCGCTACGAATAATTTCCTCAGCTTTATGCTTCACTCACTAATAGTTTCACTCTACATTTTTTCTATTAGCTAATTTTTCTTGATGATTAGGGAACAATTGCGAGAAAAATACTGTTTATATTTAAAAGCAGGTAAGACTAATGAAGTCGTACTATGTCGTATACTAATTTATGAAATCACTTAACAAGAATCTAGTCAAGAGTACATTGGACAGACAAAAAGACAATTATAATTAGGTTCAAGGAGCACATATCACACTTAATGTATGGATGATTCCTGCATTGTCCAACGTGCTTTGAAAATAATTAAGGAAGAGTAAAGTAGACCTAAATCACAGCAATTTAATGTTAGTCAAAAGTGTAATCAATAATGGACTATATTAAATGATCTTGAAAGTATCAAATTAACTAAATATGATAATAGCATGAATAAAGGTAAAAATTGGTAGGCTAATACAGTCGGTTATTTTGATTGATACGGTAAATGACGATATTAATATAAGTATCAGTAAACTGTAAGTTTACCTCTTTACAATTTACTAGTCATGAAAGAAAATAGGTAAAAAATATTAGATAGTAAGGACTTTGAAAAGGTAGCGATTATTATAAAAGTCCCAAAAATGGATATAACTTACAAACCGTGAGGAATCGAATAACAACATATAGTTCATACAAAACAAAAAGCAATGCACGTCATCATGTGACGTAATCTATTACCACTACATTTAGAATTTCATTCGTTTTTAATCAACAGACATTTAAATTTGGCGCCCATCTTGAGGTTGGCAGCAATTGACATATGTCGCGCGTGGTGTCAAATTTATTAGATATTTAGATGGTTTAGACTGTTCTACGAGTATTTCTAAAGTATTTTAGCTACCGTTTTTAAAGTTAATAAGAAAACTGTTTTTTTGAGAACAAAAGTACCTGGTATTAGCCAGCACAAGCACCATAAATGTTCACACTGTTGCATATGTTGAACTGATGTTTAAACAATGCCGAAAAAATTAAACAGTCGTTGTAAATAATGGATGGCAGCTTTGCTTCATTCACCAACGAACACAATTTTTACAGTGGTTTGAAAACCAACTATGGAAAAGTTTAACTGGGCCATCTTTAATCGTATTGGATAATGCTCCATGTCATAGTATTCTTTTAAATAAAACGCCAAATACTACATGGAATAAGAGTGCCATTCAAGAATGGTTATCTCAACAAAATATTGAGTTTTCGAAAACTATGTATAAAAGAGAACTATTATTCGACAGACAAGGTATTGTTTCTAACATCATTTGCACTGATCATGAACATAGTGATTCTATTAGCCTAGAATCAGATTCGGATTAATATTCAAAAGAAATATGCTTGTAGTGATTGCTCTACTTTTTATATTTATAGATATATAATGAGAATTTTTTTTTACTTTTTGGCATATTTAAGACATTAAATAGAAAAAACTGTTTGATTCAAATAGAAGTTTCTTGTATGTATGTCCTAGAAACGGGGGTTGTTTCCTTAGGCGTAAGTAAAACTTGTTATACCTAATGGATAGACTTTTATCAAAGAAAAATCGATAGCAAAAAAGTTTTTTCTCTTGCAAACATTATTTAGGGAGATAGTGCATAATTACGGCCCTTTAAAGCGAAGTTTGTGCAAAATAACTCCAAATTTTACTTTACAAATGTTAGTTTTAACATAACCTTAGTCTTATGACATTTCCTTGAGTTCTATAGTATTTTTGGCAATGTGACAACAGTGGTTATCTCTGACCAGTGAAATGTATCTAAAGAACTGGATCGGCAACCATATACATAAACTGTGAAGCCAGAAAAAATTAGGCAACCCGCAGAACGTAGGTATATTCGTCCTTGTCAGATACATACAAACCTAATTAGTTGTTTGGACTTCATTTTCATTTTTAAGGTGTATAATTGGTAAAAATGCTCTTCAGCTGTTGAAAACCACTTTTAAATCAAAGCTGGGTCTATATCGCAATAAGTTTAATTGCGAAATACATTATAATTGCCAATTGAAGTGCATAGCAGCTACTGAAAAATAGTTGATGTTTACCATCTCATAAGAAACACTTTAATATACTCACATTTATATTTTTATTTCCAGTAAAATACATATTTGTTATACATTTTTAAATAAAATTAGTTTATTTAATTTTTGTCTTATACTAGTTCCTTTACCTGCTAACATTTTAGTTTCTTGTTTAGGTCGGTGATACAATCTACAAGTTAGAACAAGATTAACAAATTGTTTTACTAATTGAATTTTATGTAAGTCTTCACAGCCAAATTCTTCAATAACTGGATGTTTTGGTAAAAATAAATGAAAATTCCCAGAATTTCCATTATTACACTTATATACCACGCAATGCATCACCATGTTTATAGTTTTAAAACTCAGAATATTTTAAACAAAATATCAGTTTAAACGCTATCAGTTTAAAAAGTAAACGCTCGCATAAACCACCATAAAAACATATGAAATAGAAAGGAGTGAAGATCCCTACTATTGCTTTGTCTCTCTCATTCTCGGGGTTACAGCCCCTACCATATAACATTCACGAGCGTTGTCGTTCCAGTGTTTTTATATATAGTTCAATGTCTCTGACACATCAGGTACATTATGATGTGCATTTCTTTTTGTTTTGTATGAACTATATGAGTATTTTCTGGTTGGAAGTTATATCCTCTATTTCCCCCTTTAGTTTAATCGATAACTTATGGAATACTCTGTATATGTTATTTCACAAATAGTGCAATACTGTAGCTAGTATTCTCAATTAACTAGGTGAATACATACCTATTCATCTAAAGGAAAACATTCACTCATTCGACAATGTAATAAATGTGATAAAAAGCCTACCAATATGATGATCTATTTCCATATTTTATTCGAATTTTACTTAAAGCATACAGTCCAACTTGAGAAAAAAAAAGATTATTTGTGGTGTAATATGTAGTTTAATATTTATCAGAGGAGGCTACCCGTCCAGAATTCCCTTCTGAAATTTTAATGGCAATACGTTCATTCTCGCACTTAAAGCAGGTAGACTAACGTATATACTTCACGACGCTCCAAGAAAGCACACGTGTCCTTTCATCGACGTTTCAACAAGTATATACTATCATTTGATTATCATTTTATTACGTTCATGTATTTAAATAGGAGACCCTCTGACATTTTCACAACAAGCATGCAATTCTCATGCAAATGTGTTAATTTTACATATAGCTACTAAAGCGAATACTGAAATGGTCTTATTACAGATCCATTTAAACGAATTCATGTTAACAGCACCGAAATAACTTCTCTATGCATACTCGGATTCCAAGGGTACTATGTTAAAAAGGTAATCATCATTTACGCTCAAGGGCAGGGTGACCTTATTGTTCATTATCGTTTTAAAACTTCATTGCAAGGACAATCAAGTAAGAATAAATTACTTTCCCATCGCATTCTTTGTACTATTGCAGCTGCTTATTAGGACACATTTTATGATATCAAAATACCAGAATCGGTTCAAGGTTGTTGAGGATCAATTTTCAAAATACGAGGGGTTACCCAAAAGAAATCTAACTGAAGTTGTGGTAAGCGGAGTTTTTGTAGTACCGCGTTCTGCCGCTAGGAGCATATAGAGCTGTCATTCCCGAATTAGTAAGCCAAACGTCGTCGCTAAAGAAGGTTTCGTTTAGCTCGTGTGAATTTTTAGTGAGCTTGTCCATAGTTTGCAGCAGAAGAAGCCTGTAGTAGTCGGGCGACTGGTTTTTCCACCGCAATAAGGCCGGCCGTCCACTGGAACCGTTTTCGTCAGACTGGCAATCGGTCGTATATACGGCCGATGCGGCCGGTGGCCGGTCTAGTTTATTTTGGTTCAGTCGTTCAGTGCTGGTCATTTCCAATGAATGCTATTTATATTTTTTTGGAGAATCCATAGTTCCCGTCCATATTTCTCCATAGTTTCCGTTGAACGTCTCGTTGAGAATATTTCTTGTCCTTCATATTCCACAGAGATGTATTTTCATGTACCAAGGAAATTAGTTTTTAATATCTACTGTGGAAACGAAGAATAAATTAAAAAAACGAAAAAAAAATAGAGTTGCGGGTGAATACGGCTGACTAATACCATTTCCGCGGGATCTGTCCATCAATCGGCCGACTAATGGACGCGCCCCTATTTCTTTCTCTATCATGGGATCAGTCGGCCGTATTCGGCCGTCAATCAGCCGATCGCCAGTCGGACGAAAACGGTTCCAGTGGACGACCGGCATAACACCCCTGCTCACACAGCCCTCCCTGCGCGCCAATTTTTGACCAAAAAATTCCACAACTTCCTCAATGGTTCGTCGTTGATTTTACAGGATAATTTTGTGGATTTTTTTAACATTTTCTTCAGTTCGAGCTGTGGTAGGACGACCAGAGCGAGGTTTGCCATCAATTAATATCTTACCTCTTTTGAAAGGGGAAAACCACTCAAGCACTTGAGTTTTCCCAACAGCATCACATTTCTAGGCCGTTTCTAACATTGCAAGGGTTTCTGAAATCGTTTTTTCGAGCAAGAAGCAAAACTTTACGGCCGCGTGCTGTTCACGAGAATTAAAAACAACGAACACATAAAATAATTGTCACTAGAAAATGTACACAAGCCGAACCTTCTTTAGCTACGACGCTTGGCTTACTGACTCGGAAATGGTAGCTCTATATATTTGTAGCGACAGAACGCGGTACTAAAAAACTTCACTCACCACAACATCAATACGGTTTCTTTTGTGTACCCCTCGTATATAAGACGAACTCAATAAAACATTATCTAGGTAAAAATTATCACCCAATTAACAATTAATAATCTTCTTAAAAAATATCAAATCAAGACATATTTGATAAGAATTAACAATACAGTTTAGTGTATTTAACTGCTTAGATGCTCTTTGACAAGAATTGCCATTATATACCAGTGTCAAAAAATTGATTTAGTCATGAAATTTAAGTACAGAAGACCATGGAAGGGTAAAGAACGTATCATCGAAGAAACTTACATACAAATACACTCCCATCAAGCTAGTCGCCGACGTCTTTTTCGCATCGCATTTGTACGAAAATAAAAATAATTTAAAAACTAATAACATGATGCACCCTAATGAGCAAAATAGTTACTTAGCATCTTTGGCAACTGTCATTGCAGTTATTCAAAAAATACCTAGAGGTAACAGAAATGCCCCTCAACATGACTGTTTCATTAAATATAGTATTTGTGTTATATGTAAGAGGTGTAGATAGGTACTGAAGTTCTTGTTTATCTGATATATTTAGTTTACCTGAATGGAATTACTATATTTAAAATAGAATACACACAAAATTGTTTGAAAACTGAGTTTTAATTTATAAGTTTATCTTAGAAGAATGGAAGGAAGAGTGCCTAGGGCTCTATATTTACACTGAGGCAAATAGCAGGAAAACTACTAAGCAAAGGAAATTAATTTTATGTTTTATAGGCTTGCAGAAATCTTCTGACACAATAAGAAAAACTTATATCTGGAATTGTATGGGATAAAGAGGAGTTGACGGAAAGATGACAGTTATTATCCAAGCACTATACAATAACAACATCAACAACGAGCACTATATAAGACTGCATTACCAAGAATCTTCAGAATTCGAGGCATGAGCAAAGATGTGTATTAAATCCACCACTTTTCTCTGTGGTCACAGACAACACCAAAGAAATGCAAATAAAAATGTAAAAATCTGACAGTAGGCAAATCCAAAATGACACTACCAGAACTAGTATTTGCCGATGACATGGTTTTTGTAGCTGAATGAGACAAGAAACTGCAACAAAACCTAGAAATATACCAAAAACAATTGGGTAAAATAAACATAGAAATAAACATGGAGAAAACTAAAAGCCTAATATTATTCAGGAAAGAAAGAAAACATAGAATTATGACTCAAGGACGATTACTGAAAGAAGTTACAAATTACAATTATTGAGGCACACCAAAAAAGAATCGAGGAAAATATACAAGAAAATAAACCAAAAAGGTGATAAATCCGGAAGGCTGTACACCCCTTTGTGAATACCATGTTCCTGGAGAAGAAATCGGTACAAAAGGAAATAAAAACACAAGTATATACTAAGCCAAGTATATATTTTACAGCAGTAAATCCTAGACATTAATAAAAAGTAATAAAAACGAAACGATGGCAACCGAAATGAGATTTGCTAGAAGAATGAAAGGGGTTACAATGAGATCCAGAATATGAAATAAGGCAGTAACAGGAAAATTAAATATAAAACCGAATGAATCAGTCATTGGTACAGAACAATTAAGTTGACTAGGCCATATACATAGGCTGAAAGAAGAGAGACTAACAAGAAAAAATTACGAATCCAGAGCACAAGGAGAGAATAAATTAGGATTGAGATGTGAGGACCAAGTATAACAAGAAGAGGAGAAAAGGGGAATTTAGTGGAATGAGACTAGTGCGTTGACACAGGATGTAAATTATTGAAAAATGAAGATACACGAAATGCCATAGGAGAATATAATATTGTTTAATAAATGAAATACATAATACATTATGTATTTCATCCAACATCTAGCGGTATACTAAATTTATTGATAAGATAACATAAGTAATGTTCTTTGTCCTATAATTACAGTTTTGTGTTGGGGAAATAAATAAAAATAAGAAATAAAAATAAATATATGCTATTACAGTTATTGCAGTTTATATTGTGTATAGTGCTATTTTCGTTTTGTTTGTGCTTCAAGTTTAAGTTTTGTATATGTTTATTTGTTCTATTGCATAGTTTATGTGCTATTGTATCGCCATCATTTTTCTTAATTTTTTAATATGTTTTCAAATACTATAAACCAAATACATTGAAATATAAGTCTTCGGTTGACTTTTGATTAGTGTCAATAAATCGTATTATATCTATATAATGATTTCGAATAATAATAATCCATAGATAATTTATGGATGTGCTAACATATACTGTATACAGGGTTAGGATACCGAAAATAAGAAGGTGTAAATCCAACAATTACAAAATTAAACACGTTATAAATTTTAGGTCTTATATGTCATATATCATGGATTACATTATTTCTAACTTCTCAAATGTACACACTACTGCTGACTTTAGACATTCCACCACATTTAGTTTGTGCATCGATGTGTCAAGGCTGTTATTTATAGTGCCAGGAGTCGTAATATTATGCCAAGTGCAATCCTTGCGGTACACGTTTTTCGACTATTTTAGAAAATAAAATGTATGCGACGCAGTAGTCAACAGACCGTAAGCAGTACCACTCCAAAATGCACCTCTCTAAATAAATTTATATGCCCTTGACCTCGTAATTATTTATGTGGGGTCGATCTGAGCTATCTTTGCGATCAAAGTAACTGGGTTAGAGAATTAATTCGCATACAATAATGCTTAAACAGGCTTTTAATAAATTTTACATTATTTTGAGAGGAAGTCACTGTTATTTATAGGCGTGGCAAAAATAAAATGTTTCGAAATGTATTTGTGTCAGAATAATGAGTCTTCTTCGTAATATTTGGAATTGATGTCAACTATACGAAGGATCTTTTGTACAGAAAGCAGTCAACTAAATTATCAGATGAAAAAATATAATGATTGAAGTATTCTTTAATAATTAAAATGCATATTAATAACTATAGTATTTAAATGCTAAAAATAACAAGAGCTAATAAAGAAAAATAGCTTTTAAAGAACTGTAATTAATTAAAATTGATTAGAATATGAAAATATCATATATCTCAGTTACAAAAATATGGACCTTAAGGTTAGTTGTCCAATGCGGAGCTAATAACGCATCACTATATTCTGTATCTGCAACATGGTTTAGTGGCTTATCATAATATTCTATAAGGGTAGCTGCAACAATATTATGTGTACTGTGGTCCGAGGTAGTGGACTAAGCCCAGTATTGAGAGAAGTCATTGTATGAACAAATTCGAATGATAACGGCGATAATTTGGTACTTCTCCTTGGGAGAGTATGGGTGTTTCTACCGTCGCACAGTGGACGAAAACGCCGAAAAGCTGGCCAAAATTAGAAAACTCATGTAATCCAATCAAAAATTGGTACTCGTGGGTTTTCGAGGTGAGTGATTACGAATCTGGTAATGGTTTATGAAAAACTAAAATGGCGGCTCCAATATAGTGACCGAAAATTATTCAAAAGCTTATCATTCTTAGTGAAAATTAGTACCTTGAGGGTTTTCGAGGTCGCTGACTACGAATTTGACAACGGTTTTTCATAAAACAAAATGGCGGCTCCAATATGGCAACCGATATTATTAAAAAGCTTATTATTCTTAGTGAAAATTGATACCCTAGGGTTTTGGAGGTTGCTGAGTACGTATCTGATAATGGTTTTTAAGGAATTTATTCATATGTCGTATTAAGATATGCAATACAAACAAAATTACAGCTAAAAGAATATTTTGGTATTGTCTTATTTTTTATTATTCCTTATTAATAGTACTAATAAATAGTACCACGGTACCAATATGGTTCCATTTGAACAAATTGAGTTTTGCCCCAAAAACAATTTTGATAAACTTTAATTGTTCATAAATCACGTGATTTAGTATTTTTGACGGAATTTCGATTTTTGTAACATTACACGGGTCATTTAGAATAAATCGGAACCATCATTGCACACTTAAATAGAAAACTAAAAATTAGATTATAAAAAATGTTGACTTTTTAAATGTCACTTATTTAGTATCGTTGGATTCATAAAATTATGCAAAATTCAAAAATGCAATAATATGCAGGGTGTTCTATTTAAAAATCGAAAGTTAGTGCCACTTCCGACGATACCGGAAGTGAAAGAAAACTAAATTGTATGTAAAAAAGTGCCGCTCATTATGTATATAGGATATCCCAAATTTCAATCAATTATCTTCAAAACTAAAGGAGAAAAGGGAGGCATACCACGATCCTGTTACACCCGGTATAAAAAATTATTAATTACAAATGGAAAATGATAAAAATTTAAATTATAATCACGAAAATGTATAGTAACAAAATAACCAATTAAGTACAGTAACATTCAGGAACACATGCAATAGATACAACATTATCACTTTTACTGTGGTATTTATGCATCAAGAATATGCCGAAGGCGCCAGTATTTACTACAACAGGTAAACTTGTGTAAAAATCAAATAACCGTATTGATAGTTGTAATCTATGAATTGTGGCGCTGAGGAGAGACAGGCGGTGTTTTCTCAAAAGAACTACCAATAAGTGCACCGTGTCTCTAAATAAGAAGCAAAGAAGCGATTATTTTGTCGATATCATGAGTCATTTTAAAATAAATTCTTATGTTAAAAATACATATAAATATCTTGGTAGTTGCAATTTGTGAATTGTGGAGCTGGTGAGAGACAATAGCAGTATTTTCTCTAAAAATTAAAAGTAGATTTAGCGTGTCTCCAAATGAAAAGCAAAAAAGCAATAATTTTCTCGACACGATCAATCATTTTATCACATATTCTTTTGTATAAAACCAAGTAACCGTCTCGATAATTGTAATCTATAAATTCTTAGGCCAAGGAGAGACAGGTGGTGATTTCTCAAAAAAATACCGTTAAATTCAGCGTGTCGCCAAATAAAAACCAAAGAAGCTATAATTTTCTTGATATTATCATTCGTTTTATAATATATTCTTATGTCAGAAAACAAAGAACCGTCTTGGTATTTGCAGTCTCTGAACTGTAGGGCTGGGGAGAGACCAGCGGTATTTTCTCAAAAAAATCCCGTTAAATATAGAGTACCTCCAAATAAAAAATTATATAGAAAATTTACAACCGGTCAATGAGATCGTCACTTGTCTATACACTTTTACACCTGTCTATCCATGTCCGGCCAAAAACCTAGCCAGATATTGACCATACGTCGAACAAAAATAACTATAACGTCATGCTAAAAATAGATGCCAGATAGGGATAGAATAGAAGATGTCATCGGTCAATGACATGATTTAGATGACGTCATCGGTCAATAGACTTACCAGATGTTGACCATATATCGAATAAAGATAACTATGACATCATGATTCTAAAAATAGAGACCAGAAATTAATTAATAAGATGATGTCACCGGTCAATACACTCACCAGATGTTGATCATATATCGAATAAAAATAAATATGACCTCCTGCTTCTAAAAATAGACAGCAGATATTAAAACATAAGATGACGTCACCCGTAAACGGCATGACGTAGATGCCGTGCCTTTCCCGATTATTTTGCATTGTCATTAATACTCTACTGCAGTTTATTTTGAATTTTTATTTATATTTAATAGTTTATTTCTTAAATCTCCACAAATAGACTTTTACCTCAGGAAATATTTTATATGGTCACATTTTTAATTGCCTTTTTCATTACTTCTATCGCCAATGGATAGGAAAATACATGTATTTTTTTTTATTTCATAACCATTGTAAAACTAATTGTATAGTAAGTAATTGCTTAAAATTAAGACAGTTGCATTATGCTTATAATGTCATATTAACTTGAGACTTAAATAATTAGTGTCATCAGTTAGTTAAATAGAGTTTTCTACATGTAGAATCTCTATTAAGAATAATCTTGATCAAATTATAACTCTTCTATAACTTCTACTAACAAATTTTCATCTGACTAAATTTTAACTATTTCTATGACTAGTATTCTATTCTAGGTATGTAAATTCTGCCGAGTCAATTCGTATAATAACTGCAATTTCAATCGGACTTCTCTTTGCTACTTGACAATATACAGAACTTCGAAAGTAAACTACAATCAACTTTCATCGAGTAGTAAAAATTACATACGAAATAAAACATGGAAAAGTTTCAGCAAACAACATACAGATATAGACTGAACTATCGCTCACAAGCTAAAAACTTTAAATTAACTTTGAACTCTTCTGACGTAGCAGAGAGTGGTGTATTGTTCGTCTTGTTGCTTCGTTAAGTTGTAAAATGAGTTTAAGGTGGGCGCTCCAGCTGATTGCTAAACCAATCCACTTAATGCAATTTGGCTTTGGAATTAGATTAAGGAAAGGTTAAATACCACACACCCTCAAGACGCTATTAGAGGCATTATGGCGCTATCGGTTATAAATGAGCAAACCCAATAAAATTATGGAGGAAACACACCGTGATATCCTCAATTGTGCCGGTATTGGGAAAACATATTTTATATGACCAACGTGGCTTCTAAATAAGATTTGTTTTAAGATTTTGTAGTCAAACACAGTTTGTATATGAAAATAATTTCTTATGAGACAAGTTAACAGCAAAACCCAAAATAACATCGACCAGAATATGTTAAATGTGCCAATAATTTATGGTACAAAGATCATAACAACGATAACTATGGTACTAGCCGTGAATATTCTCTAACCTTATGTGTTGACGTCAACTAATGTTCTAAAAAAATTTAATATTTGTAATGCAATTACACTGACATATTTCATTTCAGTTAAATATCTGCCATTAATTTAACAGTACCAGTAACTGAGTTTATAATATTTATAATAAATAGTTTAATTATATAATAATATTTCCATAGTTAATGTGATTTCTTTTCTTATTATAATACTAGTATTACAACTAATTTCATTGTAGTCCTAGTACTATAATACCCAGCATTGTGATATTATAATTTAGTATTATAATGTATCTATTGTCACATGCTAATAGATAGAATTATATTTTGTACTCCTAAATAAATATCTGTTTAGAAGAATAAATATTAAAACAATATAACAAGTATAATAGCCATAAACTTCAAATAATAACAAGTCATAACTTTACAGGGGACAAGTATATAAAGTGAATTAAATAGTTGATAAAAGAAATTCGCTTAAATAAGGAATATACTCATAACTAAGTTTGCTTTCATTATAGGATACAATGTATTATTTACACCCAAATTTACTCATCCCTTTTTATGACAAGAAACTCTAATTAAATAATGAAGGTATACATGATTTTATACGCTAGCAAAATCACCACATTTTTGAGGAGTCTGGCAAAACAGTGAATTTTTCAGTCATACAAAACATATCCTGTATTATTTGTAGATAATGTGAGACCTTCTACAGTTTTAGAAGTAGCCACATACAAGTGAAAGGAAAAGAGTGTTTTATATCACTAGAAGAAATAACTGTACATAAAAATATTTTTGTGTATATTACCAATTAGATACATACTACATGCTACACATAATTACACCATACTTATAATTATTTCAGCATCAGGTGAACTCATTTTAATCAATATTAATAACAAATGAACACACTAAGGAATAACTATCAGTAGAAGCAGAATGGTTTTAATAAACCATCGAATCGTCCAGTTTTAATATTAAATTTTGGATACAATTCCACCCAGCTGATTGGCAAAAATAGATGTAAGCAAGCTACAATACTATAATAGTACTACTTGATTACTTATACCAATCCATGAGCTTCAACTATTTATAATAATGACTTCATGCAGTAGATAATTTGTTTTATGTGGTAAAAAGAGTAAATTTTCATATAGATTTACAATCGTGGAGCTGAATTTTAAATTTTTAATCTTTCATTTATTTTAATTTTATATGCTAAAAATTATCAGCTTATTACAACCTGAATAAAGTATCTTTGTAAGTGTTGTTCATTTTTAAAACATCCAAAGGAACAAAATATTTTTAAAACGGCATTATTTTATATACCAACAAATTGCTGGTATATAAAAAATGCCGTTTTATATAGCAGCAAATTGTTGGACGTATCCCGTATATTGAGGAAGAAAGAAAATGTTTTCCTGTTCGGAATTATGTTCTTAAGTAAATTGTACCTTGTTATTGAATATATATGTGTACATACTACAGCATATGAGATTCAAACTACATATCCTCGAGTTCATAGTTAGAAATACATAGTTTGTTACTGTAATTAAAAAGCAGTTATTAAAGTAGGGAAAGTGAGGGTCAGATTTTGATAAATTACAATTCAATAGTTACATTAATAAGTTCTACAAGATGGTATGTGAGAGATTTCTGGTGTGGCTATGTATTATTGTGTAGTACTGTGATAATACATTAATAATTGTATTGAATTTACTGTAACATATCATTACTGTAGTAAAAGGAAACTGTCTAATAGATTATTAATCTACTGAAAATTGTGTTTTATTGTTTGTACAGAATTTTATTTGTGAAATGTTTTAAAACTGATGGACTGTTTAAAGACTCGTTTGTGTTTGTTATGGAAATATATTGATCCATATTTGATGTAGAATATCTTGCATATCCTGCATAGCATACCAAATGATTTTTTTAGTAATATTAAATAATTTATTCGCAAAGGCTAATAAACTATAACCACTCTGTATAATAATAAAGTATGCAGAGTAACTTTCACCCTCTGTCGTATACACGAAGTAAAATCAATTTTTAAATAGTCTTATTAGTAGGTATAGGCCTGGGAAAATTTCTGAGGTCGTGGGAAAAATGAAACTTGGGTTTATTCCTAATTCACAGAAATTAGAGGCGCCGGTGTCTTTGTCGGCAAACATCAAAGGGTTGCCGCTCGTAGGTGTTAATCGGATGCCGGCCGGTGTAGTCGTCGGCATACTCAAAATCCCATTTGCTTATGTAGGTCCATTATGATCATTTTTGAACCGCAAGCTGGAGCGTCGGTAGGGGTGTCGGGGCACTTGGCGTCGGTCAGTTCAAAAATGATCATAATGGACCATCATAAGCAAATGGGATTTTGAGTATGCCGACGACTACACCGGTCGGTATCCAATTAACACCTGCGAGCGGCAACCCTTTGATGTTTGCCGACAAAGACACCGGCGCCTCAGATTTCTGTGAATTAGGTAAAAACGCAAGTTTTAATTTTCTCACGACCCCAGAAATTTTCCCAGGCCCAACCGCCCCTATACCTAATCCTATTAATATATTTTTAAATATTCTAATACTTTAAGTACTATTTATAATACAAATGTTGAAGATATGTAGTATATCTATGAAAACAGTATAATTAGTAATTATATATGATTTTTTGATAAACATATTTATGGCACACTATTTTTTTATCTTTAAGTTTTTAATAATTAGATATAATATTAAACTATCCATTGGAATGATACGAAAATAAGATTTGTTATCATTTAAAATAATAATTAGGGAATCGATAGAATCATAACTAAAAAAATTTAATATTATAAATTGACTGAAAGCATGCATAGTTTATTTCATCTCTATTTACCAAATAAAAAATCCCAAACGGCTTTTATCTCATACTGTGGCTTGTTTTTCTGGCTAGACTCAGGTAGACTGTTCCGTTTATCGGCATGATAAGAGAATTTTTTATTTGGCAAATAACGATGAAATGAATAGTAATTAATGTAAAACAACATATAGAGAATACAATATACCAACTTTGAAAAGCGACGATAAAAATTCATAGCAACTGTAAAAATTCCCGAACTACTTTGCGATGTTCGCGTTTCCGCCCGCAATTATGCAAAAACGCGGGATATCATTTACATGATAAAATAAAGCGTGTTTCGTGTAAAAGTTAGATAGTTACACCTTTCAATGTACGAAAGTTATAAAGCTAACAATAGCATCACGTGTAACTCTAGGAGTTATTGGTGAAGTTACTACGCGATTGAACGTTTTGATGAACCCAATTTGCTTTAACAAATTTTATATACCACCCAAAACAAGTACCATAACGACTGATTTAATGTAATGACACATATATACTTTACTTCTTCTAAGACTCAAATACGGGAATGGCCCTGTATATTATGTATTTAAAGTAGTTATATACATATATTACATATAGGGCCATTTACGTATTTAAATTGAATTTCTAGTAGTGGGGACAGTGTGTGCACTTAATTTTTATTTAAAACGAAATGCCCTGTTCCTCACGTAATTTCATTCACGTCACGTTATATTACTGTGACAGCATGTTAAAGTAATATAGTAAATATTTTAACATACATGGCTGCGCACTGTCTTCATTAAATAACATTAGCACCGTCTGACTTTGAAACATCATTTAAATGCACCATTATCAAAAATACTGCACATAAATAATGTAAAGCGATTTACTTTTTCGTTCAACTTTTAAATCTTGCAAAAAATGTAGCAAATAAAAATAAATTCTGTGAAACTGTCCTTATAAAATTACAAATAAAATTTTACTGAGTTACTTATAGGAATAAATACAAATTAAGAGAAGAGGACGTAGCTAAATAAAGAAATGTTCATTACTATACCCAAGAAACCTCCCATCTGAGGTCGGCAGGTCCTTTCCTTTTGCATTTAATGTTATCTGTCACCCAGTGTTATACAAGTTATTATTAAAAATGAATTATGTACAACTATTTAAGAATTTTAAATTGTTAAATAGGTTTTGGATATAGATTTCAATGAGTATCAGGCCCTGATCATGGAAATCCTAAATATTCATATACATATATGTTAAATAAATAAGTTAAACCTGGAACACGCAACAAATAAAATCCAGATAGGTTTTTAAAATACAAATAAAAATACCTGGTATATGTATAAATAAATTAAATCAATATACAAATAATTAATATAAATTATTTAAAAATTAACAGTTGGCTTAGTATAATGCTGAACTTAATTTTAAAATAATTTAATATTCTGCACAACAAAAACTGTTAGAGGAGGATATAGGAATATGATTACAATACGATTTGATAAAATAATGAAGAAATGCCAAATGGGTCTTCTTCTAGAAAATTACTTTTAAATAGTTCATTGGAATTGTCAGATTTTGGCAGGTAATTATAATACTTTAGTCATTTTCTTCAATTTATTTTCCTTTCGTTTTTATTTTAGCTTACTGTATTAAATATTTAATTATCCATGTTTACCATTTAAGAATAATAAATATAATAATATAAAGATATATCCGAAAATATGGCCGTTAATTGGTCCGAAAATATTACTTATTTTAAAAGAGATGTGTGGATGTTGTTATATTGTATCTAAATTAAATTTAACTGCGCTAGAATAATATAATAAAAAAGAAACAAAATCTCTTACAGAAGTAGCAAGTTATCAAGGTAAAGCTAATACAAGGTTAAAAATCAAAGAAGGAAACAAGGTAATACATGTGAACTATATTATATTAAGTTCACTCATAAACATTTTTGAAATGTACTTTATATGTATATTTTACCTTTATCTTTGCAATACTAATCTCGAATTAATATAAAGCTCACTAGAATAGATAAATCTCACAGATATTCTTACAAATAGTTGGAAAAAATATTACGCTGAATCCATCTGCTTTCTTGCAATATGTGAATTGGAAGAGGAGTTTATCTAATCTACCTAAGAATATGATATATGCTGATAAAACTATTCCCGATCCTCAAATTGTGAGCAATGAGTTCGCAGATTTTTTTCAGCAATCATACGTTCTTCCCGAACAGAATGATGCCGCTATTAATCAATTGGAAACTCGTAACAGTACCTGCTTAATTATCCGCTAATTTCCCGTAGAGATGGTATATGAGGCAATGAAAAAGTTAAAATCAATATTAACATGCGATCCTGATGATACCATCGTTTGTAGAACGTGACTATGCTTGTCCATTTACGATGCCCTTATCAATTCTTTTTAATTTGTTTGTTCAGGCATCAATATTTTTCCTTTGTAGGAAGAAGTGAAAAATTATATAGACTTTTAAGAAAGGAGACTGTACGTTATAACGAAGTATCGGCCCATTGTTATACTGAAAATGTTCTAGAAACGTTGCTGTATGAACAAATGTATTGTCATATGAAAAATTTAATTACTGAATACCTTTACGGAAGTTCATCTACAGTTACTAATTTATTGAGATCAATTGAATATTTATCAGGTTCCATTGATGGTAAGCAGACTAATGTTATCTACACAGACTATGCGAAAGCCTTCGACAGATGACGCCACAATATATATCCACAACAATAAGATCCTTTTAGATTGTCTAAAGATAAATTACTTATCCTCTTATCTTGAAAATAGTACCTGTTTTATATGGTAATAACAAATCTGTAGAAGTTTTACCAACATCAGGTATTCCACAGGGGTCTCATTTAGGACCGCTCTTCTTTAATATTTTTGTTAATGGTCGTGAATGACATTTCTATATTTTCTTTTATATATAAATAACTTTATATATAAAAGAATTATATTATATATATATATATATATATATATATATATATATATATATATATATATATATATATATATATATATATATATATATATATATATATATTGCAATAGTTCATGTTTTGAAGACTATAACATTACAACAAATTCTAGACAGGGTTCATTTTTGGTGTGTAAATAATAAATAGTTTTCTTATATCACCAAATGTAATATTTTTTCAATACTACCAAATAGAACATAATAGTTTATAATTATAGACTTGAAAACAATATAGTCTATGGATAAGAAACTTTGACTGATTTTTTATCAAAAAATTACATGCACATCGCACTTTAATTATATAATAAAAATTATATCTGTTGGATACATTATTAGAAATACACTATATTTTTTTCATGTTTATAATTTTAAAGTATTCTATAAATCGGTAGTACGATTGAATTTAAAACATGCTTCTGTAATACAGTATCCTCAAAATCAGTCCCACATAGACAATTTCGAAGAAATCAGCGATTATTGAATTACTACGCATTTAAAGTATATAGGACATATCCTCATATTGGTTTTCTCAAGTCTATTCTTGTATGAAAATTATCATTAGCGTTATTGGAACATCGCCATAAAGTAGCCTATTTAATATTCCTTTATGGATTAATCCATATTACCATTCATTGCAACGACATAATTAGTATTCACCATCCTATGTCCACAAAATATCATAGCAGCATACTCATCTGTCTCTAATTACCTGCAACAAAGGACAAATGTAAAATAAAAATAAACAACAAAAAACCGTAAAATAGACACGTAACTTTTTCCGCACGTAGAACATCTCTATCTCGAAATTGAGTGGCCGAGAAAAAATAAACCAACACGTAAATGCAGAATATGTGTCTTATGCGACAGTTTTACTTTTCCAAATAGTCCACCATCGTGCTTTTTCATGACCCATGAACATAGTAGAGTGTATCTTATCAACCTCAAAATCAATAGTTGTCGTCCGGTAGAGGTCCCTAATGAAAGTCAGTCGAAACCCGATCGATCCGACACGATTTAATTGAGTGATCGTGTTAACAGAAAACAATTTTTCAAGTAGTCCACGATTGTGCTTTCTCATGACCCATGAACATAGTAGAGTGTGTTTTATTCACCTCAAAATTAATAGGTGTCGTCTGGGAGACGTTCCTGATCAGAATCAGTCAAAACCCGATCGATTCCACACAATTTAGTTCAGTTATCGTGATAACAAACAAATTTCTCAAATAGTCTACCATCGTGTTTTTTCATGAACCATAGTCAGGGTGGGGTGTGTCCTATCCACCTCAAAATCAATAGATGTCGTCTGGTAGACGCCCCTAATCAGAATCAGTCAAAAACCGATCGGTACGACTCGATTTAGTTGAATTATCGTGCCAACAAGAACCATTGAACCATTGAAAGAATTGTTTAAAAAACATTCTTTTAGGCCGAAGAATGAAAAATAAATCCTGGAAAAAAAAACTTTTTACACGATTACATTACTTTTCCGCGTACAGTGAACTACGAAAAAGTAAAAAAATATAATTTTTTTATATATTCGATGATTCAACGTATCGAACTAATTTCATTGTCGCATAGATACGAGTATTTTCATGGCAGTATTGCTTCCATAAAATCGCATATTTTGTAAATTTTTTTTAATTCCCTTATTCTTTTGTATTAAGTGTATAAGTATAATACATAGTTGTATATAGGTACATATTCCTCTTTTCTATCAATAAGGATATGTGTTTACTTTGTATTTCTTTTGCTTCCTATTCTGTAATTGGGTCCTAGGACCTGTAGAATAGCATAATAAATAAATGATGTCAATATTGAACTTTTCGCAAATTATCTATATATATATCGTTTCTCTTCACAATGCATCAAATGATACAAGATATCATATATGAATATAGATTGAGGTGTTTCAGGAGTCGACTTAACATCTATACCCAGAAAATGTTTTCATGAATAAACCACAAATGTCTCCAAATAACCAGCGCCTTCGCCAAAATGTCATATTTACAAATTAATAATAAATGTATCTAATAGGTAATGTACGTTACAAATCTGTTCCTTAATGAACAATAGGGAATCAGAATTGTATAATATGTAATAAATATAGGTATATATACGTTACATACATTGTGTCTTAAATTATATAGGATTTTATTTACTAACAAAATTTCATGGTTAATTCTCAACTATATTTTATTCCTCTACCCATATGCATCATTAAGTCTCCTTTACATCCATAATTTAACAGCTTGTTTCTGTTACATCAAATTGGCACTCCGCCATAAATCAAAAATGGGTCAAAACATATATTGCATTTGTTTATCCTTGTTTATACTTGACATTATCCTTTATTATGGTATTACAAATACATGGCTAAATATAAACTCCATTTTCCTGACCAATATTATAATACTAGTAATTTTATTCAACATCAAGTTAATTTTTAGATTTTAATTGTCTCAAAATCTTCTTTGGTAGAGTGAGAGAAATATTTACAATTTCAAGGATGTTTGTACCTACTGAATCCCTTCATTCAAATTATGTCATGAAGACATTCGATATTAAATGGATAATTCATACTTGTAAGGTTTAGATTTACAATATTTATATAAAATATATTTTGCTAACTATGTAATAAAGATAATCGTTTTTAGTAAAATAATTCAAGTAGTGAGAAATATTTATGAAATGATTTTATGTTAATAAAAATTTCAACAAATCATCATAATTCAAAAAAATCGTCGTATCGGTATTATTTGTATTTTCTCAAAAGTTACCCTCGATCTTGTAAATGGTAAATAGCAAACCGTTATTAGATATTGCTACTCTCGAAAAGCTTTGGAGAACTAATGTTAGACAAAATCTTAAAGGGTTGCAACATTGCAACCCTTTAAGATTTTGTGTTTGAACTATGACGTATTCCTAGTCTATTTTTTACATAAAAAATACACTATGAAAACGTCATAGTTCAAACATAAAATATTTAAATAAAATTACACCAGCAATTCCTTTTTGGATAATAAGGTTGACGTCTGTCAATGTTTTCAATAAATCACTTAATAAAAAAATATGTACACTGTACGAAACTTTATCATCACGCTGTATAATATGAAAACATTTATCGTAATGCATACGATGCGTCGTACCAAGGATTACTGTATTATTTATATTATATCTTAGGACAGAAATCCCATTTTTGTAGGCAGTCTGCTATCCATCGAAATGATGGTCGCTACGACCGTTACTTCCCATTTAATATATTCTAATCTCATGTACGATAAGTTACTGTCTGTCCATTAAAGGCTGTCCTGAAATGAAAAGACTGTGATAAATATGGCTAACCCAAAACTGAAGAACTACAAACTAAATACTGAATAAACCAAGAATGTCATAGATACGATTTATTTAGTAGTATTCTAACGAGGTTAAATCATAGTACCGTTCGAGTTAACCTCTTGAATCAAATTTTACCTGCTCCCTGTGACGTCTGAATTGTATCTATTTTATATAAAAAATAGCATATCCTAGTAGAAATTAGTTTTTTTTTAGTTATGAAAACTGAAAACATTCCAAGAGGTTGTAATGGAAATCTAACAAAACTTTTTTGTGGTACAGGGTCTTTCAATAGGGACGTTCAAAATTTGTTAGTTTATAGCTACCATGCTGTTAAAGCAACATTTGTATTTTCAAAATCAGTGCTCCGTTCCGTGCATTATGTGATTTTTATCCTCGCCACAACCGTCCCTCCGTGTCAACTATTCGTTTGGTGGTCAAATTCAATAATCGGTTTGACAAATATTCAGCCAATACCCGTACGTCACCAAAACGGAAAGTCTGCTGAAAACATCGCTGCTATGCGTAAGAGTGTACGGGAAAGCCCGAGGCAGTCAATTTCTCGCAGTTCACAAGAACATGACCTTTCTGAGACTTCAATTGACGAATTTTACGTTAGAACTTAGGTTTTCATCCGTATAAAATCCAACTGACTCAGGAACTTAAAGTAAACGACCATAGATAATGGCGTGTGTTCACTGATTGGGCTCTGAAGCAGTTGGAACTTGACCCAAATTTCGTCAAAAAATTCATCTTTAGCCACAAGGACCATTTCTGGATAATTAGGTACGTGAACAAGCAATATTGTCGGATTTGGGATGATGCCAATCTACATGAGATACGCCAGCATCAGACGCATCCCGAGAGTCACAGATTTTGGTCTAGCAAAATCATCGGTCCGTACTTCTTCCAAAACGAAGTTGGCATTGCCAAAACCGTCATCGGCGAGCGCTACAGATCGATGATAAGCAACTTCTTGTAGTCTAATCTGGATTATATGGATATCGACGACATGTGCTTCCAACAGGGCGGCGCCGGAGCTACGTGATACACGGCGTATGCCACGATGGACATTGTGCACGATTTAAGGGCATAGTTTTATTGCGTAGCGGCAATGTGAACCGGACACGGAGACCATGCGATTTAACGCCTTTAGACTTCTTCCTCTAAGGTTATCTTAAATAGCAGGTCTATACGAAAAAACTGCAAACAATTGATGCCCTCAAAATCAACTTAACGAACACAATCCAACAAATTCAGCCAGATTTATGCGACAAAATCATCGAAAATTGGACCTGCCGAATTCGTGCCACTAAGCAAAATTCGAAGAAAAATTGTTTATGTTCACCGCAACTTAGATCACGTTTTGTAATCACGATACTTAAAGTTCTTTAAAGCGGAACTTGCTTGCCTACGTACTAAATTTAATAATAAATTATGTTTAATAGGTTGAAATGGTACTTTCCCGCTTTTAATCAGAACAAGCTTCCCTGAACTCTCCCCATTAAAAAAGAGCGTACACAGAATAATTATAAATTTCAGCTGTTGCTGAAAGTTTTAAATTAGCTTAATTTATAATAACTCATGAAATACTAATTATATGGCCGCGTTAGTTAAGCAGTAAATTTCGGTAGGTGTAAGATTGATAAATGGATACTTTCGCAAACAACTCGCCTCGTATACAGGAAGAGGGGTGCGAAAACAACCAACATTAATTGGTTTTGAGCGCTAGACTTACCCACCGAGTGATTGTTCTACAGATTAATTTACAATTTTTACTTGTCTGTTTTCGAAAAGTTCTATCTATCTTGATATTGGAAGTAGTTAATATATGCCAGCAGAGACGTAAATAGAGAAGTTTTAATTATAAATTATGTTTCGTTGAGAGAGATGGACTGTGTGATCAGTTCGATAAAATAAATACGATTTGGGAGCTCATTAAATCATTTTATGTTCCTGCTTTTAAATCTTTTCGTCAAGTGAGCGTCAATTTAAAACAGCCCAAGAAACTGTAATGGCAACCATAGAAAACTAAAAAGAGTTCGTTTTTTTTGTGGCAGTTTACTGAATGTAAACCAAGGTCGTGGTAGTTTCTAATCGAATGTATTACATATTATGAGCAGTCGTATCTAGTTAAGTATTTATAAAAAAGAAATGAACTGTGTAATCAGTTCGTCAAACTAAAGACGATTTACGTAGGAGCTCATTAAATCGTTCTATATTCCTGCTTTTAAATATTTTATAAAATATTCGTAGAAAAATTGAAAATTCTCTTGCATAAAGCAAATACTCAAAATCCTCAACTAATCGAAAGTAATATGCAACTGACACATGGAACTGCAAGTAAAGCTCTTATACAAGTTGGTGTAAATTAGTTGGTTCGTTGGTCACTACAGGAGAGTAATTAGTATTTAGTTTGTTACAATTTTCTTACCCAAAATAATAAACTTGGACTGGATTTTTGTTCTTATGTGCTGAATTGTACAGCCTACAGAGAACATAGAAGGGTTTACTTAGTACAATTGAATGATTTATACGTGAATTTTATTATTTAGTTGCAACATTTATGTATAAAATAATATAAAGCCTAAACATAAAGGTTTTAAATAAAATCGTACCGTATTTACGACTGTCCATTAATAAGTTTAAAATTATTCTAAAGGAGTGTTATTTACATGTAGAATGGAATTAAAATTCATTACTTAGAAAAGTGTACTGAATTGGAGTACTAAAACAATCAGGAACAGAGAACATCTTAGAACAGATAGGAAAAACCTAGCAATTGTGGGGGCTATTTAATAATCTTCTTAGAATTCTATTCATATATTTTCACACACAATACTTTAAAATGGACAGTAAATTTAAAATGTAGGAGAGCTTCATCCTTTTGAAATTATATATTTCGTCTTTCAATTTATCTTCGCCATTATCACTATGATTCTCTATGTTTAGTAGAAACTGAAAATATTTTTACCTCTATTTGCGGATATACCTCTAATCTTACTCCCTCCTTCCATCCTTATTAGTTGGTGTTTTAAGGGTAAATCTCACCACCGCATGCAATGTGATGGTGTCAAATCGAAAAATTTTAAGAACAGTAACACCTCGAAGATGAAGTTAAGGTATCTAAATATTTTTCCACATAAATTGCGTGCGGCCCAAAAATACTCAAGGTTATTGTTCAATGCAACACCTTACAACATTTATAAAGATATATCTTAGAATATATATATATATATATATATATATATATATATATATATATATATATATATATATATATATATATATATATATATATATTAATGTGTTGCTAGAATAAATAAAATATATAAATCTAGTACAAAATCATAAATCAAAATGTCATGTTTATAACCTTGCTATTTCAAAATAAAATTTTATTCAGAAAATAAATAATTTCTTGCGTAATATTACTATCACAAAATTCACTTTTGAAACGAGTCCAAGAAGGAAGACTTTATTCTATTAAAAGTAGTAATAATCACATTCTGTCCTAAAATAAAAAATATATTTTTACACTGAAGTAAATAAATTTAATTTTATTGAAGTAAATAAATACTGTATAATCGGCTCTGTATATTAAAATGAGACTTCATTATCTACATTATATTGTTCAAAATAAAAGATTTAGGCATCTCCATTATTTATATATGTAAATGTGAAAAATACAATTAATCATGTCATTTTTTAAACAGTTTTTATAAAAAGAATCTAGAAATAAAGGGTTTTTTGGTAAGCAATCTTCCGATTCTCAATAAATTCTTGAAATTTACGAAAATTGTCGTACTTATTCATTATAACTTAAATATTCATAACTACTTAAACTAAATATTTCCTAATCTTTGAGGACTGATAGACAGATGAGGTTTTATTTAATAGCCTGGTTGGTTTCTAGACCTCGTCCCACATAATATTTTATATAAGGTTTTCTAAAGTCTAAAATATACTACAGTAAACGAAATTATATAATTTTTTTCATTTTATAAACCACTCACCCACGTACACGTCATAAAATGTTATAGGAATACCAGCAAAAATTTGCCTATTATGAAGACTATATTTAATTTAGTTTCGGTGTACTAGTTATTTTATCGTGTTTTATTAATTTAGTAAACTGTCTTTATTGAAATTTCAACTTTTCTTTCCCAACCTTGTAATCAAAAAAAATAATAATTTAAAATCATAATGCTACGTATTGCTTTATGATAAGCCTGTTCTATTTACATTTTACGTTGTTCTTTATTCTATTGTATAAATAATTACCTTATTTAATTAATTAGGAGTTTTGGTATCCATTAAAATATGTGGCACATACGTTATGATATAGCAAGGCACTACAGTAGACTTATGCAACTGGGCTAAAAACCCAAGCGACTACCACAAATAGTTAAACTTCTAAATGGGAGTACTCTAACAGTGAACATACAGTTCACTGCTGATATGAGTACGAATATTTGGGATATAAATCACTTTAAGGACACTGAAAACAAGTTCTCATGCTCTAGTTTATATTCTCTCAGCTTATTATAACTCGCGATATTACTATTTACTTCACTCTGGTATTGATTTTAGGATAACAAAATGTATGTATAAATGGCATATATATATAATATATTTGGTTCTATGTATTCTCTTGGATTTATTTCGCACATATCTTAGTATTCTCTCCGAAATTTTACATCATAAGTCTTAACACTCACAAAATTAGGCTTTTTTTACTCAAAATTAGTAAATGTACACAGTAGTTAATTAATCACTATAATTTTCTGTTTTACCTCGACCTACATCACAATTATGACGTAAACAGATATAATTTTCTCACTAATACATCAATGTCTTTTTATTTAAAATAATTAATAATTATATCATGAAGTGTAGACGATTGTATGTTGTATTTCGCTTAAGTAATGTTGTAAATATAGAATATGATCATTGGTTTTAATTAAATGTTTATAAGAAGCAAATATATGGTTCAGAAAAAAATATAACTTGAGATGGTATTGTATAGTGGGAAAAGGTATGCATTGTTCACATTATATCCTAATACTGTTCCTTTTGAATTAATCTGTATTCAATAACTACTTAACTTTTGAATTCTGTAAAGAATATATTTTGATATACTTAATATAAATTATGCCAAATCAATTATAACGAAATATAAAGAAATAATATTGTGATGAACTAGAATAAAATAAATCTCACACAAGTTAGGTAGAGGAAATAGACACATTTATGATTTTTTACTTTCCCGCACTCAACTATACCAGCGGAAAAGTAATGTAATCGTGTAAAGAGACATGGAAAAACCAATTTTTTTCGTTTATTTTTCGCTTTTCAGTCTAAAAACTAAAAAAAACGAAAATTGTTTTTAAAAAATTTCTTCTGCGTGTATCGTCGTTGTCGTTGTCGTCGGCATTTATTCTTCTTAGCACGGTAACTCAACTAAATCGTGTCGGATCGATCGGGTTTTGACTGACTATGATCGGCGACGTCTCCCAGATGACACCTATTGATTTTGAGGTGGATAGGACACACCCCACTCTGTCCATGAGCCATGAGAAAGCAAGATGGTGGACTATTTGAGAATTGTTTTTGTTAGCACGATAATTCAACGAAATCGTGTCGGCTAGATCAGATTGTGACTGATTCTGATCGGGGACGTCTCCCAGACGACACCTATTGATTCTAAGGTAGATAGAACATACCCCACTCTGTCCATGCGTCATGAGAAAGCACGATGGTGGAGTATTTGAGATTTTTTTTTTTTTTTTGTTAATACGATAACTCAACTAAATCGTGTCGAATCGATCGGGTTTTGATTGATTTTGATTAGGGACGTCTACCAGACGACATCTATTGATTTTGAGGTGGATAGGACACACCCCCACCCTGTCCATGGGTATTGAGAAAACACGATGGTGGACTATTTGAGAAAAATTTGACGATTTTGCATTGAACGAAAAAAACACATATTCGGCCTGTATCATATACGAATGAACGAGAAAAAAAATTCGTTCGATCACAAATGTATTGATATGGCACTAAAGCAGTCGCCAATGAAGAAAGTAAAACTGTCGCATAAAACATATATTCTGCATTTATGTGTCGGTTTATTTTTTCTCCGCCATTCAATTTCGAGATAGAGATGTTCTACGTGCGGAAAAGTCCATTTTAAGGCTTTAAAACTATTTATTTGATGTAGCATTAGTATAACTAATCGCAATAGAATCCGTTAACCTTTTAAAACATATTTATTTTTTACTTTTTCGCACTCCACTGTACTCGGAAAAGTAATGTATTCGTGTAAAGAAATAGTGAAAAAACTAATTTTTTTTGAGTTTACTTTTCGCTTTTCAGCATAAAAACAAAGAAAATGGTTTTTAAAAAATTTCTGCTGTGTGTGTGTCATCGTTGTCGTCGGCATTTATAGAATGGCAGTAGATATAATACACTCCACCATATACATGGGTCATGAGAAAGTACTATATTGGCCTATTTGAGAAATGTTTTTTGCTAGCACGATCACTCAATTAAATCGTGTCGGATCGATCGGGTTTCGACTGATTCTGATTAAGGACGATGACAGATGACATCTACTGATTTTGAGGTGGATAGGACACACCACACCCTGTCCATGGGTCATGAGAAAACACTATGGTGGA
The DNA here is from genome assembly GCA_037954035.1 of Rosalia funebris. Lineage (NCBI taxonomy): Eukaryota > Metazoa > Arthropoda > Insecta > Coleoptera > Cerambycidae > Rosalia > Rosalia funebris. The sequence goes on from JAZFAV010000011.1 coordinate 24,550,994, forward strand.
CTATTTGAAAAAAGTAAAACTGTCGCATAAAACACATATTCTACATTTATGTGTTAGTTTATTTTGTCTCGGTCACTCAACTTCGAAATAGGGATATTTTACGTGCGGAAAAGTCCGTTTTAAGGTTTTAAAACTGTTTATTCATAATGGTCTCTATCATATATGAAATGGAACATGGACTTATATCATCCCTCATTCATATACAAAACCAAAGGTGTATACAGAGTAATCACTATAACTTAATAAACAATAGACAATTAGCAATTCTTCAGTAAGCTCATTATTAATTATCTTTAACTAGATATCAAAAAATTATTTAACAATACTGTGAATGTTCTCTACCCTAATATTGGTGCTAGATTGATAAAATCAGATTATGATCATTTATTAGCTGATATTACAATACAGTACATTCCACATAAGTCCAAATTATATTTATTCTTATAATTTCATCTTTCTTCTTGGTTTTTTTTTGAGAAAAAACAACAAAAACGTTTTAAGAAAAGAACAAAAAAATGTATGTATACGGTGGACCGTATTAACCTGATGAAAATGAAATAACATCTGATACAGCTTATACAGACTCTCCGACCAAAATCTGTAGAACAGAAAGATTAGCCTAATGATGTTGACAATGAACCATCATGTCTGAACTGACAACTAACTAACTAGATAATGTCTAAAGGTAAAATAAGATCAGCAATATAAAACTTCTCCTCCTTAAGATTATCATACATTAATCACAGATGCAGCTCCCATAGTGAGCCTTAGGAAACATATTGCCGCAGCTGGTTGATATATTTATGTTACGTTTAGCACACCGATATATCTTGAAGATCTGGAGAAAAGTAGAAATGATGTTCATCCCAAAAACTGGTAGAAAATCATTCCCAACCATATGTGTAATGGGCATACCAGCCCATTAACTTAACACCATTCTTGCTAATGTTGATTAAAATACTTTTTGATCAATATTTATTGGGATAGATGGGATGAGATCTTTAGATAGAAGTATTCTTACACCCTAATCAACAAATACATCCTAATGCCACCGACCTCGCCCTCCATCCGATTGTCAACTGAATTGAGGAAGTGTTTTGACAGAAAATAGTTTACCCTAGATGTATTTATTGATAAAGAAGGCGTATTTAATAAAACCACCTTCCGAAAGATTTATCCAGTACTATTAGACAAGAACATTCTCCAGATCACTAGTGGATGAGTCTTAGATATGTCCCAAAAGGGGTTGTACAAGTTATCGTGAAAATGTCTCGGTATGAGGAGTGGTGACAAAAGCAAGAAGTTGTTCGCAAAGAGGTGTGTTTTCACTACTGTTATGGAACCTATTTCATAATATCCTCTTGTTCCGCCTCAATTCTAAAGATGTCTATATCGTTGCACAAGGAAACATTCTAACAACACAGTTTAGTGGAGAAATCAAAGGAGTACTCTGCATACAATCAGAATAATAGAAAAATAGGACAGATAACAAACTCTATCTGTTTGTTATCTTTATATTATCACTTTAGGATAATGGATATGATTTCATGTGAAGGGAATCACATCAGCCTCCTTATAAAAGTCAAAAGAACATGAAATTCCCAATACTTAATAAACATACCATTGATACTGGTGTTTTAAGTGAAAAATCTTGGTTAAATCACTAACACCACGCACGAAATCATTAAATTAAAACCGGCAGAATCACCACACAGTGATACACATTGTCCACAATATTTCTATGGGGAGCAAATAAAATTCATAGTAGAAATACTACAATACTACAACAATAAAGCAACTGAAGATAAATTAGTATATGTAGTACGAAGGCACACTATGATTCGTACTAATAAACGCAAAACTTATAAAAACTGTGAAATCTGTGAATTTTCAATGAAGTTTGGAAGAATGTTGACCAAAAATGGCTGCCCTAATGGAATTTCCCCTAGGCGGTATCACCACTTATTTTACAAAAATGGCCGACAGGTGAGAAAACGCTCAATGAGGATGTACCAAAATCTAAGGGCTGCAGTTCTTAAGTATACTACCTTCCCACAATATTCCGATTCCAGAACGTATAAGGAATGTAACCTTTAATTTATTGATGTATATTATACGAAACATCTGCGCTATTTTACTTTACAATGGACGTCGATTTATTTTTTGAGTAAATATCATTTCAATGAACACCACCCTTATGTATAGTGTCGATCTCAAATGTTTACTACTCTTGTGATAACTCCTTGAGTAATGGCAGTAATTTCGCCAGACACTTTTTGTTTCATGCCATCATTGTTGATAGATCGAGAAGAGAACACTTTAAAGGTAACCTCATAACTAATAACCATAAAACGCTAAATCAGATCATGTACCTTTAGAGGTGCTGAACCACTTGCACAAATAAAGTAACACAACATTATATTTTTACTACCTTTTAAATGTCCATAAATAAAACCCTACATTATTCAGACATAATTTCATTTGAAAAGCATGCCCCATTCTTTATAACGGCAGAAGATAGTGATATATTTGCGTAATGGATCTTTGCGCGTATATCAATTTAGTGACGACGCAAGGATCACATGCTACAACACTCGCAATTGTTACTAATACGCCACAATTACCAGCACGTATGTCTAGCGACATATGTTTCAATCAACTACGTACGGCGTAGACAGTTAATAATTTGCCGTACAAAATGCAATTATAAGGTCACGTCTTAGATTTATTGTATAGTTTGATTCATTGGCGTCTCAATATTTCTGTAAAATTTATTTCATTTTTGTTTCACTTATTTTGATTTTTGTTGAATTTATTTCATTTATTTTGATTGAAATTTCACTTCCATTGATTTTTTTTGTGGAGAACCTTTTCATTACTCTATCATAGGTTGACGGATTGTATTGTACTAACTGTTATCCTAAAATGTGTTTTCGACACAAGACTGTTTAAAAATTGATTGATTCATACGATTGTTACTTATGACACACACGCAAAGAATCAGTATTCAAACCGTATGAAAGGATAGCAGCTCTCAATGTCGTAGCTCACCGTATATATATATATATATATATATATATATATATATATATATATATATATATATATATATATATATATATATATATATATATATATATATATATATATATATATATAATTGTAATAGTACGTAAATGTGGTGAGGAAACCTTTAAAATAATCGTAACCAGAATTAAAGAACTTTTAACAGCTAGCGGCCAAACGTGTGAAACAAATAATCTCTTACGATGATCTTTAGACCAGTCTGAAGACCATACCTACCACACTAGAGGTAATGCTAATTATAAGCACCCAGTAGTTACTCAGTCAGACACTAAATTATCTACTACTTCTCGTCGAGAATAGGAAAGAATATGAGATTCTCTAGACATGCGTAGAAGAAAGAGTGAGACAGCATTTGGAGCGGCCAGATCGAACTCTGTGTATATTCACGTTCAATATATATTTATCGATATTAACTCTGCAAAGGTTTAAATTCGAATGAGCAAAAACCAGGCTATTTACACCTCGTGGGCGGTCCAATATTGTAGTTTTGAGAGTTTGTCCTATTCTTGACGCGTTGCATACAAAAAATTGCACTGCATAAGCATGGTTTTATGTTATAAATGGTTACTTACATCTCCATGGTAATTATAAGACACAAATTCTACCATCGTTGGAATATTATTCTCATGTTTGAAGTACAGTACCTATCAAGAGTAGCACTAGGGTCTATAATTCTTAAAAAAATACTATTCCGTTTCATTAAAGAACAATGGTTAACCAGATCTCTTCGCTTTTCTAAACAGGTTTGTCGAGTGCCTATTTTATGTGCCGACAAATACTCATACTAGACACCTACCGTATCCTTACCTAGTGAAGGTTCTTAAGTATAGAATAATTTTAACTTATTTTTACAAGACTCGCGTACATTTTCTGGGATTCTGTTACTTTCAGGTACCTTTCCTGATAGCTTTGAGCATTCCAAATTTAAAATATTGGTATGTATAATGCGTTTGAATATTCTCCACTGATATGATTTCATCACTTTAACAGTTTTTCCATAATTTCCATAATGTAGATAAGCCAGAAAAATATGAAATAGTTTTCCAGTATCCTTTAAAACACGCCTCTCTGAAATGTATGCTGTGATATTTCATTTCATATAAGTTATTAAGTGTAAGATATAGTTTATTTCATAGCTATTTGATAAATGAAATATTTCAAAACATAATCTTGGCTTGTTTTTATGGCTAGGCTCAAGTAGACTGTTCCGTTTGTCGGTAAGATAAGAGAGTTTTTTATTTGGCAAATAGCGACGAAATGAATAGTACTTGATGAATGAATGAAGCTTATGAAATTTTGTGATTACTAACATAAACCTTACAAAAAGGAAATTGTAATGTGTCTCCTGTGATTGTTCCAAAAACATGTTATTTGTCTCGCATTAAAAGTCGTACAAGATGAAATGTAGGAAACGTATTTAGCCTATTATTTTCTGTAAGCCCTGTATTATTTCCTGTTACACTTCTAATAATTCCTAGATATAAAGCTAACAACTTGGCTTCACTCCAAAATGCAGCATCCCCTACGCAGCATTAAATATGTAAGGAAAAGTTCTCTCTGAGAGAGGATCGGATTTATTCGACCATTTCCATGTAGTTTTCGCGGACACATTTACGAGACATGCTTGTGAAAAAAGGCCCGGAAAAATGTCTGGCAACCATGAGAAGATGGGCTTGATATATGAGGACTTCATATCATCTCGAGGGGCACTTTCGCCACGACGAGAAACCATTAGGCGATTCTTATCTCTTGCCTGTTCGGTTTTCTTTCTGTTACTTACTTAATTAGGTGTATTATAAGAAAAAGGGACTAATTAAAAACGTCACAAAAGATCGTTTTAACGTATCCGCAATGAGAATAATAAGCAGGACTTCGTATTTAAGCAACGATTATCTGTTAGACTGCAAAAAGCAATCATTAAAAATATAACCAAAAATACTGAAAGTTCAAAATTACTAATACTAAATGAACAAATAATATAAAGTAACAAAGAAACTGATAAAAAATAAACAATTATTAGATTTCTTAATCCAAACTTCATAATCTATTTTTATATTGCACAAAGTTATTATACAATCTCTATATTAACTTCTAATAAAATTTTATTTTGGTGGCCTAATAAACTTCTTAAAATTAATATTGTATAAGCGGGATGCTACGTATAGATGACAATATTTTTTTAATTATTTTAGAGATTTATGATAAATGTTTAAAATCCCGCCGGTTTAATTTAAGAGCTACGTTTTATAAATGAAATTTTAAACATACGAAAACGTTTTGACGATGTTGTATGTATCATTTTTGTCACCATATATGGCGGTCTTTGGGGTACGTTTATTTAGAATAAATAAATTAAATAACGAGCAACCTAGTACCAAAAGAGGAGAATGTTTTGGGGCGAGATGCAGATGCGGATTCGGATGACTGATTTAAACTTATCCCAAAGGCCCTTGGCCTGGTGCAGTTAGCTAGACCTGAGATGGTCGCATATTTACCCCTAAGAAACTGAGAACTAGAGTGCCCTGGTCCCGAGATCTAGCTAATATACAAGAATTTCCACTTTCTAATATTTACTTGAAACTAATATATGCAAATACCATCACGGTTGTCAATAGGCATATGTGGACCCACGTGTGTCCGCACCATATAATAAGATGAATTTTTATTTTATAGTTATAAATAAATACTACTTACGTCGACTTCGTGTATGACGTCATACACGAAAAACCATGTGCGTATATCAAGAACTCAAACATTTGAATGAAATCTCTGGATAAACGGTATAGCCTGCTAACTCGCCTGATTTAGCCCCTTCATATTCTGAAAAGAATTTATGTAACATGGCGAGTAATGTGTTTATGTTATATTATTATTAGAGAATAATTAATATTTACGAATTTTAAATTTACATCGTTACATAAAAGAACTACAAAAGAAATTGTGCTAAATATCTATATATAATTTACTTTAAAACTAGAAGCGATTTTGGTTTATACAAAGTTTTATTAAATTTCGATATCACACTCGTCACCCTCATAAAGAAGAGGAAAATGTTTCCACCGACCTAGAATATGAGCGAGGAGATTCTTTTTAGGCTTTAGCTTTTAGTGATGTGATTGACAAGCTCAATTATTCTTTGAACTTACTTAGCAACGAAATCCGCTATTCACTGGTTCTACGAATCACAAAGGCAGATACTCATAATTCTGCCTTTGTGAAAAAATAAACTAATAATTATGATTCATGTTTTTACTTCGAGGCACGCCTTATTGTTTTAAATACTGCAGCTATGCTGCTAAAAGTGATGGAAAGAATTCAAAGTTGTCTAACTTGAATAGCAAATTAATAATTAATTTCTTGATCTTAACAACATTAAAGAATTATTTATATGTTGATGTAATTAAGATGAGAGTGAACAATCTCACATTCGTGTAATCACTGGTCCCCGTAAATGATTTTATTGCAGTTAACAACTACAACATTGGGGAATAAATGCATTTTTTTATGTTCCAACAAATTTAAGATCAGTTTTAAAATTCGGGGACCCTAGTTTTACATTATATTTTCATTTTAGCTAAATTGTCAAAGTTTGTTAAAATAATAAGGACTTCTGAAATTTACCAGATGGTTAGAGACTTTTAGTGGATAGTTTTAAAAGGAGCTAGAAATATGTATTACTGATTTAGATGAAAACCCCCACGGATTTGTTCCAGCATTTGTCCTGAATCGGCGTTCCGTACGGCACTGATGAGAACTAATAAGTTCGAAACAGCTGTCTGTCATTCAGATTTCATCCAGGACAAATGTAGAATCCTACCCGTGGCGGGTCCCTTTCAAAAAAAAATTATCATGTATGTTTATTTTAGAAACTAGAGCCAATTAAGAAAAAGTAATGCTATTATCAGAGCAATAATGTACTCGAAAATCGACTCTTAAATTACTGGCAATAAATTAAATGTTCCCCAGTATAATATACGTCTGATGAGCTATATACATTTTGTTACTTTTTCTATATCATTTATTATATTTAGTGTCAGAAAATTAGCAAGCAAATTATTAATTATTTTTAAATTTCCCTTATTTGTTTAAATAAACCTTAAACAAATTATAGCAACATTCAATATCAAAAAAAAAACAGAGCACTACATCTTAATCCTGTAGTAGATGAATTATTTTTAATCTAACTGACAAGCTCATTCTGCTGATTTGATCCCACTTAACTATTTTTAAAGTTATTTAAAATCAAAAGTCTACTTGATGAAGCTAAATAACATGAATGATTAAAAAAGTTAAAGACAAAAAATAATATATATTTTAGAAGAATTTTAACAAACAGCTCTATTCTATTATTAGCAATAAGTAACAAACCAAATGGAACAGTTAATTTGTACTGTTTTGTAACTATTTACAATAGTATTTAGTAATATCAGAAACGCAATGGTTTCACTAAATAAACTTAAAACTCAAAAAACCTGATATTGCTGAATTGAGAATTAAAAACGTCTTATAAACATGATATATTGTACACGCCTTTACTTAATTTAATAAAATTCTCTCCAAGGGGGTTGAGGCTGCTTTCAAAATAGTAACGTTTTATGAAAAAAAAATTCTAAAACAATTTTAATTTAATCGTTTAATATTTTTTACGCTATACCTTGGAGAGAATACCTATCTCACTAGTGGAGCTGTATAATGGGAAGGTGTAGCGGGGGCCTCGAGCACTTGACACAGAGTTCAATTCAGGCTGGCGCTGATTTAATCTGACTTTCCACTTTTTCACGTGTAGATGGTACATAGGTACGTACTGTGACCGTAGTCGGTATTGGGTACTTACTTAGAATTGTATTTCTTCTAAAGGTCCTTAAATTCTGCTGTGTCAAGTAGTGTAAATGGTAAATTACAGGTAATTAACATGAGAAGTAGATAAAAAATGAACTCCGTTTTCCGTGGCAGACCATTTTTTATATTTATATGTTCCGTACTATTTATGCCTTTTGCAGTGTCTCTTGTCACAACACAATAAGTCTTTTTCACAAACTTTACACGCTATTTTCGCCCCATTATACATCAAATCTAGAAAGTCCCGAATAAACTTATTCACATTGTCGGCAAGCGGCCGTTTTTTCGACTTTGGCACTGTAGAAATTTTTTGTAACGCACGCATACTGCACAAATTATTTATAATTAACTATGTTATGTAATTGTGATTTAATTCATTCGCGATGCAGACGCACATGATCTTAATGTTAAACAGTAACTGGATACCGAGCACAAATCGAGTGTTTTGTGATAAGTACCTAGTTTGTTTACAGCGTGAATTGAACTCCGCGTCACGTGCTAGAGGTACCCGGCACACATTCCCATACGCAAGCCACATATACGCGGCACCGATTATACAGCTCTACTCATTAGTATATTCCAAAATTTTTAAGAAAACAAAATTAGAAATGGTACTGTTTGTGAATATGTGAATACATTTTCTTTATTGTTTTATCTAATAATCCTAAGTCTAGTACTTGAAAATCCATTGATATTTATTTATATTATTTCGAAGATTCAATACTTTAAACTTTTTCTGTTGGGGATTATAGATACACTTTTATATTGTCCTGTTTCTAAATTGACTAAGTTATACTTATACCTGCTCTAACTAGCTGCAAGCCATGTTACTTTTGCAAATACCCTTTTAAGTTTCTATCTCTTCATTACGTATTTGAATTATTTTTCTAGTATTAGTATATATTGGTTAATGAGTCCTTACTAAAAAGAAATCATAAGACATAATATAAGTTTATTACTTAAAAAATGTACTATTTCTTATTATGCTATTTTGATATTTAATTCCTCGTTTTACAAACTGCACCATACTAAATTATAATAAATACACTTTCATTTTCTCTAATTTAAGTCGTTTTAGGTTTTTCCTTTGATAACTATTTCACCATTATATTTATAGATTTCCTTCACAAATCTGATATAAAACCATTTCCTGAAAAGCTGTCATGGCCAGGATTTATACATCTAACCGAAATGAAACGACTTAATAGAGTAGCGCCAATATATACAATTTCATTATTGTAGTGTAGAGCTGTTTCCAAATGTCTGCTTCATTTGCTTTGTAGTAAAAATAATTTCGACTTTATAGCTTTACCTTGATAATAATAAAGCCGTTTTTCATCATATACTAACAACCCCTTAGATATATTATTTCTTTCACGATGTTATTTACAACTTAACATTCAGTCCAATTAAGTTTGGCATATATTTGTGAATAAAGTTTTACATATCTTATGTGACAAAGTAATTTACCTTCTGAACATATTGTCGTTAAAAGGAGAATATATTAACTAGTTTATTCGAATCAAACAATATGAGACTACTAAAATTTTACGTACAATATTTAATTTTAGTACAACAAGACTCATTATAATATAGAAGTATAATCCATCAAGACCTGTCAAATGTTATATTTAATCTAATAAATATACATCACCTTGGAAGTTTATTTATACAGTGTTACCTATTTTGCACTTAAATACCGTAATACTATAGAGTATCCAAAACTTTAGAACACGATACTACATTTTTATGCAACAATCAAGGTTTATTACTATTTTGAGGCATAATGTTTAAAAGAGTATATTAGTGATTTTTTTTTAATATATTTGAACCTTATACACATCCTTAGGTTCATCGTTCTCTTACTTGGGTATCTACCAAGTTTCATAGAAGAAAACAAAACATCAAATGCTTTGGATGTAAAAAAAGAGTATTATTAAAAATGCCGCCTATGAATATTATTATCTATAAAGCCATGGAATAAGCATAGAGAACAGTTAATATAATACTAACTATTCATAGCACTAATCAGTAGAGAACAAAAAATATCATAACATAGACATACCAATAAAATTAACGTAATCAGGGAAGTAAAAATATATAATTGACAATTAACAAATATAAATATAAAATACCATAAATATACTAATAAGTTGTAAGAAGAAAACATCTCATATATATATATATATATATATATATATATATATATATATATATATATATATATATATATATATATATATATATATATATATATATATATATATATATATATATATATATATATATATATATTACCACTCATTGGTAGTTTGGTGAAATACATTACTTATATACCTTTCAAATGTGGGCTCCATCTCTCCCAAGCAGGACCGTGAGACTAAGGTATAACTTAGGAAATTAAGCCTAAAGTTGTTGTGTGGCTATTACTGCTGTTATAAGGTCGATTATGGCCTATGAGAATATGTCTAATCCATGAAAAGTCAATAGGCAAATACAAAACATAATCAGTTAAATTCAAAGAGATGCTTATCTGAATGGAATGCCACTGAAGACTTACATAAAGGTAGCCCTAAATACGGTGGTATGCCTAAAATCGGAAGCCAGAAGGATATCGACATACTCGCAGCGGTTATGTGGCGCATAAGCGTGATGCGTCTTCTACAGCTAGATACTGATATCATTCTTCCTTAATTGTTTTCAATTAAAAGCGTCAATTAAGAATTAATTATTACATAACACGCCTCTTTGCAACACCTCATTAAAATAATTATTAAAACACCCTCAAACATTGTTCTAAAGCCAATGTTTTAAATCCCAACCATTTGCAAAAAAAATCCTGAAAGACATTCTAAAAGTGCTAAACTCTCCCGGCCACGCTACTCCAGCCCTCTACACGAATGACATTGTTGACATTTATTGGAGACTAAGACAGATCACTTATCCAAGTTGTAGATGCAGAATAAACACTTGACTTATTAGCCCCGCGTCGGACATGAATCTGAATGTCTACTGTATTATCTAAAATATCTCTGCACACAGTACATTCTGTCTTTTCTTATTTAAATTTCGTACAATCCATAATTTTGAGTACAGAAGTATATTTATATATTTTATATGAAAAAATTACTTCCGTAGCTTCCGTCAATTACCCCAAAAAGAATACTTACTACGTTCCTCTTGCGGCGCCTCTGTGTTATAAAAGAAATGCGACATTTGGTTTTCAAGTACAGTTTTTAGTATTCCGTTTTATAACAAATCTGGTCAAAGCAAAAAATTAAGTTTTTTTTAAGGTTTAAAATAGATCGTCAATAGAACATCATATTATGCCTTCATAGGTACTACTATCTATGAAATATACAAGAATGCCGTATAAATTTCCGTAATGTGAAAATTATATTATTCCTGAAAGTGACTTTGTACAATTTACATTACTGATATAACTTTTTTAATATAATTTTACTATGAAAACTTTAGTAAAAGTATTACCCTCTTTACTTTGGAAATAAAGTTTCCTTTCGGTCTAAAGCACATTTCTGTTGATTCAAAAATACTTTGTCATATTTGATCATCGTTATTGAGTTACGTTTGTTCACACTGGTTTTATTTTCTTGGATTATCTGAAATATAAAACGAAGCGATCTTATTTACCATTGAAATTCTACACTGAATACATAAAAGGATACTTTAGAAATATTCTTAAAGATACTATTAAGTTTACTGAATGCTGTTGCACAGTAAACGAAATAAAATGTATTCCAGCTTATCGTAATATATCGATAAAGTCATACCTTTTAAAAATATGGCTAAAAAATTAAAGGATATTTCTCAAAGTGGCATTTAAAATACATCTTTTAACATGCTCGAGTGATTAAAAAACAGTAACAATCATATCGAATTTATATACTACTTTTCGTTCTCATAGTATAGCTGACATTTCGTTTATTACATGTGTTTATTACTTCTAGGCTAAATCTGATAATTAAAAGTAGAAATAGAGTTTGTATTTAAAATATCATATCTTAGTCTTTAAGCACTATTAAGTTGGCAATGATATATTAATAATAGTTATTTACCAATATTAATATTGATAATATATAATATTATAAAAAAATTACCTTGATATGCATATATTGGGAAATTTTGGCCAAAATTTTAAAATTAAAAATTGTAAGAACAAGTCTATTAAGTTCATAGAAATGTAAATCTAATATGACAATAGTGATGATAGCATACAGTGAATAAGAACTTACCTCAAATATTTTTCCATTCTTTCTATAATCTCATACCTATTATTCTTATATAAATCTACTATACGATTATCATTTCATCAAATGGCTGTTAAATTCTGTGTATGTTCCAAATTTCTAAATTATGTATTTAAGTAATTTACTGTAAAATATGGAAACATGGAAAAATGAAATACCCACGTACGGAAAATACTTTAATTTTAATCAAAATTGCTCTCTGTTCTCTACACTACCTAGATACATGTACATATATTTAGTATATTAGTTACAACCATTATCTGAATGTATATATTTTTTCCATCTAGTTCATTTATAATTTAGTAGAAGCCAACAGATATTAAAATGAATTTTCTCTCTACGAAATTAAAATAGCATAAACATTTTATAGTATATATCGCAGTATATTACTTAGTACTTTAAATTAAATCAATAAAATCTCTCTTGGACCGGAATCAATAGTGAAAATCTTAAATTATATTATCCAATGGATATGATATTAACGTCGCAATAAAATTTAATACGAAAATAGCTATATGTCATAAATAGAATGTCTTGGTTTATTATTATGTAGTAAAATTAAAGATATACATATTTTTGCCAAGCAATATGTTAATACATATTATGGATAATAAATATCAGATTTTATATAACTAATTTTTTATGTGAATTATAATTTTGAGTTTACAATAAAACAGGTAAAATCAAATGCTGAAACTGAGAGCCGATTACTACTCATTGACAATAATGGAGAAATTATTAAAACTTATATTATAAAATATTTTGTAACCATGGTACATATACAGTGCATTAGAAACATTTAGAATAAATTCAATAGATTTAACACCATGCTGGTTCATTGCACATTTTGATTCAATTAACGTCTATAGAACTATTTAAATTCCAGGTATTACTTTAACGTTGACTTCTTAAGTAGCAATAATATATTTATTCCATCGAATTTTGTAGGCGAGCTTTTTACGATTATGGCAATATAACATACTTTTACATTTCACAGCTGTTTTGCAAATAAAAGTAAAACAAAATTACATAAATATTTTGTAACGAAATAAATTTATTTTATTTAGTTTGTAAATCTCATCGCCGTATTTTAGATGACGCAATATTATATTTATAAATACCTAAGTAAGTGAAACTTACAAAATTATTTCTACAATACATTTTTTCAATATGTATTGAGTTGGTGCTTTCTTAAGTTGGGTTGTTCATAACTTAATTTGTTTTTGTTAATATTTATACATTTTCAGTAATGTTCAGAAGTTTATGAATAATACTTCTCATTTTTTACCACCATTTTTAATGTATTAGCATTTTTAAAATTTAAACGTTTTTCATGTAACCACAAAAATGTCATCACTAGGCATTTATAAGCGTTTTTTAGCTTTTATTTACCGAATTATTAAAAGGTATACTATAATTCGACAGAATTTATCTGCAAGATTCTATTACAAAAATATAATTTTGTTACTTAAAAAAGTTATCGATGTCTTCATAACCGGAGTTTCAATAACACCGCTTGCACTATTTTTTCATAAAAATATGGGAAAGAATAGATCCCGGATATTCCAGGATGTTACTGAATAATTCATACTATTAAAAATGTTAAATGAAGTCAAAATTGTTCTAACACACTGTATAAATTTTGTGGGTAAACATTTTTCAAGGGTTCGTTTAGAATTTTCAGAATTGCTGTAAAATTATTATCATTACATTGTTTACAATTAAAGAGCACAAATTGCTTACATGATGCTTTTATATGATTTTCTGGTCCACCCTCGATTTTGTAACAATATTGGTAATGGTTTTATTTAAATAATTTAATAGCTGCGGTAATTGTATGATTGAGGATGTCATAAAGTGGTTCTAAAGAGTGTAAACCTTATATATTTAAAGTCCTCCAAATCCACACAATATCCAAATTGTTTGCTTTTTATTAAAACAAAATAATTTGTTTCTAATGCAGTTTGTAAGTAGCAATTGAGTCGATTTTAAAAGGGAAATAGTATTAGGCAGTTGAGCTGCTGTCCTTTTTCTATTAATATTTCGTAAATTTGTTTTAATTTTATTCTATAATCATTATACCCCTCTTATAAGTAATTTTAAAAATAATAATAATTTTAGTAAATATCTGAATACTAGGCTCTGTTAAAATAAACAGAACAGATAAAGTTACATTCCAAATAAATGTAATTTATATGCAACATTTTACTGAAGTGTACAGGCAACCGAATTAGAATATATGTCTAATATATTCTACTCAGTAAAGTCATACTCTAATATGACTTTACTGACCCAACTGTATTTTTACTTCACCCCATTGCAATAACATATTTGTTGCCCTTGATGAATTTCTCTTTTCTATACAGTTAAATAAAGTATCGTTTGCTATAAGCTATTATTCTTTCACTCCCTTCTATCCCCATTTTATGATTTGTATTCACTAAATAAACTCGACAAACCCTTAACAGCATAATATTTCTAAAGAATTCGGTTCTATTTTCTACCCACTAATTAATAGCTGAATGTCAAAGCGAGGAGCAAACAGTGGCAGTGTCCCAGTGTGCGTAAGAGGAGTATGTTTTTTGCAGGGCTCGCGTTCTGGGATGAAGGTTATCGATCTAGACGCGCAACGCAGCAACTCTGGCAATACCTTAGCTCTGAAAGGGTGCCATATATTAGGTATGGGAGATTTTAAAACCTCGGCTCCACAGGTTAATTTACGGAAAAGACGTTTATATGCGTTATAAAGCTGTAATATTAGGCATTATTTCAGCTTAACATATAGAGTACTTAGAAGGAATTAATAATTCAGGATGAATAAAAAACATAATGTACGAATCCATGCTCATAATAGTTCGGATAGGCATAATATTACAACTAATATATTTAAATGAAATTAATAACACTCACAAAACTACTTTATTAAAGAAAAATATTGGTAACAGCAACAAAGTATAAACTTTTAACTTAAATGCGATGAAATAATACTACGATATGATATGTCAGTGACAATTTTGTTAATAAAAACATTAAGATTCGCGGTTCAGAATAGTTCGGCCGCTTCATCAGAACTGTGTTACATCATCTTCATTAACAATAACAGCTTTAATTTTAGCAGACATTGTATCTACCTGCTTAGTGCCCTCTTCAGGAAGCGCGCTGTCCCAAATTTCTTGCAATATAGTACGTATATCCTGAACTGAACGGGCTGGATGTTTGCGCAATTGTTTTTTCATTTTATGCCACAATGTTTCTATTGGTGAGAGGTCTGGACTACTAGAGGGCCATTCTATGACAGAGACATTATGTTCTGTAAACCAAGCTTTGACAATTTTTGCTGTGTGACACGAAGAACCGTCCTTCTGGAGGATCTAGTGCACGTCAGTGCCTTGATATATTGATATCGACTGCAATAAACTGTTTATCAAGATTTGTTTATATTTTTCTACTGCCACAGTGCCATCTACGAAATGCAACTTTCCTGTACCTATATCACTCATACATCCCCAGATCATAGAGATGTATAGTACTTTCCTAATCAAACCGTCAGGATTATAAGTTTTCTGTGGAATTCTTAGCACACACTTAGTTCTGGTGTCACCCAAATAGATTTAAAGTTTGGATTCGTTACTCGAAATCACCTGGTGCTATTGTTGTAAAGTCTAGTAGCTGTTCTCTGGTCCACCATAACCAATTGATTTTCTGTCATGTCATTTAGTTATAACGGTTTTTTTTGCCTGAAGGAGAAGCCGGTAAGTTCAAAAATAAAATGTAAAGAACTAAACTTTACCTTATAAAGTATAGTTCTTTACACGTATATGTATCCTATTCTCTTTATTGAGCGTTTAGTTTTGGATACAGTAACATTTTTTCCAATGGCTTGCCTCCACAGTACCATAAATTATTTTGCACTGAATCGTCGGTTTATTGTTATAGTCCTCTTCAGAGCATGTCGGTTTAAACATGAAATTTGGGATCGTTGACCAGTCTTCTTCCTTTGGGCTGTGCATCCATTTTTGTATGCTACTCCAAACTATTCGCTGTTGAACTGTTAATCGGAGAATGTTGACGCCACCCAATATATCCCCTATATAAATTCATTCTTCCCTCCAAGTAGTCACCAGTTTCGACTCGACGAAATTTTAAAACAAGTAACCCTAAAGTAACACGCACTGCTTGGCGAATCATTCACAATAAATACAAATGAAATTTATAATAAGTTAAACCATCTTTTGAATGACTTATTTGGCTCAGTATTGATCGTGATCCTCTTCATTGTTAACATAGTATGCGTCACTATCTCGATATAATAT